>CM060941.1:757296743-762096743 GCA_030765085.1 Allium cepa | reverse complement strand
ATTGTCCATGGCGGCTTCATGCTATTGTGTCTAAAAGAGATCATGCTGGGTGGTGGATGATAAAAAAATACGGTGGTGATCACGCTTGCTCAAATCCAATCATCAACTCGAACCATAAACAAGCAACAACTAAATTCATTTGCACCAAAGTCCTTCCACATGTTCGTTCGAATCCAAGTTACACTGCAAAATCTGTCCAAGAGCTTATGGCACACACTTACAAAATTCAAATAAGCTACATGAGAGCCTGGAAAGGACTTAGCAAAGCGGTGTCTACAATTTTTGGCGATTGGGAGTCTTCGTACAACGATTTGCCTCAGTTTCTTCGTGCTATACAGAAATGCAATCCGGGTACTGTTTATCATGTACATACAGAAGGAGTACAATTCTGGGGGGCTTTCTGGGCATTTGGCCCGAGCATTGCAGGTTTCAACCATTGCCGTCCGGTTCTTTCTATTGACGGAACACATCTGTATGGTAAATATCAAGGTACGTTGCTTGTGGCCACAGGAGTTGATGCAAACAACTCTCTTTTCCCTTTGGCATTTGCTATTGTAAGGACAGAGTCTGCGGAAACTTGGGGTTGGTTTTTTTCATGCATGGGACACTTAATTCCATCGTTAAATGCAAGATGCATTACATTCATTTCCGATAGAATGAAAGGAATTCCGACCGCCTTGCAAGAAAAGTGGAGAAGACCACATCATCATCGCTTCTGCCTACGCCATTTGAAAGCAAACTTTAAAAAAGCTGGTTTTGGTAGCAAGATTTTGCAAAACATATTTCATGCATCTGCTGAAGCAAGAGATGAGATAGCATACAAAGCACTCAGAGAGCAACTAAAAAATGTGAGTCCGGCTGCTGACAGATGGATTGATAGAAGTATTCGACATAAGGATGAACAATGGGCTCTTTACAGGGACAACGGTGAACGGTTCTGTATGATGACTACCAATGCTTCGGAGAGTTTTAATGGAGTTCTTAAAGGTGCAAGATCGTTACCGGTCAAGGCATTAGTGGCACGTACCTTTCATCGCCTTAATAGCTACTTCTACAGAAGACGTACCGATGGAATGGATTATGCATCTTCGCTCACGCCAAATTATGACAAAATGATGGAAAAATATTCAGCAGAAGCACGTAATATGAGCATTAACAGGTTCAGCTTAACGGAGTGGCAAGTAACAGACACAAACGCGTGCAATTACACAGTAAATATTACCAATGACAGCTGCAGCTGTTCATGCAATATTCCTATTCTAGCCCATTTTCCATGTTCCCATGTTTTAGCTGCATGCGCACGATGTAGAGGAGGAGCGAACAGAGCTTACCATGATCTTATTTCATCCTGGTTTACGACAGACAGTTATAGACATAGTTATTCTCCGGTTTTTCATCCAGTGCCCGACAGTAGATATTGAGATGTACCTGAAGGCCCTACTATACTTCCGCCGCCAACGCGAAGGAATACAGGAAGACCGTGGTCTACAAAAATAAGGGGAGTCATGGACGAAATGGAGGACAGAAGACAGGACAAATGTGGACAATGCGGTAACTTGGGTCATAAGAGACGAACGTGTGTGAAGCAATAAATATTTAATCTGTTTCTACTACTTCTGTTATTCATGAACTGTATAACTTATATGTTTATTCTGTACACAACTTTGTTATCAAACGCTATCTTATGTCAAACGTTTAAATTACTTGCTATGTTATGTTATTTTGATTAAATCATCTATTGCATATCCACTACAACAAACCAAGTACAAATAAAACCAAGTAATACAGCATTCATTACAACTAAAGCATACATAACTCAATTAAACAAGTTTGATACATATCCATTACAATACAGTTGCACTACCCAGTTTACTAGACCCCTTTCCAAATTGGATTTATGGACTGCAAATAGTCTACTTGATGTCGAAGCTGTCTTTTTTCCTTTTCCAAACGTCTTACTTCGGCTTGCATCTCTAGCGCATATTCCACTCCTCTCGGGGTCAAGGGACGATCGAGCCATTTGAAGAAATTACAGCACTCAACACCTTTCGGGTTAGTTATATGGTCAAGGTAACCGACACATCCATAAAAACGACGTCCAACATTTGTTTGAGTCTTGCATATAACTACCTCACAAACATCTCCACAGTGGCAAAGTGGATGTTTATCTTCTGTCACTCGTTCTTCGCCGCTAATTTGTTTTCCCAGTCTTTGATTCGGTTTGTCTACACAGAATTGATTATCCAAAGCAGATTGAACATCGACATCATTAGCCGGCGGAACTATCTCAAATTGAGCTTCAGGATCTGTTTCAAACTGAGTTTCGGAAACAAATTCATTTTCAGCTTCCATCCGTTCAACATATTGCACCAATACTGCATCTGGAATCTTCCAGTTATCCATAATAATTAGTGATATTATGAGTGAGGTTGAAGGGATTGTTGTAGCTTTGGTTTAATCGAAGAAAGATGAAGAAAATTGATAATTTTGTGAAAAAATGGTGGCAATTGGCTAAAATTTGGGTTGGGAGTTGTTGGGTTCGGCCATGGAAGCGGGTTTGAAGCTTGGGAAGGGTTTTGGTGGAATGGGGAGGATGGTTGTTGCTGCCTCTATTTTAGCAGTAGCAACCTGTGCAGGCGCAACTATGAGTTGCGCCTGCACTTGCGCAATTAAGAGTTGCGCCAGTTAAAAAACCATTGGGCGCAACTCTTAGTTGCGCATTGGAGGGGGGGGGGGGGAGGGGGAATTAAATCCCCCAAATAGCGCAACTCTTAGTTGCGCTTTTGATTCCCGTGCGCAAATAAGAGTTGCGCATATCGTTGGCAGTTACGAATACGCTGACTGTGCTGCTGACTGGGCAGAAACCAGCCCCGTTTGGTAATAAGTTTCAAAACCAACTCCGATCGCGAAATTGATTCGAAAACTAGCCCACATTGAAAATTTGTCCAATAAACTATAGTCTTATCTGGAGTTGTGGAGATCGGGCAATAGAATCTTGGACCTTTTAGACCATGCATTTTTTAGATTCCTTTTATATTTTTGTCCCTCCTTGCACCCTTAATCTTATTTTCGAAGTAATGTTTATGTTCATAGTTATTTACTGAACGTATTTGGATTTGAGTGACCGGCACTTGATCAATCTTTTTGAAACATGCGTATGAATTCTTTTCTTTTCTTAATTTAGGTATTATGTTTCGTTTTTATTTACTGCGCTCTAAATGTTTGGTTTTTGTTTCTAGTATTTGTTTTGGTTCTCAATCTGAATATGAAGATTGGTCTGAGTCGGGTGCAACAACATTTTTGAAAGTTAAACGTCCGAATGCTGGATTATTTATATTGTCCTGGGGTGATAAGGTACAATTATAAAGACATGAGATATGCTAGTAGGTGAACCCCATCTATCATATGGGTCCATCCGTCAATTTATTTTATGTATGGGCAACCGATATCCCTATTTCGCCAGTACTTAAATTGTTTCTTTCATCAAGCTTGTAATAATACCATGAATTTGATAAACCAAAATAGCAAGGCTTTAAACATGAACTATGTTGAATTGAAGATATCTGTATATGCTTGTGTATGTATATTAGGAATAGTTCTATTAAATATGGAGCGGATGCAAGTTTAAAATTGAACTTCAATCCAGTGCAAAAAAATTATTGGTGTTGAGTAATAAACTAAATTAAAAACTATTAGAGAAAAAGATATTTCATTCATTGTAAAAAAAAAAAAAGTCCACGGTACAACTACACAAACGAGAGACTTTAGATTGAGAAGAAATGTTACAATAACGTCCTTTAACGTTTGGCATATTCATCCTTATTGTTTATATATATTACAACACTTTCTCTTAAATGTGCATATCTAAATATGATAAGAACAATTGATTCATTAAAACCCAATGAGAAAAAACGATAAACAATGGAAAAAGTTCAATTTTATTTCATCTTTAGATAACATGTTTCATAATGTTATTATGAGGATTGATACTTTTGGTTCAAGATAATACTTAAATTAAACCTTACGAACAAAAAACCAATGGAGAAAAATATCAGTGAAGATAAAAGAGTACGCCGTAGCATATTTCTGGACGCTTATCTTGATTTGTAATACATTATTCAATCAGTCTGTTGATGCAGCCGACGCATATCAATTTGTACACCATCTTTTAAAACGTTGATTTTGGAAGCGTCCTTGTGAATAGATCTAGCAGATTTTGTTAGATCTGGATTTGTTTCATCTTTATCTTATCATCCTTTTGTAATTCATGTGTAAAGAAAAATTTAGAAGAAATGTGCCTGGTCCTATCGCCCTTGATGTAACATGCTTGGATCTAAGCTACGCAAGCTGCATTGTCTTTATGAATAATAGTTGATTCTTCTGTAGTCGAGGGGAGTTGATACGTCTTTCGAATGTGTTCAATTAACGATCTTAGCTAAATACATTCTCGACTTGCTTCATACAATGCTAATATTTCAGAATGATTGGATGATTTTGCTACCAACGTTTGTTCTATAAATCGCCATGAAACAGTTGTATTACTGTTACTAAACACATACACAGTTTGTGATCTTCGTTTATGTGGGTTAGAAAGGTAACATGCATCAGCATAGTCAATTAGATTCAGATTATTGCCTATATTAGAATAAAACGGTCAAGTCATCTTTTTTTGGGCGGTAAAGGTCCTTTTTAATATCCGAAGATCCGACAACCATATGCGTACTAAGTGGATATGTTTTGTCCATTTGAAAACGCTTTAGGATTTTCTTAATGTAGTTTAACTAATGGATCAGTATGCCATTAGTACCATGCTCGACAGGTAGACCAAGACAATATTTAGTTTTTCAAGATCATTCATTTCAAGTTCTTTTTTTTAAAATAATTTATTGTTTCATCAATCGCTTCTAGAGTTCCAATCGGATTTATATCATCAACATAAACCGTTAAAACAACAAATCATTTTACCGATTTCTTTATAAAGACACACGGACAAATGAGATTATTTTATATTCGGCTTTCACCAATTATTCACTAAGGCTGTTATGCCACAGTATTTCAAATTGTTTCGAACCGTACAGTGACCATCTCGATTTTAATGAGTATATAGATAACAGCCCGTAAATCCGTACACCTTGAATCGACACTAATCTCCATCACTCAACTCAAGATGAACGAAAATACGAACCATTAGGATTAAAGAAGAGGAGGTAGAAGAAGAAAATAAAAAACAACATCAGAAACTTACCATCGCAGCGAAATAAAATATTATAGATAATAATAGATCTTTACACAAAAGAAAACTATATCTGTTTTATATAAATACACATCATCGGAATACATCATCAGAGTTCAACAACATCAATAACATACAACTGGACAGTCATATAAACTTGTCCTCAAAACTGAATACACGGCTAAATAATAATCTAGTACGGAAGTACGTATCGCCATCCAGCTCGTCTCCTGAGCTTCACAGCTTCATACATGTATTCTATAATAGTCGTTCTGACCCGAGCATTATAGTTAAATAACACCCGAGTTAGTCCGGAATACCAGCGTGAGAAAAACACTCTCAATTGGATTATTAAAGTTTCAAAATTCTTTTGAAAACAAAAGCATCTCGTAAGACCACGCCACAAATAGACATGTCGGGTTTTTACCTTACGATAGCTAAAACGTTTCTTATCAAAATCCTCTGATATTATAATAATGTCTATTTACAAATACTTATTAAAATATCCGAAATTGTTACATTAATTAAATTCCAGCTACTAGCCACAGTCGTGGGTAATACAAACAAAACTGTAAAAGGCACGTAGGGAGAATGGATTTCCAACTAATGACTAGGCACTGGGGTACCACCTGTCACAGTACGTGGCCTAGATCAAAGTACCGAGGATTACTCCTAATGCCCTGCAACACAAGACTGGGACTGCCCCTTACTGGATAATCCCGAGTAAGGTCACCCCACGGTTGGGATCAACAACCGCACCACTAAGCCAAATAAAAAGGGACATCTAGACAGGAATGACCTCACCCTAATGGGCGCTACCCACCTAGCCTTGCTGCATAACCCTGATTTTCAGTCATTCCCGGTTGATGAGGCTCGAGGCTAAGCGTTACCTTTTTAGAACATATCCCTTAGAATGCTCACCGTCCACCTGACGATGTTCTGAAAGCATTCATCCATACAAGTCCGTTCCGGGTTCGAACGGAACCGAAGGCACTACTCCTACTACATCCATTTGGGAATCACCTCAGGATTAGTAGCGACTAGCCCTTACACTTCACTGCTCCACCTTCGAATCCAAACTCTTGTTTTCCACACGAAAACGTTCAAACCGGATCGAAGTGATTTTCAAGAAATAAATCCCGATTCCGGTCTCTTCGAAACGATCAGCGCATTGGCCAATATTGATAGTCGGTTATTTAACTATCAATTAACATTCACAACAACCATCCAATATAAACAATTTCACCAAATTATTTATTAATCTCAAAATATCTTCACAAGATATATTTCCACTTTTCAAACCTTTTTGAAAACAGTTTGAAAACCATTTTCCTCTCACGGAATACATTCCCCAAATATTTTCTACTTCCACTGAAATCACCGAGTACAAACACTTTAGATTTTAAAATTGTCTAAAACACTAGATTATAAAATATCCTTTAAGACATTTAAGTTAAAAACTACTTTAATACTTAGCCGAAAACATATACTTTAAGAATATTTAAAATAAAGCTTCTTAATAAAATATAAAACTATTTTTTTATATTTTTTAAACAAATACCAAGCCACCTTTAAATAATTACTATGATAATAGATTTAAAAAATACTTACTTTAGAATTTAAACATTTAGAAATAATAAATTTTCTAAAACATGCTTTTAAAACAACTTTAAAACTTTTAACTTATACTTAAAAAATTTCTTTGAAACGTACTTGGCTATACAGGGAAATACGCTTCTCTTTCACATCTTTTAAAAATAAATCACTATTTATTTTTAAACAAAATTACCCATTCCTTTAATAAATTCTTACGGTGAATTTATTCTTCCAAATATCCACTGGTATATTACTTTACTTTATAAACCCAGTTTATAAATTTCATAGTCACATTCTCTTTTAAATTTTCAATTTCAAACACTTAAATAAATATCCAAATTGATTTTCAATTTACTCCATTTTGAAATAAATTTCTTTACTTACTCAATTTATTTCAAAATCCATTAACTTCAGATTTTATTCCTTAATTATGATTTAAAATCTTTTTAACTGAAAATATCAATTTCAGATTTCCCAAATTCCTTTCTTATTCCTTCAAATAAATTTAAACCTTTAAATTTAAAATAAATTCTTTATTTCTTTAAATAATATCACTTAAGTTTTTAAAATTCATTGTTACTCTGTTTATTCAAAATCCCCTTTTCATACTCGAAACTTATTTATTAGAATTTTAAAATCACTTTTATTCTTTTCCGATTCATTCTTAAATTTATCCAAATTCTCTATAATTATTTACTTAAAAATTCACTCTTTTATTTTCTTTTCAAAAATCCAATTCTATATATTTTGATAACTCAGTGTACCGAAATATATTCAAGCAAACCATATCATTCAATATTCCAATTATCAATATAATTCATCACAGAATATCAAATATTCATAACATAAAATATTAAATAATCCAAATAATTTTAAGGAATCCAGTTGGATCCCTTTAACCTGTTTCCCTGCATCCACAGATGTTAGCACAATCATAGAATACCAATTCCACTTCGAGGTGGAATATCGGGTATATGGGTTTTAAATATAATATCATCCGCTACGCGCATAGTGTCTCATCCGCTATATAATGCGGGAAATCAATTACTCCAATATATACTATATACTAATATATATAATATAGCACATCAAATCAATTCAATCATTCAACTAATTATTTAAATTTAACCATTTAAATTTAAATTTAACCCAGATGAGTGAGATTAACTCACCTTTTATTTGCTGTTTGCAATCCATTCCAAACTGGCTTATTTCCTTCTTATTGCAGACCTTGTAAACATTTATATGGTTTTATTAATACTGAATTAGTCAAATGGTAAATTCCATTTAATAATTTTTATTATCCCATAATTTTATTTAAGCTATTTTATTTTTTCCTATAGTAAGTCTTTAAGTTACAAAAATAACCTAGATAAGTAAATTCCCATATTACATCGTTTTAAAATAAACTGGTAAGTGAATATATATATTTAAAACCAAACAGTAAGTCCAATATCTTTCTTTCTTTCTTTTTTCATATGTATGAAATTTTAAAAATCTTCATATGCTATTTCACTATATTTTCCCTTTTACTGGCAACAAATTTATTTTAAAACAAACAACGAGGAAGAAGAAATCATACCCAAAATCGAGCTCGGCCACCTTCAAAGCCTCACGCACGCCACTGCTGACTGTTTGATAAACCCAATCGCCAACCTTAGAAAAGCCTGAAACCCTAGCGCACGTCCCTGCTCGAATTTGAGCTCCTTGCCGTCAAGCTCAAGCTTCCCCCAAAGACGATGTCGCGACGCCTCCCCCTACGAACCTAACTGCTCGCGAAGACATTCGCCTCTCAACCTCGCGATTCGATTCTACTTCCATTGCCGTTCTTCGACGTCGCTACACCGAAGCCCTAAACGCCCACGAGCCCAAATCCCTAATCGCGATCGTGCATGCGAGCTCCACGCTAGAGCGATTCAAATTCGTTCCCTCCCGCTTGACCAAAAAGAACTTGCGGCCGTTTCCACTCTTTTTTTAATAGGCATACAAATTTGATTTTGAATTTTACTATTCCGCCATTCTAATCGATTTCGGCTTCGTTGTCGAGTGAAAGGGGATGGAGAGATAGAGCCAAGTTTTTTTTACTGAACGAATTCGCTCAGTTTATCATTTTCTTTCTTCTTATGCTCGGCCATTTACTTTTATTTTTTCCTAATTCTTGACCTGTAAATGAAGAAAGTGGAACGAGATATTTAAAAAAATGGGAACGATGTGATTTGAAAAAGAAAACGTCATTTCAGAAAGAAGGTTGCATGCTGGGAAGTGCTATATGGTTTTGAATTGAAAGAAAAAAGTTATGAAGTGAAATAATTTCAACTGAAGGTGACCAGGATATAAATATATTTTTTAAATTTTAAATTCAAATTACCTCGATAAATGCAACTTAAAATTTCGAATCCCTATCGAGACGTGTCACTAGGTGTTTATAATGTTATACCCCTATTCCGAACGTCATGGAAAAGGTTTCGAGTCATAATTCGATCGTAGGAAGAAGATAGCTTTTTGGACTCGGTTATTATATTGAATTTTCGATATAAATTTCAGCGCGTTTAACTATCGTAAAATCACACGATAACTCCAAACATTATGAAATTTGATATCCAACAATATTACACTATTACGGATCCAATGGAACTTGTTTCGTCGAAATCCGAGACCGTGTCTCGAAAGGCTATTTAAATATCAATTTTAAACTATATATTTTTAAAACCGAACGAATCACTTCTAATTTCAATTTAAAAGCTTTTATTATCTTTAGAACTACCAATATAAATTTTACAAGCCTTCAAATTATTTTTAACATGTTTAAAACTCCAGATTCAACATTTTACCCAACTTCAAATTATTTAATTCAATAATTTAATTATCAAATAAATAGTGGTATTTGAATTCAAGTTAAAAATTAACATTTAAATATTTGAAATCAATTAAATATTCCAATTTCAAACATCCAAAATTTCCGGGTCGTCTCATTCCTCCCCCCTTAAAAGAATTTCGTCTTCGAAATTACTAGTTAGGAAGAATGGTCCAATACACATTTACTTTCCCCTAACCAACAATTCAACATCCTTCCAACTATCTTTTTATAAAAGACCCATTATCATTCTTACTAACTTTCCAAACTCTCCCACAGTTTCAAACAATATCTTTTCGCTCAATCATTCAAATTTCAATTTAAAACCAAATTTTGAGTTAACATAATTTTCTCAAAATTTCTAACTTCCTAAATTTTCGAAAAATTTCGCCAACGTTTCCTTTGCGCGGCTAGCTCGGTACAACTACAACATGCCTCTACGGGCTCCCAAATTCCAAAAGAAAACAAAAGGACAAGTGGCTAGATCAAAAACCCAATCAAATTTCATACAGAAATTTAAACACATATCTTTTTGTCAAGCAAATTTCGATTTTATTTTCTGAAATCAAAAATCCCAATTTTTCCCACTTGCTTTTTTAATACCTATATATCCAATTTAACCAAGATTCCAAAATCATTTTATACACTTCTTTAAGAAAATTTCAATATTCATTCCATTTAAGCCCGTACGATGTACTTATATCATTCGTACGCAATATCAAGTTCGATCACTCGCTCGAACACACAATTTCACTTCCGAAATAGTATCGTCCACCGACTTCCTAGTGTGGACTCAGATCTGCCTTCTTGATCAGAAACCATCATTCTCATTGCATAGTCATAACTATGATAGAGAATTTTCAGAATCAATCAAAATCCATATCCAGGTTCTCCGTCGAAAATCGAGTGAAAAATCCCAACTCGGATTAATATAACTATCTCGAAATTCTGTGCTCAAATCTGGATCAAATCTCTATGCGAATAAAATAATATACGTACATCCTACGTATTTATATCCATTCTCTATTATTCACATTCATTTGATTTCTATTCACTTATCAACGCTTATCATTTCACATATTTTTTTATTAAATCTTCACTCAAATCCTTATCCAATATATTTTCTCGACACCCATATTACTTAAGAATTCTACCATTTCTTCTTAAGTTCAATTTAAGTATTTTATACGCTTCTTATATTTATTTTCACTTCACCACTTTAGTTAATATCTACTTCTATTCAAATTGGTTCTCCCATTTCCATATGAATTCAATTTATCTTCAACTCTGAATATTGAATTTTATCTTCCATTTATAACTGATTCATATTATTATTTTAAACTAGTTTCATCCACTAATTTATTTCAATTTCCAATTCGAAATCGTTTTGTCGCTAACAAAAATTTTCCCAAAAAATTTTCTGACTCCCAAAATTTTCAGAAAATTTTGGCAGATTCTCCTTTGCACGGAGGAGCTTTTGCAATTTGATAAGGGATATAAATATATATACATCGACCCACACGGTCGAAAAACAAAAAAAGTTCATATTTCCAATTTTTATTGCGTAGGCGTACCTTTGTTTAACATTTTTAACCAAGCGGCTTATTATTTTAGCAATTAGCGCGACCAAAATCCTGCCAAACGGCCTTCAGATACCTATACTTACTCAATTTAAACATATAAGCATTATATATAAGAAGTTTATAGCATTTCACTTATATTTAAATAGCTAAAACATGGATTCTATAACAATGCATGTTATATACTTTCATAAGCACATATGTAAGGTTTCAACACTTATTTCAATTGCTTTCAATCAACTCTCAACCCATACTATTCAGTTTAAGCGATTTACAACTCACTTGCTTGCATACGATCCATTTTTAAACCAAACGAACTTATATTCATTTCAATTGATTCAAAAATCAATTTTATTTACTTCTAATAATTCATAGAATTTATTTAATCTCATTTTCGTCAAAACGACAATTATTTCTATGCAAATTCGGTGATATTTATGTGAATAAACAACTACTTAAGCTTATAATCATTTTAAATTGATTCCAATACAATTTGTAGTAAATTTTATTCCATTCTAACTTATTTACAAACCATTCACTTGCGTTTCATCCATTCGTTCCCGCGTTGGTTTCATTTAAACCCATTCCATTAAGCTTGACAACATTCCATGCTAATATTAATAACCATTTCCCAAATTAATTTAGCCCAAACTTTTATTTAATGGGCTTTCACCCTTACTCGAAGCCAAGCTTCTATTATTTTTAAACTTAAGTTAATTTACTTTCTTCAAAATTTTTCAACTTCATAACTTAAGTTCACTTCTATTTAATTTGATTCTCATCAAATTCAATTACCCCATTCTCTTTATCCATTTTAATTTTAATCCCATTCTCAGTTTGTTAAAATAATATCCAAGCACATATTTAACTCATTTATACTCGAACTGGATTTTATTTGCAACTCAAATCATTTCTATTATAATCCAATTCCATTTCATTTGACAACTTCGATTCATAATTAACCCACTTACAATATTCGATAAATATGATTTATACTCAAGTTCTATTTCTATCATTTAATTCACAAACCAATTTTATTAATTCATAGTTCAACTTTTATTTAACCAATTTAAAATTCCATTGACATACTCACTTAACCAATTTATTCAAATTAGTTCATTTCCCACTTTTAATTCAATATTTGATTTTTACCTTCCGTTTGCTAACTTCTTTTAACTTTCTTACTTACTTCAAATTTTTAACCCTTCTCTAAGTTAAATTTTCTATTCTAAACAACTTTTCAAAACTTTTTTTTGAGTTTCCAATCTTATTTACCATTCCATAAACATTTTTAATAAGTTTCCCGAGTTTCATCCAAATTTTTCAAACCAACTCCATAGTTTTAAACCATTACTAAAATGTTCAAAATCCAATTTTGAAAAAATATATATCTAATTCAAACTATTCCTTTTCATTTTCAAAACTAAACCCAATTTCGCAAACAAACATTAATCCAAAACATCCAGGTAGCAATCCCCCTCTTGGAAACTCGAAAATGAACACCGATGATGTCGCGATCATCATCGGAATTATTTACCAGCGACCGAAAAGAGTTCAATGCTTTTATCACTTTAAAACCCCTTCAAATATTCCAAACTCTCCAGAGTTCAAATCCAATTCAAAAAAATTTCCCAAAATTCCAAATTCGAAATTCATCCAAAACATTACTCTGGAACTTTCATCACGATTTATTTCCAAAAATTCCTCTGGAATTCTATTTCAAATTAAAAATCATATTTACAATTCACACTTCAAATTTCATTCTATAAATGAATTTCTTTCCTTAACCTTTGGTTATTTTTAATTTATAGTTAAATTTCCATACAACAATGATAATAATTTAATATTATCTCTTTCTAACTATCAAGCAACCATATATTACTATAATAATTTTCAAAAATTTATACCTCTTAGAAACAAAAATAATTTGGCTAAAATTATTTCATTTACCCTATTTAAAACAATACTGTGTCGGTTTATCTTGTTTAAGAGTTTGGAAATCCCTATCGATGACATGTCGTCCCGCACATCGAGCAGAATCCACAAACACTCAATCGACAATCAACACAATATAAAACAATTTTTATATTCACTAACAAATACGCACTCATATCTATTAATACACTCAAACTCATTCTAGGGTACTACTGACTCTATTTGAGTAATACCCACCAGAGCCAAGATTCTCGCTTAACCTTCAGCTCTGATACCAAGTGCAACAACCCACAAATCCGTACCCTTGAATCGACACTAATCTCCACCAATCAACTCAAGATGAACGGAAATACGAACCATTATGGTTAAAGAAGAGGGGGTAGAAGAAGAAAATTGAAAACAACATCAGAATCTGTAACGACCCGTATTTTACGTGTCGATAAATCGTAGAATTTACAGGTCGTTAGTGTTGTTTATGTTGTCTCTAGCCTGAGTCGTATAGGAAGTTAACTCGTGTGTTAAGTGTTGAGCCGTTAACGAGTTAACTAGTGGACCGAGTTGAGAATCTGACCGACTCATAGAGGTAGCGACCTATAGGTTTGGCCGAGTTAGTGAGTTAAGAAGATGGCCGACTCATAGAAGACCGACCCATAGGTGTTGACCGACTCATAGAGTGACCGGCTTAAGGCATGGCCGAGCCAAGGAGATCGCCGATTTAGTAGTTGGCCGACTGATAAGGGATGCCGACTCATGGGTTAGCGGCTTAAGGGGTTAAGGCTTAGGTCGTAGGTAGCTGAGTAGGCAGGGTCTTAAGTCGTAAGTCGTTGGAACTTAGGCTAGGTGATGAGTCGTAGGGGTTGTTGAGTCGTTAGGCCGTATTAGTTGGGTCGTTGAGTCGGCAGGATAGTTTAGCTCGTGTGTGTTCTTAGGTCGTGTGTTGTTAAGTCGGTAGGGGTTTGAGTCATGTGCATGCTGTGCCGTGTGTGTGTGTTGTGTCGTATTTGCCTTGAGCTGCGTTGAGTCGTGAGTCGTAGTGGCTTGAGTCGTGAGTCATGAGTCGTGGACGACTCATAGGGGCGGACGACTCATGGGGAATTTCAGCCTATAAATAGAGGGGTTTGGCTCACTTTTTGGCACCGGATTTTGAAGCGACGAAGTGCTGCCATTTTGAGAGCTCGACTGCAACGTTTCTTCATCTCCTTTTCTCCATTTCAATTTAGTTCTAACATCCATTCAAGATCGAAGATCCAAGAGCCAAAGTTGAAGATCTTCATCCAACCAAGCTAGATTTCATCGTTTCAAGCGGGATTTCGACGAATCAAGCTTGAATCCTTGCTGTCCAGATCTGAAGTTGATAGTTTTTGAAGTGTTTGGGTGATTCGGTGAGTGGTGGTTATCTATCACGCGGACCCAAAGGAGTATATTGGTTTGGTGGTTTGTTGGAGTGTTGTAGATAGTGATTTTATGCATTTTTCCTTAGATCTAAGTATAGATTCATTACTTATGAAGATGTTTACTTATGCAAGATCATTCATCAAGTTGTAGAGACAAAACCCATGATTTATATTTGTTAGATCTATGCTAAAAACCCATGATTCATGTATGTTAGACTTATGCTCACTTATTTACGAAATTGCCATTTTAGTTACAAATGCCTATTTAGATCTTGATTGACTACTTATTTGTTTGGATTAATGTTTGCCTTGTTTGATTGTTGTGAATGAGTTATCTAGTTGATAGATTTGGACAAGTATGGTCAAAGACGATTCAAAAGCTACGGAAGAGGCTCTTGAATGGTGAAAGTTGCTTAAGGCATATGTAGTGGATGTTGAAGCTCATATGTATGGATTGGATGATGTTGAGATGGAATTTTGCCATGATGTGATGAGGCAAACCATGAAGTTAATATAAGCCTTTGCTATGATGAAGATGAGACGAGGCATGAGGTGATGTAACCTTGGTATAATCAAGAAGGATTGCTCCAAGCATGTTGATAACTTGAAGGGTAGTTCAAGTTGATTGATAATGGATGGCTCAAGAGGTAGTTTGGGCTAGGATGACGTCAAGGAGGATGACTAGAAGGCTTGGATTTCATCGTTGTTGAAGGTTCTAGCAGACTCAAAGCAAGAGTACAAGGGTTGCCCTAAAGACTACAGGTAGGTGGTCTGGACACCCTAAAGAGGTCGAGTACTCTGGGTAGTTGCGAAAATTCCTAGGCACGGGTCATGATGACGTGTGGAGTTATGTCTAGAACCGGGGTTACCATTAGCCCTTGATAGATGGCTCAGGAAGGAGTCGGTCATTCAATTAACGGTGATTTCGAAGCAAGGTTAACAGTGATAGCCAGAGTCATGGATGTTTGGACGTTTGGTTGTATCATCATTCGGTCTCAAGAGCGGTGTTTTCTGGGTGCTTATCTGATCTTGGTTTAGGCCTTGGGGGTTTGTATTTGGAAAACATCGACCTTGACTCGAGTGATTATTTCTTTACTTTAATTGCCTGCTATGTTATGCTTGCTTCTCCTTAATGTGTGTCTGGGAGCTATCACTGTAGAAAGAGGTGGAGTGGGATGGTTTGGTTCCTATTCCTTTTATCCCTTATACTCTTTTGGTATGTTTGATAGTTGATTTACTGCTCACTAAGACTTTGTCTGACTCAAGGTTTTATGTCTCCTCTTATTACCTTGGGCTGTTCATCCATGTTGGGATGGGCAGACTAGGTAGCAGGTGACAGGTGCTGTTCATGGAGTTTACGCTGATGACAACGAAGACGAGCAGGAGGCTTTTGCATATTATTTCTTATTATATGTACTGGATATTCCGCTGCTGTATTTGATTGAGTGTTATGTAGTGAGGCTTTGATGTATGGATGATTCATATGTTTGTATAAAACTATTATGATGCTTATATGATGATGTCCTGTTCTATGGAGCTTCACTATATTAGATTTCTCTATTGTATTTTGTCCATGCGCTGTGAGTTGTACGATAGATTCTACGATGTTTATTCTACTTTGACGGTCACCCATGGCTGCCTGGCACGCCCTTCAGCGCACATTTCTCCTTGATTTGGTGCGGGAGTCATGGGCGGTCGTCACATTTGGTATCAGAGATTTGGTTAATCGATTTTAGCCAACGCTCGCTGACGTAACTACTTATGAGAGACGTAATTGTATTTTGATGGATGATTACTATATATAATATAGTAGCTTAGAAGGATTTGAACTCCTTATGCAGTTGTTTCTTAAGGTGTTCTAAATCATTCCTTTTTGTAGATATTAAGGATGAGTCGAAGTGAGAGACAAACTGCGAGGGAAAGCCGTGCTGCTAGGGAAGCTGTTGATTATGCTCCTATGTTTGAGGCCATGATGACTTCGATCATGAGGAGAATACCAGCTTCAGGATCATCAGTGGATGTGGGAGTTCAAGTTCAAGCTCCAAGACCAGTGGATTTTGCTAAGCTTTGCAAGGACTATACTTCCCTTGGAGGAAAGGTTTTCTTGGGAACGGAATCGACCATTGAGGTGCAGAGATGGATTGATGCTTGTCAAAGGATTTTTGGTGACTTGGGAATTGAGGATGCAACTAAGAGGAAGCTCGCATCAAGGCAACTTCAAGGGAGAGCTTCAGATTGGTGGAATTCTATCACCATTGATACTCCGGAGGAGGAGATTACTTGGGAGCAATTCCAAGCTAGATTTGAAGCTAAGTTCATCTCTACAGCTCAGAAATCTGTTTTGTTCAAGAAGTTTGTAGAGCTCAAGCAAGGTGGGAGATCGGTCCTTGAGTATGTTTCTGAGTTTGAGGCTTTGTCCAAGTATGCCAGATCGTATATTGATTCTCCCTATCAGAAGAATGAGAAGTTTGTGACAGGTTTGGACACTTATCTTGGGAGACAGTTGGTGGATCATTTGGACGATCCGTTTGAGAAGCTTGTGGAGAAAGCTCTCAGGCATGAGAGTTTGTTTCCTAGGGAGAGTTCTGTTGTTGCTGTGACCAAGGAAGAGTCTAAACCACAGCAGGGTGGAAACAAGAAGAGGAAGCAGCAGCAACAGAAGGGTAAGGATGGCCAGAAGAAGCCGAAGGGTGAAGTGACCTGCTACAACTGTCAGCAGAAGGGTCATCTCTTCAGAGATTGCAAGAATCCCAAGGTGCCGGAAAAGTGTTATAACTGTGATAAGCTGGGACATATCAAGAAGAATTGTCCAGAGCCGAGGAAGGACAGGCAGATTGTGCAAGCTTATGCTATGGGAGCTGTGCCGTCGTCTTCAAAAGCTCCTACTGCTGAAGAGAAGGGGAAGAGTGTGGTGGTTCAAGGTACTCTTTCCATTTGTGGTGTTCCAGTTAGAGTATTGTTTGATACTGGAGCGTCGCATTCTTTTGTTTGTGATGATCTTGTAGGCCGGTTAGGTTTGAAACCGGATATTGTTGATAGGCCATTGGTTGTGACTAATCCAGTTGGGGGTTCGTCATGTTTGTGTATGATATGCCGTGGTCTAGTTGTGTCGAGTCATGATTGCTCTTTTGTTTGTGATTGTTTTATTCTGAACTTTGCGGGGTTCGGAATTATTTTGGGTATGGACTGACTTAGGAAGTATGCGGCAAGGATTGATTGTGAGAGGCTGGAGGTGACAGTCGGGAATGTGGAAGGGCGAAAGGTTGTGATGCGATGTAAGCATGAAGAAGGCGTCTTCATGAGCTTCATGTATTCGCTGGTTGTTCCACGGGATGGACTGTCATCGGTGCCTATTGTGAATGGATTTGAGGATGTCTTTGATGAAGTCAAAGGGTTACCGCCGCATAGGGAGATCGAGTTTTGTATCGATCTAGTTGAGGGAGCCAGACCTGTTGTGATGCCTCTTAGGCGGATGGCGCCTAGAGAACAACAAGAGCTGAAGGTGCAAGTTGATGACCTTTTGCAGAAAGGATTCATTCGGCGTAGTGTGTCCGAATGGGGTGCACCAGTTGTGTTCGCAACCAAAGCGGATGGATCGTTGAGGTTGTGTGTGGATTATCGTGAGCTGAATAAAGTGACTAAGAAGAACAAGTATCCATTGCCGAGAATAGATGACTTGTTTGATCAGCTTTACGATGCTAAGGTGTTTTCTCAGATGGATTTGGCAACGGGATTTCACCAGTTGAGAGTGGCAAAGGATAATGTGCCAAAGACTGCTTTTAGGACACCATCCGGTTTTTATGAGTGGCTGGTAATGCCGTTTGGATTGACTAACGCACCAGCATATTTTGTGGATCTTATGAATAGAGTGTTCAGAGATCAGTTGAACAAGTTTGTACTTGTGTTCGTGGATGATATTCTGATTTATTCCAGAACTGAGGAAGAGCACAAGACGCACTTGCGTATTGTTTTGGAAATCTTACGGAAACATCGGCTGAAGGCTAAGTTTTCGAAGTGTCACTTCTGTAAGAGTGAAGTGAGGTTCTTAGGCCATGTTATCTCTGGAAATGGAATAGCGGTTGATCCCGCTAAGGTGGCGGCAATCCAGGATTGGGTTAGACCTAAGAATGCATCTGATGTGAGAAGTTTTCTTGGATTAGCAGGATATTATCGTCGGTTTATCAAAGACTTTTCCAAGATAGCTGCACCGTTAACAGGATTGACGAAAAAGAACCAAGGGTTCAACTGGGATGATAAGTGTGAGCAAGCTTTCGTAGTCCTGAAAGAGCGACTGACAAGTGCTCCTGTTTTGACTATTCCTAGTGGGAATGATGAGATGGTGGTTTACACCGATGCATGTGGTACTGGACTTGGAGCAGTGCTAATGTAGATGGATAAAGTTGTTGCGTATGCAAGTCGACAGCTGAAGCCGCATGAAAGGAATTATCCGACTCATGATTTGGAGTTAGCGGCAATTGTCTTTGCTTTGAAGATGTGGAGACATTATCTATTGGGAGTTCGATTTGAGTTGTTTACAGATCATAAGTCGTTGAAGTATCTGTTCTCCCAAAAGGATTTGAATCTTCGACAGCAGAGGTGGCTAGAATTTTTAGCATCGTATGATTTTGGTATAGCCTATACTCCGGGAAAAGGTAACGCAGTGGCTGATGCGTCAAGTCGAAGACATGTAGGATTGGGAGCCATGTTTTCGGAATGGAAGAGTCTCGAGTATTTGGCTGAGTTTGACTTCAGGCCTAGATGTGAATTGGAACCTGAGATGTTGGCAAACTTATCAATAAGGCCTACTCTTGTGGAAAGGATTGGTGAGAGTCAAAAGCGAGACGATAAGCTTGTCAAGATTATCCGTGATTTGGAATCTGGATTGGACCCAGAGAAGGATAAGGGATTTGAAGTCGATCGAGAGGGTTGGCTTCGAAAGCAAGGACGACTAGTTGTTCCCGATGTGGATGGATTGAGAAATGAAGTCCTTAGGGAAAGTCATCACTCGAAGTTGACAATCCATCCGGGTGGAAATAAGATGTATCGGGATATGAAGAGAACCTATTATTGGGAAGGTATGAAGAAGGATGTTGGAAATTTTATTTCCAAGTGTATGAATTGCCAGTTGGTTAAGGCAGAGCAGAAGAAGCCAAGTGGATTGCTTCATCCATTAGAAGTTCCTATGTGGAAGTGGGAACAGATATCGATGGTCTACCTAGAACAAGAGCAGGAAATGAAGGGATTTGGGTCATAGTAGATCGGTTGACCAAGAGTGCAAGATTCATTCCTGTTCGATCGACTAGGACTGCATCGAAGTTGGCTGAGTTCTATGTTAAGTGGATAGTTCGATTCCATGGTATTCCGAAGAGTATAGTGAGCGACCGAGACCCATTGTTCACTAGTGGATTTTGGAAGAGCTTCCAGGAAGTTTTGGGAACCGAGTTGTGTTTGAGTACAGCTTATCATCCCCAAACAGATGGTCAGACTGAGAGAGTCAACCGAGTTTGGGAAGATCTTCTCAGAGCTTGTGTTTTGGACTTCGGAGGATCATGGGAAGATCACCTTCATTTGGTGGAATTTGCATATAATAACAGTTATCAGTCAAGTATTGGCATGGCACCATATGAAGCACTGTATGGAAGACCGTGTAACTCTCCGACATGTTGGTTGGAAACTGGAGAAAAACTGATACTTGGGCCAGAGATGATTCGACGGACTTCAGATTGTATAGGGATCATTCGGCAACGAATGAAGGCAGCCCAAGATCGTCAGAAAAGTTATGCCAATAATCGTCGTAAGGATTTGGAATTCGACGTAGGTGATATGGTTTTTTTGAAGATTTCTCCTCTGAAGAATGTTATTCGATTTGGAAAGAAAGGAAAGTTAACTCCGAGATTTGTTGGACCATTCCCGATTATCGAGCGAATTGGAAAGCTCGCTTATAGATTGGAGTTACCGGAAAAGATGGCGGGTGTGCACAGTGTTTTCCATGTATCTTATCTACGGAAGTATGTGCATGACCCAACTGCAGTGGTTTCTGCTGATAGTTGTGAAGACTTGGAGGTTGATCCAGTTGTTACGAGACCTCGTAAGCCGCTTCGTGTTGTTGAAACCGACACGAAACAGCTTAGGAGGAAGACGATTACGTTGCTCAAGGTACAATGGAGTGATGATGTTGACGACTGTACGTGGGAGGAGGAAGAGAGGATGAAGGCAGCTCATCCTGAACTCTTCGAGGTATGGCCCTAAGGTGTCGTGACATCTCATGAATTTGTAACTTGTTCTAAGTCTTAGAATTCTGCATGCTAGGATAGTAATTGGATGCATGGTTTGTTGATTGCTATGGATGGTAGGCATGCAGAATAGTTTTGGTTGCTCTTGTTGTTTGGAATTTCGGGGGCGAAATTCCTAAGGGGGAGAGAATGTAACGACCCGTATTTTACGTGTCGATAAATCGTAGAATTTACAGGTCGTTAGTGTTGTTTATGTTGTCTCTAGCCTGAGTCGTATAGGAAGTTAACTCGTGTGTTAAGTGTTGAGCCGTTAACGAGTTAACTAGTGGACCGAGTTGAGAATCTGACCGACTCATAGAGGTAGCGACCTATAGGTTTGGCCGAGTTAGTGAGTTAAGAAGATGGCCGACTCATAGAAGACCGACCCATAGGTGTTGACTGACTCATAGAGTGACCGGCTTAAGGCATGGCCGAGCCAAGGAGATCGCCGATTTAGTAGTTGGCCGACTCATAAGGGATGCCGACTCATGGGTTAGCGGCTTAAGGGGTTAAGGCTTAGGTCGTGGGTAGCTGAGTAGGCAGGGTCTTAAGTCGTAAGTCGTTGGAACTTAGGCTAGGTGATGAGTCGTAGGGGTTGTTGAGTCGTTAGGCCGTATTAGTTGGGTCGTTGAGTTGGCAGGATAGTTTAGCTCGTGTGTGTTCTTAGGTCGTGTGTTGTTAAGTCGGTAGGGGTTTGAGTCATGTGCATGCTGTGCCGTGTGTGTGTGTTGTGTCGTATTTGCCTTGAGCTGCGTTGAGTCGTGAGTCGTAGTGGCTTGAGTCGTGAGTTATGAGTCGTGGACGACTCATAGGGGCGGACGACTCATGGGGAATTTCAGTCTATAAATAGAGGGGTTTGGCTCACTTTTTGGCACCGGATTTTGAAGCGACGAAGTGCTGCCATTTTGAGAGCTCGACTACAACATTTCTTCATCTCCTTTTCTCCATTTCAATTTAGTTCTAACATCCATTCAAGATCGAAGATCCAAGAGCCAAAGTTGAAGATCTTCATCCAACCAAGCTAGATTTCATCGTTTCAAGCGGGATTTCGACGAATCAAGCTTGAATCCTTGCTGTCCAGATCTGAAGTTGATAGTTTTTGAAGTGTTTGGGTGATTCGGTGAGTGGTGGTTATCTCTCACGCGGACCCAAAGGAGTATATTGGTTTGGTGGTTTGTTGGAGTGTTGTAGATAGTGATTTTATGCATTTTTCCTTAGATCTAAGTATAGATTCATTACTTATGAAGATGTTTACTTATGCAAGATCATTCATCAAGTTGTAGAGACAAAACCCATGATTTATATTTGTTAGATCTATGCTAAAAACCCATGATTCATGTATGTTAGACTTATGCTCACTTATTTACGAAATTGCCATTTTAGTTACAAATGCCTATTTAGATCTTGATTGACTACTTATTTGTTTGGATTAATGTTTGCCTTGTTTGATTGTTGTGAATGAGTTATCTAGTTGATAGATTTGGACAAGTATGGTCAAAGACGATTCAAAAGCTACGGAAGAGGCTCTTGAATGGTGAAAGTTGCTTAAGGCATATGTAGTGGATGTTGACGCTCATATGTATGGATTGGATGATGTTGAGATGGAATTTTGCCATGATGTGATGAGGCAAACCATGATGTTAAGATAAGCCTTTGCTATGATGAAGATGAGACGAGGCATGAGGTGATGTAACCTTGGTATAATCAAGAAGGATTGCTCCAAGCATGTTGATAACTTGAAGGGTAGTTCAAGTTGATTGATAATGGATGGCTCAAGAGCTAGTTTGGGCTAGGATGAGAATAGTCGTCAAGGAGGATGACTAGAAGGCTTGGATTTCATCGTTGTTGAAGGTTCTAGCAGACTCAAAGCAAGAGTACAAGGGTTGCCCTAAAGACTACAGGTAGGTGGTCTGGACACCCTAAAGACTACAGGTAGGTGGTCGAGTACTCTGGGTAGTTGCGAAAATTCCTAGGCACGGGTCATGATGACGTGTGGAGTTATGTCTAGAACCGGGTTACCATTAGCCCTTGATAGATGGCTTAGGAAGGAGTCGGTCATTCAATTAACGGTGATTTCGAAGCAAGGTTAACAGTGATAGCCAGAGTCATGAATGTTTGGACGTTTGGTTGTATCATCATTCGGTCTCAAGAGCGGTGTTTTCTGGGTGCTTATCTGATCTTGGTTTAGGCCTTGGGGGTTTGTATTTGGAAAACATCGACCTTGACTCGAGTGATTATTGCTTTACTTTAATTGCCTGCTATGTTATGCTTGCTTCTCCTTAATGTGTGTCTGGGAGCTATCACTGTAGAAAGAGGTGGAGTGGGATGGTTTGGTTCCTATTCCTTTTATCCCTTATACTCTTTTGGTATGTTTGATAGTTGATTTACTGCTCACTAAGACTTTGTCTGACTCAAGGTTTTATGTCTCCTCTTATTACCTTGGGCTGTTCATCCATGTTGGGATGGGCAGACTAGGTAGCAGGTGACAGGTGTTGTTCATGGAGGTTTACGCTGATGACAACGAAGACGAGCAGGAGGCTTTTGCATATTATTTCTTATTATATGTACTGGATATTCCGCTGCTGTATTTGATTGAGTGTTATGTAGTGAGGCTTTGATGTATGGATGATTCATATGTTTGTATAAAACTATTATGATGCTTATATGATGATGTCCTGTTCTATGGAGCTTCACTATATTAGATTTCTCTATTGTATTTTGTCCATGCGCTGTGAGTTGTACGATAGATTCTGCAATGTTTATTCTACTTTGACGGTCACCCATGGCTGCCTGGCACGCCCTTCAGCGCACATTTCTCCTTGATTTGGTGCGGGAGTCATGGGCGGTCGTCACAGAATCTTACCATCGCAGCGGAATAAAATATAATAGATAATAACAGATCTTTACACAAAAGAAAACTATATCTGTTTTATATATATATACATCATCAAAATACATCATCAAAGTTCAACAACATCAATAACATACAACCGGACAGTCATATAAACTTGTCCTCAAAACTGAATACACAGCGGAACAATAATCAAGTACGGAAGTACGTATCGCCATGCAGCTCGTCTCCTGAGCTTCACAGCATCATATCCTGTATTCTATAATACTCGGTCTGACCCGAGCATTATAGTTAAATAACACCCGAGTCAGTCTGGAATACCAGTATGAGAAAACACTCTCCATTGGATTATTAAAGTTTCAAAATTCTTTTGAAAACAAAAGCATCTCGTAAGACCATGCCACAAATAAACATGTCGGGTTTTTACCTTACGATAGCTAAAACATTTCTTATCAAAATCCTCTGATATTATAATAGTGTCTATTTACAAATACTTATTAAAATAGCCGAAATTGTTACATTAATTAAATTCCAGGTACTAGCCACAGTCGTGGGTAATACAAACACAACCGTAAAAGGCACGTAGGGAGAATGGATTTCTAACTAATGACTAGACACCGGGTTACTAGCTATCACAGTATGTGGCCTAGATCACCGTACTGAGGATTACTCCCAATCCCCTGCAACACAAGACCGTGACTACCCCTTACTGGATAATCCCGAGTAAGATCACCCCACGGTTGGGATCGGCAACTGCACCACTAAGCCGAATAAATAAGGATATCTAGACAGGGATGACCTCACCCTAATGGGCGCTACCCACCTAGCATTGCTGCATAACCCCTGATTTTCATTCATTCCCGGTTGATGAGGCTTGAGGCTAAGAGTTACCTTTTTAGAACATATCCTTTAGAATGCTCACCGTCCACCTGACGATGTTCTGAAAGCATTCATCCATACAAGTCCGTTCCAGGTTCGAACGGAACTGAAGGCACTACTCCTACTACATTCACTTGGGAATCACCTCAGGATTAGTAGCGACTAGCCCTTGTACTTCACTGCTCCACCTTCGAATCCAAACTCTTGTTTTCCATACGAAAACATTCAAACCGGATCGAAGTGGTTTTCAGAAAATAAATCCCGATCCCGGTCTCTTCTAAACGATCAGTGCATTAGCCAATATTGATAGTCGATTATTTAACTATCAATTAACATTCACAACAATCATCCACTATAAATAATTTCACCAAATTATTTATTAATCTCAAAATATCTTCACAAGATATATTTCCACTTTTCAAACCATCTTCCTCTCACGGAATACATTCCCCAAATATTTTCTACTTCCACTGAAATGACCAAGTACAAACAC
The DNA here is from genome assembly GCA_030765085.1 of Allium cepa. Taxonomy (NCBI): domain Eukaryota; kingdom Viridiplantae; phylum Streptophyta; class Magnoliopsida; order Asparagales; family Amaryllidaceae; genus Allium; species Allium cepa. The sequence goes on along the minus strand of CM060941.1, from coordinate 762,071,656 downwards.
TTTATATTTTAAAATAATCTAAAACACTATATTATAAAATATCCTTTAAGACATTTAAGTTAAAAACTACTTTAATACTTAGCCGAAAACATATACTTTAAGAATATTTAAAATAAAGCTTCTTAATAAAACATAAACTATTTTTTTTTAAACAAATACCAAGTAAACTTTAAATAATTACTACGATAATAGATTTGAAAAATATTTACTTTAGAATTTAAACATTTAGAAATAATAAATTTTCTAAAACATGCTTTTAAAACAACTTTAAAACTTTTAACTTATACTTAAAAATTTTCTTTGAAAACGCACTTGGCTATCCAGGGAAATACGCTTCTCTTTCACATCTTTTAAAAATAAGTCACTATTTACTTTTAAACAAATTTACCTATTTCTTTAATAAATTCTCACCGTGAATTTATTCTTCCATTGATATATTACTTTACTTTTATAAACCCAGTTTATAAATTTCATAGTCACATTCTCGTTTAAATTTCCAATTTCAAACACTTAAATCAATTTCCAAATTGATTTTCAATTTACTCCATTTTGAAATAAATTTCTTTACTTACTCAATTTATTTCAAAATCCATTAACTTCAGATTTTATTCCTTAATTATGATTTAAAATCTTTTTAACTGAAAATACCAATTTTAGATTTCCCAAATTCCTTTCTTATTCCTGCAAATAAATTTAAACCTTTAAATTTAAAATAAATTCTTTGTTTCTTTAAATAATATCACTTAAGTTTTTAAAATTCATTGTTACTCTGTTTATTCAAAATCCCCTTTTCATACTCGAAACTTATTTATTAGAATTTTAAAATCACTTTTATTCTTTTCCGATTCATTCTTAAATTTATTCAAATTCTCTATAATTATTTACTTAAAAATTCACTCTTTTATTTTCTTTTCAAAAGTCCAATTCTATATATTTTGGTAACTCGGTGTACCGAAATATATTCAAGCAAACCATAACATTCAATATTCCAATTATCAATATAATTCATCATAGAATATCAAATATTCATAATACAGAATATTAAATAATCTAAATATTTTTGAGGAATCCAGTTGGATCCCTCCAACCTGTTTCCCTACATCCACAGATGTTAGCACAATCATAAAATACCAATTCTACTTCAAGGTGGAATATCGCTGTATATGGGTTTTAAATATAATATCATCCGCTATTATGCGACGCATAGGGTCTCATCCGCTATATAATGCGGGAAGTCAATTACTCCAATATATACTATATACTACTATATATAATATAGCACATCAAGTCAATTCAATCATTCAACCAATTATCTAAATTTAACCATTTAAATTTAAATTAAACCCAGATGGGTGAGATTAACTCTTTTATTTGCTGTTTGCAATCCATTCCAAACTGGCTTGTTTCCTTTTTGTTTCCAGACCTTGTAAACGTTTATATGGTTTTATTAATATTGAATTAATCAAATGGTAAATTCCATTTATAATTTTAATTATCCCATAATTTTATTTAACCTATTTTCTTTTTTCCTATAGTAAATCTTTAAGTTACAAAAATAACCTAAATAAGTAAATTCCCATATTACATCGTTTTAAAATAAACTTGTAATTGAATATATATATTTAAAACTAAACAGTAAGTCCAGTATCTTTCTTTCTTTCTTTTTTCATATGTATGAAATTTTAAAAATCTTCGTATGCTATTTCACTCTAATTTCCCTTTTACCATTAACAAATCTTTTTAAAACAAACAACGAGGAAGAAGAAATCATACCCAAAATAGAGCTCGGCCACCATCAAAGCTTCACGCACGCCACTGTTGACTGTTTGATAAACCCAATCGCCAACCTTAGAAAAGCCTGAAACCCTAGTGCATGTCCCTGCTCGAATTTGAGCTCCTTGCCGTCGAGCTCAAGCTTCCCCCAAAGACGATGTCACGACGCCTCCCCACTACGAACCTAACTGCCCGCGAAGACATTCGCCTCTCAACCTTGCAATTCGATTCCACATCCATTGCCGTGCTTTGACGTCGCTACACTGAAGCCCTAAGCTCCCGCAATCCCAAATCCCAAATCCCAAATCCCTAATCGCGATCGTGCATGCGAGCTCCACGCTAGAGCGATTCAAATTCGTTCCCTCCTGTCTGAACGAAAAGAACTTGCGGCCGTTTCCACTCTATTTTTAATAAGCATACGAATTTGATTTTGAATTTTACTATTCCGCCATTCTAATCGATTTCGGCTTCGTTGTCGAGTGAAAGGGGATGGAGAGAGAGAGAGAGAGTCAGGGTTTTTTTACTGAACGAATTCGCTCAGTTTATCATTTTCTTTCTTCTTATGCTCGACCATTTATTTTTATTTTTTCCCGATTCTTAACTTGTAAATGAAGAAAGGGGAACGAGATATTTTAAAAAAATGAGAACGATGTGATTTGAAAAAGAAAATGTCATTTCGGAAAGAAGGTTGCGTGCTGGGAAGTGCTACAGTAGTTTTGAATTGAAAGGAAAAAGTTATGAAGTGAAATAATTTCAACTGAAAGTGACCAGGATATAAATATATATTTTAAATTTTAAATTCAAATTATCTCGATAAATGCAACTTAAAATTTCGAATCCCTATCGAGGCGTGTCCCTAGGCGTTTATAATGTTATACCCCTATTCCGAACGCAATGGAAAAGGTTTCGAGTCCTAATTCGATCGTAGGGAGAAGATAGCTTTTTGGACTCAGTTATTATATTGAATTTTCGATATAAATTTCAGCGCGTTTACCTATCGTAAAATCACACGATAATTCCAAACATTATGAAATTTGAAATCCGATAATATTACACTATTACGGATCCAATGGAACTGGTTTCGTCAAAATCCGAGACCGTGTCTCGGAAGGCTATTTAAATATAAATTTTAAACGATATATTTTTAGAACCGAACGAATCACTTTCAATTTCACTTTAAAAGCTTTTATTATCTTCAGAACTATCAATATAAATTTACAAGCCTTTAATTTATTTTTAACAGGCTTAAAACTCCAGATTCAACATTTTACCCAACTTCAAATTATTTAATTCAATAATTTAATTATCAAATAAATAGTGATATTTGAATTCAAGTTAAAAATTAACATTTAAATATTTGAAATCAATTAAATATTTCGATTTCAAACATCCAAAAATTCCGGGTCGTCACATTACATAGACTTTGATTTTGCTTAAGGTAACCTATATCGATCTGAGATTTTTATGTAAATATCAATATCTAATTCATCGTAAACATAAGCTATAACAACATTAGTTAGTCTTATTTAAGTTTTTTTGAATCTGCAAGTTTATCAAATATCGAAATGTTATGACATCTATAACAGAAGAGTGCATTCCCTTAAAGTCAAAACATGGTCTCTACAAGAAACCTGTGCAACAAATTATGCCTTGTATCTCACGATTTCATTTTTATCATTTCGTTTTCTAAAAAATATCCATTTAACCTAATGGTTTAATATTTTCTGGTGTTTTCTCTATCCTCTAAACACACCATGTTTTTACCATATTTTTTGAGTGAATCTAGTTTAACTTGGATATCATCTTTTCATTTTGGCCAATCTTATCTTTTTCAACATTCATTTATGCTTGTTAGTTCAGTACCATTTTTCTCATTATTGTCATGACTTTCGGTTATTTCAGTAGCTATTACGAATGTGAATACATCATCATCATTATTTTACTTCGGTCTGACAATACTCCATTGTTCATGTAAAATATTGAGATCTTATTGTTATTATACCATTTACTTTTGGAAGATTCTATCATTCCTTCTGAGATAATAGTTGCTTTTGGATTTTTAGGAGAATTGGAATTTTCATTTAAGCGATCTTCTGCATCAGTTATAACCTCTTTGGAAGGTTTATCAATTAATGATTTTTATTTAGATTTTCTTTTTCTACGCGCCAGGTCTTTTGAACCAATGTGACTGTCACACTTTTGTCTTGCTGTAGATTCATTTGCTGCTATAATCAACTTTGATTATTCCAAGACTTTAATTTTAGAGGGTGCATTTGCTGTTGGAATATGATATTTAGTTATTTTTGCGACGTCACTAAATGCATCTGGCATTTGATTTACAATATTCTGAAAATACAAAATTCTATGTCCCTCATATTAGCAACGTTTGATATGCGGATTGAAATGAGAAATAAATGAATTATTCCATGATATTTTTTATCGTTCTACTAGTCTTTTCTCCCCTTGACGACGGAAAAATTATCTCATCAAATTTACAGTATGAAAATCTTGCAATGAAAACATCACATGTAAGAGGTTCAAGATAACAAATTATCAATGATGAATCAGACCCAACACAAACTCCCAGCTTACATCGAAGACCCATTTTAGTATGAAGTGGGGGACTATTGGGCACATGCATAACATAGGCAAAATTTTGTGAATGTGAAATATTTGTTTGAGATACGGCTTAAAAAGCCATAATGGTGAAAATTGATGATAAGTTGTTAATCCTATTTTAACCGATTTTGATGCATGCAAAATTGCATGTTCCAGTGCTGAAACTGGTAACTTTGATTGCATAAGCAATCGTCTTGCAATATGTTGCAGACGTTTAATTAATAATTTTCCTAGACCATATTGAGTATGAACCCGAGCTACTGGATGTTCAACTTCAATTCCCGATGATGAACACTAATCATTAAATACTTGAGAAGTAAATTCTCCTATATTATCTAGTCGAACTGATTTAATTTGATAATTTGGAAAGTGTGCTGTCAATTTGATTATTTGAGAAAGTAATTTGGAAAATTTCATATTTTTTGTAAAAAAACAAAAAACACATGCGACCAATAAGTTGCATATCAATTAATACCATAAAATATTTAAATGATCCATATTCAGGGTGGATTGGACCACATATATCACTTTGAATTCTTTGCAGAAACATTGGAGATTCAGAAGCGATTTTAGTATATGAATGTCGAATGATTAATTTTACTTGTGCACATGGAGCACATAAGTAATCACTTGGTATGGCTTGATAAGTCATGTTCATTTGAGTTTTAATGATTTTACACATCATAGTCGTTGACCCAAACGATCATAACAAAGAATCACTGTCTTTGTATTTGTGAGCTTGAGTATAATAATTTTGAATGAAAACATGTGTGCCATTTGGTAATATTATATGGTTTCTTTTGAATTCTTCAATTATATTAGCAGATATAGCTTTGTTGGAAACTTTAGTTGAAATATTTTTAGATAATTCAAAGAAAACTTCTAGTTTTTCAAAATGTACAAGTAGTTGCATCGTCTCATAGAAAAATATCATCATTAAATATCGATGGTCCATACCTCAAAAATTCATTAAAGACTACATAGTTAGTCAATAATTAAAAATAAGTTGTGAACATAAATAAATGCCAGCATTTTCCGAAAGGATTTCAAAGAAAATTACTAATTAAAACCTGCATCCATCGATACATATTATTTCAACTAGTTCAATGAAATCTTAAAAACATCAACTTCAAACTAACTTATTAATACAAGACAATAAAATAAAATAAAATGGAAACCACCTAACAAGCTTCAAGCCACTTCTAGTTTATTAGATCGGTCATATTATCAATCATTGCAATTAAATTTTCATCATTTGTGAAATTTCCATCATCATCTTCCAGAAATCATCTAACTTAAGTTAGTGTTATTCGATAAACCTTCGGTATTATTTGTCTCATTATTCTTCGAACATTGATATTTTTCAATTGTTTCTTTGACGATCTTCACGTATATGACCAATGATTAGAGTGTATGCAGTTATATCAAACTTCTTCATAATGATTTTTATTTTTTGGAGCTGAATCATTATTCTTTTTAGGCTTATTTTTCTATTGTTGCCTTTTAAAGTTGGTAGTTCCATTATCTCTAAAACCACCATAACCGCCTGTGTTGGTGTTATCCACATCCATGTCCACAACTACATCCTCTACCTTGATTTTTTTCGAAGTAGGCGGAATCAACATTAACTTATGGTAATGCAGCTGAACCAGTTGGTCTTGAGGAGTGATTTTGATAAGTGATTTATTATTTTGTTTAGCAATTAATTATAGGCATTCTACAAGATCAGAATATTTTATAAAATGACGTTCTCTTTGTTGCTGCTGCAGGAGGATGCTCGAGGCATGAAATTAAAAATATCTTTTCAAGCATTTATACATCATCTATCCTTTCTTCGGATAATTTTAGTTTAGAAGTAATGCTAAACATTATAGGATTATATTCCCTTACAAATTTGAAGACTTGAAACCTCAAGTTCAACCACTCTTGCCGAGTGTTCGGAAGTACGGTCGTCTTCTAGTGGTTATAACACTCCTTCAGGGAGTTCCATAAGTGGAGAGGATCTTTTTTGGTTAAATAATTTGTTTTGAGTTCGTCGTGAATATGACGTCTTAAATTTTTTAGAGCCTTTTCTTTACCTGCTTGGACATATTATTACCATTTTAATGGCATTCTCTAGTCATTGAGATTGCAAATGGATCTCGACATCCAATATTCATAGCAAATGGTTATCTCAAGATATGTCTAAAGCTTTAAACTCAAGCTTAGCTATATTTTCCATGCTATAAGCTGTTAATGAGAAAGAAGAAGGGAAAAATATTAAGTTCATATGGATTGATAGATGTGAAGGATCATTTTAGAAGTTGAAGAGGTCCCTAAAAAGTGTTCCCAGTTTAATTGTACCTAATGGGAATAGGGATTTGGTTGTGTATCCAATGCTTGTGAAACTTGATTAGGAGTAGTATTGACATAGAAAGAGTGGGTGATAGCTTATGCATCTAGGCTGTTGTGGCCGTATAAGGTTCGTTATCTAACTCACGACTTAGAGTTTGTAGCAGTGGTCATTGTATTGAAGACTTAGAGACAATATCATTTGGGAGAACAGTTCGAGTTGTGTATAGACCATAATTCTCTAAATTATTTATTCTCTCAAAAGGAGTTGAATATGAGGCAATAAGGATGGTTAGAATTTTTGGCAGCATATGACTTCGATATAGAGTAATAGTCGGAAAAGGGCAACAGTGTCATCGATGCTTTGAGTAGAAAGCCGTAGAATGATGTATTAGCCATGATTGAGGAAAGGTATACATTAGAGACATTGGCATCTTATGGTGTGCAATATAGGATGAATGAAGGATCAAATAGAGATCCGGGAATCTTAGCAAGTTTTGTAGTGCACCCAACATTTATGGACAAAATTTCAAAAAGGCAACGGGAGGAACAACTCTTAGCCAAAAGAATTAGGTGATTAGAGATGAGATAAGATGTTGATGGTCTAAATGGATTTAAAATAGACTTGAAAGGACGACTTAGGAAGAAACGTACACCGTGTGTTCTGAATGTAGGAGACCTTCGAAAAGAGGTTTTAAAGGAAGTCATCGGTTTAAGTTTGTGATTCATCCTAGAAGGATAAAGATGTACCATGACATAAAGCATGTCTTCTTTTGGAAGTGGATAAAGAGAGATGTAGGAGAATGTGCGAAAAAGTGTTTCACATGTCAATATGTAAAGGTTCACCATCAAAAGCCAAGTGGTTTACTTCAATCCATGGAAGTGCTGACTTATGAGTGAGATTTGATATCTATGGATTTTATAGATGGGTTGCCAATGTTGAGAATAAAAAATGATAGCATTTGGGTAGTAGTTGACAGATTTGCTAAAAGCTCCATTTTATCACAGCGAAGTAAATTAGGATAGTGGCTAGACTAGTGGAGCTATACATAAATAATGTTGTAAGACTGCATGGAATTTCGAATAATATTGTCATTGATAGAGCCTGTTGTTAACCAGTGAATTCTAGAAAATCTTGCAAAGTGCTTAAGGTATTGAGTTAAACTTTAGTTCAGCTTACCACCCATGGACAGATGGTCAAACTGAAATGGTGAACCTCATGCTAGAGGTTTTTTGATGGCTTTTGTTCAGGCCTTGGTGGGTCAAACCGAAATGGTGAACCTCATGCTAGAGGATTTGCTGATGGCTTTGTGTTTAGACTTTGGTGGGTATTGAAAAGATTATTTGCATTTGGTAGAGTTTGCCTACAATAATCGCTATCGAGTATTGGGTGACACCATTTAAGGTGCTTTATGGTAGACCGTGTATTTTTCCCATTTGATGGTTGGATATGGGAGATTGACTAGTATTAAGACATGACTTGATAAGAGATGCTACTGAGAGATAGTGATAATCTGCGCTAGAATGAAGGTTGTGCAGTCAAGGAAAAAGAGTTACGCTGATAAGTGGAGAAAGGAACTAGAGTTCGCATCGGGCGATCATGTTTTCTCGAAGGTTTCACCGATGCAAAGTGTTATGCGCTTTGGGAAGATGAGGAATTAGCTCCTAGATACCTAGGTCCATTTTCCATGATAGAGACGATTAGTAAACTTGTGTATTGAGTCAAGTTACCAATTATTTGGTGGGTGTGCATAATGCTTTTCACATATAACATTTGAGGAAATGCGTGCACGACCCTAGTACTGTAGTGGAACTGGAGACAATTGAGGACTTATCTGTAGAATGAGATTTGACTTATGTTAGGCGAGCGAATGGGATAGTAGGTCAAGATACGAAGAAGTTGAGGAACATGGTTATTAAACTTATTCACGGCAAACACAGTGACGATAAGACGATTATACCTAGGTAGTAGAGGATAATATTATGGATATCTCTCCCGAGTTGTTTTAGGCATTGAAAAATCTGGCCATGTGCTTTGTTGTATATTGTATGTACTGGTAGGGGAACTAGTATATTTTATTGTTTTATGACTACGTGTTAGTAGTTGCACTTATGCATTTTTTTGATGATTGTTGATTTTTATTAGCAGGGCATGGGTGCTGCTTTTGTAGTTGTGCGTACTTTGTTTGATGATGACTTTCACTTTCAAGGGTTAGTATAGTTATTTGACCGGGGGGTCATTGTATCACCTTATTTTAATTTTGAAATTCCTATATGGAGAGAGACTGTAACACCTCATACTTCGGAGTGCCAAAATATTGGATTAACATAATAAAAGAAATCATTAATTAAGGTAATTTAGTTAAGAAAATCTCTTAACTAAATTTTACAAACTGAGTATGTGGCACTTAAAATATTAAATGAAAGAATCGAGAGTGACTAATGCAATTAAATTCGGCCATCTACATAGGAATAAATAAACTTTTGAATGATGAATTAATGAGATCTTGTATTAAGAAAAATAAATTAATGAGACTAAGCAAGATGGATTTTAGTCCAGGCCAAAACCATTAATATATACAATCTTAACACATCCTTCCCTTCCTTCACATTCATTTTTTCATTTCAAAACAAAACAAACAAAAACACTCATCAACCAAGGACTGCCACCATTTTTAAGAGAGAAGAGGAGGAAACTAAAACAAATGACTAAAAGCTTTCATATCTAAGAAAAAACAATGATTTCAATCGAGATCTACAAATCTAGGTGAGTAAAACTTTCTCTAATAATTACCAGACCCGTTTTAGTTTGGATTTGATATTGATTGGATTTTTTAAATGTGATAAACATGATATTATGATAGTAAATGATTTATATTTTTTTTAAGGGTTCAAACGAATAAAATTCGGACTTGTTTTATGGTAAAACATTATTCAATCTTCTTCGGATGTTTTGAAACTTTAATATGATGTTTTACTATTAAAACAGAAGTGAGTTTTAATTTTTATAATTTTTTGATAAATAATGGATTTATTATGAATTTTCTAAGGGGGAAATAGATAACTTCGGTATAAACTAATATTCAAAAATATTAAAATTAAATATTTTGAATTTGACATTTCGAATATAGGCAGAATAAGATGTTTTCGAATTTTAGAAATTTTTTGGGGATTGTCCTATTAATTTCGAATTACTATGAATTAATTGGTAAAAGAAAATATACCTTGGTTAATGTACATTAATAAAATAATTAAGGAAATTATTAACAAAAGGGAAATAATCTAAGGTAGGCTCAAATAGTAATGTTACAAGATAAAAGTAACCACTGAACAAATGACATGTGTATAGGTCAGGTTAAAAGTTATACTTTATTAATGAAATTTATCATTTTCCATTTAATTATGAATTTAGCATTTGACATGCAATAGCGATAATGCTTGGCCGTTGATAGCTCTAAAATTTTACATGCGATAACTACAATGCTCAACATTTATTATATTTTATACTTGCCATGCGATAGCTTTAACGTGAGGTAGGTTGACATGCGATAGAATGGATATACGATAGGTTGACATGTGATAGATTGGCATTTAACAACTTTGTAGTGCAACAGCTTCAAGGTGCGATGGATTCATGCCGTGATTGCTTCATGGCACAATAGCTCCATGGTACGATAGCTTCAAGACACGATAGTCTTGACATGCGATAGCTTTAAGGCATGATAGGCTGACATACGATAGTCGTGACATGTGATAGCTTTGAGGCGTGATAACATTTGATAGCTTTGTTACTTGATAGCTTTTTGATGCAATAGCTTTGACATGCGATAGCCATAGGGCTTGACATGTGATAGCTAGGGTTCTAAAATTTTGATAAGCAAACAAGAGAATACTTAATAGCATTTTGGAAATTTTCTTAGGAATAAAATTGGGATAAATAAAAATAAGCTTAATATAGAAGCTTATGTCAGAAAATGAAATAAGCTTAGGAAAGCTAAGAAATGATAGTCGTATCATTTAAATTTAAAGATAAATGTTATATCTAAATAATGTGAATGTAACAATCTGCATATCTAACGATAATGTGTTTAAATATTAAGTCGTTATTGAATTGAATGTCGATAATGTGAATTTTTGCATATGGTCAAACAAGGACTTGAGACTACTTTCGTTGAGTCCGAATCAAAGTTGCTAATCAAAATGGGTATAAGCATCGATATATTTCGATCGACGTACTTTTTAGTGTAACGACCCGGAAATTTCGAACCCGAAAATTTCAGATAGTTATAAAAAGAATAAAGAGATAGAAAAGAAGAAGAAGAAGAATCATCAACAACTCACATTCGTAGCGGATAAAATATAATAATAAATAATAACAGTTTACAAAAGAATACTGTATATGTCGATTGCATTTTAATACATCAGGGTTACACACTTATACAGACACTGGATATACACAATTACCATGTCATAGATATACAATAATATAATATAGCGGAAGCACTTCATACGTTCTTGTCATCCAGCTCGCCTCCTGAGCTCCAGAATGTCCCTACCTGAAAATCTGTAATACTCGGTCTGACCCGAGCATTACATCAAAGTAACACCCGGGTCAGGCTGGAAACTAGCGTGAGTAAACCCATCTAACATGGAATACCAAAATCATACAACTAATATAAACCCGGGGTAACTTATATCAATTTACAACTTCGCAAGTTGTTATAGACATCACTATTTACACATCAATTTCTAAGTGCCAAACTTGGATTAAATGGTCCAATTTACTTAAAATCATTCCATTCCATCTTATTGATTTCACATATCAATCTATAAAGAATTGAAGTGGTTTCGGGTATTTACTAATACCCGACTCTGGTCTCTTCAAATTCAATACCATCTTAACCCAAGTTATTCAAGTAAAATACAATTCTGCTTTAAATAAAGATGTCACTTTTACACATCAGTTTATCATCAATAGACAACCACATCATCATTGTCTATCCAAAACATATCATATCACAAAACATTTCATATCAGAGATATCAATCAATTTATTTAATCATCATTCAATCATTCATAAACAAGATGGATCATTTCCAAAATTTATTTAATTTATCTCAAATTAAATTAATTACAAATCTTTAATCACTTAGATTACCTTTTCTTAAACAATTAATTAATTTTCAGATCAATTAACTAATCATCTTTTAATTATCCATCTTAACTAATCATCCTTGATTAATTATTCTCAATTACGTAAAGTAATTATCCTTTAATTAATTACACAAAATTAATTATCCTCAAACAACTTCAGTAATTAACCATCCGGTAATTACTTATCTTAATTAACTAACCCCTTAATTAATTATATTAATCCTTTAATTAATCACACCAAGTAATTAATCTTTTATTACTTCTCCTAAGTAATTAACCTTTAATTACTTCCCATTAAGTAATTTCCCTTTTACTTACATCCAGTAATTATCCTTAATTAATAATTAATTAATCTCATTGTTCTTTAATTATCAATTAACTACTTATTGATTAATTTCCAATTATCAATTAATTCATTAAAGTTACATTATTTATCATCAATATCTTCTTTAATTATCATTTAAAATCTTATTTTATAAACCTTGGAATTAAATTATCATTAATCTATCGATTAACTTAAAGCTTTAAGTTCAATTAATTAATTAAAATCACTTTATCTTAATTAAGTAGCTACTTAGTTACATGATTAATTAGGTTTTAAAACAACATAAGGATCAACTTAATTAATTAAACTTAAAACAAATTTCTCAACTTTAATTAACAACATTAAAAAAAAAAATTAAACTTGATAACATTCAAATATTAGCTCGATACAAACCAAGACTTTCTCGAATCAAAATCCGAGCATCTCTTACCTTTCCCAGTTTATACAAAGTTACTACTAATCTCAATCTTATATCAAAGGTAAGCAACTATATACACTCACAGAGGAATAAATTCCACAGGCTACTAAACTAGATTCTAAATTTTATTTCACAAAAACAGTAGCAACCCTTTTTTTTATACCGAAACTTGTACTCAACTTACACAGGTACAATTTGTTATTTATGCTTCAGGCTACTAAATTAAGAAAGAAAAAAAACAACCCAACAACCAATTCATGTCACAGAGCCATTAGTGTTTTCCTGCACCTGCTACTGCAAATGCATTTACAATATTTATCTAGACCCATTTTGATTAGCAGCATTTTTTTTTCATTGTGCTATGACCCAATTACTCAGCATCTAAATTCATATCTCAGGCTATTGATACTTTTTTTTACTTGTATTTCACCGTTTTCAACATGCACAGATGGTCAGGTTATGTTTAGATGTCTTCTTATTATTTGCTTCTCAAATCAAACCAGTTACAAAGCATGCACAACAAGAAATTATATATGGAAGACATTCGATTCAGAACCTTATCTAGTCAGAACATGTTTTAGGTTTATCAAATTCACATCTTATTTAGTTCAGAGTTTACATCTTAAATTGCAGACAATAATAAGGAGTTATGTTTTGAATTGATCAGCATTCAGAAATAAATACAGCATATACTAACGTGTAAACATAGCAACCAAAACAAATTCAAGGCAATCCAAACTCTACTTCAGGGTCTAGATCCATATACATAGTTACTAAACTATGATTTCAGGTAATCTGCATTTTTAATTTACTCCAAGCGCAACGTGAAAGCACAAACAAAACACACAAAGGTAAGCAACTAAGCTTCTGAAATCATTGATTAAAATTTATTGGTAGTAAGCAATATGAGCATCTTGCTTCCAGTAATAGTTTCTCATTAGACTGCAGTAAATATTTTTATTTGAAAAAATATACCCAGCACACGCATATCTTAACAGAGACTTCTTTATACCTCTAAATAACCAAGCTACACTAAGTTCCATCATTTCCAACAACACAAAGCAAATTAAATCGAATTTATCCTTACAGGTTTGCTTACTGTTGTTAAGTTAATAATGCGGTGAAGAAAAAAAACAAGGGACTACAGCGAGTTCGAATTGTAACAAAACACTTTTATTTAACTGTACAGTGGAAACTCACTGTACTTTACTTCGGATCTTATCATTTGGAGCTTATTTAGTTAAATCAACGTATTTTATTTCCCAAATAAGCTCAAGAACATAATACAATAAATAGGGTTGAATCTACCGAATTACAACCATATATCAGAAGCACAGATAAACCTACCCGTAAAAATATAAGTTCATCAAATTACTCACCTTATTGCAGAACAGCGGCCTAATTCTGGAATTCAACAGTCGATTGAAGCTTGATTTTTCAATTGTAACACTATACGTTGATTTGAATCTGCTGTCAGTTGAATCTGAATTCGCACTGTGTTTCAGATGATCTTGAATTGCTTCAGTTGTTAGCCTGATAATTTTTATTTTTATTTGTTGTTTAGATTTTTTTGTTTGGTTTGAAGGGAAGATGAAGGAAATCGAGATTGAAAAGGAGAATATGGAAAGCTCAGGATCTGTTTACAGCTTTGATACTCAAGTCATTTTATTATTTATTTATTTTCAACTTAAAGAAACATATCGCCACTTGTAATTTCCAAGGCTTATACAACTACACATGTAATATGCATGTGTAAATAAATTTTAAATGTTTTATAAAACTTTTATTTTTAAAGTTTCTACAAATATATTTCTTAATTTATATAAATAAAATATAAAACAAATCTTATTCATATATTTTAAATCCAAAATATTTAAAATAATTATCTTTTAGATTTCAAATTTAAATTCAAATTCAAACTCACTTTCAAATTAAAAATCCAATTTGAAATCAGCTCAAATATATGTATATATTTAAGCAACACAAATTAAATTTGTAAATAATAATTCTATTTTAAAATTTATATCCATCTTTAAAAACATCACAGATGTTCTTCATTATATCTTCAATTTTTTTTATTATCAGAATTATCTATTTACCATACAAATCAATATTTTGATAATTTTAATCCTGTTAATTATCAATTAACAGATGTCCAAAAATTCAGGTTATCACATTTAGCTAGTAGCCTGCATTCGATTCGTAAATCGATCCAAAAAGCTAATTTTTGTATACAATGAATTTTGGTCCCAAAACCTTTTCCATCGAGTCCAAGATGACATCCAAAATTTGAATGAATATAAGGTTTGATATGTTTGGAGTTAGGAATGTTGGACGATGAATAGTGTTTTGAGGGTAAAAGTTGAATTGGTACTAAATGAACTTGAATTGGGTACTTAGCCTACTTTGGGCTTTTCCATTTCATTTCCTCCCATTCCCATTTACGTTCATTTCCCTTCTCCTCCTCAAACCCTTCTTCTATATTTCCACAAAACAAAAGTCCAATCTTTGCACCTAAAAAAATTCCTAAATTCATGAAAAATCACTACAATTCTAATTAGGGGAAGCCTCACCATCTCTTAAAGTATTGGAACTCGATTCGAAGTAGAGAGCTTCATCCAAATTTTTAAGAGAAGCAAAAGTATGATTTTGATGACTCTTGTTACTTCCTCTTGCTGGTAAGGTAAGTGAGACGATTCTCCTATTTAATTTAAGTGTTTTACTTTATACATTTATTTAGTGATGATTATGAAGTTTCATAAAATGATTTGGAGAACGTTAGTAATGTAATTAGGCTTATATTTATGCTTTAAACATGTTTACATCATCATACAATTTATTAGAGGCCCTAATTACTATATTTCGAAATCGTTAGTAAGCTCTAGCATTGATTAGGGCTAATTAGGTGATTGTCTACGATATTGTTGTTGATTTGGGATTAAGTTGTGTAATGATATGCACGTCATTAAAAAATATTAATTAATCCATTTGTTGGATTTGTAAAATGTTAGCAAGCTAATTTAAGTTGTTTATGAACTCTACACTTATTATTAAAAAGATTAGAGATTAATGAAGCTCACTTAGTGTTTATGAAATGATTTCACGCTTTTATAAATAAAGAATATATTTTATAAAATAGATATGAGATTTTATAAATTGGTTTAAAGTGATATTTTACTTTTATTGAAAATATTAGTAAGTAGCAGTAATATTTGATCTAGTTATCGTTGATAGGATCACTTGGATGCACGTGTGTGTATACGTGCACTCGTGGGTATACGTATACATGCATTTGGAGCTAAGCAACAATTAAAAACTAATATTGTATTGTAGTTATAGTTGTTGTGTGATTGTTTGTTAATATAGATATGTAATTGTTTGATTATATAGGAATATAATTGATTACTAGTCCACGTAGCTATAGCGACTATCGTGTGCACAAAGTTGCGTGAGAGTATACCAGGCAGAGCAATCGTCCCGATGAAGTCCAAAGTGTGATTTGAGTAGAGATGTGTGTTTGTGCATACGTTTGTGCAAAGGTGTGCACTAATGAGTGTATCGACATATGTAAAAGCTACATACAAGGCATGGAGGCCGGATATGTCGTTTTGACGTATTAGAGGAAGCCAAGTCACTATAGTTGCTCGTTGAACTCTACTCAGTTTTCATATACTTAAGAAGTCACTTGCAAGATGTCCATAAATGAACATTGGTAGATGTCCGATGGGATGAAGGCAGGCTCTAGTAGCAAAGCGACTTGTCGGGGGAAGCACTAGAGGAAATGACATGTGAATTGACAATCGTTCGAGGAATCGACTCCCCATCCAGGCTCACTGTAACAACCCGCTAGTTTGGACCATTCAAATCGACAATAAAACCGTACATGTCCGACTTGAATAATTCAAAATACCGAATTGTTAATAAAATTTGGCAAAACTTAAAATATACAGTAAATAAATCAATCATAGATCACTTACACAGAGTAATACAATGCAGCGGAATAGATAAAGAATAGTAGTTCATGAAGCTACTATATACCTCAGAGTTAGAAATAAAATACAACCGAATAGTTCAAATGCCATGAAGTCTCCAATGCAACAGATGGCTTCTCTGAACCAATCAACTGGATGACTGAAGGGATAGATAGCTGGATCTTCAAGCAAAGCTCCAACTTCGAAGATGAGTCTCAAATGCTGTATCTCTCAGTCTGACCCGAGCGTAAAGCAAAACACAAAACACTCGAGTCAGGATTAACATTCTTATATCTATAAATCTAACTCAAGTGAAATATCAACTGAAATATAATTAACTTAGAGGATGTTTGGGATAACCATCCTCTAAGGGTCCATGGAACTATCTAAAAGATAGAAATATACACTATAACATCGTAGTCTTTTCAACTTAATTTATACATCAAAACCAAATATCATTTTCACTTCAAATATCTCTATACTTCCCAAATAGTATTTTTATATATTAAATAATTTGTACAGTAAAGAAATTTCAATTCCCTCAACTTAACAAATCGTTTAACATCAACCCGACCACCCCATTTAAATCTATTTCAATCTCAATTTATTAATTTAAATTCAACTCAATTTCTAAAATAACCACTTCAATTTTATCGATCTCAAATTCGGATTTGAAATCACAAAATATCCTTTATGTTCAATATATTTCAAAACTTTAAGTATTCAACGTTTCAAACTAACTTTTTAATCAATTTAGTTTCTAAATAATAAATTCAACTATACTGATTTCAAATACATATCCGAATCTCAAAATAAACCATTTAAATCCCAATATAGTTCAAAGCTTTAATATTTAATTAAATGTTCAATTTAATAGTTCCATATAGATCTCGATTTAACCTCATTATTATCTAGTCTTAAAATAATCCCTCATTAGATACAATATCATTTAAGTAATCTTAAATTACATTTTACTCAATATTTTCTTTAATTTATTTAAACGTGAAATATTCATTAAATCACCTAAATAAAAATCCAGTTACAAAATCATACCCTTAAATTTCCCATTCAAAAATTTCAAATTGATTTTATTGAATAAATCCTTATTTAAATACCATTTAGATAAACCCACATTTATCTCCCAATCTTAGTAAATTGCAGAATATTTTTGGAATAAAATTTACATAAATATTTAGCATAATTTATGTATTAAATCAAATTTTGACTAAATTAAATATTATTAAATCTATATATCATTACCCTTTATATATAAAAAAAATTTAAGGATTAACATTTAATAAGGCCTTATATTTCTTTCCAAAACAATGAATTAAATTTCAAAATATTTATATATATGGACCAACGATGTCTGTATATATTTCTTATCATATGGTCAAGTGTTACGGATATTTATCATTTCAATCCGTACACTAAATGTATACGGGTGGATAGAATTTCAACCCGTAATCCCAATTCAATTAAATGAAAATCGCTTGGGTTTATCATTTCAACCCATAACGATTTTCTCCTATTCTAAAGTCTGTTCGGGTATGTATCATTTCAACCCATAGTGATTTCTATACTAACAGGGAACTTGCAGAGTGATAACAGATATGTAAATAATAATAACAACAGGCATATATCATCAAAATAAATATATAAACAATAGGATATGGTGTCATATCCCATAAGTGAATAGTTACAGATAATAGCATATATAACAATTTAAATAACTACAGCCTCATATTTCAATTGTCGTCTCAATTGAAATCAAATTTAGTAAATAAAAGAATGTTAATCGTGAGTGATTTCTCACCTTTCGAGGCCAGAGAAAAAGAAGTGAGTTATGAAATCCAGATCCGAATTCCAAAACAAAGCTAGATGGACACGGTTCAATGATCAAAGCTGATAATAGGAATAGACGAATTCAAATCAGAATTGGATCAAGGAAGATAAATAGGATAAGTGAGCTTATATACAACTAGCCAACATATGCAGACACAGTTTATAAAATATGCATGCCTCGGTTAATATATATACATAGGTGTGAAGACCGACTATATTAATATAACCATATATATACTATATAACATTTCCTCTACCAATATACATATGACTATACTTGAAATCAAAATACACATCCCTTAAAAAAAAAATCCAACGTATATCAGTCAGTGAAAACAACCTTATGGATGACATGAAATAAACTTTTGAAAGCATATACCGTTGAAATTATAAAATATTGATATAACTTATACTGTAAAACTACCATAGAAAATTTATATATATACCTACATTTAAATATAACTTATGTAAATTGTTGAAAATAAAATAAAATATAGTACGGTAGACTCTAAAATACTAAAACAATCATAAAAATATATATATTATAAATTGACCTATCAAACTTGTACCCACCAATTTTATATAATATATATACCAAAACAGTAACGAAAATTGAAATACTATATTTTATATATCTAACATATGAAAGCTAATAAAATAACATATTTTATTATAGTTGAAGCTGTTATAACCAAATATATAAAACATATAAAAATACGTATATTAATAGAAGGCTGCCAAACTTATACCATATATACCGTAATCTATCAATAGTAAAATAAAACGCGTATATATATATTTAACTTATCAACTAGTTAGTAAAACATACGTATCTAAAAGCCGAACGATAACTATATGCTAACAAAAGTCAAAAACTATATACCGTAAAATCTTAAAATAATATACATAATACAATATAAATATATACTAACCTTTATATATGAACAGAAGTTAAATATTTATATACACGTTTATAAATATAACAATTATCATATATATACTACTATGAAATATATTATTATTTTTAAAGTTCAACTGTTAGGGAATTCAAAATCGCCATAGTTGCAGTAAACATATAAAACAAAACTTATGCACAATCTATACTGTTCTTAATATATAAGATAGGCTTATATCAAATAAAATGCGTACTTACTTTTAAAAACCAGAGAGGAAATGTTTTGCCAACTAATCCATGCGGCCATGGGGAGGAGGCAGGCCAAGGAAAAGAGAGAGCTCATGCTCAGGTTTGGAAGAAATAAGAAAAGATGGAGGGGAGATGAGAACAGGCGATTTTTAAAGGAAGAATGCATGCGTGATTCAAGCAACATGACATGGCGAAGGGCATTCTTCAGGCAACAGAGAAAATGCTAGTTTCTTAAATATAAAGGTAGGTCTTCATCTGATATGTGAACGTGCTATATGACTTTATATAATATTTACAAAGCTCTCTCCTCTTTTAATATTAATTTGAGGGCAACGAATAGCCTACAGAGAGAAAAGAAGATGCAATCTATGCTATACTATATATATATATATATTCCTAGAAACACGGAAACGAAGAGGTAAAAGAGGGAAGAGAAAGAGGCGTATAAATGAATGATAAATAAATTTAGATTTCAAATGAAATAAATGGAACAGCAGAGATTAAAGTATGGATGTAAATCCTAGAATAATAAAAAGCAACGGTTATATGTTGATTAAGAAAAATAATTAAAACAATTAATGGCTTAAATGGGGCAGCATGTTTCAAAATTTTGAAATGCAAAAGAAACGTACACTATAAATATAAAGTTTTCAAAAGCAAAAGAAACGTAAAGCTGTCCATTAATTCATCAAAACGTTATTTAAGTAATAAATTGAAATGAAAAAAAAGAGTAATTGTAACGGTCAATAGATGATTTAGCTATACACTTAAAGCAATAAATTTTTGTTTGTTTGTACAACACATAATGAGTTTTGAAAGTCAAGGATATAAAAATGGATAAAAGGAAAGAAATCAGGAAATTTTTGTGAGCAATAGCTTTCCAAGGAAAGGTAGGCTTACATTATATATACATGCTGAGATGATTAGGCACGTTCAAAAATTTTGAAGCAATGAAGGAATTGGAAATAAATATAAAATGAAAGAAATTTGAAAAGTCCGTAGCTATGATTTAGCCAAAATTTATTAAAGCCATTTACTAAGAAGGTTGGAACCGAAATAATAGGGAGAGAAAGGCACATTAAATTTGATGACAAAGTTGTGTTCGGATCTATAAGCAAGTGGTTTATATATTATAGGCCTTATGAAAGCAAGGGAAGGAACAGATGCTACTAGCTTGATGATTTGAGATTCTTTCAAGCGTTAAAAAAATAAATAAAGAGAGACCAGAATAAACGCACCACCATAAATATACGCTTCAATTGCCAAAGAAACGTATAGAGAAAATTATGGGTAGTGGGAAAGGTAAAGTCAGTGCACGAAACTACAAGGAATAATAAAAGCAAGGTCGATGATCTCAAATTTATTAATGGTTACGAATGGAAAAGTCTACCTGGATTGGAAAAGTATTAAGCAATAGAAATCTTTAACGGTAGTAAAAAGAAACCGTTACGTACTGATTCAGAAATCAATTAAAGCAATTAATAGCTTGAATTGGACAGCACGTTTTCTCAATTAAATAAACTTCCATAAAATTATTTGAAAATTTACAATCTGCTATATTTAAATATACGTATTCTAAATATATAAACATTTTATTTAAAAATTCAATTATTATAAGATTTCACAAATATTCAATTAAATACGTTATAGAATCAATTAAAATTGTTAAAATTTTCCGGGTCGTTACACTCATGGCCTAGAATCTATCAGTTTTAGTCGATTGAGCTAGCCCATTCATTTGATTGGTCGAGAGTAAAAGCCCATCTCAACTCTTGTTGGGTCCACTGAATTCAGTCGGCCAACTTGAAGTGTATTATGCAAACTTCATAGCGCGATAACTTTTGCATACCAAGTAAGATTGAGGTGAGGTTTAGACCATTATGTACCATTTTTTGAAAGATGCAACGTATGGAATTTTGGTTGGTTTTGGGTTACTTTGATTTTGGGATCCATGTAGCACTCACCTTGGCAAGTATTCCAAAACCGTAGATTTTGAGGGAGATCGGGAGGGTATACTAGAAGAGTATTATGGCATTAAGGTCATGCATTCCATTTGAAATGGGATATGGATTAGTATGGTTTTTTGTTAGAGTTGTCCGGTGGTTTTTTGGGCTGTGACGACTAGAGTAATATACGATTCAGACCTTAGAGTAATATACAGTGAGTCCATACTCTACGATTGCGACCTTATAGTAATATACGATTTTCTTGGTGTTGACTTGTTGTGAAACACCAAGGGTATGGACTTATGTAACCTGCCTAAGGTATGGGCTTATGTGACCTACCTAGGTATCGACCTTGTTATGGTGTACCCAGGCTGTTGTTGATGGTTGTGACACGGTCGACATGGTCTTTGTGGGACTATGAATAGCTTTATCTTGTTATGATCGCTTGTACATTTTTGGGTCTTATGCTCGTACTCTTACGAACGATTGGTCTTATGAGTAGTGACCGTACACGATATGACATACCTATTCGGTCTTAGTAACAGTGACCATACACGTTGTGGCATACCTATTCGATCTTAGCAATAGTGACCATATGCATTGGAGCGTTTCTTGTCGATTTTAGAAGTAGCGATCGTTGTTTTGGGATCATGGTTTGATCATGATATATTTGTACTGCACCATTAGTTGATTTTGGGCTAGAGTAGTGCAATGGAAGAAATTGTGCTAACTTATTATTACAGGAGAAAAGAAGGTTGTGGTATGATCCCCTACTTTTGAGATGTATTTACTATACTTGTTTATACGTAGTCCGGATTACCCTTGAGCCACTTTTGTGGAGAGGACCCGCTGTGATTAAAAGTCTGACCAACATTTTGTCTCTGTTTGCCTGTGTCATGACAACTCTCGGGTACTTAATTGAGTAGTTCGGGAGTCATGTGCTTTTGGGGATACACTAACAGAGTGCGCAGTTGGAGATTTATATACTTGTTATTTTATTTGTACATGACAGATCTTTTATTTGTATATGAGACTATTGTATCAGATATTCATTCAGATCTCTATGCTTTTGGGAGTTGATGTATTCTGATTTTGTGTATTGATATTTATTTGTCAACTTCTTCCGCTAGTGCAATGTCTTATATGTTGTTATTCTATTCTGTTCATGTATATTAAGTATATTATATATTGTCATTATGTTGTGAGATCTTATCGATATCTTGGTTTAATGTCTATTCCAACTTTAACTCGTTGATCTGTTTGTTGTGGAATTCGAAAGTCACACGATGATGTAATGCGCCGACTTTCGAGTATCACGATGGATGGGTTGTTTCAATGTTGGGTTCACAACCAATTAATGAAAGAAATGGATTGAACCTAAGATCGTAAAATGCACCTACTCATGGAGTTACTGAATGGTAGGGTGCTGAGACTAATGATGTCTAAAATTCAATGATATATAGAAGGGTGCCATAATTTGTGAAGTCTATTAGGTTCAATTCAAAAAAATAACTCTATGGAGTGTAATGATATCAAAATGGATGTACTAAATGAATGAATCGACAGTGTGAAACTAATTGTTTCTGGGACTTGGTGAGGCCACCAACGCTTAGTAAGGTTGCTTGCTAGAATGCATTTTGGTGCTTATGGTCAACCTCCTTGGAGAGTCAGGGTGGATCTAGTCAGGGTAGCTCCCATGGTGGAATGAATGGCCATTTCATTAGTGATGCTGTTTAATAAAAAGATAAATTAGTGAGATACTGGCCTAGGGAGTTAATCACTAAGCAAAGTTAATGAGCACTTTAATACTGACATCTAAATTAGAGTCTATGTGATGCTTATGTATGTGATTAATGATTTTATGACATGGTTCATAACTACTTGATGATAAGTATATGGTATACTTACACTAAAATGGACTAAATATAAATATGACGTGGTTCATAAATGAGTGTTAAGTATATGGTATATTTACATTTTAAAAATGATGCTATATGAATGATTATAGCGTGATGGTTGTTTTATGATATGATGTAATTGTTATTGTTAAATAATGAGTGGAAAACTAGCTTTGAGCTATTGTGACGTGGTCTCACTATATGTGTGTTTTATGGTGAAGTATTACTCATGCCAGGCCTTATGTCCAATCTATGTTTTTATTATTTTCTATAAACTAACGGATACTCATTCGAGAAGGTAGGGTTTATGGATTAGACATGATATTGGAAGATGAATAAAGGAGCCAAAGATGAAGCAAGAGGCTTGTTGCTAGTAAAAGTATTTTTTGTATTCCTCTATTGTAAAAACTAGAATTTATAATTAGTTAAGTTTTCCTGTCAGCATCTTCATATGTCAAGCACGACACCACTACTTATATTTTAGTATATTTACCCCTGTATAGGCAAGATTGGGTTATGAAAAGTGTGATTGGCAATTTATGTAATGAAAAATATTCAGCTTCTCTATTTACTTAATATTGTGGAGAAAAATATCGATCTTATTTTGTCGCTTGAAAATAATTTTGGTAACAACTGCAGCATCATCGATGTTCACTTTTGGGTCTCGAAATGGGAGATGTTACAGCTTAGGTTGTTAATTAGATGAATAAATCAGATTTGATGAAATGAATCAATAATAATGTTGCGTGCTATTGATTTATTGAGAATAATTATTGTTACCATAAGATTGCATTGTATTTTCGGTTGAGCATTTTATGTTCGTATGGTTCGTAAAGTGTTTGAGTTCTAGGAAGATTCGTCGAATTTCCTTTGTTGACGTTTGTCTCCTGTGGATCATTGATATGAACTTGATCATGAAAGGTAGTGAGTTGGCGTAAGGATGCATACTACAAAGCATGACATCAGGGCAAGAAGGGTCGAGGCGATGATTGAACGTAGTAGAGTAATGGGATGAAGTCCTTTGGGGGATTTCAATCCATCTAGGTTTAAGTTGGCCTCCTATAGGCAGTTAGTCGACTGATCATAAGCAAGGAGTCAATTGATTAAGGGAAGCATGCAAACTCCAACTAGAAAAGAAATAGGACATTTCTAGCTTAGAATAATCCACTCTTTAATTCTATGGATTCGACTCTTCCATGAAGGAGCTCACTCCTTCCAATCAAAGATTCGATCGTTCGGCTATAGACAAAATTGGCTACAGTGAAGAAAGATTGATCAATTATGTGGAGTTGACTACTCAATAAAGGAGTAGACAAATCAATTGTGAGGAGTCGACTCTTTGCTTAGGATGGGGAACTATTGGGTTTTCTTTGGTGCATTACATTCGGGAGGAACTTTGACACTTGGGCAAGGCTAGTAGGCTTTGGTGTAACTATGAAGCTATGTTTTGGAGTTCTTCAACCATGGAACACTTATAGCTCGGGGTCGAGAATTTGGGCACATACTACAATGTCTGGTGGCCGAGAAGTGATCGAATGTACGATCAAGGAGTATGTCATGGATTTGGGTATTCAGATAATTTATGTAGGAGACGACTAAGCGGTTGTGCTCGACATGGATTCTATGGGATTTTAGTGTTGGGAACGATTTTCTTATCCGATCATTACGGTATCAAAGACTTGCGGATCGAGGTTGAGTGTAGTATGGAGATACTCACACCTAAGGCCTTTAGCTACAGCTTAGGCATGGTTATTTTCCATTAAGATTGTTGGGGATCAGGCACTACTTTCATCATTTGTTATAACCAGAGAGAGATGGGGATGCTTATCTATACCAACAACTGCCATGAAGTGCGACAGACACTTTGTTTTCCCCTACACATTGTAATTCGATGGAAAGCCAATGACTAGTTAGTATCGATTTTAGATGCATGGGTGGGTAGGATTGTAAAAACATATAAAATTTAGGTGGAGAAATTTAATAAAGAGTTAAAGTTATATATAACAAGGACAAAAAAGTAATTTTACAAATATCCAAATTTGAATACGAAATTTGCACCACTGCATTTGTAGTGATTTTCTAGACAATTTTCATATATAACACTTTGAAATCAAAACTAGTATGGAGAAGATATGAACGTTTTAAAATTTGAAAATGAAATAAATTAAACTAATAAACTTTCCTTAATTAAAAAACTCCACTGGTTGACACCATAGAATTCGTCGGTCGATAGGTAGCGGTTGACTTGTTTCTCTAGTAGTCGACTGGTTGTCGCTAAAAATCAGAGGTTCTGAAGCAAAGAATAATCTAGATTGAATGAAATATTTTTGTTTGACCGTAAAGAAATTGGTTAATGCTCTCGATGAGACCTAATATTCTCTAGGGTTAATCTAACTATTAGGTCTAATCTAAAACCCTTATAAATACAGGGCTAACCTAAACCCTAATTCATTACAAATTATCAATATATCGAACTCTATTAAAATCTCCCCCTCCGCTAATAAAATTCTCTAGAATGAAGTAAAAGGAACTCAAGAACATTGGATCGAGGAAGGGGAAAGCAAATGAGGGTAGATTTTAGAGCGGAGATTAGGAGCAAAGCTTGGATTTGAGGTGAGTTGGAACACCTTTAATGAGATGATTTTTCATAGTTAGTTTTAATTTACATTATTTGATCTAGGCTGTTAGAAATTAAATTATAAACATTGTCTAATTAAATTTGAAATTTAATTGTTAGTATATGAACAAATTCCTCTTTTCTAACCTAAATCTGTAAACTTATAAAAATTGGGATAACCTGAGATGTTAACAGTAACCCTAGTTTGAACTAATCTGTTGTAAACTTGTGTAAATCTATCAATTTAATTTGAATTGGAATTTTGAATAATTTGCAAAGATTTGGTTACATTAAATTGGTAGTTAGGGTTCCTGTTAAGCAACTAAGAACGATGATAATTAATATAATATACAGTTAACCATAACTAAACAACCCTAAATATTATACTACGACCGATTGACCGTATTACTTGGAGTGGTATATAGCAAGTGGTCGATCGTCCAATATGTAGCGTTCGACTGGTAGGCGTTCCAAATGCATAGGTTGAACCTTGGCCTAAGGCCTAATTTATAAATAATAATTAATTATTTATATATTATATATATAAATGGATGTTAGGAATAGTAGGGAATCTAGTTCCCTATGAGATGACGTTAGGATGTTTTAGACTGGCTAAATGTTATTTATCCAACTGGGTCGACTATTCAACTGGTGGTAATTCTATTACAGATGGAACTCACAGGAGGTTCTATAGTGAAAATGTAGAACCGATTGATACCTGATGAAGTGTGTGGGGTCGGCATAACGGGAGTGCTTTAGCATTCATGAACACCTGACACATGAACACCTGACACGACGTGATGCTGTGTTGTTAATTGCTCCTAACACGTGCAATAAGAGGCATAAACAACTATTGAGAGTGGACACAGACGTAGATGATGAGACACTTCGGCGAGTTGGCATCGTAGGCTCCCCCTTAAGGCATAGTATGGGTACATGTAGTCTAGTTGTGGGAAATTCATTCCTAAATGGAAATTGTAGTGAAAACCTATGCGAGATAGTTGCACACAGTCGTAATGTATAAGATGCAGTTAAATATAGGAAAGTTGTAGGATGATCCTGTGTTAGAGGAGCTATAGTAGCTATTAGACGATTATTAGTTATTAAGGTTTGATCCTTAATTCGATCCTTGTAGAAGCATGCACCATTTGTTGGTGTAGGTGTGTATCAAGTAAAAACCCTTAAGTGAAGAACATTAGAAATACATGGACACATTTAAGAACACAATAGGTCACATAGAGCAGAATTAAAGCCAACCGCATATGATCATCATATGTCAATAGTGTACTCGTTCACCAAACTTTTGTCTGACCCACCCTTTTTTCTTTCTTTTTCCTCACCATATGAGGATAGGGCAGCAAA
Organism: Allium cepa; assembly: GCA_030765085.1. Lineage (NCBI taxonomy): Eukaryota > Viridiplantae > Streptophyta > Magnoliopsida > Asparagales > Amaryllidaceae > Allium > Allium cepa. Next base: position 762,044,253 of record CM060941.1, on the reverse strand, counting down.
TGATAGACCCAAATTCAGTACATGAAGAGACGATCTCATTATTGGAGTTGCTTATCATTTTATTTACTCTCCATGTAGCTGTCTATTTTAACCATTAACATCCCTTATTTAGAGTCCCAAAGCTAAGCGCTACAGATGATGCAGTCATTCATAGTATTAACTTCCGACGATTAAATGTAGCTATGTTAATGGTATCCATAATATCAGAAGGACTTGAATATGAAATAAAATCATAGATTTAAAAAAACATTTTACTGATTACATTTCAAAACACATGTTTCACATTCAAATTACAAAATCCCATAGTCGTTTACCAGGTTCAGATAAAATATAATTATTACATAAATATGCCAAGAGCGATATATGATGATGCCCCATTGGTTGACCAGAGTACTATATAGATATAACTGTCTTAAATATAACACAGTGGAACAAAGCAAAACAAAACAACAACTTCTAAATAGCTATACGTCAGCCACCTGCTCATCTTCAGAAGCTTTATTCGTCAACGTACTAAATATAAAACCTCAACCCTCAGCCTACTTAAATCAATTTTGAAAACCCGAGAGTTTAAGGAGGAAAACATAAATTTTGAATCAGACATAAAGCCTAGTGTGAATAATGCTATACATCTCGGTTGTTTGATATTAAGTGAGATCATGCCGCTTAGCGGAACGGGTTTCCACTCACTAATATCCTTTTAAAACATATCTTTTTCAAACCTTTATCCTGCAACCAAAACTGGTTAAAACTGTAAAGCATTATTATGTAAACATACATATCAGGTAGCAAATGAACTATCTATCCGAACACTACTAGTTTTATTTGGCTAACTACTAACCTTTGGCTAACTCGGGCCTACCAGATAAAAATAATCTAACACCTGTTAGACATTCCTCTTCTGGACGACCTGTCCCTAACTATATGTTAAATAATTCTCTTTTGGATGGTCTGTCCCCAACATAATATCTTCCTAGGTCACCCGATCCTAATGGTTTTGCGGGTTCGCCAATGATCTATCTGTATATAAACATATATTCCCTTCTACGTGTAATCATAATTTTAGTCTTACCTATATAAATCCCTACACACTGGAATTTTGGACTATATTAGCTAAGGCTAATAGCTAATGTATAAGACGCGACCCTATACCAGTCTCGTTTGTTATGCTAATATTTGAGACATTTTACTTAGGGTAATCTTCCCTTGAAAACCGTTTCCTTTCAAATTGATTTAAAACCTTTAAACCAAACTAAAACAAGGAAATTATATACTTTATGCTTTGCTTAAAATCACCTTTCCATGTTATATATACTTTACCCAAATCTTCGTTGATGAAAACATTCAAACCTTTGAAAGTACTCACTTCAAAACCAAGTAAAACCCTTCTTTCACCTAGGCCGAAAGGTCAAAACATTCCTTTCAAAACCATTCATAATCTTTCTTTCGAAAATAATGAAAAACCATTCCTTCGAAAGCATTAAAACCTTAAACATCCCTCTTCAAAACCTTTAAACGTTACCTTTAAAATACATTGGAAAACCTTTCCTTTCAAACCTTTCGAAACCATTGGGGAACCAGCCCTTCGAAACCATTCATTAAAAACTTTCGAAAGCAATAGAACATCAAACCTTTTGAAAACCTTTGGGTTCAAGTAAAACATATGGAAACACCTTCCGAAACCATTAAAAATTAACTCCTTCGAAACCTTTCGGGTTCTACCTTCAACAGAGCAAAAGGGCCATAAAACATTTAAGTCGAAAGCACTCTTTCGAAAGCATTTCCTAAGCAAAAAAGTGATGGTGTCGAAACCAACCTTCCGAAAGCATTGGAGAAGTGGCTAAGTTTTAAAAGCAAAGTACACCTTTCGAGACCATTGGCGTCGAAAGGGAGAAAAGCTACAGCTAAGGGGTTTCGACCCTATTCGAAAGAATTTACTCAAAACAAAAAGCGCAAATCATTCGAAACCATTCAAACATTTGACTCAGCCGAAAGCCAACCAAGTTGAAAGCTATACTTTCGAAAGCAAAGTAGATGCATTTTTCATTTAAAAGCAAAGACATGCTTCGACCCCTTCGAAACCCCTGGTTTCGACCTCATTCCTTCTTTCCAATTCGCTGCGCACCAAGTCTTTTTGATGCCACACACATTGGTTTCGATGGTGATAGAGGTGAAGTAGCTAAGTCGAAAGCCATCTAAGTCGGAAGCAGGGTGTCGAAAGTGGCGAAACATGCATTTTGCATGTAAAACTAATTTTTAACCTTTTTAAATAATCTTTTTAACTAACCTGCCTTGTTTATCAAAATCTTATTGGTTGCAAATTTTCTTTTCTAGAGGAACTACCAAAATTTTAGAAATAAGCAATTTAATTTATATACAAAATACTCCTCCTCCTTTTATAAATATATACAACATTTAAGTCCCATAACTTAAATAATTCTATATATTCATCAAAACATTCAGGAAAATTCTACAAAAATAATTTTTAATTTATTTTCTAACATATATAAATTTTAGCCCAAATTACATATAATTTAACCGTAACTTATTTTAAATCCAATAAATCATTTTGTTCGCTAGAAAAATTAACATAAAATCCACATTAATTTCAGAAAATTATGAGAATCGAAACCCATCTTTAAAATATCATTTCTTATCTATATCTAAAATCGCAAGGCATTTGGTTATCATTAAATAGGGTTTTCACATTAAAACATATCATAAAACCTATATAATTAAGGTAAATCATCAACAAGCATATATAAACAATTAATCATTAAAAAACATGGCATAATCAAGTAAAATACTTCGGATTCATCTTAAAACCAGAAATAATTAGAAAAATGAGATGTAGTCATTATTCACCTTAGCTTTATGATTAAGGATATGAGATCTGTTCTTCATTAAGTGATTTGATTCTTCCTCTTAAAATCCTGGCATTTATCTTCTCTTGAGCTTGCTAATAGTGGCCGACCTTAACTTATATTTTCATTTTTGAATGTATGAATGAATGAATTGTATGGCCTAAGGGTTTAGGGTATAAGAATAGTGTTTTCCTATATTTCCCCTTATCTATTTACCCCAACACTTCATTTTCATTGTTTAGTTCATTGTTAACATGACACAACTACCCCTTATTCAATCATATATTTCAATCCATTAATAAACTTATATTATTTAATTTAATTTAAATAATTAAATGTCATAAATAATGTTACTATAAATATGGGGTGTTACAATCTCCCTTCCTTAAAGAATTTCGTCTTCGAAATTACGCTAAGGTACACAACAAAACAATCTAAGGTAAAACAAATAATCAAATAAATCATGATAAGCATCTCGAATTTTGCTCTCAGTCTTCCAAGTACAATCTCTTCATCGTCGCTTCACTGGACTTTCACTAATTTGACTGTTTTGTTTCTTAACCTCTTGTCATCTCTCACAGCTATCCGAATTGGCTTTCTAACTATAGTCAAGTCTGGTTCTACTACTAAGTCATCTAAGACAGTCGGTGATATAGTAGACTCTGAATCTCTAACACACTTTCTTAGATGAGAAACATGAAATAGATCGTGACCACCTGCCAAACTTCTCGGTAACTCTACTTTATATGCAAGTTTCCTAATCCTTTCTAAAATAGGAAATGGTCCTACGAATCTCAGTGCCAACTTCCCTTATTTCTCGAATCCTATAACACCATCATCAGTGACACCTTATTAAACACATGATCTCCAACAGAGAACTCCAAGTCGTTCCTTCTATCAGCATAACTCTTCTATTTGGATTGAGCTTCCTTCATCCTAGCTCAAATCAATTCAACCTTCTCTATGGTTTTTCTAGCCAATGCGGACCAAGAACCAACCTATCCCCAGTCTCTAACCAAAAAATTGGCGATTTGCATGGCTTTCCATACAAAGCTTCAAATGGAGTCATCCCTATACTAGTTTGATAACTGTTGTTATAAGAAAACTCGACTAAATATAGATGGTCTTCCCATGATCCTCCAAAATTTAACACATTAGCTCATAACAAATCCTCCAAAAATTTGTTAACTCTTTCCGTTTGCCCATCGGTCTGTGGATGGTAAGCGGTACTCATCTTGAGCTTGATTCCTAAAATCTCCTATAGACTCTTCCAGAACTCACTAGTGAACAAGGAATCTCTATCACTTACTATACTACTGCGAATTCCATAAAGTCTAACTATATCCTTCATAAGTAAATTTGCTAAAGCAGATGCCATCCCAGTTAACTTAATTGAAATGAATTGGGCACTCTTGGTCAGTCTATCCACTATGACCCATATAATTTCATTTCCTCCACTAGATCTTGGCGACCCGTTAATAAAATCCATAGAAATAGAATCCCGATTCCATACTGGAATATCTAATGGCTGTAGCAATCCACTTAGCTTCTGATGTTCGACTTTTACGAGTTGACAGTTTAGACACTGCTTCACCCATAAGCCAGCATCCCTCTTCATACCAGTTACCTGGAGATTTGACCAGACAACTAGGCACTCGACATTTTCGTACCGTTCGGCATCCTGAGAATTCGGCACAACTAGAGCGTTCGGCATTCGAGAGCGTTCAGCATTAAGAGCCATTCGGTATTGTATATCGTTCGGCATTAAGGGTTGTTCGGCATCTATGGTCGTTTGGCATTAAGGGCCGTTTGGCATCTGTGGTCGTTCGGCATTGAGGATCGTTTGGCATGGCAGAGTCGTTTGGCATTCCACACTGCTCGGCATCCATACCTCGTTCGGCACTCAACCCCGTTTGGCATAAAGCCTATTCTGCATCCAGGGATGTTCGGCGTCCAGACCTCGTTCGGCGTCTAAGGACGTTCGGTATACGCCGTTCGGTATTTATGGATCAGCACATAGGAGTTACTTGTTTTAGGCCTAGGTATCTTACTGCTAGGACCACCAGAGAAGTCCAACCCATCTTCGTTTATAAATAGAGAGGCAGAGGCACAGACACCGAGGAGACTCTACCGCATTCAAGACCCATTCATGACTTGTCTTTTTTGCTTAGCAATTGTATTCAAGTAATTGGTATATGGACCGTATCTGTAATCGATTATCGAGAAAAGCAATAAAGATTAACCTCACAGTGGACGTAGGCAATTACGCCGAACCACTATAAATTTAGTGTTCATATTTTCTGCATTTTAATTCGCGTATTGTTCTCTGTTTAACCTTATTTTCTTCATTAATCTCTCTAAAAATCTCTCTTAAGGGTGTTAGTGACTAATTCTGTTGCTAACATTATGGTGCTTTCATTGAGAGCCGAATTTTTCAGACCGCTAGGATCTGCTTTGTAGCTACTAGATTGAAAAAATCCCCGAAGGAGATCCAAATCATTCATAAGACATCTGTCGATTTTACTCAGAGTCATAATCGACAACTCTACCATGGGGAGACCATGAACTAGATCGGCCTCTCACAATGCAGATGTCCACGAAACTGCTAGCGTGCAACAAATTGGACCTAGCAACTAGTAAGCAATTCAAGGCGCAGGGCCCTCCACCCAAAATCAAGCGGAAGTCGTTTCCCGAACAGAGTTCAACGACTTGATAAGAGAACTCAGGGAAATTAGAAGGCAACTTGCTGAGCAGATTCAAGCCAACACTAATTTCATGACTCAGCTTGCCCAGCAGCAGCATTAGAATGCTGGAAGTAGTCCTGCTCCTTATTCTTCCTCTGATAGCTCGATCTCAGCTGATGAACTTCCTAGTCGTAGACGCATAAAACAGAGACTGCACAGGCAGGTGCCACTGATCGATCCGCCAGGTATCCGGTACGTGAGGAGACCGGACGTCCGGCTCACCAAGACCCAAATCAAGCTGGCCTTCAGGACACACGTTTGGCCAACCGCCAACAGGCAGGACATCAACCCGCACGGTCCCGTGGAATGGAACCCAACCTTCCATCCTCCATACAAACTCCAGACTTATCAGCCATGGTCAGGCAGTTAATGAGAGAAAACCAAGGCCTGACCAACGAGGATTGGGGAGTGTCCAGAAGTCATACTGCCTTCGCAGACATTATTCTACAGGCAGAGTATCCTAAGAAATTCAGTATGCCGGCTATCCCAGCCTATGAAGGGAAGACTGACCCTAGGCAGCATGTGATGAGGTACTAATGGATGATGGATTCTGCAAGGGCGAATGACGCGACTAAGTGTAGGTGCTTCCCAATCACTTTGTCCAGAATCGCCGCTATGTGGTTCACTCGATTTCCTCTATGATCTTTATCCAGATTCGATGAGTTGGTAATGAAATTTATTGAACAGTTCAGGATACATGCAACTCGTCCAAAGGACGTAATGTCCTATCAAGCGTGATCCAGGCTCTGGGAGAGTCTTTAAAAGCATACTTAAAGAGGTTCCATGTTGCCTCCACTGAAGTTAGCAACCCTAACGACCACACAATCTTGATGGCAGTAATGCGAAGTGTAGATCCAAATTCGGAGTTTGGAGATTGGTTGGCGGGAAAGTCCCCAACTATGTTGGAATGATTATATTCCAAAGCTCACCGGTTCATACGGAGGGAGGAAGCTCGGTGGACGAGACGAGATAAGGCACCAGGACCTGTTTAGGAGACTGTGAAAAATAACATCGCCGTGAAACAATCTGGCGGCAGTTCGGGAAAAGTTCAAGTTAACGTCCCGAACAAGCCTAGGCAATCTAAAGGATCCGGAGGTGGAAATCCCGGAAAGAAAAAAGAGATAGGGAGATGGAAGCCGAGGATTTCGACCTACAATGAATACACCCCCCTGAATACTTCTCTTGAAAACATTTATCTATCTACCTGTAACACCTTTGAATACAGAAAGCCACGCCCAAAGGAGTCCACTGAAGAACAGAAATGGATAGGGAAGTACTGCCGCTTCCATGAGGCCCACGAGCACAATACCGAGGAGTGTAGACACCTCCATGACACCATAGAAAGGTTGATCAGGCAGAAAAAGCTGTAGGAGTTTGTTAAGAACCCACCAGAGGGTAGGCAAGGAACGACAGACCTCGGACGCGGGCCGGCCCACGCCACCCAGAGGAACCTTCCCGGACCGTAGGTACGTTGATCATAAACACTATAGTCGGAGGACCTCATCCTGCAGACAAGAATTGGCAGGAGATGTAACGATATGCTACCTCCATGAGGCATGCGAATTAAGAAAGTTGTTCGAATGTGGAAGATGTAACCCCCACAAAACAACAACGCATGATGACAAATGATATAGTGTTTAGGAGTCGAGATGTAGACAAGGTGGAGGCTTCTACTATCGACCCGATGGTTATATCTGCAACAATCGGGTTAGCTTACGTAAAAAGAATTTTGATTGATTGTGAAAGTTCTGTCAACATCATCTTCAAGAAGGCTTATGATCAAATGAAGATGGAGACAAAAGATTTGAAACCATGCAAAGCCCGCATACATGGCTTAATGGTGTTGCAACCGACGCAATAGAGTATATTGACTTATCAGTTGAGCTAGGGGAAAGTGAGCGTAGGAGAGTGCGGGTCCTACCGTTCATAGTGATGGATGTTGACTCTCTATACAATGCATTTCTGGGTCGTCCGGCCCTGGTAGAGTTTAGGGCAGCCTTGGCCCCCAGGTGTTTAAAGTTGAAATTTTCGACTGACAAGGGAGTTGGAGTGGTACATGGCGATCAGGCGAACGGACGCGCATGTTATGTGGCAGAGCTGAGAGAAGCTCAGCGGAGAGAAAAAGGGAAGGTTGCGGACAGCACCATCTGCATCCTGAATACTGATGATTGACAAGTAGTGCCTTAGCCCTGGCTGGGGCGACATTCTCGGATCCTTAGAGACATAGATCCAAGAGATGATGATGGGGAACCTAGGAAAACGAATGCAGCACCAACTGAGCCGACGATCGACATTCCAGTCAGTCGGGATGACCCATCACGAGTCCTTAAGATTGGACCACAACTCGACCCTTCAGTGGCCGAGGACCTTACTGATTTCCTCCGAGCGAATCTGGATGTTTTCACTTAGACACACTCTGATATGTTCGAGATTTCTCCCACTATTACAAGTCATATATTAAACATAGACCCAAAATATGTTCCTGTGAAACAGAAAAGGAGAGGCATTGACCTGGAGAGGTCCGTTGCCCTCAAAGAGGAGGTGGACAAACTCAAAGCCAATGGGTTCGTCCATGACGCCCTCTACCCCAAATGGGTATCTAACCCTATGCTAGTAAGAAAACTGAATGGGAAGTGGAGAACTTGTGCTGATTACTCTGATCTGAATAAAGCATGCCCGAAAGATAGTTTCCCTTTACCAAGAATTGACCAGCTCGTCGACTCTACCGCTGGACATGAATTATTGTCATTTATGGATGCGTATTCGAGATATAATCAGATCCCGATGTACATTCCAGACCAAGAACACACCATCTTTGTCACAGATGTGGGGCTATATTGCTATTAGTAATGCCTTTTGGAATGAAAAACACGAGAGCAACTTATCAGCGTCTGGTGAACCGAATGTTTAAAGACCAGATTGGTAGAACGATGGAAGTCTATGTGGATGACATGCTCGTGAAGTCATGGTAGTCAAACGACCACATCCGAGACTTAGCAGAGATGTTTGATATACTCAGGCATTATGGGATGAAGATCAACCCATTAAAGTGTTCTTTTGGTGTTGCATTAGGGAAGTCCTTGGGTTTCATTGTGAACGCACGTGGAATTGAAGCTAAGCCGGAAAAGATTAAGACTATTCGGGACATACAAGTGCCCATAACTATAAAGCAAGTGCAAAGCTTGAACGGAAAGGTGGCCGCGCTGAGTCGATTCATATATAGAGCCATGGATAAGTGCATTCCTTTCTTTGATATGATAAAGAAAGGAAAGAGGAATTTCGAGCGGACACCTGACTGCGAGGAAACATTCTGAGCTCTGGTTAGACATCTAGAAAGTCCCCCGGTGCTATCAAAACCAATTGACCATGAAATGCTGTATGTACACATGGCAGTATCTCAGCATGCTATCAGTACGGCTCTGGTTCACGAGGAGGACCGCGTCCAAAAGCCAGTATATTATGTCAGTAAACGTTTGACGGGGGCAGAAAGAAATTATCACAGAATTGAGAAAATGGCTTATTGCTTGGTGATTGCATCATGCAAGCTTCGCCCATCCTTCCAGGCACACTCGATTAGTGTTTACACCGATCAACCCATGCGACAGGTACTCCAACGACCGAAAACTTCTGGAAGGATGTTAAAATGGAATATCGAGTTGAGTCAGTTCGATATTACTTACCTATCGCGAAGGGCCATACAGGGGTAAATGCTAGCGGATTTCATTGCCAAATTCACCGTGACAGACGAATCAAACGGCCGCAATGTCATACCTCTCGTTCGATGGAAGATGTACACCGGTGGGGCATCTAACGACCATTGTTCGAGGGTTGGCATAGTTCTTGTCATTCCTGAGAACTGATCAGTTTGCTACGCTTTGAAGATCGAATTCATAGCAACGAATAACGAAGCCGAGTATGAAGAATTGATTGCCGGTTTAAGACTTATCAAAGAACTGGGAGTAAGATCGGTTGAAATCTTTTGCGACTCGCAACTAGTGGTGTACCAAGTGCGGGGAGACTACCAAGCAAAGGGGCAGAGACTTGCCCCGCATTTGGTCCGAGTTCAGGAGCTGCTAGCGAATCTCGAGTATTATGATATTTCACATGTCCCGCGTGAGCAAAACAGAGCAGCCGATTCATTGGCAAAATTCGCATGCACTGCGCGCAACTGATGTGATTGTTTCCCATTGAAACCTTACATGTTCCTAGCATAAATATGATGGAGGTAGATTTCATGTTAGAATCGAAATCGAGAAGGAGTCATGGATGACCCCATTCAAGCAGTACTTGTTACACGGGGTCGTGCCCGAAAGAAGGAGCGAAAGACGACAAGTCATTTGTAAAGCTTCGCGTTATGTAATGCAAGATGGGGTAATGTATCGGAGGGGATTCTCGACCCCCTTACTCTGGTGCATTGCCCATGATGAGATAAAACGGGTCCTGAAGGAAGTCCATGAAGCTGAGTGTGGCGACCATACCGGAGGGCAAACGTTAGCAAAGAAAATCCTCCGTTATGGATACTATTGGCCAACTGTAAATTGGGATGCCGCAGACTATGTAAGAAGATGTGACAAATGTCAGAAATGTGCGAAAATCCTGAGAGCTCCACCGACGGAACTCACACAAATGGTTAGTCCCTGACCATTTGCGATGTGGGGGATCGATATAGTCAGTTCCTTACCCCTATCCAAAGGTGGTGCGAAATACGCGATAGTTGCGGTCGATTACTTTACCAAGTGGGCAGAAGCAGAGCCTCTGGCCAATCTCACCACAAAACGGTCTTTAGTTTCGTTGTATGAAATATTATATGCCATTTTGGCCTTCCACGAACCATCATCATTACAGACAACGGAACTTAGTTTGAAGGCAAAGAGTTCAAAGGATTTTGCCAAAAATATGGTATTGAGAAAAAGTTTGCAGCAGTTGCTCACCCGAAAGCCAATGGGCAAGTAGAAGCCGTAAACAAATAATTAAATCCATATTGAAAAAGCGTTTGGAAAAGCCTAGAGGCAAGTGGGTGGATGAGCTTCCAACAACGCTTTGGGCTTATAGAACCACCCACAAGTGTGTGACTGGCCACACTCCATTCGCATTGACATATGGCACAGAAGCTGTCATACCCGTAGAACTTGAAGTTTCATCACATCGGGTAACTTACTATGACCCTATGTCAAATCAAGATCTTTTGCTAGAATCATTGGACTTCGTTGATGAAAAGCGCGAAGAAGCTAATTTAAGAGCGGCCGCGTATAGGCACCGAGTCGCTCGATATTATAATGAAAAAGTCCGACCGAGAATGGGTGATCTCGTTTTGAAACGAGTTTTCCCGGTTCCATCACATATAAGCCCCGCATAGGAAGGTCCATACGTCATTGAACGAAAGCTTGGAGAAGGAACTTTCAAGCTAGCGACCGTTGATGGTGCGACACTCCTTCGAGCATGGAATAGCGAGCATTTGCGGCATTATTACACTTAGTTCATTTCTTTCATATTTTTGTTACATTTATTTCCAGCAAATTTTCATTCCTAGTTTACGACATGTAATAAGACAATTTAGCTTGTTTGCATTAATAAAGGCTTGAAGCCATTTTATCTATGAATTGCTGATGTTTTTATATATGATAACGCTGTGACAAATAACTAAGAAATACATTATTCTGCCTGACGTACGAACGCGCACAAGCACTCAAAATCTCCAAGTCCCCAGAGTGCGGACTGGAGCACTCTGAGTCTTTGGAGTGCGGACCAGAGTATAAATGACTTAAAATCTCCAAGTCCTCAGAGTGTGGACTGGAGTACTCTAAGCCCGCTGAGTGCGGACCAGAGTATAAACGACTTAAAATCTCCAAACCTCCGGAGTGCGGACTGGAGTACTCTGAGTCCCCTGAGTGCGGACCAGAGTATAAGCGACTTAAAATCTCCAAGTCCTCGGAGTGCGGACTGGAAAAATCTGAATCCCTAGAGTGCGGACCAAAGTATAAACGACTTAAAATCTCCAAGTCCCCGGAGTGCGGACTGGAGTACTCTGAGTCCCCTGAGTGCGGACTAGAGTATAAACGACTTAAAATCTCCAAGTCCCTAGAGTGCGGACTGGAGTACTCTGAGTCCCCGGAGTGCGGACTCGAGTGTAAGCTATTCAAATCTCCCAGTCTCCTGAGTGCGGACTGGAGTACTCTAAGTTCCCAGAGTGCGGACTTGAGTATAAACGACTTAAATCTCCAAGTCCGCGAGTGTGGACTGGAGTACTCTAAGTCCCCACAGTGCGGATTCGAGTATAAGTGATTCAAATCTCCAAGTTCCCTGAGTACGAACTAGGACACAAATGACTTGAATTTATCAAGTCCCCAACATACGGACTAAAAAATATTCTAAGTGTTTGAAGCATGGAATGAAAAATGAACAGTTCCAAAGAATTTCCGAGCTATATGAAGATAAATCGAGAAGTTTATGTTATTCACAACAACTTGGATTTCAATCACGATCACGTAGAAAACTGAACGATAAGAGTCTTTTAAAAGACAAAGAACTAAAATTTATTCAAAAATAAGTTTCTACTACAACTCCTCCAAAGTTTGGAGTTAATAGTCTATTTACAAGGACTACGAAAATAGATAAAAATAATTACATAACCTAAACTAACTCTCATTGAACGAGAGTAATAATCATTTCTTGGATTTCTTCGACTTCTTCACCTCCTTTGTCTTCTCAAATGACTCCTCTCCCGTGCGTTTACCTTTGGTGATTTTCTTGGATGGGGAAGTGACAACTGAAGAAGTACGGGGAACTTCCATAGGCTTGGACTCGCTAGGAAGGATGACCTTCAATGGGTTATTCAGAGGATCATCCAGGTACACGGCTTGAGGCTCGATTTTGATCTCGACTGTCTCTTTCTTCTCCTTTTCAAGCTGCTCCTTCATGCTCAGTTTAGATGTGGTTCGGAGGGGCCCATAATTTCAATTTCATAACTCCCATCGATGGGAGACGTAGTCTCAGATTTATCCTCATCAAGCGCTTCGATCACCTGAGCATCTGGACCGGGAGCCTCTCATGCATGAGTGGCCTCACTTGTCTTTTCCTTCACCTCCTTGGCGACATTGCTCCTCGGAGTGGGCTCAGGATCAGAACGGCCTGCACAAAATCATGAAAAACAAGCATTAGAATCGATAGCTCCTGGTGAAAAACAACGACTCTTGGAATGTTAAAGTGAAAGAGTTATCTACCAGGTTTCGGTTGGCTCTTAGCCGTCAGAGAGGTCTCACCCTCTGGAATAGGAGACAAAATGTGAACGCCAAGGCCGGGGTCCTCCGGATCATAACCGATGTGCTGCTCATAGGGATCGAGTATTGGACGACCGACCGGTTGAGTAGGCGCATGAGCTGGAGACTCAATCCCGGATGGACCGGCAATAACCTCTTTCCCTTTCATTGAGGGGAACCTTTGCAGTAAAGAGCTTTTGTCGCAGACAGGTCCGAAGGCTCGTTTCCCTTAAGAAATTCTTTTATCAAAGCTCCTTCATCAACCTCCTCGGTACCATGTTCGGCCTTTCTGATTTCTATTAAGGTCTCACACGCCTCGACTAAAGATTCGAGATAGCCCTCACCCAGAAAAGTTAAGTCTCGGTGCATGAGAATGCGGGCATTGAATTCTGCAATTAGCAGGTCGAACATGCTTTTGACCTCTTCCCTACCTTCATCTTTAGCCGCCTCAAGACGGGAGTCGATCTCCGTAGACGCTATCTTTTTGCCCTCTTCACGGGGTTCATTCTTTAGCGCCTCAACTTTAGAAAGCTCATCCTCAAGTTTTGCCTTTAGGAGTCGCTTAGCAACGATCTCGTCGCAATACCATTGCGACTCCTCTTGGGCAGCGGTCTTCTCTTCTTTCTCTTTGCGGAGTCGCTCCTCAAATTCTTTGACTCGGAGGCTGAATGCATCCCTCTCTTTTTGCACTGAGTCTTTCTCCAAAGCTAAGGCCCCACAGCTTTGGATCGCCTCGTCGATTTCTTTTTTGTGGGTTGACTCCAAACGAGTTACGGCTTCGGCGATATCTTTGGCATTCTGCGGGAGGCTTCAAGCTGAGATTTGTAAGACGCAAGCTCTTCGTCCTGAGCTTTAATAAAGTCTTTGTCATGGATAGCCTCAAGCTTCGGGTGATCAATCTCATGCTGGCGCTCTATGAAGACTTCTGACACTTTCTCAGCAAGATGAACGAACGCGTCATGTTGAACATAGACGTCGTTGGTGCAGGCGATAGCGCTCTGCTTGACATGTCCCGAAATAGGATGAATCGTCGGGAGAAATTTCAGGCCATCAAAGCAGATTTTTGGGAATTTAGCCTTAAGCTCGTTCAGTCTCTCTGGTATTGTTGGATCTGTTGCGGGAACAGGAGGAGATGGCTTTGAAAGTTCAGTTCTTTTGTAAGAATCCCGGGACTATCGCGTGGTAGAAGAATCGGAGTGTTGATCGCGAGGGACATCTGATTGCGACCCCTTATGGTCGTGTTTATCTTTGCCTTGCTCCGAGTGAGAAGGGGGATTCTGATAATAAGATTTCTTCCAAGATGATGAATCTCGAGAATGATAATCCCTATCGCCATCATCATCCCTATCATGGCGCCTTCTGGAGCCTGAGTCCCGTCTTGATTGATGGAAAATCAATGAACGACAAAGGCGGTCAAGTCCGTGTGTGCTCCCCATGTCACCTACACAGAGTTTAAGTAACGACAAGTTAGTAAAAAGTAAGGTAATGACGAAAAGTTCAAGTGCAAAGTGAAGTTCGTGTGTTTGTATGTGTCCTAGTGTTTCCGCCTGACAAACCAGTTTCTTTACTAATAGGAGTTTGTTCTCCCTCGTTTTGGGCTTGAGCGTTGGAATCTCCTCTCGTGGGCGAGTGGAGCTTAAGGGCCTCGGGATCGTCGAAACCATAGTTGAGCAGATCGTCAGGTATGGTAAGGTTCGACAGACCTTTTAGAGAACTTTCCAAGTGCTATAGGGAAGCTTCTTTCTCCGTTGGAATAAGGGTAACTTTAGAAGTTCCGTCCACTTTCTCCTTCCTCAGCTTATACGTTAGTTTCTTCTTCCTCTTCAAAGGGGAAGACGACGTTTCAATGTCGTGGACTTCAACTATTGGATCCCGAGGTGGACTAACGGTTTTTCCTTGTACTTTGGGCGTTTCGATTTCCTTAATCTCCGCCTCTTCTAGTGTGTCAAGGGCGTTACGTGCCGAAGACTCGGCCTGCTTTTTCCCTTTGCCAGCGGTAGGCCTGGGTATGGTAACACCCTGAGGAAGGCTTATCCGACGACCTTCCGCCAACAGCCCAAACCTTGAAAGCGACTCATTTGAAATGAGAGTTCTGATGTCCCATTCTTCGACGGGAATGGCTCGAATAGCCTCAACGGCTTCAGAATATCCGGGTCCCTCAGGACGTCGGTTAATGCCTGAAAAGATGGAAAAGATTTAGAAAAGGTACAGCTTCGACCAAGCATAAGTATCGGTCCAGAGAGAAGACTTACTTCCTTCCACCCATCTCCTCGCGAAACCAGGGGGCAACGCACATAAAACCATCCCTGTTTATACAGGGCAAACTTGCTCCATGCCCCAGTTAAGATCTGACATTTGTTATGCGGCTCAAGAAACATGAAAAAGGGGCTATCCCTTTGCTTCTTGATGCAATATATATATATATATATATATATATATATATATATATATATATATATATATATATATCTGATATCGTCCGGGGTTGGAAGCCTGGAAAGGACACTCATGAAGAGGATGCAGGTGCCGTAGATGGGTGCGTGGCTGTTTGGGTGCAGTTGCGATGGGGCAATGTCGATATACTGCAGCACGTCTCAAAGAAACGAGTTGAATGGTGGCACACTACCAACCCAGCACATGAATTTATTACAAGCTGTGTATCCGACTGGGGGCAAGTGCGGACGATCGTGCCCCGATGGAACTAGCACGTCGTCGAAGGGGATTCCGTGGACATAGCATATCCGACGGAGCGTACTTTCATTAATCTTCGAAGCCTGTGAATCGACTGGGTTGTCCAAGAGAATTGCTTCCTCCAGAGCATCGGGAGCCAAGTTATGAACAGGGGAAGTTGACGGATTTGAAATGTCCGCGACTTCTTGTCGAGAGGATGGTCCAGGTCTGTCTGAGATCGTAGCAGAGCTAGATTTCCTAGACATCTCTAACAAGGATTGAATCTAGCAGAGCACCTGTTTGAACTATACTTGAAAAATAATCGATGTTAGACTTAACAATGTAAATATTCCCCCCATGTGGTGTGTGAACTAGTGTGATCATTTAAATATAAGTGCTGAGACGTTAAAAGTCACAGAGTTGGTAATATAAAGTTGAACTTCGAACTGTTGCCTTCGAAGACCGTCATCGTTGACCGTCTCCGAAAGCCTGCCCTATGATGCTCTCGATTTTGGACTCGGACATTGGCACTATATGTTAAAAGGCAATTATCCGTTTTTATCGATTTAAGTTCAGGCTTTTGATTATCAAAACTAGGGAGTCTTCAGTCCAGATTAGTTCGATATGCGGGTTTGCTTAAGTCCTTGTCCTTGTTTTTTGTCATGTGATTGTGCATGGGGAATACGTAAATTCGACGAAGGTTATGTTCGAGTTGGAATGGTTTCGACTATTATTATCTATTCATCAAAAAGTCAAGACCGAGCGACACTTGAAACACACGGCCTAAAAGTCGCTTGGCCTAAATGCCATTCGGCCTAAATGACGTTCAGCCAAAATGCCGTATGGCCTAAATGTTGTTCGGCCTAGATGTCGTTTGGCCTCCATTCTGTTTGGCCTGAATGTAAATGCCATTCGGTCTAAGTATCACTCTTTCAACTCTTCCTCTTCGCTGTTCGGCACGCGGCAAATCATGCCGAACCGTGCTTGTGCCTAGCCATATCACTCGGCATTCTGCCCTTAACATTATTTGTCCCCTTTCTCTCAATCTCTCTCGACCGGCATGGCCGAGTCTTTCGGCAAGTCATGCCGAGCCATGTCGATCCGTATCCTATCCAATTCCTACTTCCTTCCTATTTTTTCCACTCCACCGCTCGGCATGTGGCGAATCATGCGGAACCAAAGTTACGCCGAGCCCCAACACTCGGCACTCCGCCGTTAACAACAGTTTATCTTTTTCCTCCATCCAAACCGAACGACATGGCCGAGTCGTTCGGCAAGTCATACCGGGCCGTGTTGTTCGGCATTCTAGCCAATTCCTGCTCCTCCTCTACTCTTCCCTCCAATCTCGTTTGGGATGAGAGAACCATACTGAACCACAGCAAATCTTCCACCAATTCCCTTATGTGCTCGCCTCTGACCACTTCTTCTTTCCTCCACATCATCTAGCCCTAGAACATACCCTAATCGTAGTTCAATTCTTTCATCCACACAATACCTATTGGCCACGGTTCTACCAAAATTTACGAACTTGGGCCTCGTATTAAACCTTCTAGTCAGGGGAAAGCATTTAAAAAGAGGGGTCGATACCTAGTAAATGGATCGAAACTCGAAAGAATTCTGGAGTTAAGGGCGTGGTTTTAATTAATTCCGAGTGATTTGGGAACGGAGTGAGGCAATGTATGATGCTAAAGGAGGGAAGGGTAGTTAAATTTTTGGAGTTTGTTAGAAAGCGAGGTTCGTGAGTATAGGATAGCGGAGGTGAAAGTGAAAAAGAGAAGAAGAAGGAAAAGGCCGACCTTCATAGGGGAAGAGAGGAAGTCAAAGGGACAATGACCGGTAGAACTGGTCAAGACGACATCGTTCGGCATCGGCTACGTCGTTCGGCATCCAGGGCGCTTGACTTCGGCTATACTGATTGGCATTCGCATGTCATTCGGCACGCATCGCCTCACCTGGTATTCAAGAGAAGTTACTATCGAGGAAACCAAGCCAAGGCTCGAAGCGAAGCACGGAGGACTCATGATTCAAAGCGCATCACGTTCGACCACATGATGCACTTTGGGGGCCAGTGTTACCTGGAGATTTGACCAGGCAACTAGGCACTCGGCATTTGCGTATCGTTCGGGATCCTGAGCATTCGACATAACTAGAGCGTTCGGCATTCGAGAGCGTTCGGCATTAAGAGCCATTCGATATTGTATATCGTTCGGCATTAAGGGCCGTTCGACATCTATGGTCGTTCGACATCTATGGACATTCAGCATTGAGTATCGTTCGGCATGGAAGAGTCGTTCGACATTCCACACTGCTCGGCATCCAGACCTCGTTCGGCACTCAACCCCGTTTGGCATAAAGCCTGTTCGGCATCCAGGGATGTTCGGCGTCCAGACCTCATTCAGCATCTAAGGACGTTCGGCATATGTCGTTCGGTATTTATGGATCGGCACACAGTAGTTACTTGTTTTGGGCCGAGGTATCTTACTGCTAGGCCCACCAGAGAAGTCCAACCCATCTTCATCTATAAATAGAGAGGCAGAGGCACAGTGAAAGGGACCTTTTTTCAAGAACACCGGGGAGACTCTGCCACATTCAAGACCCATTCAAGACTTATATTTTTTGCTTAGCAGTTGTATTCAAGTAATTAGTATACGGACTGTATCTGTAATCGATTACTGAGAAAAGCAATAAAGATTAACCTCACAGTGGACGTAGGCAATTACGCCAAACCACTATAAATCTGGTGTTCGTATTTTTTGCATTTTAATTCGCGTATTGTTCTCTGTTTAACTTTACTTTCTTCATTAATCTCTCTACACAATCTCTCTTAAGGGTGTTAGTGACCAATTCTGTTGCTAATATTACCTTCCTAGAAGAAAATTCTCTTCATATTCTGATACAGCTGTGACGACCCGAAATTTCTAACCATTTAAAATTTGAAAAATTAATTGATTTTAAATATTTAAAAGTTAATTTTAAACTGGAATTCTAAATATTAATATTTACTTGACAATTAAATTATTGAATTATATAACTCGAAATTGGGTAAGATGTTGAATCTGGAATTTTAAGCCTGTTTAAAATAATTTGAATGCTTATAAAATTTATAACGATGATACTGAAGAAAATAATATGGTTGAAATTTAATTTAAAGGTGATTTGTTCAGTTTTGAAATCATATCGTTTAAATTGAATTTAAAAATAGCCTTCCGAGACACAGTCTCAAAATTCGACAAAACTAGTTCCATTGGATCTGAAATAGTTAGTTATTATCGGATTTCAATTTTCGTAACAATCGGAGTTGTCATTTGACCGTGACAACTCAAAATGCATAGAAACTATTATAATCGATTTGATTTAAAATTTATCGTTTACTTCCGTAACTCGCGCATATGATCGAATTAATTCTGAAACATGCCCCATTGTGTTCGGAATGCGGGTAAAACCTTATAAATGCCTGCCGCCAGGTCTGATTCGGAGTTCGAGATTTCGAGCTGTGCTAAACAAGATATTTTGAAAATTAATAATATTAAAATATAAAAATATAAAGGTTAAATCAGCAGCCAAAATAATGTCGCATCTTCTTTTCGTTTCTCTACAAACCATTATACCCAACAAGCAGCACGAAAAAAATCAAATCATGTCTCCTATTCTCGTTTAAAATTCACGCACTCGTCAAAATCAAAGGGAGGACTTTCCTTTTATAAAATAACAAGGACTGAACTTTCCCTTCAATTTCTTCGTTTGAAAACCCTCTTCACTCAAAAAAAAGGCGACCAGGACTGAAACCCAATCCACGATTTTAAGTAATAAAGAATCGCGTTCGAACGCAAGGACAATCTCGAGCACGGTGAAGAAGAAACCCTGTCAAATCAGTTCACGGTGGTGTGAATCGAGCTTGAGCTCGAGAAGTTTAACCGTAGGAACGAAGGTCGAGGGCCGCGAAGGAAGGCGGCGCACTGGGTTTAGCAAGAGCGGTTCGCGCGCGTGATGAGGATCGAGCCGATCTGGGCACGTTCGATTTTAGGGTTTGGCAGCGGCAATGGAAGGCAAAGTCGTGATGCGTACAAACGCGAGTTGAGGTCATGAGCACGTCAATGGCGACAAGGCATGTGCGCGTGGGGAAGATGATGCTTTATGGCCGGGTTACTTTGAATCGTGGATCTGATCGAGAACGAAGTGGGTGGTAATCAGAACTAAGGTGCGTAATCTTCGATCTGTGCAACTGATTTGCTGTTATGAATTTGTGAAAGCTTTAGTTATATTGGTTGCTCTTATCTATCTGTGTTGGTTGAAAGAAAATAATTTTAAATTTAAAAATGAATTTGAAAGAAAACACTTTAAATGTGTTTTGAGAATGATAAGTAAATGAGTTATAAAATGATATTTTTAAAGTTAATTAATTAAAAACTTAAGGATAATAAATCAAGTGATAGTTACTTAATAATCAAATAAGTATAATTATTTAAGGTTGTTAAAGAATAATTACTTGAATAATTAAAAAGGGTTAATTACTTAAAGTAATTAATTTAATAATTAATTAAAATATGATTTGTTAAAGGTTAGTTAATCTCTGAATATGATTAGTTAATGAGTAATGGAAGAATGAGATTGATGGAAATAATTAAGGATGGTTGATTATTTAATGAAATTAAATTAGATTAGAATAGATTGAAATGTAAATGAGAAATCATTAATTTATATAATCAATGATGTAAATAGAGATTGATTAGTTAAGAAAATAAATCAATATAAGTGACTAATGAGAAGTTAATTAATATAAGTAATTATGGATTAATGTAATTAAAATAGTTAATTAATTCATGAGGTAATTAAGATTACTTATTGATTTTGGGTTAAGAACAATTAATATCATGAAATTAATTAAAGATAATTACTTGAATGTAATTGGAAGATAATTAATCCAGGGAGATTAATTAAGATGAATGGATAGGGAAGGGTTGATTGATTTATTGATTTGAAATTAATTAATGTTTAATGAAGAAATCTAAGTGGTTGAGATGAGTCATTCAATCAGGATTAATTAAATTAAGTTTGTATGTGATTAAGCATTGCTTATGGATGATTGAATGGTATTGAATGTTTTGAATGAGTAGATATCTCTGATATGAAATGTTGTGTATTTCATAAGGATAACTTGGGTTAGGATGACATGAGGTTCGAAGAGACCGAGGTCGGGTATTAGGAAATATCCGAAACCACTTTGAATATCTATAGATTGATATGTAAAATCTATATGCTGGAGTGAAGTGATTTGGAGGAATTGGACTATTTTAAATCTAAAACTTTGTATTAGAAACTTATATGTGAAATAAGTGATGTTTAGAATAA
The DNA here is from genome assembly GCA_030765085.1 of Allium cepa. Taxonomy (NCBI): domain Eukaryota; kingdom Viridiplantae; phylum Streptophyta; class Magnoliopsida; order Asparagales; family Amaryllidaceae; genus Allium; species Allium cepa. Next base: position 762,023,370 of record CM060941.1, on the reverse strand, counting down.
ATTGTGGCTTTGTGATTTGCTTTGAGTTACCCCGAGTTTTATATAAGTTTGTTTTGGTATTCCATGTTAGATGAGTTTGCTCACGCTGGTTTCCAGCCTGACCCGAGTGTTACTTTGGGGTAATGGTCGGGTCAGACCGAGTATTACAGATTTTCAGGTAGGAACGTTCTGGAGCTTAGAGACGGGCTGGATGGCAAGAATGTATAGAGTATTTCTGCTGTATTATATTATGGCAAATCCGAGACTTGATAATTGTGTATATCCAGTGTCTGTATAAATGAGTAACTCTGATGTATTAAAATGTAATCGACAGATATAATATTCTGTTGTAAACTGTTATAATTTATTATTATATTTTATCCGCCGTGAATGTGAGATGTTGATGTTTCTGATCTTCTTCTTCTATCTCTTTCTTCTTTTTCATAACTATCTGGAATTTTCGGATTCGAAAATTTCGGGTCGTTATAATTGGTATCAGAGCTAAAAGGTTAAGCGAGAACCTTGGCTCTGGTGGGGATTACTCATTAAATAGAGTCCAAAGTACTCTAGAATGAGTTGAGTGTATATATATGAGTGCGTACTTGTTATTTTCTTATACAAAGGTGTTAAATGATTTTATATAAAAATATATTTTGATATATAAAGCAATATTCCCTACTAATAAATTATTGGGTGATTGATTGCTAAATTATTGGAATTAGATTAAGAAGTAATATAAAATACAACATAACTGAAATCTTGAATTGGAATTAAATTAAGCAGTAACAGAAATACAATCAAATTAAAATTAAATTGATTTAAATGAAATTCTAGAATTTGAGCTCAGAAATTAAATTGTTTAAAATTAAATAAAGGTAAGTTTGAAATGGATTCAAACTGGAATTTAATCTTGAATTTATAGAAGTAAGAATAATATAAAAAGGAATTGGTATTTGGATATGATAACCTTGGGTATTGTTATAAATAGTTATTGTGTTTAATAATGAAATATTTGTTATTAAGTAAGCCAAATGAAGTAAATTTATAAGATGAGTATAACTTCTTAATTAAAGTGGGCTTTAAAGATTGTGAAGTTTTAAAACCTAAGTTTATAAACAATCAATTGTTTTGAAACAAGAAATGTTTGGAAGATTTTTAAGGGATTTGTTTTGAAATTAAAACCAAGGGTGGTTTAAAATTTAAAAGTAGCCTGGTATGTAAAGGAAATAAATATGAAAATTTACTCTAAGATTGAGTTTTGAATTTTCTTGGAATGTGATATGTTGTGAAACCCAAAGTGGAGCAAATTTTAAAATTAAGTGGAAAGGTTAATAATCTGAAGGTTTAAAATTTGAATGGGAATTGGGATTAGATTCAAGCAGGGATTGAAATGATTTGAATTTGAAATGGGTTCAATTGATAATAGTCCAAAATTTGTTGGAATAATTTAAAATTGTAATTAAAGCGGAATAGAATTAAATCAAATGGAATTTGATTTAAATTGGGAAAGAAATCAGGATTTATTTAACTTGGATTGGGGTTAACTCAAATTCAATAGAAATTGGAGTTACTCAAATTGGAATGGAGTCAATTTAAATGGAAGTGTAAATTTAAATTGAATTGTTGGGGAAGTGAACAGTTTGACTCTTGACTATTGTCAATATAAATTGTTTTAATATAAATTTATTTTTCCAAGTTATTTATTGTATATACAACATTTCTTATTAAACCCAAAACTATCTTATACTTATTTTATAACTACTTTTGGAGTATTTAACTATTTTGTAACTATTTTAGAAACTAATTACTGTTTTTCAACTGTTTTATAAGCATACAGATGATATGTGTACATCGTACGGATTTGAATGAAATTGATATTGAAAGGAGTAATCAAATTGGAATATTTGATTTTGAATAAACAAATTTATATATCTTTGTTATATAAGATAAATCTTCCCTTGTTAAATCTATTGCCGGAAGAAAAGGATTTTTGAAGGTGTTTGAAGTATAAAAGGAGTTTTATACAAGTTTGAAAGGATCCAAAGTTTTTAAAAATTATATATATATATATATATATATGTATGTATAAAGGATCTTATGAGGATTTTGGAAAAAGGTTTTGGGAACCTTTGGATTTGGAAAGGCTTTTGATTTTTGGGTAAATCAATATTGAAATTTGGAAAGCCTAGTTTGGAAATTATCGATTTTGGGATAATCGATTTTGTGTAAAGGAGCTTTGTATGAGATCATACTAGGTGTATGATTTGAAAGATACCATATGTGTATAGTATAAAGTGTTTTGATGGTGGCTCTGGGAAAAAAGGCGCTCCCTTGAAATGAACTTTTCAGGAGTGCCACCGGGTGGTGCTGCCTTGAGCCCCAAGGGGGGTTCTAAAGTTGATCCTGTGAGGAGTCCGGACAAAACTAGTTCCTGGGGATTATGAGTAGTGTATACCATTGTGAAAGTAGTGTGTGTCACTAAGAGCCAACAGTCTGCGTTTGATTTTATATCGATAGACTACGACCTATGGTAACATAGCGAAAGTCGTGTGTGCCGCTGAGAGCCAACAATCTGCGTTTGATTTTATATCGGTAGACTGCGACCTATGTAAAAGTGGAGAAGTTTCGTTTCGACAGTGAAAATCATAGGCCGCAGAGAGCCTGCAGTTACATGGACTTTTGCTGTGATGGCAACGTAACCCTGGATTGTAACTGCGATCTGTCGTGGGTTCCATGGCGTAATCGAAAGGCCGCGGAGAGCCTGCAGTTACATGTACTTTTGCTGCGATGGCAACGTAACCCAGGATGTAACTGCGACCATGGATGGGGGTGATGATTTCCAGATCATTCTCACCAAAGATATTTCCTCTATTTTCAGAAACTATTTTCTATATTTTCAATAAAATTATTTTCCAAGTATTTTCACTAGGTGTTGAAAACGGGTTTACCAAGTACTTATAGATTTTCAGTCTTACGCCTGATCAATGTATGACTGAATTTCTATGAGAACAAGGATGGACTGGTTGAGACATCGAGTTATAAGAAGTATTTTTTTTTTAATAAGAGCTATTTTATTAGTATGATGTGAATTTAAAAGCATTTCAATTTTTTTTAAATAAAAGTGTTGGAATTTGGGAAATAAAATGAAATCCAAACTGGAATTTTAATGAAGTGATTTTGTAATTAAAATCGAATATTGATTTAGAAATTGGAAGAAAGCTAATTGGTTAAATAATGATTTGATAGAATATATTAATGAAATTTAACTCAGTAAAATAAATGGATTGTGAGTTAATAATGAAGTTTGGAAATGAATTCGAATTGTAAATAAAATGTGACTTGGATTTGATGATGAATTAAAATAAGTGATGATGTTGTAAAAATAAATAGAGTGGAATCGAAATAGTAATGGTTTGAATAACAAATAAATTTCAAGTGTGATATGAATAGTATTTAACGAAATTTGCAAGTAAATTAGATATAAGAGAAGTGCTGTCGATTGAAATGAAAGTGAATTATAATAGAAATGGTTTGAGTGTAAACAAAACCCAAGTAAGTAGAAATAAATTAAGAATGGCTTTGTATAAATAAAATTAATTCGAAATGAATTAAGTAAGTGAATTAAAAATATAAAATGGGTTAATGGGATTAAGTAATAAATAGATGAAGTCTGATGAATAAAATAATAATTGAATCAAAGTTTTAATTGGAATCGGATTATCAGAATGGACTTAACTTATGAGGCGAATTAATTTGAAGCAAAATTACTTAAATAAAAGCTTGGTTTCGAGTGAGAATAGTAGACTGTAACAGCCCGCAAATCCGTACCCCTTGAATCAACACTATTTAACCTCTATTAACTCAAGTGGCACAGAATTACGAACCATTAGGGTTAAAGAAGAAGAGATAGAAGAAGAAGAAACTAAACAATATCAGAATCTCACAGTCGCAGCGGAATAAAATATAATAGTAAATATAGATCTTTACAAAAAATGAAAACGGTATCACTTTTATACATCATATCATCAGAGTGTCTCATACATCAACAATCACAAATCAGACATACCATGCAATCATAGCAGCGGATATATATATAGGTACATATATACGTCTCGGGCTCCAGCTCCTCTCCTGCTCCATAGCAACCTATCCTGAACATATAATACTCGGTCTGACCCGAGCATTATAATGAAATAACACCCGAGTCAGTCTGGAATACCAGCTGATAATAATTATGCATCCAAATTGATTATTAAAGTTTCAAAAATCGTTTGAAAAACAAAAGCATCTCGTAAGACCACGCCACAAATAAACATGTCGGGTTTTTACCTTACGATAGCTAAAACACTTTTTATAGAAATCCTCTGATATTATAATAGCGTCTATTTACAAATACTTATAAAATAGCCGAAATTGTTACATTCATTAAATTCCAGCTACTAGCCACCGAAGTGGGTAATACAAACAAAACTCGTACAAGGCTCGTAGGGAAAATGGATTTCCAACAATGACTAGGCACTGGGGTACCACCTGTCACAGTACGGGGCCTAGATCACCGTACCGAGGACTACTCCCTTCATCCCCTGCAACACAAGGCCGGAACCATTCCTTACTGAACAGTCCCGAACAAGATAGACCCCGTGGTTGGCGCGACCAACCACCCACTAAGCCGAAATATATATAAAGGGACATCTAGACAGGGGAAATATCTTGTCCTGCTTGGGCATGACCCACCTAACCTTGCTGCATATCCCCTGATTTTCATTCATTCCCGGTTGATGAGGCTTGAGGCTAAGCGTTACCTTTAGAACGTTTTCACTTAGAATGCCCATCGTCCACCTGACGATGTTTCGCAAGCATTCGTCCATACAAGTCCGTCCCGGGTTCGAACGGAACCGAAGGCACTACTCCTACTACATCCATTTTGGAAATATCCTCATGATTAGTAGCGACTAGCCCTTGCACTTCACTGCTCCATCTTCGAATCCAAAAATCGTTTTTTCGCACGAAAACGTACAAACCGGATCGAAGTGGTTTCCGAGAAATAAATCTCGATCCCGGTCTCTTCGAAACGATCAACGCAGTTGTCCAATATTGATAGTCGGTGATTTAACTATCAATTTATATTCATAAACATCCATAAGCATCCATCACACAATAAATAATTCCCAAATTATTTATTTGCCTCAGATATCTTTAAAAGATATATTTTCAAATTTTCAAAGCTGATTTGAAAACAATTCCCAAATTTCTTCCATTACAAGGTAAATCTTTTACCATATATTCCCATTGGAAATAACCAAGTTCAAAACAACTTAGTTTGAAAACAGTTAAAAACGTTTTATATTGAAATATACTTTAAAATACGTAAATTCACTTCTAGTTACTTACTCAAAATAAGATTCAAAATATGTACAGTAAAACCATTTATTAAGATATCAACTTTGATTTAACTAAATTTAAAAGTAGTGTTTTAATAAGATAAATACTAATTTCAAATGACTTAAGTCCAAAACTAGTCTTTTAAACAAATCCATTTATAAAAATAATTATTAAGGTATTTATAAAATTTTCTATTGCTAATTCATAAATTAACACTATAAAACAATAACTTCCAAAACACTCTCATTTAAACAAGTTTTAAATTTTTAAAACTTTCTTTTTATAAAATCGGTTTAAACTCAAACTTGGTTTTTCCCAGGAAATCTCATTTCCACATAAACATCACAGAAATCCTTCTCACAATTTCTGTCAAATTTATTTCAATTCAGGTTTATATTTTAATAACTTAAATTTAATTTCACATTTATTAACTGATAACGTTTCTCCTCGTTATCATTCCAAATTTACAAATTTTTAATTTTCATTCCTTATAGATTTCAAATTCTAATTCTTTTAAATTCATTATTTAACAATATCACTTATTTCTCAAAAATTCAATTTATCCATTTAAATTAGATTTTGGATTTGTAATTTATTCAGCAACATTCCAATACAATTTTATCTCAGTTTTCCATCCAAACAGATTCCAATGTTTGTATTCCCTTAAATTCCTTATTTATTAATTTCTTAATTTCTTTTAAAACCCGATTTAATTTCTTTATAATTAAAACTCTAAATTTCTCTATATTTAACATTCTGGGTTTGTAGTTTATCCCACAATATCACAATACAATTTAATTCCAAATTTATCCATCACAATATATAAACAGGTATCAACATCAATTATAAAAATAAACACTATATAGTGAGGAACCCAGTTGGATCCCTCCAACCTGTTTTCCCTGCATCCACAAATATCAGCACAACTATATATATCAATTCAATTTGATAATAATCAACATAAACAGCTAAACATCCAAACAAACAACCAATACTAACTGTCTAACTTTACTAGTATCCAGATGTGAGTGAGAATAACTCACCTTGAGTTTCGGCGAGCGTTCGAAATTCAAATTAAACCGAACGACGTTCGATTTAACCCAAATTTCTACTTGCCCGGAATGGATCCAGATCTGCCCCATCACGTAGATCGCGTCTCTGCGATTCCGACGATACCAAATTCGCTGAATTCTGAATACGTATGAACTTGTTATGATTTTATAAAATTCGAACAACATTTTTAAACAAAATTTTCTTTTATTAAAATGTTTTTACCATCTTAACCGTTCAACCCAGCAGATGAAAAACACGGCCCCTGAAACTTCTTTCCTCCTTCCCTCACGCGATCGTACAAGAAAATCGAACCCACTATCGTCTTCTAGGGTTTTGAAATCGTACCCTTCCCGCCCAAAAATAACGCGATCAACTACTTCCACGAGAACCGCCTCACACCCCTCAACTTCCATGCTAAGTGCGGCCCCCTCTCTCCTTGTCGATCGTTCGAAAATCGATCTCAACCCCTTGTCGAACGCGAGTGAACAACGACCCCCACGGAGCACAAAATACGATCATAACCGGTCGAAATACAGAGCTCAGCGAGCTCCTCATTTTTGTTGTTGAAGATTTTCAAAATTATTGCGTGAATGGAGAGAAAAGTGAGAGAACACATGAGCAAGAATCGGCCATTGAATAAGAACGACGGCGGCTCTAAATTTCCTAGGGTTTTGGTAATAACGTGAATATATATAATGGTTATAATATTATTTAATTAATACAAATTCTCAAATCAACCGTTTACGCAAACGACCTCCAATTCTCACGTTCCGACAGGCAATCCTAGGGTTTTTCCGCATTTCGGACACAATAGAACAGGTTTCGTAAGCTAATTCGGTTGTATGCACGAGTTACGGAATTAAACGATCAATTTCAAATTTAAACCGATTAAATCGATTCCGATGCGTTTCGAGCTGCCGAGGTCAAACGACAACTCCGATTGCTACGAAAATTGAAATACGATAATAACTAACTATTACGGATCCAATGAAACTGGTTTCGTCGAATTCTGAGACTGTGCCCCGGAAGGCTATTTTACTCGTCTATTAAATCGAGCAATTTCCGAAATTATCGAAAACGCTCAAAACCTGCACTTTTAAAATTTTATTAACTTAACAATAATTCATATAACATTTATATACACATTAAAAATTGTTTTGGCTCATTCCGGACCAAAATCTGATGAATGGCATTTTAATAATATTAAATTCATTTTTAAATTAATATAAAATTCCAAATATTAATTTATCGACTTTTAAATTCATCTAAAATTTCCACCCCGCTATTTACACTCAAATAGCCCAAGATAAATTTTTAAAACCATTTTATCACTATTTACATCCAGAATTTCTTTTATTTCAATTCTGAATATTATATTATTATTGTTCAATTTTCAAATTAAATCCCCACCTTAGAAATTTTAACTTGTTAATATAGTTTAAACCAATTCTTTTAGTTTATAATAATCTTAAACCCATAATAAACATTTAAAATGAATTAAATGTTCACAAATCCCGTGTTAAAAATTCCGGGATGTTACATTCCTCCCCCCTTATAAAAATTTCGTCCCTGAAATTTGCTAAGGTAGAAAGAATGTTCTTACACTCATTAACTTAACCCAAACTTCTCTAATTACAACTTATATACACTTCCCAAGATCCTTTAGCTCATGTTCAAACTCATATGCTTTATTTATATACTAAAGCTTTTGTTTCAACGTTATTTCAAAATAACTTCCCAAGTTACTTAACTTTTCTCAAAACCCAAAAAAATTTTCTAACTCCCAAAATTTTCGGAAAATTTTGGCAGAGTCTCCTTTGTACGGAGGAGCTTCTGCGATATCGCAGGATACACAAATATATATACATCGGCCCACACGGCCGGAAACCAAAATATATCACAATATATATATCATTTTCCAATTATATTTGCGTAGGCGTACCTTTTAGCAAAATTTTAATAGCTAGCGGCAAATATTTTAGCATATACACGCTCCAACTCTCTCAAACGCCTCCCGCACCTGTGCTATACTCAACAAACATATCAGTTTTCAAAGATATGATCATTATAACAACATTTCAAATGAAAATGCAAGCCAACATATCCATTTTACATCCTAACCAAGCAACTTCATACCTTTAACAATGTTAACCATTTACCAACAAATCAAAGATTTAAATCACCTTTCAAATTACCTATTCAAGTCTAACTTTGTTTTATTTCACTTGAATGGTTTAAATTCAAATTCACTACACACAATCCATATTTATCTCTACCAATTCATTTCTATTTAAATATGATTAACATATGCTTCACTTACCTTTTCTTATTACAACTTACATTTCCAATTTGATTTACAACCAAATTTTATTTCCAATTTGAAGCACTCACATTTCTTTTAGGCCTCATTTCCATTCATATGCAAACATTGCTTATTAAATGATAATTCACTCCAATTGATTTAAAATCAATTCCATTTGCTTCTTGAAACCCATTCACTTGCATTCATTTACCAACTCTTTGAATTGGATTCTAATCCATATCAATTTTATTCAAGAATCAATTCAATTGCATAATATCTCAATTCTTTCTTGCATACCAAATTTAGTTTCATTTTAATTTGACTTTACTTAATCAAATTCCAATTTATCCAAAACCAATTTAGTTGTTTAAACAACTCAATTCTAAATACGTTCAAATATTCAAGTCATTCAAGCAAAACAATTGCCACTTAAGCTTATAACCATTTAAAATTAATTTCAACTTAGATTTATATTAGTTTTACTCCATTACAAGGTTCACAACCCAAACATTTTTTTATCTCTTTCCAATGCAATTGTTAAATTACATTTCCTTACATCTTTATTTCATTAACCAATCCAAGTTTATATTAATATCATTCCACTCACAATTCAATTTTTAAATAAACATTGGAGAAGTTATCAATTGAAAATCCATTCACAAATTTTTGTTTTACCTTCAATTCGCTTAATTCTTTTACAATATTTTTATTATATTCTTATCAAATTAATTTTATTTCCATTTGGTTCTGATTCAAATCAAATTTCAATTCACATACAAATTTTATGCTCTTTGTTTAGTTATCCAATCCATGTTAAGTTTATTTTATTAACAAAGAGACCATTTAAATTATTTCACTCATTTGAATTTTATTCACAATTCAAATCATCATTAATATATTCAAATTCCATTACTCATTCACCCTTCCAATATTTATTTCCATTATCTTCTTATAAGTCAATTTTATTTTATTAACATGAGCCATTTATATTATTTCATTCAACAAATTTAAATTTCTACCTTTCCTTATACTTCTTTAAATAGAATCTAAATTTCTTTCAACATTATTTATTACACAATTGAAATTCAATTACAATTTCATTATCATAGCAAATTTCATCTTCCCAATACATAAGTCCAAGACTTATTTGCTAACGTAAGAACATCCACATTTATGTTCCCACTTTACATTTCATTTATGGACAAATTTTAAATTTGCTACACCATTCACTCTTTTCATTAATGAATTTCAATTTTACTTACATTCAAAAATTTATATTGCTTACTCAAATCTATTTTCCAATTTATAATCTCAAATTTAAATTATATAACTTAACAACTTAAGGATATGATCTTCATTATGCAATTATAAACAATTTTTCATTTCACCTTTATATCCAATTTACTTTAATTCCAATTCATCCAGATTTAATTTAATTTCAAATTCTCAATTTTAATTCTCCATATATACAAGTTCAAAACTTGTTTACTAAGTGAAGTTCATTCACTTCTTTATATCCCACTTTACTTTTACTCAATTCACATTTCACTTAAGATTAGATTTGAATTCACCATACCATTCCACTATTTCCAGCTGTGATTATAATTTCATTTCTATATATAAGTTCACCAACTTATTTACTTAAAAGCTTATATAGCTCTCCTTTAACCCATCTACATTTTATAATCACAATTCCAAATTCCATAGTTTCAACCTATAAGCATAACACCTGATAGCTCAGGAGTACAATTCATTTCACAATGACCCTCAATCGCAAGGTCATCTTACATTTTAATTTAATTCAAATTAACTTTATTTAAGTTCAATTCATTTTACCTATCCAAGTTAAATTTAAATTTCCATTTACTTCAACATATTTATTCACTTCCAATTACTTGAGTTAAATTTTAATTTCAAGATTTAAATTTTCATTTCCTTCCCTCTTAATGGCATCTCATCACCAAAATGAGTTCAATAGTTAATTTATTTTAAGTTTACACATTATTTAATTAGGATTCTCCCAGAATTCAATTTACCTGGTTTTTATTTCCAAAATCATTTTAAAATATATCAAATATAGACCTATTTGATATATCAATTAAATCACCAGATTTTCCAAAGCAATTTGTTTATACCAAAACAAATTTCCCATTTTTGGAATGTCTAAAACAACTGTTATACCCAACTAGTCCAAACAATACCATAACCAAATACTAGGGAAGCAATCCATCACTTTAGAAACTCGAAAATGAATTCTAATGATGTGGCCAGCATCATCAGGATTATTTCCCAGCGACTGAAGTGAGTTCAATGCTTCTTACTTTTCTAAATTCATTTCAAAACAGTTTCCATTTAAAAAATATTTCCCAAAACAATATTCCAACATTGCCTTCAAACACCTTCAAATCTCAACAAACATTTCAAACTTTCCCAGGATTTTAAATTTCCAAACTTTTATTTTTATTTAAAATCCTTTCCTAAACTCCGGGATTTGAATTCTGGTTTAATTCAAATTTAGTTATTCTTTCTTTTATATAATTTATATTTGCAGAATTTTATTTTCATTATAACTATTTCAAATTTCAGATTAAATTTTAGATTCTTATTCGATTTAGACATTAACAACCAATCATCCAAATATATATATAATTTCAGAAAATTATTTCTTTTATATCAAAATATAATTTTGGGTAAAATTATTTCATTTACTCACTTTAAAATCAATACTATGTCGGTTTATCTTGTTTAAGAGTTTAGAAACCCCTATCGATACGGTTGTACTTCCCGCACCGACCAGAATTCATAAACACTCAACCGATAAGTCAACACGGTATAAAACAATTTTTATATGCACTAACAAGTACGCTCTCATATCTATTATTACTCTCAACTCATTATAGAGTACTGTTGACTCTGTCTAATGAGTAATTACCCCACCAAAGCCTAGGTTGTCGCCAACCTAAGCTCTGATACCAAGTGTAACAGCCCGCAAATCCGTACCCCTTGAATCAACACTATTTAACCTCTATTAACTCAAGTGGCACAGAATTACAAACCATTAGGGTTAAAGAAGAAGAGATAGAAGAAGAAGAAACTAAACAATATCAGAATCTCACAGTCGCAGCGGAATAAAATATAATAGTAAATATAGATCTTTACACAAAATGAAAACTGTATCACTTTTATACATCATATCATCAGAGTGTCTCATACATCAACAATCACAAATCAGACATACCATGCAATCATAGCAGCGGATATATATAGGTACATATATACGTCTCGGGCTCCAGCTCCTCTCCTGCTCCATAGCAACCTATCCTGAACATATAATACTCGGTCTGACCCGAGCATTATAATGAAATAACACCCGAGTCAGTCTGGAATACCAGCTGATAATAATTATGCATCCAAATTGATTATTAAAGTTTCAAAAATCCTTTGAAAAACAAAAGCATCTCGTAAGACCACGCCACAAATAAACATGTCGGGTTTTTACCTTACGATAGCTAAAACACTTTTTATAGAAATCCTCTGATATTATAATAGCGTCTATTTACAAATACTTATAAAATAGCCGAAATTTTTACATTCATTAAATTCCAGCTACTAGCCACCGAAGTGGGTAATACAAACAAAACTCGTACAAGGCTCGTAGGGAAAATGGATTTCCAACAATGACTAGGCACTGGGGTACCACCTGTCACAGTACGGGGCCTAGATCACCGTACCGAGGACTACTCCCTTCATCCCCTGCAACACAAGGCCGGAACCATTCCTTACTGAAAAGTCCCGAACAAGATAGACCCCGTGGTTGGCGCGACCAACCACCCACTAAGCCGAAATATATATAAAGGGACATCTAGACAGGGGAAATATCTTGTCCTGCTTGGGCATGACCCACCTAACCTTGCTGCATATCCCCTGATTTTCAGTCATTCCCGGTTGATGAGGCTTGAGGCTAAGCGTTACCTTTAGAACGTTTTCACTTAGAATGCCCATCGTCCACCTGACGATGTTTCGCAAGCATTCGTCCATACAAGTCCGTCCCGGGTTCGAACGGAACCGAAGGCACTACTCCTACTACATCCATTTTGGAAATATCCTCATGATTAGTAGCGACTAGCCCTTGCACTTCACTGCTCCATCTTCGAATCCAAAAATCGTTTTTCGCACGAAAACGTACAAACCGGATCGAAGTGGTTTCCGAGAAATAAATCTCGATCCCGGTCTCTTCGAAACGATCAACGCAGTTGTCCAATATTGATAGTCGGTGATTTAACTATCAATTTATATTCATAAACATCCATAAGCATCCATCACACAATAAATAATTCCCAAATTATTTATTTGCCTCAGATATCTTTAAAAGATATATTTTCAAATTTTCAAAGCTGATTTGAAAACAATTCCCAAATTTCTTCCATTACAAGGTAAATCTTTTACCATATATTCCCATTGGAAATAACCAAGTTCAAAACAACTTAGTTTGAAAACAGTTAAAAACGTTTTATATTGAAATATACTTTAAAATACGTAAATTCACTTCTAGTTACTTACTCAAAATAAGATTCAAAATATGTACAGTAAAACCATTTATTAAGATATCAACTTTGATTTAACTAAATTTAAAAGTAGTGTTTTAATAAGATAAATACTAATTTCAAATGACTTAAGTCCAAAACTAGTCTTTTAAACAAATCCATTTATAAAAATAATTATTAAGGTATTTATAAAATTTTCTATTGCTAATTCATAAATTAACACTATAAAATAATAACTTCCAAAACACTCTCATTTAAACAAGTTTTAAATTTTTAAAACTTTCTTTTTATAAAATCGGTTTAAACTCAAACTTGGTTTTTCCTAGGAAATCTCATTTCCACATAAACATCACAGAAATCCTTCTCACAATTTCTGTCAAATTTATTTCAATTCAGGTTTATATTTTAATAACTTAAATTTAATTTCACATTTATCAACTGATAACGTTTCTCCTCGTTATCATTCCAAATTTACAAATTTTTAATTTTCATTCCTTATAGATTTCAAATTCTAATTCTTTTAAATTCATTATTTAACAATATCACTTATTTCTCAAAAATTCAATTTATCCATTTAAATTAGATTTTGGATTTGTAATTTATTCAGCAACATTCCAATACAATTTTATCTCAGTTTTCCATCCAAACAGATTCCAATGTTTGTATTCCCTTAAATTCCTTATTTATTAATTTCTTAATTTCTTTTAAAACCCGATTTAATTTCTTTATAATTAAAACTCTAAATTTCTCTATAATTAACATTCTGGGTTTGTAGTTTATCCCACAATATCACAATACAATTTAATTCCAAATTTATCCATCACAATATATAAACAGGTATCAACATCAATTATAAAAATAAACACTATATAGTGAGGAACCCAGTTGGATCCCTCCAACCTGTTTTCCCTGCATCCACAAATATCAGCACAACTATATATATCAATTCAATTTGATAATAATCAACATAAACAGCTAAACATCCAAACAAACAACCAATACTAACTGTCTAACTTTACTAGTATCCAGATGTGAGTGAGAATAACTCACCTTGAGTTTCGGCGAGCGTTCGAAATTCAAATTAAACCGAACGACGTTCGATTTAACCCAAATTTCTACTTGCCCAGAATGGATCCAGATCTGCCCCATCACGTAGATCGCGTCTCTGCGATTCCGACGATACCAAATTCGCTGAATTCTGAATACGTATGAACTTGTTATGATTTTATAAAATTCGAACAACATTTTTAAACAAATTTTTCTTTTATTAAAATGTTTTTACCATCTTAACCGTTCAACCCAGCAGATGAAAAACACGGCCCCTGAAACTTCTTTCCTCCTTCCCTCACGCGATCGTACAAGAAAATCGAACCCACTATCGTCTTCTAGGGTTTTGAAATCGTACCCTTCCCGCCCAAAAATAACGCGATCAACTACTTCCACGAGAACCGCCTCACACCCCTCAACTTCCATGCTAAGTGCGGCCCCCTCTCTCCTTGTCGATCGTTCGAAAATCGGTCTCAACCCCTTGTCGAACGCGAGTGAACAACGACCCCCACGGAGCACAAAATACGATCATAACCGGTCGAAATACAGAGCTCAGCGAGCTCCTCATTTTTGTTGTTGAAGATTTTCAAAATTATTGCGTGAATGGAGAGAAAAGTGAGAGAGAACATGAGCAAGAATCGGCCATTGAATAAGAACGACGGCGGCTCTAAATTTCCTAGGGTTTTGGTAATAACGTGAATATATATAATGGTTATAATATTATTTAATTAATACAAATTCTCAAATCAACCGTTTACGCAAACGACCTCCAATTCTCACGTTCCGACAGGCAATCCTAGGGTTTTTCCGCATTCCGGACACAATAGAACAGGTTTCGTAAGCTAATTCGGTTGCATGCGCGAGTTACGGAATTAAACGATCAATTTCAAATTTAAACCGATTAAATCGATTTCGATGCGTTTCGAGCTGCCGAGGTCAAACGACAACTCCGATTGCTACGAAAATTGAAATCCGATAATAACTAACTATTACGGATCCAATGAAACTGGTTTCGTCGAATTCTGAGACTGTTCCCCGGAAGGCTATTTTACTCGTCTATTAAATCGAGCAATTTCCGAAATTATCGAAAACACTCAAAACCTGCACTTTTAAAATTTTATTATCTTAACAATAATTCATATAACATTTATATACACATTAAAAATTGTTTTGGCTCATTCCGGACCAAAATCTGATTAATGGCATTTTAATAATATTAAATTCATTTTTAAATTAATATAAAATTCCAAATATTAATTTATCGACTTTTAAATTCATCTAAAATTTCCACCCCGCCATTTACACTCAAATAGCCCAAGATAAATTTTTAAAACCATTTTATCACTATTTACATCCAGAATTTCTTTTATTTCAATTCTGAATATTATATTATTATTGTTCAATTTTCAAATTAAATCCCCACCTTAGAAATTTTAACTTGTTAATATAGTTTAAACCAATTCTTTTAGTTTATAATAATCTTAAACCCATAATAAACATTTAAAATGAATTAAATGTTCACAAATCCCATGTTAAAAATTCCGGGATGTTACATAGACCATTAAATAAGGATTTGGGTTAAATATATCTGGAAAATGGATATTAATATAAGAAATGAGTATTGTCAAGCTCAATGGAGTAGTTTTAAAAATGAAACGATGCGGAGATGAAATGAAATGCATATGTATGGTTAGTGAATAAATTTGAAATGGAATTACATACAGAATGAGTTGAAATTAATTTAAAGTAGTTATAAACTAAAAATAAATTCTCTATTAAGCGAATATCGTCGAAATAGCATAGAAATAGTTGTCGTTTGGCGTAAATAAAAGTAATTAAAATTCTATGAGTTGACAGAGATTAAATAAACTTGATTTTGAATCATTTGAAGTGAATGTGGATTTGTTTGGATTAAAAATCAATTGAATGTAAAAGTTGAGTTGCAAACCATTAAAATTTAATGAAATGGCTTATGAATTGGTTGAAAGCAATTGAATTATCTTTAAAGTTATATAAATCGCTTATGAAAGCATTATGGTGCTTGTTGCTTTTGAAATACGTGTGTTTAGCTATTGAAAATAAGTAAAATGCTAATAGATTTTCTATATATGACACTTACATATTTAAATTAAGTAAGTACAGGTACCTGAAGGCCGTTTGGCTAGATTCGGATGCACTAATTGCTAAAATAAATAAGCCGCATGCTTAAAATGCTAAAAAAAGGTACGCCTACGCAATAAAAATAGGAAATATGAACTGTTTTTGCTTTTTCCGACCGGGTGGGTCGATGTATATATATTTATATCTCTTGTCAAATTGCAAAAGCTCCTCCGTATAAAGGAGACACTACCCAAAAAAATTTTGAAAATTTTGGGAGTTAGAAATTCTTTTGAAAATTTTTGTTAGCAATAAAACGATTTCAAATTTGATACCAAAATAAATTAGTGAATGAAACTAATTTAAAATAACGATATGAATCAGTTATAAACGGAAGATAAAATTTAACATTCAGAATTGAAGACAAATTGAAATCATATGGAAATGGGAAAAACTAATTTGAATAGAAGTGGGTATGAAACTTATGTAGGAAAATGTATACAATGATTTGAAAGGTTACGATTGGATATTGTTGCTAAGCGGGAGATGCAGGTATTATAAAGAGAAAAGGGAAATTGGATTTGATATTAGAAGATAAATTTGAATTACCCGACTAAAAGGTATGTATTTAAAATTTCTGTATAAAATTGGATTGGGTTTTTGATCTAGCCACTTGGCTTTTGTTTTATTTTGGAATTTGGGAGCCCGTAGAGGCCTTTTGTAGTTGTACCCAACTAGCCGCGCAAAGGAGATGCTGGCAAAAAATTTCGGAAATTTAGGGAGTTATAAATTTTTTGAGAAAGTTGTGATAATTTAAATTTGAATTTTAAATTAGAATTAAATAAATGAAGTAAATAATGTTATTGGAAACTATAGAAGGTTTTGGGAAATTGGCTGAAGTGATAGTAGGTCTTTAATAAAGGATAGTTGGTAGGACGTTCAGTTGTGGGTGGGAAAAAGTAAACGGGTATTGGACCATTCTTCCTAACTAGTAATTTCGGGGACGAAATTCTTTTAAGGGGGGAGGAATGTGACGACCCGGAATTTCTAACCATTTAAAATTTGAAAAATTAATCGATTTTAAATATTTAAAAGTTAATTTTAAACTTGAAGTCCAAATATTAATATTTACTTGAAAATTAAATTATTGAATTATATAATTCGAAATTGGGTAAGATGTTGAATCTGGAATTTTAAGCCCGTTTAAAATAATTTGAAGGCTTATAAAATTTATAACATGATACTGAAGAAAATAGTATTGTTGAAATTTAATTTAAAGGTGATTTGTTCAGTTTTGAAATCATATCGTTTAAATTGAATTTAATAGCCTTCCGAGATAGTCTCGGAATTCGACGAAACCAGTTCCATTGGATCCGAAATAGTTAGTTATTATCGGATTTCAATTTTTGTAACAATCGGAGTTGTCATTTGACCCTGACGGCTCAAAACGCATAGAAACTAATATAATCGATTTGATTTAGAATTTATAGTTTACTTCCGTAACTCGCGCATATGATCGAATTAACTTCCGAAACATGCTTCATTGTGTTCGGAATGCGGGTAAAACCTTATAAACGCCCGCCGCCAGGTCTGGTTCGGAGTTCGAGATTTCGAGCTATGCTAAACAAGATATTTTGAAAATTGATAATATTAAAATATAAAAATATAAAGGTTAAACCAGCAGCCGAAATAATGTCGCATCTTCTTTTCGTTTCTCTGCAAACCATTATACCCAACAAGCAGCACGAAAAAAAATCAAATCATGTCTCCGATTCTCGCTTAAAATTCACGCACTCGTCAAAATCAAAGGGAGGACTTTCCTTTTATAAAATAACAAGGACTGAACTTTCCCTTCAATTTATTCGTTTGAAAACCCTCTTCACTCTAAAAAAAATGGCGACCAGGACCGAAACCCAATCCACGATTTTAAGTAACAAAGAATTGCGTTCGAATGCGAGGACAATCTCGAGCACGGCGAAGAAGAAACCTTGTCAAATCAGTTCGCGGTGGTGTGAATCGAGCTCGAGCTCGATTAGTTTAACCGTAGGCGCGAAGGTCGTGGGTCGCGAAGGGAGGCGGTGCACTGGGTTTAGCAGGAGTGGCTCGCGCGCGCGAAGGAGGATCGAGCCGATCTGGGCACGCTTGATTTTAGGGTTTGGAAGCGGCAATGGAAGGTGAAGTCATGATGCGTACAAGCGCGAGTTGAGGTCACGAGCACATCAATGGCGACGAGGCGCGTGCGCGTGGGGAAGATGATGCTTTGGTGCCAGGTTTCTTTGAATCGTGGATCTAATCGAGAACAAAGTGGATGGTAATCAGAACTAAGGTGAGTAGTCTTCGATCTGTGCAACTGATTTGCTGTTATGAATTTGTGAAAGCTTTAGTTATATTGGTTGCTCTTATCTATCTGTGTTGGTTGAAAGAAAATAATTTTAAATTTAAAAATGAATTTGAAAGAAAACACTTTAAATGTGTTTTGAGAATGATAAGTAAATCAGTTATAAAATGATATTTTTAAAGTTAATTAATTAAAAACTTAAGGATAATAAATCAAGTGCTAGTTACTTAATAATCAAATAAGTATAATTATTTAAGGTTGTTAAAGAATAATTACTTGAATAATTAAAAAGGGTTAATTACTTAAAGTAATTAATTTAGTAATTAATTAAAATATGATTTGTTAAAGGTTAGTTAATCTCTGAATATGATTAGTTAATGAGTAATGGAAGAATGAGATTGATGGAAATAATTAAGGATGTTTGATTATTTAATGAAATTAAATTAGATTAGAATAGATTGAAATGTAAATGAGAAGTCATTAATTTATACAATCAATGATGTAAATAGAGATTGATTAGTTAATTAAATAAATCAATATAAGTGACTTATGAGAAGTTAATTAATATAAGTAATTATGGATTAATGTAATTAAAATAGTTAATTAATTCATGAGGTAATTAAGATTACTTATTGATTTTGGGTTAAGAATAATTAGTATCATGAAATTAATTAAAGATAATTACTTGAATGTAATTGGAAGATAATTAATCCAGGGAGATTAATTAAAATGAATGGACAGGGAAGGGTTGATTGATTTATTGATTTGAAATTAATTAATGTTTAATGAAGAAATCTAAGTGGTTGAGATGAGTCATTCAATCAGGATTAATTAAATTAAGTTTGTATGTGATTAAGCATTGCTTATGGATGATTGAATGGTATTGAATGTTTTGAATGAGTAGATATCTCTGATATGAAATGTTGTGTATTTCATAAGGATAACTTGGATTAGGATGACATGAGGCTCGAAGAGACCGAGGTCGGGTATTAGGAAATATCCGAAACCACTTTGAATATCTATAAATTGATATGTAAAATCTATATGCTGGAGTGAAGTGATTTGGAGCAATTGGACTATTTTAAATCTAAACCTTTGTATTAGAAACTTATATGTGAAATAAGTGATGTTTAGAATAAATTGTGGCTTTGTGATTTGCTTTGAGTTACCCCGGGTTTTATATATGTTTGTTTTGGTATTCCATGTTAGATGGGTTTGCTCACGCTGGTTTCCAGCCTGACCCGAGTATTACTTTGGTGTAATGCTCGGGTCAGACCGAGTATTACAGATTTTCAGGTAGGAATGTTCTGGAGCTTAGAGACGGGCTGGATGGCAAGAATGTATAGAGTATTTCCGCTGTATTATATTATGGTAAATCGAAGACTTGATAATTGTGTATATCCAGTGTCTGTATAAATGTGTAACTCTGATGTATTAAAATGTAATCGATAGATATAATATTCTTTTGTAAACTGTTATAATTTATTATTATAATTTATCCGCTGCGAATGTGAGATGTTGATGTTTCTAATCTTCTTCTTCTTCTATCTCTTTCTTCTTTTTCATAACTATCTGGAATTTTCGGTTTCAAAATTTTCGGATCGTTACAGTTGGTATCAGAGCTGAAAGGTTAAGCGAGAACCTTGGCTCTGGTGGGGATTACTCATTAAATACAGTCCAAAGTACTCTAGAATGAGTTGAGTGTATATATATATATATATATGAGAGCGTACTTGTTATTTTCTTATATAAAGGTTTTAAATGATTTTATATAAAAATATATTTTGATATATAAAGCAATATTCCCTACTAATAAATTATTGGGTGATTGATCGCTAAAGTATTGGAATTAGATTAAGAAGTAATATAAAATACGACATAACTGAAATCTTGAATTGGGATTAAATTAAGTGGTAACAGAAATACAATCAAATTAAAATTAAATTGATTTGAATGAAATTCTAGAATTTGAGCTCAGAAATTAAATTGTTTAAAATTAAATAAAGGTAAGTTTGAAATGGATTCAAACTGAAATTTAATCTTGAATTTATAGAAGTAAGAATAATATAAAAAGGAATTGGTATTTGGATATGATAACCTGGGGTATTGTTATAAATAGTTATTGTGTTTAATAATGAAATGTTTGTTATTAAGTAAGCCAAATGAAGTAAATTTATAAGATGAGTATAACTTCTTAATTAAAGTGGGTTTTAAAGATTGTGAAGTTTTAAAACCTAATTTTAGAAACAATCAATTGTTTCAAAGAGTTAAAGAAAATAACAATAATAAAATTTAGACTATTTTGAATATAGTCTTATTTTAAAACAAGAAATGTTTGGAAGATTTTTAAGGGATTTGTTTTGAAATTAAAACCAAGGGTGGTTTAAAATTTAAAAGTAGCCTGGTACGTAAAGGAAATAAATATGAAAATTTACTCTAAGATTGAGTTTTGAATTTTCTTTGGAATGTGATATGATGTGAAACCCAAAGTGGAGAAAATTTTAAAATTAAGTGGAAAGGTTAATAATATTAAGGTTTAAAATTTGAATGGGAATTGGGATTAGATTCAAGCAGGGATTGAAATGATTTGAATTTGAAACGGGTTCAATTGATAATAGTCCAAAATTTATTGGAATAATTTGAAATTGTAATTAAAGTTGAATAGAATTAAAATCAAATGGAATTTGATTTAAATTGAGAAAGAAATCAGGATTTATTTAACTTGGATTGGGGTTAATGCAAATTCAATAGAAATTGGAGTTATTCAAATTGGAATGGAGTCAATTTAAATGGAAGTGTAAATTTAAATTGAATTGTTGGGGAAGTGAACAGTTTGACTCCAATATAAATTGTTTTAATATAAATTTATTTTTCCAAGTTATTTATTATATATATAACATTTCTTATTAAACCCAAAACTATCTTATACTTATTTTATAACTACTTTTGGATTATTTAACTATTTTGTTACTATTTTAGGAACTAATTACTGTTTTTCAACTATTTTATAAACTAATTACTATTATTTGACTGTATCACAAATTAATTACTATTTTACAACTATTTTGCAATTATCTAAAATTTCTGAAACTATTTAACTATTTTCCGACTATTTTACAATTACGTAACTATTTTATAGCTATTTTGTAAACTAATAATTATTTTTCAACTACTTATTTATTTTTAAAATTTTCAAGCTATTTTCTAAATATAAACTGGTCAGGGTTCAAACTGTTATTAATTAAATACCCAACCGAGATAAGGATTGAAGTGATAATCCAAATGGGGATTAAGGTAATTGTAAATAAGTGAATGAAAATTTAAGTGAATGTGAATAGAAAGAGAAATTGATTTGGTTAATAATCAGTGAAGTTAAATACGTAGGATGTACGTATATTATTCTATTCTCATTGTGGTTTGATCCAGATTCGAGCACATAATTTCGAGATAGTTTATCGATCCGAGTTGGGATTTTTCACTCGATTTTCGACGGCGAACCTGGATATGGTTTGTTGATTGGTTCTGGATATTCTCTATCATAGTTATGACTATGCAAGGAGAATGACGGTTTCTAATCAAGAAACCAGATCTGTGTCCGCACTAGGAGGTCGGGTGGACGATACTAGTTCGGAAGTGAAATTGTGTGATCGAGTGAGCGATCAGGTTGGTATAGCGTACGGATGATATGTGTGCATCGTACGGATTTGAATGAAACTGATATTGAAAGGAGTAATCAAATTGGAATATTTGATTTTGAATAAACAAAGTTATATATCTTTGTTATATAAGATAAATCTTCCCTTGTTAAATCTATTGCCGGAAGAAAAGGATTTTTGAAGGTGTTTGAAGTATAAAAGGAGTTTTATACAAGTTTGAAAGGATCCAATGTTTTTAAAAATTATATATATCTATATATATATAAAGGATCTTATGAGGATTTTGGAAAAAGGTTTTGGGAAACTTTGGATTTGGAAAGGCTTTTGATTTTCGGGTAAAATCAATATTGAAATTTGGAAAGCCTAGTTTGGAAATTATCGATTTTGGGATAGTCGATTTTGTGTAAAGGAGCTTTGTATGAGATCATACTAGGTGTATGATTTGAAAGATACTATATGTGTGTAGTATAAAGTGTTTTGATGATGGCTCTGGGAAAAAAGGCGCTCCCTTGAAATGAACTTTTCAGGAGTGCCACCGGGTGGTGTTGCCTTGAGCCCCAAGGGGGGGGGGGGGGTTTCTAAAGTTGATCATGTGAGGAGTCCGGACAAAAGTAGCTCTTGGGGATTATGAGTAGTGTATACCATAGTGAAAGTCGTGTGTGCCGCTGAGAGCCAACAGTCTGTGTTTGATTTTATATCGGTAGACTGCGACCTATGGTAACATAGCGAAAGTCGTGTGTGCCGCTGAGAGCCAACAATCTGCGTTTGATTTTATATCGGTAGACTGCGACCTATGTAAGAGTGGAGAAGTTTCATTTCGACAGCGAAAATCAGAGGCCGCAGAGAGCCTGCAGTTACATGGACTTTTGCTGTGATGGCAACGTAACACTGGAATGTAACTGCGATCTGTTGTGGGTTCCATGGCGTAATCAAGAGGCCACGGAGAGCCTACAATTACATGGACTTTTGCTGCGATGACAATGTAACCCAGGATGTAACTGCGACCATGGATGGGGGTGATGATTTCCAGAGCATTCTCACCAAAGATATTTCCTCTATTTTCCAAAACTGTTTTCTATATTTTCAATAAAATTATTTTCCAAGTATTTTCACTAGGTGTTGAAAACGGGTTTACCAAGACTTATAGATTTTCAGTCCTATGCCTGATCAATGTATGACTGAATTTCTATGAGAACAAGGATGGACTGGTTGAGAGATCGAGTTATAAGAAGTATTTTTTTTAATAAGAGCTATTTTATTAGTATGATGTGAATTTAAAAGCATTTCTAAATTTTTTAAATAAAAGTGTTGGAATTTTGGGAAATAAAATGAAATCCAAACTGGAATTTTAATGAAGTGATTTTGTAATTAAAATCGAATATTGATTGAGAAATTGGAAGAAAGCTAATTGGTTAAATAATTATTTGATAGAATATATTACTGAAATTTAACTCAGTTAAATAAATGGATTGTGAGTTAATAATGAAGTTTGGAAATGAATTCGAATTGTAAATAAAATTTGACTTGGATTTGATGATGAATTAAAATAAGTGGCGATGCTGTAAAAATAAATAGAGTGGAATCGAAATAGTAGTGGTTTGAATAACAAACAAATTTCAAGTGTGATATGAATAGTATTTAACAAAATTTGCAAGTAAATTAGATATAAGGGAAGTGTTGTCAATTGAAATGAAATTGAATTATAATATAAATGGTTTGAGTGCAAGCAAAACCCAAGTAAGTAGAAATAAATTGAGAATGGCTTTGTATAAATAAACTAATTCGAAATGAATTAAGTAAGTAAATTAAAAATATAAAATGGGTTAATGGGATTAAATAATAAATGAATGAAGTCTGATGAATAAAAAAAAAATTTGAATCAAAGTTTTAATTGGAATCAGATTATCAGAATGGACTTAAGTTATGAGGCGAATTAATTTGAAGCAAAATTACTTATATAAAAGCTTAGTTTCGAGTGAGAATAGTAGACCATTAAATAAGGATTTGGGTTAAATATATCAGGAAAATGGATATTAATATAAGAAATGAGTATTATCAAGCTCATTGGAGTGGTTTTAAAAATAAAACGATGCGGAGATGAAATGAAATGCATATGTATGGTTAGTGAATAAATTTGAAATGGAATTACATACAGAATGAGTTGAAATTAATTTAAAGTAGTTATAAACTAAAAATAAATACTCTGTTAAGCGAATATCGTTGAAATTGCATAAAAATAGTTGTCGTTTGGCGTAAATAAAAGTAATTAAAATTCTACGAGTTGATAGAGATTAAATAAACTTGATTTTGAATCATTTGAAGTGAATGTGGATTTGTTTGGATTAAAAATCAATTGAATGTAAGAAGTTGAGTTGCAAACCATTAAAATTTAATGAAATGGCTTATGAATTGGTTGAAAGCAATTGAATTATCTTTAAAGTTATATAAATCGCTTATGAAAGCGTTATGGTGCTTGTTGCTTTTGAAATACATGTGTTTAGCTATTGAAAATAAGTAAAATGCTAATAGATTTTCTATATATGGCACTTACATATTTAAATTAAGTAAGTACAGGTACTTGAAGGCCGTTTAGCTGGATTCGGATGCACTAATTGCTAAAATAAATAAGCCGCATGCTTAAAATGCTAAACAAGGTACGCCTACGCAATAAAAATAGGAAATATGAACTGTTTTTGCTTTTTCCAACCGGGTGGGTCGATGTATATATATTTATATCTCTTGTCAAATTGCAAAAGCTCCTCCGTATAAAGGATTCTCTGCCAAATTTTTTTTTGAAAATTTTGGGAGTTTGAAATTTTTTTGAAATTTTTTGGAAATTTTTTGTTAGCAATAAAACGATTTCAAATTTGAAACCAAAATAAATTAGTGAATGAAACTAATTTAAAATAACGATATGAATCAGTTATAAACGGAAGATAAAATTTAACATTCAGAATTGAAGACAAATTGAAATCATATGGAAATGGGAAAAACTAATTTGCATAGAAGTGGGTATGAAACTTATGTGGGAAAATGTATACAATGATTTGAAAGGTTACGATTGAGTATTATTGCTAAGCAAGAGATGCAGGTATTATAAAGAGAAAAGGGAAATTGGATTTGATATTAGAAGATAAATTTGAATTGCCCGACTAAAAGGTATGTATTTAAAATTTCTGTATGATATTGGTTTGGGTTTTTGATCTAGCCACTTGGCTTTTGTTTTCTTTTAGAATTTGGGATCCCGTAGAGGCCTTTTGTAGTTGTACCCAGCTAGCCGCGCAAAGGAGACGCTGGCAAAAATTTTCGGAAATTTAGGGAGTTAGAAATTTTTTCAGAAAGTTGTGATAATTTAAATTTTAAATTTGAATTAAATAAATGAAGTAAATAATGTTATTGGAAACTATAGAAGGTTTTGGGAAACTGGCTGAAGTGATAGTAGGTCTTTAATAAAGGATAGTTGGTAGGACGTTGAGTTGTAGGTGGGAAAAAGTAAACGGGTATTGGACCATTCTTCCTAACTAATAATTTCGGGGACGAAATTCTTTTAAGGGGGGAGGAATGTGACGATCCAGAATTTCTAACCATTTAAAATTTGAAAAATTAATTGATTTTAAATATTTAAAAGTTAATTTTAAACTTGAATTCCAAATATTAATATTTACTTGACAATTAAATTAATGAATTATATAATTCGAAATTGGGTAAGATGTTGGATCTGAAATTTTAAGCCTGTTAAAAATAATTTGAAGGCTTATAAAATTTATAACGATGATACTGAAGAAAATAGTATGGTTGAAATTTAATTTAAAGGTGATTTGTTCAGTTTTGAAATCATATCGTTTACATTGAATTTAAAAATAGCCTTCAGAGACAGTTTCGGAATTCGACGAAACTAGTTCCATTGGATCCGAAATAGTTAGTTATTATCGGATTTCAATTTTCGTAACAATCGGGGTTGTCATTTGACCCTGACAGCTCAAAACGCATAGAAACTATTATAATCGATTTGATTTAAAATTTATCATTTACTTTCGTAACTCGCGCATATGATCGAATTAACTTCCGAAACATGCCCCATTGTGTTCGGAATGCGGGTAAAACCTTACAAACGCCTGCCGCCAGGTCTGATTCGGAGTTCGAGATTTCGAGCTATGCTAAACAAGATATTTTGAAAATTAATAATATTAAAATATAAAAATATAAAGGTTAAATCAGCATTCGAAATAATGTCGCATCTTCTTTTCGTTTCTCTGCAAACCATTATACCCAACAAGCAGCACGAAAAAAATCAATTCATGTCTCCTATTCTCGTTTAAAATTCATGCACTCGTCAAAATCAAAGGGAGGACTTTCCTTTTATAAACTAACAAGGACTGAACTTTCCCTTCAATTTCTTCGTTTGAAAACCCTCTTCACTTTAAAAAAAAAGGGTGACCAGGACCGAAACCCAATCCACGATTTTAAGTAACAAAGAATTGCGTTCGAACGCGAGGACAATATCGAGCACGACGAAGAAGAAACCCTGTCAAATCAGTTCGTGGTGGTGTGAATCGAGCTCGAGCTCGAGTAGTTTAACCGTAGGCGCGAAGGTCGTGGGTCGTGAAGGGAGGCGGCGCACTGGGTTTAGCAGGAGTGGCTCGCGCGCACGAAGGAGGATCGAGCCGATCTGGGCACGCTTGATTTTAGGGTTTGGCAGCGGCAATGGAAGGTGAAGTCGTGATGCGTACAAGCGCGAGTTGAGGTCACGAGCACGTCAATGGCGACGAGGCGCGTGCGCGTGGGGAAGATGATGCTTTGTTGCCGGGTTTCTTTGAATCGTGGATCTAATCGAGAACAAAGTGGGTGATAATCAGAACTAAGGTGAGTAATCTTCGATCTGTGCAACTGATTTGCTGTTATGAATTTGTTAAAGCTTTAGTTATATTGGTTGCTGTTATCTATCTGTGTTGGTTGAAAGAAAATAGTTTTAAATTTAAAAATGAATTTGAAATAAAACACTTTAAATGTGTTTTGAGAATGATAAGTAAATCGGTTATAAAATGATATTTTTAAAGTTAATTAATTAAAAACTTAAGGATAATAAATCAAGTGATAACTACTTAATAATCAAATAAGTATAATTATTTAAGGTTGTTAAAGAATAATTACTTGAATAATTAAAAAGGGTTAATTACTTAAAGTAATTAATTTAATAATTAATTAAAATATGATTTGTTAAAGGTTAGTTAATCTCTGAATATGATTAGTTAATGAGTAATGGAAGAATGAGATTGATGGAAATAATTAAGGATGATTGATTATTTAATGAAATTAAATTAGATTAGAATATATCGAAATGTAAATGAGAAATCATTAATTTATATAATCAATGATGTAAATAGAGATTGATTAGTTAAGAAAATAAATCAATATAAGTGACTTATGAGAAGTTAATTAATATAAGTAATTATGGATTAATGTAATTAAAATAGTTAATTAATTCATGAGGTAATTAAGATTACTTATTGATTTTGGGTTAAGAATAATTAATTCATGAAATTAATTAAAGATAATTACTTGAATGTAATTGGAAGATAATTAATCCAGGGAGATTAATTAAGATGAATGGATAGGGAAGGGTTGATTGATTTATTGATTTAAAATTAATTAATGTTTAATGAAGAAATCTAAGTGGTTGAGATGAGTCATTCAATCAGGATTAATTAAATTAAGTTTGTATGTGATTAAGCATTGCTTATGGATGATTGAATGGTATTGAATGTTTTGAATGAGTAGATATCTCTGATATGAAATGTTGTGTATTTCATAAGGATAACTTGGGTTAGGATGGCATGAGGTTCGAAGAGACCGGGGTCGGGTATTAGGAAATATCTGAAACCACTTTGAATATCTGTAGATTGATATGTAAAATCTATATGCTGGAGTGAAGTGATTTGGAGGAATTGGACTATTTTAAATCTAAACCTT
This sequence comes from Allium cepa, assembly GCA_030765085.1. Taxonomy (NCBI): domain Eukaryota; kingdom Viridiplantae; phylum Streptophyta; class Magnoliopsida; order Asparagales; family Amaryllidaceae; genus Allium; species Allium cepa. The sequence continues at coordinate 761,995,002 of CM060941.1, read as the reverse complement.
TGTATTAGAGACTTATATGTGAAATAAGTGATGTTTAGAATAAATTGTGGCTTTGTGATTTGCTTTGGGTTACCCCGGGTTTTATATAAGTTTGTTTTTGTATTCCATGTTTGGTGGGTTTACTCACGCTGGTTTCCAGCCTGACCCGGGTGTTACTTTGGTGTAATGCTCGGGTCAGACCGAGTATTACAGATTTTCAGGTAGGAACGTTCTGGAGCTTAGAGACGGGCTGGATGGCAAGAATGTATAGAGTATTTCCACTGTATTATATTATGGTAAATCTGAGACTTGATAATTGTGTATATCCAGTGTCTGTATAAATTTGTAACTCTGATGTATTAAAATGTAATCGACAGATATAATATTCTTTTTTAAACTGTTATAATTTATTATTATATTTTATCCGCTGTGAATGTGAGATGTTGATGTTTCTGATCTTCTTCTTCTTCTTTTATCTCTTTCTTCTTTTTCATAACTATCTGGAATTTTCGGCTTCGAAAATTTCGAGTCGTTACAACAGCTTAGTTCCTCCTGGATGAATAGTGAACTTCGAATGATGACATTCCTCCAAAACTTCCTTCCTTATGTCTTCCACATTTTGAATACATAATCTTCCTTTCTTTCTCAACCACCCATTTTGGTCAAGCCTAAAATCCTTCAAGCCATCTGTTTAATGACGGAATTTCTATCGGATTAGAAAACCGTCGAAAAATTAAGAAATAAAAATAACCGCAAGCGCACGGTGTACGAATGTAGCACGTGGCGAATACGGGTCGATCCATAGGGAATTGATGATTTTAAAATTCTATTCAATCAAATTATACCAAAGTTAAGTGAAAGTTAAGCTAGAGAATTAGAAAATTTAGCTAACTAATTAAAAGAAAAAAGATGCAAATATAAGAGTTAAATGACAATTTAGAGAATAAATCCACTCTCTAGATCATGTAGTTCAACATATATGAAATCATGATCTCTTTTTTATGTTCATTAATGCTTTAGTTGATGCGCTTATCATAAGTATGACCTATTTGTGCTATAGATTAGCCAACATAAGCCATCAAGTATAACACATCCCTTAAAGCACTTACTAACTTTCATGAAACTTGACAAAGAAAATGAAATCTATTTTAAGTATGGCCTATTAACTATTGATTAGAAATATAGACCATCAAATTTTAATTTCAAATCACTTTCTTTTGCCATAATCATATTTTGATGAAGAGGCAATTAGTGTTAGTGATTGTTTAAGCATAGCCTATTTGGTGTCAACAATATACGCTATCAAATTCAAAGCAAAAACAACTAGTAAACCATTTCTATCATCATCATTAAGCACAAAAAGAGAGCATGAATTAATAAATAGTTGAAGCTACATAACTAGAGAGCTTCATTACCCCTAAATTGATGGGGTTTAGCCTCTTATATTTGTCATTTGATTAACAAATGTAGCTAAAACATGAAAGAAAAAAGAAAGGAAAATGAAAGCTAATGGAAAAGAGAACTATTCTACTTGCATAAAAGAAAATAAATCTACACTACAACATGAAAGGAAAACAAACAAGAGAAGAAAAAAGCAATGTATTAAAGTTGCATAAAAAAAAGAATTACATAAAACAAATGGCTAGTAGCCATGAAAAGAGAAGAGAAGCTTTCTTTTATTTTGAGCCTAAAACTAATAAAGAGGAAGAGGAGGCTACATGAAACATATGGGTATTTATACATGCATGAAACCCTAATTCTCATTTTTAGGGAATGCCCAAAATGCCCTTGAGATAGTGTGCCCACCAAGTAATCATTAGCATGTCATAATCCTCATTTAAGTGTACATGAAGCCATTAATTCCATAAGCATGCACATTAGCCTCTAATTTGTACATTAAGGTGGTGGGTAGGTGGGGTCCTCCATGTTCTTCACTTTGAATTATTTCCATCTTCATTCTTTTGTGTCTTCTTTATTCATGCATATGTCTTTATAAAACCACTTCTATTTGAGATCAAAGTCCTACACAAATATATATAAATTTCCAATTAATTTTTCTCAAAGAATTATATGCACACAAATGACCGTTTTGCCCTTATATGAATATGGATATGTGACAATTTTAAAATAATTTGAATTTTGGTTTAAACAGGTTAAAATACCCAATATAATCATTTATTCAATTTAAATTGACTATATATAGTGGTAAAAAGATGCACATTTATGTGCACATTACCATCGTTCTCCGTTCCTTCCTTCAACTTCTTGATCCATTCAGCCCACATGGGATCCTCCTTCTGTTTAGAAGCAATCCTTTCAATCATTACCGGTCAAATTTCTAAGCAAGATAACACAGCAGTTCCTTCACTAGGTCCGGCCTTAGATCTCCACTGAACTCTATAAGTCGACAATGCTTCCAAATCTTTCCACTCTACTATCATTGCCAAAATTGCATTCTGATGCTTTCTACTAAGTGCGTCTATAAATTTGTTGCCCTTTCCTGGTGTGTACTCAATACCAAAGTCATAAGCGATTGAAAACTCTAACCACCTCTACTATCTCATATTCAGCTCCTTTTGAGTGAACAGATACTTCAATGACTTATGATCCGTATAAAGCTCAAACCTCTCTCCCAAAAGGTAATGTCTCCACACCTTCAAAGCAGAAATCACTGCAGCCAACTCCAAATCATGCATTGGATATCTAATCTCATGCGGTCTAAGCTGTTGAGAAGCATATGCAATCACTTTACCTCTCTACATCAACAAAGCTTCTAATCCTGTTCCACATGCATCTATATATACTAAAAAATATTGATTCCCATTTGGAACAACTAATATAGATGCATGGGTCAATAAGTGTTTCAAACTCTGGAATGCTTCCTCACACTTATCGGTCCACACAAACTTCATATCTTTTAGCGTTAGCTTGGTCATCGGCGCTGCTATCCGCGAATTGTGAACCTTCGATAATATCCAGCCAATCTAAGAAAAATTATAATCTCTTCCATAGTCTCTGGTCTCTTCCAATTATTAACAGCTTCGATCTTTTCTGGTTCGACTGAAAATCCCTTCTCTGAAACCATGTGACCAAGAAACTTCACTTCCTTCTTCCATAAATGAAACTTTGAAAACTTCGCCCTCAGTTGATGTTCCCTCAATGTCTCAAGCACCATTCTAAGATGAACTTCATGCTCCATTTCATCCTTAGAGTATATCAAAATATCGTCTATAAAAACCAACACAAACTTATCCAAGTGATCTTGGAAAATCCGGTTCATCAAATCCACAAAGAATGTCGGTGCATTAGCTAGTCCGAACGACATCACTAACCATTCATACGATCCATATCTAGTTATAAGCACCATCAAAGGAATACTATCCTCTGCCACTCTAAGCTTATATAAACTTGTTGCTAAATCCAACTGAGAAAATACCTTGGCTCCGCTCAATCGATTGTACAAATCGTCATTTCTAGGCAATGAATATTGATTCTTATTGTCTTTTCATTTAATTTACGATAATCGAGACATAATCTCAAAGATCCATCTGGCTTTTTAGCAAACATTATGGCTGCTCCCTAAGGAGAACTACTTGGCCTAATCAAACTCTATCTTTCCAAATCTACCAACCGCACCTTCATCTCCCCCATCTATATAGGTGTCATCCTACTTGGCGATCTACTCACTGGTTCTACTCCAGGCACTAAATCTATCCAAAACTCAATGGCGTTTCAGTGGCAATCCTATTATAGGCTCGAAGACATCCATTAATTCCCTAACCACAATAATGTGATTCAATTCATCTTCCAACTCCACAATACCCAACAAAGAATTCACCTCACAATTAAGGCTTCCTACGGTATATACGATCCGATCACTACAGTCAGGGTGTCTAAGTGATATCTTCCTATCATGGCAAAATATCCTAGCATCGTACTTACCTAACCAATCCATATCCATTATAATTCCGAACCCTACAAAGTTAAACCGATGCAAACTGCAAACAAAGGTATGACCTAGCAAATCAAACTCTAAGTGGTCAAACTTCATCCCAAGTGACGCATACCCTCCTATCGAATTTGCAACCCTTAAGGTAGTAACTAAGTATATGGGTTCTTGGTTAAGCTTATCTACCAAAAAAATGAGATACAAAAGAATGTGATGCACCAGTATCAAACAGAATGCTAACACACATACCATGAATATGAAGCGTACCCCCCAACACTCCCTTTTCTTTATCCTATACTGTTGGTCATGATGTTCTTCTTTCCGACCGCTTCCTTCACATTTACAATATGATACTCATTTGCAAAATGCCCCTTCTTGTCGCACTTAAAGCACAGAAGATCAAAATTTCCCTTTTTTTTGCTGCTCCACCTTTGTGAGCACCCTTCTTATGAAAGAACTTAATCTTCTAGCCTTGCCCAACCTGGACCTCCTTCGCCTTACTCTTCTCTAGAAAAGCAAGCATCTCCTCGTGTCTCAAAGCCATCTCTACAACCACACCCAAGAGTCTCTGACAAAGGTAAGGTAGCCCTTGCCAAGTAAGGCTTTAATCCTTTTATGAACTTCTCATTCCTCTTCAACACAGTATCTACAGTAAGATACCCATACCTAGCTAACTCCACAAATCTTCTAGCATACTCCAAAACAGACATCTCTCCCTTCTCCAACTCATCAAACTTCTTGTACAAAGCAAACTACGCCATCATAGACATGAACCTCTCCTGAAACCTTCTCCAAAGCTGAGCCCATATCATCTCCTCTTAATTTACTTCAGCCGTCATACTATTTCACCAAAATAAAGCTGCTCTATGAAGCTATTTCGAATCAAGCCTCCTCTTCTGCTCATCATTGAGCCCCATGTCTACAAAGATCCTCTCACAATGTAGTAACTAGTTCTCCACTTCTATAGCATTCTCAGTTCCAATAAAGGGCTTCCCTCCAAGCCTACCATAATCTCTACTCATAATATCATAATGGTTGACCACCGAGCTTCCTGAACTCCTACTCCAGCATTTCCTCCAACCATTCCAGCAACAACACCCGCCTGCATCATATTCATGAAAAAATGATACATAGCTCCCATATCCACTTATGGGACTCCAGCATCAACATTCACTACTTGTGCCCGACCTTAGTTTCTCCTGGTATTTCGTGTGGCATTTCCATTTGTGGTGGTGCTTCCTCCAAGATTCACTCTTCTACTTCTAACGACCATATCTATATTCAAGCCTCGTGAGATACAGAAAAATAGCATAAGAGAGATAGGAAACTAAAGATATAGCATATACTTATATATAATAAATACAAGTATGTTACTATAGTGTTATCCCATACCCCAATCTTACTCTAATCCCTTTGGATTATGTTTTCAAAAATCATTTTTAGTTAATTTTTTTCATAAACCTATGCTTTGATACTAAGTTCTAACATCCCCTAAGCTAAACTTTATAAATGCCGCATTCATCCATAGTATTAACTTTCGGCGACTAAATACAGCTATGTTAATGGTATCCATAATATCATAAGCACTTGAATATGAAACAAAATCACAGATTTCAAAAAACAACATTTTACAGATTACGTTTCAAAACATATGTTTCACATTTAAATTACATAATCCCATAATCGCTTTCCAGGTTCAGATAAAATATGATTATTCCATAAATACACCAAGAGCGACATATGATGATGCCCCCTTGGTTGACCAGAGTACTACATCGACATAGCTGTCTTAAATATAACATAGTGGAATAAAGCAAAATAAAACAACAACTCCTAAATAGCTATCCGTCAGCCCTTGCTCGTCTCCGGAAGCTTTATTCATTAACCTATTAGAACCTAAAGAACCTCAACTCTTAGCCCACCCAACTTAATTTTGAGCACCCAAGAGTTTAAGAGGAAAAACATAAACTTCGAGTCAGACATAAAGCCTGGTGTGAATAATACTATACATCTCAGTTATTTGATATTAAGTGAGACCATGCCGCTTAACGGAATGGGTTTATCCTCATTAATATCATTCATATCTTTTGCAAACCCTTATCCTGTAACTAAAATTGGTTAAAACTATAAAGCATTATTATGTAAACATGCATATCAGGTAACAAATGAACTATCCGTCCGAATACTATAGCTTTGTTTCGCTAACCACTAACCTTTGGATGACTCGGGCCTACCAGACAACATATTCAAAATAATCTAATGCCTATTAGACACTCCTTTTTTGGACGGTCTATCCCTAACTATCTGTTAAATACTCTTCTTCTGGACAGTCTATCCCTAACTTAACATCTCCCAGGGTCACCTGATCCTAAAGGTTTTGTGGGCTCATCAATAACCTATCTGTATACAAATATATATATTCTCTTCTGTATGTAATCATAATTTAAGTCTTACCTATGACAAAGCCCTACACACTGGAAATTTAGACTAAATTAGCTAGGCCTAATAGCTAATGTATAGGGCGCGATCTTATACCAGTCCTATTTGGCATTCTAATATCTGATTTATTTTACTTAAGATAATCTTCCTTCAAATTTCCCTTGAAAACCTTTTCCTCTCAAATTGATTTAAAACCTTTAAACCAAACTTAAACAAGGAAAATATATGCTCTATGCTTTACTCAAAATCACCTTGCCATGTTACACACACACACTCAAATCTTCATTGATGAAAACATTAAAACCTTTGAAAGTTTCCCTTTCGAATCCATTGAAAGAATCCATTTTAAAAACAAGTAAAACCCTTCTTTCACCTGGATCGAAAGGCTAAAACATTCCTTTCGAAACCATTCATAATCTTTCTTTCGTAAACATCGAAAAACCATTCCTTTGAAAGCATTAAAACCTTAGACATCCCTCTTCAAAAGCTTTAAATATTACCTTTTGAATACATTGGAAAACCTTTCCTTTCAAACCTTTCAAAACCACTGGGGAACCACCCATTCGAAACCATTCTTTATAACCTTTCGAATGCCTTGGGGTTCAAGTAAAACATGTGGAAACACCTTTCAAAACCGTTAAAAATTAACTCCTTCGAAACCATTTTGGTTCTACCTTCAACATAGCAAAAGGATCATAAAACATTAATGTCAAAAACACTCTTTCGAAATCATTTCCTAAGCAAAGAAGTGATGGTGTCCAAATCAACCTTTTGAAAGCATTGGAGAAGCGGCTAAGTTTTAAAAGCAAAGTACACCTTCCGAGACCATTGGTGTCGAAAGGGAGAGAAGCAGCAGCTAAAGGGTTTCGACCACATTCGAAAGCATTTACTTAAAATATAAGGCGCAGCCTATTCAAAACCAGTCCTTTAAAATATTTGACTCATCCAAATGCCAACCAAGTCGAAAGCTATACCGTCAAAAGCAAAGCAGATACATTTTTCATTTAAAAGGAAAGACACGCTTCGACCCCTTTGGAACCCCGATTTTGACCTAATACCTTCCGCCTTCTTTCCAATTTGTTGTGCACCAAGTCATTGATGTTACGCGCATTGGTTTCGATGGTGATGAAGGTGGAGGAACTAAGTCCAAATCCATCTAAGTCGGAAGCAGGGTGCCGAAAGTGGCGAACATGCATTTTGCATGTAAAAATGATTTTTAACCCTTTTAAGTAATCTTTTTAACTAACCTGCCTTATTTGTCAAAATCTTATTGGTTGCAAATTTTATTTTCTAAAAGCACAGCCAAATTTTTTGAAATAAACAATTTCATTTATTTACAAAATATTCCTCCTCCTTTTACAAATATATAAAACATTTAAGTCGCATACCTTAAATAATTTTACATATTCATCAAAATACTTAGGAAAATTCTACGAAAATTCCAGAAAATCATTTTTGATTTGCTTTCTAACGTATATAAATTTCAGCCCAAACTATATATAATTTAACTGTAAATTATTTTAAACTTAATAAATCATTTTCTTCACTAAAAAATTAATATAAAATCCAAATTATTTTAGAAAATTATGAAAACTGAAATCCATCTCTAGAATATCATTTCTAATTTATACCTAAAATTACAAGACATTTGGATGTCAATAAATAGGGTTTTTACATTAAAACATATCATAAAACCTATATGATTAGCATAAATCATCAACAAGTATATATAAACAATTAATCGTTAATAAATATGGCATAATCATGCAAAATACTTTGGATTCATCCTGCAACCGAAAAAAATTTGAAAAATGAGATGCAGTCATTATTCACCATAGCTATGTGACTAAAGATGTGAGATTTGTTCTTGGTTAAGTGATTTTATTCTTCCTCTTGAAATCCTAGCTTTTATTTCCTCTTGAGGTTGCTAATAGTGGCTGGCCTTAACTTGTATTTTCGGTTTTGAATGTATGAATGAACATGTGAGTTGTATGGCTTAGGGGTTTACGGTATAAGAATAATGTTTTCCTATATTGCCCTTTATCTATTTAACCTAACACTTCATTTTCATTCTTTAGTTCATTGTTAACATGGTAGGGCTACCCCTTATTTAATCACAAATCTCAATCCATTAATCAACATGCATCATTCTATTTAATTTAACTGATCAAATGTCCTAAATAATGTTGCTAAAAATATTGGGTGCTACAATCCAACACTTAGTATTTTATCAGACTATGAGTTGTACTTTTGTGTACTTTATATTTGACTATGTTTTATTTCTAAGAGTGTGTTTTGACATGTTTTCTATAAAGACCCTGTACCTTGGACACTTTGTATTTAAATATTTGAATTATTTAAAATTTTAAATCGTGGATTAAATGCTATTAAAATAATTCAATAAGCTTCTTAACCTCCTTCTAGTCATAAGCTACGATGATAAACTTGTTTTGGAAAAATGTTTATAAAAATTGAAAAAATATCGATAATGTGACAGAAAATCGTTTTATCGGTAAATGGTTATTTTAACCGTTATAAGTTGCTTAGGATTTTTTACATACACTTATTTTCTTAGGAATTAAAGAAAATAAAATAAATATATTTTTCCATTTATGGAAATAAACTTTAGGATGATGTCATACGTATGGTAAGGAAAGATATTTAGGAAATGTGCATAAATGGAAAGTCTTAAAAGTTTAGTAAATGATAAATGAGAGGTGATGTTTGTAATTAATGTCATAAGGTTATTAGAGGGTTTTCATATTTTCCCATCAAATTCCTAGGTCTATATAAGGAGGGACATACCCTTATGAAATAATAACACAAAATCAAATAAGCTTGAGATGAATACGATTGATGAAAATAGTGGAAGTGTTTAAGCACTAATCCACTTATTACTCTCTAACTTTTTTTAAAAGTTAACCAAATCTTCTCAAATCTCTTCTGAACTTTGGGTTTGGGCCTAGGACATCCTGGAAAACATGATTATCAAGTAAGAAGTGGGAGGAGGTTAGAGGAAGAGGTGGAGCTTGGTTGGGTTAGCATGGAGGACGAGGAGGAAGGTGTTGGCTTTGGTTTGGAAATGCTAAGGTTGGACCTTTTGGCTTATGTTGATGGAATGAGGTGATCCTTTAGTTCTTGTGGCTTTGTACTTGGATTAGGCATGGATTTAAGTGAGTTATCTGACTATCTCTTAAGTATATATTGTGCATATAAATGTTGTGTTCTAATTATAAAGTTAAAGTGACATTAACTAAGTAAAGTTATAAACTTTGGACCCCTCTTGCTTTTGAAGGAAAATGATAATTTTATATTGTATAACCTCACTTATATTACCCACTTAAACATGTGGCGTCTCTTTGACTTCATGTTTAAATGGTTTTTTAACTTGTGTGTTACATTGAAGTAAGTTTGAAAGTGTTTGAAGCAAAAATAGTCGTTATAAGTGCATTATGGAAACCCTTGTTTTTGGGATTTTTTATAAATAAATGGGAAGATATTATTAGGGATTTCTTTTTATGATTTTTAAGTACCCTAATGGCAGTACTTACTATAAAAATTTCAAGTCTTAAATCATTTTTTATGCGGTTAAGCTAATCGCAAAGAGTGTGCTTTTCAATGTAGTTTCAACATAGACTTTTAAGAGCACTTACAAATGGTGTAGTATGTCACTACGCTTTGCCTTGTTTTTCGTTATTTCAATAGTTTCTAAATTCTCTTCTTTATAAAATCTTTTTACAGAAGTTCTTATAAAATGTATTTGGGTATGCAAGAATAATAGAAGTTTAAATATGAAAGAATGCCATGGATCGTGTAATATTGATATATGATAATACATAGTATAGTGATGATAGTAATACTGTAAATAGTGCGGAATATAAAAGCAGTATAGTAAAATGACACCAGAGATTTTTATAATGGTGTTTATAATGGTTCGGAGCACCGTCCTACGTCCAGTCCCAGACTCTTTCTGGAATTTCACTAACACAACAACCCTCACTTAACCCGGAGAAACAGGTCTATACAATTCCTGAGCAGCCGAACAGGGACCAAAGCAGTAGAACAGGATTTCGCCTCAGCAGCCGAAGAGCACTTCTCACGCCTGAGCAACAGAATAGGACTTTAACAAATACAAAAATAGTTTTGACTTTATGTGTTCTTAATAACACGAATTCATCACTTATAGTACATCCTTCCTATAATCTTTTCCTCGAGTATATATATATATATATATATTTGAAGTATATGAAGAATTGAAAGGTATAGTATTGCTTTAATGCAGAATAATTGAAAGTATAATAGCGAATAGATTCAAGAGTGTTAGATTAGAGATAAGAAAATTCAGTAGTAAATCAGATTGTGAGTAAGTGATTTGGAATCAAGTTGGAGTTTGTATTTATAAAGGTTAGAAAGCAGCGACTGTTGATGAAGAATTTCGATTAAAGTGTTGCTTCCTAAGCTTTTCGTAGAGGTTCGTCACTCTTCATGAAAAGTCATGTCTTTTCAAAAAGTAGCTGTTGTAGAAATTCAGTCAACTGAGCTTCTAGGTCAGTCGACTGAATATTCAAATGAATTTAAAATATGTATTTGAATACCTGTGCACCTGTGCATATTGTACAGATTTTTCAGTGTCACTCGACTGAACCTCTGGGTCAGTCGACTGACCTGGTGAAATTTGTGCAATATGCACAGTTTTCATAGGTACAGTAATATATATAACTTTAAAACACTTTTTTATATATTTTATATGCTTATATATATATAATATTTGAGAATAAGATGATTAAATATATAAGCTAATATATACGTAATCGAGGAGAGATTTTAACAAAATTGACCTAAGACTCAAAACTAAAATAATATAATATAATTGATGCACCAGTTTTGAAGTCTTGTCTCCTTATAGTATATATTCTCTTTTTGTTGTAGCAGTCGTCAAATCTGTATGTCGTTGTGCTAGCTTCGTGTCATGAATCAAAACCAAGTTTCAACATTCTCCTCCTTTTTGATTGATGACAACCTGTAAATAGATATAGATTTCGACTGCATATATATAATATAAATGTATAATATAAATACTTACTCCCCCTGAATTTTTGATGCTCTATATCCTGCATTCTTAATGTTAGCAATAATATTTCTCCCTCTTTGTTATCGACGAAAAGGAATATAAAAGTATGACGCCATAATGTCATAGATATTACGAAGGAAACTATCATTCATACATTAAACTTCCATATACTAGAGTGTTTGAAATAATATGAATAGAGTGGCTATTTAGTACAAGCCATACGAAATAAACATTAATGTTTTTATAAAAAGAAAACATCTTATGCCATTGGTTGCTTACCCCTACCACTATATGATGTTTAGCCACCACTATCGCCTCCATCTCCACCATCGTCACTACTACTTGCTTGATCATTGGAGGATGAAGACCAAGTGAAGACGGGTTGCTTAACCGGATCGCCTATTGTAGCTGTGGAATTCTCAGATGAACATGAAATAGCTTGCCATTACTTCGTAAAAAATCCTTTAACCTTATGAAGCTTTTTGTCTACTTTAGCGATATGGCTTTGAAGAACTTGTTGGTTACGGCATATCATTGAAATCGACTCATATGGAGGTAGGCCCGGATTAGGAATCAAAATTTCATCTTGTTGACGACGAGTTGATCTTTGGCGGGATGGACCTTAAGATGCTTCGCCATGTTGTTATGGTTGAGCTTGAGATAATTGTCATTGAGTCCATTCTTCGAAAGGCATGATAGGAGTTGGTCGAGCAACCGGTAGCTTCATTAATGCCAAAGTGCGAGAATTTAAACGTCCAACGGTAGAAACCGATGAGTCAGGTTTCGGAATCTCACAAACCTTTAGCAGTCACATAATATATTCACCATAGTAGATGACATTCATTCGACCGTTGTTGAGGCTAAGGAATTCATCAAGAATTAATCATATCCAATTGACTTTAATGTTTCCAAAGATAGCATACAAGGCTTTAAAGTTATTTTCATAAACAAGTTCATAACTCCCGGTTCAGGGAATTACGGTCTTCATCAAAGAATGATGTATAATTCTTACTTTTGGTCTCAAGGACATGGACTTGAGTTGGTGCATGTCGTCTTCTAAGAATAAATGACTAATATGGTCTCGAATGATCAAATCACAATCAACATTGGTCAATTCTATACCATCTTTTTCAGTTCTTAAAATATGAGCCATGCGATCCAAAGAAAAAAGACTGGTTTTCCACAAACTAGGCTCCATACACAATCTTGTTGATTTTGAACAATTTGGTGACCCAAGTTAATATTTTCATAGAATAAATTGACCATTATATGATTAATTTTGTGCTTATTATCATTAATGTTGAATAAGGATTCCAAATAGATCCTACAAGCTAATTCTTGGATATGGTATGGAGAGAAATCGAAAAAGTTTACGAATGAACCTTCGAAGATCTGGGAATCTTGCATTCTTCTCCACCTCCTAATTGCAGTATCATTAAATAGCCATTGTTGGATTAGCTCATTTGGAGGAGGTTGAGAGGATGAAGAAGCTTGTCCTTTTCGCTTAGGAGTCTTTAATTTGAATGTTTGAGGAATAAAAATTGAATTTTTGAGAAGCTAGGGTTTTGGAAAACTTTGAAATCTGAGATGAGAATGGTGAAAGAGGGTAAAGTAGAAGTTAAAAAGTGGAAAGGGAGTGGCTGGGAGTAATAAATTTACTTAGATTTATGATTCAGTCGACCGAATCAGTGCTTCGGTCGACTGAAGCTAAAAATCAAAAAAATTCATCCTTTTGGTCCAGTCGACTGAGGTACTGAGACAGTCGACTGACCATACTTTTTTAAAAACATTTTACCTCTGTGTTAGTCGACTGACCCCCTGGTTCAGTCGACTGACCTGGGTGAATTTCTATGTTGCATTTTTCTGGAGTAAATTTATATAATATATATATAAAGATATTAACGTTTTAAGTTTATTTTTGAATATTATAATTAGTTTACATATGGATGAAAAAAAGAAATAAATTATTCCATAAACAAAACGTACATACTTTGAATAGAATTATTCGTAAATAAAAAAAATAACAACTATATTTACTTTTGATGACTTGGCGTTTTGTAGCCCTTTAGCTATTTTCGACGAGCATTCGTTACTTCATTCTGATCCCATGAATTTGGTGAGAACAGTGGTCGCGGCGGGGACGAAGTCAAAGGTCGTCTAATAAGCGAAACAACATGTTCATCTATTGGATGTGAAGACGCCCCGCTGAACTTCATAGCAATATGCTCGATAATTCATAATCGTTTGGAGTTAATTTTTTGTTCGTAGTACATTTCACATTGTAGCATTAACGATTCTTGTTGATAATGATGCAGATTATCTATCTTTTGCTTAGTATTTTTAGGTTCTATAGTAGAGAGAAAAGCTACATTTCCCGTTAAATTTAGTTAATTTCTAGTTCGAACATTTGCGTTTATTTCTCCAATTATATTTTCTGTAGGATGATTTCGTAAGATTCTATAAGGAGATCTTATTATATTAGTAACATACCTATTTTCTAAATTATTAACAATGTTTTCATCTTCTCTAGGATTATAAACAATATAGTCATCATCTCTTGAATTATTTATTATTGCATTTGTTTTATTAAGTAAATCATTGTCATTATTTGTTGCTGAAATAAGTTTAGAGTTCTCATCAAAAGATACATGAAGTGATTCTTCGATAGTATTAATTCGTTTATTAAAAATTCGATAAGCTTTGCTTCGATTTGAATATCTAAAAAATATACCTTCGTCACATTTTGAATCAAATTTGCCAAGCTGATCTTTGGTATTCAATATAAAACATTTTGATCCTAATATTTTAAAATAAGATATATTCGTTTTTCTATTGTTAAAAAGTTCGTAAGGAGTATTCTTGGTGAGAGGTCTAATAGAAACACGATTCAAAACATAGCAGGCAGTTGCAACAGCTTCAGCCCAAAAATGTTTTGGTAACGTTCTTTCATTTAGTAAAGTTCTTGTACATTCTTATAGAGTTCGATTTTTTCGTTCAACAACTCCATTTTATTGTGGAGTTCTAGGAAATGAAAAGTTATGAAATATTCCTCTCTTCTTACAATAGTTATTAAACTCTATGTTTTCAAATTCACCTCTGTGATCACTTCCAATATTTTTAATTCTAATACCTTTTAATTTTTGAATTTTTCTGACAAAAGTTTTGAAATTTTAAAAGGTATCACTTTTATTTTTCATAAAGATAGTCCATGTGTATCTAGAAAAATCGTCGACTATTACAAATACGTATTTATTATGATTTATGGATTGAATTTGGGTAGGTCCAAATAAATCCATATGAAGTAACTCAAGTGGTTGTAATGTCAAAATAACTTTCTTCGATTTAAATGGGGATTTAGTTAATTTACCTAATTGACATGAGTCACATTTATTATTAATTTTAAAATTCATCTTTGATAATCCTTTTACAAGATTATTTTTAGAAATTTTTATTATATTTTTGAAACTGATATGACAATATCCTTTGTGCCATATCCAGGGATCATTTTCTTTAGCTATTAAACACATATTTGAGTTATGATTAACTTTCATATTCAAAACGTAAATGTTTTTATCTCTATTTTCTTCGAAAATAAGATTTTGATTTTGATCAAGAATACTACATTTATTTTCAGAAAAGGATATTTTAAAATTTTTATCGCATAATTGACGTATACATAATAGATTGTGTTTTAGATTCTTAACTAATAAAACGTTTGTAATAAGAGGTAAATTAGATATACCGTAATTGCCCACATCGCCTTTGCCGATGATATAGCCCTTGGAATTATCTCCAAAAGTGATAGAACCTCCATCTGAGTATGTAATATTTATCAGCATATCTTTGTCTCCTGTTATGTGTTTTGAACAAGCACTGTCGAGTATCCATTTTCCTCTTTTCTTGAGTGGGACCTGTAGAAAATATGAGACAATGCTGGTACCCACTTTTTAATAGGGTCCTAAGAGTTAGGTCTTAGGAAACCAAACCCAAGTGTGTTTAGTATCCCATTTATAGATATAATTTTTATTATTATGAACATTTTCTATGAATGAACTAATATTCTTTTTCCTTATTAACTTGTTATTAGTTTTAGGTACCCATATATTTATAGTTTTAGAAACTTGTCTGGAAGATGTGGATATTTTATTAGACTTAACTTTTAAATTACTAAATTGTGAATTCTTGACTTTCTTCTTATAACCTAAACCATTTTTACTGTTAACAGGTTGTGAATTCCCAATAATTCTAGACAAATTTTCTTTTCCTTTACTAAAATTTGAAATGTTTTTAGTGATTCCTTCTAGTTTGGTCTTTAGACTTGAATTTTCTAGTTCTACCATTTTAATATTTGTTTTTAACACCCGATTTTCAGAAACAAGAGCATCATTCTTTTCTTTTTGAGTTTCAATTTCTTGACTCAATAATATAAGTTGAGAATTAACATTTGAAAGAGATTCTTGAGTTTTCTCAAGTTCTTCTTCTAATATTTTCTTCTCGTCTTTAAGCATATCTCTTTCGAATTCTACCTTATTTTGGTTTTCTATAGCCTCTTTATATTTTCTTTTGAGACTCTTTAAAGTATCTAATAATTCAGAATTTATTTCTATCATGTCATCAAAAGTTAAATCACTAACCTCATTATCTTTGGCCATAAAGCATATGTTGGCTTGTTTATTATCGCTGTCACTTTCGCTTACATAATAAAAGGAGGAATTTGAATCATCCCAAGTAACTGAAAAAGCTTTTCTTTTGATTTTGTCCTTCCTTTTATTTCGATATTCTTTGTAACGATCCTGATTTTTAAGCCAAATTTATTTAGTAATTAACTTGATTTTTAGATCAAATTAAGAATCAATTTGGTAATTAATATGAAATCTAGGATTAAATTGTGGGTTAGTCTAAAATTTTCAAACTAAGTAAATATGTATAAAAGTAGATTTTTAAAGTAAATTTGATTTGGAAATTTAATAATACATATTTTATAGAATTAATTGGATTTAAAAGTTTTATATTTTATAAAAATATATATGTATATAACTAGAATTGTAAACACAATATGATATTAAAACAAGGCTTAATAAAAATTTAAAATATATATTTTTTGGAAATTAATAAAATTGGTTTGTACTTATAAAATAAGATTTAATATAAAGGTTCAAGGTATTCTCTTTTTATAATTTTACTTAAAATAAAAGTAGTTTGTGTATATACAAAATGTAAAAGTTAAAACCATATTTGTAAAAACATATGTTAATATAGAAAAGAATATTATAAATAAAATACTATCTAATGGTTTAAACATAAATATCTTCCATTTTAGCAAATGTAAGGTTAGGATTTTATATATTAACATGTGTTACTTAATGATAAATATGCATGGACAAGTGTTAACATGAATTATACAAGTGGCAAATGCATATTTATTTTAAACTAAAATTTAATTAAAATGTAATAAAAGAAAAGACAATTTCATTTCTTCTCATTTAAAACCACTGTTAACAAATTTACAAGCCAAGAAACTCAAAACAAAGAAACCTAAGATGAAAGAAATCAAGACTAGAAATTTAATTCAAAACAAAAGAAAAGCTTCAGATCCGAAGCAGTTCAAAATCTGAAACAAAATCAGAAAAAAAAAAATCAAATCTGAAGCCTTGATCAAACTAGAAGATCAGATGGTCTTCAATTCCAGTTCTCAAACAATCAACCTGATCAAAGCATGCAAGTTCAAAAACCTGGAAATTAAGTCTGCATTCAAATTTTCAACCTGGGCAAGCAAATTCAAACATCAAGGCATCTTAAGATCTGGAGCATGCCAATATATGAAGTTCAAAATCATGTAGCAAGCAAATCAACTTGAGTTGAAAGCTTCAAAACAGATACAAAATCAACTACATCAAGATCTAGTTCAATAAAAATGTTAAATTCTAGATTTTCAAACTCGAAAGCATTCCAGGCTCTGTTTCCCCTCTGCTCAAAACAAAGGTGAGAAAATTCTCAAACCCATATGCATATTTTGATTTTCCTGCGAGAATGAATGGATATGAATGCATGAATGTCTGTCTGTCTATATGGTCCTTTGTTATAACTTCAGGTTCAACTCACAGGGAAAGAAATTCATATCTTCCCATTTAAATGGAATCCAAGTTAAATTTTCTAGAGAAGACATGTTAGTATCAGTATAACATTACTTTTAAAAGTATTATTAAATAGAAGAAATATGTAGAATTTTTGGAAATCAATAATGACAGTAGAAATGAATTCAGATCAAAGAATTGATTTTTAAATCTTCAAGTTTCGATCATATAAATAAATTCTTATTTCAAAAATATGAATTTAGAAAATCATTTCGTAATTTTAAAGGGTGAAATCATCGAGTTAGTGGGAGTTGAACGGTTTTGACCTTTTTGTTAATTGTCGTCGATCAGAAAGATTATGTGTGTCGAGCTTTAGCTTGGAGGTGGTTGAGGCGAGGGAGTTCATCAAAAAAATAGACAGTGGATTTTTAATCCACCGTAGTAGCGTATGGACGAAGATCTAGGGTTGAACAACCAAATTTGATTGATGATGAAAACGTGGCGAGTTCGCTGTCATGGGTGGATCGAGTGCCGCCGCACCAATTGAAATCGAAGCATTGACGAACGGAGCTACTCTGGTCATGGTGGTGGGATTGCAGGTGGTTGCAATTGTCGGCGCAAGGCGTTTTAGTTGATTCAGGTTGGTTTCCAATATGGCTCATTTGGCTCGAATTCGATTTCCAAGTTGATTCACAAATTTGGGTGGTCAGTAGGTTAGGATAGTTCATCGACGACATGTTGGAGGTCGGCGACTTGGTCGGAGGTGACCAGAAGGGGTGTACACATGCATGTGCACGTTTTTGTTCTGGGTTGATCAAGTTGGAGAAGAAGAAGATTAACTCGAAGTGTGCTTCGTGAAGTAAGGGTACTAGCTCGAGTTTGGGCTCGAGTGTTTACACGAGCAAATAAAAGAATTTTTTAAGGTTTTAAAGGAAAAAAAAGTACAAAAGAAGAGGTTTGGGTTTGACTCGGGGGAAGGCTCGAAGTTAATAGGCCTGTGTCTCGGGTGATGCTCGGGGATGGCTCGGGTTTGCTGAGGTTATACAAAAAGCAATTTTAAAATTTAAAGGAATTCGAGTTTTGAAAAAAAATCTGGTTTACACCAATTCTCTTTTTATATTAAATGTTATTTAAGTTTTTTTTTAAATAATTTAGTTAAAGAAGGTTTTTAAATAAATTGTTTTAAATTTACCAAGTTTTAAAATGATTTAAATAAATATAATCTTTGTTTTGAAAGTTTATTTTAATTTAGTAATAATTAAAGGTTAGCTAATTAATATAAAGGATTTTTTAAAATTGTTAATTAACTTTTAAAGGTTAAGTTAAATTTATTTGTTAAAGGAAATTAGTTACTTGAAGTTAATTACTTAATAGTAATTAAGATAAAATTAATTAATAAGTCAAGTTTAGTTAACCAAGTAATTAATGAATAATTAATTAAAAATAATTAATTAATGAAAGTAATTAAGAAAATTAATGTTAAAGATTGATTAATCAAGTAATTAAAGAATAATTAATTATAGATTAATTAACTATTAATTTAAGGTTATTTAATTTATAAATAGGGATTGATTAATTAATGTAATTAATTAAGGATGGATAATTAATGGTTTAAGGATGGGTTAATCAAGTGATTAAAGGTTAATTAATTTGAATAATAATTAATTAATGTGATTAATTAATTAAGGTAATTAATTTGAGAATAGTTGATTAATTAAAGGTTAATTAATTAATAAAAGTGATTAAGGAATGATTATTAATTAAGGATTAATTAATTATTAAGGGTAATTAATCAAAGGATTAATTATTAATTAAGGATAATCAATGATTAAAGAATAATTAATCCAAATGATTTGTAACTAATTAATATTAATTAACCAGGATTAGTAATTCATAAGTACTTAATCTGATTTAAATTAATCAGACAATTAACTGATCTTACTTATGAATGTTTGGATTGAATTGGATGCTTTGAATTGTGTGATATCCCTGATGTATGATGTTCTGTGATATGATTAAGCTGTGAAATGTAACTTATTATCTGTGATGAATGTAATTTATTTATCTGCGATGTACCTATATTATTTATCTGTGATATGTGAATAAAGATAAGCGTTATAGTTTATACCGCTTATCAAATATATTGCTATATTTGAATCTGTGTCGATTAGTGATGTTGCACTATTGTGTAAAAGCCCTAGACCACACTATACACACACAAATATGGACTGCACGAGGAAATTGGTTAAGTCACAGATTTTTGAAATGGTTTTAAAGTTTGAATTTTTGAATCCAAGATAGTTTTGGAAATGGAATTGAATTAATATGAAAACTTTTTGAAAAGAAGTTTTAAAGATAAAAGTTATTTTGAATAACTT
The DNA here is from genome assembly GCA_030765085.1 of Allium cepa. Lineage (NCBI taxonomy): Eukaryota > Viridiplantae > Streptophyta > Magnoliopsida > Asparagales > Amaryllidaceae > Allium > Allium cepa. The sequence continues at coordinate 761,975,112 of CM060941.1, read as the reverse complement.
AATAAAGTTTTGAAATTTAAATAATTTGATTTGAATTTGTAATATCCCGGAATTTTTGACAATATCAATTTAATAATCTGTATTAAAAATTAAATTGATATTGATAATTTGTTAATAATAATTCAATTTGATTTAATAATTTTCCTTTAATAAACATTTAATTGGTAGATTTTATCTTTTTCAACTAATAAATTGGTTTCTATTTATAATATAAATATATAGTTTATATTGTAAATAGATTAGCTTAGTTTTAAATTTAATAAATAAAGCATATTTTCTAATACTGATATTTTAGTAATTTGAGAATTTGTTTTTATTTAATATATAAAGCTTTTCAAAGTTATTAAATAAATAATCTTGGTTTAAATTTAATAAATGAATTTTGATTTAAAATTCTAATATATATATATTAATAATTTGGAAAGTTTGATTTAATTTAATATTAAGTTTCCAAAGCTATTTAATAAATAAATATATGATTTTAAATTGTTAAGACAAATGTTTAAAAATAATTTTGGCTTAAGTTTTAAATTTAAATGAATTAACAAAAAGGTTAGTTTTGTTTTCTTTTTAAAATATAGCTTAAATAAAATAAGTAATTTATTAATAAAGGAGAAATAATTTCTCTTATAATTATTTTAATTTGATAATAAGTTATTTCTAAAAACAATATTAATAATGTTTTGTTTTTTACAAATAGGTTTTGATTAAAAATAGCATTTGTTATTTCAAATTTAATTTGTATATATAACTTGATTTTTTTAAATATTAGATTTTGAATTTGATTTGAATTTGAAATCCAAAGTATAGATTTTTAATTATTTTGATTTTTATATGCATAAGCTTTTATTTATAAAGTATAATTTGTTTTTATTTCTTTTATAAATTTATATACATGTAAAATACTAATTAACAAATTAAATTAGGCATAACCTATATATATTATCATGTAAATTAAAATACAAATTACTTTTAAAAAGCACATGTGTTGATTTCTTAAAGCCTCATTTAACAAATGTTAAGCGATAAACTTTCAAATGTGACAAATGTTAGAATTTTGTACAAGTGGCCTCTTTAATTTGTCTTTCTTTTATTTTATAAAACCTGAAATGTCTGTTTTTAAAATTAAAAAAAAACAGAAGATTTTAAATGTAAAGCTTGAGTTTAAACCTAGTTTTAAATTCAAGTTTAAAATTTTGGAATTTAAGTTTAAATTTAAAATTTGAGATTTAAATAAAACAATAAAGTTTAAACTTGAATTGTTAGCTTCTTTAAAAATGGTTAAGTAGTTTTAAATGTATAAAATGAAGTTTTTTTTAAAATATGAGAAAGTTTTTTTTAAAATTAAGTTTAAAACTGGAAATCAAAGATTAAATATGAATTTCAGTTTTTGAAATTAAAAGAAGTTTTAAAATTTGAAAGATTTAAAGAACTTTGAATGTTAAGTGAAGATTTAAAATTATTTGAACTTAGAAATGAATTTGGTGTAAACATTTATAAATTTACTTTTATAAGACAAGTACTTCTTTTTCATGTAATTTTAAAAGGTTTAAATTGTTTAAACTTTGTTAAGTTAAATTATATTCAGTTTAAATCTTGTATTTGAAATGAAATTTAAAAGTAAGTCCAAAAATAATTTGTTTCAAATAAATTTGTTAATGACAATTTAAACATAATTAAGAAATTTTTTATCTTAAAATTTAATTAAGATTAATGTTTTGAAATTAATTTAATAAATAAGGTAATTAAGGAATAACTAGTTAATTTATTTAATTAATGATCAGGGATAAAATTAATATTTGATTAAGGGTTAATCAATCGGTAATTAAGATCATTAATTAGATTATTAATTAATGATTAAAGTTTTATTAATTAAGCAATTAAGTTATAATCAAGGTTAATTAATTAAGCAATTAAGGATTAATTAAGTTACAGTTAACACTTAATTAATTAAATAATTAAAGTTTAAATTATTGGATGATTAAAGATAAATTAATTTGTAATTAACAATGGTTAATCTAAGTTAATTACTTAAAGAAGTAATTAAAGAATGGTTAATGAAGGTCATTAACTAGGATTATTTAATAATTAATTAATGTGGTTAATTTTTAGTAATTAATTAGATTAATTAATTAAAGATAATTGGTTGTGAATTGTTTAAGAGAAATTACTTTATTGAAGTAATTAAGGAATTGATTACTTAATGTAATTAATTGAGTTTATTGTGATTAGTTTGAATTGATTAATTAAGTTTAATTAATTTTAAACACTTGATGTTTTGATGATAATTACTTAATGTAATTAATGGATTGGAAATTACTTAGTGAAGTAATTAATTGGTAATTACAAGATGTAATTAATTGAAGATGATTTAAGAATGGAAGTGATTTGAGTATAATTACTTAGAAATTAATCAAGGGATTAATTAAGAAATTAATTAAGAAATAATTAATTAATTTTAATGAAGTAATTAAAGTTAGTTAATTACTGATTGTGGTTAATCAAGAAGGATTAATCATTGTGGTTTAATTAAGATTAATTACTTATCATAATTAATTTAAATAATGTAGTTAATTAAAATATAATTAGGGATCATTAATTAATTCAATTAATGATATAATTAAGGTTGATTAATTAAGATTAATTACTCAATGATAAGTGATTAAAAGTAATTAATTAATGTTATTAATTAAGGTTTAATGTAATTAATTACAATTAATTAATTGAAGTAATTAAGGGTTAATTACTGTTTTTGGTTGAGGATAACTAATTTGTGAAATTAATTAAGGGTAATTACTTGAATGTAATGAAGGATAATTAATCAAGGGTGACTAATTAAGATGATTAATTTGAATGCTTAATTAATTGATTTGTAATCAATAAATGGTTAGATAAGCAAGATTTATAATGATGAAGTAATTAATTTAATTTATTTTAAATTAATTAAAGATGAAGTAATTAATTTAATTCACTTTAAATTAATTAGAGATGAAGGTAATTAATTTAATTCATTTTAAATTAATTATAGTGTGATGTAGTAAATCTTTGCTTATATATGAATGAGTGATATTGATCGCCTTGAATGGTTGTGATCTCATAAATGAGATAAGTGATGTTGTGTGGTATGAATGCTTTAGTTGCATTGTGATGTTATGGATTATCTATTTTGATGATAATGTGGATCATCTGCTTATTATGATAATGTTGATTATCTATTGTGATTTGTGAGTTATCTATCTGTGTGTATATAGATAATTGAATTGTTTTAAACTTTAAAACAACTTGGCCTTAAAAGACACGTTTTGGATTTCGATGAGACCGGGATCGGGTTTCCATATTTGGATATCCGAAAACCACATCAATCCAAATTAACGATAGGTCGTGAATCTCAAGTGAAGATGAAGATTCAAAGTGCGAGGGTTATCTTCGTTAACTCTGAGGGTGATTCCAAAATGAGTGTAACGAGATAATGCCTTCGGTTTCGTTCAAACTCGGAACGAACTTGTATGGATTGAATGCTTTCAGAACATCGTCGGGTGGACGATGAGCATTCTAAGTAATGTGTTTTGATTAAAGGTAATCGTAGCCTCAAGCCTCATCAACCGGGAATGGCTAAAACAGGGGAGGTGCAGCAAGGCTAAGTGGGTCATGCCCAAGTAGGACGAGATTTTCCCCTGTCTAGAGGTCCCTTTTATTTCGGCTGTGTGGACGGTTGTGAGCTCCAACTGTCGGGGTTGTCTTGTTCGGGACTGTCTAGTAAGGGATGGTTCCGACCTTGTGTTGCAGGGGATTGGGAGTGATCCTCGGTACGCTGATCTAGGCCACGTACTGTGACGGGCGGTACCCCGGTAGCCCTGCTATTGTATGGAATCCAAAATCCAATAAGTGCCAACGGTTTTGATTGTATTACCCACTTTTGTGGCTAGTAGCTGGAATTTAATGAATGTAACAATTTCGGCTATTTCATATTTACTTGAAAACCCTAGACCTATTATAATATCATCGGATTTCCTATCAAATGTTTTGGTTAGCGTAAGGTAAAAACTTTTCCATGTTTATGTATGGGAAGTCTTACGTGATACCTTTCTTTTCAAAAGGTTTTTGAAAGTTAAGCAACCTTAACCTGTTACTCACACCAGATCCATGTCTGACCCGGAGTTTATCTTCTGTTTTCTTAAACTCTTGGGTACTCAAATTTTTACGAGTAGCCAAGGGATTCAGGTTAGCTTTGATGAACTGTGGAGGAGCAATGGAGAAGGAGGCTTCTGCGTGTAGATATATAGTTTACGCTGTGTTTTCTCTGTGTTGGTATCTCTTTGTTGTATTGTATTGAGTTGTATAACTAGACAGGTGTTTATAACTGTCTAGTATGTGATGTATATCAGTGTAACTCTGATAATGGTTGTAAACTATGTAATGTTTATGTTATTAATATAATTTATTCGTTCCACTGTTAAGATTCTGATGTTGTTTCTTCTTTGTCTTCTTTCTTTTCTCTTTTCTATCCCTTTCTTTCTTCAAGATGATGAGATTTTCTGTGGTAAGAAAGTCGGGTCGTCACACTTGGTATCAGAGCATTAGGTTGAGTGAATACCTAGGCTCTGGAGTGGTGTCTATCTTAAGAAAGCGTATTTGTAATTTTAAATATATATATAAATATATTTATTTATTTCTACCTATCTATTGGGTTACCTGTTTGGGTTTTCCAATATAAGTTATAAAGGTAGATAGGGTAGTGGTATGCGTAACACGACTACCATTGGTAGGAGTTTGAATGTTTTGAGGTTGGAAGTGTATTTGTCGAGACTGTAGACCCAATACTGTCTCGAGTGAATTTTGTAGTGATGGACGGATTTCATCAATCTATGAAGGAAACCTGTTAAGGTTCGGAGTCTATTTTAGAATTTGATGAGTAGAGTTTGGATTTGTCGGCAGGCAGAAGCAAGTGATGGTATTTTGATACCTCAGGAAGTAGTAGCTGCGTGATGAGATGCAGAGACAAGGGATGTTCCCGAAGATGTTTTCTTTGGAACAAGTTTAAGCAAGTGAGTCTGCTTCGGTGTTGTGGCTGTATTCGGCATGGTGTTTCTGTTTGGTTTGAGGACCAAGTTTCTCAAAGAGCTTTGGATTAGGAATTCTTTGGCATCTGTGTCAGCAGTGCAGCTCGGAGTGTTCTGTGTTGGCAGGAAGTCTTCTGGCTTAGCAGTTTTCTGGAAGTGGAGTTCAGAAGTAGCAGAGTGGACCCGTTTCTTCGATGGGTTGGCTAGATTCGAGTAAGCTGTTCTGTTGAGCAAAGGGAGAATAGTTTTTCTTGGAATTAGTCTAGGCTGATCGCAAAAGTGACTTGCGAATTGTTTGAGTGTTCTCTTGGGTTATCAGAATTTTTTCGGATGTCTTCAGAGTAGTCGGAGGTTTGTCCGCATCTGGAGATTGAGTTTCCTTATCGTTTGGGATTCCAGGAGTGCTACCAGTGGTTCAGTTTAGTAGAAGGATGGTTCCTAGAAATTGAGTGGGTGTAACAACTCAGGATTGGTGGAATTTCTGCGTCTTCTTTATGGATCCGTTGAACCGTATTTCTGGGATGTGTTGTCTAGTTGTGCTTGTGTTCTTCATCAGCATTCTCTTCTACTTCGAATCAGAGTTGAGCGGCGGAAGCAGTTTGGGAGTGTTCTGTTTGTCTTTTTCGGATAGGAGAAGTTGTTGTGTTTTGATGTTTGAGGAGTAGAGTTTGAGTTCTTAGTTTTGGGTTGATCTTGAGGAGATCATTTTGTTGAATTGATTGGTTTTTTTTGTTTCTAGAGGCATTAGCAAAGGTTGAGCTGATCAAGAAGGAAGTAGGCAGTCCAGGATCGTCCGAAGAGTTTTGTGGATTAGAGACGAAGGAATTTGGATTCTGGAGTCAGAGATTTGATTTTGGATAAGTTTTCTCCGATCAAAGGAGCTATAAGATTGAGTAAGGCTGGGAAGCGTCAGAAATGTTTTGGATCTTTTCTGTAAGAATAAGTGATTGATCTACAGTATTGAATTGCCAGTTTGGATAACTGGGATTTGATGTGTTTCACGTATCTCTGAGGGAGTACGTGTATGATCTATCTCTGGTTTGGAACCAGTAGTTCGGGAATTTTGGTTGTTGAGTCAGACTCGTCTGTAATCTGATATCCTGTCGAGTGTTATAGATATAGTTGAATAGGAGCTCTGTAGCTTGGTGATATTGATTGTTTGGATTCTATAGAGCGAGTATCCTGGTATTTACACTTAGGGAAACTCGAGGAAATTCTATCTAGAATTTTGTCTGAATAGTTAGATTTGTTTGATTGGATGAATTGGTTGTTATGGTTGTTAGCATATATTTGATATATGCTTGTGTTTTAAAATTAAAATCTTTAATAAGATTATTAAATTACCTTTGTTTTAAATTTCAGCGACGAAATTCTTTAAAGGGGGAAGGATTGTAATATCTCGGAATTTTTGACAATATCAATTTAATAATCTGTATTAAAAATTAAATTGATATTGATAATTTGTTAAAATTCTAATTGATTTAATAATTTTCCTTTAATAAACATTTACTTGGTAGATTTTATCTTTTTCGGCTAATAAATTGGTTTCTATTTATAATATAAATATATAGTTTATATTGTAAATAGATTAGCTTAGTTTTAAATTTAATAAATAAAGCATATTTTCTAATTTTGATATTTTAGTAATTTGAGAATTTTTTTTATTTAATATATAAAGCTTTTCAAAGTTATTAAATAAATAATCTTGGTTTAAATTTAATAAATGAATTTTGATTTAAAATTCTAATATATATATTAACAATTAGGAAAGTTTGATTTAATTTAATGTTAAGTTTCCAAAGCTATTTAATAAATAAATATATGATTTTAAATTGTTAAGACAAATGTTTAAAAATGATTGGCTTAAGTTTTAAATTTAAATGAATTAGCAAAAAGGTTAGTTTTGTTTTCTTTTTAAAATATATCTTAAATAAAATAAGTAATTTGTTAATAAAGGAGAAATAATTTCTCTTATAATTATTTTAATTTGATAATAAGTTATTTCTAAAAACAATATTAATAATGTATTATTTTTTACATATAGGTTTTGAATAAAAATAGCATTTGTTATTTCAAATTTAATTTGTATATATAACTTGATTTTTTTAAATATTTGATTTTGAATTTGATTTGAATTTGAAATCCAAAGTATAGATTTTTAATTTTTATATGCATAAGATTTTATTTATAAAGTATAATTTGTCTTTATTTCTTTTAAAAATTTATATACAGTAAAATACTAATTAACAAATTAAATTAGGCATAACCTATATATATTATCATGAAAATTAAAATACAAATTACTTTTAAAAAGGACATGTGTTGATTTCTTAAAGCTTCATTTAACAAATGTTAAGAGATAAGCTTTCAAATGTGACAAATGTTAGAATTTTGTACAAGTGGCCTCTTTAATTTGTCTTTCTTTTATTTTATAAAATCTGAAAATTTGCCTATATAAGTAATCATATTTCATTCCTCTCTTATTTCCTAATCAAAAGAAAACTTTAACCCGTTCTCATGAAAATTCCTCATATCAAAGACCAAATTCCTGTAAACAAGTCCTCAGTTTAAAAATGCACTTCATTTTCCTATAATTCATTTCAAATGCAAAACCTGTTCTCAAGAAAATCAAACTCCTTATATCAAATCTTCAAGACCAAAATCTAAAACCTGTTCAAATGCAAATCCATGTACATATCAGTAGCCTATACATTCCAAAACAAAAGCAAGTCTGCATCATTTTTCTTTCTGTAATCTGGAAAATTGTTCTGCAAACAAACCTGCATTCATTTTTTTCAACTTGAGTATCAAAAGGAAGTCTGCAATCCAAGTTTTAAATTCAAAAACAAGTTGAATCTGGAAATGAAGTCTTCCTGCAAATGTCTTCAGCAAAGTTTCAAAAGCATTTTTATATGGAAGCTCTGTTCTGCATATCTAAAACTAGGTGAGTAACTTTAAAAAAATTTAAATTTTAAATATTGGTTGCATGCTTGTATACTGAAATAAATAAGTATTGCATGTGTGAATGTTGATGTGAAATTGTATTTGTATGCATGATATTTGAATGACCTCTGTTTATGTTTTTCCAGTAACCCTGTTTGTTTTAAATACATATTCTTTTTGATCCAATTTCTGTTAGGATTTAGATTACAGACAATAATTGTTAGTTAAGTTATAAACTAAGTTTAAAATTGAATTAAGTTAATAATAAACCGGGATTGGCTCTGGAAAACCAAACAATTGAGCAAGTCCAAAGTTAACTGAAAATTTAATTATCCTGTTTTATGGATTCATGAATACAAATTGAATACTAAAATCATAATATGATTTTTAAAACAAAAACTATAATTTTTAGTAGAGAGGTTAAGGAGAAGTTAAGAGATGAATTGAATATGAATTTTGGGGTTTCTCTGGTGATTCATGAATCTGGAGGGGATGGGTTTTTGCATGATGATGGAGGGTTGATCAGAGAAGCTAGGAAAAATATTGGTTGGTGTTAAATTTCATGGGGGAGAATGCAGCTTTGAGATTTCTTTTTAAACCCTAGTTTTAACTAGGTGGAGAATTTTGATTGCCATGGCTTGTAGGGTTGTTCGAGTGTTCTGAGTTTTTGGGATATGGAAGTTTGGTCAAAGATGAAGTCATGGCTGGAGTTCCTGACCTTCAGATGGTCGGAGTGATGATAACAAGCTGTTGAAAGGTTTTGGGATGGTGATGTTTTGGCATTTCCAGGTTTGAGTTTAAGGATCTCGAACTCGAATTCAAGAGTTGACGCATGAATCAATGTTTGTGGTGGGTTGCTGAGTTGTCTTCTGGTTTGTTGAGATCATCACTGATGATCTAAGGTAGCCAGAGTCACCGTGCATATGCACGGTGATGAGATGTGTCTGATGATGTTTTGGTTAAGTTTTGGAAACATGGGAAAGTTGCTAGAGTTGCTCGAAGCAGTTGGGTAGATAGCTCGGGAAGGACGGGTTATAGACTCGAAGCAGATTTGTGGTGTCTTGGGTATTTCAATTTTTACAGGTTTGAGAAACCTGAAATGTCTGTTTTTAAAATTAAAAAAAGGGAAGATTTTAAATGTAAAGCTTGAGTTTAAACCTAGTTTTAAATTCAAGTTTAAAATTTTGGAATTTAAGTTTAATGTGACGCCCCACCTCTATACCCACGCTAGCCAAGAACACGACGGTGTAATGTTGTCAACTAGCGTGGAGAATAAGGCTGTTGAGGAGCGGCCATCCGTAGTTAGGCCTTACACTAGTATTGGTTATATCGATAGGAGTGGTATATATATATATTCTTTCATTTTTAATCTCTGATTTATTTACTCCCATCGACATACCCCAATTCCAGTATAAAATGAACTACGATGGTTCATAATAGTTTAGGACAGTAAATATAATAATAACACAGATAATATAAATACGGAACACAGATAAAACGGAAAGTCTCATATATACAATAACTGATGTCAGTTACAATACATGTGATACAATACATATGATACAACTACAACTGTCGACTCTGGAAGTTACATATACAAGTACATTATCGTAAATAATATACATGGATATACAACATCCTATACTAAGACAATGACTACGCCAAAAAGTATGAAAAAAACTTCATAGCTCTAGCAGCAACCCAAAGCAGGATATCTACAACCTGTAATAACTCGGTCTGACCCGAGTATTAAATTCAAAAGAAAATAATACACGGGTCAGTCTAATTCAAACTCAGTTATTAGTGCACAGAAGCAATAATAATTAAGTAACAAATATACGAAAGTCACAAAATAAATTATCCTATCCGATCCCTTAACAAGAAAATCGGATAACGGTGAATATAACACGTAATAGTGTTAAACAACAAATCAGCAAATTAAACCAATCAGAATACAATTTCAAATTATTGAATTGGTAACACGAAACAAATCCTGCAATCGAAATATCAATTTAAAATGTCAATTCGGGTAGGGCTGCAGCACACGCACGCGTGTACTGCCTCGCCACTACAGCTTATGAAATATGCAAAAGATCAATTAATCAAAACAAAATAGAATATCATACAAGCCATATCGTGTGGCTGCAGTTCACGCTTGCGTGCACCGCCTTGCCACTACAGTGATGATGTACCCAAAAGATCAACGAACCAAAATCAATGAAGATTCAAATATCAATGCCACGACCTCAATAGTTATAGTGCAACAGGTCAAGGCAGCAAGCATTCATGAAATATAAATTCAAACTGAATGACTTAAGTGGTAAAGGTGATATACACTATGCATAGTGAAACTCAAGTGTTCAATAATACAACTCGAAATCAATTTCACTTAAATAAGTAGATCATCAATGCTCAAAGATAAGGCAACGCAACAGCGACACAGCAAAGTATATTTGCATATTAATTACGCAAACGAAAGTTGCAGTGTAAACTAACAATTTCCCAAGTGTATCTAAACATCACATATAAAAGAATAGCAACCAGGCACAAAGGCATAGCAACTGAACCATCTACCAGACTATATGCAAGCAAGGTGATGATCAATATGCAGTACAGTGAAGTACAAAATACGTACACAACATGACCACAAAAGTCAAGTGATCGAAGTTAACAAATGACAGGGGTACAATGAAAGTCCACCAACGAACACAAGGTCAAACCCCAAATAAAAAGACGGGTTCAACTCAGGAGCAATATAAATCAAATATCGACTTCAACACAAGGTCATATCCGAGTTGTGAATTTGGATTCAAAACAGGTGCAAAGTTAAAAATGTACAAGTGGTCAAGACATCTAAAGTAAGTCTCGACTAAAAATTAGTGACTCAAGTCAACTACACAATGCAAATAAATTCAACGAAGTATTTCACAAGCCAAAGACAACTGCGGTTCCGAGCAAGTGTCGAAAATGCAACAAATAAAAACTACAGGAAGACAGTGTATAAACATGTATATACACATGTATACATATAGTAGCAATCCAGTACTCACATACAATCTAAAAATTACAAGCACATGTTCGAGCCTTCACAGCAGGTATCAAGTTCAAATGCAAGAAGTCATATTTACAAGTTGATGTGAAGGGAACACGAAAATGAATCAAGTCCAGACCACACAATTCAAAGTCAAGCTACATGGAGATCAGACTTCAAGTCAACATGGCTGCATAGAGAAATCAAACCCAGACTGAAACAGCATGCACAAAAGTGGAACAACAACCATGAAATACAAGTGCAAGTACAAAATGAATGCCACGACTACAGATTGTACATATTCAAATGCACTTAAACAAAGAACTCAGAGACATTATCAAGTTAATGTCGAAGTTCAACCAAAACATCAACTCGATACAGCAAGTATACATATATGAAACTCGAAGTCGAAACAACAATTGGTACCAAACCAAAGTCAACAGAGTCGAAACCATAGGGGTCACGAATAAATTCAATATCGTCAAGCCAAAACCAAATCTGTGATGACTACGCAAAACAAGCAGCTCAAAATCATCTCAAGCATCTCAACAAAATCGAATGGCCGAAGCCCAAAATAGACAAAATCATCAAAAATTCAAAGCAATGATAGCTCAGAAATTACGCAACGAAATAATGCAAATAAAACAGAAGAATCAGGGAGCTTGAATTGGATGTGAGTGAAGTTTCACTCACCTGATTTTCGAACTTGGCCAAATAGAAACGGCAGAGGGAGCAACTCGAAGAGACAACAGAGAACGAGACTTAGCAGACGCGAGGGAAGTGAAGGCATTCACGATGCTCACGAGTCCAAGTTTTGAAGACGAGCAGGAAGATCGAGCCGCCGCCATTTATTTTCTTCGTGAGCTAGGGTTTTCGAATGCGTGAAAATGAAAGGGGGTGGGTATTTTATTCTTAGGGTTAACGATGGAATGAAGAGAGAAAGAGAGGGGAACGGTATAATAGTGGATAAGCATCACGGCGCTAAGAAAAACATGGGCCAACATTATTTTAAAGCCCGCATTCACTTTTAACCATATATTAAAATAATTTCAACCCAATAAAATTCCAACTGCAATAACTATCACCATTAATCGAAATGACGATGATTACAAATTGGTGAGAAATTCCTGGGTTGTTACAGACTCCCCTCCTTAAAGAAATTGCGTTCTCGCAATCATAAGGAATAAATAACAAATGGTAACAACCATAAAGAACATCACCACGAGATGAAGAAATTTGAAATAGGAAGTTCACCATAAAGAGCTTGAAAGAACACCATCACAAGCCTGAACGTGTTTGCTCGATGAATTCTCAGGATTCCTAAGTGCAATCCTTAGGATTTTGAGAACCGTTGAACTTCCGCAAGAAAAACATCTTTATTTCGAAGGTGCTACATCCCCGAAGCAATGATATGAATAGAAGGTTGCTCAAAAGTCAAATAGGAAAAACTTCCATTTCTTCAATAACACTGGGCTCAAGAATAAAAATCGGAAATCCCTAAGGCATTTCCGTAATTGGAAGACGTGGAAAACGTCATGAATAGCGGAAAATTGAGCCGGTACACCGGCGTAGTACAATATAAACACCAAAGAAATCTTTTAATTTCATAAAAGAAATTCACAAATTCTCTACAAAATTTAATTATCAAATAGATAATCAGAATACAGAAATCACAAAACAGCAATATCTAATCATCGATTCAATAATTAGAAGACAGCAAAATCTAATTATCAACAAAGATAATTAGAAAACAAAAATCACAAGTCGCAAAATTGCAAATATCTAATTATTAAAAACGATAATTAGAAATTTCAAATCAACAAATATCCAATTATCAAATACGATAATCGGAAACAACAAATATTTAATTATCAAAAACGATAATCAAATCTTAAATCACAAATATTTAATTATCACATATGATAATAAAATCATAAATCACAAATATTTAATTATCAAAAACGATAATTAAATCTCAAATATCTAATTATCATAAGCGATAATCAGAAACAACAAATATCTGATTATCAAAAACGATAAATCAGAAATCATAAATATCCGATTATCAAAAACGGTAATCAGAAATCACAAATATTCGACTATCAAAAACGATAATCAAAATCAACAAATATCTGATTATCAAAAACGATAATCAGAAACAACAAATATTCGATTATCAAAAACGATAATCAAAATCACAAATATCTGATTATCGAAAAACGATAACCAGAAATCATAAATATCCGATTATCAAAAACGATAATCAGAAATCACAAATATCCGATTATCAAAAATGATAATCAAAAATCAAAAATATCCGATTATCAAAAAACGATAATCAGAAATCACAAATATTTCAATTAACGAGTCCGGAATTAACCGAAATAGCAAACGCACATGTCCCATAACCACGAGTTTTACTAAATCGTTTAATTCACTTCATCGTTTCCTTGAAAGTGAAAAATTGTGTATTCTAAAAATAACATTTCACATTCTCAAACGGACAAAGTCCGGAATTAAGCGAATCAGTAAAAGAAAGGGGTCATAGTCCTCGATTTTTCTAAAACGTTTAAATCGCTTCCTCATTCTTTTGAAAGCGCAAAGTGCAAAACTTTTCGAAACAAATTTTTTTTTGAAACAATTTTTAAAACACGTGATTAAAACAGCAACATCAGTAGCAACTTCGACAAGGAAATTGCACTTCTCAAAATACCGTAAAAACGGACAACAAAATAAGCTTCGCGGGATAACCGTTTGAAAAATCCATTTTAAAATTGACGGTTACTGAAGTTAATACGTCAAAATCTCATCAAAATAATTGGCATCAAAATATAACGCCAATGAATTATCATTCATCAAAAACGTCACAAGAATCTTCTCAAAGATAGAAAGGGGTATCATACCCTAAACTTGTATTCATAACAAGTCAATAACACACGAATTCACCAATGCACAAAAATTGATAAAACTTATCAATAGAAGTCACAAAAATTGGTGAAGCACAAATTCTAGAAATCATCACAAGAAATGCAGAAAACACAAATTCTAGAAATCTACACAAGAAATCCAGAAAACACAAATTCTAGAAAACTACACAAGAAATCCAGAAATCACAGAAAAATGGAAAGAGGCCTATCACATGACGGTCCGAAGACCATGTGGAGCTACCCTATATGGGTAAGTCGGAATCACCCAGATGAGGTCTAAGCTAACCAAAAAGCAAAAAGGTATGTGTGAGTGGAATCACACAAATGGTGTCTAGCCTAACCTCGCAACAAAAAGGTATGTGTGAGTGGAATCGCACAAATGGTGTCTAGGCTAACCAAAAAGCAAAAAGGTATGTGTTAGTGGAATCACACAAATGGTGTCTAGCCTAACCTCGCAACAAAAAGGTATGTGTGAGTGGAATCACACAAATGGTGTCTAGCCTAACCTCACAACAAAAAGGTATGTGTGAGTGGAATCACACAAATGGTGTCTAGGCTAACCAAAAAGAAAAAAGGTATGTGTGAGTGGAATCACACAAATGGTGTCTAGCCTAACCTCGCAACAAAAAGGTATGTGTGAGTGGAATCACACAAATGGTGTCTAGGCTAACCAAAAAGCAAAAAGGTATGTGTGAGTGGAATCACACAAATGGTGTCTAGCCTAACCTCGCAACAAAAAAGGTATGTGTGAGTGGAATCACACAAATGGTGTCTAGACTAACCTTGCGGACAAAGAGATATGCGTGAGTCGGAATCACACCCATGAGGTCTAGTCTAACCTTGCAAACAAAGAGACATCGCACAATTGCTAGTCTAAATCATAAAAAGGGGAAGGCCTATCACTAAATGGGAGCATGAAAACTCACCAACCGGTATCACAAAACGAGACGCTATCTCATGGTGGCCAACCATTAAATTTTGACACACGAATGGTCCGAAGACCGTGGGGCGCTACCCCACATATGTGATGGCGAAACATCACACAAATGTGATGGCGAAACATCACAAGAGCGGGGTCTAGTCTCCCTCGCAGACAAAGAGACATCGCACAGTTGCTAGTCTAAATCACAAAAATGATCGTCATGATCATAAAGGAGTGTTAATTACACTAAGTTAGTAAATATAAAAGTTTAGCTTCATGTCCCATAACCACTTTCTTAACTTAAATATTTACGAACAAACTGTAAATCTTCACTAGAAAATTGTCACAAAAGATTCAATCGAACAAGTCCAAGAATTAACCGACGAAGCAAACGCAAGCGTTTCATACCACTTGTTTTACTAAAATGTTTAATTCAATTTCTCATACGAGTGAGGTAAAGGTTTGTATATACTAATAGATTGGAAAATGGTTTAGGAAAAGAGCTTTGTAGTAAAATAGTTTTGAAATCGTTTAGAGAAAAGGGTTTTGATATTTACTACTAGTATAGATAACCTTTATATTTTTAAAGTGACAAATCACAAAAATGATTGTAGAAACAATCATTCACCAGAATTCACATACAAAGATGTGAATAGAATCCAAAGAAATCGATACCGAATTCATCAAAAGGTATGTTCACGAAAATCCCGAAGAAAATGTCACCAAAGTCGCTAATAAATGATAGCAACAAATCGGGGAATTAACACGAATCGATTAAATTTGGAAACCAAATCAATTCACTAAAATTCACATTCGAAGACGTGAATAAAATCCAAAGAATTCGATTCCAAATCCATCAAAGTAGAAATACCCAAAAATTCCAGAAATAGAAGTTATAACAACTAATCGGAAAAGAAGAATTGATTAACAATTGGAAAAACAAAGCAAAACGAGCATAAATGCATAAATGACTTCAACAAAAATAAAAATCAAGTCAACGCCGAAGTCAACAATTATTGGCCAAATTCGAACAAAATCAACATCGGCTAAATCAATTCAAAGCCGAAAACACAAGAACAAAATCCTCATCATCAAAAACCCAACTTGAGTTCGCAAAGCAAACGGAGGCCGAAGCCAAAATACTTTCACGAAATCAAAATCAAATGCACATGAATAAACGTTAGGAATTCATACCTAACAATCAAAGATAATCATATAAAAATATGAGAGATAAAACATCAACAAATAGTTGTAACACATGTTCCATCTAAGTTATGTTTTATATTATGTCCATAAACCCCAGGCTCTGATACCAAGCTGTGACGCCCCACCTCTATACACACGCTAGCCAAGAACACTACGGTGTAATGTTGTCAACTAGCGCGGAGAATAAGGCTGTTGAGGAGCGGCCATCCGTAGTTAGGCCTTACACTAGTATTGGTTATATCGATAGGAGTGGTATATATATATATTCTTTCATTTTTAATCTCTGATTTATTTACTCCCATCGACATACCCCAATTCCGGTATAAAACGAACTACGATGGTTCATAATAGTTTAGGACAGTAAATATAATAATAACACAGATAATATAAATGCGGAACACAGATAAAACGGAAAGTATCATATATACAATAACTGATGTCAGTTACAATACATGTGATACAATACATATGATACAACTACAACTGTCGACTCTGGAAGTTACATATACAAGTACATTATCGTAAATAATATACATGGATATACAACATCCTGTACTAAGACAACGACTACTCCAAAAAGTATGAAAAAAACTTCGTAGCTCTAGCAGCAACCCAAAGCAGGATATCTACAACCTGTAATAACTCGGTCTGACCCGAGTATTAAATTCAAAAGAAAATAATACACGGGTCAGTCTAATTCAAACTCAGTTATTAGTGCACAGAAGCAATAATAATTAAGTAACAAATAGACGAAAGTCACAAAATAAATTCTCCTATCCGATCCCTTAACAAGAAAATCGGATAACGGTGAATATAACACGTAATAGTGTTAAACAACAAATCAGAAAATTAAACCAATCAGAATACGATTTCAAATTATTGAATTGGTAACACGAAACAAATCCTGGAATCGAAATATCAATTTAAAATGTCAATTCGGGTAGGGCTGCAGCACACGCACGCGTGTACTGCCTCGCCACTACAGCTTATGAAATATGCAAAAGATCAATTAATCAAAATAAAATAGAATATCATACAAGCCATATCGTGTGGCTGCAGTTCACGCTTGCGTGCACCGCCTTGCCACTACAATGATGATGTACCCAAAAGATCAACGAACCAAAATCAATGAAGATTCAAATATCAATGCCACGACCTCAATAGTTATAGTGCAACAGGTCAAGGCAGCAAGCATTCATGAAATATAAATTCAAACTGAATGACTTAAGTGGTAAAGGTGATATACACTATGCACAGTGAAACTCAAGTGTTCAATAATACAACTCGAAATCAATTTCACTTAAATAAGTAGATCATCAATGCTCAAAGATAAGGCAACGTAACAGCGACACAGCAAAGTATATTTGCATATTAATTATGCAAACAAAAGTTGCAGTGAAAACTAACAATTGCCCAAGTGTATCTAAACATCACATATAAAAGAATAACAACCAGGCACAAAGGCATAGCAACTGAACCATCTACCAGACTATATGCAAGCAAGGTGATGATCAATATGTAGTACAGTGAAGTACAAAATAAGTACACAACATGACCACAAAAGTCAAGTGATCGAAGTTAACAAATGACAGGGGTACAATGAAAGTCCACCAACGAACACAAGGTCAAACCCCAAATAAAAAGACGGGTTCAACTCAGGAGCACTATAAATCAAATATCGACTTCAGCACAAGGTCAAATCCGAGAAATCTGGATTCAACACAGGTGCAAAGTTAAAAATGTACAAGTGGTCAAGACATCTAAAGTAAGTCTCGACTAAAAATCAGTGACTCAAGTCAACTACACAATGCAAATAAATTCAACGAAGTATTTCACAAGCCAAAGACAACTGCGGTTCCGAGCAAGTGTCGAAAATGCAACAAATACAAACTACAGGAAGACAGTGTATAAACATGTATATACACATGTATACATATAGTGGCAATCCAGTACTCACATACAATCTAAAAATTACAAGCACATGTTCGAGCCTTCACAGCAGGTATAAAGTTCAAATGCAAGAAGTCATATTTACAAGTTGATGTGCAAGCAACACGAAAATGAATCAAGTCCAGACCACACAACTCAAAGTCAAGCTACATGAAGATCAGACTTCAAGTCAAGATGGCTGCATAGAGAAATCAAACCCAGACTGAAACAGCATGCACAAAAGTGGAACAGCAACCATGAAATACAAGTGCAAGTACAAAATGAATGCCACGACTACAGAGGGTCAAGGGCAGTCACAACTGTACATATTCAAATGCACTTAAACAAAGAACTCAGAGACATTATCAAGTTAATGTCGAAGTTCAACCAAAAATCAACTCGATACAGCAAGTATACATATATGCAACTCGAAGTCGAAACAGCAATTGGTACCAAACCAAAGTCAACAGAGTCGAAACCGTAGGGTCACGAATAAATTCAATATCGTCAAGCCAAAACCAAATCAGTGACGACTACGCAAAACAAGCAGCTCAAAATCATCTCAAGCATCTCAACAAAATCGAATGGCCGAAGCCCAAAATAGACAAAATCATCGAAAATTCAAAGCAATGATAGCTCAGAAATTATGCAATGAAATAATGCGAATAAAACAGAAGAATCAGGGAGCTTGAATTGGATGTGAGTGAAAGTTTCACTCACCTGGTTTTCGAACTTGGCCAAATAGAAACGGCAGAGGGAGCAACTCGAAGAGACAACCGAGAACGAGACTGAGCAAACGCGAGGGAAGTGAAGGCATCCACGATGCTCACGAGTCCAAGTTTTAAAGATGAGCAGGAAGATCGAGCCGCCGCCTTTTATTTTCTTCGTGAGCTAGGGTTTTCGAATGCATGAAAATGAAAGGGGGCGGGTATTTTATTTTTAGGGTTAACGATGGAATGAAGAGAGAAAGAGAGGGGAACGGTATAATAGTGGATAAGCATCACGGCCCCAAGAAAAACATGGGTCAACATTATTTTAAAGCCCGCATTCACTTTTAACCATATATTAAAAGAATTTCAACCAAATAAAATTCCAACAGCAATAACTATCACCATTAATCGAAATGACGATGATTACAAATTGGTAAGAAATTCCTGGGTTGTTACATTTAAATTTAAAATTTCAGATTTAAATAATAAATAAATAAAGTTTAAACTTGAATTGTTAGCTTCTTTAAAAATGGTTAAGTAGTTTTAAATTTATAAAATGAAGTTTTTTTAAAAAATGAGAAAGTTTTTTTTTAAATTAAGTTTAATACTGGAAATCAAAGATTAAATATGAATTTCAGTTTTCTTCTCTATAAAATAAAAGACAGTACTCTTCTCTATAACTTAAGTTTGATTTTTCAAAATTTTATTCTTTTTATATGATACTAGAATGAATTCTGATCTTTTCTCCACTTTTCGTTTCGTCAAAATCAAATTTCTATTTCTTTAAATATTTGAATTTCTGTGAAAAACTGACATAAGTTTATGGTGTTTAGCCGTGAAATTTGGCTAAGTCCTAATGGGTTTTTTTAGTCCTAATGGGCCTTGGTTAACTAAGAGACTCTAACCATACCAAGAGACTTATGTCTATTCCTATGTCTACGACCATTTGTTACCTTCTGAATAACTTGTACGTACAAAGTTTTCTCTTCAGAAAACCTTTTCAACACACTTCCTTCTTCCTCTCAAAATTTACAGAAAGTTCTAGATCTCAAATCTCCAAAACCTCACAAATCAAAACTCTTTCCTCCTCTCCTTTAATCCTTCCTTCCTCCTCCGTGTGCCGCCCTCTCTTCCACCATCCAAGCCCTCATCTCCTCCTCCTTTCGGCCATCAATCACCACCCAAAGCCAAAACTCTACCCCTCTTTGTCTCTTTTCTCTTCTATTTCATAAAAAAACAAAGGTTACATATTTCTGTTTTGGTGATCCATCGATTCTAACTTGCATTTCTTTGGAATTAAGATTCAAATTTCATAGCCGTGTTCTGTAAAATATTTCATAGCCTCGAAAGGTGAGCTATTCACTCACGATTTATAATCTTATGCTAAGTGAATAAATATCAATTGATATGTTATTGAGATGTTGCAATAGTTAAGAAATTTTTCGTAGTTTGGTTATGATTTGATATGACATATATTCTTCTATGTTCCCTTATTATTTTTGACATGAAACTGTTACTGATATTATATTGTTTATTTATAAAAATAGATGTGATGATATGGTTATTAATGTGCTTCATGATGTTAATATTATATTGATATGTTGAAAAGGAAAACGAAAAAAAGGAAAATGTTATATTGATTTAAAGGTTGTCACTTTTGTGATGGAAATTATCATCGGCATGTTATGTGAAATTTATGTGTGAAAATGAGAAAAGAAAAAGAATAAAATTTAGATGCATATATGTGGAAATCACCTAAATTGCTGTGTCAAAAATGGTTGCATATTGGGTTATGTTATGGTAGGAATCTTATATCTCCTTCTATGTTAAATATGCATATATGCTATATTATGCAGTTTGTATGTAATTATGTGTTATCGTATGTAATTGGTTATGTAAGCAATATGTTATGTTAAGTGATTCATTTCGTAAATTATGTTCCATCTTATGCAAATTGTTGTGTATGATTTTGTATTATGTTATTTATTTTATGTAAATCATGCTACAAGTTCCCTTATTTTTAGGAATTCCCTGTGGGTTGAAATGATACATACCCAAACGATCTTTAAAATAGGGAAAAAATAATTATGAGTTGAAATGATAAACCCAAGTGTTTTGATTTTGGAAATTTGGGATTGTGGGTTGAAATGATATATACCCGTAAATTTTGAATTATTGCGGAATGAAATGATAAATATCTGTATCACTTGACCATAAGATAAAAAACTATATACGGACACCGTTGGTCTGTTGTTAAAGTGATTTCTAAAACTTTGGAAAGATGTGTTTGGAAAAAGAAAAATAAAATGATTTATAAATTTAATATAAAATTTATTTTTTAAACATATATGTAAAATTTAGATTTTAAAATTATACTTTTTAACAATTCTAAATTTATAAGTTTCGTTTTAAAATGTAAATTTTAAGGTTTTGCTTATATCTTTATTTACTTTTTTCCATAATATAATATTTAATTTAATATAATTTAATAAAAATAAAATATGTTATGTTTAAAATATTTAAATTAATTTTTTTTTAATATATAACCTATTTTAATATATAAACTATTTCCAATATATAAACTATTTCAATCTATAACCTATTTTAATATATAAACTATTTTATTGTGCAACTATTCCAATATATAAACTACTTTCAATATTAAAAATGTTTAAAATTAGAACCGTCATGATTAAATTTAATTAATTTAAAATGCGAATATTTTGATATGATGGTTTGACCTATTTTGTGGCTATGATTTTGAAAATGAATATTATTTCGGTAGTGAATATGATTTCGAAAGTGGTATGATTTTGAAGTGAGTATGACTTCGAAAGTGGTATGATTTTGAAGTGAATATGATATTTTGACATAAATTATGGATCGGTTTTGGAAATGTAATAGAACAAACTGGTGTGAAATAAGCGTTTGGTTGTTAAAGAGACTGGGATCAGATATTGTCATACTCTCTCTCAATACCGAAAACCACTTTAACAACTATGCACATGGTGTACATTCCAGAATGAAGTAGGATGGTTTGACGAACGATTCTATATGAGGTATTTATGTAGTCCGGAATCCCACAAATCAGCTTGATGTGGCTAAAACATGAGCTATACCTAGGCCAAATGAGGTTGCACCTCTGATCGGACATGCTTCTTCGATACCATATTATGACTTTGTGATTGATTTGGTGGCAACCCTCAGTTTGATTTTGGGAGCGTGTTCCATGGTGGGCGGTAGTAGCTACAATGCGTTACCATCAGCCCGGCTCTGCAAACGGCAGAATCCTACCTTGACATTGCCTCGTGTGCCTTGTCACATGCCTTATCGTGCCCATTACGAGTTTGGTTTGTGTCATACCTATGGAGTTCTCCTTGATAGCTCACCAGTTTACGATATACTTTATAGTACTGTATAGACTACGACATTTGTATAAAAAATGTGTTAAGGGGGATATGGGTCATGCCTTAATGCTATTTTAATATTTTACTTTACTGTAGACATTATTTACATAGCGTATTGTATTATGTGTGTAGATAGCTCCATGGACCCTTAAAGGATGGAAATCCCAAACATTATTTAAGTTATTGCATTTCATTTTGACATTTCACTTGAGTTGGTTTACTTGCATAAGATTGTTAATCCTAACTCGAGTGTTTTGTGCTTTTCTTTATGCTCAGGTCAGCCTGAGTATTACAACATTTGAGACTCACCTTTTGGAGCTTGAAGCTTGGCTTGGAGATCCATTTTATCTATTCAGCTTTCCAGTCATTATGTTATTTCAGTCACTTAGTTATTTCTGTTCAGACTTGTTATTTGCTTATGTATTATAGACTTCTGTGTATTTGGACTTCTCTTGTCTTTTGTCTTGGACTCTGTTGCTTTTGTAGTAGCTTCATGAACTACTATTTATCTATTCTGTTTTGTATTGTTGTATTACTCCGTGTCTGTGATTCTGTAATTAATTTATTTATTGTATATTCTAAGTTTTGCCAAATATGAATAACAATATGTTATTTTGAGCAATTCAAGTCTGACATGTGTTGTTTATTGTCGATTTGAATGGTTCAAGGTAGCGGGCCGTTAGATCTCTTTGCATAGAATAAATACCAATAAATCAAATAGAAAGATAACATCACAGCATCATCTTAAAATTATCAACTAAATCAATATCAACGGTGAATCGCTCATATCATTGGAATCAATATAAGGAAAAAAAAAGAAATTGATATAAAAATAGATTATTCAAATAAATATAAATAAACGAATCAATACTTAATAAGGAAACATTCAAAATCTTATAGTTACATATAACAAAATGAATACTAAAAGATTAATAATAAATACATATTCCAGAATTAATTATTTAATTATCAATACTCATATATAGTTTAATATTTAAAATAAATAACTAATTCCCCAGTCTTATATATATTTAATCGACTATTGTATATTTACTAGTAACACTAAAAATCACATTTCAAATTTCCAAAAGAGTTTACAAAACTGAATATTGCATATAACATTTGTTCCACACAATTATCAACAACTAATCACTATTGTAAATAATATAAAACATCCAAATTAATTTACTTAGTTATAAATAATTAAATAAATTTGCAAAAACTTGAATTGTATTAAAATATAAGAAATATACTTTGAGATCTATAAAATAAAATTTTAAGACCAATTCATACTTTCCATTCAAATAATATAATTGATTTAAATATTACTACGACAAAACGACTATATTACAACTATATTTTTATAAATGTCACAAAACGGCAGTTGTTATAAAGGGTTTTTTACAACTTTTTTTTCGAGAAAGTTGTAACAAACTTATTTTCAACAACCGTTTTATTTTGCTAATTGTAATAGATGCCTGTTACAACCATCCTTTTCGCCAGCTATAAGAGATGCAAATTTTTAATAACTCTGTTTTTGGCAGTAATAGATGCCTTTTACAACCTTTTTCGTTTACCATTTCTAATAGATAACGATTTTGTGATTGATTCCTATTACAACCTTTTTCGTTTGTCCATTGTAATAATACATTAATAATTATAATGAAATAATATATAATAATTAAAAAATGTATTAATAAATAATAACTGCTATGAATTAATTTGAAAATATGAAATAATTAATATTGATAATTACAATTCAATAATTAATACAATAATTAATGCGTAAAATTAATAATTATTATTAAATAATTAATAAGTAATACATAAGAATTAATTTTTAATAATTATTATTAATTTTTAATATATAAAAAGTAATAATTAAACATTAAAAATTAAGAAGTAATATTTAACATTTCATAACTTTGATAATTCATAAAAATTAATAAATAAATAATTTTTTTAACAATTAATAAATAATATTTAAATAATAATAATAATTAAATATTCATATATAATAATTACTAACTACTATTAAATAATAATAATAATAATAAATAATTCATTTGAAATATGAAATAATTTCTATTAATAATTAGTAATTAATAATTACCATTTCCCTAAATGCTGGCAAAATTTTAGTTATTTACGTAATACACTAAGACAGATTACAGAATGAAAGGTTGTTTTAGCATATTGCTACAATACTGCTACAGTACGAATTTTGCTATAGTGTTTTCAAGATCTTACATAATGTGAAATACCAAAATAAATATGGGGATTTTTTTACAAGTCAAGTATTGATCTAATAATATTTTCTGGTTTATAAGCCAGTGTAAAGAAAGTCCGAAAAACGCCTTATCATGGCTTTGATATGGACAAAAGTACACGACTTAGAATAAAACCAGAGAATCACTGTTCTTTGATACTATTCTTAAGCCATGAATGATATTTTCAGCATTCTATGTATTCCTTAACATGAAAATATACATACAGAATAGAAGTAATTCAACATATAACTAAATTAGCCTGCTATTCAGGCTATATTCAATATATTAATACAAATTTAAAGCTTAAACAAAAAGTAAAAAAAACTTACAAAAAATAGCACAACTGGAAGTAGAAGGTTCTTCCTTAATTTACACACTTAAATATTACACACTTATAATGGCAGAAAGTCTTTAGGTAGAGAAGTAAATGGAAGAATAAAGTCTGCCTTCTTCAAATGAAGCACCTCTCTTAATATAGTTGACGTTGGAACTGAAATGGAATTCAAATCCATTTTTCTTTGGACTTCAAAATTTTTGAATCCGAAAAGGAATCCTAGGAGTAGCTTATCTGTCTTCCATAATTGAGTTTGCTAGCCACCAGCATTGCTTTTTATAAAAGCATTCAGCCACAAGTTCTGCTTTACAAAAGTAGCTTGCTTTTTCCCTATATAGGGCCGTCTTAATCTATTATCATTTCCCCTTTATCGCGGCCCGCATTATGGACCTCTTTTTCAATTTTGTCGAACATTTCGTCAAAATCTTCATCATTCAAATTTGAAAATTGATCAGCTTTAACTATATTTTTTTCTTTTAAAGATGCCATTGATGTATCAGATTTTGCATCTTCTTTTCCAAGATTCTTTACTAAATCTTTCTTCATTTCTTTGATGTAGGCATAGAGAATACCTTCTTTTGTGACTACATCCTTTTGCATTTTTAATTTTCTAACAATATGCTGGAATGGACTTGGAGCTTCTTTATGCTGTTTCTCCTGTTCCTGATAGTATTTTATTTTCATGCTTATTTATATTATCATTTCTTGGCCAAATGTTTGACCTGTGCTAGCATCAATTCTGGTTAATTTATCCCAATAATTTGTAAAGAAACACCTATATAAAAAAGGAATTTCTTTTTCGGTATAATCCATTTCTGGTTTCCATTTCCATATCCAGGGAATGGAAAATTCAACAAAGAAATATATTGAACCTGATCTTGTTATCATGAGGTACCGGTCCAGTTCGTTTATTTTGGGTGAAGCAACAACCTATCCAGAATATAATTCTTTTATTTTTTCAGGAAGAATGTCAATAAGTGGTCCAAATTTGTCCACCATTCATAAAACCAATTTGGTATAGGATGTTTATAAACTTCTGAACATATCTTGATGAACCATGAATGTTTTTTCTTATTATTTCATAAAGAAGCACTTAATCTAATGCATCAACATAATCCTAGTAATTATAGCTGATAGTAGTTCTTTTATCAGGCAAGAACATCTCCTTTTCTTTAAGGGTTGATAATCCCCAGTCTTCTGGCAATATTAACCTTTTTATGATTATTTTGCTAAAGCTATAAACACTTTGATCTCCTACATTAAAATATGTTATTTCACAGGTTTCAGAGGCTTTTATTATCGTCTCATAGTACCCCCTTTGTTTATAATAGCAAATGATGCCATATCCAAGTATCTTTGCATCAAATTCCAGGGATCACTTTCCCTTTTCAGATCATAAAATTCTAAAAGAAGAATTACTTCTTTATTAGGATTTTCTGCATATGTTGTTATATTCTCCTCATTTTCTTCATTGTCAGTTATGTTATCATATGAAGATGATGTTGTTTAGCTATTATCCGTTTGAATATATGCCCCTTGTCTTTTCTTAAATTCCATAATTTCTTTATATAAAGGATTAGTAGAGTTATTACTCCCTGTATTACACAGATTTTTGGCTACTAGCCTTTTATTGCCATGTTGAGCCAGGATATTTCTTCTGCCTCTTCCTTTGTAGAAGAAATTACACTTCCTCTAAGGATCAATGTCATGTAAAATTTTCACAGGTTAAAAAATCAGGAAGACTATTTTCTTCACTTTTTTCATAAAAGATTTCAAAATCAAAAGGTGTAACACACCGCATCCCTTAGTATACCCAAAAGAGCACGCTAAAAGGCAGGTTACGTTGTAGATATAACTAAAACTAGCAGAGACTAAGATCCACAAGACAAAAATATATAAACAGTGGAAACAATTATAATAATAATTTATTTAGAGTAAAATCTCAGAATTAAATTTATAAATCAAATAGGTCGCCAAATACCAAATACATCAAATGTCAAAATAACCTTACGTGTCTTGCGGAATAAAATCCATAGTATTAATAATATCAGAGTACAATACATCCCTCACAAAATGCCAGCTCAACAAAAAATATAACAACTGAAACTGAAGAAAAGAAATACACGATAGAATCTCCTCCGAAGAAATCTCCAAATGCATGCAATCTACCGTCCTTGCCCTTTGATTGCCTACGGGGGAAAAGGGGAAAATGGAGGAGCATGTCAGACTAAAAGTCTGGTGAATGATAGCAATTACTAGAATCTTTAAACAAAGTAAAGTAGTAGACTTTACAATAGTTCTAGTATATAAAAGGAAACAAAGGAAATAAAGAGAAGGAATAAGCTGGAAATAAATACGAATTAACTAGATCAACAAAATTGATTAACTTTGATTATTTGCACTTATTTTTGATAGCTGCTTAGATTAGGATGAATTCCTAATATCACCCTTTGATCGGCCTGTTACTCCATAGAATCTACTACGGACCGAACGCTAAAGCTCCATATGCAGTCGACATTGGTGCCTACAAAAGGTACACATTAAGCACTTAGAACTCATAACAATTACTGAGCACCCGAATGGAAGTCACACGCCTAACTGCCACCATGCTTATGTTAACTGTTATTCCACCAATTGGGTCTACTTACTACCTCAAGCTCCAGCATAAGAGTGCCCCTTGTCTCACTTCAGGATTATGTGAGACACCTCGCCTCACTTAGGGTTATGTAAGACACCGTGTCCATAGAAATAATAGAGGAATTGCTATTGATACTGGCTCATCATCCAAACAATACCTAGTTGCGCCCCTTGCCCAAATCACTATGATTTGGACTTCTACTTATTGACCATTTACTATCATAATTAAAATAAGCGTGCCCCTCGTCTCACTTCAGGATGATGTGAAACACCGTGTCCATAGAAATTGGGTAATGTTATTTGGTACATGTTCTACTTTAATTCTTTACTTATTTACTTAGACAAATTATTTAAATAAGCCTTTACTTTTGTTCTTACTATCTATGCTTATTGATTTATCCTAAGTCTTAAAATAAGTCTCACTTTGTTCTATTTCGTATTACAACCTACGTTAAAATCATGCTTATTACTTAACCCTAAGGTTTAAGGGTAAAAATAAGCTCCTTTTATCTTATACTCTTTTTAGTTATAATTCTAAGTTATAACTAGACCAATTACCTTTAATTAGTCCAATTCCAACATCAATATCATAATTAGGCTCAATTTCAGTCTTAGTTCCATTTTTATTACAGTCTTTACAGTTTACATCTTATCTTCTGTTATTTCATTATTCTTATAATTTTAATCCATATTCGCGTGTAACCTATTCTAATCCATATGCGAAGAAGAAAGAGAAATAAAAGAAAACTGAAAATAGAAGAAAATCCAAAGCGCAGGAAAAAGATGTAAATAACGCGTAAATAACAGTAAATAAATTAAAATACTGTAAACAAATGGAAAAGCTATAATTAAAAGAAATAAACTAAAATTAACCAAAAAGAATAGCTACAAGAAGTAGACTAAAAATAATTCTAAAAACTGTAAATAAACTATTACGAAGGTTATTCCAAAAATTGTAGTAAAATTACAACTATTGGAAACCCTATTATTTTAAATTACTTAAAAAAATCTAAAATAATTACAATCATTCACCTCTGATCCATAGTTCTTCCCTTTAGGCTTTCCGGGATCCACTTCGGGTTGGTAAATATTTTAATTTAAAATGACTTTCCCCTTGGAAAATTATTCCGTTTAGGGTCCTTCCTAAAAAGGTGAATCCAATTGGAGAAAATCTAGAATGAGAAAAAGTATTAGGCCTAGGGTTCTATTTATAGGGGTAGAAGTGGATCTCAGACCATTGGATTTAGGGATTGAATATGATACAACCACGTCCCGGGCTGAATAGGAGCTGTCAGATGCCAGAATCGAAGGACCAGATGAGCTGAAAGAATGCAAATGACGGCTAAAATTCGCTGTCGAACATTACTGGATGAAAAAAAATTCCTTTGTCAATAACCCCAGGCGCGTCGACCGGGCGATCGAACGCCCCTTCCTCTAGGTCGATCGGCCGGTCGACCTAGGGCACGGTTGGGTCGGCCTTTCAGTCGACCTAGTCCAATTTTTTTTTTCGTTTTCCTGTTTAGCTTGTAACTCTCTCATATTAACCAGGATTCTTGCGTTCTATATATGAAAATTGACCTGAAAATTACCATGGACACAATGGTGCGGCTCCCGTAGCTCAATTCTGATAACTTCATAAAGTTATTTTATTAATTCGTTAATTAATTATTATAGCTTAATTTCCGGGTTGTTACAAAACGTGCTAAATGAGCTTGCCATCTGACAAACATTCATTTTGATACATCATGTTTAAAATCTTTACTAAACATATATTTAGCCGATTTACAGTCAGTTTTTATAATGAATTTTTGATTATATAAATCATCTTGAAATTTTAAACACATTTAACTATTGCAAGAATTTCCTTGGTTATGGTCACATAGTTCTTTTGCTATTAGTCCACTTACCTAAGTGAAACCTGACAAGATATTCTTGTTTTGTTTTGGACGTGTTTGTTTTAAAATTCCACCAAATCCTATATCCGATGCATCTGTCTCTATTATCTTTTCCTAATTTGGATTTGAAAGCATTAAACAAGGCAAATTTTTTACCTTTTCTTTTATCATTTTAACAGTTGAGTATGCTGTTCTGTCCATGGACCTGGATTCTTTTTTAATCTATCATATAAGATAGCAACATTTGTAGCTAAATTAATATAATAAGAGGATATATAATTTAAGCTACCCAAAAATCTTTGTAATTAGGTTTTATCAATTATAATATCTGGAAATTTTGAGGCAAATTCTATACTTCTATTTATAGGAATTATTTTTCCGTTTTAAATATTATGGCCTAAAAATCTCACATTTGTTTGAAATAACGACATCTTTTCTATTGATAATACTAAGCCTTTTTGAATAATTATTTTTTTAAAAATATCTCGGTGTTTCAAATGTGTTTCAATGTCTTTAGAAAATACTAAAATATCATCAATATAAACTATAATAAACTCAATATATGGAATAAAAATGTCATTCATTATTTTTTGAAATTCCAAGGGTGCATTTTTTAAGCAAAAGGTGTTACTGTCCATTCATATTGCCCAACCGGGACACTAAAAGCAGTTTTGTATTGGTCAGATTTTGAAATTTAGATCTACCAATAGCCAGATTTTAAATCGAACTTAGAAAATATGATAGAATCATATAGCCTATCTAATAAATCCTTTTTATTCGGAATTGGATGCCAGATCCATTTAAAACCTTATTAAGAGGTTTGTAATTTATTACTAATCTAGGTACGCCTCTTTCTTGTTCATTATGTTTATTTACACAAAATGCAATATATGACCAGGGTGATTGAGATGGTTTTATTAAACCTTTTAGTAATAATGATTCAATTTCTTTTTTACACAATTCTAGATATTCAGAATTCATTTGAAATGGTGTTGCTTTAGTAGAGATTTTCTTATCATCAAAATTTTCTTTATATGGAAGATTAAAAATATGTTTCTTTCTATCTCAAACGGCATTTGGATGATCATTACAAATTTCTACAGAAAATGTGTTATAAATCATTTTAATTTTCTCTTGCAATTTTGAATTTTGGAGTATTTCCTCTATATTAAGAGAAATAACTTCTTGCTTTAGAAAATTTAAATGATAAGTCTTTTGGGTCAAAAGAACTTTTATTTCATGTAAAACCTTTGTAAAAGGTTTAGTTATAAATTCAAAAGTAATAGGCTTATTTTCATAAATACCTGTTATTCTATTTTTATCAATATTTGTTATAGGATAAACTTTATCTATAAATGGTGTTCCAAATATAACTTGATTAGTAAAATTTTCTCCAGCAAAAAGCTTGTAGGAATACAAGTCTTATTTTTATATATATAAGCATGCGGCAACTGAAATTAAATATCAAGTTTTCCTCCACCTACATGACTTAATGAATTAGCAGTTTTATGAAAATACCTAGTTGAATTTATTTCTTCTTGAATTACATTCATAGATGCACCACTATCTATAAGCACAGTTGATTCCTTTTTAAAATGGTTATCAATTGAAAGAGTTATTTTGATAAACCATTTTTGAGATATTACAATATCCAATTTCGAAAGAAATCCTTCCTGTTCTGGAAGTTTTATTTGAGAAATTTTTTTTTGATTGTTTTCAATAGGGATAATTTGTTTTGACTGTTCTAGAAAAGAATGTCTATAATTAAGATTATTATTTCCATTTTTTATGATTTGAATTTCTTTATTATGGTTTTGGATCCCATTATTAAGATGTTCTATAGAAGAAGGATATTTAATTCTTTGTCGTTCTTTTAAAAGTTTATGAACTTCATTCATAGAATATGGATTTTTAGAACTACCAATATTTTGAAATGCATCACTATTTTTGCTTATTTCTGGAATATTTTCCATTTAATCTATCATTTTTTATCTTAATTTCGGCTCTTTAACTAATTTTAAAAATTCTATAATATTATTATTAGTTAATACAATTATATTTAAATCTTGAAATTGTGAGTGGATTTTATAGAATTCATCCTTTTCATCTTCACCGCCTATTATTGGGTTTAGACAGGGTTACCCTGCCCATAAGGTTCACAGCA
Organism: Allium cepa; assembly: GCA_030765085.1. Taxonomy (NCBI): domain Eukaryota; kingdom Viridiplantae; phylum Streptophyta; class Magnoliopsida; order Asparagales; family Amaryllidaceae; genus Allium; species Allium cepa. The sequence goes on along the minus strand of CM060941.1, from coordinate 761,943,677 downwards.
TTCATCAGATTCCAATGATTCCTCATCAAGAATTTTAAGTTTTTCAGAAGTAGCCGAATAGTCTGAATCATTTTCAGATTCTATTTCTGAATTATTTTCAGAACAAGAGTCTAATAGAAGTTTTGATAATGTCACTTTTAATTTATTATCAGCTTGTAAACTAATAATTTTCTTTTTTAGTTTGCATCTCTTTTCATAATGTCCAACTTTTCCACATTTATAACAGTGAATGATTTTTTCTTCTTATTTAACTTTTCCTCTTTTCTTTGAGCTTTCTGCTCTATCTTTTATTAGATTAGAATTTCTTATTTTTATGAAAAGATTCCTTAAATTTATTATCTTTTCTATGAGGTTTTTTAATATTTGGAACATCTATTCCAAATTGACAACAAAACTATCCTAATTGATTTCTTTCGGTCAGATTTTGGCGTTTTATTTGTTGATTTAATTTTATTTCATTACATAATGACTAACCCTCCTGAATGCATGTTCCAATCAATTTACCATAAGTTTAACTTTCATAAGGAATATTTATTTTATCCTTTCTTAGAGATTTCCTTACCCTAAATAAGGAGAAGAGTCCATTAATAAATTTTGATTTCCAAGAAGAGCTATTACTCTCTGGTAATTCCATGACTCTGTTTGAAAATGTATCTTTGTACCATCTGAAATCTGTTAATGTTTTACATCATAAATTCTGTAAAAGTGTACGAACAATTTCATTATTATCTGATTCTCTTCCAGTAAAATGTTCTAGAATAGCAACTATTAAAGTATATACAAAATTTTGGACCATTTCTCCGTCTTCTTGTTTTATCGTGTTATAAATTTCATTTTTATGAGATGTAGGAAGATAATTATCCCACCATCCTTTAAGCTGGCCAGTAAAACCAGCGACTATCATTCTTACAACAGTAACACCATTATTTTACAAACTGTACTATACATTAGCATACGATGGGCAACGTTAAATATTTGTTTCTCACTAAATGTGTCAATATTTCATTCATATATACTTTTCCCATTGTATCTATTATCACTAATAAAATTTGGTTCTTCAAGTAAAGTATCCATAGGAGAAGGCCTCCTGTAGTAACATAATTTTTGAGAAGGCTTATATGCATATTTTTCAAGTTTATTTATCTCATCTTGCACTGTTTGTTTAATATTATTTTGTTGAGAAGATTCTTCTTCTAGAGTATTTAATCTGAGATTATCTATTCTTTCTTTTGGAAATTTTCTAAGTCAGATTCTGACCTTAACTTAAAAGCTTTTTCTAATTCTGTCACTGTCTTTAACTTGAAACCTTTAATTTCAGGAGGAGGTTGAAGACTTGAAGTTGCAATCACTTCACTTATTTCGTCAGTTGTAATTGAGACGGTAGGTTTTATATTATTAATAGCAGAAAATATTTTTCTATTTTGTTATGTAATGAAGTAATTTGTTCACCAATAACAGCTAAATAAAGATTTGCATAATTTTGTTGTTTATTTGTCTTACGATAATTTTTAATGTATCATTTTCTAATATTTTTGAAAATGCATTAAAACTTAAGTACTCACTATTTTTTTCTATTTGAAAAGATTGTTGTGGAGAATATACTTCCTTTAGCTGATTTCCATTTGACAATTTATAATCTCTTTCTATTACAGAAATGTATTGTTTAAAATTATTTGCTATAAACCAAGGAACGAAGGGAAATATTACACTTCTTTCAGATGTGAATTTATAGAATTCTTCTTAAAAATATTTCTGTTCTTCTTTTGGAAATTTTTCAAAAAACCATTTCCTAAGTGGTTCCATTTTAGAAGATTAAACACAAATTTAATTCTCTGTCTAGCGTAAGAGCCAAGGCTAAAATCTATTTTAGTCCTATTATCCATTAAATAGAGAAATTCATTTCTGATTCGGTTAAATTTGCTTCTTGATTGTTGTAATTACCTTTTACAATATTATTTCTATTTACATACAATTTTTCTTTAGTGTTATCTTTTAAAGATCCATCATTAGACCATTTTCTTTCAGTTTCTCTAATTTGAGATGTAGACATCCTTGATAGAGATTCAACAGTATAATCAAAAGGTGAAATATGAGAGTGAAAAGTTTTTATTCTTGATAAATATATGTTACTAGAACTAGGTCTAGAAAGATCGTTATCTTTAACATCCTACCTTTTTGGACGATTTAAATCTATACACATGCCAACTAAAATCATTCAAAAGGGCAGACTATTATGGGGTAAATCAGAAAAAGTAGAGAAAGAAAGAAAACGAACACAGAATCTCAAAGCGGAATGACAAAATATAATAAACAAATAAACAGTTCATGAAGCTATTTTACAAATAATATTTGATTATACTTTTACAATACAAATCAGAGTTACATACAACAGGAATAAATAAATGTAGCGGAATACCATGATGCAGTGGTATGAATATAATAAATAGTAATAGTACAAATCTTCGTCTTCATCCTCCAAAAAGCAATCTTCGATACATTGTAAAGCTCAGACTGATCTGAGCGAATTGAAAGGATAAAACATTCGAGTCAGAACTAAAAGATCTTATGTAAGTTAAATCAACAACAAATAAATATGAGTGCAACAGCATTAGAGATGTTTATGGGTTTTGACACCTCCTATCCAGTGTCAAACGTGAGTGCAATAACTTAAAAGATGTTTGAGATTCCATCTCCTAAGGATCTGTTAAACTATCTACATATATATTACAATACGCTATTATAATAGTGTCTACAGTAAAGTAAAGTATTAAAATAGTGTTAAGGCGTTATCCATATCCCCCATAATACATTTTATATATTCCCATAGTCTATACAGTACCATAAGCTCCTCCATGACTTTTACTCAAAGGGCACTCCATAGGTATGGTACAAAACAAAGGCGTAGAAGCGCGATAAGGCATGTGAACACGACATTCGAGGCAACGACATGGTTGGATTCTACCAATTGCAGATCCGGGCTGGTGGTAACACATAGCAGTTATTACCGCCCACCTCGGAACACACTCTCATGATCAAAATCATGGGGTGGCCACCAAATCATCACAAAGTCATAATATGGTATCGAAGAAGCATGTCCGGTGGAAGGAATGACCTCACTTGACCCAGCGTGGCTCCTGTTTTAGTCACATCTAAGCTGACTCACGAGAGCCAGGGCTATGTAAATACCTCATACAGAATCATACACCAAACCATCCTACTTCGTTCTGGATTCTCCACCACATACACAGTTGTTAAAGTTGTTTTCGGTATTGGCAAAGAATATGACAATATCCGATCCCGGTCTCTTTAACAACTAAACGCTTAATTCACACCGGATAGTTCATTTACATTCCTAAAATCAATTCATAATTGATATCAAAATATCATATTTTTAGAATCACTTTTGAAGTCATACTTCCAAAATAGGTTAAACCCCTACTTTAAAATCATCATATTTACTCAAAATATGTTACTTCACTAGAAAATATCATTTCATATCCTAACTTAGATTATAACATCATTTAATCATATACGCTTTTAAATCAAGGATTTAAATACAAACATTTCTACTTTACATAGTTTGAAATCTTGGAAAATAGTTTAGATAGTTTTAATTAGTTTAAAATGAATTTTTAAGTAGTTAAAATACTCCAAAATAGTTTGAAAATAGATCAAAATGGATTTAAGATAGTTTAAATAGATTTAAGATAGATTAAGTAGACTTAAAATATATTAAAAAAAATTAAAATATATTAAATAGATTTAAAATAAATTAAATAGTTTAAAATAGATTAAAAATAAATTAAATAGTTTTAAGTGGTTTAAATAGTTTGAAATGGTTTAAACTGAATAAAAATAGTTTAAAATAGATTTAAATTAGTTTAATAGTTTGAAAACCTTAAAATAAAGATTTTAAAATAATAAATCTTTAAATAGTTTATATTAAAATAACTAATTTGGAATTAATATCAAAATTAAACCATATCTTCCATTTCAATACATTTGGACCTTGTCCAGCTTTCAATTCAACTAACATAAAACTTGTTTTAAATTCAGATTCTCACTAAACCATTTAATCAATATCGATTCAGATCCATGTTTGAATCATCAATTTAAACCACTTCAAATTAATAGATTTCAAAGTTATATTCAAACAACTTCAATAACTCAATTTCAACAAATTACATTTTAAAAAAATCAACTTTGGAATTTCCATTTTTATTCTTTAAACAATTCATTAAATCAATTCAAATTTTAAACCTTTAAATCTTGGATTTCGAAAATAATTCAGTTTGTGCAAATCAAGTTTCATCTCAAAATATAGTTTAACTAAATTCAAAATTTTAAGGATTTAAAATCATTTAATTTAACCAAATCTGATGGCCGTATATAATTCTCTGCACTATGGTCAAGTAATACGGATATTTATCATCTCAATCCGCAATTATTTTATATTTATAGATATATATCATTTTATCCTGCAAATCCCAAATTTAATTACAAATCCATGAAATTGCTCGAGTCTATCATTTCAACCCATAACGATTTCTTTAGTCTATTAGAACGTTTGGGTATGTATCATTTCAATCCATAAGGAACTTGCAGTATTATAACAATATAAAAAAATAACATCCAATCATTCAATATCAACAATCAAACATACATCACAATCACCATTCAATCAATCAGTAAATAACATAAATTTACTGATTATTATCTACAGGTATTCAATTGGCAGTTAAATTCAATAATAAATTAAATGACGATTAAATGCAATAAAAGTAATATTTAACTCAAATGACAATTTAAATATATCAAACATCAACCAATCAATATCAAATTACATCATAAATTTAAATTAACTAACATAAGATAATTTAGCAGTTGTGAGTGGGTTAAAACACTCACATTTGATTCCAAATCGATTTGAAATCCAAATTAGTGTTAGTCCTTGAGATAATGGTTTTGATGACAACAACCTTAGAATAAGATTATAAGATATAAATACTAACATTATAGTTTAGATATATATATGTATATGCAGGATTTAACCATGCAGGTACCAAGAATGAAGATTGTACAGTATCGAGATTTAAGACTGAAGATATCAAGATTGAAAACTCATGAGTATCAAGATTATCAAGAGTTCAAGATTTCAAGATAAGTAATTTAATTAGGAATTTTTCTAAAACTTTTAGAAAAGCACTGGCATCTTAAAATCCAATTTATTCGTGGAATGGAATCCACTTCGAGCCTGTTAAAGGGATGGAACCCTAAGTAGGATGGAACCTACGAAAAATCTAGTGGAACATTGTTTTGTATCCGCTAACTTTTATTCAACATCTATCCTGGTTCTAATACTTGTAGCCTCAAAACAATCTTTATTTTCAAAATCAAATTATCCTTGGTTTTAAATTATCTTTTAATAATAATATATTTAATATTTATACTTAGATTTAAATATAAAAATATAGTAAAATTTTATATATAGCAAAATATTATTCTCTATATTTACTTATGTATTTTAACTATAGTTAAGTATATTTATAAAGTTTAAAATAGTTTTAATATAAGATAGAAGTTATTTTCAAAGAAAAACAAATCACCAAAATTTCCTTTGGCATGTCGACATACTCAAGTACCCCATGTCGACGTGGTAGCAGTTGATTTCAAAATTTGAATTTCAAAAGAAGTGTCTATTCATTATACCCCTTCACGAATGGGCATGACTGTTATTCTACTATAAATAGGGGTGGTTTTGAACGAATTCGCATTCATATTTTTCTGGTTTTCACTCCTCTTCTTCTTCCACATTTCTTTATACACATTCTTACCATTATTCTGCCGAAATCAACATTGAGTCTAACTAGATCATTTCTGGTTTGATTCTCTACTCAACAAGATCTCAGTGCTATTCAGAGTTATAGACTTCTTTGTAATCAATTTAGCGAGAAAAGGTATGATTGTAGCCTTAGAAATCAATCAAGTTAGAAAATATGTGATTGTGGCCTTAGAAATCAATCAAGTTAGAAAAGGTGTGATTATAGCTTAGGAAATCAATTGGGTGAACTTGTTGCCCATGAAATCAAGTATCTCTACCCAGAGGATTGTGAATCTGGAGTGGTGTACATGGTGGCCTTGAAATCGAGGGTATAATTGTACAATCGCTTTTGAAAGGAAATCCGTACTTGTTTACGGGACTGGATGTAGGGTAAACCCGAACCAGTATAAAATCCAGTATGTTCTTTCCTTTATTGCTTTTACTTTATTTCTGCATCTGCGTTTGATTCTGTGATCATATCTGTTTTTGAATATTGCATACAATTGTGTTCAAATTAACAAAAACTCAAAAAGATTTAGTAATTTCTTTAAACACTATTCACCCCCTCTAGTGTTAATCCTTGTCTCAAGATCTGTATTTCGCATTTCTCACATTTGGTATCAGAGCAAGGTTTTCAAAGTTTCGTAATCTGATTTCTGAAAAGTTTTTAAAATGGCTTTGTTTAAATTTTTTGTTGATACTAGTTTAGAGATATTCAGATCATCATTGTCTCATGAGTCTGCATATAATCAATATTCAAATTCAAGTTGTCTACTAAGATTATTTGATGTGCGGGAAACATGTTTTATGGGGTTTGAGGAATCAATCCACAACGGACAAATTGTGCAGATCAAAAAGAATAAATGGATACTCGATAGTGGATGCCCTAGACACATGACTGGTAATCCAGATATGCTGAATGATATAATATACAAAGACGGAGGACTGGTTAATTTCGAAAACAATTCAAAAGGATATGTGACTGGCACCGACAAAGTCGGTAACTCTGAAACTCCTATTATTACTAATGTTTTGCTAGTTAAGAATCTAAAACATAAACTGCTAAGTATAAGTCAACTTTGCGATAAAGGATATAAAATTAAATTTGAAAAAGATAAGTGTCACATTGAAGATAATAATTCAACCATAATATTTGAGGGAATTAGGAAAAAGAATATTTATGTTCTTAGTATGAAAGTTTCAAATGGTAACCTATGTCTTTTGACAAATACAAGTGACCCTTGGATTTGGCATAAGAGATTTGGGCATTTGAATTTCAAACTCTTATCTAGACTATCAAAACATGATCTAGTAAGAGGTCTTTCTAAAATGAATTTTAAAGTAGATAGTATATGTGATGCATGTCAATTAGGAAAACTTAGAAAAAGTTCCTTTAAACTAAAAGATATGATTTCAACTTCAAAACCTCTTGAATTACTTCACCTTGATTTATTTGGTCCATCTCAAATTCTGACAATAAATCATAGTAAAAATGTTTTTGTAATTGTAGATGATTGTTCTAGATTTATATGGACAATATTTTTGAAACATAAAAGTGATACTTTTGAATGTTTTAAGAACTTTTCAAAAAGGATTCAAAATCAACTTTCTCAAAAATTATAACCATCCCTAGTGATCATGGTGGTGAATTTGAAAATGAAAAGTTTGAGGAATTCTGCAATAAAAAGGGAATAACTCACAAATTTTCATTTCCAAGAACTCCATAACAAAACGGGGTAGTAGAACGTAAAAATAGGATGATTCAAGAGTGTGCGAGAACTATGCTTTCAGATAGTAAATTACCAAAGTATTTTTAGGCAGAAGCAGTTGCTACCGCATGTTATATTTTAAGTAGAATTTTAATTAGACCTTTAACAGATAAGACATCTTATGAACTTCTTTACAGAAAGAAACCTAAGGTATCTTATTTTAGAATTTTTGGAAGCAAATGTTTTATTTTAAATACAAAAGATAACTTAGATAAATTTGATTATAAATCCGACAAAGGTATCTTTATCGGATATTCTAATAAAAGTAAAGCGTACAGAGTGTTTAATTTAAGAACTAACACCATTGAAGAAACAATGCATGTTTCATTCGAAGAAAATCACAAATTTTTTGAAGATACATATGATGAAGAAGATTTAATCACTTAAGATAAAGAGTCAACTGAAACTAATAATGAAATTAATCATCCTAATAAAAGGACTAAACTTTTAAAAGATCATTCTATAGAAAATATACTAGGAGATATGCAATTTGTTGTTAAAAGAAGAAATCAACTAAGTAAAATGAGCAATGTAGCCTTTATATCAACTATTGAACCCAAAAATCCAAAAGAAGCATCAACTGATGATTCATGGATTTTGGCTATGCAACAAGAACTAAATCAATTCACTAGAAATGATGTTTGGGAACTTGTTCCTAGACCTGAAAATAAAACTATAATTGGAACTAAATGGGTTTATAAAAATAAAATGAATGAACAAGGAAAGGTTGTTAGAAATAAAGCCCAGTTAGTCGCTCAAGGTTTTTTTCAAGAAGAAGGAATATATTTTGATGAAACCTTTTCTCCCGTAGCAAGATTAGAAGACATTAGGATTCTACTTGCTTTCGCAAATCATAATAATTTCAAAGTATATCAAATGAATGTTAAAAGCGCCTTTTTAAATGGATTTGTAAAAGAGGAAGCATATGTTGAACAACCACTACTTTTTGAAAATGAAAAATTACCAAATCACGTTTACAAACTTAAGAAAGCTCTATATGGTTTAAAACAAGCTCCTAGAGCCTGGTATGATAGACTAATATCTTACTTATTACAATCAAAATTTGAAATTGGTAAAGTAGATAATACTCTTTTATTAAAAGAAATAAAAATGATATTCAACTAGTACAAGTCTACATAGATGATATCATTTTTGGATCAACTAATTCTGAAATGAATAAAGAATTTTCTGAAATAATGACAAAAGAGATTGAGATGAGTCATATGGGTGAATTAAACTTCTTTTTAGGATTACAAATAAAACAATTAGATAATGGTATCTTTATTAGTCAAGAAAAATATGCCGAAGACCTAGTTAGTAAATTTGGTTTGTCTACTGCAAGTGGAAAACTCACTCCCATGGCAATCAATGAGTACCTAAGAAAAGATCTCTTGAAAGATGTAGATCAAAAATTATATAGAGGAATGATTGGATCACTACTCTATATCACTGCTAGTAGACCTGATATCATGCATAGTGTTTGTCTCTGTGCAAGATATCAATCCCGACCTAAAGAAACCCACTTAAAAGCCGTAAAACGTATCATAAGATATGTAAAACACACCTCTAATTATGGCTTATTTTACCCTAAAAATGATTCTTTTGACTTAATATCTTACTGTGATGCTGATTATGCTGGTTGTAAATCAGATCGAAAAAGTACAAGTGGAACTTGTCAATTTTTGGGGCATTCTCTGATTTCCTGGTTTAGTAAAAAGCAAAACACGATTTCTTTATCAACAACCGAAGCAGAGTATATTTCTGCTGCTTTAGCCTATTCTCAAGCAATATATATGCAACAAACTTTAAAAGATTTTGGTTTAAATATCTCAAAATCACCAATTTATTGTGACAATACTAGTGTAACAAATTTATACAAAAATAATAAATCATGCTCGAACTAAACTTATTGATATTAGACACCATTTTCTCAAAGATAATATAAGTAAGGAAGTAATTACTCTCAATTATATCAATTCTGAGAATCAAATTGCTGATATATTAACAAAACCATTAATTGAATCTATATTTACTAAATTAAGAAGAGAATTAGGTATTTGTTCAATAACTGAAATATAAAATATAAATAACAAAGTATAATTAAAAACTAAAACAAAATAAATCAAATAGTAAATATTTCAAGCACCATGTCGACATCCCCCCTATACCCATGTCGACATATAACGATTTTTTATTTTTGAAATTTTTCCCACCAAAATTCAAATAAGTAGTTATATATTCTTCTTATTTTTGAAATTTTTATCATTCTTTCTATTTCCTTTCTGTTCTAACTTCTGAAATCAATAAAACTATGGCCTCCTCTTTCAAATCAAACAAAAATTCAACCTTCTCGTTCCCTTCTCCTACTTCTGGACCGTTTCAACGAACTACGCTTGCACGAGTAACGAAAATGGAGGATTCTTTGAAGGATGCACTGCAATTAATGACTGAAATTCAAGTGGTGCAACTTAGAATGGTAAAAGAATAAGAAAGGCAAGGCAAAATCCTTAGAAATTTGCAAAAATTTCTAGTGGACAATCACGCTAATTCGATCTTGATTGATGAAGAGTCTTCAGGAGATCAAGTGCAAGAGGATAGCGAGGAAGAAGAAGTCTTTATGGAAGAAGAGCACACTGAAAATGACGACAAAGTCATTTGCATTGGCGAAGTGTGCTTTGACAAAGATGGAAATCTTGTCGAACAACGTGGAAATTTCAGTTTCCACTATCCAAATTGTTCAGTTCATAGATCTTCCATTTTCAAGGACACACATTTGTTTCATTTCGTACTTTTTTATTGTTGTATGTTTTTATCTACGTTCTCTACGCAAATGTACATATAACAATATAATTAATAAATAATTTGTGTGCTTATATTTGATTTCTCATAAGTATTATCATATATTCTTAGGAAAGTTAGTAGTTTAGGACTAAATTTTAGTTTTAGAATTAAGTGTTGATTATTTATGATAACACTATCATTATAATCACATAGTATTAGATTAAGGAGAGTTATATTGTTTTGAGCTAGTTTTTGTTGATGACAAAGGGAGAGAAGTATAAAATAGGATAGATAGACATAAATTAAGGGGGAGTTATTAGTTTTAGGGGGAGTTATTAGGATAGAAGTAATATTTTATAAACAAAGGTTGTCATCACCAAAAATAGGGAGATAGTTAGCCCTTGAGATATTGGTTTTGATGACAACAACCTTACAATAAGATTATAAAATATAAATACTAACATTATAGTTTAGATATATATCTATATGCAGGATTTAACCATGCAGGTATTAAGAATGAAAACTGTACACTATAGAGATTCAAGACTGAAGATATCAAGATTGAAGACTCATGAGTATCAAGATTGTCAAGAGTTCAAGATTTCAAGATAAGTAATTTAATTAGGAATTTTGTTAAAACTCCTAGAAAAGCACTGACATCTTAAAATCCAATTTATTCGTGGAATGGAATCCACTTCGAGCCCATTAAATGGATGGAACCCTAAGTAGGATGGAACCTACGAAAAATCTAGTGGAACATTGTTTTGCATCCGCTAACTTTTACTCAAAAAGTTTTACAAAATTATATCTTTTTTTCAAAATGTTTTCAAAATATTCCTTTTAAAAGAATCAAAAACATCTATCCTGATTTTAATACTTTTAGCCTCAAAATAATCTTTATTTTCAAAATCAAATTATTCTTGGTTTTAAACTATCTTTTAATAATAATATATTTAATTTTTAATATTTATACTTAGATTTAAATATAAAATTATAGTAAATTTTATATATACCAAAATATTATTCTCTATATTTACTTATGTATTTTAACTATAGTTGAGTATATTTATAAAGTTTAAAATAGTTTTAATATAAGATAGAAGTTATTTTCAAAGAAAAACAAATCACCAAAATTTCCTTTGGCATGTCGACATACTCAAGTACCCCATGTCGACGTGGTAGCAGTTGATTTCAAAATTTGAATTTCAAAAGAAGTGTATATTCATCATACCCCTTCACGAATGGGCATGACTGTTATTCTACTATAAATAGGGGTGGTTTTGAACGGATTCGCATTCATATTTTTCTGGTTTTCACTCCTCTTCTTCTTCCACATTTCTTTATACACATTCTTACCATTACTCTGTCGAAATCAACATTGAATCTAAATAGATCATTTCTGGTTTGATTCTCTATCACTATCTCAACAAATGTTAGTGCTATTCAGAGTTATAGACTTCTTTATAATCAATTTAGAGAGAAAAGGTGTGATTGTAGCCTTGAAATCAATCAAGTTAGAAAAGGTGTGATTGTGGCCTTGGAAATCAATCAAGTTAGAAAATGTGTGATTGTAGCATAAGAAATCAATTGGGTGAACTTGTTGCCCCTGAAATCAAGTATCTCTACCCAGAGGATTGTGAATCTGGAGTGGTGTACCTCTTGGCCTTGAAATCGAGGGTGTAATTGTACAGTTACTTTTGAAAGGAGATTCGTACTTGTGTGCGAGATTGGATATAGGGTAACTCCAAACCAGTATAAAATCCGGTATGTTATTTTATTTATTGCTTTTACTTTATTTCTGCATCTATGTTTGATTCTGTGATCATATCTGTGTCTGAATATTGTATACCTTTGTATTCAAATTAACAAAAACTCAAAAAGATTTAGTAATTTCTTTAAACACTATTCACCCCCCCTCTAGTGTTAATCCTAGCCTTAAGATCTGTATTCCGCATTTCTCACAATTAAGACCCAAATTTCAACAGTCTTGGAACTCGTTCAAACCAGTTCCAAAATTTCCAGAATTTTGATATGATCTGAATGAAACAAACCGTGCATGAATCAGATCTCGTATGTGAAAGTTATATACGTTAGAACATTTGGAAATAAAAGTTTAAATTATAAAAAAGAAATAATGCCATGTTAACCTGCTATCACGTGAAGCCCTAGATCTATCCCAATTGAACACACACGACACCACCTTCCTGCTTCTGCTTTCACCAGAAACGTGGCCACTCCGAGCAACTTCGACAACCATCTCTCGCGACTTCCCAGCCTAAGCTGACCCCTCCTGGACCACCGCCACCCCACGCGATCGCCTTGGGCGTCCCCGCCGCCGGCCATCTCTGGCTAATTCGTGTGAAATCAGAGCCCTTTAGATGTGAACAATCCCAGGGATGCACTCAGCTCATCGACAGCAATAAGGAAATACCCTCTGATCGTCGCCAGGATGATAATCCACCATTAAATAATCGAAACTCTAATATGGACGTTTGAGGTTCATCCTCAATTTATGATCAAATGACGACTCAAATAAAAAACAAACAATAGCAGTGAATTACACTCATCGAGAGCTTCGAAAGGGTATATAATATGTTAGGGTTTTGAGGAGTTTGAATTTTTAAAATTGATTTGGAAAATTGGATTTAGAGTTTTGGAAATGGATTTTGTCTCTGCCATTAGAAGAAGGAGATATGCACGCAGACTTGTACATACAAAATAAGAAAAATGACTACTAGGATTTTGAAAAACAAGACTATTTATGTGAACAGGTCCCGATAAGAAAATAGGCACATATCGAATTTGTACGAATGGCAAATAACGACCCAAAAAGCCCGTTCTGCCTCCAAAATGAAAGTGGGTCATCCTATATATCAAAATAGATGTTTTCGATATTTTTGAACTCAATGGAACCAGTTTCAAGTACTAATTCTATCGTATGAAGAAGTTAGCTTCAAAATCAGCTTATTTCAAATTGATTTCAATTAAATTGATTTCTGTGCGTTTTAAGCCCGAACAATCAAACGATAAGTCTGATCGCTACGAAACTTGAAATCCTATAATAATTCGCCATTATGGATTCAATGAAACTAGTTTCGTTGAAATCCGAGACAGTAGCCAAAATGGCTATTTTCACGTAATTAAATAAATTATTATTAAATTGATTATATCGCCTTTTTAATTCAAATTTAATAACTAACAACCTTTATCATTTTTAATTACTTAAACATTTATAATAATTTAAAGCAAATTTACTTTTCAATTCGGTGTTAAATATTACACTAATTGTAGTGTTCAATTTCAACTGTAATTATATCCAATTAATTATAATTAATTCCAATAAATTGATTTAATTTGATTTCAGTCTTTTTTGTTCAATTTATCATTACTCTATGGACATAGTTAACATTTATTTACATCTTATTGTATTAATATTCTACGATTATCATCTTCTAAAATATTAGTTGCAATATTCCAATTATATTGAAGTTTTGTCGATTTTCACATTAATTATAATTTAAAGTCCTAATAAATTCATTTATCATAGTTTCACTCTTTTTATTAAATAAATTATTGCCTTAAGAATATAATTAACATTTCTGTACATTTTATTACCTTCACATTTTACAGTTATCGTCTTAACTCCTATTTAATTACATTTAATTGCAATTGATTTCCAATATATTAAATAAATTGGTAACAAATAACAGTTGTTACCTTTTCTTAATTAATCACATTTATAAGTTTGTTATCTAACACACAAATTTTATCCAATTTCAATTTATTACGTATTATTTAATCAATTAATATAACATTTAAATTTATTTCCTTATTTTAAATTTATAACCAATCATAACTTACGATTATTACAATTACTTGAGATTACATTCAAATAATCATCAATTACATGAATTTACATTATTAAACTTCATTCTAGTTAGTTTTCTCACTCTTACATCATAAATTTTATTTTCTTCCAACATTAAATCACAAAATCTTATTTAATCCAATATTTTAATTATCAGAAAAAATATGGGTTGTTACATTATCCATTTGTATTTGAATAGTTCCTTCAGGGGTTTGTATAATGTTAGTAATATCATTATTTATTATTGGTTGTGAAGGAATGACTCTTCCTATTTTCCAATTCTCTAGAAGAGGAATTTCCTCCTATTTTATTGACCTTCTTGTAGTTATATTAGAAACCGACTAAAATTTGTTTCGATTAAAATAGTTTCATTTAAAGGTTTATCCACCAATTTACATTGGGGATTTAGAGTATATAAAGGTTTATAATAAATTCCATAGCAAATACACATTACTTCATATCCTGGAATATAATTATATCCATGGGTCTTAACATTTAAAGTGATAACTTCTAAAATATTAACATCAGATAAAGAGAGTTGTAAATTTGGATAAACATTAAAATAGACTAGAGTATTAATCCCATTAATAGTTTTTTCCAATCTAAATTTCTATCATCTCTTAGAGTAGCTATAAAACTTTCGAGCAGACCTTCAAGAGTTAAATGTTTGAATGCAGTTTGTGTTAAACCTATGTGAATAAATTTGTGTATTTGCCTATAAGACTGTAAATCTTTTTCACTTAATAGTTTAATTATCATTTCTTTAATTTTTAATAATTAATATTAATTATTAATAATTAAGAAGTAATAATTAATATTAATAATTAAGAAGTAATATTTAATATTTCATAACTTTGAAAATTCATAAAAATAAATAAAAATATTTTTTAACAATTAATAAATAATATTTAAATAATAATAAACAAATATTCATATATTATAATTAATAACTACTACTAAATAATCAAACGAATCCAGCAATTACTAGCAGAAAGGAAAGAACTTAAACACCAAATTCCTAAGCGACCACAGAATTTAACTTACGAGCAACTCTCAAGCCATCTAAAACTCAGACCCGCATCAATTCTAGAAGAATTAGGCAAGCAAGTGGATAAAGAAGTGTGTGTAATATAAAACTGAGAAATTTTTATGTTGTATTATTTTTAAATTTATCGACCTATTAAAAGGTATAAAGCATTATTAATTTCCTAGTTACTTTCTAGTTTCACCTTACTAAGTTATCCAGTAAAAAGTGGGTTTTACGCCTTCTAGCTACCCTGAGGCTGGGCCTAAAAGTCTGTTAACATCAAAAGTAACACTAGCAACAACCATGCTCTGATACCAATTCAAACAGGGGGAAGGAAAATTTCAAAAAAAGTCTCTAACACACCAATTAAATATAAAGACACTTAGAAAAATAGTTCTAAAATTTCTAAAATATAAGATAAAAAGGAAATTATGGAATAGAGAGATACATGCTTTCTATCCATATGATTTGGTCAAATTTGTTGCGGCATAGCGATTAATAGATCAGAAGATGCGGGCATAGCGGAAGAATTCAGATACCTAATCTCTCAAAATATGAAGCTTAGAGGAAGAGGCTTGCTCAGGCAAATTGTGACGACCGCCCATGACTCCCGCACCAAATGAAGGAAATAATGCGCTGAAAGGTGTGCCAGGCAGCCATGGACGATAGTCAGGGTAAAACAAAACAAAAGAATCTCTATCGCATAACTCACAGCGCATGGATAAAATACAATAGAGAAATATAATATAGTGAAGCTCCATAGAACAGAAACATCATCATATAAGCATCACAGTAGTTTTATACAATCATCTACACAAATCCATACATGAAAGCCTCACTACAAATCACTCAACCAAATACAGCAGCGGATACCCAGTACATATAGTAAGAAAACTAATATGCAAAGCCTCCTGCTCGTCTTCGTCATCTTCAGCGTAGAACTCCTAGCACAGCACCTGTCACCTGCTACCTAGTCTGCCCATCCCAAACATGGATGAACAGCCCAAGGTAATAAGAGGAGACATAAAACCTTGAGTCAGACAAAGTCTTAGTGAGCAGTAAATTAACTATCAAACATACCAAAAGAGCATAAAGGATAAAAGGAATAGGAACCAAACCATCCCACTCCACCTCTTTCTACAGTGATAGCCCCCAGACACACACTAAGGAGAAGCAGGCATAACACAGCAGGCAATTAAAGTAAAGTAATTATCACTCGAGTCAAGGTCGATGTTTTCCAAATACAAACCCCCAAGGCCTAAACCAAGATCAGATAAGCACCCAGAAAACACCGCTCTTGAGACCGAATGATGATACAACCAAACATCCATGACTCTGGCTATCACTGTTAACTTTGCCTTGATTTCACCGTTAGTTGAATGACCACCTGTCAAGGGCTAATGGTAACCCCGGTTCTAACCATAACTCCGCACACTGCCTTGTGCCTAGGACTTATCTACTTTGCCCAGAGTACTCAACTACCTACCTGTAGTCTTTTGGGTGTCCCGACTACCTACCTGTAGTCGTTATGGGCGCCCCATGTACTCTTGCTTTTGAGCATGCTAGAACCTTCAACCACGATGAGATCCAGGCCTCCTAGCCATCCTTCTTGACGACTATCCTCATACAAGCTCAAGCTACCTCTTGAACAATCCATTATCAACCAACTTGAACTACCCTTCAAGTTATCAACATGCTTGGAATGATCCCTGCTTGGATTAAGCCAAAACTCACATCATACTTCGCTTCATCGCATCAAAGCAAAGTCTCATCTCAACAACATGGTTTGCCTCATCAAATCATGGCAAAGTCCCATCTCAACATCATCCAATCTATACATATGAGCTTCAACATCCGCTACATATGCCTTAAGCAGCTTTCACCATTCAAGAGCCTTCTTCCATAGCTTTTGAATCCTCTTCCATCCTCTTGTTCCAAATCAACTACTAGCTAACTTGGAAACAATCAAATCAATCATACATTCAAATATCAATCATTCAAACAAGATCTAACAAGCAATATAAGCAATATCAACTATAATGGCAATTTCGTAAATAAGTGAGCAAAAGTCCAACATATGTGAAACCATAGTTTTTAGCATAGATCTATCAAATATAAAACATGGGTTTTGTCTCTAATACTTGTTAAACTAACTTGCATAAGTAAACATCTTCAAAAACCGTGGATCTAGACTTCGATCTAAGAAAAATGCATGAAATCTCTAACTTTAACACCCAAACATGCCACCAATCCAATATACTCCTTTGGATCCGCGTGAGAGATAACTACCACTCACCAAATCACCAAAACAACCTAAAAGCAATCAACTCCAGATCTGGACAGCAAGGATTCAAGCTCGATTCGTCGAAATCTCGCTTGAAACGATGAAATCTAGCTCGAACGGATGAAGATCTTCAACTTTGGCACTTGGATCTTCGATCTCGATCTTCGATCTTGGATGGATGTTAGAATTAGATTGGAAGTAGAGAAAGAAGATGAAGAAATGTTGTAGACAAGTCTTCAAAATGGCAGCACTTCGTCGCTTCAAAAACCGGTGCCAAAAAGTGAGAAAAACTCCACTATTTATAGGCTGAATTCTCTCTTAGATCGGCCAGAACCTTAACTCGGAGCTCGCTATTAGGTCGTTACCGACCTAACGACCTACCTCTAACTCGGCAAGGCCGACCTAACTCCATTCCGAGTCAACAACATACGACTCAAGACACCACACGACCTAAAACACATGTCATCCTAACAAAACAACCCGAGCTACGACTTATGACCTAACCCGTATACGAGTCACGACTTACGACACATCAGGTCATACGACCCAACAACATACACATACCAACTTAGGTCGTCCACTCCTATAGGTCGCATACCACTAGGTCGGTCATTCCTAAGCCTTAACTCGGCAGTTTTCCTTAGGTCGCTCCCTTCGACCCAAGCTGTCTACGACCTAAGCTAACTCCCATAACCCGTAAGGTCGGTCTTCCCTATAACTCGCTAGCCCCTTAGGTCGGTCATACGAGCTAACTTTTAACTCGGTCACATACTACCATGTTGACTCGCTCATATCACTAGGTCGCTCAAACCTAACTCGTGCACGACCTATCTCCTTAGCTAACTCGAACACGACTCAAGCCTTAGTTGACTCGGTCATGTCTTAACATCCAACACGTTAACTCGTCTACGAGTTAACCTCTATTCGAGTTAACTTCTCCATACGACTTAGGCTATAGCTAACACAAACAACACCAATGACCTGCAAATCCTATGATATATCGATACGTAAAATACGGGTCGTTACATTCTCTCCTCCTTAGGAATTTCGCCCCCGAAATTCCAAGCAAACAACAGCAATCAAAGATATTCCGCATGCCTACCATCCATAGCAATCAACAAACCATGCATCCAATTCTAGCCTAGCATGCAGAATTCTAAGATAGAAATCAAGATGCAAATTCATGAGATGTCACGACACCTTAGGGTCATACCTCGAAGAGTTCTGGATGAGCTGCCTTCATCCTCTCTTCCTCCTCCCATGTACAATCGTTGACATCTTCACTCCATTGTATCTTGAGTAACATAATCGTCTTCCTCCTAAGCTGTTTCGTATCAGTTTCAACAATACGAAGCGGCTTACGAGGTCTTGTAACAACTGGATCAACCTCCAAATCTTCATAGCTATCAGCAGAAACCACTGTCTTTGGGTCGTGCACATACTTCCGTAGATAAGCTACATGAAAAACATTGTGCACACCCGCCATCTTTTCCGGTAACTCCAATCTATAAGCGAGCTTTCCAATACGCTCGATAATCGGGAATGGTCCAACAAATCTCGGAGTCAACTTTCCTTTCTTCCCAAACCTTATAGCATTCTTCAATGGAGAAATCTTCACAAAAACCATATCACCCACATCGAATTCCAAATCCTTTCGACGATTATCTGCATAACTCTTCTGACGATCCTGGGCTGCCCTCATTCGTTGCCGAATGATCTCTATACAATCCGTAGTTTGACGAATCATCTCTGGCCCAAGCATCAGCTTTTCTCCCGTTTCCAACCAACATGTCGGAGAGTTACACGGTCTTCCATATAATGCTTCATATGGTGCCATACCAATACTCGACTGATAACTGTTATTATAAGCAAACTCCACCAAATGAAGGTGATCTTCCCATGATCCTCCGAAGTCCAAAACACATGCCCTAAGAAGATCTTCCAAAACTCGGTTGACTCTCTCAGTCTGACCATCTGTTTGAGGGTGATAAGTTGTACTCAAACACAACTCAGTTCCCAAAACTTCCTGGAAGCTCTTCCAAAATCTACTAGTGAACAATGGGTCTCGATCGCTCACTATACTCTTCGGAACACCATGGAAACGAACTATCCACTTCACATACAGTTCAGCCAACTTTGATGCAGTCCTAGTCGATCGAACAGGAATGAACCTTGCACTCTTGGTCAAACGATCTACAATGACCCAAATCCCTTCATTCCCTGCTCTTGTCCTAGGTAGACCATCAATAAAATCCATCGACACTTGCTCCCACTTCCATGTAGGAACCTCCAATGGCTGAAGCAATCCACTGGGCTTCTTCTGCTCAGCCTTCACCAACTGGCAATTCATACACTTGGAAATAAAATCTCCAACATCCTTCTTCATACCTTCCCAGTAGTAGGATCTTTTCATATCCCGATACATCTTATTTCCGCCTGGATGAATTGTCAACTTCGAGTGATGACTTTCCCTCAGAACTTCATCTCTCAATCCATCAATATCGGGAACAACTAGTCGTCCTTGCTTTCGAAGCCAACCCTCTCGATCGACCTCGAATCCCTTATCCTTCTCTGGGTCCAACCCTGATTCCAAATCACGGAAAATCTTGACAAGCTTATCATCTCTTCTTTGGCTCTCGCCAATTCTTTCCACAAGAGTAGGCCTTATCGATAAGTTTGCCAACATCTCAGGTTCCAATTCACATCTAGGCCTGAAATCAAATCCAGCCAAATACTCAAGACTCTTCCATTCCGAAAACATGGCTCCTAATCCTGCATGTCTTCGACTTAACGCATCAGCTACTACGTTACCTTTTCCCGGAGTATAGGCTATACCAAAATCATACGATGCTAAGAACTCTAGCCACCGTTGCTGTCGAAGATTCAAATCCTTTTGGGAGAAAAGATACTTCAACGACTTATGATCTGTAAACAACTCGAATCTAACTCCCAATAGATAATGTCTCCACATCTTCAAAGCAAACACAATCGCCGCTAACTCCAAATCATGAGTCGGATAATTCCTTTCATGCGGCTTCAGTTGTCGACTAGCATACGCAACAACTTTATCCTTCTGCATTAGCACCGCTCCTAGTCCAGTGCCACATGCATCGGTGTAAACCACCATCTCATCATTCCCACTCGGAATAGTCAAAACAGGAGCACTTGTCAGTCGTTCTTTCAGGATTACGAAAGCTTGCTCACACTTATCATCCCATCTGAACACTTGGTTCTTCTTCGTCAACCCTGTTAACGGTGCAGCTATCTTGGAAAAGTCTTTGATAAACCGTCGATAATATCCTGCTAATCCAAGAAAACTTCTCACATCGGATGCATTCTTAGGTCTAATCCAATCCTGGATTGCTGCCACCTTAGCGGGATCAACCGCTATGCCATTTCCAGAGATAACATGGCCTAAGAACCTCACTTCACTCTTCCAGAAGTGACACTTCGAAAATTTAGCCTTCAGCTGATGTTTCCGCAAGATTTCCAAAACAATCCTCAAGTGCGTCTTGTGCTCTTCCTCAGTTCTGGAATAAATCAAAATATCATCCACGAACACAAGCACGAACTTATTCAACTGATCTCTGAATACCCTATTCATAAGATCCACAAAATATGCTGGCGCGTTAGTCAATCCAAACGGCATTACCAGCCACTCATAAAACCCGGATGGTGTTCTGAAAGCAGTCTTCGGCACACTATCCTTTGCCACTCTCAACTGGTGAAATCCCGTTGCCAAATCCATCTGAGAAAACACCTTAGCCTCGTGAAGCTGATCAAACAAGTCATCTATTCTCGGCAATGGATACTTGTTCTTCTTAGTCACCTTATTCAGCTCACGATAATCAACACACAACCTCAACGATCCATCCGCTTTGGTTGCGAACACAACGGGCGCACCCCATTCGGACACACTTCTCCGAATGAATCCTTTCCGCAAAAGGTCATCAACTTGCACCTTCAGCTCTTGCTGCTCCCTCGGTGCCATTCGCCTAAGAGGCATCACAACAGGTCTGGCTCCCTCAATTAGATCGATACGAAACTCGATCTCCCTATGCGGCGGTAACCCTTTGACTTCCTCAAAGACATCACCAAACTCATTCACAATAGGCACTGATGACAGTCCATCCCGTGGAACAACCAGCGAATACATGAAGCTCATGAAGACGCCTTCCTCATGCTTACATCGTATCACAACCTTTCGCCCTTCCACATTTCCGACTGTCACCTCAAGCCTCTCACAATCAATCCTAGCCGCATACTTCCTAAGCCAGTCCATGCCCAAAATAATTCCGAACCCCGCAAAGTTCAGAACAAAGCAATCACAAACAAACGAGCAATCATGACTCGACACAACTAGACCACGGCATATCATACACAAACATGACGAACCCCCAACCGGATTAGTCACAACCAATGGCCTATCAACAATATCCGGTTTCATACCTAACCGGCATACCAACTCATCACAAACAAAAGAATGCGACGCTCCAGTATCAAACAACACTCTAACTGGAACACCACAAATAGAAAGAGTACCTTGAACCACCACACTCTTCCCCTTCTCCTCAGCAGTAGGAGCTTTCGAAGACGATGGAACAGCCCCCAAAGCATAGGCTTGCACAACCTGCCTATCTTTCCTCGGTTCTGGACAGTCCTTCTTGATATGTCCCAGCTTATCACAGTTGTAACACTTTCCCGGCACCTTGGGACTCTTACAATCTTTGTAAAGATGGCCCTTCTGCTGGCAGTTATAGCAAGTCATTTCGCTCTTCGGCTTCTTCTGGCCATCCTTACCCTTCTGTTGCTGCTGCTTCCTCTTCCTGTTGCCACTCTGCTGTGGTTTAGATACTTCCCTGGTTACAGCAACAACAGAACTTTCCTTAGGGAATAAACTCTCATGCCTCAAAGCTTTCTCCACAAGCTTCTCAAATGGATCATCCAGATGATCCACTAACTGCCTTCCCAGATAAGCATCCAGACCAGTCACAAACTTCTCGTTCTTCTGGTAGGGAGAATCAATATACGATCTGGCATACTTAGACAAAGCTTCGAACTCAGAAATATACTCAAGAACAGGCCTCCCACCTTGCTTGAGCTCCACAAACCTCTTAAACAAGACCGATTTCTGAGCAGTAGAGATGAACTTAGCTTCAAATCTAACTTGGAATTGCTCCCAAGTAATCTCTTCTTCTGGTGTATCTATAGTGATAGAATTCCACCAATCCGCAGCTCTCCCCTGAAGCTGTCTCGATGCAAGCTTCCTCTTGGTTGCATCCTCAATCCCTAGATCACCAAAAATCCTTCGACATGCTTCAATCCATCTCTGCACCTCAATAGTCGACTCCGTTCCCAAGAAAGCTTTTCCTCCGAGAGAAGTATAATCCTTGCAAAGCTTGGCAAAATCCACCGGTCTTGGAGCCTGGACTTGAACTCCAACATCAACAGTAGGCCCTGGAACGGGCATCCTCCTCATGATCGAAGTCATCATTGCTTCGAACATAGCCCCATAATCTGCAGCTCCTTCTGTAGCACGGCCTTCCCTAGCAGCTGGTCTTCCTCTTTGACTCATCCTTAATATCTGTAAAAAAAATGATTAGAACACCTTAAGAAACAACTGCATAAGGAGTTCAAATCCATCTTAACTACTATATTATATATAGTAATCATCCATCAAAATACAATTACGTCTCTCTTACGTAATTACGTCAGCGAGCGTTGGCTAAAATTGATTAACCAAAGCTCTGATACCAAATGTGACGACCGCCCATGACTCCCGCACCAAATGAAGGAAATAATGCGCTGAAAGGTGTGCCAGGCAGCCATGGACGATAGTCAGGGTAAAACAAAACAAAAGAATCTCTATCGCATAACTCACAGCGCATGGATAAAATACAATAGAGAAATATAATATAGTGAAGCTCCATAGAACAGAAACATCATCATATAAGCATCACAGTAGTTTTATACAATCATCTACACAAATCCATACATGAAAGCCTCACTACAAATCACTCAACCAAATACAGCAGCGGATACCCAGTACATATAGTAAGAAAACTAATATGCAAAGCCTCCTGCTCGTCTTCGTCATCTTCAGCGTAGAACTCCTAGCACAGCACCTGTCACCTGCTACCTAGTCTGCCCATCCCAAACATGGATGAACAGCCCAAGGTAATAAGAGGAGACATAAAACCTTGAGTCAGACAAAGTCTTAGTGAGCAGTAAATTAACTATCAAACATACCAAAAGAGCATAAAGGATAAAAGGAATAGGAACCAAACCATCCCACTCCACCTCTTTCTACAGTGATAGCCCCCAGACACACACTAAGGAGAAGCAGGCATAACACAGCAGGCAATTAAAGTAAAGTAATTATCACTCGAGTCAAGGTCGATGTTTTCCAAATACAAACCCCCAAGGCCTAAACCAAGATCAGATAAGCACCCAGAAAACACCGCTCTTGAGACCGAATGATGATACAACCAAACATCCATGACTCTGGCTATCACTGTTAACTTTGCCTTGATTTCACCGTTAGTTGAATGACCACCTGTCAAGGGCTAATGGTAACCCCGGTTCTAACCATAACTCCGCACACTGCCTTGTGCCTAGGACTTATCTACTTTGCCCAGAGTACTCAACTACCTACCTGTAGTCTTTTGGGTGTCCCGACTACCTACCTGTAGTCGTTATGGGCGCCCCATGTACTCTTGCTTTTGAGCATGCTAGAACCTTCAACCACGATGAGATCCAGGCCTCCTAGCCATCCTTCTTGACGACTATCCTCATACAAGCTCAAGCTACCTCTTGAACAATCCATTATCAACCAACTTGAACTACCCTTCAAGTTATCAACATGCTTGGAATGATCCCTGCTTGGATTAAGCCAAAACTCACATCATACTTCGCTTCATCGCATCAAAGCAAAGTCTCATCTCAACAACATGGTTTGCCTCATCAAATCATGGCAAAGTCCCATCTCAACATCATCCAATCTATACATATGAGCTTCAACATCCGCTACATATGCCTTAAGCAGCTTTCACCATTCAAGAGCCTTCTTCCATAGCTTTTGAATCCTCTTCCATCCTCTTGTTCCAAATCAACTACTAGCTAACTTGGAAACAATCAAATCAATCATACATTCAAATATCAATCATTCAAACAAGATCTAACAAGCAATATAAGCAATATCAACTATAATGGCAATTTCGTAAATAAGTGAGCAAAAGTCCAACATATGTGAAACCATAGTTTTTAGCATAGATCTATCAAATATAAAACATGGGTTTTGTCTCTAATACTTGTTAAACTAACTTGCATAAGTAAACATCTTCAAAAACCATGGATCTAGACTTCGATCTAAGAAAAATGCATGAAATCTCTAACTTTAACACCCAAACATGCCACCAATCCAATATACTCCTTTGGATCCGCGTGAGAGATAACTACCACTCACCAAATCACCAAAACAACCTAAAAGCAATCAACTCCAGATCTGGACAGCAAGGATTCAAGCTCGATTCGTCGAAATCTCGCTTGAAACGATGAAATCTAGCTCGAACGGATGAAGATCTTCAACTTTGGCACTTGGATCTTCGATCTCGATCTTCGATCTTGGATGGATGTTAGAATTAGATTGGAAGTAGAGAAAGAAGATGAAGAAATGTTGTAGACAAGTCTTCAAAATGGCAGCACTTCGTCGCTTCAAAAACCGGTGCCAAAAAGTGAGAAAAACTCCACTATTTATAGGCTGAATTCTCTCTTAGATCGGCCAGAACCTTAACTCGGAGCTCGCTATTAGGTCGTTACCGACCTAACGACCTACCTCTAACTCGGCAAGGCCGACCTAACTCCATTCCGAGTCAACAACATACGACTCAAGACACCACACGACCTAAAACACATGTCATCCTAACAAAACAACCCGAGCTACGACTTATGACCTAACCCGTATACGAGTCACGACTTACGACACATCAGGTCATACGACCCAACAACATACACATACCAACTTAGGTCGTCCACTCCTATAGGTCGCATACCACTAGGTCGGTCATTCCTAAGCCTTAACTCGGCAGTTTTCCTTAGGTCGCTCCCTTCGACCCAAGCTGTCTACGACCTAAGCTAACTCCCATAACCCGTAAGGTCGGTCTTCCCTATAACTCGCTAGCCCCTTAGGTCGGTCATACGAGCTAACTTTTAACTCGGTCACATACTACCATGTTGACTCGCTCATATCACTAGGTCGCTCAAACCTAACTCGTGCACGACCTATCTCCTTAGCTAACTCGAACACGACTCAAGCCTTAGTTGACTCGGTCATGTCTTAACATCCAACACGTTAACTCGTCTACGAGTTAACCTCTATTCGAGTTAACTTCTCCATACGACTTAGGCTATAGCTAACACAAACAACACCAATGACCTGCAAATCCTATGATATATCGATACGTAAAATACGGGTCGTTACACAAATGAAAAGAGATTTTAAGCTGGCATTAAGATTTAGAGAAGGTTTCAAAATATATTGCACTTCAGATGATTCAAATATACATAGGACGGCTCCTTATGTATTTAGAGCAAACCGGTTTCCCAGTTTTATATTACACACACTAGTCGGTAAAAGATACCGCACTTATAATATTTTATACAATCGTACACTCTGCTTATAAAGCATAGAATAAAGCAAAGATAGCGGAGAATAAATTTTATAGCCACTATCATTTTTATCTTACATGTTTATGTCTTTATGCTGTTGATAAGATAAGAAATCTTATCATGCCTGCTATTATCTTTTAGTCAGTGTCAGCCATTTGATCTAGGACACGTTCTGGATCATAATCTTCTAAAGTACGTCTTTCAATAGCACTTAGATCTGGACTACTCTCTAAATCTGGTTCTGACTCTTCTTTGTCATAAATTAGTACATCATTTTCTAGATCAAACATGTGTATAGCTGCTGGTAATGGGAATAGGACCTTTAACTCCATTTCTCCCTATATTTGGTACCTATTTATTTCTGCTTGTAGGATCAGTTCTTTCCAATTAGGTGGAGAATTGAGAGTTGCTTTAGATTGATGGTATTGCCAAGGCATATCTTCGCCCAAACCATACTGGAGTACCTTCGTACATCTGAAAATAACATTTTAATCCTCTAGAAGCATGTTATCCTAAATGGTTAAAAATGGCCATTCTGTGACTAGCTGGCTTAATAGTATGCTGCTTATCGAAACTATAAACTGGTGTAGTGCTACTATCATCGAGAATCTTTTGCCAAATCTTTCTAGAACTTCGTCTTCTACTAGATTGTGGAATGTGATTCTAGAAAGCATTCTATTGTCGAATAAGTCTATTATCTTGTCCATTTCACAAGGTAGATGGGCATTGTCAACCTTTATTCTGAGCATATTTGAACGTCTATCTTGAACTACCTTGAACTAAACTCCTTGAATTATTCGTTTATAATATTTCATTAATAATTCTTGTAACTCTGCCTGATGTAGATTCCATCTGTCATGAACAAGTTTCTCTATTTTGAGCACAACTTCTTTATCCATTTGCTTGCCTAATTCTTCTAGAATTGGTGCTGGTCTGAGTTTTAGATGGCTTGAGAGTTTCCCATAAGTTAAATTCTGTGGTCACTTAGGAAATTTGGTGTTTAAGTTCTTCCCTTTCTGCTAGTAATTACTGGATTCGTTTTTGTAGTAAGGCATTAGTAATTTGAGTGTAGGTATCGGTCTGATAGTACTTTTATAAGAATTGGTTACAATGGATTAACTATTCTATCTGGGTTTGTGCCTTTTGGTAGTGATGTTGGAAGTCATTAAGCTAAGAAGCTTGGGCGTTGATAAGGTCTGTTGAAGAAAGTGATGTTGATGAGGCTGTCTGGAAGTATGATTGCTGACATTCTGGATCAACGTAATAATTTGGACCAAAATAATTTCTTGCTTCTTCCAAAGCTTTGTAAAGTATAAAAACCTTTAAAATCTAGATTTTGAAAATTTTGTATAGCCATTTGTACCTGGCTATAATGTTTAAAAACTCCTGAATAATTTCATATGAAAACAACATAACAAAAGAAATTTTTGGAAAGTGGTTTCTGTTGAATTTTTGAAAAATAATAAGCAAAACAATTACCTAATCACTGCTTGTTTCTTCGTTCTTGCTCAATTGTCTTTAGATTCCATTAATGATCTAACAAACATTGCTGTGAAGAATCGTTTATTCGAACCAAAGTTTTAAACCTTCTTGGGTCGTCGATTTTGAACTGTATTAAAGACGTTTGATCAAAAGTCATGCATGGGGTGTTAGCCGCCATCGTTTGATTACTCGTGCTAATTGGTGAACTTACCGGTGAGCTTGGATTCGTAGGTGGCGTTTTTGGTGATAGCACCTTTGTTTTAATGGCTGGTGGTGAATTATCATCCACATCCATTTTATTTAGGCCTTTGCCTTTGTTTCATTGTTCATGAAATTTCTTTCCTGCAAATGGCAAAAATTATTGATAATAATTTCCTAGATAATATATCGGCCAGCTGGTTAGTTTTTCCTTTAATATGCTCAAATTGTATTGAGTAACCATTTCCCTGTATAAGATTCTGTAGGTTTAACCATCTTATTTTATTAATCTTTTTAGGGTCTTCGTTTGAGATGAATTTAACTACTGCTTCACAGTCGGTTCTAACTATAAAATCTTTGTTTAAGTAAATTTTATACTTATATAGCGCGTTAATTTGAGCCTGTATTTCATAGTCAAGACTAGTCCAACTAGATACTGTATTAAAATTACCACTTGTATAAGCTGCAATTTTATCTGTTGCTTTATCACTGTATTTAGATGGTTTGCATTTTAAAACCGCTCCCCATCCTTCTTTACATCCATCACATTCAATGATGATGTATTCTGTTGTTAATGGTAATTCTAAAGGCTGTATTTTCTTAACTTTTTCCTTAATTTATTGTACTAATTTAGTATCTTCAGAATTAAATCTTCCTTCTTCGTTTTTTGAGATCTTACCATAGAGGGGTCCAACTAATTTTGCTAAATTAGGGATAAATTTTCTAGCGTAATTAACTAGTCCTAGAAATGCCTGTATTTTCTTTTTATAATCCAATTTGTCAGGAAAATCTAATATTTTCTGTGATATATGAGGCTGTAATTCGATCTTACCGTTACTTATTTCTAATCCTAAAAATGCAATTCTTTGTTTAAATAATTCCATTTTCTTTTAGAAACAACTAAACCATTGTTTTTAATTTTTTGAAAAACTATTTTTATATAGTTTTCATGTTGTTTAATGTTACTACTGGCTACTAAAATATCATCAATATAAACTAAACAGAACTCGTGTTTTTTAAATATTTTATCCATAAATCGTTGAAATATGGATGGTGTCGTTTTTAAATCAAAACTTAAAACATTCCATTCAAAGTGTCCTTCCGAACACATGAATGATGTTCATGGTTTGAAACTTTCTTCAAGTTTCAACTGATTATAGCTTGATTTTAAATCAAATTTACTAAAAATATTTTTTCCTTGAATTAGATTGATTAAAGTGTCTTTGTTAGGGATATTATAACCATCATCTTCTGTATTATCATTTAATCGTTTATAATTATAAACTCTTCTTGGTTTACCTCGTTTTAGCTCTGAATGGTTTCTTACTAAGAAGGCTGCAGATCTATATTTACTGTCTGATCGTTTGATTAAATTTTATTGTAACATTTCGTTAATTTAATTCTTATATTCTTTCACATCTACTAGAGAGTAATCAATATTAGCTGTTTTTATAGTAATATCTGGATTAATAATTTTTATTTTACAAACATAATTAACTTTGTTTTTGGTTACATCGTCTCTAATAAATCCTATTTTTTCTAAATGTGAAATAATTTGGTAAGGGATATATTTTGTTTCTTTACCCTTTTCTAATTCTCTAATTGTTTCAAAAACTAATGTTCTTAGGGCTGCTTTATGATCTTTACTAATGGTAATGTTTTTTCGGGGTTTATAAAAGTCTAATTCTGTTCGTCCACCGCGCTTTTTTGCCAACTCTGATTGGTAGTTATGATAGTTTGTTGGTAAAGTGTAATTATATTTACTAAAAGTAATACTTGTTTTAGAAATTGTAATACTTCCTTTATAATTTAGGATAAAGTTAAATCCTAAAAGAAATTCTATGCCGTTAACTTCCATAGGTGTTAAAGTGGTTTTTCCTAGTTCGTATTTAGCACTATAATTTCCGAAGAAATCTTTAACTTGGATTGAAGAATTATCTAGTAACTTATGAGTCATCTTCATAAGTATTTGATTAGCTATTTTTGAGGTAATTGATATGTTAATGGAATTTGAAACTCTTTTGGGACTAAGGAAGGAGCAATTAAACTTTTTGTACTTCCTGTATCTATGATAGCAATTGTTTCTGTAAACCTATTTTCATTGAACCATATTCGACAATTTAGTGTTAACAAAGATGTATTATATTTATTAATATTTGCTGAAAATAATTCTGTTTATATTTCATTATTGAAATTGTCTACTTGTTCTACTTCATTTTCTTTAGACGTTTTATCAGATAAAGT
This sequence comes from Allium cepa, assembly GCA_030765085.1. Classification (NCBI taxonomy): domain Eukaryota; kingdom Viridiplantae; phylum Streptophyta; class Magnoliopsida; order Asparagales; family Amaryllidaceae; genus Allium; species Allium cepa. Next base: position 761,913,536 of record CM060941.1, on the reverse strand, counting down.
CCCTTTAATCGTGTACTTCTGTTTTTAAAATGTCTACTTCTAGTTGTAATGATTTAATTTGTGCGTCATGCTTATCTAAGGTTTCTTGAAATAAAGTTTTGTTATTTATTATCTGTTTATTTGTTGGTAACTCTAAATTAAACTCTCGTTTTCCACATATGAAGCATATTTCAATGAAGCAAACATCACACTGAAATCGTTTGTTTATTTCTGGATATCTATTACATAGATCACATGGAATATGGACGTTACCTCTTCCTTGTATCCACTGGTGCATACATTCTCTATTTTCATTCATTAATGTGTAACTCATTAATGTGTAAGTAATATTGTTTTGAGAACTATATTCTCCTTCATCTGAAATTATACTGTAGATAGATTCATTATCATCAAAATCGTTTTCATCTACCGATTCTATTTCGTATTCTCCTAATTCGTCAACAAAGTTTGACCTGTGTTTGTTTTTATGTCTATTAGGACATTTATTTGCAAAGTAATTAGGATCACTGCATATAAAGCAATGACATTTTTTATCTGGTTTACTTCGTTTAACATATCTATCCTTTTTTCTTTTATCGAATTTTTTGGATTTTCTTAAATATTTTCGTGGTCTATAATACCCATAAGCTTGAGGAGTGTAAATAGTTGTTCGGTAGAATGCCCAAGCCTGTCTTTTAATTTGTTCTTGTAGAGTTGCTTCTCTACAGCGTTTCTTTAATTCTTGGAACACAAACGTAATACGAGGTCCTATTCCTAACTTTAGGATTTTTCCATATTGGATATTCCAGTCTTTTTCTAGTTATCTTTCTAAATCTCTTGGAAGTTTAGCAAAATATCTGTTACAAAGATCTTCTTCTATTGCTCTACCCATTTGAGCTAAAGTTATAGCAAAATCTTGACTAAATTCTTTAATATATTTAAAATCTCGTATGCTGAGCTATTCTAAATTTCTTAAAGCTGTTTCTTGCAAAAGCGTTCCACCTTTACCTAGATCATTACCAATCAAAAGTAATCTAATAAAACTGGTAAAATTATATGGATTATTTCCTAATGCTTTCTGTTCTGCAATTATCGTTGGATCATCAGATTTTTGGCTTTGATATATTCTTAAGGCTAAAGGTCTTAACGTTCTTTCTAATACTGACCACATATCCATTTTTGGTTTTTTATTCATTTCCCAACACCTAACAACATTTTGTTCCCAAATTAAAATTTCCTCAGGCCAAAGTTGTGGAGATTGATTTTCTAGGAGAAGCATATCTCTACTGTATAATTTTCCATATGGTTTTCGTGCTCCTTTTTCTATATAAGGGCTTTCTTTATAATTCCATTCCTTTTTTGCCCATGGTTCTCATTCTAAGGGTCATTCTCTAAATTGTTCACTTGGTACGTTATCAAATCTACTTCGTTTATTTACAGGTATCATGGCTTGATCCATAAAATGTGTATCTATAAAGAAATCACTTAACGGAACTTGTTGATTTAGGATTTCATCAATTAATACCATATTTAAGTATTTTGATAATGTACTAAAAGCTTCTTCGTAATCCATATTGAGTTATGTCATACAGTTAATTATCATATTGTCCGTTTCCTCACGAATGTTTTCTACTGTTGTTTTTCTATTAGTAATTTCTGGCAATGTTTTTTGACTTTCTGTTTTAAAGACTTCTGTAATTTCTTCGTTTTCTTTATATTTTTAATTTTCATCGATTAAGTAGCTTAATATATCTTCTTCATCACTCATATCTATATCTGATTCATATGTATCATAAACTAGATCGTCTTCCCAGTTCATGCTGTTATAATGTTCATCTAGAAACTCGTTCAAATTATTTCTGACTGATTCTATTTCAGATTCAGTATCTGTTTCTTCTTCATTTTGTTTGATTTTGTAATTTCCAAAACATAAACTTGGTTCTCCAAATTGGTTATTATAGATAACATGTGATTCTGGAATTAAAACACTCTTGTTGTTTGTTATAAAATTTTTAAGTTGTCGTTCTAGGCCTGCTAAATTTAGTGGATTTATTCTTCGTGGTTCTGTCATTTTAATACCTTTACTGGCTATGTTTTGAAATATTCCTTCAAAGTTAATTTTGAATTTCATTCCAGATCTGTTGCTAGCCTTTCCTATAATTCCTATACTAATTATCAAATTATTACCTCCATAATCTTTAAATCCATTTTCTTAAAATCCTAATTTTAATTATTTTTAAGATCTTTAATACTTTTGAGTATGTCTGGTACACAATAAACTAATGCTGATTCATCATTTAGATCTATTTCCATTCCTGATAACAGAGCCTTTTGTATGTTTGTTGTCCATGATTGGTCCAACACTAGTGGAAGTAATTTTGTCCCTGTTCCCTTTCTAATTAAGATTTTGATTCCTATTACAATTAATCCTAGATGAAAAAATCGTTTACCTGTATTTTTAAGCTTCTGTATCGTTTCTGGGGATAAAATGTTTGATGTTACACTATTATTAATGACTCTGATTTCTTCTTCCCTAACACTTCTAATTAATGTTGTATTAATGTTTGTAATTCTTGCTTGATACAAAACTCGTGGATTTAAAAGATCTAATTGATTATTATTTTATAATTCTAAATTCTTGTCTAGGTCTACTTCTTCATCTAATTGAATTATTTGTTTTTCTTTTTTAGATTTAAATTTAGAAAGAATACTGGATATTTCATCCTTAGGTTTTCCTCTGAAATTAGACTCTGCTATTGTTCTACTAGGTCCTGAGAATGATTGTCTTGGACTTATCATTTTCTTGGAAGCCAAAACTTGTATAATTCTAGTGGTTTATTTACCTTCTCAATTGGCTTTCCTATGCTTAAATTAATTAACTGTTCAGATAATCTATCGATTTCCTTATTAAAATCTTGCTTTGTTTCTAAAACTTCTAGTTTTTCTAAATTTTTTAAATTCAAGGAAATTAGAATATTAAATAGACTGGGGTATTCTATATCTAATGGGAGGTTTCTATAAATCTGGTAAATCTTGACCGTGGTACTATATTATTTCCTAGATATTCTTCGGTTCTTTTAACTGCGTTTTCTAAGTTTTTATTCATCCACCAATTAAGTATTTTACTTCGTTCACTGGTCGTTCTACTTTGCTTATTTTTTCTTCAAATTCTGTCGTTCTTTGTTGGACTTCTACTAAAATCTTTTTTGTTTCGACTTCTATTTGCTTTGGTTTATTATGTTCTAGAAGAAATTTCAATTCTTAAATTTCTATTTTTATGGGTAGACTGTTCTGTAGAGAGTTTATTGTTGTTGTTATTCTTTCGTTTTGGTTTTTTATAAAATCAAAATTTTCTACTAATTGTTTTAAAGTTCTGTTCTTTTCTCCTATGGATCTGGCAATAATTTCTAAAGCCCTAACCGTTGAATTATCACAACGTTCTAGATTAATTCCTAGATTTATTATTAAATCTGTTATAGAATTAAGCTGTTTATTATCTTCGTGTAACAAATGTTTAAATTTTTTATCAAAGTGACAAATAAATTTATAGTATCTAGACTTATAATACTACGTTCTTTGAAATTATAATCAAGATTTAAAAATTCTAATTGCTTAAGATTATATTGATCAATTTTTGAAGGCTTTAAAGTTTTTATATGTGAAGAAAACTCACCAATCTGAGCAGCTTATTCTTTCTTTATGTTAAAATTTTCTTTTGAGAGATATAGTAATAATTTTTTTATATTGTATTATTTTTAAATTTATTAACCTATTGAAAGGTATAAAGCATTATTATTTCCCTGGTTACTTTCTAGTTTCACCTTACTAAGTTATCCAGCAAAAAGTGGGTTTTACGCCTTCTAGCTGCTCTGAGGCTGGGCCTAAAAGTCTGTTAACATCAAAAGTAACACTAGAAACAACCATGCTCTGATACCAATTCAAACAGGGGGTAGGAAAATTTTAGAAAAAGTCTTTAACAAACCAATTAAATATAAAGATATATAGACAAATAGTTCTAAAATTTCAGAAATATAAGATAAAAAAGAAATTATGGAATAGAGAGATACCTGCTTTCTACCCATATGATTAGGTCGAAGTTGTTGCGGCGTAGCGATTAATAGGTCAGAAGATGCGCAGCGTAGCGGAAGAATTCAGATACCTTTTTTATAATTAATATTAATAATTAATAATTAAGAAGTAACAATTAATATTAATAATTAAGAAGTAATATTTAATATTTCATAACTTTGAAAATTCATAAAAAAATAAATAAATAAAATTTCAACAATTAATAAATAATATTTAAATAATAAAAAATAAATATTCATATATAATAATTAATAACTACTACTAAATAATAATAAATAATTCATTTGAAATATGAAATAATTTTTATTAATAATTGGTAATTAATAATTAATTAATAATCAATGAATAAATAATAAATGTTTAATTAATAATTTATAAATTATAATTAGTACTAATAATTAATATATAATAATTTTTTCATACTAAATAATAATTAATTAAATAATAAATAAAATTAAAATAAATATTAAATAACAATTAAAAGTTGAAAACCAATATTAAATAATAACAATAACAATAACAATAATAAATAATTGATCTATCAAATGCTATTGTAATTCGAAATAACTTTAACAGCGCAAAATCTTTACTGACGTCCTAATGTCCTATTATCTCATCTGGCTTCCTCCCGTACCCGTTTTCTCTTCTCTTAGCCTTTCCTTCTACAACCTTGCTCCTTCATCTCTTCTTTCCCATGCCAAAATATCGCAAGTTTTCTCCTCTCCCATCCGACCCTTCCCTACCGAAGTCGTATGATCTGGGCGAAGCAATCGAGCTCCCTTTCCACCCTCCTGGTCCTTGTCCCGGCCTTGGCCTTTGCTAGGATCGTTTTTTGATTTTCCGACCCTACCCGATTTATCTAGTCGCCAGGTTTCCCTATTCAACCCCTTTGATGCTTTTAGTTCCTCTGAATCTGGTGTGCCGCTGGTAGTGGGGAATGTTTCAACTGCGAATCCTATGCCTGATGATACAAATGCCTATCCTGGAGTCACTCTAAGAGATGCAGTGAGTGTGATGGATGATGTTATATTGCCCACGGCTGTTATGATCTCCAATTCAGTCATGTGCTCGCAAGGTGTTTGAACAATCGTCATAGAGAAATGTCCTGCTACATTTCATAAAGCAGCCGAAGCCCATGTGCTTGCCTGTAATCCCAGGTTGATTTCTGTGAGCGACTTAGTCAATATTCATGCAACATCTTCTGTACCCAAACCATGGATGTCACTTTTTAGTTCCCTTCCCCATAATGCGTGTATCTACAACCCTGTTGATTTTGAGATTGAGGAGATTAACAGTGTTATGCAGTCTCTGTCTTTGGTATTTCAAGCTGGTGTTGATTTCTGGTCAGGTTATTTGGTAGGTTTTTTCTTGGATCCTAGGCAAAAGATCCAAGTTCCGAGAACTCTCTGTTGTCGTATATAGAAGCTTCATGGTGATATTCGTGTTATCTTTATCGATTCTATGTAGTATTTTAAATTCTCGAACAAGAGGAACGCCTCCATGTCCTAGAAGGTGACCCTAACTTTATTTTTGGGAAACCTTTCATTATCACCAATTGAACTCTTCTGTGGCTAGAGTTAAGGATCAAGTATTGTCTATCCCTGTTTGGACGTATTTTTTGCAGCTCCCATCTGTTTTGCAACCATTAATGGGTCTAAATTGGCTAGCTTGCACTATTGGCAAATTGAAATGTTTTGATTCTAATATGGTAGCTGATGCAGCTCAGAACAGAGTTAGAGCAGTGCCAGGCCCAAACCTTCAAGACTTGAGTCGTCCACGACCTAAGGAAGCGGTCTTAAGTCGTCTACGACTTAACAAAGCTCGGGGGAGAGCTACGACTTAACAAGAATGATGAAAAGAAGTTACGACTTAACGGGAGCTTAAGTTGTTCAGGTTTGATAAGTCGTATACGACTTAACGACACAACTATAAGTCGTCCACGACTTATCAAGAAGAAGAGAGAAGTTCCAGTAGTTGAAGGCCTTAAGTCGCAAGCCGTGTCATGTTAAGCCGTAAGTCGTTGAGTTGTAGATTGGTGTGTTTTCTTAAGTCGTTCGAGTGTTGAGTCGTTTGTAGCTGTTGAGTCGTTGTTGTGATGTAATTTCTTTAAGTCGTGATAAGTTGTAAATTGGTAAGGGGTTAAGTCGGTCATGTGTGTGTGGTGATGTAACTCGTTGAGTCGTGTGGTTTTTAAGTCGTTTGAGTCGCGTTGTTGATAGGTCGTTGCCGAACTAAGGGTGAGTCGTAAGTCGGAAACGACTTAAGGGTCTGGGTTGTAAAAAGGATATAAATAGGGCGTGAGTTGTACATTTTGAGGTTGTTGATTTATGAATAAAATTCTTGTTTGATTGCTGTGTGCTTTCATCTTAAATTGGTAGTTGAGTGTAATCTCCTATCTCCACTTTTGGTTATTCGAGTGCGCTCGAATCAACGATTGTTGAAGCCGATTCGCGGAATCAAGTGCGCTTGATCAACGCTTGAAGAATTGAAGATCTTCTTTCACGGTATCGTGCGCGATCAACGTGTCGAAGATAGCTAGAATTCGGTATCTTCGTGATCAACGAATTTGGGCATTTCAGTATCTTCAATCCACCGTTTGCTACTTTCATCGATCTATATCGTTTTGTTATTATCTGCTGCGTCAGTTTGGTATCAGAGCTAGACTTAGCCAATCATAGCTAAGCCGAGTCTTGGAGCCAAGGAGTTTGAAGTTGGTGTTCATCGTGTTCATCTTGAAGTTGCAACAAGTTAGAAGCTTTCGATCCATTCCATTTTGGATCAAAGTGTGGAAGTTGTTCGAATTTGATTTGAGTTGAGTGATAGCCGAGCATAACTTTGTGTTAAGTTTGGATCGTGCATCACTTTGGTATCATTTGTTGAAGGTAGGCCGTGTATACTTGTGAGAAGTAGCCGAGCCTTGGTGAAGTATGTTTTGAAGTTTGAAGCCGTGCTTTGTTTGTTTGTGGGGTTTGGAAAGTTGTGAAGTTTGAAGATTGTGTTGAATCAATCATGCCACCAAGAAGAGCTAATCGCCATCAAAATGTAGAAGCGTTGTATAGAAGAGAAGAAGCCGAGTAAATGGAACAACGTATTAATGAGAAATTTGATGAAGGTATTGGAAAGCTAGAGAAGTTGATGAATGATTTGAATCAAAATCAAAGGAGGAGATCACCAATCTCGAACCATGGAGGAAACCGAGTTTCGCCATCGGTTACGGAAGCGAGAAGGGTATCACCACAATATTTTATAGAAAGAAGAGAAACATCAATTTCATCGAGAAGAGATCACCATGACTATGGACATGAAGAGAGAAGAACTCCACGTGAGTTTGAAGATGAACCATATCGAGATGAAGAGAGACATAGTAGAAGAGACATGCGTGATCGAAGGGATGTTGATGGTCGAGATCGATATAGACATACATTTGATTTTAATGAAGAGGGTGATAGAGCTAGCATTCATTATCGAGATCGAGACCAGGTTCGAAACTCGTATCGGGATGTTGAGGATGACCGACGATGGGAGTCGGGTATGAAGATGGAAATTCCAGAATTCAAGGGTGGAATGGTTGCAGAAGAATTTTTGGATTGGGTGTCTAATGTTGAAGAGATCTTTGATTTCAAGGAGGTTCCCGAGAATCGAAGAGTGAAGTTGGTTGCTACTCGTTTGAGAGGTAGAGCTATGGCATGGTGGCAGCAAACTAAACTTACAAGGGAGAGAATGGGAAAGTCGAAGATTGAATCATGGGAGAAGATGAAGAAGTTAATGAAGGCTACATTCTTGCCTTACAATTATCAATCACTTATGTACCAGAGGTTGCAGAATCTGAGGCAAGGGACAAAGACTGTTAGTGATTATGCTGATGAATTTTATCAACTGATTGCTCGAAATGACATTATGGAGACAGAGGAACAATTGACTGCTAGATTTGTTGGAGGGTTGAGGATGCAGATTCAAGACATGGTGAATATGTTTGATCCAAGATCTGTAGCAGAAGCACATCAGAAAGCGTTGGCTTGGGAGAAGCAGGGAAGACGTGGAGGTGGTGTGTTTACAAGTTCCAATATTCAGAACAAAGGTGCTAGTGGGAGTTCCAATATTTCGAAAGCTGTCAGTAAACTAGTTGTGAATGAAGTTGCGAAGGCAAAGGTCAACAACAGTTTCAAATGTTACAATTGCCAGGAAGTGGGTCACAAGAGTAATGAATGTCCGAAGCCGAAGAAACGAACTATGATTGCTGAAGTTGGAGGTGAGGATGTTGGTGAAGGTTATTCTAGTCCAGTTGAGGAGGATGAACAGGATGTAGAGTCAGGAGATGAAGGATGTAATCTAATGATGAGGAGGTCTTGTTTAATACCGAAGCAGGAAGAAGAGGCTAGTTGGTTGAGGAGTAACATCTTTCAGTCAACGTGCACTATTCTGGGAAAAATTTGTAAATTTGTGATTGACGCTGGAAGTTGTGACAATATTATTTCTACCGAAGCTGTGGGAAAGTTGAAGCTGAAGACGGAGAAGCATCCAAATCCTTACAAGTTAGCGTGGTTGAGAAAAGGAGGAGAGGTGAAAGTGGACAGGCGAGTACATGTTCCATTTTCTATTGGAAAAAAGTATAAAGACGAGATCTGGTGTGATGTTGTGGAGATGGATGTTTGCCACTTGCTTTTGGAAAGACCATGGCAGTATGATCGAGCAGTACAACATGACGGTCGGACCAATAGCTACAGCTTTATGTTTGAAGGTGTTAAGATCATTTTGGTTCCAAAGAAGAGACAACAAGGAGAAAGCAAGTCAGAAGAGATTGAGGAGCTGAATACTTTATTGACTTTGAAGGAATTTATTGAAGAAATAGAGGAGAGTCCAAAGGTGTTTTTGTTGATTGGACGAGAAACTACTAAATCTGTTGAAGTTCCTGAAGAAGTAAAGCCAGTACTGGAAGAATTCAGTGATGTGTTTCCTGAAGAGTTACGAACAGAGTTGCCACCGTTAAGGGATATTCAACATCAGATAGATCTTGTGCCAGGGGCAGTATTACCACACATGCCACATTACAGAATGAGTCCTAAGGAGCATGAGGAACCGAGGAGGCAGGTGGAGGAGTTGTTAGAACAGGGGCGTGTTCAGGAGAGCTTGAGTCCTTGTGCAGTGCCTGCTTTATTGGTGCCCAAGAAGGATGGTTCGTGGAGGATGTGTACGGATAGTCGGGCTCTGAACAAGATCACTGTGAGATACAGATTTCCTATGCCAAGGTTTGATGATTTGATTGATCCGTTGAGTGGAGCTGTTGTGTTCTCGAAGATTGACTTGAAGAGTGGATACCATCAGATTCGTATTAGACCGGGTGATGAATGGAAGACTGCTTTCAAAACCAGGAAAAGTTTATACGAATGGTTGATTATGCCGTTTGGTTTATCGAATGCACCGAGTACTTTTATGAGAGTGATGAACCAGATTTTCAGACCATACATTGGGAAGTTTGTGGTAGTTTACTTTGATGATATTTTGATCTACAGTGGGAGTATGGAAAAGCATGTCCAGCATTTGCGTGAAGTACTGTTGATTCTACGGCAGGAGAAATTTTATGCTGCAACAAAGAAGTGTGTGTTCATGACGCACAGTGTTTTGTTTCTGGGATATGTTTTGTCAAAGGAAGGAATTCAAGTGGATGAAAGTAAAGTAGAGGCTGTCAGGAGTTGGTCACAACCGAAGACAATTACTGAAGTACGAAGTTTTCATGGATTGGTATCTTTCTATCGAAGATTCATTCCGCATTTTAGTAGTGTGATGGCACCAGTAACTGATTGCATGAAAGGAAAGAAGTTTGAGTGGTCAGAAGAAGCAGGGGTTGCTTTTGAGAAGATCAAGACACTATTGACGACAGCACCAATTCTAGTATTGCCAGACTTTCAGTTGTTATTTGAGCTACATACAGATGCATCTAAAGTTGGGATTGGTGGAGTATTGAGTCAGAATGGAAGACCAGTTGCTTATTTCAGTGAGAAGTTGTCAGGAGCAAAGATGAGATATAGCACGTATGATGTGGAATTTTATGCAATTGTTCAAGCTGTAAAACACTAGAGACATTATCTGTTCCATAAGGAGTTTGTTCTTTACACAGACCATGAAGCTTTGAAGCATTTGCAGGGGCAGGACAAGATTTCAGCAAGGCATGCATCGTGGATTGCCTATTTGCAACAGTTTACTTTTGTTAAACACAAATCAGGGGTGACGAATCGTGTGGCTGATGCATTGAGCAGGAAGAATCATTTGTTGACGACAATGAAAGTTGAAGTGACAGGGTTTGAACTATTGCCAGAGTTGCTTGAAGAAGATCCTTACTTTATGAAATTTGTTGAGAAAGTCAAGGACGGGAGTACTGATGAATTCGTGATGGTAGATGGGTTCTTGTTCAAAGGGAATCAATTGTGCATACCAGAAGGTAGTTTAAGAATGAAGATTATAAAGGAGCTACATGAAGAAGGACATGTGTGTAGAGATCGAACATTGCAGTTGATTTCTCAGTCTTATTATTGGCCGTCAATGAGATGGAAAATTGAAAGGTTTGTGCGTAGATGTCATGTTTGTCAGGTATAGAAAGGGACAGCTACAAATGCGGGATTGTATATGCCATTACCTGTTCCTACAAAACCGTGGGTAGACATTAGCATGGATTTTGTGCTGGGTTTGCCGAGAACTCAAAGGGGGAATGACTCTATATATGTTGTGGTGGATCGTTTCTCGAAGATGGTACATTTTATTGCTTGTAAGAAGACGGCGGATGCTGTTCATGTCGCACAGTTGTTCTTTAAAGATATCTATCGTTTACATGGGTTACCCGAGTCTATTGTTTCGGATAGAGATACTCGTTTTCTGAGTCACTTTTGGTTCAGTTTGTGGAAGATGGTGGGAACGAAGTTAAACTTTAGTAGCGCTTATCATCCGCAAACAGATGGACAGACAGAAGTTGTTAACAGATCGTTGGGAAATTTGTTGCGATGTCTTCTGAAGGACAATCTGAAGAGTTGGGACATGAAATTATGCCAAGCAGAGTTTGCTCATAATCATGCAGTGAATTGTAGTACGGGATTCAGTCCATTTCAGATTGTATATTCTAATTTACCAAGGGGACCGTTGGACCTAACGGTAGTACCACAACCGAAGGGGACGGTTAAACGAGCTGTAGACTTTGTTGATGGGTTGACTGAATGTCATAAAATCGTTCAGGAACGATTGGAAAAGGCAAATGAGAAGTATAAAAGATCCGCAGATCTGAAGTGAAGAAATGTTGAGTTTAATGAAGGGGATTTAGTTTACGCAGTGTTAACGAAGGATCGTTTTCCAGTGGGCGCTTATAACAAGTTAAAAGCCAGGAAAATTGGTCCTGTAGAAGTTGTGAAACGGATTAATGAAAATGCTTATAAGTTGAAGCTGCCGGAGGATGTGTACACTTCTGACGTGTTCAATGTTAAGCATCTTGTACCATATTATGGGGATGAACAATCCGATGTGGAAGAATTTACAAATTCGAGGACGAATTTTTCTCAACCTGGGGAGGATGATGCAGCTCAGAACAGAGTTAGAGCAGTGTCAGGCCCAAACCTTCAAGACTTGAGTCGTCCACGACCTAAGGAAGCGGTCTTAAGTCGTCTGCGACTTAACAAAGCTCGGGGGGAGAGCTACGACTTAACAAGAATGATGAAAAGAAGTTAGGACTTAACGGGAGCTTAAGTCGTTCAGGTTTGATAAGTCGTATACGACCTAACGACACAGCTATAAGTCGTCCACGACTTATCAAGAAGAAGAGAGAAGTTCCAGTAGTTGACGGCCTTAAGTCGCAAGCCGTGTCATGTTAAGCTGTAAGTCGTTGAGTTGTAGATTGGTGTGTTTTCTTAAGTCGTTCGAGTGTTGAGTCGTTTGTAGCTGTTGAGTCGCTGTTGTGATGTAATTGCTTTAAGTCGTGATAAGTCGTAAATCGGTAAGGGGTTAAGTCGGTCATGTGTGTGTGGTGATGTAACTCGTTGAGTCGTGTGGTTTTTAAGTCATTTGAGTCGCGTTGTTGATAGGTCGTTGCCGAACTAAGGGTGAGTCGTAAGTCGGAAACGACTTAAGGGTCTGGGTTGTAAAAAGGCTATAAATAGGGCGTGAGTTGTACATTTTGAGGTTGTTGATTTTTGAATAAAATTCTTGTTTGATTGCTGTGTGCTTTCATCTTAAATTGGTAGTTGAGTGTTATCTCCTATCTCCACTTTCGGTTATTCGAGTGTGCTCGAATCAACGATTGTTGAAGCCGATTCGCGGAATCAAGTGCGCTTGATCAACGCTTGAAGAATTGAAGATCTTCTTTCACGGTATCGTGCGCGATCAACGTGTCGAAGATAGCTAGAATTCGGTATCTTTGTGATCAATGAATTTGGGCATTTCAGTATCTTCAATCCACCGTTTGCTACTTTCATCGATTTATATCGTTTTGTTATTATCCGCTGCGTCAGTAGCATGTGAGAGATTATTTTATGCTAAGGTGCTAATTGAGATTACCCTTGATAAGACAATCCCTCCTTCGATTATTGTTTAGCTAGATGCTGATCACATAGCTGAAGTTCATGTTAGATATAGTTGGACACCTGACATCTGTACCGCTTGTTACTTTTTTGGCCATCTTGCTAACTCTTGAACACTCCCCTCCTTGGATCCTCCTCCACCCAAGGTGCTGCTTCCTCGTCCACCTGAGCGGAGGTGGTTTCCTAAGGTTACGAACTGCTCGTCGGAGGTTGGTCCTCTTGTTCCTCCTGCCATTGCTCCAGATCATGCTACTATTCCTCCTGTTTCTAGGCCAGGACCTTCTTCCTCTCCTTCATCGGCATCGGCTCCAGAAACTTCTATTATTCCTCCTATGTTTGTGTCTCCTTCAACCTCCCTATCGATCATGTTGTTCACCCTGTGATCGTTCCTTCAGTGTGTCCCTTTATTTCCTGGGTTCCTGCTGAGTAATCATGGGAGCATAGTGCATTACGATCCTGCACACCGTTGCTTTTTCAGGTTCATATCCGGTCGTTTTGGAAAAAATTGATGCTTATACTATCAAGTTTTTGGTGATGACCTTATTCTCGCTTCGGAATATGATTTGGTCGAATGAAACAGGCATTTCTTTGAGGATAGCTCTTGGGACAGAAGTTTTATATACACTAGCGATTCTACAGACTATGTACCTGGTCTAATTCTTAAGTGATCAAACATCACCATTTTCCAACCCCATTATTCATCACCCATCAACTCTCAGATTCATTTGACTCTCACCCAAGCTAAGCTAGATTATTCGCCGTCCTCATCTTCATCACTCTATCTATTTGCACATAAGATTGATTTTCGTTATGTAATATATATGTCACACTCTTGTTCAATGAATGATTGTTATTATTTTTAATTCTCATTTATATGCTTTAGATTCTTCTTACCAGTACCTGCCTATTCTAAAGAACTTAGATATTCCTGCTTCAATTCGAGGTATGCTATTTCTGTTTTTTTTCCTTGTATATTTATTACAAAACTATAATTTTTTCAGTTTGTTTGGATTTCTTTATATGCTTTTTAGTATTCATACGCATCTTTCAGATTTGGGAACGTAGGATTGAAAATTTAATAAGCAGATTAAGGATTTATTTAATTATAGAAATTTGTATGGACTGCAAATAACTATTTGGTTTAATGTTCAAAATATTGTTAGGTTATTTTAATTTTGTGTTGGCAAATCATTTTCAGGCATGCCTTAATATAATAGTTCACCAAGATACAAAAAATATATGTTGATGAGTTAATTACAGTCAACAATACATAAACCAAGCTTTGTAAACTATTTTTTCTCTTGCGTTATATCATTTCTCTGGAAGAATATCAGGTGAAATGAATTCCAAATTGTAGTTTTTTCTGGAATACTAAATAAAAGCTTTGATTTTTTTGCTTACTTAAGCAGTCAGGCGTGATTTGTTGCCAAAATGTGCTTCTTTTGAGCAACAAGACCTTATTTGTTCTCTTTACTTCCAATGTTTAACGTAATTAGTTAGCAGTGGTTACCTCACATAGCAACACCCATTAGATCGATGATAGAATGCCTGTTAAAGAGGCTAGTTAACTTCCTTAGAAATGTATCAGTTGATTTAATACTATTCAGAGTGGGATTTGAATATTCACTTATTTAAGGTTTACGCTATGTATCAGTTGATTTCATAAATTTTCAAAATATATACTCTTATTAGTTTTGTGCACTTGGAATACAAGAGGTGGTATTTGCATTATTATGCATCTATTTTATTCTAATAAAATATGGATAATCTATTATCCATATTGATTGTCGTACCTTAGCCATTTTAGTAATATTTTTAAGAAAAGCTCGAAAAGTGCACCAAATTATTTGATCTAGATCTTTTAGTGAACCAAACTTTGAATTCACAATACCGCGAATATGATAATTATTTGTTTCTTAGGGTTTCTTGCAACTATCCCAACAAAAATATCACTTGACGAAAGCAGTAGCCTCCCTAACTACTTGGCATTTTAGATATGGCTTCAACAAGGAAACCTGGACATAACCGCATTCCAAGTATGCGAGGTATTTAATATGCAAACATTTTGATTTTTGTTTAAAAATAATTGGTAATTGATGTCCGTGAAGATTCAAAACTTGTTTAAAAATGTAATTTGCATACATGTGCATGCAGACGGAGAATCTACAAGAAAGCTACTAAATGGAGATGCCAATGATGAGAAAGTGATGATCAGAGTTCGGTGCTGTCAGTTAATAACATTCCAGAAAATTGGAAGGCCGGTGATACTTATGATTTTGGAGTGCAGTTGAACTGATTGTGTAAGGAGGCTTGTTTGTGTTTTGTTATCTTTAGCATTTGATTGGTATGGTTATAGACCCATATGATGATTTATTATTTTAGCGAATAATGATGGGGTGATTCAAATGATTGTTGAGTTAATTTTTGATGTGGTAGTAATGGTCTTCATGATATTAGTTTTAATGAAGCATATGTTTGGAATTGTAAAATGTGTTTAGATTTTTTTTTTTTTTCGTTCTTTTTACCATAGCTGCCAATCGCAATTGTAAAAATCTTATACAACCGTCAACCGTAGAAGTTAAAAGGTACTTTACAACTGTTGATCGCAAGTTATAAAAAAATCTTTTATAACAGCCACTGGCAATTGAAAAAAATTATTTTACATCTATCAAAGACCGTTGTAAAACAATATGGTTCTATCACAATTCTGGATAATACAACGGACGACTATTCGTTGCAACAAACCTATTACAACTGTTTTTGTCAGTTGTACAAGGATGTTTTTGTTGTAGTGTATATTAATTTATTAAACTTATATTTACATTCATATTGTTAACGCTTAAATTTAAACGCCAACACCCTAGTGTATAAGATGTGATTGTGAAAGCACCACCCACTTGTATGGGAATCAGAAATAAGCAGAAAGTATGTAGAAAAACAGTAAGAGACACAGTATTTATAGTGGTTCGGCTTAGGATCAAGCCTACGTCCACTTTGAAGCTCTTTATTGTTTATTTAGATACAGTTTTTTTTTACCATCAACTCCGATTACAACACACTTAGACAAATATCTCAAACCCCGATGTAGAAGAATCCTTTGAATGCATGATGAATGAGTTATTTTTCTTCACGAGATTTGTTGAAATGTCTTTGGTGATTGGAGTGATTGAAATGTTGCTTGAGTGTTGCTTGAAGTCGAGACAATAGCAGAGTAATGGCCCGTAGGAAGTCAGTCCCCAAAAGTCCTTTGAACGTTGGAAGTGGCTACGTATTTATAGGCAAACTTCCTAGGCTGAAATTGCAAAGTCATAAGTCGTGGTCGACTCATCATGAGTCGTGACCGACTCATGATGAGTCGTGAGTCGTCTGCAAGTCACTTCTTTGCAGCATGATCTTGAACTTGCCTCTGAGTCTTGTGTCGTGTGTCGGCCCATCTTTTGAGTCGTAGCGGCCTCTTGAGTCGTTGAATTGGTCTAGGCCTTGAGTCGCAGACCCTGCTGAGTCGTTAATCCACACTGTACCTTTAAAGCACTAGCTCGCTGAGTCGTTGCCACCAATGAGTCGCTGACTGCCCTACATGTTGAGTCGCTGACGCTTTAACTTATTAGGCTCCTTAAGTCGTGAGTCGCTCCTTTGAGTGGCCTTATAGGATGAGTCGTGGGCTAGTTGAGTCGCTAGTCTTGATGAGTCGGCACTTACTGAGTCGCTCCTTTACATGAGTCGGTAACTATTATGGGTCGTAGGCTCCTTGAGTCGCTCGGCGTTAACAATTGCCCCTCGAAGTACACGCTTATATCATGAGTCGTGTGCTTCGACTTTCTTCTTGAGTCGTGACCGACTCAGGGCGGCCTATGACTCGTGAGTCCTTTCTCATTCTCCCCTGCCTTGTATATAAGCTATTGCGTTGTTCTTCTTCCTCACTTGATCTCTGTCTCATCATCTTGTGACGCTATTAACGCATCTTTGAATCTCATTTCCGAAGGCGAATTCAACCCTGCTATTCTCCGATTCATCCCAACCATTATACTTCGTAAGCAAATTCAATCTTAATCCATAATAATCAACGTTGAATCACAAATTCTCATCTTTCGGCTTTAGTTTGTTTTCATGTGCTGCGCTTCACTTTGAATCGTTGTAATCGATTCTAGATCACTATTCGATACGCGAGTTCAGCAATGCACTGAATTTAAGATCGATGCGAAACATTTCAGATTGTTTCTCGGGTGATTTGTTGGTATGGAAGGACGATGGGCTCCATTGGGAATGTGACAGATCCTTGTTGCCTTAGCATTACCGGGTTAGTGGATTGAGACAGGAAAAGGGGGGCTGTGAGATGAGGCGTGATGAGGAATTCCAAGAGTTAGCGAATTAGGTTTTGCCTTTCGACCACTGATTTTGAAAAGCCTTGCAATCTCAGCCGTATACGACTCAATGCTTTAGCCATAAACCGTAGATGACTTAAACTATAAGTCGTGAACGACTCAAGCCATGAGCCGTGAACGACTCAGCACTTGGGTTACTTTCCATGACTCAACCTTTCAAACTATACACGACTCAAACCATAAGCCCTGAACGACTCAGTACTTGAGCCTCTTTTCCATGCTTGAACCTATGACCGACTCAACTAAATGCCTCCTTAGATTTGAGTCGCGGCCGAGACAGGATTTAAAGAAATTTGCATTGTTCTGATTTGAGGCTTTTTCCTTCATGCACATTACAACTTATAGAACTTAACTTAACTCGCCGCATATCCTTTAGGCCGTAACCGAGTCATCCAAATAACCAATGACTTTAACCAATACAAAGAATTATTGAGTCGTTGACGACTTAACACTTGTAAATTTTGCTTGAACTTTGAACTGTTGAACTTTGTCGTATTTTTTCCACAGGTCACTCTTGCAAGCTAATAACCTGTCTAACACAATGTTTACAGAAAATTGGGACGAATATACTGTCATTGATTGCCCACACCGAATGACAGATTAGTTAACGATAGATGATTAACTTGAATGAATTGCATATATGAAGTGCCTTTAATATATTTATTTCAAACAAAATATCAAAGCAATGCTGAAGTAGTCAATTGAAATCGACTTGCTTGCACTAATATTATGTTTGAACTTTTAAGTTAACAAGTTCTGAAATGTTTACCATCGATCAAGCATCGATTAGTGTAATCCTAGTTATATATACTTGTCACTTTTCTAGTCTTGCACAACACTTCACACTTTTTAGGAAACGCGCACCTTCGCATTTGAACATCCAGTTGCTTGTGTAGAATGACTTCTCATCAAGAAGAGCCGATGAGTCAGACTGAAGATACCTTTCCGGTAGCTATTCCTGTGGATAACCCTCCAGAGAGAATACCAACAACTCTGAATCAACGGACGTTTAATCAATTGCGCGTCCAGTTTGGCATCGATGATGCTGACGCCTTACTACCGGGGCCAAATGATACTGCCGATAGGCCACCTCTTGGTTTTGTTGCTGTCAATCGCCAAACGTGCTTAAATGGCGCTATTCCTCCTTTTAACGACTTTCTTCAACAGTTCTTGCTTCGGCTGTCTATCTCTCCATTCCAATTACACCCCAATGGCTATGCTATTCTGATGGGGTTATGTGTTCTATTTAGGAGAACCTTGGATCGACTACCAAGCTTCGGGGAGATCTGTTATTTTTGCTCATTTACAAAAATTAAAGACCATCCCTCCATTGTGGTTATAAGAAGCGCTCGAAACCGCAAACTTATTACTGATCTCCCCGAAAGCGCTCACGGATTTTTGAATCAGTTTTTCTTCGTTCGTTGCCCTCCAGGGTTTTATGCCATCTGGAGAGTAGGAAGTAAGATTTCCTGTCTATATTCTTTCCGCTTTGAAGCCATTTTTGAGATCCGAACTTTTAGTTGCTAACTTCATTCTTTGTTCCTGTTTTAGCGCTTCCACCCCCTACCAGGGACCCAAGTTTTAAGCAAATTTTAGAAAGATTAAATGCTGTGCCGGCAGAAGAAAGGAGCATAAAGTTTCTGCTAAGCGATGAATTTTTACACCAATACGGACTTCTCCATCCCTCTCGCTTTACTCAGCCTCATGAAGCCCCGACTGAAGTTCCCGATTCTCCGACGAAAACTCTCGACGCCTCGGTCTCCACTAAAGATCGTGTGCAGGGAGAAACTTCTACTGGAACTCCATTAGTGAAGTTCTCTACTCCACGAGACGACACGGGGTCATCCGAAAAGTCCGCGCTTCCCCCCATTACTGAAGAAGAAGAGGAGCAACCTTCCCAAACTATGAAAAATGCCGATAAAGGAACTGATGGAGGGAACCAGGCTAGGCATGACGATGATGATGTCTTTGGGGATTTAAGTGACTTATTTATCTCTTCCCAAGAGCTCTCTAAAGATGATCCTGCTCGTGGTAAAGTTATACCTCCAACAATTGAAGCGACATCTGCCCTCCAACTGACTCCAACTCCTTTATCCCAAGAATTGCCACCGATAACGAAACCTATTACATCCCCCCAACTGAGAAGTGGTTCGTTAGCCCAACGCGAGTAGTTTGCACTTCACACACCACTTAAGAATTTTCCAGCACACTTATGCACTTATCTTCTTATGCTTTAAAGATTTCTGAAGCTTATCTTTTCTTATTTCAGATTCTCCAATGACACGCGGTGGATCATACTATCAAGATTTTCAACGCTATGGTGGGCGTGGACAGTATAATTATGGGCGCTACTTCTCGTCCTATAGGGAGTCTGATGAAGAGAGGGCTGCTCGAAAAGCTCGGGAAAGGAGGGATGCCGAAGAACGTCGTGATAGAAGGGATAGGGATGAGCATCGCGACTCCCCGCAGAGAGGTGACGATTCCTATAAAAGGAAATCACACGATGACCGGGGAAAAGGTCATGTAGTAGAAGATTCGAGCAAACGAGCTCGACATGGTGAGAGACATGCTTCCACCACTCCCGACAAGCCTACTGCCCCTGCCCCTCTTGATATTTCTTCCGACTCTCCTGCTCTCGGAAAGGAGGACATTCAGACAATAATAAGCAGGCCTAAATTTCAAGTGGGGCCTGGCCCAGCCACCTTACAAAGTCGCTTTCCACAATGGTGCTTAAAAGGCGTGAGATTCGATCTTGACCTGGTTCCAATCGACAAGCCCGCCATGCTGCGAAATCTTGACGCTGTTAAACTTGACATCGAGAGGGTGTCAAACTGGCAGAAGCTTGTTGATGAGCTTCAACGAGTTAACCGCGCCAACTTAGAGGCCATGCTCACCATGGAAAATGATAAGGCTGAGTGGCAAAAGGTCCTTGAGCAGCATGATACCGAGATGAGAAGCATTACTTCCTACAACGAGGAGCTTGAAGCAAAGGTCGAGAAGTTGAGAGATGAGCTTGCTGCTTCCTCTACCTCATATTCTCAAAAAGAAGAAGTGCTTCTCAGACAGGTAAGAGATGCTCATGCCAGCCAACGGGATGCTGAGGATAGGCTCGAAGCTCAGAAAAGAATTAATGAGGGCTACATTACTGATGTTGCGGAGCTCCAAATGAAAAACAAATCCCAGGAAGCGGAGATACAAATGCTCAAACTTCAGCTTTCTAAAACGGAGAGGGAGCGCGATGAGGCCGTCGCCGGCAGAATCGCAGCTGAGGAATCTCACGAGGAGACTAAGAATAGCTTTGGCTCGACACTATTCGACTTCTACTTACATAGCGTCTTGGGGCGTGGAAGCCTTGCTTTTCTAGGTCCCAAGTACGAGATCACTTTAGCCGAAGTGTGGGAGGCTGCCCTCGATATGCTTGGTGCTGAGGGTGCTGGTTATGATGAGTCAGCCTTGGAAAGGCATTATTTTGATGAGGACGCTCGCACTGCTCTTGCCAGGGGAAAGGAACAACTTGCTAAACTAAGAACCGAAGCGACAGAAGGGGGGCAGGTTGAAGGAACTACTTCAACTACCCCGGTTCAGCCACCTTCTTTGTCCGAAATCAACATCATTGGTTCCAGTTCCCATTTTGCTTCTCCTACTAAAATTACTACTGAGATTACAAGTGTACATGGTGGAGATGAGGGCGATGAGAGCGCTGACGCGCAAGCATATGAAGTTGATATCAGGAGATCAGCTTCACCAGGTAACCTCACTGTTAATCCCGCCACTGTCAATTCTGTTCAAGCGGGTTATTCATTTGCTTCACATGAGTTTCATGAACTCCTTGGTTATCTTCTCAATCTCGATGAGCCTTCATCTCCTCTCTCCACTAACTTTATTGGTGAGCCTTCATCTCCTCTTTTTACTGACTTTAACCTCTTTTCTTCTGTAGAGAAAGCACCAAGTACTGCTCAAACTTCTACCCCTCCAGTTATCCTTCCTCCATCTCTTCAGGTGGCGCCTCCTACTGCCTCGCAACCCAGATCACAGGAAGAACAAATAGAGGCTCTTCACGGCTTGGATGATCCCGTCGCTTCGCAAGAGCAGAAAGATGAGAGACTTGAAGGAGGTGATATATCCCCGGAGCGAACTCCTTCTGACGACGTTGTTCTATCTAAACTTGTCACTCCGGGGAGTGAGTCTTCCTCGCAAAGGAGAAAGAAGCGTGGGACATCCAAGAGGAGGGGGAAGAAAATCATCGCCACTGAAGAGGAGCCGGAAGTTGAACCGGTTGCGCCTTCCTCTCCTACTTCCCTTATGCCCACCGATCGTCCTGAAAAACTGATCATCCGGCCGGGTAAAGGGTCTAAAGGCAGCAAAAAAGAAGTGAAGATCTTTAGTTTCTAGTTTTTTGTGTTTTGCATGTACTGGCCGAGAATTGTGCGGGTACCGGCCCCCGCTTTTCTTTATTTTGAGACCTGTACCTGCACTATAATTGAATAAAATGATTCTTCGTTTGTACAAACTTTTGTTTGAATTAGAGAGTACATTTGTTATTCGTTTTGGCATGAGTTCATTTGATATTGCAGCGAGCTCATGGTATGTTACTTGAGCGTTACCTTTTGCTGGTTTAGTTATATCATACAGTGTGTAATTATACTATATTGCCCCCATTCCATAAGTTTGCTGCAATATTCTATACTTCGAGGGGACTTGCACTCTTATTCGCTAAAGAATAATTATGTTATTTTTATTTTAAAAAAGAATTCTTGTAGAGTACAACCCCCTTCGTATGAGTTTCTACGCGCTTTGTCCTTTGAAGAAATCACTTCTTTCTTTTTGCTTAAGTACATTTTCTTTTTTGCCGAGTGATTTCTTTTATGTAGCAAAGCGGACCTCTGAAGGGTACTTTAACTCCTTTTCTCTTCTCTTCTTCTTCTTTTTTTTTTTTTTTTTTTTTTTTAAAAGAAGATCATTTTCCAGAATAGGTAAATTACTTTTCCTTTGTGAGTTAAAGCATGCCCCTGATGAGGATTTTTTTTTTTTTTTATATATATGGAAAGTTGTACCTCTGAGGAGGGATTTTTTTTACGTTTCAACACTTGAAAGTTTTATTTCAATCTCGGCGAAACGTGTACCTCCAAAGAGTTTTGCCTTAGAAAGTCTTTCCACGTTTCAACACTTGGAAGTTTTATTTCAATCTCGGCGAAACGTGGGCTTCCGAAGAGGTCTTTCTTCTTGATTGTGCCTCCGAAGAGGTCTTTATTTTGCTTGTCTTTCAACTCCGGTGAAGTGAAATTCCGAAGAGCGGCTGTTACACTTCAACTCCTGGTGAAATATGCCCCCGAAGAGGTCTTTATTTTGTTTGCATTTCAACTCTGGTGAAGCGCAATTCCGAAGAGCGGCTGTTACACTTCAACTCCTGGTGAAATGTGCCCCCGAAGAGGTCTTTATTTTGTTTGCATTTCAACTCTGGTGAAGCGCAATTCCGAAGAGCGGCTGTTACACTTCAACTCCTGGTGAAATGTGCCCCCGAAGAGGTCTTTATTTTGTTTGCATTTCAACTCTGGTGAAGCGTAATTCCGAAGAGCGGCTGTTACACTTCAACTCCTGGTGAAATGTGCCCCCGATAGGGTTTGCATCGCCTGGAAGTTACTCTCTCATGGTTGGAGGGTCATGACTTCTCCAATCTTTTTTGTTGAGTAGAGAACTTTCTTTTTTGTGGCATATATCCCATTAGGGGTCTTTGTAGAGAAGCATTTGGCCTCTGAAGAGGGCTTTTGGCCTCCGAAGAGGGCTTTGGTCTCTGAGGAGAAGCATTCGGTCTCCGTAGAGAAGCATTCGGCCTCTGAAGAGGGCTTTTGGCCTCCGAAGAGGGCTTTGGTCTCTGAGGAGAAGCATTCGGTCTCCGTAGAGAAGCATTCGGCCTCTGAAGAGGGCTTTTGGCCTCCGAAGAGGGCTTTGGTCTCTGAGGAGAAGCATTCGGTCTCCGTAGAGAAGCATTCGGCCTCTGAAGAGGGCTTTTGGCCTCCGAAGAGGGCTTTGGTCTCTGAGGAGAAGCATTCGGCCTCCATAGAGAAGCATTTGGCCTCTGAAGAGGGCTTTTGGCCTCCGAAGAGGGCTTTGGTCTCTGAGGAGAAGCATTCGGTCTCCGTAGAGAAGCATTCGGCCTCTGAAGAGGGCTTTTGGCCTCCGAAGAGGGCTTTGGCCTCTGAGGAGAAGCATTCGGTCTCCGTAGAGAAGCATTCGGCCTCTGAAGAGGGCTTTTGGCCTCCGAAGAGGGCTTTGGTCTCTGAGGAGAAGCATTCGGCCTCCATAGAGAAGCATTTGGCCTCTGAAGAGGGCTTTTGGCCTCCGAAGAGGGCTTTGGTCTCTGAGGAGAAGCATTCGGTCTTCGTAGAGAAGCATTCGGCCTCTGAAGAGGGCTTTTGGCCTCCGAAGAGGGCTTTGGTCTCTGAGGAGAAGCATTCGGTCTCCGTAGAGAAGCATTCGGCCTCTGAAGAGGGCTTTTGGCCTCCGAAGAGGGCTTTGGTCTCTGAGGAGAAGCATTCGGTCTCCGTAGAGAAGCATTCGGCCTCTGAAGAGGGCTTTTGGCCTCCGAAGAGGGCTTTGGTCTCTGAGGAGAAGCATTCGGTCTCCGTAGAGAAGCATTCGGCCTCTGAAGAGGGCTTTTGGCCTCCGAAGAGGGCTTTGGTCTCTGAGGAGAAGCATTCGGTCTCCGTAGAGAAGCATTCGGCCTCCGAAGAGGGCTTTTCATCTCACGGGAATATGTCGACCGATTGTGGTGAAATGTGTGCCCCAGAGGAGGGTTATTGTCAGGAAGTTTGGAGTTTCCTTTTCTTGTCTGGATGGATTCTCGGGAGTGTGTTGGCTGGTAACTCCACGACTTTGTAACGAGAGAGACACCTTTTTCGATGGAGCCCGCTTGAGGTCTCTATCCCCTGAGGAATTATGCCTTCAAAAAGGGCTGGCACTTCCGAAATGATCTTTTGTTGGCTGATGCTTGCTCTCGCATACTTTTTTGCCGTTGATTCATGTTGACAATTCCCATTACTTTGCAAGGGTCATTGCTTTTAGCTGCCAAGCCTCTCCCTTACCCAAAGGAATATATTTTATAGTTAAGCAAATTGGTGGTGGCAGATGTAGGTTCTTTAACTGGCCGTTTGTTTGTTCATACATTTGCGGTTAGCTATATATGATCTGCTTTTATCCCCCTTGCTTACTTTCGGTTGAAGTTCTCCTTTTGTAAGATTTGGATATGGGAATTTTGAATGGCTCAGTGCTTGACTACTGGATGTTGTTGCGGATTGCTTCGTCTCATGACTGGTAAGTCTTGTTTTTATGGCCTGCATTATTAAATGGTCTTTTTAGCAACACGCTCAACGTATTTCATACGCCAAAATAAAACAGAGCAGTTTATAATAGTAGGGAACACGAGAATTATAGTGATTTAGCCAGAATTGGGCCTATATTCACTTTACTGCTGTTGTTATTCGCCTGCCTTGCAATTGCCCTTAACAAGAGAATCATATATCTGTAAATTTATTGCAATATCTCAGCAGAGTTTTTATGTAAAATATGGATGTAAGTGGCTATTATTCCAAGTTCTTGGAATTGGTTCTCTTTTGACAGTTGCGAACTTGATTGATTATATTAGCAGTGCCTCAGTGCCATCCTTAAGTGTGCACTATCTTCTTCTGTTGGCGGGTGGTTTTAACTGAAGAAGCATACTCTAGCCAAATCTTATTTATTTGCTTAGAGTATTTCTTATTTAGGTTTTGCCCCTGGACTTTCGTCACTTAGGACTTGCTTTAGAAAGCTACCAAGGGTTGCTTGATATTGTAACGAATCGGCTGGACATTGATTGCCTGCAAATTTAGATCGATAATTTTAGTGACATTCTTAGAATATTTCACATATCGAAATAAAATAAGCGACTTGTAATAATAGGGAGAACAAGGCTTATAGTTTTTATTATTTATTTGCACTGTCTTTATAACAGATTTTGATACAAGAATTATTGGATCAGCATTCCTTTATAAATTTGAAACATAGTATTCAAGTAAAGTAAGAAAGCAGTTGTTGCCCCAAGCTTTAGGGATTGAATCTTTTGGCTTGAAAGGATTGGATGGCAACGTTTTTCAGAATCGAAACTTCCTTTCACTTTGAAGGTCTTCCTGAAGCGTGTGCATGTCTTCCCGTCTCATCCAATTTTTTCCTACCTGGTGAGGGCTTGCTGTGACGATACTGATGATAGGACCTTCATTTCCCTGTGCCACGGTTCTTTTATTTGAGCTACATTGTTGAGCGGACACCAGCTGCACCTTGGAGGATGAGGAGTAGTTAATTCCATCTCTTTTCACATATTGTTGCAGTTCATTCTGTTTGAGCAACTCTTCAATCTCCTTCCTTAAATGGCGACATTGATTGGTGTCATGGCCAGGCTGATTGTGAAATCGGCAGAATTTTCCATTGTCTGTTGCGCTTCTTCTCAACAGAGATGGTTTGGGGTACACAACAACATCCTTTGTTGCCAAGAAGATATTTTCCGGAGTGTCGGTCAAGGGAGTGAAGTCAGAGGATCTGAAGCGTCGAGCTTTTTTCAAGAGCTTCTGCTTTCTTTTCCCTCCATCGTCCTCTCTTTGTTCAATCATCTCCGGTATGTATTCTTCATCGTTACCAGGACTCAATGGGTAGTCGTCAACTATTCTCTCGAAAGTTGCCCTTGACAAACGTTCGTGGATAGTTGGTCGTGGCCATGAACTTTCTGTTTGGGAGAATGGTCCAATAATGCCAGTTGCTCGTTGAGGAATATTCCATTCTTCTGAAACCTGAGCCTCCTTAGCAATGGTTTTTATATTGCTTTCTAGTCGACGGACTTCCTCTTGCAATGTGTTCATCTTGTCCAGTATTCTATTACTTTGAACTTCCATGTGTTGATATATTCCATAAATCACAGCATTTAATTCAGCCTTTGTGACCCCAATAGTTGAAGCTGTTTCCCCTAATGCGGGAAGAGCAATGGCGTTGCTGCTAGTACCTTCAAACCTCAAAAACTTTCGTTTCCTTTCAGAAGCCATAATTTCTGCTAGACTTCTAGTCTTCAAGGAAATTCTCTCTACAAATCTTCTGTAAAGCAATGATAATAGAAGTCCTGAGTTCAATTCTCAGTGAAAGCACCAGTGTATAAGATGTGATTGTGAAAGCACCACCCACTTGTATGGGAATCAGAAATAAGCAGAAAGTATGTAGAAAAACAGTAAGAGACACAGTATTTATAGTGGTTCGGCTTAGGATCAAGCCTACGTCCACTTTGAAGCTCTTTATTGTTTATTTAGATACAGTTTTTTTTTACCATCAACTCCGATTACAACACACTTAGACAAATATCTCAAACCCCGATGTAGAAGAATCCTTTGAATGCATGATGAATGAGTTATTTTTCTTCACGAGATTTGTTGAAATGTCTTTGGTGATTGGAGTGATTGAAATGTTGCTTGAGTGTTGCTTGAAGTCGAGACAATAGCAGAGTAATGGCCCGTAGGAAGTCAGTCCCCAAAAGTCCTTTGAACGTTGGAAGTGGCTACGTATTTATAGGCAAACTTCCTAGGCTGAAATTGCAAAGTCATAAGTCGTGGTCGACTCATCATGAGTCGTGACCGACTCATGATGAGTCGTGAGTCGTCTGCAAGTCACTTCTTTGCAGCATGATCTTGAACTTGCCTCTGAGTCTTGTGTCGTGTGTCGGCCCATCTTTTGAGTCGTAGCGGCCTCTTGAGTCGTTGAATTGGTCTAGGCCTTGAGTCGCAGACCCTGCTGAGTCGTTAATCCACACTGTACCTTTAAAGCACTAGCTCGCTGAGTCGTTGCCACCAATGAGTCGCTGACTGCCCTACATGTTGAGTCGCTGACGCTTTAACTTATTAGGCTCCTTAAGTCGTGAGTCGCTCCTTTGAGTGGCCTTATAGGATGAGTCGTGGGCTAGTTGAGTCGCTAGTCTTGATGAGTCGGCACTTACTGAGTCGCTCCTTTACATGAGTCGGTAACTATTATGGGTCGTAGGCTCCTTGAGTCGCTCGGCGTTAACACATATATGACACATATAAATTAATATATATTGAAATATGTATTTATATGAAAATATACTTAAATACTTGCACATAAACATACATTCACGAATACAAAACATATACATAAACACAACACTCCATAAACACACGTAGAATGCACACATATTATTACACAACATACACAAGACCTAAACACTCTAGCTTACTCAACACAAATGCGCACGCATTTACACACACACAACACGCATATATTCACCACTCACGCACACAAAACATTGATACATACACACACAACTACAACAACACACCTACACATGAACATATACATGCAACCTCTCACAAAAACAAAAAACAGCAGTTCTTACGCAAGCACACAATCCACAACAATTCACAAATCTAACCTAATCCACACACACACAATCACACAACCCTCACAAACATAGTACGCCCAACACATACATACACACACACACATAATATAATAATGCCATCAGAGTGCAACATATATCAAATATCATCTATCTCGGTATAATGCAATAAACAATCAACATGCAACTCTGTATCAACTACACATAGAGGGCATTAATGTTGTACAAATATAATATAACAATCCTAAATATTTATCTCCTCTAAGCTAATGAAACAAGTATTGGTCATGTCGTCACTGTACCTAAAATATCTTGGACTGACCCAAGTATAACATAAATAACATACGGATTAGACTATGCCTACTCATGTACAACAATGTGGGTTAACACAGAGTACATAGAATAATAATAATAATATAATACTCCAACATAGATAACTAAATAATCAAATAACAAGTCAAAGGATACATATAAATATAGTTGTCGTTGTATATAATACCATAAATAATCACCAAGGCATCACATTACCCAAATATCTTAAATCCATAAGAAACAATCAGCACTGATATCAAAAGATGTTATCATTCATATGGAAGCACACCAAATTAGAAATCACTGAATCAATATAAATAGATGAATCATACATATCTAGAAATCATCATCCAACCAAAATACTAATAATGAGCTATCCTCAAGTGAAGTCAGGCTGTAACGAAGCAATGTCCATAATCTCTCTAAATCTCATATTATAAAGTACCACTATCAAATCAATAAATCAATAAGATAAATTCGAACTAGCTCATAACAATATCGGAATGTAATCAATAAATAGCAGGCTATTCGCTAAAGAAGAACACAGGGTTGACTATACTCTAGGCACAGTCTTAGGAACAATCTCACCTCATATATGCTTATCTACCATACACAAACTGAAACCAAATGGGAAATCGATGGCCGTATGCCCACTCCAAGAACTAAGGTCTACTAGCTGTATGCTTTGTGGCCAGACCTGTTCCAATAACCTTAGTTACCTCGATCGACATCGTGACACATGTCCACTAATTGCTCATCAACGCGTAGCCTTGGTCATGATCCTGCTTTGCCCATACAGGTAATAGACTGATGACATAAGCTACACAAGGGGCTATGCTTTGCCTCTATAAGTAATAGATTGATAGCCTAAGCTACACAAGGGGCTATGGGCATATACCCATCTACTATGATGCACATCCAATATAATGGATCTGAGGTGCAACCCTACGATCAGGCTGCCAGGGTAGATACTAGCCAATCTGGTTTACTCCTAAACTATGAGGTGGAACAAGACAAAGGTAGACAAAGACTAATAATATATACAATGGTCGTCACATGACTCTACATAGTCACCACATGACTCTCAAATACTCAACGATGCGAGTATCACATTCAACATATCCCCAAATTGGGTGTCATCCATGAGCAAAAGAATAACCAAACAAATAACACAATGGTGTCCCATATCACCCTTGTTATTAGTCAGTTTATTCAGTTCTCACACATCGCACTTTCCCTTTTTCATTCTATATAACGAGTTCAAAGAATAACCGAAAAAGTGTTGCCGAAAGTCCCATACTAAACGGTTTCACCAATCTGTTTATTCAGGTTTCTTGTCACACATAATAAATACCAATGAATCAAACAGAAATATGTCATCACCGTATCATCTTAAAGTCATCAACTGGATCAATATCAAATAGCGAATCACTTATATCATCAGAATCAATATAAGTAAGAAAAGAAATCAGAAATTGATATAAAAATAGATTATTCAAATAAATATAAATAAATGAATCGATACTTAATAATGAATCATTCAAAAACATATATTTACGTATAACAAAATAAATACTAAATGATGAATACATATTCCAGAATTAATTAAATAATTATCTTAACTCAGATATAGTTTAATATTTACAATAAACACCTGATTCCCTAGTCTTATATATATTTAATCGATTATCAAATATTTACTAATAACATTAGAAGTCACATTCTAAATTCCCAAAATAGTTTATAAAACTGAATATCGCATACAACATTTGTTCCACAATTATCAACAACTAACCACTATTATAAATAGTTATAAAACATTGAAATTAATTTAATTAATTATAAAAAATTAAATACATTTGCAAAAACTTGAATTATATTAAAATATAATAAATATACTTTGAAATCTATAAATTAACAATTAAATACCATTTCATGCTTTCCATTTAGATAATACTATTGAATTAACTATGTTAATTATTAAACTTATATTTACATTCATATTTATATGTATCATATATATATATATATGGAAGTTATGTATTTGTATGAAATATATTCAAATTATTGCACATAAACACATATGTATTCACACATACATAACATATATATATAAACACAACACTCCATAAACACACATAACACGCACATACAATTACACAACACCTAAGCACTCTAGCTTACTCAATACAAGCGCGCGCACACATACATTCACCATTCATGCACATAAAACACATACATATATACACATACAGAACTACTACAACAATCTACACATGAACATATACACGCAACCTCTCATAAACACAAAGCACAACACTTTTAACACATGCACAAAACTCACACAAGCACATAGTACACAACACATTCACAAACCCAACCCAATCTACGCATAGAGTCATATAACCCACAAAAATATTGTACACACAACACATATATAGACACATACACATGCAATAACATACATACACAAAAACACATTACACAACACATGCATAAACTCAGTCTTGCATCCCTAGAAATGAAACCACACATACTGTAACGACCTGTAAGATTTTAATAAACTTTATCGTTTTATTAACGTATTTAATTGGATTATGGTGAAATTTTTAAATAAATTAATTTGCAAATAAAAAGTTAATATATGGATTACGTCCAATTAAACATAGCAGATGGCAAAATTTCAATTTATTTTATGAAAATTTATTTATTATGTAATTCTATTAAATTCAAGCTAGCTAATAATTGTTGATAATAAAAAAAAAATTTCTAATGCAGAATATTTTACATAGAAAAATTCTAAATCCTCATCTGAGAAAGGCGTCATCTTTAGTTTTTCAAAATCCGGACTTCTATAGCTTCGTCGTTCTTATTTTCTGCATTCTACTGCATTTTTTTTTCTACTAGTGAAAAATTCGAATTTTTATAACTCAATCATACCACTGATAACTGTATACCATTGTGAGCGCCTCGTCGTGCTGATCTCAAAAGTATATTTATTTCTGTATTTCGGAACCCGGTGTACAACGGAAGCAATAAATTTGTTCGTTTTAATGACACCATAAATTGTGCCTCCTTAGCTTCTCCTTATTTCGTTTCGATTTAAACCGTGCTACCCAATATAAATTTATTACTTTAAATTTACAGCTATAAACATTATTTGACCGTTTCTCTTACATTCATTTCACTTAAGAGATACGTTTCCGGTAGCTCTAAGTTCATTTCTCTTTTGGCTTCTATTCCAATAGCATACGTTACTTTTATAATTTCCTATTTATAATACATTGTTTTATAACTCCCAATTCAATGCTAACGTTATGTGCTTTATTTCAAACAGCTCAATTGAACTTTTGAATTCTCTGTTCATTCAACTCATCGCCGTTTTGCTATTAGTATTTGTTTCCTGATTTCATCATCAAACGTCTCTACTCCTAATTATTAGTAAATTTAGAATCAACGTTTGTTGCTTAATTTATGGCATACGTTCTAATCTTTTGCTTTTATCATTTAGAAATCGAAACGTTTCTTTTGCTTTTGAATTTTGTAACGTTTGATAATAATTACTCTCCATAGTATAATTGCCTACGTATTGGGACCTAGGAAATAAATAAAATTAAGAAAACGTATAACTTGCAAGAAACAATAGATTACTTTATTTGTTTATCTGGTTTCAAACGAGTGACCATTTATTTCGGGAGAAACCGTTTCTTTTGCATGTGTAAAAATCTACCATCATCTTTCTAGATCTGTTCATATATTTTTTTCCTTCCGCCTCCTTTTATTTTGCTCTCAAATTTCCACCATCTTCTTTCCAGAACTCTCCCATGCAAACAAATCCATTTATTACTCGACCTATATATATATATAACTCTATGGATTCACGCACCTTTCCTTCTCTGTTTTAATATAACTCTTCATTTCTTTTTCTCTCTCTCTTCTTTATTTCTATTTATAACTTTGTCAGAAACGTATGTGTCTATATAATTTATTTATTCCTTTCTCTGTTCATTTTCTTGCTTTCAAAATGTCCTTTCCTTTGTTATTCCCTTAATTTTAGTGCGTTACTTTACACCACTACAGGACATTTATTTATGTACGTTTCACTATGTTTCTTATATAATTTGATAAGCTGCACTTTTCTCTCCTTAATTTCTTTCTTCCATCATGATTCTAAAGACTTCTGCAAAAATATATATATATATATATATATATATATATATATATATATATCACAGCATCTCTACATTCCTACTTTCTTTCTTCATTCTATAAACATATTTTTCCCTTACCTGAAGCCTCTCAGATCTGTTCTTCTCCTACAAAAAAAAAAAACACACACATAAGAAACGCATAAAATAACAGGCAGCAGCCGCCTTCCATCCCTCTATCCTCTCTCGTTCATCACCTCCGCACTCTCACCTCCGCCTCGGGTACCACTGCATCTCCCACTTCAACTGGTGAGTAGCCACCTTTATTTGTATGCACAATTTTTTTAAATGCAATTATTTGAACGTATGCGTGCTTAGTTAGGATAACATATGATTAGTTTGGGTTTAGGTCACGTTAGTCTTATATATATGAGTATAGAATGTCTGCATATATTTGTGTAGTAAATTGTTTGCATATTTTACTTAAATAATTTTAAAGTATCAAATTGTTTTTCCTTCAAAGATATATATATATAGGTTAGTTATAGACAAAAGTATATGTATATGAGCTTTATGAGATGTACGTCTACGTAAGTTTTAAAGTATACATTATACATATACGCACAGCTGTTATATTTTAAAGTGGTATTTTATATAGATTTTTTTTTTTTAGTAAATTTTCGTTCTGATTAAATTTTATACATGTTGATGTTCACGTAATTTATAGGTTTTAAGATGTATAAGTTAAGTTATATATATATGACTTTATTTACGCATATAAAATTTTAAAAGTGGTATGGTCTGTTTATACGCATGGTTAGTAAAGGTGATTTATTTATTTATAATATATTGTTTTGCCGTTTATATATGTCACAGTTTTTAAAAATGGAGGAAAGGACAGTACATGTGTTCATTTGAAGAAGTCTGTGTCTATTTTGTTAGTACGCATATAATTTAAGTATGTTCATATAGGTGGAGTACAGACTTGCAGTGCATTATAATAACAAAAATTTTATGGATTATTTTATAAGTTGTTATATAGTTTTGTTTTATAAATATGTTATTTACGTATGTAAGTATTTTTTTAAAAAAATGTAAGTATTTTTAAAATTGTAAGTATTTTGTATAAATACATATTTTATAAACTAAGTTTACATTAGTTTATATGTGTGAGTATCGGCTGTTAGTTCATATATGGTATAACAATAAGTAATATAATATGGTTGATGTTATAATAAGTTAGGTTACTGTAAGTGTATTTGTGTATATACATTGAGTTACATTTTATAGAATATGTCCTTAAGTTATTAAGTATTTAGGTCGTGTCTGCATATCAGATTTGTTCAGTACATGAATTATAAAAGTTCGCTTATACCATTTATCTTCATCGTTTCAGTTCTGATCTGATCCGTTTCAATTAGCTTTGATCGAATTCGTGCCGATTTTGTTTTGCTTGGATTTGAAATTTAATTTCAGTATCCGTAGCAGTGTGCATATCCGTATCACCTTCTGTATTCTCGTTCATCTCTAGCCTTGAAAGGTGAGCAATCACTCACGATTAACGTTCTTTTATTTATTAAATGTGATTCAATTGAAACGTCAATTGAAATATGCTGCTGTTAGTTGTTTACTGTTACGACTGCTATCATCTGTATCTGTTCACCTATGACACCTGACACCATTATCGGTTAATTATTTATGTGATAATAATACAGATTGGTTGAAAATTTACTGATTGATTGATTGTCGTTTAAATTGGATGTTAATTACTATTGTTAAATGATAACTAGTTTGCTAGTAAGATTTGAGGTGGTATAGTTTACAAAGAAAACGGATTATATACGATGGACCTTGATTGATTAAACCTGACCCCGCCATATGTAAATTTGATTAGTTTAATTTGACCCATTAATTGTCGTAGGAATTGATAAGTTATACTTTAAAGCTTTGAACATAGTTTGGATTAACTGTTGTAATACTAAACTGAAATTGAAATGGAACGACAATTGAAAAACTGAAATGTAATAATCTGTAATCTACATGAAATGATAGTGTAGATTTTAGAAATAATTATAAAAATAACAATGCGAATTAATAAGATCATTTCGGAGTTATTTGATTTAATCTATTGAATTGTTATTGATTGTTGTTATTGCTTGTTTACTTACTTTGACACTATCCCTGTCATCACACTGCAAGTTCCCTTTGTTATGTTTGATTTTTGAATTAAAATGGGTTGAAAAATAGGCCCAAGCGGGTTTCGTTTAATTAAATTTGGGATTACGGGTTGAAATGCTATCCACCCGTATACATTTAGTGTACGTATTGAAATGATAATAGCCATAACACTTTGACCATATGAAGAAAAAAAATCTATGGTCTTATTAAATGTAAATTCTTAAATACATCTATAAAGGGTAATGATAAATATAGAGTTAATTATATCTAGTTAATCAAGATTTGATTAAATACATAAATTATGATAAATAATTTATGTAAATTTTATTCGGATAAATTTTGCAATAATATTGAAAAATTAAGGTTGAGAAATAAATTTGGGTTATTGTAAAATGATGTTTAGATAAGGATTTATTTATTTAAATCAATTTGAAATTTATCGAATGAGATATTTCACGTTTAATAAAATTTGAGAAATCTTGAGAAAGATGTAATTTAAAGTCACTAAAATGGTATTGAATAAGGGAAGGTTCAAACTAAATAATAATGATGTAAAAACCAAGAATCTATATGAAACTGTTAAATTTAACATCTAAGTATTTAAGCCATGAACTGTATTGAAATTAAATGGTTTAGAAATTTGGTATGTATTTGGGACCAAGATAGTTGAATTTGTTATGTAGATAACTAATTGAATTTAATGGAAATTGAGGTTGAACGAAGTCTGGAAATTTGTATTTAGAGAACTAGATTGGGAAATTTAGGGGAAATATTAAATACTTAAAGTATGGAAACATATTGAAATGGAAAGGGTAATTAGGATATCAAATCCAGATTTGAGATTTATAATTGAGATTGAATTTAATTTAAATGGAAAGGTCAGGTTGATGTGAACGATTTGTTAAGTTAAGGAAATTGCAAGTGCTTTACCATATACAGCATTTAATATATATAAATACTATTTGGGAAATATAATTATTCGAAGTGAATTTGACATTTGGGTTTGAAGTATAAATTAAGTGAATGACCACGATGTAATAGTGTATATTTCTACCCTGTAGATAGTTCTATGGACCCTTAGAGGATGGTCATCCCAAACATCCTTTAAGTTATTTGTATTTCAGTTGATATTTCACTTGAGTTGGATTTATTGATATACGAATGTTAATCCTGACTCGAGTGTTTTGTGTTTTGCTTTACGCTCGGGTCAGACCGAGTAATACAACTTTAGAGACTCACCTTTGGAGATTGGAGCTTCATTTGGAGATCCAACTATCGTTTCAGCTTTCAGTTTTCTAGATTGACTGGTTCAGAGAAGTCATCGGCTCGTACTGAAGACTTTTCTGTATTCCAGAGATTCTGATGTATTTTATTTTAAACTCTGATGCATATAGTAGCTTCATGAACTACTATTTTTCTATTCCGCTGCATTATATTACTCTGTGTCTGTGATCTGTGATTGGTTTATTTACTGTATATTTTAGGTTTTGCCAAATTAAATTAACAATTCGGTATTTTGAATTATTCAAGTCGTACATGTACGGTTTTAGTGTCGATTTGAATGGTCCAAAATAGCGGGTCGTTACAGTTGGTATCAGAGCTTTGGCTCAAGTCAAAACTTAGCATATATGGTAAATTTATTACAGAATCACTTTCATTCGAGTTGAATCTCTTCCTTTTTGACTCGATTTCCTTTGAATTTTGGAATGTCCCTCAGTTTCGAAATTCATTCTTGTCTCTCCCTATTTATATTCGTTCGATTCTGGAGTATTCCATAACTTCACTGAATGATTTGTAAAAGGGGTGAATCTCCTTTTCAGTTGGCATTGATTCACCGAAGATTCATGTATCCTCGGTTTACAATGCTGCTATATCTAGTTATGCCGAATTCTATATCGGGCGATCGAATGTCGATTTGCCTAAGAATTCCGCATCAATCATATTCCTGAAATCACGATTGACCCGGTTAAGGTCGCCCGCGATTTATAGAAGTATATCCATCTTCTATTTTGTAATTTAATTATCTCATCTTCGATCGAGTCTATCTTCGAATCAGAATTCTATGGATTGGAGTTCCTCTAATTCAAATCTCTATCTTTGTTTTGAAATCCATTCTTAAAATTATCCTTTGAAAATCGGGTATGTTTGCATTTTGAAATTTGTTTTAAATATCGAAATTATTATTTTGATAACTATGATTTTATTCTATATATAAAAGTGAAATGTTTTCCATAAGGATTATATACCTATATACAAAACAAATAAGAAATGTTATTCTATATATAAAAAAAAAGGTTTTGAAAGGATTTGAAATTTTGAAAAATTATAAGAAATTGATTTATATAAAAATGATTTATAACTGAAGTGTTAAATTTGAAATTCGAGAATTGAATTCCGGTATTTTGAAATTGGTTTTAAGATTTTGGAAAATATATATAAATAATACGATTTAAAATTATTTTTTTTGAATAAGAAATGTTTCAAATAAGCTCAAATGAATTCCAATAATTTTAAAGAAATTTCAAAGAAGTTTCCAAGAAAATAGAAGTCCAGAACTCACTTATGTCGCTTGAAAATAATTTCGGTGATGAGTGCACGCATCATCGACATTGATTTTCGAGTTTCAGAGTGAGGGAGAGGCCACTTTAATAGCTTCGCTATGCAAGTGTTTTGTAAAACCGATTTTGATTTCAAATTCCGAAGTATAATTTGATATTTTAGAAAGATATAAGTATATATTTGAAACAATTTAAAATGAGACCGGTATTCAGTCCTCGAGTTTCGGATTTAATAATTGGTTTATTGATTTATTGTTGATTTTCAACTCTTGAATTGAAAATTTGATTTCCCTAATTATTTTGAAGGTTCGAACACTTCCAAGTCAAGGTCTAAAGTTTTAAAAACTAAGAAATTTCGAAGAGTATAAAATGTTTGATAAAGAATATAAATTTAGTTTGAAATGTTTTGAAAAAAAAAATAGTTTTGAATAATGGTTTTCAGAAAGGTAAATTGAATATTTCAAATAGAAATAGATAGTTTAAAAGTTTAAAGGGATAAATTATAAATTTGGAAACCATTTTGAGTAATTGATTTTGAGGAAAATATTTGGTTTTGAAATTAAATTGGAATTAAAAACCAGTACTTATATGGTGATTTTGGAAATGTATTTGTTTGACTTTAGATATTTAATTTGGAAGAAAATTGGTGAAATCATATATGATTTTGAAACTGAATTGATAGTGAAATAATTTGAAATTGAGAATCTTAGATTATTAAGTACTTGATTTGGGAGTGGTCGAACTTATATAAAATGGATTTGTATAAGTATGAAGTTGATTTGAAATCTATTGATTTGAAAGTTACTCAATTTGGAAAGAGATTTTATATAATCGAAGTCTATATAAGTATGATTTGATATACTATTGATTTGGAAAGTATTCGTTTGAAAATGGAATCCTATATATATGGACTTTATATAAGTACAATATTTGAAAGTGATTTGAAAAAGGTACTATATGATATATATTTTCCAAATAAAGATATGGAAAGTGCCTTCTGCTTGATATCCGCTTTGTGGCCACAGCGTGGATTCATTCTATCGTTATTATTCTCTCTGATTTTGGTTTTCCGGATGTAATACTCGAGTGTTCCCACCGTGACGTGTCCCACGGTTTCTTTTTCTCTCGTGAATGCACAGCGAAATTGCCTGGCTGAGTCTTGCCTAGGGGTACGGATTGTTTCCTGGGGGAACCAGGCGTAACCATTGTGTATCCTGCAATCTGTGTAGGTCGCGAATAGTAGCGCAAGTGCCTGGCTGAGTCTTGCCTGGGGGTACGGATTGTTTCCTGGGGGATCCAGGCGTAACCATTGTGTATCCTGCACTCTACTAGTCATCATGGCGTAACTCGCAGGGCTGTGAAAGCTTACGGATATGGATTGTTTCCTGGGGGAACCAGGCGTAACCATTGTGTATCTGCGAACCATGATCGGACAAAGGTTTTGGTTTGATTGTTTTGTTTGGATCGTACTTTCCATATCTATTTTAAAAGGTTTTTCAAGTATTTTCACTGGGTGTTGAAACAAGTCTACTAAGTACTTGAAGAATTCTAGCTTTGCGCCTGATCAACGCATGGCCAGAGTCTGCAAGAACGAGGATAAACTTGTTAAAACATTGAGTTATAAAAGTATTTTCGAAAGAAAAATTGGTTTTGATATAAAAGAATTTTATTATAAAGGTATTGCCAACAAAGAAATTTTGTATTAATATTTGAAATTTAAATTCTTATGGTTTGAAATAAATTATTCGGACCCGATTCTTTCTTTTGAATCTACCTTATCTGCTCAGCTTATTTGTTCATCTTGATTTTGTTTTCAAAATCTACCTTCCTTCCTTGTTGGATTTATCCTTTGAAAATTTTGTCTAATTATATACTACATTGTTTAATATAAAATTTTAAGTGTTATGAATAGTTTGAAGTTATTAATTTCGGATTTAATATTTTCAATAAACTTTGTAAAAATAAGGGATAGTGCAGGTAATTGTTTTCATAAGAGTTGAAAGTATTATAGTATTATAGAAAATTTGAATTTCAAATGAAGTTTCAAATAAAGATTTCAAATAAATTTGGGTAGTTTTAAAAATTTGTTGTTTATCTTATCTTTCAATCTATAAATTTCCGGCTGTTTTATTCTCCTACCTCCTTCCTTTTCGGGGACGAAAAGTTTTGAGTGGGGGAGAGTGTAACGACCTGTAAGATTTTAATAAACTTTATCGTTTTATTAACGTATTTAATTGGATTATGGTGAAATTTTTAAATAAATTAATTTGCAAATAAAAAGTTAATATATGGATTACGTCCAATTAAACATAGCAGATGGCAAAATTTCAATTTATTTTATGAAAATTTATTTATTATGTAATTCTATTAAATTCAAGCTAGCTAATAATTGTTGATAATAAAAAAAAAATTTCTAATGCAGAATATTTTACATAGAAAAATTCTAAATCCTCATCTGAGAAAGGCGTCATCTTTAGTTTTTCAAAATCCGGACTTCTATAGCTTCGTCGTTCTTATTTTCTGCATTCTACTGCATTTTTTTTTCTACTAGTGAAAAATTCGAATTTTTATAACTCAATCATACCACTGATAACTGTATACCATTGTGAGCGCCTCGTCGTGCTGATCTCAAAAGTATATTTATTTCTGTATTTCGGAACCCGGTGTACAACGGAAGCAATAAATTTGTTCGTTTTAATGACACCATAAATTGTGCCTCCTTAGCTTCTCCTTATTTCGTTTCGATTTAAACCGTGCTACCCAATATAAATTTATTACTTTAAATTTACAGCTATAAACATTATTTGACCGTTTCTCTTACATTCATTTCACTTAAGAGATACGTTTCCGGTAGCTCTAAGTTCATTTCTCTTTTGGCTTCTATTCCAATAGCATACGTTACTTTTATAATTTCCTATTTATAATACATTGTTTTATAACTCCCAATTCAATGCTAACGTTATGTGCTTTATTTCAAACAGCTCAATTGAACTTTTGAATTCTCTGTTCATTCAACTCATCGCCGTTTTGCTATTAGTATTTGTTTCCTGATTTCATCATCAAACGTCTCTACTCCTAATTATTAGTAAATTTAGAATCAACGTTTGTTGCTTAATTTATGGCATACGTTCTAATCTTTTGCTTTTATCATTTAGAAATCGAAACGTTTCTTTTGCTTTTGAATTTTGTAACGTTTGATAATAATTACTCTCCATAGTATAATTGCCTACGTATTGGGACCTAGGAAATAAATAAAATTAAGAAAACGTATAACTTGCAAGAAACAATAGATTACTTTATTTGTTTATCTGGTTTCAAACGAGTGACCATTTATTTCGGGAGAAACCGTTTCTTTTGCATGTGTAAAAATCTACCATCATCTTTCTAGATCTGTTCATATATTTTTTTCCTTCCGCCTCCTTTTATTTTGCTCTCAAATTTCCACCATCTTCTTTCCAGAACTCTCCCATGCAAACAAATCCATTTATTACTCGACCTATATATATATAACTCTATGGATTCACGCACCTTTCCTTCTCTGTTTTAATATAACTCTTCATTTCTTTTTCTCTCTCTCTTCTTTATTTCTATTTATAACTTTGTCAGAAACGTATGTGTCTATATAATTTATTTATTCCTTTCTCTGTTCATTTTCTTGCTTTCAAAATGTCCTTTCCTTTGTTATTCCCTTAATTTTAGTGCGTTACTTTACACCACTACAGGACATTTATTTATGTACGTTTCACTATGTTTCTTATATAATTTGATAAGCTGCACTTTTCTCTCCTTAATTTCTTTCTTCCATCATGATTCTAAAGACTTCTGCAAAAAATATATATATATATATATATATATATATATATATATATATATATATATATCACAGCATCTCTACATTCCTACTTTCTTTCTTCATTCTATAAACATATTTTTCCCTTACCTGAAGCCTCTCAGATCTGTTCTTCTCCTACAAAAAAAAAAAACACACACACATAAGAAACGCATAAAATAACAGGCAGCAGCCGCCTTCCATCCCTCTATCCTCTCTCGTTCATCACCTCCGCACTCTCACCTCCGCCTCGGGTACCACTGCATCTCCCACTTCAACTGGTGAGTAGCCACCTTTATTTGTATGCACAATTTTTTTAAATGCAATTATTTGAACGTATGCGTGCTTAGTTAGGATAACATATGATTAGTTTGGGTTTAGGTCACGTTAGTCTTATATATATGAGTATAGAATGTCTGCATATATTTGTGTAGTAAATTGTTTGCATATTTTACTTAAATAATTTTAAAGTATCAAATTGTTTTTCCTTCAAAGATATATATATATATAGGTTAGTTATAGACAAAAGTATATGTATATGAGCTTTATGAGATGTACGTCTACGTAAGTTTTAAAGTATACATTATACA
Source organism: Allium cepa (assembly GCA_030765085.1). Taxonomy (NCBI): domain Eukaryota; kingdom Viridiplantae; phylum Streptophyta; class Magnoliopsida; order Asparagales; family Amaryllidaceae; genus Allium; species Allium cepa. The sequence goes on along the minus strand of CM060941.1, from coordinate 761,872,493 downwards.
TATACGCACAGCTGTTATATTTTAAAGTGGTATTTTATATAGATTTTTTTTTTTTTAGTAAATTTTCGTTCTGATTAAATTTTATACATGTTGATGTTCACGTAATTTATAGGTTTTAAGATGTATAAGTTAAGTTATATATATATGACTTTATTTACGCATATAAAATTTTAAAAGTGGTATGGTCTGTTTATACGCATGGTTAGTAAAGGTGATTTATTTATTTATAATATATTGTTTTGCCGTTTATATATGTCACAGTTTTTAAAAATGGAGGAAAGGACAGTACATGTGTTCATTTGAAGAAGTCTGTGTCTATTTTGTTAGTACGCATATAATTTAAGTATGTTCATATAGGTGGAGTACAGACTTGCAGTGCATTATAATAACAAAAATTTTATGGATTATTTTATAAGTTGTTATATAGTTTTGTTTTATAAATATGTTATTTACGTATGTAAGTATTTTTTTAAAAAAATGTAAGTATTTTTAAAATTGTAAGTATTTTGTATAAATACATATTTTATAAACTAAGTTTACATTAGTTTATATGTGTGAGTATCGGCTGTTAGTTCATATATGGTATAACAATAAGTAATATAATATGGTTGATGTTATAATAAGTTAGGTTACTGTAAGTGTATTTGTGTATATACATTGAGTTACATTTTATAGAATATGTCCTTAAGTTATTAAGTATTTAGGTCGTGTCTGCATATCAGATTTGTTCAGTACATGAATTATAAAAGTTCGCTTATACCATTTATCTTCATCGTTTCAGTTCTGATCTGATCCGTTTCAATTAGCTTTGATCGAATTCGTGCCGATTTTGTTTTGCTTGGATTTGAAATTTAATTTCAGTATCCGTAGCAGTGTGCATATCCGTATCACCTTCTGTATTCTCGTTCATCTCTAGCCTTGAAAGGTGAGCAATCACTCACGATTAACGTTCTTTTATTTATTAAATGTGATTCAATTGAAACGTCAATTGAAATATGCTGCTGTTAGTTGTTTACTGTTACGACTGCTATCATCTGTATCTGTTCACCTATGACACCTGACACCATTATCGGTTAATTATTTATGTGATAATAATACAGATTGGTTGAAAATTTACTGATTGATTGATTGTCGTTTAAATTGGATGTTAATTACTATTGTTAAATGATAACTAGTTTGCTAGTAAGATTTGAGGTGGTATAGTTTACAAAGAAAACGGATTATATACGATGGACCTTGATTGATTAAACCTGACCCCGCCATATGTAAATTTGATTAGTTTAATTTGACCCATTAATTGTCGTAGGAATTGATAAGTTATACTTTAAAGCTTTGAACATAGTTTGGATTAACTGTTGTAATACTAAACTGAAATTGAAATGGAACGACAATTGAAAAACTGAAATGTAATAATCTGTAATCTACATGAAATGATAGTGTAGATTTTAGAAATAATTATAAAAATAACAATGCGAATTAATAAGATCATTTCGGAGTTATTTGATTTAATCTATTGAATTGTTATTGATTGTTGTTATTGCTTGTTTACTTACTTTGACACTATCCCTGTCATCACACTGCAAGTTCCCTTTGTTATGTTTGACTTTTGAATTAAAATGGGTTGAAAAATAGGCCCAAGCGGGTTTCGTTTAATTAAATTTGGGATTACGGGTTGAAATGCTATCCACCCGTATACATTTAGTGTACGTATTGAAATGATAATAGCCATAACACTTTGACCATATGAAGAAAAAAAATCTATGGTCTTATTAAATGTAAATTCTTAAATACATCTATAAAGGGTAATGATAAATATAGAGTTAATTATATCTAGTTAATCAAGATTTGATTAAATACATAAATTATGATAAATAATTTATGTAAATTTTATTCGGATAAATGTTGCAATAATATTGAAAAATTAAGGTTGAGAAATAAATTTGGGTTATTGTAAAATGATGTTTAGATAAGGATTTATTTATTTAAATCAATTTGAAATTTATCGAATGAGATATTTCACGTTTAATAAAATTTGAGAAATCTTGAGAAAGATGTAATTTAAAGTCACTAAAATGGTATTGAATAAGGGAAGGTTCAAACTAAATAATAATGATGTAAAAACCAAGAATCTATATGAAACTGTTAAATTTAACATCTAAGTATTTAAGCCATGAACTGTATTGAAATTAAATGGTTTAGAAATTTGGTATGTATTTGGGACCAAGATAGTTGAATTTGTTATGTAGATAACTAATTGAATTTAATGGAAATTGAGGTTGAACGAAGTCTGGAAATTTGTATTTAGAGAACTAGATTGGGAAATTTAGGGGAAATATTAAATACTTAAAGTATGGAAACATATTGAAATGGAAAGGGTAATTAGGATATCAAATCCAGATTTGAGATTTATAATTGAGATTGAATTTAATTTAAATGGAAAGGTTAGGTTGATGTGAACGATTTGTTAAGTTAAGGAAATTGCAAGTGCTTTACCATATACAGCATTTAATATATATAAATACTATTTGGGAAATATAATTATTCGAAGTGAATTTGACATTTGGGTTTGAAGTATAAATTAAGTGAATGACCACGATGTAATAGTGTATATTTCTACCCTGTAGATAGTTCTATGGACCCTTAGAGGATGGTCATCCCAAACATCCTTTAAGTTATTTGTATTTCAGTTGATATTTCACTTGAGTTGGATTTATTGATATACGAATGTTAATCCTGACTCGAGTGTTTTGTGTTTTGCTTTACGCTCGGGTCAGACCGAGTAATACAGCTTTAGAGACTCACCTTTGGAGATTGGAGCTTCATTTGGAGATCCAACTATCGTTTCAGCTTTCAGTTTTCTAGATTGACTGGTTCAGAGAAGTCATCGGCTCGTACTGAAGACTTTTCTGTATTCCAGAGATTCTGATGTATTTTATTTTAAACTCTGATGCATATAGTAGCTTCATGAACTACTATTTTTCTATTCCGCTGCATTATATTACTCTGTGTCTGTGATCTGTGATTGGTTTATTTACTGTATATTTTAGGTTTTGCCAAATTAAATTAACAATTCGGTATTTTGAATTATTCAAGTCGTACATGTACGGTTTTAGTGTCGATTTGAATGGTCCAAAATAGCGGGTCGTTACACATACCTAAGTAAAGATGCACACGACAACACAAAAGCTCAAAAAAACTAGGAAAATACTTGTACACCAGTGTCTTCCACAGGTCGACAGGTCGATCGGTCGATGAAAATTAACGAAAAATCGACTGTCTGGAATAGGCGATTTCATGCTATATTTCGCTTACTTTAAAATTAGCTTGATGCATATATTGTAAGCCTCGTAATATTATCACTTTAATTGGGAATATGTAATTAATTTTAAATATTCAAATAATTATTTTAAATGGTAAATAATTCTTTTTAATAATGATGCTAAATGATTTATAATGGTTATATATACACACATACACACTTGTTTTATAAAATATGCAAACAACGTCGCATTTTGTCAATTCGATGTCATATTTTTACAATCGAATTTTAATATTATTTAATATAGTTTTATAATTCAAGTAAACTTGTTTTAATTATTTAGAGATGATAAGAAATTTATTTTCAAGTTTTGTTTGCATAATCAAATACTCTGACTAAAAACTGGAAATGTGATCGAAATTCATTTTTTGGATTTTCGACTTTTCATCGAACAAAAGTTATTGTAACTTTTTGAATGCACTATTTACATATGAACATACATATATTATTTATCTAAGTGCTAATAACAATTAATCTACCTTAACCTTGATTATTATTTTCTAGAATATAATTAAGAAAAGATATTATTTTTTGTTTTTGATGGGACATTTGTCATAATAAAAAAAGAGATATTTTTTATTCGATTTGACTTTTCGCAACTTAATTAAGACATTAGCACGTGGATTTAGGAATAGGAGAGTATGTTGGAAAGGAAGTGATGTTGAAAAGATGTGGTGTAAGAGATATTTTGATAATATCTAAGGTTAGTTTTGTAATTAGGCTAAAGGATATTTTTTATCTTTTGGCACTTTTTCAAATCCTATAAATATGACCCTTACCTTCACTTTCAAAGACACCTTTTCCATTCTCTTCTCTTAAGTTATTTCCATAGTGTCTTCTTCTTCTTCCTTGTTTCCTTACTTTAAATTCTCAAAACAATATCAAATAAAGTCGTAACACTTTCAAACTTGTCCAAAGACCTTGCCTCATAAATGGAATGTTGTATACTAAGTTAGAGTTAAAGGCACAAAGGTCTAATTGCCCATTCCTAGCAAGGCCGTGAGCAATGTTGGATGGAGGAGGGGATGACCGTGAGAAAGCAAGGAAGGGGAGGCTTTCAATATGAACTAGAGGATGGTGGTGGCCTATGGCCGTGAGCAAGGTGGGAGGGAGGATCTTTGAGCCATGAGCTATAAGCGAGGATGGATTGTTTTGCTGATGTTTTAGTTAGGTTAGGAGAAAATAGTGAAGTGTTATGGTGATTGGAATATTGGTAGAAAGTATGGGTTAAAGAAGAAACTGATTTTATTTTTATTCAAATCTCAATTTTTTTTATAAATGATGATATACGCGTTTAATTAGTAAATTAATATGCTTGGATAAAGATATGGATGGATATTGGTTGATTAGACTTGTTGAATAATTGTTTGATAATGATAAAGTGGAATTATTGCAGAATATGATATGAAAATCAAATTTGTTACGATAACATGGTTACCTAGGTTAACCCTAGATAATTCATGAGAAATTTATATTTATTCTATCTCAAAATAATATATATGGAATTTATTAAGCCTCATTTAAAAGTTAAAGTGAAAAGATATCATCTTGAGAATTGTTTTAAATAGAAAGGAGAAGTTTTTAATTTATTTGGGAAAAATAAACTCAATGGTTTGATTTTGAGAAGTAACAGTTAAAATTGAAAAATACTATAAAAATATCATATGGTTTGATATAAAGGAGTCTTAAATAAAAAGATAGAAAATTTAATATTATAATAATATAATGTTAAATATGGAGAATAAAGATTTTTAAATAAAGTAAAATAGTTAAATATGAGTTTAAATTGGTTTAATATGATATTAAAATGATTTAAAAGTGTTTAGGACAAATTTTGGAAAATTTGACTGAAGTGTGAAAACTGAGTGTGTCGCGTAACGGTAGTTCGTGATTTTACACTATAAAGTTAAATCCATGTATAAAATGGAATATGAGTCAGAATTCTTCGAAATAGGAATTTTTTGGACCCTTATAATCATAGTTTTTAAATGAAAGATGTCCAAATCAAGATTTCAAAATTGTCGCGTTTTGGTAGTTCGTAAAATATTATTTTCGACTCTTTAAAAATGGATATTTTGATATTTTAAAATATGAAATAAATGCCATAAATATGCTAAAATGTTTTAAAAGGGATTTGAGTTATAAAAATGGAAATGCATATAATGAAATTTGTGTTTTGATCTTTAAAGCTTTAAAATCATTATTTACCGGCAATTTTGAAACGGAATTTGACAACTTTTAAATAAATGTTTTAAATTTGGGTTTTTCTTTCCAAATCTTTTGGAATTGTTTTCAAATAATTAAAAAAGCATTTTTAAAGGTTTAGAGTCCATCAAATAATTTGATCGCCTTATGGATGATAGTGGGATAGTCTTTTGGCTGGAGTTTGGAAAACCAGTTGCCTACTCTCCTAGCTATCTGACTGGCCCAACGTACGGGACAGTTAATTTGATTTAATCGGACCACATTTTTTAAGACAAAAGAAAAGAGATATGGAGTTTTCCAAAAATTAAATAATATTTAAAATAGGATTTTGATTATTCAAGATAACATTCTAGTTAAACTCTGTATTGAATTTCGAGGAGGGAACTCGTACTATCCTTATGATTTTAAAAGGCGATTTCACCGTTATTCGACGAATGACATAGGTTGAATATGGAAATTAGTATTAAGTATAATTAGTCTAAAACTTATGGATCCTTTTTATTCGATACTAACTGGTTTGGGTTTACAGTAAATGAAGTCTTAAATAACATTGTTTTCAACCCATCAAAGATATGTTTTGGAAATACGAAATCTTCATTAAGATTGGAACTATACTAATATCAAAAGATGGAAATATTTTCCTGAACAATTTAAAATAAATGATTTTCTACTTCTTAAGTTAAAAGAGGCTTGATAATGCCATATATACCGAAAGAAATAGAAATTGTTTAAAGCTTATGTCTCTCAAGAGATATTTATTTGGATGAAAAGATTTATAAATTAGACGATGTTTAATAATCACCCATATAGTTGACATCCCAATAATTAATTCGGAGAGACAGGGATCGAATTTGGGTGATTCCTTTCCAAAACCACTTCGAACCAATATATGCGTTTGAAAGTGAAGATATGTCAGAGATAATCATTTTTGAAGACCGAAATCTTCATAATGTGGGGCTACTTGTTACTAACCTCTGGGGTGATTCCCATATTATATATATGGTGGCAGTAAAACTTCTATTCTGAAACCTTTGATGTATGGAATGCTGGCTACTAATCTTAGGGGTGGTTCCTAAGTAAGATGTAGTATGACGGTGCCTTCGATCTGTCCTTTACCTGGACAACTTGTATGGATGAGCATCCGACATTGAAATTCTAAAACCACATACATTGGCTTTTACAAACATACATCTGTTAGGTGGTGTAGGAGATAACCTCTCTTATACTTAACACCCTTCCCTGGCGTGAATGAACTCGGGGTTTGTACTTTTATGGAAATCAATTAGTGTGTTGTTGGAAATGGCAATGAGGCATTCTATGTAGAATTTTCTTTGTAAAAATAAAGCATGTCCTTAAAAGCTTCACATCCTAGAAATGATACAGGAAACTATGTGGTCTGTAGGAAATACTAATTATGGGATATTAGGTAATCGCAGATCAAAGGTACTACAGCCTTAGAATTTAAAATGGAGTAGTGTAGTGGCTAGCATTAGATAGACCAAAAGCCACCGGGAACTATAATCAATCGGCGTGAACAATATAGTGTTGTGGCTAGCCTGAGATAGGTGAAAAGTCACTGGGCACTATGATTGTCACTTAGACTATCCGCATGGAAGGAAATAGCCACTAGTTCCCTATCATGTTGGAAATATAATTCCAATATGAGCTTTATGATTTTGATTGTACTCCCAAAATAGTTGTATTGCCTTGCTCACATTTCAGCTACCCCTTGGTATCATATACACCATTATTCAGGTATTGGTACCTACCTTGTATATATATTTATTTGAAAAGTGTTTTCAAACCAATGTCATTAAAGAAAATATCAAAATATTTCGATATAAAATATTTTGGTTATCGTAGGGTAAAAACCCGCTTGATTTATGTGCGGTGTGATCTTACGAAAGGCCCTTTCTTTTCAAAAAGGTTTTGTTTGGCATCGATCTGATCTATGACACTATCATATACATTTATGATTCGAGTTTTCATGCTGGTTTCCCAGACTGACCTAGGTATTTTTATACTCGGGTCAGATCTAAGTAAGTTTCAGGTTTAGCTTAAGGCCCTTGGAGTTTCCAAAGAAGAGCTGGATATCTTCATCAATGTATGGACGTATTTTACATTTCTGATGTGTTTGTGGTTTTCAGCATTTGTAAGGACATGTGTTTATAATTGTATAGGCTGAGCTTAGATTAGACTCTGATATATGTATTACAATTTTTTCGCTTTAAGGATTATTGATATTATAAATTATTCAATTCGTGCGAGATTATGTTCTGTCTTTATTTTCTTTTACCCTTAACAATCGCTATTTTTGACACTTGAATGCTCGACACGCAATATAGTGGATGTATTAATATCGATTTTCAAGAATCAAAATCTCGCCTGTTACACATATGAAATCAAGACACAAAGAAATTCAAACTCACACACACACACACACACACACATATATCATCTTGATTAAGCATAAATTCATGAAAAAGATCTCACCTATACGCACTTTATCCTTTAGTTACTCTTTATGTTTGTACGCACAAACCAAACAATCTCAGCACCGCATCCAACAAAATTCACGACACAGATGCAAAATGGTATACAAGTTTTGTAATTTATCCTAATTTATGTGATTTTTATTTGGTTTTAGAAATGAAGATAGTTGATTTTGATGGCTTCAGGGAAAAGATGGAATATCGTATGATAAAATGTGTGTACATGAATTCAAAATAAAGAGGAAAGAAGATTCAGGATTTTAGAAGTCTCTAGTTTCGCAAATATAGGCTTGGCCTATAAATATTAGCTTGGGCCTAATATATATATATATATATATAATAATTAAATTTATATTTATATTTTCATTTTATTTAAAACAAAAATTCAACTCAATTTAAAATAAATTCAAATTCCTTATTATAATCACTTCTTTTACAAACCTATATAATGTTGCAATTATATCACTCTTGTAAAATATTATTATCACATTTTTAACTTATTTAAATTTATATATAATATTTTCATAATTTAAATCCTTTTGCTAAATAATTTTAAACCCATTTATCAATTAGATCTTCAAATTCCAATTTAATCACTAAATTTCAATTATTAACTTTAATTAATTATTACTTGAAAATTGAGTTGCTACAGATTTCCCCTTTGATAAAATTATGACCTTGCAATTTCCCATAAGGAAGAACCTATAAAAAACCAATTATTATAAACTTAATAATTTTGTTTATAAATATAAACCATAACCAAATGCAAATTAATGGGGATCTAGGTCTTCTTCTACCGACCCTTTGTCTTCTCTACATCTGATTAAATCCACTTTACAATTTGTATGTTTCCACTGCTCTCTTCTCCTCATACTCTCCTCTATTTGCCACTTCGCCCGAGCCTCCTTTTAACTTACTTTTTACCTCCATTGGAAGCCGCTGGCTTTTCTTTGCCATCTACAAGTTAATTTCAATTTATCCCCTTTTGCTCTCCGTTTTCTTGCCCTGTGACGACCCATATTTTTTTAAACTATTTTATATCATTAAATCTAATATGGTTATTAAATAAGAATGGCATAAAAATTTAATGTTTTGTTTTTGTAAGTTGTTGAAAGTGAACTTGAATAAATTTTGAAATAACCAATTTTGGAGATTTTGGCAATAATAGGTACTGAAATGAATTATCTGTATTTAATGTGTCTATAATCAATAACTGGAATTGAATGATAAATGTTGAATTATTTAGATGAAAATAGAATAGTTGTTGATAATTAAAATTCAATTGTGGTTTATTAATGCTTTATTAAATAATTGAATTGTTTAAATTTAGTATTAGGAATTATTTAAATAACTGAATTTTGAATTTAAAATGAATGGAAATGATGGCAGAAGTTGATTTAAATTTTATGTAAACAACAATGAAGATTTTTAAAATTAGAAATTGGATTTAAAGTGATTTAATTAAAATTTGGAAATTTCTAGTTTTAATTAATAAGTAAGAATAGCCGTTTTGGCCACTCTCTCGGATTTCGGTGAAACCAGTTTCATCGGATCTGTAATAGTGAATTATTGTAGGATTTAAAGTTTTGTAACGATCAGACTGGTCGTTTTCCCATGCGACCTTCAAACGTGTAGAAATTAATCTTAGAATCTAATCAAAATAAATTGATTTTGAAAAACATCTTCTGAATACGATCAAATTAGACCTTGAAACTAGTTCCAATGCATTCAGAATAAGGGTATAAAATTATGAATGCCAGGCGGTATGCTTCGTTTAGAGTTTGGATTTTTGCGGGCCAATCAAGTTAGATATTTTCATATTATATATATATATATATATATATATATATATATATATTTTCCCTCACTCGACTATTCATCCACATCTCATTCCAAGCGTTGTCTACCCGTACCCTTTCCCGCTTTCTCCCACTTATCTTTTCAACAGTTGTTTGATGGAGAAAGAAAAAAAGCTATTGATCTAAGTAAGAAAAAAATAAAATATTAAGGTGAACGGAAGTCGCAGGCACCGGCGATGGAGGGCGCGGCGGTAGGTGAGCTCGAGAGTTTTGGTGGCTGGTGGTGGAAGCACGTGCTGGGAGGGCGGTCGATCGTTGGGGATGGCTGAGCGAGGTCGGAGCTCTGATGATCACGGTGGCGCACGACTGCTAGGGATGTCGTGTGTGTGGGTTCTCACTCTGTGCGTGTTGAACGTGGAGAAGAGGATGGGTATCATTGTCTTTTTTTGTATTTTATTTTGTTAAGCAAAGTTTTAAAATTATATTATATAATAAAAGTGCATAACTTCCACGCACGAGGTCCGATTCGGACGAAGCAAAAAGCATTGGAATCGTATCGTGGTCGTCTACAGCCTGGTGTTGGATTAACATTTATTTGAAGCTAGAAATATTTTCAGTTTTAAGTAAAGGTGAGTGTTTAAACCCACTCATAAATATATTTAATTTAAACTTTGAAACATATTGAATTTGGAGTGGTTTAAATATGTAGTTCAAATATGATTTGAAATCGATATAAATTAAAATGGTTTAATGAGATTTTGAATTGAAACCTTATGCCTTTTGAACTGAAAATGTTGAACTAAGATTGATCTAAATTGAATTTTTGGATCTACGGTTGATTTGAATTGATTTGTGAAATTGGGAGAAACAATTCTAATTTGAAACTATTTTCGATATAAACTCTTTTATTATACAAAATCTTTTAACATATAAACTATTTTTCTCATATAAACCATTTTAATATATATTAATAATTTTTAATACATTAACTATTTTTAATATATAACCTATTTTAATATATAAACTATTTTAATATACAAACTATTTTAATCTATAACCTATTTTAATATATAAACTATTTTTTACATATATACTATCTTAATGTATAACCTACTTTAATATATAAACTATTTTAGTATATATACTATTTTGATCTATAACCTATTTTTAAAATATAAACCATGTTCATATATATTATTTTAAATTTATAAACAACTTTTATATATATTTTAATATCTATGCTATTTTTATTGTATAACTATTCCAATATATATAAACTACATTTACATTCAAACTGTTTAAAGTTGGAACTGTTATGATTTAGAATTAATTGATTTAAATGCGAATATTTTCATATGGTTATTTAATCTATTTTGTGGTAATGATTTTGAAAATGAATATGATTTGAAGTGAATAATGATTTCAAAAGTGAATATGATTTCGAAATGATATGATTTTGAAGTGAATATAATATTTTGATATCAATTATGAATCGGTTTTGGAAATTTAAAAGAACAATCCGGTGTGAAATAAGCGCTTGGTTGTTAAAGAGACCGGGATCAGATATTATCATATTCTCTACCAATACAAAAAACCACTTTAACAACTGTGCATGAGGTTGGGAATCCAGAACAAAGTAGGATATTTTGACGAACGGTATGGTATGAGGTATGAACGCAGCCCCGACCCCTCGGGTTAGCTTGATATGACTAAAATAGGAGCTATACCGGGCCAAGTGGGGTCGTAGCCCCTATCAGGCACATTTCTTAGATACCATATTTATTACTTTGTGATTGATTTGGTGGCCACCCTTTGATTTGATTATGGAAGTGTGTTCTGAGGTGGGCGGTGGTAGTTGGTATATGTCACCACCTGCCCGGTTCAGCAAACAGTGGAATCCTACCCTGCCATTGCTTCGCGTGCCTTGTCATATGCCTTGTTGAGCCCACTACGAGTTTAGTTTGTGCCATACACTATGGAGTGCCCTCTAATAGCCCTCCAATTTACGAAGGAATTACGGTACTGTATAGACTACGACATTTATAAAAAATGTGTTAATGGGGATATGAGTAGCGCCTTAACGCTATTTTAATACTTTTCTTTAATGTAGACATATTATAATAGCATATTGTATTATATATGTAGATAGTTGAAAGGATCCTTAGGGGATGGAATCCTGATCATCTCTTAACTTATTGCACGCACGTTTGATACTGGATAGGAATGTAAAATCCCGTAAATATCTCTGAAGCCATTGCACTCATATTCATTTACTGTTGATTTTACTTACATAAGATCTTTTAGTTCTGAGTCGATTTTTTGTCTTTTCATTGTGCTCGGGTAAGCCTGAGCATTTCAGTATTGAAGACTTTATTTCTGAAGGACAAAGATGGAGATTTTTATGTTATTTATTTATATATATTCCCCAACATCATGTTGTTCTACTGCATTGTTTTATTTTCTTTCCTGCTGTATGTATAACTTTGATATATTGTAAAAGTGAAATAAAATATTATTCGTAAAATAGCTTCATAAACTATTTATTTGATTATTATATTTTGTCATTCCGTTGTGAGATTCTGTGTTTGGTTTTAATTCTATTCTCCTCTTTTGCTACCCTATAACAACCCTCCCTTTAGAATGGTTTGAGTTGGCATGGTGATTTATTGTCAATTTAAACCATCCAAAAAAGTGGGTTGTTACATTTGGTAACAGAGCCTTAGGTTTAGCAATAACCTTAGCTCTGTGCGGTTTGATTCATTAGAGATAGGGTACTGATACCCTAGAATGAGTCTAAGCATATACATATATATATATATACACACACACACACACACACAAGAGCATATTTGTTAGTTATAAAAATATTCTTATATCGTATTAATTTGTTTTGTTTAATATTTATAAATTCTGGTCGGTACAGAGAATGCTATGACATCGTTAGGGATTTCTAAACACTTAATAGGGCAGACCAACACAACATTATTTTTGAAATATAGGTAAATGAAATAATTTTACCTAGCATTATATTTTGTATATAAAAGAATAATTTTTATAAAATGATATAGTTGTATGTAATATGTTTGTTTGTTAGGACAAGAAATTTTATAAACATTGGTTGTAAAATAGGATTTATAAATAAAGTGAATATGAATTAGAAATTTGAGAACTTAAGTTCTGGAGTTTTGAACTTGGTTTTCAAAGAATTTGGTATATAATATTAGTATTATTTGGAAGTATTTTCGGACATAAATATTTTCAATATGATTTGAAAGAAACGTTATAAAGTAATTTTTAAAGGAAATAAGTTCTGTACTCCCCTCTTCTTTCGCTAGAAAATAATTTCAGTGATGACGGTTGCATCATCGACTTTCATTTTCGAGTTTCAAAGTGGAAAGGCCACTATAGTAGCTTTATTACACATTTGTTTTGATAAACAAATCTTAGTTTTAAATTTCTAAATATGATTTGATATATAAAAGATATGAATATATATATATATCTGTGTGTGTGTGTGTGTGTGTATGTCTATATTATTTCAAATGATTTGAAATGGAACCTGATATTTAGTTTTTAAATTTCTACAAATTAGAGATTTCAATTATTGTAATGAAATGAAATCTTAACTAAATTTAATAGTTGGAAACATCTAAAAATGAAAGAATAAGAAAGTGGATGCTAAGTAATTGATGAGACTGTAAAGAATTAGAAATTTGTCACTTGTAAATTAAAGATGATATAAAAAATTTAAATTAAGAAGATATGAATTGCTGAACATTTTTGTTAACTAAAATGAATAAGATAAATTTGTATAACATTCAGTTACATTCTGAAAACATATATAACTTACCATAAATGAAAAAGTGAAATGTTAAATATGAATGGTAATAGAATATTATATAGGTTGAACTTAATTAATAAAAAATGATCAAATTGAAATTGTGTTTAAAGAAGTGTTTATAAAGTTTAAATTAAGTTGTTATATATATATATATATATATATATATATGTATGTATGTATGTATGTACATAAAAATTTATAATATTCTAGGAAATATTAGATGCTTAATTTGAGCAGTAAAAAGAAATACTATTTAGATGGATATGAACTAAAGAGAAGGTAAACAAATAATAAATCAAATCAAATCTTTATGAATTATTTAGGAAAAATAATAATAAATTTGCAAAGGATGTTTTTATTTTTAGTTGTAGTTTTGCGAGATAATTACGATTTGAATAATATTGTATAAAAGACGATACATCTGTATAAAATGATTGTGAACTTAAGAAATGATTAATGAAATAATAAAGTTGAAATAAAATTTATTTAAGTCAAGTTGAATAAAATAAATTGGTGGAACAAATGAATGAAATAAATTATAAAATGAAAGTTAACTTAAGAAAAGTTGAATAAAATTGATTATGATAAAAAGAAAAATGTATTAATTTGATTCGAGTTATAAAAATTAAATTTACTTAAGTAATATTATCAATGTGAATATGAATTGATGAAATGAATTAATGAAGCTAAATAATGAATTGATATGATTTTAAGTTATAAAGTAATAATAAACATGAATTGCATTCTATAAATTGTTTATAGTAACTTAAATGTTTTGTGAAATGGTTATAAATACCATAAGTATTAAATAGAATATACTGAGTGATAATGAAATTAACGTTTAACTTAAACAAGGTTAAATGTAATGATTATAAAATGAATTGATATGAGAAGCTGTTAAACATAAAACGAAACAATTGAAATGCAACAAATTGAAATTTGAATAATTGGAATGTAAATGAAATAGATGTGAATAAATTGAAAGTAAACGAATTAGATGTTAATAAATTTGAAGCAAACTGATTAAATTTTAATAAAGATTTGAATGTTAATAAGAAATGAAGTGTATAACTTAATTATTGACATTAGATAATATAAATTCATATAGTTATGAATTAACTGGATAAATATTAATTGTAAAATGGTTTGTTTGGTTGTAGACCATTGCTTTAATTGTTTTTTTGCATATGATTGTTGTTTGTTGTATATTAGTCATGATGTTATGGTTGGGATTCAAAATTCATGTTATATGCTTCTATTAACTCGTATATGTTTTCTATATCTTTAAGTAACTAATATTCTAACTTGAGTTGAGATAGGTACACATGAAGACCGTTTCGACGTATAGCGGATTATATTATGCTTTTGCTTGCTTAATATGAGCGAACTTTCTCGTATTAATATAATTATAAGGTACGTACCTCAGATTATATATCGCGCTTTTATATATTTTCCCTTCGGGATGCATTATCATTGAGATGAGATGTATATTTGATATATATTTGTGGTTATATATCGTATTGTAAAAATTTTCCGATCGAGCCGCGCAAAGGAGACTTTGTCGAGCTTTTCCGTAAATCCAGGTGTTAGAAATTTTGAGGTTTTAAAATTTTTTATAACATGTTTTTATAAGTAAGTTGTAATTTCCGTAAACCGATAACAGAGTAGCATAACATGAGCATAGTGAAAGTTTTGTAAATAAGATTTTAATGTTTATAAGGATTATTTTGAATCAAATATATCGAATGTTAAATTTCCTACTTAACCCTTTTTGAGGATGAAAAGTTTTGAGTAAGAGAAGTGTGACGACCCATATTTTTTAACTATTTTAAATTATTAATTTTAATATGATTATTAAATAAGTATGGTTAGAAATAAAATTTTAATATCTTTTTGTAAGTTGTTGAAAGTGAACTTGAATAAATTTTGAAATAACCTATTTTAGAGATTTTAGCGATAATAGGTACTGAAATGAATTCTATGTATTTAATGTGTTTATAATCAATAACTAGAATTAAATAATGAATGTTGAATTATTTAGATGAAAATAGAATAGTCATTGATAATTAAAAATTCAATTGAAATTTTATGATTTATTAATGCATTTATTTAATAATTGAGTTGTTTAAATTTAGTATTGTGAATTATTTAAATAATTGTATTCTAAATTTGAAATAAATAGAAACGATGTTGGATGTTGATTTAAATTTTATTTAAACAACAATGAAGATTGTTAAACTTAGAAATTGGATTCAAAGTAATTTAATTAAAATTTGGAAATTTCTAGTTTTAATTAATAAGTAAGAATACCCATTTTGCCCACAATCTTGGATTTCTATGAAACCAGTTTCATCGGATTGTAATAGTGAATTATCGTAGGATTTCAAGTTCTGCAACGATTAGATTTGTCGTTTGCCCATGAGAACTTGTAACATCTAGAAATTAATTCACAATTTAATTAAAATAAACTGATTTTGAAAAGCCATCTTCTGGATGTGATCGAATTACGCCTCGAAACTAGTTCCATTGTATTCAGAATAAGGGTATAACATTATGAACGCTAGGCGGCACACTTCTTTTGGAGTTCGGGTTTTCATGAGCCAATCGAGTTAGATATTTTCTTTTTCTTCTTATTATTATTATATATGTATATTTCTTTTCCCTCACTCGACTATTCATCCATATCTTAGCCCAAACGTTGTCAGCTCATACCCCTTTTTGCTCTCTCCCTCTTATCTTTTCAACAACTGTTTGATAGAGAAAGAAAAAAAAGCTCTCGATCGAATTAAGAAAAAATAAAAAATAAAAATAGGGCGAATGGAAGTCGAAGGTACTAGCGATGGAGGGAGCGACTGTAGGCAAGCTCGGTTTTTAGGGTTTTGGTGGCTGGTGGTGAAAGCACATGCAAGGAGGGTGGTCAATGGCGGAGGGTGGTCGGTGGCCAAGGGCGGTCGATGGCTGGGGATGGCTGAGCGAGGTCGGAGCTTTGATGATTGCGGCGGCGCACGGCTGCGAGGCTGGATGTCGCGTATATGGGTTCTCGCCATGTGTATGCTGAACGTGGAAATGAGGGTGGGTATAGTTGTTTTTTTCTTATTTTATTTTGTTTTTTTAGTAAAGTTTTAAAATTATGTTGTATAATATAATTGCATAACTTCCTCATACGAGGTCCGATTTGGGCGAAATAAGAGGCGTTGGAATCTTATCGAGGCCGTCTACAGCCTAGTGTTGGATTGACATTTATTTGAAGCTAGAAATATTTTAGATTTTAAATAAAGGTGAGTGTTTAAATCTACTCACAAATACTTAACCATCTTATGTTGGTTAAATTAAATTCATGACCATTCAAATTTAATTTGAATTTATATCGAGTTAAGTGGCCATTTAATTTTACATTGAATATTTAAATTGTTAGTTAAATACCTGATAATTATAACCAGTTAATTGTTGTGATTTATTAGTTGATTTGATTGATGATTGTGATGGGTGCTTGATTGGTGACATTTTGGATGATTTAATGTTATGTTTATTTTATATGTTGTTATCACACTGCAAGTTCCCTTAGTTATTGTTAGGAAAATCACTATGGGTTGAAATGATATACACCAAAACGATCTTATAGATTAGGAAAAATCATTATGGGTTGAAATGATGAACCCGAGCGATTTTATGGATTTGAAAATTGTGATTCGAGATATGGGCTGAAATGATATATACCCGTAAATTAAAACTATTACAGGTCGAAATGATATATATCCATATCACTTGACCATGGGGTAGAAAATTATATACGGACACCGGATTGGTTAAATTAATTGATTTAAAATCCTTAAATTATGAATCCCATTAAATGATACTATAAAATACGAATTATTTTCAAAATCCAAGCTTTTGAAATATTAAAATTGAAATTGGTTTTAATGAATTGTTTAATGAATTTAAATTGTAATATTAAAGTCAAATTTTGAAATATAAATGTAATTTATCAAAAAAAAATTGATTTGTTGTAAACCTCTGAATATTTAAACTTTGAAACCTATTGAATTTGAAGCGGTTTAAATTCGTAGTTCAAATATGGATTTGAAATCGATATAAATTAAAATAATTTTAATGAGAATTTAAATTGAAACCTTTAGCTTTTTGAAGTGAAATTGTTGAACTGAGATTGATCAAAATCGAACTTTTGGAGCTAAGGTTGATTTGAATTGATTTGTGAAATTGGGAGAAACAATTCTAATTTGAAACAATTTCAATATAAACTCTTTTAATATGCGAACTCTTGTAACAATAAACTATTTTTCTCATATAAACCAATTTAATATATATTAATAATTTTTAATACATTAACTATTTTTAATATATAACCTATTTTAATATACAAACTATTTTAATCCATAACCTATTTTAATATATAAACTATTTTTAATATATATACTATTTTAATCTATAACCTATTTTAAATATGTAAACTATTTTAATATATATACTATTTTAATATATAACCTATTTTTAAAATATAAACCATGTTAATATATATTATTATAAATTTATAAACAACTTTTAATACATATATATATTATTTTAAATTTATAAACAACTTTTATATATATTTTAATATCTGTACTATTTTTAATGTATAACTATTCCAATATATATAAACTGCTTTCGATATTCAAACTGTTTAAATTTCGAACCGTTATGATTTAGATTTAATTGATTTAGATGCGAATATTTTGATATGATGATTTAACCTATTTTGTGGTAATGATTTTGAAAATGAATATGATTTAAAGTGAATGATGATTTCGAAAGTGGATATGATTTCGAAAATGATATGATTTTGAAGTGAATATAATATCTTGAAATCAACTACGAATCGAGTTTGGAAATGTAAAAGAACCAACCGGTGTGAAATAAGCATTTGGTTATTAAAGAGACCGTGATCAGATATTGTCATACTCTCTACCAATACCGAAAACCACGTTAACAACTGTGCATGTGGTTGAGAATCTAGAACGAAGCAGGATGTTTAGGCGAACAGTACTGTATAAGGTATGAATGCAGCCCTGTCTCCTTTGGGTCAGCTTGATATGACTAAAACAGGAGCTATACCTGGGTCAAGTTGGACGCACCCTCGATCAGGCACATTTCTTAGATACCATATTTATTATTTTGCGACTGATTTGGTGGCTACCCTTTGATTTGATTATGGAAGTATGTTCCGAGGTGGGCGGTAGTAGCTGCTATGCGTTACCACCAGCCCGATACTGCAAACGGTAGAATCCTACCATGGCATTGCCTCGCTGCCTTGTCATATGCCTTATCGAGCGTACTACGAGTTTGTTTGTGTCATACACTATGGAGTGCCCTCTGATAGCCCTCCAGTTTATGGAGGAATTACGGTACTATATAGACTATGACATCTATAAAAATGCATTAAGAGGGATATGAGTGATGCCTTAACGCTATTTTAATACTTAACTTTACTGTAGACATATTATAATAGTGTATTGTATTGTATATGTTGATAGTTTAACTGGTCCTTAGGGGATGGAATCTTGAACATCTCTTAAGTTATTTCATGCATATTAGACACTGGATAGGAGATGTAAAATCCCATAAACATCTCTGAAGCAGTTACACTCATATTCGTTTATTATTGATTTAACTTGTATAAGATCTTTTGGTTCTAACTCGAGTGTTTTGTCTTTTCATTATGCTCGGGTCAGCCTGAGCATTTCAGTGTTAAAAACTTTATTTCTCGAGGATGAAGACGAAGATTTGTATGTTATTTATTTGTATATTCCATTACATCATGTTGTTCCGCTGGATTTTTTTTCTCCTACTGTATGTATAACTTTGATATATTGTAAAAGTGAAATCAAATATTATTTGTAAAACAGCTTTATGAACTATTTATTTGATTATTATATTTTTTCATTCTGCTATGAGATTCTGTGTTTGGTTTTCATTCTTCTCTCTTCGTTTTCTTATTTACCCTGTAAAAGTCCTCCCTTTTGAATGCTTTGAGTTAACATGTGTGGTTTCTTGTGATCTAAACCGTCTAAAAAGGTTGGTCGTTACATGCCCTTTGTCGATTCGCATGTCGTTTCAACAGATCTTATCCACGCTCTTTAATCCCAATGGTGTCGGTCCCTGGTTTCTTTTAGATTGGGTCATTGTAGCTTTTTGTCCACCGTGCTAGCTTTCCTGATCCATCTGGAACTTTTCATGTTTCAAGGAGCTATCTTAGCCCGGTTTTATTTCTTAATGTTTCTAGTCACTGCCTTAAAGTAGTTTTAGCACATCTTAAACTTGGGTTTGAGTTGTTTTGGTCATATGTGTTTGTACTATGAGTGTGTTATGCGTGAGCTTGGTTTATGTAGTGGTGATGCTGTGTTATGCGTCTTAGGTAATAATTTATGGCCTTTCACTGATGTTGGTAGCTTGCTTTGTTACATCGGGAAGTGTCTCCGTCCTTCTTGCTTCTCACTCCAATGTCCTTTCATGGTGATTGCAAGTGCAGCAATGAAGGGTTTGTGTTGGATGCTAATGCCGTGCTTCATGTATAAGGTTGGTTGTGCTTTTCTTCCACTTGCATGAGTTATCTTCTCCCATGAATGATTGTTTGATGCTATAGTGCCTTGTTTGGTTTGGAACATTATTGCTTCATGTTAAGTTATGTTGGTTTTTGGTCGCTGTTTTTGGAATCATGCAAGTGTGTTATAATTTGAAACTGTAAGCAAGTTATGCTTCTTGTTGTGTGATTGTAAGTTGTTGAGATAGTTTGTCTCATTTTTCCATGGTGGTGCTTTGGCACTATTGGAATGTCCTTAAGGATCCGCTTTTGTTCCCATGGTTATCATGTTTCTTTCTAAAATCAAAATATTGAGTTTGTTTGGTGAATGTTGAAGCGATTCCCTTCTGCAACTTGATTGTCTTTTGTCTGCACCCTGCGTGGTGCTAGTGTAAAGTTATATCTGTGACGCACTCATGTGTGAGTAGAAAGTGGTCGGGCTACTATTAAATCCGCCATTGTAACACCCTGCATTTTTAGATAATTAATAATCAAATAACAATGAACTACAAAAATAACATTTTTGGAATTATTAGAATATGGCCTCGAAACTTGTACCATTGTGTTCATGGCAATTTTCTGATCAATTTTCACATATAACTTGTCAAAATCCGGGTTAATATGAAGAAGTTACGGGAAGATCAAGAAATCAAAATTAAATGAAAAAAAGAGAGTAAGACCCTATGGGTCGACCCGTTGGTCGACCTACAAAGCACAAGGGTCGACTAATAGGTCGACCCGCATAGCACATAGGTCGACCCACGTATAACCTTGGACGAGAAATCGGCTAGGGACGTTTCGAAAATTATGATTTGATTTTCATGCGATTTGAGGCGTTGTTTACTGGATCTAACGATTCGAAGCGAGCCTGTGACGTGGTTGCACTAGATTCAATCCAAAAATCCGACGATTTGAGATTCCCAAACTCCACTATAAATAGAACCCTAGGCCTGACTATTTTTTCACAATCAGATTTTCTCCCAATTGGGTTCATTGCCTGAGGCTGAACCCTAAATAGAAAAATTTTCTAGGGAGATTATCATTTTAATAAAAATATTAGATATCTTAGAAGTGGATCCAGAAAGGCAATGGAGTAAAGCTAAGGATGATAGATGAATGGATTTAAATTATATATCTTTTATGTTTATGATATATATTATCATTATATTCCCATTAAAATTTTTAATTTACTATTTGAACTAATTTCAGCAATTAGTTCTACTAGTTAGTTATGTTAAGATTGTAAATTTTGTAAGAGAAGTGAACTTATATTTAAATGTTATTTATATAGAAAAGTAAAGGATTCCAATTAAATATAAGTAATATTAGGCTTAAAAGTTGTAAAGAAACGTATAAGCCTAAAAGTGAGAGATTTACAGTAAATTATGTTATAACGGAAGAAATGAATTAAAAAGGAGAAAATTTAGTAACTTGATTTGGAAGTTAGTGATAGATTAGTTGGTTGGTTTAGAAAAGGGAATACATCTCCATAGCTAATATTGTAAGCAAGAATAGTGGACTTAGTGCAAAATAGAGATATTATTGTATTTTGCATTACCCAACAATTAAAGAAACAATAAAAGAAATATCTTACAGTTACGATTTATTGTTTATAGCATTATTTAATATTAAAATATTTGAATGGATTTTTAGCACAGTTTTTGTAACCAACCAAATAGAATAGAACTACTTCTTAGAATAAAAGAGAATAACGCGAAGCATTAAAGAAATTAAAGAAGAAGAAATAATCAAGTTAATTATTTGACAAGACTTGAAACAATAAATAGAAAACGTGACTAGATCTATATTTATTGCACATATAGTAGAGTAAAAAGTAAAGCAGTTATTATGGTAAGTAATTTGTGGTAGTTGTACGTAGTCCTAAGATAAAACTATCATATAATATAAGATAACTAAAGAGAATTGGTATCATAATAAAAGAAGACAGATTAGAATAGAAAAGAGATACTTGCAATTAAATTTGTAACATGTAGCTTATAAAAAAAAAGAATATAGAAGTGAAAACTGCAAGTATAATTGTAACACATAGGTTATGATTAAAAAGAAAGAAATAAAAGAGGCTTTATCAAACTTAGATCTTTAATTAAGTTAATAAGCAAGAATAATAGCGGTGACCCGTAATAGCAGTATTCCCTTTCAAGTCTAAGAATAACGGTCTCGCACTTGGGTAGGGCTAGGCATGTTGATTAGGGTAAATAAGTAGCCAATGGAATAAGAAAATTAAACTAAACGCATAATAGAAGATTAGATGTAGAGTCTAAATAAATGGTAAGGTGCGTTTGGAGTAGCTCAAGAGAATCAGGATAAGGAGCCTAACGAAGCAGTTCATCGTAGATTTTTAGTACCGAAAGAGCAAGTCCAGCTAAGTTATTTTAGGCTAGAAGAAAGTACGAGACTTCAATGGGACGTGAGGATACTCTAGGATGGCCCTCTGGGGTAGGCCTAACAAAGCTGCACCCCCGAAGGTTGGTCTGTAGGTGTTCCATCAAGAGAGTATGCCTTGACTGCTTTTACATTGCAGGCCTAACAAAGAGGACCTTTGTAAGCAGTCGAATGGTTGATGATGGAGTAGGATATTCGTATGACACCGTACTCTAGTTTGCGAATAGATTATAGTGGGCACGACCAAAAGGATATTCGCATGCAGAGATCAGCCATCATCAGTCAGGGCGAGTTCGGGAAAGACTAGAGTTAAACCAACATGCCAATTATTCCTTCACTATCGAGACATTGGATGAGGGGCACATCCATTTGGATGTTTAGATTGTTTGCAATACGACATATCCACTTAGCTTTTGAAAGATCTTTCGATTAGTTGAGGGGGGGCTGCGTGGGGCCATACCCATGATAAGAAAAGAGACAGACCAAGTAGAATATCTGTATTGTAGGCCTAACAAAGCCGACTTTTACAGATATAGAAAATCCACGACCGAGTTCCGTACAAGGTAGAACTTGTTGGGGAATTCAGGGAGTAGACAGAACAATTACGTGTAGTCCTTAAGGTACGCACTGGGTGGTACATTGTGGATGCCCGAGTACTAGTATGAGCTAGTGGACGTAGTTTCATGTTTTTATAGTAGATGATGGACATCTGTATTGTACGCCTCACGAAGCTGTCCATTACAGATGTAATTAGAGTACGCTCTTGTAGCATGCGCGAGATGTTGGAGTCCTTTTCAAGGAGGATACAAAAGGTACTATGGGTAGTACCTAGGACCGATGCGGTCTTTGGGAATGTAGCTACATATATATAGGTTATGAGGTCTTAATCTACTAGGGATAGATGGGCATGATTCACGCACAAAGGTGAGAGTATTATGATCCCAATAAAACCTAATATAACAGAAAATGAAAATATAATGGTATATGTAGAATTATTCTTAGAAGTGTATAATTTGCTCATTCATCAGAACCTTAGTTCTGACCCCCTCCTCATATCATCCCATAGGTTAGATAGATGACAGAGATTTTCTAGCTTGGAGACTCTTATTTAGAAAGTGTTATTACCTTTGTGAGTATTTACTTACTATTATATTTTAATCAGTTCCGCTATGAGATATTTATTTGAGCTCTGATATATTTATCTTTGCTTATTTGCAGATACCGAATACCCAACTCGGGCTTCAGTGGGCTTGGATTTTAGCATTTTTACGAAAAATCCAGAACCCATTGGAATTGAGGTTGTTACATTTGGTATCAGAGCTTAGGTTATTATATCCTGAGTAAATTAGGAAATATGAATGAATGTATTTGTATTTTTGAATAAAATATAAATGTATTATGTAATAAAATCCAAATAGTCTCCCATTATAGATTTTAACATATGGAAAGTTTTTAGAAGTATATTTGTGCATAGTTTGCTAGTTGGGTTTGGATGACTCAAGGATATTGAGCCCTATGTTATTGCCGATTTGTAGTGTACAATAAGCTATGTCTTGGTAGAGGATTGGTATCCATATGTTATAGGAAGTGGGAAAGTTCCCTAGGGATAATGGAGAGAGTATTTTATTTTGGAAGGAATAAGAGATTTTAGTAAGGAAATGAGATTTTCAAGGTTTAGGAAGGGTATTCCTAGGGTAGTAAGAAAAAAATATCCACGTTATGTCTAACCTAATAAAATGAAACTTTAGGAATTGAAAAGTTGAAAATTATAATCGTCAAAATATTTGAGGAAGTAAATACTGGGTTTTTGAAAAAAAAGTGGTATGAAATTTAATTTGGTTTTTATATGATGTAAATTTTGTTAAAAGTAATTTTTTTTGAAGAATTATAAGGCATGTATAGCTTGCTTGTTTCTTTGTAGGTAAACAAAGATTTTAAATGTAAAAATACCCAAAGTGTGTTAAGTATCAAAAACGTAGGTTACAACATTTATTGTTGTAATAGATATTTTCATGAAAAATAAAGGAAGCATAGACTATAACACTATTGTTATAGTAGGTGACCCCCAAAGATAATGTTTATACATAGCATATGTGATTTATTGATATTTATTACTGTATCCATATCTAATATTTTTGGGCTGCAGTAACGGTGTTTTACACAACATCTATTTTGACCCAAATAAAAATGTGTTATGAAGATAATTTCTAAGTATAGAAATAAAATGGTTTGTAAGTACTATTATTATTTAAATAAGTATATGGAAATCTTCTAAAGAAGAAAAAAGATGCAAGTTATACATTATGAAATCAATAAATTTTATAGGAAATGTCTATTGTAAGTGAATATAGATTAAACATAATTTAATCTATTGGAATGAAATGAACAGTGATATAATTTTCTGTTAAACCAAATCAAAAACAAAGATATTTTGTGCAATTATAAGGAATACGTGAAAGAGATGTAAAAGTATGGAAAGCATCATATTTTGTATAGCCTATTTCAATAAATTATTAAATAAGTTCCTTGTAATTTCACACAAACACGAATCCTCTTTTAAAGGATTCATAGAAGGTTTTAGCGTTAATGGTTTCTCATAAGAGAAAGTAGTTCTAATCCATTAAGGTATAAAACCATTAGGTGTAAAAAGAAGTGTAATAATTAGAGACAGTATTTGTTAGGAGGGATATTATTAAAAACCTTAGTAGGAAAGCTAAGCAATGGAAATTTCATGTTTTTCCATTGATTATGCGCATTGGTTGCTTGCCTTTGTAGAAAGTCCCCTTTTTGTAGCAAGTTAGAAACTCGTCCAAGGTTAAATAATTGGAAGAGTAGGAAAGTTAAGGAATTTTTGATAAAATAATTGTTCTTATTTACTTCAGTTTTCATAAATTTGGAAATCTATGAAAAGAAGATGTTTTGAAAACCTGTGAGGACATTTTTGAAAGTCAAGAAAAAAATGTTTTAAGGACAAGCAAGGCATGTTTTAAAGAAAAATGGTTTGGTGAAAAAGTAAGTAAATTTTTGGAAGAGAAAAACTTAGTAAGTAGTAATCCAATTTTTTTATATGGAAAGATGTAAAGGTCTTTAAAAGGAAAAGGAGAATAAGTTTTGAACTTAGAATTTGTAAGATTTCCCCTCTAGGTTTGGAGAATAATTTAAATTCAAAGAGCTGTAAAGATGCAAGTTTAGAAAGATAAAATGTTAAGTAACCAAGTAACTTTGAATTTAGTAGAAACTTCAAAGTAAAACGTTTAAAAGCAAGAATTTTGGAATTTGATGTTTCAAAAATTTAGAATAATTTTTGAAATGAAATGATAAATACCAAACCAAACTTTTAAATATGGAATAGATATGAATTATTTCCTAGGTGTGACGGAAAAAGTGTTAGGCTATGTAGGAGATAGCAGCGATTACTTTTAGTAGTAATAATAAAAGTTCATGTAAAGTATATAGGACACTAGTGAGAACCTAGGAATGTTGTTTCATGTGTGTAGACTATAGAAGAATAGTGAAGTAATATTAGTAAGATTTAAGACACACATGTTGGGACAGGTAGACCTTAGTTGGGGAAAATGAAAGGTAAAGGTAAAGAGAAAATTTTCCCAAGCTTATTTGCCTTTTTGGATAGGGACTGCATAGATTGGAATCCTTATTCGTTGCAGTAAATGAGACTTGGTTATTCCATTTTGAATATAGAATGGAAGAGATGAATAGATCTTATTTAACACAGTGTAAGTTAGTAACGAGTAATAGGCGAGAGGAAGAGAATATGAATTACATGGATTCCTAGAGTAGGACCTTTCTGTGTTAGGTTGGACATGGTCGTAGGCCTGCTAGTCCTAGATGATAGCTGTGTTTAGCTGCTATAGATACCTATCTAGTATCGCTTTGTAGTAGGACTTCTTTTCTCTTTTAGTTATGAGATTGTACTCTTATGTAAGCATTTAGTTCCTATTATAGTAAATCAGTAATGATTAGTATGATGCTCTTTTTCTGTGATGTTCACAGGAAGAGAATAGGGACATATGATGTAAATTATAAAAGAAAAGCAAAAGAAGATAAAAGTAACTGAAAGAAAAATAGTACAATCTAAAGAAAGTAATAGAAATGTCAGTAGAAAAATTTGAAAAGAAAAATTTTCTTATGTGAACTATGCTAGCAAATAGAGATTTTTATAGAATAGTGGCACAAGTCCTAAGTATGGAGAAAGAGGTGCGCAAAAGTGAAACGAGGAAATGTGAGGTTTTTCCGTTTTTTCTACCTTTTTTCTAACATAAGAAATCGAGTTCGAAGAATTAGATTTTTCTGAAATTTGAATATTAGAAGTTGTATGGAAGTATTTGAATGCAAAGTTTGTTGAACTACTCCCCTATTCAGTAGCAGTATGGGAAAAATTGGATGAAAAACATTTTGGGTTTTTAGAAGATCGCATTCTATAAAAATTGCAAGTATATTTAAAATGTGTGCATCATATATTAAAAAGGATTTTTTAAAGAAGAAAAACATTCATACATGAGGTACCACTTAAAAATTCATGTACATGCATATATTTTATATTAAATGACACTTTGCACAAGGATACAGATGGTCGCAAATTTGGATGTACACAAAATTGGTGTGATTGATGTGAGGAATTACATAGTTTTACCCTTGTCGAATTTCGGGAATGAAATTTCCTAAAGGGTGGAAGAATGTAACACCTTGCATTTTTAGATAACTAAATAATCAAATAACGATAAATAGTGAAAATAAGACTTTTTGGAATTATCAGAATATGATTACGAAACTTATACCATTGTGTTCATGGTGATTTTTTGATCAATTGCCATACATAACCTGTCGAAATCCGAGTTAGTATAAAGAAGTTACGGAAAGATCAAGAAATCAGAATTAAACCAAAAATTAAGTAAGACGCTACGGTCGAACCATAGGTTGACCCGCAAATCACAAGGGTTGATCCGCAAAGCACAAAGGTCAACCAATAAGTCGACCCGCAAAGCGCACAGGTCAACCCACGTGTAGCCCTAGACGAGAAATCGTCTAGGCACGTGTTAAAGTCATGTAATCTAATTTTCGTGTGATCTGAGGCGTTGTTATCTAGATCCAACGGATTCGCAGCAGGTCTATGATGTGATTGCTCCAGATTCAATCCAAAATCCGACGGTCTGAGATTCTCAAACTCCATTATAAATAGAACCCTAGGCCAAGCTATTTTCTCACAATCATATTTTCTCCCAATTGGATTCATTGCCTAAGGCTGAACCCTAAATAGAAAATATTTTTAGGGAGAATATCTTTTTAATAAAAATATTTGATGCCTTAGAAGGGGATCCCACAAGGCCATGGAGTAAAGCTAAGGACGATAAGTGAGTGGATTTAAATTATATATCTTTTATGTTTTTGATATATTTTATCGTTAGATACCTGTTAAGTATTTTAATTTGGCATTTGAACTAATTTCAGTAATTAGTTCTATTAGTTAGTTAAGTTGAAAATGTAAATTTTATAAGAGAAGTGTATTTATATTTAAATGTTACTTATATAGAAAAAGAAAGGAATCCAATTAAATATATGTAATATTAGGCTTAACAGTTGTAAAGAAAGGCATAAGCCTAAAAGTGAGAGATTTACAGTAAATTACGTTATAACAGGAGAAATGAATTAAAAAGGAGAAAATTTAGTAACTTGATTTGGAAGTTAGTGATAAATTAGTTGGTTGGTTTAGAAAAGAATTATAAGAATAACGATAAACATAATTGCAAGAATTAAAGCAAGAAAAGTAGAATTAGTGCAAAATAGAGGTATTACTGTATGTTGAATTACCCAACATTTAAAGAAGCAATAAAAAAATATCTTGCAGTTACGAGCTATTGTTTATAGCTTTATTTAATATTAAAATATGGAAATGGATTTTTAGCACAATTTTTGTAACCAACCAAATAGAATAAAACTACTTTCTAGAATAAAGAGAATAACGCGAAGCGTTAAAGAAATTAAAGAACAAGAAATAATCAAGTTAATTATTTGACAAGACTTGAAACAATAAACAGAAAATGTGATTAGATCTGCATTTATTGCACAGATAGTAGAGTAAAAAGTAAAGCAGTTATTATGATATGTAATTTGTGAGTGTTGGACGTAGTCCCAAATTAAGACTGTCATATAATATAAGAGAACTAAAGAGAATTTAGTACCATAAAAAAGAAGACAGATTAGAATAAAAAGGAGACACTTGCAATTACATTTATAACATGTAGGTTATAAAAGAAAAAAAAGAATATAGAACTGACAATTGCAAGTATAATTGTAAAATGTAGGTTATAATTAAAAAGAAAGAAATAGAAGAGGCTTATTTTATCAAACATAGATCTTGAATTAAGTTAATAAGCAAGAATAATAGCAGTGTCCCATATCAATATCATTCCCTTTCAGGTCTAGGATTGGTCTCACAAGTGGGTGGGCTGGGCATGTTGATTAGGGTAAATAGTATCCACCAGAATAAGAAAAGTAAACTAAACACATAATAAAAGATTAGACATAGGGTCTAATAAAATGGTAATGTGCGTTTGGAGTAGCCCAAGAGAATTTGGATAAAGAGCCTAACGTAGCAGTTCATCGCAGATTTTTATTACAAAAAGAGCACGTCCAACTTAGTAATTTTGGGCTAGAAGGAAGTATGAGACTTCAACGGGATGTGAGGATACTTTACGATGGTCCTCTGGGGCAGGCCTAACGAAGTTGCACCCCCGGAGGCAGTCTGTAGGTGTTCCATCAAGAGAGCATGCGTTGACTACTTTTGCATTGCAGGCCTAATCAAGCAGACTTTTATAGGCAGTCAAAAGGTTGATGATGGAGTAGGATATTCGTATGACACCGTACTCTTGTTTATGAGTAGGTTATAGCGGGCAAGACCCAAAAAGATAGTCGCATGCGGAGATTAGCCATCATCAGTCAGAGCGAGTTAGGGAAAGACTAGAGTTAAGACAACATGCCAATGATTCTTTCACTATCAAGACATTGAATGAGGGGCACTGCCAATTGGATGTTTATATTGTTTGTAGTAGGGCACAACCACTTAGCTCTTGAAAGGGCTTTCGATTAGTTGAGGAGGGCTGCGTCGGGCCATAACCACGATGAGAAAAGACAGACCAAGTAGAATATTATTGTAGGCCTAGCGAAACGAACCTTTTACAGACATAAAAAAATCCCCGACTGAGTTCCATACAAGGTAGACCTCAATGGCGGAATTCAGGGAGTAGACAGAACGATTACGTGTAGTCCTTAACGTACGCACTGGGTGGTACATTGTGGATGTTCGAGCACTTTTATAAGCTAGTGCGGATGTAGTTTCACGTTTTCATAGTACATGTCAGAACATCTGTATTGTAGGCCTGACGAAACTGTCCTTTACAGATATAATTACAGTACACTCTAGTAGCGAGATGATGATGTCCTTTTCGAGGAGGATACGGAAGGTACTATAGGTAGTACCTAGGACCGGTGCAGTCTTTAGGCACGTAGCTACTTGTATATATTGGTTATGAGGTCTTAATCTATAAGGGAGTAGATGGGTATGATTCACGCATAGAGGTGAGAGTATTATAAACTCAATAAACCTAATATAGCAAAAAATGGAAATAGAACAGTAATGTAGAATTATGTTTGGAAGTGTATAATTTGTCCATTCACTAGAACTTTAATTCTGCCCCCTCCTCATATCATCCTATAAGTTATATAGATGGCAGAGATTTTCCAACTTTGAGACACTTGTTTAGAAATTGTTATTACCTTGGTGAGTATTTACTTACTATTATATTTTAGTCAGTTCTGCTGTGAGATATTTATTTGAGCTTGATATATTTATCTTTGCCTATTTGGAGGATACTAGATACCCAACTCGGGCTTCAGTGGGCTTGGATTTAACATTTTTGCGAAAAATCCGGATCCACTGGAATTCAGGTTGTTATAGCCAGTAATTGCTTAGTCGTCTTTGTCTCACTCCTATATAAAGTGGTATGGTCATTATAATCCGGCTAGCCTAGGGAAATATTTTTTTCCCTGCAAAAAAGTAAAACTTACTTTTCAGAAAAATACCCTATTTACACAATTCACTTTTCAAACATTAAATGATACCTTTTCAAGATCTCATTCTATCTAAGTCAAACATGATTCAAATTCAAATTCAAAATCTCCGTCTAATAATTTCTAAAATATTTTAATAAAACCAAAATTTCATCAATAATTTTTTACTTAAATCTCCTTTTCCTATTTAATAAAATACTCTTCAATATATTTTATTTAGCTTTTAACATCTTATTATCAACAATGCTGTTCTCAAATAATATTTCACAAACTCTTTTCAAAAATTTATACAAATATCTAGCAACTCAAAATTGATACTTGGAGGGAAGTTTAAAATTTATTTTCAAATTTTAACATTTCAAAGCTAACTCTATACTATTTATCAAAATGTTTCTCAATTTAATAAAACACTTCATTTAATTATACAAAAATATTTCATGCATTCCTTAGTAAATATACACCTTTCCATATTCCAAAAGAATAAATGTTTAAATGATACTCATGCTTATATTTAAAACTCCAAATTCAATAGTATTTACACATTATTAATTATCACAAAATATCATCAAATAGCGGTATATATTTAGATGCACTAATTCTCAAACACTATGAATGTATATATTACTTTTCAACATTTTTAATTTTACTCAAAATATTTTTATCTTTCCAAAATATTATGTCCAAATGTCTTGTTCTAGCGTTTAGGAATCTCTATCGATAACGTTGGTTAGGCACATCGACTAGAATTCTTAATCCACCCAACGGACAAGTTAACACAATTTCATTATAAAAATATCCATAGGTGTCACTTTAATAATTCATTCAATGTAATTGTTTAGTAGATCTTTTACTATTTCAGTTTAACACTCAGTTAATACCATACTTGTAGTATATGTCTTCAAAAGATTGCTCTTTATACCTATTTCCCAAAATCATTTAGTAATAATAATATATATTTGCATATATAAAAAGTCTTTACTTTTATCAAACCTTTAGTAACTTCAAAAATATTTTCAAACTATATTTAAACGTATAAAAGTTCCAAAATAAAATTCAATACCAGCAATTTTAAATAACCAAACACACATAAAAACACCAAAAGTACTCAATGGAAATTGATAAATAGATTTGTCACTATGCACTCCGATTAAAACCAAATCAGAATTCCACTACAATATCAATACGATCTAAAATCATCCAAAATCATATATACAAGTGCTACTTATTGGACTATACTTCCAATTTTAAAGGAAAGAAATTGATTATATATTCACATACTTATATTTGTAAAATCACAAATACGTCCCTTGATGATTATCCAAGTAAACATCCTATATATAACATAATATTGTCCTATCTCTTATTATAGAAAATTACTCAACACTCCTAAGGTTCAGGGACTCTAAGTCTCATTAAAGGCCTCGAATCATTTCTATGATATACAACGTATTGTCCTAAACCTGCTCTGATACCATTTTTGTAATACACTGCCTCTATACCCCATACTATCCAAGAGTATCAATAAATAACACTATCAAAAAATACGGGGAATAAGGCTATATTGGGTACATACATGAGTATTTCCTTAGATTAACACTTGTATATATTAAAAAATCAAATAAGCATCTCGACCATGCATACGCATTATCCGTAAAAAGCAATAAATACGTGTACCTCCATGACAGAACAATACATAATATACAGTACACAACAGAGAACACAGAGTCAATAATATAAAGTACAATATATAATAATGCCATCATAGTACAACATACATCAAATATTACTTATCCTAGTATAATGTAACAAACAATCAAAATACAACTCTTTATCAACTACATGTATCAAGAATAACTGTTGTATAATCATATAACAATCCTAGCAAATTTATCTCCTTTAAGCTTAATGAAACAAGTGCTGGTCATGTCATCCCCGTACCTGAAAGGTCTCGGACTGACCCGAGTATTACATAAATAGCACACGGGTCAGACTATGTTTAATCATGTATAATAATAGTGGTAACTTAAAATAAACATGGAATAATAATATAATCTCTAACATAGATAATTAAATCATCAAATGACAAGTAAAAGAATACATATAAATATATTAATGAATGCCTTGAATATGAATATAATACCATAAATAATCATCAAGACATCACATCACCCAAATATCTCAAATCCATATGAAACAATCAACACTAATATCCAAAGATGTCATCACCCACATAGAAACACACCAAACCAGTGATTGCTGAATCAACATAAATGGATGAATTATACATATCTAGAAATCATCATCCAAAACTTGAAATATCAATAATGTGGTGTCTTCCAGTGAAATTAGGTTGTAACGAAGCAATGCCCACAATCTCTCTCAATCTCATATTATAAAGTACCATTATCAAATCAATAAAACCAACAATAAAAATGTAAGCCAACTCATAACAACATCGAAATGTAATCAATAATTAGTAAGCTATCTACCAAAGGACATTAGATTGACAATACTCTAAACATAGGCTTTGGTAAATCTCATCTCATATATGTCTATCTACCACATGCAAACTAAAACTAGACGGGACACGGATGGCCGTATGCCCGTTTTAGGAAACCAAGGCCTACTAGCCGTATGCTGTGTAGCCAAATATGTTCCTATAACTTAGTTACCTTGACGGACATCATGACACATATCCATCAATTGCTCGTCAATACGTAGCCTTGGTCCAACCCTGCTTTGCACCTATTGTTAACAGACTGCTGGCCTAAGCAACACGAATGACTATGGGCACCTACCCATCTATATAATGCGCATCCGATAGAATATATAACAACGATGTTATGGATCTGGGATTCGACATCACGATCAAAACGCTAAGGTAGATACTGGCCAATCTTGTTTACTCCCAAACCATGAAGGAGAACTGGACGAAGGTAGGCATACGCATAGAATATATACGATGGCCGTTACACAACTCTATATATAAGTCACCATGTGACTCTCAAATACTCAACATAGTAAGTATCACATACAACATATCCCTATATTGAGTGTCATCCATGAGCTAAAGAATAATCAAATATTTTACATAATGGTGTACCATACCACCTTGTGTTACTAATTCGTTTATTCAATGCGCACATATCACACTAGCCTATCCTTATTCTATATAACGAATCTAAAGAATAACCAGAAAAGTGTTACCGAAAGTCCCAGATCAGATGGTTTCACTAATCCATTTATTTAGATTACTCGTCACACAGAATAAATACCAATAAATCAAACAGAAAGATGTCATCACTATGTCATCTTAAAATCATCATCTAAATCAATATCAACGACGAAATACTCATATCATCAACATCAATATAAGGAAGATAAGAAATCAAAAATTAGAATCTGATATAAAAATAGATTATTCAAATAAATATAAATTAACCAATCAATACTTAATAATGAAACATTTAAAAACTTATAATTACATATAAAAAATAAATACTAAAAGATGAATAATAAATACATATTCTAGAATTAATTAAATAGTTATCTAAACTCAGATATAGTTTAATATTTACAATAAATAACTAATTCCGTGGTATTATATAAAATCAATCGATAATTAAATAATTACTGATAACATTAGAAATCACATTTCAAATTCCCAGAATAGTTTATAAAACTAAATATAGCATGTAACAACCTGAGAATTTTAACGATCGTAATTAACTAATTTCTTTTCATGAAATTAAACAATTAAATTTTGAAATGAAAATTTGATATTTGGAACATGTCTATTTAAACGTAGCAAGCATTAGATTTTCATCAGAAAATATGAAAGTTAGTCCTATTGTGTAATTTTCAATTTAAATTTTAAATCGGTAATTTAATGAAAATAAAATTTTCGAAATCTAAATATTTTTATATGATAAAAATGTAAATCATTTTTTGAGTGAGAGGTCATATTTCATTTCATCAAATTTGAACTGTTATAGCCCCATCATCGTGTCGTCGTGCTGAGTAAACCATTTTGTTCGCCACGTCATGCTGATCTCCATAGTCTATTCATTTGTGCATTTCGGCGTCCGGTACGCTACGAAATCTGCAAACCGGTTGGCCGTACCGGTATCCGTTTTGAGCCTTTTTGATTTCTTTGAGGCTATTCATTTACTCATGGGCTGAAGACAAATAGCCATCTACCTTTAATGTTCCTTGAATTCAAAGTTGTGGCTTTTCTTATTCCACTGTTCAATTTATGGTTTGCTGGTTCATTTGGTTTGATCATTTTCTTCAATGACTTTCCTCTTCTTCTTTTTGTTTCTGACTCATGCCAGTAAAATGAAAATAAAATATAGTTTGCGTTCATTTTCCTTTTTACCTGACAAGCATATATACATATATATATATATATATATATATTTGTTGTTCCTTCTCTTTGCCAAAGCACCATCAGCTTTCAGCTCTCACCATCACCGTGCTTCACCCTGATTCCATCGGCCAACCTCTAGATCCACCCACGTGCACCACACGACCCCGCCGCAACTCGACCTTCTCTTTCCGAATCCACCATTGTTACCGACCGACCTCCATTCTCCTCACCCTACCGATCCGACCCTCTCCACGTAAACAAATAAACTGACTGTCCTTTCCATGGAACCACCTTCAAACGCCGCCTTCGATCTAGTCCTCCGCCTCGGCCATCACCTCATCTTTTTGCCGACTGCACCCATCCCAAAACCAATTCTACCCCTCTTTCTTCCTCCTAGCAGCTGGCCTCACATGCACATCTCCACTACCCGCTTGTAACACCAAGACGCCCTCGGTCAGCCTATTCTCTCCCCTCCTTCATTTTGGTCTGATTCTTTCTATATAAAATAATATATAAGTTGATATAGCAGTTTCTTATATATTTTCTTGATAGCCTGCACGTCTTCTTCGTGTCGAACTTCCCCTTCCATCCTCGCTGTATCACCATCAACCATTTCCCCTGGCTTACATCCACCACCTGCCTCTGCTTCCATTGAGCACAACAGTCACCACAAAGCAAGCCCTGCCCTTCTTTCCCCCATTAGCTAACACCGCAGCCTAGTACGATTTCCCGCGATAGCCCGCCTCCTGCCTTGCTATCATTCGAGCAGCCTCTTCTTCTAGTTAGCAGCTCTTCTCTTCTTTTATATATGAAAAAAAAGTGGATTTTTAAATATTGATTTAAAAAAAATATAATATATATATGTTTTGATTTTAAATATATGTGTTTTAAAATATAAAATATATAGATACTTTGATTTTATAATACATATAGATTTTTAAAAATATAATATATAGATATCTTGATTTTAATATATATGTTTTTAATAAATATTGATTTTCAAAATATAATATGAAGATTTTTATTTTAAATATGTGTTTTTAATTAGATATTGATTTTTAGAGAAAAATAGTAATATAATATATATATTTTTTTCCATTTATATCAAGCTAGTTCTGATTCTAAATTCATCGATTCTAGTTCATCGTGCTTTACTTTGGAATTTATGCTTGGATTTGTTACATCTTGTTCTTGTTATTTCTCTTGCCTCGAAAGGTGAGCGACCACTCACGATTAACAGTCTTGTGTTTAATAAATTTATTTCACAAGAAATGACGATTGAAATATGTTGTTAAATCTGAATTGTCAAACTGTTAAATATGTTATGCTATTATCTAAAATTGTTCACCTATATTAGTTGACATATGACACGATAACCTGTTATATTTTTTTTTTAAATTGTTAATTATGATGACGTGTATGCTTGGCATTGATATATATCTCATTTTATGCTGTTTTATATTCTCACACTATAAGTTCCTTGTAGTTAGGAATTCCCTATGGGTTGAAATGATACATACCTGAATGATATTATAGATTAGGGAAAATCGTTATGGGTTGAAATAGTAAACACAAGTGATTTTCATTGATTTTGAAATTTTGGGATTGCGGGTAGAAATGATATATACCCTTAAATCTAAATAATCACGGATTGAAATGATAAATATCTATATCACTTGACCATATGATAGAAAATTATATACGGACACCGTTGATTTATTTTTGAAAAATGATTTGTTTTGACCTTAAAATATAATATAAAGACTTTATTTTAATATGTGTAAAATTTAGATTTTAAATTATATGTCTTGGAAATTTTAAAATTATAAGTTAAGTTGTGAAAATGTAAATTTTTAGATTTTATTTAGATTTTATTGTTTTTAATATATAAAATAAAATTTAAATAAATTTAATAAAAAGGTTTATTTAATTTAATGACATGAAAAATTATTTTTAACTAATATATACATATATGATATGATTAAATATTTATTTAAATTTATATTAATATTTTGAAAATAGATTTTGTAATAACTTTAATAAATTAAGGTTGGAAAGATAAATTGAAATTTATTTAATTGGTTTGAGAATTAATATTAATAAGAATTGATTAGAAACCTATTGATTTTGAGGTTTTGAAAGGTACCATTTTATACCTTGATTTAACTAAAAGTGATTAAAAGAATATTTTCAAATTTAAATAAAGTTAGGCATTTAATATTTAATTTTGATTTAAGTTTGAAATTTGAGATTTTTCCGAATGTCTTTAAAAGTGATTAAGCGGGCATTTCAAAATTAATTATAGTTGAAGTTAGATATTTAATTTTGATTTAAATTTTTAATTTAAAACTTTATTTAAATATTTATAAAAGTGAATATTTTCAAATTTAAATAAAATTGAAAATGAATATTTAATTTGATTTAAATTTGAATTTGGTTTTTTTTTGTAAATTTTTAAATAAAAATGATTAAGTGAACATTTTTAAATTTAAATAAAATTAAAGTTGAACTTTAAAATATAAATGAACTTTAATAAATTCAGTTATTGTAAATATCTAAATATTTAAACTTTGAAATCTATTGAAATTGGAAGTAGTTTAAATTTGTAGTTCAAACCTGGATTTGAAGTCGATATAAATTAAAAATGGTTTAAATGAGAATTTTAATCGAACCTTTAACCTTTTTATTTGAAATTGTTGAACTGGGATTGATTTAAGTAAAATTTTGGAACTTAATTTGATTTGAATTAATATGTGAAATTGGAAGAAACAATTCTAATTTGAAACTATTTTCGATATAAACTCTTTTAATATATAAACTATTTTAATATATAAACTATTTTAATCTATAAACTATTTTTAATCTGTAACTATTTCAATATATAAACTATTTTCAATATTAAACTATTTAAGTTGGAACCGTTATGATTTAGATTTAGTGCATTTAAACGAGAATACTTTTATATGATGGTTAAACTATTTTATGGTTATGATTTCAAAATTAGTTATGATTTCAAAAGTGAATAATGATTTCTTAAATTAGATATTATTTTGAAAGTGATATAGTTTTAAATGAATATGATATTTTGATATGAAGTATGAACAGTTGAGAATATAAAATGACCACGGTGTGAAATAAGCATTTGGTTGTTAAAGAGACTGGGATTGGATATTATCTTACTCTTTACCAATACCAAAAACCACATTAACAATTGTGCATGTGGTAGAGAATCCAAAACGAAATAGGATGGTTTGGTGACATGTGTATGAGGTATGAACGCAGCCCTGACTCTCGCGAGTCAGCTTGATGTGGCTAAAACATGAGCTATATCGGGCCATGTAAGGTTGCACCTCCGATCGAGCATGCTTCTTAGATACCGTTCTATTACTTTGTGATTTGATTGGGTGCACCTTTGATTTTGGAGTGTGTCTCAAGGCGGACGGTAGTAACTGTTATGCGTTACCACTAGTCCGGGAGTGCAAGTGGTAGAATCCTACCCTAGCATTACCTGTCGAGCCCATTACGAGTTTGGTTTGTACTATATCTATGGAGTGCCCTATAAAAGCCCTCCAATGTACAAAGGAATTACGGTACTGTATAGGCTACGAGAATATATAAAAATATGTTAAGGGGAATATGGCTCCGATCTCCCGCGACAGCCCACCTCCTGCCTCGCCATCTTCGAGCGCCTCTCCTTCCAGTTAGCAGCTCTTATCTTGTAACATCCCGATATTTTCAACCATTTGCATCCGCACATGATGGACTTGAATTGCTCAAAATATCAGTTTGTTAATTTAAATCTGGCAAAACTCAACATATACAGTAAGTAAAACATAGAATCACAGACACAGAGTAATATAAAATATAAGCAGTGGAAACAAATGAATAGTAGTTCATGAAGCTACTATATATACAATAGAGTAAAAACAAGATACAACAGAAGTCTCGAACACATAAAAGACTCAATATAGTAGCCAAATAATAAAACTGAATATGTCAGTGGAGTCAACTAAATTACTGAAAGCTGGATAGATAAATGGATCACCAATCGAAGCTCTAACTCCAAAGGTGAGTCTCAATTGCTGTGACACTCAGTCTGAGCCGAGCGTAAAGCAAAACAAAAAACACTCGAGTCAAGATTAACATTCTTATATCAATAAATCCAACTCAAGTGAAATATCAACTGAAATACAAGTAACTTAAAGGATGTTTAGGATACCCATCCTCTATGAATCCGTGGAACTACCTACCATGTAGTAATATACGCTATTAACAACCAAACGTCATTATAACACCGCGGTCATTTCAAAATAATTTTTACTTCAAAACCAAAATATCATATCCATTTCAAAACCATATCAAAACAATATCATTCTTCACTTCAAATATATCCATTTCCAAAATCATAGCAATTTCAAAGTTATAACACTTTTGAAATTATAAAGCATAGAAATTATAACATTTTGGAAATCATAACACTTGATAACATAATACTTTGAAATTCATAACTTTGCAATCATAGCTTCCCACTTGAGCCATTTAGATATAGAAAAATAATATATACATAATAAAATAGTTTATAAATAAAATAATTTATATGTTAAATAGTTTGTATATAAGATAGTTATAAGTTAAAATAATTTATATTAAAATAATTAGTATATTAAAATAGTTTATATAAAAATACTTTATATTAAAAATAGTTTATATTAGAAAGTTTATAATAAATAGCTTCCTCAATTTCACAAATTGATTCAAATCAACTCGAATTCCAAATTCAAATTTAATTCAATCTCAGTTCATCAATTTCAACTCAATTCAGTTTATAAATAAACCATTTCAAATTATGTCGATTTCGAATGCAGATTCGGACTATAAAATAAACCATTTCAATTTAATTTTTCAAAGCTTTAAATATTCCACAATTTAAAACTAAATTTGATAATTTCATATATATATATATATATATATATATATATATATGAATTCAACTCCATTATTATTTAGTTTTAAAATATTCATTTAGTAATCCAATATCATTCAAATAAAATCCCAAATTACAAATAAACTAAATATTTCCTTCAATTTATTTAAACTTGAAATTTTCATTTAATCACCTTAAACCAAATCAAGTTATAGAATCATATCTTTAAATCTCAAATTCAATAGGTTTCAAATCAATTTTTCTTAAATAAAATCCTTAACGAATAAAATTTCAAATCAATATCTATTTATCTTTCCAACCTTTATTTATAAATATCATTATAAAAACCTATTTTAAAATATAATTTTAAATAAATACTTAAACATATTATATTTTAATTAATCAAACTTTATTAAATTAAAGCTATTATTAAACCAATTTTATATTAAAACTAATTTATATATTTTTAAAATAGTAAAATTATCTGTACATTCTTAGAATTTAAAATTTCAAACTAACTTAAAATTTTAAAATTTCAAAACTTATAATTTTAAAAATTAATAATTTAACTATATATAAAATAACATTTATATATAATATTTAAAAATCAATATTTATATAAAACCATATATATATATCTTTATTAAACAATGAAAATCATTTCAAATATTTATATAGACCAACGGTGTTTGTATATAATTGTTTATCTTATGGTCAAGTGATATAGATATTTATCATTTCAATCTGTAATTTAAATATATACGGGTATATATCATTTCAACCCGCAATCCCAGTTCAATTCAATGAAAATCGCTTGGGTTTATCATTTCAGCCCATAACGATTTTCTCCTTTTCTACTGATTATTCGGGTATGCATCATTTCAACCCATAACGAATTCTATACTAACAGGAAACTTGCAGAGTGATAACATATATGATAATAATATAATAGGCATATATCATCAATATAAATAACTGATAATGGTGTCAGATGTCACATGTGAACAGATAATAACATATATATAGCAATGTAAATAACTAACAGCAGCATATTTCAATTGTCGTTTCAATTGAAATCAATTTTAATAAATATAAGAACGTTAATCGTGAGTGATTGCTCACCTTTCGAGGCTAGAGATTAACGAAAATGAGATGGGTTACGAATCCATGTACCAATTCTAAAGAAAAGTAAGATTGGCACGAATTTGACGAACAAAGCTGATAAATAAGAAATCGATGGAAACAAATCAAAATTAGCTTGATATAAACGAATATATACATATACATATACATATATATTTAAAACAATACCCATGACAATATATACACACACACATTTATGGATATAAACTAATGTATAACATGTATATAGATATATAATTATACAGTTATAATAATATCATTTTAAAAAAATCAATATAATCTTATATGTAGACCTTAAATATTACATTGTATGCATACAGACATCTAATATAAATACTTTAAAACATATTATACAAAATCATACTTTTAATATATCATTATTTCAAAGTCAAGCCTCAAATATAAATATATAATAACAAGCTACCTATATGCATGCAACTTTTACAAATAATATATATAAACATGTCAGATATAACTTTCATATACAATGACATGTTATGTAATACTAGTATAACTTATGCACACTTTATGTATACTGTGACTTTTTATAAACTAATATATTCAACATAAAAAAACACTTATATAGCACATATATCAATATATAACTTACAGTAAACAAATCAGATATAAGGCATAAACTATATATATAAATTCAAACAAATCTCATATAATTAATGTAGCCTTGTGACTGTAGTAAACTTATATTATGACATCACATGTAAACTAATATACTATACAACCGGACACTATACGTAGGTTATATATATATATATATATAAATGAATATATATATAAGCTATTCAACAAACACATATACAGCCGAAACCACCTTACACACACACACACATATATACAGCAAAATTTATATATAACAATATTTGGAATCAATTACTTAGTCTTTAAAACACATATATTTAAAATTGGTATATAATTAACATTATTAAGAAATATATATAAGCTTCTATATATATTAACATATTTTAACTGACCAATTATATTATGCACAGTAGGCTACGATCGAGTATATAAGCTATATATATATATATATATATATATATATAAGCTGCAACCTATTAGAGAATCTACAAACAAGAACATATACATACATATATATATATATATATATATGAATAGTACAACATATATATAAGTTTTATAAAACTAACGTATATATATGTGTGTGAACCACTCAAACTAGAGGAGGGAGAGCTCAGAGCAACTGTTGAGATGCGGTGGGGTTTTGCCTTCGACAACATGGTGGAACTTGGCAATGGAGAAGGAGGAGCTAACGTGGGTGGTAGCTGTAACAACCCGTATATTTTACGATTGAATATTAAAATATTTTATTTAAATATTTCATCGTTAGTCGGATTATTGTCCGAAAAGCAACCTTTTGCAAACGGTCGAATTAGGACTCGAGACCACCCCCATTGAGTTTATAATGACGTTTGCGACCTTTTTGAGTATAAATATCGATATGTTTGGAGTTAGTAGAATTTTGCTACTTTATCACTTTGGACTTTGGTTTGGGTTTCAGCCCTATATCCTAACACAAGCCCTTGGTCCACCCCCACTTATCTTCATTCACTTCATTTTCCTAACACTCTCAAGCTCTAGATAAAAATGGTAGAGGAGAAAAAGAATTAGGAAATCCTAAACCTAGTTCCATTTGCAAAATCCAAGCTTTAACTCCAAATTCAAAGAAGAAGCTTTGGTAAGCCTTCTCTTCATCTTCTCCAACTCTTGCTCTTTTCAATCTCAGAAATTCCTAAACCTAATTTAGGAAACGTTTCTCTTTTAAGCTTAGATTCAAGCTTGTTGGATTGGAATTGAAGAGTGATTGTTCTTGCCATTGCTCTATAGCTTCATCTTCATTTGTTTTGGGTTTAAAGGTGAGATTTTTATCTCACATCTAAGTCTATAATTATCTTTGATTGTTAGGTATGAATTCCTAACATCTTTTCATGTTCATTTGCTTTTGATTTGAATTGCTTTGGTGTATATTCCAATTTTTGGTGTTTTGAAAGCAAAATTTATGAAATCCTTTTATGGATATTTGGACATTGATATTCGGGGCGTATCGAAGAGCCTTTAAGGCTGGGTTGTTGTTTGGCATAAATCCTTAGTCGTTGTTGCTCGTCCGATCGCTTCCGATAATCGTTTTGGCCATCATTGGCCAAGGCAAGAAAGTGCCAAAAGCTTCAGTTTTAGACGTCTGAAATTATTGATTCAGACGTCTGAATCTGGTCTGGGCAAAATTTCATTCCCTAGGTCAAACGTCTGAATTATAATTTCAGACGTCTGAATTTGCTCAAATCCAACCCGAGAGCAAATAGGCTAAAATTAGCCATTTTTAGACGTCTGAATTCAGTGACCCAGACGTCTGAATAGGGCTCTGGAAAATATTCATTATCCAGATTGAGACGTCTGAACCATCTGTTTCAGACATCTGAATCTGTTGTCTTTGCACAATTTGCCTTATGTGTTTGGGTTTCCCGTTCTAAATCGATTCCTGTTTATCCGACTTATTGTTATCATTTATTATTAACTTTGATAACTTTTCTTTTTTTAGGGATATCTAGAGTATCCATTTGATGGATTCGATATCGATTTATACAGATTTGATTCATGGCGTCGAATGTGAATTTTGGTGATTGATTGTTTCTACAATCATTTCTATGATTTGTCACTTTAAAAACATAAAGGTTTCAATACTAGTAGTAAATATCAAAACTTTTTCATCAAAACGATTTCAACACTATTTTATTACAAAGCTCGTTTCTTAAACCATTTTCAAATCTACTAGTATATACAAACCTTTACCTCACTTGTATGAGAAATCTAATTAAACGACTTAGTAAAACAAGTGGTATGAAACGCTTGCATTTACTTCGTCGGTTAATTCTTGGATTTGTTTGATTGAATCTCTTGTGACAAATGTTTTAATGGAGATCTACAATTTGTTCCTAAATATTTAAGTTAAGCTAGTGGTTATGGGACATGAAGCTAAACTCATATATTTACTAGCATAGTGTAATTGACACTTCTTGATAATCGATGATGATCATTTTATAGTTTAGACTAGCAATGTGCGATGTCTCT
Source organism: Allium cepa (assembly GCA_030765085.1). NCBI lineage: Eukaryota > Viridiplantae > Streptophyta > Magnoliopsida > Asparagales > Amaryllidaceae > Allium > Allium cepa. Next base: position 761,828,234 of record CM060941.1, on the reverse strand, counting down.
TTATCCACGTGGAGGACTGTACCTCATTTTATTGAGCTTCGTCTCATTTCTTTGTGAGCTAGCAACCCATGTACTTTTAATAAGTTTCGATTCATCTGATGTACCGTTTGTACTACATCGATGTCTTGGCTTTTCGGTTCATTGGACGTACCGTTTGTACTGCGTCGATGTTTTGAATTGTTTTGTGTTTCGATTCATCTAATGTACCATTTGTACTACATCGATGTCTCGGCTTTTCGGTTCATTAGACGTACCGTTTGTACTGCGTCGATGTTCTGAATTGTTTTGTTTTTCGATTCATCTGATGTACCGTTTGTACTACATCAATGTCTCGGCTTTTCGGTTCATGGGACATACCGTTTGTACTGCGTCGATGTTCGAAATCATTTTGTGTTTCGATTCATCTGATGTACCGTTTGTACTACATCTATGTCTCGGCTTTTCGATTCATTGGACGTACCGTTTGTACTGCGTCGATGTTCTGAATTGTTTTGTGTTTCGATTCATCTGATGTACCGTTTGTACTACATCGATGTCTTGGCTTTTCGGTTCATTGGACGTACCGTTTGTACTGCGTCGATGTTCTGAATTGTTTTGTGTTTCAATTCATCTGATGTACCGTTTGTACTACATCGATGTCTCGGCTTTTCGGTTCGTTGGACGTACAATATGTACCGCGTTGATGTTCTGAATTGTTTTGTGTTTCGATTCATCTGATGTACCGTTTGTACTACATCGATGTCTCGGCTTTTCGGTTCATTGGACGTACCGTTTGTACTGCGTCAATGTTTCGAATTGTTTGTGATACACGTGTTGGTGAGTTTTCATGCTCCCGCTTGGGATTGGCCATCCTTTTCTTGTGATTTATGGATCTCTAATATTGATTTTTGGAATTTATGTTTCACCTACTTTTACAATTGGCATTGATATGTATGTAATTTTTTTGTGGCTTGGCGAATTAAATAAAGAATATGACATTCTTTTTGATGTTATGAGATTCTTGAGATATTATATGACTTTTGTGGATTTTCTAATGTGTACTTGTCGTAGTATGACGTTTTTGGTTATCACACGTTTTATTATTATATCTCATTTTATCTGATAATTATAGCTAGACTGATCCGTTTACTATTTTATTATTAAATAATACTCGGGTCAGACTGAGATTTTATAGGTGCTTCTGTTTGACTCCTTATCGGACCATCATCTGACTTTTGGCTAACTACTTTGGATTAGCAATTTTTGTTGTATACATTTGAGATATGGACTCCTTGATGTATACTTATCCTTTTGTCTTACACATGTATCTATTCTTTTGTGATATTGTGGATCTTATTCGACCACTACTCTGATGTACACTTTTGTGTGCAATATTCATATCTATTTCCGCTTATGTGATATGAATTATCTGTGACTGATTTATGTTATGCTTATTTCTATATTTGTTTTCGAAGATATTATAGCCACTGTGTAGTAGTCTTTTGTTTGTATCGGTATGTCGGATTTCCTCTTGAGATGAATGAAAAGTTATTATTTTATCTTACATATCGGTGCTCGCACAAAGCCATTTCACGAATGGTCGCTCCTCAATAGCCTTATTCTCCATGCTAGTTGGCGGCATTACCCCGTAGTGTCCTTAGCTAGCGTGGGTATAGAGGTGGGTCGTCACAGCTTGGTATCGGAGCCAAACTTTGGAACAATGTAGAATAATCTAGCAAGGATAATGTCCTAAGTCTTTCTTAGGAGTTGTATCTTAGGATTTATCCGAGTTTTAGGACCCGTTCTATCCTATTTTCTTTTATGATTCCTTGTTTTATCAATCAAGTTTGATTGGAATTTATTTTGAGAATAACTTTTTCTTCTTCCTTCTTTCTTTCTTAAAGAAGAGCAATGGTTAGACCTGGCCATCCCAGCGCCGGTCAATCTAGTGCTACTCCTCCAGATGGAGTATTCATGTCTGGCCTACAACTTTTGGATCTTGTAAAGAATTAATGGTTTATCTGTGCTTTGACTAAAAACCCCGAAATGGTTTTACCTCTAAAACTTGAAGTTCCTTTCAATCAGCTAGTGGATATCGCTCTTCGGCATGAAGAGGCTGATAAGGAATTAATGGTGATATTGGGATTTTTAAGAAGAGGCATATTAAGTTCAAAAGACCTAATCCCAATAAGAAAGTGAAGCAAACTACTTTGGTGGCAAAGACTCCAATCCCTAATCGTGGAGGATGCTACAATCGTAATTCTAAGGAACACCATGTAATTAAGTGTCTAAAACCCCTTACTTGCCGCTATTGCAAAATTTCGGGTCATCATTTATCCTCTTGCCCCAAACTTAAAAGTAGGAGAGAGGGAAAGTTGAAATTTGTGAAAGCCCCTTGTGACACTTTTCTTGGTCAAGGTATTTTCCATTCAATCCTTGATGGCATTATTTTATTTCGTGATCTTCCCTGTTTCTGGTTCTTTTTTATATAGGTTCATCTTATTATTTTATATCAAAAGAACTTGTTGATTCTTTTTCTTTAAATATTTTGGGCTTGATGACTTCTTTGAGAATTGCGAATCCAGTTGGTGGATCCGCAACACTCAATCTGCTTTGTTTTGATGTCGAGATTATTTTATGTGATTTTTTCTTTCCGAGCCGATTTGCATGTTATACGTTACTTAGGCTTCAGAATTGATTTTTGTGAAAGGATTGGCTTAATCATTGTGAAGTCCATATCCTATTTCCCGTGTGGACTATCCATCTTCGACATTTTCAATCTGTTAAGCAGATTTCTATTTTTCTTGGTGATTTCGACTTCAAATTTTTGGTGGCATCATTTTTATTCTTTAAGCTCACATGATAAGGAAAGTGTTATTTCTCTCATTTAAATAGTTTGTGAAATTTTTTGGTATTTTTGAGCTTGTCTTAGGATTATCACCTAAGCAATCTTTTGAGTGGTGTTAAGGTCTTTTCAGCTCGACCTTGCTACCGGTTTTTATTAGCTTCGAGTTGCGGAGGTTAGCCTTCCACTTACCGCACTCTGCGCTCGTTATGATTCTTATGAATGAATTATGATGTCATTCAGTTGTCCAGCTTATTTCATCCATTTTATGAATCAAGTATTCTATGAATATCTCGATGACTCCATTCTTGTATTTATTGATTTTGGATGAAAATAGTAATTTAAAATTTTGCAAATCTTTTTCATAAGATTTATTTACAAGCATAATTGGATGATTGTTCTTAAAACGAACAAAGAATATTCTTAAAAGTATTTAAGAAACATGTTTATCATATAGAAGATGATTTTGTGATTGTATTGCCCGTTGAGTGCTTTAAGAATTTTGGTCGATATGCTTGATCAACGTTATCGATAGGAATCTCTTAAACGCTTTGATGAGACAATCAAACATAGTAAATTTCACTTTGAATAAGTAAAATTTTCTAGAAAAATGATTACATAAAGTTAATTGTAACTTTGAAAATTTTAGCTTTTCGGGAAAGTGGAGCAATTAAAGGAACTCTTTTCCGATACCCTATTCTTGTGATTCCCGAGGAGAACCAAGATTTCACCGTTTCTACCGATGCTAGTTGCATTGGTTTGGGTGCCGTCCTCTTGCGTAAGAGAACGTTCTACCACTTGTGCTTCTAAATCATAAAAGCCGATCGAGACTAGGTATGCCACTCATGATCTAGTGCTTGCGGCTATTGTTTTTGCTTTTAGAGTTTGGCATCATCATTTTTGGCGGAGAAATTTGTTCTCCACTTCGATCATAAATCTTTGAAATGTTTATTTTCTCATAAGGAACTTAATGTTGGCTCGAGTTCCTTGCATCTTATGATCTTGATAACCTTTATATACTCCCGGGAAGGGAGAATCGTGTCACCAATGCACTTAGTCGTAAGCAACAAGAGGATGTTTCTTTGATGATATCCGAATGAAATGATCTTTTTACCAAGTTCATCGGACATTTCGATGTACCTCGATTTATTGAGCTTCATCTCATTTCTTTTATGGACTAGCGTCTGATGTTATTTTATGGTGTTCGGTTCATCGGATGTACCGTTATTTTACTACATCGATGTCCCGACTTTTTAGTTCACTTGACGTACCGTCTGTACTGCGTCAGTGTTTCGAATTATTTGAGTTTTCGATCATTTAGCGTATCGTTATTGTACTACATCTTTTCACCGGTTATTCTTCTGCTATTCATGATGTTTTCCACGTCTTTTATCTACGGAAATTCCTTAGGGATTCCGATATTATTCTTGAGCCCGGTGTTATTAAAGAAATTGAAGTTTCGCCTATTTGACTTTTGAGCAACATTATATTCGCATCATTGCTTCGGAGGTTGAGCGCCTTCGAAATAAAGATGTTCTTTTTATGAAAGTTCAATGATCCTCAAATCCTAAGGATTGTTCTTGGGAATCCAGAGAATACATCGAGCGAACACATCCAGACTTACTTTCTCGTGCTCTTTGAGATGAACTTCTTATTCCAAATTTCTTCTTTTGTGTTGATATGCTTTTATGGTTGTTACTTTTTATTCATTTATTTCTTAAGATTGTGAGGACGCAATTTCTTTAAGGAGGGGAGTCTGCAACAACCCGCATATCTTATGAGTGAATATTTAAATATTTTATTTAAATATTTCATCGTTAGTCGGATTATTGTCCGGAAACCTATTTTTTGCAAACGGTCGAATTAGGACTCGATACCACCTCCATTGAGTTCATAATGGCGATTGCGACCTTTTTGAGTATAAATATCGATATGTTTGGAGTTAGTAGAATTTTGCTACTTTATCACTTTGGGCTTTCGTTTGGGTTTCAGCCCTATATCCTAACACAAGCCCTTGCTCCACCCCCACTTATCTTCATTCACTTCATTTTCCTAACACTCTCAAGCTCTAGATAAAAATGGTGGAGGAGAAAAATAATTAGGAAATCCTAAACCAAGTTCCATTTGCAAAATCCAAGCTTTAACTCCAAATTCAAAGAAGAAGCTTTGGTAAGCCTTCTCTTCATCGTCTCCAACTCTTTCTCTTTACAAACTCAGAAATTCCTAAATCTAATTTAGGAAATGTTTCTCTTTTAAGCTTAGATTCAAGATTGTTGGGTTGGAATTGAAGAGTGATTGTTCTTGCCATGGCTCTATAGCTTCTTCTTCATTTGTTTTGGGTTTAAAGGTGAGATTTTTATCTCACATCAATGTCTATAGTTATCTTTGATTGTTAGGTATGAATTCCTAACATCTTTACATGTTCATTTGCTTTTGATTTGGATTGCTTTGGTGTATATTCCAATCTTTGGTGTTTTGAAAGCAAAATTTATGAAATCCTTTTATGGATATTTGGACATTGATATTCGGGGCGCATCGAAGAGCCTTTAAGGCTGGGTTGTCGCTTGGCATAAATCCTTAGTCATTGTTGCTCGTCCGATCGCTTCCGATAATCGTTTTGGCCATCATTGGCCAAGGCAAGAAAGTGCCAAAAGCTTCAGTTTCAGACGTCTGAAATTATTGATTCAGACGTCTGAATCTGGTCTGAGCAAAATTTCATTCCCCAGGTCAGGCGTCTGAATTATAACTTCAGACGTCTGAATTTGCTCAAATCCAACCCGAGAGCTAATAGGCTAAAATTAGCCATTTTCAGACGTCTGAATTCAGTGACCTAGACGTCTGAATAGGGCTCTTGGAAATATTCATTTTCCAGATTCAGACGTCTGAACCATCTATTTCAGACGTCTGAATCTATTGTCTTTGCACAATTTTCCCTATGTGTTTGGGTTTCCCGTTCTAAATCGATTCGTGTTTATCTGACTTATTGTTATCATTTATTATTAACTTTGATAACTTTACTTTTCTTGGGGATATTTAAAGTATCCATTTGATGGATTCGATATCAATTTATACGGATTTGATTCATGGCTTCGAATGTGAATTTTGGTGATTGATTGTTTCTACAATCATTTCTGTGATTTGTCCCTTTAAAAATATAAAGGTTTCAATACTACTAGTAAATATCGAAACTCTTTCATCAAAATGATTTCAACACTATTTTATTACAAAGCTCGTTTCGTAAACCATTTTCAAATCTACTAGTATATACAATCCTTTACCTCACTCGTATGAGAAATCTAATTAAACGACTTAGTAAAACAAGTGGCATGAAACACTTACATTTACTTCGTTGGTTAATTCTTGGACTTATTCGATTGAATCTCTTGTGACAAATTTTCTAGTGGAGATCTATAATTTGTTCCTAAATATTTAAGTTAAGTTAGTGGATATGGGACATGAAGCTAAACTCATATATTTACTAGCTTAGTGTAATGACACTTCTTGATAATCGATGATGATCATTTTATGGTTTAGACTAGCAATGTGCGATGTCCCGTTGTCCACATGGAGGACTGTACCTCATTTTATTGACCTTCGTCTCATTTCTTTGTGGGCTAGCGACCCATGTACTTTTAATGTGTTTCGATTCATCTGATGTAGCGTTTGTACTACATCGATATCCCGGCTTTTCGGTTCATTGGACGTACCGTTTGTATTGCGTCGATGTTCTGAATTGTTTTGTGTTTCGATTCATCTGATGTACCATTTGTACTACATTGATGTCTCGGCTTTTCAGTTCATTGGACGTACCGTTTGTACTGCGTCGATATTCTGAATTGTTTTGTGTTTCGATTCATCTGATGTACCGTTTGTACTACATCGATGTTCTGAATTGTTTTGTGTTTCGATTCATCTGATGTACCGTTTGTACTACATCGATGCCTCGGCTTTTCGATTCATTGGACGTACCGTTTGTACTGCGTCGATGTTCTGAATTATTTTGTGTTTCGGTTCATCTAATGTACCGTTTGTACTACATCGATGTCTCGGCTTTTCGGTTCATTGGACGTACCATTTGTACTGCATGGACGTTCTGAATTATTTTGAGTTTCGATTCATCTGATGTACCGTTTGTACTACATCGATGTCTCGGCTTTTCGGTTCATTGGACGTACCGTTTGTACTGCGTCGATGTTCTGATTTGTTTTGTGCTTCGATTCATCTGATGTACCGTTTGTACTACATCGATGTCTCGACTTTTCGGTTCATTGGACGTACCATTTGTACCGCATCGATGTTCTGAATTGTTTTGTGTTTCGCTTCATCTGATGTACCTTTTGTACTACATCGATGTCTTAGCTTTTCGGTTCATTGGACGTACCGTTTGTACCGCGTCGATGTTCTGAATTGTTTTGTGTTTCGATTCATCTGATGTACCGTTTGTACTACATCGATGTCTCGGCTTTTCGGTTCATTGGACATACCGTTTGTACTGCGTCGATGTTCTGAATTGTTTTGTATTTCGATTCATATGATGTACCGTTTGTACTACATCGATGTCTCGACTTTTTTTTTCATTGGACGTACCGTTTGTACTGCGTCGATGTTGTGATTTTTTTGTGTTTCGATTCATCTGATGTACCGTTTGTACTACATCGATGTCTCGGCTTTTTGGTTCATTGGACGTACCGTTTGTACTGCGTCGATGTTCTGAATTATTTTGTGTTTCGATTCATCTGATGTACCATTTTTACTACATCGATGTCTCGGCTTTTCGGTTCATTGGACGTACCGTTTGTACTACATCGATGTTCTGAATTGTTTTGTGTTTCGATTCATCTGATGTACCGTTTGTACTACATCGATGTCTTGGCTTTTCGGTTCATCGGATGTACCGTTTGTACTGCGTCGATGTTCTGAATTGTTTTGTGTTTCGATTCATCTGATGTACCGTTTGTACTACATCGATGTCTCGGCTTTTTAGTTCATTGGACGTACCGTCTGTGCTGCATCGATGTTCTGAATTATTTTATGCTTCGATTCATCTGATGTACTGTTTGTACTACATCGATGTCTCGGCTTTTCGGTTCATTGGATGTGCCGTTTGTGCTGCATCGATGTTCTGAATTGTTTTGTGTTTTGATTCATCTGATGTACCATTTGTACTACATCGATGTCTCGGCTTTTCGGTTCATTGGATGTACCGTCTGTACTGCATCGATGTTCTGAATTGTTTTGTGTTTCGATTCATCTGATGTACCGTTTGTACTACATCGATGTCTCGGCTTTTCTGTTCATTGAACGTATCGTTTGTACTGCGTCGATGCTCTAAATTGTTTTGTGTTTCGATTCATCTAATTTACAGTTTGTACTACATCGATGTCTCGGCTTTTCGGTTCATTGGACGTACTGTTTGTACTACGTCGACGTTGTGAATTGTTTTGTTTTTCGATTCATCCGATGTACGTTTGTACTACATCGATGTCTCGGCTTTTCGGTTCATTGGACGTACCGTTTGTACTGTGTCGATGTTCCGAATTGTTTATGATACGCGTGTTGGTGAGTTTTCATGCTCCCGCTTGGGATTGGCCATCCTTTTCTTGTGATTTATGGATCTCTATTATTGATTTCTGGAATTTATGTTTCACCAACTTTTACAATTGGCATTGATATGCATGTCATTTTTTTGTGGCTTGGCGAACTAAATAAAGAATATGACATTCTTTTTGATGCTATGAGATTCTTGAGATGTTGTATGACTTCTATGGATTTTCTAATGTATACTTGTCGTAGTATGATATTTTTGGTCATTATACATTTTATTATTATATCTCTTCTTATATCTCATTTTATCTGATAATTATAGCTAGACTGATCCATTTATTATTTTCTTATTAAATAATACCTGGGTCAGACTGAGATTTTACAGGTGCTTCTGCTTGACTCCTTATCGAACCATCATCTGAATTTTGGCTAACTACTTTAGATTAGCAGTTTTTGTGGTATACATTTGAGATATGGACTCCTTGATGTATACTTATCCTTTTGTCTTACACTTGTATCTATTCTTTTGTGATATTGTGGATCTTATTCGACCACTACTCTGATGTACACTTTTATTTGTAATATTCATATCTATTTCCGCTTATGTGATATGAATTATCTGTGACTGATTTATGTTATGCTGCTTTCTATATTTGTTTCCGAAGATATTATAGCCACTGTGTAGTATTCTTATGTTTGTATCAGTATGTCGGATTTTGTCTTGAGATGAATGAAAAGTTATTATTTTATCTGGCATATCGGTGCTCGCACAAAACCATTTCACGGATGGTCGCTCCTCAACAGCCTTATTCTTCACGCTAGTTGACGGCATTACCCCGTAGTGTCCTTGGCTAGCGTGGGTATAAAGGTGGGGGATCACAGTGGCTCAGTCATGTCAGGTGGAGGGAGGTCGAACGACGTAAGGAGTGATGGGTGGTAGACATGTGAAAGGGATAAAGGGGAGACGCAAAGTGTAGACGAGGCAGGGGTGTAGAGGAAAGTGCAGGCTGGTGTTGGAGAGTGGAGGGAGGCTGCTCAGAGGTGCTTGGGTGGCACGTGTTGTCGGGTCATGGTGGAAGCCAGAAGGGAAAATGGAAAAAAGTGAGCTGGAAGGTAAAAGATTCAACAAAGAAGATAGACAGGGTTAGGTCTCGGTTAATATAAGAGGGAGGTGAGCAGTTAAAACAAGAATGCACCGATATAAAAATATTTTCTATAAATGAAAGAACGAATGCTAAAGGAACAGACAAAAAAACCAACAAACCAAAATGTAAATTGACATCAAGGAATAGTAAAAGTCCAACACGTGAATTCAAAAAATATTAATAACAAATCGATGCTTGGTTAATAGACGGTGGAATATGAAAGGGTATGGAAGCTAAAAGGTTAAATGCAGAACTAATATAGCAATCGTTCCGTAGGTTTCGCCGTCTTTTGGACTTCGAAATTGACAATTGAATATACTGTAGAGATCAACACGACGAGATGATCAAAACGGTATACAAATATTAGTGGTACCATCATCCGATCAAGAGTCGATAATCGGTATTAAAAATGCTGCTAATTTGCCAAAAATAAGATAAATGAAGCAATAGCAGTCCAAATTTGGAGAAACGAAATATGACATCTCACTCAAAAGATGATTTACAAATTTATTGCGTAAAAATATTCAGGTTTGAAAAATGTTTTATTACCATCGATTGTTGACTGATTTAAATTTAAATAAAATTACACAATAAAATAAACTTCCATATTTTTAAATGAAAATTTACCATCTGTTATGTTGGAATAGACGAATTCCACAAATCAAATATTTATTTCCAAATTTGTTATTTAAAATTTCACCAAAATTCAATCAATTAAATAAATAAAACCACTAAAATTTACGGGTCGTTACATCTCTTCTTTTATATATAAAAAAAGTATGGATTTGTAAATATTGATTTTTAAAAAATATAATATATATGTTTTGATTTTAAATATATGTATTTAAAATATAATATATATATATATATTTATTTTTAAAATATATATAGATTTTTAAAAATACAAAATATAGATATTTTAATTTTAATATATGTGTTTTTAATAAATATTGATTTTTAAAATGTAGTATGAAGATTTTTATTTTAAATATGTGTCTTTAATCAAATATTTATTTTTAGAGAAAAAATAATAATATAATATATATTTTTTCCATTTATATCAAGCTAGTTTTGATTCTGAATTCATCAATTCCAATCCGTCATGCTTTGCTTTGGAATTTGTGCTTGGGTTTGTCACATCTTGTTCTTGTTATTTCTCTAGCCTCGAAAGGTGAGCGATCGCTCACGATTAACATTCTTTTTAGTAAATTTATTTCACATGAAATGACGATTGAAATATGTTGTTAAATTTGAATTGTTAAACTGTTAAGTATGATATTCTATTATCTGAAATTGTTTACCTATATTAATTGACATATGACACCATGACCTGTTATATATATTTTATTTAAATTATTGATTATGATGATGTATATGCTTGTCATTGATAAGTACGTCATTTTATGCTATTTTATATTCTCACACAGCAAGTTCCCTATAGTTAGGAATTCCCTATAGGTTGAAATGACACATACCCAAGCGATATTATAAATTTGGGAAAATTGTTATGGGTTGAAATAATAAACCCAAGCGATTTTTATTAATTTGAAAATTTGGGATTGCATGCTGAAATGATATATACCTGTAAATTGAAATAATCGCGGATTGAAATGATAAATATATGTATCGCTTAACCATAAGATAGAAAATTATATACGGATATCGTTGGTCAATTTTTGAAAAATGATTTGTTTTGATTTTAAAATATAACATAAAGTTTTTAATTTAATATGTGTAAAATTTAGATTTTAAATTATATATTTTGAAAATTTTAAAATTATAAGTAATGTGAAAACGTAAATTTTAGGATTTTATTTATATTTTATTGTTTTTACTATATAAAATTAGATTTAAATAGATTTAATAAAAAGGTTTAATTTAATCTAATTTCATAAAAAAATATTTTCTAACTAATATGTATATATGATTAAATATTTATTAAAATTTATATTAAAATTTTAAAAATAGATTTTGTAATAAATTTAATAAATTAAGGTTGGAAAGATAAATTGAAATTTATTTAATTGGTTTGAGAATTGAATATAAATAAGAACTGATTGGAAACTTATTAATTTTAAAATTTTGAAAGGTATGATTCATAACTTAATTTAATTAAAAGTGATCAATTGAATATTTTCAAATTTAAATAGATTTAGATATTTAATATTTAATTTTGATTTAAGTTTGAAATTTGAGATTTATCCGAATGTTTATAACTGTGATTAAGTGGGTATTTTCAAAATTAATTATAATTGAAGTTAGATAATTAGTTTTTATTTAAATTTGTAATTTAAAACTTCATTTAAATATTTATAAAAGTGAATATTTTCAAATTTAAATAAAATTTAAATTGAATATTTAATTTGATTTAAATTTGAATTTGAGATTTTTTGTAAATGTTTAAATAAAAATAATTAAGTGAATATTTTTGAATTTAAATAAAATTAAAGCTTAATTTTGAAATATAAATGAAATTTATTAAATTGAGTTATTGTAAATATATGAATATTTAAACTTTGAAATCTATTAAAACTGGAAGTAGTTTAAATTTGTAGTTCAAACCTAGATTTGAAGTCGATATAAATTAAAAATGGTTTAAATGAGAATTTGAATCGAACCCTTAACCTTTTTATTTAAGATTGTTGAACTGAGATTGATTTAAGTTAAATTTTGGAACTTAAATTGATTTGAATTGATCGGTGAAATTGGAAGAAACAATTCTAATTTGAAACTATTTTCGATATAAACTCTTTTAATATATAAACTATTTTAACATATAAACTATTTCAATCTATAAACTATTTTTAATTTATATCTATTTCAATATATAAACTATTTTCAATATTTAACGGTTTAAGTTGGATCTGTTAGGATTTAGATTTAGTGGATTTAAACTAGAATACTTTGATATGATGGTTTAACCTATTTTATGGTTATGATTTCGAAAGTAGTTATGATTTCAAAAGTGAATAACGATTTCGAAAGTAGATATGATTTTGAAAGTGATATAGTTTTGAATTGAATATGATAATTAGTATGAAGTATGAATAACATAGAATATAAAATGACCATGGTGTGAAATAAGTGTTTGTCTGTTCAAGAGATCGAGATCGGATATTGCCATACTCTCTACCAATACAAAAAACCGCTTTAACAACCGTGCACGTGGTGGAGAATCCAGAACGAAGTAGGATGGTTTGGCGAGTCTATACGAGCTATGAACGCAACCCTGACTCCCGGGAATCAGCTTGATGTAGCTAAAACATGAGCTATAACGGGCCAAGTGAGGTCGCACCTCCGATCGAGCATGCTTCTTCGATACCATTCTATTACTTTGTGATTTGATTGGGTGCACCTTTGATTTGGGAATGTGTCTCAAGGTGGGCGGCAGTAGCTGTTATGCGTTATCACAAGTCCGGGAGTGCAAATGGCAGAATCCTACCCTGCATTGCCTCGCGTGCCTTGTCACATGCCTTGTGGAGCCCATTATGAGTTTGGTTTGTACTATACCTACGGAGTGCCCTCTGATAGACCTCCAGTTTACGGTGGAATTACGGTACTGTGTAGACTACGAGAATATATAAAAATTTGTTAAGTGAAATATGGCTAACGCCTTAACGCTATTTTAATAGTTTGCTTTACTGTAGACGTTATCTATGTAGCATATTGTAATATGTATTTAAATAGTTTAATGGATCCTTAAGGGGTGGAATCCTAACATCCTTTAAGTTATATTGCATTTCACCTGGATATTTCACTTGAGTCAATTTACTTGCAAAAGAATGTTAATCCTTACTCGAGTGTTTTATGTTTCGCTTTATGCTCGAGTCAGACTGAGTGTCACGGCATTTGAGACTCATCTTTGGAGTTTGGAGTTTTTCTTAGAGATCTATCTGTTATATGTTCATCTTTCCATTTATTTCAGCTATTTCCAGCTATTTATATTCAAACTTGATGGTTGCTTTTGTATTTGTCACTTCTATGTACTTGGGATTTTCTGTTGTATTTATTTCAGACTTTGATTTTATGTAGTAGCTTCATGAACTACTATTTATCCATTCCGTTGCTTATTGTTATATTACTCTGTGTCTGTAATTCTGTGATTGATTTATTTGCTGTATATGCTAAGTTTTTCCAAATATAAATTACAATATGTTGTTCTGAGCAATTCAAGTCCGACATGTGTGAATGATTGTTGATTTGAATAGTTGAAAATGGCAGGCTGTTACATGGCACATAACAATTGTTCTATAATTATCAACAACTAATCACTATTGTAAATATTTATAAAACATCCAAATTAATTTAATTAATTATAAACAGTTAAATATATTTGCAAAAACTTTAATTGTGTTAAAATATAAGAAATATACTTTGAAACCTATAAAATAACAACTAAAGGCCATTTCGTACTTTCCATTCAAGTAATACAACTAAATTAACTACATTAATTTATTAAACTTATATTTACGTTCATATATATATATATCATACATAAATTAATTAATATATATGAATTTATGTATTTATATGAAAATATATTCAAATACTTGCACATAAACACACATGCCTTCACACATACATAATATACATACACACACACACACATACATACATGTACATACATACATACATAGACATACATACATATATATAAATATAAACACAACACTACATAAACACACAACACGAACATATTGAACTATGCAACACACAAAACACCTAAACACTCTAGCTTACTCAGCACAAACACACAAACACATAGATAAATTCATACACACAAACAACACACATACATGCACTACTCATGCACACAAAATATAGACACATACACACACAAAACTATAGCAACATACCTACACATGAACACATATTTGTAACCACTCAAAAACACAATAGTTCTAACACTTGCACACAACTTACACAAGCACACAGTGCACAACATATTTGTAAACCCAACCCAATCTACACACGCACAATCATAGAACTCTCATAAACACAGTATACACAACACATATATAGACACACACATATGAAAGAACATACATACACGAAAACATGATACATTACACATATATAAACTCAATCTTTCATCCCTAGAAACAGAACCACGCATACCCAGGAAAACACACAAGAAAACACAAAGCAAATAAAAACACCCAAATACCATCAAACGGTCGCCTCCATAGGTTGACCGGTTGGCAATCTTTAGTGGAAATCTGATCGCTTGGAACAGGCAATTTCATCCTTTATTTTATTTATATTAAAATTAGCTTAATGCACTTATGAAATATAGACTTAAGGAAATTCAAACTCAAAAGCATACACATATATCATCCTGATTAAGCATAGATTTTATAAGAAAGATCTCACGTATATGCGCTTTATCTCCTAGTTCCCCCTCATGTTTGCACGCATGCATCAAACAATCTGAGCATTACAGTTAACAAAATTCACAATATAGACACTAAATGAAGTGTACAACTTTATATATGAGTTTTGTAATTTATACTAATTTATATGATTTTTGCTTGATTTTAGATGTGAAGATAGCTGGTTTTGATGGATTCAGGGAAAAGATGGAAGATCATATGATGAAGTGTGTGTACATGAATCCAAAAAATAAGGAAAGGAGAATCAGAACTTTAGAAGTCTTTAGTTTTGCAAATTTGGGCTTGGCTTATAAATATTGGCTTAGGCCTTATATATACAATAAGTAATTTTTTCTTTTTTTTTCTTTTTTGAAACAAAAATTCAATACAATTTAAAATAAATTCAAATTCCAATTTAAAATCACTTCTTTTACAAACTTAAAATATTTCAATTATATCACTCTTATAAAATATTATCATAATGTTATTTAACTTATTTAACTTTAAATATAATATTTTCATAATATAAATCCGTTTATTAAGTAATTTTAAACCCATTTATCCATTAAATCTCCAATTTCTAATTTAACTACTAAATTACAATTATTGACTTTAATTAATTTTTACTTAAAAATTGGGTTGTTATAGGATGGTTATGGGGAGATGGTAGATTGTATATTCCTCTCATTTTGGATTTGATTGACATGGTACTAGTTGAGTCCTATCATTATAGGATTACCATTCATCCCATTGAAGAGAAAAATACCATGACATAAAATGAGTCTTCTATTGGCGTAGAATGAAGAAGCATGTAACGGGGTCTATAGGTCGGTGTATGACTTGCCAGAGGGTAAAAGAGGAGCAGAAGAAGCTGGGAGGATCGTCACAGCTGTTAGATGTTCTTTAGTAGAAGTGGAAGAGTATTGCTATGGACTTCGTCAGGTTTACCGAGGAGTAGGATAAGGAATGAGTGTATTTGGGTCACAGTAGATCGGCTGACCAAATGTGCTAATTTTATTCCAAAGTACGACGATCGCGGTTTCATTAGCAGCATTATATGTGGGAGAGATCATTAGGTTACATGGAGTTCTTCCCAGCATCGGTAATGACTGAGATTCGTTTTTCATCAGCGAGTTTTGAAGGAGACTACAGGGGATTTGAGCACCGAATTGAGCTTGCGCTTATCACTCATAGATGGACAAATAGATGGAGAGAGTGAATTGGATATTAAAGGACTTACTTCGGATGTGTATAATGAATTTCAAAGGCTCTTGGGAGGATCTTTTTCCAATAGTAGAGTTTACTTATAATAAAAGATATCAAAGGAGTATTGGGATGGCACCATTCGAGGCATTATATTGCAAACCATATAGATCGCCGTCGTGTTGGTAGGACACTATGAGTAGGATTATTCTTGGGTCAAACATGGTGAGGGAAACATAAGATAAGGTAGACTTGACCGTAGAACAATGAAAATAACATAGGATAAATAAAGTCTTATGCTGACAGGAGACCTACGGGATTGGAGTTCACAATGGACAACAAGGTGTTTGTGAAGGTCTCACTATTTTGGCCCACCGTGAAATTTGGTAGTTCGAAAAAGCTAGCACCGAGGTTTGTAAGGCCTTTTTCGATAATTGGTAGGATAGGAATGTTAGCCTATGAAATAGAGCTTCCTGACAAGTTGATGGTAGCACATAATGTGTTCCATGTGCCGCACTTGCAAGTGCTTGCAGATTCAATTACCGTAGTTGAGCCAAGTCAACTAAGTAGAGAGGGAGTCACTTATTCATCAGGCACCCACCTGTATGCTTTAACATGATATAAAGTGACTTTGTAACAAGTTTATTAGGTTCAGTGGGAGACGATCTAGTGGACAGTACATGAGAGCCGAAGGAGAGGATCCAAGCTACCCACTGTTATCCCG
Source organism: Allium cepa (assembly GCA_030765085.1). Lineage (NCBI taxonomy): Eukaryota > Viridiplantae > Streptophyta > Magnoliopsida > Asparagales > Amaryllidaceae > Allium > Allium cepa. The sequence continues at coordinate 761,811,422 of CM060941.1, read as the reverse complement.
CCTTTTGGCAAGGTCGTGATACCAAGAAGTTGACTGAGAACCAAAGACAGTCTGTCTCGGAGATAGGTTATACACAGGTTCGCTATGGATACTTGTAAATCAGGTCTGAGTCTAGATTGAGCTACAATCGATGTGGCACGACAAACAAAGCAATGAAAGCCCATGTTTCAAATTTCATGCCATTCGTATCCATCAAGCAACCAGGAGAAAACCTCATTCATATCGATCTGTTCGAACCCATCGGGCGCACATAGCTTCATATCGATCAGAGGAGAACAAGTTCGTATCCATAAAAGCATCGTTCTTCACATCCATCATCTCCAGCTTGTTCGCATCGATCAACAAACTTCACTTCGTATCCATCAAAACAAAGCCAAGCCGCTACTTCGTATCGATCGGCCAGGGCCGATATGAACAGAGCAGTTGCAATCGATAGGAACAGAGCAATTGTAATTGAAACGAACAGAGCAGTTGCAATCGATACGAACAAAGCCAAGCTGGGTCGATACAAACAAAGCCAGACTGAGCCGATACGAACGAGGCTTATACATAGGAAAGACTCAATCTTTCGGTGTGAAGAGTGGAGCGATCCAAAAAATTAGTGCCGCGTCAACTAACAGGAATGTGCCCAGGTCGATACGAACAGCACATTACAAAGAGAGATCGATGCGATTCAACAGCCATCGAATAATACAAGCTTGCATCGATCATAACTCAAAATATACAAATCCAAATGCCAAATTTTCACAGGAGCTTGCGTATGTCCTCAAGAGTGTTCATGGTCGATCTCGACTTGATTGGAGAAAATCGTAATCGATAGAATTACGTTCATATCAATCATGGATCGACTCCAAACGATCAGGGATTGATCACGTGGGCCTATCCACGTACGAGAAGAGGTCTTTCGAGATCTAAGTGAGATATTTGCAGCCTACACCTATAAATAGTAGGCCAAAACCTATAGAAAAGGGATTTTTTGGCTCTTCAACGTCCAGACTCTGCCAAAATCACCATTGTACTCAAAATTCATTGTTGCACTCAAAATTCACTGTTGTAATTCGTTGCAACCAGTAGAAGAAGTTAATAACTGTCAACCATTCCATAGTGGACGTAGGCCAAAGGCCAAACCACTCTAAACCTTTGTGTTCCTTTGTTGTTTTCTGATTATTGTTTGGAATGTCTGCTAGCTAATCTTCTTTTTACATTTGTTTTCTTTATTTTATCTCTTCAAACACTTCCGAAGAGTGTTGTGCCCAATTTTGGTACAAACACTTTAGTGCTTCCGTCGAGAAAACCCAGTTTATCTCCTGCTCATTGGATCTACTATCGATATCGGATTGCATAAATCTAAAAAGAAGATCCAGATTTCAAAGTTTAAAGTTCTTCCAACCTATTCAGGTTTGCATCAAGTCTAAGAAAGAGCTTCGCTATCCATATGGTTAACACTAGGACCACTTCTATAGCTGCAGATCCAAAAGGATGGGACAGACAGAATCCCGTACAGCTATCTCCTACCGATCAAAATGCTGCCAAACCATCAGATCTGCAAGGCCCTATCACCAGGGAAGAATTTCAGCTGCTTATGCAAGAACTAACTCAGAGCCGCCAACAGATCACTCAATGACTCTATGCTATTGTAGAATTCACTGACCAACTGAAACGTCAATGACGAAGGAGATCCAAGAGGGATCAGGCTTCCTATTCATCCACTAAGAGTTCAGCCTGTTCAGATATCCATCATAGATCCACACGTCCACTGCTGGATGGGAGCTGTACTCAAGCTACTGGACATCAGCATACACAGAATATTGGGCAGCCAAGAGTTGGCCCGTCAACCAGCTATCAGACTGGACCCTCCTTTCGAGGAGGCACTGTATCTCATTATGTTATAGACAACCACACTGCTACTGAACTGGGAGTTGATGCCCGAAATCGAACAGATCCGAACCATCGCCAACATACTTTCGAACCTTATGTTCCAGAGAACTTAGAACTAAGGAGGCAAGACATGGACCATCGACCGCGTTTGGCCCATCCTCACATTGTGGAACCCGAGCACACCTTAGCTTAACAGGCCCAGAACGTCCAGATGCCAGATATCTCGACGATGATCCGTCAGATGATCCGAGAAAGTCAAGGCCTCACCAATGACGACTGGGGAATCTCCCAAAGTCATACTCCTTTTACTGATGAGATACTCTATGCTAAACCACCTCAATGATTTAGGATGCCTACTTTACCTGTTTGTGAAGGAAGCTCTAATCCTAATCAACATATCTTGAAGTATGACTGGTTAATGAATGTAGCATGAGTTGATGATGTAGTTAAGCGCCTAAGTTTCCTGATCTCACTGAGGGGAATAGTGACTACGTGGTTAACCCGTTTACCACCTTGATCTATCTCGTTTTTTGATCAATTGTGACAAAGTTTATTGAGCAGTTCCGCATGTATGTAATGAGGCTGAAGGATGTTAATACTTTGTCTAGTGTCACTCAAGCTCCTGGAAAGACATTTAGACATTGTTTGGAGAGATTTCATCCTACGTGCGCTGAGATTAGCAATCCCAATGATAACCCTTGTGTAACGACCCAGGATTTTGAATAATTTAATTTGAAAATATTTAATTAATTTTAAATATTTAAATGATGGTTTGGATTGAATTTTCAATATAACTTTGAAATTGGCGATTAAATTATAGAATTTAATCTATAGAGAGTTGAATAAAAATTTGAATCTTCAGTTTTAAGCCGATTAAAAATATTTCAAAGACTTGTAAAATTCATATTGATAATACTGAAGATTATAGAAGCTTTAGAATTGGAATAGAAAGTGAATTGTTCAGTTTTGAAATTTAATCGTTTGAATCGATATTCAAAAATAGCCGTCCGAGGCACAGTCTCGGAATTCGACGAAACCAGTTCCATTGGGTCCGGAATATTGAATTATTCTAGGATTTCAAATTTCGTATTTTTCGGAGTTGATATGTGATCACACGGCGTGTAAACGCATTGAAATAAAATCGAATTCAATTTAAATTTAAATTTAAATTAGTCAAATATCAACACGTTCATTTCAAATCATTGTCCCCCACATCGTGCACGCGACATACCCCTTCATCTCAAAGCAATGGCCGAGCATACTTTTTCACGTTTTAAGTACCCCCTTTCCTTCTTCAATTTAAAATCACGCAGAGCAAAATCAATGGCCGATGCTTCTTAATAATGGCGACATCTCAAAACCCCTTTCTCTCGTTCCCTCTTCCCCAAACCGTAAGCCCTTAATCTCATTCCACATCAGGAAAAAAAAAATGGCGATTCAAATCAAGTCGCGACATTGAGGGGGCGGGCCTCGTTCGAAAATTGAGTGCCAGAGGAGCTCGCGACCTAGGGATTTCGTTGGGATCAAGATTTGGGGGGCTGCTACTGTCATCGTCGAAGTCTAGGGCATCGCGATGGGCTGTTTCGATCTGCGGTGGAGGTTCGCGTGGTAAGAGTTTCGGTAGAGAAGGGGTTGACTCGCGTACGGTGGAAGAGGCCGAGGAGGGGAAGCGAAGCTCGAATTGGCTGCAGTTTGTCGCGAGGCAGTAGGTTGGGTGACATTCAAGTTGGGTTCGCCTCGCGATGGAGGCACTGTTGCGGTTGGGATACACGACGTAACGTCAGGGTCGTGGGCTGCTCGTGAGTGGTTAAGGTCGAGATATCAGAGGGAACGAAAAGCGTGGTAAGGCATAGGTCTGTTTTTTTTTTTTTTTTTTTTCTTCCTTGTTCATGATTTTATTTGATCTTGCGTAAGTATAGTTACACATTAAGTAATTTACCATTTAAATATGAAAATATATTTAAAGATAGAAATTTTTGGAAGAAGAGAAGGAATTTATATATAGGTTTTGAAATCTATGGAACATCATACATAAATAAAGACTTGTATACATATTTAATTTACAGAATTTGGCATATAATTTGTTTAATTTATCTATTTAAAATTTAATCCCAGGAAAACACCTTTTGCAGTAAGTTAAATATTTAAATTTTAACATCTTGATTTAAATTATTATAGCAGTATAGTCGTTTGGTTTAAAAATAATTTATTAAGATAACTTATGTGGGTTAATAAGTTTATTTCAATTGTTTAGTTACCAAATTAATTTTTAGAGGGGAAATTAGTTAAAATATAATTTTTGGTAAGAAAAAGAAATTTAATAACTAGTTTGGTAAATTTAATTTAAGGGTAAGTTAATTAAATATATTTAAGAAGAAAATTTAGTTTTAGAATTAAATTGTAAGTTGAAGAAAATTATGAAAGGAAATCAGTTCGAATTTTAAATCTTTAGTTTAAAGATGAAAATCATTAGCTTGAGATTGAAGAATTGGTTAGAAAATTAAATTATTAGATAAAATGATTTACCAAAAGAAAATATTATTATTTTTAGGAAAAATGGATAATTAAATTTATTAAATGGAAATCTATTATTCGATTATATTCGAGTATTAATAAACTGTGGAAATATTTATACAAGGTATAAATCAAGGAAACGAGCTGAAATGGAAACGGATTGCAAAATCAAAGCTAAGGTGAGAACTCCTCACTCAATCAAACCGTTTGGTTTAAAATTTTAAGTAGTTAATATTGATTGATTGATTGCTGTTTGATTGTGGTAGTAGATATAGTAGGATATATACTATATATAGCGATATATATATTGGCATATGTATATATCGGATTGATTTCCCGCCTCGTATAGCGGATGAGACCCTATTGCGCCGTTAGTAAGCGGATAATATTTTATAAAATCCCATATACCGCGATATTCCACCTCGAAGTGGAATGGGTATTGTGCTAACTCTTTGGATGCAGGGAAACAGGTTGGAGGGATCCAACTGGACCCCTCACAAATATTTATTTGTTTATAAATATTTTTGATGATTGTGAATATCATATCGATATATGATATTTGTGTAGTGATTGACCAATTGATGCTGTGGCATCATCGGATTCGTTTTTAAAGTTAAAAATAATGATTTTTGATTTTAAAGGGGTTTTTTAAATCGATTTTTCCAAATATATGTTTTTAGTAAAATTTTGAATTGATTCATTTTAAACCAAATTAAAAATTTAATTTTTGAAGTTATAGAATTTAAGATTTTTATAAAATAAAATCAAATTGAGATTTTTGGAAATAAATAGTTAAGTAAATTGAGATTGGTTTAAATTGGAATTTTTGAATTATTAAAAAAACAATGTATATAAAAGATTTTTGAATTGATTTTTATAAATTTAAAATGATTGGAATTATAAATTGAGTTTTTATAAATGTTATAAATGAAGTATAAATTGTTTTTATAAGTAAATGAAAATTTATAAATTTATAAAGTTGTGAAGTTAGAAAATGTATAGATTTGTAAAACAAAAGTCTATAAGTAAATTTCTTATGAATTGGACCTTGTCATTTATGTGGAAGATAAATGGAATTTGCTAATAAAATTGACTTTCGGTAAATAGAAGTTTATGAAATTATAAATGGGATTTATAAACGTTGTTTTATAAATCCGAAATCAAATCGAATTTGATAAGTTGGAAATAGGAAATTTATAAAGAAAACTTATAAGTAATAAGATTTATAATTGGTGAAATTCAAAGGAACGATTTGTAAATAAATAAATTATAAGTACTTGACTTATAATATAAACCTTTGGTATTAAAATTGAGTTGTATCAATTGAATTAGGTTAATAAACGAGATTTACAAAATCGAAGCTTTTAAATAGAAATGGAATTTATAACCGAAACCAATTGAATTTGATGAATTGAATATAGAAGTTTATAAAGAAGTTATATTCACGTTTTTGAACGGTAAATATATTATTGAATAAAATGGATATCTTTTGAGGAAAGAATGTGTTAAAAAGAAATTAAAACGGTTTAAAGATATTTTAAAATGCATTGAGTATTGAGAACATAGATTTCAACATTTATTGTTGAAATAGACGTTTTCAAGAAATAGAAGGGAATGAGAACATAGATTTCAACATTTATTGTTGAAATAGACGTTTTCGAGAAATAGAAGGAAATGGTGGACTATAACACTGTTGTTATAGTAAATGATTTCCGAAAGGAAATGTTTTATATAGTATTGGGATTTATATATCTATTTTAATTTCAAATCCCTATACTAGTGATTTTGGGTTGTCGTAACGATGTTTTACGCAACATTCGTTTTGACCCAAATAAATTATAATAAAAGAATGATTTCCTTAAAGAATGAAATATATACTTGACTATGGTTTAAGTATATTGAATATTTTTCAAATTGTTGAAAATAAATAAGATTTGTGAATACTTATTTTTAGAATAAGTATGGAATTACTTTTCCAATATGAAATGGAATATTTTTAAGAATTTATCTTTTTGAAGATAAATTGGAATTTAAAAATAAAAATCTATTGAAACTGTAAATCAATAGAAAATATGAAATATAAATTCACTATAGAATTTATAAATGAAAAAGGGAAATTGGTTTCAAAATAAACATTGGTTTATTTTTGAAGTATTGAGATTTTATATCTAGTATAGATATTTTTGGAAAAATAAATAATTTGGAAAATTATTTGGAATCTGATGATGTGGCGCATCTTTATTGATAGTTAAATAACCGACTATCAATATTTACCCTTGAATGAGTAATTGCTGTGATTGCTTGAATTGGATGCCACACTTATTTTTAAAATAAGCGCTCACTATTCGGGTTAACCGGGAAAGGACCATGGGGTCGTATAACCCATTCCGAATATGTGATACGTCGTTATGAATTGCATTCGAAGACCGGTGTTGAAGACCGGATATTTTCGAAAACGAGAGGGTTTCTGGTTGATTGTCTCTGCACTGGCTGATCCCCGGTATAGAGATCTCCATAAGTGATGGGAAATCCGAACGTGATTAGAAATTATTCGGATTGCAAGGACTTCTTTGTAAGTGCCTTCGGTTCTGTTCGAGCCCGGAACAGACTTGTATGGATTGTATGTCTGACATTACAAGTTGAGATATAAAGCCGATTTCTTTCAAATATATTTCTGAGGTGGCGAAGAATTTATTCTTTTAGCTTAACACCCTTCTCTGAGACGTACGAGCTCAGAGGTTATATAGTTGAAGTTATCAGCGATATATTCCCAGTTTGGTAATGTGACATGCTGAGTGATGCTGAAATGATCATTGTGTTGATTATTTGTGATAGGATCATTTATTTGATCGTCTATCTTAGTGATCATTGTGTTGATCATTTGTTGACCCAAAGCATGGCTTTTGTATAAAGTATGTTTTTGTGGACGTGAATTCGTCGAGCCTCACATCCCGGAAATGGTCAAAACAGGAAAGAAGCAGCAAGGTTATGAGGGGTAGCGCCCTTTAGGATATGTACATTTCCTTCTGGAAAAGGGTGGTATCATGGTATGGAGCCCAGATACTTACTCATGTTGAAAACACTTTATGATTGTGTGAATTGATTACGAGCGCTCGGTTGATAAAGGTCCCAAAGGACCGGGGGATGGCATATTCGGTCAGTTGTTACTCAGTTAGGAGTAACCCGGCCTTGTGTTGGTAGAGATCCGGTTTGGTTCTCGGGGATGTCCATCCAGAGGCATTCTCAGTGGCAATGGGAAGTTCCTTGGCCTGATCATTCGTTGGAAATCCAATTCCCAATACGAAACTTGTACGGTATTAGTTGTAGAACCTGCCATTCACTTATGGTGGTCACCACTGTTTGGATGGTAGCTATAGTAGGCATAGTTCGAAATGTCTATGTTGGCTAAGATTTATATTCTACTTTCGAAATATTTCTCTATACTATGCACTAGTAATAATATCAAATGTTATTTTAAATGCGTATCAAGCATCTTTGACTATCATAAGGAGAAATCTCCTCCGATTCTGCGTTTGCATGTGTGTGTGTGCGGGAGGCCTTATGGTAGTCTCATTTTTTAAAAGCATTGCGAATTGATTTAAAAATATTCCTCTATTTTGATTTTAAAGATAAATAAACTATTTTGAGTTCTCACACCAGTCACATGACTGACTTGGAGTTTATTGTTTTCCTTCCTAAACTCTGGGTGCCCACCAATTTCCACACGGGCAGTCAAGAGTTAAGGTTTATCAGGATATTCTGGATATTCTGGAGTTGCTGGAGGCAAGCTGGATGGCATGGCGTATTACTAGTTTATATAGTATTTTTTTTTTCCGCTGCATTGTTTGATGTTGTTGTTGTACACTCTGATGATATGATGTAATGAAATGAAATGTAATGTAATAACTGATATAGTTCTTTGTTTAAAGATTATTCATTTATTATTATATGTTGTTCCGCTGCGAATTGTGAGATTCTGTTGTTGTTCTGTTGTTTTCTTTTGTCCGTTCTATTTTAAAATTCTTCTATCTTCTATTTTTAAAATTCTCTGTTTTCTAAAAATTATCTATCTTCTTTTCTCTCTATTTCCTATCTCTTCTCTCCTCCCTAATTTCTATCTTTTTCTCTTCTTCTTTCCTAAATTTTTCTTAAATAAAACCCTCAGTGTTCGGTTTTCCGTCGTTTGATTTCTCGGCAGTCGATAAAGTGAGTGTCGATGTCGAATTTTCGGAAGACGAAGAATCGTGTCCTGACAATGTGGTATCAGAGCTGATGGTTAAGCGACAACCATGGTTCTGTTGGGTATTATTCATTAGAGATAGAGTCAGCAGTACTCTAGAATGAGTTTGAGTGTAATAATAGCTATGAGAGCGTATTTGTTAGTGAATATAAAATTGTTTTATATTGTGATGATTGGTTTATTGAGTGGTATATGAACTTTCGTCAGCGTGGTCCGCAAGACTATGCCGAAGGGGTTTCTAAACACTTGAATAGAACAATTCGGCACAGTATTGTTTTAATTGGGTAAATGAAATGATTTTGCCTTGATTATATTTTATATATAAAGGAATAATTTTTCAGAATTATTAAAGTGTATATAAGTTGATTGTTAGGTTGTTTGGATAATCTAAATAAAAGAATAATTGTATAAGCAAAAGAATTATAAGAATTGAGTTATAATTAATGTGAATTACAATTGTAAAATAAACTTATATATAAGAAATGAATTGGTTAAACAAATGAATTATAAGTATGAAATTATAATTAAAACGGTTTCCAATTGTGAAATAATCTTGTATATGAAAATAGAACTAAATGAAAAGATTTATAAAAGGTGATTTATAAATAAAAAGGAAAGATTTTAACTTTGGAAAAGTTGATATGAAATGATGCATGCAAGTGTAAATTCATTTGAAAACAGTTGAATAATAGAATGAAAATCAATTGAATGTTAAACCAATTGGAATTAAAACGGTTGAACCAAATTGAATGTAAGTAAAATAATAATTTAGCTCTATTGGATATTCATTGGATGTTGTTTGTTTGTTGATTGATTTTATGTAAATTCATTGAGTGTTAATGAAATTGAACTAGCGCATTTAAAAGCTATGTAATTGAATTCAAATGAAATTGGTTATGTAATTTCAATAGTAAAGCTAAAAATAATATAAGAGGCATATATCAAAATTTTGCAATAGAATTAGCAAATTGGTTTGGATATTGTATTTGGTATTGAAAACTACTTCTAGCAGGATATGCAGGTATATAAATGTTATTGGAGTTTTTATTTCAAAGATAAATTTGTTCGCTCGACAAAAGGTACGTATTTCAATTTAAATATGAGGTTTTGATGACTTTCTCCTCTAGCCGCTTGGCTTTTTCTTTTTCTTTTTGAATTTGGGAGGCCGTGGAGCCGTTTTGTAGTCGTACCGAGCTAGCCGCGCAAAGGAGACGCTGGCGAAATTTTTCGAAAATTTCGGGTGTTAGAAAAATTTTGAGAAAACTTTGAAAGTTTGAAATTTGAATTTAAATTTAAATTTGAATTGTTAAATAAACAATGTTGTTTAAAACTTATAATTGAAGTTGGAAAGCTAGTAGAAATGATAATGAATCTTTAATAAAAAGATTTAGGTTAGTAAGTTGATAAAACTTTTTGAATTGTGAAAAAAATAATAAATGGTTTAGGATCATTCTTCCTAACTTGCAATTTCGGGACGAAATTCTTTTAAGGGGGAAAGATTGTAACGACCCAGGATTTTGAATAATTTAATTTGAAAATATTTAATTAATTTTAAATATTTGAATGATGGTTTGGTTTGAATTTTCAATATAACTTTGAAATTGGCGATTAAATTATAGAATTTAATCTATAGAGAGTTGAATAAAAATTTGAATCTTCAGTTTTAAGCCGATTAAAAATATTTCAAAGACTTGTAAAATTCATATTGATAATACTGAAGATTATAGAAGCTTTAGAATTGGAATAGAAAGTGAATTGTTCAGTTTTGAAATTTAATCGTTTGAATCGATATTCAAAAATAGCCGTCCGAGGCACAGTCTCGGAATTCGACGAAACCAGTTCCATTGGGTCCGGAATATTGAATTATTCTAGGATTTCAAATTTCGTATTTTTCGGAGTTGATATGTGATCACACGGCGTGTAAACGCATTGAAATAAAATCGAATTCAATTTAAATTTAAATTTAAATTAGTCAAATATCAACACGTTCATTTCAAATCATTGTCCCCCACATCGTGCACGCGACATACCCCTTCATCTCAAAGCAATGGCCGAGCATACTTTTTCACGTTTTAAGTACCCCCTTTCCTTCTTCAATTTAAAATCACGCAGAGCAAAATCAATGGCCGATGCTTCTTAATAATGGCGACATCTCAAAACCCCTTTCTCTCGTTCCCTCTTCCCCAAACCGTAAGCCCTTAATCTCATTCCACATCAGGAAAAAAAAAATGGCGATTCAAATCAAGTCGCGACATTGAGGGGGCGGGCCTCGTTCGAAAATTGAGTGCCAGAGGAGCTCGCGACCTAGGGATTTCGTTGGGATCAAGATTTGGGGGGCTGCTACTGTCATCGTCGAAGTCTAGGGCATCGCGATGGGCTGTTTCGATCTGCGGTGGAGGTTCGCGTGGTAAGAGTTTCGGTAGAGAAGGGGTTGACTCGCGTACGGTGGAAGAGGCCGAGGAGGGGAAGCGAAGCTCGAATTGGCTGCAGTTTGTCGCGAGGCAGTAGGTTGGGTGACATTCAAGTTGGGTTCGCCTCGCGATGGAGGCACTGTTGCGGTTGGGATACACGACGTAACGTCAGGGTCGTGGGCTGCTCGTGAGTGGTTAAGGTCGAGATATCAGAGGGAACGAAAAGCGTGGTAAGGCATAGGTCTGTTTTTTTTTTTTTTTTTTTTCTTCCTTGTTCATGATTTTATTTGATCTTGCGTAAGTATAGTTACACATTAAGTAATTTACCATTTAAATATGAAAATATATTTAAAGATAGAAATTTTTGGAAGAAGAGAAGGAATTTATATATAGGTTTTGAAATCTATGGAACATCATACATAAATAAAGACTTGTATACATATTTAATTTACAGAATTTGGCATATAATTTGTTTAATTTATCTATTTAAAATTTAATCCCAGGAAAACACCTTTTGCAGTAAGTTAAATATTTAAATTTTAACATCTTGATTTAAATTATTATAGCAGTATAGTCGTTTGGTTTAAAAATAATTTATTAAGATAACTTATGTGGGTTAATAAGTTTATTTCAATTGTTTAGTTACCAAATTAATTTTTAGAGGGGAAATTAGTTAAAATATAATTTTTGGTAAGAAAAAGAAATTTAATAACTAGTTTGGTAAATTTAATTTAAGGGTAAGTTAATTAAATATATTTAAGAAGAAAATTTAGTTTTAGAATTAAATTGTAAGTTGAAGAAAATTATGAAAGGAAATCAGTTCGAATTTTAAATCTTTAGTTTAAAGATGAAAATCATTAGCTTGAGATTGAAGAATTGGTTAGAAAATTAAATTATTAGATAAAATGATTTACCAAAAGAAAATATTATTATTTTTAGGAAAAATGGATAATTAAATTTATTAAATGGAAATCTATTATTCGATTATATTCGAGTATTAATAAACTGTGGAAATATTTATACAAGGTATAAATCAAGGAAACGAGCTGAAATGGAAACGGATTGCAAAATCAAAGCTAAGGTGAGAACTCCTCACTCAATCAAACCGTTTGGTTTAAAATTTTAAGTAGTTAATATTGATTGATTGATTGCTGTTTGATTGTGGTAGTAGATATAGTAGGATATATACTATATATAGCGATATATATATATTGGCATATGTATATATCGGATTGATTTCCCGCCTCGTATAGCGGATGAGACCCTATTGCGCCGTTAGTAAGCGGATAATATTTTATAAAATCCCATATACCGCGATATTCCACCTCGAAGTGGAATGGGTATTGTGCTAACTCTTTGGATGCAGGGAAACAGGTTGGAGGGATCCAACTGGACCCCTCACAAATATTTATTTGTTTATAAATATTTTTGATGATTGTGAATATCATATCGATATATGATATTTGTGTAGTGATTGACCAATTGATGCTGTGGCATCATCGGATTCGTTTTTAAAGTTAAAAATAATGATTTTTGATTTTAAAGGGGTTTTTTAAATCGATTTTTCCAAATATATGTTTTTAGTAAAATTTTGAATTGATTCATTTTAAACCAAATTAAAAATTTAATTTTTGAAGTTATAGAATTTAAGATTTTTATAAAATAAAATCAAATTGAGATTTTTGGAAATAAATAGTTAAGTAAATTGAGATTGGTTTAAATTGGAATTTTTGAATTATTAAAAAAACAATGTATATAAAAGATTTTTGAATTGATTTTTATAAATTTAAAATGATTGGAATTATAAATTGAGTTTTTATAAATGTTATAAATGAAGTATAAATTGTTTTTATAAGTAAATGAAAATTTATAAATTTATAAAGTTGTGAAGTTAGAAAATGTATAGATTTGTAAAACAAAAGTCTATAAGTAAATTTCTTATGAATTGGACCTTGTCATTTATGTGGAAGATAAATGGAATTTGCTAATAAAATTGACTTTCGGTAAATAGAAGTTTATGAAATTATAAATGGGATTTATAAACGTTGTTTTATAAATCCGAAATCAAATCGAATTTGATAAGTTGGAAATAGGAAATTTATAAAGAAAACTTATAAGTAATAAGATTTATAATTGGTGAAATTCAAAGGAACGATTTGTAAATAAATAAATTATAAGTACTTGACTTATAATATAAACCTTTGGTATTAAAATTGAGTTGTATCAATTGAATTAGGTTAATAAACGAGATTTACAAAATCGAAGCTTTTAAATAGAAATGGAATTTATAACCGAAACCAATTGAATTTGATGAATTGAATATAGAAGTTTATAAAGAAGTTATATTCACGTTTTTGAACGGTAAATATATTATTGAATAAAATGGATATCTTTTGAGGAAAGAATGTGTTAAAAAGAAATTAAAACGGTTTAAAGATATTTTAAAATGCATTGAGTATTGAGAACATAGATTTCAACATTTATTGTTGAAATAGACGTTTTCAAGAAATAGAAGGGAATGAGAACATAGATTTCAACATTTATTGTTGAAATAGACGTTTTCGAGAAATAGAAGGAAATGGTGGACTATAACACTGTTGTTATAGTAAATGATTTCCGAAAGGAAATGTTTTATATAGTATTGGGATTTATATATCTATTTTAATTTCAAATCCCTATACTAGTGATTTTGGGTTGTCGTAACGATGTTTTACGCAACATTCGTTTTGACCCAAATAAATTATAATAAAAGAATGATTTCCTTAAAGAATGAAATATATACTTGACTATGGTTTAAGTATATTGAATATTTTTCAAATTGTTGAAAATAAATAAGATTTGTGAATACTTATTTTTAGAATAAGTATGGAATTACTTTTCCAATATGAAATGGAATATTTTTAAGAATTTATCTTTTTGAAGATAAATTGGAATTTAAAAATAAAAATCTATTGAAACTGTAAATCAATAGAAAATATGAAATATAAATTCACTATAGAATTTATAAATGAAAAAGGGAAATTGGTTTCAAAATAAACATTGGTTTATTTTTGAAGTATTGAGATTTTATATCTAGTATAGATATTTTTGGAAAAATAAATAATTTGGAAAATTATTTGGAATCTGATGATGTGGCGCATCTTTATTGATAGTTAAATAACCGACTATCAATATTTACCCTTGAATGAGTAATTGCTGTGATTGCTTGAATTGGATGCCACACTTATTTTTAAAATAAGCGCTCACTATTCGGGTTAACCGGGAAAGGACCATGGGGTCGTATAACCCATTCCGAATATGTGATACGTCGTTATGAATTGCATTCGAAGACCGGTGTTGAAGACCGGATATTTTCGAAAACGAGAGGGTTTCTGGTTGATTGTCTCTGCACTGGCTGATCCCCGGTATAGAGATCTCCATAAGTGATGGGAAATCCGAACGTGATTAGAAATTATTCGGATTGCAAGGACTTCTTTGTAAGTGCCTTCGGTTCTGTTCGAGCCCGGAACAGACTTGTATGGATTGTATGTCTGACATTACAAGTTGAGATATAAAGCCGATTTCTTTCAAATATATTTCTGAGGTGGCGAAGAATTTATTCTTTTAGCTTAACACCCTTCTCTGAGACGTACGAGCTCAGAGGTTATATAGTTGAAGTTATCAGCGATATATTCCCAGTTTGGTAATGTGACATGCTGAGTGATGCTGAAATGATCATTGTGTTGATTATTTGTGATAGGATCATTTATTTGATCGTCTATCTTAGTGATCATTGTGTTGATCATTTGTTGACCCAAAGCATGGCTTTTGTATAAAGTATGTTTTTGTGGACGTGAATTCGTCGAGCCTCACATCCCGGAAATGGTCAAAACAGGAAAGAAGCAGCAAGGTTATGAGGGGTAGCGCCCTTTAGGATATGTACATTTCCTTCTGGAAAAGGGTGGTATCATGGTATGGAGCCCAGATACTTACTCATGTTGAAAACACTTTATGATTGTGTGAATTGATTACGAGCGCTCGGTTGATAAAGGTCCCAAAGGACCGGGGGATGGCATATTCGGTCAGTTGTTACTCAGTTAGGAGTAACCCGGCCTTGTGTTGGTAGAGATCCGGTTTGGTTCTCGGGGATGTCCATCCAGAGGCATTCTCAGTGGCAATGGGAAGTTCCTTGGCCTGATCATTCGTTGGAAATCCAATTCCCAATACGAAACTTGTACGGTATTAGTTGTAGAACCTGCCATTCACTTATGGTGGTCACCACTGTTTGGATGGTAGCTATAGTAGGCATAGTTCGAAATGTCTATGTTGGCTAAGATTTATATTCTACTTTCGAAATATTTCTCTATACTATGCACTAGTAATAATATCAAATGTTATTTTAAATGCGTATCAAGCATCTTTGACTATCATAAGGAGAAATCTCCTCCGATTCTGCGTTTGCATGTGTGTGTGTGCGGGAGGCCTTATGGTAGTCTCATTTTTTAAAAGCATTGCGAATTGATTTAAAAATATTCCTCTATTTTGATTTTAAAGATAAATAAACTATTTTGAGTTCTCACACCAGTCACATGACTGACTTGGAGTTTATTGTTTTCCTTCCTAAACTCTGGGTGCCCACCAATTTCCACACGGGCAGTCAAGAGTTAAGGTTTATCAGGATATTCTGGATATTCTGGAGTTGCTGGAGGCAAGCTGGATGGCATGGCGTATTACTAGTTTATATAGTATTTTTTTTTTTCCGCTGCATTGTTTGATGTTGTTGTTGTACACTCTGATGATATGATGTAATGAAATGAAATGTAATGTAATAACTGATATAGTTCTTTGTTTAAAGATTATTCATTTATTATTATATGTTGTTCCGCTGCGAATTGTGAGATTCTGTTGTTGTTCTGTTGTTTTCTTTTGTCCGTTCTATTTTAAAATTCTTCTATCTTCTATTTTTAAAATTCTCTGTTTTCTAAAAATTATCTATCTTCTTTTCTCTCTATTTCCTATCTCTTCTCTCCTCCCTAATTTCTATCTTTTTCTCTTCTTCTTTCCTAAATTTTTCTTAAATAAAACCCTCAGTGTTCGGTTTTCCGTCGTTTGATTTCTCGGCAGTCGATAAAGTGAGTGTCGATGTCGAATTTTCGGAAGACGAAGAATCGTGTCCTGACACCTTGTCTGACGGCATTGACTAAGGGAATTGATATCGATTTTGAGTTTGGCAACTGGTTGGCCGGAAAAACTCCTATGTTATTGGACCATTTCTATTCCAAGGCAGCCCAATTCTTGAGGAAGGAGAATGCGAAACCGTCTAGGAAGAAGGGTGACGCAGGGCCTAGCATGGAAGGAATTCAGAGCAATGTTGCTGTTAAATAAACCGGGAAGAGTTTCGGAAAAGTGCAATTGAACATACAAAATAAGCAAAATCAATAGAAAGGCGATGGTAATCAATATAGGAAGCGGGATCAGAATCATGGTCTACGACGTAGGGCTCCAATGTTTGATAATTATACTCCTTTGAATACGTCGCTGGTAAATGATATCTATAGACCTACAATACTATTCAGTATAAGAAACCTACTCCAAAGCAGTCATCAGGGAGAAAGATTCAAATAGGGAAGTTTTATAGATTCCACGAATGCTAGGGCTATAACATGAACGAGTGCCATCATTTGCAGGATATCATTGAAAAGTTGATACATAAGAGAAAATTGGAGCATTTTATACGGATGCCGCAGTCTGGAGGTACGGGACCATCAAATCCGAACCATGTGCCGAATCAGGTGAGACCGGAGTAATCCGCTCATACCGGTGGGAGGTTGGCGATAAATACTGTTATTGGTGGTCCTCATCCAACAGACCAAAGTTGGAAGGAGATGGAGTCGTATGACAATTCTGTGGGGGCATGCGAGCTTCGAATATTGTAGTAGTTTAGAAGATGGGGCTCCGGCCAAGCAATAAAAGACGATGACTGCCGACATCGTCTTTCAAGACAGAGACGTCGACCGGGTCGAATCCCCGACCATCAATCCACTTGTCATATCAACTCAAGTAGGCCCTGCTTGGATGAAGAGGATCTTAGTAGACGGTGGAAGTTCTGTGAATATATTATTTAAGCGAGCCTATGACCAGATGAATATGGAGACTACAGAGTTGAAGCCTTGTCAGTCTCGTATTCATGGCTTCAACGGGAGTGCAACCATACCTACTGGAGCGGTGGAGTTGCCAGTGGAATTAGGAGTAGGAGAACGCTGAAGAGTCCGGATCTTGCAATTTGTTGTGCTAGATATAGATTCACCATACAATTCTTTCTTTGGACGACATGACCTAGCTGAGTTCAAGGCTGCTACTGCCACATAGTGTTTGACTTTAAAATTCCCCATCGATTTAGGTTGGAGTCATTCAAGGAGATCAGGCTGCTGGACGAGCCTGCTATGTTGCTGAGCTGTGAGATGTGCAACGAAGAGAAAAAGGAAAGGGCGTAAAAGAATCTGCGTCCGTTTTGTTGATAATTGACAATTGACAACCGGGCCTAGGCCCAGGCACCGCAACCAATTCCGGAAGGATCTTGACCTAAGAGATCCCAAAAGCGAAGATGAAAGTAAAGATAGTCAAGCTTCCCCGGCTGTGCTGGCGGTTGATGTCCCGATCGATGATGACGACGATTCTAAAATGATAAAGATTGTATCTCAGCTGGGCCAACGATATAGGAGGAATTGGTTGAATTCTCAAGGAAAACCTCATCATGTTTGCCTGGACATATTCTAACATGTGCGGAATCTCCTCGGACATCGCGAGCCACACTTTGAATATCGACCGCGATATATCCCGGTCAAACAAAAATGGCGTGGTATGGATCCAGAGAGATCTGCCGCCCTTAAGGAAGAGGTAGATAAGCTTAAATCGAATGGATTTATTCGAGATGCATTATACCCCGAATGGGTATCTAACCCTATACTATCTGAAAGTCAAATGAGAAATGGAGAACGTGTGTTGACTACTCAGATTTGAACAAAGCTTGCCCCAAAGATAGTTTTCTGCTTTCTCGAATCGATCAGCTCGTAGATTCAATGGCTGGGCACAAACTCTTATCCTTTATGGATGCATATTCCAATCACAACCAGATACCCATGCACTTACCAGACCGGGAGCATACCAATTTCGTGACTGATCTGGGACTTTACTGCTACAAATTTATGCCTTTCGGACTCAAGAACGCCAGTGCAACTTACCAACGATCGGTTAATCGGATGTTCACCAACTAGGTTAGGAAAAACCATGGAGGTATACGTGGACGACATGCTAGTAAAGTCACGATTCTCCACTGATCATATTGGAGACCTGGAATCAATGTTTAGCATCCTTCGAGAATATAGAATGAAGATCAATCCATTGAAATGTCACTTTGGGATCGCATCAGGAAAATTCCTTGGGTTTATCATCAACGCTCAAGGAATTGAAGCCAATCCCGAAAAGATACGAGAAATCATAAATCTTGAGACTCCAAGAACCATAAAGCAAGTCTAGAGCCTTAACGGGAAAGTAGCAGCACTAAGCAGGTTCATTACAAAATCCACTGACAAATGCATTCCCTTCTTCGATCTGATCAGAAAAGGGAAACAGAACTTTGAATGGACTATGGAATGTGAGGCCACATTGGGAGCGCTAGTTCAACACCTCTCCACACTACCTATCCTGTCAAAGCCTATTGATCACGAGAAATTGTACATTTACTTCAAGAAACGCAATCAATGCTGCCCTAATTTGGGAGAAAGACCGAATACAAAAGTCGGTCTACTGCATAAGCAAACGACTGACCGGAGCTGAGTGAAATTATCCGAAGTTAGAGAAGTTGGCTTATTGTCTTGGTATTGCCTCAAGGAAGCTCTGTCCATATTTCTAGGCTCATCCTATCACCGTTTACACCGACCATACGTTACGACAGGTCCTTACACGGCTTGAGATGTCTAATAGGTTACTCAAGTGGAATATCGAGTTAAGTCGGTATGACATTACTTACGCTCCAAGGTGAGCCATTCAAGGACAAGTCCTAGCTGATTGCGTAGCTGAATTTACTCTCCGAGAGGACTTGCCCAAGACCAGCGAATCTTCCAAGTACATCTGGAAGCTACATACCGATGGTGCGTCAAACGACCATCACTCAGGTGCCGTGGTTGTGCTTGAAACTCCTAAAAGTCGATCCATATGCTATACTCTAAAGTTCAACTTTAGAACAATCAACAACGAAGCTAAATATGAAGCCCTGCTTGCTAGATTGAGACTTGTCCGAGATTTAAAAATCACTGCTGTAGAGATTTATTGTGATTCGCAATTGGTCATGTGTCAAGTTCGGGGAAGTACTAGGCCAAAGATCGAAGACTGACTGCTTACCTAGCCCGAATTCAAGAGATACTGGATCACTTCGATTATTATGCTATCTACTGCATCCCTTGAAAGCGAAATCAGAAAGCCAATTCATTAGCAAAGTTGGCCCGTACAGGCAAGGCATAACAAATGGGACTCGTTACCGTGGAAACGCTATCTTCCCCAAGCATCGATCAAATGGAGACGGATTGGGTACTTAAGGTCGTTCCCGATAAGGAGTAATGGATGACTCCATTCAGAAATTATCTCAAGCATGGGAACCTGCAAGAACACAGGAGTGAAAAGAGACAAATTCTTCGAAAAGCTTCGCAGTTCACTATTCAGAATGGAGTCGTGTATAGAAGAGGATACTTTGTTCCTTTACTCCGGTGTATCACTCATAATGAAATCAAATGCGTATAGCATGATGAGCATGAAGGAGAATGTGGCGATCACACCGGGAGGCAAGCCCTTGCCAAGAAAGTGCTACGATATGGATACTATTGGCCAACTGTAAATCGCGATTCATCAGACTACGCCAGAAAATGTGATAGATGTCAGAAGCATGCTTGAATTCCTAGAAACCCACCCACTGAGATAACTCAAATGGTCAGTCCATGGCCATTTGCAGTATGGGGAATTGATATTATTGGCTCTCTACCTCTAAACAAATGTGGTGCGAAGTACGCCATTGTTGCAGTTGATTACTTTACCAAGTAGGCGGAAGTTGAGCCCTTTGCTATAATCACGATGACAAAGGTGGTCAACTTTGTAGTCCGCAACATTATATGTTGATTTGGTCTCTCACATACCATCATCAAAGATAACTGAACCCAATTCGATAGTGTTGAATTTAAGAACTTCTGTCAACGATTCCATATTCAGAAGAAATTCTTCGCAGTGGAAATCCCTCAAGTGAATGGACAAACTGAAGCTGTGAATAAAGTTATAAAGTCTATTCTGAAGAAACGACTGGAAAAGGCCAGGGGCAAGTGGGTCAATGAACTTCTTATGGCTCTATGGACTTACCGAACAACCCATAAGCCCGTGACCAGCCATACACCATTCTCTCTTTCCTAAGGCTCAAAAGTAGTTATTCCGGTCAAGATGGAAGTTCATTCTCATCTTGTGACTTACTATAATCCAAAAACGAACGCCATAGTACTTGCTGAAGCTTTGGATCTGTTGGATGAGAAGCGTAAAGAGGCTGATTTGAGGGAAGCCGCATAACGAAGTCGAGTCGTCCGATTATACAATGCCAAGATCTGACCCCGAACCTTCGAAATCGGTGATCTTGTACTCAAAAGAATCTACCCGGTTCCTTCGCACATGAAACCAACATGGGCATGGCCATATGTCATCGAACGAAAACTCGAAGATGGCACATTCAAATTATCAACCGTTGGTGGTCTTAATCTACCGAGAGCCTGGAACAGCGAAAGCCTTCGTCGCTACTACACATGACAGGCTTTAATTATTCAGTTTACTTTTCATTCCCAATTTGTTTATGCATTTCTAAATTTGAATTTGTGATAAGGCTACTGACTGTGACATATTTTCTTATTTCAGCAATAAAATGCAATCTCTTCGAGCCAGAGCTGTAATTTTTTAAAATGTGTCATACTACTATCACTACACATAGAGAGCTAAATTCCGCCCAACTGTAGGGTTAATTTAAATAGGGAGTAACTGTGATACGACTGGTTACTCGCTAAGCGAAACCCGAGCTCGAAGGCAAGATGTCGCATTGGAGCAAAAAAAGGGTTGATGTATGAAAATCCTTTAACTAACTCTAGGCTCCCAGAACGCGAGCTGGAGTGTAAACTTATAAATACAGTCTCGAAAAGGGTGGATCCGTCCACCTGATGACTTCGTCCGTATCTTGACCAAGTTTGAGGAGGATAGATCCGTCCATCTAACGACCTCGTTTGTTAACCCAGAGTGGATGTGAACCGACCATCTACGATCCTGATAAGTTTGTCATTCCGGAGTGCGAACGTAATCCTAAAGCCTAAATAGATGTGACTGACCATCTATCGGATAAATCTAAATTCCCAGAATGTGAATTGGAGTATAAACATCAACTCCAAATTCCCAGAGTTCAAATTGGAGTATAAACATCAACTCCAGATTCCCGGTGTGCGAAATGGAGTATAAACATCAACTAACTCTGGATTCTTGAAGTATAAATTGGATGATCGACAACAATTGACTCTAAGTCCCTGGAGTGTGGATTGGAGTATAAATAATGACTAACTCTAACATCCCTAGAGTATGGATTGGAGTTTAAACATAAATATCCTTAACACAACTCTGAGTCCCTAGAGTGCGATCCGAGTATAAACTTAAATCGGGTGTGACTGACCACTCATGAATCATTCTGAAGTCCCCAAAGTGTGGACGCAGTTATAAATATTAACAAGCGTGAATGACCGTCCATGAAAATAACTTAAGTCCCCGGAGCATGGACATGTCACTAAAACTTAAGCAGACATAATCGACCGCCGACGTGCAAATGCAAATCCTCGAAGTGTTGATACAATCATCGATAGATGAGTGAATGTGATTTGACCACTCAATTTTTTTTATTTTAGCATCAATTCAGCGAGTTAAGCTCGATATGTTGAAGGAGAAATACAATTGCTAACCGACCTTTACAATTCGTCCCTGAAATCGAGGGTAGAACTTAAGTGCCAATCACCGACTGAGACAGTGCAGCAACGGAGTCTAGCTTAACATTCGGTCATGACCCATAGCTATGATTTCAGGACTTAAGAAAGGTCGAAAATTCACAAGTGTACTAAACTGGAGTTCAAATGCTGAAACACTTAAGTAGATAAACGAAAACTGAGTCGAAGAAAAAATGGAATTTTATTTCAAATATTTGTGGAAGAAAATTAAGTGCAAGTTTATCCCAAAAATCTTACTAGCAGGGGCCGAACCTGCAACTATACATGGCCTATAAAAATAAATAAAAAATAAATTCCTATCTATCTACCAAAAATGAGCCGAAGAGACACGTCTACGTTTTCTTTTCTCTTTGTTTCTTCTTCAGTGTGGACCCGTTGGAGCTGCCACTTGGTTTTCTCTTTGAGCCCTTGCCTTTTGGTGGCCGACCTCCAATCAGGGGCATTATATCAACTTCCTCCTCAAAAATCAGGTGTATGGGAATGATTCCTGAAGGCGGAGTCGGAGGAATTGGATCAACAGTAGGAGGCGGGATAGATACACTTGTCTCAACGACCGTTCCTCCTAGATTTATCATCCGCAAATGGGATGGACCAGGGCCCACCATTCCACCTCCAAAACCACTGGCTTAAGCAGTTGCTTCCATTTTTGCTTTAATTTCGGCTATAATTTCCTCTTTGTGAGTTGTTTGCGCGTCGCTGAGAACGCTAGCGGTTGTGCCCGAGGAGCTAGTCGTTGGTACCACTCCACCCATAACAAATGGCAAATCAAAAAAGGGGTCACTGTGATGATCGATAAGTTCCCCCATCATCTGTTCATCAAAGTCAGTGTGCTTCCTTAAACCCCATCCGTAGGTGCGGTGGCCATCGTCGTGGTTGCTTCGGTTATGATGGCCTCCTGCTCTTGGTGTTGTTCTTGAGTTGCAGAAGGCACGACTGATGTAGCTTCAATCACTGAATGGAAACAAAAAGAAAAATTGTTAATAATTGCTTCCAGTTTTGCTTTTGATTTTGAGAAAACCTAAGAGATGTTCAGAGTACCTTCCTCAGTTTGACTCACAACAGGCGACACACCTTTAGGTTCTTGCTTTTGGACTAGAGGCAACTGCGGTTGATCGAGATTGTATGCAGGTATAGACTGGGGATCAACCGCAAATGTAGTTTCAGGCTGGGTTGGCGTAAGATTTTTAGAACTTATATCATGGTGCTCGATGCAAGAACCTTCTTCGACCTTCGGATGCTGAGCACTAAGTTTCTCCTTTTCATATGAGGTCATCGTATCGTGGAGAATTTTCCATTTGTTGTAGCATCCGGTTCTCGAACTCATCAATCGATTCAGCTTTGTGAGCAACCTTTTCATCCCCTACTAAATGGCCCCAGGCATTGTACAAATATGTTGGATAGTTGTTGAGCCAGGCTAGATTTCTATGCTTCAAGACATTAGCATTATACATGACCAAGAGGTCTTTAATATCTGCCTTTAGCCTGGACTCCACCATTTTAACTTCATCCTCAATCTTGGCCTCAACCTCTTGGATTCTGAGTGCTGCCGCATCCCGTTCTCCCCGAAGCACTAATTCTGTTCACATGCCTCTTAGGCTGCTTTATTTGCATCATCCTTCTCCTTGACGATTTTGAAAAATTTGGCTTTAAGCTTGTTGAGTTCCTTCAATGCAGCATCCCTTTCAGCTTTAACTATGGTGTTCCGGTAGTTTATCTCCTCCACCAAAGCGAAATGCATTTGTCGCATTATTTCCATTGATTGAGTTGCCTCATCAGCTTTTTGGGTGGCCTCTATTTCAGATTCCCAAGAGGATTCAGCTTCATCATTGAGCACTTGAATAATACAGTCTTTCTTAGCAAGATCAGTTTCTAACTTCTCAATCATCTTCGCCCGTTCGAAGGTCACCGCAAAGACCTTGTCAGCGGTCTTCATCCACTCCTTATACTGGCTATATATATCGTGAGTGTAGTCATGCATGGTCTGTTCGGCCTCAAAGTGAATTTTTTTCAAATGTGGGGGAAAAACAAAGCCATCAAAGCAAATATTGGGAAAGTCTTTCTTCAGTTGGGCGATTTTGATCGCCCCTTCCCTCATAGGCTCGGTAATAGCCAGCTCAGTAACAATGGGAGATGTAACCTCAATATCGCTGCGTTGAGACTCAGATCTCTGAGCATGAGAAGATAGTTTTTGACACGGAGGCTCTATTGGTTGTTTTCCGTAACTAGAAGGTTGTGTTGGAGCCTGAGGGAGTGGAGAGTGTGATCGAGAGCGATGTCTGTATTCTATGTCCCTATCTCTATCTCTCTCATAACACTCTTGGCTGGAATAACCACGATCGAGGTTTCCATCATCCTCCCTTCGGCGGGACTCATAATATGAACTCAATGACTGGCGCGTTGAATGGAGACTTCCAAACATCGAATCTCGCCTAGTCATTGTATCTGAAAGTAAAAGAAAAAACAAAATTAGTATTCTCCCGAAGCGGACAACTCAAGACTGGAAACCGTATAGTGCCGTGAAGTGTATATGTGTATGAGACCCCTCGACCAACTAGTAATGTCGGCCCCACTTGTGGGAAGAGACTCGCTTAAATCAAGAGCACTTTAAAGCCCCTCCAGTCTAGTGTCGTGTTGAAGTGACACATAGTTCAGGATTAGAATATCGGCAAGTCCTTCGAAAGGATTCTCTACTTGTGAGAGAGGAGCCTCCGAAATTCTAATACCGGAGATAGGCAGATACATCATTACGAATTTCCTCTTAAAGATTTACGACGCTTATGTGCTACCTCCTTGCCTTTCCTCCCTCCCTCAAGATCTTGAAATCTGTCAGAAGGCCTGGCTACGGTTCGTCATCGGTGGGCGTATTTTCTTCATCACCCTCTTCGGCCATTACGATTCCGGGCGATGTACGCTTAGCTCTTCTCACTGAGGCCGCCCAGAGCATTCCCTCAAGTCTAATGCTTTAGTTTTGTTCGATCAACCCAACAATTCTCAAGTTTCTATCTGTAAGCACATATTCGATTTCCCTCATTTCACTTGGCACTTCCCAAAGGACCCGTACTATTTCTTTGAAGTGTGCGCCTTCAGGTCTTGGAATTACGGCTGTAAAGGAAAGAAGATATCGGTTTCAGTGTCAGTTACAACTTTCGCTAGTTACCGAAAAATTGTAGCACTTCCGTCTAACCAACCATCGAGTAGCAAACCCTAGAGGGCATCAGATATAGAACCATTCAGTTTTGAAGTAGCTCAATCTGGCCCAGGCACCAGTCACAACTTGGAAGTTCCTGACCACCTCTAAGAACGTGAAAGAAGGGCTATCTCCCCGACTCTTGACATTGAATAAATATCTAACTTCTTTTGGGAATGGAGGCCGAAAGAGATGTTCCATGAAAACAATGAATAAACTATTCAGCAGTGCGTATCCGTTCGGATGTAATTCTAATTGGGCGATTCCAAAGAAAGCTAGCACCTCCCGAATGTATTGGTTGAAGGGAGGGAGAGCACCTGCAGTGCATGAATGTCTGTTAAAGGCAGTAAATCCTTCCAAGGGAGCTTGTGGCCTATCATTTGGTCCCGGTAATAAGACGTCGTCTAATGACAAACCGGGTCCTAGGCATATCCGCCTCAGCATTTCTTTGGAAACATTGGACGACACAGAATCTTGTGGATTCCCGATAAACCTAGCCTCCGACAGCTTATCCGGAGCTAGAATTATAACTTTGGCTGCGATGACCGTATCTCTATGACTAAAGGAGATGGTGTTTGAAGCTCCTGCTGTTGTGAACTTGTGGATTCCATAACTAATCAGCTTATCAAAAGTCATCATTAGATGATAATAAACCTGTGTGTTCCCCGATGTGAAGTGCATGAGTGTGTCATGCAGCGCAACGCTGTATAGTATTTAAGAAATTCTAAGAAAATTGAAAGGTTTTTGAATGACGAGACTTCAAAATTTAACCGGAGTGACGTCTTCGCTGACCGTCAAAACCGTGCCATTTAGACTTTAGGGATCGATCCAAGTTAAAGTTCATTACATTTCATCAAGTTACAGTTCCATCAACGAGTTTCGAAAGGCACTCAAATATGTAGTGAAATGATTAAGTCCAACTATGCAAGGCAGAAGCTCGTCGGAGTCAAGTGTTCGAGTATGTAAGTGATTTCGTATCGATCAACCATCATTTCGTATCGGTCATAAAGCTTCACTTCGTGTCGATCAACGGAATGTATTTCATATCGATACAAAACCCTTTACCTCGTATCGATCTTAGGCAAAGCCTTCGTATCGATCGTTTTGCGCAAAATCTAGTATCGATCTATCGATTCGAAGACCCCAGAACCATCGATATGAAACAAACCTTTCCTATTGGTATGAAGTCCTATTACATTAAAGATTGATACGAACTATTCCCCCTAGTTCGATACGAAAGTGTATTCCCTTCCTTCTTCCATCGATACAGCGTCGAGGTCGAACCATTCCTCCACGAGTCCTACGTATCCCCATGCTTCGTCTTCTCCAAAGCTTTGCGGGAATCACCTCACCAACCCTCGACCTCGTTTTGACCATCTACGACCATCACTTCACTAGAAGCGATCATGGAAACGGCTAGAGTGGCAAAAGGTTTCATGTCTCATCGATTTTAGTATAGATTCATCGATTAATTACCTAGAATTAGTGATTGGTTTGGAGGTTTGAAGGCTTGATTCGATTGGGAAGCAAAGACAGTTCCGAGTTCTCCTTCTTTAGAGCGATACCAAAGCAAGGCAAGAGAATAAGTAAATAGGAAAAATTATAAGCACCAAAGATTTATACTAGGAAGGTGTCTATTCGTCTCCCAGTAGCTATAACAAGCCGAAGCGATATGTTCCATCAAACAATACGAGATGGCTTGGTCGTATCCTTCTGCTCGACTAGTATTAAGGCCAATTTTTATCCAATTCTAAGATCAAGTCAGTTTAAACGTCACCGGTACAAAGCATGACTTGTATCAATCTTGTGATCGATACGAAGTACGAGGCCAAGGCTTATCTGAGTTGTTCGAATCTATCAGAAATGCGTCGATACGAAGATTCTAGTTCGTATCCATCAACACAAAGCCTACGGAGACTCGTATCCATCGATACAAAATGCTTTGATAAACTAACTAATTCGTATCGATCGCATTCGAGACCAACTTTCTTTTTTCGATTCTTCAAATCGATCCAGGAGAGGATCACTACGAAGAGATACATTAAAATAAACATCTAGCGTTGTTACAACCCTATTTCAAATCGATCCAGGAGAGAATCAATACGGAATTCGATATGAGAAAACTGATAACGAATCGTGAACATGCGAACGTTAACAGGAGTCAGGTTAACATACATATATGCATATCTGTTGAACTAATACTCATTTTTCAAAATTCACAGAAGTTGAATGCTCACCTGAGGACAATTACAACAATGGACAATAGTTAGCCATCATTCGATGCTTAGTTACAACAATGCGTAATACAACAATTGGCAGTCTACAATTCATATTACTAAAGGTCAGTCAAAGGTAGTATCTTTCGACGAGAAGACAACAACCGTTCAACTAGTCGGATGGAACTGTTCAGACTAAATACTGCAGCTTTTCAAAGCACGTCATGTTCTCATAAGACGTACTTTGCAAAACATATGTTATCCCGCCTTTTGGCAAGGTCATGACACAAAGAAGTTGACTGAGAACCAAAGATAATCTGTCCCAGAGATTGGTTATACGCAGGTTTGCTATGGATACTGATAAATCTGGTCCGAGTCTGGATTGAGCTACAATTGATGTGGCATGACAAACAAAGCAATGAAAGCCCACATACCAAATTTCAAGTCATTCTGAGTTCGTACGTTCAAGATACGATCGATGTAACTCAAATTATCATGCTGTTCGTATCCATCAAGAACCCAGGAGAAAACCTCATTCGTATCGATTTGTTCGAACCCATCGGGAGCATATAGCTTCGTATCGATCAGAGGAGCACAAATTTGTATCCATAAAAAGTGACGTTCTTCGCATTCATCATCTCCAGCTTGTTCACATCAATCAACAAACTTCACTTCATATCCATCAAAACCAAACCAAGCCTCTACTTCTTATCGATCGGCCAATGATCAATACGAACAGAGCAGTTACAAATCGATACAAACAGAATAGTTGTAATCAATACGAACAGAGCAATTGCAATTGATACGAACAGATCCAAACCGGGTCCATACGAATAAAGCCAAACTGGGTTGATACGAACGAGGCGTATACATAAGAAAGACCTCGATCTTTTGGCGTGAAAAGTGGAGCGATCCAAAAAGTTAGCACCACGTCAACTAATAGGCACATGCCCAGATCGATACGAACAGAATGATGCGAAGAGGGATCGATGCGAGTTCAACAGCCATGGAATAATACAAGCTTGCATCGATCATAACTCAAAATCTACAAGTCCAAATGCCACCAAATTTTCATAGGAGCTTGCGTATGTCCTCAAGATTGTTCATGATCGATCCCAACTTGATTGGAGAAAATCCTAATTGATGTAAATTGTGTTCGTATCGATCGCGGGTCGACTCCAAACGATCAGGGATCGATCGCATGGGGTCATCCACGTACGAGAAGAGGTCTTTCGAGATCTGAGCGAGATATTTGCATCCTACACCTATAAATAGCAGCCCAGAACCTACAGAGAAAGGGCTTTTTTGGCTCTTTAATGTCCAAACCTGCCGAAACCACCATTGTACTTTAAATTCACTGTTGTACTCAAAATTCACTGTTGTAATTCACTGTAACAAGCAGAAGAAGGTTAATAAAAGTCAATCATTCCATAGTGGACGCTGGCCATACGTCGGACCACTCTAAATCTTTGTGTTCCTCTGTTGTTTTGTGATTATTGTTTGGAGTGTTTGCTGGATAATCCTCTTTTACATTTATTTTCTTCATTTTATCTCTTCAAACACTTTCGAAGAGTGTTGTGCCCAATTTTGGTACAAACACCCACCCAAACTCTTTTCTACTACGTTTACAATTTAATCAAGTATAGGCTACTTATATGTTAGGACTTAGCTTAATAGTATACCCTTAGGTAGAGACAATTGGATATCAGGAGTGGTTGCGAACATGTCATTAGGACATGTTATGGATGATTGATGCTTGTGAATGTATTAATGGATTGGTTTTTGCACACGTAGGTAAGTGTCTCCTCTAGATAGTGCTTTTACTACCACTTGCTTTATTTATTTTATTGTATTAAGTTATGTGCATATGGATTGAATTGTTGCACATACATGTTGAATTGCAAGTATAATTACTTTGGATATTGCATACATCTTCAATACATGGCATAAGATTTGCAAGGTAGGAGGTTGACTAGATTAGATGTAATGACCCGAAATTTTTCGACCTCGAAAATTCGACACTAATACGTTCGCTGTAGAAGTGCCAAGCAATCGAATGCCGGAAATCTCATATTGTTAGTGTAAAGAAGAAAAGAGGTAGAAGAACAGAGAACAAAACAGAATCTCACATTTTGCAGCGGATCAAAATATAATATCAAATAATAGCATTTATTCGAAGAAAGCCGTAATTGACAATTTATAACAATACATCAGAGTACAAACATTTACACATAAACTGGATAGTTATATCAACCTGTCCCAAACTACTATCAAATCAAATTCAAATACACATCGGTAGACTCCATACGTTCCTGCAATCCAGCTCGCCTCCTGAGCTCCAAAACATCCCAACCTGAAAATCTGTAATACTCGGTCTGACCCGAGCATTACATCAAAGTAACACCCAGGTCAGGCTGGAAACCAGCGTGAGTAAACCATGAAATTTGAAATACTAAGCTATATAACTTAATGAATTACCAGGGAAACTCGTACTTTCTACGAGTTCTTAACTTGTGATGGTCAATCATTTATTACAAACAACTGTTTACTCGGTTTAGATGGCCATGATGCTTAATTTATTCCTGCCTATTTGATTTAAACTCAAATCTATAAAGAATTACTGAAGATTACTAGTCGAAGTGGTTTTGCGTATTTATTGATACCTGACCCCGGTCTCTTCAATTCAATGTCATCCTTAATCTCGGATGTTTAAGTGGATACAAATCAATTTTAAATGTAAGTTATCATATTCTCATAGCAAATCAATTATCGATAGATAACTAATAATATCACAGTTCAACCCATCATATCATATCACAATACATTACAAGTTATCAGACTGGATATTAATCTAATCATTCAATTCAATTCAATTATTCATAAGCAAGATTAATCAATCACATAATTTCAATTAATTTAATTTAACCAATTAAATTAATTACTTATGGATTTATTACTTATCTCAGCTTAATTAACATTAATTAATTAACCAACTTTGAAAACTTTTGTTATCTTTTCCTTAATTACTTATATTAATCAGTTATCCTTACTTAGTTAATTACATTAATTAATTAACCTTGATTAATTTCCTATAAATTAATCAGATTAATTAATTATCCTTTAGTTATTTACTAATTAACCTTTAGTTATTAATTAACTAATCATAATTAATCTTAATTACTTTCATTTAATAATTTTTAATTATTAATCAATTAATCAATTAATTATTCTTTAATTATTTTTATTAATTAATTAACATTTAATCACCCAAACCTTAATCAATTAAAAGATAAGCCATCTATCTTAATTAACTTCTTAATTATAATTAAAATCATATTTAATTATCATTAACTTATAAATTTACTTAAGATCTTTAAGTTTTAATTAATGATTAAAATGCTTTGCCTTCTTTTAAATAACCACTTAATTACATGATTAATTAAGTTTTAAAAACGACTTAAGAATTAATTTAATTAATATAAGTTAAAATATATACATTATTTTAATTAACCGATCATTTAATTAAACCATTATTATTTAAAAGAAATAGTTTTAAAAAAAAATTAGTTTAAAACTTGAATTTTGTTTTAACTTTAAAATTTTTCAATCTCAAATATTTTACCCGATTAAAACCCAAGTCCATACCCGTGCCATCACACGTTATTCCCGAGTCAATTTTCTTTTCAAAACTTTGTTTTGTTTAAGTTTAAAATCCTGTTACACAAAAAAATAACACGCGAGCATCTTTGAGCCAATCCTTACATTTGCACGAGCACAAACCTGAGAGAACTTCTTCTTCCCTCTACTCCAGTTACCTTCTTCCTCTGCTCAATGAATACCTGGTCCACATGAGAACACCGTGCACATGCACAACCATTTCCGACCATCGACTGCCTCGCCGACTGACTCTGAAAGTCATCGCCAATTCCCCTATTTCTTTCCTCTACCCAAAATCACAATCGAAGCGGACGATCGAAAGTTCATCACTCAAACCAAAATCTAAAGCTACGCCTAGCATTCCACCACCTCGCGATGATGATTCAGACTCTCATCCACCTTCCCATCTTGCCGATAGCCTCGTCTCCTTCTCCTCGAACCAACCCCCCATGCACACGCTTGTAGCCTACCCACGTCGCCATCCTTTCTTCGAAACCCAACCTACTGGAAACTGTCCCTGAAACCCTACTCTTCCCACGACGAAGCTCCATGGCCATCTATTAACCACCGCTCCAATTTTCCAGAATACCTCGGCCCATAAGCTTGCTTCAGCAGTAATCACAACATTTCCAGAACCCCTCGATCATCGAAAATTATCGAATACCCAATTTCTGTTCATTTCAAAAATTCCCCTTAATCACACAGTTAAAAATTATGATACAATAATCAAAAATCACCATTTTATACTACGAATCCAATCCTATGATCAAAACATAGAAATTAGAAAATCAATTTTCCTATTTTGAAAGGATTTTACTGTTATTTTCTATTTTTGCGATAATTTCTTAATATAAACATTTGGAATTATTTTTAACAATGATGTTGCATTGTTTCGATCATCTTCCTTTCAAAGATCAAAACTTAAAATTGAATATAAGAAGAGAAATTGATTTTTATTTGGCTGTGTTTGAACCTGCTGTATAAATAGCGACATATATATATATATATATTTAAACAGACAAGCATAGATTATTCCATATATATATATATATATATATATATATATATCAACCACATTTATTCATCCATCACAACAAGATCTTACCATAAGCATCAGATATACCTTTAAAAGGCGTAGTTTACTCACTGTTATTTGAAAAAAAAAGAACAATGTTGTGTTTTGTTTTGGAACTTGATTTCCAGAATTTGATCCGAAGCCTGATCTGTTTGATTTGAAACCAAAGCTTGATTTCTGAATTGAATCTCCTTTATGATGAATTGATTTTTGTTCTTGAATCAGGTTGAACGCTTGGAAAAACTGTTGTTTAGTTTTGATTTTTGATTTTAGTTTTATTTTATTTTTATTTTAAAGATGAAGGAAAAAATGAGCAGCCTGGTTTTTCTTAATTCATTTTTATACATAAAATCAAATTTGAAAGAGAATAAGTATGCCACTTGTAAATGTATGATGATATTATCTTCCACTTGTTAACTAGCATGAACACTTGTTAATGCATGTTCTATATATTTTACAAATGTCAAAAATAATATTTTTATGTTTAAACTTTTATTTCAATATTCCTTATGTTAATATATTAATTTATGTATTACTATTATTATATATATGTATTATGCTTTAAATGTTCATATACATTTTCTATTCATACATTTCCTTATATAGCTTTTAAAGAAAATGATTTAAAGTTAATTATACATAAACAAACACACATGTATACATGTATATATAAAAAGAAAGCATAATAAACTCTTTTGTTAAATCTCCTTTTAACTATCATAATTTAATTAATAAATATTTATCTTTACGGATTTTAAAATATATAAAATTTAACTTGAAAAAGCTTTTGAAAAATTATTATATTAAATTCAAAACATAACCTCCCAATTATAATATATATTACATTGTATTCTATTTATAATATATATACACTCTAATTTTCCATATTATAAGGTTTGCATATATATATATATATATATCATAAGATTTATCATTTTCAGCTATTTCTAATTCATCTTTTATTGTAGTTTTCAATAGTTAAAATCAGATAATTATCCAATTACCTGATGCCAAAAAATTCAGGTTATCACATTCCTCCCCCCTTTAAATCTTTTCGTCCTTGAAAATGAACGAAGCCAGAATTTTATTAAAATGCTTACTGTCAGCTTAAATTGCTCTTTGATCATCTTCAACTATAAACTCTTTTATTAAGAACTTTTAAAACACTTTAAAATTTACATAGTATTTCCAAAATAGTCTTTACAAATATACTTTTTAAAACTCGATGTCTCCGTAAGTCCATCCTCATTCTAACAGAAATTCGGTCATACGTTGATCCGGCATAGGATTGAAAATCTTTAAGTACTTGGTAAACCCGTTTTCAACACCTAGTGAAAATACTTAGAAAACATTTTTGAAAGTATGCAAACAATTTTTTTTGAAAACAGAGGAAACATCTTTGGTGAGAATGCTTTGGAAATCATCACCCCCTCCATGGTCGCAGTTAACTCGGTGGTTACGTCGCCATCTCAGAAAAATCCATAGATAACTGTAGGCACTCCGCACTCCTCGACTATGCCATGGAACCCGCCACAGACCGCAGCTACATCCAGGGTTACGTCACCATCACATCCAAATTCCTTGTAACTTTAGGCATCAGCACCCTCGAATTTCACTGCTAAATGAAACTTCACCACTCCTACATAGGTCGCAGACTACATCATTCGAGTCCCAATGTAGCCTTAGGCTCTCACGGCCTCTCGACTTTCGCTATGTCTTCATAGATCATAGTCTACCGTTGTTACGTTGCCAAAATGGCAAAATCAAATGTAGACCGTTGGCTCTCACAGCACACACGACTTCTACTATGGTCTGTAATAGATCGCAGTGACATCGAGTTACACCGTCGTCACAGCATAACCCAAATGTCTCTTTAGGCATCAGCGCCCTCGATTTTCGCTACCCACAACACACAATCCTCAGGAACTTCAGTTTGTCCAGACTTCCTCCCATGATTCAATTTAGAGCCTCCCCCTTAGGGCTCAAGGCAGAACCACCCCGTGGATTTCCTATGAAGTTCATTTCAATGGGAACACCTTTTTCTCTAGAGCCAATCTTAGAACACTTTATACTATACGCTTATAGTATCTTTCAAATCATACTCTATATGATTCACATAAGTTTTCTTTACTAAAAATTGATATCTCAAATCGATAGGTCCAAACATGGCTTTCCAAATTCCCAAAATTAATTTTTCCTAAAAATCAAAAGCCTTTCCAAATCCATAGGTTCCAAAACCTTTTTCCTGAAATCATTCTCATAAACCATTTATATATATGTAGATATATACATCCTTGAAATTTTAGGATCAGTTCATACTTATACAAATTCCCTTTTATACTTCAAATATTTGTCAAAAATCTATTCTTCTGGCTATAGATTCAATAACAAGAGTTTATCATATATATATAACTTTATTATGCAAAATCAATATTCAAATTTGATTTTCTTTTATAAAGTTACTTACGATATCACTCACTTTTTATAAAGTGAATTTAAAAAAATATCCAACCTCCATTTTTTATTCGTATATATTTCTCAAAGTATGCTTTTCTTTTCAAAAATCATTTCTCATTTCTTTCAAAATTTATTTCATTTAAGCACGTACGATGTACATGTACCATCCGTACGTAGGATCAAATTTGATCGCTCACTCGATCGTATAATTTCACTTCCGAATTAGTATCATCAACCCGACTTCCTAGTGCGGACTCAGATCTGGTTTCTTGATCAGAAACCGTCATTCTCCTTGCATAGCCCTAATTATGATAGAGAATTTCCAGAACCAATCAAAAATCCATATCCAGGGTTCTCCATCAAAAATTGAGTGAATAATCCCAACTCGAATCGATATTCTGTCTCGAAATTCTATGCTCGAATTTGGATCAAATCATTCTGCGAATAGAATAATATATGTACATCCTATGTATTTATCTTCTTGATTATTGTTATCCCGTTTTTTGACAAAGCCGTGATACCAAAAGAAGGGGTAAAAAAAAGACAGTTCGTCTCAGAGATTGGTTGTACTTCACTTCGCTATGGATATCGATGAATTTTGTCCGAGTCCGGATTGTGCCAGAATTGACAAAACATGATGAGAAAAGCTGTAGAAGCCAGCGTTTCAATTTTCAAGCCAATCCGAGTTCGTATGCTCAAGATATGATGGATTCAATTTGAGAAAGATAGCCCTTGTTCGGTTCGAACCCATAGGATACCCCATAGTTCGAATCGATGGCCAGAAATTATGTTCGAATCCATTGATTCGACTCCACCTACTTCGAATCCATCACTTTGGAATACTTCGAATCCATCAAGATAGCAATAGTTCGAATCCACCCTCGTATGTCTTAGTTCGAATCCATCAGGTATATATTGCTTCGAATCCATGAGAAGTTCCTCTGCTTCGACTCCATCGGGCAAGCCCTCACTTCAAATCCATCCTCGCATGTCTATGTTCGAATCCATCCAAAACCCTCCCTAGTTCGAATCCATCAGAGTATTCCTATCTTCGAGTCCATCAAGCTGAAACCCTTCGAATCCATACAGTTGTAGGGACTTCGACTCCATCTAATAACTGTCTTCGAATCCACCCTGTTGAGGCAAATTCGAATCGATCAATAGTGACTTGCCTTGATCGATTCAAAGGAGCAATGGTTCAATTAATACGAAGGAGGCATATCTTCGAATCGATCACCTCGAATCCACCAAGTCCATGCAGCTAAAACCAAGGATTAGACCCAGTAAATTCAGAGGAAAAGGAGGATTGACCCGAAAAACACGGACCACATCATCGTCTTCACATGCAGAAGCATGGATTCGAATCTATGGATTCGAACCATATCGATTCGAATGAATCCATAGGACGAGGAGCACCATCTTGAATCGATCATAACTCGAGATCTACAAGTCCAAATGCTATGAAATTTTCACAGGAGCTTGCGTATACGTAGAAGAATGTCCACGCCAAGTTTCATCACGGTTGGACACTTTCTCGATCGATTCGAACCAAGGGTCGAATTGATCCCAAAGTGGGCCCGGATCTCCAGAATTCGGCCGTATGGGCCCCCTCACGTGCTAGAAGTGGTCCCCCCGGATTTTAGGCGAAATATCAGCCTTCTGCAGCTATAAATAGAGCCTCAGGTCATTCATAAAAGGGGATCGGAATTCTGAAGCGCCAAGACTCTACCAGATTCAATTCTACACTTTATCATCGTTGTTGCATTCGAGTTTCAGAGCTATAATCCATTGTAACTTGCTGTATCCACTGTAATCACCAAGAGAATAATCAATAAAGATAGAAAACTTCAAAGTGGACGTAGGCAAGATCGCCGAACCACTATAAATCCTGTGTCGTTTACTTGTTTTCTGCTGTCTCTGTTGAATGTTCATCATTTTTGTTATCTACAAATTTGTTATTTGTGACTGCGAACGGGTGCTTTCATGACTATTGGGTGTTTGTGGCCAAATTTGAGCAAACATTTTGGTGCTTTCACTGAGAACTGCCGATTCAAGATAATTTGAATTTGAAGGCTTAAAGATTTAGATCTAAGAACCATGACGAGACAATCGAGCAAAAGGCCAAGGCCAGAGAGAAGTGAACACCAAGGAAGTCAAGAGGCTTCTTCAGGAGCGAATCAAGCATCGATCTTCATCACTAGGGACGAGATGGAGACAATGATGAAGAAACAAGAGGAGCTGATCCAAAGTTTGTTCCAACAGATAGGACAACTTGGAGCACAGAATAGAGAAGCGAATGGAGTTCAAAACGGAGCAAGACCATCCGGCGTAGCACCTGAACTAGGGGACGCACACATGGAGAATGTTGATCCAATCCCTGAGAGAGAGAGAGATGCATCTACCCAAGCTAGGAGTAGCAGAGGAGTGAACGCTCAGTCAAGGGGGCAAATCCCAGAATTCCCTCGTGGACTCGGGGGGCAGGTTGAAAGTAATGAACGAAGATTGCATCTCGGTGACAACGACAGATTGGCGGAGATGGTTAGAAGAGCTATGAGAGGCGGTTTGGTAAATAAAGATTTGGAGGATGTTAATAGGAGTCCTTTTACTCCAGCAATCAGACGAGCTAGGAACCCACCGGATTTCAAGTTACCATCATTAGACATGTATGACGGGAGAACAGACCCCGCGGTTCATCTAACGAAGTATATGAGACATATGGAAGTGCTAGGGGGCATCAGAGGAGGTTATGGCCCGGTGCTTTCCATTGTACTTGGCGGATATTCCAGCATTATGGTTTAGACAATTGGAGAATGGATCCATCGGAACATGGAATGGTTTAATTGAGAGATTTATGAGGCAATTCAGGGTTCACATTACAAGACCCAAGAATGTGATGACTTTGGCAACCCTAAAGCAAAAAGCCGGAGAGACCTTGAGGAGTTATCTAGCGCGATTCAATGCAGCAGCAGCTTCGGTGGATCGAGCAGATCCATCTATGGTGGTGATGGCAGCTGTGTCCGGAGTAGCTGACGGCACAGAGTTTAAAAATTCATTGACTAAAGATCCACCCGTGGATCTAGAGGAATTCTACAACGAGGCAGAAAAGTTTTTACGATTAGAGGATGCGAATGCAGAAAGAGAAGAAGGAGAGGGAATAGAAGTTTATGTGCTTAAAGACAAAAAGCCTTTCGAAAAGGACTCAGACAAGGATAAAGGAAAATGAAAGGCTGAGGATTATAACGACAAGTCAAAGCGGCAACGGAGGGAGCCACGATTCACCACTTACACCGAGCTGAATAAGGGTCTGGAGCGAATTTATCAGGATACCAAAGAGCAGGTTCCGTATCGTAGACCGATGCGAAGGGATCCAACTTCTGACGAAAGGAGATCAGATAAGTTTTGTGTATTTCACGAATTAAATGGTCATAACACTAATGATTGTAGGCATCTGAAGGACGAGGTGGAAGGGCATATCAGGAATGGTATGCTCCTTCACTATGTGAGGAGGCGAGCTTCAGCGGTGGAGCCGGAGCGACCACCGTCTACATCAGCCAGGGGTGGCCCTAAACCGGGACACCGTTTGGTTATCAATTAATTAAAATAACGATGAACAAGTCGCAAGCTTCCACTAACACAATTAAATCATTTACACATGTATGAGATCGCGAACGTTCTCCAGGCATGCTCTGAATGATCATTGATTATTTCGTAGTGGGAACTTACACTTTGACATCTTTGCTTTGCTTTTGTTTCATGTTGATTTGGACATTTGAACTTGGTTTGTTTGGACATTTCTGTTTTAAAATTCATCCGTTGAATAGATATTTGATCCTGATAATTCTGAAATGGCTAAGCTACTTACACATGTACGGGGTCGCGAATGGTCCTTAGGCATGCTCTGAGATGGCGATAAACCGCCCTGGCAAACGATCCAGGGACCCACGCGAACGTGAGCCTGACATCGATAATACCAAGCCCTCCCGGGCACACTTTCTCGCCCCGAACGGCACCCGACTTCGAACAGTCACAACTCGCCACGAACGGCACCCGACCTCGAACGGTCACAAAAACGCCTCGAACGGCACACGATCGCAAACGGTCACAACTCGCCTCGAACAGGCACAACTCGCCTCGAACAGGCACGACTCGCCCCGAACGGCACAACTCATCTCACCTCAAATGGCTCGATCGCGAACGGTCGTCATTTGAGGTCCGCCACTTGACCGCGCATGGTCGCACTTCACCTCAAATGGCTCGATCCCGAACGATCGTCATTTGAAGTCAGGCGCTTGACCATGAACGATCGCACTTCATCTCAAATATCTTGATCCCGAACGGTCGTTATTTGAGGTCACATAAAACTATAACTTCCTTTACAGGACATCAACAGGATATGAACGTCCAGCTCATGGCATTACAAAACACGCCTTCCTACCGCAAGGCATGTTTCGGGGGGCAAATGTTATCCCGTTTTTTGACAAAGCCGTGATACCAAAAGATCGGCCAAAAACAAAAGACAGTTCGTCTCAGAGATTGGTTGTACTTCACTTCGCTATGGATATCGATGAATTTTATCCGAGTCCGGATTGTGCCAGAATTGACAAGACATCATGAGCAAAGCTGTAGAAGCCAGCATTTCAATTTTCAAGCCAATCCGAGTTCGTATGCTCAAGATATGATGGATTAAATTTGAGAAAGATAGCCCTTGTTCGGTTCGAACCCATAGGATACCCCATAGTTCGAATCGATGGCCAGAAATTATGTTCGAATCCATTGATTCGACTCCACCTACTTCGAATCCATCACTTTGGAATACTTCGAATCCATCAAGATAGCAATAGTTCGAATCCACCCTCGTATGCCTTAGTTCGAATCCATCAGGTATATATTGCTTCGAATCCATGAGAAGTTCCTCTGCTTCGACTCCATCGGGCAAGCCCTCACTTCAAATCCATCCTCGCATGTCTATGTTCGAATCCATCCAAAACACTCCCTAGTTCGAATCCATCAGAGTATTCCTATCTTCGAGTCCATCAAGCTGAAACCCTTCGAATCCATACAGTTGTAGGGACTTCGACTCCATCTAATAACTGTCTTCGAATCCACCCTGTTGAGGCAAATTCGAATCGATCAATAGTGACTTGCCCTGATCGATTTGAAGGAGCAATGGTTCAATTAATACGAAGGAGGCACGTCTTCGAATCGATCACCTCGAATCCACCAAGTCCATGCAGCTAAAACCAAGGATTAGACCCAGTAAACTCGAAGGAAAAGGAGGATTGACCCGAAGCACATGGACCACATCATCATCTTCACATGCAGAAGCATGGATTCGAACCTATGGATTCGAGCCATATCGATTCGAACGAATCCATAGGACGAGGAGCACCATCTTGAATCGATCATAACTCGAGATCTACAAGTCCAAATGCTATGAAATTTTCACAGGAGCTTGCGTATACATAGAAGAATGTCCACGCCAAGTTTCATCACGGTTGGACACTTTCTCGATCGATTCGAACCAAGGGTCGAATCGATCCCAAAGTCGGCCCGGATCTCCAGAATTCGGCCGTATGGGTCCCCTCGCGTGCCAGAAGTGGTCCCCCCGGATTTTAGGCGAAATATCAGCCTTCTGCAGCTATAAATAGAGGCTCAGGTCATTCAGAAAAGGGGATCGGAATTCTGAAGCTCCAAGACTCTACCAGATTCAATTCTACACTTTATCATCGTTGTTGCATTCGAGTTTCAGAGCTATAATCCATTGTAACTTGCTGTATCCACTGTAATCACCAAGAGAATAATCAATAAAGATAGAAACTTCAAAGTGGACGTAGGCAAGATCGTCGAACCACTATAAATCCTATGTCGTTTACTTGTTTTCTGCTGTCTCTGTTGAATGTCCATCATTTTTGTTATCTACAAATTTGTTATTTGTGACTGCGAACGGGTGCTTTCACGACTATTGGGTGTTTGTGGCCAATTTTAACGCAAACAATTATTAGCTAAATCAATGTTCTTTCTATTCACCTTCACTTTGATTCTATTCACTTATTCACTTATTAGCTAAACGCCAACCTTTTTGGAACTCAAGAATTTTGTGTTTGGTCTCAGGGTTTGTTTCGTGTGGGCGTGAGTGTTAATGTTTTCAACAGTTTAAAATTTAAAACAAAGTTTTAAAAAAAATATAGAAGAAGAAAGGTAGATGGTGACTCGGGTTTGGAAGTGGAAGTACACGGGTTTTACTTGGGTAAGATATTGGAGATTTAGTTAAAGATATGTAACTTATTTTTAACTTAGATTTAGTTAAGTCTATTTAAAACTTAATTAATAATATAATTAAGTAATAATTAAAGAGGATGAAGTGTTTTATCATTAAAATTAAGGACTTTTGTAAATTTACAAGTTAATGATAATTAATCCCCAGTTTATTAAATTCTGACGATGATTGAGAAAGTGACTGAGATAAAAATGTAACGATCCGAAATTTTCGACCTCGAAAAATCAACACCAATATGTTCACTGTAGAAGTGTCCAGCAATCGAACGTCGAAAATCCCAGATTGTTAGGTTAAGAAGGAAAGAGGTAGAAGAAGAACAAAAACAAAATACAGAATCTCACATTGCACAGTGGATCAAAATATAATATCAAATAATAGCATTTATACAAAGAAAGCTGTAATTTTTAATTTTATAACCATACATCAAAGTACAATCAATTTATACATAAACTGGACAGTTGAACAACTTGTCCCTTACTACTATCAGTACAACTCTATTACACAGCGGAAAACTCCATACTTTCCTGCCATCCAGCTCACCTCCTGAGCTCCAGAACGTCCTAACCAAAAAATCTGTAATACTCGGTCTGACCCGATCATTACAACAAAGTAACACCCGGGTCAGGCTGGAAACCAACGTGAGTAAACCCATACAATTTGAAATACTAAGCCATAAATCTTATTTGAATTTCCAGGGTAACTCGTACCTTCCTACGAGTTCTTGTCTTATTAAAGTCAATCACAAATTATCAGATAATATCTAGGAAATGTTACCCAGTTTTAAATGGTCTGTTACTAAATTTATTCCATTCCAGCCTGTTTGATTTTAAACTCACATCTATAAGGAACCATTGAAGATTACTAATCGAAATGGTTTCGGGTATTGCTGATACCCGACCCCGGTCTCTTCAAATCCAATATTATCCTTAATCCAAGTTTTTTAAGTGGATACAATTCAATTATAAATACAGGGTATCATATTCATATGGCAATCCATTATCGATAGATAACCCACAATATTACTGTTCAACCCATCATATCACGTCACAATACATCCCAAATCATATATCAGAGATATTCAGTCAAACCAAGGCATTCAATTTAAGTTTATCATCCATAGGCAAGATTAGTAGTCAAACAATTCTCAATTATTTAATTTAATCACCTAATATAAATTAAATTAATTTTCTTTAATCCTGCTTAACTAACTTTAATTAATTATAAACCATTCCTCAAATTAATTACATTAATTAATTAACCTTAATTAATTTCATTGATTAATTAGCCTTA
Organism: Allium cepa; assembly: GCA_030765085.1. Lineage (NCBI taxonomy): Eukaryota > Viridiplantae > Streptophyta > Magnoliopsida > Asparagales > Amaryllidaceae > Allium > Allium cepa. The sequence goes on along the minus strand of CM060941.1, from coordinate 761,769,178 downwards.
ATTAATTATCCTTTAATTATTCACCTAAATTTAATTATCCTTAATTAATTAACCTTGGTTTACTTCCCTTAATTAATTAATCTTTAGTTAATAATCAATCAATTAATTAATAAATCTTAATTACCCAAACCTTAATTAACTTTAAGATAATTCATTTATCTTAATCACTTCTCAATCATCATCAGAATTTAATAAACTTGGGATTAATTATCATTAACTTGTAAATTTACAAAAGTCCTTAAGTTTAATGATAAAACACTTCATCCTCTTTAATTGTTACTTAATTATATAATCCAACCTGTTTCCTCAAAATATTTAAATTGTTTAATATTCTATATATGATTTATTTGATAATCTGGGATAGATTATATTGGTGATTGAAAATAATTAAATGCTATGATTCGATTGAATATATTTGGGTATACTGAGATATAGAAGTTAAGATAATGAAAGCTTTGGAGAAATAGTGGTGATATTATGTAGGAAATTTGTTTTAAAAATAAATAGTGATTTATTTTTAAAGATGTGAAAAGGAAAGTGTATTTCTTGAAAGGCCAAGTATATTTTTAAAGTAGGATTTTCAAGTATAAGTTATAAATTTTAAAGTGTTCTTTTAAGAATGTTTTACAGAATTTTATTACTTTAAATTGTTTTTGAATTTTAAAGTGAATATTTATTTAAATTAACTATAGTAGAAATTATTTTTAAGGTTTAAGCAGTATTATTATTTTAAAGATAATCATTTAATATTTATACCTTATAAAATAATTTTATTTTAAAGTTAGTTTGGCTTAAGTTTTACGTAAGAAATTATTATTAACTTCATAACTATTATTTTGAATAAAGTGTTTTATGTAGTTTTAATTTAAATATTTAAAAGTATATATATTTTAATAAAGTATTTAAGTTGTTTATTTAAATGTTAAAGTATATTTTAGAATAAAGTGAATAATTGAATGAAGATTAGGTGAAGTTGTGAAATGGGGTAATTGTGAATAAGTGAATAGAAATTAAAATAAATGTGAATAAAAGAGAATTGATATAGCTAATAATCAATTAAGATAACGTAGGATGTATGTATATTATTTTATTCGCATAGCAAACTGATTCAGATTGGTATATATATTATTTATTTATATTTTTAAATGTTTGTCATAAAACTTCTATATTAAATTTTCTATTTAGTAAATACTTTCCTCAATTTATATAAATAAAATCTTTTAAGAAAATAATATAAAACAAATTATATACTAATGAAAATTACATATATATATTTTTTAAATCCAATATATTTTAAGATATTTATCAAATTGAATTTCAAATTCAAATTCAATTTAAAATCAACTCATATGTATATATATATAAACAACACATATTTAAATTTGTTTGAAAATAATAATTCAATTTAAAATCTTGTATATATATATATATATATATTTAAACAAGCACATATCTAATTTGTTTGAAAATAATAAGTTTTCCCATTAAATAATTATATTAGGAGATTATCAAATAAATATTTATCCAGATATAAATATTTTTTATCAGATTTATTTGTTCGACTTATAAATCAGTGTTTTCAATAGTTAAAATCAGATAATTATCCAATTACCTGATACCCGAAAATTCGGGTTATCACATTAGGAGACTGGTTACTCTTTGCATTAGTATAGATTGACGTGCATTCTACAACTTTCATATACATATTGTAGTAGAAAACTTACTAAGGATAATGATTGCCCTGGATGATGGATGAGTAGACAGCAGTAATTACTGATTGTTGTATGCACAGGTTGCATTTTTCCATCATTAGAGATTTTGGGGAAGAAATCCTGTTAAAGAGGGAGAATGTAGCACCTACAAAATTTTAAGTGGAAAATTTTAATAAAGGATCAAATTTAAATATAATAAGGACAAAAATGTAATTTTAAAAAACGTTCGAATTTAGGTACAAAAATTACACCGTTGCATTCGTAACGGTTTTCTAGACAATTTTCTTATATAACACTTTGAAATCAGAGCTAGCATGGAGAAGATACGAATGTTTTAAAATTGGAAAATGTAATAAATTAAATTAATAAACATTCCTTAATCAAACAACTCCACCGGTCGACACCATAGGGTTCATCGATCGACAAGTAACGATCGACCTGGTCCCTCTAGTATCGGCCGATTATCATTAAAAATCAGAGGTTCTGAAGCAATGAACTATCTAAATTGAATGAAATATTTTTGCTTGGAAGTGAAGAAAAAGACTGACGCTCTGGATGAAATCTAATATTCTCTAGGGTTAATCTAACGGTTAGGAATAATCTAAAAACCCTATTAATACCGTGCTAAACTAAATCGTAATTCATTAGAAATTATCAGCATACCGAAACTTTATTAAAATATCCTCCTTCACCTATAGAATTCTCCAAAATAAAATAGAAATAAAATAAAACTAACTCAAGGACATCAAATTGAGGGAGGAGCAAGAAAACGAGGGTAGATTTCAAAGCAAAGATTAGGAGCAAAGCTTGGATCCAATGTGGGTGGGAACGCTTTTAATAAGACAACTATTTGTAAATAATTTTAATTTACATCATTTGTTTTAGGTTGTTAGAAATTAAATTGTAAACATTGTATAATTAAATTTGAAATTCAACTGTTAATATATGAATATAATTCCTTTTTTCTAACTTAGATCTATAAAGTTATAAAAATCAGGATATCCTAAGATGTTAATAGTATTCCAAGGTTAAACTAATCTAATGTAACTTATGTAAATCTATGTATTTAATTTGAATAAGAAATTTGGATAAACAGTAAAGATTGGGTTACTGTAAATTGGTAGTTAGCATTCACTTTATGTAAACTAAGAATGAAAATAACTAATATAATATACGCTTAACGATAATTAAACAACCCTAAATTTTATGTCACGACTGATCAATCGAATTACTTGGAGTGGTTGACAACATGCCGTCGCCTGCCCAGTATATAGCGGTCGACCGATAGACGTTCCAGACGTGCTGGTTGAGACTTGGCCAAAGGCTCAGGTTATAAATAATAAGTAATTTTTTACATTATATATATATGTTTGCAATAGTAGAGAAGCTAGTTCCTTATAAGATGGTGTTAGGATTTTGCGGATTAGGTAAATGTTATTTATCCATTGGGGTCGATTATTCGGCTGAAGGCGATTCTATCGCAAATGGCACTCATAGGAGGTTCTATGATGGATGCATAGCACTGGCTGATGCCTGATGAAATATGTGGGCCTGGCACAATGGGAGTTCCATGGTATTCACGAATACATGACGCGACGTGATGTAGTGTTGTTGATGGATCTCGGCTTGTGCAATAAGAGGCATAAACTACTATTAAGAGGTAGATACTGAATCAGGCGATGAGACACTTTAACGAGTCGAGCTGAGTGGGCATTGCAAACCCCTTCAATGTGTAGTTGGGTACATGTAGTCGTAATTGTAAAAGTTTGTTCCCATGTGAAATATTGGGGAAAACCTATTCGAGATAGTTATGTGTAGTCGTAATAAGTGAGATGAAGTCCCATATAGGAAAGTTATAAGATGATCTTTATTGGTGCCAAAAATGGGCATCAACACCCAATATAATATAGTAGAGATTAAACGAAGAATGAAATTAAAACAGAGCAAATATCATAAATGAACATACAAATTTTTATAATGGTTCGGCAATCTTGGCGTAAGTCCACTTTATATTTTAATTGACCTTGCACTTGGATATGATTACAAGAATGTTTGGACAGCTGGGATCCATTAGTATAAGAATAAAGAATAAAAATGAAAGAGCCTGGGTAGCTGACAGAAGGATCCTATTCCGATGTCGTGCCTACTATATTTATAAGGGAAGACGTGCATGGATCGGGTTAAAATTTCGATAGAAGAACCTCCAGGCCAAGACGAGGCCATACAAGAATTTGAAAACCCATTAGACCCACAATAGGGATCGGTACCGATCCCTATTTTGGTGTCCAAATGGAGAGAGATCCCTTTGGTGGGTCCCCCATGATGTTAGCTGCTTGCTCTCTAAATTTCGTGCCATTCCGAGTTATTATTTGTGAGGTATCTCATTTTCCATGAAATTATGTTGCATGCATCCTGAAGTCAGCTGATCCCTCTAGAGGGATAGATGTTGATCCCTTCGTTCTCCTCATATTGGGGTGAGATCCCTAGAAGATATTTCCTATGTTGTATTGCGCTTATACTCCAAGTTTTATGTTGATAGCATTTGTAGATTTTGAGTTATTGACCGACCATTGTCGCAATATGTAGTGAAAGCTGAATATTGTTGATCGCTTTTATACCGAACCCTTTTATATCGATCCCTTTTATACTGATCCCTTTTTATAGGTGAAGTAATTTACCATAAATTGAGCATATGAACTCTAAACGACTTAAGACTTGAAATGTAGCCTCATGGGTCATCCTTATCACTCCATATCGATCTCATCCAGTTTGGGACAACAATTGAGGATATGTACCGATGCCCTAGGGAAAGGGATAGACACTGATCCCCCACCTAAGGGAGCTTTATTTCATACTTAGAATATTCTATTGAGTCTATCTCTTGGTCTCGGTCGATTGTTGCTTCATATCATTGCCCGCGCTTGATCTTTGAGCCTAATACTCATCTCTTTAGGTTGTATTCCTCGATGATCATCCAGTCTAACTTTTCCAATCATTCTGATTACAGTCGGGCTCAAAGGCCGGATAGAAATCTTATGGTGGAGGAGCTCTAGTAGCTTTTAGCTGATTAATAGTTATTGAAGTTCGACTCGTAGTTCGATCCTTGTAGGAGCCTGCACAAGTGGTTAGTGTAGGTGTGTATTAAGTAAAAACACTTATGTAAAGGACGTTGGAAATACAATACACATGTAAGAACAGCTAAAGTGTAAATGGGTCGGACCGGACCGGATGAATGTGTATCCTAGTCCTATCCTATAAGAGATTTGGACGGACATGGAACGAACAAGCATTAAGCTTGGACATTGTTTGTACAAACCAGACAACGGACATACAATGTTCAAACAATTGAAAAACATTGAACATTTTGGACGAACATATTTTTGTACATTTTCTCTTGTCCTAATTCGTGTCCTAAATGATATGGTTATTTTCTATATTTATATTTTGTTTTCTTCCACCATGAGTTTTGAAAGTGTAGTATACCTTATATCATATTTATATCTTTAGTCTCTAAATTTTGTTAAAAAACTCGAGAGCTCGTATTTCTTCGCACCAACGCAAATCTAAAATTCACCCTAGGGTTAGAATTGGTGTGCCCAGAGGTGCAGGTTGTTGCAATGATATAGCATTACCCTAGAATTGGGGTTAGGGAACGATATAGAATTTCCCAGTATTTCAATTATAGTTACGATACAACGTTACCATGGAGCTTTTCCTCGTCGTTTTGTGCGTATGGGTCTACATAAGCATTTTTATAATTCATTCGACTGTTATATTAGCATGATTATTCATTATGCTAACTTGTTGGATGTAGGAGAAGAACATAGCCAGGTACCATATGACTTTACTCTAGAGCCTTTGCTCATTTATTTTGTGTATACTTGACTTACATATCGATGATATTCCGGGGTACCACTTAGTACATTATTCATGTCATATTAATTGAATATCATGTTCAAAAGTATTGTTTTCCTTTCACTAGACTTTATGCTTGACCCTCTCTATGTTTCCTTTTTTTATCTATTCCTTGACTAAGTATGAATTAGGGACTTGAGGACAATGCTTGGTGGAGCAGGTAATGGATCCACAGGCCTATATTGCTTAGATTATTTATCATGTATTCTGTATATGGATGTCTTAGACTTTATCTTGTATATGAGACATATTATTTTTGGTATGTTGTAGCATTTGAACTCTACATGTTTGAAGTATTATGTATCATGGTGATGGATCCTATTGTCTTCATATTATTAGGATATTTATAGTCTTGTTCGCATGTATATGTTGATATTATATCTTATCATTACGTTGTGAGTTCCATGCGACACTAGGATAAATGCTTTATTTTGTTTTCTTTTACCACCCTTAGGAGTCATCATTTTTGGTACTTAGGGATATGGGTACTATAGTGCATGGATTTTCAGGTATTATAAATGATGTGTCTTTACACTTTCCCCTTACTTACGCAACACTGGAAGTGGATAGAGTAATCCTTCCGATATAGTTTACTACCCATGAGTGTATAATAGTGGTCTAGTAAGGAATCTTTTAGGCTTCTTTCTGCTGCATAAGAAACTCCCAATTTACTAAGTACTTTTGGAGGGGGTTCATCCATGTGTCTAGCTAGTTGTTATTGGTTTTCATTGCACTTGCCACCATCTTGTAACATGGTGTGGATCACACTTCCAATGGTACCCAAGGACTACTTTTTTTAGGGTTGCTTGCTGCCTTAGCTAACTAGTTAGCCTTGTATTTTTATCCTACGGTATATTCCAACTTCAAATCGAAGAAGGCACCGATAAGCTTCTTTGCTTCTACGACATACATGGCCAGTGTTTTTTCGTTGACTTGAAAGCGCTCATAGATTTGATTTACAACCAATGAGGGATCACTAAAACGTACATGGTTATAATTAATTTTCATTTCTTTCATCATTTGAGATTGACCGGGATAGCTTCATACTTGGATTTATTATATGTTGATTTAAAGTTAAGTAGACATCAAAATAAAGCTTCTTTCCATTATGTGCGATGAGGACTATAATGACCCCGACTCCTTTTTCTTTGGATGCCCATCGACATATATATTCCATAGGCTTTGATTAACGATTGTTTCCTTCTCACCATTGTATAGGCTAGAGAAATCCATAATAAAAAATTTCATAGCATGGCCTTTGATGGATGTGTAGGGATGGAAGATGATATAATATTGCCCGAGTTCCATAAAACATTTTTGGAGGCGACCTACCGTATCTAGTTGGCTTGACACTTGATTCAAGAATTGGTCGGTGAGGACATTTATAGGGTGTGCGTAGAAATACAGGTAGAGTTTGCAGCCACCATTAGTAAATAGAAAGCTAGTTTTTTTATTTTTGAGTATCTTGTTTCTAGGCTCGATAGCCTTTTATCAACATAGTATATCAACCGTTGAATCTTTTGTTTATCTTGCACTAAAGCAATGCCGATCGCATAGTCAGTGACTGCGAGGTATGGGTAGAGATCTTCCCCATCTATAGATTGGAGAGTAGGGAGTGCGACCAAGTGTTGCTTTAATTCTTTAAAGGCTTTAGTGTGCTAATAGATCAACATAAATGACCTTCGTTTCTTAATAAAATCAAAGAATGGGATGCATTGGTACATTGCCTAGGACATAAAGCGGCTAAGTGCTATGACCATCCCATTCAAAATTTATACTTTGTTGACTGTGCGGGGATCTTCATGTCATGAATTTCCTAAATCATGTCAGGATTGGCTTTAATACTTTTTGCAATGACCACATAGCCAAGGTATTTTCTAGAGAGGACGGCAAAAAAATCACTTCTTAGGATTCAACTTCATGTTATACTAGTGGAGAATGCCAAAAGTCTCGGCCAAGTTTTACACATGTCCCCTACCTTCTTTGACTTGACCAACAAATCATCTACATATATTTACATCTATCTACCAATCTGCTATGCAAACATCCTATTGACGAGCAGCTAATATGCGGCACCTACATTATGAAGCCTAAACGACATTGCTCTGTAACAGTTGAGCCCCGTGTTTATGATAAATGATTTATGCTCCTGATCTGGAGCATGCATAAAAATCAAGTTATACTTGGAGTAAACGTCCATAAAGGTAAGAAGCTCATGCCCACTAGTTGCATCAATAATTTGATGAATTCATGGCAGTAGGAAGCTACCCCTCAGGCACATTTTATTGAGGTCAATGTAGTCAATGCACGTTTTCCAAGTCCTGCTTGGCTTTTGGACTAAAAATGGGTTGGTAACAACCATCCTACATCTTGGATACCAATTACTATAAATAGTGCGCTACTATGATATCCAGCCGATATAGAGTGGTAATCAGGGTAAAGTAAAATAATTCAAAATAGAACTCGACATATATCTCCTAGCATATCAGATAAAATATAATAATCAACATAGATGTCAAATAGGCGAGGCGGTAAAATAACTAGATGAATTAAAGCCAATCAGAGCATATCACAACCATCATAGTTTTACAAGACAAGTGGAGTAGAGTTTATACATCAAAGGAAATAAACTACAGAAAATTATTTATAATAGATAAACAGTACTAATAATAGCTCCATGATGTTGCATAGCGGAATAACAACATTAACTCCGACATATAGTATATAAAAGCGCTAGCGACCTATTCATCCTCTACACAGCTCCATGTGCTATCTCATGCCATTTATCTCTAATCTACTCATTTAAGAGTATCTAAGATGATAAGTAAATCAAATAATCTCGGGTTAGACATAAGTCTGGTATGAGCGATCTATAATCTCAAATTACTACAAAAATCGATAAAGAAGAAAAGAATACAAGCTATAGAGAATCATACCTGACTTGTCCATGCATCAAAGAGTTAGCACATAAAATCGATATCTATTAATATACTATCATCATATAGTGTACTAGTACTCAAAATACTGTATAGGGTGCCTAGGTATACTACTCAAAAATACCTAAAACGCGTGGCATCTATTCAAACATAGCATTTCACATATCTCAGCTGAAAGGTCATTGGCTGTACTCATATGATCACCCCATATTGATCAACAACTACTCAATATTACCGTCAAATTAATGCTCGAATCTATGCCACTCTATAAAACCAAGAAACTGGACCATGCATAAATATGCAAGGTTAAATAGATCTCCTTATATCGATTTGCAGTGAGTGTCCTCAGCAACCACTTATCCTTGAGCATACATCAAGACCTATGAGTTATCAACCATCCCTTAGGTATACATCCTAATAGTAGAAACCTCGTATGTTCTTACTCCATAAGTTCACTCTATATTGAACTTGCCTCCTCAGACAATCTCTTAGATGCTAAAAAATGCTTTCTTCTTAAAGCTTTCAATCCAAATCACTTTACCTCATTGGAGTTTCGAAAACTTCCTTTTGTTTCTTCATAGGAACCTCGAAGTCATCCCATATAGATGCCGAAGCTTCATATGCTAGGCCCAAAGCAAAGCCCATATACCTCCTCTATTTGCTAGCATTTATTCCATCAAAACAAAATCGATTGGTGGTGGTTGTATCTCTTAAACTAGGGATCATTTCAATGTGTGATTGATTGGGCACGCTTCTCTATAACATGCTTTTCAATACACCCAAAATAGAATCGATTGGCACCAACCCATATGGGTCAATGCCAATCTAGATTTTTGTACTTAGTCGAAAATTAATTAAATACAAGTTTCCTTCTGCATTTTCTTGCTGCCTCAAAGTCCCTATCATGCTTTCCATCCTTTAGCCCGAAATTAGCTCCAAATTGCCGTGAAGAAACCCATACTCCTTCACCAAAGTGAAAAACTTTCACTTAACACCCTACAACATTAACTGGTTCTGATCCATATGGGTCGCTGGCAATCAATGTGACTTAGCAAAAAATTTCGCTAAGTAATTTCACGACTTACTACTTCGACCAACTTCTATTTCGCTGCTTCATTTTACTTTCCATCTCCTGATCTGATCAATACTCCAATCTTCAACTCTATAACCAATCCATTCAACTTTCTTTCATCGATTTTGATCTTCCATCATTTGTGCAACCATCGTTGGATGACCCATCATATAGCCAATCCATATGTATGTGATCCGATGTCATAGAACAACTCCAACCCAATTTTGTCATCTACAAGCATTTCAAACAATACGAACCCAGAATTCATATATCCATAAAATCAAATAGCATTACATAGATCCAATATAATCAAACAAAAATTACACATCATATTCTAATAGTTATATCAACATTCAAATCATAGATCTAGAATGAAAAATAAATTTAATGCCTTATAAATACATTCAGAAATCATTTTGAACTTGTCATATTTTTAAGTTGATGCAGTTTTAAAACAAGTTTAAACAAATCTCATCATAAGATAGAAAATTGAGAGGATATAATCACTCATCTAGGGTGTAGAATCAACCAAAAATCACCAAATGCAAGTAGATCCGATCCAGACAGTAGTTGCATGGATCCCATAACAATATATTTCCAAAATTAGATGATCTCCCTTGCTAATCTATATGCTAATCCATTAATTAATTTTGGCTAATTTAATTAAGAAAATGATGGATTGTTGGTAGAGGAAGGTTCGATGGAGGTTAGGATATGTTAAGAAATGATATAAAAGTGATTAGTGGTTATTATGTTGCTACAATTAACCCTAATCCTGAAATAGTCAGCAGTCTTAATTAAGTGCCTGGGTTATTTACCCATTAATCTGCCTAAAACATGTCTAAACTACAAACAACCATATCACATAAATGTAACTCCAAAAAATATTATGGCCGCCCTACAGAATGGAAAACCATCATATCTTTTATTTGGAAGTGGTTTCATACCATAATTTGTCTCATATCAAAAGTTCTAGGTCTTAAAAAAATTTCAAGGTTATAACCTTCCAATATTTATTCCCTTGTTCAAAAATGTCAATACTTAACATTCCTCAAAGTTCGAAACTTGCAAAGCATGATTCAAATGTTTATTGACATGTTAAATGTTGTCCCATTGACATGTTGTATATAAAGTACCATTTCAAAAAAAAAACATTCCTTAAATTTATATTAATTTGGCCTAATTTAGTTATAAAAATAATATTTCTATGATTCCCTGATACCTAAAAATGTAGGTTGTTACAGTTTGCCACCCACGCTGGGTACTCAGACTCTCGGATGTAGCAATTGTCGAGGAGCTTTTCTACTTCCATTTTCAATGCTCTATGTCCTTTTGATTTGATGGGTCTTCTCTTTTCATAGATGAGCTGAGTCTTCGAATCAATATTGAGGTCATGACAGATGATGGAGGAGTCTATGCTAGTCATGTCAACATGCCTCTAACTAAACACCTTCTTGCTTTGCTTTAAAATGTGTATCAGCTCATCCCTAAGTTTCGGGTCAAATTCAATGCTGATCTATATGACCTTGTTTGGGACTGTCATTGTTTATCATCATGTTCTCAAGTGAGGCGGTGGGTCTACATCTAGGTTTGTATCTCCCAAATGGAGGCTAAATGGGTTTTCATTATTAACTTTCATGTTTGTTTCTAGGTTATACTAATCTAATGAATGGATCATGCATCCAATAAAGCCCTTGGCCTAGAAGGTATTGGTGCACAAACTTGTGAGCATTGGTTGCCCCCGTCTCTCACAGATGACCCTGATAGCATTGAGTGGGATGGATTTGTTGTGTTGGCTCCTCCTACTCACCATCAAGGTTAAACTTGCTCATTCCCTATTGCTATGAGCTTTCCTGTCTTTCTTGGGCTGACCAGGGAAGGTTGATCCTCTCCATCCCTGCCTTTGGCATAAAATGGAGCTTTGCATGATCTCACATTTTCTTAGGGCCAAGGGATTATATATTTGTTTCCAACTGCTTCTACGTTGTGGGCGGCCTAACCACGAATGGAAGCGTAGCATGGATCTCGCATTCTCTTGGTTGACCATTAATGAGAATAGTTTAGTCTTGTTGTAGCATAAGGACTCCCTTCTTAGCTTGTTGTAAGGAGATGTTATAGCGGTCTCTGGTGGTCTACTGATTACTGCAGACACACTATATACAGCTCTTGACGAGAAACTTCATCGCGAGTCACTGATATGCCATGACCGCGACTAGGTCCACCAATGACGGTCTACCTGTTAAGATGTTATAAGAAGACGAGAAATCTACTACTATAATATTTACTTGAATCTGTGCGTCGAAGGTGACTATGCATTAAGTATAGCCTAAAGGAACATTCCTAATACCTTCGAATCCATAGATGGGTAAGGCATAAGGTGCGGGGCTTGATGATGGGAGCTTCATTTGAATAAAAGCATACTTGAACATTACAATGACGAAGCTACCCTTATTAATGAAGACCCAACGTAATTTTGTACTGGCAATATTGATAGATATATCCTAAGGTCATGTTGTGGTATCAAACTACTCTTGTTTCTTCTACGGTAAAGGTGATATATGTTTCATCACATTCTACTTGCGGTGCCCATGAGGCTTAGAGCTCCACCAAGTAGATCTGATTAGTTTGGGTGAGCTCTTATGTATATCGGGCTTGGGCCTTTCTGTCTCTTACAGTCGCATGTAGGTCACCATAAATTGACACGATCTCGGTATTGATTGTAGCCACATTGTTGTCATCTATCTATTGAAGTAGGGTGGGAGAATTTGACTGGGCATTCCTTTGTTCGACCTGCTATCTTATATACTGAACTAGTACACCATCGTAGATCAACTGCTATATCTCCTCTTTGGGTTGGCATTACTCATTTATGGAGTGACCATTAAATTGATGGAACTCATCATATTTTCCAATACCTTGAGTGTCCTCTTTTCACATTGGTTGGGAAGGAGGCGGCCTTTGGTAGGGGTATGGTCCATGATGGTAAGATAGATGGTTTCCATGCCATAAGTTAGTGAGTTGTAATTGGCGTATTTGAGTTTGAGTCGAGAACCATCCTCGATGTGTTTCTTAATGCTTTCTTGTTGGTCGTTCTTTCAGCTATCTTCTCATGAATTGGTCTTATTTCCTATTCTACCCTCCTTGTCACTATCGGATAAGTCGGCCTCTTCCACTCGTAGATGTCACTAAACCCTTTCAAAGAAGTTGGTCAAGAACAAAGCAGGCTTCTTTTGCAAAACTTTACACATTATAGACTGACACCTCACCCTAGAAAAGAGGGAGACCACCAAGTTGTTGTTGTTTGCTCCCCTTGCATAGGTTGATTGTTTGTTGAAATGGTTGACATAGGAGTAGAGTGACTTATTCTGCCCCTTGTCTTATGTTGCCCAGCTTGTTTTCCATTTGATCTTGGTCTACGAGGTAAAGAAGTGAGTCTTTAAACCCGTATATCACTAGGCCCAAAAGTGAATACTGGCCCCTTAAAGATGCAATAACCAATCTAAGGTTGATCCGGTCAAGGTGGAGGGAACATGAGGCACTTCATGGTACCGGAGAGCTGACCAACTTGGTAGATGGAGTTAAAAGTCCTTATATGGTCGGACGGGACTTTACTTTCATCGTATTTATCAATGGGAGGTAGGGAATATCTTCGGTGAATATATGTTTCGAAAATTTCTTTAGAAAAAAGTTCTCCACTTCTTTCATCCGAAAAACCCTTTCCATCATTGTTCATAGTCTGGATCCTTAATGTCTTCTATCATGTTGTTATAGAGAAGTCATTTCTCCTTGATGCCCACTCTTTGCAGGATATGGAGGAGGGTGCCAACCTCTTACAAAGAACAGACTTCTTCGATGTCTTATGAGTGAAGTCGACCGATGACGCTGAATTAATAATGGGGAACGGTAATGAAAGATAGGGTTTGGCGACCCTTTGTTTCCATAAACAAAGACTCATCTAGACTGCGAGCCTGTCTTTCATAGGATCTCGATCCAGGTCATCACTTTGCGGCCGATAGTGGAATGAGAATTCTATTTTCTCGTGCGTCCTAGCCCTCCATCGCCACATAGACGGTTGAAGGTGCAAGTCTTGTGCTTCATCTGCTGCTCGAATGCATTCAAATGTTGAATTTATTTTTGTAAAGGTAGTGTGGTAGGTTGCCTGAGCTCCTACATGTAGTTGTTGGTTCAGGAAAAGGGGCATTGTAAGCGAAGTCGTGTTTATGCACAATATGCAAATCTCTATTATGGGTAGGAATAACCCAGTGGGTTTCTCCAACATGACCTACTCGTAGGCATTGTGAACTATGTTGAATGTGTTAGCGATAGTATGCTGGACGGGGGTTTGGTCTATCACTGCAAGAATGGCCAGACTATAGTTGGCAATTTCTTAAGCAACCACTCGAGCCCCGAGTATATTCAAATCATTGGCAATCTGCCTAATACTAATCAGACCTTTAACCCTGCACAGCCATACATCATTGCTCAAGCTCGATATAGGACAGATGGCGCCAGCTCCAATAGCACTGTTCATGTTATAGCCATTTGAGTTAATGACCCCGTTTTCACCGTTATTCTACATATTGCTTTTACTAGCAGAGAGAATTAGTAGAGAGGAAAATTGATGAAAGTTGAGAGCTTTTAAGAGAAGATCTCCTTCTAGAACCAAAATGTTGAATAAAAATTTCACCACCTTGGAATTATGATTAGGGGTTAACGTTAGCAAAGGTTACTTGCTAATATTGCAATTAATAGATTGAAAATGAGGGGAAATGCAAGGTAATAAATGCTAAAACAAGTAGGGAAATACACTATTTCGAGTGGTTTAATCAAGAATGATTTACATCCACCGTTGTAGCAAATTTTATTGCTTTTAAATTATTTGGTTGTAATTGCTTGGTTACAAGCGAAAATAATAAGGGTAATAAATGAAAAATCAATCCTTGTATAAGTCTATTCAATGTTGTAGTTATAGCAGCGTTAATCTGGTATGGATGGCCCAGATTGATTCACCAATCCAAAAGCTTCCTCTCCACCATTGATGGGTTGAATTGTTTAGATGCAAGAAAAATAGGTTGCCAACTTGGCATAATGGTTTAGATGGTTATAAAATGATATTTGAAACTAATATGTTTAAAGTAATAAATTAATTTTATTTTGGATTTAATAGATTGGAAATTTATAAAAAATATACTTTGAGGCCGTATTAAGTTGAATGCAATTTATTTATTATATGAAAACTATTACTTAGGGGATTTGTTATCTAAATATTGTAAGTAAGTTTTGAAAGCAATTTCTTTTGTATTTTATTTTTTTAAATAAAAAGGGAAATCAAATTTAAAAGCATTTGAAAATATATTTATAGAAGTGTTTGAAGTCAATTATTATGGGAAGGTAATTTTAGGATTTTGTTATATAAATATATTATTACAAATCAACGTTTGTGTGCCAAATCTTAGAAGGTGTTATATGAAATAGAATATTTGTTTGACAAATTACTTTATTATAAGGCTTTTAAATGTAAATACTAACTAAAAGAGATTAGTTTGGAATTTTACAATATGGCTTTGGAAAACTACTATTATTACAATTTATATTTAGGAATCCACATTTGGAGTATGGAATTATTTAGATTTGTTGTTTAAAGGAAATTACCAAACATCTTTGATATTATCATCATTGAAGAGTAATTTCAAAGTTTATGAATTATTTCGAAAAAGATCTCAAGCGATTTGGAATTAAATGGAGTTTACTTTAAAGACATCCATGTATTTATATAAAATTTTTGGAAAATATTGACTTTCAAAACTTTAAAGGGATTATGGGGAAAAGAATGAGAATTTTATAATTTAATATTCTTTTAATCGAATATTGACATTTGAAATTGTTTTGGAGATTTTGTGAAAAATGTACTTTAAACCCCTTCTAAATCTGTTGAATAAAGGACGAATTATATTTCTATGTAATGAGGAATTAGAATAAATAGAGTTATAGTACCGTCTAGTATAGGAGTTTCGATGATATTTCTCCTGTTATTCTTTAGACTTGCTATATAGAATAAAGCCGTGTGAAATTCTAGATTACAGGGAAGTTGAGCAAGCGGATATCTAACACCGTCTACTTTGGGACATTCGATGACACTGTCTGGTATGTGACATTGGTGATACTATTATGTTTGTTGTTTCAACTTATGGTACACGATATTCTTATGGATATAAGTGCAGTTTATGAGCATTGAGTAAACGAGCAAGTAATACCAGATGGTATAGGACGTTTGCATGATATTTGTTCTATTACTTCATGTAAGTGGGGGAACTCTTATTTTATGGGTTAATGTCTAAAGGCAGGGTCTGTTGTGTGCCAACTTATGTTGCTGCTATATTTCCAAATAGACTAGAGTTCATCCTTTTTGGCTGATCGTGGGATGACGCCCCATATATATGACATAACCTTATTTTTGATTATATTATATTATTTAGATACCCCTTCTAGACATATATTCAGAGGCGAGGACCTATTAACCACCTTGAGCATTTTGTGTTTAGTGAGGCTCCCAGATGGATTATGCTATTCGAGATATTTACACATACGATACCATGCTTATAGCACATCACTTGATTGTGCGCTTGTTGATAGTTGACTCCCT
This sequence comes from Allium cepa, assembly GCA_030765085.1. Classification (NCBI taxonomy): domain Eukaryota; kingdom Viridiplantae; phylum Streptophyta; class Magnoliopsida; order Asparagales; family Amaryllidaceae; genus Allium; species Allium cepa. Next base: position 761,752,900 of record CM060941.1, on the reverse strand, counting down.
TTTATGTTACGAGTGTGTTAGTTATTAATGGGCTTTTGGTGATTCACATGATATGTTGTGGTTTTGTTGATGGGTATCATAGTTTGATGTTTGGATTTATGGATGTTTATTTGTTTGTGAGATGTGATGTTTATTTTGAAAGGGTGATGATTTATGCATGGTATGATGGATGTGATATAGTTGAGACTTTTGTAGAATATGCTAGTTTATGATTTTTATTTGATGATAATAAACATATATATATATATATTCATTTGAATGTATTTGTTATTATACTATTTTATTTTTCACATAATTGAATAAATATTTATTGAATAAAATAAATAACACAGAATTTAAATTTTATTCAAACAAATATTTTATTCAAACAAATATTTTATTACAATTTTGAATAGTATAGATTTGAGCTCTTACTATATACACAATTTCATTTATAATACAATTTCAAATTACAACACAATTTGTCACTATACGGTTTTTACAAACATTTTCACCTCACTACATATCACTCATTCACTCGTATTTATTCTTCAACTCTAGTCCAATTTATATCCAACATCTGAATTACTTGAAAAATAAACACTAACGTGGTAAAATTGAAAAAAAATATAGGTGCAGTATACGATGAAATGTGTGATATTGAAAAAGTTATTTGCCTCACTTATTTGGGTTGTTCTTCATCATATTTATTTTAAATTCATCTCACACGAACAACTTGTGACATGCATAGTGTATCATTGTACATACCAAAAAGCCATGCACACCGATATACACATGATTAAATTGTAGGGATAGGTGAGCACAAGGTCAAACCCGAGCAAAAGCTGGGTTCAACTCAGGTGCAATACAAAAACAAAAATAGAATGGTCAAGTACAAGTTTCAATTACTAAAACAAGTTCGAACACACTTGAACCAGAGACGTATGCTTATGAAATGTAGACTCAACAAAGTGAACCCAGTCCAACAAAAAAGTTCATGCAGATCAGACCACTCTGGAATGAATCAGATTCATATGTATGCAATAAACACCAGAAGGAGCATGCAAACACATTTACATATATGCAACCAAGCTGGACATGAAAATCAAAATGCATCAAAATCAGTTCAGGCATGAATGAAGACAGAAGCTCGAATGAGCAAATGCAGACCAGAATTCAATGGAACAAGACTGCATCATATCAACATAACATATATCAATTCAGGCATGAACTAAACAAAGCAATGGAATAAGTCCAGTTACAATAAGGAACTGGAAACAAAGCAAACCATATGTATAAAGTATCAAGTGCAGACCACATAAAATAGAGACTCGAGTGGACATGTAACAAGAACCAAGCTCACAAAAACATATCGGTTTATTTAGATATGCAAGCAGCAATATATGAACAGGTCGGAATCATCTCAACCTTTCGATTAAAAAATCACGGCCAAGTAAATTAACGAAGAATTCAAATAAGAAATATACGAACGAAAATTAAGGGGTTCGAACCCTTTACATACCCAATAATCATCATTGGAAAATGTATTGATTCGAGTTAAAGAAAATACCAGAGCAATAAATTACGAAACTCGAATCAAGTCAAGCACAATCAAAAATTGAGAAAGGGGCAAAAATCACATACCAATCTAAAACCATTCAAGCTCGAGACAATTGAAGTTGCCGTAAAACTATCAAAGCAAGGATCAACAACAAAGTAATTTGGAAGAACACAGATTTAAGCAGAAAGCTAAAGCATCAATCCGAAAGGTGATTTAAATTTTCAATACCTTAAAATTGTAAAGAGGAATAAAAAAGAAAGGCGGCCGCGAAAATTAAAAGGGAGATATCATTGTTCTAGTGTTATAAATTAAAGTGGGTCGGCTTATTTTAATAGTTGGGCTTAAATTAATATTAGGGTTTTATATTTTAATTTTGTTTTTGTTTTGTAATTTCCCATTTAACTTGTGTAATCGTCTAGTCGTGTGACTATGTTATAAACTACAGTGGTGTAGTTCGAGAATTTGCAACTCAATGGCTGAGTTGTGGCAGGGTTTTGAGCATAGAATTAGGTTAGTTGTTAGCGGGTGTCGCAGGTTTACATGTGTAAGCATCTGACTACTTAATTTCTTGTAGAAACCTTGGGGGCAGCACGTATGTGACGCCCCACCCCGAGAAAAACATTAACAAATAGTATTACTAGATAATACTGTCTTCTAATGTAGAGAGTAGGGCTGGATAGGAGCGACTATCTATAGTCTTGTCTTAAATATCTACTGAATACATTGACAAATGCCATAATTTTTTTAATCTCAAGTGGATCAACATATCCAATAAATACTTAATAAAAAGTCATAGGTGGCTATAGGATCTATCAAAATAAAATACAAAACTTGAATGCAAAACACATCACAGAACAGTAGATCATCACATATATATATACATATATAGATACATCACGGAGTATACAAAATGATACATGTCAGCTGGTGTAGCAATCACAATATACAAGTGCATCAAAAGAATATACATATCAGAGTAGCAACCAAAAAGGACTAAAAAAACTATAAAAAAAAGAGCTAATAGAATAGTCCATGCGAAAGTAGAATAAGATAAGTACAAATGTACCCTAACTTGAAACACCTCAGTCTGACCCGAGTACAAAATACACGGGTCAGTCTAGCTAAACAAATCAGTTTACAAGGATAAGCGATAATAAGAGCATAAGGATAATGTGATAATATTCTCGAATGGAAAGGAACAATCTAAAGTGTATGATTACATCAAGTGATAATATGGTATCACTACACAAACATATAATCTCAAAAGATATAAAATAACCCATAAAACGCTAAAAGTAGCGATCCATGTATCATCAGTATTCATAAAACACTGAATATGGTTTAGGGGAAAACCTAAACACGCCATCTTGGCAAACCGAAAACATGCATAAAGCGATCCCATCTCAAACACGCCATAAGGCAAATTTATCTCCAAAGAGGAGAATGAAATCTCAAGTAAACGCAAGAAGAAAATCTCATATAATGCCAGTGTAGGCAATAAAAATCTCAAAAATCGAACTCCCAAGAGTTCAAATTCCCGAAAGGTAATCGCCATAAATATACATCGAATGGTTCAAAGGACCAATTCCGAAGAGGAGCGAAACACTAGGGAAAATAGTCAAACAAACCATTTCAAAAGTGCTTGCACGTGCATGTGGCCGAAGCCTTGCCAAGTATTATTATCTCAAATAGGTACCTCACCTGAAGGCAAATGTCACAATGACAAATACGTCGTAGTATCAAATATGCCGCAATGGCAAACGTCTCGAAGGAAAATACACCACAATGGCAAATACGCTGCAACGACATACGTCTCGATGACTAATACGCCTTAATGGCAATGACCCGAAGGTCTAGTATTGGAACGCCGCAATGGCAAATGTGTCACAAACTCTCGGATATGAACCCGAGTAGTGTTAATGTGCATCCCATACCACACATTCGCACTAAACGGTTTACTAACCATTGGAAAATTTCACACTCAAAGCAGTAAAAAGTTTACCTTATCTCGTCGGTAAACTCGACCCGAAGGTCAAAACGATCAAACGGATAAGTCATGATTTAACCAATAAGATGAATGCACGTGTCTCATACCACATGTTTTACCAAACCATTTAATTCTCCTTCTCATTTGCTCGAATAGTGCAAAAACGTGTATTTTATGTATAAAATAATTTATTTGAGAAAACAAGCTTTTAAACCCATTTTCCGAAATCAATTTTGAAGACGGTATATGAAAACTCTCTTATTATAGAGAATAAACAGATTTTATAGCTTAAACTAATTTAAAATATTACATAATAATTATTTTAAATGCCAATTTATTTTAAAAATTATTTCAAAATTATTGGGAAAAAACTATGCTCGAAATCGAAGAAATCACTCAAAACTGTCATTTAAATTCAATTCAAATTTGTGTTTCAAATTAATCAAAACTCGACTAGCCTATTGATAGGCATCATAGCCCTCAAAACACTTCAGAAATATCACAAAAACATGAAGTAAAATTCAAAAGTCGGACGGAAAAAGAACATAAACGCTTAGGCAAAATAATACCCAGGTCTGAAATCTTCTCTGGGTTCAACTTTCAAACATAAAACAGGTAGCCAAACTACCTTTGATTGAACTAAAAATCGGTGTTCACAAATTAGAAAACTTCATCTTTCAAACAAAAAAGAACCAATGAATTCCGATAAAAAATTCCCAGGCCAGTTTGTAACAGTTACGCCATCTCAAACAAGAAATTAGACCATGTTTGTAACAGTTCAAAAAGAATATGTCCAAGCCTGAAAATCCATTCTGGGTTCAACTTTCAGACATAAAAGAGAGCAACAAACGACATCGGATTAAGCTCAAAATTGGTATGCATATAGTAGAAAACTTCATCTTTCAAACAAAATAAGAATCATGCAATGGATAAAGAAGAAGGAAGTTATGATTTCTAAAGTTGAACCCAGGCAGTGTTTTCACTGTAAAATCTGGGTAAAAACATGCTCTGAATCAATGTTCGGCAGCATATTTCTATAAGCTATATAGATCAAAATAATTTGAAATTTGGTAGGCTTATAGTGGAAAACTTTATATTTCATACAAATAAAGATTCGATGAATTCCGACTGGATATGTAAAAGTTATGATGTCTCAAACATGGACTCATGCCATGTTAGCAGCAACACAAACAAAATGTGTACAGTTGATTTCCAGGCTGTGCATTGATTTTGCAGTACAGTTTTTAGGCATCAAACGAATATGTTTTGCAATGAAATTTGGCATCTATATAGCACAACATATAGGCAATCAAGCAAAGAAAATTGACAGCATTACGTTACCGGAAATGGGAGAAAATGACGTGCAAAGTGACACATAAACTCAGTTTACTCAAGAACAAAACATGAACATAAAATCAATATATTGAAGCTATTTTAGTTAAATTTTGGCATTTTGAAGCATGGATTCAGCTAGCATTTGTGAGTTTTGATGCTTACCTTGCTGTATGGAGGTAAATACCCGGATTTAGGTTGCAAGTTGGATGCTTTTTGCTTGATTAAAAGCTTGTAGAGCTTGTAGGACAAATGTACAATACATGCAAAAACAACCATATAGTAAATTAAAAAACCACTTTCACAAATTAGAAATTTTGATGAAAATGTGGTGTTTGGAGTTAGATTACCTTTGTATTAACACTCTAGGCTAAAAAAGATTGTAATTTGTTGAATTGATTTGAAGAAATTTTGGATTTTTAATTTTAAGAAAGGTGGGTTTTGTTTACTGGCTGAAAGAAGAAGAAGTTGAGGGAAATGAACGTACATACTTCTGTTTTCTTATTTCTCAAACCTGTTTTAGCATTAATGGGCCTGATGGTTCCAAAAATCAAAAGAAAATAAATGGCCTAAGTTTATTATTCACACTTATATTATAAAGGCTTCATATTTACACTAATTACACAACAATAATGCATTTTTCTCCATATTTTTACATAAGAAAAATATGTAAACTTGTATACTTATAAAATAAAACACTTTACACTATATAAAAGGTAAATTGTATTTTTATAACATTTTTATTATTAATATCTTTTATTTCACAAAAATGCAATATTTTCGCAATAAAATGCAAAAGTATATATTTTTTACTTTTAAAATTTAACAAAAAAACCTTTCTCGGTTAGAATAATATTTAAAACCATTTTCAAACTTAATTTATAGCCAAAACATATTTTTAAATCAATTTCCACCTTTTTATTTAAATAAAGCACCTTAAAAATCAAATACTTCTTTTAAAAACTATTAAAAGAAACGATTGGTCAATAATTAATAAATTATTACATTTTCTCTAAAATAAAGTCATTTTCTTTATTTAAAGCTCATATTCCATTTATTATCACTCCAAACAAAATAAAATAGAGTTTTAAGCATTATTTTCACATTCTAATTCCAATTTTATAGTTTATTGCAAATAAGCAATTCAATTTCTCCAATTTTATTTTAATTTACAATATTAGATTATAATTACCATTATTATTTAGTATTGATAGGTAATCTTCAAAGCAGAGTTGTTACAGACTCTCCCCTTAACTAAATTGCGTCCACGTAATTTCTTGAGAAGAGTTTATGTTCAACCTATTAATTTCATCAATCAAAAGAAAGATAGACAAGCTCGAGTTTAAAAATTCTCTTTCTCTCAAAGAAGAATAGTAGAAAACCAAGATAAGGCTTGCTCGATTAATTCCATGGTTTTGAAAGTGATAATATTGGAATTAGAGAACCATTGAATTTTTCAGCAACATACAAGATTTCGAAGATGTCTCACCTTCGAATGAGAACACAACAAGGTGCTACACAAAGGATAAGTCGAATGAGATTGATTTCTCATAAGCTCCTCAATTAAGGTTGGGATTTAGCACAACTCCAACCCGAACTCTAACCAACAAAATGATTATCGACATGATTTTCCGTATGACACAATGCAAGGAACCGCACCGATACAAGATAGACACAAAAAAGACAAGACAGATAAACCAAAAGGTGGCTTCCTCTAAGGCCACCATACTTAAACGACCGCTTAAATGCACGTCGTTAGAAAATAACACAAGAGTAAGATAAACATAGGGACTAAAATATATGTATAAACTCTCAATCAAAAATTCTTAGAGTTTTAAAATTCAATATTTTTATAGTTATAGCCACAATTTCAACACTTGAAAATTTTCAAAACTTCTTACTTAGATTTTAAATTCTAATTCATTACTTTTCAATGGAGTAAATATAGTTTAAGTTGTTTAATATTTAATTCTTTCATAGGTATTCTCTAGTTTGCAACATATATATATATATATATATATATATATATATATTCAATTTGTTTCTCAAATTTTCTAAGCGTTAGAAATTTATGGAAAAATCGAAGGAGACTCCTTTGAATGGAGGGCAATATACAATACTACAAAAATGATTTATATAATATACATTGACCATTAGGTCGGAAACACAATATATACTACCTTTAACACTTTAAAAATTTAATCCGAAAATATACCTTCCTTTTTGGCATTTTAAAGCAGTTTTGCACAAACTTATATACATAATCTTTTCGCTTAAAATATATTCCAATTATCCTCTTTTCACCTGTGCTTAACTCGAATAGATGGTATTAGTTCATGATCATAAGTAAGAAATGCTACACTTAACTATTGAGGAAAATAGAACAATTTTATTTTAGACCTGCTGTAAAAAAGACCTGTTTTGACCTAGAAAACACATATTCTGAAAAACTTCATAAAATGAAAGTTATTCTACTCAGTCTATAGTTTTCAATGATGTAAAGATCATCAAAAATCAGATTTATAATTTGGAAGTTATGTTAAATTTACTTTCAGCTTAAATCTCAGAAATTTTCATAATAGGACAAAGATGTCCATCCATTTTCAAACCCGTTTTAGACTGAATAAAAAGAAAAATCTTCCAAAGTGGTAGAAAGAAGATTCATAGCTTACTGGAAGCAATGCCATTTACTAAAAGATTGAGCTCATTTAGAGTTATAAATATTAAATTATCGCTTTTATAGTACAACACTTTTTTCAAACAAAATTTCAGCTTTTAACTCAATTTAAAATTTTGAAATTTACCAAAACTATTTTAAGTTAAACTACATTTTCAAACAAGCTTTTTGCTAAATCATTTAATAAATGAATTTATTTTACCCCAAAAAGCTAAGAAATACAAAATTATGATCAACTTTATGTAATCGTCATAAAACATTTTATTAAGTGGAAATATTTTCATTACTTTTCCAATGTCTAGGATTTTTTAAAAACAATTAACTATGAAAACTCATTTTGGAAGAGATAACCAATCTCTTTCATTACCAAGAGATGATTATTGATTATTCCCAAAAATAATTTTTTAGGATATATATAAAGTTTAAAATCTATTCTCACGATTTAAAATGATTATACTACATGAATTGCTCATTTATCAAAACAATCCAAATTCACATTTCCACTAGTCACAAAAATTAAATTTCCATCTAATTGTCAATATAAAACTAATTAAAGCTGATAATTAATTCAAACTTTTTTCAAAAGAATTTTGCAATTTCAAACCCACAAGTTTTAATACTATTTAAGTTTAAGACAAAAAATAGCTCACAACTTTATACTAAATGTTCTAAACTAACACTTCTTTATTTTCTCTTAAGATAGAATTTTATATCTATCCTCTACTATTACTCAAATAAATAAGAGTCAAAGAAAATTTTATAGTCATCATTAATAACTTGTACTAAAACGTTAAACTAATATTTTGATTTTTCGAACCAAAGTATTCTTTTACCTTAAATACATCATTTTATTAATCAAAGCATCAAATGGTATTTTCTTCTAATTAAGACTTCACCTTAATTAGAATTATTCACTTTTACTTACCAAAATTACATATTCAATTTTTCAAATTTTAAATAATGTAAGGTTATTGCCTCACCATTGATTTTATGGTGAATGAACCCATCGATTAACTACAGAGTTGATTAAATGATCAAAACTGCATCGCCACTCATCCAACACTCACTATGGTTCAATGGTTTCATTAAACATTTAAAATAAAAATTAATACTCCACCATATTAATTATTTTCAAAAATTACTTATTAAAACTCAATTTACTGTGTCTGACTGTCTCGTCATAGCGTTTAGGAAATTCCTGTCGATAACGTTGACGAAACGCATCGACCAGAATTTTTAAAGCACTAGACGGACAGCACAAAACAAAAAAAATTCATTTTATTTCAAAAGAAATACCTCATATATAATACTCAAAATATTCTTTGTTATTCTCAAAAACAAAATCCAATTTCTCTTAGAAACATATCTGTAATTTTTTTTTGAAAAATTTGAAAACACAATTTATTACTTATTCTTAAAATCAAGGAACACAAATAGTACTGATCAAGATATTCCCATAATACTCGATCCTCAAGATTGATGGAATATACTAGAGTGTTAATTATTCCGAATGGTATAACAAAACACTCATAAGACTCATAACGAGTGCAGAATGCAGTAAGTATAACGCTGTCCTCCGCGACTCGTAGCTTATGAAAAATTGGTGTAGGGTTAAGCTGAAGAATGATCCTAGCACTATTTAATAGATTAAAAAGAGTGAAATGAGATATAAAAGCAAGGCTAAATATCTTCTCAATTGAGAAGAAGTAACATTAACAACAAGTCATTACTCTGAGTGAAGTAATGCCACAAAGTATATCAACAATTGAGTATCCAAAGAGGATATCTCAAAAGGGGTAAGAATCGAAATATCAAATAAATTAAATGAATTATCTCATTTCCCCAATGGACATCCTCATGGGAAGATGACCGAAAGGCTAAGAATTGGGAATAAAGTCAATATTCAATTGCCCGACTAGGTGTTATACCTGAAACAGACTCATAGAAATCAACAGAGTCACAGTGATTGGAATTCGAAATATATCATCAACATCTCATAACTCAAGAGTGAATACAAAGACTCTATAATCATCATTAACATTTTGAAGAACAAGAAACAACAAATCAGCCAAAATTAAGGCACCTAAAATGGGATTCTTCGAATCGTAGAATGTCGCATGATAATAGGCAAGCCACTTCATCTCAAACACTCCAAACTCTAGATACAAAATGGCATGCTAATTCGTACAAAAAGATATGTTATAAGGAACAATTCCAAGATCCTCAAACATCATACCAAATATTATTGATCCCTCAATAGGATTCGCAATCCTCAAGGAAATCACAAGATAAGAACATTAGAAAGCATCAACAAATTCCTCTGATATGGATGAGTGCCAAACACCCATATCGAAGAAGACTCGAATAAAACAATCACAATTAGGATTACTCCTAAGATAAGATATTATAAATTTTATTATGGAATACTACAGGGCAGAATATATTCATAGACATATCCCAAACTTCTATCTCAAAGGACATGATAAGGTATAGGACATGATGATAAGTTATTCGTAACACTTGTATAACACTTAGACGTACCGTAATATGTGTTTCTGTTCTGTGTTTATCACATTTTATTCTGAATTTAGCTCTAATAGCAAGCCGTGACGCCTCACCCCGAGACCCTTATTAACAAGAGTATTACTAGGTAATATTGTCTGCTAATGCAGAGAATAAGGCTGGATAGGAGCGACCATATATATCATTGTCTTAAGTATCTATTGAATACGTCGACAAATGGCATATTTGTTTTCTCAAGTGGATCGACATATCCAATAAATAATTAATACAAAGTCATAGGTGGCTATAGGATCTATCAGAACAAAATACAATAACTCGGATGTAAAGCACATCACAAAACAGTAGATCATCATATATATGTATACATATACAGATACATCACGGAGTACACAAAATCATACATGTCAAGTGGTACAAAAACCATGATATACAAGCAAGTCAAAATAATATACATAATAGAGTAGCAACCAAAAAGGACTATGGAAAAACTATAAAAAAAAGAGCTAGTAGAATAGTCCATGCAGAAGTAGAATGGGCTAAGTCCAAATGTATCCAACCTGAAACACCTCGGTCTGACCTAAGTATAAAATACACAGGTCAGTCTAGCTAAACAAATCAGTTTACAAGGATAAGTGATAATATGAGCATAAGGATAATGTGATAATATTCCCGAATGGGAAGGAACAATCTAAAGTGTATGATTTCATCAAGTGATAATATGGTATCACTACAAAAACATATAATCTCAAAAGCGATAAATTAACTCATAAAACACTAAAATAGCGATCCTTGTATCATCGGTATTCATAAAACATTGAATATGGTTTAGGGGAAAACCTAAACCCACCATCTTGGCAAACCCAAAACGTGCATAAAGAGATCCCATCTCAAACACGCCATAAGGCAAATATATCTCCAAAGAGGAGAATAAAATCTCAAGTAAATGCTAGAAGGAAAATCTCATATAACACCAGTGTAGGCAATTCAAATCTCAAAAATAGACTCCTAAGATTTCAAATTCCCGAAAGGTAATCGCCACAAATATATATATCAAATGGTTCAAAGGACCAATTCTGGAAAGGGGCGATACATTAGGGAAAATAGTCAAAGAAACTATCTCAAATGTGTTTGCACGTGCATGTGGCCGAAGCCTTGCCACGTATTGTTATCTCAAATAGATACCTCGCCCAAAGGTAAAATGTCATAATGATTAGTGCGCCGCAATGGCAAATACGCCGTAATGGAAAATACGCCGCAATGGCAAACATCTCGAAGACAAATACACCGCAATGGAAAGCGTCACAAAGACAAATACACCGCAATGGAAATGACCTTAAGGTCCAGTACTGGCATGCCACAATGAGAAATGTATCACAAACTCTTGAATAGGAAACTGAATAGTGTTAACGTGCATCCCATACCACACGTTCGCACTAAACGGTTTACTAACCGTCGGTAAATTTCACACTTAAAGCAATAAAAAGTTTACCTCGTCTCATCGGTAAACTCGACTCGAACGTCAAAACGATCAAATGGCCAAGTCAGGAATTAACCGATAAGATGAAAGCATGCATCCCATACCACATATTTTACCAAACCATTTGATTCTCATTCGCTCGAATAGTGCAAAAATGTGCGTTCTATATGTAAAATAATTTATTTGAGTAAATAAGCTTTCAAAACCATTTTCCAAAATCAATTTTGAAGACGATATTTGAAAATTCCCTTATTATAGGGAATAAATAGATTAGCTCAAAATAATATAAAAATATTACATAATAATTATTTAAATGCCAATTTATTTTAAAATTTATTTCAAAATTGTTTAGAAAAATCTGTGCTCGAAATTAAAAAAATCACTCAAAACTATCATTCAAATTCAATTCAAATTCAATTCGAATTTGAGTTTCAAATTCATCAAAACTTAGCTAGCCTATTGATAGGCGTCATAGCCCTCAAAAAATTTCAAAAATACCACAAAAACATGAAGTAAAAATTAAAAGATGGACGAAAAAAGAACATAAAAATGCTTAGGCAAAATAATACCCAGGTCTGAAATATTATCCGAGTTCAACTTTTGAACATAAAACAGGTAGCCAAATGACGTTTGATTGAATTCAAAATTGGTGTGCACTAAGTAGAAAACTTCATCTTTCGAACAAAAAAGAATCAATGAATTCCGACATAAAATGAAAAAATTGTTAGTCTTTGAGATGATGGTTTTGATGACAAAAATCTTAGAATATGATTATAAAATATAAATACTAACGTTATAGTTTAGATATATATGTATATGCAGGATCTAACCATGCAGGTACCGAGAACGAAGACTGTACAGTACAGAGATTCAAGATATCAAGATTGAAGATTCATGAGTATCAAGATTATCAACAGTTCAGGATAAGTAATTTCATTAGGAATTTTGTTAAAACTGCTAGAAAAGCACCGGCATCTTAAAATCAAATTTATTCGTGGAATGGAATCCACTTCGAGCCCGTTAAAGGGATGGAACCCTAAGTAGGATGGAAGCTACGAAAAATCTAGTGGAACATTGTTTTGTATCCACTAACTTTTATTCAAAATGTTTTACAAAATTATATCTTGTTTTCAAAATGTTTTCAAAATCTTCCTTTTAAAGAATCAAAAACATCTACCATGGTTTTAATACTTTTAGCCTAAAAATACTCTTTATATCCAAAATCAAACTACTCTAGGTTTTAAACTATCTTTTAATAATAATACATTTAAGTTTTAATATTTGTACTTATATTTAAATATAAAATTATGGTAAAATTTTATATGTACCAAGAGATTATTATCTATATTTTACTTATGTATTTTAACTATAGTTAAGTATATTTATAAAGTATAAAATAGTTTTAACATAAGATAGAAGTTATTTTCAAAGAAAAACAAATCACCAAAATTTCCTTTGGCATGTCGACATCCTCAAGTACCCCATGTCGACATGGTAGCGGTTGATTTCAAAATTTGAATTTCAAAAGAAGCGTCTATTCGTCATATCTCTTCACGAATGGGCATGGCTGTTGTTCTATTATAAATAGGGGTGGTTTTGAACGAATTTCTAATCATATTTTTCTGGTTTTCACTCCTTTTCTTCTTCCACATTTCTTTATACACATTTCTGCCGTTACTTTGCCGAAATCAACATTGAATCTAACTAGATTATCTATGATTTGATTCTCTATCACCATCTCAACAAGATCTCAGTGCTATTCAGAGTTATAGGCTTCTTTGCAATAAACTAAGCGAGAAAAGGTGTGATTGTAGCCTGTGAAATCAATCAAGTGAGAAAAGGTGTGATTGTAGCCTTGAAAATCAATTGGGTGAACTTGTTGCCCGCGAAATCAAATATCTCTACCCAGAGGATTGTGAATCTGGAGTGGTGCACTTCGTGGCCTTGAAATCGAGGGTGTAATTGTACAATTGCTTTAGAAAGAAAATTCATACTTGTGTGCGGGACTGGATGTAGGGTAATTCCGAACTAGTATAAAATCCAGCGTGTTCTTTCCTTTATTGCTTTTACTTTATTTCTGCATCTGTGTTTGTTTCTGTGATCATATCTATGTTTGAATATTGCATACATTTGTGTTCAAATTAACAAAAACTCAAAAAGACTTAGCAATTTCTTAAAACACTATTCACCGCCTTCTAGTGTTAATCCTAGCCTTAAGATCCGTATTTCTCACATTTGGTATCAGAGCAAGGTTTTTAAAGTTTTCATAACCTAAATTTTGAAAAATTTTAAATGGCAATTTTTTATAAAATTATTAACACTATTTTCATATGAATGTGTCACAGAATCATCATGATATTGTTGTTTAAAATAATTTTAGTTATTTCGAAAAGTCACTTGATTCTTTAAAAGTTATGTTGTTTTGCAGGAGAAAAATTATGTCTAATGACTTTTGGTTAAAAGGTACCGGATAACCATTCAACAACCAAGAAGAACAAATGGATATATAATGGCAATCGAAAATGAAATGGGTACCATATCAATACAAAGATTTTTACTCTCATCTACAAATTAATATGATACTGTACTTCTCTCCATCTACTTCGCATTGTCACTGGTTTCATGCGAATCCGTCAAGAAATGACCAAGTTATGATCCAATGAAGTTTTGGTGAACAAAGAGAGAAAGAAAGCAGAACTGTCAATGGTATTCTTCAAATTGCATCCCAAAATTTGAGTATTTTGTACCTATTCCTTTCCAGATTGTAATTCTTGTTCTCATGGTCGTTTTGATGGGTGGATCATCAAATTCCGATCAAAATTGAGTGGGATATGGCAGTTTGAAGCTGGCTATCCAAAACTGAAAAACTGTGTATGAGATTTTCTACATTTCTCCTATTGATCGGTCTGTTTCACCATGATACCATCCAAATTCATCACCAAACCATTACTAGATCGTAGCCCTTGCCTTTCTCTTCGATTTTCCGCTAGTTTCATCCAATTCCGTTAAGAAACGAAGGAGATATGTCTTCTAGATGTTTGATAGTATATGGAAAAGCGGGAAGAAGAAGAGAAACTTTTATGAAAAGTGGTGACTGTTGGGCCTATTTATAGTAGTTGAAGTGTCCATTCATTCAAAATTCAAATTCAAAGTTTTGGCGCCAAGATGGTCAATTTACTAAATCTGTATCTTTCTCATACGGCCTTCAAATTCAGCAAATGAAAATATTACGCTGATCAGAAAAACGAGCCCATCGCAATAGAATAGATCTCATCATTAAATTCTGAAAGATATAAATGTGTAGTTGACGACAATGGAAGAACAACAAAGTTAGAAAGATGGAGTGCAAAAATTGGTACGCTTTACTATTATTTCATCTTTATTGTTGCATTTAGGAATATATATTTATGCATTTAGTTAGGAATAGAAATTTATCTCTTTTATAAGTTCTGATATTTAGGTCCATATATCGACACATCATAGTATAAATTTCGATGTACCGGTCTACATTTTTTAAAAAGTTTTTAAAAATGTGTTTTCTTTCAAATAAAATCTTACTACTAATTTATTACAACTATATTAAGTAGAAAAGCATTTTTACATGCATAATATCAAGTGTCTTTACACATGTTTTCTCATTATTTTTTATGTTAATTAAATACTATAAAAAATTGTGTATAAAATCAATTATTTACATGTTAATATCTAGTCGTAAAATTAGTGCAAAATCATGTTAAAATCAATCCCAGAACAATAGATAGTATATTTGAAATGCTGTCTTTTCTTCTGGAATGTTTCTTAAGTGCTACAAATTCGTTTTTATAGCGTCTCTGTGCTTTGAAACACTATAGTGTTTTAGAAACATTTCACAACATTTGGTAAATGCTGCAGTTTCTGTTTAAAATGTTTTGAATATGTTTTACTGTAAAAACTTTTTACAGCATTCTGTAAATGTTGTGTTTTCTACTTGAAACTTTAAACTATGTAAAAATAATATTTAAATTAAGAATTTTTCTCTATTCTTTTTAAAAGTTCTTTTCTAACTTATATTAGAATATCTTAAAATTAATGTTTAGATATTTCTTAGTAATTAATTAAGGTGGAAATTAGCCATAAGGGCCTCTTTAGCGAGTGCAATTAGTTTCTAGGACACACAAATGAAATAATTACCTTTAAGGACAAAATGCAAAATAATTAGTTTCTAAGGCCTAAAAACCTATGAAATTATGTCCTTGAAAGTAATTAGGTCGTTGGTTTTGTCCTTAAAAGTAATTATTCTGCTTTGGCCTTGAAATTAATTTCTATGGATGTGTGTCCTAGACTCTAATTGGACTACAAAGTTTGTCCTTCTAGTGAAATGCCCCAAAATTTTAAACGAAAGAGGCCTTAACATAACACATGTTTATTTTAGTTTTTCAATTTTTGTTATTTTTAATATTTCATTATGATATTTTTTTAAAAAGATGTTTAAACATGTTTCTAAATATTTTAATAAATAATAATTTGACATAAAGGATTTAATTAGTATGTTAAGTTTTTTATAAACATGGAAGTTTGGATTCTTAAAAAAAATCAACTAAGTTAAAAAATATTATTTTAAACAAATTAAATAATTAGAGTATTAATTTTTATAAAAACCATATTTGATCATATATACAGTTTAAATCCATATTTCTTAGCAATTTGATTTTGATATCGAGTTTATTACTATCTTTCATGAGTATGTTATAGTTTTAATATCATTTATTACCTTTAAACTTTTGTCTTTACTACTCTTTCAGTCTCATTCATTAGTTACCTTAACCTAAGTCTAGTAATTGGTGTGTATTGCCTTTGTTTGGTTGAAGTGATTTATAATAAATAGTTTGATATAAACATACATACATACATATACGTATACATACAGATATATATATATATATATATATATATATATATGCTTGTCAATTAGATATTTCTTATCACTCTTGTTCATCTTATAATCTGAATATCTCTTACCATAGTATATATCATCATATCATTCTGCATATTATAATTTTTACTTCGTTATCATTTTATTTCATATTACGTATCATTATGCATCCAATTTCATATCACATTTCATTGCATATTACATCATAAATTACAATGTATGAAATATCATAATCATTTGCATCCCAAGTTGCACTTCATTCTGCATATCATCTCGTGCTACATTGCATATGTCATACATTTCATACTACAGTACAAACTACATATTGCATACATGTATACATAACGAGTATATTTTATTTAGGGGGAGTTTGTAGTATTGTCTTATAGTTTAGGATTATTAGTTTTTGATTTGTTTGGTATGTTTTGATTGACTTGTTTGACTTGATTGACTTGTTTGACTTGATTGACTTGATTGACTTGATTGATTTGTTTGACCTTTGATTTGTTTGATTTTTTTGACATGATTAGATTTGATGTGTGTTTTGATTGGATTGTCTAAGATATACTTATACATATTTATGTATCGAATAATTATAATATAATTATGTTAATGATTTTCACATTCCATTTACTATACTTTGCTCTAGTATTAGTTTAAGGGGGAGTTGCATAGTTCTATGGTTTTAGGATGGTTTTTGTTAATGATAAAGGGGGAAGAAATATAAAATAGGATAGTTAGGCATAGATTAAGGGGGGTATTAGTTTTAGGGGGAGTTATTAGGATAGAAGTAATATTTTATAAACAAAGGTTGTCATCATCAAAAAATAGGAGATTGTTTGTCCTTGAGATGATGGTTTTGATGACAACAACCTTAGAATAAGATTATAAAATATAAATACTAACATTATAGTTTAGATATATATGTATATGCCGGATCTAACCATGCAGGTACCAAGAATGAAGACTGTACAATATAGAGACTCAAGATATCAAGATTGAAGATTCATGAGTATCAAGATTATCAAGAGTTCAAGATAAGTAATTTAATTAGGAATTTTGTTAAAACTCCTAGAAAAGCACTGGCATCTTAAAATCCAATTTGTTCGTGGAATGGAATCCACTTCGAGCCCGTTAAAGGGACGGAACCCTAAGTAGGATGGAACCTACGAAAACTCTAGTAGAACATTATTTTGTATCCACTAACTTTTATTCAAAATGTTTTACAAAATTAAATCTTTTTTCAAAATGTTTTCAAAATCTTCCTTTTAAAGAATCAAAAATATCTATCCTGGTTTTAATGCTTTTAGCCTCAAAATAATCTTTATTTCCAAAATCAAATTACTCTTGGTTTTAAACTATCTTTTGATAATAATATATTTAAGTTTTAATATTTATACTTATATTTAAATATAAAATTATGGTAAAATTTTATATATACCAAAATATTATTCTCTATATCTACTTGTGTATTTTAACTATAGCTAAGTATATTTATAAAGTTTAAAATAGTTTGAATATAAGATAGAAATTATTTTCATAGTAAAATAAATCACCAAAATTTCCTTTGGCATGTCGACATCCTCAAGTACCCCATGTCGACATGGTAGTAGTTGATTTCAAAATTTGAATTTCCAAAGAAGTGTCTATTCATCATATCCCTTCACGAATGGACATGGCTGTGTTCTACTATAAATAGGGGTGGTTTTGAACGAATTTCTAATCATATTTTTCTGGTTTTCACTCCTCTTCGTCTTCCACATTTCTTTATACACATTTCTACCATTACTCTGTCAAAATCAACATTGAATCTAACTAGAGCATCTCTGGTTTGATTCTCTATCACTATCTCAACAAGTTCTCGGTGTTATTCAGAGTTATATTGCAACAACCCGAGATTTTGAAGGTTACTGTTAATATTAAATTATAATGAAAATTATAATTTAATATTTTGTTTAAAAAGAATTGGATAATAAAATGAGTGATTATATTGTTTATTTTATATAAGCAATATCTTGATGAAAATAATTTAGGATTTGAAATTTAAATAAGCCATATTATTTTATTTGAAGCCTATTTCAACATTTGATGGTTGAAAAAGAAAGTGTAAATGAATGAAACAAAGTTTGAAAAACTTTATTTTTGGATTTGGATTGAAAATAAATAATTGTGATGGTTTAATTTTAGTTAATTAGTAATATTGAAAATTTATTCCAATGTTAGCCTTCTATTGTAAAATAAAAGGAATAATGTGAAGAAAATAAAATTTAGAAGCGTGGTTAGGCTTGGAATGATGTATTGATGTTATAAAAATGTTAAAACATTTAATACACTTCATTAGACTTAAAAATAAATTTTATTTGGTTGAAATGGATGAAAATGGTGATTTTTCACTAAAAATGGGAATATTGGTAATATTGTGTTATATGGGGAAAATAATATTTTTAATTGGAAAAAAATAATATTTTGATGATTAAAAAGTTTTAGAATGATTTATTGCAATTTATTTGACCTGAAAGATTTTTTTTAAAGTTATTGCATTAAAAATAGTGTTTTTACACTAAAATGGTGTAATTTGTAAAATATTGTGAAAGATAGAGCTTTATTTATAAAAATAACTTTTTATTCTCGAAATAAATTTATATATATATATTAAAATTTTGGTTGCAAACAATTTGTTGTAGATATTTTGTTTGGTTAAAAATGAGAAAACTAGTGTATAAATTGATTAAATAGGTTAAATATGTATATAACATAGGAATATCTCTAAGTATATTTGTCTTGGGCTTATTTGGGTAAGGTTTGAATCCATTAACCTTCTCTAGTACCATCTAGAAAAGATGAAATATGTGTAAAGTACTTTTTTTTCTCATCTTCCTCCCCAAAACAAAAGATACAGTAAATAGAAAGAAAGAAAAACAGTGGCTTTCTCTAATTGAATCTCAATTCCACTCAATTTTGCTGTTAATTCAAGAAGAACTTCACCAAAATAAAAATAGAGAAAGGACTTCACCTTCAAGCTCCTATCTTTCTTCACAAATTTGGGTGTTTGCTATGTAAAATCAAAGGTGAGTTTTAAAACTCACATTTTCTAGCTTTGATTGAGATTTCAAGGTAAGAAATCACAATTTTGTTTGTTGCATGTTTAATTGTGAAATTGCCGTCAGTAAATTGGACATATCTCTTTCGTTTTTAGTCGGAATTCAATAATCTTAGATGATTTGGAAATTATAGACAGAGATCTACAAGTTTGATGTTTTGAGTATTGATTATTTTTGATGTTTATAAGGTGAAAAATCCATATCTTTGTGACTGTCCTGTCATTGACAGAGAGTGTTTATATATTCACCTGGAGAGAAATTTGATCATAACTTTCTTGTTACCAGTCGGAATTTGGAAATTTTGAAGTTCTATAAACCTTATGATTTAGGCTATAACTTTGATGTTTTGAGTTTTGAGTATTTTTTATGTTTATATGGCAAAAAATCCATATCTCTATGACTGTCCTGTCATTGACAGAGAGTGTTTATATATTCACCTAGAAAGTAATTTGATCATAACTTTCTTGTTACCTATCAGAATTTAGAATATTTTGAAGTTCTGGAAACCTGAGAATTTAGTCTATAGCTTTTATATTGTAATTATTCTCAGATTTTGTAGATTTCTATGTGAAAATATATATTCTTTATAGTAGAACCGAAATATACGTAGTGTTTAATTTCCGTGTTTGATGATATTCTGACGATTTCTATGATTTCAGTCGCATTCTTTTTTTTTAAAACTTGATGTTATTAGATGGAAATGACGTCCATGAATATATTATCTTAGATTTGAAGAAGTTTGAGATTAAAGTTTTATTTAAATTCCATTTAAATTTAAATAACGGTTAATACTGATATGTGAGTATTTTGAGGGTTTTAAATGATTTTAATTTCGAATAAATTCTTGAAAATTTCTTAAATAAAAAAAAATCAATGTTTATGAAATAAGTATTTTGTAGCATTTTTAAGAGATTTTTTTTCTGTTAATTATTCATTATTTTAAAGTGTTTGTATAATAGACGTTCTCTTTAAAATAGTGGATTTTTCTGTACAAAGCTTTTAAAATGGTTTCTAGATTTTTTAAGAATTCTATTTTCTCTAAAAAATTATTTTAGATATAATTTAGCCTATGTTTATGAGTTTTGACGTATAAGAATGAGAATTAAACAATTAGTAAAAAAAATATGTGGTATAGGACATGTATTTTTTGCTTTATCGCTTAATATCGGACTTGTATGATCGAAACCAATTTAAAGTGTTATTTTGAGTTGATTTAGAAATTACCAAATTTTGGTGAAGATTATTGGTTTTAGAATTACTTTTTGAGTACATTCGACGACGAACCAATCTAAATGCATTTTGTGATGGCCGATGAAATGAGGCAATATTGATGTTAAGTTTTAATTTGCAACTATGGTTAGAAATAACCATCATGATGTTCTTTTACTTGCCTAGGAGATGAGGCAAGTTGTTATGATGGATTGATGATGATTTCGATATTTACGATGAATTTTTACTTGTTGATGAAATGAGACAAGTCTCGATGTCACTTAAAACTCGTCAAAGTAAGAGATAAGACGAGTTAGGTATCTTACACTGCCGATGAGATGAGGCAATGTTTATTTGATGATGTTTTATGATGGTTTTCTAATGTGGCATCGACTAACGATTAGTAAACCAATAGATATGAACGTATGGTATGGGACGTACGTTGATGCCTATTGGGTTCCTATTCGAGAAGTTGAGACACATTCACGATGTTACTAGTGCTACAGACCGAGTACTCGATTGGAGTCATCACAATGTTCATGAAGTTATTACCCGACTCCAATCATCACGATGTTATTACTCGGGTTTTTGTGACTGGGTGTCATCAAGATGTTTCCGACTATAGTCAATCAAGATGATCACGATGTTATGATGTTATGTGACCCCAAGTCACCACGATGAATGGTACCAAATAATGGTAGTACTAGTCAAGATGTAAATGCACGTGCTGTTTTCCATGAGGTTTTAGGTTTTTCGATTTCACTATTTTGATGATGATGCTTTAGTATAGCCTTATGTAAGAAAAAGGCTTATTGACATACATGGTTTTATTTGTGATTTCGAATATGATGTTTTGGATTCTTTCTGTGCTCTATCAAGATGGATTTGAGACATTATATATATTTATACCAATGAGATGAGGTATAAATTATGGTAATGCTTTTATGATGAGTGTTGTTAATAGATTTAAGATATATTTATATTTATACCAATGATATGAGGTATAAATGATTATGAAGAATCTTTATAATGAGTTTAATGATGGATTTGAGATGTATTTGTATTTATACCGATGAGATGAGGTATAATAATAATGAAGTTTCTATTAGATGAGTTTTATTTATGATGCATTCTTGAAGTTTTAATTATCTTATGAAGATTTACTTTATGATTTATATCCTCACCCATTTCATTCGGTTATATATATAATTAGATGAACCATGTCTATCTAATATACATATTGTATTCCTTTATGCAATCATGATGAACCATTGATGTATCACTCTGGAGATAACTTGATGACCTATATCATTTCATTGGTAATGATGGAATGGTTTCCCCCTTATCTCATATCATCACCTTTACTAATGATAAGTTCTAGCAAGCCTGACCCGTGTGTTTTCACTCAGGTCAGACCGAGTTATTTCAGGTATCATCTGTTGGGCTTAGCTTGAAGTTGATGTTGGCTAACAGCCCTTCTTTCTCTTGAGTAGTTTATTTCTTCCGCATACTCTGATGTTTTTACATTTGATTCAATGTATTTGGTGTGGTCGTGTACCACCGTTATTGTATTCATATTGTATAGTACTGAACGTGTATCAGTGTATATGTATATATATGATGTTGGTTACTGTTCTGTGATGTGATTTACATTCAGTTATTGTATTTTGTTCTGATAGATCCGTTAGCCACCTATAGTTTTGGATTAAGCATTTACTGGGTATGTCGATCCACTTGAGTTGAAAAATTATAATGCAATTATCGACGTATTCAATAGATGTTTAAGACAAAATTATAAATGGTCGCCCTTAACCAGCCCTATTCTCTGCTTTAGTAGATAGGATTACTTGTTAATTCTCTTTGCTAAGGTGGGTCTTGGGGTGGGGCGTTGCATATATGCTTCTTTGCAATAAACTAAGCGAGAAAAGGTGTGATTGTAGCCTGTGAAATCAATCAAGTGAGAAAAGGTGTGATTGTAGCCTTGGAAATCAATTCGGTGAACTTGTTGCCTGTGAAATCAAGTATCTCTGCCCAGAGGATTGTGAATCTGGAGTGGTGTACCTCGTGGCCTTGAAATCGAGGATGCAATTATACAATTTCTTTTGAAAGAAAATCCATACTTGTGTGCGGGATTGGATGTAGGGTAACTCCGAACCAGCATAAAATCCGGTGTGTTCTTTCCTTTATTGCTTTTACTTTATTTCTGCATCTGTGTTTGTTTCTGTGATCATATTTGTGTCTGAACATTACATACATTTGTGTTCAAATTAACAAAAACTCAGAAAGATTTAGTAATTCCTTAAAACACTATTCACACCCCCCCTCTAATATTAATCCTAGCCTTAAGATCTGTATTTTGCATTTCTCACAAAATTACGCCGTCTCAAACATGAACTCATGCCATGTTTGTAACAGTTCAACAAGAATATGCCCAGGCCTGAAAATCCATTCTTGGTTCAACTTTCAGACATAAATAAAAGGACCAAATGACATTGGATTAAGCTTAAATTAGTATCCATATAGTAGAAAACTTAATCTTTCAAAAAAAATAAGAATCATGCAATTTGGACAAAGTAAGTGGAAGTTATGATGTCTCAAAGTTGAATCCAGGCAGTGTTTTCACTATAAAAATCTGGGCAAATACATGCTCCGAGTCAAAGTTCAACAGCATATTTCTATAAGTAATATAGGTCGAAATGACCTGAAATTTGATACGCTTATAGTAGAAAACTTTATTTTTCAAACAAAAAAATATTCGACAAATTCTACCTGGAAATCTAAAAGTCATGGTGTCGCAAATATGAACTCAGGCCATGTTTGCAGCGACACAAACAAAATGTGTACATGTGATTTCCAAGCTGTGCATTGATTTTGCAGTGCAGTTTTCAGGCATCAAACGAACATGTTTTGCTATGAAATTTGGCATACCTATACTACAACACACAGGGTATCAAAAGAGGAAAATCCAACAGCATTACTTTTCAAGAATTTTGAGAAATTGATGTGCAAATGACACACAAACTCAGTTTTCACAAAAACAAAACATGAATATATAATTAATATATTGAAGCTATTTTTGGTTAGATTTTGGCATTTTAAAGCATGGCTTCAACTAGCATTTGTGAGTTTTGATACTCATCTTGTTGTATGAAGGTAAATACCCAGATTTAGGTTACAAGTTGGATGCTTTTTGCTTGATTATAAGCTTGTAGAGCCTGTAGAACAAATATACAATACTTGCAAAAACAACCATACAGTAAATTAGAATACCACTTTCACAAATTAGAAATTTTGATGAAATTGTGGTGTTTGGAGTTAGATTACCTTTGTATTAACACTCTAGGCTGAAAAAGATTTTAATTTTTTGAATTGATTCGAAGAAATTTTGGATTTTTGATTTTGAGAAAGGTGGGTTTTGTTTACTGGCTGAAAGAAGAAGATGACGAGGGAAATGAACATACAGACTTCTGTTTCCTTATTTTCCAAACTTGATTTAGCATTAATAGGCCTAATGGGTTCCAAAAATTAAAAGAAAATAAATGGTTTAAGTTTATTATTCACACTTATATTATGAAGGCTTCATATTTACACTAATTACACAACAAAAATGCATTTTTCTCGATATTTTTACATAAGAAAAATATGTAAACTGGTATACTTATAAAATAAAACACTTTACACTATATGAAGATAAATTTGTATTTTTAAAACATTTTTATTACTAAAATCTTTTATTTCACAAAAATGCACTATTTTTGCAATAAAATGCAAAAAACAATATTTTTGACTTTTAAAATTTAACAAAAATACTTCTCACTTAGAAAAATGTTTCAAACCAATTTAGAACTTAATTTATAGCCAAAACATATTTTTAAACCAATTTCCACCTTTTTATTTAAATAAAATACCATAAAAATCAAATACTTCTTTTAAAAACTATTAAAAGATGCGATTGGGCAATAATAATAAATTATTGCATTTTCTCTAAAATAAAGTAATTTTCTTTATTTAAAGCCCGTGTTCCATTTATTATCACTCCAAATAAAATAAAATAGAGTTCTAAGATTTATTTTCATAATTTAATTCTAATTTTATTGTTTATTCCAAATAAATAATTTAATTTCTCCAACTTTATCTTAATTTACAATATTAAATTATATTGCATTATTAATTTAGTATTGATAGGTAATCTCCAAACCAGTACTGTTACAATGTAGGCAGGGTTTTGCCGAAGCTTGGTAAATCTGTGTTGTTCTATTTCTGCTTTTATTATACTGTTATTATTTGTGCTGCAATTATTATATATATTTCCGCATTAATTGTTATTATTATTAGTATTACCCTATTCACCCATTCCCCTCTAAGGTGAAATCGACTCTATAATGTTTATACATATTTATTCGATTTAATTGTAGCACCATGCCTGTTATTATTATACACTGATATCTACATTTTAGACATATTCTGATCCACGTGTTATTTACATAATACTAGGCTCAGTCTGAGATATTACAGATTCAGGGTCGAAGAGACCAAATTATGATTGTTGGCATAGACAGAGGAATAGTTTATTTGTTGATTAGCGTACTATAGTATATTTTATAGCCTCGTGTATATTGATGGCGTTGAGATGTATGTAATGGATTTATACATTTTTTATTTTTTAGATAGTGGGAGTTTGATCTGTTTTATAACCTGACTCAGACTTATGTGTATTTTATATTATATATATTCACTGTGTTGATGTCCCTACAATCTCTTTGATTTATTTTATATTATGCACTACTCTATCCTAGAATCATACACGTTTATTGCTTTATGCTGATACTGTGCACGTACATGTGAGCTGTTTATGATTTTTGAGATATGTACCGGTGTTAACCTAAGGGAATATCCATGTGTGTAAGCCCAATATCACCTCATCCTCCATATTATCAAACAATATTACACCATAATACTCTTTGGTGGTGTAAATATAGAGTTAGGGTGTTACAGTTGGCATCGGAGTAGGTTTAGAACAATATGTAGTATAAGAGGCACGAGTCCTAGCCTTAGATGAGACTTAAAGTCCCTATCCATTTCGGTATGTGGTAGATTATTATTTATATCTAAGTGATATTAGGAGTATACGATGATTATTAGGGAAATCATATGGGGACATATTTGAATTTTTCTTATTATATAATATATTTCTTCTACCTTTTTTGAGTATAAGTTTCTGCATGAGATACATAGTAGTTGATGAAGGCTGTGAAGATAAATAGTAGTTAGTCCGCCCACTAGTGTCGGTATTGATGGTGAATAATAAACCTCTATGTGGCTTGGATAAGAAGATCCAGTAGTGATCAGAGTTGCACAACAGCTGATTGATAGTTTTCTGTTGGTGGCCTTTATTAGTCTGTTGAAAATATGTGTATTGTTGTAAGTGCTTGTTCGATGTTATGGATGAATGATGTGTGATTGGTTGTTTTGTCGCTAAATGGTTATTGAATTGAATGTATATACGAGTTTTGAATATAACATTTTTATTCAAACAAGCATATAATTTAATAAAATAAAGTGACCGAAAATAATATTTTTAAGTGATATTTGAGATTTTGGAAAAAGTAATAGTTTGAGATAAGTTGAATATTAAGTTTAAAGGAATTGAAATTTCTAATTATAAACATTAGTGATGATTTTAGGAATTATTAAAATCGATAATATTTCAAAGCAAGCATATATTGCGATTGAAACATTTTCATATATAAGTACTTATATTTGTTATAATACTAGAAAATGTTTTGATTCTTAAGAACAATTGTTTCCCTCATGAAAATATATTTATTTGAAGAAAAATTAGAAGCTAATTTAATGTTAATCTGTCTGTTGAATGCTTTAAGAATTGTGTTCGATATGCCTGACTAACATTATCGATATGTATTCCTAAACATAGGACGAGACATATGGACACAAAGTATTGGGAAGTGATATAATATTTTGGAAAGAAATAAAATATTAGAGCTATCCTTCAAACCAATGTTTTTACTGAGTTATATTTAAAGTTCTGAAAAGATAATAATGTTTTGGAAAATGGAGATTTTTTTTTAAAAAAAAAACAACAAACATATTTTTCTATATTTAGATGTTTGATGATGATTGCAGCCATCGAGTATTAGTGGAAAGCTGAAGTCGATGGCGAGGAAATGTTGACTACACGATCAATACTACAGTTAATCGGCAAAGTGAGCCACTAGAAATTCATAGCGAGGCATCATTGATATATTTATCTTTAATATTGGAATTTGAAATTATATGGTTTATGGTGTTATGATTGCATACCTGCCATATAGTATTTTTTCGGTGGCTTGAACGAGAGATATAAATGTATTTGTTGTAATAAAATGCATTAAGGTATAAAATTCGCATATGAATTTCTAATTCAAAGTAACTCTAAAAATACATATGTTATTCAAATATTTGGATAAAGATTGATTTTTGGAAAAAGGAAAGTAAAATGTGTACTTAGTTGGAATATAACCAATGTGAAGTGAAATTTTAGTAAAAGCAAAGTAGCAATATTATACGAATTCAAAATTCGAGTTTTGATATAAGAATTTAGAAAAATATTTTGATAAAATGTTTCGAATTGAAGAAAGTAGTTTTGGAGAAAAATATCCATTCTTATTCTCTAGACATCATTTTATCAAAGCATGGGAATTTAGAAATTCTTAATTTGAGGAAAATTGAGTTTTAGAAATAAAATAATACTTTAAGATGTTAGTGATTGAAAAAAATTGCTTCTTTGAAATAAATAAAAGATTGTGGCAATGTACAAAAATTTTGTGATAAAACAACGTATTGATTTAGCACTAAGTCTCAAACTAGTGATCTGTTTTGGACAATTTTAATTTTATTGGAACGCTACGTTATTGGAGAATGATTTTTGATTATAATTAATGCATTATAAAAACTAGCAGATACAAAAACGTGAATTATAAATGATGTAAATTGGTGTTTCAAAAGTGCAAAATCCTTAAAACAGCGCTGAATTCTTTTAGTCATGACTTTCAAATGGTATATCCGATTTCGATGATCTTGCACATTCTGGAAATCCTAGAACATAAGCAAAAAATTTTGTTTATGAAAAATTATGGCATCTACTAAGCTAAAACCGTGGATTTTAATAGTGGACCAGCACTTCTTTCGTTGTTTCAAAAGCTGATATTTTTGGTAAAAATTATATAACTCAGGTTATGCATATCAATTATGCAGTTCTAGAATTGTTTTGGAAAGGTAGAGCACTATGCATAAATTCATTCTTAGAAACCATTACTTAATTTGATTTTTTTTTGACATTTAAACGTTTTGTTGCAAAGTGAATAAATATGAATATTGTGTTATCTTTTACATTGCATGAATGCATACATACTATACCTTTCTACATGAAGCTAATATTTGAACTTGAGTTAAGTATAGGTGTTCTAGAGGCATGTTTGATTATACTGGCAACATTGGCAAGCTTTTACTCACATAAAAGCGAAATAGCTCGCTCAAAGCTAATAAAAAGGTATATTTTTATGGTATGTCCATATATATTACGATATTATATTATTTCCCCGTGTTTCGGGATGTCCTCTATTGGATGCCTCTTTGGAGACGTATATTGTAACATTCCTGTTTTTACATCAAATTCAATTTGGAAATTAATTTAATTTTTGGAATTAAATTATGAATTAATTTGGTATTTTCTAAATTTAAATAGAAATTTGTTTGCTTATTAGTATAAATATATATAAATATGATTTTAAAATAGAATTTCCAATTAGAAATTCTAAAATAAATATTTTGAATAGTATTTTAATTACAAATTTAATTGTGGATTAATTTGAAAATTTGAATTTATACACACACACACACACACACACACATATATATCAAAAGATTGTAAATAAAGGAATTTGGATTTGAAATTCAAATATAAATGTATTGAAATATAAATTGGATTTAAAACTATAAATAGGCATTTTTATTTAGAAGTTATGACTTAAATCTAATATAATAAATTTCTAAAACTATTTAAGGAATAAATTCTAATATATATATATGTATATGTATACATGTTTGTTTATTTATATAAATAAATATTTATTTAAAGCTATAATAATTTAAAAACGAATAAAAAGATTTAATTCTTTCTTTTAAAATTATAAATATACATAAGGAAATACATTTTATAATTTATAATGACATAAGGTTTAAAATAAAATTTATAAATTAAATTAAGTAATGGGTTTAAAAGCATGTATATGTTTGAACAATTATAAAATTGAGATTTTATGAATTAACAAGTGTACATTAATAATCACATGCAAAATTGCATGTGTTAATTCAATTAACAAGTGGCATTATCTATTTCTTAAATTAAAATAAATAATTTATAAGCAATAAGGTTTTTAATACCGGTTATCATTCAGTTCAAAACTCTTTCATCTTCACTTCTAAAAACAAGATTATCTTCGAATCAAAACCTAAGAATGAAATTCAAAGCCAAATGAAAATCTGGGAAACAACAAACCAGAAAAGAATTAAAGGCAAATTTCAAATGCATCTCAAACTAAATCAAAACTTAGGAACGATGATTCAAATGTAGCAAGTTCAGATCATTTCAAAGCTGAATCAAAACTAACTTAAACCTGATCAAAGAAGAAAATCAAAAAAAACCCAGAGGAAATGGAAATCTGGAAAACAAAGATTAAATCAAAACAATGCAAAAGAAGATAAAACCTGGAAATGAATTCAAACTAGAAAACAGAAACATCTCAATCTAGAAATAAATCTGTAATCAAGCAAAAGTCAAGCATGTGTTCAAGTTTCAAAGATAATGCAAAGATCAGAACAAAGATTGGAGCAACAAAACAAAAGCAAGTACAGATCAAACTTTTCAAATGCAAGATATTCCAGTTTCAAGCTTCCTTGTATTCTCCGCTCTATCAAACTTCAGGTGAGTAAACACCTATTTAAAAACTTAAATAAATTATAGTCTAATGCTTGTGAAAATTTCTGAGATAATTGATGCTTGCTTGTGAATATTTATATGGTATTTCGGTATGAAAGTTGAAGTATATGATTAAGATATAGGTATGCATGTTGTGTTCTTCCCTGTTCTTGATACAGGGTTTAAATTTTAAAACAAAATTCCAATTCTTCTTATCTGTTCACTGTTAAACTTTGGACTTCAAACAAATTAGTTAAGTTTTAACTTAATCTAGGATTTAAAAATATGTACAAATGCTTTAAATTTAAAAATATGCTAGAATCTGGAAATGCAGTAGCAAATCATAATAACTTGATAAAACCAAATATTGAATTTTATTGATTCAAGTTTATATCTTGAATCGTCTCTAGAAATAGGGACTTTTAAAACAAAAATCAAGATTTTTAGCAGCAGGATGGATGGGCATTTCAGTGTTGACTGGAAATTGTTTTGGGGTAAATTCTGGTGGCTAGGGAATCTATGGTGGTTGGGATCTTGGGTGGAGGTAGTGGAAGGTTCAGGGAGTTCGGCAAAATTGGCCGATGGGGTGCTTGATCATCATGGCGTGGGCGGAAAGTGGATTTAGTTTTTAACCCTAGATTTGGTCAAGCTGGGTATATGGATCACTATTTCGTCTCTGGTAGTTTGAGCTTCATCGGACCAAGGGGAATGGCTTCGCGGATGGTCGAAGATTGCGAGTCTAGAAGGGCAGCGACTCTAGTGGTCGGAGGTGAGTGATCGAGGCAGATTTCTGGTGATATTTTGGGTTCCAGTTTCAACCGCCTTATTTGATTTTGATTCGAAGCTTGGGCATGTGTTTGGATAATCGGGCTCTAATGCTATGGTGACGGATGGTGTGTCGAAGTTATCGAAGATAGCCACCATCGTCGCAGGCGGTTGTGTAGGTGCATAGGGGAGATTCGGCATTTATTGTATAGTGTTGGGTTTTGACTCGAAGGTGGGTTCGAGTTTTTGGGATGGTGACTCAGGTTTGAACTCGAGTGGTTTGTGGGGTTGAGCCTGTAGGGCTTTTAAAACATAAAATTTAATCTAAGTTTTTAAAAATGGGTAGAAAAGATGTTTTACTCAAGGCTAGACCCGAGGGTCTTTGGGTTGAACTCGAAGTAAGGTGATAAGCGGTTTTTAAAAGTTTTAAAAATCAATGTTTTTGAAATTTAAAATTAAATCTAATTTAAATTTTTTTTTGTAAACTTACTTTATATATAATAATTGTTTCTTTAACAATTGGTTATGAAGTTTTAAATTTTGTTTAGGTTAAATTTTGCTAAGTTAAGTTTAAATTAATTTTAAATTTAAAGTAGAAGTGAAATTTTAAGATTTTATAAAAGCAAATTTTAAATTTAAATTGGAACTAGTTTTAAAATTACTACTTGATAATGTTTAAAGTATTTAAAGGAAGTCTTGTTAACTTTAATTTATCAAGTTAATGGTTATTTTGTTTTTGAAAACTTAATTAATGATTTAATTAAGTAATTTTAATTATTAAGATAAATGGATTATTTTTTAAGTTTTAAATGATTTATTACTTAATAAAAGTAATTAAAAGATTAATTACTTAATATAATTAATTAAAGGTTTACTTACTCAATTATTTAAAGGATAATTAATTAATGTGATTAATTAATTAATGTGATTAATTAAAAGGTAATTAATTACTTAAAAATAATTACTTAATTAAAAGAATTTAATTAATGATTTAAAGTTGACTAATCAAGTGATTAAAGGATAATTTCTTAATTTGTGATTTATTGATTAAAATGATTAGGGGTAATCATTTTATTGTTATTAATTAAGGATAATCGATTGCATGATAATTAATTAAGGTAAGTAATTAAGGATAATTAATTAAATAACAATTAATTAAGGGTTGATTAATTATGTAATTAACTTAAAGATTAATTTAATTAATGTATTAATTAAGGACTAATTAATTAATTAAAGGTAATTAATTAAGATAGATAATTAAGGATTAATTTATTAATAATTAATTAATACTAAATGATTTGTAATTAATGAATCAGGATTAAGTAATTAATTCAGGAGTAATTGATTTAATTGAAAATTAAATTGAATTAATTTAGGGGTAAAAATTAATTAATCTTGTTTATAAATGATTATTGAATACTTGGATTGCTTATGAATGTTTGTATTATATGAGATTCCTTGAATTGATTGTACTATCTGATCTGTTATATTTTGTTCTGTGGGTTGAGATGTGTATAATTTATTCATTTATTTGTGATACATTTGTATATTATCTGTGAATCTGTAAATGAACGATAAGCGTTATAGATTATACCGCTTATCGATATTGTTGTGTTTGAATCTGTGATGATTGATGATGTTGCACTATTGTGTAAAACCCCTGGACTACACCATACACACACAAATATGGATTGCACGAGGAAATTGGTTAAGTCACAGATTTTTGAAATAGTTTTAAAAGTTGAATTTTGAATCCAAATGGTTTTGAAAACGGAATTGGGTTAAATATAAAAAGCTTTTGAAAAGGAGTTTTGAACATAAAAGTTATTTGGAATAACTTGATAAAAATTTGAAATTTAAGTACTTTGATTTAAATTTGAATTCAAGATTTAAAATTGAATTCTATGTTTGGAAATTAAGGTTTAAAAAGATTATACGAGTTATGAATGTGTATATATGGGTTTTAAACCAATTTAAAAGTATTGTTTTTGGAATTTAAATTCAACCCAAGTTTATACTTAAAAGGCTTTAACTCATGCAAATGTAATCGAATTTTTCCGAAACAAAAAACTATTTATTTTCAAATAAAGATAGCTTTCATATAAGAAAAGGATTTCCAATTTGTGTTGAAAGTTTTCAAATTTAAAATAGAATTGAAATCGTTTTGAAAGGCTATGAATGAATCTTTGTGAAAGATGGTTGGACCTTGTTTTGAAATTGAAGAGGATTATAAATGGTGTATCTTTTATATAAAAGATTTGAAATGGGAATTATTTTGAAAGTTATGAATGAATCTTTGGAAATGGTTTTAAAAGCTATGAATTGGATCTTTGATTTAAAGACTGGAAGAGTTAATCCAATTTGAAATGGAATTGTTTTGAAAGGCTATGAATGAATCTTTGTGAAAGATTAGTGATCTTTATGAAGTGAATCTTTTTGTTTAAAGATTTGAAAATGGTAATTTGTTAAACCATTTGAAGAAAGGTTTTGGGCAATAAGTTGTGACTTAATTGAGATCCCAATATCCATATGTTTTTAAAATTGGGCGCTCAATATTCGGTTTAGCCAGGAGAGGACTTATGTCACATAAACCATTCCGAATAATGATGCGACATTATGGATAGCATTTGAAGATCGGTGGTGATTCGTAAGCGAAAGGATAACTCGTCGAATGTCTCTGCACCGGTTGATTTCGGGTATAGAGATATAGGATCGATTTCACCCTAGAGGGGGGGGTGAATAGGGTGATGGTATTAATTATAAAAATTAATTGCGGAAGCTTATAAAATGATTTCAACACAGAACACAGAATAATAGCAGCACAGAAAAATAGTAGAATAATAAAATGCAGAAATAGAAGGACATAGAATTTACCCAGCTTCGGCAAAACCCTGCATACGTGCTGCCCCCAAGGTTTCTACTAGAAATTAGATAGACGCTTACACACGTAAACTCGCGACACCCGCTATCGACTAAACCTAACTCTACGCTCAGAACCCTGCCACAATTCAGCCACTGAGTTGCGAATTCTCAAACTACGCCACGTAGTTTGTCCCTTAGTCACACGACTAGAAATTTAAACGGTTTAAAAAGAAAATACAAATTAAAAACAAAACAAAACCCTTAAAAAACAATAGCTCTTATAAAATAGCCATCCCTTTTCTCTTTTTATAATTTTGAGTTCGGCCCTTTTTTTTCGGAGATAGCGGCTCTCTTCTCGTCTTTGCAAATTAGTGCTTCGTCCCTTCGATCCAATTTAGGGTTTTGAAATAGAAGCTGCCGATAGTTGATCGAGCGTATGATTGATTCTGGTCCTCTCTTTGTCGATCATCTGTTTCTTTGAGTTGCTCACTGCTGCTTCTATTTGATCGAGTTCGTCTACGATTTCTGTAAGTACTTTATTCCTTTTGCTTTGCTGCTTTTGGCTTGTTTGAACTCGATGGATTAAAATTGACCGATGATGAATGGTTTATATAGGGTTTGAATCCCTAGATTTGCGTTCGTCTGATTTCTTCAATAATTATGCTTTCGGCCATTCGATTAATTTTTGATGTTGATGATTTTACTGACATAATCAAATTCGTATACTTGGTTGATACTTGCTTCTCACGACTTTAAATCTGAGCTGTTCATTTCTTTATCATCACGTCTCTGACTTGTTCAACATTGACTTCAGCTTGATGTTTTTTTGATTTGGTACGAACTTGATATTGATACTGTGAATTCATATTTCTGCTAGCTTCGGCCTTGACTTCTAATTTCGTGTGATTGCAATTGTTTGCAGCTGCACGTTACCATTGTCATTCTTAAAAAATAGTTGTGGTAGCCATGACCTACAGTCTTCACTGCACCCTTCTTTGCATTGTATATTTGTATGCTTGCCACTGACTTCACTGTAATTTGTTCAACTTGAAATTGTTTCAGGCACTTGTTTATTTTCGACCATTTGTGTCAACCTGCACTTGTTTGATTTTGATAAACTCACGGCTTTGATTTTTATTCTTCACTGTATTCATTGAGATTGTGTTTGAATCGTAGCTGATCATTCACTGTTGCCTGTTGGTCTTCATGTGCCCTTGACTTTTGCCATGCTATTCACTGGTTCGTGTATATGAGAAGTTCTAACTTGCATTCTTTAGGATGTACTCGAGTCTGCTGCATATATGTATGATTGCATCTTGATGCTGTCTTCATGCACTTGATTTGTGACTGTTGTGTCTTTGATGTTGTTGAGCCATGTTGTATGGTCAGTGGTTCTAACCTGATGGTTGATGCATATTGCTTGGACATTTCCATGTATTGTAGTTGTTATCTTATTCATGTTGTATTGATCATTTGTATACATACATTCATGTATGTATATAGGTGTATGTCTGCATTCATCTTTACCACTGAAGTACTTACTGACTTGAGTCTTGCTGCGTTGGCTAGTTTGGTTCACCTGTTTGTTATTTGAATTTGAGACTGTGTTGTTGTTTGCCGAGGTTGTTGTGCACTGACTTGAGCTTCTGGCCTTGATGTCATGGTGTACATGTAAGTCGCATTGCATATGTCTTTACCTTGTACTATCCACTGCCCTTTTTCATATTGCTGGTTCATTGTAGTAGTTGTTAGAATTGGCTTGTGGTCTTGGTTTGGTGCAGTTGCTATGCCTTTGTGCATTTCACTGTGTTCATGCACTTGAACTACTCTCTGGCCTAGCTCGTGCACATATGATTCTTTGAGCTGGCTTTATGTTATTGTTTTGATGACTTGAATGCGGCACTGTTGTATTATGATTTGTACATTGAATTGAATCCAGCTTAAACGCTCGGGTTTGACCTTGTGCTCGTGTCGAGATTTTATTTATATTGCACCTGAGTTGAACCCGTCCTTTTATTTTGGGTTTGACCTTGTGCTCACCTGTCCCTGTAACATTATCAAGTGTATATCGGTGTGCATGGCCTTGTGGCATATACAGTGATACACTGTGTATGTCACAAGGTGTTCATGTATGATGAATTCAAATTTAAATGATGACGAACAACCCAAATAATTGATGCTAATATTATTTTCAAAATTCACATTTTATTTTATATTGCAAAAATATTTCTTTTTCAATTTTTCTGCATAAGTGAATATTTTTGCAGATTGCTCAGATGTTGGATTCTAACTAGAATGAAGTTGAAGATAAATACGAGTGTGAGTGATATGTAGTGAGGTCAACTGTAAATGTAAAATTGTGATGTAATTGAATTTGTATCAAAGTTGTATAGTGAATAGTGAGAGATTGAATTTGTACTATTCAAAATTGTAATAAATATTTGTTTGAATAAAATTTCTGTTTGAATTCAAATTCCGTGTTATTTATTTTTTATTCAGCAAATATTTATTTAGTTTATGAAAAATAAAATAGTACATTAACAAATACATTTACACGAATATATATATATATATATATATGTTTATTATCATCAAACAAAAATCATATAATTGCATATTCAACAATCTCCCCCTTTTGATGATGACAAGTATATATTTAAGATTTTGAATATGTTAAATGTATTTGATCATTGATATGCCCTAATTGCTCCCCCTATTTAAATGCTTCCTCTCCATACAAAGCTACCCCTACATATATGCATACAAATAAAAATATGCAAATGAGCCTAGATGCAAATAGAAAATTATTTGACATTTGCTTGATTTTATTTGGCAAAATCTTAACTTTTCTCTCCCCCTTTTGTTATCAGCAAAAGAGTAATAGTGTTAGAGAAAACAGAGATAAAGTGATCGATATCAATCCAACATTAAAACTCAATTGAATATAAATATTAAATTTCAATAAAAAATCAAACAAAAATCATAAATATTTTGTTAGGCTCATATTCCACTTTTAGAATGATGGGAATGATGTCATCATATAAAACCATACAGTTGTGTCTATTTGTGGTATATTTATATCAGGAATTTGAATATCTACTAACCATGCATAACCGTTAGGACTTTTAAATGAGATTAGTAGTATTCCAATTTTATTTTAAAAAAATGAATTCAAGTATCTTCTAACCACGCATAACCGTGAGGACTTTTAAATGGGAGTAGAATCAACTTGTTTATTTTAAAAATCAACTTTTGATATGCGTTCCATACATGCATAACCGTGAGGACTTTTAAATGAGCATGGAAGCGCATAACAAATTCCATGTAATTCACCCATGCATAACTGTGAGGACTTTTAAATGAGAGTGAATACTTTGGTATTTATTTATTTATTTATTTTTAAAAAAGAAATATAAAATGAAAAACGAACAATTCCCGTTTAAAGTACCACATATCGACAAACTATATAGAATTTTGATGAGTGATGGTCGTTAGAAATATGATAGAGATAGAGATGGTCATAGAATTTTCACCAACAAAAGGTTTTATAACTCTTGTTTAAATTTCTAAAGAAATTTACTAATTATACCGTCTCGAGTCATAATATATGATAAATATCAACACTCATCACTTTTTCAATCACTATTTATCCTTTTGACAATTATTAGGGAGTCAGATTAGTCAAAATAGTCATTTAAAATCAAATTCAAAAATAATGACGAAATCAATTCTTCAAAATGACTAATCTGAAATATGGTCAAAAATGATTTTCTCGAGGGGGTTATATGAGAAAAAAAATTCTATTTGAAAATTATTTGAAATGAAGTATATGTAGATCTTTTCTCTGAAAAATGATGCAGTCACTAAATGTCTTAGCAATCACGTTCAACTAGTAATTTTTCTATCAACTAGATTACCAGTGTAATCTGCATCTGAATTTCTTTTTCACTCAAAATTATCATTAATTGAATTTGATCAACCAAACCATGAAGTGTGCACCAAAAATTTCAAATTCAATTTTAACAACAATTTAAATGACATTCTTTTGAATTTGAATTGAAGCCGTGTTAATAAAAAAAACCATGAATATAGGGTTAGCCAAATAAAAACCAAATGTATTCAACAAAACACAATTTTTAATCCAAACTAATATATATGAAGTAATTCGAAGAATCTAGAGAATTTTACAGTATTTTTGGCATAAGAATATAATTGGCCAACTGTAACAACCCTGGTATTAGTGATTACCTATGATATTAAATTATAACGTTAGTTATAATTTAATATTGAAAATAAAATACCTCATGACAAGGTCGCTGACACCTTTCCAAAGCAGTTCGTCCTCATGACAAGGTCGCTGACACCTTTCCAAGCCATTTTATCATCCCTAACAAGGTCGCTAACACCTCCAAAGCAGTTCGTCCTCATGGCAAGGTCGCTGACACCTCTCAAAGCAGTTCTGTTAGGTAAACATCGTGAATGTCACACATGGAAAGTGTCTCAAAAACTTTCCATTCTGCAATCATCATGGAAACAATAGCTGAATGCTTACGACTCAAACCATCAGCCACTCGATTCCCCTTTCTAGGGGTATACTGAATATCAAAATCATAAGATCACATTGTTTATTTGAAATATAAAAATTAAATAAAATTTATTTTCTCTATTTATTTTCAATATTAAATTATAACTAACGTTATAATTTAATATCATAGGTAATCACCAATACCAGGGTTGTTACACCAACTATTTTGAATAAGTCAGAATCTAAATCATCATCTCATTATTGGCTGCTTTAATTCAGAATATGGTGCAGATTATCACATTTAATATATATCGTTTAAATAAATATACCTTTACCTGTTTTACCTTTACGATATTTTTCGTTGTTGTCCGTTGTGATTCTGTCACCTTTATACTAGGCTAAGGAACTTTGCTTTGTCGCCCGTTGTGTTTCTGGAACAGCCAAAATCCAGAGAACACTGTAGTTGTTCCTTAGCCTGCCACCACACCTACATGGGAAAAGATTTATGTGACCTATTTGTTTTTATAGGTCCATGGTTGTTAGTGGCAGAAAATTTTGAAAAACAATTTTGTAAAGACCCAAAACTATTTATAATTGTTCCCTTCAGCACCCAAATTTGTTTAACTTTGAGAGATTTTATATTTGTGCCTTTTGGAACCCAAATCGGTATAGTTTTCACATGTTTGGGTGTATACCAACAACTATTTTGAGCGAGTCCATATTTTATACAAATCGTGCACATAGAATTAACTTGATTAATATTTCTTTCAACATTTTCAGAATGATTATATCCAAGTCCTTGTCTTACCGTATTAACAGTTTGCTTTCCTAATAGCATATTCAACGATTTTTCACTTTTTGAAAATTTATCTAAAGTCGTTGACAATTGTTGGACTTATGTTTTGAGAAACTCATTTTCGTTTAACAATTGTGTGCACTTTTTAATAGAATTCTCTCTTCTAGTATTTTCATTCTCTTTTAAAATTAGAATTTCATTTTCAAGCGATTTCATTTTAATTTCTTATTTTTTAATTTCTTCATCAAATGTTGGACACTTATCACACTTAGGGATCCTACTTTGGTAGGTTTTAACTAATTGGTCAAGTTGTTCATTTAATTCTATCAAAGTGTCTTTTTGTGATTCAAGTTTTGCGTATTTTCCCTAAGTCGTTCAAAACAACCATTTACTTCGTGGAAATAAATAAGTAATTCAGAGTGAGTAAGTTTTGATACCTCGCTTGGCTCGTCATCGTCGCTATTGGTTATATTTCCATGAAGACACATATCTGCTTTCTCACTCTCACTTCTAGAACTTTGATTATCTTCATCACTTGTATTCCACGTGGCTGCAAAACTTTTCCTTTTTGATTTCTTTTTAAAGTCGCATTGATTTTGAGGGCAATTGGGCTTGATGTGTCCGGGTTGGTTGCACTTGTGACAGATGATCTTATGTTCTTCAGAGTAGTCTAGTGCTTTGGCTATTCTGCTTTACGCTTTTTGACTTCGAGCTGAATTTCCATATTTGTAATTCCACTTTTTGAATTTCTTTATTAATAGCTCTAATTCTGCTGCTGCATCATCATCGTCATCGTCATCTCTTTCAGTTGTTCCTTTAAGAGCTATTGATTTCTTTCGAGTATCTCCTCCTTCACGCTCTTCCTTGAATTTCATTTCTAGCTCATAAGTGGTGAGATTTCCGATGAGTTCTTCGACTTTCATTTGTTTCAAATCTTTTGATTCTTAAATGGCAGTCACTTTGGCTTCAAAACTTCGTGGAAGGACTCTGAGGATTTTTCGGACTATCTCTAACTCTGTATATGATTTTCCAAGAGCTTTTGATTTGTATACGATATTGGAAAGTCATCAATGCATCTCTTTGAAATCTTCTTTCTTCGCCATTGTGAAGTTCTCGTATTCGCTGCATAGCATGGCAAGGCGTGATTCTTTGACTTGAGATGTTCCTTTGTGAGTCACGTCTAGTATGTGCCATATTTTCTACGCAGTTAGACAATGTGAGACACGATTAAATTCAAATTGGTCCAATGAACAGATAATAGAATTCATAGCTCTAGCATTAGTATTTTGTAATTTATTTTCTAGTTCTGTCCATTGATTCTTTGGTTTCTCTATTTCTTGATTTTCTACAGTTATAGTTGGTGCTCTATAACCTGTCTCAACAATATTCCAAGCGTCGATGGTTTTCAGAAAAATTTCCATCCTATTTTTCCAATAAGCATATTCACCATTGAACATTGGTGGTCTAACTATGGATTGACCCTCAGCGAAAGCAGTATTAAAAGAACCCATTTTAAAAATTCAACTTTTTAAAACAAAAATTGGTTTTTGTAAAAACAAATTTTTAAAACAAAAACGACTTTTGTTCCTAGCTTTGATACCACTTGTAGGATCGATTTCACCCTAGAGGGAGGGTGAATAGGGTGATGGTATTAATTATAAAAATTAATTGCGGAAGCTTATAAAATGATTTCAACACAGAACACGGAATAATAGCAGCATAGAAAAATAGCAAAAAATAAAATGCAGAAATAGAACGATATAGAATTTACCCAGCTTCGGCAAAACCCTGCCTACGTGCTGCCCCTAAGGTTTCTACTAGAAATTAGATAGTTAGATGCTTACACACGTAAACTCACGACACCCTCTATTGACTAAACCTAACTCTACGCTCAAAACCCTACCACAACTCAGCCACTGAGTTGCGAATTCTCAAACTACGCCACGTAGTTTGTCCCCTTGTCACACGATTAGAAATTTAAACGATTTAAAAAGAAAATAAAAATTAAAAACAATTTAAAAACAAAACAAAATCCTTAAAAAA
Source organism: Allium cepa (assembly GCA_030765085.1). Taxonomy (NCBI): domain Eukaryota; kingdom Viridiplantae; phylum Streptophyta; class Magnoliopsida; order Asparagales; family Amaryllidaceae; genus Allium; species Allium cepa. The sequence goes on along the minus strand of CM060941.1, from coordinate 761,712,174 downwards.
CAATAGCCCTTATAAAATAGCCAGCCCTTTTCTCTTTTTATAATTTTGAGTTTGGCCCGATGTTTTTTTTTTAAGATAGCGGCGGCTCTCTTCTCGTCTTTGTAAATTAGGGCTTCGTCCCTTCAATCCAATTTAGGGTTTTGAAACAGAAGCTGCCGATAGTTGATCGAGCGTATGATTGATTCTGGTCCTCTCTTTGTCGATCGTCTATTTCTTCGAGTTGCTCACTGCTGCTTCTATTGATCGAGTTCGTCTACGATTTCGGTAAGTAATTTATTCCTTTTGCTTTGCTGGTTTTGGCTTGTTTGAACTCGATGGATTAAAATTGCCGATGATGAATGGTTTATATAGGGTTTGAATCCCTAGATTTGCGTTCGTCTGATTTCTTCAATAATTGTGCTTTCGGCCATACGATTAATTTTTGATGTTGAGGATTTTACCGACTTAATCAAATTCATATACTTGGTTGATACTTGCTTCTCACGGCTTTAGATCTGAACTGTTCGTTTCTTTATCACCACGTCTCTGACTTGTTCAACATTGAATTCGGCTTGATGTTTTTTTATTTGGTACAAACTTGATATTGATACTGTGAATTCATGTTTCTGCTAGCTTCGACCTTGACTTCTGATTTCGTGTGCTTGCAATTGTTTGCAGCTGCACGTTGCCATTGTCGTTCTTAAAAATAGTTGCTGTAGCCATGACCTACAGTCTTCACTGCACCCTTCTTTGCATTGTATATTTGTATGCTTGCCACTGACTTCGCTGTAATTTGTTCAACTTGAAATTGTTTCAGGCACTTGTTTATTTTCGACCATTTGTGTCAACCTGCACTTGTTTGATTTTGATAAACTCACGGCTTTGACTTTTATTCTTCACTGTATTCATTGAGATTGTGTTTGAGTCGTAGCTGATCATTCACTGTTTCCTGTTGGTCTTCATGTGCCCTTGACTTTTGCCATGCTATTCACTGGTTCGTGTATATGAGCAGTTCTAACTTGCATTCTTCAGGATGTACTCGAGTTTGCTGCATATATGTATGATTGCATCTTGATGCTGTCTTCATGCACTTGATTTGTGACTGTTGTGTCTTTGATGTTGTTGAGCCATGTTGCATGGTCAGTGATTCTAACCTGATGGTTGATGCATATTGCTTGGACATTTCCATGTATTGTAGTTGTTATCTTATTCATGTTGTATTGATCATTTGTATACATACATTCATGTATGTATATAGGTGTATGTCTGCATTCATCTTTACCACTGAAGTATTTGTGGACTTGGGTCTTGTTGCGTTGGCTAGTTTGGTTCACCTGTTTGTTATTTGAATTTGAGACTGTGTTGTTGTTTGCCGAGGTTGTTGTGCACTGACTTAAGCTTCTGGCCTTGATGTCATGGTGTACATGTAAGTCGCATTGCATATGTCTTTACCTTGTACTGTCCACTGCCCTTTTTCATATTGCTGGTTCATTATAGTAGTTGTTAGAATTGGCTTGTGGTCTTGGTTTGGTGCAGTTGCTATGCCTTTGTGCATTTCACTGTGTTCATGCACTTAAACTACTCTCTGGCCTAGCTCGTGCACATATGATTGTTTGAGCTGGCTTTATTGTTATTGTTTCCATGACTTGAATGCGACACTGTTGTATTATGATTTGTACATTGAGTCGAATCCAGCTTAAACGCTCGGGTTTGACCATGTGCTCGTATCGAGATTTTATTTATATTGCACCTGAGTTGAACCCGTCCTTTTATTTTGGGTTTGACCTTGTGCTCACCTGTCCCTGTAAGATTATCAAGTGTATATCGGTGTGCACGGCCTTGTGGCATATACAGTGATACACTGTGTATGTCACAAGCTGTTCGTGTATGATGAATTCAAATTTAAATGATGATGAACAACCCAAATAACTGAGGCAAATATTATTTGCAAAATTCACATTTTATTTTATATTGCAAAAATATTTCTTTTTCAATTTTACTGCATTAGTGAATATTTTTGCAGATTGCTCAGATGCTGGATTCTAATTGGAATGCAGTTGAAGATAAATACGAGTGTGAGTGATATGTAGTGTGGTCAACTGTAAATGTAAAATTGTGATGTAATTGAATTTGTATCAAAGTTGTATAGTGAATAGTGAGAGCTTGAATTTGTACTATTCAAAATTGTAATAAATATTTGTTTGAATAAAATTTCTGTTTGAATTCAAATTCTGTGTTATTTATTTTTATTCAGCAAATATTTATTTAGTTTATGAAAAATAAAATAGTACATTAACAAATACATTTACACGAATATATATATGTTTATTATCATCAAACAAAAATCATATAATCGCATATTCAACAAGAGATTTGATCACCCTTTGTGATGGGGAGTCTGCACATGATTAGGGATTAACCGGATTTGCAAGGGCATCTTTGTGAAGTGCCTTCGTTTCTGTTTGAACTCGAAATAGACTTGTATGGATGTACGTCCGACAATACATTTTGAGATGTAAAGCTGGTTTCTATTAAATACATTTATGTTTGGTGGCGGAGAATTTATTCTCTTAGCTTAACACCCTTCTCTGAGACGTACGAGCTCAGAGGTTATGTAGTTTATGGTCACTAGTGATACATTCCCAATTTGATAGTGTGGCATCTGAGTGCTGCTGAGTGTTTCTGATCATTTGTTGATCGAAGCATGTCTTTTGAGAAAAGCATGGCTTTGTGGACGAGACCTCGTCGGACCTCACTCCCCGAAAATGGTCGAAACCGAAAAGATGCGGCAAGGTTGCAGGGGTCGCGCCCCTAGGGTATGTTCATTTCATCTGGAAAAGGGTGGTATCATGGTATGGATCCCAGATACTTATCCTGTGATTACTGCAAATACATTTCTTTGTGGTTGTTGGTGTCGAGCTCTCGGATAAAGGTAGTAAATGACCGAGGATGGCATATCTTTAGTTGTTACTCCCGGAAAGGGGGTAAACCGGCCTTGTGTTGGCAGAGAGCCGGGTAGGTTCTCGGGGCATCCCTCCAGAGGCGTTCCCATATGGAAATAGGAAGTTCCTTAGCCTGACCATTTGTTGGAAATCCAAAGAAATAATACGCGCCCTGTATGATTTTAGTTGTATAACTTGCCATGAAATGTGGCGGTAACTTGCTATTGAACATGGTGGCTATAGTAGGCATACGATTATGGTTGTATGCTGGCTAAGATTAATATTATACTTTCGAAAGGTTTTCTGTACTATGCACTAATATCAAATGCCATTCGCGAATTAAGCATTTTTGACTATCATAAGGAGAAATCTCCTCCAATTCTGCGTTTGCATGGTGTGTGTGGCGGGAGGCCTTATGGTAGTTTCATTTTCCAAAAAGCATCGTGGATTTCTTTTACATCTTTTGTTTGTTTGTTTTAAAGATAAAACTGTTATGTTTGCTCACACCAGTCCTATGACTGGCCTGGAGTTTATTGTTTCCTTCCTAAACTCTGGGTGCCCATAATTTTCCACATGGGCTGTCTAGAGTTGGGTTTTTCAGATAATCAAATAGTAGGTGTTGTTTCGATAGCCTTCGAAGCCTTTGGTTTTGGCGATCGCATTTTCTACACTTCAGCATTTATGACTGACCTTGCTTAATACAACATGATGGTGGATTCTCGCTTCACGTTTGGAAAGCTTGTTGGTGGATTCTAGCTGTTTGTAGTCATTCTAGTCTTGGAGCATCGGCAATGGTGTTGCGGTAAATTGGAGTATCTTTCTTATGGACTTCTGAAGATATTATCTTTTAGAGTTGTTCCTTACTGTTGTACCTTATATCTCTGATAGATGTTGATATCATTTGTATCATTATTGTAATCAACTGTCGTGTATCAATAATATTATTCTTTATCTTCCGCTTGTTGTTATATTTAATGTGTTATAAGCTCCGACGAACCAGATTCGACGTTTGAATCTACGGTATTGGAATACGGGTGAAGTACGGGTGTCGATTTTCGAATGCGAAAATGAGTCGTCACATATATCATGTAATTATATTGTATTTAGATTTTTCAAAATGCTCTCCGTACAAATAATACTCTGTCGAAAATCCAGAAAAATCGACACTTAGAAAAATTTATCGTATGCGAAAATAGAAAGTCATTAATTGAATCTATTTAATATAATAGCATATGATGAGATGAGTTGTAGGGTGTGAAAGCCACATAGAGGAAATGAGTAAGTTTTTGTCTGTTAGAAGTGCGTAGGACAGAAAAAAAGTCAAAGTATGGTTGTATATGACGTTTCTCTATAAGAACTTGTGAGGATGCAATTTTCTTAAGAAGAAAGCCCATAACAACCCTCTTTCTGCTCTGTAGATTAAATAAATTTAATTAAAATGAAAATGATTGAATTTAATTTTCTTGATAATTAATCATTTGAAAATAAATTTTAGGATTAAATTTTATTTGATAAAAGATTTGCTTTACTAAATTGAATTAATATAATAAAATTCCATTCAAATAATATATAGAAATTGAGTAAACTATTTTAATTAAATATAAAATACTTCTATAAGTATAAATCAATGGAATTTTTTTTAAATAAATTAAAAGGTGTTGTAAAATGAAATGAAAAGAAAATTTAAAATAGACTGGATTGAATAAAATCAAGGCCTAACCCAAATCAACCCTATTCTTTTTCTGATTGATTCTAGAATGCTCCCATCGCTCTCAAGTCCAACCCAACCCACTTTCCTCCCTCTCATTCTAGTATCTTGTCCTAGCTCTCAAATCACTCGTAAAATAAAATTTCATATAATATTAAAAAAATCTTGACCTTAGAGGTATGTGACCGAAGGGATGGCGGTGATGTCGAGGGGAAGGAGCTACCAAAACTAGCAAGGGTAGGGGGATCGCGATCGAGCAGGCATCATGAGGAGGTCATGGTTGATGACTGGTTGAGGTCGCATGCTTGTTCTAAGGAAGAGCCACGACCTATTTATGCTTAGGAGAAAGGGAAGCATGACGTGGTCGGGCAACTTTGGTAGCCTTCGAAGATGGTGAAGAGTCGGTCGTTATAGGATAGCCATGCAGGTTGGATGCTTGAGTCAGATGCTGGAGGCTACAAGTCGAAAAATGGGAGGAGATGGTGGCTAAGACAATGGGCTGAAGCGGCATAACACGAGTCATCATTGCAAGCATTGTCTGGTGAGTTTGCTCACTCGGGTCTATGTTCTATCTTCAACTATTTGATTTGTGTACCATAATATAGTTGATATCGACTTAATTTAGTAAATATTGACATTATTCTAGTCGTGTTAAATAATTAGTCGAGTTTATTGGTGTTGGTTGGGTGAGTTATCTTGATAACTCACAACTATGATTTATATTCTACTATCTTTGAATTCATCGATTGTTTAGTGTTGATTTGTTTGTTGGTATGGATTAAATTTTGGGAAGTTAAATTGTATTGTTGTAGATTGATTATTATTGTGACGAGATCACAATAAAAAATTGATTGGAAGGGGAATATATCGATATAGAAGATTTTAAAGAAAATTAAATATTTTTGGAAACAAATGGTAGATTTTCAAATGATTTATATTTAAACTAGAAATATTATTTATGATAGAAAATTACTTAAGTGAATTATTTTGAGAATTGTGTGAATATAAATTGTTTGGAAAATAATGAATATTTGGAATTTGATTAAATAAGTTAAATTTTACAATACTTATATTTTTCTCATTTTTATTGGTTATAAATTTTTTAAAGGGTGATTGTGGAATGATATTTGAAATTGATATTTTTAAAAGTGATAAATTAATTTTATTTTTGAATTAATAAATTGAGAGTTTATAAAAATAATATTTTAAGGCTACAGTAGTTGAATGCAATTTATTTATTGTATGAAAAGTATTAATTAGGGGATTTATTATCTAAATGTTGTAAGTAAGTTTTGGAAGTAATCTCTTTTGTATTTGATTATTTTAAATAACAAGGGAAATCAAACTAGAAAGCATATGAAAACATATTTATAGAAGTTTTCCAAGTCAATTACTATGGAAAGTTAATTTTGGGATTTTGCTATATAAGTAACTTGTTACAAATTAATGTTATTGCATCAAAACTTATAAAGGTTTTACATAAATTAAAATTTTGGTTTGACAAATTACTTTGTTTAAAAATGCTTTGAAATTTAAATGTGGGTTTAAAGAGATTAGTTTTGGAATTTTATAATATGGTTTTACCATGCAATTATTTTCAGTTGGGAATCCACATTTGGAGTATGGAATTATTTAGATTTATTGTTTAAAGGAAATAATTATAAAACATCTTTGATACTATTATCATTAAGAGTGATTTTAAAATTTACGAATTATTTCAAAAAAGAGTTCAAGTGATTTGGAATTGAATTGAGTTTACTTCCCTATAATTATAAAAGAAATTCGAGAAATATTTATTTTCGAAACTATAAAGGGATTATGGGGTAGAATAATAATTTTATAATTTAATTTTCTTTCAATTGAATATTGATATTTGAAATTGTTGGGAGATTTTGAGAAAAAATGATTTAAAAACCCCCATTCTGAATCAATTGTATAAAGAAGATTTATATTTCTTTATAACGAGGAATTATACTAAATAGAGCTGTAGTAACTTATGTATGGGAGTTGCGGTAATATTTCTTTAGTTATTCTTTGGACTTGTTATATAGAATAATATCTATAAAATTCTAGATTGTAGGGAAGTTGAGTAAACGGATCGATAACACCATCTGATATGGAACATCCGATGACATTGTCTGGTATGTGACATTGGTGATGCTATTCTATTTACTCTTCTGAGTTCTGGTATATGATATTCTTATGAGTATGGAGTGTAGTTTACGAGCATTGAGTAAACGATTGTGTGACAATAGATGGTATGATACATTTGTGTGATATTAGTTTGTTTACTTTCTGTAAGTGAGGGGAACTTATTTTGTTGAATATGCGAGTATATGATTTTTTCTTGATGATAATAAATATATATATCTATATATTCATTTAAATATATTTGTTAATGTACTATTTTATTTTACACGTAATTAAATAAATATTTGCTGAATAAAATAAATAACACATAATTTAAATTCAAACGGATATTTTATTCAAGCAAATATTTATTACAATTTTGAATAGTACAAATTTGAGCTCTCACTATATATACACACAATTTCAATTACAATACAAGCTCAATTACATCACAATTTTTCATTTACATTTGCACCTAACTATATTTCACTTACTCACTCGTATTTATCTTCAAACTTCATTCCAGATTGAATCCAGCATCTGAGTTATCTGCAAAAATATACACTGAGGCAGTAAAACTGAAAATGAAATATTTTTTGCAGTATAAAATAAATTGTGCATTTTGAAAATATTATTTGCCTCAGTCATTTGTGTTGTTCGTCATCATTTAACTCTGAATTCATCAAATACGTATAACTTGTGACATGCATAGTTTATCACTGTATATGCCACAAGGCCGTGCATACCGATATACACTTGATAAAATTATAGGGATAGGTGAACACAAGGTCAAACCCAATCAAAAGAAGGGTTCAACTCAAGTGCAATACAAATAATGTCACGGGACGAGCACAAGGTCAAACCCTAGCTTTTTGCTGGATTCAACGCAGTGGTGCACATGTTAACCAGAATGCGGAACAAACAAACCCATTGCAACTTCAAACAAAAACAGAGCATGCACTTATATACATATGAGACAGCAACTATTTTGACAAAGAAAGACAGTCAAGTTCAAATGCATATATAACATAGCACTAATATACATAAATGAATGCCACGACTCCGGAGGAACAAATATGATCTGGGACGAATCAGAAAGCAACATGAACAACCAAAGTTCATATGCAGACCAACAATAAAACATGGAACCAACCAAAGCCATGATTGTCAAGGAATGGAACAGTTCAAAATCAAAGCCGTGATAATCAAGGTAACAAAATATACGGTTTTGAACAAGTAAGAAATCATCATAGCCATCAATGCAAAATCAAACGTCCAAGAAAATTATCAGACAAACGACAAAATAGGAATTTGAATCCTATATAAACGTTTAACATCATCGGTAGAAAAACCACCGAGTTCAAGCAAGCAAATCAGAAAAAGAAAAAGGCATAAATTACATACCGAAGTAAAATCGAACTCGATCGAGCAGCCAAGTGCAACTCGTGGAGACGATCGACTGTCGAAGCAAATCAGAAGAACAACAATTGTAATCGATCAACAATCAATCAGCTTCTTCAAAATTAACAAAAGTCCTAATATTCACAGCATTCGTTTTTATTCACCAAGGAAGTAGATATGACTGAAGATAATAAGTGATAAACTAAACACATACGGGGCAAAGAAAGAAAAAGGAGAGCACACTTAAATGGGCTAAGAATCCTTTTTATTTAAAAGGGCTTTGTTTTTATTTTTATATAGTTTTGTTTTTTTACTTTTGTAATTTTTTGTTTGAAAATTGTGTATCTGCTAGTCATATGACTAGGGACAAACTATGTGGCGTAGTTTGAGAATTCGCAACTTAATGGCTGAGTTGTGGCAGGGTTTTGAACATAGAGTTAAGGTTAGTCGATAGCAGGTGTCGCGAGTTTACGTATGTAGGTGTATGGCTGCTTAATTTTAGTAGAAACCTTGGGGGCAGCACGTAAATAGGGTTTTGTCGAAGCTGGGTAAATCTATGTGTTCTATTTCTGCATTTATTATTCTGCTATTATCTGTGCATATTATGCTATGTCTGAGTTGAAATTATTTTATATAAACTTCTGTAATAATTTTTATAATTAATAGTATCACCATATTCACTCCCCTCTAGCATGAAATCGATCCTACAAGTAGTATCAGAGCGGGGTTCAAAAGCCATTTTTGTTTTAAAATTTTGATTTTTAAAAAACCATTTTTTGTGCTACAAATTTTTTTTTTAAAATGGCTTCTTTTAATAATGTTTTTTTTAGGGTCGGTCCAATATTATTCCTTCTGTTTTTGATGGAACAAATTTTTTTGAATTGGAAATTAAAAATGAAATTTTATTTAAAATCTGTCAATCTTAAATGTTGGAATATTATTGAAAATGGGTGTGATATAACAGACGAGAAAATTACTTCGATTAATGCTCTTACTATGCATATAATATATTCTTATATTAATCAAGATAATTTTAACTTTGTCTCTCATTGTGAAAGTGCACAGGAAATCGATGCAATATATGGTGCGAAAGTCAACAGCAACGAGAAATCCTCCACAATCGGCTCAGTTAAAGAAACGTGCTTAACAGGATTGGTAAAAAGCAGTAGTGATGGGGATGATGATGATGGAGCAGCTAAGTTGGGGATACTAATGAAGAGATTCAAAGTGGAACTGCAAATACAGAAATCCGGCTCTAAATCAAAAATTGAAAAGTAGAATAGTCAAAGCACTGGACAATCTAGAAGAACGGGAGATCATCCGTCACAAGTGCAACAAACCCGGACACATCAAGCCCAATTGTCCTCAGAATCAACACGACCAAGAAAAGAAATAAAAAAGAAGAAGTTTTGCAGCCACGTGGAACAAAAGTGATGATGACTATAAAACTTCTAGTTGTGAGAGGGAGAAAACAGATTTGTGCCTTTGAGGTGATATAATCGATAGCGATGATGACGAGCCAAGTGAGGTATCTAAACTTACTCACTCAGGATTACTTATACATTTCCAAGAAGTAAATGGCTGTTTTGAACGACTTAGGGAAAGATACGCCAAAAATGAATCACAAAGAGATACTTTGATAGAATTAAATAAACAACTTGATCAATTGGTTAAAAACTATCAAAGCAAAAGCCTTAAGTGTGATAAGTTTCCAACATTCGAAGAAGAGATTAAAAAATCAGAAATTAAAATTAAATCGATTGAAAATGAGATTCTGATTTTGAAAGAAAGCGAAAACACGAGGAGAGAAAATTCAATTAAAAAGTGCACACAATTATTCGACAAAAATGAATCACTAAAAAAACAAGTCCAACAACTGTCAACAACTTTCGAAAATTTTGTCCAAAAAAGAAAGATCGTTGAATATGATATTAGGGAAACAAACTGTCAATACAAATAGGCAAGGACTTGGATATAATCAATCTGAACTTGATAGAAACAAAATTAATCAAGTCAATTCCATTTGTACAATTTGTAGCAAATTTGGACATAATCAAAATATTTTTTGGTATGGAACCAAATACGTGAAAACTACACCAATTTGGGTTCCAAAAGGCGTAAATATAAAATCCCTCAAAGTCAAACAAATCTGGGTGCCGAAAGGAACATATACAAATAGTTTTGGGTCTGCACAAACATATTTTTCAAAATCATTTGCCACTAACAACCATGGACCTATAAAAACAAATAGGTCACAAAAATACTCTCTCGTGTATGTGTGGTGGCAGGCTAAGGAACAACATCAGTGTTATCTAGATTCTGGCTGTTCCAGATACCCAATGGGTGACAAATCAAAGTTCCTTAGCCTAGTACAAAGGTGGTAGAATCACAATGGGCAACAACGAAAAATTATCATAAAGGTAAACACATGTAACAGTATATTTATTTTGAACGATTATATTAAAATTGATAATCTGCACCATAATCTAAATTAAATCAGCCAGTTATGTGATAAAGAAATGAATGACGATAATGATTCTGACTTTTTCAAAATTATTGGCCAACTATTCTTTTATGCCGAGAACACTACAATCCTTAAAGTACTTCATATAGATTAATTTGAATTAATGATTGTGTTTAATTGATTGATGACAATACATTTGGCTAACTCTATATTCACAGTTTTTGTTTATTGGCACGGCTTCAATTAAAATCTAAAAGAATTTCAATGATGTAATAACGATTTCATGGGAATTTGTTGAAACTTCACATTCTGGTCTATAACATCCAACTAACGGTAATCTCGAGTGAAAGAAAAATTCAGATGTAGATTACATTGGTATCTAGTTGATAGAAAAGTTACTGGTGGAACGTGATTTATGTTGAGATATTAAGTAACTGCATCATTTTTCAAAGAAAATATCTGCATATTTTTCATTTCAAATAATTTTCAATTAGCAGATATTTTTCTTAGAAAACCCTTTCTAGAAAATCATTTTTGTTGACCTTATTTCGGATTAGTCATTTAAAAAAAATTGATAATTATCTTTGGATTTGATTTTAAATGATTACATTAACTAAACTGACCCCCTACTAATTATCGAAAAGATAAATAGTGATTAGAAAAGTGAATACTGTTGATCATATATTATAACTCGAGACAATATAATTAGTAAATTTCTCTAGAAATTTAAACAAGAGCTATAAAAACTTTTTATTGGTAAAAATTCCATGACCATTTCTATTTCTATCATATTTCTATCAACCATCACTCATCAAAATCTAATATAGTATGTCAATATGTGGTATTTTAAACGGGATTCATTCGTTTTTCATTTCATTATATTTTTAGAAAATAAAAACATCCAAAGTATTCACTCTCATTTAAAAGTCCTCACGGTTATGCATGTGTGAATTATTTGGAATTTTTAACTATGTGCTTCCATGCTCATTTAAAAGTCCTCACGGTTATGCATGTATGGAACGGATATCAAAATTGATTGATTAAATAGACAAGTTGATTCCAATCCCATTTAAAAGTCCTCACGGTTATGCGTTGTTAGAAGATACTAGAATTCACTTTTTAATAAAAATTTGGAATACTACTAATCTCATTTAAAAGTCCTAACGGTTATGCATGGTTAGTAGACACTCAAATTCCTGACATAAATACACCACAAATAGACACAACTATATAATTTTATATGATGACATTATCCCTATCATTCTAAAGTGGAATATGCGTCAAAAAGAGTATTTACGATTTTTGTTTGATTTTTTATTAAAATTTAATATTTATACTCGATTGGGTATTGATGTGTATTAATGTCTATCACTTGATCTCTTTTTTTCTAACATTATTACTCTTTTGCTGATAACAAAAGGGGGAATGAGAATATGAATTCAGATCCTATATAAACGTTTAACATCATCGGTAGAAAAACCATCGAGTTCAAGCAAGAAAATCAAAAAAAGAAAAGGCATAAATTACATACCAAAGTAAAATCGAACTCGATTGAAGCAGCCGAGTGCAACTCGAGGAGACGATCGATTGCCGAAGCAAATCAAATGAATAGCAGTTGTAATGTATCAATAATCAATCAGCTTCTTCAAAATTGAAAAGCCCTAATATTCACAGTAGCCATTTTTATTCACCAAGGAAGTAGATATGGCTGAAGATAATAGTGATAAACTAAACGCATACAGGGGAAAGAAAGAAAAAGGAGAGCATACTTAAACGGGCTAGTTTCTCATTTAAAATTTGGGCTAAGAATCCTTTTTATTGAAAAGGACTTTGTTTTTATTTTTATATAGTTTTGTTTTTTCTTTTGTAATTTTTTGTTTGAAAATTGTGTAATTACTAGTCGTGTGACTAGGGACAAACTATGTGGCATAGTTTGAGAATTCGCAAACTAAGTTGTGGCATGGTTTTGAGCGTGGAGTTAAGGTTAGTCGATAGCGGGTGTCGCGAGTTTACGTGTGTAAGTAGCTGACTACTTAATTTCTATTAGAAACCTTAGGGGCAGCACGTGAGCAGGGTTTTTCCGAAGCTGGGTAAATCTGTGTATTGTATTTATGCATTTATTATTCTGCTATTATCTGTGCTGCTTTTTTATACTATATCTGAGTTGAAATTATTTTATATAAACTTCCGCAATAATTTTTATAATTAATAGTATAACCATATTCACCCCCTCTAGGGTAAAATCGATCCTACAATTTTACAGGTTAATGTCTAAAGGAATGGTCCCTTGTGTGCCAACTTGTGTTGTGCGCTATTTATCCAAATAGACTAGAGCCCATCCTAGCTGGCTGATCGTGGGGTCATGCCCTAAATCCATGGCATCACCTTACTATTTATATATGTGATATGTGTTGATGTTTAGATTGTGTGATCATATGAATCAATGCCACATCAGCCAAATAGTGTGTTACCTTTGGGCAGTAGGCTAGTGACCGTAGAGTATAGATGAATGTAGTGTCATGATGACCGAGAGTAACTAGGACTGTGGGTGTGCTGTAAGTGATGCATGTTGTCCCCTAGAGCATCTTGTTTGCTATGTAGCTCCCATCTGGACTATGTAAAATTATATGATTATGTTATATCATTTAGATACCCCTTATAGACATCTATTCCGGGGCGAAGACCTCTTAACCCATTGGAGTGTGTTGAGTGATGTGAGACTCCCAATTGGATTATGTGGTTTAATATATTTAGACATACGATACCATGCTTATAGCACATCACTTGATTGTGCGCTTGTTGATAGTTGATTCCCTTTTGTTTTATGAGTGCATTAGTTGATGATTGGATATTTAGCGATCCACCCAATATGTTATGGTTTTATTAATAGGTGTTATAATTGGATGTTTGGATATATGGATGTTTATTTATTTATGAGATGTGATGTTTATTTTGAAAGGACGATGATTTGTGCATGGTATGATATATGTGATATACTTGAGATGTTTACACATATTTATTAGATATATTTATAGCACTATGCCCATTATTATTATACACCGACATCCACATTCTAAGCATAGTCTGATCCGTGTGTTATTTACATAATACTTGAGTCGGTGCAAGATGCTACAGGTTCAGGGATGAAGAGACAAGATTATGATTTTTGGGCGTAGGCGGAAGAATAATTTACTAGTTGATTAGTGTATTGTTGTATATTTTATAGCCTTATGCATATGGATGACGTTGAGATGTATGTATTGGATTTATACATTGTTTATTTTTAAGAAAGTGGGAGTTTGATCATTTTTAAACCCCAGTCAGACTCGTGTATATTTTATATTATATATGTTCGTTACATTGATGGCTCTGTGATCTTTTTGATTTATATTATATTGTGTATTGTTCTATCCTGAAATCATACATGTTTATTGCTTTGTGCCGATAATATGTACATACATGTGAGCTGTTTATGTTTTTTGAGATATGTACCGGTATTAGTCCAAGGGAATATCCACATCTGTAAGGCTGATATCACCTCCGTATTATTAGATGAAATTACACCGTAATACTCTTTGTTAGTTTGGGTATGAGAAGGGTGTTACAGTTAGGTCGATGTACAAAGCTCTTAGGGCTAGGCACTACTAGCTTGTTGCGGACCACACCAGTACCTGCAAGAATAATGAGATGGATAAATGATTCCAAGGCCATACAAACGAGTCAGCCTATTTTTTGCTTTGTAAGAAAATGAGAAATAGACTTTATATCTTTTTTCAGGCTTATATATTGCTCATACATAATGTTATCTAACCCGAGGTTATTTGCGTTGCTTTTTATATTCTCGGGTACTCTTAATTTGGTAGATTAAGAGTTGGACAAGGTGATAATTGTAACGACCCGCTATTTTGAACCATTCAAATCGATATAAACCACACATGTCAAACTTGAGTTGTTCAAAATAATATATTGTTATATATATTTGGCAAAACATAGAAAATATGGTAAAAAAATCAATCGTAGAATTACAAACACAGAGCAATACAAAAATACACAACGGAATAGATAAATAGTAGTTCATAAAGCTGCTACAGGAACAATAGAGTCCAAGACAAAAGACAACAGAAGTCCAAATACACAAGTCTCTAATACATATACAAATAAGAAGTCTAAACATAAATAACTGAAACAACAGAATAACTGGAAAGCGAATAGATAAGATTGATCTCCAAACCAAGCTCTAAGCTTCAAAATGTGAGTCTCAAATTCTGTAATACTTAGGTTGACCCGAGCATAAAGCAAAACATAAAATACTCGAGTCAGGATTAACAATCTTATGCAAGTAAAACAACTCAAGTTAAATGTCCAAATGAAATGCAGTATCTTAAAGAATGTTTGGGATTTCCATCCTTTAAGTATTCATGGAAATATCTACATACATAATACAGTACGCTACACAAATAATGTCTATAGTAAAGTAAAACATTAAAGTAGCGTTGAGGCATTATCCGTATCCATCTTAACACATTTTATACATTCCTATAGTCTATACAATACTGTAAGCTCCACCAAACCGATGGTTTACCTAGAGGGGACTCCATAGGTACGGTACAAAACAAACTCGTAGAGGGTGCGATAAGGCATTGGACAAGGCACGTGAGGCAATGCCAGGGTAGGATTCCACCGTTTGCACTCCTGGACTGGTGGTAACGCATAGCAGCTACTACCGTCTATCTCGAGACACACTCCCAAATCAAAGGTGCACTCAATCAAATCATAAGTAATAGAATGGTGTCAAAGAAGCATGCTCGATTAGAGATGCGACCTCACTTGGCCCGGTATAGCTCCTATTTTAGCCACATCAAGCACACTCATGGAAGTTAGGGCTACGTTAATACCTCATACAGAATCGTCGCCAAACCATCCTAGTTCGTTTTGGAATCTCCACCACTTACACAGTTGTTAAAGTGGTTTCGGTATTGGCAGAGAGTATGACAATATCTGATCCCGATCTCTTTAACAACCAAACGCTTATTTCACACCGTGTCAATTCATTTCAAATAGTTCATATTCATATCAAAATATCAAATTCACTTCAAAATCATATTACTTTCGAAATCATTTCACTTTCGAAATCATATCCACTTTAAAAAAAATATCATATTCATTTTAAAAATCATAACCACAAAATAGGTTAAACCATCATATCAAAATATTCACATTTTAAATCATTAAATCAAAATCATAATAGTTCCAACTTTAAACATTTTGAATACTGAATGTAGTATATATATTGGAATAGTTATACATTAAAAATAGTTTATATTTTAAAAATACGTTATAGATTGAAATAGTTTATATATTAGAAATTGTCTATATATTAAAATAGGTTATAGATTGAAATAGTATATATATTAGAAATAGTTTATATCTTAAAATAGGTTATATATTGAAATAAATATATTAATTTAAATATTTAAAACATAATATATTTTATTTTTATTAAATTTTATTAAATTAAATCTTATGTATGTACAAAAGTTACTAAAGTTATAAGTAAAACCTTAAAGTTTACATTTTAAAAACTCAATATATAAATTTAGAATTCTTAAAATTATATATGTTTTAAAATAAAATCTTTATATTAAATTTAAAAATCATTTTCCTTTTTTTCCAAACACATCTTTCCAAAACTTCAAAAATCACTTAAAAAAACAGACCAACGGTGTCCATATATAGTTAGGTTCAAGTGATACGGATATTTATCATTTCAATCCTCAATAGTTTAAAATTTACGTATATATATCATTTCAACCCGCAACTCCAAATTTCTAAAATCAATAAAAATCGCTTGGGTTTATCATTTCAACCCATAAAGACTATTCTAAAAGATAATTTGGGTATGTATCATTTCAACCCACAGGAAATTCCTAAAACTAAAGGAATTTGCAGCATGATTTACATAAAATAAATAACATAACACAAAATTATACATAACAATTTACATAAGATGGCACATAACATACGTAATGAATCACATAACATAACATATTACTTACATAACCAATTATATACAATAGCACATAATTACATACAAACTACATAATATAACATATATGCATATTTAACATGGAAGGTGACATAAGATTCCTACCATAATATAACCTAATATGCAACCATTTTTAACATAGCAATTTAGGCGATTTCCTATATTACAACATAATATATATATATATATATATATGCATATAAATTTTATTTTTTTTCTTTTCTTTTCTTCTCTTTTTTTTGTTTTCTTTTTTGAATTTCATACATAAATTTCACATAGCATACTACTAAAAATTTCCATCACAAAAGTGTCAACCTTTAAATCAATATAACATTTTCCTTTTTTTCCTTTTCAACATAACAATTTAATATTAACAACATAAAGCATATTAATAACCATATCATCACACCTATTTTTTATAAATAAACAACATAATATCAATAGCAATTTCATGTCATAAATAACAAGTAAACATAGGTGAACATAAGTCATATCAAATCATGACCAAACTACGCAATATTTCTAAACTATTGCAACATTCCATTAACATATCAATTTATATTCATCCACATAGTGTAAGATTATAAATCGTGAGTGAAAAGCTCACCTTTCAAGGCTAGGAAATGTTTAACAACACAAAGCTATGCAATTAGAATCTTAATTCCAAAGCAACGCAAGCTAGAATCAGTGGATCACCAAAATAAAAATATGTAACCTTTGGGCAGTAGGCTATTGACCATAAAGTATAGATGAATGTAGTGTCATGATGACCGAGAGTAACTAAGACTGTGGGTGTGCCGTAAGTGATGCATGTTGTCCCCTACAGCATCTTGTTCGCTATGTAGCTCCCATCTGGACTATGTAAAATTATATGATTACGTTATATCATTTAGATACCCCTTATAGACATCTATTCCAAGGCGAAGACCTCTTAATCCACTGGAGCGTGTTGTGTGCTGTGAGACTCCCAACTGGATTACGTGGTTTGAGATATTTAGACATACGATACCATGCTTATAGCACATCACTTGATTGTGCGCTTGTTGATAGTTGATTCCCTTTTGTGTTATGAGTGTGTTAGTTGATGATTCGATATTTGGCAATCCACCCAATATGTTATGGTTTTATTAATATGTTTTATAGTTGGACGTTTGGATGTATGGATGTTTGTTTATTTATGAGATGTGATGTTTATTTTGAAAGGACGATGATTTGTGCATGGTATGATATATGTGATATACTTGAGATGTTTACACATATTTATTAGATATATTTACAGCACAATGCCCATTATTATTATACACTGACATCCACATTCTAAGCATAGTCTGATCCGTTTGTTATTTACATAATACTTGAGTCAGTGCAAGATGCCACAGGTTCAGGGATGAAGAGACAAGATTATGATTTTTGGGCGTAGACGGAAGAATAATTTACTAGTTGATTAGTGTATTGTTGTATATTTTGTAGCCTTATGTATATGGATGACGTTGAGATGAATGTACTGGATTTATACATTGTTTATTTTTGAGATAGTGGGAGTTTGATCATTTTTAAACCCCAGTCAGACTCGTGTACATTTTATATTATATATATCCGCTACATTGATGGATCTATGATCTTTTTGATTTATACTATATAGTGTATTATTCATACATGTGAGTTGTTTATGATTTTTGAGATATGTACCGGTGTTAGTCTAAGGGAATATCCACCTGTGTAAGGCTGATATCGCCTCATTCTCCGTATTATTAGACGACATTACACCATAATACTTTTTGTTAGTATGGGTATGAGAAGGGGTGTTACAGCTGGGTAGATGTTCAAAGCACTTAGTGGCTAGGCACTGCTAGCTTGTTGCGGACCACACCAGTACCTGCAAGAATAATGAGATAGATAAATGATTCCAAGGCCATACAAACGAGTCAGCCTATTTATTGCTTTGTAGGAAAATGAGAAATAGACTTTATATCTGTTTTTAGGCTTATAATTTGCTCATACATACTGTTATCTAACCCGAGGTTATTTGCGTTGCTTTTTATATTCTCGGGTACTCTTAAATTGGTAGATTAAGTAATGGATAAGGTGATAATTGTAACGAACCACTATTTTGAACCATTCAAATCGATAATAAACCACACATGTTAGACTTGAATTGTTCAAAACAATAGATTGTTATTTATATTTGGCAAAACTTAGCATATATGGTAAATAAATCAATCACAGAATCAAAACATAGAGTAATACAACAATACGAAACGGAATAGATAAATAGTAGTTCATAAAGCTACTATAGGAACAATAGAGTGCAAGACAAAAGACAACAGAAGTCCAAATACACAAAAGTATCTAATACATATGCAAATAAGAAGTCTAAACAGAAATAACTAAATGACTAAAACAATAGAATAAATGGAAAGCTGAATAGATAAGATTGATCTCCAAACCAAGCTCTAAGCTTCAAAAGGTGAGTCTCAAAATCTGTAATACTCAGGTTGATCCGAGCATAAAGCAAAACATAAAATACTCGAGTCAGGATTAACAATCTTATGCAAGTAAATCAACTCAAGTGAAATGTCCAAATGAAATGCAGTATCTTAAAGAATGTTTGGGATTTCCATCCTTTAAGGATTCGTGGAACTATCTACATACATAATACAGTACGCTACATAAATAATGTCTATAGTAAAGTAAAACATTAAAGTAGCGTTAAGGCATTATCCTTATCCACCTTAACACATTTTATATATTCTTGTAGTCTATACAATACTGTAAGCTCCACTAAACCGATGGTTTACCCAGAGCGCACTCCGATGGTACGGTACAAAACAAGCTTGTAGAGGTAGCGATAAGGCATTGGACAAGGCACGTGAGGCAATGCCAGGGTAGGATTCTACCGTTTGCACTCCTGGACTGGTGCTAACGCATAGCAGCTACTACCGTCTATCTCGAGACACACTCCCAAATCAAAGGTGCACTCAATCAAATCATAAGTAATAGAATGATATCGAAGAAGCATGCTCGATCGGAGGTGCGACCTCACTTGGCCCGGTATAGCTCCTGTTTTAGCCACATCAAGCAGACTCATGGGAGTTAGGGCTACGTTAATACCTCATACAGAATCGTCGCCAAACCATCCTACTTCGTTTTGGAATCTCCACCACTTACACAGTTGTTAAAGTGGTTTTCGGTATTGGCAGAGAGTATGACAATATCTGATCCCGGTCTCTTTAACAACCAAACGCTTATTTTACACCATGTCAATTCATTTCAAACAGTTTATATTCATATCAAAATATAAAATTCACTTCAAAATCATATTACTTTCGAAATCATATCCACTCCAAAAAATATCATATTCATTTTAAAAATCATAACCAAAAAAATAGGTTAAACCATCATATTAAAATATTCGCATTTTAAATTTCTTAAATCTAAATCATAATAGTTCCAACTTTAAACATTTTGAATATTGAATGAAGTATATATATTGAAATAGTTATACAATAAAAATAGTTTATATTTTAAAATTACGTTATAGATTGAAATAGTTTATATATTAGAAATAGTTTATATATTAAAATAGGCTATATATTGAAATAAATATTTTAATTTAAATATTTTAAACATAATATATTTTATTTTTATTAAATTTTATTAAATTAAATCTTATATTCTGAAAAAAAGTAACTAAGTTATAAGTAAAACCTTAAAATTTACATTTTAAAAACTCAACATATAAATTTAGAATTCTTAAAACAAAAAAATTTAAAATCTAAATTTTACATATATATTTCAAAACAAAATCTTTATATTAAATTTAAAAATCATTTTCCTTTTTTTTCCAAACGCATCTTTCCAAAATTTTAGAAACCACTTAAAAAACAGACCAATGGTGTCCGTATATAGTTAGATTCAAGTGATATGGGTATTTATCATTTTAATCCACAATAATTTAAAATTTACGGGTATATATCATTTCAACCCGCAATCCTAAATTTCTAAAATCAATAAAAATCGCTTGGGTTTATCATTTCAACCCATAATGACTATTCTAAAAGATAATTTGGGTATGTATCAATTCAACACACAGGGAATTCCTAAAACTAAGGGAACTTGCAGCATGATTTACATAAAATAAATAACATAACACAAAATCATACATAACAATTTACATAAGAAGGCACATAACTTACGTTTTACAGGTATATATCATTTCAACCCGCAATCCCAAATTTCTAAAATCAATAAAAATCGCTTGGGTTTATCATTTCAACCCATAACGACTATTATAAAAGATAATTTGGGTATGTATCATTTCAACACACATGGAATTCCTAAAACTAAGGAAACTTGCAGCATGATTTACATAAAATAAATAACATAACACAAAATCATACATAACAATTTACATAAGAAGGCACATAACTTACGTAATGAATCACATAACATAACATATTACTTACATAACCAATTATATACAATAACACATAATTACATACAAACTACATAATATAGCATATATGCATATTTAACATGGAAGGTGACATAAGATTCCTACCATAATATAACCCAATATGCAACCATTTTTAACATAGCAATTTAGGCGATTTCCTATGTTACAACATAACACATATATGCATATAAATTTTATTTCTTTTTTCTTTTCTTTTTTTTCTTTTCTTTTTTTCTCTTTTTTTCTTTTATTTTTTCAACTTCATACATAAATTTCACATAACATACTACTGACAATTTCCATCACAAAAGTGTCAACCTTTAAATCAATATAACATTTTTCTTTTTTTTCTTTTCAACATAACAATTTAATATTAACATGATGAAGCATATTAATAACCATATCATCACATCTATTTTTTATAAATAAACAACATAATATCAGTAGCAATTTCATGTCAAAAATAACAAGTGAACATAGGTGAACATATGTCATATCAAATCATGACCAAACTACGCAATATTTCTTAACTATTGCAACAAACTATTGCAACATTGCATTAACATATCAATTGATATTCATCCACTTAGCGTAAGATTATAAATCGTAAGTGAAAAGCTCACCTTCCAAGGCTAGGAAATGTTTAACAACACAAAGCTATGAAATTTGAATCTTAATTCCAAAGCAACGCAAGCTAGAATCAATGGATCACCAAAATAGAAATATGTAACCTTTTTTTTATGAAACAGAAGAGAAAAGAGACAAAGAGGGTTCGGCCTAGGGTAGGAAAAGAGGGGTATGGTTTTTGGTTGGTGTGGTGCTTGGTGGCCAAAAGAAGAAGCAGGAGATGAGGGATTGGATGGTGGAAGAGAAGGTGGTACAAAGAGGAGGAAGGAAGAATTGAAGGAGAGGAGGAAAGAGTTTTGATTTGTGAGTTTTTATAGATTTGAGATCTAGATATTTCTGTAAATTTTGAGAGGAAGAAGGAAGTGTGTTGAGAAAGCTTTCTGAAGAGAAAATTATGTACGTACAAGTTAATCAGAAGGAAATGAATGGTCATAGGCATAGGAATAGACACAAGTCTCTTGGTATGGTTAGAGTCTCTTAGTTAACCAAGGTCCATTAGGACTAAACCAAACCCATTAGGACTTAGCCAAATTTTACAACTAAACACCACAAACTTATATCAGTTTTTCATAGAAATTCTAATATTTAGAGCAACAGAAATTTGATTTTGACGAAACGAAAAGTAGAGAAAAGATCAGAATTCAGTCTACTATCATATAGAAAGATTAAAATTTTACAATTCAAATTTAAAATTTTCAACCAAAGGTCAAATTTTGACTAAGTTTGACCAAAATTTAAAATTTTATAAAATTTTATATTTCATTGAATTTATAAGAATATATTACTCAATATTCCAAATTTGTTCCTTTATTTTAACCTTTAAATTTTATTTAAATTCAAATAATAATATATTTTAAATTTGACAGAATTGAACC
Source organism: Allium cepa (assembly GCA_030765085.1). Taxonomy (NCBI): domain Eukaryota; kingdom Viridiplantae; phylum Streptophyta; class Magnoliopsida; order Asparagales; family Amaryllidaceae; genus Allium; species Allium cepa. The sequence continues at coordinate 761,689,546 of CM060941.1, read as the reverse complement.
TTCGTTTTACTAACATTGGTTTGCATTCATTCAAATGTTCATTTTATTCAATTTGACATATGTTGCTTATTCTTAACCGAATCAATTGCGGTCTATTTCTCTTTAACTTAATTAAAATATTTAATTCTAATTAATTCAATATTACATTTCCAATTGAATGTTGGTTACACACTAATCGTTTTATTTTCATTAAATAATTCAAACAAAGTTTTATTCTTTTATTTCGATTTACATGTTCTTTATATTACATCAAATTTCTCTTTCAATTAAAACACATGTTTCCTTTTTTTCCTCAACTTCCTCTTTTGTTTTAATTCAAACATACGTTTGTATTATTACGTCCGTTAATTACGATTAATATTCTCTTTCCTTTTATTTGAAAGATTTCAATTACATTGAATTCTATTGATTACAAACTAAATTCCAAACCAGATTAATCAGTGGGATGAGGAATAAATCAATTACTACAACTTAGTAATTTATATCTATTAATTTATTTTTTACACAAGGAGTATAAATCTAGTTACCAAATAATTGATTTCTTATTGTATGCAAACATATTTACAATATTGTTTATCTCATTCTTTAGTAACTTTTATTGTTACAGTTAATTGAAATTACATTAATATATTTGTCAATTACATTCAATTAAGTTATATTCTAATACGCGTTACCACCTTCCATTTCACTAAAGATTAGTTGCTTTAGAATATTATCTAATATCATGTTTTATATTCTAGAAAATTTATTATTATTATTACTATTACTATTATTATTTTATAGTAATAGTTGAAAATTCTTTATTTCTAACCATATTCTAATCAAAAATTATAATTTTAAAATTTGTTCGAATTTACAAGTCGTTACACTCTCTTCCACTCAAAACTTTTCATCCCCGAAAAGGAACAACATAGTAGAATATAAGCAAACAGAAAGGTAAGACAGATTCGAAATGAATAGTACCAGATACAAACAATTAATTCAAAAACATATAAATTTCATTTCGATATTAACTTTTTGCATTTTTATTACTTATTAACATCCATTTATTATTATCATTCCAAATAATTATTCTAACTAACCCACTTTCAATTAATTTACATTTATATCTAATTTATTTACATTCACCTTATTTACTTCTTAATTGATTAACATTCACTTATTGTTATTCATCTCGTTAATCATTCAATAGATTTATATTAAATTCATTCGATTTTAATTGATTTACATTTAATTAATTTGGTTTCAATTCATTTTTATTCAATCAATCAATATTTATTGCATTCTCATTTGATTGATTCCAATTTAATATATTTACGTTCAATTGATTTTCAATTATTTACATTTGTTTCATCCACATTTAATTAATTTACATTCAATTGATTTATTTTCAATTTATTAACATTCGTTACAATTTTTTTTCCATGCTTACTTATTCATATTCAATGAATTCTCATTCCATTAACTTCCATTCTATTATCTCCAATTAACTTACATTCAATTATTAAAGTTCATTATGTTCACCCTATTTATTTACATTCGTTTATAATCATATGTGTTATTCTCTTTCACATTCAAATTTATTTGTGATCGTTTATTTTATTTCATTCACATAGTATATTTCATTTAATGTCAATATCACTTAAGTAACCATTCTACAAATTTACTTAAGTTTAATATCAACATTCCATATATTCTTTGCCTATCCAAAATGTTTAACCATTATTTTAGTTTTTACTTCCTAGTTTCTCAATTTCAAGTTATATAGCTTATGTCTATTCCAAATTACATCTCTACTTAATTAACTTTTATTCATAATTTATTTACTTTCACCTTTTCTTTATAAATTAAGTTCATTATTTTTCAAAAAAAATCCTATTTTATTTAAATCATTTCAATTATTTAATCCATTTGACTTCACTTAAGTTAATTCCACTTCATAATTCTATTTCAACAATTCTTTATAATTTACCTTTACATCGCAAACAGTTTACAAAATATAAATTTATTTATTACTTGTTTAGTTTCTTAAGTTCATATTCATTTGCTTAAATAGCATTCTCTTTTTATTATTTAATTTATCTCACTTAACATTTTTATGACATAGACTAAGTGTATAAACATTCATTATAATAACTTAATTACATGTTCTCATTAACATCCAAACTTTTTCCTGGTAAGTTTTAATTAATGTTTCGGAATGTAATTGACCACTATACAATTTAACATTTATTTACAATATTTTTATTAAGCAAAATTTTATTTTGGACATTTTTATTACTTAAGTTTCCTCTTGTATACCCTTAAATTACATATTCATGTTAACATTTTAACTTTTTAAATATTTCAGGTAAGTTATATATGTTTTAGAATGCAATTGAGTATTGTACAAATTGATTTATCCTAGTTCAACTGTTTCAAGCTGTTTCAATTTCATTTCGCATTTTAGGCACTCTAATTATTCATAAATTTTACTTTATTTCAATAATGGAAACCATTACTTAACATAAACTTAAGAGTTTAATTTCCGGTTTCACTTCAAAACATTTTGAAATAAATATTTGCATATATATTTTTGATGTCAAATCATACTTAAGAAATTCAAATAAAAATCCAATTTCCAAAAAAAAAAGTGTAGCAAAGTTACTAAGCTGTCTCCCCTAGGGACTCGAAAATGAACGTCGATGATGTTGCAGTGATCATTGAAATTATTTTCCAGCGACAAAAGAGGAAGGTACTGACTTGTATCTTTTAAAATTCTTCTGGAAACAATTTCTACTTTAAAATAACTTCCAATAATATTAATATTAATATTATTTTATTTTATTTCAAACTTTGAAAACCAAATTTTGAAAAGCACCAGAAATTAAATTCTCAAATCCATAATTTAATTTAATTTCAATTGCAAATCAGATTTATAAACCATGTTTATATAATTTCATCTCATTATAACATACAACAATAGTTATAGGTTTAGGAATGTTAACAAAACAATAAATGATAATCTAGTATTATCATTTCTAACAACCTAACCAATTAATTATCTACTTTCAGAAAAATATACTTTTATATATAAAATATAATCATACTTAACATAATAAACAATACGATATAAAACAATTTTTTTACAACACTAACAAATACGCTTTCTCATAGGATGATTCAAGTAGAGATTCAAATTTAGAGGAACCCTAATCAAAGAGATCCTTACTAAGAAGATAGACTCAAAAGGAAGGATAATTTCGTAATTGATTCTACTCATTCTAGGGTATTGCTACTGTATTCTTATGAGTTTTTATTCCATAAGCTAAGTTTTGCCTAAACCTAGCTTTGATACCAACTACAACGTCCCGCTATTTTGAACCATTAAAATCGACAATAAACCACACATGTCAAACTTGAATTTTTCAAAACAATAGATTATTATATATATTTGGCAAAACTTAGCATATACAATAAGTGAATCAATCATAGAATTACAAACACAAAGTAATACAATAATACGCAGCAGAATAGATAAATAGTAGTTCATGAAACTACTACAGGAACAACAGAGTCAAGACAAAAGACAACAGAAGTCCAAATGCACAGAAGTCTCTAATACATATGCAAATAACAGGTCTAAATAGAAATAACTAAATGACTGAAATAACAAAATAACTAGAAAGCTGAACAGATAAGATAGATCTCCAAGCCAAGCTCCAAGCTTCAAAAGGTGAGTCTCAAATGGTGTAATACTCAGGCTGATCCGAGCATAAAGCAATACACAAACACTCGAGTCAGGATTAACAATCTTATGCAAGTAAATCAACGCAAGTGAAATGTACAAATGAAATGCAATATCTTAAAGAATGTTTGGGATTTCCATCCTTTAAGGATCCCTGGAACTATCTACATACATAATACGGTATGCTACATAAATAATGTCTACAATAAAGTAAAATATTAAAGTAGCAACAAGGCGTCACCCATATCCTCCTTAACACATTTTATATATTCCCGTAGTCTATACAATACCATAAGCTCCACCAAACCAGTGGTTTATCCAAAAGGCACTCCACAGTACGGTACAAAACAAACTCGTAGAGGGCACGATAAGGCATGTGACAAGGCATGCGAGGCAATGCTAGGATAGGATTTTAATGTTTGCACTACCGGATTGGTGGTGACGTAAAGCAGCCACTACCGCCCATCTCGAGACACACTTCCAAATCAAAAGGTGCATCCAATCAAATCACAAGTAATAGAATGGTATCAAAGAAGCATGCATGATTGGAGGTGCTACCTCACTTTTCCCTGTATAGCTTCTATTTTAGCCACATCAAGCCGACTCGCGAGAATCAGGGATATGTTAATACCTCATACAGAATAATCATCAAACCATCCTACTTCGTTTTGAAATCTCCACCACATACACAGTTGTATAAAGTAGTTTTCGGTATTGGCAGATAGTATGACAATAGGGGCATTTCACTATAAGGACAAACTTTGCAGTCCAATTAGTTTTAGGACACACATCCACGGAAATTAATTTCAAGGCCAAAGTAAGCAGAATAATTACTTTTAAGGACAAAGTCAGCAGTCCAATTACTTTTAAGGACATAATTTTAGAGATTTTTAGGCCTTAAAAACTAATTGTTTTGCATTTTGTCCTTAAAAGTAATTATTTCAGTTGTGTGTCCTAGAAACTAATTGCACTTGCTAAAGAGGCCCTTGTGGCTAATTTCCACATGACAATATCCGATGTCGTTCTCTTTAACAACCAAACGATTATTTCACACCATGGTCAATTCATTATAAATAGTTCATATTCATACCAAAATATCAAATTTACTCCAAAATCATATTACTTTCGAATTTATATCACTTTCGAATCATATCCGCTTCAAAAAACACATATTCATCTTAAAAATCATAACCACAAAATAGGTGAAACCATCATATCAAAATATTCGCATTTTAAATCAATTAAATCTAAATCATAACAGTACCAACTTTAAACATTTTGAATATTGAAAGTAGTATATATATTGGAATAGTTATACACTCAAAATAGTTTGTATTTTAAAAATTGGTTATAGATTGAAAAAGTTTATATACTAGAAATAGTTTATATATTAAAATAGGTTACAAATTGAAATGGCATATATATTAGAAATAGTTTATATATTAAAATAGGTTATATATTGAAATAAATATATTAATTTAAATATTTTAAACATAAAATATTTTATTTTTATTAAATTTTATTAAATTAAATTTTATATTATGAGAAAAAAGTAAATAAATTATAAGTAATACCTAAAAATTTGCATTTTAAAAACTTAACTTGTAAATTTAGAATTCTTAAAACATAAAATTTTAAAATCTAAATTTTACATATACGTTTTAAAATAAAATCTTTATATTAAATTTAAAAATCATTTTCCTTTTATTTCCAAACGCATCTTTCCAAAATTTCAGAAATCGCTTAAAAAACAGACCAACGGTGTCCGTATATAGTTCTCTATCCCAGGTTCAAGTACTACGGATATTTATCATTTCAATCCGCAATAATTTAAAACTTACGGGTATATATCATTTTAACCCGCAATCCCAAATTTCCAAAGTAAAAAAAATCACTTGGGTTTATCATTTCGACCCATAATGATTTTTCCCTATTCTAAAAGATAATTCGAGTATGTATCATTTCAACCCAGTGGGAATTACTAAAACTAAGGGAGCTTGCAACATGATTTACATAAAATAAATAACATAACACAAAATTATACATAATAATTTACATAAGATGGCACATAACTTACATAATGAATAACATAACATAACCTATTACTTTCATAACCAATTACATACAATTACACATAATTACATACAAAATACATAATATAGCATATGCATATTTAACATGGAAGGTGATATAAGATTCCTACCATAACATAATCCAATATGCAACCATTTTTAATATAGCAATTTAGGTGATTTACTATGTTACAACATAACACATATATGCATATAAATTTTATTTTTGTAACGACCCATTATTTTCCACCATTCAAATCGACAATAATCCACACATGTCGGACTTGTATAGTACAAAATAATAGATTGTAATAAAAATTCGGAGCAAATAAAACCAAATCACAGACACAGAACATTAGAATATCTCGCAGCGGAGAATAAAATACCATAGTAGTTCATGAAGCTACTATCACAAGTCTCAAAACCAAATACATAATATCAGTCTGAAAAGAGATACAACATAAAATCCCAAATACAAAGAAGTCCACTAATACAAAGCTGATAATATAATGACAGAACTGAAATATAGATAACTAGATAAGCTGATAAATCTCCAGCAATTTCAGATCTCCAGAGAGTGGAAATCCAAATTTACGAATAACTCAGGCTGACCCGAGCGTAAATAAAACATAAACACTCGAGTAGGGACTTACATACTTATCCAATGTAAACCAACTCAAGTGAACTGTAGTAAAGTACAAGTAACTTAGAAGATGCTTGGGACCGCCTATCCTCTAAGGATCCGTTAAACTTTTACTATATAGTAATATTGCGCTATTATAATAGTGTCTATCGGTAAAATAAACATACTTTAAATTAGCATCACAGGGTTACCCATATAGCCCCAGGCACGTAATAGTCCCATTAGTCCATCCAATATCTGCATATTTCCTGATCGGGAGACTACGAGAAGATACGCATGGGCTACGGAAGAAAATCAAACTCGTAGTAAAGGCTCGATATGGTAGGTGACACGGCACACAAGGAAATGCCAGGGTAGATATACCAATTACGACACTCGGGCTGGTGGTAATGCAGCAGCCGCATACGCCCACCATAGAACACATTCCTAAATCGGAGGGTGGCCACCAAACAGTCACAAGTAATAGAATGGTATCAAAGAATTGCGTCCGCTACGAGGTGCGATCTCAACTGGCCCGAGACCGCTCCTGTTTTCGCCACCTTAGCCAACTCATGGGAGTTGGGTCCATGTAACATACCACAAGAAAGTCGCCACTATCCTACTTCATTCTGGAATCTCCACCGCGTACACAGTTGTCAAAGTGGTTTTCGGTATCGACAGAGAGTATGTCCTTATCCGATCCCGGTCTCTTTGTCAACCAATCGTTATTATAACCCGTGGTTATAACTTTAAAAATAATACTTTATGCTTCAAAATAAAATATCAATTCAAATCCAAATTTTATCAAAATAAAGATCAACTCATTTCCAAACCATTTCAATATTTTCAAATATCATATCCTTTCAAAACTCCCTTTTCAAATCATTATTTGAATTTAAATCCAAATATCTAATTTGAATACCCTTTTAAAATTCAAAGATAACAATCATGAATTTCAATTCAAATCATCTTTTAAAATGATTCTTTTTTTCCAATTAAATTTATTCATCTAAATCATTTAAAAGTGAAGTTATTATTCTTTCAAGTCAAGTGTTCAAATTCCAAAGTTTCAAGTCATTCTGAGCTCATTTACTAAGTCAAAACCCATAAATATTAAAATTTCAGTCTTTCGCAGCATTTAGAAATAGCTGTTATAAGTTATACTTGAAAACATTTTAATTCAGCAAAGACAGCACTTAAAAACTGCTGTTAAAACTCAGTTTTTAGTTAAATTTTAGTTCAAAACAGCAACGACAGCATTTCCAGAAATGCTGTAATAGCTCAGGTTTCAAACAAGGGTTTTAATTCATTTCTGCAAAGACAGCAGACCACTACAGCAGTTACTTAAACTGCTGTAATATGTCTTAGTTAAGTTTTTAGCCTATTCAATTTACTACAGCAACTACTGCATTTCAGACTGCTGTAAAAGCTCTCTTATTAGCCTTTTAGTTCATTTCCAGAAACCATAGCACTTCTGAATGCTATTAAAAGTGATTTCCAGATTTTAGTGTATATCCAGCAATTAATAATCTTCATTTTAAACCCTTTAAACATCGTCAAAATCACAATTTAACATTTAAAAATGTTCATTAACATATCAATTAACATATTAATTTTATACAATAAATTTCTTATAATTAAATCCAATTTCACCAAATTACTTAATAAATTCAAGTGTAAAAGTTTCCCATTTCTTCGCATTTTTAAATAAACAACTTAACATTTAAATTTTCTCCATTTTTTCAAACACAATTTAATTTCCATTTTTATTTATATAACTAAATTTTTATTTATATAACAAATTTTTTATTTAACCAAGTTCCAATTTTCCACAATTTTCCACTTAAGTTATATTTTCAAAATTCAATGTAACCATTCATTTTTCAACATTTTTAAATTATAGAAAATTTAAAATTTCTATATTTAATATTTAGAAATCCAATTTAAATCAAATTTTCATATATACATACTTTTAAAATTTAAAATTCTAGAAAATTTTATAAAAATAACCACGGGCCTGTATATAGTTTTCTAGCCTAGGTCAAGTGATACAGATATATATCATTTTAATCCGCAGTTTACAAATAAAAATCCGGGTTCTATCATTTCAAACCCACAATCCCAAATCAAAATAAATAATTAAAAACCATTCAGGCCTATCATTTCAGCCCATAACGATTTTTCCCTATTCTAAAGACCATTCGGATATGTATCATTTCAACCCATAGTGAACCTAATGTACAGGGAACTTCCAGTGTGATAAACAGATATAAATGAACAGTTTAACATTATACAACAGTAACAGGTGATATGACATGTAATTTAACAGGTTTAGTATCATATATGAATAATCACAGGCAGTTATAGCATCATTTATAATTCTACACATTCAAATGTTGTTGTTTCACAATTGCAAAAGTATATAGTGTCGTGTGTGTGAGGAACGGGATTTTCGACTCACGAAAGTCGACATTAATACGTCCTCTGTATCAACTGCCGAGCAATCGAATCTCGAAAAACCGAACCCTTAGGGTTTAAGAAGAAGAAAAAGATAGAAGAAGAAAGAAAGAAGAAGCAACAGAAACAATATCAGAATTTCACAATCGTAGCGGAACAACATATAATAGATAAATGAATATCTTTAAAACAAAGAACTATATCAATTATTACATTACATCACATTATCATTACATTATCAGAGTGTACAACAACAAACAGCGGAAAAGAAATACTATATACTAGTTGATACGCCATGCCATCCAGCTTGCTCCTGAACTCCACAGCATCTCCTGAATTCCAAAATGACCTGATAAACTGACTCTAGACTGCCCGTGTTAAAATTGGTGGGCACCAAGAGTTTAGGAAGAGAACAATAAACTCTAGGTCAGTCATGAGACTAGTGTGAGAACTTAAACAATTTCTTTTAAAAATAAACAAAGAAATATTTTTAAATGAGATTCGTAATGCTTTTAGAAAATGAGACTACCATAAGGCCTCCCGCACACACACACAATGCAAACGCAGAATCAGAGGAGATTTCTTCTTATGATAGTCAATATGCTTGATACGTAAATTTCTTTGATATTATTATTATAAGTGCAAAGTGTAGAAAAACATTTCGAAAGTATAATATAAATCTTAGCCAACATACGACCATTATCGTATGCCTATTATAGCTACCATGTTCAATAGCAGGTTACCGCCACATTCTATGGCAGGTTAGACAACTAAAACTGTACAGGGCTCGTATTGTTTCTTTGGATTTTCTAACTAATGGTCAGGTCAAGGAACTTCCCAATGGCACATGGAAACGCCTCTGAAGAGACGCCCCGAGAACCTAACTGGATCTCTGCCAACACAAGGCCGGGTTACCTCTGCAAAAGTAGGTAACAACTGGCACGAGTATGCCATCCCTCGGTTGTAAACAAACTTTATCTGAGGATCCTCAACCAACATCAATCACAAAGTCATAAATATTTGCGACATTCACATAAGTAAGTATCTGGGCTCCATACCATGATACCACTTCTATCCAGAAGGAAATGACAGACCCTAAGGGGCGCTACTCCCTAGAACCTTGCTGCATCTTTTCTGTTTTGACCATTACCGGGGTGTGAGGTCCGACGAAGTCTCGTCCACAAAGCTACGCTTTATACAAAAGCTATGCTTTGATCAACAAATGATCAGCATCACTTCGTATGCCACATTACCAATTTGGGAATATATCACTAGTAACCATCAACTACATAACCTCTGAGCTCGTACGTCTCAGAGAAGGGTGTTAAACTAAGAGAATAAATTCTCCGCCACCAACAGAAATATATTTGATAGAAACCAGCTTTACATCTCAAATTGTAACGTCAGACACACATCCATATAAGTCCGTTCCGGGATCGAACGGAACCGAAGGCACTTCCAAAGAAGCCCTTGCAATCCGGACATTCACTAATCACAACCGGAATTCCCATCACAATGGGTGATAAAATATCTATATCGGAGATCAACCGATGCAGAAACATTCGACTGTAATCCTTCCGTTTTTGAAAATATCCGGTCTTCAACACCGATCTTCAAATTCTATCCATTTCGACATATCGCTATTCGGAATGAGATTTATGACCCAAAGGTCCTCTCCCGGCTAAACCGAATAACGAGCGCTTATTTTAAAAATAAGTGTAGCATTCAATTTCAAGCAATTCACAACAAATACCCATTTAAAGGTAAATATTGATAGTCGGTTATTTAACTATCAATAGGTATGCACAATCATCACCAAATTCCAAATAATTTCCTAAATTATTTATTTTCCAAAATATCTGTTCAGGATATATTTTCCACACTTCAAAATAAATCAATGTTTATTTTCAAACAAATTTCCCTTTCCTTTATAAATTCCATGTGAATTTAAATTTCCTAATATCTATTTATATACGATTCTCATATTGATTTCAAATGTTCACTTCCAATTTATCTTTAAAAGATGAAATCTCTAAACATTTCACTTCATATTGGAAAACATTTCCATACTTATTTAATAATAAGTAATTCACAAATCTATTTATTTTAAATACTTAGGAAATGTTCAATATACTTAAAACATGATTAAGTATATATTTTATTCTTTAAGGAAAACGTTCTCTTAAAAAATTTATTTGAGTCAAAACGAATGTGGTGTAAAACATCGTTACGACAACCCAAAATCACTAGTATAGGGATTCGACATTTAGATAGATATATAAATCCCAACACTATATAAAGCATTTCCTTTCGAAATCATTTACTATAACAACAGTGTTATAGTCCATCTTTTCCTTGTTTCTCGAAAACATCTATTTCAACAATGAATGTTGAAATCTAAGGTTTCGATCCTTAAAACATTTTAAAACAACTTTAAATCGTTTTAATTCTATTTAAAAGATCACTTCCTAAACATTTTTTTAATATATTATTCACTGTCCAAAATCATGAATATAAATTGTTTACCAAATTCAACACTTCTACATATTTAATTAAAGGATTATCCACTGTCCAAAATCGTGGATATAAATCCTTTAATTAGCTTTCATATTTACTTATCCAATTCAATTGGTTTTGGATTTATAAAACAACGTTTATAAATTCACATTTATATAAATTTTATAAAAACTTCAACTTATAAAATCCCTTAATTAACAAATTCTATTTAAATCTCATTTAAATGTCAAAATCCAATTTATAAGTTAATTACTTATAAGTCTTTTATTTAAAAAATCTATTCATTTTATAACTTCACAATTTATAAATCTATAAATTCCATTCACTTATGAAATCCATTTATATTTCATTTTAACACTTATGAAAACTCGTTTTATAATTCCAATATTTTTAATTTATAAATATCAATTTTATAAACCTTTTAATAAACCGTTTGTAATAATTTCAAAAATCTCAATTTAAACTATTTTAAAAAAATCATTAACTCCATATTTCAAAAATCAATTTTCAACTATATTTCCCAAAAATCATAATTTTTATAACATTAAAATTATAATGTTTATTTATTTAAAATGAATCAATTCCAAAATTATAAATAAAATATATACTTTCAAAAATCACATAAAAATCCTTTTAAATTCAAAACCGTTATTTTAACTTTTTTTAAAACTCCAAAATAGGCCAAATGCTACAACAACACTAAATATAACAATCACGTCATCCAAACATCATGTATCAATATGATAACAAAATATATCGCAAATATCTGTAAATAAATCGATACTGTTGAGGAATCCAGTTGGATCCCTCCAACCTGTTTCCCTGCAACCATAGATGTTAGCACAATACCAATCTCATTCCAATACGGAATATCGCGGTATATGGGATTTATATAATATATTATTCGCTATTATGCGACGCAATAGGGTCTCATCCGCTATATAATGCGAGAAAATCAACTTCAAGTACATATATACTACCAATTTCACTTCATGGTGAAATATCGCGGTATATGTATTTAATAAATAACATCCGCTTAATATACGGCGTATAGGGTCTATTTCAAAACAATAAATAATAATTTATCATTCAATCACACAATCAAGCAATTTTAAATCTAACTATTTAAAATTTAAATCGAAATAGTTTCGATTGAGTGAGAAGTTCTCACCTTGTTTCCAATAACGGTTGCAGTGTTTTATTTCGAATAAAATTAAACGCGCGTTTAATTTTACCTAAAATTTTCACTAGCTCCAATCAATTCTAATCCAACTCCATCGCGTAGTATTTGCGAATACAAACCCAATGCAATTCGTTTCGTGAAATTTCGACCTCGTATGAAAAAGTTACAGCATTTTAAAGTTGATACAAATTAAAATATAAATAAATTTACATTTCTTTTTATTTTTAAACCTTTCTCTAATCAGGCCGTTCGTTTTGGCATAGAAGATCACGGCCGTGCACTTCATCTTCCCCCCTTCTAGGTTTGAATGCACAAAAGAAACCCATAGCCGCCGTTCGTTCCTTAAATTATACTCCCTCCACGCTTGACTATTTGACGATCAGTAACTACCATTAGAAAGCTCGTAACGCGCCCTACTCTTGGCCAGAGGCACTTGAAGCTCGGCCCTCCCCTTTACTAGAAAACCGTGCGCGACTTCCTGATGAACGCGAGCAAATATCTCATGGATCGTTGCGTCGTTCACGATCATCACCATATAGATTCGAAGCTCTCACTTAGATCTACAACTCTCGTGTTGAAGATTTCTCGAATTATTTGATGGATTAAAAGAGATTAAGGAAAGATTTTTGGCAATTTTCGGCCATTGATACTGTTGAAAGTGGCGGCACGCGACACGATTCACCCGAAATTTTTTCGAACTCCAAACGAAGCGTGCCGCCTGGTGTTTATAATGTTTTACCCCCATTCCGAACACAATGGAATATATATCGGGAGCCGATTCGATCATATTTGAAAGATAAGTTTTCGAATCGAATTATTTAAATTAAAAATTTACTCGAATCGATTTCTACGCGTTTTAGCTTGCCCCGGACAAATCGTAAGTCCGATTGACACGAAATTTGAAACCATACAATAATTTAACATTAGGATCCGATGAAACTTGTTTCATCGAAATCCAAGACTGTTTAAAAAATGGCTATTTTAACTCGTCAATTAAATATTAAAATATTCAATTTTCACCGATTAACTTTTAATTCATTTTTAAAAGTTCTATAACATCATTTTAATTCCAATATGGTTAAATACAACTTTATAAATCAATTTTAATCACATTAAACTCAATTTCCAATTATTTCTGTAATTTCAAATATTAAATTATCGATTTAATTATCCAATTAAATCCTCATATTCAAAATTTAATTCACTTAGCTTATAAATTTCATTCGTGAATCATCAAAATTAATTAAATATACAAATCAAAAGCAAACTGACAAGACTATGGACTTTGAGTGGAGAGCGACATGCAATGCTATAACTCTTGTGTTACTACCCAAACAAAATCAAAACAATTTATAAATACAATACCATATTGAAATTGATATAACTTTGGAATAAAAAGAGATATGAATACACAGTCTTTTGCCTTGCCTTCTCTACTATTTGGCACATCCTTAGATGTAGTTTGGCTCTGGTTTGAACAAGTTTGGCTTAGGTTTGGTCATGTGTATGCACGGCCTGGGTAGTGGAATATGGTGGAGAAGTTTATATATGAGAACGTGTAGAGTTTTAAGGTAAATAGTGTAATTTTTGGTCAAAACAAAGGCTCGACCATGTGGTCATGGCTTGGCATGGGTGCATCATGAATGGTCAGTGGCGGAAAGGGGTATGCGGTGGTCAGGTCAGAGGTGGTGGCGGCGGCTATTGTGGTGTTTAGTGTGGTGGTTGAAGTGGATGAGCAAGTAGTGGTCAAATAACATGTTTTTATGCCTTTAGGTTGGATTTTGAGGGGTTTTGTCACCATGGTTGGCTCGGCTATGGTGACGGCCTGGAGTATAGATGGTGATGATGGTAGGGAAGGGGTGTAGGAGTTTGTGGTTGTGGCTGTGGAGGAGAGGCCAATCCAAAAAGCATAGAAAACAAGGCAAAATGACATAGAAATGAGAAGAAAAGGAAGAAGAAAGTGTAGCCATTACCCAAATTCTTTGCTCTAGCCGTGAATAGAATGGAGATGAGAACTTTTTTTGCATGAAAAATAATGAAAATACACGGCTACCCAAAAGATTACACGGCCAAAAGCATAAAGGAGGGGTTATGGTAAGTGAAATGACTCTAGGAGGTAAAAGGACTTAAGTTAAATAAATTTTTAAAATCTTCACATTTCATATTTTCTTTAATTCAAATAAAAAAAATTAAAATCATTAATTTACTTTTAAAAACGAAACCAAGTGGAAAAAATGAAAATAAATAATTAAATTTAAAGAAAAATAGAAAAAAAAAAAGAAATTGCTTAAAAATCCAAAATAGTGTCCAGAAATTATAAATAAATCACTACTAGTCTTGGAAAAAATATCCACTTCATTTTAAAAATATTATGAAGTAAAAATTTCAATAAAGTAATTTATCATTTCTAGAATAAAATAAATAATTAAATTGAAGAAAAATAGAAAAAGAACTAAAGAAGTTGTTTAAAAATGGCAAACAGGACATGAAAATTACAAAAAAAATATCATTAACTCTAGAAAAATTCCTACTTCACTTTAAAAATATTTTAAAACAAAATTTTAAGTAAAATAATTTCTAAAGCATTTTCAAAGTGAAATATATTCAATTAAAATAAATTTCAAAAATATTGGATCGTTACACTCTCCCCCACTCAAACCTTTTCGTCCTCGAAAAAAACGGAAACAAGAAAACAAAAAAAACAAGATAGAAAAACAAAATAGTAGCTGGAATAAACAATTATGGATTCAAAGCTGAATGCTCTCCTCCGTCTCCCAAGTACAATCACGATCATCAGTACTCCACTGTACTTTGACCAGACTAACAGATTTCCTTCTTAGCTGCTTCGTACCTCTGTCGACAATACGAAGTGGATTCCTCTCGACAGTCAGATTAGGCTTAATATCCAAGCAATCAAGAGCAGAAGGCTGAACAAACAGAGATGGGTCATGGAGATACCGACGAAGATGTAAGATGTGGAATACATCGTGCACTCCAGAAAGCTTCTGGGTTAACTCCAGACGATAAGCTAAGGAACCAACTCTTTCCAAAATACAGAAAGGACCAATGAATCTAGGAGAAAGCTTTCCTCTACGTGTAAAGACCCGTAAATCCGTACTCCTTGAATAGACACTAATCTCCATTGATTAATTCAAGATGAACGAAAATACGAACCCTTAGGGATTTAAGAAAAATCTAGGAAAAGAAAAAGAAGAAAAGAGAAAGATAGAAAATAGGGAGGAGAGAAAACAGAAGATAGAAAATTTAAAAAAAAAATAGAAAGAAAAGAGAAGAGAGAACATTTTGAAAACATAGAACGGAATAGACAACAACAGAACAACATCAGAATCTCACAATTCGCAGCGGAACAACATATAATAATAAATGAATAATCTTTAAACAAAGAACTATATCAGTTATTACATTTTATACATTACATTACATCATATCATCAGAGTGTACAACAACAACAAACAGTGCAGCGGAAAAAGAAATACTATATAAACTAGTAATACGCCATGCCATCCAGCTTGCCTCTAGCAACTCCAGAATATCCAGAATATCCTGATAAATCCTAACTCTTGACTGCCCGTGTGGAAATTGGTGGGCACCCAGAGTTTAGGAAGGAAAACAATAAACTCCAAGTCAGTCATGTGACTGGTGTGAGAACTCAAAACAGTTTATTTATCTTTAAAATCAAAATAGAGGAATATTTTTAAATTCAATTCGCAATGCTTTTAAAAATGAGACTACCATAAGACCTCCTGCCACACACACAATGCAAACGCAGACTTGGAGAAGATTTCTCCTTATGATAGTCAAAGATGCTTGATACGCATTTAAAATAACATTTGATATTATTACTTGTGTATAGTGTAGGGAAAATTCATTTCGAAAGTAGAATATAAATCTTAGCCAACATACGACCATTATCGTATGCCTACTATAGCTAACTATGTTCAATAGCAGGTTACCGCCACATTCCATAGCAGGTTATACAACTAAAACCGTACAAGTCTCGTATTGTTTCTTTGGATTTCCAACAAATGGTCATGCCAAGGAACTTCCCATTTCCACATGAGAATGCCTCTGGAAAGACATCCCCGAGAACCAAACCGGAACTCTGCCAACACAAGGCCGGGTTACCCCTAACTGGGTAACTACTGACACGAGCACGCCATTCCCCGATCGTAAACGACCTTTCTCACGGGATCCCGAAAACCAACAACCACAAAGTAATAAATTCGTAGTAACCACATAGGTTAAATATCTGGGCTCCATACCATGATACCACCTCTATCCAGAAGGAAATGTACATACCCTAAAGGGTGCTACCCCTCATAACCTTGCCGCATCTTTCCTGTTTTGACCATTTCCGGGGTGTGAGGCTCGACGAAGTCACGTCCACAAAAACATACTTTATACAAAAGCCATGCTTTGGGTCAACAAATGATCAACACAATGATCACCAAGATAGACGATCAAATAAACGATCCTATCACAATAATCAACACAATGATCATTTACAGCAACACTCAGCATGTCACATTACCAAATTGGGAATATATCGCTGATAACTTCAACTATATAACCTCTGAGCTCGTACGTCTCAGAGAAGGGTGTTAAGCTAAAAGAATAAATTCTTCGCCACCAACAGAAATATATTTGAAAGAAATCGGCTTTATATCTCAACTTGTAATGTCAGACATACAATCCATACAAGTCTGTTCCGGGCTCGAACAAAACCGAAGGCACTTACAAAGAAGTCCTTGCAATCCGGATATTCACAATCCTGATCGGATTTCCCATCACTTAGGGAGTCTCTATACCGCTGCAACTCAGTGCAGAGACAATCGACAGGTCATCCTATCGCTCTCGCAAATACCGGGTCTTCAACACCGATCTTCAATGCAATTCACAACGACGTATCACATATTCGGAATGGGTTATACGACCCCATGGTCCTTTCCCGGTTAACCCGAATAGTGAGCGCTTATTTAAAAATAAGTGTAGCATTCACATTCAAACAAATCACATCAATTACCCATTCAAAGGGAAATATTGATAGTCGGTTATTGAACTATCACTGGATATGCACACATCACCAGTTTCCAAATAATTTTCCAAATTATTTATTTTCCAAATTATCTTCACTAGATATATAATTTCACACTTTAAAAATAAATCAACATTTATTTTTAAACCAATTTCACTTTCTTTTATAAATTCCTTAGTGAATTTACATTTCACAATATCTATTGATATACGTTTTCAATTATCCATTTTCAATTTATCTTCAAAAAGATGAATTCTAAATATCACTTCATATTAGAAAACAATTCCATACTTATTTAATAAGTAATTCACAAATTTTATTTATTTTCAACACTTGGAAAATATTCAATATACTTAAATCAAAAATAAGTATATATTTCATTCTTTAAGGAAATCATTCTCTTAAACATATTTATTTGGGCCAAAACGAATGTTACGTAAAACATCGTTACGACGACCCAAATTCACTAGTATAGGGATTCGAAATTAAATAGATATATAAATCCCAATACTATGCAAAACATTTCCTTTCGGAAATCATTTACTATAACAACAGTGTTATAGTCCATTATTTCCTTTTATTTCTCGAAAACGTCTATTTCAACAATGAATGTTGAAATCTATGGTTTCGAATCTCAACACATTTTAAAACATCGTTAGATCGTTTTAATTCTATTTCAAATATCACATTCAAAACAATTTCTTTAACATCTTATTCACAATTCAAAAACGTGAATAAACTTCATTAACAATTTCATCCTTTTATTCATTTTAATTCAAAGGATTATTCACTATTCAAAAATGTGAATATAACTCCATTTATAGGTTTCAACAAATTTTCTTGTCAAAATAAGTCATTTGTGAATTTATAAAACAACGTTTATAAATTCCATTTCCATTTGTTTATAAAAACTTCCTTTTTATAAATTCTTTTATTAACCTATTCCAGTTTATAACTCAATTATAAACTAAAAGTTCATATTATAAGTTAAATACTTATAATCTATTCGTTTACAAAAATCGTTCCTTTGAACTTCATAATTATAAATCTTATAACTTATAAGATTCAATTATTCACCCAAATCTATTCCTCAATTAACTTCACAAATTTATAAATCTTACTATTTATAAATTTTATTTATAACTTCACAGTTTATAATTCTATAAATTTTATTCTTATAACTTCACCATTTAAATTCTATAAATTTCATTCTTTAATGAAATTCATTTTCACTTCATTCAAACACTTATAAAAACTCGTTTTATAATGTCTATATTTCAATTTATAAATATCCATTTATAAATCTCTTAATATAAATCAATTTATATTATTCTTTAAAACGTCTTTAATCTCCTTTATTATTTCACCATTTTGATTCATAAAATAATTAAATTTTATAAATCCTATATTTAAACTTTTCACAATTAATTCTAAAATCCCGATTAAACTATTTTATAAAATCGTTAGCATCATATTCTCAAAAATCAGTTTTTAACTAGATTTCTCAAAAATCATAATTTTTATAACTTTAAAAATTATAACGTTTATTTATTTAAAATGAATCAATTCCAAAAATATAGTATATTTTTCAAAAAATCACTTTATGAATCATTTTAAAATTCCAAAACTTGGTCCAATGATGCTACATACCAAATAGTCAATCACGACTACAACGATATCATATATCAATATGAAAATCCATCAAATATCAAAATATCTGAAAATCTAATAAATACTGTTGAGGAATCCAGTTGGATCCCTCCAACCTGTTTTCCTGCATCCAAAAACATTAGCACAATACCAATTTCGCTCCAGTACGAAATTATCACGGTATATGTTCTTATTAAATATTATCCGCTTAATAACGGCGTAATAGGGTCTCATCCGCTAAACAAATAAATGCGGGAAATCAACAATTCCAATATATACATATGCCAATATATATATATTGCTACTATATATATAATACCAATTTCACTGTTTATGAAATATTCGCGGTATATGTTTTTAATAAATAACATCCGCTTACTAACGGCGCATAATGTCTATTTTAACAATCAATAGATAACAATCATCATTCAAACATGTATTCAAATATTTTAAATCTAACTATTTAAAATAAAATCGAAACTGATTCGATTGAGTGAGAAGTTCTCACCTTGATTTTAAATTACGTTTTAGCGATTTATTTCGAATAAAATTAAACGTGCGTTTAATTTTACCCAAAATTCTCACTAACTTCAAACGACTCCAAACCAACTCCATCGCGTAGTGGTCGTCCATACGATTCCAACGCAACTGAGTTTGCATTTTTTCGACCTCGTATGAAAAAGTTATGAATTTTTGAAGTTACACGAGTTTATATTAACAAATTTACAACATTAACTTTATATTTACAACCTTCATCCAATCCTAGCCCTTGATCTTTGCTTCCCCACATCAGGCCCGTCCCTTTCTTTCTCTCCTCTTCACGTTTTGGCTACAGGTTACTCACGCAAGCATGAACCCATCCCTCAATCACTAGGGTTTCAATTTGCATCGCCAATACTCGACGAAATTCGATCAAACCACTTGCAAATCGAAGCTCTTCGCGAGAGCTACCACCACCATCCCTCACCTGAAGCTCGGCCACCTGTAGAGCCTTGGAATGCGTGCGAAAATCTGCAGGTTCGGCCCCACATAGCTCCCTCCACGCGACTCCAAACACGATCTCAACCGTATGGATCGAAAGCTCTCGTCGTGCTCTCCAACCTTCGTGTTGAACACTTTGGCTAAATCTTTGTAGATTGAGAGATATTGAGGGGGAAAGGAGATAAATTTCTGGCCATCCGTTATTAAAGTGGCGGCTAGGGTTTTGTAATTAGGGTTTTGTTATTTTTTTTTTAATTTATGAAGGTGTTGGGGCTATTTATAGAGAATCGAACGACACTATTCACCCGGAAATTCCGAACTCCGATTTAGGCGCCGAAACTGACGTACCTAAGGTTTATCCCGCGTTCCGGACGCAATGGAACAGGTTTCGGAAGCTAATTCGGAAGTATGTGCGAGTTATGGCTGTAAACGCTCAATTTGAATAAAACTGATTTAAGCGATTTTCTAGGCGTTTTAATTTGTACAGGACAAACGGTAAATCCAATTGACTTGAAATTTGAAAACCTTACAATAATATCATATTACGGATCCGATGAAACTGGTTTCGTCGAAATCCGAGACTTTTTGAAAAATGGCTATTTTGACTCGTCAGATTTAAATTAAAAATAAATCGATGCGTTTCGAGCTGCCACGGTCAAACGGTAACTCCGATTGACACGAAATTTTAAATCCGGTAATAACTAACTATTACGGATCCAATGGAACTGGTTTCGTTCAATTCTGAGACTGTTCAAAAATTGACTATTTTCACTAGTCGGTTTAAATATTAAAATATTCAATTTTCACAAATTAACTTTTAATTCGATTTTAAAAGTTCTAAAATATCATTCTAACTTCCATATGATAAAATAAAATTTTACAAATCATTTTCAATCATATTTAACTATATTTTTAATTATTTCCATAATTTAACGTATTAAATTATCGATTTAATAATCCAATTAAATCCAATAATTCAAATAAAAATTTATTTGACTTATAAATTCACCTTTTAATATTTAAAATTAATTAAATATTCATATTTTAATTTCTAAAAATTCTGGGTCGTTACACTACGACCAAAGCGAAGAACATTCCTTAGGGTAGAGACCTTAAGAAAAACCAGATCACCAATAGCAAACTCAAGCTTCCGCCTACGCCCATCAACATACTTCTTCTGCCTATCCTGAGTAACTCTCAACCTTCTCTTAATCTCCTCAACTCTCTCTGAAGCTTCCAAAATCATATTAGGACCAAGAACCAGATGATTACCGGATTCAATCCAACAAGATGGGGATCAACAAGGTCGTCCATACAAAGCAGCAAATGGAGACGTCTTGATACTGGCCTGAATTCAAAGATAAAAAGAGATAGATAAAAGATTAAGATAAGCTTAAAAGAGAAAATAAGATTATACCTGATAACTATTATTGTAGGTGAATTCGACAAGATGCAAATGATCTTCCCAAGATCCACCATAATCAAGTACACAAACACGAAGAAGATCTTCGAGTATCTGATTCACTCTTTCCGTTTGACCATCGGTATGCGGATGATAAGCAGTGCTCAGATTCAGATGAGTACCTAAAGATTCCTGAAAAACTTTCCAAAACTAGTTGGTAAAGATAGGATCACGATCACAAACAATACTGAGGGGAACACCATGGAGACAAACAATCTTCCTCATGTAGATCTCAGACAAGCTTGAAGCAGAATGAGTAGACTTGACCGGAATGAAATGAGCAGATTTAGTCAGCCTATCCACAATAACCCAGATACTCTCATTTCCTTTCCTAGACCTCGGCAATCCATCAATGAAATCCATGGAAACCTGTTCCAACTTCCAGTTGGAAATATCTAGGGGCTGCAACAAACCAATAGTCTTCTGATGATCGGCCTTAACCTGCTGACAAGTCGCACACCGACTAACAAAAATTGAGACATCCCGCTTCATACCATTCCACCAATAAAGCCTTTTCATATCCTGATACATCTTCGACACACCAGGATGGATAGAAAGTCTAGATCGATGATTCTCCCGAAGCAACTCCTGCCTTAACCCATCTGCATTCGGGACACAAATCCTGCCATTAGTCCTCAAAATCACTCTATCATCGATCTGAGCTCCACCACTACCACTATCACATCCGCCAACTCTGCTACGAACACTCTCTTTCATCAACCTAAGCATCTCATCCTCATCTTGTTAAGCTATGATGCGCTCCAAAAGAGGAGAAGAAGAAACAACCATCTGACACAACAAATCCTTCTTCCGACTCAGAGCATCGGCCACAACATTAACTTTACCGAGAGTATAGCTAATATCGAGGTCGTAAGAAGCTAAAAACTCAAGCCAATAGACTTGCCTCTGGTTCAAATCCTTCTGGGTAAAAATATATCTTAGAGACTAATGATTAGTGAAAAGCGCAAACTTGGTTCCTAGCAGATGATGCCTCCAAAGCTTCAAAGCAAAGACAACAGCAAGCAACTCTAAATCATGAGCAGCATAATTAGCTTCATGGGTTTTCAACTGACGGCTGGTATAGGCAATGACCCTACCATCCTACATGAGAAAAGTACCCAATCCTTCATGACAAGCATCAGTATATACCATCAATCCCTCACTTCCGTTCGGAACGGTAAGAACTTGTGCGGAAGTTAGCTTGCTCTTTAACTCGTTGAATGCAGCTTTACAGTTCTCATCCTAGATAAACTTAATATTCTTACGAGTCAAAGCAGTGAGAGGTGCAACAATTCGAGCAAAATTTTCGATGAATCTCCGATATCAACCGGCAAGGCCCAGAAAACTATGAATCTCAGAAGGAGTCTTAGGAGTTTTCTAATCTTGTAGCAGAAATAGGGAAAATAAGAACCACAGAAGAGATAGAGTAATTAAATGATAAAGGAAAAGAGAAAGAAGGAAAGACTTACATTGATCGCAGCGATCTTGACTGGATCAATAGAAACTCCATTACCAGAAACAGTGTGCCCGAGGAATCGGACTTCATCCTTCCAGAAATGGCATTTAGAAAATTTAGCATTCAACTGATGATTTCTGAGAGTCTCCAAAACATACTTCAAATGTGACTCATGCTCCTCCTTAGTCTTAGAGAAGACAAGGATATCATCAACAAAGACTAGTACAAATTTATTAAGCACAGCACGAAAAACACGATTCATAAAATCCACAAAGAAAGCAGGAGCATTAGTCAAACCAAAAGTCATGACTAACCATTCACTAAACCCATTCTCAGTTCGGAAAGCTGTCTTGGGAATGCTTTCCTCAGCAACTCTGAGCTGGTGAAAACCTGAGGCAAGATCAAGCTGAGAGAAACAAGTGGCACCATAAAGCTGATCAAATATATCATTGATGCGAGGCATTGGATATCTGTTTTTCATAGTGAGCCTGTTCAGCTCCCTATAGTCAACACACATCCTCAAAGAACCATCCGACTTAGTGACAAAGACCACCGCAGCTCCCCATTCGGAATGGCTAGGTCTGATCAAACCTTTGGAGAAAAAGTCCTCAATCTGCTTTCCAAACTCAACCTTCTCACGAGGTGCCATTCTTCTAGGAGGAAGAACAATAGGTCGAGCACCAGGAATAATATCAATATGGAAATCTATCTCCCGCTTAGGAATCAAAGCAACGACTTCACCAATAACATCTAGAAAGAGTTTGACCGCATGGGTCGAATGAAGATCACCAAAAGAAGAATCCAGAGAATGAATAAAACTGCCAGCAAAGTCCTGAGATATGCGACACTGAATAACAAAGGAATCACCTAGATCATCCGTAAGATAAACAGATCGGGTTTTACAAGAGATATGAGCATCATGCCTACCAAGCCAATCACCACCAAGCAACAAATCAAAAGCATCGAAGCGCAAAACATAAAAATCACCACTGAAGAAATGATCAGAATAAAGAAGCTTCACTAGTTTACAAATGCTATTAAGGTTTGCGGGACCATCAATTGGATTTGAAACACATAAGGATTCAGAAACATACTCAGGAGAAAGGAGATGCTCAAACTTATCACACAAATCAACAGATATAAAACTGTGGGATGCACCAGTATCAAACAGCACACGAACAGAATGCTGAAATAAAGAAAAAGAACCCTGGAGAGTACCTTGGTCATCACTAGGAGCTGTAGGGGCAGGTGCTGGAGAAGAGGCAGAGGTGACAGCAAATATACCAGAAGGCTTGCCCTTCTGTTGGGTGGGGCAATCCTTCCTGAAATGGCCAGGCTGGAGACAGATGTGACAAAGATCATGCCTAGCTGGCTGAGCAGGTGGAGGAATGGCCGTACCAACAATAGTAGTGAAAGTGGTGGTGTGGATCGTGCTATATGGAATTATAATATACTGGTACGGAAATAAAACAAAGCTACTGTAGCAGAGTAAATAAGAAAAATAAAACAAGTATACCAGGAATTTTTATACTGGCTCGAACTTCCCGTTCTACGTCCAGTCCTAGACTCCTTCTGGAATTTCACTAACACCAATCCTCACTTAACCCAGAGGAACAGGTTTACAACAACCCTTGAATAGCCGAACAAGGGACCTGAGCAGTAGAACAGGATTTCGCCTCAACAGCCGAAGAGGACTTCACTTGCCCAAACGGCAGAACAGGACTTCAATTTATACAGAAAGTATATGACATAGTGTGTTCTCAATAACACGAATTTGTCTCTTGATAGTACAATCTTCCTATAATCTTCTCCTTTTGATATATATATGTGTGTGTATGTGAAGAATATGGAAGTAAATGAATGATTATGTAGAAATTTGAATGCTCAAAATGTTAGAATCAGTGTAGTATAGAAAATAGAAAGCTTTTGATCAATTCGGTGAATTAAACAAATGATTCTAATATGTTTATATAGAGTATAAAGAGGTGTGATCATTCGTGAAAAGTTATCATGAAAGAATATGGATGCATCTCTTAGTAAAAGGTTGTAACTCTTCATGAAAATGAAATGTCTTTTCAAAAATACAGCAGTTGAAGAAGTTCAGCCGTCTGAAAATAAATTTCAGACTTCTGAAATTTGAAACGTGCAAACCAGAAAAGAAATAGGCTATTTTTGCCTAGATTCAGACGTCTGAAATTACGAATTCATACGTCTGAATATTGTTAAAAAATTTAAATTTAACTTCAGATTCAGACGTCTGAATTTAACCTGAATTTTTAGTTTAAGCCTTGTGCAAAAATGTTTGAGTAGGTGCATATATATATCCAAGGAGAGATTTTCACAATATTTCAATTCTAAACAATGACTCAAAACAACATATATGCAGCACGAAGATTATATGATTCCAGAAGATATCCCTGCACAAGTATGTTAGTATTGAAAAATAACATATATAGTTGTCGTAGTCAATATGAAACATCGTAAACGAGGTTTCAACATTGTCCCCCTTTTTGACGATGACAACTGTGTACTAAACTCCCCCTGTCAAAAAGCATCAACATAAATATTTTTCTCCCCCTTTGTCATTGCAAAAAGGTAATCAATAATTTAGAAGATAAAACAAAGTAGACTTGAATTAAAACAGATTACAAACTAGTAAGATAATAAGGAGTTCATGACAAATAACAAACATCATAATAGTTCAGAAATAAACATGAATAAAAAGAGATCAGAATCTAGGACTAGAGTCACTTCCAACATCATCATCATCATCACCACCATTGTTATTCCCCGATCTTGATGACCATTGAAATGGAGTGGGGTTGAAAACTTCGGTAGATGACGAGGTTGAACAACCAATTCGTTCCCAAATGTTGTTTAGAAAGCCGCGAATGGAATTATAACATTTTTCAGATTTCTTTTCAAGTTTTACCATTCGGTTGTGAAGATTTACTTGATTTTTAGAAAGTGTAACTAAGGCATTCCTTGAGCTTGAGTCGGGAGAAAGAATCACAATATCATCATTGTCTTCTTCTTTCGATGGAGGAACACTTGGTTGAGCATGAGGAACGTGATGACGAGGTTGTGGCCGGTTTTGATCACGGTTGCAATCCATTCTTGAAGAGAGATATATACCAAATTACTCGGTTGTTTTGGTAAACCCATAAGACCCAATGTTTTAGAACCAAGTTCTTTGATTGAAAAAAATTCGGATTCAGGAAACGGAATGTTGAAATTTTGAAGAATTTTCATAATGTAAGCACCATAGTGGAAAGTCTTATATTGTCTCCGACGATTTACATCCATGAATTCTTCTAAAATTACTTGAGCCCAATTTATAGGTTGACCGGAGTATATAGCATATAGGGCTTGGAAATTTCTTTTATTAATAATCTCACAACTTCCCGTCCGTGGAATAACGGATCGAATTAATGCCCTATGTAGAATGCGAGCTTGAGGACGAAGTTGAATGGAAGTGAGTCGAGTAATGTCATCATTCAAGAATTGATGTGAGACTTCATCTCTATCATCCAAGTTTAAAGACACATCAATCTCATCTAAATCATTCCTGGTTGATGGACATTGTAGTATTTCACCAAGTCTTGCAATTGGTAGAAATATTTTAACACCACATACCAAAGTCCAAATACAATCATTGTGATTGTGAGGAGTATGATGGTCTAGATTCATATTTGCATAAAATGATTTTACTAAAAGATGATTAATCTTAATATTGTTGGCAGCAAAAGAAAATAGAGACTCTAACCCATTAGCTCTTACAATTTGAAGAATACGATAGGCGCTGAATTCCTCAAATTTGATGAAAGCTCCAAGAAAAAAGTTAGATCTACTCATTTGAGCAAATCGTTGCCTATCCTGTTCATTCCATAGCCACTGATCAATGTTTGGTGTAGATGAAGAAGATGATGGTCTCGATCTCTTAGATTTTGGTGCCATTTGATTGTATGAGAAGAAATATATAAGTTTTAATGGAGGAAGAAAAATAAATGAGAAGATGAAGTATGAGAATAAAGCAAAGGACAGGTTGAATAAAGGGGTTGGTGTCTTGAAATTCGTGCAAAAGAGATTCGAAATTTGAAAAGTCACCAGCTTTCAGACGTATGAATATATTTTTTAGACGTCTGAATAGAAGAAAATTGAAACAGAAAGAAACTAGTGTAATTTTGCCTATTTTCAAACGTCTGAAGTTATTGTTTCAGACGTCTGAATCTGAAGGAAAAAAATTATTCTTCTATAATATTCAAACGTCTTAAACAATGACTTCAGCGTCTGAAATTTGAATTTCATACATATGCACAGATCTTTTTATATAAAATGAAAGAAGAAAATTATTTTATTATTTGAAAGAATTACAAGATATAAATATGATCATTTTGACAAATATTTAGATACAAGAAATTATTTGTCCGAATCACTTGGAATTTTGCACTCTTCTAGTTCGATCTTGGTTATCTCTTTGTATGGTCGCAAAGGAGACCAATATGATCGACGTTCCCAAGAGTTTGGAGAAACCGGAGGACGTTGTGGACTCGGCTCCCATGGATTCCATCCAGATGAAGTTATTTGATGAGAAGTTGAGGGTTGAACTACATCTTTCTTTGGAGAGGTACCCCAGAATTTTAATGCTACTTGTTCAATGAAACTAAGTCGTTTAGCATTAACTTTATATTTGTAATACATCTCTCGTTGCAAATCCAACTGTTCTCTTTGGTAATGATGAATCTTATATTTACTTTGGTTGATGGAGAACCAAAGAAAAGAAACCATCGAGATTTCTTCTTTTCTGGCGTATTACCAGAATGTTCGCGTGAAGGATGAGGTTTATCCTGTTCACGTGGTGTTGGAGTTGCCAAAATTTCAATGGAAGACGTAGAATAACTCGAAGGAGTATTGCCCGAGTTGAAGTTGGTGTGTAAACCATTGAGACAAGAAGATAAAACATTTTGAAATCCATTGCAATAACCTTTTTGTTTGATAATGAGAAATCAGAAACTAGTTGGAAGAATAAAGATAAGTTTGAACGTATAAGTAGAGGAGAATAGGTTATATATAGAATTTGTTGTTAAGAAATGTGTGGCTGAATGATGTAAGTTAATAATATCCATATGTTTGTTTAAAAGGTGGAAAAAAGTTTAAGTTAAGTATAAATATGTTAGAAACATAGTTATGTGCTTTTATTAGAATAAACAAATATGTTAGGAACTAGTATTGTTAGTAATTGTCAAGCTTGCAACATATTATAGACAGAAGATGATTTCTATGAAACTAACAAGATTTCAACCAGGAAAACAAAAAAAATGAGCTAAGGAACAAATATTAATACTAATCAAATTAAATGTTATGGAATTTTAGTAATAGTTAACTGTTAGCAAGAGATTATGAAGCAAAGTTACAAATCTTAATATCTTATAAAAATTATAAATTTTTAAGGGAGACAATACCAAGCTCTCGTTTTAGTTTGATAAAAATATTTTCTAAAAGTGGTTTCGTAAAAATATCAGCCAACTGATTTTCAGAAGAAACAAAATCTAGATTGATTGTTCCTTTTTCAACATTATCACAAAGAAAATGATGACGTATGCCAATATGTTTTGTTCGTGAATGATTGATAGGATTTTTAGACAAATTAATAGCACTTGAGTTGTCACAAAATATAGTTGAGTTTGATAAATTTATATTGAAATCTTTAAGTGTTTGTTGCATATAAATTACTTGAGTACACGCCAAAGCAGCAGAAGTATATTCTGCTTCACATGTAGAAAGAGAAACACAGTTTTGTTTCTTACCAAACCAAGATACGAGTGATTTTCCAATAAAATGGCACGTACCACTTGTACTTTTTCGATCTGTTCGAGAACCAAAGAAGTCAGCATCACTATATGAAACTAATTCGAATTGACATTCTTTATGATAGAACAGACCAAAATCCTTTGTGTTTGTAAGATAACGTAATATCTGTTTTACTGCTCTTAAATGTGATTCTTTTGAATTGGCTTGAAATCTAGCACACAGAAAAACACTCATCATTATGCCAGGATGACTTGCCGTTAAATATAGTAATGATCCAATCATACTTCGGTATAGTTTTTGGTCAACACTTTTGCCATTGTCATCTTTTTCAAGATGTGTTGTTGTACTCATTGGAGTTGGTTTGACAGAAGTATTTTCCATTCCGAATCATTTTATTAAATTATTACAATATTTTTCTTGATTAATGAAAATACCATTTCGAAGTTGTTTAATTTGTAAACCAAGAAAATATGTTAGTTCTCCCATATGAGACATTTCAAATTCTTTGGTCATTATTTCGGAGAAATCCTGACACAATTTGTCATTAGTAGAACCAAAGATGATATCATCAACATAAATTTGAACTATTAAAATATCCTTTTTTGAATGCTTAATAAAAAGTGTTTGATCAACTTTCCCAATTAGAAATCCCGAAAAAATTAGATAAGTCTTTAATCGATCATACCAAGCACGTGGTGCTTGTTTTAAACCGTAAAGAGCTTCCTTAAGTTTATAAACGTGATTAGGAAATTTCTCGTGAATAAATAAGCGAGGTTGTTCAACATATATTTTTTTGTTTTATATAATCATTCAAAAAAGAACTTTTAACATCCATTTGATAAAGTTTGAAATTGTGAAAACATGCATAGGCCAATAAGATTTGTATTGCTTCTAGTCTTGCAACTGGAGCAAACGTTTCTTCGTAGTCAATCCCTTCTTCTTGATTGTATCCTTGTGCAACTAGTCTTGCTTTATTTCTAGTGATGTTACCCTGTTCATCTGCTTTATTTTTATAGACCCATTTCGTTCCAATAACAGTTTGATCACTTGGCCTAGGAACTAATTCCCAAACTTCATTGCGTTCAAACTGGTTTAGCTCTTCTTGCATTGCAATTATCCAGTAGTCATCTGTGGAAGCTTCTTTGGGATTCTTTGGTTCAATATTAGAAAGAAATGCTACGTGGCCCGTTTGATTTAGTTGACTTCTAATTTGAACATTTGAATTAATTTCTCCAATAACATTTTGAACAGGACGATCCCGTAATATTTTTGGTGAAGATCTTAATTCATCATTATTGTCAACAATATTTTCATCATTTTCAAGATCTATAGTCTCCGTATTTGTAATGTTATCTGGAAAATCTTCATCATCTTTTATACTTGGTTTTTGTAGAACATTTTCATCGAAAGATATGTGTAACATTTCTTCAACGGTGTTTGATCTTTTATTAAATACATGATAAGCTTTGCTACGATCTGAATATCCTAGAAAGATTCCTTCGTCGGATTTCGCATCTTATTTTCCAAGCTGATCTTTTGTATTTAATATAAAATATTTTGAACCAAACACTTTAAAATAAGAAATCTTTGGTTTTCTTCCAGTAAAAAATTAATAAGAAGTGTTTTTGTTAGAGTTCGAATAGAAACACGATTCAAAACATAACAAGCAGTTGCAACAGCTTCTGCCCAGAAATGTTTTGGAAGAGTGCTTCTATTTTTACGTTCTACAACCCTATTTTGTTGTGGAGTTCTAGGAAACAAAAAATTAAGAAAAATTCCTTTCTTTTTACAAAAATGATCAAAAACTTCGTTTTCAAATTCCCTCCATGATCACTTCTTATATTCTTTGTTTTCAAACCTTTTAAATTTTTGAATTCGTTTGACAAAAAATTTAAATTGCTCAAACGTATCACTTTTGTTTTTCATAAAAATGGTCCAAGTATATCTAGAAAAATCATCTACTATTACAAACACATATCTATTATGGTTTATGGATTGAACTTGAGTTGGTCCAAATAGATCCATGTGTAGTAATTCAAGTGGTTGTAAAGTAGAAATAACTTTCTTAGATTTAAAGATGATTTAGTTAATTTTCCTAATTGGCATGCATCACAAATATGATTGACCTCGAAGTTCATTTTTGGTAATCCTCTGACTAAATCATTTTTAGAAAGTCTGTTTATAGTTTTGAAGTTGATATGACAGAATCTTTTGTGACACGGCCAAGGATCATTTTCATTAGCTATTAAACACATATCTGAATTATGATTGATTTTCATATTCAGAACATAGATATTTCTGTCTCTATTTCCTTCAAATACAAGATTTTGATTTTTATCAAAAATCCTACACTTATTTTCAGAAAAAGATATTTTGAAACCTTTGTCACATAACTGGCTGATACGTAAAGATTGTGTTTTAAATTTTTGACTAATAAAACATTAAAAATAAGAGGTAAATCAGATGTACCGACATTGCTGACGTCGCCTTTTCCAATGATATATCCTTTGGAATTGTCTCCAAAAGTGACAGAGCCTCCATTTGAGTAAGTAATGTTTGATAGCATATTTTTGTCTCCAGTCATATGTTTTGAGCAACCACTATCGAGTATCCATTGTCCTCTTTTTATAAGTGGGTCCTACAAAAAATAATAATAACATTGGTACCCACTTTGTGATAGGGTCCTAAGAGTTAGGTCTTACGAAACCAAACCCAAGTAGGTTCAGTATCCCCCTTAAAAGTATAATTTTGATTTTTATGAACAGTTTCCAAAAAGGTATTTATATATTTATTCCTAATCAAACTATTGTTTGTTTTAGGAACCCGTATTTTTATGATTTTAGAATTATTTTTCCTTTTTGGATAAGTATTAGTATAAGAAATATTTCTCCTAATTTCCTTTTTAGGTGGAGATTTTAATTTCTTAGAGTATCCTAGTCCCTTCTTATTGGAAATGGATTGAGAATTTTGAATAATATTGGATAGATTTTCTCTACCTTCGTTAAAGTTAGAAATATTTCAAGTAATATTATCTAACTTGGTTTTGAGACAAGTATTATCCAATTCTATCATTTTGATTTTAGTTTTTAGCTCATGATTTTCAGCGACAAGAGAATCATTCTTTTCTTTTTGAGTTTCAATTTCTTGACTCAATAAAGTAAGTTGAGAGTTATCATTAGTGAAGCTATCTTGAAGTTTTCCAAGTTCTTCTTCTAATATTTTCTTTTCATCATTAAGCATATCTCTCTTGAATTCTGCTTTCTTCTGATTTTCTAGAGCTTCTTTATATTTTCTTTTGTTGCTTTTTAAATTATCAAGATGTTCTGAATTAATTTCAATCATATCATCAAAAGTAAGATCATTTACCTCATTTCCTGTAGCCATAAAACAAACATTTGCTTGTTCTTTCTCACTATCACTGCTGCTTTCTGAAGAAGAAGAATCTGAGTCATCCCATGTTACTGAAAATGCTTTTCTTTTAGACTTGTCCTTTCGATTCTTATTGTGATATATCTTCTTTTGTTCTGGACAATCCTTTTGCATGTGTCCTTTCTTGTGAAAGCTAAAGCATTCTAGTATAGATGAAGATGGCTTATTTGAATTGTTGTTGAAGTTCCTTTTCCCATTATTTCGATTTCCTTTTCTGTATTTCAAAAACTTTTTAAAGTTTTTAGCAATGAATGCTAAGTCTTCTTCATCCGAATCTGATTCTTCTTTTTCAGCATGGAATGCCATATTCTTTTTATCTTGTGCTTACACTCTTTTAGCCTGCAAATTCACTTCATAGGACATTAGATTTCCTATTAATTCTTCTGGTTTCATGGTAGAAAGATCACTAGCTTCTTCAACTGCTAAGACCTTTCTTTCCCATTCATCGGTTAAAGAGTTAAGGATTTCCGAAACAATATCAAAGTCAGAATACTTTTCTCCAAGTCCTAGTAATGAATGATATATATCTTGAAATCTAGAGTACATATCGTTTATAGATTCATCCTGCTTCATTCTAAAATTTTGAAATTGACTTTTGAGCATGGATATTTTGCTTTGTTTAACCTTGTTAGTTCCTTCGTGAGTAACTTTAAGTGTTCTCCATATTTCAAAAGTAGTTGTACACATGCTAACACGGTTAAACTCATTTCTATCTAAGGCACAAAATAACATATTCATAGCTTTGGCATTAGCAGTCGCATCTAATTTTTGTGTGTTTGACCATGTAGAATATTCTGTTGTAGGAATGTTATATTCAGTTTGAGTAATATTCCATGAGTCAAAACCACTCGCTTGCATATAAATACGCATTTGAGTTGCCCAATAATTGTAATTCATACCACTAAATAGTGGAGGTCGTGAAGTACATTGACCTTCAATAAAATTAGTGTTAACAGTGCTGGTGTTGTTTTCCATCGTAGCAAAATATCAGATAACTTCATAACGGTTATAAGAAACCTTACTCTGATACCAAATGAAAGTGGTGGTGCGGATTGTGCTATATGGAATTATAATATACTAGTACGGAAATAAAACAAAGTTACTGTAGCAGAGTAAATAAGAAAAATAAAACAAGCACACCAGGAATTTTTATACTGGTTTGAACTTCCCATTCTACATCTAGTACCAGACTCCTTCTGGAATTTCACTAACACCGATCCTCACTTAACCCGGAGGAACATGTTTACAACAACCCTTGAACAGCCGAACAAGGGACCTGAGCAGCAGAACAGGATTTCGCCTCAACAGCCGAAGAGGACTTCACTTGCCTGAACGACAGAACAGGACTTCAATTTATACAGAAAGTATATGACACGGTGTTTTCTCAATAACACGAATTTGTCTCTTGATAGTACAATCTTCCTATAATCTTCTCCTTTTGATATATATGTGTGTGTGTATGTGAAGAATATGGAAGTAAATGAATGATTATGTAGAAATTTGAATGCTCAAAATGTTAGAATCAGTGTAGTATAGAAAATAGAAAGCTTTTGATCAATTCGGTGAATTAAACAAATGATTCTAATATGTTATATAGAGTATAAAGAGTTGTAATCATTCGTGAAAAGTTATCATGAAATAATATGGATGCATCTCTTAGTAAAAGGTTGTAACTCTTCATGAAAATGAAATGTCTTTTCAAAAATACAGCAGTTGAAGAAGTTCAGCCGTCTGAAAATAAATTTCAGACTTCTGAAATTTGAAACGTGCAAACCAGAAAAGAAATAGGCTATTTTTGCCTAGATTCAGACGTCTGAAATTACGAATTCAGACGTCTGAATATTGTTAAAAAATTTAAATTTAACTTCAGATTCAGACGTTTGAATAGGTCATTTCAGACGTCCGAATTTGACCTGAATTTTGAGTTTAAGCCTTGTGCAAAAATGTTTGAGTAGGTGCATATATATATCCAAGGAGAGATTTTCACAATATTTCAATTCTAAACAATGACTCAAAACAACATATATGCAGCACGAAGATTATATGATTCCAGAAGATATCACTGCACAAGTATGTTAGTATTGAAAAATAACATATATAGTTGTCGTAGTCAAAAATACATATGAAACATCGTAAACGAGGTTTCAACAAGTAGGACAACTATTCGCATAGTGTCCCTTCTGGTCACATTTGAAGCAGATGATGGAAGAAAGGCCATCTGGTTGCCTCTGAGATTGAGCAGATGATGAAGATCCCAAACCCGGATTCTTGAGCCAATTCTTCTTCTGCTGCTGGAAACTAAGCCTTCTCTTCTTAGAATTTGCAGAAGAAGTCTGAGATGAAGGAGCACCAACTCAAGCAGGACCCTTAGAAGTAGGGTTCTCATAACAAAGAGCCATATCCATAAGCTGGGTAAAAGTGCCATGAACATGAGAAATGAGATGACTATAGTACTCGGAACGAGCATCAGCAATAAACTTCTCGTTCTTCTTCAGAGGAGTGTCTATCAGACCAGGTTCGAACTTAGAAAGTTCGTTAAACTTCCTCTCGTACTTTGAAAAAGACATGCTTCCCTACTTGAGGTCCATGAACTCCCTATAAAGCTGGGATTTCCCGGCTTCAGGCATCCACTTAGCAATGAAAGCCTCCCTGAGAAGAATGATAGATAAGCTTATAAAAGGCACGAAAAGATGGAAAAACAGAATTCAAAGAAACACTTGAAGATACCTAAATTGTTCCCAAGTAAGGTTAGCCTCAATGGTGTTAGCCGTAACCAACTCCCACCAATCCTGGGCAGCCTCCTGCAACTGCCATGCGGCTAACTGATGCTTCTGGGCATCAGTAATCTCAAGACCAGAAAATATCCTCTCGATACTCCTCAGCCATTGCTGAGCCTCAATAATAGCCTCATAGCCTGTGAACTTGGTTCCACCAAGCTGAGTAATTTTTTTGCAAAGAACAGTGAAACGGACAGGAGCGGGGCTGGAACTGGGGCAGCACCACGACCCTGACCTCTAGCATTTCTACGATTCATCCTGAAAATTCAAGAATGAATATTAGGACAAAGGTAGAGATAAGATAAACATAAGACAAGGCAAGATAAATTCACTTGGATGAACATCCTAATTACAGCAATTTCTAACAAGGTAGATACGAAAGGAAAGAAGTTAGAAAATTTGCTTTTAAAACAAGAAAATTTTATATCAAAATAATCTTTGAAAAACCTTTAAAAATCATTTTGAAATCATTTTATACTTTGAAAATACGTGCTCTCACAAA
This sequence comes from Allium cepa, assembly GCA_030765085.1. Classification (NCBI taxonomy): domain Eukaryota; kingdom Viridiplantae; phylum Streptophyta; class Magnoliopsida; order Asparagales; family Amaryllidaceae; genus Allium; species Allium cepa. The sequence continues at coordinate 761,653,844 of CM060941.1, read as the reverse complement.
GAAATGATTCTGAAATTGATTTCACTCATTCTAGGGTATTTCTACCCTATCTCTAGTGAGTTTTTTTTGCTCCGCAGGCCAAGGTTTGCCTAAAAACTAAAGCTCTGATACCAACTGTAACGACCCATTATTTTCCACCATTCAAATCGACGATAATCCACACATGTCGGACTTGAATAGTACAAAATAACAGATTGTAATAAAAATTCGGAGCAAATAAAACCAAATCATAGAATCACAGACACAGAACATCAGAATATCTCGCAACGGAAAATAAAATACCATAGAAGTTCATGAAGCTACTATCACAAGTCTCAAAACCAAATACATAATATCAGTCTGAAAACAAATACAACATAAAATCCCAAATACAAAGAAGTCCACTAATACAAAGCTGACAACTGAATAACAGAACTGAAATATAGATAACTAGATAAGCAGATAAATCTCCAGCGATTCCAGACCTCCAGAGAGTGGAAATCCAAATCTGTGAATAATTCAGGCTGACCCGAGCGTAAATAAAACACAAACACTCGAGTCAGGACCTACATACTTATCCAATGTTATCCAACTCAAATGAACTGTAATAAAGGTACAAATAACTTAGAAGATGCTTGGGACCGCCCATCCTCTAAGGATCCGTTAAACTATTTACTATATAGTAATATTGCCCTATTATAATAGTGTCTATCAGTAAAATAAACATACTTTAAAGTAGCATCACGGGGTTACCCATATAGCCCCAGACACGTAATAGTCCTAGTAGTCCATCCAATATCTGCATATCTCCTGATCGGGAACTACGAGAAGATACGCATGGGCTACGGGAGAAAACCAAACTCATAGTAAAGGCTTGATATGGTAGGTGACACGGCACACAAGGCAATGCCAGGGTAGATATACCAATTACGACACTCGGGCTGGTGGTAACGCAGCAGCCGCATACGCCCATCATGGAACCCATTCCAAATCGGAGGGTGGCCACCAAACAATCACAAGTAATAGAATGGTATCGAAGAAATGCGTCCGCTACGAGGTGTGACCTCAACTGATCCAAGACCGCTCCTGTTTTAGCCACCTTAGCCAACTCACGGGAGTTGGGTCCATGTAACATACCACAAGAACGTCGTCACCATCCTACTTCATTCTGGAATCTCTACCGTGCATACAGTTCTCAAAGTGGGTTTCGGTATCGACATAGAGTATGTCCATATCCGTTCCCGGTCTCTTTGCCAACCAATCGTAATTATAACCCGTTGTTATAACTTTAAAAATAATACTTTATACTTCAAAATAAAATATCAATTCAAATCCAAATTTTATCAAAATAAAGATCAAATCATTTCCAAACCATTCCGATATTTCCAAATATCATATCCTTTCAAAACTCCCTTTCAAATCATTATTTGAATTTAAATCCGAATATCCAATTTAAATATCCTTTTAAAATTTAAAGATAACATTCATTAATTTCAATTCAAATCGTCTTTTAAAATGATTCATTTTTTCCAATTAAATTTATTCACTTAAATCATTTAAAAGCGAAGTTAATTATTCTTTCAAGTCAAGTGTTCAAATTCCAAAGTTTCAAGTCATTCTGAACTCGTTTACTAAGTCAAAACCCATAATTATTAAAATTTCAGCCTTTCGCGGCATTTAGAAAAAGCTGTTATAAGTTATACTTGAAAACATTTTAATTCAGCAAAGACAACACTTAAATACTGCTGTTAAAACTCAGTTTTTAGTTAAATTATAGTTCAAAACAGCAAAGACAGCATTTCCAAAATTGCTGTAATAGCTCAAGTTTCAAACAAGGCTTTTAATTCATCTCTGCAAAGACAGCAGACCACTACAGCAGTTACAGAAACTGCTGTAATAGGCCTGAGTTAAGTTTTTAGCCTATTCAATTTACTACAGCAACTACAACATTTCAGACTGCTGTAATAGCTCTCTTATTAGCCTTTTAGTTCATATCCAGAAACCATAGCACTTCTGAATGCTATTAAAAGTGATTTCCAGATTTTAGTGTATTTCCAGCAATTAATAATCTTCATTTTGAACCCTTTAAACTTTGTCAAAATCATAATTTAACATTTAAAAATGTTCACTAACATATCAATTAATATATTATTTTTATACAATAAATTTCTTATAATTAAATCCAATTTCAGCAAATTACTTAATAAATTCAAGTGCAAAAGTTTTCCATTTCTTCACATTTTTAAATAAACAACTTAACACTTAATTATTATTTTTCAAATATTTAATTTCCATTTTTATTTATATAACTAAATTTTTATTTAACCAAATTCCAATTTTCCATAATTTTCCACTTGAGTTATATTTTCAAAATTCGATGTAACTATTCATTTTTCAACATTTTTAACTTATAGAAATTTCCAAATTTCCATATTTAATATTTAGAAATTCAATTTAAATCAAATTTTCATATATATACACACACACACACACACACACTCTTTTAAAATTTACTTAAAATTCCAGAAAATTTTATAAAAATAACCACGGGCCTATATATAGTTTTCTAGCCTAGGTCAAGTGATATAAATATATATCATTTCAGTCTGCAGTTTACAAATAAAAATCCGGGTTTTATCATTTCAAACCCGGAGTCCCAAGTCAAAATAAATAATTAAAATCCGTTCAGGCCTATCATTTCATCCCGTAATGATTTTTTTCTGTTGAATATGCGCTTATATGATTTTTGTTTGATGATAATAAACATATATACATTCTTTTAAATGTATTTGTTAATGTACTATTTTATTTTTCATAGATTAAATAAATATTTACTGAATAAAATTAAATAACACAAAATTTGAATTCAAACATAAATTTTATTCAAACAAATATTTATTACATTTTTGAATAGTACAAATTCAAGCTCTCACTATACATATACAACTTTGATTCTAATTACATAACAATTTAATTTACATAAATTCCTCACTACATATCACTCACACTCGTATTTTATCTTCAACTTCATTCCAGTTAGAATCCAGCATCTGAGCAATCTGCAAAAATATTCACTAACGCGGTAAAATTGAAAAAGAAATATTTTTGCAATATAAAATAAAATATGGATTTTGAAAATATTATTTGCCTCAGTTATTTGGGTTGTTCGTCACCATTTGAATTCATCACACACGAACAATGTGACATGCACAGTGTATCACTGTACATGCCACAAGGCTGTGCACACCGAAATACACTTGATTGATTTACAGGAACAGGTGAGCACAAGGTCAAACCCAAATTAAAAGACGGGTTCAACTCAGGTGCAACATAAATAAAATCTCGACTTCAGCACAAGGTCAAACCCGAGTTGTAAAACTGGATTCAACTCAAGTGTAATGCACAGTCTACACAAATTCAAGAAGGCACCAAATAACAAACAAAGTGCAAAGGTCAAGCCATCACTGCAAACTCGACTCAACTCAATGCAATTCAAACTGCAAGTCCAAAACAAGTGCACATATGTCAAGTAAAGACTCAAGACCACATAAGTCGACAGTGCAAACAAATAGCATAAGCAAATGACTCAGTAATGCAATGCCACAGCGAACATGGTTCAAAACAACATATCAAACAGTGACAATATGTATGGGGCAATGCACAAGAGGCTAAGGCACAATACCACCAACATAACAGCTAACAAATGCCAGGACAAACAATTATATACATCAACTACAAACATCAAGTGTCGACCAGGAAGCAATTCAAATCAACACAGCAACAAAGGTCAGGCAATATGCATCATGCACAGGTCAGGCCGCAACAAAATGCAACAAAAGCAAGCCGAGGCTCAGTGGTGAACCAATAACAAAACTACAGTGCAGACCAAAGAGCAAAAGTAATTTGGATCAATGAATTGGATGAACAAGACTCAGACCATCAATACACAAAGATGTTGATCAATATGCAAATGTTAATGAAGCATGCAAACAGCAAAAATGAAAACCAAAACCAACAGCAAACTACAAACTACTCACAACAATGCTCAAAGACTCGGCACTCAAATGAACACAGTGAATGCAGACTTGAATGTACAGTGACTCAACAAACACAGTGACACGGTGCCAAAAACCATCAATGAACGCAATCAAGTACAAGTGCACAAAAGATTCAATGCACAGCAAGTATGCAACAGTGAATTTGGATTGAGCAGGTGCAAACACAAGTTGTACAAGAAATGAAATGAAATCAAGTGCACCAGTACAAAGTTTAACCAGAAATGCAACTCCAAGCAATTTTCAAATGGTCGACTAATGAACATCATATATACATGTGTATTGAAGACCAATGATTATGTAACACTTCAATATCAATGCCTGAGCCGAGTAGAAGTTTCAAAATAATCAAGCAACAATTTCACAGAAACCAGATTTTGAATCTAGATAGACCAACACTAAGGTTCAAGTGATATCAAGACTCGGTGCAACAGAGAGTATGCAACATAACAGTAAGCAGTGCTCAGTGATCAAACATGAACACAACATACAACAATACCAAATGACAACAGTAAATCAGACGAACGTAAGTACAAAAGTAAGAGCAAGTTTGAAGACAATGATATACAGGTTAAACCAAAACAGTAATGTTCAGGGACGAACACAAATGAACCATTAACGAAGTCACAGTGAAATCACCGTGGAAAGCCAGTCAAAAATATTCGTTATTGAACAAGTCGTAATCATCTCAAACGAACAAGTCAAGCCGTAATCAACATCAAAGCGGTGGGAAGCAAGCAACGAAAATATACGCATATGAAAAGGTCAGAAATCATCTCAAACATCAAAGTGAAATCGAACGGCCGATCAAACATGATTGACAAATTCAAATATATTCGTATGAACGCAAATCTAGGGTTACAAACCCTATATAAACAATCATCATCGGCAATTTCAAAACCATGGAGTTCAATCAAGCATAACAGAATAGCATAAACGAAAATCACATACCGAATTGAAGTCGAACTCCATCAACTCGAAGCAGCCGAAGTGAGCAACAAGGAGTACAATCGATCAAGGCTAAACGTGAACAATCATTGATTCGATCAATTTAAAGTCGGCACTTCGCAAAACCCTAGGTTGGATCGAAGAGAACGAAGCCCTAATTTCACAAAGAGGAACGAACGAGAGAAAGCCGCCATTAACCAAAAGTAAAGAAGACGGGCCGAATAATAAACAAAAGGGGCCGGCTTATTTCTCTTTTATATTATATCAGGGCTTTTTATTTTTAAATTAGGGATACTTTATTTTTAAATTGTTTTTAATTTGTATTTTCTTTTTTAAACCGTTTAATTTTCTAGTCGTGTGACTAGGGGACAAACTACGTGGTGTAGCTTGAGAATTCGCAACTCAGTGGCTGAGTTATGGCAGGGTTTTGAGCGTAGAGTTAGGTTTAGTCGATAGCGGGTGTCGCGAGTTTACGTGTGTAAGCGTCTGACTACCTAATTTCTAGTAGAAACCTTGGAGGCAGAAGGTAGGCAGGATTTTGCCGAAGCTGGGTAAATTCTGTGTCGTTCTATTTCTGCATTTATTATTCTGCTATTATCTGTGCTGCTATTGTTCTGTGATCTGTGTTGAAGATATTATTAAGCTTCCGTAATTAATTTTTATAATTTATACTATCGCCTTATTCACCCCCCTCTAGGGTGAAATCGATCCTACAAGTGGTATCAAAGCTAGGAACAAAACCCGTTTTTGTTTTAAAATTTTGATTTTACAAAAACCAATTTTTGTTTTAATAATTTGAATTTTTAAAATGGCTTCTTTTAATACTGCTTTTGCTGAGGGTCAATTCATAGTTAGACCATCAATGTTCAATGGTGAATATACTTATTGGAAAAATGGGATGGAAATCTTTCTGAAAACCATTGACGCTTGGAATATTGTTGAGACAGGTTATAGAACACTGACTATAACTGTAGATAATCAGGAAGTAGATAAACCAAAGGAACAATGGACAGAACTAGAAAATAAATTACAAAATACTAATGCTAAAGCTATGAATTCTATTATCTGTTCATTGGATCAATTTGAATTTAATCGTGTCTCACATTGTCTAACTGTGCAGGAAATATGGCACACACTAGAAGTGACTCACGAAGGAACATCTCAAGTCAAAGAATCCTGCCTTGCCATGCTAAGCAGCGAATACGAGAACTTCACAATGGCGAAGGAAGAAAATGTTAAAGAGATGCATGGACGACTTTCCAATATCGTATATAAATCAAAAGCTCTTGGAAAATCATACACAGAGTTGGAGATAGTCCGAAAAATCCTTAGAGTCCTTCCACGAAGTTTTGAAGCCAAAGTGACTGCCATTCAAGAATCAAAAGATTTGAAACAAATGAAAATGAAGAACTTGTCGAAAATCTCACCACTTATGAGCTAGAAATGAAATTCAAGGAAGAGCGTGAAGGAGGAGATACTCGAAAGAAATCAATAGCTCTCAAAGGAACAACTGAAAGAGATGACGATGACGATGATGATGCAGCAGCGGAATTGAAGCTATTAATAAAGAAATTCAAAAAGTGGAATTACAAATATGGAAATTCAGCTCGAATTCAAAAAGCGAAAAGCAGAATAGCCAAAGCACTAGACTACTCGGAAGAACAGAAGATTATCTGTCACAAGTGCAACCAACCCGGACACATCAAGCCCAATTGCCCTCAAAATCAACGCGACTTTAAAAAGAAATCAAAAAGGAAAAGTTTTGCAGCCACGTGGAATACAAGTGATGGAGATAATCAAAGTTCTAGCAGTGAGAGTGAGAAAGCAGACATGTGCCTTCATGGAAATATAACCGGTAGTGACGATGACGAACCAAGCGAGGTATCAAAACTTACTCACTCTGAATTACTTATTTATTTCCACGAAGTAAATGGCTGTTTTGAACGACTTAGGGAAAAATACGCTAAACTTGAATCACAAAAAGGCACTTTGATAGAATTAAATGAACAACTTGACCAATTAGTTGAAAACTATCAAAGTAGGACCCCTAAGTGTGATAAGTGTCCAACATTTGATGAAGAAATTAAAAAATCAGAAATTAAAATGAAATCGCTTGAAAATGAAATTCTTATTCTAAAAGAGAATGAAAATACTAGAAGAGAGAATTCTATTAAAAAGTGCACACAATTGTTAAACGAAAATGAGTCTCTCAAAACACAAGTCCAACAATTGTCAACGACTTTAGATAAATTTTCAAAAAGTGAAAAATCGTTGAATATGCTATTAGAAAAGCAAACAGTTAATACGGTTAGACAAGGACTTGGATATAGTAGTTCAAAAATTGTTGAAAGCAATATTATTCAAGTTAATTCTATGTGCACAATTTGTAGAAAATATGGGCACAATAACAATAATTGTTGGTATAGACCCAAATATGTGAAAACTATACCGATTTGGGTTTCAAAAGGCACAAATATAAAATCTCTCAAAGTTAAACAAATTTGGGCGCCTAAGGGAACAATTATAAATAGTTTTGGGTCTTTACAAAATTGTTTTTCAAAATTTTCTGCCACTAACAACCATGGACCTATAAAAACAAATAGGTCACATAAATCTTTTCCCGTGTAGGTGTGGTGGTAGGCTAAGGAACAACAATAGTGTTCTGTGGATTTTTTGGATGTTCCAGAAACACAACGGCGACAAAGCAAAGTTCCTTAGCCTAGTATAAAGGTGACAGAATCACAACGGACAACAACGAAAAATTATCGTAAAGGTAAAATAGGTAAAGTTATATTTATTTGAACGATATATTAAATGTGATAATCTGCACCGTATTCTGAATTAAATCAGCCAATAATGAGATGATGAAAAGATGATGATTCTGACTTATTCAACATAGTTGGCCAAATTATATTCTTATGCCAAAACACTAAAATTCTCTAGATTCTTTGAATTACTTCATATATAAATTTGGATTAAAAATAGTATTTTGTTGGATAATAATACATCTGGTTATAATTCGGCTAACTCCTTATTCACGTTTTTTGATCATTTACACAGCTTCATTTCAAATTCAAAAGAATGTCATTTAAATTGCTGTTAAAATTGAGTTTGAAATTTTTTGGTACACTCTTCATGGTCTGGTCTATCAAATTTAATTAGTGATGTTTTTGAAGTGAAAAAGAAATTCAGATGCAGATTACACTGGTAATCTATTTGATAGAAAAATTACTAGTTGAACGTGATTTTTGAAATATTTAGTTACTGCATCGTTTTTCAAAGAAAATATCTGCATATTTTTCGTTTCAAATAATTTTCAAATAACAGAATTATTTTTATAAAACTCCCTCGAGAAAATCATTTTTGACCATATTTTCAGATTAGTCATTTTGAAAAATTGGTTTCATAATTATGTTTGAATTTGACTTTAAATGGCTATTTTGACTAATCTGACTCCCTATGATTATTAAAAAAAATGAATAGTGATTGAAAGAGTGATGAGTGCTAATATTGATCATATATTATGACTCGATACGGTATAATTAGTAAATTTCTTTAGAAATTCAAATAAGAGTTATAAAACTTTTTGTTGGGTAAAGTTTCCATAACCATTTCTATGTCTATCATATTTCTATCAACCATCGCTCATCAAAAATTCACTATAGTTTGTCGATATGTGGTACTTTAAACAGGAATCGTTCGTTTTTCATTTTATAAAACAAAATAAAATCCAAAGTATTCACTCTCATTTAAAAGTCCTCACGGTTATGCATGGGTGAATTACTTGGAATTTGTTATGTGCTTCCATGCTCATTTAAAAGTCCTCACGGTTATGCATGTATGGAACGCATATCAAAATTGATTTATTAGATAAACAAGTTGATTCTAATCCCATTTAAAAGTCCTCACGGTTATGTGTGATTAGAAGATACTTGAATTCATTTTTAAAATTAAATTGGAATACTACTAATCTCATTTAAAAGTCCTAACGGTTATGCATGATTAGTAGATATTCAAATTCCTGATATAAATGTGCCACAAACAGATACAACTGTATGGTTTTATATGATGACATCATTTCCATTACTTCTAAAAGTGGAATATGCGCCTAACGAGGGTAGTTATGATTTTTGTTTGATTTTTTTATTGAAATTTAATATTTATATTCAATTGAGTTTTAATGTTGAATTAATATCGATCACTTTATCTCTATTTTCTCTAACACTATCATTCTTTTGCTGATAACAAATGGGGGAGAGAAAAGATAAGATTTTGTCAAATAAAATCAAGTGAATGTCAAATAATTTTCTATTTGCATCTAGGCTTATTTGCATATTTTTATTTGTATGCATATATGTAGGGGGAGCTTTGTGTAGAGAGGAAGCATTTAAATCGGGGGAGCAATTAGAGCATATGAATGATCAAATACATTTAACATATTCAAAAATTTAAATATATGTTTGTTATCATCAAAAGAGGGAGATTGTTGAATATGCGCTTATATGATTTTTGTTTGATGATAATAAACATATATACATTCGTTTAAATGTATTTGTTAATGTACTATTTTATTTTTCATAGATTAAATAAATATTTGCTGAATAAAATTAAATAACACAGAATTTGAATTCAAATAGAAATTTTATTCAAACAAATATTTATTACATTTTTGAATAGTACAAATTCAAGCTCTCACTATACATATACAACTTTGATTCTAATTACATCACAATTTAATTTACATAAATTCCTCACTGCATATCACTCACACTCGTATTTTATCTTCAACTTCATTACAGTTAGAATCCAGCATCTGAGCAATCTGCAAAAATATTCACTAAGCAGTAAAATTGAAAAAGAAATATTTTTCAATATAAAATAAAATATGGATTTTGAAAATATTATTTGCCTCAGTTATTGGGTTGTCATCGTCATTTGAAATCATCACACCCGAACAATGTGACATGCACAGTGTATCACTGTACATGCCACAAGGCCGTGCACACCGATAAACACTTGATTGATTTATAGGAACAGGTGAGCACAAGGTCAAACCCAAATAAAAAGACGGGTTCAACTCAGGTGCAACATAAATAAATTCTCGACTTCAGCACAAGGTCAAACCCGAGTTGTAAAACTGGATTCAACTCAAGTGTAATGCACAGTCTACACAAATTCAAGAAGGCACCAAATAACAAACAAAGTGCAAAGGTCAAGCCATCACTGCAAACTCGACTCAACTCAATGCAATTCAAACTGCAAGTCCAAAACAAGTGCACATATGTCAAGTAAAGACTCAAGACCACATAAGTCGACAGTGCAAACAAATAGCATAAGCAAATGACTCAGTAATGCAATGCCACAGCGAACATGGTTCAAAACAACATATCAAACAGTGACAATATGTATGGGGCAATGCACAAGAGGCTAAGGCACAATACCACCAACATAACAGCTAACAAATGCCAGGACAAACAATTATATACATCAACTACAAACATCAAGTGTCGACCAGGAAGCAATTCAAATCAACACAGCAACAATGGTCAGGCAATATGCATCATGCACAGGTCAGGCCGCAACAAAATGCAACAAAAGCAAGCCGAGGCTCAGTGGTGAACCAATAACAAAACTACAGTGCAGACCAAAGAGCAAAAGTAATTTGGATCAATGAATTGGATGAACAAGACTCAGACCATCAATACACAAAGATGGTGATCAATATGCAGATGTCAATGAAGCATGCAAATAGCAAAAATGAAAACCAAAACCAACAGCAAACTACAAACTACTCACAACAATGCTCAAAGACTCGGCACTCAAATGAACGTAGTGAATGCAGACTTGAATGTACAGTGACTCAACAAACACTGTGACACAGTGCCAAAAACCATCAATGAACGCAATCAAGTACAAGTGCACACAAGACTCAATGCACAGCAAGTATGCAACAGTGAATTTGGATTGAGCAGGTGCAAACACAAGTTGTACAAGAAATGAAATGAAATCAAGTGCACCAGTACAAAGTTTAACCAGAAATGCAACTCCAAGCAATGTTCAAATGGTCGACTAATGAACATCATATATACATGTGTATTGAAGACCAATGATTATGCAACACTTCAATATCAATGCCTGAGCCGAGTAGAAGTTTCAAAATAATCAAGCAACAATTTCACAGAAACCAGATTTTGAATCTAGATAGACCAACACTAAGGTTCAAGTGATATTAAGACTCGGTGCAAGAGAGAGTATGCAACATAACAGTAAGCAGTGCTCAGTGATCAAACATGAACACAACATATAACAATACCAAATGACAACAGTAAATCAGACGAACGTAAGTACAAAAGTAAGAGCAAGTTTGAAGACAATGATATACAGGTTAAACCAAAACAGTAATGTTCAGGGACGAACACAGATGAACCATTAACGAAGTCACAGTGAAATCACCGTGGAAAGTCAGTCAAAAATATACGTTTTTGAACAAGTCGCAATCATCTCAAACGAACAAGTCAAGCCGTAATCAACATCAAAGCCGTGGGAAGCAAGCAACGAAAATATACGCATATGAAAAGGTCAGAAATCATCTCAAACATCAAAGTGAAATCGAACGGCCGATCAAACATGATTGACAAATTCAAATATATTCGTACGAACGCAAATCTAGGGTTACAAACCCTATATAAACAATCATCATCGGCAATTTCAAAACCATGGAGTTCAATCAAGCATAACAGAATAGCATAAACGAAAATCACATACCGAATTGAAGTCGAACTCCATCAACTCAGCCGAAGTGAGCAACAAGGAGTACAATCGATCAAGGCTAAACGTGAACAATCATTGATTCGATCAATTTAAAGTCGCCACTTCACAAAACCCTAGTTTGGATCGAAGAGAACAAAGCCCTAATTTCACAAAGAGGAACAAACGAGAGAAAGCCGCCACTAACCAAAAATAAAGAAGACAGGCCGAATAATAAACAAAAGGGGCTGGCTTATTTCTCTTTTATATTATATAAGGGCTTTTTATTTTTAAATTAGGGATACTTTATTTTTAAATTGTTTTTAATTTGTATTTTCTTTTTTAAACCGTTTAATTTTCTAATCGTGTGACTAAGGTACAAGCTACGTGGCGTAGCTTGAGAATTCACAACTCAATGGCTGAGTTGTGGTAGGGTTTTAAGCGTAGAGTTAGGTTTAGTCGATAGCGGGTGTCGTGAGTTTACGTGTGTAAGCGTCTGACTATCTAATTTCTAGTAGAAACCTTGGGGGCAGCACGTAGGCAGAGTTTTTCCAAAGCTGGGTAAATTTTGTGTCGTTCTATTTCTGCATTTATTATTCTGCTATTATCTGTGCTGCTATTGTTCTGTGATCTGTGTTGAAGATATTTTATAAGCTTCCGCAATTAATTTTTATAATTTATACTATCACCCTATTCACCCCCCCCCCCCCCTCTAGGGTGAAATCGATCCTCCATTTTCTATTCTAAAGTCCGTTCGGGTATGTATCATTTCAACCCATAGTGAACCTAATCTACGGGAAACTTGCAGTGTGATAAACAGATATAATGAACAGTTTAACCTTATACAATAGTAACAGGTGATATGACATGTAATTTAACAGGTTTAATATCATATATAAATAATCACAGGCAGTTATAGCATCATTTATAATTCTACACATCCAAATGTTGTTGCTTCACAATTGCATAAGTATATAGTGTCGTGTGAGATTTACTCACCTCTAAATGTTGGAGATTGTAGAACCAATAATACAATTGAATCAAAAGAAAACTGACAAGACTACGGACTTTGAGCGGAGAGCGAGATCCAATGCTACGACTCTTGTGTTAGAACCCAATCAAAATCAAAACTATTTATAAATACAATACCATATTGAAATTGATATAACTTTGGAATAAAAAGAGATATGGATACACAGTCTTTTGCCTTTCCTTCTCTACTATTTGATGCGGCCTAGGGATGTTGTTTGGCTCTGATTTGAACAAGTTTGGCTCAGGTTTGGTCATGTGTATGCACGGCCTAGGTAGTGGAATATGGTGGAGAAGTTTATATATGAGAATGTGAAGAGTTTAACGCAAATAGTGTAATTTTTGGTCAAAACAAAGGCTCGACCATGGGGTTATGGCTCGGCCTGAGTGCACCATGATTGGTCAATGGCGGAAAGGGGTGTGTGGTGGTCAGGTCAGAGGTGGTGGCGGCGGCTAGGGTGGTGGTTAGGGTAGTGGTTGAAGTGGATAAGCAAATAGTGGTTAAATAACATGTTTTTATGGCTTTAGGTTGGATTTTGAGGGGTTTTGTCACCATGGTTGGCTCGGCTATGGTCATGGGCTGGAGTATAGATGTTGATGATGGCAGGGAAGGAGTCTGGGAGTTTGTGGCTATGGATATGGAGGAGAGGCCAATCCAAAAGGCGTAGAAAACAAGGCAAAATGACATAGAAATGAGAAGAAAAGGAAGAAGAAAGTGTAGCCATTACCCAAATTCTTTGCTCTAGCCGTGAATATAATGGAGATGAGAACTTTTTTTGCGTGAAAAATAATGAAAATACATGGCTACCCAAAAGATTACACGGCCAAAAGCATAAAGGAGGGGTTATGGTAAGTGAAAGGACTCTAGGAGGTGAAAGGACTTAAGTTAAACAAGTTTTTAAAACTCTTCTCATTTCCTATTTTCTTTAATTCAAATAAAACAAAATTAAAATCAGTAATTTACTTTTATAAACCGAAACCAAGTGTAAAAAATATGAAAATAAATAATTAAATTTAAAGAAAAATAGAAAAGAATAAAAGAAATTGCTTAAAATCCAAAACAGTTCCAAAAATTATAAATAAATCACTACTAGTCTTGGAAAAATATCCACTTCATTTTAAAAATATTATGAAGTAAAAATTTGAAATAAAATAATGTATTTATCATCTCTAGAATAAAATAAATAATTAAATTGGAGAAACATAGCAAAAGAACTAAAGAAATTGTTTAAAAATGGCAAACAAGACATGAAAATTACAAAAAAATTATCATTAACTCCAGAAAAATTCCTATTTCACTTTAAAAATATTTTATAACAAAATTTTAAGTAAAATAATTTTAAAAGCATTTTCAAAGTGAAATATACTCAATTAAAATAAATTTCAAAAATATTGGGTTGTTACATTTTTCTTTTTTTTCTTTTTTTTCATTTCACATAACATACTAATTACAATTTCCATAAAAAAGTGTCAACCTTTAAATCAATATAACATTTTCCTTTTTTTTCTTTTCAACATAGAAATTTAATAATAACATGAAGCATATTAATAACTATATCATCACATGTATTTTTTTATAAATAAACAACATAATATCAATAACAATTTCATGCCAAAAATAACAAGTGAACATAGGTGAACAAATGTCATATCAAATCATAACCAAACTATGCAAAATTTCTAAACAATTGCAACATTCCATTAACATATCAATTAATATTCATCCACCTAGCATAAGATTATAAATTATGAGTGAATAGCTCACTTTCGAGGCTAGGAAATATTTGGCAAAGCAAAGCTACGAAAATTGAATTTTAATTCCAAAGCAATGCAAGCTAGAATAAATGGATAACCAAAATAGAAATATGTAACCTTTTTTTATGAAATAGAAGAGAAAAGAGATAAAGTGGCTCAGCCTAGGGTAGGAAAAGAGGGGTAGGGTTTTGGATTTGGGTGGTGATTGGTGGTCGAAAGATGGAGGAGGAGATGAAGGCTTGGATGCTAGAAGAAAGGGCAGTACACGGAAGAGGAGGAAAGAGTTTTGATTTGTGAAGTTTTTGAGATTTGAGATCTAGAACTTTATGTAAATTTTGAGAGGAAGAAGGAAGTGTGTTGAGAAAGTTTTCTAAGGAGAAAATTATGTACATGCAAGTTAATCAGAAGAAAAAAAATAGTCATAGGCATAGAAATAGACACAAGTCTCTTAATATGGTTAGAGTCTCGTGGTTAACCAAAGCCCATTAGGACTAAACTAAATCCGTTAGGACTTAGCCAAATTTCACAACTAAACAGCACAAACTTATGTCAGTTTTTCATAGAAATTCAAATATTTAGAGCAATAGAAATTTGATTTTGATGAAATGAAAAGTGGAGAAAAGATCAGAATTCAGTCTAGTGTTTTAAAATTCAAATTTAAAATTTTCAACCAAAGGTCAAATTTTGACTAAGTTTGACCAAAATTTAAAATTTTATAAAATTTTCTATTTCATTGAATTCAACCTTTAAATTTTATTTGATTCAAATAATAATATATTTTAAAATTGGCTTAATTGAACCTTCATTTTATTAACATTGGTTTATGTTCATTTTATTCAATTTGACATATGTTGCTTATTCTTGATTGAATCAGTTACCATCTATTTCTCTTTACCATAATTAAAATATTTAGTTCTAATTAATTCAATATTACATTTCCAGTTGAATGTTGGTTACACACTAATTGTTTTATTTTGATTAAATAATTCAAACAAAGTTTTATCCTCGTTAAGGCCTGTATCTCCATACCCCTTTAAGTCGACAATAATGCACAAAAATTCTATTTAAATTGGATAGAAATACAAGTATTTAGGCTTGAAGAAGAAAAGGTAGAACAAAATAGAAACAACAACAGGGATTCTCACAATCACAGCGGAACAAAATATAATATATAATAACAGATTTTAAATACAAGAACCGTACTGTCAATATATACCATTATCAGTGCACAATAGATAACAATCAAATCTAGACAGTTTAATAATGTCCTTACATAGTGGAAATAATAATCAAATACGGAAGTACGTCTTTTCCATCTAGCTTGTTTCGTGAGCTCTATAGCAAGATATCCTGAATTTGTAATACTCGGTCTAACCCAAACATTATAATAAAATAACACCCAAGTCAGTTTGGAAAACCTGCGTGAGAGAACATACACAATTCGAATTATTAAATTTTCTCAAAATCCTTTGAAAACAAAGGTATCTCGTAAGACCACATCACACATAAATACAATGGGTTTTTACTTTACGATAATCAAAATAATTTTTATCAAAATCATCTAATATTTTAATAGTGTCTATAGAAAGTAAATAGAAAATAGTTGAAATGCTTGCATCTCATGTTTCAGCATAGTTGGGCACAATCAAAACCGTATGACACTTATTGGAGAATGGATTCCGTACAATGACTGGACCACTGTGGTACCGCCCATCACTGTACACCTCTAGAACAATGTGCCGAGGACCTCGCCTAGATCCTCTACTACACAAGATGGGTCTACCCCTAACTTGGAGAGACCGAATATATTATCACCCCGGGTGTTCCCACCCTTACAAATCGAGCGCTCCTTCTTTCATGCACAACCATATCCATAATATATAGGTTTCCAAGGATATCTAGAAAAGTGGTAACATATCCAACTTGGGTGCGACCCACTTAGTCTTGCTGCATCTTCCCTGTTTTAGTCATTCCCGGTTGATGAGGCTTGAGGCTAAACATTACCTTTCTAGAAAAAATTCCACTTAGAATGCTTATCGTCCTCAAATGATGATGTTCTAATCGCATTCGTCCATACAAGTTATCCAAGGTCTGGACAAACCGAATCACCGTCTTCATTATCTCCACGGTATTCATTCGTAATTTTTAAATCAAATCGAAGTGGTTTTCGGTTAAGTAAATCTGATCCCGGTCTCTTCGAAAAGATTAACGAAATTGGTCAATATTTGATAGTCGATTATTTAACTATCAAATAACATCAATAAGTAGTCACTGGGCCATATTATAAAAAAAATTCAATTTTTTTTTCAAAATATCTTTATAAGAAATATATTTAAACCCTTCCAATATTTCAATAGTGGAAATCAAATTCAAATTCTTGTACCCTTAACAGGATTTTTCCAAGTCATTTCAATATTTAGAATATTTTTTCTCACTATCAATTATAATTAATCCCTTTAAAAATATTTCTATAATCAAAATCTCGAAGTTAACTATTTTCTAATCCTTTCCGTCCAATACTTAGGAATATTTATAAGTATATTTCCTAAGATCGTTTTATCTCCAATATTCACGAAGTAGTCCAATTATTTTCCTATTTCGCAAAACTCTTTTCAAATTTTATTTGTAAATTCCTTAATGGATTCTATAAGTTTCGGAATTCATAAATAAATTTTCTTTAATATTTCCAAAGTCAATACACTTGTCTATATTTTCAAATAACGTTTCTAACTTCTTTTATGAATTCTAATTCATTCTTCTGAAGTTCCTGTATTTTTAATAGTTTGGAAATTTCTTTAAGTGCCTAGAATAAGATTTTTTCTTATAGAATCATATCCATTAAATAAACTTTGTTTCCAACCTCAAGAGAATATATAACTAAATTCAATATTCTAAAACTATATGTATAAAATAAGTATTTTTAAGGAATGGTAGTTTATATTTAAAATATGTTTAAATAAATTTAAAATATCAAAACATTTTAAATAATATCTATAACTCTTTTCCAAATCATTTTTAAACAGCTAATTGATTTACAAAGCTGATTAATAAAATTAGAATTTATTTCAATAAATATTAAATATTAGAATAACTAACTTTTTGGAATATTCTAAATCCAAATAGTAGTTTAAGTTATATGGTCTAGTAATTAAAAATCCCATCTAAAACAATTTTAATTTCTCGACAAAAATCTATTTAAAATCCAACATTACCAATTTTCAATTTATAGATCCCTCTCTTTTCGTATCACATCGATTATATCTCAATTTTATCACCATTCTCATATTCAAAAATAGATTCCATTATTTCCTTCCCAAACGATTTCCATAACTCGATATAAATTCACATCGTAAATCTGTATTTCCAATTTATCAACTAACCATCGTTTTCCCTTATTTATAAACATCGTTTACAAATTTATAAACTCCTTTGAGTTCCACTTATCTATAAATCAATCTTATTTGTAAAATCTCATTTATAAATCCATTTCCTAATATATTCCATTTATTTTCAAATCCATTTTAAATATTGATTTCAACTCCTTTATATACTTTTAGAATATCAACTTAGAATTCATTATTTAAAATCTTATGTATAAATTATTTTTGAAATCTCTATTAAAATATTTTTCTTGAATAGTTGAGTACAACTCAAAATCAAATTATATTTTTTCCAAATCAACTTCTTTTGAAATAGTCCAAATTTTGATATAAATATTCTATATTCAAATTAAATCTCTCAATTTTCAAAAATAATATTTATGGTTTTTAAAAAAACCAAAATTAAGGCAGGTGCTACCATAGCATGCAATTACTCAATCACAATAATAATCTATAACAAATTATTCAATTCCATCATATATTACTATATTTGAAAAACAATCAATATATATTCGAGGAATCCA
This sequence comes from Allium cepa, assembly GCA_030765085.1. Classification (NCBI taxonomy): domain Eukaryota; kingdom Viridiplantae; phylum Streptophyta; class Magnoliopsida; order Asparagales; family Amaryllidaceae; genus Allium; species Allium cepa. Next base: position 761,635,427 of record CM060941.1, on the reverse strand, counting down.
GTTGGATCCCCCCAACCTATTTTCCTGTATCCACGGATGATAGACAATATAAAAATATCAAACCCGCTTCAAGGCAGGATATCGGTATATAGGGTCATCTCTTATTATGCAGGGAGCATAGGATCTCATCCGCATCAACGGTGGGAATATATTCAACTACTAATATACATATACTACTATATATATAATATATCATTCGACAGATGATAATTTTATAAATTCAACTAAGCATCCAATATTTTATTTAACTATTTAAAATAAATTCTAGTAATCCAAATGAGTGAGAATTTCTCAACTTGATTTTTAAACGCAATCCGTTCCAATTTTAAACTTCTAAAATCCCAACTGACTCCGAAAATTCCAAACCAACTTATTGTATGATATTCTTCGATACGATTCCGGTGCCGCTTGTTTCATACGATTACAACCTCATACACAAAAATTATAGGATTTATAAGTTTTTTCCGATTTAATTAAACTAATTAATAGATAATAATAAAATTAACAAACAATACTAACCTAACAATTACCAAATCATGATGCTAACCCTTCGCTGTCAAATTGTGCTCGTCGACCATCTCCACCTCGAACCACCGCACAATACCCACAAGCACACGAGCAACACTTCACACATGCTTCAACATTTCCATGTCATCGAAAAAATTCGACCGTGACCTAAACCTCACTACTACTGCCTCCAACAGTGCACTGCTCGTGCTTGTCATCGGCCACCATTGCCTGCTTCCCACTTTGCCTCGCGCACGCAGCTTTTAAGTCCCAACTTCACTTGCCTCAACTTCGCCTCACCAATCTCCATCGTGCACATGCATCGCACCCATGTCGTTGCCTGCCATGCTCCATTTCCTTTGCGAATCCCCAACTGCACGACCCTAAAAATCATCATGCCCAAACCCTAAATCATATGACCGCGAGCATCACCTTGAAGTCACCGTCGCACCACCATTCCAAGTCACGACTATCCCTTGCGTTCGCTCAAAAAGAACCAATTGTGTCGTCGCCGCCTTCATACTCCCTTCCCCACCTACGATTATTCCTTGACGTCGCTCAGGTCGCGATTCCAAAGATGCGATGATTCTTTTTTTCTATTTAAATCGATTTTTCAGTTGATTTGAATCGATTCGTTTTGACCGAGGGAGAAGAGAAAAGGGGCGCGATTTGAAAACTGAGGGGCATAGGTCGGCTATATTTAGGGCTAGGGCGGCTCATGATTTGATTTAATTTAATTTAATATTGGAAATGTCTTGTATTACATACCGTTAAATTTCAAACTCTTATTGAGACATGTCGCCTAGCGTTCCTAATGTTATACCGCTATTCCAAAGCAAATGGAAAAGGTTTCGAGACCTAACTTAATCGTATGGAGAAGATAGCTTTTTAAATCGATTATCTAAATTAAATTAAATTACATTATTTTCCAATTTTTGAGATCGTACGACCAAACGATAAATCCAAATGATTATCCATACAAGTTCACCCACTTGATTTTACGGGCAACAAGTTCACCCAATTGATTTCCCAAGGATACAATCACACCTTATCACGCTTGATTGATTTTCAAGGCTACAATCACACCTTTTCTCGCTAAGTTGATTACAAAATGCCTATAACTCTGAATAGCACTGAAGATCTTATTGAGATAGTGATAGAGAATCAAACTACGATTAATCGAGTTCGATTCAATGTAGATTTCGGTAGAGTAATGGTAAGAATATGTATTAAGAAAAGTGGAAGAAGAAGAGGAGTGAAAAAACAGAAAATCTGATATAAAATTCATTGAATGACCCCTATTTATAGAAGAACAACAGCCATGTCCATTCGTAAAGAGTTACGGCGAATAGACACTTCTTTTGAAATTGAAATTTTGAACTCAACTAACACCATGTCGACATGGTCACCATGAGTATGTCGACATCCCAAAGCATTTTTTGATGATTTGATTTTCTTTGAAAATAACCTTTATCTTACATTAAAACTATTTTAAACTTTATAAATATACTTGACTATAGTTAAAATTCATAAGTAAATATAGAGAATTTAACTATAATTTTATATTTAAATCTAAGTATAAATATTTTAAAAGTTAAATATATTATATTAAAAGATAGTTTAAAATCAGGAGTAATTTGACTTTGAAATTAAAGATGATTTTGAGGCTAAAATTATTTAAAATCAGGATAGATGTTTTTGATGCTTTTAAAAGGAAGGTTTTGAAATCATTTTGAAAACAAGATATAATTTTGAAAAAATCATTTTAAATAAAAGGTTAGCAGATACAAAACAATGTTCCACTAGATTTTTCGTAGGTTCCATCCTACTTAAGGTTCCATCCCTTTAACAGGCTCGAAGTGGATTCCATTCCACGAATAAATTGGATTTTAAGATGCCAGTGCTATTCTAGGAGTTTTAACAAAAAAAATTAATTAAAGAATAAATTAATTGAATTCTTGAACTCTTGATAATCTTGATACTCATGAGTCTTCAATCTTGATATCTTGAATCTCTATACTGTACAGTCTTCATTCTTGGTACCTTCATGGTTAAATCATGCATATACATATATATCTAAACTTATAATATTAGTATTTATATTTTATAATCTATTCTAAGGTTGTTGTCATCAAAACCATTATCTCACGGACTAACACATGGAGATAGTTTGATTATGGAGTTTATAGGATGTACCTATGATATATAAACTCATATATTTTGTTAATATGATGAAGATGTGATGCGCACTGATGATGATGTTTTGATTCACTTGATTGTGCACATTTATGCCGTTTTTATATCTATGTTAATATTATATTTGTTTATTCATAGTGAGATATATTATTGGTTCTCTATTGATTGGTCAATCATATCAGCCTTGACGATTTCTGTCCATTGACTAGGTACAAATACGGTGCACTTCTTATATATGAATATTGGGTACTGGAGGTGGAGGGAGGTCGTCATAGGTGGTGTGTGTTTAATGCCCAATTTTCTATCGAATTAGAAAATAGCCGAAAAATTTTAAATTAAAAATAACCATAAGCGCACGGCGTACAATTTTAGTACGTGGCAAATACAGGTCGATCCGCCAGGAATTGTTTAGGTTTTAAAATTCTATTCAATCAAACTAACCAAGAGTTTGACATTGTTTGAATCTAAATATATAGAAAACTAACAAAAGAAAGTGGGTAAAAATATGAGAGTGGAAGGCAACTTAGGTGCAATGTCCTTTCCAAGATCACATAAATCAACATATATGAACTTATGATCTCTCTTTTGGTCATTAGTGAATTTAGTTGATATGTTTATCATAAGTATGAAATATTCGTGCTATTGATTACCCCAACATAAACCATCAAACTTTAACATATCCACTAAACCATTTGCTAACTCTCATGAAAATGATAATGAACTTGAAATAAAATATATTCTAAGCATGATCTAATAAATATTGATTAGAAATACGGACCATCAAATTTTGATTCAAATATTCACTTCATTATCATTACCATATGTAGATGAAGATGTAATTTATGCTTGTGTTTGTTTAAGCATAGCATATTTTGTGTCAACAACAAAGGCTATTAAATTCAAAGCTAAAATAAAAAAAATTTACCGATTCAAACATTGACATTAAGCACAAAAAGAGATCAAAAATTAGCAAAATGTTGAATCTATATGATTAAGAGAGCTTCATTACCCTAAGTTGAAGGGTTTTAGCCTCTCATATGTGTTATCATTTCAACAAATTTAGAGTTCAACATGAAACAAAAACAAGAAGAAAAAGAGAGCTAAATAAAATAAAAGCTAAGCTACTTGCATAAAATAAAACTAACTAATAATATGAAAGGAAAAAAGCATGTAAAAAAAAGCATGAATTACATTGCTTAAAATAAATTACATAAGAGAAGAAAATGACTAAGTAGCCGTGAAATAGAAGAAGAGAGTTTATATTTATTTTTAAGCCTAAAACTAAATTAACTAAAGAGGAGGTTAAGAGCTTTGTTAAGTGAACATATGGAGTATTTATATATGTTTTGAAACCCTAATCATATTTTTGGAGACTATCTAAAATACCCTTGAGGAATCATGGCCACCAAGTTATCATCAGCATGAGATAATCCTCCATTTAAATATGCATGAAACTTTAAGCTCCAGTAACATGTGCATTAACTCCTAATTGTTGATCAAGGTAAGTGGGTAGGTAGGGTCCTCCATGATTTAAATTATTTCCATCTTCATTCCTTTGTTTCCATCCTTGTGCACGAATATCTTTATGAAACCCTCTTCCATTTTATCATCCAATAATCTAAAAATAAAAATTTGCATATACATATTCTGAAATTAAATTATATACAGAAATGACCATTTTGTCACTGTATGAAGATGAATAAATGATGACTTGAAAATAATTTGAATTTTAGTTTAAACATGTTAAAATACCCTATGTGCTCATTTATTTAATTAAATTCAATTAAAAAAGAAGTAAAAATACGCATATTTATATGCACATCAAATACCCCCACACTTATCCTTTTATTCTTCCTCGAATAACCTAAAACTAAGATAAATCCTTTTTTTCAAGAAGCACGATTACCTTGAGCGTATGCAACAAGCCGTTAAACCTCTAGTGTCCCTAGTAGGATGAATGTTGTCTCGTGAGGGCTTTCAACGGATACTACCCGTAGAATCCAAATGCAAAATTAAAATTTCTAAATGCAAGGTTTATCTACAAAGAGACGAATGCAAGTTTTTGAAAATATAGACAAATGAAGAATTTACTTTTAAATTGACACGAATAAATATAATTTTTCATCATCATCATGAAATTTTAGTCATTTCACTTTTAAAAGGTCGTATTCGTGATGATTGAAGTCATATAACTCGTGGTGACTAAAGTCGCATACTCAGATGACCCGAAGGTCTATAGCACTGGCATACTCGTGGATGTGTCCCAAACTCTCGGAAAAGAACCCGAAAAGTGTTAACGTGCATCCCATACTACACGTTCGCACTATACGGTTTACTAACCGATAGTTAACTCCACATAATAAAAACAAAATCTCAAATCTTAAAATCTCAGAATACACATATCTTGCCTTATATCATCAACAGGTGCAATAAAATCTCAAAATGGTTTTTCATAAACCATAATTCCCGAAATAGGGAGATCTCAACTCAAGACTCGCCTCGTCTCATCGGTGAGTATAAAAATACATCATGATGGTTCTCATCGACCATATTTCCAAAATAGGAGATCTCAAAGCATAAAACTCGTCAAATAATGGATAACTCAGATAATTCCTATAAATAGGAATTATAATTCTCAAAACAAGCCATAAAATGGCAGATCTCAATTATCATCTCAAGTCAATAACCCAGAACTACTTCGATCGTACAAGTCCGGAATTAACCAAGAAAGCAAACTCATGTGTCCCATACCACGTGTTTTACTAAATCGTTTAATCCTCTTTCTCATGCGTTCGAATAGTGCGAAAATGTGTATTTTATATTTAAAATAATTTACTTAAGTGAACTAGCTTTTAAAACCATTTTCCAGAAGATGATCATTGAAAACAATATTTGAAATTCCCTTATTATAGAGAATATATAGATTTATAACTTAAAATTACTTTAAAAATATTTTATAACAATAATTTTAAAAGCCAATTTACTTTGAAAATTATCTCAAAGCTGTTTAGAGAACACCGTGCTCGAATTCAATGAAAAACAACATAATTATACAAAACCGATAACTCATATTCAATACGAATTCAATTCAAATTCAACTCAAAATCCATTCAAATTTGAATTTCAAATCCTCCAAAATTTGGTCAGCCTATTTGTAGGTATCATAGCTCTCAAAACAACATTATTTCATCATTAAAATCAAGCGAAATGGAGAGCAAAACAATATAATAAGCATCAGTAATACACTACATAAGAGAGAAAGGGCTATAGTAAAAAGCGCCTCATAGGGTCGACATGTAGGTCAACCTTTCTCTCCTCTAGGTCGACCATACGGTCAACCTTGATGACATGAAGGTCGACCCCTTGGTCGACATGCATGTGGACCTAGGGCACGGACTTGCCCAGTTAGTTTCAGCAGCTTCGAACCTGATTTTTAAATAACAATTCGAAATAGCAAATGACCTTATTTCGCTGTAAATTTTTGCAAAGCCAAAGTACAACATGTAATCCATGATCTAAAAGAAGTCCGGCAGCGTTTCGTTGTCGGAATCAAAATATACAATCCCCCAAAAAAGCAATACAGAGCAGTTTTGAACAAAGAGAAACAAGCTCAAAATTTTTATCTACAGAAGCTAAATTATTCACGGCTTTTGCAATATGAAGCATTTTTTTGCTAGATTTTATGAGATAATCAACTCACTTTACTGTAGTGTGCAAATTCGGATTTAAGTAGAAAGTTAGGAGCTTGGAGATGAAATTTGCCTTCAATAACCTGTGGAAACTAAGGAACAGCACATGCAAAAGAAAATATATAGAAAATTAGAAAAACCTCTTTTCAAACCAAGATTTTGATGAAATAATTATGTTTGGAATGAGATTACCTTTTAATTCTCTTTAGATTTGATAAGAACAGCAATTTATTGAAGAAATTTAAGTTTTTGAAAGCTTGGAATTAAAAAATGTGAACTTTCCTTCTATTGGCTTCCATTTCTTTATGGAGAAGATGAGAGGAATGTTTGTACGTAAGTACAAAGTTTTCCTCCTTTCTCATTTTTAGGCTAAGACTAAGTGGGCTTTGGACCCAAGAATTTACAAAGAAAATTAAATAAGCCTATGAGAATTAATACAACACATAATCCAATATACATAAGTTATAAATAAATGTCACTCTCTTTCAATGTTTTCTACATAAACAAAATATGTAAACAAACTTACATATTAAATAAAATATTTACATCATATAAAAAGAGTAATTTTTACTTTTGAACATTTTTATAATTATAATCCTTTATTTTACAAAATACCCTATTTTCACAATTAAAAACAAAATACATTTCTAACTTTCAAAATTCCACAAAAATTATTTTCTTACTTAGAAAAATATTACAAACCATCTTAAACTCAACTTTGCATTTAAAAAATAAAATTTAACCAATTTCCTCTTTTTATTTAAATAAACAACCTAAAAAATCACATACTTCTTTTTAAAAAATATTAAAAGAAGTAATTGGCAATAATTAATACAATTATTGCATATTCCCTGCATTAAAACCATTTTCAAATCATTATTAACCCAAACAAATAAAATTCCAAACTTTATTTTTCTCATTTTATTTCCAAAATTCATTGTTTATTCCAATAAACATTTATAAATCTCCAATTTTATTTTAATTTACAATATTGATAGGTAATCTCCAAAACCATGGTTGTTACATATTCCCCCTTAACAAAATTGCGTCCTCGCAATTTCTAGAGAAGAATTTGTATTCAACATAATTATTTCATCAATCAAAGGAAGGATAGACAAGCACGAGATCAAAATTCCTCACTCTCTACTTACGATGAAAGAAGGCCAAAATAAAATTGCTCGGTAATTTCTATGATTTCCCGAATATCTTCGTCGGGATTAGCGGTCTATAGAATACCTTCGAGCAATACCTCATGATTTCAAAGGCAACACACCTTAGAAATAAGAATAAAAAAGAAGAATGCAACCCAAAATCAACCAAGTGATATTGATTTCTCAAAAATTCCTCGAATAGAGTAGGGGTTTAGCTCAAATTTTATCCCGAACTCCAATCAACAAGGTGATTATTGACATAACTTTCCATTTATCACTACGAAAAAAGCTATATTGGCATAGAGGAGACAACAATTGAGATAAGAAAATTAAATGAGAGGTGGTTTCTTCAAGGGCCACCAACCTAAAAAACGACTGCAAAAATGCAAATCGTTAGATATTTGCACTAAGCCAAGATAAACTCAAGAGATCAACATATAAAAAGATTAATTTTTACTCAAAAATTCTTTGAGTTTTAAAATTCATCACTTTGAAAATCATAATTTCAATTTCTTTACATGAAAATTTTGAAACTCTTTAGTATAGTATCTCGAATAAGGAACAAATTTAAATTCATATACCCTTATTTTTACAAAATTAGATTTTTCGAAGAATTTTTTCTAAGTCCAAATCAACTCTTATTAAAATAAAATTTTAAAAACCTCACTTCCAAAAATTTATAAAACAATTTTACGTAAGCCAATCAAAATAAAAAATTTATTTCTAAACCTCATGACATTAATTCCTAACTTAATCGTACTAAAATTCGATTTTTACCGTGTGTGATGGTCTCATCATAGCATTTAGAAACTTCTATCGACAACGTTGATCAGGCGCATCGACCAGAATTCTTAAACACTCAATGGATGGCCTAACAACAAGAAATCATTTTCTGTAAAAAGAAATTCTTCATATAATACTAAAAATATTTTTTGTTTATCTCAAAACAAATTTAATTCCTCTTAAATCATATCTTCAATTTAGAAGATTTTGAAACTCGATTTATAACTTATACTCGAAATCAAAACCACAAGAAGAATTCATCGAGATATTCTCATAATATCGATTCATAAGATGGAAGAAATAAACTAGAGCATTCGTTATTTCTAATGGTAAAACGAAACACTCCGAAGAACCACACGAGTGCGAAATGTGGTAAGAACCACGCTATCCTCCGTGACTCGTAGCCCTTGAAAATCGATAAAGGGTCAAGCTAAGGAATGACCCTAGCACCACTCAATAGATTAAAAGAAATCGATAAGATATATGAGTAATGGCAAGATACCTTCTCAATGAGAAGAAGGGACACCAACACTAAATCATTACTTCGAGTGAAGTAATGTCACACAACATATCTATAAATGACTACCCAGGGAGGATATCTTGAAAGAAGTAGGAATGAAAATTGTCGAATAAATCCAATTGATTACCTCATTTCCTTAGTGGACATTCTCCTGGAAGAATGATCGAAAGGCTAAGAACTGGAAATGAGGTTAATCCAACACTCGATTGCCCGATGGGGTGACATACTCAAACGGACTCCTAGATATCAACATAGTCATCATGACTAGAATTCGAGATATATTATCAACATATCGAAACTCAAGAGTGAATACAGAGACTTCGAAATCATCATTAACATTCCGAAAAACAAAAAACAACAAATCAATATAATTAAGATACTTAAATATAGGATCCTTAAAACAAAACGTGGCTCAATAAAGTGCAAGCCACTCCATCTCAATCACTCTAAATTCTAGATAGAGACTCTAAATAGGAAATATCATGCTAATCTACAAGAAAATATAAAGTACAAAGGACAATCTCAAAATCTCATACATCATGCCCAATATTGTGGATCCCCTCAATAGAATTCGCAACCCTCAAAGAAGAACAAGATAAGAACATCAAAAAGTACCAACAAATTCCTCCAATACAGATGAGTGTCAAGAACCTGTATTGAAGAGGACCCAAATAGAATAATCACAATGGATTATTCCTAAGATAAGATAACAACAACTCAATTATGGGATACTATAGAACATAATATATTCCTAGACAAATCCCATACTTCAATCTCAATGGACACGGAAAGTCTAAAGAAGCAAAGACTAACGGATTTGTATACTTGTACTATACTTGGATGAATCATCATATATATGCTTCTGTTCTGTGTTTATCATATTTTATTCTGAAATTAGTTCTGATACCAAAATATGACGCCCCATCCCAAGACCCACATTAAAAAAGAGTATTACTGGGTAATACTGTCTACTAATGCAAAGAATAGGAATGGTTAGGAGCTACCATTTATAGTCTTGTCTTAAATATCTATTGAATACGTCGATAAATGCTCTACTATTTTTTTAACTTAAGTTGATCAACATATCCAATAAATAATTAATACAAAACTATGGGTGACTAACATATCTATCAGAACAAAATAAAATAAGTAAATGAACATCACGTCATAGAACAACAAACATATACACATATTCACATATACAATGATACATCCCAATACAATACAAATGATACATCAACTATGGTATAACGACCATATTATATACACGAGTCAAATAAATATACAACATAAGATACAACTCCAAAGAGACTATAATTGTAAAAGATGATAGAGAAGTATCCATGCGGAAGCTTTAAGGCAAAGCTAAGTCCAAAGCAAATGCTAAACCTGAAACAAATTCGGTCCGACCAAGTATAAAATACATGGGTCGGTCTAGCTAAAACATCGGCTTAATAAGGATGGACGACAAAAAGAGTCATGAGGAATGGGTAAAGTATCCTTTCGAACGAGTGGAAACCATACCAAGTGTGTGATACCTCTTTATTAAGAAAAGAATGTTTATACTTCTTGAATAAGAAGAGATAACAAGAAGTACAAATTGATAGCTTAAGTGGACTATTATCACTTAAGTAAATGAAATCACAAGGAAGAAACCTTTGTGATAAAACTCAATTAAACATCATAATCGCCTCATATCATCAACGAAATCTCTAAAATAACCAATAACGGTTTTGATGAACCATATCTCCTAAATAGGAGAATCATTAATTCAAACACTCACCAAAATGGCAAACATAAAACATTCTCAAATAGGATAATCCCAAACTCAAATATGCCTCATCTCTTCGGCATAGACAAAATCTCAGAATGCCATAGAATGACAATAAAATCTCAAATATAGAAGAATCTCCAAACTCAATTACATCTCATCTCATCAGTATAAATGTATATAAAACTCGAACACAGCTCGCCAAAATGGAAAAACCCACAATATCCTATAAAATCATGAAATCATCAAAACTCATAACTCAAGGAATTCAATAAGAGTTCAAAATATCATATATGAGATCACCATATATATAACATCTCATATAGCACTAGGCTATCAATGTAATAAAACATCTTAGAATGGTGAAATCATAATAAAACAGAAAAATCAGAAAATTGAGAAAACCCGGATTGGCCAGATCCCCGATTGCAAAGCCGAAGTAATGCTGCACATGCCAAACTCTTGCTCGGTGCTATTTATAATTTAGGTACCCAATTAGTGGAACCAAAGGTCATAGTCGTGGTGACCGAAGTCACATAACTCGTAGTGACCGAAGTCACATACTCAGATGAACCGAAGGTCTATAGCACTGGCATACTCATGGATGTGTCACAAGCTCTCGGACAGGAACCCGAAAAGTGTTAACGTGCGTCCCATAACACACGTTTGCACTAAATGGTTTACTAACCGATAGTTAACTCAACATCATAAAAATAAAATCTCAAATCTTAGAAATCTCTAAATACTCGTATATTGCGTCGTATCATCGGCAAGTGCAATAAAATCTCATAATGGTTTCTCATAAACCATATTTACTGAAATAGAGAGATCTCAACTCAAGACTCGTCTCGTCTCATCAGCGAGTATAAAAATACATCGTAATGGTTCACATCGACCGTACTCCTAAGATAAGAGATCTCAAACCATAAAACTCACCAAATATTAGCCAACTCGGATAATTCCTATAAATAGTAATTATAATTCTCAAAACAAGCCATAAAATGGCAGATCTCAATTATCATCCCAAATCAATAACACAAAACAGCTTCGACCGTACAAGTCTGGAATTAACCAAGAAAGCAAACTCATGTGTCACATACCATGTGTTTTACTAAATCGTTTAATCCTCTTTCTCATACGTTCGAAAAGTGTGAAAATGTGTATCTTATATTTAAAATAATTTACTTAAGAGAACCAGCTTTTAAAACCATTTTCTAAAGACAATTATTGAAAATGATATTTGAAATTTCCTTATTATAGAGAATAAATAGATATATAAATTAAAAATACTTTAAAAAAATTATAATAATAATTTGAAAAGGTAATTTACTTTGAAAATTATTTCAAAACTGTTTAGAGAAAACCATGCTTGAATTCAATGAAAAACAGCATAATTACACAAAACTGATAACGCATATTCAATACGAATTCAATTCTAATTCAACTCAAAATCCATTCAAATTTGAATTTCAAATTCTCCAAAATTTAGCTAGCCTAATTCTAGGCATCATAGCTCTCAAAAAAGCACTAATTCATCGTCAAAATCAAGCAAAATGGAGAGCAAAACAATATAACAAGCATCAGGAATACACAACACAAGAGAGAAAGGGCTGCAGGCAAAAGTGCATCATAAGGTCGACATGCAGGTCGACCTTTCTCTCCTCTAGGTCGACTGTATGTCGACCTAGATGGCATGTAAGTCAACCCCTAGGTCGACATCCATGTTGACCTAGGGCACGGAATTGCCTAGTTAGTTTCAGCAGCTTTGAGCCTAATTTTTAAATAACAATTCGGCATAGCAAATGACCTTATTTCGCTGTAAATTTTGCAGAGACTAAGTACAACATGTAATCTACGATCTAAAAGAAGTTCGACAGTGTCACGTTGTCGAAATTAAAATATACAAGCCTCCAAAGAAGCAATACAGAGCAGTTTTGAACAAAGAGAAACCAGCTCAAAAAATTTATCTACAAAAGCAAAATTATTCACAGCTTTTGCATTATAAAGCAATTTTTTGCAAGATTTTGTGAGTTAATCAACTCACTGTGCTGTAGTGTACAAAAAATCGGATTTAAGCAGAAAGTTAGGAGCTTGGAGATGAAATTTGCCTTCAATAACCGGTAGAAACTAAGAAACAACACATGCAAAGGGAAATATATAGTAAATTTGAAAACTCTCTTCTCAAACAAAGATTTTGATGAAATAGTGATGTTTTGGAAAGAGATTAATTTTTAATTCTCTTCAGATTTGATAAGAACAGCAATTTACATAAGAAATTTAAGTTTTTGAAAGCTTGGAATTGAAAATTCGTGATATTTCCTTTTGCTGGTTTCCATTTCTTTTCTGGAGAAGATGAAAGGAATGTTTGTACGTACAGTACAAAGATATCCTCCTTTATCATTTTTAGGCTAAGACTAAGTTGGTTTTGGACCCAAGAATTTATAAAGAAAATTAAATAAGCCTATGAGAATTAATACAATACTTAATCAAATATACATATGTTATAAAATAAATGTCACTTTCTTTCAATGTTTTCTATACAAACAAAATATGTAAACAAACTTACATATTAAATAAAATATTTTCATCGTATAAAAAGATTAAATTTTATTTTTGAAACGTTTTATTATTATAATCCTTTATTTCACAAAATACCCTATTTTCACGATTAAAAGCAAAAGTCTACATTTTTAACTTCCAAAATTCCACAAAAAATAATTTCTTACTCGAAAAAATAATACAAACCATCTTAAACTCAACTTTACAATTAAAACATATTTTTAAACCAATTTCCATCTTTTTATTTAAATAAAAACCTTAAAAAATCACATACTTGTTTTTATAAATTATTATAAGAAGTAATTGGCAATAATTAATACAATTATTGCAATTTCTCTAAATAAAAACCATTTCAAATCATTATTAACCCAAACAAATTAAATAAAGTTCCAAACTTTATTTTTCTCATTTTATTTCTGAAATTCATTGTTTATTCCAATAAATAATTATTTATAGCTACCTTTATAATTTAATGTTAATAGGTAATCTCCAAAACCAGCGTTGTCACAATTTATATAAGTATGGATGTTGAAACTGATCAGCATGCTTTGAATTGATATATGTGTGTGTGTGTGTGTGTATGCATATGTGTATATATATATATGTGTGTGTGTATGTATATATATGTATTTGTATATATATGTATATATATGCACACACAACATACGTACTGTAACATCCCTCCCTTGCAGACCCAAAACTAATGGCTACGGATGTTGTAGTCACGCACACTTATTATTTCTCGATGACCAGATGCGGTAATATCAAATACATTGATATAACAGAAGCACGTGCATATAAAAAAAATTTAAATCATTTAAAAAAAATTGATTCCATTTCAATCATATTTCAAATTCATAAAATAATCCCAAATTTGAGAACCATGTTTAGAGAAAATATAATCATTACGAAATACACCAAGAGCGACATATGAAGATGCCCCCTTGGATGATCTGAGTCTAAACGTAGACAATTAAACAACTTTGCATTTACAATGAAAATACAGCGAAATAAATAGAAAACAACTTCTAGTAGCAAGCTTGCCTCCTACACATCTTCGGAAGCTTATTCATCTAAAGGGGAACATGAAAACCTCAACTCTCAAACTACTCAAAATCAATTGGGCACCCTAGAGTTTAAGGAGACAACATAAACTTCAAGTTAGACAAAAAGCCTGGTATGAATAATAACCTACCATCTTGACCCATTTAGATATCTAGTGAGACCAAGCCACTTAGTGGAACGGCTTTTCTCCAAGCTGGTATCTTACCCAAAAATTTATAGTAACCATATATTGTGCTCCTGGATCCACAATGGTTAAAACGTTGCAAATTAAAATATCATGATGATATGCAAATGAGCAAAATATCCTAGATTTTCCATCCCCATTCATTTAACTATCAGTCTGGTTATAATTTCTATGGTCATGCTAACCTATTAGTTTTCATGAGCTTTCAAAGCTTATGCACTATCTGTCCCGTTTCATAGTTTTCATGGGACCACTAAGAACCTATTGGCCCCTGCCAATAAATTCGGTATTTCATGGGTTCTCTTTGAACCTATTGGTATCTACAATAACTTCTCTTATATCATAGTTTTCATGGGTTGACTATGAACCTGTTGGTCTCTGTCAATAACTTTATCTAGGTATAAATTTCATGGGATCACTATAAACCTATTGACCCCTGCTAATAAATCTATCCAAACATAGTTTTCATGGATGTAACAACTCACCTTTTTGGATGATTTAAGTCAACAATAAACCACACATGTCAACTCAAACCATTCAAAAAGGAGGATTGTTAATCGGGTAAATAAGAAAACAACAGAAAAGAAAGAAAAAATAAAACAAAAAATCTTATAGCGGAAGGTCAAAATATAATAATCAAATAAACAGTTCAAGAAGCTGTTTTTAAAATAATATTTGATTACACTTTTACAATACAGATCAGAGTCATACATACAGCAAGAAAAATAAATAATGCAGTGAAACAACATTATACGGTGGAATAAATATAATAAATAGTAATAATATACTAAATCTTCGTCTTCATCCTTCATAAATAAGGTCATTAACACTGAAATGCTCAGGTTGACCCGAGCGTAATGAAAAGACAAAACATTCGAGTCAGAACTAAAAGATCTTATATAAGTTAAATCAAAATAAGTAAATGTGAGTGTAACGGCTTCAGAGAATTTTACATCTCCTATCTAGTGTCTAATGTACGTGTAATAACTTAAGAGATGCTCCTAAGGATCCGTTAAACTATCTAAATACATAACACAATATGCTATTATAATATGTCTACAGTAAAGTAAAATATTAAAATAGCGTTAAGGCGTTACCCATATCCCACTTAACACATTTTTATAAATGTCGTAGTATATATACTACCGTAATTCCTCCGTAAACTGGAGGGCTCTCAAAGGGCACTCCATAGTGTATGACACAAACCAAACTCATAGTGGGCTCGATAAGGTATATGGCAAAGCACAAAAGGTAATGCCCTGTCTAGGCTATTACCGTTTTGCAGAACCGGGCTGGTGGTAATGCATAGAAGCTACTACCACCCATCTCGAAACACACTCCCATAGTCAAATCAAAGGTGGCCACCAATCAATCACAAAGTAACAGATATGGTATTGAAGAAGCATGTCCGATCGAAGGAGTGAACTCACTTGGCCCAGGTATAGCTCCTGTTTTAGTCATATCAAGCTGACCCGAGGGGTTCAGGGCTATCTTCATACCTTATAAAGTAGCATTCGCCAACCCATCCTACTTGGTTCTGGATTCTCCACCATGTGCACAGGTGTTAAACTGGTTTTCGGTATTGGCAAAGAGTATGAAAATATCTGATTCTGGTCTCTTTAACAACCAACCGCTTATTTCACACCGGTCGGTTCTTTTACATTTTCAAAACCGATTCATAATTGATATCAAAATATCATATTCACTTCAAAATCATATCACTTTCGAAATCATTATTCACTTTAAATCATGTTCGTTTTCAAATCATAACCACAAAATAGGTTAAACCGTCATATCAAAATATTCGCATTTAAATCAGTTAAATGTAAATCATAACAGTTCCAACTTTAAACAGTTTAGATACTAGAAGTAGTTTATATATTGGAATAGTTATACTTTAAAATATATTATACATTAAACTATATATTAAAAGTTGTTTATAAATTTAAAATAATATATATTAAAATAGTTTATATACAAAAAAATATGTTATAGATTAAAATAGCATATATTAAAAATAGTTTATATATTAAAATAGGTTATAGATTAAAATAGCATATATATATTAAAAATAGCTTATATATTAAAGTAGGTTATAGATTAAAATAGTATATATAATAAAATAGTTTATATATTTAAATAGTAATATATTAAAATATGTTATATATTAAAAATAGTTAATGTATTAAAAATTATTAATATATATTAAAAGGGTTTGTATCAGAAAAATAGTTTATATGTTAAAAGAGTTTGTATATTAAAAGAATTTATATCGAAAACAGTTTCAAGTATGAATTGTTTCTCCCAATCACAAATCAATTCAAATCAGCTTTAGTTTCAAAAATTCAATGTAAATTAATCTCAGTTCTACAATTTCACTTCAATAGGCTAAAGGTTTCAATTCAATTTCTTATTGAAACCATTTCAGTTTATATTGATTTCAAATCCATTTTTAAACTACAAATTTAAACCACTTCAAATTCAATAGGTTTCCAAGTTTAAATATTCAAACGTTTACAATAAATCATTTTTGATAAATTTCATTGATATTTCAAAAATTCAACTTTAAGATTACTATTTAAATTCTTTAAACAGTTCATTTAAATCCAATTTAAATTTCAACATTTTAAAGCTTGGATTTTGAAAATACTTCAGTTCATATAAATCTAATTTTTATTTCATAATATCATTTAACTGGATTCGAAAATTAAGAATTTTAAAATCTTTTAAAACCAATCTGTTGTCCGTATATAATTTTCTACCCTATGGTCAAGTGATACGGATATATATCATTTCAATCCGCAATAAATTAAAATTTGCGGGTATGTATCATTACAACCGGCAATCCCGAATAAAATTCAAAATCCATAAAATCGCTTGAGTTTATCATTTCTACCCATAATTTTTTTTCCCTAATCTATAATACCATTTGGGTATGTATCATTTCAACCCATAGTGATTTTTCCTAACAGCATACTAAGGAAACTTGTAGTGCGACAAGAACATATAAATAAACATACATCCAATCATCCAAAAATATCAACAAATAAGCATTCATCATGATAGTCATTCAAATCAACCAATAAATCACAACAAATACTGGTTATCATTATCAGGTATTTAACTGGCAATTAATTTCAATATTAATTTAAATAGCAAATTTAAATTCAATGTAAATTCAAATTAACTTGAATGACAATTTAAGTATACCAAATAACAATCAATAAATTTCTAATCACATCATAAATTTAATTTAACCAGCATAAGATGGTTTAGTATTTGTGAGTGAATTAAAGCACTCGCCTTTGATTTATCGCCGATCAAAAATCCAAATAAAGTCCACAATTTGAACAGTCTCGGAATCTAACCAAACTAGTTCCATGACATCTGAAATTTCGATATGATCGCAATGGAGAAAACCACACGTGAATCCGAGCTAGTATGTAAACTTTATTCGAGTTAGAACGTTTGAATTTTAAAATATAATAATTAATTAATAAAATAAGAAGCATGTCACCTTCACCATCAAAATCGAATCCACGTTCAGTGCTCGGTCGCCACCTTTCACCAACCAATATGCACGCCTCCAACCACCATTCGCCACGCTGCCACCTCCATCGTGCTTGCACTTCCATGCCACACCTACCACTGCCCATCACGCCACTTCCAGCCCTCCCCATCGAAGCTGCCACTGCCTCAAAAACCTAGGGTTTCGAACACTAAAATGCAAATTTCGGCTGCTATAGGTCGATCTAGGTGATGTGACCGCCAGCACTAGACTAATGGAAGCTACCTCTACAAAACCCCTCAATCAGTTTCACCAGTCGATACTCCGATCAAACTGCCCAATTTTGACTTTGACTGCGATTTCTGATCGATCTGATCACTGTCTCGAAAAACGAATGCTAGATGTGGGTTCCATTAGTCAAGATCCTTCCAATGATATAAAATTTGATAAGGTTTGAAGAGTTTGAAATTTGGTTTGATTTGTAGTTGCAATTAGGTCTGGATGATTCTGACATTCGAGAAGGAGGAACAGGTGAGGAACTGAAAAGTACGTATAATCTAATGAAAAGGCTGCTGGGGTTTGAGGAACAAAATCTATTTATATGGACAAAGAATGATGGAATGAATGGGTAGATCGATTTCTGTCACCATCTCGGATCTCTTCTAATCATTCACTGTCTCAATATTAGTTGGATCTACAGATAACCCTTTCTCTCAGACGACATGACCAAGGAACTTCACTTCCTTCTTTCAAAAATGACACTTCTAAAACTTAGCCTTCAACTGATGCTCCCTCAACATTTCGAGCACAACTCTAAGATGAACATCATGCTCCTTCTCTTCCTTAGAGTATACCAGAATGTCATTTATGAAGACCAACACAATCTATCCAAGTGCTCTAGGAAAATCCTATTCATCAGATCCACAAAAAATGTCGATGCATTAATCAGTCCGAATAGCATAACAAACCATTCGTACGATTCATATCTTGTCCTAAATGTCGCCAAAGGAATGTTATCCTCTGCCACTCTAAGCAGATGAAATACCATCGTCGAATCCAGTTGAGAAAACACCATGGCTCCACTTAATTGATCCAAAAAATCATCAATCCTCGGCAATGGATATCTGTTCTTTATCGTTTTCTCTTTCAACTTATGTAATCGATATACAGCCTTAACAATCCGTCCGGCTTCTTAACAAATACGGCAGAAGCTCCCCATGGAAAACTACTTGGTCGGATAAAAAATTTGCCTTCCAAATCCACCAATTGCGCCTTCAACTCTTTCATTTCGGTGGGGGTCATTCTACTCGGTGGTCTACTCACCGGTTCTGCTCCAGACGCTAAATCAATCCGAAATCAACAACTCATTTCAGTGGCAACCCACTTACCGACTCAAACATATATGTGAATTCTCTAACAATAGAGACTCAATGCAACTCATCATCCAACTCCATAGTACCCAATAAAGCATCCATTTCACAACTTTTCATGGCATAGACTATCTAATTCCTACAACCCAGGTGACCAAGTGATATTCTCCTATCATGGCAAAACATCCTAGCGTCATATTAACTTAACCACCAATCCATCCTAAGGATAATCCCAAATCCACCAAAGCCAAACATGTGCAAACAACACTCAAAAGAATGGCCTAGCAAATCAAACTTTAAATGGTCATACCTCATCCTAAACATTGCACAATCTCCTATTGGATTTGCAACCCTTAAGGAAGTAACTAAATATGAGGGTTCTAGGTTAAGCTTATCTACCAGACATCAAGAAAGAAAAGAATGAGATGCTCCGATATTAAACAATACCCTAACTGGTATGCTGTGAATCAAAAGCGTACCTTCCATTACAGGCTTTCCTTTCTCATCAACAGTTGGTTAGAGGACGATGGCTCCAAAGAAAAGACCTTTCTCTTCCCTGCCTTGGCAGCTTCAGGACATTTATTCTTATAATGACCCATCTAGTTGCAATTATAGCGTTTCACATTCTACTTCCCCGTGACCGACTTTCCATCTCTCGAATGACACTCATTAGCATAGTGACCCTTATTATCACACTTATAGCAAACTATATATGCCTTCCCTTTTCTGGCGGCTCCTTCTCTCTAAGCGCCCTTCTTCTTGAAGAACTTCCTCTTCTTCCCTTGAGGACTGTGGAATTCAATGGGCTTCTCCCTATCCGAAATAGAAAGCATTTCCTCATGGCGGATGGCCATTTCTACCACCACATTAGAAGGATCTTGGATATGATATCCTGGAATTTTTGGCAATATCAATTTAATAATCTGTGTTAAAATTAAATAGATTTGATAATATTGTTAACGATAAATTTGAATTGATTTAATAATCTTATGTAATAAATATTTAAATTGGTGATTTTATCTTTTAAAAGCTAATTAAATTGTTTTCTATTTATAATGTATATATATTTGTATATATTGTAAATAGATAAACTTTGTTTCAAAAATATAATAAATAAAGGCATGTTTTCTAATTCTAATATTTTTGCTAATTTGAAAATTTGATTTAATATTAAGCTATTAAATAAATAACCATATGGCTTTAAAATACTCAAGATAAAAGTTCAATTGTTTAAAAATGATTCTAGCTTAAGTTTAAATTTAAACAAAAAGGTTGTTTGTTCTTTTTAAATATAGCTTGATAAAATAAGTGATTTATTAATAAAGAGATAATTTCTTTTATAAATTATTTTAATTTAATAATGAGCTATTTTTAAACAATATTAATAATGTAATGTCTTTACAAATGGATTTTAACATAAATAGAAATTGTTATTTCAAATTTATTAACATATATATATATGTGTATTTTGAAAGAAAGCTATGATTTGAAAATTTAAAATGAAGTCTTTTAAAAATATTTAAAATAAAATAAATCTTATAAATTTAAACATAATTATAAATCAAATATATGGTTATAAACATAAGTATAAATACATAAACATAAGAAATTATGATATTAACATAAGTATAAAAATAAATAATAAGTAAATTAAGTATTTGATAGTTTAAGTTTAAAATAAAAAGGAAGATAAGATTGTAAATTGTTTAAGTATAAAAAAGAAAATGTATATAAATTAAGTTAAAAATTTACAACAATGATTAAAACAACTTCATATATGTACAAAAGCAAGCCAGGCAAGTGAAATATGTATATAAAAAGAAATAAGACAAGTAAATAAAGCAACCAGAAAAAAGTAATATATTATGTTGCCTGTAGAGTAGTATGCAACGCAAGAACAAAGAAAAAATAAGACAAAAGAAAAAATATCTATGTACATATGCAAAAGAGGTTAAGTATGAAACAAAAAAGACATTAGCATTAAATGCTTTCATCTCAGCACAACATTTAGTCAATTCAAATTGTTTAAAAAATCAATTCAGCCTCCACAAGTCTTGCCTGGCCAGATAAAAAAAAGTAAAGATAAAGAAAATCTCCGATCAAACAGAATTGTTTGTACTAGCTTGTGCAAACCCTGTAAACTCTTTCTATATATAATACTTCTCATTTCAATTCGTTCAACATAGCAAACCAGAAAAATAGTAAGCTTTTCTTTTTTTCTACAAACTTAAACAACATCATACAACTAAACAAAAGTAAGAAGATTTAGCAGGAAGATCAAAGCAAGCATTCTAATGCAAAGTTTTAAAGCAAAACGGATTTCAATTTTCAAAACTGTTTTCAAACAGAAGTGCTCTGTCCATCTTCTCAAATAAACAGTGAGTGACATCACAATCTAAATGTTTAAGTGTATTTGTTCTGTTGCATGTTTCTCTCTGAAGTTTAGTTTATCTGTGAGTAACTTTTAAAAATCTAATTTTTATCTGGTTGCAAGCTATTTCTGTGATAATTATTGTAGTGTGTATGTGTGTGTGTATATATATATATATATATATATAAATGTAATATGCCGTATGCATGATTGTCCTCTATTTATAGTTTCCAGTTTTCCTGTTTGTTTTAAATTCATATTCTTTCGACCCAATTTCTGTTATGGTTTAGTTTACAAACAAAAATTATTTGTTTAGTTATAAAGTAAGTTTTAAAATTGAATTAAGTTAATATAAACTTGAATTGGCTCTGGAAAATCGAACAACATAGCAAACTTGAATAAGGAAAAAAACCAAAGATTCTAATTTATAAATTCAGGATCATAAGTTGAATCCTTAAATGATAACATGATTGTTAAGGAGGAAGTTATAATTTTTAAGTGAATGGAGGGGAGAGCAGTTTTGGTATGAAATGAAGAAGGAAATTTGTGAT
Organism: Allium cepa; assembly: GCA_030765085.1. Classification (NCBI taxonomy): domain Eukaryota; kingdom Viridiplantae; phylum Streptophyta; class Magnoliopsida; order Asparagales; family Amaryllidaceae; genus Allium; species Allium cepa. The sequence continues at coordinate 761,613,202 of CM060941.1, read as the reverse complement.
TTCCTAGTGATCTACTTGAAGGTGGAGGTCGGGTCTCTTCCTGGAGGTGGAGGAGTGATCGGAGAGTAGTAGAAAAATGCCTAATAGTGGAGCAGGTCAACATGGTGGCGGTGGTTGATCGAGGAAGGCAGTAACCCTAGTTTTTGCTGTATTTAATTGATCGATCACTATGGCTTGTAAAGTGGATCGAGTGTTTCGAGGCTACGGGTGTGTTAGCTTGGATGTTGAAGCAGGCTGGCCGGAGTGGCAGAACATCTGGTGGTCGGAGTTTTGCAAGCGAGGCGATGTTCCAGGTTTGGGGTGGTGATCCTATTTGAGTTTCCAGGTTTGGTTTTGGTTCTCGAATTTGTTTTCGAGAATCGAAGCACGATCTGATGATCGTGGAGTGATATTGGAGTAGTGGCCGACGTGGAAGATAATTGGCGGTGGCCAGGAATAACCAGCGTCACCGTGCACGGTGCACGGCATTTCTGGTGAAGTTGATCTTGTTTATTTCAAGTTAATGGTATGTCGACTCGAAGTAGTTGGGTGCTCTGCTCGGGAAGCTGGGTCTTTGACTCGAAGCAAATAGTTGTTGCCTCCGGTTAAATATTTGCTACAGGTTTTACAGGAAATTCGTTATCCTGTTTTTAAATTTTTAAATTAGAATTTAAAAGCTAAGTTGAAATGAAAAGCAAAGATTAAAATAAGTTTAAATCCAAGTTTAATATGATTCAAGTTAGTTTTGAATCTAAATTTAAAAATAAATAAAGTTTTTATTTAAATTGTTTTAACTACTTTAAAAAGGCTTAAGTAGTTTAGATTTTTAAAGTGAAGTTTAAATTGTAAGTGAAGTTTAAAATCAAAGGTTCAAATATAAATTTGAATCTTAGTCTTGAAATAAAAGAAGTTTTTAAATTAAATTTGTTTTAAACAGTTTGAATGATAAAGTGAATTTTCAAATTGATTTGAATTTAAAATGAAATTGGGTTTTAAATTCTTTTAATCTTCTATTATAAGATAAATAATTCATTAACTTGTGAAATTAAAGGGGTTTTTGAAATTGTTTTAAACTTGTTAAAGTTAAATTGTTTTCATTTTAAATCTTAAATTTAAAATGAAATTTAAAAAGTAAAAGTTGAAATTAAATTGTTTTAAATACCTTATTAATGATAAATTTGATCATTAATAAGAAAAATGTTTTATCTTTAAAAAAATTGAAGATTTAATGATTTGTAATTATTTAGTTAATTAAAATGGATTAATTAAGGATTCGGATTAATTAATTTAATAATTAAGAGTTTAAATTAGTTAAGTAAGGTTTAAGCGGATTAATTTTGGTAATTAAGGATCATTAATTAAATAGGGTTTTAATTTTTAATTAATGATTAGTAATTAACTAATTAAATAATTAAGGATTAATTAATGAGTTATTAAAGATAAAATTAATTTGTAATTAATAACGATGAATCTTAGTTAATTACTTTAGAAAAGTAATTAAAGAATTGTTAATAGATAATGAAGGTCATTAACTAGAATTATTTAATAATTAATTAATGTGATTAATTTTTAATAATTAATTAGATTAATCAATTTAAGATAATCAATTGTAAATTATTGAAGTATAATTACTTAATGGAAGTAAGTTAAGGAATTATTCGCTCATTGTAATTAATTCGGTTTAATACGAATTGTTAAAGTTAATTAATTAAGTTTAATTAATTTAAATAACCATTTGATGATGTGATAAGTATAATTACTTAGGGAAGTGATTAGTGATAATTACTAGATGTAATAATTAAGGATGATTTAATAATGAAAGTAATTCGAGTATAATTACTTTGTATCATTCATCAAGGGATTAATTTAGAGGTAATTAATTAAAGTGAAACTAATTTATTTGGTGGAGTAATTAAGGGTAGTTAATTACTGAATGGTATTAATCAGGGGTGATTAAGAAATGTGGTTTAATTGAAGATTAATTACTTAAGGTAATTAATTTAAATTGGATAATTAATTAAAATGTAATTTGAAATCATTAATAAATATAATTTAATGATGTAATTAAGGGTTGATCAATTAAGATTAATTAATCAATAATAAGTGATTAAAGAGTAATTAATTAGTGTAACTAAAGATTAATGTAATTAATTATAGTCAATTAATTTAATAAAGTAATTAAAGGTTAATTACTGTGTTTGGTTAAGGATAATTAATTTGTGAAATTAATTAAAGGATAATTACTTGAATACAATTAAAAGTTAATTAATCAAGGGTGATTAATTGAAATGAATAATTAGTGAATGATTTATTAATTAATTGGTAATTGATTAATAGTTATATAAACAAGATTTACAATATTGAAATAATTAATTTAATTTACACTAAATTAATTAGAGATGAAGTAATTAATTTAATTCATTTTAAATTGATTATAGCTGACGTGATTGCTTATGTATGGATGACTGATATTGTTTACCTTGAATGGTTTGAGATCTCAGATATGAGATAAGTGATGTTGTGTGATATGGATGCTTTGGTTGAAATATGATGATAATATGGATTATCTGCTTATGATGATAATGTTGATTATCTATTGTGATATTGTGAATTATCTATCTGTGTGTATATAGATAATTGAATTGAATTGTTTTAAACTTTAAAACAACTTGACCTTAAAAGATGGCGTTTTGGATTTCGATGAGACCGGGATCGGGTTTCCATATTTGGATATCCGAAAACCACATCGATCCAAATTAAACATTAGGTCGTGAATTCTCAACTGAAGATTCAGAGTGCAATGGTTATCGTCGTTAACTCTGATGGTGATTCCAAAATGAGTGTAACGAGATAATGCCTTCGGTTTCGTTCGAACCCGAAACGAACTTGTATGGATTGAATGCTTTCAGAACATCGTCAGGTGGGCGATGAGCATTCTAAGAGATGTGTTCTCTAAAGATAGTCGCAGCCTCAAGCTTCATCAACCGGGAATGGCTAAAACAGGGGATGTGCAGCAAGGTTAGGTGGGTCATGCCCAAGAAGGACGAGATTTTCCCCTGTCTAGATGTCCCTTTTTATTTCGACTGTGTAGGCAGTTTTGAGCTCCAACTGCCGGGGTTATCTTGTTCGGGACTGTTCAGTAAGGAATGGTTCCGGCCTTGTGTTGCATGGAAGTTAGGGTGGCTCCTCGGTACGGCGATCTAGGCCACGTACTGTGACGGGCGGTACCCCAGTAGCCCTGCCATTGATGGAAACCTATTTTCCCTACGAGACCCTACGGTTTTGATTTGTATTACCCACTTTTGTGGCTAGTAGATGGAATTTAATGAATGTAACAAGTTCGGCTATTTTCTATTTACTTGAAAACCCTAGACCCTATTATAATATCACTGAATTTCCTATAAAATGATTTGGTTAGGGTAAGGTAAAAACTTACCATGTTTATTTGTGGGAAGTCTTACGTAATACCTTTATTTTCAAATGTTTTTCAAAGTTAAGCAACTTTAATCTGTTACTCACACCAGACCCATGTCTGACCCGGAGTTTATTTCTGTTTTTCATAAACTCTTGGGTACTCAAATTTTTACGAGTAGCCAAGGGATTCAGGTTAGCTTTGACGAATTATGGAGGAACAATGAAGCAGGAGGCTTCTACGTTGTAAATATATATAGTGTTCCGTTGTGTTGGTATCTTTGTGTTGTATCGTGTATTGAATTGTATAACTAGACAGGTACTGTCTAGTATGTGAGGTATTATCTGTGTAACTCTGATTGATGTGGTATATTATGTAATACTTATGTGATTAATATAATTTATTCGTTCCACTGTTGAGATTCTGATGTTGTTTCTTCTTTCTTCTCTATCTTTTCTCTTTTCTATCCCTTTCTTTCTTCAAGATAATACATCTTTCTGTGGTTAGAAAGTTGGGTCGTCACAGTTGGTATCAGAGCGCTAGGTTGAGCGAATACCTAGGCTCTTGAGTGATTTCTTTCTTGAGAGAGCGTATTTGTAATTTTGATATACATATATATATATATATATATATATATATATATATATATATATATATATATATATATATATATATTTGTTAGGTTACCTGTTCGGGTTTTCCAATATAAGTTATGAAGGTAGATAGGGTAGTGGTGTGTGTAACATGACTACCAATGGTTGGAGTTTGAATGTTTGAGGTTGGAAGTGTATATGTCGAGACTGTAGACCTAATACCATCTCGAGTGAGCTTTGGGTGGTGTAAGGATTTCAGCGATCTCTGAAGGAAACATGTTAAGGTTCGGAGTTCATCATTGAAGTGTAAGTTTGGATGAGCTAGAGTTTGGATCTGTCGATTTGGCAGAAGTAAGTCATGATATCTTGATATCTTAGGATGTAGTAGCTGTGTGATGAGACACGGTGATTATGGATGTCTCCGAAGATGTTTCTTTGGAACAAGTTAAGGAAATGTGTCTGCTTCGGTGTTGTGGCTAAGTTCAGTATGGTGTTTTTGTTTGGTTTGAGGTCCGAGTTTCTCGAAGAGCTTTAGATAGGAAGTCTTTGGCATCCGAGTCAGCAGTGCAGCTCGAAGTGTTCTGTGTGCCACCAAGGAGATCTTCTGGCTTAACAGTTTTTCTAAAGGTAATTTCAGGAGCAGCAGAGTGGTTCCATTTTTTCGATGGATTGGCTAGATAAGCACAAGTTGTTCTGATTGTTAAAGAGAGAACAGTTTTTCTTTGGAATTAGGCTGGATTGGTCGCAAAAGTGACATGCGATAGCTGAGTGTTCTCTTGGGTTGTCAGAGATTTTTTTGGGTGTCTTCGGGAGATCAGAGTTTTGTCCGCATCTGGAGATTGAGTTTTCCTATCGACTGGATTCCAGGAGTGGTACCGGTGGTTCAGCTTAGTAGTAGGATAGTTCCAAGAGAGAGGATTTGGTGAAGCAGCTCGGGGTTTTGGAGGAACTTTTGAGTTTCTTTTATGGATCTGTTGAGCCATAATTCTGGGATGTGTTGTCCAGTTTGTGCTCGTGATCATCATCGGCATTTTCATCTGCTCAGTCAGAGTTGCGTAGTGGAAGCATGGTGGCAGCTGTTTTAGTTTGGAAACAACTGGAAATTGCAGTGTTTGGATTGGAAGGTTTCTTCAGGAAATTTTTCAGGATCTAAGGCCAGTTTGGTGGGTGCACCTATTTGTCTCTTCCGGAATAGGAGGAGTGAGTTCAGTCTTCTGCTGATTTTGGAGTAGAGTCTGTGTTCTTGATTTTGGTTGATCTTGGAAAGTTCATTTTGTTGGATTGTTTTTTTTAGTTCAGGTTGTTTCTAAGAGCATGTTCGTCGACGGAAATTCTATCGGATTAGAAAACCGTCGAACGAATTTAGAAATAAAATTTATACCGCAAGCGCACGGTGTACGAATGTAGCACGTGGCGAATACGGGTCGATCCGCAGGGAATTGATGATTTAAATTTCCTACTTAATCAAATTATACCAAAGTCGAGAGTGTATTTAAGCTAGAAAATGAAAAAATGAACTAACTAACAAAAAGAAAAGAAATGCAAATATGATAGTTAAATGTCAATTTAGAGAATAAATCCACTCTCTAGATCATGTAGTTCAACACATGAAATCATGATCTCTCTTTTATGGTCATTAGTGTTTTAATTGATGTGTTTATCATAAGTATGACATATTTGAGCTATTAATTAGCCAACATAAGTCATCAAACTATAACACACCCCTTAAAACACTTACTAACTTTCATGAAACTTGACAAAGAAAATGAAAATGAAATCTATTTTAAGTACGGCCTATTAACTATTGATTAGAAACATAGACCATCAAATTTTAATTTCAAATCACTTTCTTATGCCATAATCATATATTGATGAAGAGGCATTTGTGTTAGTGATTATTTAAGCATAGCCTGTTTGGTGTCAACAATATAGACTATCAAATTCAAGGCAAAAACAACAAATAAAACCACTTCTATCATCATCATTAAGCACAAAAAGAGAGCATGAATTAACAAAATGTTGAAGCTACATTAATTAGAGAGCTTCGTTACCCCTAAATTGAAGGGGTTTAGCTTCTCATATTTGTCATTTTATTAACAAATGTAACTAACAAAATTAAAGCAAAATGAAGAGGAAAAATAGAGCAAAATAAAAGGATAAGCTAATTAACTTGCATAAAAGAAAAGAGATCTACACTACAACATGAAAGTAAATGAACATGAAAAGGAAAGAGCATGTATTAAATTGCATAAAATAAAAAAGATTGCATAAAATAAAAATGGCTAAGTAGCCATGAAAAGAGAAAGAGGAGCTTTCATTTTATTTTCTAAACTAAAACTAACTAACTAAGAGAAGGAGGCCTAAGAGAGACTAAGAGAAGAGAGTAAGAGAGGTTACATGAAACATATGGGTATTTATACATGTATGAAACCCTAATTCATATTTTTAGGGAATGCCCAAAATGCCCCTTAGGAAGTGTGGAGGCCAAGTAACCATTAACATGTCTTAATCCCCCATTAAGTGTACATGAAGCCATTAACTCCAAAAGCATGTGCATTAGCCTTTAATTTGTACATTAAGTTAGGTGGGTAGGTGGGGTCCTCCATGTTCTTCACTTTGAATTATTTCCATCTTCGTTCCTTTGTATTAATTTTATGCATGCATATCTCCATGAAACCACTTCTATTTGAGATCAAATTCCTCCAACAATATATACAAATTTTCAATTAATTTTTCTCAAATTAATATACGCACAAAAATGACCATTTTGCCCTTGGATGAAGATGAATATGTGACAATTTCAAATAATATGAATTTCGGTTTAAACAAGTTAAAATACCCAATATGATCATTTACTTAATTTAAGAAGAATAAGTATGGTGGTTAAAATATGCCCATTTACATGCACATCAAATACCCCCACACTTATCTTTTTATTCGTCCTCGAATAAACTAAAACTAAGGTAAATCCGTTTTCGTAGGGAGCACGATTGCATTGAGCGTATGCAACAAACCGTTAAACCTCTGGGTGTCCCCAGTAGGACGAGTGTTGTCTCGTGAGGGTTTTCAGCGGATACTACCCACAAAATCCAAATGCATGATGAAAATATTTACAAAATGCAAGATATATTTACAAAGAGATGAATGCAAATTTTTGAAAATATTTACAAATGAAGGATTTATTTTTAAATTGACATGAGTAAGTTAAATATAGGTTTTGGTTATTATCTTGAAAATTTATGTCATTTACTAGTCAAAATTTCCAACAAAAATCAAGTTATCATATCAAATAGACTATAGTTTAACTCGTTGTTTTGGTTAATAACGTGTAACTATGAAATGGATCCTTAGTTGATTATCAAAGTTTATCAAAGTGGTATTTTCATTTCTTTTCAATAACAAATCAAATCAAATAAGTAAAAATAGTGCTAGGATTTCAATTGCTTGCTCTCTCGTTATTTGCAAGAAAAATTACACACCTAGCTCAGGTAAACTGAGGCCAGATATACCACCCATGCACTGCCTTTCGGGCTTATGTGAGGGGAGCACAGAGCATGGCAAGTGCACACACTTTCACGCATACACTATCGACCGTAGGTGGTTTTTATTAAGTCTTTTTTTTACATGTGTTCCATACATCATAACCATGAGGACTTTTAAATGAGTATGAAAGCACATAATCAAAAATTCCAAGTAATTCACCCATGCATGACCGTGAGGACTTTTAAATGAGAGTGAATACTTTGGATGTATTATTTTTTTTATTGTTTTTTTTAAGAGAGAGAGAGTTTTGCAAAATCATCTTAGCACCATTTAACTTAGAAGACAAAAAGAATGGTATATCCTTTACTTTAAATTAACCACTTTTAAAACAAAGATTTTCAATTAGGATGTATTTCATAATTAACACGTATGAATCTTCCTATATACTAGTTAAACCATTGTTATTTATAATCAAACTTCATTTTTATTTTTATTAAGACAAATAAATTTTCAATAATTTCAATTTAATAAACCAAAACCATATATTTATCCTATATTGTTTCTTTAAAAATAAACCAAAAGAAAATTTGTTTTAGGGAATTTTTTTATTTTATTTTTTTGTGATTTTAAAGCAAAAATAAACCATGAAAAAAAAATTAAGATGAGTCTCCCCCCCACACTTGATTTTGACTGTGTCCCCGCAGTCAACCCAAGTGAAAGGAACGTTTATTATTGTTTACATGAAAATGAAATGTATTTACACGAGATCAGAAAGTATATCGTCAAAAAATAAATGAAGCAGTCTTCCAAAGACCAATTCATTTGTCTCGTCAAGTATACAGGACACGGCTTAAGCTCGAAAACCCAATTCGTAAAAGATTCCGAAGTTGATTGTCGATTTGGAAAAACGATTGTCGTTTTATTGAGAACCGTATGAGTTGTTTTATTTTCAATGATTTTCGGGGTTGATAAAACAATTGCTTGAAATTTATTTTCACCAAATTCAAGTTTATCATCGATTTCAAAATCGAAATGGTGATTCAAATCGTCCCCTACAGAATTTAGCAACTCATTTTCAAAAAGTCCATAAAACTCATGTTCGTTAAATTCGACTTCCTTCATTGGATTATCAACAACTTCATCATGTAAATCGAGTTTAAAATTCAAAGTTGTCGTATTCAAATTTTCAAAAAAAGGAAGATCGAAGTTTAAAGTGAGTTTCGCACCCTCAAAAGAATTGAAATCCAACTTAATTACCCTATTTTCAACAACTTGATTAAGATCGTCATTATCAAATTCAAAAGTTGCTATTTGAAAATGTCGATTTGGGTAAAGGGTGGATTATCACTTGAATCATCACACGTTGAGATTTGATTTTGTTGTTCACGTTGTTTCATATAAGTTTCAAACAACAAAATGTATGATCATCGTACATTTCATTCATTTGTTCAACAAAATCCAATTTATAGTTATTAAATTGAGAATTTTCGATTTGGATTTGTTGAGAACAAAAATATTCACTCGTAACATGGTTAAGATTATTCCCATTGCCAAATTCCTTTGAAAAGTTGTTCCCATTTTCATGTTGAGTTTGCAATTCATTTTGGAGTTCGAAATTAAATTGGCATGGGTTATAATCGTAATCGTTTGAATTTTGAATTGAATTCAAATTTTGAAATCCTTGACTCGAGTTATTACACAAATCAGAATTACATAACTCATTTATCTCTTGATTTTGTCGTGTAGAAAGTTCGAGTAAAGATGAAATCATTTCAATGCTATTTTCAAGAGTCGAAAGCTGGTCATCGTTTTGAAAATTTTGTTGTTCGAAATTTGAATTATTTTATTGTTAAAATATCCATACGGATTTGGACTGAAATCGTATGGATTATATTGATTTTCACGACTATTGTAAAATTCAAGTGAATATGGAAATTCAGACATTTTAAAGAATGTTTTATGGTTTTTTTTTATAAACGGAAAATATTTACAAAGAAAATTTATTTTTAAAAAGGAAAATTGATTTTTGTTTTGTTTTTATTTTTCAATTTTTTTTGTTGAATTTTGGTTTTTCTAAATTTTTATGGATTTTTTTTTTTGAAATTTCAAAGAAAAGGATTTAAAAATTTCAAAGAAAAAGTAATATTTACAATTTTTTTAGTTTTGGATTTTGAATTTTTTTTTGTTTTTCTTTTTTAAATATGCATGAACTAATGCAACTAAATGACTGCAAAGGTTAATTACAAATGATTTATCTTAAGTTAACACAAAATTGTATAGTCACACACTGTCTTAAATCAACAAAAATATTTCTCAGCCAGGTAACGGGCAGGGGTTATCGGTGCACCACGAATTACCGTAGCAATGCAACCGAAGGTTTAAGTACCTTCAGAGGAACAACCACTATAATATTTACGAATCACCATAATATTTATAAATGGTTATTACTCCGCCGTAGCCTAGACACCAAGAAATAAAATTGTTCGAAGAAAACAATTGTGAAAATACAATTAAAATTTATCGATGTCTACTTGTTATTATTAATCAAAATCTAAGATGAAATACAAAACAGAAATTAAACGTGTATTAACAATGCAACTATGAATGGATTTTTGTTTTTGTTTTTGGATTTTTTTTAATGCAAGCAATCAACAATGCAATTCAAATAACATTAGAGATGAAAGCAGCAATTTTTTTTTAAGCAAGCAAGCAGTTTATTTTTGGCGGCAATTCTTCAATTTTCAGCAAGTTAATCCCTTCTGCTTGGGCAACCTGAAATTAAAAACAAAACATATGCAATTGTTTTTTTTTTTTTTGAAAGGAAACTTAAAAGTAGGGTTTTACTTAAAAAAAATTATCGAAGAAGCAACTACACAAATGAAAAACAAAACAAATAAAGCTAAAACAATTTGCAAACACTTGCTTTTTTTTTTTAATCAAACGAAAGAAAATTCAAAAATAAGAAAATTTAAAAAGAAAATGTAATAAGAACTCGGTCCATAAGCCCATACGCAACCCAACAAATTTCACAATGACTCTCCCCTTTGTCTTCAACAAATTCAACAAAACAAAACCAAATTCAATAAACGAAAATTCAGAGCTTCCTAAATCCAAATCCCATGAATTAAAATGCCATCCCGATCAATCGTAGCAATTGGATCCAGTCGACGCCCACACCAATTCACCACAAATCCAATCACCTGAAACCATCATCGCCCATCGGCCACCAAAAACTTGGTCGTCGAAGTCGAGAAGATGATGTTAGGAGGGGGTTTGTATGCTGATGAGATGGAGATGTTTTGACTTCTTCGGTTCGTGATGTCAGGGAAAGTTGCGGGTTGTTGTTGCACTATTGGAATGTGGTGAAGCAGAGGGGGTTTTGTACGTTGTACGGTGGTAGGATCACTGGTGGTGATGGTTGTTTGAATCAGTGGGATGTTGTATTTGGTGGTGGTTGTATTTGACAGTGGGTTGTTTGTTGATGTTTGGTTAAGTGGAAATGGGAGTGTGATGGTGGATGAAGTAGCACCTGTTGTTACAGTGGTAATGAAGTAGACTGTGGGATGTTGAAATGAGGTATTGAAAAGAAAGAGAGGATTGAAGTGAATTAAAGGAACAGAGAAGTAGAAATGAAACAGAGAGCAGTGTAGATGGGTATGGTCAGATTTGGTGTGTTTGGCTATGGGTTATGGAATGACTTGGGGCAGTTGATTTGTTGGTAGGAGGAATTGCAACAAGAAATAGAAGTCAGTGGACAGTGGGTAGAGGAAGTTGTGAATTGAACAGGATGGCAGCAGATGGAATGTGGTTGTGATGGATGAAACAGTGGTAGTTGGTGGTGGATCGAAGTACTGGTCAGTGGATATTTGTTGAACTATTGGTTTGGATGGTATTGCCGAGTGATGTAGAGTGAATTTTGGAAATGAAGGTGTGTTGTTTGTGGAGGAAATTGTATGGTTGAACTGCTGTATTTGACAGCAAGGAGATGGAGGGAATGGACTATTTTTGTTTGTATGTTGAGAATTTTGTGGGATGATGAATGAAGGCAGTATGTTGAAGCTGCAGTCAGGTTGAAATGGCGGTAGTTTAGGAGCAAGTGGTGTTGGTGGTGAAGGTTTGAAGTTGGCTGCAGATGGTGATTGGAGTTCAAGTGGAAAAGATTAAAGGGGAGTATGGATGGGTGATGGTGATTGAAGATGGCCGAGGCAGTGTAAATACAAATGCAAACAACAGTATGAATACAAATGTAAACAGTGAATACAAACTTGTACACTGGTTGTAAAGAGAAATTGATGAAATAAATTTTTTTTTAGAGATGCAAAATGAACAACAACAACAATCACACAAAACACGACAAATGCAAACAAAAAATCAAACAACAACAATCACACCACTTTTTTTTTAATGCACTCAACACACAAAAATTAAAACACACAAAAATAAAATGAAAATAATTCGAAGAATAGAAAATCAAATCAAAACATTCCCCGGCAACGGCGCCAAAAACTTGTTCGTCGACGGAAGTTCTATCGGATTAGAAAACCGTCGAACGAATTTAGAAATAAAATTTATACCGCAAGCGCACGGTGTACGAATGTAGCACGTGGCGAATACGGGTCGATCCGCAGGGAATTGATGATTTAAATTTCCTACTCAATCAAATTATACCAAAGTCGAGAGTGTATTTAAGCTAGAAAATGAGAAAATGAACTAACTAACAAAAAGAAAAGAAATGCAAATATGAGAGTTAAATGTCAATTTAGAGAATAAATCCACTCTCTAGATCATGTAGTTCAACACATGAAATCATGATCTCTCTTTTATGGTCATTGGTGTTTTAATTGATGTGTTTATCATAAGTATGACATATTTGAGCTATTAATTAGCCAACATTAGTCATCAAACTATAACACACCCCTTAAAACACTTACTAACTTTCATGAAACTTGACAAAGAAAATGAAAATGAAATCTATTTTAAGTATGGCCTATTAACTATTGATTAGAAACATAGACCATCAAATTTTAATTTCAAATCACTTTCTTATGCCATAATCATATATTGATGAAGAGGCATTTGTGTTAGTGATTGTTTAAGCATAGCCTATTTGGTGTCAACAATATAGACTATCAAATTCAAGGCAAAAACAACAAATAAAACCACTTCTATCATCATCATTAAGCACAAAAGGAGAGCATGAATTAACAAAATGTTGAAGCTACATTAATTAGAGAGCTTCATTACCCCTAAATTGAAGGGGTTTAGCTTCTCATATATGTCATTTTATTAACAAATGTAGCTAACAACATTAAAGCAAAATGAAGAGGAAAAAGAGAGCAAAATAAAAGGATAAGCTAATTAACTTGCATAAAGGAAAAGAGATCTACACTACAACATGAAAGTAAATGAACATGAAAAGGAAAGAGCATGTATTAAATTGCATAAAATAAAAAAGATTACATAAAATAAAAATGGCTAAGTAGCCATGAAAAGAGAAAGAGGAGCTTTCATTTTATTTTCTAAACTAAAACTAACTAACTAAGAGAAAGAGGCCTAAGAGAGACTAAGAGAAGAGAGTAAGAGAGGTTGCATGAAACATATGGGTATTTATACATGTATGAAACCCTAATTCATATTTTTGGGGAATGCCCAAAATGCCCCCTAGGAAGTGTGGAGGCCAAGTAACCATTAACATGTCTTAATCCCCCATTAAGTGTACATGAAGCCATTAACTCCAAAAGCATGTGCATTAGCCTTTAATTTGTACATTAAGGTAGGTGGGTAGGTGGGGTCCTCCATGTTCTTCACTTTGAATTATTTCCATCTTCATTCCTTTGTATTAATTTTGTGCATGAATATCTTCATGAAACCACTTCTATTTGAGATCAAATTCCTACAAAAATATATACAAATTTTCAATTAATTTTTCTTAAATTAATATACGCACAAAAATGACCATTTTTCCCTTGGATGAAAATGAATATGTGACAATTTCAAATAATATGAATTTTGGTTTAAACAAGTTAAAATACCCAATATGATCATTTACTTAATTTAAAAAGAATAAGTATGGTGGTTAAAATATGCACATTTACATTCACATCAGAGCATCAGCAAGGGTTGAGCTGATCAGTAAGGATGTAGGCAGCCCAGGATCGTCAGAAGAGTTTTGTGGATAAGAGACGGAGAATTTGGAATTCGAAGTTAGAGACTTCGTTGTTGCTGGGGTTTTTTCTACGTTCCATTGGAGCTATAAGATTGGGTTAGATTAGGAAGCTAGCTCCGAGATGTTTGGATCTTTTTCTGTTGTTCTTCTTAGGATTAGTGTTTGGTCTTCAGGAGTGAATTGCCAGTTTGGATAACTGGAATTCAGTGTGTTTCACGTATCTCTGAGGGAGTACGTGTATGAGCTATCTCTAGTTGGGAACCAGCAGTTCAGAAGGGTATGGTAGTTGATTCAGACTTGTCTGTAGTCTGATATCCTGTCTTGTTTTGTAGATCTAGATGAGTGGAAGCTCTATAGCTTAGTACTATAGATTGTTTGGATTCTATAAAGCGAGTGTTCCGGTATTTATGCTTGGGAAACTCGAAAAAAATCTATCCATAATTTTGTCTGGATAATTAGATTTGTTTGATTGGATGAATTGATTGCTATGGTTGTTAGCGTATGATTGATATATGCTTGTGTTTTAAAATTAAATCTTTAATTAGATTATTAAATTACCTTTGCTTTAAATTTCGGGGACGAAATTCTTTTAAGGGTGGAGGAATGTGATATCCCAGAATTTTTGGCAATATTAATTTAATAATCTGTGTTAAAATTAAATAGATTTTATAATATTGTTAATGATAAATTTGAATTGATTTAATAATCTTCTGTAATAAATAAAGGCATGTTTTCTAATTCTAATATTTTTGGTAATTTGTAAATTTGATTTAATATTAAGCTATTAAATAAATAACCATATGGCTTTAAAATACTCAAGATAAAAGTTTAATTATTTAAAAATGATTCTAGTATAAGTTTAAATTTAAACAAAAAGGTTGTTTGTTCTTTTTAAATATAGCTTGATAAAATAAGTGATTTATTAATAAAGAGATAATTTCTTTTATAAATTATTTTAATTTAATAATGAGTTATTTTTAAACAATATTAATAATGTAATGTCTTTACAAATGGATTTTGATATAAATATTCTATATTCAAATTAAATCCCTCAATTTTCAAAAATAATATTTATGGTTTTTAAAAACACCAAAATTAAAGCAGGTGCTACCATAGCATGCAATTATTCAATCACAATAATAATCTATAACAAATTATTCAATTCCATCAATATTACTATATTTGAAAAACAATCAATATATATTCGAGGAATCCAGTTGGATCCCCCAACCTATTTTCCTGTATCCACGGATAATAGACAATATAAAAATATCAAACCCGCTTCAAGGCAGGATATCGCGGTATATAGGGTCATCTCTTATTATGCAGGTAGCATAGGATCTCATCTGCATCAACGGCGGGAATATATTCAACTACTAATATACATATACTACTATATATATAATATATCATTCAACAAATGATAATTTTATAAATTCAACTAAGCATCCAATATTTTATTTAACTATTAAAATAAATTCTAGTAATCCAAATGAGTGAGAATTTCTCAACTTGATTTTTAAATGCAGTCCGTTCCAATTTTAAACTTTCTAAAATCCCAACTGACTCCGAAAAATTCCAAAACAATTTATTGCGTGATATTCTTCGATACGATTCTCGTGTCACTTGTTTCATACGATTACAACCTCATACACAAAAATTATAGGATTTATAAGTTTTTTTCCGATTTAATTAAACTAATTAATAGATAATAATAAAATTAACAAACAATACTAACCTAACAATTACCAAATCATGATGCTAACCCTTCGCTGTCAAATTGTGCTCGTCCACCATCTCCACCTCGAACCACCGCACAATACCCACAAGCACGCGAGCAACACTTCACACATGCTTCAACATTTCCATGTCATCGAAAAACTTCGACCATGACCTAAACCTTACTACTACTGCCTCCAACAGCGCATTGCTCGTGCTTGTCATCGGCCACCATTGCCTGCTTCCCACTTGGCCTCGCGCGCACATCTTCCAAGTCCCAACTTCACTTGCCTCAACTTCGCCTCACCAATCTCCATCGTGCACATGCATCGCACCCACGTCGTTGCCTACCATGCTTCCATTTCCTTTGCGAATCCCCAACTGCACGACCCTAAAAATCATCATGCCCAAACCCTAAATCATATGACCGCGAGCATCACCTTGAAGTCACCGCCGCACCACCATTCCAAGACACGAACATCCCTTGCGTTCGCTCAAAAAGAACCAATTGTGTCGCCGCCGCCTTCATACTCCCTTCCCCACCTACGATTATTCCCTGACGTCGCTCAGGTCGCGATTCCAAAGATGCGATGATTCTTTTTTTCTATTTAAATCGATTTTTCAGTTGATTTGAATTGATTCGTTTTGACCGAGGGAGAAGAGAAAAGGGGCGCGATTTGAAAACTGAGGGGCATAGGTCGGCTATATTTAGGGCTAGGGCGGCTCATGATTTGATTTAATTTAATTAAATATTGGAAATGTCTTGTATTACATACCGTTAAGTTTCAAACTATTATTGAGACGTGTCGCCTAACGTTCCTAATGTTATACCGCTATTCCAAAGCCAATGGAAAAGGTTTCGAGACCTAACTTAATCGTATGGAGAAGATAGCTTTTTAAATCGATTATCTAAATTAAATTAAATTACATTATTTTCCAATTTTTGAGATCGTACACCAAACGATAAATCCAAATGATAAATCAAAACGATTATCCATATAAGTTCACCCACTTGATTTTACGGGCAACAAGTTCACCCAATTGATTTCCCAAGGATACAATCACACCTTATCACGCTTGATTGATTTTCAAGGCTACAATCACACATTTTCTCGCTAAGTTGATTACAAAATGCCTATAACTCTGGATAGCACTGAAGATTTTATTGAGATAGTGATAGAGAATCAAACTACGAATAATCGAGTTCGGTTCAATGTAGATTTCGGTAGAGTAATGGTAAGAATATGTATTAAGAAAAGTGGAAGAAGAAGAGGAGTGAAAAAACAGAAAATCTGATATAAAATTCATTGAATGACCCCTATTTATAGAAGAACAACAGCCATATCCATTCGTAAAGAGTTACGGCGAATAGACACTTCTTTTGAAATTGAAATTTTGAACTCAACTAACACCATGTCGACATGGTCACCATGAGTATGTCGACATCCCAAAGCATTTTTTGATGATTTGATTTTCTTTGAAAATAACCTTTATCTTACATTAAAACTATTTTAAACTTTATAAATATACTTGACTATAGTTAAAATTCATAAGTAAATATAGAGAATTTAACTATAATTTTATATTTAAATCTAAGTATAAATATTTTAAAAGTTAAATATATTATATTAAAAGATAGTTTAAAATCAGGAGTAATTTGATTTTGAAATTAAAGATGATTTTGAGGCTAAAATTATTTAAAATCAGGATAGATGTTTTTGATGCTTTTAAAAGGAAGGTTTTGAAATCATTTTGAAAACAAGATATAATTTTGAAAAAATCATTTTAAATAAAAGGTTAGCAGATACAAAACAATGTTCCACTAGATTTTTCGTAGGTTCCATCCTACTTAGGGTTCCATTCCTTTAACAGGCTCGAAGTGGATTCCATTCCACGAATAAATTGGATTTTAAGATGCCAGTGCTTTTCTAGGAGTTTTAACAAAAAAAATTAATTAAATAATAAATTAATTGAATTCTTGATCTCTTGATAATCTTGATACTCATGAGTCTTCAATCTCGATATCTTGAATCTCTATACTGTACAGTCTTCATTCTTGGTACCTTCATGGTTAAATCATGCATATACATATATATCTAAACTTATAATATTAGTATTTATATTTTATAATCTATTCTAAGGTTGTTGTCATCAAAACCATTATCTCACGGACTAACACATGGAGATAGTTTGATTATGGAGTTTATAGGATGTACCTATGATATATAAACTCATATATTTTGTTAATATGATGAAGATGTGATGCGCTCTGATGATGATGTTTTGATTCACTTGATTGTGCACATTTACGCCATTTTTATATCTATGTTAATATTATATTTGTTTATGCATAGTGAGATATATTATTGGTTCTCTATTGATTGGTCAATCATATCAGCCTTGACGATTTCTGTCCATTGACTAGGTACAAATACAGTGCACTTCTTATATATGAATATTGGGTACTAGAGGTGGAGGGAGGTCGTCATAGGTGGTGTGTGTTTAATGCCCAATTTTCTATCGAATTAGAAAATAGCCGAAAAATTTTAAATTAAAAATAACCATAAGCGCACGGCGTACAATCTTAGTACGTGGAAAAATACAGGTCGATCCGCCAGGAATTGTTTAGATTTTAAAATTAATTCAATCAAATTAACCAAGAGTTTGACATTGTTTTAATCTAAATATATAGAAAACTAACAAAAGAAAGTGGGTAAAAATATGAGAGTGGAAGGCAACTTAGATGCAATGTCCTTTCCAAGATCACATAAATAAACATATATGAACTTATGATCTCTCTTTTGGTCATTAGTGAATTTAGTTGATATGTTTATCATAAGTATGAAATATTCATGCTATTGATTACCCCAACATAAACCATCAAACTTTAACATATCCACTAAACAATTTGCTAACTCTCATGAAAATGATAATTAACTTGAAATAAAATATATTCTAAGCATGACCTAATAAATAATGATTAGAAATACGGACCGTCAAATTTTGATTCAAATATTCACTTCATTATCATAACCATATGTCGATGAAGATGTAATTTACGCTTGTGTTTGTTTAAGCATAGCATATTTTGTGTCAACAACAAAGGCTATTAAATTCAAAGCTAAAATAAATTTTTTTTTACCGATTCAAACATTGACATTAAGCAAAAAAAAGAGATCAAAAATTAGCAAAATGTTGAATCTATATGATTAAGAGAGCTTCATTACCCTAAGTTGAAGGGGTTTAGCCTCTCATATGTGTTATCATTTCAACAAATTTAGAGTTCAACATGAAACAAAAACAAGAAGAAAAGGAGAGCTAAATAAAATAAAAGCTAAGCTACTTGCATAAAATAAAACTAACTACTAATATGAAAGGAAAAAAGCATGTAAAAAAAAGCATGAATTACATTGCTTAAAATAAATTACATAAAAGAAGAAAATGACTAAGTAGCCGTGAAATAGAAGAAGAGAGTTTATATTTATTTTTAAGCCTAAAACTAAACTAACTAAAGAGGAGGTTAAGAGCTTTGTTAAGTGAACATATGGAGTATTTATATATGTTTTGAAACCCTAATCATATTTTTGGAGACTATCTAAAATACCCTTGAGGAATCATGGCCACCAAGTTATCATTAGCATGAGATAATCCTCCATTTAAATATGCATGAAACTTTAAGCTCTAGTAACATGTGCATTAACTCCTAATTGTTGATCAAGGTAAGTGGGTAGGTGGGGTCCTCCATGATTTAAATTATTTCCATCTTCATTCCTTTGTTTCCATCCTTGTGCACGAATATCTTTATGAAACCCTCTTCCATTTTATCATCCAATAATCTAAAAATAAAAATTTGCAAATACATATTCTGAAATTAAATTATATACAAAAATGACCATTTTGTCACTGTATGAAGATGAATAAATGATGACATGAAAATAATTTGAATTTTAGTTTAAACATGTTAAAATACCCTATGTGCTCATTTATTTAATTAAATTCGATTAAAAAAGAAGTAAAAATACGCATATTTATATGCACATCAAATACCCCCACACTTATCCTTTTATTCTTTCTCGAATAACCTAAAACTAAGATAAATCCTTTTTTTCAAGAAGTACGATTACCTTGAGCGTATGCAACAAGCCGTTAAACCTCTAGTGTCCCTAGTAGGATGAATGTTGTCTCGTGAGGGCTTTCAACGGATACTACCCGTATAATCCAAATGCAAATTCAAAATTTCTAAATGCAAGGTTTATCTACAAAAAGACGAATGCAAGTTTTTGAAAATATAGACAAATGAAGAATTTACTTTTAAATTGACACGAATAAATATAATTTTTCATCATCATCTTGAAATTTTAGTCATTTCACTTGTCAAAATTTCTAGTAAAAATTAAGTTATCATAACAAATAGACTCTAGTTTTGCTAGTTGTTTCGAATGATAACTAGTGCAACTATGAAATGGATCCTAAATTGATTATCAAAAAATTTCAAAGTGGTATTTTCATTTCTTTTGAATAACAAGTCAAATCTAATAAGTAAAAATAGTCCTTGGATTTCAATCGCTTGCTCTCTCTTTACTTGAAAATTTTATTGATATTAACAATATCTACATATGCCTAACTCAGAAAACTGAGGCTAGATATATTACCCATGCACCGCCTTTCGGGCTTATGTGAGGGTAATACAGAGCATGGTGAGTGAACATACAAGTGTGTTCACCATTCGAATGTAAGCATTATTAATAAAAAATTATATACATGCACCTAACTCAGATAAACTGAGGCCAGATATACCGATCATGCACTGCCTTTCTGGCTTACGTGAGAAGAGTGCAGAGCATGACGAGTGTACACACTTGTGTATGAACACTTAACTCTAAGTGTTTCTTATTTTTATAAAAACCATTTTTTATTTTATTTTATATATATACATATATATATATACATATACATATATATTTTTTCATTTTGTTTTTGCTTTTTTTTCTTTTTTGAGAGAAAGTTTTGCAAAATCATCTTAGCACCATTTAACTTGGAAGATAAAAAATGTCATATCCTTTTCTTCAAATCCACCGCTTTTTAAAACAAGGATTTTCAACTAGAATATATTTCATAATTATCACCATCAACCTTCCCATATAGTAGCTAAACCATAATTACTTGTAATCAAACTTTATTTTTATTTTTATTAAGACAAATTAATTTTCAAAAATTTCAATTTAATAACCAGAATCCTATACTTATCCTATAGTGTTTGTTTAAAAGAAAATCAAAATGCTAGAAAGGATTTTTTTTTGTACTTTCTGAATTTTTTTTGTTTTTTGGAATATTTTTTGTTTATGAAATAAAATGCAAAAAAATAAACCATGAAAAATAAAAAATGAAGATGAGACTCCTCCCACACTTAATTTTGACCGTGTCTCCATAGTCAATCCAAGTGAAAGGAGAAAAATAAAATAAAACAAAAAATCTGACATATATTTACATGGAAATGAAAAGATTATTATTTACAAGACATTAGAAAATATACCGCTAGAGAGTAAATGAAACGGTCTTTCAAAGATCGATTCATTTGTCTCATCAAGTATTAGAGATACAACTTAAGCACAGATAACCAAACCATAAAGGATTTCAAAATTGAATGTTGATTTGAAAAAACGAATGTCGTTTTATTGAAAATCATATGAGTTGTTTTATTTACAATGATTTTCAGGGTTGATAGAGCAATTGGTTGAAGTTCAAGTTTATTTTCATCAAATTGAAAATCAAGCTTATCATTGAGAAATTTTTCAAAATTATTGATTTCAAATTCACAATGGTGATTTAAATCTTCCCCTTCAGAATTCAACAACTCATCTTCGAAAAGTTCAAAGAAATTGTGTTCACTAAATTTGTCTTCCCTTATTGGATTATCAACAACTTCATGTTGCTCATGTTGGGTTTTGATTATGTTGCTCATGTTGTTTCACGTAAGTTTCAAACAACAAATCCGTACGATCTTTGCGAATTTTGTCCATTTGCTCAACAAAATCAAATTTATAATTATTAACTTGAAATTTTCTATTTGAAATTGTTGAGAACAAAAATTATCACCATGATTGAAACTATTCTCATTGCCAAAATCATTTAAAAAGTGGTTCACTTTCTATTTTCACTTTGAAATTCATTTTGGAGTTCGAAATTTAATTGCCATGGGTTATAATCGAAATCATTTGAATTTTGAAGTGAATTCAAATTTTGACCATTTTGAAAACCTTGACTTGAGTTAATGCACAAATATGAATTACATAAATCATTTATCCTTTGCTTATTTTGTGTAGAGAGTTAAAATAAAGATGAAATCATTTCAATGCTATTTTGAAGAATTGAAGGTTGTTCATCATTTTGAAAACTTGGTGCAAAATCCAAATTGTTTATACAATAGTTTTTGTTAAAATATCCATAAGGATTTTGTGTAAAATTATATGGATTATACTGATACACAGCTATTGTAAAATTTCGGAGAGTAAGAAAACTCAGACATTTTCGAGAATGTTTTTTTAAAGGAAAAGTATTTACAAAAGAGAATTTATTTTTAAAAAAGGAAATTCGAATTTTTTATTTTTGAAAAAATAATATATTTTCTTTCTGATTTTTGTTTTTCCAAAAAAAACTAACTTAATTTTTTTTTTTTGGATTTTTGATTTTGATTGAAAAAATTTCAAAGGATTTAAAAACTAAGTTAAGAAATATTTATAATTTTTTTTAAAATATGGATTATGAATTTTTTTTTTAAATATGCATGAACCAATACAACTAAATGAATACAATGGCTTAATTACAAATATTCTATCCTAAGTAGCTCGTAATCCAAAATTGTATAATCACACTTTGTATTAATTCAACATGGTTGTTCTCAACCAGGTAATGGATATGATTTGTCGGTGCACAATGAATCACCGTAGCAAGGTAGCCGAAGTTTTAAGTACCTTCTGAGAAGCAATCACTATAATATTTAGGAATCATCGTAGTATTTATAAATGGTTATGGCTCTGCCGTAGCCTTAAAACTAAGAATTTAAATTGTTCAAAGAAGACAATTTGTCAATATACAATTAAGCTCTAAGTGAGCTCGTGACACCCTTAAGATGTCTAACCGTTATTATTAATAAATTCTAAGATGAAATGCAAAAAAATGAAATTAAACGTGCATTAATAACACAACTACGAATGAAATTTGATTTTTTTTTTGGTTTTTTTTGAATTTTTTTTAAAATTCAATCAACCAACAATGCAAAGTAAATAAAAATAAGGGGAGAGAGCACAATACTAGAGCGTGCAGAATTATTAGCAATTTATTTTAAAAGCAGTAATTTTTTCATATAAGCAAGCAAGCAATTTATTCTTGAAAAATCACTTCTACCACCTGTAATCTGAATATTTAGAACAAGGTATATGCAATTGTTTTTTAATATATACTCTCTTTATATATACTAGTGTGAACCCGTGCTTCGCACACGGACTGTTTATATTATTGTGTACGTTGATATTTTGTTTGAGTCATTAGTTATACAAATTGAAGATTCTTTCATATTGTAGTAACCATATGAACGTAGATATGTAAATGGAAAGCGAGGGCATTTTTGGAATTTCAAAAAAACATCAAGTAAATTAGTTCAACTAATTTGCTTTATTAATAGTAGGTGTTTTGTGTGTGTGTGTGTGTGTGTGTGTATAGAAGAAACTAACAAAAATGAAAACAAAACAAATGAGACTAAAATAAATGAAAACAACTTGTTTATTTTTTTTAAATATATAAGGGTGGAACTTTAAATGAAAAATAGAACAAATTAAACTAAAACAATTTTTTTAAAGAAGAAGAAACCTAAGACAATCTAACTCAACCCAATTATTTAAATCGAACTAAAACCCCTTTTTTAAAGAAGAGATTAAAAAAAACTTAAAACTAAACAAAAAAAGACAAAAATAACAGAAGGAAAACATGTATTCACAAACCCGGCCCAAAATTCCTTTGCTTAACTTTACATTTTATTTTTGCAAATCCAAATTCATTTAAACTTCCTTTTATTAAACCCCGATTTCTCAAATCTTGTAAATCAAAATCACAATTAAATTTGAAATCAAAATGCACGAGTTGAAGGCATTCAATTTGGGGATTTCTCGAGGCAATGTGGTTACGGTATTGTTCGATGGTGGGTTGTTCGAGGCGATTGAGGTTGTGGTTGGTTTCGCGTTTTGAGGTTCGGTGATTTTTGGGTTTGCGATTGTAGAGAAGTGTTTGGGGAAAAAGCAGTTGCGAGATTTGTGGTGACGTGCTTTGCAGTTTGACGGCGAGAAGATTTGTGGTAGTTTAGAATTGTGTGGTAAGAGTAGTTTGTGGTGATGTTTTGTGAATGGTGGTGTGGTTGTAGGTTGTTTGAATGGCTGTCAATGTTGTGTAGTGGTAATGTAGTGGTTTTCTGGAAGTTTGGGTGGCTAATGAAGTTAGTGATGTTAAGGCAGAGTGGTATGGGGTGGGTTGTCTGTAGTGATGAAGTATGGGGTGGGTTAAGACAGAGTGATGAAGTCAGTAAAGCATGGGGTGGGTTGTCTGTAGATACAGGGACGGATCTATGTGTATTGTACCCTGGGCTACAGCCCGGGTCATTAATTTGCATGGAAATAGCTACTTTGCATGGTTTGCTATGATGATTGCATAAATCAAAGATGTCATTTTTTTTGTAATTCTGTTAAGCACACATATGAAACTGATATTTTTTAATCTAGCAATTATTTTCTAATGCAATGTTTCAATAGCCCGGGGTGATGTCAAATCCTAGCTCCGTCCCTGTGTAGATAGGGTGTTGTGTTGAAAAATTTAATAGTCTAATGTATGACTAATCACTCCAAGACACGAAGAAATCATTGTCTTTCAAGAATGTTTTTCCCTTTTTTATCACAGCGGGTAGAACGAAAACCTTCTTTCAAGATACAATGGAGAATAATCCGAGCAAGTTGTGATTACTTGCTCAGATCAGAAGAAACACTCAGAAATTTTCAGACGAGTTTGATATAGAGGAAAAAGAATCGGTCATTCTCTGCGTTGATGGAATGCTTAGTTACATAGGGAGTGAGGTGTCTATTTGAATGGTCGCGACTGTTAGAAAACGGTTGTTACCGTTGGTTGTTGAATTTGAATTCAACTGTCAATAAAGCGTACCGTTTCGGACGGGGCGCTGCCCCGCACCCCGCCAGGAGGCGCTGCCCTCTGGACCCCTACGACCTGACCAGGCAGGTCGAACCCCGTAGCGGGGGAATTGCCCCCGCACCCCCACCTTGGGGAGTTGCCACCCCTTGGACCCCTCCTCCGTAGGGGATCTTATTTGAAAAAACATTCAACATGTTGTTGTCAGTAAAGTACGAAGTCAGTGAAGGTGGAGTTATGTTGTTGAATGGCTGAGGTGGAAGGTGATACTGGATGTGGCACTGTGGTCAGGAGATTGAATGGAATAGTGGTAGCATTGTGATTGTATTGGCAAGTAAAGTGGATTTTTTTTGGTGTGTGAGGAAGTGATGAATGTTTGGAAAGTTGCGGGGGGAGATAAGGGTATTTGATGGAGGAATGGATTGTTGATTTGAATGCAGGGGTCGGCAAAAGTGAACCAGCAGTGGAGAAGTTGTTGTAGAGGGCTGTTGTTGGTAACAGTCGGATTTTGGTTTAGGGATTGTAGAGATGTTTGTAGGTGGATGTTAGCAGTTGTGTAGGAATAGAGGAGGAGTTAGGGTGGTGATTGTCTGAGATGAGGCAGTATGTTTTGGTGATGTATTGCGGAGAATTGCAGAGTATGGTAGATGAAGAAGTTGCAAACTTGGTGGAGATGGAGATAGTTTTCAGGTGGGTTAGAATGTAAGGTTGTGGTGTGTATGGCCAGTGGGTTGGTTTGTTGAATGTGCAGCACAGTTGCACAGGCTATGAAGATGGGAATTTTGAAGTGCAGTGTTTGAGGAGTATGTGAATGCTGTGTGTGTTTGTAAATATGAAGAGGCGGTTAAGTGCAGTAAATTCAGGAAAGTGAATGATGTAAATGTGTTTGTTGAAGGGGATGTTGTATGCGTTTTGGATGAAGGAAGATGTTGAATGGTTTGAGTAGTATGTGTAGTAGATTGAAAGGCGAGGAGTGTGTTGTAGTGGAGTTGATGGTCAGATGTGATCAGAGATGATCAGTGAAGTATGGAGTTTGCAATAAGAGGTTGTATTGTAGGATGTTGGTGGTTGTGACAGTAAAGTGGGTGGTCTGCAATGAGGAAGCTGTTGTGGGGTGTTTTGGAAGTTTGGAGATGGTGACTCTATGTTATGAAGTGGTGGTATGATGATTATAGAAGTGGTTAGTCTGTGTGTTTTTGATGTGGTCGGGCAGGGTGGAGAAGTAAGATGATGGGTAGGTGTTTGATGGCTGTGGTAGTCGAACAGCAAGGTGCTGTGTGTAGCAGTATGATTTATGGGAAATGAGTTTGTGATGGCAAGATGTATAACAGTGATGATGGAAGAAATTGTAAAATTTGTAAAAATTAAGAATTTGTCAAAAGAAATTGTAAAAATGCAAAATGAAGTGAATTTTTTTTTTTTTGAAATTGTGTATACTATTTTGTTTAATAGAAATGCAAATACGAAATGAAAAGAAAACAAGCACACAAACAAAATGGCACAAAAATCACACTCAAACACACAAATTTTCTTCTAATGCAATACACGGACAAAATGAAACACATAAAAATCAAATAACAATAATTCAAAAAATAGAAATTAAAAGTAAATTAATTCCTCGGCAACGGTGCCAAAAACTTGTTCAACGGCCAATTTCCTATCGAATTAGAAAATATCCGAAAAAAATTAAGTTAAAAATAACCACAAGTGCACGACGTACAATTTTAGTATGTGGCCAATACGAGTCGATCCGCAGAGAATTGTTTAGATTTTAAAATTCTATTCAATCAAATTAACCAATAGTTTGAAATTGTTTTAAGCTAAAAATTTTGAAAACTAACAAAAGAAAGTGGACAAAAATATGAAAGTAGAAGGCAATTTAGAGGCAATGTTCTTCTAAAGATAACATAAATCAACATATATGAATTATGATATCTCTTTTGGTCATTACTGAATTTAATTGATATGTTTATCATAAGTATGGAATGTTTGTACTGTTAATTAGCCCAACATAACCATCAAACTTTAACATACACACTAAACCACTTGCTAACTCTCATGAAAATGACAATGAATTTGAAAATAAAATCTATTCTAAGTATGATCTATTACCTATTGATTAGAAATATAGACCAACAAATTTTGATCTTAATATTCACTTTATGATCATAATCATATGTAGATGAAGAGGTAATTTGTTTTGTGTTTGTTTAAGCATAGCCTATTTGGTGTTATCAACATAGGCTATCAAATTCAAAGTTAAAACAACAAAATTTTGCTCATTCAAACATTGTCATTAAGCACAAAAGGAGATCAAAAATTAGCAAAATGCTGAATCTACATGATTAAGAGAGTTTCATTACCCTAAATTGAAAGGGTTTAGCCTTTCATATTTGTTATCATTTCAACAAATGTATAATTAAACAAGAATAAAAACAATAAGAAAAAGAGAGCTGACTAAAATAAAAGCTAAGCTACTTGCATAAAATAAAACTAACTACTAACATGAAAGGAAAAGAGCATGTAATAAATAGAGCATGAACTAACATTGTACAAAAATAAATTACATAAAAGAAGAAAATGGCTAAGTAGCCATGAAATAGATGAACAGAGTTTATATTTATTTTTAAGCCTAAAACTAAACTAACTAAAGAGGAGGCTAAAAGCTTAGTTACATTAACATATGTGGTATTTATACATATTATAAGTCCTTAATCATATTTTTGGGGACTACCCAAAATACTCTTGAGGAAGTGTGTCCATCAAGTTATCATTAGCATGAGATAATCTTCCATTTAAATATGCATCAAACTTTAAGCTCCACTAACATGTGCATTAGCTCCTAATTATAAATCAAGGTAAGTGGGTAGGTGGGGTCTTCCATGATGCATGGTTTGAATTATTTCCAACCTCATTTCTTTGTTTCCATCCTTGTGCATGCATATCTTCATAAAACTTTCTTCCATTTTATCATCCAGTTTCCTACAAAGACAAATGAAATGTGCAAATAAATATTCTTAAATTGAATTATGCACAAAAATGATCGTTTTACCCCTATATGAAGATGAATAAATGATGATTTGAAAATAATTTGAATTTTGATTTAAACATATTAAATATCCAATATGCTCATTTATTTAATTAAATTTGGTTAAATATGGAAGTAAAAATATGCACATTTACGTGCATATCACTGTGCATAAGGGCGAGCGTGTGTTGTCATGTTGAACGAAAAGCAAGCGGAAGAGATCGACGTGAGCTTAATAGGAGGCCAATGCATAAGCTTCCCAAGGAGGAGGAGACTTGGTTGACTGAGGTCGTGCCATGCAAAGCGGGAGCATAATCTGGGAGCAAGTGCTTGGATTCTGAAGCATGATTTGGACAACGGTTGAAGGAGGTTATGGTGAGTGAATTTCATATTTTCTATAAATATTGCATGTGAATTGCTACCTATAAGTCAAATTTCCAGTATGTTGAATATTTATCGATGCATGTTTATTCATAACTTATTATAGGGAAAAATTTATGTGATGCCCCACCCCGAGACCCACATTAACAAAGAGTATTACTGTGTAATGTTGTCTGCTAGAATTGGGCTGCTTAGGAGCGACTATCTATAGCCCGGTCTTAAATATCTATTGAGTACGTCGATAAATGCTCTACTTTTTTTAATTCAAGTGGATCGACATATCCAATAAATAATTAATACAAAACTATAGGTGGCTAATGAATCTATCAGAAAAAAATACAATAACTAAATGAACATCACATCACAAAACAGAAAACGGATATACATATATACATATACAATGATACATCCCAATGCAATACAAATGATACATCAACTATGATATAACGAACACATTATATACACGAGTCAAATAAATATACAACACAAGATACAACTGCAAAGAGACTATAACTGTAAAAGATGATAGAAAAATATCCATGCGGAAGCTTTAAGGCAAAGCTAAGTCCAAAGCAAATATTAAACCTGAAACAAACTCGGTCTGACCAAGTATAAAATATATGGGTCAGTCTCGCTAAAACATCAGTTTAATAAGGATAGATGATAAAAAGAATCATGAGGAATGGGTAAGGTATCCTTTCGAACAAGTGGAAACCATGCCAAGTGTGTGATACCTCTTTATTAAGAAAAGAATGTTCATACTTCTTGAATAAGAAGAAATAACAAGAAGTACAAGTTCATAACTTAAGTGGACTATTATCACTTAAGTATATGAAACCTCAAGGAAGAAACCTTTGTGATAAAACTTAATTAAACATCATAATCGCCTCATATCAGCGGCGTAATCTCTAAGATAAGAATAATGGTTTTGATGAACCGTTCTCCTAAATAGGAGAATCATTATTTCAAAAACTCGCCAAAATGGAAAACGTAGAACATTCTCAAATAGGAAAATCCCAAACTCAAATATGCTTCATCTCTTCGGCATAGACAAATCTCAGAATGCCATAGAATGACAATATAAACCTCAAATATAGAAGAATATCCAAACTCAATTATACTTCATCTCATCAGTATAAATGTGTATAAAACTTAAACTCAACTCGCCAAAATGGCAAAACCCAGAATATTCTGTAAAATCATGAAATCATCAAAACTCATAACTAAAGGAACTCAATAAAAGTTCAAAATATCATAAATGAGATCACCATATATATAACATCTCATATAGCACTAGGCTATCGATGTAATAAAATATCTTCAAATGGTAAAATCATAATAAAACTTAGGAAATTAAGAAAACCTGAATTAGCTAGATCCCCGGTTGTAAAACCGAAGCAATGCTGCACGTGCTAAACTCTTGTCCAGTGCTTTTTATAATTTAGGAACTTAACTCGTGGACCCGAAGGTCGTACTCGTGATGATTGAAGTCACATAACTTGTGGTGACTAAAGTCGCATACTCAGATGACCCGAAGGTCTATAGCACTGGCATACTCATGGATGTGTCCCAAACTTTCGGAAAAGAACCCGAAAAGTGTTAACGTGCATCCCATACTACACGTTCGCACTAAACGGTTTACTAACCGATAGTTAACTCCACATAATAAAAACAAAATCTCAAATCTTAGAATCTCAGAATACACATATCTTGCCTCATATCATCGACAGGTGCAATAAAATCTCAAAATGGTTTTTCATAAACCATAATTCTCGAAATAGGGAGATCTCAACTCAAGACTCGCCTCGTCTCATCGGTGAGTATAAAAATACATCATGATGGTTCTCATCGACCATATTTCTAAGATAGGAGATCTCAAACCATAAAACTCGCCAAATATTAGATAACTCAGATAATTCCTATAAATAGGAATTATAATTCTCAAAACAAGCCATAAAATGGCAGATCTCAATTATCATCTCAAGTTAATAACCCAGAACTACTTCGATCGTACAAGTCCGGAATTAACCAAGAAAGCAAACTCATGTGTCCCATACCACGTGTTTTACTAAATCGTTTAATCCTCTTTCTCATGCGTTCGAATAGTGCGAAAATGTGTATTTTATATTTAAAATAATTTACTTAAGTGAACTAGCTTTTAAAACCATTTTCCAGAAGATGATCATTGAAAACAATATTTGAAATTCCCTTATTATAGAGAATATATAGATTTATAACTTAAAATTACTTTAAAAATATTTTATAACAATAATTTTAAAAGCCAATTTACTTTGAAAATTATCTCAAAGCTGTTTAGAGAACACCGTGCTCGAATTCAATGAAAAACAACATAATTATACAAAACCAATAACTCATATTCAATACGAATTCAATTCAAATTCAACTCAAAATCCATTCAAATTTGAATTTCAAATCCTCCAAAATTTGGTCAGCCTATTTGTAGGTATCATAGCTCTCAAAACAACACTATTTCATCATTAAAATCAAGCGAAATGGAGAGCAAAACAATAGAATAAGCATCAGTAATACACTACATAAGAGAGAAAGGGCTACAGGCATAAGCACCTCATAGGGTCGACATGTAGGTCAACCTTTCTCTCCTCTAGGTCGACCATACGGTCAACCTTGATGACATGAAGGTCGACCCCTTGGTCGACATGCATGTGGACCTAGGGCACGGACTTGCCCAGTTAGTTTCAGCAGCTTCGAACCTGATTTTTAAATAACAATTCGAAATAGCAAATGACCTTATTTCGCTGTAAATTTTTGAAAAGCCAAAGTACAACATGTAATCCATGATCTAAAAGAAGTCCGGCAGCGTTTCGTTGTCGGAATCAAAATATACAATCCCCCAAAAAAGCAATACAGAGCAGTTTTGAACAAAGAGAAACAAGCTCAAAATTTTTATCCACAGAAGCTAAATTATTCACAGCTTTTGCAATATGAAGCATTTTTTTGCTAGATTTTATGAGATAATCAACTCGCTTTACTGTAGTGTGCAAATTCGGATTAAGTAGAAAGTTAGGAGCTTGGAGATGAAATTTGCCTTCAATAACCTGTGGAAACTAAGGAACAACACATGCAAAAGAAAATATATAGTAAATTAGAAAAACCTCTTCTCAAACCAAGATTTTGATGAAATAATTATGTTTTGGAATGAGATACCCTTTTAATTTTCTTTAGATTTGATAAGAACAGCAACTTATTGAAGAAATTTAAGTTTTTGAAAGCTTGGAATTAAAAAATGTGAACTTTCCTTCTATTGGCTTCCATTTCTTTATGGAGAAGATGAGAGGAATGTTTGTACGTAAGTACAAAGTTTTCCTCCTTTCTCATTTTTAGTCTAAGACTAAGTGGGCTTTGGACCCAAGAATTTACAAAGAAAATTAAATAAGCCTATGAGAATTAATACAACACTTAATCAAATATACATAAATGTCACTTTCTTTCAATGTTTTCTACATAAACAAAATATGTAAACAAACTTACATATTAAATAAAATATGTTCATCATATAAAAAGATTAATTTTTACTTTTGAACATTTTTATAATTATGATCCTTTATTTTACAAAAATACCCTATTTTCACAATTAAAAACAAAATACATTTCTAACTTTCAAAATTCCACAAAAATTATTTTCTTACTTAGAAAAATATTACAAACCATCTTAAACTCAACTTTGCAATTAAAAAATAAAATTTAACCAATTTCCGTCTTTTCATTTAAATAAACAACCTAAAAAATCACATACTTCTTTTTAAAAATTATTAAAAGAAGTAATTGGCAATAATTAATACAATTATTGCATTTTCCCTACATAAAAACCATTTTCAAATCATTATTAACCCAAACAAATAAAATAAAATTCCAAACTTTATTTTTCTCATTTTATTTCCAAAATTCATTGTTTATTCCAATAAACATTTATAAATCTCCAATTTTATTTTAATTTACAATATTAATAGGTAATCTCCAAAACCATGGTTGTTACAAATTCCCCCTTAACAAAATTGCGTCCTCGCAATTTCTAGAGAAGAATTTGTATTCAACATAATTATTTCATCAATCAAAGGAAGGATAGACAAGCACGAGTTCAAAATTCCTCACCCTCTACTTACGATGAAAGAAGGCCAAAATAAAATTTCTCGGTAATTTCTATGATTTCCCGAATATATTCATCGGGATTAGCGGTCTATAGAATACCTTCGAGCAATACCTCATGATTTCAAAGGCAACACACCTTAGAAATAAGAATACAAAAGCAGAATGCAACCCTAAAATCAACCAAGTGAGATTGATTTCTCAAAAATTCCTCGAATAGAGTAGGGGTTTAGCTCAAATTTTATCCCGAACTCCAATCAACAAGGTGATTATTGACATAACTTTCCATTTATCACTACGAAAAAAGCTATATTGACACAGAGGAGACAACAATTGAGACAAGAAAATTATACAAGAGGTGGTTTCTTCAAGGGCCACCAACCTAAAAAACGACTGCAAAAATGCAAATCGTTAGATATTTGCACTAAGCCAAGATAAACTCAAGAGATCAACATATAAAAAGATTAATTTTTACTGAAAAATTCTTTGAGTTTTAAAATTCATCACTTTGAAAATCATAATTTCAATTTCTTTACATGAAAATTTTGAAACTTTTTAGTATAGTATCTCGAAATATGGAACAAATTTAAATTCATATACCCTTATTTTTACAAAATTAGATTTTTCGAAGAATTTTTTTCTAAGTCCAAATCGACTCTTATTAAAATAAAATTTTAAAAACCACACTTCCAAAAATTTATAAAACAATTTTTCGTAAGCCAATCAAAATAAAAATTTTATTTCTAAACCTCATGACAGTAACTCCTAACTTAATCTTACTAAAATTCGATTTTTACCGTGTGTGATGGTCTCATCATAGCATTTAGAAACTTCTATCGACAACGTTGATCAGGCGCATCGACCAGAATTCTTAAACACTCAATGGATGACCTAACAACAAGAAAAACATTTTCTGTAAAAAGAAATTCTTCATATAATACTAACAATATTTTTTGTTTATCTCAAAACAAATTTAATTCCTCTTAAATCATATCTTCAATTTAGAAGATTTTGAAACTCAATTTATAACTTATACTCGAAATCAAAACCACAAGAAGAATTCATCGAGATATTCTCATAATATCGATTCATAAGATGGAAGAAATAGACTAGAGCATTCGTTATTTCTAATCGTAAAACGAAACACTCCGAAGAACCATACGAGTGCGGAATGTGGTAAGAACCACGCTATCCTCCGTGACTCGTAGCCCTTGAAAATCGATAAAGGGTCAAGCTAAGGAGTGACCCTAGCACCACTCAATAGATTAAAAGAAATCGATAAGATATATGACTAATGGCAAGATACCTTCTCAAATGAGAAGAAGGGACACCAACACTAAATCATTACTTCGAGTGAAGTAATGTCACACAACATATCTATAAATGACTACCCAAGGAGGATATCTTGAAAGAAGTAGGAATGAAAATTGTCGAATAAATCCAATTGATTACCTCATTTCCTTAGTGGACATTCTCCTGGAAGAATGATCGAAAGGCTAAGAACTGAAAATGAGGTTAATCCAATACTCAATAGCCCGATGGGGTGACATACTCGAACGGACTCCTAGATATCAACATAGTCATCATGACCAGAATTCGAGATATATTATCAACATATCGAAAATCAAGAGTGAATACAGAGACTTCGAAATCATTATTAACATTCCGAAAAACAAAAAACAACAAATCAATAGAATTAAGATACTTAAATATAGGATCCTTAAAACAAAACGTGGCTCAATAAAGTGCAAGCCACTCCATCTCAATCACTCTAAATTCTAGATAGAGACTCTAAATAGGAAATATCACGCTAATCTACACGAAAATATAAAGTACAAAGGACAATCTCAAAATCTCATACATCATGCCCAATATTGCGGATCCCCTCAATAGAATTCGCAACCCTCAAAGAAGAACAAGATAAGAACATCAAAAAGTACCAACAAATTCCTCCGATACAGATGAGTGTCAAGAACCTGTATTGAAGAGGACCCAAATAGAATAATCACAATGGATTACTCCTAAGATAAGATAACAACAATTCAATTATGGGATACTATAGAACATAATATATTCCTAGACAAATCACATACTTCAATCTCAATGGACACTGTGACGCCCCACCTCTATACCCACGCTAGCCAAGAACACTACGGTGTAATGCTGTCAACTAGCACGGAGAATAAGGCTGTTGAGGAGCGACCATCCGTGTAATTGCTTTGCGCGAGCATCGATATGTCAGATAGTATAACATGCATTTTATTTCAAGAGGAAATCCGACATACCGATACAAACACAAAGCTACTACACGGTGGCTACAATAATCTTCGGAAACAAATATAGAAATAAGCATAACACAAATCAATCGCAGATAATTCATATCACAAAGGCGGAAGAAGATATGAATATATAACTAACACATGAAAGTGTATATCAGAGTAGTGGTCAAAAAGATCCACAATAATACAAAAGAGTAGCAACACGTGCTATACAAAAGAATACATCTATGAGTCCATATCTCAAGAGTATACAACAAAATAAACTACTAATCTAAGTAGTTAGCCAAAAGTCAAAGTAATAAATCCCTGGGGAGAAGTCAAGCAGAAGCACCTGTAACATCTCGGTCTGACCCGAGTATTATTTAATAAGAAAATAATAAACGGATCGGTCTAGCTATAAATATCAGATAACATGATATAGAATAAAAGGTATGGCATAAACATATAATATCCATAATGGCATACTACTATAAGTATGCAATTGAAACTCAACATGAGATTAATCAATATTACAGAAATCTTCACAAAGATCTAAATAGGGTTTAATACCCAAAACTTGTATTCACAACAAGTCAATGACACACGAATTCACCAATGCACAAAAATTGATAAATCATATCAATAGAAATCACAAAAATAGGTGAAGCATAAATTCCAGAATTCAACAAACGAAATCCAGAAATCACAAGAAAAGGGGGAGGCCTATCATACGAACGGGAGCATTAAAGCTCACCAACATATGTATCACACGAACGAGAAGCTATCTCATGGTAGCTAGCCATTAATTTTTGACACACGAATGGCCCGAAGACCATGGGGAACTACCCCACATGTGTGAGTCAAAATCACACCGAAACAAAGAGACGTTGCACAATTGCTAGTCTAAATCTTAAAATGATCGTCATGATCAAAGAGAAGTGTCAATTACAGTAAGCTAGTAAATATATGAGCTTAGCTTCATGTCCCATAACCACTAGCTTAACTTAAATATTTACGAACAAATTGTAGATCTCCACTAGAAAATTGTCACAAGAGATTCAATCGAACAAGTCCAAGAATTAACCGACGAAGTAAACGCAAGCGTTTCATACCACTTGTTTTACTAAGTCGTTTAATTAGATTTCTCATCCGAGTGAGGTAAAGGTTTGTATATACTAATAGATTGGAAAATGGTTTAAGAAAACGAGCTTTGTAATAAAATAGTGTTGAAATCATTTGAAGAAAGAGTTTTGATATTTACTACTAGTATAGAAAACCTTTATATTTTTAAAGTGACAAATCACAAAGAAGATTGTAGGAACAATCAATCACTAAAATTCACATTCGAAGACGTGAATGAAAATCCAAAGAAATCGATACCGAATCCATCAAACGGATATTCCAAAAATTCCCGAAGAAAAGAAGTCACCAAAGTTAATAACAAATGATAACAACAAATAGGGAAATAACACGAATCGATTAAATTTGGAAACCACGCAAAATAGGCGAAATAGGCAAAACAGTAACAGGTCGGTCGGCCGGCTACAGAGCTCGGTCGACCGGACCCTGTTCTGAAAAATCCTCGGGAAGCAGGTCAGTCGGACGAACCCTGTAGTTGGTCGAACGGACCATAAACAGAGAAGTGTTTATGCACTTGGAAGCAGGTCGGTCGGCCGGCAGCAGGGCTCGGTCGACCGGACCTGTTGCCAGTCTCTTCCCAGCACATCCAAATGAGGTCCAACCTCGACCAAATTGCATTCTCTCGAGCAACGGCGCTAAGGGTTTATGCCAATCGACTACCCGGCCTATAAGCTCTTCGATGCATAACCAAAACACATTCAAACATCAAAGTTAGGATTTTTAAAGATTTGAACCCAAAACACCAAAAATTGGAATATTCACCAAATCAATCCAAACCAAAAGCAAATGCACACGAATAAGTGTTAGGAATTCATACCTAGCAATCGAAGATAATTATATACTAAGATGTGAGATAAAAATCTCACCTTTGAACCCAAACAAATGAAGATGAAGCTTGAAAACAAAGGAGAATCAACCACTCTTCAAATCCAACTCAAGAAGCTTGATTCTAAGCTTTAAAAGAAGAACATTCCCAAAGTTAGGTTTAGCAATTTCTGAAATTGATAAGAGAATGAGTTGGAGAAGAAGAAGAGAAGCTTACCAATGGGTTCTTCTATTAGTTTGGAGCTAGAGTTTGATTTGCAAAAGAAAACTAGGGCTTGGAGTTTTAATTTCCTCTTCCACTCTCCATTGTTATAAAAGCTTGAGTATTAGGAAATGAGGAATGAAGTAATGAAGAGGAGAAGGGGTTGGGACTGAATACATAAGTGGGGTTATTGAGCTCAGCCCAAACCATAGCCCTAAGTGAAAAAGTAGCAAAATTCCACTAACTCCAAACATATCAAAGTTTACACTTAAAAAGATCGCAAACGGCGTTTTGAACTCAATGGGAGTGGTCCCGAGTCCTAATTCGACCTTATGCAAAAAGTAGGTTTTCGGACTAAATTCCGAGTATCAATAAAATATTTAAATAAAATATTTAAATATAAAAATCGATAAATATGCAGGTTGTTACAGACACGGAAAGTCTAAAGAAGCAAAGACTAACGGATTTGTATACTTGTACTATACTTGGATGTATCATCATATATACGCTTCTGTTCTATGTTTATCATATTTTATTCTGAAATTAGTTCTGATACCAAAATTTGACGCCCTATCCCAAGACCCACATTAAAAAAGAGTATTACTGGGTAATACTGTCTACTAATGCAAAGAATAGGAATGGTTAGGAGCTACCATTTATAGTCTTGTCTTAAATATCTATTGAATACATCGATAAATGCTCTACTATTTTTTTTAACTTAAGTGGATCAACATATCCAATAAATAGTTAATACAAAACTATGGGTGACTAACGGATCTATCAGAACAAAATAAAATAAGTAAATGAACATCACATCATAGAACAACAAACATATATACATATTCACATATACAATGATACATCCCAATGCAATACAAATGGTACATCAACTGTGGTATAACGACCACATTATATACACGAGTCAAATAAATATACAACATAAGATACAACTCCAAAGAGACTATAATTGTAAAAGATGATAGAGAAGTATCCATGCGGAAGCTTTAAGGCAAAGCTAAGTCCAAAGCAAATGCTAAACCTGAAACAAATTCGGTCCGACAAAGTATAAAATACACGGGTCGGTCTAGCTAAAACATCGGCTTAATAAGGATAGACGACAAAAAGAATCATGAGGAATGGGTAAAGTATCCTTTCGAACGAGTGGAAACCATACCAAGTGTGTGATACCTCTTTATTAAGAAAAAGAATGTTTTTACTTCTTGAATAAGAAGAGATAACAAGAAGTACAAATTGATAGCTTAAGTGGACTATTATCACTTAAGTATATGAAATCACAAGGAAGAAACCTTTGTGATAAAACTCAATTAAACATCATAATCGCCTCATATCATCAGCGAAATCTCTAAAATAACCAATAACGGTTTTGATGAATCATATCTCCTAAATAGGAGAATCATTACTTCAAACACTCACCAAAATGGCAAACATAAAACATTCTCAAATAGGATAATCCCAAACTCAAATATGCCTCATCTCTTCGGCATAGACAAAATCTCAGAATGCCATAGAATGACAATATAAATCTCAAATATAGAAGAATCTCCAAACTCAATTACACCTCATCTCATCAGTATAAATGTATATAAAACTCGAACACATCTCGCCAAAATGGAAAAACCCACAATATCCTATAAAATCATGAAATCATCAAAACTCATAACTCAAGGAATTCAATAAGAGTTCAAAATATCATATATGAGATCACCATATATATAACATCTCATATAGCACTAGGCTATCAATGTAATAAAACATCTTAGAATGGTGAAATCATAATAAAACAGAAAAATCAGAAAATTGAGAAAACTCGGATTGGCCAGATCCCCGATTGCAAAGCCGAAGTAATGCTGCACATGCCAAACTCTTGTTCGGTGCTATTTATAATTTAGGTACCCAATTCGTGGACCCGAAGGTCATAGTCGTGGTGACCGAAGTCACATAACTCGTGGTGACCGAAGTCACATACTCAGATGAACCGAAGGTCTATAGCACTGGCATACTCATGAATGTGTCACAAGCTCGCGGACAGGAACCCGAAAAGTGTTAACGTGCGTCCTATACCACACGTTTGCACTAAATGGTTTACTAACCGATAGTTAACTCCACATCATAAAAATAAAATCTCAAATCTTAGAAATCTCTAAATACTCGTATATTGCCTCGTATCATCGGCAAGTGCAATAAAATCTCATAATGGTTTCTCATAAACCATATTTAATGAAATAGAGAGATCTCAACTCAAGACTCGTCTCTTCTCATCAGCGAGTATAAAAATACATCGTAATGGTTCTCATCGACCGTACTCCTAAGATAAGAGATCTCAAACCATAAAACTCGCCAAATATTAGCCAACTCGGATAATTCCTATAAATAGGAATTATAATTCTCAAAACAAGCCACAAAATGGTAGATCTCAATTATCATCCCAAATCAATAACCCACAACAGCTTCGACCGTACAAGTCTGGAATTTACCAAGAAAACAAACTCACGTGTCACATACCATGTGTTTTACTAAATCGTTTAATCGTCTTTCTCATACGTTCGAAAAGTGTGAAAATGTGTATCTTATATTTAAAATAATTTACTTAAGAGAACCAGCTTTTAAAACCATTTTCTAAAGACAATTATTAATAATGATATTTGAAATTTGCTTATTATAGAGAATAAATAGATTTATAAATTAAAAATACTTTAAAAAAAATTATAATAATAATTTCAAAAAGGTAATTTACTTTGAAAATTATTTCAAAACTGTTTAGAGAAAACCATGCTTGAATTCAATGAAAAACAGCATAATTACGCAAAACTGGTAACGCATATTCAATACGAATTCAATTCTAATTCAACTCAAAATCCATTCAAATTTGAGTTTCAAATTCTCCAAAATTTAGCTAGCCTAATTCTAGGCATCATTGCTCTCAAAACAGCATTAATTCATCGTCAAAATCAAGCAAAATGGAGAGCAAAACAATATAACAAGCATCAGGAATACACAGCACAAGAGAGAAAGGGCTGCAGGCAAAAGTGCATCATAAGGTCGACATGCAGGTCGACCTTTCTCTCCTCTAGGTCGACTGTATGTCGACCTAGATGGCATGTAAGTCAACCCCTAGGTCGACATCCATGTTGACCTAGGGCACGGAATTGCCTAGTTAGTTTCAACAGCTTCGAGCCTAATTTTTAAATAACAATTCGACATAGCAAATGACCTTATTTCGCTGTAAATTTTGCAGAGACTAAGTACAACATGTAATCTACGATCTGAAAGAAGTTCGACAGTGTCTCGTTGTCGAAACTAAAATATACAAGCCTCCAAAGAAGCAATACAGAGCAGTTTTGAACAAAGAGAAACAAGCTCAAAAATTTTATCTACAAAAGAAAAATTATTCACAGCTTTTGCATTATAAAGCAATTTTTTGCAAGATTTTGTGAGTTAATCAACTCACTTTGCTGTAGTGTACAAAAAATCGGATTTAAGCAGAAAGTTAGGAGCTTGGAGATGAAATTTGCCTTCAATAACCGGTAGAAACTAAGAAACAACACATGCAAAGGGAAATATATAGTAAATTTGAAAACTCTCTTCTCAAACAAAGATTTTGATGAAATAGTGATGTTTTGGAAAGAGATTAATTTTTAATTCTCTTTAGATTTGATAAGAAAAACAATTTACAGAAGAAATTTAAGTTTTTGAAAGCTTGGAATTGAAAAATCGTGATATTTCCTTTTGCTGGTTTCCATTTCTTTTCTGGAGAAGATGAAAGGAATGTTTGTACGTACAGTACAAAGATATCCTCCTTTATCATTTTTAGGCTAAGACTAAGTTGGTTTTGGACCCAAGAATTTATAAAGAAAATTAAATAAGCCTATGAGAATTAATACAATACTTAATCAAATATACATACGTTATAAAATAAATGTCACTTTCTTTCAATGTTTTCTATACAAACAAAATATGTAAACAAACTTACATATTAAATAAAATATTTTCATCGTATAAAAAGATTAAATTTTATTTTTGAAACGTTTTATTATTATAATCCTTTATTTCATAAAAATACCCTATTTTCACGATTAAAAGCAAAAGTCTACATTTTTAACTTCCGAAATTCCACAAAAATTAATTTCTTACTCGGAAAAATAATACAAACCATCTTAAACTCAACTTTACATTTAAAACATATTTTTAAACAAATTTCCATTTTTTATTTAAATAAAAAACCTAAAAAAATCACATACTTGTTTTTATAAATTATTATAAGAAGTAATTGGCAATAATTAATACAATTATTGCAATTTCTCTAAATAAAAACCATTTCAAATCATTATTAACCCAAACAAATTAAATAAAGTTCCAAACTTTATTTTTCTCATTTTACTTCTAAAACTCATTGTTTATTCCAATAAATAATTATCTATAGCCACTGTTATAATTTAATGTTAATAGGTAATCTCCAAAACTAGCATTGTTACAATTTATATAAGTATGGATGTTGAAACTGATCAGCATGCTTTGAATTGATATGTGTGTGTGTGTGTGTGTGTATGTGTGTGTGTGTGTGTGTATGTATTTGTATATATATGTATATATATACACACACAACATACGTACTGTAACATCCCTCACTTGGAGGCCCAAAACTAATGGCTACGGATGTTGTAGTCACGCATACTTATTAATTCTCGATGACCAGATGCGGTAATATCAAATACATTGATATAACAGAAGCACATGCATATAAAAAA
Organism: Allium cepa; assembly: GCA_030765085.1. Taxonomy (NCBI): domain Eukaryota; kingdom Viridiplantae; phylum Streptophyta; class Magnoliopsida; order Asparagales; family Amaryllidaceae; genus Allium; species Allium cepa. The sequence goes on along the minus strand of CM060941.1, from coordinate 761,571,939 downwards.
ATTTGAAATCAATTAAAAAATATTGATTCCATTTCAATCATATTTCAAATTCATAAAATAATCCCAAATTTGAGAACCATGTTTAGAGAAAATATAATCATTACGAAATACACCAAGAGCGGCATATGAAGATGCCCCCTTGGATGATCTGAGTCTAAACGTAGACAATTAAACAACTTTGCCTTTACAACGAAAATACAGCGAAATAAAATAGAAAACGACTTCTAGTAGCAAGCTTGCCTCCTACACATCTTCGGAAGCTTATTCATCTAAAGGGGAACCTGAAAACCTCAACTCTCAAACTACTCAAAATCAATTGGGCACCCTAGAGTTTAAGGAGACAACATAAACTTCAAGTTAGACAAAAACCCTGGTATGAATAATAACCTACCATCTTGACCCGTTTAGATATCTAGTGAGACCAGGCCACTTAGTGGAACGGCTTTTCTCCTAGCTGGTATCTTACCCAAAAATTTATAGTAACCATATATTGTGCTCCTGAATCCACAATGGTTAAAATGTTGCAAATTAAAATATCATGATGATATGCAAATGAGCAAAATATCCTAGATTTTCCATCCCCATTCATTTGACTATCATTCTGGTTATAGTTTCTATGGTCATATTAACCTATTAGTTTTCATGAGCTTTCAAAGCTTATGCACTATCTGTCCCGTTTCATAGTTTTCATGGGACCACTAAGAACCTATTGTCCCCTGCCAATAAATTCGGTATTTCATAGGTTCTCTTTGAACCTATTGGTATCTACAATAACTTCTCTTATATCATAGTTTTCATGGGTTGACTATGAACCTGTTGGTCTCTGTCAATAACTTTATCTAGGTATGAATTTCATGGGATCGCTATAAACCTATTGACCCCTACTAATAAATCTATCCAAACATAGTTTTCATGGATGTAACAACTCACCTTTTTGGATGATTTAAGTCGACAATAAACCACACATGTCAACTCAAACCATTCAAAAAGGAGGATTGTTAATCGGGTAAATAAGAAAACAACAGAAAAGAAAGAAAAAATAAAACAAAAAATCTTATAGCGGAAGGTCAAAATATAATAATTAAATAAACAGTTCAAGAAGCTGTTTTTAAAATGATATTTGATTACACTTTTACAATACAGATCAGAGTCATACATACAGCAAGAAAAATAAATAATGCAGCGAAACAACATTATACGGTGGAATAAATATAATAAATAGTAATAATATACTAAATCTTCGTCTTCATCCTTCATAAATAAGGTCATTAACACTGAAATGCTCAGGTTGACCCGAGCGTAATGAAAAGACAAAACATTCGAGTCAGAACTAAAAGATCTTATATAAGTTAAATCAAAATAAGTAAATGTGAGTGTAACGGCTTCAGAGAATTTTACATCTCCTATCTAGTTTCTAATGTACGTGTAATAACTTAAGAGATGCTCCTAAGGATCCGTTAAACTATCTACATACATAACACAATATGCTATTATAATATGTCTACAGTAAAGTAAAGTATTAAAATAGCGTTAAGGCGTTACGCATATCCCACTTAACACATTTTTATAAATGTCGTAGTCTATATACTACCGTAATTCCTCCGTAAACTGGAGGGCTCTCAAAGGGCACTCCATAGTGTATGGCACAAACCAAACTCATAGTGGGCTCGATAAAGTATATGACAAGGCACACAAGGTAATGCCCTGTCTAGGCTATTATCGCTTTGCAGAACCGGGATGGTGGTAATGCATAGCAGCTACTACCACCCATCTCGAAACACACTCCCATAGTCAAATCAAAGGTGGCCACCAATCAATTACAAAGTAACAGATATGGTATTGAAGAAGCATGTCCGATCGAAGGAGTGAACTTACTTGGCCCAGGTATAGCTCATGTTTTAGTCATATCAAGCTGACCCGAGGGGTTCAGGGCTATCTTCATACCTTATAAAGTAGCGTTCGCCAACCCATCCTACTTTGTTCTGGATTCTCCACCATGTGCACAGGTGTTAAACTGGTTTTCGGTATTGGCAAAGAGTATGAAAATATCTGATCCTGGTCTCTTTAACAACCAACCGCTTATTTCACACCGGTCGGTTCTTTTACAATTTCAAAACCGATTCATAATTGATATCAAAATATCATATTCACTTCAAAATCATATCACTTTCGAAATCATACTCACTTTCAAAATCATTATTCACTTTAAATCATGTTCGTTTTCAAATCAAAACCACAAAATAGGTTAAACCGTCATATTAAAATATTCGCATTTAAATCAGTTAAATGTAAATCATAACAGTTCCAACTTTAAACAGTTTAGATACTGAAAGTAGTTTATATATTGGAATAGTTATACTTTAAAATATATTATACATTAAAATATATATTAAAAGTTGTTTATAAATTTAAAATAATATATATTAAAATAGTTTAGATATAAAAAATATGTTATCGATTAAAATAGCATATATTAAATATAGTTTATATATTAAAATAGGTTATAGATTAAAATAGCATATATATTAAAAATAGCTTATATATTAAAGTAGGTTATAGATTAAAATAGTATATATAATAAAATAGTTTATATATTAAAATAGGTAATATATTAAAATATGTTATATATTAAAAATAGTTAATGTATTAAAAATTATTAATATATATTAAAAGGGTTTGTATCAGAAAAATAGTTTATATGTTAGAAAAATTTGTATATTAAAAGAATTTATATCTAAAACAGTTTCAAATATGAATTGTTCTCCCAATCACAAATCAATTCAAATCAGCTTTAGTTCCAAAAATTCAATGTAAATTAATCTCAGTTCTACAATTTCACTTCAATAGGCTAAAGGTTTCAATTCAAATTCTTATTGAAACCATTTCAGTTTATATTGATTTCAAATCCATTTTTAAACTACAAATTTAAACCACTTCAAATTCAATAGGTTTCCAAGTTTAAATATTCAAACGTTTACAATAACTCATTTTTGATAAATTTCAATGATATTTCAAAAATTCAACTTTAAGAGTACTATTTAAATTCTTTAAATGGTTCATTTAAATCCAATTTAAATTTCAACATTTTAAAGCTTGGATTTTGAAAATACTTCAGTTCATATAAATCTAATATTTATTTCATAATATCATTTAACTGGATTCGAAAATTAAGAATTTTAAAATCTTTTAAAACCAATCTGTTGTCCGTATATAATTTTCTACCCTATGGTCAAGTGATACGGATATATATCATTTCAATCTGCAATAAATTAAAATTTGCGGGTATGTATCATTACAACCGGCAATCCCGAATAAAATTCAAAATCCATAAAATCGCTTGAGTTTATCATTTCTACCCATAATTTTTTTTCCCTAATCTATAATACCATTTGGGTATGTATCATTTCAACCCATAGTGATTTTTCCTGACAGCATACTAAGGAAACTTGCAGTGCGACAAGAACATATAAATAAACATACATCCAATCATCTAAAAATATCAACAAATAAGCATCCATCATGATAGTCATTCAAATCAACCAATAAATCACAACAAATACTGGTTATCATTATCAGGTATTTAACTGGCACTTAATTTCAATATTAATTTAAATAGAAAATTTAAATTCAATATAAATTCAAATTAACTCGAATGACAATTTAAGTATACCAAATAACAATCAATAAATTTCTAATCACGTCATAAATTTAATTTAACCAACATAAGATGGTTTAGTATTTGTGAGTGAATTAAAGCACTCGCCTTTGATTTATCGCCGATTAAAAATCCAAATAAAGTCCACAATTTGAACAGTCTCGGAATCTAACCAAACTAGTTCCATGACATCTGAAATTTCGATATGATCGCAATGGAGAAAACCACACGTGAATCTGAGCTAGTATGTAAAATTATTCGAGTTAGAACGTTTGAATTTTAAAATATAATAATTAATTAATAAAATAAGAAGCATGTCACCTTCACCATCGAAATTGAATTCACGTTCAATGCTCGGTCGCCACCTTTCACCAACCAATATGCACGCCTCCAACCACCATTCGCCACGCTGCCACCTCCATCGCGCTTGCACTTCCATGCCACACCTACCAGTGCCCATCACGCCACCTTCGGCCCTTCCCATCGAAGCTGCCACTGCCTCAAAAACCTAGGGTTTCGAACACTAAAATGCAAATTTCGGCTGCCAAAGGTCGATCTAGGTGATGTGACCGCCAGCACTAGACTAATGGAAGCTACCTCTACAAAACACCTCAATCAGTTTCACCAATCGATACTCCGATCAAACTGCCCAATTTTGACTTTGACTGCGATTTCTGATCGATCTGATCACTGTCTCGAAAAACGAATGCTAGATGTGGGTTCCATTAGTCGAGATCCTTCCAATGATATAAAATTTGATAACGTTTGAAGAGTTTGAAATTTGGTTTGATTTGTAGTTGCAATTAGGTCTGGATGATTCTGACATTCGAGAAGGAGGAACAGGTGAGGAACTAAAAGTACGTATAATCAAATGGAATGGCTGCTAGGGTTTGAGGAACAAAATCTATTTATATGGACAAAGAATGATGGAATGAATGGATAGATCGATTTCTGTCACCATCTCGGATCTCTTTCAATTATTCACCGCCTCAATATTAGTTGGATCTATAGATAACCCTTTCTCTCAGACGACATGACCAAGGAACTTCACTTCCTTCTTTCAAAAATGACACTTCGAAAACTTAGCCTTCAACTGATGCTCCTTCAACATTTCGAGCACAACTCTAAGATGAACATCATGCTCCTTCTCTTCCTTAGAGTATACCAGAATGTCATTTATGAAGACCAACACAAATCTATCCAAGTTCTCTAGGAAAATCCTATTCATCAGATCCAAAAAAAAATGTCGATGCATTAATCAGTCCGAATAGCATAACAAACCATTCGTACGATTCATATCTTGTCCTAAATGCCGTCAAAGGAATGTTATCCTCTGCCACTCTAAGCAGATGAAATACCATCGTCGAATCCAGTTGAGAAAACACCATAGCTCCACTTAATTGATCCAAAAAATCGTCGATCCTCGGCAATGGATATCTGTTCTTTATTGTTTTCTCTTTCAACTTATGTAATCGATACACAGCCTTAACAATCCGTCCGGCTTCTTAACAAATACGGCAGAAGCTCCCCATGGAAAACTACTTGGTCGGATAAAAATTTTGCCTTCCAAATCCACCAATTGCACCTTCAAGTCTTTCATTTCGGTGGGGGTCATTCTACTCGGTGGTCTACTCACCGGTTCTGCTCCAGACACTAAATCGATCCGAAACTCAACAGCTCATTTCAGTGGCAACCCACTTACCGGCTCAAACATATATGCGAATTCTCTAACAATAAAGACTCAATGCAACTCATCATCCAACTCCATAGTACCCAATAAAGCATCCATTTCACAACTTTCCATGGCATAGACTATCTAATCCCTACAACCCAGGTGACCAAGTGATATTCTCCTATCATGGCAAAACATCCTAGCATCATATTAACTTAACCACCAATCCATCCTAAGGATAATCCCAAATCCACCAAAGCCAAACACGTGCAAACAACACTCAAAAGAATGGCCTAGCAAATCAAACTTTAAATGGTCATACCTCATCCTAAACATTGCATAATCTCCTATTGGATTTGCAACCCTTAAGGAAGTAACTAAATATGAGGGTTCTAGGTTAAGCTTATCTACCAGACATCAAGAAATAAAAGAATGAGATGCTCCGATATCAAACAATACCCTAACCGGTATGCTGTGAATCAAAAGCGTACCTTCTATTACAGGCTTTCCTTTCTCATCAACAGTTGGTTAGAGGACGATGGCTCCAAAGCAAAGACCTTTCTCTTCCCTGCCTTGGCAGCTTCAGGACATTTATTCTTATAATGCCCCATCTAGTTGCAATTGTAGCATTTCACATTATGCTTCCCCGTGAACGACTTTCCATCTCTCGAATGACACTCATTAGCATAGTGACCCTTATTGTCACACTTATAGCAAACTATATATGCCTTCCCTTTTTTGGCGGCTCCTTCTCTCTGTCCGAAATAGAAAGCATTTCCTCATGGCGGATGGCCATTTCTACCACCACATTAGAAGGATCTTGGATGTGATATCCTGGAATTTTTGGCAATATCAATTTAATAATCTGTGTTAAAATTAAATAGATTTGATAATATTGTTAATGATAAATTTGAATTGATTTAATAATCTTATGTAATAAATATTTAAAAGGGTGATTTTATCTTTTAAAAGCTAATTAAATTGTTTTCTATTTATAATGTATATATATTTGTATATATTGTAAATAGAAAACAATTTAATTTGTATATATTGTAAATCGATAAACTTTGTTTTAAATATAATAAATAAAGGCATGTTTCCTAATTCTAATATTTTTGCTAATTTGAAAATTTGATTTAATATTAAGCTATTAAATAAATAACCATATGGCTTTAAAATACTCAAGATAAAAGTTCAATTGTTTAAAAATGATTCTAGCTTAAGTTTAAATTTGAACAAAAAGGTTGTTTGTTCTTTTTAAATATAGCTTGATAAAATAAGTGATTTATTAATAAAGAGATAATTTCTTTTATAAATTATTTTAATTTAATAATGAGTTATTTTTAAACAATATTAATAATGTAATGTCCTTACAAATGGATTTTAATATAAATAGAAATTGTTATTTCAAATTTATTTACATATATATATGTGTATTTTGAAAGAAAGCTATGATTTGAAATTTTAAAATGAAGTTTTTTAAAAATATTTAAAATAAAATAAATCTTATAAATTTAAACATAATTATAAATCAAATATATGGTTATAAACATAAGTATAAATACATAAACATAAGAAATTATGATATTAACATAAGTATAAAAATAAATAATAAGTAAATTAAGTATTTGATAGTTTAAGTTTAAAATAAAAAGGAAGATAAGATTGTAAATTGTTTAAGTATAAAAAGTAAATGTATATAAATTAAGTTAAAAATTTATAACAATGATTAAAACAACTTCATATATGTACATAAGCAAGCCAGGCAAGTGAATCATGTATATGAAAAGAAATAAGACGAGAAAATAAAGCAACCAGAAAAAAGTAATATATTATGTTGCCTGTAGAGTAGTATGCAACGCAAGAACAAAGAAAAAATAAGACAAAAGAAAAAAAAAATATCTATGTACATATGCAAAAGAGGATAAGTATGAAACTTAAAAGACATTAGCATTAAATGCTTTCATCTCAGCACAACATTTAGTCAATTCAAATTGTTTAAAAAATCAATTCAGCCTCCACAAGTCTTGCCTGGCCAGATAAAAAAAAGTAAAGATAAAGAAAATCTCTGATCAAAGAGAATTGTTTGTACTAGCTTATGTAAACCATGTAAACTCTTTCTATATATAATACTTCTCATTTCAATTCGTTCAACATAGCAAACCAGAAAAATAGTAAGCTTTTCTTTTTTTCTACAAACTTAAACAACATCATACAACTAAACAAAAGTAAGAAGATTTAGCAGGAAGATCAAAGCAAGCATTCTAATGCAAAGTTTTAAAGCAAAACGGATTTCAGTTTTCAAAACTGTTTTCAAACAGAAGTGCTCTGTCCATCTTCTCAAATAAACAGTGAGTGACATCACAATCTAAATGTTTAAGTGTATTTGTTCTGTTGCATGTTTCTCTCTGAAGTTTAGTTTATCTGTGAGTAACTTCTAAAAATCTAATTTTTATCTTGTTGCAAGCTATTTCTGTGATAATTATTGTAGTGTGTATGTATATATATATATATATATATATATATATATATATATAAATGTAACATGCCATATGCATGATTGTCCTCTGTTTATAGTTTCCAGTTTTCCTGTTTGTTTTAAATTCATATTCTTTTGGCCTAATTTCTGTTATGGTTTTGTTTACAAACAAAAATTATTTATTTAGTTATAAAGTAAATTTTAAAATTGAATTAAGTTAATATAAACTTGAATTGGCTCTGGAAAATCGAACAACATAGCAAACTTGAATAAGGAAAAAAAACCAAAGATTCTAATTTATAAATTCAGGATCATAAGTTGAATCCTTAAATGATAACATGATTGTTAAGGAGGAAATTATAATTTTTAAGTGAATGGAGGGGAGAGCAGTTTTGGTATGAAATGAAGAAGGAAATTTGTGATTTCCTAGTGATTTACTTGAAGGTGGAGGTCGGGTCTCTTCCTGGAGGTAGAGGAGTGATCGGAGAGTAGTAGAAAAATGCCTGATAGTGGAGCAGGTCAACATGGTGGCGGTGGTTGATCGAGGAAGTTAGTAACCCTAGTTTTTGTTGTATTTAATTGATCGATCACTATGGCTTGTAAAGTGGATCGAGTGTTTCGAGGCTTCGGGTGATGTTAGCTTGGATGTTGAAGCAGGCTGGCCGGAGTGGCAGAACCTCTAGTGGTCGGAGTTTTGCAAGCAAGGCGATGTTCCAGGTTTGGGGTGGTGATCCTGTTTGAGTTTCTAGGTTTGGTTTTGGTTCTTGAATTTGTTTTCGAGAATCGGAGCACGATCTGATGATCGTGGAGTGATATTGGAGTATTGGCCGACGTGGAAGATCATTGGCGGTGGCCAGGAATAACCAGCGTCACCGTGCACGGTGCACGGCATTTCTGGTGAAGTTGATCTTGTTTGTTTCAAGTTAATGGTATGTTGACTCGAAGTGGCTGGGTGCTCTGCTCGGGGAAGCTGGGTCTTTGACTCGAAGAAAATAATTGTTGCCTCCGGTTAAATATTTGCTACAGGTTTTACAGGAAACCCGTTATCCTGTTTTTAAATTTTTAAATTAGAATTTAAAAGCTAAGTTGAAATGAAAAGCAAAGATTAAAATAAGTTTAAATCCAAGTTTAATCTGGTTCAAGTTAGTTTTGAATCTTAATTTAAAAATAAATAAAGTTTTTATTTAAATTGTTTTAACTACTTTAAAAAGGCTTAAGTAGTTTAGATTTTTAAAGTGAAGTTTAAATTGTAAGTGAAGTTTAAAATCAAAGGTTCAAATATAAATTTGAATCATAGTCTTGAAATAAAAGAAGTTTTTAAATTAAATTTGTTTTAAACAGTTTGAATGATAAAGTGAATTTCCAAATTGATTTGAATTTAAAATGAAATTGGGTTTTAAATTCTTTTAATCTTCTATTATAAGATAAATAATTCATTAACTTGTGAAATTAAAGGGGTTTCTGAAATTGTTTTAAACTTGTTAAAGTTAAATTGTTTTCATTGTAAATCTTAAATTTAAAATGAAATTTCAAAAGTAAAAGTTGAAATTAAATTGTTTTAAATACCTTATTAATGATAAATTTGATCATTAATAAGAAAAATGTTTTATCTTTAAAAAAATTGAAGATTTAATGATTTGTAATTATTTAGTTAATTAAAATGGATTAATTAAGGATTTGGATTAATTAATTTAATAATTAAGAGTTTAAATTAGTTAATTAAGGTTTAAGCGGATTAATTTTGGTAATTAAGGATCATTAATTAAATAGGGTTTTAATTTTTAATTAATGATTAGTAATTAACTAATTAAATAATTAAGGATTAATTAATGTTTATTAAAGACAAAATTAATTTGTAATTAATAATGATGAATCTTAGTTAATTACTTTAGAAAAGTAATTAAAGAACTGTTAATAGATAATGAAGGTCGTTAACTAGAAGTATTTAATAATTAATTAATGTGATTAATTTTTAATAATTAATTCGATTAATTAATTTAAGATAATCAATTGTAAATTATTTAAGTTTAATTACTTAATGGAAGTAAGTTAAGTAATTATTCACTCATTGTAATTAATTCGGTTTAATATGAATTGTTTAAGTTAATTAATTAAGTTTAATTAATTTAAATAACCATTTGATGATGTGATAAGTATAATTACTTAGGGAAGTGATTAGTGATAATTACTGGATGTAATTAATTAAGGATGATTTAATAATGAAAGTAATTCGAGTATAATTACTTTGTATCATTAATCAAGGGATTAATTTAGTGGTAATAAATTAAAGAGAAACTAATTTATTTGGTGGAGTAATTAAGGGTAGTTAATTACTGAATGGTATTAATCAGGGGTGATTAAGAAATGTGGTTTAATTGAAGATTAATTACTTAAGGTAATTAATTTAAATTGGATAATTAATTAAAATGTAATTTGAAATCATTAATAAATATAATTTAATGATGTAATTAAGGGTTGATCAATTAAGATTAATTAATCAATAATAAGTGATTAAAGAGTAATTAATTAGTGTAATTAAAGATTAATGTAATTAATTATAGTCAATTAATTTAATAAAGTAATTAAAGGTTAATTATTGTGTTTGGTTAAGGATAATTAATTTATGAAATTAATTAAAGGATAATTACTTGAATACAATTAAAAGTTAATTAATCAAGGGTGATTAATTGAAATGAATAATTACTGAATGATTTATTAATTAATTGGTAATTGATTAATAGTTATATAAATAAGATTTACAATAGTGAAATAATTAATTTAATTTACAGTAAATTAATTAGAGATGAAGTAATTAATTTAATTCATTTTAAATTGATTATAGCTGATGTGATTGCTTATGTATGGATGAATGATATTGTTTACCTTGAATGGTTTGAGATCTCAGATATGAGATAAGTGATGTTGTGTGATATGGATGCTTTGGTTGAAATATGATGATAATATGGATTATCTGCTTATGATGACAATGTTGATTATCTATTGTGATATTGTGAATTATCTATCTGTGTGTATATAGATAATTGAATTGAATTGTTTTAAACTTTAAAACAACTTGACCTTAAAAGATGGCGTTTTGGATTTCGATGAGACCGAGATCGGGTTTCCTTATTTGGATATCCGAAAACCACATCGATCCAAATTAAACATTAGGTCGTGAATTCCCAAGTGAAGATTCAAAGTGCAATGGTTATCGTCGTTAACTCTGAGGGTGATTCCAAAATGAGTGTAACGAGATAATGCCTTCGGTTTCGTTCGAACCCGGAATGAACTTGTATGGATTGAATGCTTTCAGAACATCGTCAGGTGGGCGATGAGCATTCTAAGAGATGTGTTCTATAAAGTTAATCGCAGCCTCAAGCCTCATCAACCGGGAATGGCTAAAACAGGGGATGTGCAGCAAGGTTAGGTGGGTCATGCCCAAGAAGGACGAGATTTTCCCCTGTCTAGATGTCCCTTTTTATTTCGACTGTGTGGGCAGTTTTGAGCTCCAACTGCCGGGGTCATCTTGTTCGGGACTGTTCAGTAAGGAATGGTTCCGGACTTGTGTTGCAGGGGAGTTAGGGTGGCTCCTCGGTACGGCGATCTAGGCCACGTACTGTGACGGGCGGTACCCCAGTAGCCCTGCCATTGATGGAAACCTATTTTCCCTACGAGACCCTACGGTTTTGATTTGTATTACCCACTTTTGTGGCTAGTAGCTGGAATTTAATGAAAGTAACAAGTTCGGCTATTTTCTATTTACTTGAAAACCCTAGACCCTATTATAATATCACAGAATTTCCTATATAATGATTTGGTTATGGTAAGGTAAAAACTTACCATGTTTATTTGCAAGAAGTCTTACGTAATACCTTTATTTTCAAATGTTTTTCAAAGTTAAGCAACTTTAATCTGTTACTCACACCAGACCCATGTCTGACCCGGAGTTTATTTCTGTTTTTCATAAACTCTTGGGTACTCAAATTTTTACGAGTAGCCAAGGGATTCAGGTTAGCTTTGACGAATTATGGAGGAACAATGGAGCAGGAGGCTTCTACGTTGTAAATATATATAGTGTTCCGTTGTGTTGGTATCTTTGTGTTGTATCGTGTATTGAATTGTATAACTAGACAGGTAATGTCTAGTATGTGAGGTATTATCTGTGTAACTCTGATTGATGTGGTATATTATGTAATACTTATGTGATTAATATAATTTATTCGTTCCACTGTTGAGATTCTGATGTTGTTTCTTCTTTCTTCTCTATCTTTTCTCTTTTCTATCCCTTTCTTTCTTCAAGATGATACATCTTTCCGTCGTTAGAAAGTCGGGTCGTCACAGTTGGTATCGGAGCGCTAGGTTGAGCGAATACCTAAGCTCTTGAGTGATTTCTTTCTTGAGAGAGCGTATTTGTAATTTTGATATATATATATATATATATATATATATATATATATATATATATTTCTACTTATTTTTTGGGTTACCTGTTCGGGTTTTCCAATATAAGTTATGAAGGTAGATAGGGTAGTGGTGTGTGTAACACGACTACCAATGGTTGGAGTTTGAATGTTTGAGGTTGGAAGTGTATATGTCGAGACTGTAGACCTAATACCATCTCGAGTGAGCTTTGGGTGGTGTAAGGATTTCAGCGATCTCTGAAGGAAACATGTTAAGGTTCGGAGTTCATCTTTGAAGTGTAAGTTTGGATGAGCTAGAGTTTGGATCTGTCGGTTTGGCAGAAGCAAGTCATGATATCTTGATATCTCAGGATGTAGTAGCTGTGTGATGAGACACAGTGATTATGGATGTCTCCGAAGATGTTTCTTTGGAATAAGTTAAGGAAGTGTGTCTGCTTCGGTGTTGTGGCTAAGTTCTGTAGGGTGTTTTTGTTTGGTTTGAGGTCCGAGTTTCTCGAAGAGCTTTAGATAGGAAGTCTTTGGCATCCGAGTCAGCAGTGCAGCTCGGAGTGTTCTGTGTGTCGTCAAGGAGATCTTCTGGCTTAACATTTTTTCTAAAGGTAATTTCAGGAGCAGCGGAGTGGTTCCATTTCTTCGATGGATTGGCTAGATAAGCGTAAGCTGTTCTGATTGGTAAAGAGAGAACGGTTTTTCTTTGGAATTAGGCTGGATTGGTCGCAAAAGTGACATGCGACAGCTGAGTGTTCTCTTGGGTTGTCAGAGATTTTTTTGGGTGTCTTCGGGAGATCAGAGTTTTTTCCGCATCTGGAGATTGAGTTTTCCTATCGACTGGATTCCAGGAGTGGTACCGGTGGTTCAGCTTAGTAGTAGGATAGTTCCAAGAGAGAGGATTTGGTGAAGCAGCTCGGGGTTTTGGAGGAACTTTTGAGTTTATTTTATGGATCTGTTGAACCATAGTTCTGGGATGTGTTGTCCAGTTTGTGCTCGTGATCATCATCGCCATTTTCATCTGCTCAGTCAGAGTTGCGCAGTGGAAGCATGGTGGCAGCTGTTTTAGTTTGGAAACAACTGGAAATTGCAGTGTTTGGATTGGAAGGTTTCTTCAGGAAATTTTTCAGGATCTAAGGCCAGTTTGGTGGGTGCACCTGTTTGTCTCTTCCGGAATAGGAGGAGTGAGTTCAGTCTTCTGCTGATTTTGAAGTAGAGTCTGTGTTCTTGATTTTGGTTGATCTTCGAAAGTTCATTTTGTTGGATTGTTTTTTTTGGTTCAAGTTGTTTCTAAGAGCATCAGCAAGGGTTGAGCTTATCAGTAAGGATGTATGCAGCCCAGGATCGTCAGAAGAGTTTTGTGGATAAGAGACGGAGAACTTGGTATTCGAAGTTAGAGACTTCGTTGTTGCTGGGGTTTTTTCGCCGTTCCATGGGAGCTATAAGATTGGGTAAGATTGGAAAGCTAGCTCCGAGATATTTGGATCTTTTTCTGTTGTTCTTCTTAGGATTAGTGTTTGGTCTTCGGGAGTGAATTGCTAGTTTGGATAACTGGAATTCAGTGTGTTTCACGTATCTCTGAGGGAGTACATGTATGAGCTATCTCTAGTTGGGAACCAGCAGTTCAGAAGGGTATGGTAGTTGAGTCAGACTTGTCTGTAGTCTGATATCCTGTCTTGTTTTGTAGATCTAGATGAGTGGAAGCTCTATAGCTTAGTAGTATAGATTGTTTGGATTCTATAGAGCGAGTGTTCCAGTATTTATGCTTGGGAAACTCGAAAAAAATCTATCCTTAATTTTGTCTGGATAATTAGATTTGTTTGATTGGATGAATTGATTGCTATGGTTGTTAGCGTATGATTGATATATGCTTGTGTTTTAAAATTAAATCTTTAATTAGATTATTAAATTACCTTTGTTTTAAATTTCGAGGACGAAATTCTTTTAAGGGGGGAGGAATGTGATATCCAGGAATTTTTGGCAATATCAATTTAATAATCTGTGTTAAAATAAAATTATTTGATAATATTGTTAATGATAAATTTGAATTGATTTAATAGTCTTCTATAATAAATATTTAAATGGATGATTTTATCTTTTAAAAGCTAATTAAATTGTTTTCTATTTATAATGTATGTATATTTGTATATATTGTAAATAGATAAACTTTGTTTTAAATTTAATAAATAAAGGCATGTTTTCTAATTCTAATATTTTTGGTAATTTGGAAATTTGATTTAATATTAAGCTATTAAATAAATAACCATGTGGTTTTAAAATACTCAAGGTAAAAGTTTAATTGTTTAAAAATGATTCTAGCATAAGTTTAAATTTAAACAAAAAGGTTGTTTGTTCTTTTTAAATATAGCTTGATAAAATAAGTGATTTATTAATAAAGAGATAATTTCTTTTATAAATTATTTTAATTTAATAATGATTTATTTTTAAACAATATTAATAATGTAGTGTCTTTACAAATGGATTTTAATATAAATAGAAATTGTTATTTCAAATTTATTTACATATATGTGTGTGTGTGTGTGTGTGTGTTTTGAAAGAAAGCTATGATTTGAAAATTTAAAATGAAGTCTTTCAAAAATATTTAAAATAAAATAAATCTTATAAATATTAAACATAAGTATAAATCAAACATATGGTTATAAACATAAGTATAAAGACATAAACATAAGAAACTATGATATTAACATAAGTATAAAAATAAATAATAAGTAAATTAAGTATTTGATAGTTTAAGTTTAAAATAAAAAGGAAGATAAGATTGTAAATTGTTTAAGTATAAAAAGTATATGTATATAAATTGTTAAAAATTTATAACAATGATTAAAACACCTTCATATATGTACATAAGCATGCCAGGCAAGTGAAATATGTATATGAAAAGAAATAAGACAAGAAAATAAAGCAACCAGGCAAAGTAATATATTATGTTGCCTGTAGAGTAGTTTGCAAGGCAAGAACAAAGAAAGAAATAAGACAAAAGAAAAAAACATCTATGTACATATGCAAAAGAGGATAAGTATGAAACATAAAAGACATTAGCATTAAATGCTTTCATCTCAGCACAACATTTAGTCAATTCGAATTGTTTAAAAAATCAATTCAGCCTCCATAAGTCTTGCCTGGCCAGATAAAAAAAAGTAAAGACAAAGAAAATCTCTGATCAAACAGAATTGTTTGTACTAGCTTATGAAAACCCTGTAAACTCTTTCTATATATAATACTTTTCATTTCAATTCGTTCAACATAGCAAACCAGAAAAATAGTAAGCTTTTCTTTTTTTCTACAAACTTAAACAACATCATACAACCAAACAAAAGCAAGAAGATTTAGCAGGAAGATCAAAGCAAGCATTCTAATGCAAAGTTTTAAAGAAAAAAAGGATTTCAGTTTTCAAAACTGTTTTCAAACAGAAGTGATCTGTCCATCTTCTCAAATAAACAGTGAGTGACATCACAATCTAAATGTTTAAGTGTATTTAATCTGTTGCATGTTTCTCTCTGAAGTTTAGTTTATCTGTGAGTAACTTTTAAAAATCTAATTTTTATCTGGTTGCATGCTATTTCTGTGATAAATACTATAGTGTGTATATATAAATATATAAATGTAATCTGTTGTATGCATGAGTGTCCTATGTTTATAGTTTCCAGTTTTCCTGTTTGTTTTAAATTCATATTCTTTTGACTCAATTTCTGTTACGGTTTAGTTTACAAAAAAAAAATTGTTTGTTTAGTTATAAAGTAAGTTTTAAAATTGAATTAAGTTAATATAAACTTGAATTCGCTCTGGAAAATCAAACACCATAACAAACTTGAATAAGAAAAAAAAACCAAACATTCTAATTTATAAATTCAGGATCATAAGTTGAATCCTTAACTGATAACATGATTTTTAAGGAGGAAATTATAATTTTAAGTGAATGGAGGGGAGAGCAGTTTTGGTATGAACTGAAGAAGGAAATTTGTGATTTCCTAGTGATCTACTTGAAGGTGGAGGTCGGGTCTCTTCCTGGAGGTGGAGGAGTGACCGGAGAGTAGTAGAAAAATGCCTGATAGTGGAGCAGGTCAACGTGGTGGCGGTGGTTGATCGAGGAAGGCAGTAACCCAAGTTTTTGCTGTATTTAATTGATCGATCACTATGGCTTGTAAAGTGGATCGAGTGTTTCAAGGCTTCGGGTGATGTTAGCTTGGATGTTGAAGCAGGCATGGCCGGAGTGGCAGAACATCTGGTGGTCCGAGTTTTGCTTGCAAGGCGATGTTCCAGGTTTGGGGTGGTGATCCTATTTGAGTTTCCAGGTTTGATTTTCGTTCTCGAATTTGTTTTCGAGAATCAGAGCACGATCTGATGATCGTGGAGTGATATTGGAGTATTGGCCTACGTGGAAGATCATCGGCGCTGGCCAGGAATGACTAGCATCACCGTGCACGGTGCACCGCATTTCTGGTGAAGTTGATCTTGTTTGTTTCGAGTTAATGGTATGTTGACTCGAAGTAGCTAGGTGCTCTGCTCGGGGAAGCTGGGTCTTTGACTCAAAGCAAATAGTTGTTGCCTCGGGTTAAATATTTGCTATAGGTTTTACAGGAAACCTGTTATCCTGTTTTTAAAATTTTAAATTAGAATTTAAAAGCTAAGTTGAAATGAAAAGCAAAGATTAAAAATAAGTTTAAATCCAAGTTTAATCTAGTTCCAGTTAGTTTTGAATCTTAATTTAAAAATAAATAAAGTTTTTATTTAAATTGTTTTAACTACTTTAAAAAGGCTTAAGTAGTTTGGATTTTTAAAGTTAAGTTTAAATTGTAAGTGAAGTTTAAAATCAAAGGTTCAAATCTAGATTCAAATATAAATTTGAATCTTAGTCTGGAAATAAAAGAAGTGTTTAAATTAAATTTGTTTTAAACAGTTTGAATGATAAAGTGAATTTTCAAATTAATTTGAATTTAAAATGAAATTGGGTTTTAAATTCTTTTAATCTTGTATTATAAGATAAATAATTCATTAACTTGTGAAATTAAAGGGGTTTTTGAAATTGTTTTAAACTTGTTAAAGTTAAATTGTTTTCATTTTAAATCTTAAATTTAAAATGAAATTTAAAAAGTAAAAGTTGAAATTAAATTGTTTTAAATACCTTATTAATGATAAATTTGATCATTAATAAGAAAAATGTTTTATCTTTAAAAAAATTGAAGATTTAATGATTTGTAATTATTTTGTTAATTAAAATGGATTAATTAAGGATTTGGATTAATTAATTTAATAATTAAGAGTTTAAATTAGTTAATTAAGGTTTAAGCGGATTAATTTTGGTAATTAAGGATCATTAATTAAATAGGGTTTTAATTTTTAATTAATGATTAGTAATTAACTAATTAAATGATTAAGGATTAATTAATGATTTATTAAAGATAAAATTAATTTGTAATTAATAATGATGAATCTTAGTTAATTACTTTAGAAAAGTAATTAAAGAACTGTTAATAGATAATGAAGGTCATTAACTAGAATTATTTAATAATTAATTAATGTGATTAATTTTTAATAATTAATTAGATTAATTAATTTAAGATAATCAATTGTAAATTATTTAAGTATAATTACTTCATGGAAGTAAGTTAAGGAATTATTCACTCATTGTAATTAATTCGGTTTAATATGAATTGTTTAAGTTAATTAATTAAGTTTAATTAATTTAAATAACCATTTGATGATGTGATAAGTATAATTACTTAGGGAAGTGATTAGTGATAATTACTGGATGTAATTAATTAAGGATGATTTAATAATGAAAGTAATTCGAGTATAATTACTTTGTATCCAGGTAATTAATTAAAGAGAAACTAATTTATTTAGTGGAGTAATTAGGGTAGTTAATTACTGAATGGTATTAATCAGGGGTGATTAAGAAATGTGGTTTAATTGAAGATTAATTACTTAAGGTAATTAATTTAAATTGGATAATTAATTAAAATGTAATTTGAAATCATTAATAAATATAATTTAATGATGTAATTAAGGGTTGATCAATTAAGATTAATTAATCAATAATAAGTGATTAAAGAGTAATTAATTAGTGTAAATAAAGATTAATGTAATTAATTATAGTCAATTAATTTAATAAAGTAATTAAAGGTTAATTATTGTGTTTGGTTAAAGATAATTAATTTATGAAATTAATTAAAGGATAATTACTTGAATACAATTAAAAGTTAATTAATCAAGGGTGATTAATTGAAATGAATAATTACTGAATGATTTATTAATTAATTGGTAATTGATTAATAGTTATATAAACAAGATTTACAATAGTGAAATAATTAATTTAATTTACATTAAATTAATTAGAGATGAAGTAATTAATTTAATTCATTTTAAATTGATTATAGCTGATGTGATTGCTTATGTATGGATGAATGATATTGTTTACCTTGAATGGTTTGAGATCTCAGATATGAGATAAGTGATGTTGTATGATATGGATGCTTTGGTTGAAATATGATGATAATATGGATTATCTGCTTATGATGATAATGTTGATTATCTATTGTGATATTGTGAATTATCTATCTGTGTGTATATAGATAATTGAATTGAATTGTTTTAAACTTTAAAACAACTTGACCTTAAAAGATGGCGTTTTGGATTTCGATGAGACCGAGATCGGGTTTCCTTATTTGGATATCCGAAAACCACATCGATCCAAATTAAACATTAGGTCGTGAATTCCCAAGTGAAGATTCAAAGTGCAATGGTTATCGTCGTTAACTCTGAGGGTGATTCCAAAATGAGTGTAACGAGATAATGCCTTCGGTTTCGTTCGAACCCGGAACGAACTTGTATGGATCGAATGCTTTCAGAACATCGTCAGGTGGGCGATGAGCATTCTAAGAGACGTGTTCTCTAAAGGTAATCGCAGCCTCAAGCCTCATCGGCCAGGAATGGCTAAAATAGGGGATGTGCAGCAAGGTTAGGTGGGCCATGCCCAAGTAGGACAAGATTTTCTCCTGTCTAGATGTCCCTTTTTATTTCGGCCGTGTGGGAAGTTTTGAGCTCCAACTGTCGGGGTAATCTTGTTCGGGACTGTTCAGTAAGGAATGGTTCCGGCCTTGTGTTGCAGGGGAGTTAGGGTGGCTCCTCGGTACGGTGATCTATACCACGTACTGTGACGGGCAGTACCTCTGTAGCCCTGTCATTGATGGAAACTCATTTTCCCTACGAGACCCTACGGTTTTGATTTGTATTACCCACTTTTGTGGCTAGTAGCTGGAATTTAATGAATATAACAATTTTTTTACTTGAAAACCCTAGACCCTATTATAATATCATTGAATGTCCTATAAAATGATTTGGTTAGCGTAAGGTAAAAACTTACCATGTTTATTTGCGGGATGTCTTACGTGATACCTTTATTTTCAAATATTTTTCAAAGTTAAGCAACTTTAACCTGTTACTCACACCAGACCCATGTCTGACCCGGAGTTTATTTCTGTTTTTCATAAACTCTTGGGTACTCAAATTTTTACGAGTAGCCAAGGGATTCAGGTTAGCTTTGACGAATTGTGGAGGAGCAATGAAGCAGGAGGCTTCTGCGTTGTAAATATATATATATATATAGTGTTCCGCTGTATTGGTATCTCTGTGTTGTATCGTGTATTGAATTGTATAACTAACAGGTGTTTATAATTGTCTAGTATGTGAGGTATTATTTGTGTAACTCTGATTGATGTGATATATTATGTAATACTTATGTGATTAATATAATTTATTCATTCTGCTGTTGAGATTCTGATGTTATTTCTTCTTTCTTCTCTATCTTTTCTATTTTCTATCCCTTTCTTTCTTCAAGACGATACGTCTTTCTGTGGTTAGAAAGTCGGATCGTCACATTGGATATGGGCCATAGTCATTCTGCCCAGCTTTGGTCTCAATCCACTAATGAATCTCTCATTCCTTCTGACATCTGTGTCAATCAAAGCATAATCATATCGTAATAGCTCATCAAACCTTGCTGCGTACTCGACCACAGACATCTGTCCTTGAACAAGATCCATAAACTTTCTCATTAACACTGACTTGGCCACCTCAGATAGGAACCTCTGCTCAAATCTCCTCCTGAAGTCAGCCCAAGTCAACTCTTCCTCTGGCACTCTGGCCGTCACACTGTTCCACCAATGAAGCGCTAATCCTTGCAACTGTCTTGAGCTAGCCTTCTCTTCTCCCCATCATTCAATCCAGGATCTGTAAAAATCCTTTCACCGTTCAACAGCCAATCCTCCACTTCAACGGTATCTTCCGTTCCAGCAAACGACTTTCCTCCCAAACTGACATAGTCCCTACTCAACTTAGCATAGTTATATCCAACTGGAACTATAGGATTTGCCCCGCCAGCATTTCCAATAACTTGTGCTTGCAAAAGGTTTTCCAACAACTGATAAAAGGCTTGCACATCCACATGAGGAACCTCCGCATCCATATTTTCTGCTTGAGCCTAACCTAGACCTCTTCTAGTATTAGGTCGGGCATTTCCATTACTAGTGGTGCTCTCTCCTCCAACATTAACTTTACCTCTTCTTCCTTCCATATCTGTATTCAAACCTCATGAGATACAAGTAAACAGACCAACTAAGAAAGGATCCTAGAGATATAGCGTATACTTATATATATAACAGATATATTTACGTTACTATAGCGTTATCCCATACCCGATTTTAACTCTAATTTCTACGGATCATATTTTGAAAAATCATTTTTAGTTAAAGTATCTCATAAACCATGCTCTGATATCAAGCTGTAACATCCCCTATCTAGAGGCCTAAAACTAAGCGCTATAGATGTTGCAGTCATCCATAGTATTAGTTTCCAACAACTAAATACGGCTAATGTTAATGGTATCAATAATATCAGAAGCATTTGAATATGAAACAAAACACAGATTTCAAAACAAATTTTTACTTCATTACTTTTCAAAACCAATTGTTTCACATTCACATCACATAATTTCAAATCATTTCCAAGCACAGATTAAATATAATTATTATAAAATACACCAAGGGTGGCATATAAAAATACCCCATTGGTTGACCAGAACCATGGTTATAATGGACCTAATATAAAACAAAACAGCGGAAAATCCAACAAAAAACAACAAGAACTGTAACCCTAAATAGTTATCCATTTGCCTCCTGCATGCCTCCAGTAGATTACTCGTCATCCTACTAAAACCTAAAAAAGACCTTGATCCCTCAGCCTACTCAAATTAATTTTGAGCACCCGAGAGTTTAAGGGGAAAACATAAACTTCGAGTCGGACATAAGCTTGGTATGAATAATACTATACATCCCGATTAAACATGTTAAGTGAGACCACGCGGCTTAGCGGAACGTGTTTTCCCTCATTAACATCCTTTTAAAACCTATCTTTTACAAAAAAATTCATAAAACCATATTCTGGGCTTCTGCATCTGCAATGGTTAAACATATATTTATAAAATATCATGGTGATATGCATGCTTGAAAACAATTAGGACTTCCCATCCCCAATTAAAGTTTAATTATATCAAAGAGGGACTACCTATTCCACATTCATTCCTCTTAAGTCGATGTAGACTATCCATCTCACATCACATAGTTTTCCTAAGATGACTATGAACCCATCATTTTGCCACTTGATTTATGCTAGCCTCATGAATCTAACTACTTCATGTTAGCCCCATGAACTTTAATGGTATCATGTCAGCCCCATGAGTTTATTTATATCATGTTATCCCCTTGACTATATTTTCCATTTGACTCATGTTAGCCCATGAATCTATTTGTACCATGTTAGTCCCATGATACTATTTGATTTTGCCATTTGATTCATGCTATCCCCATGAACATATCCACATCAAGTTAGCCCTAAGATTCTATTTATATCATGTTAACCCCACGATTAACCTATTTCCATTAGTATCCCTAACTTGGGTCATATTCATTTATTGTTTCCATTGGTACCTCAAAACCCTTAGAATTCGAAACCATTCAAAACCATTGAAACTCAATCCTTTAAAACAATTAAACCTTAAACCTTTCGAATCCATTAAACTTTAAACCTTTCAAAAGCAATAAAACCTTAGACATCCTATTTAAAACACTTGAAACATTGCCATGGAAACCCTTTTGTTTAAAACCTTCCAAAATCATTCAGAAATAAAAACCTTTCGACCCATTTGAGAGGTAACCTTTCGACTCCATTGAAAGCTTAGCCTTCGACCACTTCGAAAGCTTTGCCTTCGACCCCCTTTTAGAAAAAAATAGAACCTTTCGAAAGCATTAACCCACTAAAACCTTTCGAAAACTTTCTGGGTTCAAATTTAAATAGGTGGAAATCCTTCTTTTAAAACCTTTCAACTTCATTGGAAACAACCTTTCGCTAAGTCAAAAATTCTGCTTCGAAAGCTTTAAAGCATCTTTTAAAACAACTCCTTCGAAAGTTTTGGGTCATACTTCAATTTATAAAACAAGGGTAAGTCAACTAAGTCAAAAGCTTTCTTCCAAAAGCATTGGGAGAAGTAGCTGGTTTTAAAACAAATAGACCATTCAAGATCAATCACAGTAAACCTTTCAACCTCATCGGAAGGTTCAAAACAAAACATTTGCATAAAGCGACAGTAACCTTTCAAATACGCTGGAAGACTTCAAAACAAAGTTGCAGCAGTGACCTTTCGATTGTGTCGAAAGGTTAAAAACCTTTCTTTAAAACATTTTGACCTGATCGAAAGCAACTAAGTCGAAAGCTCAATTTCGAAAGCAAAGCAGGCAAAAGCTTTTGGTTTATAAAACAAACATACTCCAACCTCTTTGGCCATCAACCTTTCGACCAAGAACCCTTCGCGTCTGTCCAATTCATTACGCACCATGTACTTGATACCATATGCATTGGTTTGACATGGCCCAAAGGTTCAATCCTTTCAACTTAGGCGAAAGGTCTAGGTCGGAAGGTATTATACCTAAAATGGATGAAACATGCCGAAAGCATGATTTTCTTGCTTTTAACTTAAAGAAGGTAACATTTTAACTAACATGCCATTTCTAATCAATTTCTCGTTGGTTAACAATTACTTTTCAAAAAAATGCTGCCACAAACTTTAGATTTAAATAATAATTTTATTTTACTAAATTCCTTTCTGCTTAAATGGATATATAAAACATTTAAGTCCCATACCTTAAATAATTTTATATATCCATCAAAATACTTAGGAAAAATCTAGAAAAATCCTAGAAAAACTATTTTAATATGTTGCCTAACATATAAAGATTTCAACCCCAAATAATTATTATAATAGCCAAAAATAATTATAACCCAACAAACAATTTCCTTCACTAGAAAATTAATGTAAAATCCACCATAATTTGGAAAATTATGAAAATTGAAACCCATCTCTGAAATATAATTTCTGACCTATAATTAAATTTTCAAGGCATTTGGATGTCATCAAAAGAGTTTTCATATTGAATATATCATAAAACAAAGTATGAATGTGCATATTTCTCCGACCAATAAATGTGTTTTACTTTAATCATCGAAACATGGCGTAAACTTACCAAAAACAATTCGAATCTTAATCTTAAAACCGAAAACCAAAAGAAAACGGGATGTAGTAATTATTCACCTTAGCTTTGAGATTATAGATGTGAGATTTGATATTGACTATAACAACCTGTCTTTCACTCCACAGAAAGACGTATCATTATTAAGAAAGAAAGGGAAAGAAAAGAGAAAAGATAGAAAAGAAAGAACTAAACACTATCAAAATCTCACAGCAGAACGAATAAAATATATTACATCACATAAGATATTACATAGTATCATATACATCAGAGATACATAGCTTATACATCACAAATTAGATAGTAATAAACACATGTCTAACATACAACTCAAAACATCACTGAGATACAGACACAGTGGAACCATTATATATCTACATGCTGAAGCCTCCTGCTCCAAATCCCCTCCGAAATTCGTCAAAGCTAACCTGAATCCCTTGGCCACTCGTAAAAATTTAAGTACCCAAGAGTTTTATAAAACAGAAAATAAACGCCGAGTCAGACATGGGTCTGGTGTGAGTAAACGGGTTAAAGTTGTTTAACTTTGAAAACCTTTGAAAGAAAGGGTATCTCGTAAGACTTCCCACACATAAACATGGAAAAGTTTTAACCTTACGATAACTAAACATTTGATAGGAAATCTAGTTATATTGTAATAGGGTCTAGGGTTCTCAAATAAAATAGAAAATAGCCGAAATTGTTACATTAATTAAATTCCAGCATAGTAGCCACAAAGTGGGTTATACAATCAAATCCGAGATGACTTATTTGAGATTGGAATCTATACAATGGCAGGGCTACTGGGGTACCACACACCACGGTATGGGGCCTAGATCATCGTACCGAGGATCCCTCCCGATCCCCTGCAACACAAGGTCGGACCTTACTGGATAGTCCCAAACAAGACAACACCAGCAGTTGTCGCGAATCAACTACCCACTAAGCCAAATAAAAAGGGACCTCTAGACAGGGGAAAATCTCGTCCTACTTGAGCGCGACTCACTTAGCCTTGCTACACCTCCCTTATTTTAGCCATTCCCGGTTGATGAGGCTTGAGGCTACGATTATCTTTTATAGAACACATCTTTCTTAGAATGCTCATCGTCCACCTGACGATGTTCTGAAAGCATTCAATCAATACAAGTTCGTTCCGGGTTCGAATGAAGCCGAAGACACTATCTCGTTACACTCATTTTGGAATCATTCTTAGAGTTAACGACAACAGCCCTTGCACTCTGAAACTCCATCTCGATCTTCACTTGAGATTTCACGACCTATCGTTTAACTTGGATCGATGTGGTTTTCGGATAATCAAATTTGATATCCGATCCCGGTCTCATCGAAATCCAAACGTTACTTAAAGGCCAAGTTGTTTAAGGTTTAAACAATTTAATTCAATTCAAAACATTGAATTCACACGGCATCATTCACAGATAAATATCACACATTTATCACAGATATATCCAATATCATTCAATAGATATCAATCAATCCAGTCATTCTACACAAATAATCATCCACAAGCAAGAATTATTAATCCATATTAAAATTAATTTAATTAACTTAAATTAAATTAATTACTTAAGAATAAAACACCAATTCCCTGCTTAATCAATCATTAATTAATTATAATCATTTAATTAATCATTCCTTAATTACCTTATCAATCAATTAATTAATCTTTAATTACAGACTAATCATCCTTTAATTATTAATTAATAAACCTTAATTATCAATTAATAAAACTTAATTATAATTTAATTAATACTTTAATTATCCATTTTAATTAATCATCCTTGATTAACTATTCTTCAATTAGATAAAGTAGTTAGCCTTAATTTAATTACATAATTTAATTATCCTTTAATAATTTATTAACCCTTAATTATTCTTATTAATTAATTATTAATTAATTACATTAATTGATGATCCTTAATTAATTACTTCCTAATCAACCTTAATTAATCATAAACAGTAATTAATCATCTTGTAATTACTTACCTTAATTAGTTATACTAATCCTTTGATTAATCACACTAAGTAATTAATCCTTAATTACTTCTATTAAGTAATTTTCTTTAATTACTTTCCATTAACTAATTACTCTCTAAATTAATTACAGTCGGTAATTATCCATTAACTACTTCACTAAGTAATTATACTTAATTAATTCATAAGTGATTATCTTAATTAATTAAATTAATTAGTTACCTTAAATTAATTACCTTATTTAATCATCTCATGATCATTAGTTAGTGATTTTAAATTAATCATTAACTATCAAATAATTACTTTTATTAAGTAATTATCCTTTGATTATAAATATTAATTAATCAACCCTTGTTAATTAAATTAAATGGTTAATCTTAAATTAATTTACTAATTAATTATCCTTAATTAATTACAACCTTGATTTAAGTAAAGGTAAATTCTTTATCTTAATCTAAATACTTTATTACATCATTAACTTTATTTTAAAAACCATTAGGAATTAATTACCTAATTAATCTAATAAAATTATAAAACAAATTTAAAACATTTGATTTTAAATTTCAGACTTGAAAATGTGTTTCAAAACCTTGTCCAAATTATTTATTTTAGAAACTTGGTTTATTTGAATACACCTTAAAGTTGGATACTTTTACTTTGAAAATAATCATTTAATAAATTTTTAAATGCCCAAAACTTGTTTAAACACTTTACTTTGAAAACTTGATATATTTTTTTAACTTTGAAAACTTGTTTTGTTGCCTTTAAAAAAAATTCTTTCTTCTTTAACTTAAAACTTGAATTTATTACTTTTGATAAAACCAAATTTTTTGATTTCCTTTAAATTTTGAAACTTGATACTTGATCAAAATCAACCCTAGCCTACCTCAATGAAACCCGAGCAAATCCATGATTTTCACCGAGTAAAACACAAGAATTACCCATCCCAAAATACTTCGAGTCACACACACGAAAATCTCGAGATTGATCCCAAGGAAATAGCTTCTTCCCAAAACTCACCATCACCTAATACATCGTGCACGCGTGCGCATGTCCCGATCGTCTGACCTCAATTGTTCCTCGCCGACGTCATCAGCATGTCGACGATCAAATTGCAGCCTCACCCGACCCACAAGCTTCGACGATCTCCCTTAAATTCAAAATTTGATCCAGCGACCCAAACCTGCAACTCACCTCGACAAGAAAATCTTCCTTTGGCCATCGGCTCCGACCTTAGAATCACCCGCCGCCCAGCCTGAAGCCACGCCACACACCGACGAAACTTTTCCCCTTATCGCGAACATCTCCAATCCCCCATGGCCTTCGTCATCTACTTGCGACCATCATCGTCCCAAAACGACCTTCGAACCCTAGTTCACTCGTGCCTGATCTCCACGGCCGATGATAAAACCATCCTCTGTTTTTCCCGAGCCACCAATCTTCCATCTAGCCCTGACATCAACCTCGACCCACGATATCATGTCCATCATCGACAATCGACGAAGTTACCCATTTCGTTCAACACAAATTATCCCAACGATTACCAAACTAAAAACCATGAAATTCATATTAAAAATCATGATTTTCTACTACAAATCCCATCATGCAATCAAAGCCAGAAATTGAATTCATTAATTTTTGACCCAAATATATATATTACTGTTACTTTTCATCTAAATAATATTTACTAAAATTAAATTCCTGAAACCATATTTATAATTAACATTTTATTGTAGCAGCCAACCTTCTTTTGAAGATCGAAGTCTAAAT
The DNA here is from genome assembly GCA_030765085.1 of Allium cepa. NCBI lineage: Eukaryota > Viridiplantae > Streptophyta > Magnoliopsida > Asparagales > Amaryllidaceae > Allium > Allium cepa. The sequence goes on along the minus strand of CM060941.1, from coordinate 761,544,365 downwards.
TTGATTACAGGGAGAGATATGAATTTGCCTTATAATTTTTGAAGCCTGTAAATAAGACAGGAGTGTATATTTATATTTATACAGACATTTCCTCGGGCATATACTATATTTATACAATCATGCATTCACAGATAAAATCATATGCAAACACCATATTACTACAAGGATTCATCACAAACAGTTAAGTATATTCACAGACTTAAAACTGTTTTTAAAAGAAATGTTTACTCACCTTTTTTTTAAAAGAACAAAGGAGCAGGTTTCTTGTTCCACGCTTCAATTTCTTTGATCAGGAATTGTTACCCTTGATTTGAATTTGATTCTGAATTGTTGAGTTGATTCCTACAGCATGCTATTGCTAATTTAGAACAGGCTGAAACTATTTGTTGAACTGCTCCTTTGAAATTTGATTCTCTTTTTTATTTAAGTTCTCAGGTTTGTATTATTTATTTTATTTTATTTTAGTTAGGAAGAAGAGAAAATATTGGACTATAAAACCTTTGAACTGGAAACCAATTTCAGGTTTCTTCTGATACATGTTTTAATTATAAAATTTTAATTTTATTTAAATTGAAGAATGCCACTTGTCAGCTTATGTGTTACATAACTTACAAATGTTAAAACCATGTCTCATCATGTTTACAAGTGTTTAAACTTTTTTTCTTTTTATTAAATTATTTGAATTTATAAATATTTATGTATTATATTTAAATGATTATTATATTTATCTTTTTATTAATAAGTTTTTAAATCTTTATATGTATACAAATGTGAATTTATGTAAATGTTTATTTATAAATTACTTATGTTTTTGAATCAATTAATGTATTATATTAAATTATAACTTTCAAATTACAATCTACATATATATTAAAATTTGAAAGTACTTTTATTAAATTCAAACCAAAACTTTCCCAATTTCAATATATATAAATATACGTATATACATTTTAGATAGAAAATATTTTTAACATTAGTTTGAAAATTATTATATTGAATTATAAAACATAACTTCAAATCAGAATATATACATACATATATATTACAATTTGAAAATCTTTTATAAAATCAAAGACTTCCTATTTACAATATATATACACAAATATATATACATTATAAATAGAAAATAATTTTATTAGCTTTGAATGATAAATCTTACCAATTTTAAACCGTTAGAAAAGATAATAATAAATATTGCCAAATTAAATATTTATTAGCTTTTAAAAGGTTAAATTTGCCAATTTAATTTAAAAATATAAAAGAAAATTATCAATCCAATTTAATTATTAATAAAGAATATTAAATTGATGTTGCCCAAAATTCCGAGTCATCACATTCCTCCCCCCTAAATGAATTTCATCCTAGAAATTTAAAAGCAAAGATAATTTGATAACCCAACAAAGGTTTTTTTTATAACAAAGCATACATCTCAATCATACTCTAACAACCATAGCAACCAATTTATTCAAACAAACAAACCTAGTTATCCTGACACAAATCAGGATGGACCTTCTTAATACTATCAGAGTTTCCCAGGTACAAATCTCTAGGATACTCACTCTACAAAACCTTAACTAGCTACACACTATGATCCAGAGCTCCTTCTCCTCTAGATCTACAAATCTGAACAAGATATCAGACCACACTCAAGCCCGGCTCAACTTTCCAATTCTCCTGACTGCTAGTTCCATAGCGAGTAATGGATCATACACGTACTCCCTCAGAGATACGTGAAATTCCTTGTGAATCCCAGTCATCCGAACTGGCAATTCCATCTTGAAGACCAAAGAACTTATCCTTTCAAGAACACGGAAAAAAAATCCAATATACTTCTAAGCTGGCTTTCCAGACTTACCAAATTCATTGCTTCTTTAATCGGAGAAAACTTAAACAAATTCCAAATCTCCAACTCCGAATTCCAAATTCATCTATCTTATCAACATAACCCCTTCTGACGATCCTGGGCTGCCTACATCCTTCTTGATCAGCTCAACCTTTGATGATGCTTCTTGAAACAAACTAGACCAAAAAAAACCAATCACTGGATCCTAATCAACAAAAGGGTCCTCCCAAGATCCGCCGACATCTAGAACACAAACTCTACTCCACAAGCATCAGTGGACTACGAACTTACTTCTTCTATCCAGATAACCAGAACAGGTGCACTTGCCAATCTTGCCTTCAGATTCTGAAAAACTTCTTCACATTCAGAGGGTCAACTGAGAAGAATCTAAGAACAATCCCAGATGAACTTCCTGTAAGAACCCTTTTAATCCAAGAGAACTGCAACTTCTGTAGGCATCTGAGATTACTCCCATTCTAGAACAGCTGCTACCTCGCTTCCGTTGTATAACTTTGATCTGGAGTAAATGAGAATGTCGTCGATGAACACGAGCACAGACTTGATCAACACATACCAGAAAAAACAGTTCACGGATCCATAGAGAAAACACAGAAGTTCCATGGAATCCTGAGCTGCTTCACCAAATCCTCTCTCTCTATGAGTCATCCTTCCACTAAGTTGAACCATCGGTATTACTCTTGGAAGCCAGGTCGATACGGATCTCCGACGTGGGTAAACCTATGACAACTTTGATAACTCCTAGCTTCTCTTGAGAAGCCTCAGTCTCAAGCAAAAGATTACTAAAATAACCTCCTGAACTATCGCAAGTCGCTTTTGCAATTCTACCCAGTTCAGATTCCAAAGATAATGTTCTCTCTTTACAAACAAGAACAACTTATCCAAAACAATGTCAATCCTTTAAGAATGCCTTATCTACCAAAAGAAAAATCTGATGTCTACTATCAAAACAAAACATTCTGCTCTGTTGAGCTTCCTGGAGAAGTGAGCAAGCTTTCCCAAATGCCTGGGCTGCTGACAGATAGAACACAAAGACTTCTGAACCATCGAAGAAACGGGTCCACGTTACTGCTTCCGAACTCCACCACTATGATACTGCTTAGCCAGACGACCTTCCAACAGGCACCCAAGACACCTCCAAGCTGCACTACTACCGCAGCTTACCAAATACTTCTAATCCATAAGCTCTTCGATCCTCAAAACCATATCAACCAATTTCACAAAGAGCCTTTGAGAGGATAAACATCTTCTCAAGAAACTTGGGCCTCAATCCAAACACCAACATCTTTCCCTACATAAGGGGGTGACAATAAGACCATGCCGTAGCGAGGCAATTTATCGACCTTAGTCTCATACTCCAATACAGATAAACTCCCTTACTTGAGATCCAGAAAAATCCTATACAATCGTATCTTCCCTGCGGTGGGTACTCCTAAGCTTGCTTCAAGAGAAACACCTTCGAGAACATCCATGGATACTGCGTCTCACCACACAGCTGCTCCTTTTTGAAGTTGCCAAGATACCATCACTCGCCTCTGCACATCCTACAGATCCAAACTCTTGAAAATCTTCTCACACGAGTACAGCCAAACTTGCACTTCAAAGATGGACTCCAAACCTTAACATGTTTCCTTCAGAGATTGGTGAAATCCTTAAACCATGCTGCAAAGCTTACTCGAGGCGGTATTGGGTTTACAGCCTTTGCAGATACTCTTCCAAACTCAATGTCGGACTTCTTCCATTGGTAGTCGTGTTACACACACCACTACCCTCAACCAAAAAACTCATGTTGGAAAACCCGAACAGATGTCCCAACGAATATATATATATATATATATATATATATATATATATATATATATATATATATATATATATAATTACAAGTACGCTCTCTCAAGAAAGAAATCACTCCAAAGCCTAGGTATTCACTCAACTTAGTGCTCTGATACCAACTGTAATAGTCTAGGCTTTGCAACCATCGACAACGGCTCACTCCGCCGTGGCATACAGCGGTACCTCGAATTTGCTTTTACGGCCAGCCTCTCAACTCGCAACCAACCCAAGGCCTTATACTACCTCAAAGGGACATGTAGGGGTAAGAGTCTCCCATTCGCCACCAAACACGAAGCGAGAACTCCCTATCATGCTGTATTGAAGCAAATTCGATCTCAGTCTCATCGAAATCCAAATGTTTCTTATAGGTCAAGTTGTTTAAGGTTTAAACAATTTAATTCAATTCAAAACATTGAATTCACACAGCATCATTCACAGATAAATATCACACATTTATCAAAGATATATCCAATATCATTCAGTAGATATCAATCAATCCAGTCATTCTACACAAACAATCATCCACAGGCAAGAGTTATTAATCCATATTAAAATTAATTTAGTTAACTTAACTTAAATTAATTACTTAAGAATTAATCACCAATTCCCTTCTTAATCAATCATTAATTAATTACAATCATTTAATTAATCATTCCTTAATTACCTTATCAATCAATTAATAAATCTTTAATTACAGATTAATCATCCTTTAATTATTAATTAATAAACCTTAATTATCAATTAATAAAACTTAATTAATCCTTTAATTATGCATTTTAATTAACTATCCATGATTAATTATTCTTTAATTACATTAAGTAATTAGCCTTTAATTAATTACACAATTTAATTATCCCTTAATAATTTATTAACCCTTAATTATTCTCATTAATTAATTATTAATTAATTACATTAATTAATTATCCTTAATTAATTACTTCCATTAATCAACCTCAATTAATCATAAACAGTAATTAACCATCCTGTAATTACTTACCTTAATTAATTACAGTAAATAATTATACTAATCATTTGATTAATCACACTAAGTAATTAATCCTTAATTACTTCCATTAAGTAATTTTCTTTGACTACTTTCCATTAACTAATTACTCTCTAAATTAATTACATCCAATAATTATCCATTAATTAGTTCACTAAGTAATTGTACGTAATTAATTCATAAGTGATTATCTAAATTAATTAAATTAATTAATTATCTTAAATTAATTACCTTAATTAATCATCTCATGATCATTAGTTAGTGATTTTAAATTAATCATTAACTATCTACTAATTACTTTTATTAAGTAATTATCCTTTGATTATAAATATTAATTAATCAACCCTTATTAATTAAATCAAGTGGTTAATCTTAAATTAATTTTACTAATTAATTATTCTTAATTAATGACAACCTTGATTTAAGTAAAGGTAAATTCTTTATCTTAATCTAAATACTTTATTACATCATTAACTTTATTTTAGAAACCATTAGGAATTAATTACCTAATTAATCTAATAAAATTATAAAACAAATTGAAAACATTGGATTTTAAATTTCAAACTTGAAAATCTTTTTCAAAACCTTGTTCAAATTATTTATTTTAGAAACTCGGTTTATTGGAATAGACCTTAAACTAGGATACTTTTACTTTGAAAATAATCATTTAATAAATTTTTAAATACCCAAAACTTGTTTAAACACTTTACTTTGAAAACTTGATATATATTTTTAACTTTGAAAACTTGTTTTGTTGCCTTTAAAATTTTGTTCTTTCTTCTTTAACTTAAAATTTGAATTTCTTTACTTTTGATAAAACTAAAAATTAAGATTTCCTTTAAATTTTTAAACTTGATACTTGATCAAAATCAACTCGAGCCTATCTCAATGAAACTCGAGCAAATCCATGGTTTTCATCGAGTAAAACACAAGAATTACCCATCGCAAGATACTTCGAGTCACACACACGAAAATCTCGAGATTGATCCCGAGGAAACAGCTTCTTCCCAAAACTCTCCATCGCCTGATACATCGTGCATTCGTGCACATGTGCCGACCGTTTGACCTCAGTCGTTCCTCGCCGACGTCATCAGCATGTCGACGATCACCTTCCAGCCTCACTCGACCTACAAACTTCGATGATCTCCCCTCAAATCCAAAATTTGATCCAGCGACCCAAACATGTAACTCACCTCGACCAGAAAATCTTCCTCTGGACATCGCCTCCGACCTCAGAATCACCCGCCGCCCAGCCTGAAGCCACGCCACACGCCGATGAAACTTTTACCCTTATCGCGAATATCACCGTCCCAAAACGACCTTCGAACCCTAGTTCACCCGTGCCTGACCTCCACAGCCGATGATAAAACCTTCCTCTATTTTTCCCCAGCCCACCAATCTTCCAGCTACCTTTGACATCAACCTCGACCCACGATATCGCGTCCATCATCGACAATCGACGAAGTTACCCATTCCGCTCAACACAAATTATCCCAACGATTACCAAACTAAAAATCATGATATTCATATCAAAATCATGATTTTCTACTACAAATCCAATCATGCAATCAAAACCTAAAATTGAATTCATTAATTTTTGACCCAAATATATATATTACTATTACTTTTCATTTTAAAATTATTTACTAAAATTAAATTCCTGAAATCATTTTTATAATAAACATTTTATTATAACAATCAACCATCTTTTGAAGAACGAAGTCTACATTTGATTACAGGAAGAGATATGAATTTTCCTTATAATTTTTGAAGCCTGTAAATAAGACAGAGGAGTGTATATTTATATTTATACAGACATTTCCTCCGGCATATATTATATTTATACAATCATGCATTCACAGATAAAATCATATGCAAACATCATATTACTACAAGGATTCATCACAAACATTTAAGTATATCCACATATCTAAAAATATTTTTAAAATGAATGTTTACTCACCTTTTTTTAAAGAGAACAGAGGAGCAGGTTTCTTGTTCCAGGCTTCAATTTCTTTGATCAAGAATTGTTACCCTTGATTTGAATTTGATTCTGAATTGTTGAGTTGATCCTATAGCATGTTAATGTTAATTTATAACAAGCTGAGACTATTTGTTGAGCTGCTCCTTTGAAATTTGATTCTCTTTTTGATTTAAGTTCCCAGGTTTGTATTATTTATTTTTATTTTTTTAGTTAGGAAGAAGAGAAAATATTGGACAGTAAAACCTTTGAACTGGAACCAATTTCAGGTTTCTTCTAATACATGTTTTATTTATAAATTTTAATTTTATTTAAATTGAAGAATGTCACTTGTTAACTTATGTGTTACATAACTTACAAATGTTAAAACCATGTCTCATCATGTTTACAAGTGTTTAAACTTTTTTTTTATTAAATTATTTAAATTTATAAATATTTGTGTATTATATTTAAATGATTATTATATTTATCTTTTTATTAATAAGTTTTTAAATCTTTATATGTATACAAATGTGAATTTATGTAAATGTTTATTTATAAATTACTTATGTTTTTTAATCAATTAATGTATTATATTAAATTATAACTTCCAAATTACAATCTACATATATATTAAAATTTGAAAGTACTTTTATTAAATTCAAACCAAAACTTTCCCCATTTCAATATATATGAATATATATACATTTTAGATAGAAAATATTTTTAACACTAGTTTGAAAATTATTATATTGAATTTTAAAACATAACTTCAAATCAAAATATATACATACATATATATTACGATTTGAAAACATATCTTTTATAAAATTAAAGACTTCCTATTTACAATATATATATATATACCAATATATGTATATTATAAATAGAAAACATTTTTATTAGCTTTGAATGATAAATCTTACCAATTTTAAATTGTTAGAAAAGATATTAATAAATATTGCCAAATTAAATATTTATTAGCTTTTAAAAGATTAAATTTGCCAATTTAAATTTAAATTATAAAAGAAAATTATCAATCCGAATTAATTATTAATAAATATTATTAAATTAATATTGTCCAAAATTTCAGGTCATCACAGATCTAGTAGATTATCACCCTTCGCTTAAATCCTAGTTTAATCTTCTTCTTGAGAGTGAAATTAGTGGTCGGCCTTAGTGTTTTTAGTTTGAGTAAAATGAAATAAACGTGAGTTTCTTTCTCCTAATGGTTAAGGTATAAGCTCCACATATTTCCCATGTCATTTCCCAACACCTTTATTTTAGGTTATTTTAAATTAGTTAACACCCTATTACGGCATGGCTACCCTAAGCTAAAACAAATCTCAACCCATAAATCTCTACATTATTTTATTTAATTTAACCAATTAAATATTCCAAATAATGTCATGAAACTACGGGGTGTTACAATTGTTGATTTTGGGTTAGGACGGAGTTGGGCGAAATGGAGGGTGGGTTGTGTTCAGCTAGGCGATGGGCACCTTTCTCCACCTTTGATGGAAGTCCGATCGCCTAAGGATGACCATGACCCATGTACGGACGTAGGGCTTCTCTAGGTCGTGAATTAATGGGGGGCTCTAGGCATGTCGAATTTGGTAACATGACGAAGAGCATGCGTAGTGGAGCGAGTTGGAGGTGGTCGCTCGTCAATTCATCGAGCACGGTGCAAGAAATCGAAGAGAGAACTTTGATGGTTGGGTTTGTGTACGCATATCTGTGCACAGGCGTATCGGAGAAGAAAGTGATTAGGGATTAATTAGGTAATTAACTAAATTGGGATCACTAATTATTTTATATTAATTCTATTTCATATTTAACTCATATCTCTTGCATAGAGATCCAATTGAGACGTGATCTTCGTTGTTACGCCCGAAGTGTGATTATCTACGACATAGTATGAATTTGGACTAGATTCGGACACTGAAAATTTTATGGTTCGGTTGAGCGAAATTATAACTTTGAAATTATTTCTCAATGTAAATCCTCATAATCTTATATATTGAAAATGTTACAAAGTAGTGGTAGGAAATATATACATATGAAATTGTTTCCCCATTAGATTTTCTTTGTTTGAGTAAATATCCAAGATAATTGTTTAATATCCTGTATATTCATATTATGTCATATTTGTGTCAAATAGAGCAAGATATGATAATACTAATTTATAATGACTATAAATTAATTAAACCCTAATTAGGAGTAATATTATTGATAGAAATATCATTATATATATTATTCGAGATAATTGATTGATGTCTCGTATGTTGATATTGAATTTTATTCGTAGCTAATAGAATTAAATGGAGTTGATATTAATTTGTAGCATGATTATAAATTAATCAAAACTCCAATTAGGATTATATTACTGATAGAAATATTATTATATATTTTATCAGTAATCGAAAGTTAGAAATTACAAAAGAAATAATTTATTACTTAATAGGGTTTGATAAAGTTGTAAAATCCAGAATATTGCTATAATTGGATTTATTAAATTTAGACCCTAAGAAATGATTTTAAATGTATGTGTATACATATATAGAATTATATACATGAGCTATATAACATTTTGAGGCCATATTGATAGCTAAACTTAATTTTAATAGCATAACTAAGTGAAATTAAGCTATAATATGATTGATAAGTAAGCATATTATTTTATAAAATAAGTTTGGGACATCTATGAAATAATACAAGAATATGTGATTAGAGTAAATAAATAAATAATTTGAATGTTGAATTAAATTCTCATGCAAGATGAATTTGGTTGAATTGAATGTTAGGATATATAAGAAGTCCTTAATATTGTGAATGGGTTGATTAGTCTATATAATTGTATAATATGAATTTTATCAAATAATTAAATTAGCTGAATGAGTAAAATTACGTGAAAGAATGTGTATACATTTATATATAGCCTACATATACTCAATATAAGCTCACGGAAACATATTTAGTGGAGTTTGAGATTCAAGAAATATATTTGGACGAGTTAAATAAATTAAAGGAAAAGAATGTCTTATATTGTGATCTAATTGTTGGTTTGGCAAGACGATGTAATAGATATAGTCGAGACGATGCTTAAAACGAGGTGAAACATGTATGATGTTTCCACTCGATGTGAAAGAGTCGTTATCCACGAGATGTCATGATAACATGAATTATTATGTGAGGTTAGAGTTATATGTTAACTCTAGTTGTTCGATACACATGTTTGAGAGATGATACGTTCCATACAGCTTCGATCGATTAACTTGAGCTGCCCAAAGCATGTTATATGGGATACGTCGGTTATCTATATAGTATGAATACGTATTAATTACGTAGATAATCCAGGATACCATAGGAGAACTGCATGACTTCAAAATAGATTTTGGAACATGTACGGAAAGAGATGGCGATGGCTGTCTAAAATAGATCATATATCACACATGCTTGTAGTGGAGGTCAAGGTGAGCTCTATACAAGTCTATTGCAATATGATGCGACTTAGAGTCTATGGTATATTTAGATGCTCACTTATTCTAGTTTATTCTCCAATAGATAGTCAATGGAAGGATGGTAAATAATATATCGTATAGTAAAAGATTAGTAACATATCGTATAGTAGAATGATTGGTAATAAATCGTAATAGTAGGCGATGGATACTATAATATATAATAGACGATTAATAGTACATCGTATAATAGATTGTTTAAAACGAATAGTGGGTGGTACGATTCTTTTGTGGAGTTTCGTGTACTTGTGTAAATTACTTGACGTTAGAGGTAGACCTAGATTAGGATTCCTACACCACGAGTGAGTGTAGTTTCGACCTTACACTCATACAATAGGATGTGCCTCACATTTCGCTGTTGTGCATGCCAGTTTATAGCCACAACGTTATATTGATTCATAATGGATTTAAGGATATAGGAAGAAAGGTAAGTTGCAACTCCCTATCATTTAGGATGGACTTTCTTTATTTGTTTATTGGTAGTTCAGATTTCCCCTGAGCCATGTTTGTGGAGAGGGCAGACTGTGACTTAACCGTCCTTATTCATTTGTATATAGTTTTAATATACAGTATTCTGAAATAGTGCCCTTCACACCAGACTTTATGTCTGACCCACGTTTTTTTTGTCTGCTATGTCATGACAACTCTCCAGTACTCGATTGAGTAGTTTAAGAGACGGGTGCTTTTGGGAGTACACTTATAGGATGCAGCTGGAGCATTTTGGAAGCACAGCATCGAGATTTTGAGATATATATACTTGATACATTTGTAGCACATGACATATTTATTTATTATATACGAGACTGTTGTATCAAATATTTATTCAGAACTCCATTCTATTGGAGTTGAAGTATTCTGATTTTCTATATTGATATTTATTTATCAGTCACTTCTGGTAGTGGGTCTCTTATATATTGTCCTCTTATTCTATTCATGTATCTTCAGTATATTATATGTTATCATTTCATTGTGGGATCGTATTGACGTCTTGATTTAGTATGTCGTTTTAATTTACCCCAACTCCTTTATGGTATTCTGAAGTCAGATGTTGTCATTCGATGTTGATTTGGTGTATAACGAAGGGCGGATCATCACACTTATACTCAAAATCCGCATTCGCAGTCATTTCAAAACCCTAATGTAAAATATGACCTATCGAATAACTTCCATCTTCAAACATGATAATGTCAAAAACGTAAAAAAAATGTATTTGTAACAACCCACCATACATGATACTCGTAATCCATGCATTGATGCACTTGGATTCCATAACTATTGTTTGCGCCAAAATTGGTCACAAACCCCGAAAGCCGTGAAAGCACCTGTGTTTGCACATTGATCCACAATATTCAAACACAGATCTCAGATCTAGATAAAGTAGAGAATAAAAATGAAGAAATAGCAAAATTAAAATGAGTAAGAAATCAAAGAACACAAGGTTTATAGTGATTCGGCTATCTTCAGCCTACGTCCACATTGAATCAATCATTTTATTCTTTTATATTGAGATTAAAGTTACAAGCCTTTGAAATCAGTAAACAAAATGACAGAGTTTCGCCTAGAAAAGCAGAAGAAGATCTCAAAAGTCCCTTTTTAGTTGTCGTAGAGTTGCTAATTATAGGAGTAGATCTGGAAATATCCGTCCCAAAACCTGCAATACCTCTTCTCATACACAGGTGGGCCCACCAGATCGATCTAGAGTCATTTAGGATTGATCCCGATCGATCCAAGTATAATTCGTATCGATCCAAAAATAATCCAATGAAGCTGAGATCGATCGCGGACGTTCTTGAGTGAATAAGCAAGCTCGTGTGAAAATTTCATAGCATTTGAATCTATGGTTTGAAAGTTATGATCGATCCAAGATTGACAAAGCAAGAAGGTTGGCGACTCCATATCGATAGGTTCGTATCAACGACGTAGCCCGAGTATCATATGGAGATCCATATTTCATGCTTGTAGACCGCTTCCCTTGGTTTGACCCATTTCTTCGTATCCATAGGTTACCGAGCTCTTCATATTGATCCATGTATCCTGCCTTCGTATTGATGCCAAAGTCTTTGCTTCGTATCCATCTGAGGCGATGCCCTTCGTATCCATCCTTTAACGTCTGTCGCCTTCTTCGTACCGATCCCCGAGTGCATCCTTCATATCAAATAATTGATCGATACGAAATTCTCATCCAAATCCCTATAACCATTGCTTCATTCTTCGTGTCGATCCCAGCCTTGATCGATACAAAGTGCATTGGCATACTTTGCCATTCAACCGATACGCACATATGAACTCTATATTCATCGATATGTTTGCTTCCTAAAGTCAACTGATCGATGCAAGGCGTATCGATATGAAATGCATCGATCCGAAGACTGATCGATCCATACCAGTGCAGCAGTGATTGATACGAACGTATCGATGTGAAACCATTTCTGATAAACATTGATCCATCCATAACTTGAGCATACGGACTCCGATTGACCAGAAATTTTAAATGTAGCCTTACCTAGCCTTGTTTATCATTCCCAACCGATCCCACCTTGATTAGAGCTTGGTCCACTTTTGACGGTATCGATCATAGGCTTGTTTCCAATCGATCTTCAATCTTGATATCCATCTGTTTTAGCCAATTTGTTGATATCCCGGCCTTATCCAAAAGGCGGGTAACATTTGCCCCCTAAAACATGCTTTGCGTACAAAGGCGTGTTTTGAATAGCTTTAATCCCGATATCCAAAGTCCATATTTCGTCCATAGCAATATCATTCGATCAATAACCCAATCCATTACCAAGCCATTCTATCCAAGTGACATAGCAATATCCTTGTCCGAATCCGCGGCTGCTCCGAGTCGATATACGATTCAAATCGAGTAACCAAATACTTGATCCCTCCGGGTTGCTTTATCCAAGTCCGAGATCGCTCTGGGCCCATACCCAATGTCAGGACCTCTCCGGGTCCAAATCCAAAGCCGAGACCCTCCGGATCCAAATCCATATCCAAATTCGTAGACCTTACCGGGTCATTTTATCCGGCTCCGGCCTCGACTTCCCTATCAAGGGCTTATATATTCTTCGGCCTCGACTTCCCTATCGAAGGCTTTTATATTCTCCGGCCTCGACTCTCTGGTCGACGGCTTTTGTTTTCTCCGGCCTCGACTCTCTGGTCAAGGGCTTTCGCATTCTCCGGCCTCGACTCTTCGGCAGAGGGCTTTCATATTCTCCGGACTTGACTCTCTGGTCGAGGGCTTTTATATTCTCCGGCCTCGACTCTTCGGTCAAGGACTTTTGTATTGCGTTCGGGTCTATTCCGTCACTCTCTGACGAAGGGACTCGTAACTTGCGATTACTGCTCCATCTCTTCGGTCGAGACGGTAATTGCATAACCTGTATTATTTATTACATTAATTCAAATCCAATCAATTACAAAGTCCAATTGACAAAATAAAAGTCCATACAACCAAGAAAATCAAATGTCCATGGTACCAAAAAAGAAACTAAAGTCCACAGAAAACAGGAAGAAAACAAGATTTCATAAACCCGAGCATAATGGTTTATCATCATCTCAGAGCATGCCTAGAGACCATCCTCGATCTCGTACATGTGCAAGTATCTTAGTCGCATCACTTTAGGGTTTATTACTTATTCAAAGCCATAAATCCAATCAGCTGGTAACTAGTTGATGAAGTTGACTAGAATAGTGTCATTTTCGTTTGAGGTGGGCGACTGCCGCTCTTGTTCCACTGCCACAGCTCAATTCCTTATGTATTGTTGCAAATGAAAATTCCTCACATGTTCCTCAATAATGTCCTTCAGATGCCTGCAGTCGTTTGTGTTGTGCCCATTTGGGTCATGGAATAGGCAATGCTTTCCCGATGCCCGTTCCTATTCAAAGGGTTCCCTTTTTGCCAATCTTCGATACTGGAGACGCACTCAAGTATCCAAGTAAATCCTTTCTAGAGTTTCAGTCAAACCCATGTAAGAAGAGAATTTAGATTCCCTCCATTTCCTTTTCGATGTGCTACCGTTGTCGTTCATTTTCCTTTTCCTTTATCGTCCTTGTTTGAATCCTCCCTAGGCGGAACTCCACCTTTTACCACATAACCTTCAGCCTCTCTTCCAACTTCGCATCTTCCTGTCTAAAAACCTTTTTGCCTCGTCATAAAACTCTTCGAGATCTATCGACGGATCCTGTTGCAATGATATCTTAAAATCTGAATCATCCGCAATTCCCAAGACTACTGCCATCAACACCATCGACGGTTTGGGTCAATCCACTGAAGTTGCTGCCGCATTGAATCTGGTTAAGAAATCCCTAAAAAATTCTCCCTTCCATTGTTTCATCGATGTTAAAGTCATCACATTCTTGGGTCTCACGATGTGGATCTGAAATTGCCTCATAAATCTCTCGATCAACACCGTCCAAATGCCAATTGAGCTGCTTTATAGTTGTCTGAACCATAGTGCTGCTATATCCGTCAGATAAAAAAGGAAGCAAAGAGCCATAACTCCCTCCAATGCCCCAGTACTTCCATATGCCTCATGTACCTCGTCAAGTGAATAGCGGGATCCGTTTTCCCATCATACATCTCTTCCGTTGGTAGTTTGAAATCCGGTGGATTCAGGGCTTGCTGATCATAGGAGTGAAGGGACTCATGTTCACGTCCTTCAAATCTCTATTCAACAATCCTCCCCTCATCGCCCGTCTGATCATGTCTGCTAACCTACCATTGTCATCAAGTGGTAACCTCTGTCTACGATCTCCAACCTGCTCCCCGAGTCCACAAGGGAATCCTAAAATTAGCCCTTCTGGACGAGCATCCGTATCTCGATTAACGTCAAACTGCACAGCGTCGCCTGGTACCCTTCCTAGAATTGAGCCAAAATGATTCGAGGTTGTGCTCCCTAGCTCAAAGACTATTCCTGATGGTCCCACTCTATCCTGAATCTTGGTTGCTTCATGCTCCTGATCCTGATCGCGAACTATCTCTGCTAATGCTGCTCCAGCTTCATGATCCTCGTTTCCAGTATTTCCTGTAGTTACGTTCTCTTGATTTTGCACTTCAGCTTGTCCAACTTGTCGGAGTAGGTTCTGCATCATCTCCTCCTGCCTTTTTAGCATTTCTTCCTGCATAGCATCCATCATCAACTCCATCTCATCTCTGGTGATGAAAACCAAGGTTTGGTTAACTCTTGAAGAGGCCTCTTGACTTCCTTCATGCTTACTCCTTTCCGTTCTCTGTCTCCTTGTTAATTTCTTAGCCATTGCTTTCCAAAATCTGATCATTTAGCTTTCCAAATATGAACTCCAAATCTGGTATAGCAGGTGCAAGTGCTAGACCTTCTCTGTGAAATCACCAAAGTGTTTCGCCAAAATTGGTCACAAACCCCGAAAGCGATGAAAGTACCAGTGTTTGCACACAGATCCACAATATTCAAACACAGATCATAGATCTAAATAGAGTAGAGAATAAAAATGAAGAAATAGCAAAATTAAAATGAGTAAGAAAGCAAAGAACACAAGGTTTATAGTGGTTTGGCTATCTCCGGCACATGTCCACTTTGAATCAATCCTTTTATTCCTTTTATATTGAGATTAAAGTTACAAGCCTTTGAAATCAATAAAAAAATGACAGAGTTTCGCCTAGAAAAGCAGAAGAAGATCCCAAAAGTCTCATTTTGGTTGCCATAGAGTTGCTATTTATAGAAGTAGATCTGAAAAAATCTGCCCCAAAACCTGGAATACCTCTTTTCATGCGTAGGTGGACCCACCAGATCGATCTGGAGTCATTTGGGATCGATCCTGATCGATCCAAGTATAATTCGTATCAATCCAAAAATAGTCCAATGAAGCTGAGATCGATCACGGACGTTTTTGAAACAAGCTCGTGTGAAAATTTCATAGCATTTGGGTCTATGTTTGAGAGTTATAATCAATCTAAGGTTGGTAAAGCAAGTAGACCGGCGACTTAGTATCGATAGGCTTCATATCGACGACATGGCCCGAGTATCATGTAGAGATCCATATTTCATGCTTGTAAACCGCTTCCCTTGGTTTGACCCATTTCTTCGTATCCATTGGTTGTCGAGCTCTTCGTATTGATGCCAAAGTCCTTGCTTCGTATTCATCCGAGGTGATGTCCTTCGTATCCATCCGTTAACGTTTTTTTCCTTCTTTGTATCAGTCCCCGAGAGTGTCCTTCGTATCGATCAATAATTGATCGATACGAAATGCTCATCCAAATTCTTGTACCCATTGCTTCATTCTTCGTATCGATCCAGCCTTGAGCGAAATGAAGTGTATTGGCATACTTTGCCATTCAATTGATACGCACATATGAACTTCATATCAATCAACATGTTTCCTTCCTAAAGTCAACTAATCGATGCAAGGTGCATCGATACGAAATGCATCGATCCGAAGGCCGATCGATCCATACCAATGCAACAGTGATCGATACGAACGTATCGATGTGAAGCCATTTCTGATGAACATTGATCCACCCATAAATTGAGCATACGAACTCTGATTGACCTGAAATTTTAAATGTAGCCTTACCCAGCCTTGTTTATCATTCTCAATCGATCCCACCTTGATCGGAGTTTGGTCCAATTTTTACGGTATAAATCATAGCCTTGTTTCCAATCGATCTCCAATCCTAATATCCATATGTTTTAGCCAATTTG
Organism: Allium cepa; assembly: GCA_030765085.1. Taxonomy (NCBI): domain Eukaryota; kingdom Viridiplantae; phylum Streptophyta; class Magnoliopsida; order Asparagales; family Amaryllidaceae; genus Allium; species Allium cepa. Next base: position 761,527,507 of record CM060941.1, on the reverse strand, counting down.
TTGATACCCCGGCCTTATCCAAAAGGCGGTGTAACAAGTATCATAAATGAGGTTCGTGAGTAGTGATTAAAAACAAACGGAGCATGCCTATCACAATATATAAACTAATCATCTCATAGCGGAAAGAATAAATATAATATCAATATGGACTTATAATAGATTAATAAAATATCATATAAATAACACGTAAGGTCCATCATAATACATCATGTATCAAATCCATATACATCTTGTGTCATGATATAAATAGTCTAACATGTCAACAATCTAAAATACTAGATAGATATGATAATGACGATAATAGCCATCACACTAAAACTCGCCTCCGACTAGTAGAATCTCTCCTCTAAATCTACCTATTCAAGGAATAAATAACAAAACAGACAAAATAGAGAGGGTCGGACATAAAGTCTAGTGAAATTTATTTTTTTACTAATTTACATTATATCAATACGTCAATACATCATGTGTAATACAAATGGCATAATACAAGGTAATGAAACAATACCGCATCCAACAAGTTAGTATGCTACCATTTTGTTTATCAAAAGGACTTTAAACAAGTAACTCGAGACCAATAATCAAATAGTGTTATGTAATACTTGATAAGTCTAATAGCTACTAATAATCATCATGGCACTCAAACGGGACTTAACTGCCACATACTGGGTAAGTGGGACTTGCGTCTCCTAGTAAAGCCAAGATCCACTAAGTATGGTCATCAATGTAACACCAATACAACACTTTACAGCATCGTCCACCATCTACAATCGAATCAATCACAAATCAATGTACACGTGGCTAACCGCTGCCATTTTGTTTATCAAAAGGACTTTAGACAAGTAATACGGTACCAATAATCCTTGCTACAACATAGCCCGAGGTTCATAGCTCGTGTTACCAAGATCTAACATCTCTGATCACTGAATCGATGTAGCCTAACACAAACAATTAAGACAAGCATGCCTTGCTCTACAAATGTTCAAAAAACATCAAATCCTAAGGTCATAGACAAAAAATACAGAATTACTCCATATGCGCAACATCGTGTGGAATCGTATATCGTAATACTATCGTTGTCTCGTCTCGAAGCCAGTGAACGACTCTATAAAGCCACCATACTGATCGAATAACAATCCAGATCATCGCCATAGTATCTATATCGCCTACCATCCATCGCATTTTTCTAATATTAAGTGCTCGTTTCTAAACTCATCATATTGCACCATAGTCACTCCGGATCTTTTGAGCATCACGTGGCTCTCCAAAACGGAGCCGAAACCTTAATGTTTCATAACACAACCAACTTTTTAAACACACAATGGTTCGGACATCCGTTAAGAGGGTTCAGACATCTAACCTTGATTTTAGATGTTTAACCAAAAAATCCAACCGTTTGAATCACCCCATTTTTACACTGAAATAGTATGGGTTCTATTTCCTGTAATCCAAACGTCTGAACCTAAAACTCAAACGTCTAAACGTCGTGTTATGACCAGGGTTGAACTATGATGGAAGAATAAACCTCTTTCTCATTCGTTATTCTTTCTCTTATCTTCGACGTTTTGCTTCGTGTCACCAAAATGCTTCACATTAACATCACTCTGCTCAGATTCATTCCCTTATTATAAGTTGTTTGAAATTTGAACTAGTATTGCTTCATATTTGACGAACGACTTTAAGGCGATGAACCATTTCAACCAATCATTCAACTTTAACTACTCGACATTTATTCCAACTTCTACATTCACCAACAATGTCATTCATCAAAAGTCTTGACTCACCTCTGCTCATTCTACCATTTCCAAACCAAACCACTATTTAAACCAATCGACATACCAATAAATCATAACTAATAATATCATTTCTTAAGCTTTCTACACATTCATTATATGATTAAACACTTATAGATGTTCACTAAATCAATATTCTCAACTCTAAAATCTCAATTCAAGTCTATCCATCAAACCCTAGCTCAACCATCAAAGTTTAACAATAACATATAGCATATATAGTGATCATAGAGCATAGAAGATAAATCTCACTCACCAAATCTTATGAAATCCAAGCTTTAAATCAACTCAACCTTGAAGCTCTCTTGATTTCAAAAATCCAGCTCCAATCTTCATTAAAATGTCGACTTGATTAGTTAGAATTGTAGAGAATCTCCTGACTTGAATTTAGATATATTATTTGGAATTAACCATTAAAAATTAAGGAGTTAAGAAGGTTTTAATTTAAAGAAAATACAATCTCTCTTTCAGAGGAGGAAGAAGAAAGTAATGAATGAAGATGATGTTTCATTTCAGAAATATAAAGACCCAATTATGACTAAATTATCTTTTGCTTCTAACTTCTCTTTTCGTCTCTTTTTATCGTTTTATCTGATTTTAACAAACTTTATATGATTTTCATGCACAAGCGATGTTATGAATGCAATGTAATAGTTCTCGAGCCATAATTCATTCATTTTTTTAAAAATTCACTTTTTAATTCATTCGTTTAATTCAATTGAAATGATTTATCAACTGAATTGCTAAGCACAAAAATACAGGTCGATCGAGCATCCACTCTATCGATGATGTCGTAGTCCGTGCTCTTTAGGTTCTCCAATAATCTCTAATCGTCACCGCCATCTACTGTGAATGAAGAATCGTCTCGATACAAAGGAGTATCAGTCGAAAAGAAGAAAATGCAGTAGAGAATTAGGATTCAATTCCGTGTTAGTAACCGATAAAAGGATTAAGAAAGCGATTGGGTGTTCCTTTTCTTAAGGTATTCCCCTTGACATATATCTTTTTTTTTAAAGAATGGTTTTTCTTAACAATTCTTGGAATTCCTTTAACAATCTCCTTTATTGAAATAAACCGGTAACCAGTTAACCTTTTTTAAAGCAAAAAAAAAACTACATGAGAATAAAAATCAAACGCATCCAAAATGTAGAACAATTGAATACTTCCAAATACATAGGGATGAATGGTTCATTGAAGGTACACGAGCTACAAAGAATGGACCAACAATATGCTTAAATGACCATGGCACTTCACTTAATATAGCAACAAGTAAAAAATAACTTTTTCTTCTTATATCTATGTATAAAATTTATATCAAGTTGTTATTCTTATTAGTTGTGAAATATGATTCATAAATCATCATGGAAATATCATGTGTTGTATTTTAATTTATGTCGTTTTGTTCTAAGTGTGTGTATTTGTTTGCAAGTTTTGATCATAAAACGGTTCAAATGAAGAATTATAAGGTGCATTTTTCTACGTGAAAGAAGCATGTGAAAGGGCATATTGAAATGGGTACGAAAAGGGAAAATCTGAAGAAGAAGAAAATGGAATGCGTTGCTATACTGCGAAAGAGATAGTGAAAGGAAAATGATTGTTTGTATTTATTTATTTTAAATTGTTGTGCGTGTGCGTATTTGTTTGTAAGTTATGGGAAAAGACGGTTCAAATAAAGAATTATAGCGCGCGTTTTTCCAAAGTAAAAGAGGCATGCGAAAGGGCATGTCGAAATCAGCATGAAAGGGGAAAATCCGACGCAAAGGGAATGCAATGTTGTACTGCGAAAGAGACAATGAAATGGGGAATGATTTTTTGAATTTTTTTGTTTTTGTTTTTGTTTTCTTTAAATTGTTTTAAGTCTTTTGAATAAATGTTAATTGATATTAGGTATACATTAATATTAAAGCTGCAAAATTAAAAAATAGATACATTAGAAAAGAAATTGGTACATGAGAACTGAAAAAAAAGACAATCAACATTATACAAATACATGAAAGAAAACACAAAATCCTATGGATTAAGGTGGGATTCTATAAAGGGAACCATATATCGAAGAATGGTGAGCAAATTGTGCTAAAACGTTTGTGAGCAAAAATTCATGTATTCGTATAGTGTTGGTTCCCTTTATACCTAAATTGTGTTAAATACGTTGAATTTGTGAAACTTTTGAGATGAAGTGAAATATAATTAGTGTTGAAGTAGTGAAAAGAAGGCAATGTCATAGGGGATGGGGAGATAATCGATAGGGAAAATTAGACCCTTTATGGTCGACTGCGATGGACATGTTCAGTGCATTGAAAATCAACACCCAACTCACATCGAATGCATCGAAAATGACAACTAAGCATAAAAGACTAAAAGAATATACCAAATAGTCAAAACATAAAGACCCAATAGCATGTTCGTAAACAAAATGTGTTTGACAGTGGTGTTTCAACATGCTTATCTTTATTAATAGTTGGAACAGAAACACAAACTTTTGGTCCGACCGTGAAGCTCCAAAAATACCTGTACATGTATTTGTTCATTAATAGTCATAATAATAGTTATAATACATTTGATGTCATTTTTTTGACATCGGAGTAAAATATCAAAAATATCTCTCTATAGATATTACCAAAAACAGGAAAATTAGCACAAGGACAAACTTAGAAAAAATTTAGGCTGAAGGATACCAAGTTTATCTTTTAGACTAAAGGGCAATGCTAATTATAGCTAGCATTTTTTATAGTGTAAAACCGAATATAATGCTAGATATAACTAGCATTTTGTATAGTGTAAAAGTTGAATATAATGTTAATCATAACTAGCATTTGTCCTTCAGCCTAAAAATGAAACTTGGTGTCTTTCAGCCTAATTTTTTTTCAAAATTTATCATTTTCCTTAATTTCCTCTATCAAAAATTAGTATCACTTAAAAATATGATCTAACAATTAAACTTCCTTTACAACTTTAGAATTTCATCTATAAATATTTACCAAGTCTTAATATCACTTAAAAATGGAATCTAATAAATAAAATACTTTACAAATTCAATTTTTTTATTAATTAATAATATAAATAAAATTTTAAACTAACAGAAAAATTAGATATTGAAAATTAAAAATAAAAATTCAAATTAGCTACATATGATTCGACACTTAAATATGCTAAATATTTATGGAAATTATTTTCTTTTGACCGTAATAAACAAATATAATTTGTAGAAAAACAATTTAGGTGCTTTCATCATGCGCGAAGCACGTGTCGTAACGCTCGTATAGATAACTAGTATAAAATCATTGTTACCACAAATATGGCTATAGTACCTCTTTTAATTATTAAACAAAAATTCCAACTCTACTCTCCGCTAACAAAGTATCTCTATACACTCGCTATCTCAAATTATCGTTATAACTAAATATTAAATTTTATAATGATCCAAACAGCCTATTTATCATTAGAATCTGGTCGTTCTTCATACAACAATAGGTTGTGGGTCAATAATCCTTTGAGTTAAATATTCTAGGACACTACGATGAATTGATCAAATTTTCACCATTTTAAAAGCAGTGTTGGATCTATGATTATTCAAAGATTTGAAAATATTTTGTAAAAAATACAAGCCTTATAGTGTAAATGCATAATGTATAGAGTGTACTACATATGTGGTAGTGATTAGTTTAGAATTTTGGAACTGGTAAGAACATTACTATCATTACTGTAAAATCCAAATATAAAAATCCTATCGCATATGTTGTTAGGAGTGACTCGAGTAGTCTGAGAGGGATGATCCATCATAAGTGGTAATTTTCCACAAGTGGTAATTTTCCTGCAGCTATGGCATGCACTAAAAAAATTCTGACCCTGTAGGTGTAGATGCAAAAGGTTCTGGTTTCAGGCTGGAGCTAGTACAGATTATCGAGGATATACATATCATTCATCAAGATAATTACTTCAAAATATTGGACTAGAAATAACATATATTAGTAATAAAATCTAGCTAAAGGTTTGTAGTAGGAAGGAATAGTGTATTACTCCATCAGGGTAGACAGGCTTCGCCTGGTTCTTTGGATTATACATACACACACATCTACATTCCTACAACCTATTGAATTATGCAATTCGAAATCAAACAAAAAATTGTATGCATGTTCTCGCATGACTTGGAATCATCTGTAAAATAATTTGGTTAATTTTGTTGATACTAGTAATTCAAAATAACTTCTTCATATTAAAGTTGTTAAATCGGGGTGCAAAACCGTTGATTTAGCGGGTGTAGCGGAAAATAGCGGATCTTTAAACGGATCTACTACTCAATAAAGCAAACTGAAAAAACATAATAATCGAAGTGTGTTAAGCTCTTCAACGGGGATTTAACTGCATAGATCATAACGAAATAGATATTTCAAATCAATGGTTTAGTTATACATTTAATATTTCATATTGACTTATAATTTTGAGCACATTAACTTCGAAATGTTCTCATTTTTTGTAGAGATGATGTTCAAAAACATAAATTGAACATCTTCAGATTTTTGTAACATTTTGAATAGTGTAACTCAATATATGATAAGGGTTGCCTAAGGGCTACTCCAAAAGAGACATGTAATGAAATCTTCGTCACATACACACGTGCGCACAGATACGACACACACTTATTTAGACATGACATCCTGAGTTGCTGTTATAGTTACTTGTCAAAAACTAGGTACTTTTTGCATGTGTACCTCATGTGCATTATCATAAACTATTAGTTCCACAAATGCACTACAAATGTATGTTAATAATAAACTACCCAATGGAGGAAAACCCACCAATAACCTATTAAAAGCAAAGTTTACTAATTACTACATTAAAAGCAACCAGAGTCGGTTCTAAAAGTTTTAGTACCTAAAGTCAGTTGCAAATCAAGACTCTTATACAAGTGCTAGTTTTATTAAAATAATTGAAGCATTGAAATAATTTACGTAGGTCAACACTAGTAAATAAAGAATAAAATAAGATAACTCTCTTCATGATACTAGTACTAACTCAAATACAACAAAATTATTCACACTCAGCAATTTGAAGGAAATATTATCTTGTATCGATATATTTGACAGCAAACAAACTAATTTATCATCAATTTAAGCATATAAATCAATTATATCGTAGTATTTGTTAAATTCATAACATGAAATCAATATCCACTTATTCCAATTTTAAATAAACATAAAAACTCTATTTCTTTTTTCTTTTTTTTGATTTTGAAATTCAAAAAATTACAAATTGAGATATAAGTATATTAGTATATTACCTCATTGCAAGCCTAGAATAGTAACTTCAAAATTTTAAAATGTATGCTATCATATGTTAACTATGCTATTTTCTGGTATATATTTGAATAATATGCATTCCTCATGATTATATATAGAAAATTTGGGATACAATTGTGATGAAGTTAGCATACTTCATTTGAGTCTGAACGGTAATTAGTTTTTGAAGATTCAATCCAAGCATCAAACTTGAATTACCCAACCTCCAACATCAAACTACATTGATTTCATATTAACAACAAGCCATATTTGATTTTCAAGTAGTAACTACCTAAACTTCATCAGCAAACTCTGCACATCACTCCAATTTCTTATTTCAGATAAACTGGAATCAGTTCAAGCAACAGACTCAAATAACTTAATTTTGAACTCAATTCAAATAATAACCTCAAAAACAACATTAACCTAATCCAGTTCAAACAGGAAGCACAAAAGAAAATTGATTTTCAAAATACCTAATGTGAGGTAGCGGCATGAGACAAAGGATGGAGTCGTCGTTTGAGGCAGAGTTGAGGCGCTAGGGTTTTATGGAGGAATCGAGGCGAAGTTGAATTGTGTGAGCTGAGATTTTCAGCGGTATGCGATTTTTTAGGAACTATATGTTGTGATGCCCTTAAAAACAGCTGCTTTTGCTTCTTTGGGCCAAGACGGCCTTGTAAGAAACATATGCAAATGGTACACAACTATTATGAGAACATTTGAGAGAATACACAAGGTGAATAAAACTAGGCATTTGGATATTCATTATTTAATAGTTGGAATCACAATGTATTAGGAACCAAAAAAAGATGTGTATTTTTTATTACAATAATGAATTGACAAACAATTTTTTGTCTTGTTTTTCTTTTCTTTTTTGGGTTCAACAATTTATTGCCGAATAAGCAAACATTCAAAATTTTCAAAAATTTGTAATTTTATTTAAGGATAGTTTAACTCACATCCCTATTAAGTTTCAAAATAGAGAAAACGTCTCCAAAATAAACTTACGTTTCTAGTCCCTATTTTCAAATTCGTCTGTGCCAAAAGACTGAAACACCCTTTACGTTTTTAGTATTTCAAACGCGTATAATTTTCTGTAGAAGCATCATACCAGCATAGCATTTTCATCAAAAAAATCATAAATTTTACAATCTTTAAAATGAGATCCATTGTTGATACCAAAAAATCATATTTGTAGTAAGGCTACAATTATTCCATATATTTGCAAAAAATTCTGCAATTTTTGAAAAACATTAATTTTTCTTCAAATGCCATTAATTATTCTATATAATTACAGAATTTTATACAATTATATGGAACAATTCAGACTTTTATGCAATTATATGAAATAATTAAAGACTTCTCTGCTATTATTACATATAATTACCGACTTTTCTACAGTTATTCCATATACTTGACATTTTCTGCAGTTATATAAGATAATCATTAATTTTTCTTCAAACGTCAGCAATTATTTCGTATAATTGTAGACTTCTATGAAATTATATAGAATAATGCAAACTTTTACGCAATTATATGGGATAATTACAGACTTCTCTATTATTATTCCGTTACTTGTCATTTTCTTCAATTATATGAAATAATCAACAATTTTCTTCAAATGTCAGCAATTATTCCATATAATTGCAGACTTTATGCAATTCAGTGGAATAATTGCAAACTTTCTACTATCATTTCATACAATTGCAGACTTTTATGCAATTAAATGGAATAATTGCAGACTTTTCTGCAATTATTCCAAGTAATCGCAGAAAAGTGCAATTATACCATATAATTGCAGACTTTGCAGCAATTATTGCATATAATTGCTGAATTGCTACAATCATACCATATAATTGCAAAAAATTTGAAAACGTCATTTTATTAATTTTTCGAGGCTCCGCCCCGAACCCTGCCATCGGACAGGGGCACGCTGCCCCTGTAAATCCCCAGCCAACTCAGCGTGGAGTTGGATCAGCGAATAACTTGGCATGTCGTTGTTTTTACATATGCATAATGTCACTCATTAGAAAGATAATAAAATTTATCATTTAATGGTGAAAACGGTTTGTTAATCCATCGTTTCCACAAAAAGTTATTGCGTTTTAAAATTTGATTATTAATGAGGAGCAAATTTTAATTATGGATGTGAGAATAAAATTCACATATGAAGAGCTAACGTACGAAGGCAACTCTATATACATTATTATATTTTTCTACATGAAGCAAGAAGAAATGAATAGAAGGACAGAAAAGAGTTGAGGTAAGAAACAAACCAGTGAATGAAACAGATCAACTAATATGGAAAAGGTAGGAATAGTGATAGTCAGCAATAGTAAATTTTCGGGAATTGAAAAAGCTATTATCTATTGCTTATCAACCGGTGGACAATTAAATGGCCATAGGGAGACCAAAAGCTCAAAACGGGTACCGATACGGTTAATCATTTCACAGATTTCACCACGTTCCGAACACCAAAATTGATAAAGGAATATACTACAGAGATTAGCACGACGAGACAAACAGAATGATATATAGATATTAATGATACGACCATTGTATTGAAACTCGATTTTCACTGCCAAAATGCTGCTAAAACGCCGAAATAAGATAAACCGGGCTGGAGCAGTCCAAATTTGACGAAATGTAATTTGACATCTCACTCAAAAAATGATGTACATTTTTCTTATATAAAAAAATATTTTGATTCCAAATATATTTTATTTTCATCAATTTAACTTATTCTGAATTAAAATAAATTGAAATTTCACAACCAAACAAACTGATATAATTTCTGACGAAAAATCTACCACTGGTTATGCTTCGATTGACGCATACCAAATATCAAATTTTCATCGCTTGAATTTAATTATTTGATTTCATGAGAAATTTAATTAATTATGTTATTAAGAATCGTTAAAATTACCAGGCAGTTACACTCTCCCCCACTTAAAACTTTTCGTCCCCGAAAAGGAATGAGATACAAGAATAGAAGCAAACAGAAGGATAAGATATATTCGAAATACATGCTACCAGATACAACACTTAATTCTAAACCATATAAATTTCATTGATATTATTATTATCATTCTAATTAACTCATTTTCAGTTAATTTACATTCATATCTAATTTATTTATGTTCATTTAGTTTAGTCATTCACATAGTATATTTCCTCTATTGTCAATATTACTTAGTTAACCCTTCAACAGATTTATTTAAGTTTAATATTAACACTCCATATTTATTTTCTTAAATAGCATTCTTTTTTTATTATTTAATTTATTTCACTTAATATATTTTGTAACATAGATTAAGTGTATAAACATTTATTATAACCACTCAACCTTTATTTATAAATTTTCCTAATACATGTTCACATTAACATAAACCTTTGAATATTTCAGGTAAGTTATATATGTTTTAGAATGCAATTGAGTATTATACAAATAAATTTTATCATAGTTCAATCGTTTCAAGTCGTTTCAATTTCATTTCTCATTTTAGTTACTCCAATTATTCAAAATTTTGCTTCATTTCAATAATTGAAAACCATCATTTAATATAAGACTTAAGAATTAAATTTATGGTTTCACTTCAAACCATTGAAATAAACATATACATATACATATATATATATATGTATGTATGTATGTATGTTTGTATGTATGTATGTATGTATATATATATTGTACATCAAATCGTACTCAAGATATTCAAATCAAATCATGTTTTCAAAGAAAAAATGTAGCAAAGCTACTAAATGATCTTCCCATTTTGAGACTCGAAAATGAATGTCGATGATGCTGCAGTCATCGTTGAAATTATATTCCAGCTATATATAGGAGAGTACCGACTTACTTCTTTTAAAATTCTTGGGAAACAATTTCCATTCGAATATATTTTCAAATACTATATTTTCAAAACTCTGGAAACCAAATTCTGGGAAAGCACAGGAAATTTAAATCTCAAATCCCTAATTTAAATTCATTTCACTTGCAAATCATATTTGTAAACCATGGTTATAAAATTTCATCTCCTTATAACATACAATAATAGTTAATGGTGTAAGAAATGTTGACAAAATAATAAATGAAAATCTAGTATTATCATTTCTAACAACTAATTCATTTAACTATTTAGTTTCAGAAAACTATACTTTTATATATAAAATATAGCCATACATAAAATTATTTCATTTACCAATTTCGAAAACAATATTGTGTCAGTTTGCTATGTTCAAGTGTTTTGCAATTCCCATCAATGGCGTTGGCCAAACGAATCGATCAAAACCCAAAACTCAAATTAACAACTCAAACAACACAATATAAAATGTTTTATATCAATAACAAATACGTTCTCTCATAGGTAGATTCAAGAATGGATTCAAATTTAAAGGGACCCTAATCAATGAGGATCTAACTAAGAAGATAGGCTCGAAAGGAAGACAAGATAATTAAATTATAAAAGAGGAAAAATGGATAGACTTCGATTAATCACGGCGACCTTAACACGGTCAACCGAGACTTGGAAAAACGAGAGTATCATTAACGAAATGGGGACAACTTGTTGAGAACATCATGGAAAACGCGATTCATGAGATCGACAAAAGGCAGGAGCGTTGGTTAATCAAAAGGCATGACTAACCGTTCATAAAAACCATTCGTCCAGGAGGAAGGGCAACAGGTCGAGCTCAAGGAGTAAGATCAATGCGGTATTCAATTTCTCGCTTAGGGTAAAGTAGTAACTTCACCAAAAAATAGGATAATCTCTGACTATTGGAGTGGAGTCAAGATCACTAGGCCGAGAATAAAGCTTTACAAGAGATAAAAGCAAAACCGAGGACAAAGAAATCTTCGATAAATCGACGCCTATTGTAGAGGAGTTTCACCCCTACACAAATCATACTAAGGTTAGCGGGACCGCCGATGGGATTAGTCACACGTAAGGATGGAGTTGCCAATTGATGTTTCAAGATGTACTCGAATTTATTACATAGATCAACAGAAATAAAGCTATGGGATGCTTCAATGCCAAGAAGAACACGAAAGGAAAAGACATGAATGTATTATAGAACAAAGAAATAGTTCCAAAATTCAAAAGAAATCCCATTCTAGGAGGATCCTAACGAAGAATTTCAAGCTCGAACGAAGATGATTCTGAAATTAATTTTTACTCATTCTATGGTATTACTATCCTACCTATAATAAGTTTTTACTCCATATGCTAAGTTTTGCCTAAACCTGAGCTCTAATACGACCTGTTATTTCGAACCGTTCAAATTAACAATCATCTAAACATGCCATACTTGAATTGCTAAAAACAACAGATTGTTAATTTATATTTGGCAAAAATTAGCGTATACAGTAAATAAAATCAATCATAGAATCACAGACATAGAGTATTATAACAATAAGCAGCGGAATAGATAAATAGTAGTTCATGAAGATACTACATAAAATCAGAGTTTGAAACAAATACAATAGCAAATCTCAAGCACAAAGGAATCTCTAATACGTAAGCAATGACAAGTCTGAACATAAACCACTAGAATAAACTAAAAGCTGAATAGATAAAATTAGATCTCTAAAAAAAGCTCCAAGCTCCAAAGGTGAGTCTCAATGTTGTGGCACTTAGTCTGACCCGAGCATAAAGCAGAACACAAAACACTCGAGTCAGGACTAACATTCTTATACAAGTGAAATGTCAAGTGGAATGCAATACAACTTAGAGGATTTTGGGATTCCATCCCTTAAGGTCCGTTAAACTATCTACATACATAGTACAATATGCTACATGGATAATGTCTACAGTAAAGTAAAATATTAAAATAGCATTAAGGCGTTGCCCATATCCACCTTAACATATTTTTATATAAATGTCGTAGTCTATACGGTACTGTAAACTCCACCAAACTGGTGGGCTATCAGAGAGCACTCCATAAGAACAACACAAACCAAACTCGTAGAAGGCGCGATAAGTCATGTGACAAGGTATGCGAGGCAAGTTAGGGTAGGATTCTACTGTTTTGCAGAACCGGGCTGGTGGTAACGCATAGCATCTACTTCCGCCCACCTCGAGACACACTCCCAAAATAAAAGGTGCACCCAATCAAATCACAAAGTAATAGAATAATATCGAAAAAGCATGCTCAATCGAAGGTGCGACGTCACTTGTCCCATGTATAACTCCTGATTTACTCACACCAAGTTGACCCAAGGGCATTAGGGCTGCGTTTATACCTCATACATATGTTCGCCAAATCATCTTACTTCGTTCTGGAATCTCCACCACATGCACAGTTGTTAAAGTGGTTTTCGGTGTTGGCAGAGAGTATTACAATATCTGATCACAGTCTCTTTAATAACCAACCGCTTATTTCACACAGTGGTCATATTCATAATTCATTACAAAATATCATATTCATGTCAAAATCATATCACTTCCAAACTTTTATTCACTTTAGAAATCATATCGCTTTAAATCTAATTCATTTCCAAAACTTTTACCATGAAATAGTTTAGACCATCGTATCAAAGTATTTGCATTTAAATACATTAAATCTAAATCATAACAGTTCCAACTTAAATAGTTCAAATATCGAAAGTAGTTTATAGAAAAACAGTTTACATATTAGAAATAGTTTATATTATAAAATAAGTTATAGATAAAAATAGTTTATATATTAAAATAATTTATATATTAAAAAGAGTTTATATCGAAAATAGTTTCAAATTAGAATTGTTTCTTCTAATTTCACAAATCAATTCAAATCAACTTAGTTCCAAAATTCAATTCAAATCAATATCAGTTCCACAATTTCGATTAAAGGGTTAAGGGTTCAATTCAAATTCTTGATAAAACCACTTTTTAATTTATAGATTCAAATACAGGATTGACTTGCGAATTTAAAACACTTCCAATTCAATAGGTTTCAAGGATTGAATATGCAAACATTTACGACTTAATTTGATAAATTTCATTTATATTCCAAATTCTACTTTAATTTTATTTAAATTTGAATATATTCAATTAATAATATTTATAATAACATTTAAATAAAATCTCAAATTACAAATTTAAATCAAAATTAAACATGTAACTTCAATTACATTTAATTCTAAAACATCACCTAAACACTTTTATAAACATAAACATTTAAAAAAATCTTAAATTACACGTTTAAATCAAAACTAAATATTCAATTTCAGTTTATTTAAATTCAAAAATATTCATTTAGTCACCTTTAATCGAAAATCAAGTGATCGTATCTTTAAAATCTCAAAACCAATAAGTCTAAATCAATTCTTAACAAATTATATTACAAATCAACTTTAATTTAAACTTCCAACCTTAATTTATTAAAGCTATTACAAAATAAGTTTTCAAAAAAAAATATAAATATAAATATATATAAATACTTAAAACATATCTTACATACAAATATTAGTTAAATTAAATTCTTATTATATATTAGTGTATTAATTATTATTAAGTCTATTTTAAATCATATTATATATATTTAAAAATAATAAAATTATAAGTAAAATCTCAAAATTTACATTTCTCAATACTTAACTTATAAATTTGAAATTTCAAAAACATATAAAAATCTAAATTTTCACATATATTAAAATAAATCTTTATATTATATTTAAAATCAGTATTTATTTAAAACCCATATATTTCCTTTCAAAATCTTGGAAATCATTTTTTAAAAATAGACCAACAGTGTCCGCATATAATTTTCTATCCTATGGTCATGTGATACAGATATTTATCATTTCAATCCGCAATAATTTAATATTTACGGGTATATATCATTTCAACTCACAATCTCAAAATCAAAATCAATAAAATTACTTGGGTTTATCATTTCAACCTATAATGATTTTCCCTAATCTATAATATCGTTCGGGTATGTATCATTTCAACCCATAGAGAATTCCTAAACTATAAGGGAACTTGCAGTGTGAAAATAATATATAATAGCATGCATATCAATAGCAGGCATATATCACAAATAACAATTTAAATATAATATATTTCAGCAGGTTATGGTGTCACATGTCAATTAATACAAGTAAACAATTGCAGAACATATCATATCATATCCAATGATCAAATTACCAACAAATCCAAATTTAACAACATATTTAAAATGTTATTACATGTGAAATCAATTTACTGAATATAAGAATGTCAATCATGAGTGATCGCTCACCTTTCGAAGCTTGGAGAAAACAATGAGAATGAAAAGCACGGATATGCAAGAACAAGCTAGAGTTGCGGAAAAAATCTCCGGACAACAACGAAAACAAGCAAAGCAAGGTGGACGAACTTGGATTTAATGAAGATACAATATGTATATTATATCCTTTTTCTAAAATCAATATTCAATTTAAAACACATATTTAAAATAAAAATCCTCATATTATTTATTTTAAAAATCAACATTTATTAAAATCCATATTTTCTCAAAATTCTTCAAATAAATATTTAAACACGATAATATATTAAAGTTATTAAAAAAATCTATTTTAAAAATATTAACATAAATTTAATAAACGCCTTCAAACATATCATATATATACTTTTTTTCCAAACAAATATTATTCACGAGCTATATACATACTTACAAAAGATTATATATATACTCACTATATAAATATATTTCTTTAACATGGAGAGAAACTGCTGCTGTTATTAGGCCAGGGGAGAGTTTCTGGTTGGCGAACTAGTGGTGTGGAGATCGGGTTCTGGTGGGTCTACGAGAAGATAGGTGGCGCGCTCGATTATGGACATATGGAGGGGAGGCAGGAGGGGTTTCCGGTGTGTTCGGCTGGAAAGGGTTGTACGGGTCTGAGGAGCAGCTTGTAGTGGCTGGTCAGGGGTTCTACTGGAGGAGCGATGGGTGGTTGATGAGCATGTGCGTGCTTGGGTGTGGGCTGTGCTTGTTGGAGATAGGCCGAGGCAAAGGAGGAGTGACAGGCTCGGGTAGAAGGCTTGCGAGGTCGGAGCAAGGTGTAGCAGGCGCGGCTTCGATGATGGGTTCAAGGTGGCAGGTTGATGTAAGGACAGAGGGGAGCGGAGAAAAGTGGTGGCAAGCACGGCTATTGCCTATGCATGGAGGCTTAAGGTGATGAGATATGTGGAGCTGCCGAGGAGGAATGGTTAAGCGGATCTAAGGACGGCGGGGACGAGGCAGAGTCTGGATGTGGTGTGCGTGCTCATGTCGAAGGGAGGTGATGGGAAGGTCGGTGTGAGGTGGAGGTCAGTGGGCGGTGGAGGAAAACGTGGAAGGGACTCGAAAATGGCGAGCAAAAAATGAAAAGGAATGACCACATTCTTTCTCGGAGCAATACGAATGAATTCCGAAAGCAAGTACTAAGGCAACTCTATATACATTTTTTTTCTATATGAAGCAAGAAGAAATGAACAGAAGGATGGAGAAGAGTTGAGGTAAGAAACGAACCAGTGAATGAAATAGGTCAACTAATATGGAAAAGGTGGGAATAGTAGTAGGAATAGCAATAGTCAGCAATAATAAATTTTTAGGAATTGAAAAAGGCTATTGTCTATTGGTTTTCAATCGGTGGACAATTAAATGGCCATAGGGAGACCAAAAGCTCAAAACGGGTACCGATATGGCTAACCGTTTTGAAGATTTCGCCACATACCGCACACCGAAATTGACAAATGAATTTACTGTGGTGATCGGCATGACAAGACGAACTAAATTTTACACAGATATTAGATATATGATCATGCTATCGAAACTCGATTTTTGCTGCCAAAATGCTGCTAAAACGCCGGAAGTAAGATAAATATGGCTAGAGCAGTCCAAATTTAACGAAACAAAATATGACTTCTTACTCAGGAAATGATTTACATTTTTCTTATATAATAAATATTCCAATTCCAAAAATATTTTATTTTTATCAATTTAACTGATTTTCAATTAAAATAAACTGAAATTTCACAACCAAATAAACTGATATAATTTCTGATGAAAATCTGTCACTTGTTGTGCTTCGATAGATGCATACGAAATATCAAGTTGTCATTGCTAAAATTTAATTGTTTAGTTCATGAAAAATTTAGTTAATTACATTACTAAAAATCATTAAAATTACCGGGTCGTTGCACTTCTTCAGATCAATTGAAGAATTTGGATGCTGACTTTATACTTAACAAGAAGCGTATTACAAAATCTTGTGGACCAAAGAGTTTCAAGTTAATCACAAATAATAGTTTTGAATGTCTTGAATATTTAAAAGATTTGGAACTTGCTTCAAAGTCTCGATTTGCGATTGATGACGAGGTTGTTGTTTCTCATGAATTACTATCCAATTGTGCATTGGTTCCTCTCTATGCACAGATGTCAGAGGATAGATTATCTGAAGTTTAGGTGGAAGCTCTAAATAGGAGTGATGATTTAGATATGGTATGATTTAAAGGTGACACAATGGTTGGAGATAACATTTCAGATAATTCGAAATGTCTAATTTAGTTGCAGTATGAGGATTATAATGTAAAAGTTAAAGATGTTGATTTTCTTTGGTTAATAATGAAATGGTTTTGGTTAACTATCAGTATGATTCTGGTACAAATTCATCAACGGTGGTTGACTTAGAGGTTCATGTTGTTGAATTAGTTAATATGCAGTCAAGTACAGAGAAGGGGGATAAAAATCTCTTTTGGTCATGATGGAATGTGTTGTCAAGCTGGGTGGTTTGTAGATGATTCGCAGTTTGTACATAAGTATCATTATGCATGTATATTATCTCAGTGTGCTTCTTTTGGGGAACGTTGGTCTACTGTCAATATTTCTCATGGTGATGATTTGAGAGGGGTCGGTTTAACTGATCAAGTTGATATAGATAGGAAGCCGGAGGTGAATGATTCAGCTGACATTCATAATGAAAAGATGGGTTCAGATATTCTTCATATAAAGGACGTAGAGTCTCACATTGAGGTTGAAAGAGGCATATTAATTGCTGATTTGGCAGTGAGCAACGAATTTGTTAACAATTCGAGTGGAGAGTTAAAGAATTCTGTACTTAACCGCCCACCATTTATATCATATGTTCAATCTAGTGTTATCAGCAACAAATCTACATCTCGTTATCCTTCATTGAGGAGAGGTAGGCGTAGGAAGTCTGTGGTTGTTGGTGGATCTGTACGACATAGTGCAAGTATCCGTAGTTGTCAGCATCAGTCTATGGGTGAGTTACCTAATTCGAGTATAACGAGTGATGCTATGAATTCAGTCTCAGTTATGATTTCCGATTTGGGTAGTACGTATTCATCATATGTTTTAGGTAATTTGTCTTTTTTTGAGTTTATTAGTTAGCTAGAGATACCGCTTTTGCTTTTTTTGATATTGAGATAGATTTAGCATATATTAGAAGTAGGGAATTTGATAGGGTTAGATCTTTTGGTTTATGAGGATCATTAGTTGTAATATCAGAAGATTGCACGATTTAAATAATGTGATAAAATAAGAAGTTTTTTAAAGACTATTTCTATTGACATTGTACTTTTACAAGAAACTAAAATTGAATGCCTCAATACTCGTTTTATTGAAGATGAGGTGGTTATCATTTCAGAAAATGGGCTAATTTACCTTCTGTTGCGCTTCTGGGGGTTTACTTATTGGGCGGAGTGATTATTCATTTAAATTGCTACAATGTATTTCCAAGCAACACTCTCTGTATATTATTCTCATTAATCTTAGTGATAATTCTATTTTAAATATTTCTAATGTTTATGGGCCAAATTCAGAAACGGGTCGTTGGATTCTATGGAGTGAATGTCTACAATTTAGATCTCTAGCTCCTGGTTCTTGGATTTTGAGGGGTGATTTTAATGTTACGCATTTTATAGGTGAGCATTCACCATGAGAAAGTGACCTCTCTGCTATAGAGGAATTGGACCAATTTATTATTAATTCTAATTTGATTGAAAATACTCTTTCTAATAGAGAATTTACTTTGAGTAATACCAGAGAACCCCCTTCCATGGCTCTTCTTGATAGGTTTTTCATTAGTGGTGAAATAGAGGATAAGTTTCTTATTCTTAGAGTTTCTGGTTTGCCATGCACTTATTCTGATCACTGTCCTATTATTCTTATGAGTGATCAATATAGAGTTATTATTAGATCTTTCAAATTCGAAAAAATGTGGTTATTAGAATCCAATTTTTGAATTTAATTAAAAATAAATGGATTTCAATGAACTTTTATAATATTAAAAATATAGATAATTCTGCAAAAAAAAATTGTTTTAAAACTTAGGAGGCTTCGAAACTTTCTTAAAAATTGGAGTAAGAATGTTTTTGACAGTATTAAAATTAAAAAAGAAAATATTCTTTCCAAAATGCTTAAAATAAACAAGATAGAAGAAATTAGACAACTAAATATATGTGAGCGTAATGTTCTTGCTAATTTGAAAGAAGAGCTTAATTCAATTTTAGAGAAAGAGGAGGTTATGTTGAAACAGAAATCTAGAATTCAATGGATTAATGAAGGTGATAATAATACCAATATTTTTCAAATATGGCTAATGGTAGAAAATGTAGCAATATGATTAATTCTATTTTTGTGAATAATGAGGAATTGGTCGATCAAAGAGATTTTAATAAGGATTTTACCGACTATTATAGAGATATTTTCAGTAATAAAATTAAGCATAGGATTTATGCCAAATGGAATAAACTTTATCCTCCTGATGCTAGCATCGACCTTTCTGAGTTTGATAATCCTTTTTTTGAAGAGGAACTTTTGAAAGCTATTAATGACATGCCTAGTGATAAATCCTCTGGTTTTGATGGGTTCCCTATTTTCCTTTATAGAAGTTTTTAGAATGTTTTAAAATTCAATTTAATTAGCATGTTTAACGATTTCTATAATGGAAAATTGCAATTAGGAAGATTCAATATTGCAAATGTTATCTTATAGCACAAAAAATCGAAGCAAATAATTTAAAAGATTTTAGACCTATTTCTTTAATTAATTGTTCTGTTAAAATTATTTTTAAGGCTTTAACTAACAGACTTAGTAAAAAAAGAATGGTTTAATTGAATGTTCTCAAACTGCTTTTATTAAGGGGAGAAATATCACTGGTGGGGTGGCTGTAGTGCAAGAATACAGTAACAACCATGGTTTTGGTGATTACCTGTAAATATTAAATTATAACGGTGGTTATAATTTAATTTTAAGAAAATAAAAACAAATTGGAGATTTAAATTGTTTATTTGGGATAAACAAGGGATTTTAGAAATAAAATGTTAAATTAAAGTTTTAGAAACTTTATCTTGATTGTTTGAGAAGAAAATGAGTGAAATATGATTTTTCATTTGAGATAATGTAATAGTTCTAGTAATTGTTGCCAAAAATTTCTTTTAATAATTTTTAAAGGAAGTATTTGATTTTTATAAGTGTATATTATAAATAAAAGAAGAAATTTGGTTTAAAATAAGTTTTGATTAAAAAAATGATGTTAAAATGGTTTGTTATATTTATTACACAAGAAAATAATTTTTGTGCAATTTTTGGAGTTAAAAATAGAGTTTTGTGTAAATATTTGTGTAAAATGGTTATTTATTTAAAAATAAGAGTTTTAAATGATAAAAATATTTTTATAACTAAAATTATCTTTTTATTAATTGAAAAATATCTTATTAAACATGAAAATGTGTTTGTGTAAATTTTAATGTGAAGAAATATTGTTGAAATTTATTGTTTTGAATTGTTTACATAAGTATATGTGTGATTAGTGATAAATTAGGTTTTATTTTGGTTAATTAATTCTTTTGTTTTGGGTCTAAGACCATTAACCTGTTCTAGCCTGATGTGAGAAGTGTTTCTCTTCTTTTCACTTCAGCATGTTCACTTTCAGTATACTGTAAAACAAACAAAAGAAGAAAATTATTCCTCTCTTAAAACCTAGACTTTAAAATCTCCAATTTATTCAACAATTTGCTCTTATTAATCAGTCTAAAGCTAATTTCAACAGGTAATCAACTCCAAACAAAGATTATTTCATCAAATTTTGATTTTGAGATTTTTATTGTCTGTAATCTCTTCTTTTGGGTTTGCATGCTTATGTTTTTCACTTTTACCGGTTATTGAAGCTCTTTTGAAGCTAAAGCTTGCACCTTTTATCCGATTTCACTTGTAGCTCAAGTATTTTGTAAGGTGGGTGTCAAAACTCACAAACGCTAGTTGAAGCGAAGCTTCAAAATGCCAAAATCTAAGCAAAAATAGCTTCAGTATATTGATTTTATGTTCAAGTTTGGTTTCTGTGAAAACTGAGTTTGGGTATCACTTTGCCTCATTTTATTCCAATTCCGGCAACGAAATGCTGCCGGATTTTCTTTAGTTGATAGTGTGTGTGTTGTAGTATATGTATGCCAAATTTCATTGCAAAACATATTCATTTGATACCTAAAAACTGCATTGCAAAATCAATATGAGCATTGTAATTCACCTGTACATATTTCTGTTTTCTGAGCTGTTGCAAAATGGCCTAAGTCCAAATTTGAGACAACGTATCTTTTCATTTCCTGTCGGAATTCACTGATTCTTTTTTATTTGAAAGTTGAAGTTTTCTACTATGTGCATACCAATTTCGGTTCAATCAGAGGTCATTTGGTCACCTATTTCATGTGTGAAAGTTGAACCAAGAGGGTTTTCAGACCTGGGTAGAATTCAACATGGCCTGAGTCCATGTTTGGAATTCCATATCTTTATTATTTCATGTCGGAATTCTGTGAATATTTTTCCAGTTCATAGATAAATTGTTCTACTTTGAATGTATCAAATTTCAGACCATTACGAGGTAATTAAGTCATTCCACTTATGTCTGAAAGTTGAACCCGAAGAAGATTTCAGACCTATATATTGTTTTTGGCCTGTACATTTTTGTGTTCTGCCTTGTTTTCTAATCCGTTTTTCGACTTCTGCATCTTGTTTTTGTGATATTTCTGAACCATTTTGAAGGCCATGAAGCCTATCAATAGGCGAGCCAAAATTTTGGTGGATTTGTGATTCAAAACGAATCGATTTTTGAGATGTTTTCGAATGTCGGTTTTGGTGTTTATCGATGATTTTTCTTTGATTTCGAGCACGGATTTTTCTAAATAATTTTGAAATAATTTTTAGAATAAATTGGCTTTTGAAATAATTATTATATAATATTTTCAAATTATTTTCAAGCTATAGAATATATAAATTCTCTATAATAAGGGAATTTTCAAAGTTTGTTTTCAAAAACGATTTCAAAAAATTGTTTTAAAAGCTTGTTTTCTCAAATTATTTTATATATAAAATACTTTCTTTGCACTATTCAAGGGAATGAGAAGGAGAATTAAATGATTTAGTAAAACTTGTGGTATGGGACACGTGCGTTTATCTTATCGATTAATTCCTGACTCGTCTGTTTGATCATTTTGACCTTTGGTTCATATTTGCCGATGAGATGAGGCAAATATTTTTACTGCTTTCTAGTGTGGCATTTTCTAGCGGTTAGTAAACCGTTAAGTGCGAAAGTGCAATGACCCAGAATTTTGGCAATTTGAAATTCGTATGTTTAATTGATTTTAAATATTCGCAAGTAAATTTTATAAGTTGAATAACTTATATTTCGAATATCTTGATTAAATTGGATAATTAAATTATTAATTTAATATTTAAAATTTCAGAAATAATTGATTTTGAATTTAATGTGAATAAAAATGATTTATAAATTTGAATTAAATTCTATTTGAATTATAATGATGTTAGAGAACTTTCAAAATTGAACTAAAAGTTAAATTATACAAATTGAATATTTTAATATTTAATTAATATGTAAAAATAGTCACTTTTGACACAGTCTCGGATTTTGGCGAAACCAGTTTTATTGGATCCATAATCTTATATTATTGTAGGAATTTAAATTTCGTGTCACTCGGGTTTATGGTTTAGTCGTGGCAAGCGAAAACGCATAGAAATTTGTTTAAGTGAATTTTAATTTAAATAAGTCGATTCAAAAACCTATCTTTTAAATACGACGGAGTTGGCTCTCGATATATATTCCATTGTGCTTGGAATAGGGGTAAAATATTATAAACGTCAGGCAGCACACTATGATTGGAGTTTGAAAAAATTTCGGATGAGTAGTGTCGCAAAATTTTCTATAAAAGGCTACAATATTTTCTATTTTCACAAAACCCTAATCAAACTAGGGATAGCCGCCACCTTGTATTTCAACGGTTGAAAACACATCTCCATTTTCCTCGATTATCTCCAAATCTATGCACTTATACGAAAAACTTCCTGAATAAAAAATGAAGAGGACGACGAGATCTACAAGATCAACGGCTATGATCGACAATTGTGGCCGCATTTGATCGTAATTGGCTCAAGAAGGCATCACGTTTGGATGCAATTTTTGGTCGATAGAGGTGGATGAGCTTCAAGGGGCTCGTGGTCAGTGGTGTGTTGCATGAAGAGCTTTCGTTTGGTATCGCTCGATCGTTTTCTGGTTAACAATAGAAGGCACGGTAATCAAAGTTTGATGGCGTTAGTTGGGCTGTTTGCGCACGTGAAAGCCTGGGGAGGAAGAAAGGGAAATGCGACCGCGATCTGATGTAAATGAATGAACGGCTGTGATTTGAGATGAGTAAAAAAATAAAATAAAATTGTAAACTAATTTATATATTAATTTGTATAAATTTTAAAATACTATAACTTCTTTATACGAGGTCCTTTTTTTGACGAAACAAGTTGCGTTAGGTCCGTATTGACATGCACTGCATTTTAAACCTGGTAAGTGAGAAATAAATTTATTTATGCTGATTGATGATTGTTTGGATGATATATGATATATTATCTATATATTGATTGGTATTTTGATATATTTCTGCCTATTGGAGCAGATGAGACCCTTTACGTTCCCATGTATGAGCACATGATATTTTGTACGCGCATATACCTTGAAGCGAACATTGTACATATTTTCTAATATGTATATTTGTTGCAGGTGACAGATTGGAGAGATCCAACTGGATTTCTCACCAGTGTTGATTTTATATATATATATATATATATATATATATATATATATATATATATATATATTGTTATCATGTGATATATGATGTTTTGAATGCCGTGATTGATATATTTAGTGTTGTTGCAGCATTGGGCCATATTTTGGAATTTGAAAATGTTTAAGCGATGATTTCAAATTAAAAAGGATTTTCAAGTGATTTTGAAAATAGATGTTATACTAAATTTTGAATTGTTAAGTAAATGGATTTATTTTGAATAAATAAATGTTATAATTTTATGTTATGAAAATTATGATATTTTTGTGAAATATAACCATAATGTGATTTTTGAAATATGGAGAATTATTTTGTAAAATAGTTAAATTGATAATTTTTAACTTATTATAAATGGTTTATATATAAGATTTATAAAATTGATATTTTTATAAATCAAAATAATGGAATTATAAACGAACTTTGTAAATGTTAAAATGAAGTTATAAATGGATTTTATAAGTGAACAAGATTTATAATTGATGAAGTTATAAAAAGAATGAATTTGTAAATAAAGAGATTTATAAGTAATTAACTTATAATTTGAATTTCGACATGTAAATGAGATATATTTGGAAATGGTAATTAAAGGAATTACATCCACGATTTTGGACAGTGGATAATCCTTTAAATATGTGTAGAAGTATTGGTTTGGTTAGAGAAATATATTCACGATCTTGGACGGTGAATAATCTTTTAAATAAAATGAATGTTTTGGGAAGTGATATTTTTAAATGGAGATAAATGGTTTGAAGATGTTTTAAAACATGTTAATATTGAAACCATAGATTTCAACGTTCATTGTTGAAATAGACATTTTCAAGAACTAAGGAAATAACGGACTATAACACTACTGTTATAGCAAATGATTTTTGAAAGGAGATATTTAGTGTAGTATATGGGATTTATATATCTATCTAATTTTAAAATCTCTGTACTGGTAATTTTGGGTTGCTGCAACGATGTTTTACGCAACATTCGTTTTGACCTAAATAAATATGTTTAAGAGAATGTTTTCCTTACAGAATAATATATATACTTAATCTTGATTTAAGTATATGTAATATTCTTTAAGTGTTGAAAATAAAGAGAATTGTGAATTACTTATTAATAAATAAGTATATGGAACTGTTTTCCAAACAGTGAAATGTTGAAATGGCTTTGAGATTATATCTTTTTAAAGATAATTTGAAGTGAATATTTGGAAAGTGATTTAATCAATTAAAGATTAATTAAAAGGGCCTAGTGATTGCTTATGGTGCTAGATATTTGTTGTTTGCTTTGATAATTAAATAACTGACTATCAAATTTGGCTATTTTAGTTCCTCGACTTGATATGGGGACTACTTAGTCGTACACTTAGTACGTAGCTATCTGTGTAGGCTTGATTATTGTTTGTGTTGAGGATGTTGATTCGTGTAATGTGGAGTATTACTCCAACCTATCGAGCTTCCTTCTTGGCCAAAGGATAGCAAGTTGAAATTGAAAACGTGATAAGTCTATGAGACTTAGTTTCTGTGTGAGGTTGAAAAACGCTTTGGCGTTGTTAGTGCGAATAGACCGGGATTAGATTTATCTAAAAACCACTTCGGACCAACATTTATGCGACGATTGTGCTAGTTGATTGTGATGATATTGATATTCAGGATTTTCATACTAGAGGACTGCTTGTTTATCGTTTGGAGTTAAAATTCCAATATTCATATAGTAGTAGTAGTCTCTTCGTAATGAAATACCCAATGCAAGGACTATTTGCTACTAATCCTAGGGATTTTCCGATAGGATGTGGTACGAAAGTACCTTCGGTTTGTCATGTTCCTGGATAAATTGTATGGATGTTTGTCTGACATTGCATTCTTAAAGATTACGTACATTGGTTTTTATAAACGTACATCAGTGGTGGCAACGAAGGCAACTTCTCTTAGCTTAACACTCTCTTTGAGGCATACGAGCTCAAGGGTTATATTTTTGTGAAAGGCAATTAGTAGTCAATGGAAATGGCTATGTAGCATTCAAAGTGAAGTGATATGGGATATGTAAAAGGTGATCGTTACATCATGCCTCATCAACCGAAAATGACCGAAACAGGGTTAGATGCGGCAATGCTATGTGGGTCGCTCCCATTAGGATATGATCATCCTCTTCTAAATATATTTCTTCCCGCCATGACGTTTGGGATGTAAATTATTATGGTTTGTATGCTATGAGGGCCCTCAGGAAAGGTCGGTAACGACCGGAGGATGATATATTTGGTACTACCTAGTTATAGAGGTAGGCCGGTCTTGTGTTGGTCGAGGAGCTTTTTGATGGATCCTCAGGACATCCATCTAGCGGTGTACCCATCGGAAGGTAGTCCCTTTACCTGGTCATTTGTATGGAAATACTCCACTACGTGCCTGCCATTTTGATTGTATTACCCATTTTGAACCATATGCTGGAACTTAATCAATGTAACAATTCGGCTATGATGCATATTATTTTTATACTAGACACTAGTATAATTTAAATGGTTTTGATATTAAATGTTTTAGTTATCGTAAGGTAAAAACATGTCCGTGTTTATGTGTGGGCGTGTCTTATGAGATACCTTTTTTAAATGGAAAAGTTTGGTAATTTAATAAATTCAGTTGATTGTGTTTCTCATGCTGGTTCACCAGACTGATCCGGGGGTTCTTCCTTTCAATGCTCGGGTCAGACCAAGTATATTTACTGATTCAGATTTGGTGCTTTTGGAACTTCAGCAAGCGAGCTGGAGATCTTCATTTCTGTACACACTTACCAGTTTTGATTATCAGATTTGCATATTGTTGTTGTATATTATCAGCAATTGTGAGGACATGTTATCATAACTGTCCACGCTGATAACTAGTGTTGATTGTTGAACTCTGATTGATGTATGTATATACAGTTTCTGTTTAGTAAAAATCATTGATATGATATTATATGTTATTCCGCTGCGATGTGAGATTCTGTATTGTTCTGTTTGGTTCTCTCTTCTCTCTTTCTTCTCTTTTCTTCTTCTCTCTTCTTTTCTTTCTCTTGACTTTCCGTCAGTATGTGCTTTTTAGGTTGGACATGTGTGGTTTATTCTCGATTCAAAGGGTACATATTTGCGGATCACTGCACGTGGAATCAGAGCTTAGATTTTGTATATTCTCATGTTTCTATGTATACCAGTATAGATAGGGATAGTAGCACCCTAGATTGAGTTTGAGTATATTATATATATGTGCACGTATTTGTTAGTTAATATAAAATGTTATATATTGTGTTTATTTATCCGTTGAGTTTTTTATGAATTTTGGTCCGTATGTGGGACGCCATATTATCGATAGGAATTTCTAAACACTTAAACGAGGCAAGCCGACATAATATTATTTTAAATTGGAAAATGAAATAATTTTACCGCGACTAAATTTATATATAAAGGAAACCATTTTTCATAAATTATTAAAGTGTATATAAACTGATTATTCGGTTGTTTGAAAATATAAATATATATAAGTTAATAAAAGATGTTTGAATAGTCTAAATAAAAGCAACAATGGTAAAAGAACAAATTACATGCAAGTGAATTATTAAGTATGGAATTATAATTAAAATGATTTACAGTTATGAAATAATCTTATATATATGAAGTGAATCTAAATAAAATTGAATTTGATTTGATTTGGAAGTGAAACTAACGTGAATGTAAATTAGTGAATGTAAACTAATTGGATATGAGTAAATAAATGTTAGTAAAATCCAATGTTAATGAATCAAATATGATAAATTGAAAATCAATTCAATGAATATTAATAAGAAATGAATGAATATTGATTTGGTTATGGATTGATTGGATAGATATTGGTTTGTTGGATGATAGTTGTATGGTGGTTGGATTTGTTGCTTTTGATTGCATTTGTTATATTGGCATATATAGTTGTTGTATTGGTATATGTTATATATCGATATTACTTTCTATGTACATGTTTCTCATTTGTTTGAGGAGTGTTTAATAGGTGCGAATGACGCTTGCTTTGCATTTGGAGCTCGCTTTCGCGTATATTAGTCGTATAACCTCGCTAATAAAATATAAGGTACATATTTTGGATTACATATCGTACTTTTATATTATTCCCTACGGGATGACTCATCCTCAAAGATGAGATGTATATTTGTGATATATATATACATATGTTGTGATCCTACCACGATCGACCCGTGTAGAGGAGGCTATGGCGAAATTTTTCGAAATTTAAGGCGTTAGAAAACTTTTGCGAAAATTGAAAAAAAAAATTAATTAAAAATTATACGATATTAGTTAGTTTTGAAAAGAATAACTATGAATGGATTTGAAAACTTAGAAAAGTTTTCGTATTAAGTTTAATGAATGATTTTGAAAAAAAAAACTAAAAATGTTTAAATGGATTTGGTAAATTTAGTTTGGACGAATTGTTTTGGAAAGTTAATGGATTTATAGCTTTTTTCTTACTTCGTAATTTCAGGACGAAATTCTTTTAAATAGGGGAGAATGTAACGATCCATAATTTCGGTCACTCGAAATTCGTATATTTAATTGATTTTTAATTTTCATAAGTAAATTTTATAAGCTGGATAACTTATATTTCAAATATCATGATTTAATTGGATAATTAAAATTTTAATTTAATATTTGAAATTTTAAAAATAATTAATTTTGAATTTAGTGTGAATAAAAATAATTTATAAAGTTGAATTAAATTCTATTTGAATTAGAATGATGTTAGAGAACTTTTAAATTGAATTAAAAGTTAAATTATACAAATTTAATATTTAACTAACGTGTAAAAACAATCATTTTTGACACAGTCTCAGATTTCGGCGAAACCGGTGTCATTGGATCTGTAATGTTATATTATTGTACGATTTTAAATTTCATGTCATTCAGATTTACAGTTTAGTCGTGGCAAGCTAAAACGCATAGAAATTTGTTTAAGTGAGTTATAATCTAAATAAGTCGATTCGAAAATCTATCTTTCAAATACGATGGAATTGGATCTCGATATATATTCCTTTGTGTTCGGAATAGGGTTAAAACAGTATAAACGCCAGGTGGCACGCTTCGATTGGAGTTCGAAAAAATTTCGGATGAATAATGTCGCAAAATTTTCTATAAAATGCCACAATATTTTCTATTTTTCACAAAACCCTAATCTAACTAGGGCTAGCCGCCACCTAGTATTTCAACGGCCGAAAAATCATCTTCATTTTCCTTGAGTTTCTTCAAATCTATGCACTTATACGATTTCTGAATGAAAAATGATGAGGACGACGAGATCTACAAGATCAACGGCAATGATCGACTATTGTGGCCACGTTTGATCGTAATTGGCTCGAGAAGGCGTCACGTTTGGATGCGATTTTTGCTCGATAGGAGTGGCTGAGCTTCAAGGGGTCATGGACGGTGGTGTGTCGCGCAACAAGCTTTCGTTTGGCTTCGCTCGATCATTATCCGGTCAATAATAGGAGGCACGATGATCAAAGTTTGATGGCGTTCGTTGGGATGCTTGCACGCGTGAAAGGCTCGGAAGGAAGAAAGGAATATGTGACCTCGATCTAATATAAATGAAAGAATGGTTGTGATTTGAGATGAGTAGATTTTTTTTAAATAATTGTACATTAATTTATATATTAATTTGTATAAACTTTAAAATGTTATAACTTCTTCATACGAGGTCCTTTTTTGATGAAACAAGTTGCGTTGGATCCGTATTAACGAGCATTACATTTTAGAGCTAGTTTGGAGTTGATTGGAGCTAGTGTAAATTTTGAATAAAATTAAACGCTCATTTAATTTTATTCGGAATAAAACGCTGCAACTGCTATTGGAATCAACGTGAGTACAACTCACTCTTTCTGACTCATTGATATTTTTATATAAGTGAGAAATAAATTTATTTATGCCGATTGATGATTTTTTGGATGATATATGATATATTATCTATATATTGATTGGTATTTGGATATATTTCTGCCTATAGGAACAGATGAGACCGTATACGTTCATGTGTATGAGCGAATGACCTTTTGTATGCAGGTCTGCCTTGAAGCGGACGTTGTACATATTTTCTAATATGTATATTTTTTGCAGGTGATAGGTTGGAGGGATCCAATTGGATTCCTCACCAGTATTGATTTTATTTACAGATATTGATATATATGCTGTTATCATGTGATATATGATGTTTTGGATGCCATGATTGATGTATTTAGTGTTGTTGCAATATTGGGTCATATTTTGACATTTTAAAATGTTTATGCGATGATTTCAAATTAAAAAGAATTTTCAAGTGATTTTGAAAATAGATGTTTTATTAAATTTTGGATTTTTAAGTAAATGGATTTATTTTGAATAAATATATGTTATAATTTTTATGTTATGAAAATTATGATTTTTTTGTGAAATGTGACCAGAATGTGATTTTTGAAATATGGAGAACTATTTTGTAATTAGTTAAATCGATGATTTTTGACTTATTATAAATGGTTTACATATAAGAATTATAAAATTGATATTTTTATAAATCAAAATAATGGAATTATAAACGAGCTATGTAAATGTTAAAATGAAGTTATAAATGGATTTTAAAAGTGCATAAGATTTATAATTGATGAAGTTATAAAAAGAATGAATTTGTATGTAAAGATATTTGTAAGTAGTTAACTTATGATTTGGATTTTGGCATGTAAATGAGATATATTTGGAATTGGTAATTAAAGGAATTATATCCACGATTTTGGACAGTGGATAATCCTTTAATAAATGTGTAGAACTATTGATTTGGTTAGAGAAATATATTCACGATTTTGGACCGTGGATAATCTTTTAAATTAAATGAATGTTTTGGGAAGTGGTATTTTTAGATGGAGATAAATGGTTTGAAGATGTTTTAAAACGTGTTAAGTCTCGAAAACATAGATTTCAACGTTCATTATTGAAATAGACGTTTTCGGAAAGTAAGGAAATGATAGACTATAACACTGTGTTATAGCAAATGATTTTCAAAAGGAGATATTTTGCATAGTATATGGGATGTATATATCTATCTAATATTCGAATCCCTATACTAGTGATTATGGGTTGTTGTAATAATGTTTTACGCAACATTCATTTTCACCAAATAAATATGTTTAAGAGAATGTTTTCCTTACAGAATAAAATATATACTTAATCCTGATTTAAGTATATGTAATATTTTTTAAGTGTTGAAAATAAAGAGAATTGTGAATTGCTTATTATTAAATAAGTGTATGGAAATGTTTTTCAAATAGTGAAATGTTGAAATGGTTTTGAGATCATATCTTTTTAAAGATAATTTGAAGTGAATATTTGGCAAGTGATTTAATTAATTAAAAATTAATTAAAAGGGCCTAGTGATTGCTTATGGTGCTAGACATTTGTTGTTTGCTTTGATAGTTAAATAACCGACTATCAAATTTGGTCACTTTAGTTCCTTGACTTGATGTGGGAACTATTTAGTCGTACACTTAGTCTGTAGCCATCTGTGTAGGCTTGATTATCATTTGTGTTAAGGATGTTGATTCGTGTAGTGCGGAGTATTACTCCAATCTATCGAGCTTCCTTCTTGGCCGAAGGATAGCAAGTTGAAAGTTGAAAACGTGATAAGTCTATAAGACTTAGTTTCTATGTGAGGTTGAGAAATGCTTTTGCGTTGTTAGTGCGAAGAGACCGGGATCAGATTTATCTGAAAATCATTTCGAACCAACATTTATATGACGATTGTGCAGCTTGGTTGTGATGATATTGATATTCAGGATTTTAATAGTAGAGGACTGCTTGTTGATCGTTTGGGTTAAAATACCAATATACATATAGTAGCAGTAGTCTTTTTGTTATGAAATATCCAATGCAAGAACTATTTGCTAATTTCCTGATAGGATGTGGTGGGAAAGTACATTCGATTTGTCCTGTTCCTGGACAACTCGTATGGATGTTTGTCTGACATTGCAATCCTAAAGATTACATACACTGGTTTTTACAAACGTACATCAATGGTGGCGGAAAATGCAACTTCTCTTAGCTTAACACTCTCCTTGAGACATACGAGCTCAAGGGTTATATTTTTGTGAAAGTCAATTAGTAGTCAACGGAAATGGTTGTGTGACATTCAAAGTGAAGTGATATGTGATAGGTGAAAGGTAATCGTTACCTCGGGCCTCATCAACCAGAAATGACCGAAACATGGTTAGATGCGGCATGGCTATGTGGGTTGCTCCCATTAGGATATGTCATCATCTTCTAGATATATTTCTTCCTGCTATGACGTTCATGATGTAAATTATTGTGGTTTGTATGCTATGGAGACCCTTAGGAAAGGTCGGTAACAAACGGAGGATGATATATACGGTATTACCTAGTCATAGAGGTAGGCTGGTCTTGTGTTGGTAGAGGAGCTTTGTGATGGTTCCTCATGACATCCATCTAGAGGTGTACCCATCGGAAGGTAGTCCCTTTTCCTAGTCATTTGTATGGAAATCCAAACTCCACTACGTGCTTGCCATTTTGATTGTATTACCAATTGGGCTATATGCTGGAATTTAATCAATGTAACAATTTCGGCTATGATTAATATTATTTTTATACTAGACACTAGTATAATATAAGAGGATTTGATATGAAATGTTTTAGTTATCATAAGGTAAAACATGTTTGTGTTTATGTATGGATGTTTCTTATGAGATACTTTTGTTTTGAAAGAAAAAGTTTGGTAATTTAATAAATTCAATTTAGTGTATTTCTCATGCTGGTTTACCAGACTAATCCGGGTGTTCTTCCCTTTCAATGCTTGGGTCAGGCCGAGTATATTTATAAGTTAAGATTTGGTGCTTTTGGAGCTTTAGCATGCAAGCTGGAGATCTTCATTTCCGTATACACGTATCAGTTTTGATTATCAGCTTTGCGTATTGTTGTTGTATATTATCAGCAATTGTGAGGACAGGTTATTATAATTGTCCAGGCTTATATAACTAGTGATTGATTGTTGAACTCTGATTGATGTATGTATATATAGTTTCTGTTTTGTAAAGATCAATGATAAGATATTATATGTTATTCCGCTGTGATGTGAGATTCTGTATTGTTCTGTTTGGTTCTCTCTTCTCTCTTTCTTCTCTTCTCTTCTTCTCTCTTCTTTTCTTTCTCTTGACTTTCCATCAATCTGTGCTTTTTGGGTCGGACATGTGTGGTTTATTTTCGATTCAAAGTGTACGGATTTTGCGGGTCATCACAGAATGTGTGATATGTGACCCACGTTGACACTTTTCGCATTTCTATCTGAGAGTTTGTCACACATTTGTCTAAGAGACGTATTTGACATTACCGGACCTTCGGGTCATTTTTCCTTCCAGATGTTTGTCTAAGAGACGTGTTTGTCCATTGAGACGTATTTGTCCTTGGGGATGTTGTCCATCAGGATGTTTATCTAAGATAGGTGGCGCCTTATTTTGAGAGAATGGTACTTGGTGGGCTTCGGCCATAAGCACGTGTTATATCTTTGAGATGATTTCATTGATTTCTTTGTATTTTTCAAGTGTATTTCCTTTTACATTATTGGCCATTTGAGCCGTGTGAGATATCATATATATGGCGATTGCATCTTTGGAAATTGAACTCCTTATTGAGTTCGATATTTGAGATTCGAGTTTGCCAACACATGGTGTTTATTTGAGATTTTCCATTCTTGGGTTTATTTGAGATTTATATTCTCCTTTAAAGAGATATATATAATTGCCATTGTGGCATATTTTTGAGCTTTGGGATTTCTCTATTTAGAGAATATTTTCGAGATTTCCTTTTTATGGCATGTTTGAGTTTGGGATTCCTCCTATTTAGGAGTTATGGTTTCTCTAAACCATTATTGTTGTTTTGGGATTACGCCGATGATATGAGGCATGCTTATGCTTATTGTTTTAATGTTGAGCTATCTCTTTCGAGACTATATATGGTTAATGACACTTCATCACTTGAAGTAACCACATGTACTTAGAATTATTTCTTCTCATTTGAGAAGAATTATCACCTTTTCCCCTATGCATCATATTACCACTTACCTTACTAAACTGACTGATTTAGCTAGACTAATCTGTGTATTTTATACTCAGGTCAGACCGAGTTGTTTCAGGTTAGATACCTTCTTTTGGACTTAGCTTTAATGTTTCCGTTTGGATATCAGCTTACCCCTTTTTGTGTAGTTGTTGTTTTTTGTTTGACTCGGATATGTATATTTTTGACTTGTTGTATATAGTGTGGTCTTCGAACCACTTGTGATTCTGGTGATGTTTCAGTGTATATGTATATATATGTGTGTCCGTGTGTGTATGTGTTTGCTGTTCTATGATGTGATGTACATTTTGTTGTATTTTGTTCTGATAGATTCGTTAGCAACTATAATTTTGTGTTAAGCATTTATTGAATATGTCGATTCGCTTGAGATAGAAAAAAATTGAGCATTAACCGACGTATTTAATGGATGTTAAGACAAAGCTATAGATACTCACTCCTTATCAGTCTTATTCTCATTAGCAAACAGTATTACCCAATAATACTTTATGTTAATGTGGGTCTTGAGGTGGAACGTCACAAATACATTAATTACTGTTGTAAGAATAATATTATCTGTGTGATTTTAAAACTGGACTTTGCGAAAGCTTTTGATTCGGTGGATTAGGATTTTCTAGTTGATATGTTACATGCTAGAGGTTTTAGTCATAGATGGATTAGCTTGATCGTGACTTTACTTAAACTTGCAACTCTAGTATTATGGTTAATGGTATTTCAGATAATAAAATTCAAACCAAACGAGGTTTAAGGCAAGGTGATCCTTTATCGTCTCTTTCGGTTTAACTCGGTCATAGATTTTTTCGCTAAGATAATTAAAAAGTGGTTGATAACGGATCTTTGGGGAGTGTTGGTAGTGAAATCTCACGAAATGGTCTATCTGTCCTTCAATTTGCGAATGATACCTTGCTATTTACCTAATCATATTATTAGCCTTAATTTTATTCTATATAGTTTTGAACTTCTATTGGGTTTAAACATAAATTTTGATAAAAGTTCGGTTTTAGTTTTAAATAATTACGAAAAGGTTAAAAATTTAGTTGCCAATATGCTTAAATGTAAAACTATGAATTTTCCATTCGATTATCTTGGTTTTTTGATTAGATCAACTAAACTTAAACATGATAATTGGTTTATTATCATTGATAAAATTAAAAATAAGATTTCTAATTGGAATGAGAGATTTCTGTCAAGAGCGGGTAGATTAGTTCTTATAAACTATGTTTTATCGGCTCTTCCAATCTATTGGATGTCTATGCATCTTTTTCCAGATTGAGTGATTGATAAAATTGATAAAATAAGAAGAGACTTCTTATGGAGTGAGGAAAATTCTAACAGTAGTATTAAATGTTTAGTAAATTGGAACACTGTTTGTAAATCCAAAAAGGAAGGTGGTTTAAGAGTCAATAATTGGCGTAACATGAATAAGTTTTTGTTAGGTAAATAGTTATGGAAATTTAAAGATATTAATAATAATCCTATTTGGAAAGAAATCATTTCTAAATATTACTATAATGGTAGTAAAATTTACTTCTAATTACTCCTACAGTTATACGTAATCTGTCTAATTTTTGGAAATCAATTTTAAAATGTCATGAGATTTTTATTCTTAGTATTAATACAATAGTTCATTCAGAAATAGTGCTTTTTGACATGACCATTGGATTTCTGTTATCCCTCTTTGGATTGAATTTAAAGAGCTTTTCGAAATTTGTAATTTTAAGAATGTTTAATTATAGATGTTTTTTCTTCTGAAAATGACCTCTCTTGAAATTTTAGTTTTAATAAAATTTTAATTGTTACTACTTTTAGGCAGCTTTCTTTGTTTTATGCTAGATTGAAGTCTATATAATATTGATAATGATAATGATAATATTAGTTGGAAATGGGATAAGAGTAAGAGATATACTTCTAATTCCTTTTATAGATTTCTTAACTTGTCGGATATAGCTAATAACTCTTTTAAATTTATTTAGAAAACAAATGCTCCTTCTAAATCTAAAATTCATATGTGGCTAATTATGCATGGAAAACTAAGTACTAAAGAATTTTTAAAAAAAAAATGCAAATTGATAATAATATTATTTTTGTAATCTGCATTCTAAAGATATTAAACACGTATACTTTGATTGCATGGATGTTTATTACATTCCGAATAATGCTCTCAAAATCTTTAGCTTTAGTCTTACAACTAAAACTTCTGATTGTGAATTCTATTGGTATAATTTTAGATTTAAGTTTTAAAAGGAGAATAGATTTTTACTTGACACTTTATTCATTGATATATTTGATTTGAGAGGAATCAGAGAACTTTTAATAATAATAATAATAGTCATTTTAATAAATCGATATTTATAATTTCTTCATTTTGTTTTAATTGGATCTCAAATCCTAAATATAAATTAGCTAAAGATAACCATTTTAAAGAATATTTTAATAAGGTTAGTATTAATATTAAGTTATTTAAACATAAAAATAATATTTTTGACATTAATTATTGTAGCATTAACATTTTTTCAAACTTAAATGATGATTTTCTCTGTTTATCATAATATCCTTTTGATCAAAGGACCATAAGAATTAGTTTTATTTTGTTTTTGTTCGAATTTTTATTTTAGTATTAATTTGTTTTTGTTGTAGTTTATAGATCTTTAATTACTTTTGATCTTCGATTCTTTTTTGTCTATTTTTCTACTTTGCATTTTTTTCTGTCCTATTATCTTAGCTTTTGTATCTTTACTTCTTTGTATTAATACATACACACACACACACACATATATATATATATGTATATAAATTTCATTTATATACATATATGTGTATCATTCTTATAATTTTTTAGTTTCTTTTTTCAGACACAGGTTTTGGCAAGAAATGGTGTTAGATTCTTTTTGCAAGTTCACAGGATTGGTGATTGCAGGATTGCGGTATGCAGTGAGAAGTTCTTCTCAGTTCTTCTACATCTTCATTATGGCGTTCTCTATCTGGGTGATTCATTTTCAGCGAGGCGCTCTCTCCAGTTTTTACGAGTCTTCAAAGAGGAGCTTTCCATTCTAGATCTTTCGCAATACCATTTCTTCCGAGTCTACAGCGTAGCGTGTCCTTCTTAGATGGTGCTGGTTTCTAGTATCTTTGGTGTTGAGACGCCCCATAGTTGTTTAGGTACTTCTAACACCTCGATATCAGACTGTGGCCTTGCCAGAGTTCATTCTAGGGGTATCTGGGTTATTTTCAATGTTATTTGTACTATGATTAGCTATCTGCCAGGCATGTATTGCAACACCTTGTCTTATGTGATATATACATATTTACATGTGTGCTCTCCTCTATCCTAAAGGATCACACATTTCTCTCAAAAAGAAAAATGAATTGCATTTGCCCAAAAGTTTGCCACGTTATCGACATTAGTTTGAGCGTTGAATATTTTTTTCCTTCTTTTTTGATTAACTTAATATTCCTATTTTAATATTCAACGTTCTTTCTATGTTTAGTTTTTTGATATTTCGGAAGTACAAAAACTTCTCACGGCCAACATCGTCTGTTACAACGTTTTTGAAAAATCGTATATCGGTTTAACAAATTTTAATTACAGTAGAGAAAAGAGATATTGATAATTAATTGATGGAAAATTAAAAGAGGAAGAAGACTACAAAGGAAAGAGCTTGCTAGCAATTCCAATAGCCACCAATTTAGGTATACAATTTTTAAACATAAAATTGTCTCTCATCCTTTGATAGCTCTTAATGTTGATATAAAATGATAAATTTTCTCTCAACTCCTTGTTATTCTACTCCATAAACAGTTTAAGATGAATAAGAATTTGATTGGCTCTCAAAACTGGTTTATTAGTATAAAAAATACATTGGCATTTTCCAGATTATTTCATTCACATAAAAATGAGTGGTCTCCAAGTTATATCTATTATGCTAATTAGAATTATGTCATGATACCAATACGATTAAAAACACAACAAAATCGGGAGCAACACTGTTGTTAACCTGTATCCTATTCTTGCAAAAAATGTGCACAAACAAATGTTTTTTTTTTCATATTTAGTAATAGTCTACTTCTTAGTTGCAGTGCTACAATAAGTACGGTTCTGTTCTCAAGGTGAGTAATGGTGCACTGTCAACCAAATTGTGCCCCACTCGCCACCTCCAAACGCATCCGATGCAGACTCATGCAACAGATACATCAAGTTCTCTGTTCCTTAAGAGTTTAGGGTATTTTCACTATCTCGACTTTGTCGAATAAGATACATATACGTTAAGGACACGAGTTCCATTTTAGTGAAACTTACTCGGAAAGCTCTAAGTGAACGTACTTTATACTATTTAACATAAATTAATGTTACCTACAAGGTAGTCAATAACGAATAGCGCAATGCCTGCACAATGAGTTATAGCACGCGCTAGTTTGTTTTTTTAATTTTGCATATTTTTACAATTAATCAAATATATTATGCCTATTCGAAATTTAATGTTATTTTTTTTTAGATTTTGGGTCATATCCAAATCAATCAAGACTCTAAATACAAACACTACCATAGTTCATGCATGTATTAAAATAATTTGATGTAGAATGCAATTATTAGAAAATTGTCGATGAAAAATAATTGATAAATATAACATATTTGTACCTTAAAGGATTTGAAATTTATTCTTATATTTGTGAGTTGTGAATCTGTGATGAGATAAAATTTTGCAAATAAATGCATGGGAGATGCAATTTTGCATCAAATGCATAAAATTTTCTATCGACGAGAACTAAGAAAAAATATAAATAAGAAAAGTCACAAATTGAAAATATGAAGGTCAAGCGAATCTATAATGAAAAGATTCAAATAAACTAAGTCAACATGACTTAAGTCTACGATAACAAAACTTAAAAAGTATATCATACTTCTATATTTCTAAAGTCTAATCACTAATGTCATCCAAATCACAACTATCATCATTATCTAAATCATCCTTCATTTCTTCTTCGTCTTTCGAGTCATAATCTACATTGTCTTCCTCCAAATCACCTTCAAAATTAGTCTCTTCTTCATCATCAACATACATAGGCCTTAAACTAAAAGCTAAAACCTTTCTTTTTCATTCCAACTTAGTTTAGTGTTGTCTAGTCTTGTGTACTCTTTCTTCAACTTCCGTCATTTGTGGTACATTACCCCAGGCAATGAATTCTCAAAAACCAACCCATCTTCTATATCTGAATTATCCTCTTTCATGAAATCAGTCATCACTTTGAATCATATTTATCTACAAAAGAAATAGGATCCACACTTTCAAAGTTTGATTGTACTTGATAAGGTCATGTTCAAGCATATTCCTTCTCTTGCTATGGATCTAAATCAAAAACATATTTTGGGCCAATGTAGGGTATTATTCACTATACATACCCGAAAGGAAGAAAAACGGAAAAACAAAATAGCATGCTATTTTGCACTATAGATGACACGTGCACTATTATAAGTCAAATAGCGCACACCCAGCGCTATTTTGCGTTATAGCGCATGCTATGATAACTATGGTAACTTGATGCCATCCAATTAGCCAGAGCCCTAACATTTGTAGCAAAACATCAATTTCCCAAGACCTTCAAGAAAACAACGCAAGCATTAACAAAAGATAACCACAATTCAGATTTTATTTCTAAACCACTTACCATATGATCAAACATAAACAACTTAAACATTGACTGCATGTGCCACATAAATAACATTGCCAGTGATTGCCTAAGAAATCATGAATTCTCCTTGACAACTTGCCAAATCAAGACCTTCATTGTATGCTTGCAGCACCTCAGGCACTTCATCACATACTTGTTCAAGAACTCCTAATTGTTTATCATTAGAAAATTGCCTGGAGAAAGCTTCCTCACCAGTTCCTTCTTCACTAATAAATCAATAACAAGACACCTTGACCCTCTTTAGCAAACTCATCTTCAAAAACACAGGGTTTTTCGCCAAGAAAGATGGATGCCATTTTATTTTTTTCACATAAAACTCCATTGACTGCTTAATTTTCTCCTCCGAATTAAGCATGCAATCAGGCTGCCTGACAAATGCAGCAATAACATCTTCTTCGGACCATCCCACACTTCTGCACAAATTTACCTTCCTCTCCCATGGTGAAGGCTTCAACCCTAACATAACCATCATACCACGAACAAACATAGTTGAACTTGGGTCGAAAGGATTTAATTACTTTGACCATCTCCTCGAACTTCCACGTAGGCTGCATAATAGCACCTGGATCACGAGATGCCAACTTTGCAATATTCGAATGAGGGACTCCGTAACGCTTCAAGACTTCAATATTAGGCAAATAATATGTTTCAACATTACTAGTCAGTAGCCGGTAGTTACGGCGTATAGCATAAGCTAACTGGTCCCTACTTTCGTATACAGTTTCAAGCATTGTATATTGATTTTTGGTTTGTTTGCCAAGCTTTTCCTCAGTAAATGTGTGCATGATGGAATGAAGTCTTGGAGTTGACTTTGAGAAAATCCAAGGCTAAGGATGAAATCCAATTTGGGTTTTACAACTTTTTTAGGATTGGCCGAGAGTATAGAAGGCATGTTAGCGATAAGTTTAGCAATCTGGGTAGTCGTGAATTCGTAAGATTTGAGGACTTTGATTACGGAGTTAGGGTTTTCGGTGTTTCTTACGTTGATTTTATCCGAAACAGAAGAGGCGGAGTGCGGAGTGAGACCACATGAGCTCAAAAGGTAGGAAATGGTAAAAGATGAATCCTTTTTTGCGTTTTCTTCTGAAACTGATGAAAAATTATGAAGTAATGGTGATGGAACGTTGGAATTGTTGGTTTTGATAATGGATCAATTGAAAAGCGTTTAAGGAGAAATCGAAATATGGTGAAATCCAAATAAAATAGAAACACGGAACAAAGATGATTTTACCAGTTATAAGGTCTTAAATTCTTCAAGAAAATTGAAGTACCGTCGAGAAACGAAAGCAGCCATTGCTAGGATTTTGAGTTTGGAGGGTCTGTTTGTTGAGAGCTGCCATGAAGCCCGAGATTATGTTGCGAAAATGGGTGCAGAAGATACAGATTCTGATTTAAATCAGTTAAATAATCTAATGGCTCACAGCCATCCGCATTTAAAATCGGGTCAATAAATCCGGCTTATCACAATTTTTGCTATTTGTTTTTAAAATCATTCTACTGTGCTACAAAGAGAAAATATCTCAAACTTCTTAGCAATCTTCGGAATTCAGGCTAAATTTTTTTTTTGGAATTCAGGTAAAATAAAATACTCCTTGTTTTTATTCAGTCAAGTGAACAAGTGAAGTGCTGAATGCAGCGAGCTTTACATTCCGATGCATGGACTTGAATTTTAGGGAGGCATGGAAGGTGCTTATTCAATTTTATTGTTTGCATGTGCATAGTTAAATTTTGAATCAGTTTCCTGTATTTTGTTTGGCAGGTGTTAATAGTGAATTTTCACTTTAACCACGATGCTCATTTGATCAATTATATATCTATTTGGATCAATCATACTTTTTGCTTTTGATATGCAAATATATTTTGAAAAATGAAAAATAATAGTTTTTGCATATTTTTTTAGAATATGAATACCATTAAACACGATAGTAAAACAAGAGACATGGTAGAATTGAAGGTTGATTTTGATTATATGAGCAGCCCCATAGGAAGTAACATAAAAAGGAATTGTTTATTCTGATGTTTGGATATATTTCAAGAAAGTAAAATTGAGGAAGATGAATTAACTTGCATATTTTTGCAAAAAAATGTAGAATAGAATATAGATGTTATGATAATTGTGGGATTAACAATTTGAGAAGACATGTAAAAAAATGCTATGGTAAAAATATGGACGACATCCATAGAGGAAATTTTAGTCTTATGAATATAGAGATTTAATAACTGAAGTGTAACATCTCCTATTTTGAGGTTCAAAGCTAAACGCTATAGATGCTGCAGTCATCCATAATATTAACTTTCGGTAATAAAATATGGTAATGTTAATGGTATTCATAATATCAAAAGCACATGAATATGAAATAAAATCAATACATATTTCAAAAACAACTTTTCGGATTACATTTCAAATCCATATTTCATATTCAGTTACAGAATCCCGAAAGGAATTTTGACGACCCACCTTTTTAAACGATTCAAGTCGACAACAAACCTCAAACCATTCAAAAATGAGGATTGGTAATGAGGTTTAATAAGAAAATAAAGGAAAAGAAGAAAAAACAAAACACAGAATCTCACGTTGAAATGACAAAATATAATAATCAAATAAACAGTTCATGAAGCTATTTTACAATATACATTTGATTACACAATTTTTACAACATAATCGGAGTACAGTCAACAAGCATACCAAAATAATGCAGCGGAATAATAATAGTAATAACGGTCTAGCAACTCCATCTTCATCTTCAAGGAATAATATCTTCAAACATTGAAATGCTCAGGCTGACCCGAGCGTAATGAAAAGACAAACACTAGAGTCAAAACTAAAAATTCTAATGTAAGTTAAATCAACAGCACGTAATATGAGTGTCATAGCTTTAGAGATGTTTACACGATTTTACATCTATTATTCATTGTATAACGTGCGTGCAATAACTTAAAAGATGTTACTTAAGTTCGAACCCTAAAACTAATAGCACTATAATAGTTATCGAAAGATGTATTTATAACTTCTCTATTGGAATAAAAGTACGACCGTGTTTATTTTGAGGGAAAAAAGGTTGAATGCTTAAGTAAATAAATGGTAAAAGGTTGTTAGCCTGTTTTTTTCTTCAAATAAGTATTAGGATCGTGCAAACATACTCCAGAGGAGGGTGGATGAGGTATTTAAAATATTTCATAGATAAATAATATGGAATCGTAAGTACAAAAATAAAGAACACACAGATATAACCAACTCTGGTCACTAACTCATCAGTGACTACAGCTGCCTTCAAATTTACTACTAAAATTATATATCTGACACTTACAACGATGTAAACTCGCACCCTCTGCTCATCTGAATATATTAATCACGTGCCTAGTAAATCTGTCTGGACTGAGTAGCCTGAGACCAGAATCTCTAAAGTACAACATATATAGGTCAACCTAGAAAATCTAGAGTTCGAAAGAAAATGTAAAACAAACAAAAGTAAATAGAAAATAAAGCTAAACACTCCCCTCTTAATCACGTGCCTTCCTTCCTCCTCAAAGCCATTCCTTTTAAACTTTAAAGCTTCAACCCACTTTCCTCTTTCACTTCAAAAGAAATCAATCCTTCTCAAAAGTAACTTTTGATCTAAAATCTATGCCGCAGCCAAACTTCACCCGCAACCACGAGACGTCACCCTCACTTGAAACGAATGTCGTCGCCTAAAAACTTCACTAATCGTTGTCGATTGTGCTGCCCTAATCTGAAACTGATGCCGATTCAAATAATGTTGCTGAAAAGCTCACCTAGTTTGTGATTAGGTCATTTGAGAGTAGTGCATCGCCATTCTTGCATTTGCCAAACCTTGCGTTTGCTCTGTATGTCGCTTGAGTTTGTGTTGCGTTTCTGGAGATGTAGATTGCTTCAAGTGTGCACTGCTATTCTGGAGTTGTTTGTGGACTGATTATTAATGGTGCAGTGATGTGGTTGTTGAACTTAGGTATTGGGTGACTATAGTTATCAGATGATTCGGTTGATGTTAAAGATTTGAATTGCCTTATGTTGATGATTTTGTTGATGATGATCTGGTTATTGAATCTTTGTAGCCAGCTTTTGATCGGATATTAATAATTGTATATCATGAAGATTTTCCCTTTGAATTGCTAGCATGGGTCTGTGCTTCGTACACGGGCTGTTTGTGTTATTGTATACGTTGGATATTTTGAGCGCAAATATATAACGGAAAGTAAGGGCATTTTTGGAATTTCAAAAGGGTACCGAGTAAATTAGTTCAACAAATTTTCTTTATTAGTAGTAGAGATGGTAGATGATATGAGCTTCGCTATGTTGTATCCGATACCTTTGTACAAGAAAATG
This sequence comes from Allium cepa, assembly GCA_030765085.1. Classification (NCBI taxonomy): domain Eukaryota; kingdom Viridiplantae; phylum Streptophyta; class Magnoliopsida; order Asparagales; family Amaryllidaceae; genus Allium; species Allium cepa. Next base: position 761,483,210 of record CM060941.1, on the reverse strand, counting down.
CTTTGCGGTATATAAAGATGTATTTGCTGGATATGTATTGGCTGAACCAAATATTAATTATAAATCTCTTGTATGATATTTTCCTTTTTTAATGATCCTCAGTCTGGTATATGATCTTTGAAAATGATTTTTCCTGTATTTGAGTGATTCTCGAGTGATTTTCAGTTTGATTGTTTTCAAAATATCGCTAAATAATGGTATGGTCGTACTTGATTGATTCTCCAATCCACAAAAATAATTCCTTGACTATATATAAGATTCCACCAAATTGAATATTACCAAATATGAAATGTAGACATTTTTTCTTTTAAACGTAGATCAGTTTATATGGGCTCGTCCGCTCGTACAGGAGATACGTATATATGGAAAAATACACAGAAGAGGATATTGAACAAGGTATTTATTTGTGAAATCGTTTGTTTCCTGTGTAGAAAATAAAAAGGCTTTTTAGTGTAAAGGACAAAAATTTGTATTTTTTGATCTCATGGACACAATCTCAATATTTTAACCATGATGACAAATATTATCACAATTTAGTGATAAAGACAAATATTCTTTTAAAATTAGTCGTAAGGACAAACCACAAAAATTATCAACCACCACTCATCGCACCATCACCCACTACCACCTGCACCACCAGCCTCGCCACCACCTGCAACACCACACGCTGTCATCACGTGCTACCCGATAACTCTTAACTTAAAAACTGATACTCGTAACTAAAAACTGATACCAGAAACTAAAAACTAATACCTAAAAATTGATACCTAAAAACTGCTACCGACAACTAAAACTGATACTAACGGCCGATGCTCAAATAAACCACCCATAATCTTCTAGGTTTTCAAATTTATCGAATTCGATCACCACTATCTAAGTTTACAATTTATTCTTGAACAAGCATTTCAATCATCCTTGTAAAAAATCAGTTCATCATCATATTTAAAGCACAAACTCAAAAATAAAAAATATTTTCGAAAATGATACCTGCAAACTGGAAAATTGATACCTAACAGCTCATACTACTTCTTTTCCCTTAATTCTTCCTCCGTGGCTTGCTCTTGTTCTTTCTCGACTTGCTTTTCTTCTTTCTCGAATTGTTGTTTCTTCTAAAACATCACTTCACCATGGCGTCCCTACCACTAGAGTCATCAATTTTCCATCATGAGATGACTTCAAATCGAGCTACTTTAAAACTTACCCGTTGCCATCCACCGTCGAACTAACCACCCTCACAGCCAACGCCGTCGCAGCAACCGCCCTCGCCGTACGCCGTCGAAATTTGACCGTTCCAAACTCATTTGTGTGTTTGTTCTGTTCGCTAATTTCTTGTCCCGCCTTCCAATTAAAGCTCAAAAGTTGTCATTCACGCAAAAATATTGAAGGCCGCTCCTTGAAGTTAAAATATTGAGAAATTTTGTCCTTGACACTATTTTCCTGAAAATAAAACCTGTATATAATGAGAAACAAATTATATTATATCTTCTAAAATATATCGTCTAATTGCATACAATTTTTTGCTCGTAGTCTCTATTTATTTCTATTTCTTCACATATATTGCCTCTGATTACACGCTGATATATTCCCTATTCACATATTTATTTATTCATTTTCTCCGTATATGCAGTTTTCATTGCACTGAAAGGAAACTTCTTCAGAAACAATATTTTATAACAAAAACCTGTAAGTATGCAACTCTAGACCAAAACATTAGATATAACATATATTTATTATTATCGTTAAGAGGAAATTAACTACAATATCTGATAATATTTCTTTTTGATAATAATAATAATAAATATATATTATTTTACAAATAAAAACAAATGTGTTTGAAATGTAATACGCGTAAACAAGACATATGAGATGTAGGGGATGACAATTTAATTAGAAACAAAAATGTACGTTGATGAATTTTAAACTGTAACACGGTCTGATAACAAAATCAAATATAAAAATTATTTGTTATCATCAAACAAGACTATACTCCACAATAAGTGCTTTCATTAAGCTCTTCTATTCATTTAATTGAATAAGCAAAATTCTAATGCTTATTGTAAGTGCCGATTGCTTTTAAATAAAATTGGGTACTTAGATGGTGTACATGTTAGTACTAAAAGTCTTAGATGATATACAACATACTACATGTTATATATATTCGAATTACGCTACGTAAGTTTCGAATTTGTAACATCTCGTATCAAAGTCGATTCGTCTAACCACTGTGACAGGAGTGCCGGTCGTAAGTTCAAACATTTTCCAATTATACTCATATGCAACATACAATTGTTTTATGAATTTTTTTTGATTATATCAAACAATTAAAAAAGTTCAAACATAGCATCAATTTTATTTTCAATTCTATCTCCTTCCACTGAGATGTAAGGTGATTTTTTTTTTCTTCTTTTTTTTCCTTTTTATTTTATAGTGTAGTTTCCAATCACTAGAAATGAATATATTAAAAACCAACGACGAAAAAACTAAAATAGCCTACTGTGACATTTGCATACAATTTGAAAATATGATAATCTATTGATTGATTAATAAGAATGAAAATGAAAAAAAAAAATTGAAATATGTAATGTAGGTGTGAAAAAATTATAAATAAATAATTTCGACAAGCTGAACAATAACTATTTATTTAAGATAAATCAAAGCTTAAACAAAATGTGCAATACAAATATGGAAACATATTAAATAATTATGAAAAGTTGAATAAAATCATCTGATGCCTTTATAATAAATTATACGTGAATGTTTGTTGTTTTTTTGTTTGTATATAAATATGAGATATAAAATAAGACGATCGAGTGCATTTATGGTAGTTGTACCGGAAAATGTAATATTGTGAAAGTAGTAATTTATGTTAATTTTTTTTTCTAATTAGCATGTAAATTAATATTTTAATTATTCAGCCATCACTCTGCTCAATCACTGTTCAATGTGTAGAATTCAGCTTTCGATTTTTGGCATTCGTATTTTAAACAATCATATTATCGTACCTAGCCTTCTCTTCGACGTGATGGAAGAACCAAATATGTGGTTAGCCTAATGGGTCCTATGGCCCATTAGTCTCCTTAATCCACCAATGTGATGGAGCTACAATGCAGTTTTACCACACAAAATTTGTATTCTCATCTCAATTCTTACTTTAATGGCGAAATCAGCTTTATCTTCACTGTTGTCAAGAGCCCATCAGTTTTCGTCGTTATCTATACAAGCTACCCAATCATCCATGGAACCCAAAAATAACAATAACAATGTCTACAAAGAACTGGGTTTGTCTCTCTCTACTTTTTCAACCTGTATCAGTAGCCTATTATTTTCAATATTGTAATGCTATCGAGTGCGTATTTGTGAGTTACAGCTGGAGGGACATTAAAAATCCGTTCTTTACACATCGTGGTTTCTACATGCGCTGAATTGCTTTTCCATATACGTCATTGTGATTACAGGATATGTTGAGAATTCGATTCCAATCCCTCTAGCCTAACATCTGAACGACTTATCTTTCATTAGTTGTCTTTAGCTTCTCCGAGGAGACATTGTTTCTCTTCTTTACAGTTTTGGTCCACTTTTCAAGAGTTATTAAGAATTTAGCAATAATATAAGTCTACTTGGACACAGTTGATGATGCAAATGGTGACACAAGAGACGTCAACCATCAGATCTCTTCCTGAATTCAACCCTAATGAGATCCAACGACCAACAATTATTGTGTTATCATTTTGAGTGTTGTTTTTGTGTTCAAATAGCCGTCCCCTAATATAAAACATACAAATATAGTTCATTTTGTGTACCAATACAATTTTTATTTTTTATTTATTTAATAAAAATATTGCACTATTTGAACTTGAAGTGTTGGTGCAAATTTTTTTAGTCCAAAAAAAAAAACACCAAAGCTATTTGAACTTTGAAGTAGTGCAAGTGCGATTCATCATGTAAAAGAAAATATACTGATGCTATTTCAATTACCACTAGCACAAACAATCATTTTATCCTAGACGGCCATAGTGCATGGTAAGTTTTGAAAAGTGATATAATGGATATAAAATCTGATGTGTGCTAGAGTTTTAATTTTGAGATATTTTGGCTCACATCATCTTAAGAGTAATAATCCAGGCATACATTAGTTTCATTAAAACAACATAAGCAACATACTTGTTTTAAAATTTGTAAATTTTTTGTTGAAAATGATGTTAAAATAGACGATCTAATTACATTTCTAATAATTATCAAATTTATTATTTTTTGAATGTTTAACTTTTAAGAGTGTAGAATGTTGGAAATAAAAACTGCAATAACTAAAAAAGGTGACCAATAGTGTAAAAATTTCACCCAGGATAGAAATACAAGATTTCCTTCAAAACCTGAGTTTTGACAGCTTTGTTAGTTATCGGAGGTTTAAATCTCCTTCATTTCAATGGAGATATCAGCCTGAATTTTTTTTCAAAATCCGAAATTTGAAACCTTGACGAAAATTCAAAAACCAGTGAAATAATTTGGATGTGGACCAAATTTACACTTTATTTTACCCAGAAAAGATGATGTTTTGCCATACGATATTAAAATTAATTTGGAAGTATATGAAGTAAGAAGATGTATGAGGTGAAGCATTTATTGCAATTATTTTTTGGAAGGATAAATTTTAAATATAGAGTTCTTAAGAAAGCTTGTTGCGAAAATGTGCTTCATTGAAGACATATTACAAAATAGACTTGGTTTTCACAAAGTTAGCTTTTTTATGTTCGCACTTTAAAAGTGCGCATGTACAATTTTTTTTAATATAATTATAAAAAAGCATGTACATGCACACTTTAAAAGCGTGTATGTGCAAAATGCAAAATTTTACATGCGCACAGTAAAAGTGAGCATGTACGAATTTTGATCTGGTGAGAACCAGACCTATTTTTGTAGTAAGTTTCCAATAGAGCCTATTTTTGTAGTAAGTTTTTTTAAGAAATTTATATTTGAATTTTATCTTGTTTGGAATGCTTTTTATGTATTCTCATGTCTTTATTATTTTGATGTACCTTTTCAGTTAGCAACAAAATTTACCCATCTCCCCCCTCCCCCCCACCCCCCTCCTCCAAAAAAAAAGAAAAGAAAGAACACGGATGGTTGTTAGTTTTCTGAAAGTTATTTATTAAGATTTGCACAAAAGTTTAAAACTTGTTTAAAGAACTAGAGAGAGTACATGAGTTTACAGCTGAAAAATATTGGGACTTTATCGCTCTTATGTTTACCAGAAAAATTCACAGCTGCTATTTCTGTTGGTGAACTCCTTTTTGTTGTAGGAGTGGATTTCGGCATGCAAAATTTACAGGAATATATTCAGATTATTGTCCATTGAATCACATGCACATGGTCAAGATTTAAAGTTAATAAAAAGCTTAAGTTGAAGTTAGATATCCACTAAGCATTTCACTTAGTCCAATTGTCAACAATTTGTATGTAAATCATGTGTTAAAACTTAAAAGTATCTTTTGCCTAATATCATCCTGGAATGTTTGTAAAAGTAAGATCCTTCTGTTAATCTAATACCTACACATATGATTAGCGATAGCATTATAGGGTACTTACTATCACACTTTGTTCTCAATCTTTCTATATTTGTAAAGTCAACAACTGCATTTTCTATTTTCTGACTTAATTTTCCACCTTTTTTTCTAAACGTCCGTCCGATAAGTATGCATCATGACATATATTTTGATTTGAATTTGCTCCTTCCAACTATTACCAAGATTGGCCAATTGTTTCGGTAAAGTATAATTGTATGTTTTGATTGGTATGCAAGTTAAAATGCTTCTACGAATCATTTTTATGTTTTTCTTTCTTTCTTATGTATGTGTGTATGTGCGTGCGTGCACGCGTCCGTGGGCGTGCGTACGTTACGTACGCGTGGGCGTGCGTACGTACGTGCGTACATGTGCGCGTATGTATGTGTGTATGTATGTAAGTGCGCGCGCGCGTGCGTTTAAATGTGATGGCTAAAATAAATGTTTGAACGATGAATGATTGATTTATGATTTGAAAAGGCTACGAATATTGACATAGTCTAATGTTTTGTAGAGATTATCCACTATGTGTGGATTGAACATCTATAAAATTTTGTACCATTTGGAATATGGTAGCTTAAGATATGATATGAATGCCTAAGGAGGGCTCTAAAATAGAGGTGCCATTGAACCTTCCTTTTACATATATTGAAATCGTTAAGTTGCATATAGAATATAGCAAGAGAAAAGTTAAGCTATAGAAAGGGGAAAGATGAGCTGAGTTCATTTCTGCAGAACTTTGCATCACATCCTCATGTTCATAGTTCAGTTGCAACCGCTTACGGGTAAAATCAACCTGTGTTTTCTGAATGCTGTTTTTCGTAAGATTTGCACAGTTTAGAACATAATTAAAGGACAGGAGGGAGCATATGAGCTTACAGCTGAAACATCTTAGACCAACATTATTTTTCATGATTATGTGTTTGTTTACCTAAAAAAGCAGTACCTTACAGAAAAATGCTCATGTAATATCATATACGACATGACTTGTTATGACCCCACGATTGATTAATAGAGTTTGGGTCCGAGACCTACCCGTCTCGTAAACTCTACCAATCACATGGTGTAGTTAAGTTAATTACCTTTTGGAGGGGGTGAAAAAATTGCACTTAAATATTTATTATGCCATGGATAGCTCATAATTGGTTTTTTATTTGATGGAATACCACAAAATCACACATATTGATAAAGGATTTCATTAATTATGAAACCAGGGTTATTTTCGCTGAAAAAGAAGATTGAAGATGTGGTTAATCGTGTGGAAATGACAACACCAATTGCATTGGAAATAGAAGAAACCAAAAGGATAAAGCAAGAAGAAATGCTAATGAATTACAACTTGTGGGATGACTTGGCTAGATCCCATGAATCTCTCAAATCATTGGCTAGTTCCATTAAAGTGGTTAATGAACTTAAAGACCTTCGATATAAGGTGCTTTGCTAGACAGACTTGTATAATGTGAGTTCAATTCGCAAAGATAGTTTATCATTTGTATTCTTCAAAATAACTCTAGGCAAAATACAGTTGAAGTTTAAATTTTTTTGGGTAAGAACCTGAGTTATAACATGAGTTCTTTAATCTCCAAACAACGGTTTGTTTCAAAAACCAAAACTAGGAAGTAAAGTGATGTGCCACAGAACGCAGTATCATTCTTGAGATGTATTTCTGATGTGTAAACTTTCACACATATTCCATATCTACTGTGTATAGGCAGAGGAAGCAAAACTAATTTCAGAATTGGTGGAAATGGATATTATAAATGGTCAGCTTTTTAAGCAAGCTTATAAAGCTTCGGTTGATGTAAACAAGCTTTTGGACAGATATGAGATGACCAAACTTCTTAGTGGGCAGTTTGATAAGGAGGGAGCATGCATCATTATAAATTCTGGACCAGGAGGAGTCAATTCTGAGGTTAGAGTTCATCTTATAACTAAATTTTTTTCCCCCTTATCAAAAGGGATTATTTGATCAGTTGTGAGCATCAATATATTGAAAAATTGAATGCTCAAAGCATTTTCTTTAGCACAAATATAAACATTTCATTTCTCAAGTAATTTACAAGTTGTTGTATGCCAATGTTACTGTATTTACTTTTTAAATTTCCATGGAACAATATCTATGGAAACCCTCTATATTATATACACATTTTGAGCCTCCAGATCAAAATATTACTATGTGTATTCTGTGGTATTATTATCAAGATGCCACCAGAATTTATTCATATATTTATTTGCATAGGAAATCTCCCTTTTATGTTCCCTACGATTACTATCTACTTGATTTTGTATCCAGATCTGGGCTAAAAAACTTATCACAATGTACATCAATTGGTCAAAAAGATATGGTTATGAATGCCGAGTAAGTGAAAAGTATCTTTCTAAGAACGGTGGAGATGGTATCAGATCTGCAACTTTGGAATTTGAAAAGGAGTTTGCTTATGGTTACCTTTCTGGAGAAAAAGGCATACACAATATGATTCGAAGTTCACTTGATGGGTCTGTAGTTCGTGAGGTATTACTAGCTTAGATAGCGTGATCATAAATTGCGAAAGGAGAAATTATTGCTCGCGTATTAGTTCATTCCCCACACAAATATATGTGGTGTATCATGAATTTTATCTAGCTTTCTACATGCACACTTTTTCCCTCTCTAATGGTAACATTTGATACCTACATGCATATATGTACATACACACATAACATACATATTTTTACACCTATACATACGTACATATTTTTACACCTATACACACACACACATGCATGCATATACATATACTTGCCTATCCCTTATCATTGGATGAGTTGCATTCATATCGACTACCCTAATTCCATGTTGGTTGTCATATGATATTATGTGTTAGACGCTCACATGCTTGTATGAATTTAAATATTAATATGTAAATTTGGGTACTAACAGTGCAAGTTAATCTTAGAATATCGGCAAATTCTATTCATATATTAAAATTTGCTTACCATACACAAAAAAACCGAACAAACTGGTGTTCGCCATAAAATACTTAACATCTTTCTTTTTTACAAAATTACCCCTACTTTCATCTTCCATTATCTTCTCCATGTCAAACTCCTGATCCATTCGAACAAGAAATCTGATAAATTTCAGAACTAAATCAAACGAAATTCAACAAAAACTATATTTCTTTATATCAAATTTCTTCATTTTCAACAAAAATATTCTAATTTTTTGGAAGGGGTTAAATTATTTTGAAAATGAAAAAGTCTGATGTGAAAGTTGTATCAGCTGATGCTTATGATTTCTTGATTAAAAAATAATTGACTTACTCTTCAAAATGTTATGTTTTGACCTTTTTTTTTTTTTTTTGGGTTTCAGGGTTTTATCTTGATGAGTTATGAAAAAAATATCAACACTGCAGTTAAGAAGGATAAGATCAATTTTTGTCATATATTTTTAATAAAATGAATGATGTGCATGAGGTAATTTTTTGTGTAGAAATATAATTTGCCAAAAAAGTACGCCCATCTCCATTTCCTTGTCTTTTCTGCCACATTTCATAAGATGAAAACATAATCCTCAGTTTATCTCTAAAAATCCTAAAACCTCAAAATTACACCAAATTAAAGTGAATTGATCCCAACATCAAAAGTTGCACATGGATTCGCTTCTTCTACTTTGAATTTGAAAATGTGAGCGTGGGTGACGTTCTAGAATGGCAAGAGGCGATGGCCAACAAAAAGGGAGTGGGTTGAGCATTTCCCGGCACAGCATGGGCCCCTTGGCACTGATTCAACATAGATATGGTGGTGTAGACATTGTAGCATGTCGAGTTTTAGATACAAGGTCGGGTTTGGTCTGGGTGCTTGTGAAATGCTGAAGCTTGGTCTGTAATTGCTCATCTGGGTTTGGGTAATAAATGCACATCTCTTCATACATACATATGGGTAATAATAAACTACATCCCTCTTTTGCTACATCTTATTCTAGTCCTCTATGGTTTTTAATGTTATACTATTCAAAATTAATTAAAATTGTGAATGTTCAATCTACACTAATGAACTTCATGATCACAAAAAATGAGATAATTTTGGAACTTCAAACATGTTCTAAATGTTAAGTTAATATCAACTGTTGAAACATTTATTTTATGTCGATTCAATTCAAAATGCAGATGTTTATCAGCACCAGAGCAATTGAGACCGTTTCAAAATAATTAGTATGTCCAAAATGTTTATTAACTATCAATCATTGAAATATCTAGTTTTAATTATTGGTTTGAAGTATCTGTTTGATTTTTTTTAACCATCAAAACAAATCAGTTTTTTTTTTTTTTTTTTTTTTTTTTTTTTTTCTGAGTACGATTTTCTATGTTATAAGAACATGCCTACAAAGCTTGGTTTATTTCCGAATTCTGTAACTCTAAGAAGTGTTGAGATGTAAATGCGATATACCTGATCCCTACTATATATAATGCATGCATGAATATATCTACAAAGCTTGGTCTAGTTTCAAATTCTGTAGCTTTAAAAACCGCAGAGGTGTAAATGTGATATACTTGATCCCCATCGTGCATGTGTGTGTGTGTGTGTGTGTGGGTGTGTGTGTGTGGATTCCCAACTTTGAATCCTCTTTCATCTATCCTCCTTGTGCGATTTTCTTTTATATCAAGACAAATTTTTGAGAATATGTTCTATTTATTAGCATTTTTTGTGCAAAAAATGGAATCATTTCAAAACTTATAACCCCATTAAGATAGCAAGTTCACATGAACCATCGAAATATTTATATTAACCATAGATTTGAAACGTAATTTTGAATGGGTTAAATGTTGTAAATTGATTCAAACTTTTTCATGGATGATGCTGCTAATACACATAACATACCTACAAAAGTTCATTTCGATAAAGATGAAGGGAGGATGAACAAGGATTTAATGAAGGGGATCTAGTGCCCCCCCCCCCTCCCCCCCAAAACATACATGTACATATATATGTGTGCATGCATGCATGCGTTAGCAGACACACACGCACACCTGTGTACCAATGATGCATATCATAGGTTTCAAACTGGATAAAACTTTTTATCAAACCCTGATATATCAACAACAAACTGAATTTTTCAAGGTTTATGAGAAAATCTATATACTGGTCCTTGTATCCCAGGTTAGTTCATGGCACCCTTCTCAAGTAATACATCATTGCAGTCTTGCAGATGTATCGTCGATTGATAATATCTCTTAAAATATATATAATATTCCCCTGCCAATGAATAGTCAGTTCAGATATTACAAACTTGTATGTCTATTTGGATTGTTTTTCCTCGCTTACACAGTTTTTACCTTTTTGGGCTTATGTTCATTAGCGTGTTATGTATGATTACAGAAATTTTCAGCTGCTATAGATGTAATCCCTCTTTTCCTTGAAAGTCATCCCAAACTGCACATTGATGACAAAGAGTTAGAAACCTCATCTGAAGCATTACATCACGAAAACAAGTTTTCTTCACGTGCGGTCAGTGTGCGTCACATCCCAAGTGGCATTACATTTCAATGTTCAGGTAATATTTCCCTGATTTAATTTTGAATTTGATTAGACAAACTTCTGAAGACAAGCATTTTGCCAACTTGATTGAAAATATTTATGCAGGTGAAAGGAGCCAATTTGCAAATAAATTGAAGGCAATGAACCGTTTAAAAGCAAAGCTTTTGGTACTTGCAAAAGAACAGGGTGTTTTAGACATTAGTAAATTGAAAGGGGAAGATAGGGAGAGCAAGTGGGAAAATGAAGCGAGGAAGTATGTGTTTAGGCCGTATAAGCTGGTAAAAGACTTGAGGACAGGCATTCACATCCCTGATCTGAATTCAGTTTTAAATGGAAATATCGATTCGCTCATCAGTGGCCATATTGTTCTTAGGCATGGCAGAGATATTGTGAGTTGACACAATACTTAAAAGTGATGGGTTTAAACGCTTCTTTGATTATCAGTGTTGTTGCCAATGATCTATTCAGATGATGCTGTATACTAGACATATGTTGTATAGAAGATAGAATGATATGTTATATCCACGGAGAATGTTTTTTTTTCTTGAATAATTGTTTAACAGTGTCTTTTTTGGACAAACGTTGGCATGCTGATTATCGACCCGATACATGAGATTTGGATCCTACTATGCTGAAATAAAGATCACTTAGTTACTCTATTTTATCAAAATTGGTGCAAATAGTGCTAGGCAAATTCTAATTCTATTTACTTAGTAGCCTTCAGAAGTCTCTAAATCCAAAAAATAACTTAGCAGTCCTCTACCATTTCCAGAACTATCCTTCTCATTACGCAAAACGTGAAAAATTCAATTTTTTCTTCACGGATTTAGAAACTAGGGTTAAAATTTTTTTCTTCGTCGATTTAAAAACTTAGTAGTGAAAAATTGAATTTTTTATTAGTAAAGTCTGTTAACCCAAAAATAACTTAGTATTGAAAAATAGAAATTTTTTCAGTAAAGTTTGTAAACCCAAAAATAACTTAGCTTAGAAAAATTGAATTTTTTTAGTAAAGTTTGTAAACCCAAAAATAAATTAGCAGTGAATAATTGAATTTTTTCTTCACTGATTTAGAAACCCAATTTATATTTTCTTTAGACCTACAATTAAAAAAGTCGGTAAACCCAAAAATAACTTAGTGGTGAAAAATTAATTTTTTTACTGATTTAGAAACTAGAGTTTTGAAAAAGCGGTGGTTTAATTAAACAATAAAAAACTGACATAAAAATATCGAATTGAGAAGAAAGAAAGTGTGCAGCTTTTCAGTGGTATTTTAGCCTTTAAAATTTTATTTATTTTAGGGGGCTGACTACTAAGTAATTATCTGTGTTGAAATAGAATTCGATAAAATATTTTAAGTGAGTAAGGTGCCATCCGGATTTTCAATTTGTCTTCAAAGACAGTCTCAAAATAATACACTTCAAAACAAAATTCTATTTGTACTTACTTTTAAAATTCTGATTTTTTTATTTCTCCCATCTTCATGCGCGATGTTGCGAGCTGCTTCCTCCAAAAGCGAGTCATAATTTAACGGTCTATCAAACTGTTCGTTTTTTGTTTGTTTGTCTTCCAGTGGTCTGTTCTGTTACTTATGCATTTGTTTTATAAATACGAGCGTTACGGCACGTGCTTCGCGCTTAATGATGGCATATGCTTCACGCTGGAATTGTTTTCCTATAGATTACAGATGGTTAACATATTCAAGAAAAAATATTTTGCACAAATATTTAACCATGTTTCTATATTGAAATAATGTGTAGTTAATTTAAATTTTTACTTTTTAAGTTGAAACATCTAATTTTTTGTTAGTTTAAATTTTATTTATATCATTGATTAATATATAACGAATTTGCAAATTATGTTTATTTATTAGATTCTATTTTTAAGTGAAGAGAGACATTTACAAAAAATTTAACTATTAGATCCTATTTTTAAGGGAGCTTAATATTTCTTAATATCTGCATATGAGCATTTTTGGTAGTTCGCACTGACACCAAAGGTATTAAACTATTAATAAAGATTTGCAAAATCTAAATTATTTTGGGAATGTGCAGTTTGTACTATAAATATTTATAGAAAAAACGTCAAATACTTTTTGTAAATATTAGGAATTTTCTTTTCAAATATTTGCAAGTGGTAATTAGAGAAAATGACAAACCTCCATCTTTTTTCAGTTTATCGATTTTATAACGAAAAGCATTCGGCTTTGCCATATCTTCAACCATCTTCCCATTAGATGAGTTTTTGTTGGTTCAGGCATTTGATTGTTGAGGAGACGATAATCCAATTCGAAGTTGTTTATGTTTATACGATTGATCATAAAATCAAAATTCTTATTCATTCAAATCTTTTCGATTCATTTGAAAATTCAGAAAAATAAAAAATCTAGGCTACGGGTTTGAAGATTAAAACAAAAGTAGGCTTTTCCCTTAAATTCACATCTTCTCCCTCTCTTTTAAAATTTATTTTCAACCGCAACATGCACCACTGCGTCACCATCCCCTATTGTTGTCGTGTCTACCTTCCCTCTCCACCCCACTCGTTGTCATCACTGCCCTCAAGGTTGTCGCCTCCATCACCCCAACACTAACAACTCACCAACATGCCAAATGGCATCGTCGCCGCAGCTGACATAAAAAAAAGAAAAAAAAAATGCTAGACTAAACTAGCATTATATGCATATAACCTATTTTCACTGTTAAAGTAATATAAAATACTGAATTTAACTATTAACATATGTATATATAATGCTATATTCATTTTTAGAGTTCAAAATGGTTTCAACTAGCATTAAATTTACTACAATATTCATTTCCGCAGTTCCGAAAATGCTAGATTAAACCAATGTTATATAAGTATGATGTTATATCCATTTTCATAGTTCAAAAAATGATAATAAGCCAGCATATAATTACAATATTTTATCATTTTTTTTTCATTTTATAAAAGGATATATTTTGTATTTAGGCCAAATTTGTAAACAAATTACAAGAATATGCCACATTTCAAACTATTTACAAAACTAAACTTGTTTTTGGCCACTTTGACACCACGTGTACAGACGACATTTCAAATGCCGTCAGTATACATCTGTTATGAAAAAAATACAACAACATTTGTGATGCCGCCAGTTTGCGGCATCTTAAATGTCGCCTAGACGGCCATCTTTTTATGTTTTCCTTTTTTCAAAGTTTTCATAGATCTACAACAATCCTAAACTCCAAACTGTTAAAATATTTGCATAGTGTAGTTTAATCTTGATTGGATTCAGCTATAGACAAGAAGCAACATCTAATTCTTCCTCTTGAACAAGGAATTAGCTATAGCAGGTATGTTTTTTTGGAAACCCTACTTCAATTTTTTTATCTCATTTGTTGTTTGGTAACAAATGATAATAGGTAACTATTTGACTGAATAAATTGTAGAATGACTCCCAACTTTGTACCAACGATTTGTTATTTCGATGGCGTATTGGTTGCTGATGAACGTAATTGTGGAAAATATGTCGGTGGTTTGTGTAAGCCAACTAAAGTGTTGAAAGGTTGTAATTTGGTGCAGTTGAAAGAATCGATTTATAAAGCTACCAAGATAAAATCTGAAGAATTTGACATAGAGTTAGTGTGTAACTGGCCAACGGACTTAGGATCGAAAACCATTAAAAGAGTCGATGATGACGATGTGGAGCTAATGTTTTCAGCGACATCGAAATCAATTGAGCTGTTTGTTGGAAAAATTAGACGCTTGCAGGTAGAAGAACCCGTACGAGAACAAGAAGTTAACAGTGTTATTGAGGAACACCGAAGAACGGTTGTGGCAATAAGTATCAGTCGCAGAAACGCATCCCCAAGTTTCATTAATCCGACTATGACAGCGATGTACGGTCAACAACAAGGCCTATATGGATATTCTCCATGTATGACCTATCCACAAGGCGTTCAGTATACGTACCCCTATCCAAGTTAAGGCAGCTTTACGCATTTTCTCGGAATGTGAAACATTTATTTATAAAATTTAGGTCGTATTAATATGATATTTATGCGCTACTTAACTGTTTTTTTCGCTGTATATGCGGTTATATTCTTTATGGGCCAACACTGCCTAGTCCTACTGGACAATTACATTGCCATATGTCTCAATTTATGTATCCAACTCCGTCCGAGTTATATGATCTTAGTCAGAGGTATGTATCATATAGAATCAAAATTTGGTAGATAGTAATTACGGTACTGGTTTTAAAGCAATACTATGTTTGAATAGCAGATTTCCCACGCACGATGTTGCAACGCAATCTAATGCTGATTTAGAGAATGTATTGTAAACGCAAACGCAAACAATAAAGATGTTGATATTGAGATGGACGGGGATGAAGGCGAAGATGTCAATGACGAACCCCCTTCAAATAATTTGGATTTAGTGAACATGGTGGAGAACGACATGTTGTGGATAGGTAGTATGCAAGTGAACAATGATCCTTTGAACTATGATTTTCTGGTTGAAGACAATATTTGCGAAGATAGTGATGAGGTGGAAATGGAAGTTGCTTTGGATGATGATTTGTGCAACGCACAAATTATATCAAGGTCAATCGTTGCAAATCTTAAGTTTAACAATGAGCTATTTTCAACTGTAAGCGTTCAGGGATTTAAAGTTGGTATGATTTTTGAGATGAAAGCCAAGTTGTTACAACAGTTGAGCGAATGGTCGATTTTGCATGCCATTTCTTTTAAAGCAATAAAATCAAATAAAATCAAATACATCGCCGTTTGTAATATGTATATGCAAACTTTCCATGGAGAATTCATGCTATTGTGTCAAAAAAATCAGAGCAGAGTTGGTGGATTGTAAGGAAATATCCTAGCAAACACAATTGTGTTGACCCAACGGTGAACTCCACTCACAAGCAGGCGACGTCCAACTTTGTGGTGGCAAAAATATTACCTTTTGTGAGAGCCGATCAGAACATTACAGCCGGGACGGTACAAGTTTGATGGAAGAACAGTTGTTTGTGAAAATTAGTTATATAAAGGCTTGAAGAACTTTGAGTAAGGCAGTGGAAAGAATTTATGGAGATTGGACGGAGTCATATAGCAATCTAAGGCAATATTTTGCTGAAATAACTAGATCGAACCCGAGAAGTGTTGGACACGTTACGACCGATGATTATGAAGCCTTCGATCGAGTTTTTTGGGCCTTTGAACCTTGTATTGAAGGATTTATTCATTTTCGTCCGTTGTTATGTATTGACGGGACATATTTGTACGGAAAATATAAAGGGACATTACTTTTGGCTACTGCTGTTGATGCAGATGATCACCTATACCCTTTAGCGTACGCAATTGTAGAGTCCGAATCTGGGGATAGTTGGGGGTCATTTTTGGCATACATGCGGCAGTTCATTCACAGTGTTAATAATCGACGAATTACCTTCATTTCAGGTCGAATGAAAGGAATACCATCGGCCTGGGAATCGAAATGGTGTTTGCCACATAAACACAGATTTTGTGCTAGACGTCTTAAAGCCAATTTTCAAGCTGCAGGGTTTAAAGAAAAACGATTAATCGGACTTTTTTATGCTGCAACTTGTGCTGCGGAACAAGCCGAGTGTATCAGAAAACGTGAAGAAATCAAAACTATAAGCATCATGGCTCACAATTGGATAGAAAGGAGTTTGGGAGCGCACGAGGGGAATTGGGCATTGTGTGAAGATGATGATAGTCGATTTCATGTCATGACCACTAACTGCGCATAAAATTTTAACGGTGTTCTTAAAGGATCTAGGTCTTTACCTGTCAAAGATTTAGTTGCACGCACCTTTTTCAGGTCTGTTGATTATTTTTGTCGACGAAGAGAAGCGGCAGCAAAACTGACGTCCCGTCTAACTCCAAAGTGGGAAGCCAAGATCGCGGAAAGAGCTAACAAAGCTAGACATACAAGAATAATTCGATTTAGTCAATCTGAGTGGCAAGTTGTACACTATTTCGGTGACGAGTTCAAAGTACTAATCAACGGTAACAATTGCTCTTGTATGTGCAACATCCCTCTTTTAGAGCACCTACCGTGTATGCATGTTAGGGCCGCTTGCTCAACGGTCTCCAATGGAGAAAATAGAGCCCATCACGATTTTGCCTTAACATGGTATTCCATAGCGAAATACCTGGCAGCTTACACCCCCGAGTTTCACTTGATATGAGATAAACGCTATTGGGCTCTAGTGACAGTCAATTAGTTCTACCTCCGGTAGCTAAAAGACAGCTAGGACGTCCACGTTCAACTAGAATTAAAGGTACAATGGGCGAGATGCAGACCCTTAAAGGAAATAAGTGTAGCAAATGTGGTGTTCTTGGTTATAAAAAAAATCACTGCAATACAACAACCTAATGTTTTTATTTTATTTTGTTTGTAATCCTAATTCAAATGCATTCTAGTTTGTCCGAGAACACTTGTTTATGTAATCTGATGTTGTACGCAAAGTTTTTTCGACACTTATTTATTTTGTCGTTAACATTTTAATGCAAAGTGTATTCAAATTTGAATACTGTGTGTACATAACAGAGTAACATTTCAAATGCCACTTACGTGCGGCATTTGAAATGCCGCATTTTGTGGCATTTGAAATGACGCTGTAGGCGCCATTTGAGAGGCCGCACTTTGGCGGCATTTGAAAAGTATCTTTGTTGCCTATATCTTTGCTAAGTTTTTGCAACTACCCATCCACACCCTAACTTTACCAAATTTATTTCATCAAAAGCTCTAGGTTTTATATTGCTATACGAGTCTCGTTCAATTTCAACAATTTGCAACTACCCCTCCCCACATTTCAATTCAACATTGTTGCGTCAAAGTTAAGTATTATACTTTTCTCGTTCAATTTCAAACAGGATAGTAGAATTTGTTTGATAGAGAAGCATTTCACCTTGCTCTTTTCAGGAACCTCCTTTGCAAGCTCGTCGACAATTTCCAGCACATGATATATGCAACATAATTCTACTATCACTGACCAACTGCTCCCTAAACCATGTGCAACACATGATATATGCAACATTGTTGCGTGATGATGTGCAACATAATAGTGCGACCGCATTGGGCAATCTGCAAAGGAGAGGCACAGCGAGGAATATCACTGACCAACTGCTCCCTAAACCATGTGGCCACTATCGACTCATTACCCCACCTCACATTTTCTGGAGGAGCCAATCCGAGCAATGGCTCACACAATTCCATATAATTTGTTGGAAAATCTGGTTCCAGGATGGGATCCCCGTTAATCGGCAATCCGAGCAATCCAGCTATGTCTTTCAAAGTGATTGTCATCTCACCTACTCTAAGATGAAATGTAGACGACTTCGGTCGCCGTCTATCGATCAAAGCCGTCAAAAAATTCCGGTCGAGCTATGTATATCCCAACTTATTGACAACACCAAATCCATCTCTGTCTAATAGTTTCAACATGCTTGGATGCGCTGATGTGACGAGCTTTAAAGTAGATGAATGGTCAATGAAGCTGTCCGGCTCAACCCGCCGTCGATAAACAATAACAAATGAAAGAAATTATGGTAATTACCAAAACTTTGCAGAAGTAACGACAAATTATATGACCTTGTACCTCCACCATATCGATGTTGTTTATGCTGTGTTGAGGTTGGAGGTAAAGCACACTAGGATCGATCGGTTCGGGTGCTATTTCGCCATATCTACCATAATACCATTACATGGTCATAGTCAACTTCATTGGGTATCCAACCGTAAATTTGGAACTATACAATTTCATTGTACACAATAAGAAAACAATTAAACATGTGCTTTAGGTGACTACTCAACTTCATTGTACTATACAACCATAGATTTACAATTATAGAATAATTTTAGTCCTAAACCCTAAATTGAAAAAATGACAATTAGAGACAAAATCCACAGATTTCATACCTATAGGATGTACTTGCGATGATGATGAAGCCATAGTTCAAATTCTAGCTAGATTTAAGTAGTTTTTTATTTGAAAATTTGATTTTTTCTGAATTTGGGGGCGGGTATGGGTTTTTTCTGAAGAGAGGTTGAGAGAAGGGAGAGTGGGAAAGTAAGGATAAAGTGGGCTGCAAATTTACAGAGAGTAAAAAAAACAAGTGGCATTTGAGGTGCCGCATACGGGCGGCATCTCAAATGCCACCAGTGTATTTTTGATCAATACACGTGTACTGGTGGTATCTCAGCACATATGGCGTCCAACGTAGCAAAAACTGGTCTAGTTTTGTAAATAGTTTGAAATCTGACCTATATTAGCATTCTCACCGTTGATCTACTGAAAAAATGACCACCAATAACCACCATCACAACATCACAACATCCTCCCTTGTCATCTCCACAAGTTCGTCGTTTCTCTTCGAATAGGAATAACACCCTAACGCCACATCCATTCATGCCAATAGTAGCCATCGCCACCTTCTTCGGTTGTCGACGCCACATTTTCTAACCTCCACTGCAGCTCTTTCTATTCATTGCATCCTTCAACCTTCTGCAAATGCCTATAACCGTCATTTGTTGAGATGACTATTTTTCAAAAGTTTGAGCTTAACCAAAATAAAAAACATCTCGAAGCCAAAAGTTTGTTCTTGTGGCAATTTTCGACTATTTGCAAAGCATTTTATTTTTTTGTGAACATTGCCAAACGAATGCATATTTAGCAAATATTTCCAAAATTATTTTTATTGTTTTACAAACACTAAGTGACTTTTTACGTAAATCAAAGTTCAACAACCATGAATAATAAAGGTACAAATGTTGCAACTTCTGCATTTTCATGCATGAAGATTTATCCATACTAAAATTGCAACTTGTTAGAGCAATATCAGTAACACATGGATAAAATAGAACAACAAAACCTTGAAAAGATAGGTGCATGCCCTGTTGTGTTATCAAATTTAACATACACTAAATAGGTTATCAAATTTAACATACACTAAATGGATGATTTGATCCCAAAACCTCTAGATAAACAATCCAGATATATGACACTATAACCTCGAAAGAACGTTAATATTGCAATTTAATATGATGTTATTAATTTAATTGAAATAAATTGATGTGATAAAATTCAATATTAACAAAATACTATTAATATTTCTTTATGTATGTTACCTGTTTTGTCGCTAACCTTTTTTTGCAAAAGAATAATGAGGCCCATTATATCTGAAGCCCATTAGTGAAGGCCCGCTTAGCAAGAGTCGACCAGCGCCTCTCATAGCCCTGTTGTCTGTTTGCACAAAGTATCTCGCTTCTAATGCCTGCCTGCCCATCCCTATCAAGAATCTTATCTGCTTCTTCCTCAAAGATGATGGGCGCCTACGGACCTTGCCAGACAATGCCTCCCGACTCTTCTCTGAGCCCTCCTCATCTTGTCTACCATTGTCCGAATAATGCCAACTCGAAATCCGCATGCCATCCATGTATCTCATCCGCACACTTCCCTTCCCGTCGATTCCCTCGATGACAGCCTTCGTGCTTGCTCTCCTTTTTCGTTCATAGATGGAGATATGACAAAAGCTCTGGTCGCTCTTGCACATAAATCAGACACGAATGCTTATACGTGGCATCAAGCTTCAAGCGATGCTTAACTAGTGGCTAAGTACCTCTTTAGATTCTTCGATGTGGTGATAAGCATTGCTTAGGTGGATGGTTAGCTGGTAAGGTCCGCCTAGGTGGGGCTTAGGTGAAGGCCTTACAATAGATTATAAATGATCTATGTACTTGGGTCGAAGCCGAATAGACCATCAACTGTGGTCAAAGCATCTAGGATGATAGAGCTAAGGATGTGCCCCTAGGGAAATTGTATAATTTATTATTTATCTTAACTCTTATATGAGAATATTTTATGAAATATAGCATGCTTTTTCTAGTGTTTACTAATGTATGTATTATTATATTGTGATATAAGTAACGATCTTAGCATAATAAACAAATACAAGTAGAAAATTCTTAGAAAAAGTACCCAACCAATTACAGTTGCCAGTATGATCATAATCATGAGTTTTGAATCGAACATTTAAACTTTACTCTTAAATTGTTCCTAGTTAAGATGTATAGAGAAAATAACATCCATACATCTACTGAGATTAGTGTACGTAATGCTTTCCATACGATGGACAGTGAATTACTTATGATCATTGGGGACATCAAGGTGTTATGTACTTGTGGCTATTTGGAACTAAATTAAAATAGAGTATCTCATGTAATGATGTGCAACAATCTTTAAAATCGAGAGTACTATTGATCTTTAGGTATATAGACTCTAATTTGATTATACCAGTCACATGCCATCATTATCAAGTTACGACCACAGTTCAGTATACAGTGGACTGCTTGAAGAGAAACATTACTCAAAAGAGGATTCCTCTCCTTATTTATGGAAGCTTAGTATCATCATAATTGATAGCCAACGTAAAGTTAAAGTTTTTTTAGCTAGAGTACATCAGTTAATCGTAATTATTATCAGATTGAACTAAAGGCTTTAAGTGGCACCACACAATTAACTACGAATATTACCATACTTTTTGACCATTGACCAAATTTTAGGTATCTTAGTGATATCGTGATTATGAAAAGAAAACGTGAACAAAAAGGCATAACTTAATAAAGGTTAGGAATTAGATTTCACCTTAACGATCTACAAGCAATTGAACTTGGGCAAAATATTGTACTTCAGCAAATTCATACAGGCTTTAGTAGTTAAATTATTTAAATATCACCAAAGATTAAGTTCGAACCAAGGAGTCAACACAACAGTATTTTTATAAATTTTCAAAGTTTAACTTTCTTAAATTAATTCATATATTTTATAAATTAATAGTAAAAAATTAATACAAAGTATTGATTTTTTTGGCTTTTAGGTATTTATTTAGGGCATTACAATTAATTATAATAATACATAACTGTTATATGTTAATTTAATCAAATATGTGAGCTAAAATAAGTAAATAACTAATTAATACATGATGTTAATTTGGTCCACTGTCACGAAGAATCCATGGAAGAGGGCATATCTAAAGGGAACAGGTGGTTTGAATGATTCTTTTTTACCTAGATCAGATTTAAAGCTGAGGAATAAGTGGATATATGTGATATATTTGATAGCTATAAATGGCCCCTACCTTTTCAAATTCTAAAAACATAGAAAAATAATCTTATCCCTATCAAATTTATTAGAGCCTTAAAATTGGGATTTACACATGGAGGAAGAAGGATCTATAGTCCAAGGAGAAATAACAGCACAACGTGCCAACAATTAGTTGATCTAAGGTAAACATTTAATTTTAATAGTGTGCGTTTATATATGTTCCTTTTCTTTGGATATATAAAAAATCAAAGTTAGGTTGGCTTTAAAATATATTTTCATATATTGATATATCATGTATATATAATATTTATAAACTTTTTTGACCAAAACACAGAACAACATACATTACGTATGCATGTAAACTTAAATAATATATATATATATATATATATAGGCATTTACTAATGAAAAAGAATTATATTCGTTCAGCCCTGATCATGGGAATTTTTTTTTATAACACAGAACAAATATTATTATTAGATTTAATTCAAATTTTAAAGTTTAATTATATAAGTATATATATTTCTTCATATTCTAAAAATTTCAACAAAAAATATAAGGGAATAAATTTGAATATTTAAAATTTAATACATATAAATATATGTATATATATATATATATATATAATATTTATGAATTAATATTTATAAAATTTACTAATACCAAAAGTTTTTAATAATAATAATAATAGGTTTTTTCATTTAGCTGAAATAAAAATTATATTAATTTTATATGTTGCTGATAACAAATTATGTATGCATATGTACATATCTCTACAAACATATAAAAATACATTAGGGAAATATTATATTGGACATATATATTATATATTCATTTTATATTACATGATCATCAATCCCGCTGATTTTGAACACTTTAAATTATTAATTCCATGAGCGGTGATATTCGTATTGTGAATGCGAATCTCCAAAAAGTAAAACTAATTAGATTAGGAATTAAATTTCAATTAATTTAAAGTAGTCTAAGCGTTAATATACGGTCTAAGTGTTAATATAAATTTAATGTATATGTTAATGAATAAAATACTAAAACAAAATAAAACAGAATTAAACACTTCTTTTATTATACATACACACTAAATATTGAAAATTAATTATTCATACAAACATAAACATAATGATTTATTAAAAAACAAATAAAGGCTATTTTTTTAGATTACCTCCTTTTACCCACCTGCCAGTGCAGCTGATTCAATAATGGTATCAGAGCCCATATTTATTAACATGAATAATTAACCAACATGTAGGGTAGTCATTGGGGAAGTCTAATCAAATGGTTGTCTATGGTAAGGGTGTTTAACTAAGGATAATGTTACTTTAACTTTTTGTATAATAAGAGTGATACTTAATTTAAGTAGGTTACTCATTTTGATGTCTCGAGGAATCGAACCAAAGATCTCTAGAACCATAATGTAGAGATCTTATCAGTTGAGTTAGTGATCCTTGATGATAATATTACTCTAATAAAGGAACGTTCTTATGAATGGAAAAACCTCTCATCTCCTAGCCCTTACATGGCTCCTCAAAGTGGTCCATTTTAAAGGTATGCTCTTAGCGGAATGCCCAAAATTATTTCGTGCCTTAGCTTGATTCAAATATGCGTATTTGAATATTACAAATTTACAGTTAAAATTGTTTTAAATTTAATAAAATAAAATTTTATAGAAGTTATGTCAACGGCGACTAACTCAACTAGTTGGTAAGATGATGCTCTATACTTAAGTTCTAGGGGTAATGGATTCAAATCCCTAATACTTCAAAATGAATGCTCTACTTGATTTATGCATCGCTCTTACCATCAATGATTTTTTACTAAATGTTATAAAACGTATTAAATTGTTTTAAATTTACATAATTATGAATTTTGCATTTACATTAATTAAAAGGTTTAATTAATAAAGGATTACATATGGACGCATATATAACTTTAAGATTATAAATTTTATAATAAATTAAAAGAGTGTGTATGTGTAATGACCTCTATTCTATGTATGGGAGGATCGTAGAATATTGATATTATTTTTATATGAGGTTGCATAATTCTATAATTTTGAAAAATGACTATTAGAGACATTTTCCTTTCTTATAATTTTTATCGGACAATTTTGACGCTAAAAATCTTGTGTGATCAGTAACTTTTGATAGGATTAAATTGGGATTTGATACCACTTCCATTAAGTTGGAATGATGGTTTCTTTTTCCATAGAGTGGTCATAATAGGAAAACGGACTTACTATTAGGGACATATGGATGTTTGAAGTTTCATATGATTTAGTATAGTTCAATTGGTACTTAGTGAGTTAATGGTTAGGCTTCCAGATACGATTTCATTAGCTATCTTACAACTAGAATCCCTCTTTTTTCCCAAATCCCATTTCTAGATTAGCATGGAATGAGGCTGATGGGATTTCTCTCCATCATTTTATACATTCTAAAAACAGAGAGAAACCACCATTAACCATCTTTTAGCTAAAAACATTAGTCTAAACCTTACTTTAATTAGCCAAAACTTGTCATTAAGGAGAAATTAGCACTTAGACTTGGGGATTTGTTGTTAGAGATCACTTGGAGCTGCTGTTCATCTTGGTGTTTGTGCACATTTGGATTTGCTTTAGGTTTAGGTGAATGGTAGGACTTCTCACTTACTAAGTAACCATTATGAACACTTAAAATCAATGTTTTAAAACGATTTTTGGATCCTAAAAAGTGTTTTAAACTTTAACTAACCACATATGTAAATTTGAAATGATTTGGAAAAGATTTGAGAAATTCGTATTCTTATTGATCTCGCTTATTTCTATGGTTCTATCTTTACATTTAAGATTCATTTTGATGTGTATGGATATACGATTGTTAGCATATATTATATATAATGATTGCTAGAACGTATGATGTTTGAATGGTTGAAAATATCGATCGAATGTTGATTTAGTTATAGGGCTAAATTTTGGATTAGTATTGATGAATCAACAATGATCCATAGAGTCGACATGATACAAATAGTGTGTGTTCGATATGGGGCAACATGGAATGGCTCATAAGGCTATATTCTACGTCTCGTGTAACGACCCAGAATTTTCGATAGTTAAAAATAGTTAATGTAGTAAGGTTTTGTGATTTAATGTTGGAAGAAATATGCGATGACTCACATTTCGGAAGGTTTAATCGACAATCAATAATCCACACATGTCCAATTTAAACAATCCGGAATGTAGACAATCAATGGGGTTAAATAAGAAAAATAAGAAGAGAAGAAGAAACGAAACACAGAATCTCACAGTGGAAACGATAAAAAATAATAATCAAATAAACAATTCATGAAGTTTTTTACTATATATTTGATTTTAATCTATACATATTTATCAGACTTGTATATATATATCAGGGATAAATAATCAATACAGCAGAATATCATGATGTAGGGGATAATAATAATAATATACCAAAGCTCCATCTTCGTCCTCCAGATAATTTTCTTCAATACGCTGAAAAAACTCAGGATTGACCCGAGCGTAATGAAAAGACAAAACACTTGAGTCAGGACTAAAATACTCTTATGTAAGTCAAATCAATGTCACAAATATGAGTGGAATAACTTAAGAGATGTTACGGGATTTTCCAACTCCTAAGGATCCGTTAGACTATTTATATATAATAGTATACGGTATAATAGCTAATGTCTATCAGTAAAATAAATATCAAAATAGCGTTAAGGCTTTACATTAATCCACCTTAACACATTTTACAGCTTTAAACGAAAAATCGTAATGGGCTCGTATAGGGATAAAATGACAAGGCATGTGAGGCAATGCCCAAGGTAGGATTCTACCGGTTTACCCTTTCTAACTGGTCGTAACCCCTCCGTGGCCGATCGCGACAATCAATCCGAACAAAAAGGTTCACCCATCGAGTCAAAAACCACAATAGTAATACGAGTGATCAACATCGCTAGAGGTAGCTAACCTACTTGGCTAGACATAGGCTCCTATTTTAGTCATTTTAATTATGACACAAGTTTCAAGGCTATCCATCATCGTTCTCTTACTTCTTTCCAGTAAACGTCGCCAATTCAACCACTACAGTCTGGATATAATCCACTGTATACACATTTTTCAAAGTGGTTCCAATATTAACAGAGAGTATGCCAATAAGAGGCCCTGGTCTCTTTAACAAGCGAACGTCATTTTACACAACGGTTGGTTTTTTTCATACAATTCGTACTTGATATCAAAATATCATATTCATTTCGAAAATCAAAATCTTTTTTTAACTCATCATATTTACTCAAAAATGTCAATTCAATTTGATATTGATTTCACTTCAAACTTGATTTCGAACTACAGTTTTAGTTATAATTCACTTTAATCCAATTCGCATTTAAATCCAAGATTTAAATATAAACATTCCACCCTTTGACCAGTTTGGATTTTAGAAAATAGTTTAAAAATAGTTAAATAGTTAAAATAGTTTAATAGAAAATAGTTTGAATAATAAAATGGCTTATATAGTAAAATAGTTGGGAAAGTTAAAATAGTTTAAATATTTAAGAAATGGCTTAGAAATAGTTTATACTAAAATAAATTACTCAAAAATAGTTTCCATGCCAAACTGATTCAATTCCAAAATTTCCAATCCCAAATCAATTTCCATTTCCATTTTTATATACTCGATTCAATTCCGATTTCATGTCGAATTTGAATTTCATCTCTAAATTAATTTAAATTCAAAATTCAAATTAATTACACTTCCAATTTTAAAATTAATTTAAATTCAAATTTCAAATTAATTCCAACTCCAATCCTAACTTAACTTAAATTCTAATTTCAAATTTAAACCATTTCGATTTATATAAATTCCGAGTCTATTTCCAAAATATTGATTCAAAACATTTAAATCATATTTATCTTCACTATCCAATCAAAAATCCAAATCTTAAATATAACTAAATTCCGAGCTCAATTTCAAAATAATGTTTTCTCACTTTTACCTTGTAATATCCAAAGTTCGAATAAAAATTCAATCTTTAAAGCAAATCTATTTCTGAAATTCAAATCATGTTTTGATTATAACTTTAAAATCGCAAATTCGATCATTTAAACAATTTCGCTTATCAAATTCTAATTTCAACACTTCGAGATCAAATTAGAAAACAATTTGATATTCGTAAATTTGATTTTCCACTTCTTAAAATCAAATCATTTAAATAATAAATAATGTAAATTTTTTTAAAATCATTTAATTTAACCAATTCATGGTCCGTATATAATTCGCTAACCTATGGCCAAGTGAATCAGTTATTCAAATTTAATTTCGGGGACGGATATATATTATTTCAATCCAAAATAAATGTCATAGGTATATATCATTTCAACCTATTTCTTAATTTGTTCGAAATAATTCAATTTATAGTTTTATACACTTTATATAATATACAGGATGATAACATGATATGTAAATAAACATCCAAACATCCAAAATATGAATCAATAGCATCCTTCTCACGCAATCATCCAAATAATCAATATTCACAACAGTCAACCAATTTCGATAAATCGGAGATTTTTCTTGTAGTTTAAAATCCTAATTCAATTTTAATAGTCAAAACTAAATTCTATCAATTTATTAAGATGTCGACTAATTGTCAATTTAAATTTATCCAACAACCATCAATAAATACAAATTACTTCACGATATAAAATTTTTCTAACATACGATATAATAATCAAACGTGAGCGTTAAAAACACTCACCTTATTTGTTACAGTTTAGAAAAATTCCAATTCTATCAATGTCTTAGACGACTTCGATACAATAGAAAATGTGATTCGTTTACCCAAAATGGACGTTGCATGCAACAATTTCGAATTTATTATTATTCGATAATAATTAAAATATACTTAATAACATAATAATAAAGATAAATTACCTAATCCATCTTCCCCTCTCACTATCACGTTCATGCAGCCACTTCATCCTTCCCAAATTGATCGCTATCCACTTCACAGCCGCCTCCTACATCACAAATTCAAGCTATATGGCCTCGATCAACATCACGACCGAACCTCCCCATACCAGTGTAGCTCCAGTCGTCCTGGCCGGCTCTCAGCACTTACGTTTTATCAAAGGCGAACTAACCTCGTCGCAGCGCACTAAATCTCCCCACGAATGACAATCCACCGCCTCGCCTAAAATCCCTAGTGTGCCTCGTCTTCGCTTCAACCAGACATCGCGTGCCATCGCGCCGGCGGCCCTCGCGCTCGACACCAGCATTTTAATTTTTTCTCGATTCGCTTTTATTAGATCGATAGATTTTTTTTCTTTTCTGCTTTTATTTTCTTCGTTTTCGATGGCAGATTCAAAAATGAGGGAAGGGTAATGGGAAAAGGCAAGAGGGCGGCCCATGCACTATTGTTGACATGGAAAAGAGTATATAATATATTATATTTGAAAATATCCAACCAAATGCCAACGAAATTTCGAACTCCAAATGACATGTGCCACCTGGCGTTCATAATGTTTTACCCTATTCCAAAAGGAATGGAACGAGTCCTGAGGTCTAGTTCGGTCGTATGCGAAAGATGGGTTTTCGAATCGAATTATTTATTTAAATTTTGAATTCAAATTCTATGCGTTTCAAGCTCGCACGACCAAACAATAAGTGCGAACACTACGAAACTTGAAATCCTACAATAATTCACTATTACGGATCTGATGAAACAAGTTTCGTCGAAATCCAAGAAAGTTGCCAAAATGGCTATTTTACTCGTTAATTAAAACAAGCAATTTTCAAAAATTTATTTAATCACTTAATTTTTATTTTTGAGTATTAATAATTTTCATTGTTGATTAAATAAAATTTACACCAACTTCCGATATCATTTTCATTCAATAATCACATTATATTTATAAATTTAAAATATCTAAAATATAGGTCGTTACATACTCCACTCAAAAATTTTCGTCCTCGAAAAGGCGTTAAGTAAGGAATTTAACAAATTGTATATTTTATTTAAAACGATCAACTTATAAAACATAAACGTCTTATTTGCTAAACTACTACAACACTTCCACTATGCCACACCGATATCGGTTTTATAGAAAAATATAACTTATATATATAAACAAACTCTAAAATTTTGAAACTTTAAATTTTTTTCTAATTCCTGGATTTATGAAAAATTTCGCCAGAGTCTCCTTTGCGTGGCTCGACCGGAATTTTTTCACAATATCAATATATATCACAAATATACCAAATAGATATCAAATATACATCTCATCTCATTGATGGGGCATCCCACAGGGAAAAATAATATAAAATCACGGTATGTAATCCGAGATACGTAGCTTATTATTTATAATACGGGTAGGTTCACTCATATCAAGAAAGCAATAGCAAGTAATAATCCGCGTATATGTCCAAACGGTCTTCGTATGTACCTATCTCAACTCAAATTAAGATATTAGTTGCATGTAAAGATATGGAAGCATATATAAGTCTAATATAACCATACAACATGGATTTTTGAATCCAAACAATAAATACAAGCACACATACGCAACATACAACAATCATACGCAATCAAAATAGTCATAACAATGGTTTGCAACAGAAGAAACCATCCAACCATCAATGTCCATCCAACCTTATTCACAACAATACCAAATTCACACTTTCAAATGTCAATATTTAGTTTATTATACCAAATAGTTTGGTCAATGCAACACTAATTAAAAGTGTTTTATTTTGTTGGTGCAAATCAACATTTTTAAATATTTGAATGTTATGTCTAAATAAATTATCAACAAAATCAGGAACTCAATCTATTAAATTCAACACGTTTATCGACCTTTCTCAACTGTAATCTGCCAAAAGGGTACCTAATAGACCACTTGGACTTGAAAGGAACCCATAAAAGAAAAACTTCGAACGTTGGGTAACCAATATTTTTTTACATGGACAATTTATTCAAATTGTAGTTATTTAGGTTTACCTACACAATTGGAGATCCGTGGCATGAATTGTACAGTCATTGGATACATATGAGAACGGTAACTGATTTATGTGTACCCGTTATAATTTGATGCGAATAACTCCAAGCAAATTAGATGGCCCTCACTTTGTGGTAAGTATAACACATTCGACACTGTAAAATAGCAAATCCCCTTAAATACATCCTCCTTAAAGTCTGTATTTTAATCAAAATGGTGTCTAAATATCTGATTTTTTTAGTGCAAGTAACTGTATGCTATTTCTAGGTAATTCATATGTACCAATTAAAGTCTACATGTTTAGATATACAATATAATCTTGAGATCTTAAGTAACCAGCAGCATAACATCAATAATCAAATAAATGTATCAAATGTATCGGTTTACTAAGTTTTGCAGCTTTTGAAATGCACTTCTGATCAGACTTTTATTGATTTTAAAGTATTTATCTTGCCCGTCCTTATAAAGTAAACTACAATTTCTTACTTTGAGATTCTTTTAGCAAATAAATTATCTGAAAACCTTTTATTGCAAAGTGGAGACCAAAAGGAACTATTGGAAGGTCTAAATGGAGCATCAATTCATTAAGTTTGATATTGGGAACTAAATTATAATTATAGTTACTTTAGTAGCATTTAATAAAAGATTAGAGGTAACAAGGGATAGAGCTAAATCCTTTGGTCTGTGCGTGGTTGCCTCATTGTAATTTGACATATGTCTGGCTTGAACATTCATTTGTTTTCTCCAGTGGTTTCTTTATTAACGTATATTTATTTTATTCACATGTTTGGTAGCATTTACATATTAGAACACCTAGTATGAACTAAAAAAATCCTGTGAACAAATCATTTACACGCTAATGCTTTTCATCCAAACGTTGAGTTTCCAACATGATCATATCAGAACATTAATATCGAATTTTTTTCTAATTTTTATTTGAATTTTCAAATGCAATGTGTTCCTATAATCATTTTTGCTATAGTTTATTTTTTTTTAAAATGAGAGATATGATATAAATAAACAAAATTGATTGGTTATAAACATTTATCCCACTAACAAATATGTAGTTACTGCTTCTTACTTTTCACTTTAAGTTAGAGTATTCATAATTCTGTGATTTTCCATATTTTTGAAACTAAAATCTAGATTTTGAAATTTGTATATTTGAAACTCAAATAATTTTTTTCATTTAACCTGTTTACATCCAATTTTTTTATTAACTTCTATTTCTCATATTAATTTTACTTACACTCATTTATTTTTATTCAATTTCTTAAACACTTAAATTACATTTCATTTTTAAAAAAACTTAAATTCGTATTTATTTTATTAATTCATTTTAGCTCAGGTGAAAATAATTCATTTTACTAATTTATCTAATTTCTCTTAATATCCAACTTGATTTATTTAATATTAAGTTAAACTTCATTTCATTTCAAATGCAATTTATTTTTATTTAAGCTTCATGAGTTAAATATATTTTATTTACTACATTTCACTAGCTCAATTTTATTTGACTATCCTTAAGTTAACTATTTTTTCTCATTTCTCGAAATCAAATTTCTTTTATTTGCTTAACCAAAAATTTAACCATTTTAGATTTGGTTCTATTTTCCTATTCAATTTATAAGTTACAAACTTATATCCTTTCTATACTATTTTAAAATTTTAAGTTCAAAACTATTTCCATATATTTATTAAATCGTACTTAGAATATATTTTTCTTTCACAATCAAACTTGTTTTAATCGAAAATAAATTTTTTTGGGTAGTAATTCTCACTCAGAAACTCGAAAATGAATACTAGCAATGCTGCAGTCATCCCTAATTATTTCCCAGCGACTAAGTGAGTTTAGTGCTTTATTTCTTTCCGAAATATTGTCAAAATATTTTTCTAGTCAAAACTCTTTCAAATAATATTCATATTAATTTTATAGTGTTCGAAAACAAATTTGAAAACAAATGGGTTTTAATTCTAAAATTCTCAATTTTAACAATCGTTCCTATATGTAAGTTATATTATAATTATACTTATACAAATTCCATTGCTTTATTTACCAAAATATTTAATTAATTTACAACTCTGTCATCTTAAGCACTTCTTATTTTAATTGATTTCAATCCAATTTAATTAAAAATGCTTCATAAATAAAATCATCATGTATTCATTTTATTTCTTAATGCAACCAATAATCGGTGATAGCAACTATCATTCATTAAAAATTTATCATTTTACATACATAATATAAATTAGGTAAATTATTTCATTTACAAGATTTTAAAATTGCCTCGTTTAAGTGTTTAGAAACCCTTATCGATAACACGACGTCCCGTACATCGATCAAAATTCATAAACAACCAACGGATAAGTAAACACAATATAAAACAAT
Source organism: Allium cepa (assembly GCA_030765085.1). Taxonomy (NCBI): domain Eukaryota; kingdom Viridiplantae; phylum Streptophyta; class Magnoliopsida; order Asparagales; family Amaryllidaceae; genus Allium; species Allium cepa. Next base: position 761,450,634 of record CM060941.1, on the reverse strand, counting down.
TTATAACACTAACAAGTACACTATCTATATTTACACACTCAAACGGACTCGTTCTAGGGTATTATTACTAGGGTATTATTACCTTATTTCTAATGAGTCAAACCCCTACAAAGCCAAGGCTATCGCTAAACCTGGATCTGATACCAACTGTGACGACCCACGTTTTGAAAGGTTTAAATCGACAATAATCCACACATGTCTAACTTAAAAAAATCTGGATTATAGATAATCAACAGGATTAAATAAGAAAAATAAGAGGAGAAGAAGAAAACAAAACACAGAATCTCACGGCGGAAACGATAAAATATAATAATCAAATAAACAATTCATGAAGTTGTTTACTATATATTTGATTTTAATATGCACATGTTTATCGGAGTTAAATATATACATCAGCGATAAATAATCAATACAACAGAATACTATGATGTAGGGGATAATAATAATATACAAAAGCTCCATCATTGTCCTCCAGAGAATAGTCTTAAATATGCTGAAAAAACTAAGGATAGCCCCGAACGTAATGAAAAGACAAAACACTCGACTCAGGAGTAAAATACTCTTATGTAAGTCAAATCAATATCACAAATATGAGTGCAATAACTTAAGACATGTTATGGATTTTCCATCTCCTAATGATCTGTTAAACTATTTATATATAATAGTATATGATATAATAGATAATGTCTATCAATAAAATAAATATCAAAATAGCGTTAAGGCTTTACATTGATCCATCTTAACACATTTTACAGTTTTAAACCAAAATCGTAATTGGCTTGTATAGGGATAAATATGACAAGGCATGTGAGGCAATGCCCAAGGTAAGATTCTACCAGTTTACCCTTTTTGGCTGGTCGTAACCCGTCCGTGGCCGACTGCGACAATCAATACCGAACAAAAAGTTGCACTCATCAAGTCAAAAACCACAATAGTAATACGAATGATCAACATCGCTAGAGATAGCTAACCTCATTGGCCAGACATAGCCTCCTGTTTTAGTCATTTTAATTATGACACAAGTGTCAAGGCTATCCACCATCGTTCTCTTACTTCATTCTAGTAAACGTCGCCAATTCAACCACTACATTCTGGATATCATCCACCGTGTACACTGTTGTCAAAGTGGTTCCAATATTGACAGAGAGTATGCCAATAAGAGGTCCCGGTCTCTTTAACAACCAAATATCATTTTACATACCGGTTGGTTCTCTTTCATTTCAAACAATTCGTACTTGGTATCAAAATATCATATTCGTTTCTAAAATCAAAATCATTTTTGAAATCATCAAATTTACTCAAAAATGTCAATTCAACTTGATATATTGATTTCACTTCAATTCGAATTATAATTTTGGTCATGATTCACTTAAACCCAATTCGCATTTAAATCCAAGATTTAAATATAAACATTCCACCCTTTGACCAGTTTGGATTTTAGAAAATAGTTTAAAAATAGTTAAAATAGTTTAATTGAAAATAGTTTGAATAATAAAATGGCTTATGTTAAAATAGTTAGGAAAATTAAAATAGTTTAAATATTTAAAGAAATAGCTTTGAAATAGTTTATACTAAAATAATTTATTTAAAAATAGTTCTATGCCGAACTGATTCAATTCCAAAATTTCCAATCCCAAATCAATTTCCATTTCCATTTCGATATACTCGATTCAAATCCGATTTCAAGTCGATTTTTAATTTCAACCCGAATTAATTTAAACTCAAATTCCAAATTAATTACATTTCCAATTTTCAAATAAATTTAAATTTAAATTTCAAATTAATTCCAACTCCAATCCTAACTTAACTTAAATTCGAATTTCAAATTTAAACCATTACGATTTATATAAATTTCGAGTCTATTTCCAAAATATCGATTCAAAACATTTATATTAATTTTATCTTCAATATCCAATAAAAATCCAAATCTTTAAATACAATTAAATTTCGAGCTCAATTTTAAAATATCGTTTAATCACTTTTACTTAGCAATATTCAAAGTTCGAATAAAAATCCAATCTTTAAAAAAATCGATTTTTTAAATTCAAATCATATTTTGATTATAACTTCAAAAATCTCTGTAATGCCCCACTCCGAGACCCATATTAGCAAAGAGTATTACAAGGTAATACCGTCCGCCAATACGGAGAGTAGAGCTGTATAGGAGGGACCATCTATAGACTTGTCTTAACTATCCACCGAATACGTCAATAAATGTCGCATATTTTTTTTCCAGGTGGATCGACTTATCCAATAGATATTTAATACAAAACTATAATGACTATAAGATCTAACAGAACAAAATATAACAACTCAAATGTAAAACACATCACAGAACAGTAGATCATCACATACATATACACATATACAGATACATTACAGAGTATACAAAATGATACATGTCAAGTGGTGTAGCAACCACAATATACAAGCGAGTCAAAAGAATATACATATCAGAGTTACAACCAAAAAGGACTACACAAAAAGCTATCATAAAAGGAGCTAGCAGAACAGTCCATGCGGAAGCAGAATAGGCTAAGTCCAAATGTACCTAATCTGAAACACCTCGGTCTGACCCGAGTATAAAATACACGGGTCAGTCTCGCTAAACAAATCAGTTAGATAAGCTAAATGATGATGAACATGCAAGGTCGTAAAGTATCTCAAATATCTCTAAAAGAGATAATTCGATCATCTAACAAAAGATGAATCATAACAAGCCTCATATCATCGGCAACTCAAATTAACAAAGGATATGAATTTCCCAAATCAAGCCAAAAAGGAAAATAACAAATACCAATAAAGGTAACACAAGTTTCCACAAGGTAATCGCTATGTATCGAGTGGTTCAAAAACCTACTCCGAAAGGCGATACTCTAGGGAAATATAAATATCAATGAAACAAAAAATGTACTTGCTCAGTACTGTATAAACGAGGATCCACAAGCCCAAGTATCTCTCGAGCGGTGACGAAGGACCAACTCTAAAAGAGATACTATAGGGCAACAAACCCGAAGGCAACGAACCCAAGTATCTCTCGAGCGGTGACGATGGACCAACTCCAAAAGTGATACTATAGGGCAACAAACTCGAAAGCAACAAACCCAAGTATCTCTCGAGCGGTGACGATGGACCAACTCCAAAAGCGATATTATGGGGCAACAAACCCGAAGTCAACAAACCCGAAGGCACAAACCCCAAGGCACAAACCCGAAGGCAACAAACCGTAGTGGCAAAGGTCTGGAATCCCAGTACTGGACACCACTAACTGGCAATATGTGTCACAAACTCTCGGAAAGGAACCCGAAAAGTATTAACGTGTGTCCCATACCACACGTTCGCACAAAATGGTTTACTAACCGTTAGTCAATTCCACACTTAAAGCAGTACAAAGTTTACCTCATGTCATCGGTAAACTAGACCCGAAGGTCAAAACGATCAAACGAATAGATTAGGAATTAATTGAAAAGATAAACGCACGTATTTCGTAGTACATGTTTTACCCAACCATTTAATTACCTACCCACTTCGTTCAAGTGCAAAAGAGTGTAATTTTACTAAGAAAATAATTTGGAATGAGTTTAGAAATCGTTTGAAAACACTTTGGAAATTGCCTTTGAAATTCTCCTAATATGGAGTAAATAATTTAATACCTAAAAATAATAGTAAGTAATAATTTCACAAGCCAATTTGTCTGAAAAACACTTTAAAATACTTTATAAAACCCGTGCACGAAATCTAGAGAGAAAACTCAAGAATTTGGGAAAATATCAAAAATGGCGGAAATTATTCTTAGTATAAAAACCACTGAAATCATGCTGTGATCACTAGTTCGACAGCAGGTTTGGACCTGAAAATTGAGTCCAAATGACATGAAATTTTGCAAAAATATAGACTAACACCCCTACTCCAATCTTCAAAAAGATTCATCCAATTCCGACTTGAAATGAAGATTCTGCGCCACTTCGAAGTCGGACTAAAACCACTATAAACTGCTGTGTAAAAACAACGCAAATGTTCAACTTCGACAATGAATTCGAAGGGGAAAATGAACCCAAATCTTCGTGAAATTTAGTAGAAGAATAGACTAGTACTTATACTATGATTTGCATAAAGAACCGTTCGATTCCGACTTGAAACGAAGAAGTGGCGTCGTCTCAAAGTTGGACCGAAACTAGGATTTTCTGTTTATTCAAAACAGCGCAAAGGTCCGACTTCGGCAACGAGGTCAGCATAACTAACTAACCCAGATTTTTATGAATCCATACGAAAGTGTAGATCATCACTTCCGCTTTCCAACGAGATCAAGAATGGCAGATTCCGACCTCGAATGTGACCCGGGATGACGTCGCAAAGTCAGGGTTTTGCTCTGAAAACAATGGGAGAAAAGAGACTAAGGCCTGTAGCTATACACTAACAGGGCAGAGATGAAAAACCATAATTTTAGCGTAGTAAACTTTAAATTCTGGCAAAACAAATAAAATAAAAGTTGTAACTTATTTTCTAAGCTTTCCGGAAAGACCAAGATCGTCAAATTCCGATCAGGGATGAAAATTTTATGACTAAAACAATTCTCAGATCTAAATTCTATATCGCTGTCGTTTTGCTCTCGGGACAGTAGTAAGGATGCACAGATTTGACCAAATTAACTTCAAAATTTCATGAAAATCAAAATACGAAAGTTTTAGCCTTATATCTAAGCTTTGCAGAACATCCAAAATTATTAGATTTGGATAAGAAATGAGTAACTTATGACCAAAACAATTTCAGGTTTTTTATTTTATCAATCCTATCGTTTGTTGTCAGACCAGCAACAAACAAACGTTATTTCGACCATTCAAACCTTAAAATTATGCAAAGCTCAAAACACTGAAGTTATATACTACAAAATAAGCTTTAGAGAACATCAAGAAAATCCTAATTCCGATTTAAAATGAATGAGATATGCCTAATTTACTAACAACAATATACTAATTTTAATTTCAGCTAGCATTGTGAGATTAAACTCATCTTGCAATTATTGAAGATTAAATTGTGCTAACTCAAGAAAGTAGATGGCTTTAGGCAAGAAGAAGCTTCAGCAACCTGTAAGATCTCAAAATGGAGACATGCGAATCCAAAAATGAGATTACATACAATCCCAATTTTTAAAAACTAGAGTTTGATGAAATACATATATTTTGGAGTTGATTACCTGCTGAATTCTCTTTGATTTGATATAAACTGCAATTAAATTGAAGGAAAAATGGGAATTTGGCTTAGGTTTGAGAAGGTAAAGTTTCTTTTTCTTTTTTTCTTTTTACTGCTTACAGTAAATGAAATATAGTGAGAAGGAAGAAGAGTTTCTCATTTTTCTTCTTCTTTTGTTCAGGTTATGTGATAATGGGCCTTAGCCCAAAAGAAAAGAAAATAGTCTAAGTTAATTAATTTATCACTTAATTCTCAATTATACTTATGTAATTAACCAAACCATCATGTTTTCACCAAGTTTTAACTTAATATAATTACATAAACTCATTTTCATGCTTTACAAACATTTTGATCACTAATAAAAAGATAATTAAGTTATAAAAACATTTTTATTATTAAAAACCCTTATTTTTAATTAATAACCAATTTTTACCAATATATACATAAAACTCCACTTTTAATACCAAAAATTACACAAAATAACTTTCTTGTGTAATAAATGCAACAAACCATTTTCCATCGATTTTACGATCAAAACTTATTTTTAAATCAAATTTCACCTTTTATTTATGATGAACACGTTTAAAAATCAAATACCTTCTTCAAAAAAATTACTAAAAGAAGTATTTGGCAATAATTACAAGAATTATTGCATTTTCACTAAATAAAAATCATATTGCACTCATTATTCTCACAAATACCCCAGATAAAGTTTTCAAAACTTTATTTTCATATTTTATTTCCAAAATCCATTGTTTATTCCAATGAAAAATTTGATTCTTCAATTTATTTTTAATTCACAATATTAAATTATAACTACCGTTATAATTTAATATTTACAGGTAATCACCAAAACCAAGGTTGTTAAAATCTCAAATTCGATTATTTAAACAATTCGCTTATCAAACTCAAATTTCAACATTTCGAGGTTAAATTCGAAAATAATTTGATTTCCATAAATTTGATTTTCCATTTCTTAAAATCAAATCATTTAAATAATAAATAATTCAAAAAAAAATTTTAAAATCATTTAATTTAGCCAGTCCGGTATCCGCATATAATCGTCTAACCTATGGCCAAGTGAATCAGTTATTCAAATTTAATTCCATGGGATGGATATATATTATTTCAATCCAAAATAAATATCATAGGTATGTATCATTTCAGCCTATCTCTTAATTTATTCAAAATAATTCAATTTACAGTTTTATACACTGTAAATAATATACAGGATGATAACATGATATATAAACAAACATCTAAACATCCAAAATATCAACCAATGGCATCCGTCTCAACCGATCATCCAAACAGTCAATATTCACAATAGTCAACCAATTTTCGATAGATCATGAATTTTTCTGGCAGATTAAAATCCTAATTCAATTTTAACATTCAAAACTAAATTCTATCAGTTTATTTAGATGTCGATTAAATGTCAAATTAAATTTATCCAACAACCATTAATAAATACAAATTACTTCACGATATAAAATTTTCTAACATAAGATATAATAGTCAAACGTGAGCGTTAAGAACACTCACCTTATTTGTTACAGTTTAGAAAAGTTCCAGCTCTGTCCATGTCTTAGACGAATTCGATACCATAGAAAATATGATTCGTTTACCCAAAGCGGACATCTATGCAATAATATCGAATTTATTATTATTCGATAATAATTAAAATATAGTTAATAACATAATAATAAAGATAAATTACCTAATACATCTTCCCACTCTCACTATCACATTCACGCAACCACCCCATCCTTTCCAAACTAATCGCTACCCACTTCACAGCCTCCTCCTACATCACGAATTCAAGCTGCAAGACCTCGATCAACATCACGACCGAACCTCCCCATGCCAATGTCGCTCCAATCGTCCTTGCCGGCCCTCAGCACTTACATTTGATCGAAGACGAAATAACCTCGTCGCCGTGCACTAGATCTCCCCACGAATGACGACCCGCCGCCTCGCCTAAAACCCCCAACGTGCCTTGTCTTTGCTTCAGCCAGACATCGCGTGCCAACGCGTTGGCGGCCCTCATGCTCGACACCATCGTTTTCATTTTTTTTCTTGATTCGTTTTTCAATAGATTTTTCTTTTCTGCTTTTATTTTCTTCGTTTTCGATGAAGATTCGAAAATGAGGGAAGGGCAATGGGAAAAGGTAAGAGGGCAGCCCGTACACTATTGTTGACGTGGAAAAGAGTATATAATACATTATATTTGAAAATATCCGACCAAATGCCAACGAAATTTCGAACTCCAAATAACGTGTGCCGCTTGGCGTTTATAATATTTTACCCCCATTCCGAACGCAATGGAACTAGTCCCGAGGTCTAGTTCGATTGTATGCAAATGATAGCTTTTCAAATCGAATTATGTATTTAAATTTTGAATTTAAATTTTATGCGTTTCAAGCTCGCACGACCAAACGTGTCGAAATCTGAGAAAGTTGCCAAAATGGATATTTTACTTGACAATTAAAACAAGTAATTTTCAAAAACTTATTTAATCACTTAAGTTTGAATTTTAAGTATTAACAATTTTCATTGTTAATTAAATAAAATTTAATCAACTTTCGATACCATTTTTATTCAATAATCACATTACACTTATAAATTTAAAATAGCTAAAAATAAGGGTCGTTACAAAATATATTTGTGATTTAATAACTAGAATATAACTGGAATGAAATATAATAGTATTAATTTAAGGTAATGGATAACTGCTTTAATAGTAATTCCAATTAATTAAAATAATTAAAAAGTTATAGTTGGCTATAGATTGTAAATTAATTGTAATATTGTATGTATTAATTGATAATTGGATTAAAAGAGTAATTGATAATTTAAATATTGTATTAATTAATGAAATATTGTGTAATAAATTGTAATTGGATAGAATTAGTATAATGTAAGTTGTTATAACGTTTGTTTGTAAATTATAAACTTATAAATGTGATTAAAAGTTAACAGTGACAATTATTATATGTTACCTATTTATCTAGTCTATTAAATTAAAGTGGAATCGATTGCAATTAAATATAATTAAATATTACGTTAATGGAAATTAAGATGAAATTGAAAAATATTAATATAATATGATATAAACCAATGTTAAATATGCCCATAGAGTAATAATTGATTAAATAAAAAGATTGAAATCAAATTAGATTAATTTATTGGAATTAAATTATAATTAATTGGATTTAATTACTATTGAAATTGAACACTATAATTAGTGCAATACTAAATACTGGATCGAAATGTAAATTTGTTTAAATTATTGTAAATGTCTAAGTAATCAAAATGATAAAATTTGTTAGTTTTTACAAGTGGAATAAAAAAGAGATTTAATCAATTTAATAATTAATTAATTTAATTAACGTGAAAATAGCCATTTTGGTCAGTGACTTAGATTTCGATGAGACTAGTTTGATCAGATCCGTAACAGTGAATTATTGTAAGGTTTTAAGTTTCGTAGCGATCAGACTTGTCGTTTGTTCATACAGACTCGAAACGCGTAGAAATCAATTTAACTGAAATCTATTGAAATAAGTTGTTTTAAAGGCTAATGTGACGCCCCACCTCTATACCCACGCTAGCCAAGAACACTACGAAGTAATGCTGTCAACTAGCACGGAGAATAAGGCTGTTGAGGAGCGACCATCCGTGTAATTGCTTTGTGCGAGCATCGATATGTCAGATAGTATAACATGCAATTCTTTTTTTAGTGGAAATCCGACATGCCGACACAAACTCAAAGACATCACACGGTGGCTATAATATCTTCGGAAACAAATATAGAAATAAGCATAACATAAATCAGTCACAGACAATTCATATCACAAAGGCGGAAGAAGATATGAATATATATAACTAACACATGAAAGTGTATGTCAGAGCAGTGGTCTAAAAAGATCCACAATAACACAAAATAATAGCAACATGTGCTATACAAAAGAATACATAAATGAGTCAATATCTCAAGAGTATACAACAAAAACTACTAATCTAAGTAGTAAGCAAAAGATCAGAGCAATGGATCCCTGGGGAGAAGTCAAGCAGAAGCACCTGTAACATCTCGGTCTGACCCGAGTATTATTTAATAAGAAAATAATAAACGGATCAGTCTAACTTTAAATATCAGATGAAACGATATATATAGAATAAGAGATATGACTAAACACATAATAATCATAATGCCAAGCTGTGATATATATAAGTAATTGAAAATCAATGAGAGATTAATCAATATCATCAAATCTACACAAGAAACAAAGAAATGCCATACTCCTTATTTCGTTCATCAAACCACAAATATTGACGATTATATCAATGTCAATCACAAAAGTCAATGACACACAAATTCACCAATGCACAAATATTGACAATAATATCAATGTCAATCACACAAGTCAATGACACACAAATTCCATAATTCAATACGCGAAATCCAGAAATCACAAAAGTCAATGACGCACAAATTCACCAATGCACAAATATTGATAAAACTTATCAATGGAAATCACGAAAATTGGTGAAACACAAATTCTAGAAATCATCTCAAGAAATCCAGAAATCACAAAGGGGGGGAGGCCTATCACAAACGGGAGCATAAAGCCCACCAACACGTGTATCACAAACGGAACGCTAATTCCATGGTTGCTAACCATCACAAATTGAGCCGAAGCTCCACAAACGGCCCGAAGACCATGGGTTGCTACCCCACCAAATTGAGTCGAAACTCCACAAAACGGGGTTTAGTCTCCCTCGCAGACAAAGAGACATCGCACATTGCTAGTCTAAATCACAAAGATGATCGTCATGATCAATGAGAAGTGTCGATTACAGTAAGCTAGTAAATATATGAGCTTAGCATCATGTCCCATAACCACTAGCTTAACTTAAATATTTACCAACAAATTGTAGATCTCCACTAGAAAATTGTCACAAGAGTTTCAATCGAACAAGTCCAAGAATTAACCAACACAGTGAACGCAAGCGTTTCATACCACTTGTTTTACTAAGTCGTTTAATTAGATTTCTCATACGAGTGAGGTAAAGGTTTGTATATACTAATAGATTGGAAAACGGTTTTATAAACGAATTTGCTTTTAAAATAGTATTGAAATCGTTCGAGGAAAGAGTTTTGATATTTACTACTAGTATAGAAAATCTTTATATTTTTAAAGTGACAAATCACAAAGAAGATTGTAAGAACAATCAATCACTAAAATTCACATACGAAGACGTGAATAAAATCCAAAGAAATCGATAAAGGATCCATCGAAATGGATATTCAAAAATTCCTAAAAAGAGTCATCAAAGTCATAATAGATGATAACAACAACTAGGAAACAACACGAATCGATCAAAGTTGGAAATTCACGCGACTAGGCGAAAATAGGCAAAATGCATCAGGTCGGTCGGCCGGCTACAGAGCTCGGTCGACCGAACCCTGATTTGAAAACTTCTCGGGCATCAGGTCGGTCGACCGAACCAGGGGGGTCGTTAGGCCGAACCAGAAACAGAGAAATGCAACTGCACTTTTACTAGCAGGTCGGTCGACCGGACCAGGGGGTCGGTCGGCCGAACTTGATGCTCTGCAAATTGATGCCCATAAATTGATATGCAACCTCCACCAATTCGCAACCGAACGAGCACGGACGCTAGGGAATTATGCCTAACGGCTACCCGGCCCTATTGGCTCTTCGATGCATCACCAAAAACACATTTGAACCTCAAAGCTATGATTTTTAAGGATTTGGCTTTCAAACACTAAAATTGGAATATTCTCAAAAACAATCCAAATCAAAAGCAATTGCACAAGAATAAGTGTTAGGAATTTATTCCTAACAATCGAAGATAATTCATAGACTTAGATGTGAGATTAAAAATCTCACCTTTGAACCCAAACGAATGAAGAAGATGCTATGAAGCAATGGCAAGAACAAGCACTCTTCAATTCCAACTCAACAAGCTTGAATCTAAGCTTAAAAGAGAAACATTCCCTAAATTAGGTTTACGAAATTTCTGAAATCAAAGAGAGAATGAGGTGGAGAAGAAGAAGAGGAAGCTTACCAATGGGTTCTCTTGAAACTTTGGAGCAAGGAGATGGATTTGCAAAGGAAGCTAGGGCTTAGGATTTCCTAATTCTTTTTCTCTTCCCCCATTTTTGCTTGAGCTTGAGTGTTAGGAAAATAGAAAAGAAGTGAATGAAGAGGAGAGGGGTTGGGACTGAATACATAGGTGGGCTCAGCCCAAACCAAAACCCTAAGTGAAAAGTAGAAAAATTCAACTTTCTCCAAACATATCGAAGCTTATACTCAAAAAGGTCGGAAACGGCATTTTGAACTCAATGGGGGTGGTCTCGAGTCCTAATTCGGTTGTTTGCAAAAAGTAACCTTTCGGACCAAAATCCGACGAACGATAAAATATTTAAATAAAATATTTAAATATAAAATCGATAAATATGCGGGTTGTTACAGCTAACTTCTTCATACAATGGTATTACGACTTGAAATCTGTTCCATTGAGTTTAAAAATACCGAAAACATATATTTTTATATATGGGATGATCCACTTTCGTTTCGGAAGTGAAACGGGCTTTTCGGGTCGTTATGGTCGTTCGTACCTATCCGATATTAAGTTATTTTCCTATCGGGCTGGGTTGATATAAATAGTCTCGTTCTCATAACCTTAGCAGTCATTTCCTTATTTCCGTATGTACAGTTCTATCTGAATATTCCTTCTCTCTTCCTCAATGACAAAAACCTAATTTTCATCCAAACCCAAAATTAAATCTCCAGACCAATTTCAAAATTTAAACTCCTCCAAACCTTGACTTATTATATACTGTTTCGTAGCTCTCGATGAGTGTAATCCACTGTTGCAATTCATTTTTATAATCAAATCACCATTTTCCCTAAAATCGATGATTTTGTTTCGATCATCCATTAGCTAGTGTTTCGATCCAACGGTGGATCTTCGTCCGATCAACAATCGAGAGGCGGTGTTGGAAAGAGAATGGAGAGCAGGCCTCGAGGGTGTTATTCGCTCATGCTATAAGTTCTTGGTTTTGCCAGAATTGGCCGTAGAAGTGGCGGCGGCGTGAGGTGCCTATGGGAATAGTGGGGTGGCCGCGTGGGCATTGTCGAGGTCGGCTAGATGAGGCGAGGTGGACGGCGCTCTCTGATCTGGTCGTGGAGGCGTGGGGCGCGTGCGATTGGGTCGAATAGCGTGGCGACTACAAATCAAGACGACCTTGGGTAGGCTATGGTTTTAAATTTACAGTTGATGACGTGGAAGTGAGATGGTAATGCCTTTTTTGTTTTTTGTTTTATTTATTAAAATTTAAATTTTGATTTTCAATGTTCTAACATATATAATTTTCACATACATGGTCCGATTCACATGCGGTTTATTTCATTGGAATCGTATTGAAATCCGGATATTTTAAAACAAGTTTGGACGAATTCTGAGACAGTTCATATCTGGGCCTTATTTTGGATTCCAAATCTATTTGAAATCAAAGGTGAGTGTTTTAACCCACTCACAACTACTAAATTATCTTATGTTTGTTAAATTTAATTTATGATGTGATTTGGATGATTGTTTGATGTTTGGTATATTTAAATTGTCATTCTAGTTAAATTTGACTTTTATTGCATTTAATCATCATTTAATTTAATATTGAATTTAATTGTCAATTTAATACTAGTTAATGACAATCAATTATCTATTGATGCTTATTGGTTGATTTGGATGATGATTGTGATGGATGTTTGATTGATTTGGATGTTATATATTTATATTGTTATAACACTACAAGTTCCCTATGGGTTGAAATGATACATACCCGAACAATCTGACAGGTTAGGGAGAAATCGTTATAGGTTGAAATGACAGACTCAAGCGATTTCATGTATTTAAAATTAAATTTTAGGAATGTGGGTTGAAATGATATATATCCATAAAAATTTTAAATTGCGGATTGAAATGATAAATATCTGGTAGAAAATTATATACGGACACCGAATTGGTTAAATTAAATAATTTTTAATTCTTCAAATTTTGAATTCACTTAATTAGTATTTTGAAATACAGATTGATTTATACAAATTGAATTATTTTCGAAACTCCAAGCCTTAATATTGAAATTGGAATTGATTTAATGAATTGCTCAAAGGATTAAATTGGATTCGACGTTGAAGTGTCAAATATAAATGAATTATCGCAATTGAGTTATTGAAAATGTTTCGATATAACTTTGAAATCTATTTTAAACTAATTTAAACTAGTTTAATCAATTTAAACTAGTTTAATTTACTTTAATCTATTATAGTCTATTTGATCAATTTTAAATTTATTTTATCTATCTTACCTATTTTAAACTAGTTAAATTTATTTAACCTAATTTAAATCTATTTAATATAATTTAAATCTATTTAATCTATTATAAATCTATTTAATATAATTTAAATCTATTTTGAATTTATTTAAATCATTTAAATCTAATAAAATCTAGTTTTACTATTTAAACTATTTCAATCTATTTTAAATCATTCAACACTATTTTAGAGTATTTTAACTATCTTAAACTATTTCTAAAACTATTAAAACTATTTAGGAATATTTAAACTATTTTCTAAAATTTCAGATTGTGTAAAGTGGAAGTATTTATATTTAAACCCTTGATTATGATACGACCTAAGTTGGGATTTGAAATTGAAACCTTTTTGTAAAATGACATATTTAAGTAAATATGATGATTTTGGAACGAGGATTTAATTAACCTGCCTTATTGATAATTTTAAAAGTAAATATGATTTTGAAAGTGAATATGATTTTGAAAGTGAATATAATTTCGAAAGTGATAAGTGATATGATTTTGAGAATATGATATTTTGATATCAATTATGAATCAGTTTTGGAAAGGTAAAAGAACCATCAGGTGTGAAATAAGTGTTTGGTTGTTAAAGAGACCGGGATCAGATATTGTCATACTCTCTGCCAATACCGAAAACAACATTAACAACTATGTACGTGGTAGAGATTTCAGAAATAAAGTAGGATGGTTTGGCGAATGCTTCTGCATGATGTATACGTGACCCTGATTCCTATGAGTCAGCTTAGATGTGACTAAAACAAAAAGGCCAAGTGAGGTCATTCCTCCCATCGGACACATTTCTTTGATACCATATTATGACTTTGTGATTGTTTTGGTGGTCACCCCACGATTTTGATTATGGCAGCGTGTTCCCAGATGGGCGGTAGTAGCTGCTATGTGTTACCACCAATCTGGGAGTGCAATTGGTAGAATCCTACCCTGGCATTGCCTCGAATGTCATGTTTACATGCCCTATCGTGCCTTCAACGAGTTTGGTTTGTACCATACCTATGGAGTGCCCTCTGGGTAAACCTCACAGAGGAGCTTACAGTACTATATAGACTATGAGAATATATAAAATGTGTTAAGGGGGATATGGGTAATGCCTTAATGCTATTTTAATATTTTACTTTACCGTAGACACTACTATATTACCGTAGCAATTTTAAACCGTTTACTTACACCAGACCCCTGTCTGACCCGGGTGTTTATTTTCTGTTTTATTAAACTCTTGGGTGCTCATATTATGTATGAGTAGTCAAGTGATTCAGGTTAGCTTGACGAATTCTGAAGGAGTAATGGAGCAGGAGGCTTCCACGTGTAGATATATTGGTTCCGCTGTGTTTGGTTGGTATCTGTATCTTTTATACTTGAGTTGTAAGAATTAGACAGATGTTTATAACTGTCTAATATGTGTTGTATAGTTGTGTACTCTGATGTATTATGATACTATGTATTATTTTATGTGATATATTATGTTTTATTCGTTCCGCTGTGAGTTATCTGTTGTTGTTGTTTCTTTCTTTCTCTTTCTTTTCTTCTTCTATCCCTTTCTTTCTTCACTAGTGATGCGATTTCCTGGAGATAGGAAGTCGGGTCGCTACAGTTGGTATCAGAGCATTAGGCTGAGCGAATACCTAAGCTTTGAAGGGTGTCTTTCTTTAGGGAGCGTTAGGTTGAGTGAATACCAAGGCTCTGTAGTGGTGTTTTCCTTGAGAGAGCATACTTGTAATTTTTACATATAACTATGTATACTTATATATCTACCTAATCTGTTGGGTTATCTGTTCGGATTCTCCGACATAAGTTTTAGAGGTAGATGGAGTAGTGGTTTGTGTGTGTAACACGATTACCACTGATGGAAGAGGTCCATATGTTAAGGTTGGAAGTATTTGTCGAGACTGTAGACCTAATACCGTCTCGAGTGAGATTTGTTGTTTGGAGTAAGGATTTCTCTTATGTCCGAAGGAAATCTTTTTGAAGATTCGGAGTTTATCTTTGAAGTGTAAGTTTGGATTTCGCTCGGGTGAGCGAATTATTCTTGAGTTTGGATTTGATGGAAGTGCATAAGTAAGTGATGATATCTTGGTAACTGCGTGATGAGATGCAGTATCCTTGGATATATTCAGAAGGTGTTTTCTCTTGAAGCAGTTTTAGAAGTGGTAGAGGAGCAGTCTTTACCTGATCAGGGAAGACTCGTCTGTGTAGAAGTTATCTGGATCTTCAATATGGAAGTTGGATGTTCTGGAATATGTGGCTAAGGTCTATGAGTTGCTTCGCTTGGTCTCGTTTGTCGTATCTTAAGGAGAGTGAAGTGTTGATGCTTGGTTTGGAGCCCGAGTTTCTTTTGGGTTGTCTGACATCTCGAAGGTTCTGTTGTGTGGTTTGTTGATGGTTTTGGGGTTCGAGGAGCCTTTGGATTGGAAGTCTTGGATAGTTGTGGTAGCAGTTCAGCTCGAAGTGATCGGTGTGCTGACGAGAAGGTCTTTTGGCTTGGCAGTATCATCGAAGTTGAGTTTGGAAGCAGCAGTGTGGCTTGTTTCTCGGATGGTTCAGGAATATTTGTGGTTCTTCTTTTATCAGTCCGAGCAGATGGTGAATGTTTTCTTGAAGAATTAACCTTGTTTGGAAAAGCTTTAAGCTGTTCTAATTGGTAAAGTGAGAACGGTTTCTTTGGAATCCGGATTAGTTTGGATCGCAAAAGGGACTTGCGATTAGTTGGGATTTTCTTGAGCATTCTTTTGTTTGAGACTGAGGATTCTCATGAGGAAGTAGGAACTACTGATGTAATCAGTAGTTTGTCTGCATCTGGAATTGAGATCCATATTGTTTTGGTTCCAGAAGTGATTTGGTAGTTAGCCTGGTTGTAGGATGGTCCTTAGAGAAGTAGAGATTGGTGTAGCAGCTCAGGAATTTATTTTTTTGAAATTTTCATTTGGTTAGATCTAGCTTTTGAATTGGATTCTGTGTAAGGTTGTGTGACCGAGTAGGATGTGTCACCAAGGTTATATGGATTTGATGAACAAGGTTTCTCATATATTGGATAAGTTTGTACTTGTGTTCATCAACAGTATTTTCATCTATTTCAGAATCAGAGTGTGCAGCGAAAGCGAGGTAGCAGCTGTACAAGGAAGGAAATAAGTTTTGTTTGCTATTGCTTGAGTAGTAGTGTTTGTGTTCTGGATTTCGACGGATTATATAGACTTTTCTGTTGAATAGAATCCAGAAGCTAGTTGCTTTGGTCTAGTTGTTTCTGTAAGTATCATCATAGGATGAGCTAATCAGGAGGAGATTGGCAGCCCTGGATTGTCTGTTGAGTTATACAGATATGAGATAAGGAGTTGGAATTCGAAGTTGGAGACTTCATTGTTGTTAAGATTTCTCTGGTTAAGAGAGAGGAAATTGAGTAAGATTGGTTGGTTAGTGCTATGGCATTTGAGATTTCTTATCCGTGTTCTGATAAGATAAGATCTGTTGTCTATGAGATTGAATTGCCAGCTTAGATAGCTGGAATTCATTATATTTCACGCATCTCTGAGGGAGTACGTGTATGATTCATCGATTGGTTGTTGAATCTGTAGTTCAGTTGGAGTTGGTTGTTGAGCTGGATTTGAGAGTAATCTGATATTCTGTTCAGATTGGTGGATCTAAAGAAGAGAGGAGCTCTGGATTTTGGTTGTGTGTAGTTTGTTAGTTGAGTTTCTGTAGAGCGAGTATCCCGGTGTCTTTTACTTGGGAAACTCGAGATAGTATTAGAGATTTATTCTGATTTATGTCAGGATAATTAGTTAAGTTTGTTTGTGTGATTGATTGCTTTGATTGTTAGTAACTGATTGTTAGGAATGCTTTACTAATTGAAATTAAAATCTTTGCTGGATTATTATATTAGCTTTGCTTTTCAATTTCGGGGACGAAATTCTTTTGAGGGGGGAGGATTGTAACGACCCGGAATTTTGGGCAATATGGATTTAATAATCTGTGTAAATAATTTAGCTGGTTTGATGATTTTCTTTATAAAATTGGCTAAATTAATCTTTTAAAGAATAATAAATTTTTAATATGGCAATATTGATAAGATTTGTTTTTCAAAGCTAATGAAATTTTATTCTGTTTACAATATATATGTAATAGATATATATTGTGAATAGAAATATCTTTTGTTTTAAATTTAGTTAAAATTTTCAAATTGTAATATATGTATGTATATGTTATAATTTGGAATTGTTTGAAATTTAACCTTAATCTATTAATAAATTATATATTAATGAATATTTAAATTGAAGCTTTGTTTTAAGACATAATGTTTTTCAAAAGAAAATTTAGTTTAATTCAATTGTTGCAAATATAAGATTGTTATTTATTTTTAAATAGGATAGTTTAAAAAGGTTTTAAACAAAGTTTTGTTTTGTCTTTATCTTAAAGTATTTAAAATGTGATAGTTCCAAAAGAATTTAAACAAGCTTTGTTTTAAAATGCTTAGATTTAAATGATTATAAATGTATGTGTAAGATATATAATTATATTTGTATTATAATTAGTTTAGAATAATTCCTTTAAAAAGTAAATTTATTTACATATATGTAAGTATTTGTTTACTTAGTAAATTAATATGTTAGTTTATATTTACATTTAAATTAAATAAAAATTTAATTAAAATACAAATAAACATGTGTAAACATGTTAACACTCTTTTAATAACACTTGTGAGTAAATTAAGATTTATAGTGACAAGTGTCTTCCCTTAAGAATTATTTTTTTCTTTTAAAATTCTTATTATCATAACATAATTCATTTAAAATTAAGGGGATTTGTTTTTCCAATCTTTCTTCTTCCTCTCAAATTATTTTTCTTCCTTCATGAATCACAGATCAAACCACAAAAGTTTCTCAAATCTGAAATTTAAAACCCAAAAAGTTAAACCTGCAAATCATAATGAAGTTCAAAATCAACCTACATTTCAAAATCAAATCTGAGGTAAAACTAAATCTGCAAAGCAATTAAAGTTGCAACTCCAAATCTTCTGCAAATCCAAATGAAATTCAACATTTTACATCATCAGTTAAAGCATGCAGTAGGATCTTTTATTCAGAGCTTTTCAACATCAATAGGAAGGCTGGAAATTTAAATATGCTCTGCAAATTTTATGAGGTAAGTAAATCTTCATTTAAAAAAAAAAAACAGATTTGAACCTGATGTTTATCTAGATTTGTGTGACTATTTATGAAGTGGTTCAGTATAAACTTGTTGCGAAGATGATTGCATGTTTGTATAAATATTGATATGTTTATATGTGTCTGTAATAGTTATGCTCTGTTGAATTATGGGTAGTTATCATTCAAACTAATTCAAATCTTTCAAAAAAAAAACATTATTTGGCTTTGATAATTTAATGGTAGTTGTAGTTAATGGATGATGACTGTTTTAAAAATCAATTTAGGATTCTATTACAGTAAACAAAAATTTACAGAGGAATTTGAATTTTGGTTAAAAATTTATTACCTTAAATTCAAAATTTGATTACATATATGAAATCTTGATGTAAAATCAAGAATTTAGATATGAAGTTTGTAATTTTTAGTGTGATAATTTATTCGTATTTTGGGTTTGAACTTTTCTGAGTTTTTGATGAATTGCCGTCGAATTGCTTGGTGAATGGAGTTGAAATTTGGATCGAGGCTAGCTTATAGATTGTTGACATAGGGAAAAATACCAGAGAATTTTTCCTATGCTTGATTTGTTCGAAATCTATCGAACTAGGGTTTTAGGAAAGTCACTGTTCGAATTTACTGTAATGTCAATTGCGACATGTATGAGGATGCGAGTTGGTCCATTTTTGGTGATGACGAAGCTCGTGATGTGGGGATTCTGTGGTGAAGAAGGCGAGGGCCGAACGGCGTCGTAGTGACAGTGATGTGGGACTTTGTGTCGAGTTGTTCTACAGACTTTCGAGCGTGATGATCGTATTTCGTTTCGCATATGTGTTGAAGGATCTGGTGACGTTTTCGAGATCACATGCGATTGTGTGATGGTTGTAGATGGTCGCGGTAGCTGTCGCTGGCCGAGGTTTCTGGTGCACGTGCACCATGATGCTCTGTGCAATGGAATAAGGAGCTGGGAAGAAAGGATTTGGGGAAGAAGGGCTTTACTCGGGTGGGTTACCGTGTTATGTTCGTGAACGACTCGAAGCAGTTGTGGGTGGGGAGCGACTCGAAGCTAGCACGGGTATGCGTAGGTAACGACTCGAGTAGATGATGCTGGGATTTAGATACGGGGCAGACTCGTGAGTTTTAGGTTACTGTGTTTAATTTGGTTCTGTATAATACTAAGCTACAGAATTTATTGTTGATAAAGTAATGGAGATCAAGTATCTAAATTATAAACAAGTTTTATAAAAAGAAAATAGATTTACAAAGTTAAAAAGGTTTGTCCTTTGAAGAAAGTTAATCAAACTTTTAAAGATGATAATTGAATTTATTTTAAATTTAAATTTTGTTAAAATGATTTCTTTTGAAGTAATTTAATTTAATTTTGAATGTTAATTTTAAAGAAGAATATTTTGAATTTAAATATTGAATCAAAATTTAAAGAAAATTCTAAAGTAAGGTTTAAAACTTAAGTTTAAATTTTGTTGAAAGTGAATAAGTTTGAATTAGATAATTTAAGTATTTTAAAATTTTACAAATTTGATTTCTTAATGCCTTATTTCCAAATAAGATTATCGTTATAATTTTGGAAAACCAAATAGAATAAGTTGTTTAAGTTGTTAAAATTTGATTAATTTCAAATAAAATATTTATAAAGATAAATATGGTAAAATTATTTTGTCATGAAACTAGGAATACTTAATAAATATGATTTGTTAATTAAGATTAATGAATTCTTAATTTATTTAAGGATTTTGAAATATAAGGAATTAGTTAATAAATTATTTAATTAATTTTAAATAATTAGTTAATTATTTATTTAATTTTAAATAATCACTTAATTATGGATTAATTAAGTGTGATTAGTTAATGAAGTAATCAATGGTTAATTTTTGAATGTAATTAGAATGGTAATTACTTATGGAAGTAATTAGAGAAGTTACTCATATGAGCAATTAATTGGAAGTGATTGATGGATAATCACTTAATGTTATTAATTAAGAATTAATTAATATAATTGTTTTAAAATTAATTAATCATGAAGTAATTAATTAATGAATTAAGAATTATTTAATCATGAAATTAATTATTTGTTAAGTAATTAATTAAGAAAGTAATTAAGATTTATTTATAAAAGTAATTAGAGATAATTACTTATGTAAGTAATTAAGAGTTATTTACTTAATTATTTTAGTTAATTAATTAAAGTGATTAATTAATTAATGAATGAGATTAATTTAAGATTAATCACTAAGTGTAATTAATTATGTTAATTAATTAATAAAGTAATTAATTAAGGATTTATTTATTAATTTAATTGTTTAATAATTACTTAATGAAGTAATTAAGATTTATTAATTAAAGTAATTAATCAAAAGGTTAATATAATTAATTAAGAAGTTAATTAATTAAGATAGTAATTACAAATTGTTAATTACTGTTTATGATTAATGAGATGATTAATTACAAGTTAATTATTTAATTAATTAAAGGATTATTAATTAATAAAGATTATTAATTAATATAATTAATGAAGTAATTAATTTAAATATGATTAATTGTAATTAATTAAGGATTAATGTAGTTAATTATAGTTAATTAATTAATGAAGGATCATTAATTATTGTAATTAATGATAGTAATTAAAGGTTAATTACTGAATATGGTTAGGGTTAATTACTTGAATGTAATTAAAGGATAATTAATCAGGGAAGATTAATTAAAGAAGGTCATTAGGAGATGATTAATGAATTTGATTTGTAATAAATCAATGAAGCAGGAGTTAGGATAATCCAAATGATTAAAGGATAGTAATTAATTTAATTAGAGGTTAATTAAATTGATTAAGAGTTAATCAATTCTGCTATGGGTGATTGATTAATATTGAATGGTTGATATTGAGTGATTGATATTGGATGTTGAATGATATTGTATGATTGATATTGGATGTTGAATGATATTGGATGATTGATATTGGGTGATCGGCTGATACTGGATGTTTTGGATGACTATGGTATTTGTGATATGCTGCTTTGTGAAGATGAATATTGATATGAATTATCTATTGTGGAAATATGATTTATCTATCTGTTATATCATCCTGAATATAAGTTAATTGTCAAACCCTTAAGTACAACTTGGACATTAAAATGGCGTTTGGTTTCGATGAGACTGGGATCGGGTTTCCATATTTGGATATCCGAAAACCACATCGATTCCAATTAAACGTTAGGTCGTTAATCCAAGTGGAGCAAGTGAAGACTCGAGGTGTAACGGCTATACGTCAGTATAACTCTGTGGGCGATTCCGTAATGAGTTTGACGGAATAGTACTTATAGATTCGAGATGAAGATTTGAAGTGCAAGGGCTATGGTCGTTGACTCTGAGGGTGATTCCAATAATGAGTGCAACGAGATAGTGCCTTCGGTTTCGTTCGAACCCGGAACGGACTTGTATGGATTGAATGCTTCCAACACATCGTCAGGTGGACGATGAGCATTCTAAGATAGATGTGTTCTATAAAGGTAATCGCAGCATCAAGCCTCATCAACCGGGAATGGCTAAAACAGGGGAGGTGCTGCAAGGCTTCGTGGGTAGCTCCCACTGGAGAGCAAGATTTACTCCTGTCTAGAAGTCCCTTTTTATTCGGCTGTGTGGGGCGGTTGAATTCCGGACAACCGCCGGGGTTGTCTTGTTTGGGACTGTTCAGTAAGGAATGGTCCCGGCCTTGTGTTGCAGGGGAGTGGGAGTACTCCTCGGTACGGTGATCTAGGCCACGTACTGTGACGGGTGGTACCCCAGTAGCCCTGCCACTGATGGAAACCCACTCTTCCTACGAGACCCTACGGTTTTGATTGTATTACCCACTTTTGTGGCTAGTAGCTGGAATTTAATGAATGTAACAATTTCGGCTATTTCATATTTACTTGAAAACCCTAGACACTATTATAATATCACTGGATTTCCTATCAAATGTTTTAGTTAGCATAAGGTAAAAACTTTTCCATGTTTATGTGTGGGAAGTCTTACGTGATACCTTTTCTTTCCAAAGGATTTTCTAAAGTTAAGCAATTTTAAACCGTTTACTCACACCAGACCCCTGTCTGACCCGAGTGTTTATTTTATGTTTTATTAAACTCTTGGGTACTCATATTATGTATGAGTAGTCAAGTGATTCAGGTTAGCTTGACGAATTCTGAAGGAGTAATGGAGCAAGAGGCTTCCATGGGTAGATATATTGGTTCCGCTGTGTTTGGTTGGTATCTGTATCTTTTATACTTGAGTTGTAAGAATTAGACAGATGTTTATAACTGTCTAATATATGTTGTATAGTTGTGTACTCTGATGTATTATGATACTATGTATTATTTTATGTGATATATTATGTTTTATTCGTTCCGCTGTGAGTTATCCGTTGTTGTTGTTTCTTTCTTTCTCTTTCTTTTCTTCTTCTATCCCTTTCTTTCTTCACTAGTGATGCGATTTCCTGGAGATAGGAAGTCGGGTTGCTACATTTATAGTGGAGTTTGGAAATCTCAAACCGTCGGATTTTTGGATTGAATCTAGTGTAACACGTCATAGGCTCGCTGCGAATCATTGGATCCAGAAAACAACGCTTCAGATCACACGGGAATCAACTTTGGATCCATCGGCTCGCTCCTGGATGTTTTGACGTCTAGGAGGGAAATGCGGGTCGACCTAGGGGATTTGTGAGTCGACCCGACCATAGCAAGGTCGACCCATAGGGTCTTTCGTTTAAATATATATAGTTTTATTTTATTCTGATATCTTATTCTCTCGTAACTTCTTCATATTAACTCATATTTTGACGAGTTATATATGGAAATTGATCAGAAAATCATCACGAATACATTGATATAAGTTTTGAGGCCATATTCTGACAATTCCTAAAATCCTTTTCACTATTCATTGTTATTTGATTATTTAATTATCTAAAAATGCAGGATGTTACATTCTCCCACCATTTAGAAAATTTCTTCCCTAATATTCAACAAAAGTTAAAACTATGTAATTCCTTGCACCAATCACATCCATTTTGTATACATCCTATTTTGCGACCAGCCGTGTCCTTTTGCGGAGTATCATTCAACATAAAATATATGCATGTACATGAATTTCTAAGCGGTACCTCCTATATGAATGCTTTTCTTCTTTAAAAACTCCTTTTTAAATTATGATGCACACATCCTAAATATATTTGCAATTTTTACACGTATGCAATCTTTTGAAATCTCAATACATTTTTCATCCGATTTTTCTCACGCTCTTACTGAATAAGGCCATAGTTCAACGAATTTTACATCCAAATCCTGCCATAGAACTTTTAATATTCGAATTTTAGAAAAATATGATTTTCTCCAAACTCGATTTCTTATGTCAGAAAGAAGGTAGAAAATGGAAAACCTCACAATTATCATTTTACTTTTGCGCACCTCTTTCTCCATACTTGGAACTTATACCGCTATTCTATAAAAATCTCTATTTTCTTTCCCAAGCACGGTTTACATAAGAAAAACTACCTTTCCAAAAATTTTCCCATACTCAATTTTTGGAAAAAAAACGTTATTTTCTTTTGCAATTCTCATTTATTTTTTATGATGTTTCTGTCCCACTCTTTGGGTTTTACTATTTTTATTTTAGTTACTTTTATCTGATTTTACTTTTCTTTTATTAATAATGTCCTATGTCCTTATTCTCTTCTTGTGAACTTCACAAAAACACAGAGAAAAAGCATCATACTAATCATCACCGATTTACCATAATAGGAACCAAATGCTTATATAGAAGCACAATCTCATAACTAAAAGTGAAAACAAATCCTACTACAAAGCGGTTCTAGATAGGTAAATATAACAGCTAAACATAGCTATCATCTAGGGTTAGGAGGCCTAGGACTATGTCCACCCTGACATAGAAAGGTCCTACTCTAGGAATCCAAGTAACTCATATGCTCCTCCTACCACCTATTACTCATTACTAACTTACGCTGTATTACTCACGATGAATAAGATCTATACATCTCTTCCATTACATACTTAAAATGGAATAACCAAGTCTCGTTTATTGCAACGAATAAGGATTTCAATCTATGCAATCTTTATCTAAAAATGTAACTAAGCTTGGGGAAATTTTCTCTTTACCTTTACCTTTCATTTTTCCCCAACTAAGGTCTGCCTATCCCAACCACATGTATCTTACTATCTTATTATATCACTTCACTATTCTTCTATAGTCTACACACATGAAGCAGCAGTCCTGATTTCTCACTATCGTTCTACACACTTTATGGAAACTTTTATTATTACTACTAACTGTTATCTCCTACATGACCTTACATTTTTCTGGTCACACCTAGGAAATGATTCTTATCTACTCCATATTTAAAGGTTTGGTTTGGTATTTATCATTTCAATTCAAAAGTTAAAGCTTCTAAATTTTTGAAACATCGAATCCTACCATCCTTGCCTTTAAAAATGTTACTTTGAAGTTTCTATTAAATTCAAAGGTACTTGATTACTTAACATTTGTCTTTCTAGACCTGCATCTTTATAGCTCTTTGAATTTAAATTATTCCCCAAACCTAGAGGAGAAAACTTACAAATTCCACGTTCAAAACTTATTCCTCTTTTCCTTTTAAAAACCTTTACAGCTTTCCACAACAAAATTTTGGATTTATAAATTTAACTATTTACTAAGTTTTTCTCTTCCAAAAATTTATTTACTTTTTCACCAAACCATTTTTCTTTAGAACATGCATTGCTTGTCTTTGAAACCTTTTTTTACTTCCAAAAATGTCCTCACATGTTTTCAAAACAACTTCTTTTCATAGATTATCAAATTTACAAAAGTTGGAGTAGATAACAATAATTATTTTATCAAAAAACCCTTAACTTTCCTACTCTTCCAATCATCTAACCTGGGAGGAGTTTATAACTTACTACAAATGGGGACTTTCTAAAAAGGCTAGCAAATATGAAATTTCCATAGCTTAGCTTTCCTACCAAGGCTCTCTGTAATATCCCTCCTAACTAATACCGTCTCTAATTATTAAACTTCTTATTACACCTAATGGTTTTATAGCTTAATGTATTGGAACTACTTTCTCTTGTGAGAACCATTAACGCTAAAAGCTTCTATGAATAGAGGATTTCATGTTTATGTGAAATTACAAGAAACTTATTTTATATTACATCGAAATAGGTTATACAAAATATGGTGCTTTCCATATCTTGTACATCTCTTTCATGTATTCCTTATAACTTGCAAAAACATCTTTATTTGTGATTTGGTTTCATAGAAAATTATATCATTATTCATTTCATTCCAATTGCTTAAATTACTTTTAATCCATATTCATTTACAATAGTCACTTCGTACGAAATTTATTAATTTCTTAATATTTAACTTACATCTTTTTTTCTTAGAAGAACTCATTTTCAAAACTGTTTTAATATTTTCATAACTAGAAAATATTTCTATATACATATTTAAATAATAAGTGTACTTACAAATCACTTTATTTCTATACTTAGAAATTATCTTCAAAACACATTTTTTTATTTGGATCAAAACAGATGTTGCGTAAAACACCATTACTAGACCCCAAAAATACTAGTATATGGATTCAATTAAAATGAATATTAATAAATCCCATATGCTATGTAAAAATATTTCCTTTGGGAGTCACCTAACTCTATACTTCCTTTATTTTCACGAAAACATCTAGTGCAACAATAAATGTTATAACCTACCTTTTCGATACTTAACACACTCTAGATTTTTATATTTAAAATCCTTGTTTACCTAAAAAGAAACTAGCGAACTATACGTGCTCTATAATTCTTCAAAAAGAATTTCACGTTTAACAAAATTTACATCATATAAAAATCAATTTAAATTTCATGCCACTTTTTTTTCTCAAAAACCCATTATTTACTTCCTCAAACATATTAACAATTATATTTTTCAAATTTTCAATTCCAAAAGATTCATTTTATTGGGCTAGACATAAAGTGGATTTTCTTCTTACCACCCTAGGAATACCCTTCGTAAACCTTAGAAATCTCAATTTCTTACTAAAATCTTTTATTCCTTCCAAAATAAAAATAACCTCCCTACTCTCCTGGGGAACTTTTCAACTTCCTAGAACATATGGATGCCAATCTTCATTCAAAACATAGCTTATTATACACTATAAATCGGCAATAACATGGGCTTAATATCCTTGGGTCATCCTAAACTCCACTAGCAAATTATGCACAAATATGCTTCTAAAAACTTTCCATATGTTAAAATCTATAATTGGGAATTATTTGGATTTTAGTACATATTATATTTATATTTTATTCAAAATACAAATAGGTCCACTCTTATTTCCTAATTTACTTAGGATCTACTAACCAAAGCTTTGATACCAAATGTAACAAACCAAGTTCTTATGAGTATGGATTTTTTCCAAAAATACTAAAACTCAAATCCACTGAAGCCCAAGTTGGGTGTCTAGTATCATGCAAATAAGCAAAGATAAATATGTTAGAGCTCAAATAAATATCTCACTGTGGAACTGAGTAAAATATAGTAATAAGTAAATACTCACTAAGGTAATAACACAGTGTGTCAAAGCAGGAAAATCTCTGCCGTCTATCTAACCCGTGGGATGATATGAGGAGGGGGTCAGAACTAAAGTTTTGGTGAATGGACAAATTATACACTTCTAAGCATAATTCTACATATACCATTCTATTTCCCTTTTTTTGTTATATTAGGTTTATTGGGTTTATAAACTCTTGCCTTTGTGCGTGAATCGTACCCATCCACTCCCTAGCAGATTATGACCTAATAACCAAAATATATGTAGCTACATGCCCAAACACTGCATCGGTCCTAGGAATTACCTATAGTACCTTCGATATCCTCCTTTAAAAGGACTACATCATATCGCTACTAGAGCATACTGTAAATACATCTGTAACAAACAGCTTTGTGAGGCCTATAATATAGATATTCCGTCGTCCACTATGAAAACGTGAAACTGCATCCCCACTAGCTTATACTAGTGCTCGGACGTCCACAATGTACCACCCAGTGCGTACCTTGAGGACCACATGTAATTGTTTTGTCTATTCCCTAAATTCCGCCAACAAGGTCTACCTTGTACGGAACTCAATCGAGGATTTTCTATATCTTTAAAGGTTTGCTTCTTTAGGCCTACGATAAAAATATTTTACTTGGTCTCTCTTTTCTCATCGTGGCTTTGACCCCATGCAACCCCCCTCAACTAATCGAAAGACCTTTCAAGAGATGAGTGGATGTTCTCTATTGCAAACAATCTAAACATCAAATTGTCCGTGCCCCTCGTCCAATGTATTGATAGTAAATGAATCATTAACCTGTTGGTTTAACCCTAGTCTTTCCCAAACTCGCTTTGACTGATGATGGCTGATACCCACATGTGACTATCTTTATGGGTCCTACCAACTGTAACCTACTCGCAAACTAGAGCATGGTGCCATACAAATATCCTACTCCATCATAGCCTTTTGACTGCCTACAAAGTTCCGCTTCGTTAGACCTGCAATGCAAAAGCAGTCAAGGCATACTCTCTTAATGGAACACCTACAGACCTGCCTCCGGGGGCGCAACTTTGTTAGGCCTACCCCAGAGGGCCATCCTAGAGCATCCTCATGTCCTGTTGAAGTCTCGTACTTCCTTCTAGCCCAAAATAACTAAGTTGGACGTGCTTTTTCTGTATTAAATTTTTTCCATGAACTGCTTCGTTAGGCTCTTTATCTTGATTCTCTTTGGGCTACTCTAAATGCACCTTACCATTTTATTAGACCCTACATCTAATCTTTTATTATGCATTTAGTTTACCTTTTTTTATTCTGTTGGCTACTTATTTACCCTAATCAGCATCCCCATCCCCACCCACATGTGAGACCATCAGTATTAGACCTAAAAGGGAATGCTACCGGTACGTGCCGCTGCTATTATTTTTGCTTTTTACCTTAATCCAAGATCTAAGTTTGATAAAATAAGCCTCCTCTATTTCTTTCTTTTTAATTATACCCTACGTGTTACGGTTATACTTGCAATTGTCACTTTTATATTATTTTCTTTCTTTTATAACCTACATGTTATAAATGCAATTGCAAGTATCTCTTTTCTATTCTAGTTTGTCTTTTTTTATTATGATGCTAAATTTCCTTTAGTTCTCTTATATTATATAACAGTCTTAACTTGAGGCTACGTCCAATTGTCATAAGTTACTTATCATAATAACTGCTTTACTTTGTACTCTACCATCTGTGCAATAAATGCAGATCTAGTTACATTTTCTGTTTGTTGTTTCCAGTCTTGTCAAATCATTTAATTGATTATTTCTTCTTCTTTAAATTTTTTAGTACTTGGCATTATTCTCTTTTATTCTGGAAAGTAGTTCTATTATGTTTGGTTGGCTACAGAAACTATGCTAAAAATCCATTTCCATATTTTAATACTAAATAATGCTATAAATAATAATCCATAACTGCAAGATATTTCTTTTATTGTTTCTTTAATTGTTAGGTAATACAAAATACAGTAAAGTCTCTATTTTGCACTAATTCCATTTTTCTTTCTTTTATTCTCGCAGTTACGTTTACCGTTATTCTTAGAATATTAAACTATGGAAATGTATTCTCTTTTCTAAACCAACCAACTAATCTACCACTAACTTTCAAATCAAGTTATTAGATTTTTCCTTTTTTAATTCATTTCTCCTGTTTTAACATAACTTACTATAAATTTTCTATTTTTAGGCTTATGCCTTTCTCTACAACTTCTGAGCCTAATATAACCTATATCTAATTGGGTTTCTTTTGTTTTTTTTTCCATATAAATAACATTTAAATATAAGCACACTTTTCTAACAAAATTTACAGCTGTAACATTACTAGCTAGTAGAACCAATTACTAAAATTAGTCCAAATGCTGAATTGAATATTTACCGGGAATCTAAGATATTATATATCATAAATATAAAAAAGATATAATTTGAATCCACTCACCTGTCGTCCTTAGCTTTAATCTATGGCCTTTCAAGATCCACTATTAAGGCATCTATATTTTTATTAAGAATATATTCTCCCAAGAAATATTTTCTATTTAGGGTTCAGCCTTAGGAAATGAACCCGATTGGGACTAAATCTAATTGTGAGAAAATAGCTAGGCCTAGGGTTCTATTTACAGTGGAGTTTGGGAATCCCAGACCGTTAGATTTTTGGATTGAAGCTGGTGCAACCACGTCACAGGCTTGCTGCGAATCGTTAGATCCAGAAAACAATGCTTCATATCACATGAAAATCAACTTTGGATCCATCGGCTCGCTCCGGTATGTTTTTACATCTAGAAGGGAAATGCAGGTCGACCTGGGGGATTTGCTGGTCGACCAATAGGTCGACCCGACCCTGGCAAGGGTCGACCCGTAGGGTCTTGCGTTTTTTTCATTTAAATATATATATATATATATATATATATATATATATATTTATATATATTATTCTGATGTCTTATTCTTTCGTAATTTCTTCATATTAACTTGGATTTTGACAAGTTATATATGGAAATTGACCAGAAAATCGCCACGAATACAATGGTATAAGTTTTGTGGCCATATTTTGACAATTCCAAAAATGCTTATTTTCACTGTTCGTCATTATTTGATTATTTAATTATCTAAAAATGTCGAGTGTTACAGCCACTATAGGCGCCATCGCAATAGGAGATTACAGTGTGAAGCTTGCAGGAAGGTTAGTATCACTGTAATTGGTAGTCGACTTAAATTAAAAATGTATGACCAAAGTAAATCTGTTAATCGTTGTCAAATTGAACCAAAGGTTTAAAGTCATGGTACACATTTAACTATAGATATTATTAGAGTTTTGACTACCAACCAAAACTCTAAATTTCTTAGTGATATAGTGACCACGAAAAGAAATCATACATAAAACATCGTTACAAAGGTGTAGCTAAATAAAGACTAGAAATTGGATTTTGATATATAAACAACTAATCCATGTCTGATACTATACATCAGCAAAGTTCGTATATGTTTTAGTATTTGAACTTTTTAATATTATTGAGAATGAGTTCACACCAAGGTGTTAACACAACGAGTTATTGGCAATTCTTTGAATTCAACTTGCTTAAATTAACTCATAGATATTATAAATTAATATTAAAAATAAAATGTTATATTAAATTATTTTAGCTTTTAGTTATTTATTTAGTACTTTAAATTATATTATATATAATTGTTACATATTAATTTGTTAAAATATATAGGCTAAAATAAATATTTAATTAAGTAATATAATGTTAATTAGATCCAACACCATGGAGAGTCCAGTGAAAGGGGACATATCTAAGGGGAATAAGAGGTTTGAATGATTCTCTTTGACCTATATTAGATTTAGATTTGAAAGTAGAGGAAAAGGTGGATATGCATGATATGTCTAGTAGCAATAAATAGCCCTACCTTCACTTATTATAGATACACAAAAAATAATCCTACCCTCATTATATCGGTTGGAGCCTTAAAGCTGAGATTTGAATACCAAACTAGAAGGAAGAAGGAACTATAGTCCAAGCAGGAATAACTATAATGTGTCACCATTCTGTAGATATAAGGTAAATATCTAATTTTAAAATACCTTTTAACATATATTATTTTCCTTTCAACCGTATAAATGAAAAATTCAAAATTGAATTAGCATTAAGTTATATCTACATATATTAATAGATTTTCACACGTATACAATATTTATAATATTCTTTTAGCCAAGGCATAAGACAACATATATGTATTATATATGCATGCATGTAACCCTAAATAATATGTATGTGTATAGCTTACAGATTTTTATTAATGAAAAATATATTTTTCCCATCCCACCATGATTATGTAATTGAAACTTATTTTAAAACATATAAATGGATGTTATTATCCGATTTAATTTAAATTTTAAGTTATATTGTTTTTTGAAAATGGAAATTTATACATACATACATACATACATACATACATACATACATATATATATATATATATATATATATATTTTCAAGTTAAAATAAAATTTTGATCGAAAGTAAAAGTGGCACAAATTTAAATAGTTAAAACTAAATATATATATTATTTCTAAAATATATTTTGTAAAATCTTTTAATACCGAAAATTTTCTTAATAATGATATAAAAATTAATTTTTTTCATTTCGTCAAAATAAAAATAAAAATTAATATTACATGCACAGCTGAAAATTGTATATACATACATGCATATATACATACATGCATATATATATATATATATATATATATATATATGTGTGTGTGTGTGTGTGTGTGTGTGTGTGTATTTGTGTCTATAGACATGCACAAATATATCAAGGGAATGTTGAATATTGATATTGTATGCTGAATATTTCATGAGCATAAATCCCAACGATAAAAAACATTCTATTATATTAGTTCCTTGAATCTCTTAGATTACTTTGTATCATATGATGATATTCATATTGTGAATGTGAATTTGCAATAGATAAATCAAAACTATTTAGGTTTGGTATTTAGGTTAAATTAACCCAAAAAAATATATGTGAACATATATACATATATTAATAAACGCGATACTAAAAGAAGATATTAAACTTAAATATTAAACTCTTTATTTATCAAATATATACTAAATATGATGTAGTGAAAATAAATTATTTATGTAAACATAAAAATAAAGATCTAGCGCAAAATTAGCGGAAGGATTTATTTTTGAAATTGCCCCCTTCTACCTTATTGGCATCAAAGCCCGCATTGTGTTAACATGAATAATTAACCGATACGTAAGGTTATCACTTAAAAATTCTGATTAGATGGATGTCTAAGGCAAGGGTGATCAATCGAGAGAAGATTACTCTAATTAAGAAAAGTTCTTGTGAACAAAAAATCTTACATCTCCAGTCCCTTGCTTGGCTCATCAAAGACCATTTCGGTGGTAATCCTTAGTCAAAGGCTAATTCTTTTTTGCCTTAGGTTGATTCAAATATGTATGTTTTAACATTACAAATATAAAATGAAAACTATTTTGAATTTAAATAAAATAAAATTTTATGAAAGTTATAAAATACAAGCAATCGTTTTAAATTTACATAACTACAAAAGATATATTTACATTAATTAAAAGGTTTAATTAATAAAGGGTTTTATATGAATGTGTGTGTCGTGCATATGTGTGTGTATATATAACTTTAAAATTATAAATGTTATAGTACAATTAAAAGTGTTTGTGTATATATATGTATGTATATATATCACATATACATAAAAAACGAAGTTAAGTGAACTAAAACCCATATTGTCTAATGGAATATGCATAAGATGTATAGACATAGTATCATGCGATATTACACTCATCTCCCTAAAAATGTTAATCATATCGAATTATTATTATTTTAGATTATGAGTTTAAAATAATATTGTAACAATCCGATATTTTGAGCCATTCGCATCCACACATGCCGGACTTGAATTGCTCAAAATATCGCATTGTAAATAATTTTGGAGCAAATGAAATACAATCACAGAACCACAGACACAGAAATATCAGAATAACTCATAGCGAAAATTAAAATACCATAGTAGTTCATGAAGCTACTATAACAAACTCTCAAAACATAATACATAATATCAGTCTGAAAAACATATACAATAGAAATCTCAATTACATAGCAGTTTATCAATACCAAAGCTGAAATAGAACAACTGAAACTGAAGGGATAGATAACTAGACAAGCAGAATCTCCATCAATTCCTAGCTCCAGAAAAGAAATCCAAAGCTAAGCTGTAAATACTCAGGCTGACCCGAGTGTAAAGTAAAACACAAAACACTCGAGTCAGGACAATATATACTTATATAATGTAAACCAACTCAAGTGAACTGTAGTAGAAATCCACAATAACTTAAAGGATGCTTGGGATCGCCCATCCTTTAAGAATCAGTTAAACTATAAATTAATTACATCCCGTGGTTAAAATTTCAAAATGGTATTTTATACTTCAAAATCAAATATCATTTCAAAATTCAATATCATTCAAAATCCATTTCAAAATATCAAAAATATAATATCTTCCAAACCACATTCATTTTTATTTAATTTAAATGCCATTACAAAACACATTTCAAAATAGTTTATATTTCAAAACAAATTACTTCATTTTAAATCATAAAAATGAAGTTATTATGTTTAATAATTAAATTATTAAATTTACAAAATTTTAGTCTTTCAAAATTCATTTATCCACTTAATTTATTAAAACAGATGAAAATTCAACTTTCGCAGCATTTAGAAATCGCTACAGAAAGTTACATTCAAAACAGTTCAATTTAACAAAAGATAGCATAAAAAAATGCTGTGATAGGGTTACATTAGTTTCAAATAAAACTTAGTTAAATTCAACAATTATAACATTTACAAAAATGCTATGAAAGCCTTTAATTAAACTTTGCCATTTGGTTCATTATTATCAACTACAGCATTTACAAATGCTGTGTTATCATTTACATTAGAATTAATAGCATTTCTGAAATGCAGTTAATTAACTTCAAATATTCAGTATAATTGCACAAATAATTATATTTTTATTTAAATCATTTTTAACTTATAAAATCATATAATTTCACTTTTAAAACAATCATTCAAATACCCTTATATTCATGATTTTATAAAGTTAAATCTCCATTCAAAAATCAAAATTTAATAATAATTCACTTATTAATTTCCAACATAAAATTTCAAATTCATTAAATTAAATTTAAATTAACACTTAAGTTTAAAATTTTCAAATATAACTTAATTTCATTTTATTTACTTAACTTAAAATTCACCTTAAGCCAAATTCACAAATTTCCAATTTTAGTTATATTTCCAAATTTCAACCTAAATATTTATTCATTTCACATTTTAACTTTATTCAAAAATCATTAATATATTATAAAATCATTTTAAATTCATTTAATTCAAAATATCATAAATTTATCATATTTTCATATTTAATTTAAATTCCATTTATCACCAAATTCTAATTTCCAAAATAACTTACATTTCAGATTTTCTAACTTTACCGTTTATTTATTTCACTTATAAATTTTCAAAAAATCAATAATGATTTACAAAAATCATTTTTAATCAAATTTAAATCAAAATATTATAATATTTACATTTCTAAAATAATTTAAAAATTTTAGAAAAACATATTTTAACAACAGGTCTGTATTTCATTTTTTGGCCTAGATGAAGTGATACGGGTAATATATCATTTCAACCCGTAATTTACAAAGAAAACCCGGGTTTGATCATTTCAAACCCGCAATCCCAAGTAAAATAAAATAATTGAAAATCATTCAGGCCTATCATTTCAGCCCATAATGATTTTCTCCTATTCTAAAGTCCGTTCGGGTATGTATCATTTCAACCCATAGTGATTCTAGTCTACAGGGAACTTGCAGTGTGATAAACTGATGAAAATAACAGAATAGCATGAAATAACAGTAACCTATGGTATAACAAGTGTAAATATAGGTGTGAACTTCATATGAATATAATATAGCAGTTATAACAGGATGATATGCATTTACAGATTCAGGTGATGTCAGTTTATCACTATATAAGTACATATTAGTCTGGTGAGATTTACTCACTGTTTTGAGCTGATGACACAACGACGAATTGCACAACGGGATCTACACAAGCACAAAAGCACGATACAGATACGAAATGGAGGAGCCAAGGATTAATTCCCTTGAATACAAATCAAACAAACAATATAACAATTATAAGGTTTCAGACCACAAATACGATAAACGATGCTAGAAATTAAGGAACAACAATTAATCAAACACTTGCACTTGCTTCCACCATCACTATACTCAGCCTATAGGGTGATAAGGTACTTCCATGGGGTGTATTTAGTCAGGTACGGGTCATATATGGTCGGCCTAGCAAGGGTAGTGAAGGTATGGAAGTTGCTATGTATGAAAATACAAGTACAAGGCAAACAAGTGGATTTCTATGCACTAGAGGGCTCGGCCAAGGCCAAGGAGGGCACGGCCAGGTCTGTAGTGGGCTGGAGGATGATGTGGCAGTGGGCTCAGGTCAGGAATTTGCTGGTGGTGGTGGTGTATGGTCGGCCAAAGTGATGGAGAGAGGTGGTGGAACAAGTTAGGCTAGGCTATGAACATTTAGGTGGAGTTTTGTTCATTTTTAGGTGGGTCTTCTTCATCAAGGGGCACGGACATGGATTGGGCCTGGGCTGGAGGAGGTGCTGACCAGATGTGGTGGTGGTGGAAGAGGACAAGGTGGAGGAGGAAGGAGGAGTTGAGCATAGAAGGTGAGAAAACAAGTGCAAAATCATAAGAAAACATGTAGAAGTTGCATAGAAAAGAAGAATTTTTTTACCAAGCTTTTCACATAGGAGAGGCCGTACTTTTTTTCCAGAGTTTGAGAAAGAAAAATCACATGAAATGATAGAGGAGTCGGCTGGAGAAATGAGTTAAGGCAGCCAATTGAATGAAAAGTAATGGTTGGAGTTGAAAAGGTGAGAATACAAAGAGCCTTAAGAAATAAAAAGTCACAAAACCTTTCAAATTTTTCTTATTTCTTTTTATAATTTTAAATAACTGAAATATAGATATAAATTCAGTTAAAATACAAAAATATCACAAATGAACAAAATATAAATAAATAAATATTAATTATATATGATTAAATTAGGAAAATAGCACAGAAAATGAAAACTAGTTTAGAAAATTTGAAAATAAATGCATTGACTTTGGAAAAATTTTATGTGCATGAAAAATATTTATAAATAGATATAAGAACATAAAATAAAAATTCATTCACAAAATAAATATATAAATTTTAATTAAATATAATTTAAATGAAGAAAATAGCAGAAAAATAGAAAACAACCTTTAAAAATAGGAAATAAATATAGTAAATTTTTGTTATCACTTTAAAAAATATTAAAAGACAAAATATATATAAAATAACATATTAACACATATTAAAATAAAATATATCAAAGAAAATATTATTAAAAAAATTTAAAATAGACAAAATTGCAAAATGAAACAAATTATACTCAAAATTGAAATGTACATAACTTTTACAATTTAAATCCGTTTTCAACGAAACGAAAAGCAGTATTCAAGTTATTAAATCTATTTTCATAATAAAAGATAAAATTTAAGAATTTAGATATTTAAATTTGAAATTTAAAAGTCAAGATTTGACCAGTTTGAACAGAAATTCATCTTTTAGTAAAATATCCAATTTATACCGCTTTGAAATTATAATTCACATAATAATCAACACTTATTTTTAAAAATGAAATGTTTGAAATAAAATAAGTTTAAAATAATTTCAAAATAAAATAAAGCCAAATATTAAAATATATGAAAAATCTAGGGTTGTTACACTCTCCCCTACTCAAATCTTTTCGTCCTCGAAAAGGAAGGAATCAGAGAAACAACAAGAAAGAACAATTGGTTGGAAGACATCCTCGAAAGAAGGTAGGGAAAAGGTAGCTAGGAAGGGAAGCATGTTGGAAGACAAGGGTGAACCATTATTTAAATCATTATACATTTCAATTAAAATTTCATAACATTTTAAACATTTTATAATATGATGAATAGTCATTTGATTCAAATCTGATGGTTCAAGGTAAACAATATTTAAAACATTTTAAATTTTTAGAAGGGAAAATAACTGATCAAAATATTCTTTATACAGTACTTTATCAAGATGCTTTTATCAAAATATTTTTATAACTCGATGTCTTAACAAGTTTACTTTCGTTCCTGCAGACTCTGGCTATGCGTTGATCAGGCGCAAAGCTAGAATTCTCCAAGTACTTAGTAGACTTGTTTCAACACCCAGTGAAAATAATGAAAACACTTTTAAAAACAAATATGGAAAGTATAATCCAAATAAATCAACCAAACCGAAACAGTTGTCTAACCATGGATCGCAGATACACAATGGTTATGCCTGGATCCCCCAGGAAACAATCCGTATCCGTAAGCTTTCTCAGCCCTGCGAGTTACGCCATGATGACGAGTAGAATGCAGGATACACAATGGTTACGCATGGATCCCCCAGGAAACAATCCGTACCCCCAGGCCAGCTCAGCCAGGCATTTGCGCTACTAATGTGACCTACATAGAGTGCAGGATACACAATGGTTACGCCTGGATCCCCCAGGAAACAATCCGTACCCCTAGGCCAGCTCAGCCAGGCAGTTGCGCTATGCAGTCGCGATCATAAGACCATGGAGATCGCCATGGAATTCGATGGACACTCGAGTATCATATCCGAAAAACCCAAATCAAAGAGAGAGAATAATATCGATAGAATGAATCCACGGTGTGGCCACAAAGCGGATATCAAGCAGAAGGCACTTTCCATATCGTTACTTCGAAAATATGTATCATATAGTACCTTTCAAAATCACCTCCAAATATCATACTTATATAAAGTCCATTTTATATAAGATTTCATTTCAAATCAAATACTTTTCAAAACAATAGTATATCAAATCACACTTATATAGATTTCGATTATATAAGATTTCACTTTTCAAAATTGGGTACCTTT
The DNA here is from genome assembly GCA_030765085.1 of Allium cepa. NCBI lineage: Eukaryota > Viridiplantae > Streptophyta > Magnoliopsida > Asparagales > Amaryllidaceae > Allium > Allium cepa. Next base: position 761,412,191 of record CM060941.1, on the reverse strand, counting down.
TCAAATCAACAGTTTTCAATTCAATAGTTTTCAAATCTACTGCATACTTATACAAATCAATTTTATATAAGTTCAATAACTCCCAAATCAAAGTATTTAAAAAAACAAGGTTCTCAATTTTAATTCATTTCAATAGTATTTCAGTTTAAAAATCATATATGATTTCACCAAATCATTTCTTCCAAATTACATATATTCAGTTTCAAAATTTCTTAAAACAATAGATTTAGAAAATAATCCAAATTTCCAAATCTACAAAATTTAAGTCAAACAAATTCATTTCCATTTCAAACATATATTCACTTCAAAAGTCATAATACTTTCAAAGTTATGAATCTTTCGAAACCAAATACTTGAAATCATTTCACTTTGAAAATCATAACATTTTGAAATCATACATTTGAAATCATACATTTGAAATCATAAAACATGCCCTTAATTCTTTACATTTCAATTTTTTTTCAATTAAACCAAAATCTAAAATTTCCAATTTTAATTCAATTCAAACCATCAGTTTCAATTTAGTTTTCCAACAAAACCATTTCAAATATTATCAATTTCAAATATAGATTTGATTTACAAAATAAACTATTAAATCTTAAATATGTTTCAAGGCTTAAATATACCATATTTCAAAACTAAATTTCATAATTTCATATATCTCAAATTTTACTTCATTATTACTTAGTGTTGAAATATTTATTTCATAAATCCATTATTTTTAAATAAACTCAAATTACAGGTAAACCAAATATCCTTTCATACCAATACAAGCTTCAATTATTGATTTATCAAAATTAATGGTTTTCAAAATCATTTTATACTTACGTAAAGTTTATCTTATATAAGGATCAAAATTTTCAAAAAAAAAAAAAAATTCGCTGCATGAAAAGCCATATGGGATTATCTTTGCTTACTAAAAGATTTTTAATTAAGAATAGTTTTGTATATAAAATAATTTTTATGAAAAATAGAATAAAACAGTTAGTTTAAGAAAAAGAAAAATAGTTTTGAAAAATGGTTTTAAATTTGATAGTGGTTTTTCATAAAAGAAAAATTCTAATTAAATTACAAAGATATTCAACCCAACAACTTTCAATTTCAGCGTCAAGTATACCAATGATATTAGGATATAAGATGTACATATGTCATCATTTCGCAACATTACATTCGATCGCTCGCTCGATCACCCAAGTTCTCTTTTGAACTAGTATTGTCCATTCGACTTCCCTAATGCGGACTTCGATATGGTTTCTCGACTAGAAGCCATCAGTCTCCTTGCATAGCCATATACTATGATAGAGAATTCTAAAATCAAGCCCAAAATCCATATCAAATGTTCGCCATCAAGACCCAAATGAAAAATCCTAACACGAAATGGTGTAATTCACCTCGAACTTGTGTACTCAAACTTGGATCAAATTAATTATGCGAATAAAATAGCATACGTACAACTTATGTATCTATTCCAACTTGTTAAATAAATAGTTTCATAAAGATGTTACTAAGTTAAAACATTTAAAACCAAATTTTTATCAAACATTTGAAGACTAATTTTTATTCAAAACATTTCAAAACTAAATTTCATATTAGTATAATTCAAAATAGTCTTATTTATTTACTTAACAAAACAGTTTCAACTTATAAAAAACCATATTATTTCATACTTGAAACATACAAACTAAACTTATATTCTTTATCAAATACCTTATACCTTTCAAAAAAATTTAGCTTTGAAAAATTAATCTTGATTTGGAAGTGCTCGAATCTTAAAATAGTCGAAGAAATCATATTTTCAATCCAAGAGTTGGAAATCAACACTAAATCAGTAAATCAATTTCAAAAGTTAGGTTTCAAAATCTGAAACTCGAGAACAGAACACCGACTTACTTTAAATCTTTTCAAATATATATATATATATATATATATACACGGATCTATCTTTCGAATATCAAACCATACTTCGAAATCTGAAATCAAAATTGGTTTCATGAGATCACTCGCATAGCAAAGCTACTAGAGTGGCCTCTCCCTCACTCAGAAACTCGAAAATCAATGTCGATGATGCATGCATTCATCATCGAAATTATTTTCCAGCGACATAAGTGGATTCTGGACTTTTACTTTCTTGAAACTTCTTTAAAATCTCTTCAAAATCTTTGGAATTCATTCAAATACGTTTGAAATATTTCTTATTCAGAAAATATCTTTAAATCATATTATTATTATATATTTTCCAAAATCTTAAAACCGATTTCAAAACACCGGAGTTCGATTCCTTGAAATTCAAATTCAAAACCTTTCAATTATAAATCATTTTATATAAATTTAAATTTCTCATAAATTTTCAAAATTTCAAATCCTTTCAAAGCTTCAAATTTTCATTTTTTTAAAAGATATAAAATCTTTATCGAAAACATTTTACTTTTATATACAAAATATGGTCATCCTTAATAACTTCGATGTATGCACAATTTCAAAATACAACTAAGCAAAAATTTCCAAAGGATGATTCAAGGATAGGATTTCAAACAAACAAAGATTCAAAATTAGAGGAACTCTAATCAAATAGAATTCTAGTTCGAAGATAAACTCAAACGAAGATGAGATAATTTAATTGCCAAATAGAGGATAGATAAGCCTATATAAATCGCGGGCGACCTTAACCGGTCAACCGAGACTTTAGGAATATAATCAATACGGAAATCTAAGGCAAATCGACCTTCGTTCGCCAGAGATAGAATCCGGGTAGAGCAGGAGATAGATAGCATCGACATCCGAGGATACAGAAATCTCTAGTGAATCAATGCCAATTGTAAAGGAGTTTCAACCCTTTACATATCATTCAAAGATTTACGGAATCACCGCTCTTTAGAGAGGTCATTCCAAAGTAGAGTTACAGAATGTTCCGAAATCAAAAGGAAAAAAAGGGGGAAAACAAGACTGGATTCCAGAACAAGTGGGAGCGTTCCAAAGTTCAAGAAATCCTAGTCGATAAGAATCTTAACCAAGAGATTTCTAACAAGGTGGATACCGAAGAGATGAAGTTTAGAAAATCTTAATTTCGAAATAAGAACATTTTTATACCAAAATAATCTTTGAAAATCCTTTAAAAATCATTTGAAAATCATTTTATACTTCGAAAATACATTCTCTCACAAAGAAAGGATTCTGAGATTGATTTCACTCATTCTAGGGTATTTCTACCCTATCTCTAATGAGTTTTTGCTCCGCAGGCTATGGTTTGCCCAAAACCAAAGCTCTGATACCAACTATAACAACCCGATATTTTCAGCCATTCGCATCCACACATGCCGGACTTGAATTGCTCAAAATATCGCATTGTAAATAATTTTAGAGCAAATGAAATACAATCACAGAATCACAGACACAGAAATATCAGAATAACTCGCAGCGGAAATTAAAATACCATAGTAGTTCATGAAGCTACTATAACAAACTCTCAAAACATAATACATAATATCAGTCTGAAAAACATATACAATAGAAATCTCAATTACATAGCAGTTTATCAATACCAAAGCTGAAATAGAACAACTGAGACTGAAGGGATAGATAACTAGACAAGCAGAATCTCCATCAATTCCTAGCTCCAGAAAAGAAATCCAAAGCTAAGCTGTAAATACTCAGGCTGACCCGAGTGTAAAGTAAAACACAAAACACTCGAGTCAGGACAATATATACTTATATAATGTAAACCAACTCAAGTGAACTGTAGTAGAAATGCACAATAACTTAAAGGATACTTGGGATCGCCTATCCTTTAAGAATCAGTTAAACTATAAATTAATTACATCCCGTGGTTAAAATTTCAAAATGGTATTTTATACTTCAAAATCAAATATCATTTCAAAATTCAATATCATTCAAAATCCATTTCAAAATACCAAAAATATAATATCTTCCAAACCACATTCATTTTTATTTAATTTAAATACCATTACAAAACACATTTCAAAATAGTTTATATTTCAAAACAAATTACTTCATTTTAAATCATGAAAATGAAGTTATTATATTTAATAATTAAATTATTAAATTCACAAAACTTTAGTCTTACAAAATTCATTTATCCACTTAATTTATTAAAACAGATGAAAATTCAACTTTCGCAGCATTTAGAAATTGCTACAGAAAGTTACATTCAAAACAGTTCAATTTAACAAAAGATAGCATAAAAAAATGCTGTGATAGGGTTAAATTAGTTTCAAATAAAACTTAGTTAAATTCAACAATTATAACATTTACAAAAATGCTATGATAGCCTTTAATTAAACTTAGCCATTTGGTTCATTATTCTCAACTGCAGCATTTACAAATGCCGTGTTATCATTTACATTAGAATTAATAGCATTTCTGAAATGCAGTTAATTAACTTCAAATATTCAGTATAATTTCACAAATAATTATATTTTTATTTAAATCATTTTTAACTTATAAAATCATATAATTTCACTTTTCAAACAATCATTCAAATACCCTTATATTCATGATTTTATAAAGTTAAATCTCCATTCAAAAATCAAAATTTAATAATAATTCACTTATTGAATTCCAACATAAAATTTCAAATTCATTAAATTAAATTTAAATTAACACTTAAGTTTAAAATTTTCAAATATAACTTAATTTCATTTTTATTTACTTAACTTAAAATTCACTTTAAGCCAAATTCACAAATTTCCAATTTTAGTTATATTTCCAAATTTCAACCTAAATATTCATTCATTTCACATTTTAACTTTATTCAAAAATCACTAATATATTATAAAATCATTTTAAATTCATTTAATTCAAAATATCATAAATTTATCATATTTTCATATTTAATTTAAATTCCATTTATCACCAAATTCTAATTTCCAAAATAACTTACATTTCAGATTTTCTAACTTTACCGTTTATTTATTTCACTTATAAATTTTCAGAAAATCAATAATGCTTTACAAAAATCATTTTTAATCAAATTTAAATCAAAATATTATAATATTTACATTTCTAAAATAATTTAAATTTTTTATAAAAACATATTTTAACAACGGGTCTGTATTTCATTTTTTGGCCTAGATGAAGTGATACGGGTAATATATCATTTCAACCCGTAATTTACAAAGAAAACCCAGATTTGATCATTTCAAACCTGCAATCCCAAGTAAAATAAAATAATTGAAAATCATTCAGGCCTATCATTTCAGCCCATAACGATTTTCTCCTATTCTAAAGTCCGTTCGGGTCTGTATCATTTCAACCCATAGTGATTCTAGTCTACAGGGAACTTGCAGTGTGATAAACTGATGAAAATAACAAAATAGCATGAAATAACAGTAACCTATGGTATAACAAGTGTAAATATAGGTGTGAACTTCATATGAATATAATATAGCAGTTATAACAGGATGATATGCATTTACAGATTCAGGTGATGTCAGTTTATCACTATATAAGTACATATTAGTCTGGTGAGATTTACTCACTGTTTTGAGCTGATGACACAACGACGAATTGCACAACGGAATCTACACAAGCACAAAAGCACGATACAGATACGGAATGGAGGAGCCAAGGATTAATTCCCTTGAATACAAATCAAACAAACAATATAACCATTATAAGGTTTCAGACCACAAATACGATAAACGATGCTAGAAATTAAGGAACAACAATTAATCAAACACTTACACTTGCTTCCACCATCACTATGCTCAGCCTATAGGGTGATAAGGTACTGCCATGGGGTGTATTTGATCAGGTACGGGTCATATATGGTCGGCCTAGCAAGGGTAGTGAAGGTATGGAAGTTGCTATGTATGAAAATACAAGTACAAGGCAAACAAGTGGATTTCTATGCATTAGAGGGCTCGGCCAAGGCCAAGGAGTGCACGGCCAGGTCTGTAGTGGGCTGGAGGATGATGTGGCAGTGGGCTTAGGTCAGGAATTTGCTGGTGGTGGTGGTGTATGGTCGGCCAAAGTGATGGAGAGAGGTGGTGGAACAAGTTAGGCTAGGCTATGAACATTTAGGTGGAGTTTTGTTCATTTTTACGTGGGTTTTCTTCATCAAGGGGCACGGCCATGGCTTGGGCCTGGGCTGGAGGAGGTGCTGACCAGATGTGGTGGTGGTGGAAGAGGCCAAGGTGGAGGAGGAAGGAGGAGCTGAGCATAGAAGGTGAGAAAACAAGTGCAAAATCATAAGAAAACATGTAGAAGTTGCATAGAAAAGAAGAAAATTTTTACCAAGCTTTTCACATAGGAGAGGCCATACTTTTTTTTCCAGAGTTTGAGAAAGAAAAATCACGTGAAATGATATAGGAGTCGGCTGGAGAAATGAGTTAAGGCAGCCAATTGAATGAAAAGTAATGGTTGGAGTTGAAAAGGTGAGAATACAAAGAGCCTTAAGAAATAAAAAGTCACAAAACCTTTCAAATTTTTCTTATTTCTTTTTATAATTTTGAATAACTGAAATATAAATATAAATTCAGTTAAAATATGAAAATATCACAAATGAACAAAATATAAATAAATAAATATTAATTATATATGATTAAATTAGGAAAATAGCACAGAAAATGAAAACTAGTTTAGAAAATTTGAAAATAAATGCAATGACTTTGGAAAAATTTTATGTGCATGAAAAATATTTATAAATAGAGATAAGAACATAAAATAAAAATTCATTCACAAAATAAATATATAAATTTTAATTAAATATAATTTAAATGAAGAAAATAGCAGAAAAATAGAAAACAACCTTTAAAAATAGGAAATAAATACAGTAAATTTTTGTTATCACTTTAAAAAATATTAAAAGACAAAATATATATAAAATAACATATTAAAACATATTAAAATAAAATAAAGCAAAGAAAATATTATAAATTTTTTTTAAAATAGACAAAATTGCAAAATGAAACAAATTATACTCAAAATTGAAATGTACATAACTTTTATAATTTAAATCCGTTTCCAACGAAACGAAAAGCAGTATTCAAGTTATTAAATCTATTTTCATAATAAAAGATTAAATTTAAGAATTTAAATATTTAAATTTGAAATTTAAAAGTCAAGATTTGACCAGTTTGAACAGAAATTCATCTTTTAGTAAAATATCCAATTTATACCGGTTTGAAATTATAATTCACATAATAATCAACACTTATATTTAAAAATGAAATGTTTGAAATAAAATAAGTTTAAAATAATTTCAAAATAAAATAAAGCCAAATATTGAAATATATGAAAAATCTAGGGTTGTTACAAATATTGTCCTCCATCGTTTACAATATAAATAATTTTTTTATGTTGTTCTTGGTAAATTATTATTTATGATTGCTGAGCACCCTCAAGCAATAAAATATTTACGATGAGGTTAATATTGTTCTTGGTAAAAATATTTTGTAACTTTTTTAAGCAATCTCGAGAGTGACAAAATTTCCCTTAAGCAATCACGAAATGATGGGTCTAAAGTATCTAGTATGCTTTATATTTTATTAAGCACGCTTAAGATAATAAAGATGACTAGAAGAATATAAATATGTGGTTGGGGATTATATATGAGATGTAATTAGTAAAGTGTTACTTACTATTTATGGGGACTACTGTAACGAGCCGCCAATCCCTACAATTCAAGTTGACAATAAACCGCACATGTCCAACCAAAATTGAATGGAAAGATGGATAGTTATGGAAAAAGAAGAAGAAGAGAAGAAGAGAAGGAGAGATAGATAATAAAAACAACACAAAATCTACAATCGTAGTAGAAAATATATTATATAATATCAACGACCTTTACAAAGAGAAATTGTTACATAATTGCATCCCTTAGAGTACAATAATAAATCGTAACCATTAGCTTGGACAGTTATAATTACCTATCCTCACAAATGCTGATGATTTCTACAACATAGTAGTGGAAAATAAACATGTATGTAAATACGACTTTAAGACCTCCAACTCGTCTCCTGGGCTCCAATGCATCCAAAGCCACCTGTAAATATACTCAGTCTGACCTGAACATTATAATAAATTAACACTTGAGTCATTCTGGAAAACCAGCATGAGAAAATACACCTCAATTGAATTTTAATGTTTTCAAATCTTTGAAATCAAAGGTATCTCGTAAGACCAAACCACACATAAATACAGATCTGTTTTTACCCTACGATAGCCAAAAACATTTTCTATAGAAATCCATTAATATTATAATAATATCTAGGGGTTAAATTAAAATATGAATATAGCTGAATGCTTTCATCTCACGTTTAAGCATAGTTGGGTACAACTAAGTCCCTAGAGCTCGTATTGAAGAATGGGTTTTTATACAATGACCGAGCTACTAGGGTACCGCCTTTCACACTGCATCTCTAGATAAAATAACACCAGGGTTGAACCTATCGACCCCTGCCAACACAAAACCGGCCCATCCCCTTATTGGATACTACCGAATATGATCAAACCCTCTATTAATTGTCCCCGAAGCATACAAATGAGAGATAATTTTGAATTTAGATAGTGATGATCATACCCTACTTGGGACGACCCACTTAGCCCTGCTGCATCTCCCTTGTGTTAGTCGTTCATGGTTGATGAGGCTTGAGGCTGCATTTTACCTCTTATATAGCACTTCCTATTTTAAATGCCAACACTTCCCACCAAAAGACAATGCAATAGCAGCATTCATCCATACAACTTTATTCTAGGATCGAATGAATCGCTTGAGAGCTCCCTCTTCAAATTCCATTATCTTTAAGATATCTTCACTTCCAAATGCTTGAGTTGGATCGAAGTGGTTTTTGAATAAATTATCCAATCTTGCTCTCTTCGAAACAACATTCGATAGTTTTTGATAAACTCAACCCCGCTTCTTTAGGAATTAAACAGTCAAAGATAAGAGCGGAGATCACCTCCTAACCGCTAGTGGACAGATTTCCCCATCATTTTCCTAAGAGAACGAAACGAGATTCATATGCACATTACAGCATCATCAGAGATGACTGTGTCATATAACTCATGTATTTCTCTTATATATTTTCAAAGTTACATTTTGGGCCGAAATTCGATGGTCGGTTATTTAATTATCTAATAACAACATTCAATCAGGGATTTGATTCCATAGGGAAAACCAACATTGTTTAAGCACATAAGCAACCATTAGCCTCTTTTAATAAATCTTTTCATTTATAAATTTCATTCTGTAAATATTGTATAAAATCCTTCTACAAAGATTTATATCCACAAATCTCTATATTCAATATTTGGAAAAATATTCATATACTTACCTCAATGGCAGAAGCATGCTCACCAAACACCGAGGAAGATTTCCTTTTTATACAATTCTAGATCATTTATAAACTCCGTTATAAATTTATGAAACCATTTTAAACTATTTTATAAATCTTAGGAAATCATTTATAATCTCTTTTATAAGTTCCAATCACTTATAATTTCTATTTATACATTTCTAAAATCCTTTACAAACTCATTGTAAATCCATCAACTATTTATAAAACTCCTTTTATAATATATAAAATCCCTTTATTAATATCTAAGGGCAATTACGAGCTCATTTATAAATCTACGAAAACCACTTATAAAACTATTTTATAAATCCTTAATACAATTTATAAAACTCTATTTATAAAGCTCGAAACATTTATAAATACATAAATAATCCTTTACTTCAAAACACTATTATATAATAATAATTATTAATAATTACATTATAAATAATAATAATTAATAATTCCAAAACAATTTTAAAGACAATAATTTCAACCATTATAAATAAACAATAGTAATTAATCTCCGACAATATTATGAATAATATTACTTTATTTTCGAAACGTTATTAGTAAATCATTGCTACTAGTTTCAAACTATATTAATTATTTAAATAATTAACTTTCAAATATTAAAAATATTGATAAATAGCTTTAAAACAATATTATATTTCCTTGATAAAAATCCATACTTAAATTTCCACATAATCATTTCCATATTTATAAAACAATATTTATGAATCTCTTTCTATTTTATAAATTTTCCTTTCATAAATTCCTTTTATTATAGACCTCATTCATAACTCCATCTATTAATAAATCTCACTTATATATAAAAATCTTATTTTAAACATCAATTACAATCCGTTTATAACATTGCTTCATATAAAATGGTTAACAAATATTAATATCAAAATATTTCTATTTTCTTTTAAAAAAACATATCCCTTTATTATAAAAGACGGACTTATTTTAAGATTTTAAAAATCTTTATTTTACAGTTCAAAAATCTATGTTTAAAATATTTTATAACCTTATTAATTTATAATGTCTAAAATACATACTTTTTATTTTAAAATAAATTTCTTCTTCGATTAATTCAAATATTAAAACATACATCATTTCCATAATTCCTCTTAAACCAAAACATTAGTTTATAATGTTTTAAAATACCAAAATACGACCCAGTGCTACTAAAGCACTAAATAAGCAAAATCATATCCATGTCATCAAATATGGCATCTAATAAGTCACGTGTATATATATATATATATATATATATATATATATATGCATGAAAAGTAAAATTAACAGTGTGACGAATCCAGTTGGATCCTTCCAACTTGTCCCCTACATCACATACAGTATATAACCAAATAATATAAATCAACCGCTTCAAGGCGGGATCGTACACAATGGGTCATCCACCTTTACATGGGAACGTAATAGGGTCTCATCCGCACCAGAGGCGAAAATATATCCAAACCAACAATATAAACTAGTAAGTCATCCAAATAGTCAATAACAACAATCAACAATAAAATATCCACATGTCCATGAAATAATTTTATTGACTATATAATATTTTTGATTAACCCAAAAGGTGAAATTAACTCACCTTGATTTTGGTTTCATCAAAGCGTTCCGGTTTGAATTAAAATTGAACAGACGTTCGATTTTAGCCCAAATTCCTACTAGCTCCAAATCTAACTAATTCAACTCCATAATGTGGTACTCGTCGATATGATTGCAAGCAACTAGTCGCTTCCAATTTGGACCTCGTATGAATAAGTTATGAATTAATGAACTTTTGAAATAATTAACTTAAATTAACTAAACTTAATTAATGAATTTTTTTAAACCTTAATCTCCTCCCTCGCAAACCATGTTTCTAGGCACGCAACCAATTCAACCGAACTCCACCGCCTTTGACCAACCACCACACTGCTCCTGTCCTACTATCATCGAATCCGACATCGCCACCATGCCGCCCCTTCCCACCTCCACCCACAACATAATTGTGGCCTCTTCCTATCACCAGAAGTCACGTTGCAAAATCCAAATGTCGGCCACATAGGGAACAAAAATCTGGCTCCAATCGCCAACGATTCAATGATCCAACCGTTCGTTATGTAGAGCTCGACGAACTCTACGACTTTCCTTCTCGCACCACGGCCTTTTGTTGAGTGGATGATGAGCAATTGAGGGAGGAAGAAGGAATATTTTTGGCCATTAAATTAGAAATGGCGGCTGAAGAAGAACTAGGGTATTTTGTTCTACAAAATGAAAATAGTGAGGTCCTTATATAGAAAATTTCAAAATACTATTCACATGCTAAAATTTTGAACTCCAAATGAGGCGTGCCGCCTGGCATTCTATATGTTATACCCCTATTCTGGACACAATGGAATATATATTGGGACCTAATTCCATCGTATATAGAAGTTGGCTTTTCGAAACCAGATTATATAAATTTAAATTTCTCAAATTAATTTCTATGCATTTCGATCTCGCACTCCCAAGGGATACATCCAATCATCACAAAATTCAAAAGCATACTATAATTCACTATTAAGGATCCAATGAAACTAGTTTTGTCCAATTTCGAGATAATGCCCCAAGAAGGCTATTTTTACACGTTGATTAAAACACATTATTATTAAAAAATTAGATTAATAACTTTTAGTTGCTATTTAAAAGTTTACTATCTTCATTCTTATTTGAATAGAGTTTAAATCAACTTTTGAAATCATTTTTATTCACATTAACTTCAGGATTTAATTATTTAAACAATTCCAATTATTCAAATAACCCTTATATTTGAAATTCAAGTTATTTAACGTATAAAATTAATTTTTCAATATTTAAAATCAATCAAAAATATTCCAAATTCAAATGACTAAATTTCTTGGTCGTTACAACAACATTGTTTGAGTACCCTCAAACTTGTAGTAACATGTTAAATGGATCCTAATACCTATTGGAGGAATTTGAGAAAATCTGTTCTCTTTTGGGGGTGTTTTAGAGATGCAGAATCTAGTGGGTATCTTATTAGACAAATTTAACACAATAATCTTATAAGTATAAGAATATGCGTGAAGTTATCTAATTTTCTCTAAATAATTTGTACGGATTAATGGCAATAATGTAGCTAATTCTGGAGAAAAACATACTAAATGTTTTAAACTACAAAGACTAGTTAAGAAATGTTAAGATTGAACTCTCTGTGAAAACTATGGTGTGTAGTTCACATCATATAGTTCATCAAAATCAAGTATTTTTCTTTTCTAAAAACAAAAGTTTCACTCACCAAAACATTTTAAATCCAACGGTCTTTTCCAAAAACCGCAAGTATTTTTCTTTTCCAAAAACAAACATTTCACTCATCAAAATCATATAGTCCGTGTTTCCATCTGATGGTTCCCATCAAGCCAATGACGTGTTTGCGCTAGACTTAACCTTGAAATCCAACGGTCTGAGATCCACAAGTGACATTATTAACAAGACCCTAGGCCTAACTATTTGTTTCATTCATATTTTCTCCATCTGAGTTCATTGCCTGAGGCTGGACACTAAAAGGAATTTTTTTCTGAGTACAAGATCTTTTTAGTTAAAATAATCTATATGCTATAAGTGAATTTGAGAAGGCCAAGGAAAGAGTCAAGGACCATATATGAGTGTTTAAGTAATTATTTTAGATTTTCAGGTAATTTAAAATAAAAAGGTTTTCAACAGTTGTAGTTTTTCTACAATTTTGAGACCGCTTTTATACAAGTTGTTTACAGTTAATTTTTAATGTTCTTTTCAGTCTATTTTATTTAGCTATTTTATTCATTTATTTGCAGTTATTTACTATCATTTACAGTTATTTGTATTTTATTTACTTCTGTTTTGCATTAGATTTCAATCTATAAATTTTAATTCTTTTTATTCCTTTTACGCGAATAAATTATAAAAGGTGGATAATTCGCTAATATGGAGTAAATTTTAAGAACACTAAAATTACAGAAAATTTGACGTAAATAAGTAGACTTGTAGTAAAAAAATATAGATTGAAATAGGCAAATTTGACATTTGCAAGCAAGTTATAACTAGTAGATTTTAACTTGAAAGATAAGATAAAAGAGAAATTATAACATAGGCTATAATTAAATAGAAAGAATAGGAAGAGGCTTTTTTTAAAGACTTACACTATGTTAATAGGCAAATATAGAGGTGATAATAGAAGAGGCTTATTTAAAAGACTTAGAATAATTTAATAAGCAAATAGAGCAGAATGAACAGAAGAGGCTTATTTAAAAGACTTATATTAAGTTGACAAGCAAAGATAGAAGTAGAGCCCATAACCAATGGCATTCCCTTTCAGACTAGAACTGATGGTTTCATAATAGGTGAGGCTAAGCATGACCCTTTCAGAGTAGGACTGGTGGTCTCACAGTAGGTGAGGCTCGACATAACCCTTTTAGACTAGGACTGATGGTCTCACAATCGGTTAGGAGAGGTTGGGACACACTTATGCTAACTAAAGTAACTAAGGGGCCAATAAATAGAAGTTCAAATCAAGGGATTTGGGCAAGGGGCACAACTAGGTTTTGTTTAGTAAGACCCGAATTGGCAGCATTCCCTTTCAGACTAGGGCTGATGGTCTCATGACACACTTAGGTGAGGCTGGGAAGGACCCTTTCAGGCTAGGACTGATGGTGTCACAACGGAGGAGGTGAGGCTTGGCATGCTTATGATGTTTAGGTTAAGAGGGAGCAACAGATAGTGCAAGCCTAACGGTCGTCGTGCGTGTGGCCTTGGTATGGGAAGATAAGTCACTATTGAGTTCCAGAGCGCTAGTAGGTGTCTTTTTGCTGTAGGATTCATGTTGGGGACTAGCTCACAGTGGCACAACAGAGATAGAAGGCCGATCAAAGAGTAGAATGAGGAATTCTACCTAATTAAAGTCGGAATAGAAATTCAGTTTAATCAAAGCGGTAATCTAAGACAAGTGCAAACAATCGAAATAATCAAAGCAAGCAACGTTTTATTCCAGCTTTATCTTTTCCTTTGTTTCCCTTTTATACTAGAACCATTGATAAGTTTACTATCTTTATCTCAATTAAAATACTAGTAATTACTTACACTCACCAGACTTTTAGTCTGACCCATTCCTCTATTTTCCCCTTTTCTCCCCATAGGCTAGCAGTGGCAGGGATAGTAGATTTCGGACCCTTGTCGATTTCAACTGCGGAGATTTTTCTTCATGTATTCTACTTCTTCTTTTTTAGTTTTTATTTCATTTGATGTACTGGTACTTTTCTTTGAGAGGGATAATTATTTCATGTACTCTAATGTTATGATTGAGATAATGTTTTTCACTAGACATGGATATTTGGTATTTTGAGATATATTTGGTTTTATGAAGTATTTATGAAGTTTGACTTTTAAATAAGTTAATGTTTTAAATGTTTCCGCTGTTTTATTTTTTTTGTTTTGTTAATATTAGTCTCCTTAAAGTTTTTAGTTATACCTATAACGCACCATATCCCTTAGTGTGTCCTTTTGGGCATAATACAAGGAGTGAGGTGTTTTACTTGGTATTAGAGCCTACGGTTACAAGATTCATACAAAATTGCTTTAAAAATAATTATTCTTCCGAAAGTAACCTATTTTTAAAAGTAGCATATCTTCAAATTAGAAGTATTTTTTAGAAAGAAACTCTAATTATAGAAATAATTTTTCAAGTATAAAACAGAGTTTTTATAAAAATCTCCTCAAAGTCCAGTTCGACCTTCTTTCGAGCCTAAACTTTCTTTTCTTCACAAGTATGGCTGACGGGTTCCATAGAGCTACGGTACCAAAGGTGCAAGAGCAAGCGCCCAATATAGCACTGGTAGGTGGAGATCCCTTTAATCCACCTATAGTAGCCAAGTTTTCTAATCTATGCAAGGACTCTGCTGGTCTATGAGGCAAGATGTTTTCTGGCATAGAGGATTTCGAGGAGGAAAAAGCCAGGTTGGAGGATACAGAGCGAATGTTTAGACTGTTAGGATTGGAGGATCGATAGAGAGTTTAGCCTACATCCTGGCAACTGAAGGGAGAGTTTAAAGAGGTTCCTAAGTCAAAAAGCTCTAAGAAGCCATGGTGGAAGAGTAAGAAGGAAAAGGGCAAGAGGAAAGAAGGAGGTCCTTAGAAGCGGATTAAGAAAAGCTGGAAATGAAATAGCTGTGGACTGGTTCTTCATTTAATAAGGGACTATAAGAATAAGATGATGAAGGGAAGGTGTTATAGTTGTGGAAAGCCTAGTCACCTTAGTAAAGCTTGTCCTCAGAGAACGAGGCAGAGAGCATGCGCACCTACATCATAAGTACAGGCTTTGGATGCAACATCTTCTAGTAGTGGACCAGATCGAGGTAGGAAAATCTCTGTAGAAGGTTTGATCTTTATTTTTGATTTTTCCATTTGGACTCTTTTCGATTCTGGAGCCACACACTTTCATTTCGAGTTCTTTAGTCGATTGTTTGCATTTAGATATCTCTTTAGTTGTAACAACCTTGTATTTTGTGATTATTTTAATTGTTTATTTTAATTATTTAAATTGAAACTCCTGATTTAAAAACTTTATTATATTTATTAAAATGAATAAATTTTGTTATTTTAAGAGTATATTTTGATTTTTGTGTGAATTATAATTTCAAACCTGAATAAATAGAATATTTCCAAAAAAGTGAATTTTTGGTCAATTTGATCAAACTTTGACTTTTAAATTTAAAATTTAAATATTTGAATATTTGAATTTTATCTTTTATTATGAAAGTAGATTAAATTTTAAGAATACTACTTTTCGTCTTGTTGAAATCCGATTTATATTGTGAAAGTTATGCTTTTTACAATATTGGGTGTATATTGATTTATTTAATAAAATTATCTATTTTAATTATATAAATAATATTTTTATTTGTCAAATCATGTTCTAATATGTGTTATAGGACATGTTAGGTATATATTTTATTTTAAAACATTTATAAAACGACGTTAGAATCTTTCTAAAATTTATTGCATTTATTTCCTATTTTTAAAGGCTAGTTTCTATTTTTCCACTATTTTCTTCATTTAAATTATATTTAATTAATTTTTTTTTTGTGAATTCATTTTATTTATGTTCTTATCTTTTTTTATAAATATTTTCCTAGCCCATAAAATTTTCCCAAAGTTTATTCTGTTTATTTTCAAATTTTCTAGACTAGTTTTCAATTTTTGTGCTATTTTCTTGTTTTTACCTTATATAATTGATAATTATTTATTTATACTTTATATTTTGTTATATTTTCGAAATTTTTGACTTAACTTATTATTATTTTCAGTAATTTAAACTTATATAAAGAAATTAAAAGTAATTTGAAAAGGTTATGACTTTTGGTTTCCAATGGCCTTTTATCTTCCACCTTTTCACATTTAACCTAACTTTTCATTCAATTAGCCTTTACTATCCACTTCTTCAGCCGCTTACTCCATTTCCCTTTCACGTAAATTCGTTTTCTCATTTCTGAAACAAAAATTTCGGCCCCTTTGCTTGAGAAAAAAAAATGGTAAATCTTCCTTCCTTTCTTTACTTCTTTTTATTGTTTTTGATAATGTTTTGCACTTGTTCTTTCTCTCTTTAGGTTTGGCCACCTCCACCACCTGCCATGCCACCTCTACCACCATCATCATCTCCTCTCTGGCCAACCCCATCCATGCCTCCTTATTTGAAGATCCATTACCAAAATTTCCAAAAAAAACTCCATTATTATTGCATAGCCGAGCTCTATCATGTATCCACCACCTTCCACACCCTATGGCCGCCACCTATACCACCTCCACCACCTCCAGTGCCACCTGGACACTCTTCCACATTATCCCCTTTCCTGTTTTAGTGAAGGCCGTGACCCTTATGCCCTTGGACGAGCCTAACTTTGGCTTGAATCCATGTGATGTTGTTTGTATGTTGTTGTTTCATCACCACCACTTTGCATCACCTTCAAACCATGTAGGCCGACCATACCCAACCCAAACCTGACCCAAAAACCTTGCTTTATCCATGTACTACACCTATGGGTGAGCCTAATATATGCTGGAAGAAAGTGCAAAGCAATTCTGCTTTGATTTATGTGGTTATTTCTAGCTTAGTTTAATCATTTTGGTTTGAAAGCTTATTTCGTTATATTATTATTTTTGACTTGTATTCAAGGGTATTGATACTTTGGCTCTCTCACTCATATCTTGTCGTGCTATCGTGCTTGTGTGGATCTCTTTTGTGCATTCATCGTTGTGTCTCCAGCTTAAACCAGTGAGTTATTCTCACCTGACAATGTATACCTATATAACTAGTAAATTGACCACTTTTGAATCCATAAAATGAATAACCATATCACATCTGCTATGTTATGATTATATGATGTTCACCCATGCTTAAACACCTATTATGTCATATGTTACTGTTATATTATACTGCTCTGTTGTTTATATCAGTTTATCACACTGCAAGTTCCCTTTAGATTAGAATCACTATGGGTTGAAATGATACATACCCGAACAGACTTTAGAATAAGGAAAAATCGTTATGGGATGAAATGATAGGCCTGAGCGATTTTCAAATTATTTTATTTACTTGGGACTTCGGGTTTGAAATGATAAAACCCGTGGTTTCTTTGTAAATTACGGGTTAAAATGATATATTACCCGTATCACTTCACCTAGCGTAGAAAATTATATACAGATCCGTAGTTAAAATATGTTTTTCTAAAATTTTAAAATATTTTAGAAATGTAAATATTATTATATTTTGATTTAAACTTAATTAAAAATGATTTTTGTAAAATATTATTGATTTTCTGAATATTTATAAGTGAAATAAATTAATGAAACGTTAGAAAATTTGAATGTAAGTTATTTTGGAAAATTTGATTTAATTATAAATGGAATTTAAATTAAATATGAAATTATGATAAATTTATGATAATTTGGATTAAAATGAATTTAAAATGATTTTATAATATATTAATGATTTTTTAGTAATGTTAAAATGTGAAATGAATGAATATTTAAGTTGAAATTTTGAAATATAACTAAAATTGGAAATTTGTGAATTTGGCTTAAAAGTGAATTTTAAGTTAGGTAAATAAAAATGAAATTAAGTTATATTTGAGAATTTAAAATTAAGTGTTAAGTTAAAATTTAATTCAATGAATTTAAAATTGAATGTTGGAATTCAATAAATGAATTATTATTAAATCTTGATTTTTGAATGGAAATTTAACTTTATTAAATTCATGAATTTAAGGAAAATTAAATGATGATTATAAAAGTGAAATTATATGATTTTATAAGTTAAAATGATTTAAATAAATATATAATTATTTGTGAAATTATATTGAATATTTGAAGTTAATTAACTGCATTTTTAAAATGCTATTAATTCTAATGTAAATGATATTACAGCATTTGTAAATGCTGTAGTTGATAATAATGAACCAAATGGCTAAATTTAATTAAAGGCTATTATAGCATTTTTTTGTAAGTGCTATAATTGTTGAATTTAACTAAGGTTTTATTTGAATTAATGAAATCCTATTACAGCCTTTTGAATGCTGTCTTTTGTTAAATTGAATTGTTTTAAAAGTAACTTTCCGTAGCATTTTCTAAATGCTGCGAAAGTTGAATTTTCATTGTTTTAAATAAATTTAAGTGAATAAATGAACTTTGAAAGATTTAAATTTTGGAAATTTAATAATTTAATTATTAAATATAATATTTTCATTTTATGATTTAAAATGAAGTAATTTGTTTTGAAATGTAAACTATTTGAAATATGTGTTGAAATGGTATTTTAAATAAATGAATGTGGTTTGGAAGATATGATATTTGATATTTTGAAATGGAGTTTTGAATGATATTGAATTTTTGAAATGATATTTGATTTCGAGTATAAAAGACCATTTTGTAATTTTAACCACGGGATGTATATAATTTATAGTTTAACCGATTCTTAAAGGATGGGCGATCCCAAGCATCCTTAAGTTAGTGCATTTCTACTACAGTTCACTTGAATTGGTTTATATTATATAAGTATATATATCCTGACTCGAGTGTTTTGTGTTTTACTTTATGCTCGGGTCAGCCTGAGTATTCATAATTTTGGATTCTCTTTCTGGAGCTGGTCTTTGCTGGAGTTTCTGCTTATCTACACTTATATCTACTTCTGTTTCAGCTATTCTAGTTTATCTCATGTATTAGTGAACTACTATGTATTTGGGATTTCTTTTATATTTTTTTCAGACTGTATTATGTATTTGGTTTGAGACTCTATCATAGCTTCATGAACTACTATGGTATTTTAAATTTCCGCTGCAAGTTATTCTGATATTTCTGTGTCTGTGATTCCGTGATTTGTATTTCATTTGCTCCAAATTTATTTACAATGCTTTATTTTAAGCGTTTCAAGTCCGACATGTGTGGATGCGAATGGCTGAAAATATCGGGTTGTTACAGTTGGTATCAGAGCTTTGGTTTTAGGCAAACCTTAACCTATGGAGCAAAAACTCATTAGAGATAGGGTAGAAATACCTTAGAATGAGTGAAATCAATCTCAGAATCCTTTCTTTGTGAGAGAACGTATTTTCGAAGTATAAATGATTTTCAAATGATTTTTAAAGTATTTTCAAAGATTATTTTGGTATAAATTTTTTTCTTATTTTGGAATCAAGATTTTCTAAACTTCATCCCTTCGGTATCCATATTGTTAGAAATCTCTTGGTTAGGATTCTTATCGATTAGGATTCCTTGAACTTTGGAACGCTCCCAGTTGTTCTAAAATCCAGTCTTGTCTTCCCTATTTTATCCTTTTGATTTTTGAGCATTCCGTAACTCCACTTTGGAATAACCTCTCAAAGATTAGTGATTCCGCAAATCTTTGAATGATTTGTAAAGGGGTGAAACTCCTTTAAAATTTGGCATTGATTCACTGGAGATTTCTATATTATTGGTTTACGAGCTATCTATCCCCTACTCTATCGGATTCTATCTCTGGCAATCGAATGTTGATTTTCCTTAGATTTCCGTATTGGTTATATTCCTAAAGTCTCGGTTGACCAGTTAAGGTCGCCCGCGATTTATATAGGCTTATCCACCTTCTACTATTGAATTATCTTATCTTAGTTCGAGCTTATCTTCGAATCGGGATTCTATTTGATTAGAGTTCCTCTAAATTTGAATTTCTGTTTGTTTTGAAATCCATCCTTGAATCATCCCTTGGTAATTTGTGTTTGGTTGTATTTTGGAATTTGTGCATATATCGAAATTATTACTTTGATAAGGATGGCCATATTTTATATATAAAAGTGAAATGTTTTCGATAAGGATTATATACTTTTTAAAAATGAAAATTTGAAATTTCGAAAGGATTTGAAATTTTGAAAAATTTATAAGAATTAGACTTATATAAAATGATTTATAATTGAAGGGTTTTGAATTTGAATTTCGAGGACCGAACTCCGGTGTTTTGAATATGGTTTTAGAAGTTTGGAAAATATATAATAATAATATGTTTCAAAGATATTTTCCGATAAGAAATGTTTCAAATGTACTCGAGTGAATTCCAATGATTTCGAAGAGATTTCAAACAAGTTTCAAGAAAATAAAAGTCCAGAACCTACTTATGTCGCTGGAAAATAATCTTGGTGATGAATGCATGCATCATCGACATTGATTTTCGAGTTTCTAAGTGGGGGAGAGGGCACTCTAGTAGCTTTGCTATGCGAGTGATTTTGTGAAACCAAATTTTGATTTCAGATTTTTAAGTATGGTTTGATATTCAAAAGATATATGTGTGTGTGTGTGTGTATATATGTATATATATTTGAAATGATTTAATGTAAACCGGTGTTCAGTCCTCAAGATTTAGATTTGTTTTGGTATGACCCTATCTTTTGGAATTGGTTTGCCTATTTGTTGGTGATTTCCAACTCTTAGATTGAAAATATGATTTCTTCGACTATTTTGAAGGTTCGAGCACTTCCAAATCAAGGTTAACTTTTCAAAGCTAAGAAATTTTGAAAGGTATAGGGTATTTAATAAAGAATATAAGTTTAGTTTTGTATGATTAATGTATAAAGTAATATGATTTATATAAGTTTGAAACTGTTTTTTGAGTGAAATAAATAAGACTACTCTGATTTATACTGGTATGAAATATAGATTTGAAATGTTTTGAATAAAGTATATATATAGAATAATAATCTTTTCAATGGTAAATTGGATTTTTCATAAGAAATAAATAGTTTGAAGGTGTTGTTGAAAAACTAAATTGAATTGAAACTGATGGTTTGAATTGAATTAAAATTGAAAATTTTAGATTTGGGTTTAACTGAATAAATTCATGAAATGTAAAGATTTCAAGGAATTTTTTATGATTTCAGATGTATAATCCAAAAAGTTATGATTTTCAAAGTGTAACGATTTCAAGTATTTTGGTTTCGAAAGATTTTTAACTTTGAAAGTATTATGATTTTTAAAAGTGAATATATATTTGAAATGGAAATGAATTTGTTTGACCTACATTTTTTTGATTTGGAAATTTGGATTATTTTCTAAATCTATTATTTTAAGAAACTTTGAAACTAAATATATGTAATTAGGAAGAAATGATTTGGTGAAATCATATATGATTTTGAAACTGAATTGATATTGAAATGGTTTGAAATTGGGAACCTTTTTTTATTTAAATACTTTGATTTGGGAGTTATCAAACTTATATAAAATTGATTTGTATAAGTATGAAGTGATTTGAAACTAGTGATTTGAAAACTATTGATTTGTAATGGTACTCAACTTGTAAATTGAAATCTTGTATAATCAAAGTCTACATAAGTATGATATGATATACTATTGATTTGTAAAGTATTCGATTTGAAATGAAATCTTATATATAACAGACTTTATATAAGTATGATATTTGAAAGTGATTTTGAAAGGTACTATATGATACATATTTTCGAAGTAAAGATAAGGAAAGTGCATTCTGCTTGTTATCCTCTTTGTGGCCACAACATGAATTCATCCTATCGATATTATTCTCTCTGATTTGAGTTTTTCGGATATGATACTCGAGCGTCCATCGAATTCCATGGCAATCTCCATGGTCTTACGAGCGCGACTGCATAGCGCAACTGCCTTCCTGAGTTGGCTTAGGGCTACAGATTGTTTTCTAGGGGATCCAGACGTAACCATTGTGTATCCTGCAATCTATGTAGGTCGCATTAGTAGCGAAACTGTCTGGCTAAGACAACCTAGGGGTACAGATTGTTTCTTGGGGGATCCAGGCGTAACCATTGTGTATCCTGCACTCTACTAGTCATCATGGCGTAACTTGCAAGGCTGAGAAAGCTTACGGATATGGATGGTTTCTTGGGGGATCCAGGCGTAACCATTTTGTATCTGCGATCCATGGATATACAACTTTTTTGGTTTGGATGATTTGTTTGGATTGTACTTTCCATATCTGTTTTTTTAAAAGAGTTTCCAGTATTTTCACTAGGTGTTGAAACAAGTCTAATAAGTACCTAAAGAATTCTAGCTTTGCGCCTGATCAACGCATAGCCAGAGTCTACAGGAACGAAAATAAACTTGTTAAGACATCGAGTTATACAAGTATTTTGGTAAAGTATCACATAAAGGATATTTTAATCATGATTTAGTTGTTTTAAATATTGTTTATTTCGAACTATTAAATTTGAATCAAATGACTATTTATCATATTATAAAATGTTATAAATTTTTGAAATGTATATGGTTTTAAAATATGGTTCATCCTTGTCTTTCAACCTATTCTCCCTTCTAGCTATTTCTACCCTTTTCCTCTTCGAAGATCCTTTCCGCATTGTGGAAAGAGTTGGTTCTTTGGCTTATCCTCTGGATTTGCCGAGAAGCTGTATGGAGTGCATGATGTATTCCATGTCTCACATCTTTTCTGGTATCTTCATGACCCATCTTTTTTTTGTTCATCCTTCTGCTCTTGATGGTTGAGATATTGAGCCTAATCTGACTGTTGAGAGGAAGCCCCTTTGTATTGTCGACAGGGGTACGAAGAAGTTAAGAAGGAAATTTGTTAATCTGGTCAAAGTACCGTGGAATACTGATGATCGAGATTGTACCTGGGAAACAGAGGAGAGCATTCATGCTTCAAATCCGGAATTGTTCGTTTCAGGTACTATTTTGTTCTTCTATCTTTTTTCTCTCTAATTTCCTTGTTCGTTCTTTTCGAGGACGAAAAGATTTGAGTGGGGGAGAGTGTAATAACCTAGTATTTTGTGATTATTTTAATTGTTTATTTTAATTATTTAAATTGAAACTCCTAATTTAAAAACTTTATTATATTTATTAAAATGAATAAATTTTGTTATTCTAAGAGTATATTTTGATTTTTGTGTGAATTATAATTTCAAACATGAATAAATAGGATATTTCCAAAAAAAAGTGAATTTTTGGCCAATCTAGTCAAACTTTGACTTTTAAATTTAAAATTTAAATATTTTAATTTTTGAATTTTATTATGAAAGTAGATTAAATTTTAAGAATACTACTTTTCGTTTCGTTGAAATCCGATTTATATTGTGAAAGTTTTGGTTTTTACAATATTGGGTGTATATTGATTTATTAATAAAATTATCTATTTTAATTTATATAAATAATATTTTTATTTGTCAAATCATGTTCTAATATGTGTTATATGACATGTTAGGTATATATTTTATTTTAATTTTTTTTAAAGTGATGTTAGAATCTTTCCAAAATTTATTGCATTTATTTCCTATTTTTAAAGGCTAGTTTCTATTTTTCTGCTATTTTCTTCATTTAAATTATATTTAATTAAATTATATTTATTTATTTTTGTGAATGAATTTTATTTTATGTTCTTATCTTAGTTTATGAATATTTTCCAAGTCCATAAAATTTTCCCAAAGTTTATTCTGTTTATTTTTAAATTTTCTAGACTAGTTTTCAATTTTTGTGCTATTTTCTTGTTTTTACCTTATATAATTGATAATTATTTATTTATATTTTATATTTTGTTATATTTTCTAAATTTTTGACTGAATTTATTATTATTTTCAGTAACTAAAACTTATATAAAGAAATTAAAAGTAATTTGAAAAGGTTATGACTTTTGGTTTTGCAATGGCCTTTTATCTTCCACCTTTTCACATTTAACCTAACTTTTCATTCAATTAGCTTTCACTATCCACTTCTTCAGCCACATACTCCATTTCCCATTCATGTAAATTCATTTTCTCATTTCTGAAACAAAAATTTCGGCCCCTTTGCTTGAGAAAAAAAAGGGTAAATCTTCCTTCCTTTCTTTACTTCTTTTTATTGTTTTTGATAATGTTTTGCACTTGTTCTTTCTCTCTTTAGGTTCGGCCACCTCCACCACCTGCCATGCGGCCTCCACCACCATCGCCGCCTCCTCTCTGGCCAACCCCAGCCGTGCCTCCTTATTTGATGATCCATTACCAAAATTTCCAAAAAAACTCCATTATTATTGCATAGCCGAACTCTACCATGTATCCACCACCTTCCACACCCCATGGCCGCCACCAACACCGCCTCCACCACCTCCACCGCCACCTAGACACTCTGCCACGTCATCCCCTTGCCTGCTCCAGTGAAGGCCGTGAACCTTATGCCCTTGGCCGAGCCTAACTTTGGCTTGAATCCATGTGATGTTGTTTGTATGTTGTTGTTTCATCACCACCACTTTGCATCACCTTCAAACCATGTAGGCCGACCATACCCAACCCAAAACTGACCCAAAAACCTTGCTTTAGCCCTGTAATACACGTATGGGTGAGCCTAATATATGCTGGAAGCAAGTGCAAAGCAATTCTGCTTTGATTTATTTGGTTATTTCTAGCTTTGTTTAATCGTTTTGGTTTGAAAGCTTATATTCGTTATATTATTATTTTTGACTTGTATTCAAGGGTATTGATACTTTGGCTCTCTCACTCGTATCTTGTCGTGCTATCGTACTTGTGTGGATCTCTTTTGTGCATTCAATGTTGTGTCTCCAGCTCAAACCAGTGAGTTATTCTCACCTGACAATGTATACCTATATAACTAGTAAATTGACCACTTTTGAATCCGTAAAGTGCATAACCATATCACATCTGCTATGTTATGATTATATGATGTTCACCCATGCTTAAACACCTGTTATATCATATGTTACTGTTATATTATGCCGCTCTGTTGTTTATATTAGTTTATCACACTGCAAGTTCTCTTTAGATTAGAATCACTATGGGTTGTAATGATACATACCCGAGCGGACTTTAGAATAAGGGAAAATCGTTATGGGCTGAAATGATAGCCCTGAGCGATTTTCAAATTATTTCATTTACTTGGGACTGTGGGTTTGAAATGAGAAAACCCGGGTTTTCTTTGTAAATTACGGGTTGAAATGATATATTACCCGTATCACTTCACCTAGCGTAGAAAATTATATACAGACCCCTAATTAAAATACGTTTTTCTAAAATTTTAAAATATTTTAGAAATTTAAATATTATAATATTTTGATTTAAACTTAATTAAAAATGACTTTTGTAAAATATTATTGATTTTATGAATATTTATAAGTGAAATAAATTAATGAAAAGTTAGAAAATTTGAATGTAAGTTATTTTGGAAATTTTGATTTAATTATAAATGGAATTTAAATTAAATATGAAATTATGATAAATTTGTGATAATTTGGATTAAAATGAATTTAAAATGATTTTATAATATATTAATGATTTTTGAATAAAGTTAAAATGTGAAATGAATGAATATTTAAGTTGAAATTTGAAATATAACAAAAATTGGGAATTTGTGAATTTGGCTTAAAAGTGAATTTTAAGTTAAGTAAATAAAAATGAAATTAAGTTATATTTGAGAATTTAAACTTAAGTGTTAAGTTAAAATTTAATTCAATGAATTTAAAATTGAATGTTGGAATTCAATAAATGAACTATTATTAAATCTTGATTTTTGGTTGGAAATTTAACTTTATTAAATTCATGAATTTAAGGAAAATTAAATGATGATTATAAAAGTGGAATTATATGATTTTATAAGTTAAAAATGGTTTAAATAAATATATAATTTTTTGTGAAATTATATTGAATATTTGAAGTTAATTAACTGTATTTTTAAAATGCTATTAATTCTAATGTAAATGATATTGCAGCATTTGTAAATGCTGCAGTTGATAATAATGAACCAAATGGCTAAATTTAATTAAAGGATATTATAGAATTTTTTTATAATTGCTATAATTGTTGAATTTAACTAAGGTTTTATTTGAATTAATGAAATCCTATTACAGCCCTTTGAATGCTGTCTTTGTTAAATTGAATTGTTTTAAAAGTAACTTTCCATAGCATTTTCTAATTGCTGCGAAAGTTGAATTTTCATTGTTTTAAATAAATTTAAGTGAATAAATGAACTTCGAAAGATTTAAATTTTGTAAATTTAATAATTTAATTATTAAATAAAATATCTTCATTTTATGATTTAAAATGAAGTAATTTGTTTTGAAATATAAACTATTTGAAATGTGTGTTTAAATGGTATTTTAAATAAATGAATGTGGTTTAGAAGATACGATATTTGATATTTTAAAATGGAGTTTTGAATGATATTGAATTTTGAAATGATATTTGATTTTGAGTATAAAAGACCATTTTGTAATTTTAACTACGGGATGTATATAATTTATAGTTTAACTGATTCTTAAAGGATGGACGATCCCAAGCATCCTTAAGTTATTGTGCATTTCTACTATAGTTCACTTGAGTTGGTATACATTATATAAGTATACATGTCCTGACTCGAGTGTTTTGTGTTTTACTTTATGCTCGGGTCAACCTGAGTATTCACAGCTTTGGATTCTCTTTCTAGAGCTGGTCTTTGCTGGAGTTTCTGCTTATCTACATTTATATCTACTTCTGTTTCAGCTATTCTAGTTTATCTCATGTATTAGTGAACCACTATGTATTTGGAATTTCTTTTATGTTGTTTTCAGACTGTATTATGTATTTGGTTTGAGACTCTGTTATAGTAGCTTCATGAACTACTATGGTTTTTTGAATTTCCGCTGCAAGCTATTCAGATATTTCTGTGTCTGTGATTCTGTGATTTGTATTTCATTTGCTCCAAATTTATTTACAATGCGGTATTTTGAGGGATTCAAGTCCGACATGCGTGGATGCGAATGGATGAAAATATTGAGTTATTACATTAGTAGTGGACCCCATAGTTGTTTCAAAACCCATTGGAGGATCGACACATTTATCTATGAATTGTAGAGGCTTGAAAATTTTTATACTAGGCATAGAGTTTGACTGTGATACCTACGAATTGGGATTTTCAGGGTATGGGATTATTTTGGAAATGGATTGGCTATCTACTTATGAAGCGATATTAGACTGCGGGAGGAGAGTCGTTAGACTAGAGATATGCAGCGGTAGGACTCTCGAGGTTTCTTGCGACCCATAAGGTCAGTCATGTTGAGCTTCCTTTATTCCCTCGATTCATCATCAGCAGAGTTAGATTCAGTTCCAGTCATTAGAGATTTCCCAGACGTCTTTGAGGAGGTTAGGGACTACCCCCTAAGAGAGAGATCGTCTTTTGGATCTATCTTAATGACAATGCTAAGCCAGTGGCATTACCCATAAGTCATATGGCACCTAGGGAGAGGAAGGAGTTAAGCACGCAGATTCGTGAGCTATTGGAGAAAGGCTTCATCAGAAAGGGTATATCTGAGTGGGGAGCGCCAGTCGTCTTCACTATGAAGGTGGATGGTTCCCTTTGACTTGGCGTAGACTATAGAGAGTTGAATAAGCTCATGAAGAAGAACTGTTACCCACTTCCTAGGATAGATGATCTTTTCAATCAATTGGTTCACTCCTTAGTATTTTCTCAACTTGATTTAATCACTGGAATTCATCAGCTTAGAATCGTTGATAATAGCATCGATAAGACAACATTTAGGACACCCGATCGATTTTTTGAGTGGTTGGTTATGCCATTTGGAACCCTAGCCTATTTTATAGATTTGATGAGCCGTGTATTTCGAGATGTCCTAAATAAGTTCGTAGTAATGTTCGTAGATGACATTTTGGTGTTTTCCAAGAGTATGGAAGAGCATGCTATTCATCTAGAGGAGGTTCTTCGTACACTTCGCATTCATTAGTGGAAGGCCAAATTCTTGTAGTGTCACTTTTGGATTAAGGAAGTGTGTTTCTTGGGGCATAAAGATGGTTAACACATGGAAAGAGTTTGAGAAACTGTTTTGTACATCTAGGTTTAGATTATGGAAATCCAAAGAGTGGTAGGAAAAGATTGGAGATGCACAACAGATTCAATTAGGACAAGCCAAGTGTAGCTAATTACAATTTTTTTATAATTGTTTCCGATAAGTGGATTTAACGGTAGTGCCTTGGAATAAATATAAGCATATAAGTGGAATAGGAACAAAAGACTTTAGTAAGGAAATGAATTTTCCACGGTTTAGGAAGGGTACACCTAGGATAATAAGAAGAGAATCCACTTTAGGTTTAGCCCATAAAAATGCAATTATTAGAATTAAAAAGTTGAAAAGTATAATTGTCAATATTTTAAAAAAAGTAGATATTGGGTTTTTGAAAAAAAAGTGGTATGAGATTTAAATTGGTTTTTATATGATTTTGTTAAAAGTGAAATTCTTTTTGAAGAATTATAGAGCATATATAGCTCGCTAGTTTCTTTATAGGTAAACAAAGATTTTAAATATAAAAAACTAGAGTGTACTAAGTATCGGAAACATATGTACATTATTTGTTATTGTAACAGATGTTTTCATGAAAAATAAGGGGAGCATAGACTATAACACTATTGTTATAATAGGTGACTTCGAAGGGAAATGTTTTTACACAGTATGCATGATTTATTAATATTTGTTTTAATTAAATCCATACACTTGTATTTTTCGGTTGTAGTAACGGTGTTTTATGCAACATTTATTTTGATCCAAATAAAAATATATTTTGAAAATAGTTTCTAATTATAATAAAAAGTGGTTTATAAGTACACTTATTATTTAAATAAGTATGAGGAAATGTTTTCTATTTATGGATATATTAAAACAGTTTTGAAAATAATTTTTCCTGAAAAAAGTGTAAGTTAAATATTAGGGAATTAAAAAATTTCAGAGAAATTGTCTATTATAAGAGAATATAGATTAAACATACTTTAATCTATCGAAATGAAATGAATAATGATAAAATTTTGTATAGAACCAAATCAAAAATAATGATGTTTTGTGCAAGTTATAAGGAATACGTGAAAGAGATATACAAGGTACGGGAAGCATCATATTTTGTATAGCCTATTTTGAAAAATATAAAATAAGTTCACTGTAATTTCACATAAACATGAAGTCCTCTTTTAAAGGATTCATAGAAGGTTTCTGCGTTAATAGTTTCTTAAGAAAGTAGTTCCAATATATTAAGGGATAAAACCATTAGTGTTATAAGAAGTGTAATAATTAGAGACAGAGTTGGTTAAGAGAGATATCATAGAGAGCCTTAGTAGAAAAAGATAAGCAATGGAAATTTTACATATTTTCCATTGATTATGCACAAAGTCCAAATTGATAGTAAGTTAGAAACTCTTCCAAGGTTAGGTAGTTGGAAAGTTAAGAAGTTTCTAATAAAATAATTGTTCTTATCTGCTCCAATTTTTGCAAAATTGAAAATCTATGAAAAGAAAATGTTTTGAAAATAAGTAAGGACATTTTAAAGATATATTTGAAAGAAAAATAGCTTGGTAAAAAAATAAATAAGTTTTTGGAAACAAAAAACATAGTAACAGTTAAATTTAAAAATAGCAATTCTTATAAAAGGCTGTAAGAATGCAAGTCTAGAAAGATAAAATGTTAAGTAACCAAGTAACTTTGAATTTGACAGGAACTTGAAAAACAAACACTTTTAGAGGCAAATTTTTTCGAATTTGATGTTTTAAAAATTTAGAAGATTTAGTTTTGAAATGAAATGATAAATACGAAACCAAACTTTCAAATATGGAGTAGATAGGAATCATTTCTTAAGTGTGATGGAAAAATTCTAAGGCGATGAAGGATAAAGCAGTGATTACTTTTAGAAGTAATAATAGAAGTTTCCAGAAAGTGTATAGGACGCTAGTGGGAACCTAGGAATGTTGCTTCATTTGTGTGACTTTATAGTAAGGCGATATTAGTAATATAGTAACATTTGTGGTTGAGGTTGTGCATTCTTGATTTTAGAGGAACCGGGGAGGAGCATCTTCCCTTAGTAGAGTTCGCTTATAATAATAGACTAGCATTGGAATGGCACCTTTCGAAGCTCTTTGTAGAAGACTGCGCAAGTCACCTTCATGTTGGTTAGGGTCTATAGAGAGTTTGCTACTTGGTCTCGACATGGTCAGAGAGACTTCAGAGAAGATTGATTTGATTAGGAGAAAATACGTATCTCTTTGATAGTAAATTTTGAATTTTCTATTTCCGTCTTTATTTTTGAATAGGTTCTTTCTTTTATTATCCTTCGTGAGGGTAAAATTTAGGATTTAACTTATGGATGGAAGGATCTGATGTATACATGTTATTAGAACATGTTATGTATGATGGATACTAGTGGATGCCAGTGGATGCATATACTTACACTAGGCGCTATTATCTCCTAGGGATCGGCCTATCTAGGACACTAGAGCATATGCATATAGATGTGTGCGCATTTGCATATTTTATTTATTCCATGGTTGCTATAAATGGATGACTATCACATGATTATTGCATTTGGATGATGATTGTAGCATGCATGTAGAACTATCAGTTATTGGGAAATTTGCATTCATTTGGATACATGACACAGACATGAGTGCATAAAAGGAGGTCGAATGAATCAGTAGACTGCCTAATCTTTTGCATCAGTTAGGGACATTGACACTACACTATTTGCATATACATATATATATATCATAAATCCATTAGAAAAACTTAATGACAATGGATGTAATGGATGATGGTTAAGTAGTTGGTTATAGAATTTGGATGAAAACATTAATTTCATTCTTCTATCCTTAGAGATTTTGGGGACGAAATCCTTTAAGGACGAGAGAACGTAACAACCTGAAATTTAAGCTATAATAATTAATTCACGAATTAATTAAATAATACAATAACTTTGTGAAATTATCATAATTGTGCCATAGGAGTTGCACCATTGCGTCCGTGGTAATTTTATGGCCAATTTACATATATAGATTGTCAAAATCCAAGCTAGAACGAAGAAGTTACAAAATAAACGAGAAAACGAAAAAAGAAAAAAAATATAAAGGGTCAGGTCGACCCTAGGAGGGAGGGTCGACCCTTACCACACAAAGGTGGACCTGGCGGTCGACCCATGTGTATACTTGGACGAGCAATCGTCTAGGTTCGAGCGTGACGTGTTTTATTTATTTTATCTCATCTAGTGCATCATGCTCTATCCAACAGTTCCCATCGAACCAACGACATGGTTGTGCTATATTTAGTCTTCAAATCCAACAATCTGATATTGACAAGTGCACTACAAATAAGACCCTAGGCCTAGCTAATTTTCTCATTCAGATTTTCTCCATCTGAGATCATTGCCTGAGGCTGGACCCTAAAAGTAAATTTTTTCGAGGAGAAGATCTTTTTAATTAAAATATTTTATACGCTATAAGTGGATCCAGAAAGGCCAAGGAAACAGTTAAGGTCCACAGGTGAGTGTTTAAGTAATTATTTTAGATTTTTAAGTAATTTAAAATAATAGGGTTTTTAACAGTTGTAGTTTTTCTACAATTTTGAGACCGCTTTTATACAAGTTATTACAGTTAATTTTTAATGTTCTTTTCAGTCTATTTTATTTAGCAATTTTATGCATTTGTTTACAACTATTTAGTATCATTTTGTAACAATCCCAGTTTTTAGCTAAATTTAATTCAGTAATTTATATTAATTTTTGGGATTAATTGTGAGTTAATTTGAAAATTTGGGAATATATATAAGATTGTAAATAAAGAATTCGATTTAGAAATGTAAATATTATATAAATACATTGTAATTTGAAATTTAAATTTAATTTTTTCCAAAATAAATAATATATGATGTTTATAAATATATATATATATAAATTGATTTTAAATTGAACTTTGAATTTGAAACTCAAAAATAAATATCTTAAAAAATAATAATTGAATTTGAATACTTTATTTTTTAAAAGTTAATAAAAATTTGTCTTCTAATTATAATATACATACATACATATATATATACATATATATATATATATATAAATTAATACAGTAAAATTTCAAAAGTTGTTTAGAGATAAATTTTATATAATATACATATGTGTGTCGATTAAAGTATAATTAGTTTTAAAATCATTTTCTTTAAATTGACATAAATATAAATAATTGAAAATGTATACAAATATAAAGCAAGAATAAATAAAAGCTTTAATATACATATATATCTTTTGGAATAAAAATTGTTTGTATGTGAATAATAATATTTTAACTTAAGTTTGAAAAAAATTAAACGAGATTTAATAAAAATTTAAAATCCTTTTCTTTTATATACTTGAAAGTAAATATAGTTAGTATATATGTAAATAAATATAAAGCTTTGATATGTATATACCTTTTGAAAGTATAAGTATACATTGTATACACATAAAGATTTAAAAATACATAGCACATACGTAAATAAATTCATAAGTAGTTTATAAACAAGGGTTTAAACCATAATTTATGAATAAATTAAAGAAAAGGGTTTCAACATAAAAATACAAATAATTGGCATTTTTAAAAGTATGGATATAAGCAATAAACACTTGCAGACTTAGTTAACAAGTGTGAAACTTGATCATTATCTTCATTCTAAAAAAAAGAAAGTAAGGAAATACACTTCATTTTCTTCAAACTTAAAACCTGAAACAAGCTACAAAACAGAGAAAAAAAAGAAAAAAAAATCAAGGATTCAACTCAAGCACAGATTAAATCGAACAACAACATCTTCAACATATCATGCAAGCAGAGCTATGATTTAACATAATTGATTCAAGAGCAATAAAGCAGAATTCAGATCATCAAATATTAAGTTCTCAGATTCAAATCAAAGTTTCAGATCAAAAGTAATTAGCATTTCTAGATTTCAAAGGCCTCTGTTCTTCCAAAATTTGTGAGCAAACTTTTCACCCTCAATCTATTTTTATGTCGATGCTTGTGAGTAAACTTTCTTTATAAGGTTTTAAATCTATTATAATTTGTTGGTATAGGACGAATATTTGAAAGTATGTGTGAAAAATGTTTGTATGGGTGTATATTATATATATATATATATATATATATATATATGCAGGAAATTGAATGCATGTCTGTGTCCAGGCATATCCATGCCCCTGTTCAAAATTTACAGGCTCGATTAAATTCAAAAATTCAATACCTCTTCCCTTGATCTCTTTGAACACATGATGCTTAAAAGGAAATTGTTTGTGCTGATGTAATACAAATTTTAAAAACGATTACAGGAATTTATATAAAGTATTTATCTCAAAAATTTATAAATAACAGTGAAATTCAAAAATGGGATAAAATCGATAATGCTTATTTCAATTTTTGATTTTATAAAATGAAACGTTAAGAAAAATGATGAATTTTGACATATAAATCTGAATTTTTAAGTCTGTATGCATTGGGTATTTCTAAGTGGAACGATTTAGGCATTTTGGTCGATTTTCGATGATCGGTGTCGAAGTTTGTGTCAGGGTTTGGTCTGGAGGTGGCCGGAGTGCCGTGGGTCGAGGAAAAATAGTTTGGGATTTTGCTGATGGCCAGAGTTGATTGATGAAGTCGAACTAGGGTTCGATCGCCTATTTTTGTCGATGGTTTTATCGAAGTGAATGTGCCGCCGTGAAGGTGCCGGAGTTGATCGCGATAGGGGGAGATGGTTCGTCGAAGGATGGCACGGCTTTGGGTTGGTCGGCTTTGAGTATAGATGGTCAGAGGCGAAGGCTATGGTAGGTTTTGGTTGATCAAATGGTTCTAGGAATAAATAAATTTGCTCCATTTTGTCGAAATTTTTTCCAAAGCTGGGTGGTTAGGGCAGTTGGGCTGGTCATCGATGATGTGCTAGAGGAAGCGACGTTGGTCGAAGGGTCGGTGATTAGTGGTGCACCTGCACGCATATCATTTACGTGTCTAGGTTGTTTAATCATCGGGGAAGAAGGAGGAACTCGGGTCGATCCCGAGACGTTTGTGAGTTTTCCTCGATGTGGATTGGGTTCGTGAGTTGCTTGCGAGAGACTCGGTTTCTAGGGTTAGGTTTTCTGGTGATAGGCTCTGGTTTTAATGTGTTGAGTTACCTGGTTTGTAAAGAAAGTAAAGTATGAGCAGGTTTTATTAAAAGCAAGAAAAAAATTCAGAGTTTTAAGCCTAAAGAAAAGATACAAGGTTTAAAAGCAAAACAGAAACAAAATGTTAACAAATTTGAACAAGTTTTTGTGGATTTAAATTGTTTTAAATTGTCTGTTTTAAAGGTAATTATAAATTAGATTAATTATGCAGTTAAATTAATAAGTTTTCAAAATATAAAAGAAATAGTAACCAAATTCCTAAACAAACTTTTCAAAGTTTTGATTCTAAAGTTAAAAAAAATGTTTAAAATTATTTTGGATTTTGAGTAATTATATTGGGATAATTATTGAATGTAATTAATTTAAGGGTGATTTAATTAATGTAAGTAATTTATGAATGATTACTTAATGAAATTAATTACTTAATGTAATTAAGGGGTAATTACTTTGTGTAATTATATTAAAGGATAATTGATTTATGTGATGAAATAATTAAAGGTAATTAATTACTTAAAGATACGTACTTAATTAAAAGTAATTAATTAATGGTTAAAGTTGATTTAGTGATTAGGGATAATCACTTATTGTAATTAATTAAGGATAATTAATTAAATGGTAATTAATTAAGGGTAAATTAATTAATGTCATTAAGGATAATGAATCAAAAGATAATTAAAAAATTAAGGGTTATTATTTAATGGTTAAAGGTTGATTGATTTACTAATTAAGGTTGATTAATTAATAATTAAATGTCAATTAATATATTATTAAAGGTTAACTAATAAATGATTAAAGGATAATTAATTAAAATGGTTTGTAATTAATTAACCAGGATTAGTAATTAATCTGATTTAAATTAATCAGATGATTAATTGATCTTACTTATGAATGTTTGGATTATGTTGAATGTTTGAATTATTTGATATCCCTGATATGTGATGTTCTGTGTTATGATTGAGCTGTGAACTGTGATTTATTTATTTATCTGTGTTGAATTTACATATTTATCTATTTCTCTATGAATGAAAGATAAGCATTATAGGATTATACTGCTTATAAATATTATTG
Organism: Allium cepa; assembly: GCA_030765085.1. Taxonomy (NCBI): domain Eukaryota; kingdom Viridiplantae; phylum Streptophyta; class Magnoliopsida; order Asparagales; family Amaryllidaceae; genus Allium; species Allium cepa. The sequence continues at coordinate 761,376,370 of CM060941.1, read as the reverse complement.
TGTTTCGATTGTGATGATTGATGATATTATATTGTTGTGTGTAAAACCCCTGGACTACACCACACACACAAATATGGATTTCACAGGAAATCGGTTAAGTCACAGATATTTTGAATTTATTATTATTTTATTCAAAATGGTTTTGAAAATTGAATGTTGAATCCAAAATGGTTCGGAAATGGAATTGGGTTGAATATGAAAAGCTTTTGAAAAGAAAGTTTTGAATTTGAAATTTAGTTTGAATATAATATGTCTTGTTTGAATTTTGAAATTATTTTGAAAACTATGGTTTGAAAAGTGGTGATACAAGTTATAATATATATATATATATATATATATATATATGGGTTTTTAAACCATCTTTAAAGTATTTTAAAAGTATTATTTTGGGAATTTAAATTTAGCCCAAGTTTATACTTTAAAGGATATAACTTGTGCATATTTGATCGGATTTTTTCCAAAACGAAAACCCTTGCTTTTCAAATAATAATAGCTTTCATATAAAGAAAGGATTTCCAATTTATGTTGAGAGGATTTCAAGTTTGAAATGAAATAGTTTTGAAAGCTATGAATGAATCTTTGTTAAAGATTGGTGAACTTTGTTTTCAAATTGAAGAGGATCTTAAAGATGTATCTTTTGTATAACAGATTTGGATTTGAAATAGTTTTGAAAGCTATGAATGAATCTTTATTAAAGATTGGTGAACTTTGTTTTCAAATTGAAGAGGATCTTAAAGGTGTATCTTTTGTATAAAAGATTTGGAATTGAAATAGTTTTGAAAGCTATGAATGAATCTTTGTGAAAGATTGGTGAACTTTGTTCTCAAAGTGAAGTGAATCTTTTTGTTTAAAATGACCAAAAGTGGAAATTTGTAAAACCATTTGAAGAAAATGTTTTTGACTAAAAGTGTGACTTAACTAAGATCCCATATATCCATATGTTTTTAAATTTAAGCGCTCATTATTCGGTTTAGCCGGGAGAGGACTTTATTTCATAAAACCCATTTCGAATAATGAAACGACGAAATGGAGAGCATTTGAAGACCGGTGGTGAAGATAAGGTATTTTCGAGAACGAAAGGATTACCCGCCGAATGACTATGCACTGCGTAGGTACGGTATAGAGATCTCTATATGTGATGGGGAGTCCGATCGGGATTGTGAATACCCAGATTTGCAAGGGCTTCTTTGAAGTGCCTTCGGTTCCATTCGAACCCGGAACGGACTTGTATGGATGTATGTCTGACATTACACTTTGAGATGTAAAGCTGGTTTCTATCAAATATATTTCTGTTTGTTGGCGGAGAATTTATTCTCTTAGCTTAACACCCTTCTCTGAGACATACGAGCTCAGAGGTTATGTAGTTGATGGTAACTAGTGATACATTCCTAATTTGGTAATGTGGCATGCTGAGTGCTGCTGATCATTTGTTGATCAAAGCACGACTTTTGTGAAAAGCACAACTTTGTGGATGAGACGTCGTTAGACCTCACAACTCGGAAATGGTCGAAACAGGAAGGATGCAGCAAGGTTATCGGGCGTAGAGCCCCTCAGGGTATGGCCATTTCCTTTTGGATAAAAAGTGGTATCATGGTAGTGAGCCAAGATACTTAACTTATGTGGTTGCTGCAAATCTATTGCTTTGTGGTTGAGGATCCTCGGGTAAAAGTCGGTAACGAACGGAGGATGGCATACTCGTGTCAGTAGTTACCTAGTTACAAAGGTAACCTGGCCTTGTGTTAGCAGAGGTCCGGTTAGGTTCTCGGGGCATCCCTCTATAGGCGTACCCATGTGGCGTAGGAAGTTCCTTAGCCTGACCATTTGTTGGAAATCCAAACAAACAATACGAGCCATTTACGATTGCAATTGTATAACCTGCCACCTTAGGTGGTAGCTATAACAGACATAATATAAACCTATGCTGACTAAGATTAATATTATACTTTCGAAATTTTTTCTGCACTTTGCACTAATAATAGTATCAAAAGGATTTTACGTATCAAGCATGTTTGACAATCATAAGGAGAAATCTCCCCAAGTGTGGGATTGCATTGTATGTGTGCCGGGAGGCCTTATGGTAGTTTCATTTTCCAAAAAGCATTACAGATATCAAATTAAAATTTTTGTTGTTGTTTTGTTCAAGATAAACTGTTCTTGTTTGCTCACACCAGTCCGATGACTGACCTGAAGTTTATTGTTCCCTTTCTAAACTCTAGGTGCCCACAATTTTCCACATGGGCAGCCTAGAGTCAGATTTTTTGATAATTAGCTAGTAAATGTAGATTTGGTAGCCTTCAGCTTCCTGTTTGGAAATCTTGAAGTCTTTGGTCTTTGAAGACTTTGGATTTTTGCTATCGCATTGTGCTTCTCTTCAACACTCCGGACCTTCTTAATACAACATAATAAGGTGGTTCGAGCTATCTTTGGATTGGAGCTTTGGAATTGGAGATGCATTAAATTGGATTCTCTCTTTATCTTGGAGTCTATGAAGATATTGTTTTCGCTGCTGTTGTTCTGCTGTTGTATTTTGGCTCCGATATTGATATTCATTTGTATCTGATATTGTATTCATTATGGTATCAATAAATTTCATTCTGTTTCCGCTGTGTTGTTGTACTCAATGTGTTATAAACTCCGACGAACCAGATTCGACATTTGAATCTACGGCATTCGAATACGGGTAATGTATTTGGTGCGGATTTTCGAAGGTCGAGTCAGGATCGTCACACATTTACAGTTATTTGTATTTTATTTACATACATTTTGCTTAGATTTTAGCCTGTAAAATTTAGTTCTTTTTATCCCTTTTACGCGAATAAATCAATAAAAGATGGATAATTCGCTAATATGGACTAAATTTTAAGAACACTAAAATTACAAAAATTTGGACGTAAATAAGTAGAACTGTAGTAAAAGAATATGGACTGAAATAGGCAAATTTGACATTTGCATGCAAGTTATAACTAGTAGATTATAACTAGAGGACAAGATAAAAGAGAAGTTATAACATAGATTATAATTAAATAGTAAGAACAGGAAGAGGCTTATTTTAAAGACTTACGCTAAGTTAATAAGCAAATATAGCAAAGATAATAGAAGAGGCTTATTTAAAGACTTAGAATAAGTTAATAAGCAAATAGAGAAGAATGGACAGAAGAGGCTTAATTAAAAGACGTATATTATATTAATAAGCAAAAATAGAAGTAGGGCCCATAACCAACAACATTCCCTTTCAGGCTAAGACTAATGGTCTCACAGTAGGTTATGTTAGGTTGGGACATGCTTATGCTAACTAAAGTAACTAAGGGCCCAATAGATAGAAGTTCGAATCAGGGGCGGGCAAGGGGCGAAATTAGATTTTGTTTGGTAGGACCCGAATTGACAGCATTCCGTTTTAGAGTAGGACTGATGGTCTCACAACGCACGTAGGTGAGGCTGAGAAAGACCTATTCAGACTAGGACTGATGGTCTCACAACGTAGGAGGTGAGGATGGGCACGCTTATGCTGTTTACGGTAAGAGGGAGCAATATATAGTGCAAGCCTAATGGTGGTCGTGCGCATGGCCTCGGTGTGGGAAGATAAGTCGCTATTGAGTTCCAGATGGCTAGGACCCATGTTGAGGGCTTGTTCACAATGGCACAACAAAGAAAGAAGGCCGATCAAAGGGTAGAATTAGGAATTCAGCCTAATTAAAGTAGGATTGGGAATTTAGCCTAATCAAAGCAGTAATCTGAGGCAAGTGCAAACAATCGAAATTATCAAAGCATGCAGCATTTTATTCCAACTTTATCTTTTCCTTTATTTCCTTTTTATACTAGAACTGTTGATAAGTCTATTATCTTTATCTCACTTAAAAATACTAGTAGTTACTTCCACTCACCAAAATTTTAGTTTGACCCATTCCCTATTTTCCCCTTTCCCCCTATAGGCCAGCAGAGGCAGGGGCAGTAGATTTCGGACTCTTGGAGATTTCAGCTGTGGAGATTTTTCTTCTTATACTATACTTCTTCTTTTTCTGTTTTTATTTCATTTTGATGTACTGGTACTTTTCTTTGAGAGGGGCAGTTATTTTATGTACTCTGATGTTATGATTGAGATAATTTTTTTCACAAGACATGGATATTTGGTATTTTAAGACATATTTGGTTTATGAAGTATTTATGAAGTTTGACTTTTAAATAAGTTAATGTTTTAAACGTTTCCACTGTGTAACGTCCCGCCTTTTTGTATGCTTTAAGGCACGATAAACCACACACGTCAGACTAAAATCATACAGAAGGGTGGATTGTTATGGGGTAAATAAGAAAAAGCAGAGAAAGAAATAAAAAAAACAGAATCTTATAGCGGAACGAGAAAATATAATAATCAAATATATAGTTCATGAAGCTGTTTTACAAAATACTCAATTATTCTTATACAATACATATCAGAGTTACACTTACCAGAGAATATTAATAATGTAGCGGAATAAAATAGTGTAGTGGAAATATAATAGATAATAGTAATACAAATCTTCCTCTTCGTCCTCCAGAAATAATGCCTTCAATTTCTGAAATGCTCAGGCTGACCCAAGCGAATTGAAAAGACAAAACACTCGAGTCAGAACTAAAAGATCTTATGTAAGTTAAATCAACAGAAATAAATATGAGTGGAACGGCGTCAGAGATGTTTACGGAATTTGACGTCTCCTAAGGATCTGTTAAACTATTTACTATATAGTAATATTTCGCTATTATAATAATGTCTATAGTAAAATAAACTTACTTTTAAATAGCATTAAGGCTTTACATTTCCCATCTTAACACGTAATAGTCCCAGTAGTCCATCCAGTATCAGCGCATCTCCAGATCGGGAGACTACGCTAAATACTCCACGGGCTACGGGAGAAAAACAAACTCGTACAAGGCGCGCTAGGGTAGGTGACACGGCACAACTAGGCAATGCCAGGGTAGATATACCAATTACGCTCCCGGGCCAGTAGTAATGCATAGCGGGCAGCTACCGCCCACCTCGAGCCACACCCCCAAATCAAAAAAAAAGTGGCCACCAGATCAATCCAAAAGTCATAGTATAATATCGAAGGGATGTGTCCGATCAAAGGAGCTACCTCATTAGCCCATCAATCGCTCCTGTTTTAGCCACCTAATGCCAACTCACGGGAGTCGGGTCCACGTATATACCTTCATAGAACGTTATCACCATCCTACTTCATTTTGGAATCTCCACCGTGTACACGGCTGTTAAAGTGGTTTTCAAAGTTGGCAGAGAATATGACAACTTCCAATCCCGGTCTCTTTAACAACCAAACGTTGTTATAACACCGCGGTCATTTCAAAATAATTATACTTCAAAACCAGGATGTAATATTTATTTCAAAACCATATAAATACGATATCATTTCAAATTTAAAAACCAAATCAATATGTTATTCCTTTTGTTTCAAATCAATATAATATCATTTAATTCAAATATATCCCTCTTTTAAAATCATAGCACTTCCAAATTTTATAACATTTGAAACTTTAACACCTTTAAAACATAATGCCATGAAATTCCTAACTTCGAAACATTTCAATTCTATAAACATTCCAATTTCGATATATTTCAAGGCTTAAAATATTCCAAATGTAACAACCCAAATTTTTGCAAATATTTTTTTTCTTTTGTTTATTAACTTTGGGGTTTTATTTTAAGTTAAATTTTTTTAAAACATAATTTTTAAATAATCATCCAAATTTTTATTAATATAAACAAATTCTATGATTCCTATTTTGGTTAGAATTTAATATTTATTGGAATTTAAATCTTTTAAATCCTAACTGCCTAATCTTTTAATTTAATTGAATATATTCGTGACAACATTTATTTCACTTTCATTCTTTTAAAAATGAATTATATACCTTTTTAAAATTAAGTATTAAATTTCTTAGAAAATGGTAAATGAATCAGAAGAATGTAAACAAATCATATTTTTATTTAAGTAATAAATTTTAAATTTATAGTGTATTAATAAACTGTTTAATTTCACGTTTAAAAGGCACGTCATTTGATGGAATAAATAACGTATAAATATGAAAACGTATAAATTAAAAGCATTACTTTTGTATAAATTTGGGCGTATATTATTGCGTCGGTTTTGCGCATTTCTAAAAAATTCATACCTTAGCTGTATATCAATCAATAAATCAGTAGCTATCCATTTCCAAGCGGGAAAGAAGTAAATTCCATAGACATTCAATTTCGTTTAAAACCCTGCCCTGATTTCGCGTGTAACATTACACACTTTCCTTTTCCTCAAATTTGTTTTAATTGGTAAAATATTAATTTCTTTACCGTTCAAAGATTCATTTTGTTCCCAAATCAACGCAAGTTTTAAAACACGTTCGCATATATTTTTCAATTCCATTGCCGTTCAAAGCAAGAAGATTTCTTGCCATTTTTCCTTCGCTGATAAAATTCATTGCCCACTGTACCATTTTTCAATACATCTTCTCTGGGTAAATATCACATTCAAAAATAAACTCGTTCCTTTCTGGCCTTAAATCTTGCATACCTTGATTTGCGCTTATTATCATTTCGTGCGTTCAAAGCAAGGAAAACTTCTTCTTATAAATACTAGACACGTCACAAATATTTTCATTTGCAACTCAACATCTCCTTCTTCCTTGCGTGTGAGTTTTCATCAGGTATGGCCATGTTCTTCATTGGTTTATTTTCTGTTTCTCTTTGCTTTAATTTTTTTTCATATCAACTATTCGACTGCTGCATCTCCATGCACAATCCCGACTACCACTCCTCCGCCCTTCCCCTGATGCCCTGTCTGGCCATAAATTTGAAGCAGCTCATCGCTTACCTGACACCTTGCCGAGGCTTACCTTGATGTTCATCACCATGCGAGCCCATGACTTGATGTGCCATTAAAAAAAGGAAATATTTATAGACGCATGCGCCTGTACATAGTGTAATCACCACCTGACATTTCAATGCTAGACCGAGCTTTGTTGTAGCCGTGACAAATTTTTGAAAGCTTAATGCTTGCACCACCTATGTGTATTTATCATCAGCATTTAACTAAATTGCCTCTCTGGATTGAGTACATGCGCACTAATAGGCATGCGCCACCTATAAAGTTTAGCCCAGCCTAATATTGGTTTCATCTCCTCTGATGCGTTTCAAATAATTGCATGCGCACGGGGTGTAGGAGTGTTTCAGGCCTAATGAAAATAATAATAATAATAATAATAATAAATGGAGAAGTAGAAATATGCGTGCATAAATGTGTGGGTCAAGCATAGGGGGTGTGTCCAAACTGGAGACTAAGTTTGCAAATTACTTTTGCATTGTTGAAAGAATTTATATATGAAGAGTGCGTGCCCCAATTTTGCTTTTAGATCATGGACTATAGGCCTATTAATATCCCACTGTTTGAATACGTGCGCACATACATTTATATATATAAAATTTAGGCAGGCCGAGCTTTCGTTATGATTTGGTCCAGTCGCCTGGTGGAGTGATTGAGCAAATGAACCAATTATCTTTATTTTTCGTTTCGGTTTTGATTAATTAAGTTTTTGCTTTGACCATAATTGAATTCGCATACTTAGTTTTATTTTGATCTTGTTCAAGATTTGGATCGAGTCGTTGCTTCCGCTGTAAATTGATCGTGGCTTCTGTACTTTTCTTTCGGGGTAGATATCGTTGTTTGATTTGAATCTTCAGTAGCGAAAAAGTGAGTATTCTCACTCAACAACATACTTATAGATTGGTAAAATAATAACGAGTGTAATTGTAGAATAGATATATTATATTTTACTTGCCTGTGAGATAAATTTATGATGTCAAAAACCCTGTTATTATATTTGACACATCACCAGTTATATTTTATACTATATTTTTATGCTGTTACACTATTTATCAATTTACTGCTTAAATCACACTACAAGTTCCCTGTAGAATAGAAATCGTTACGGGCTGAAATGATAGGCCTGAACGATATTAACTTACTATTAATTAATTAATTTATTTATTATTTAACTTGGGATTGCGGGTTTGAAATGATAGAACCCGGATTTCTTTGTAAATTACGGATTGAAATGATATATCATCCGTATCACTTGACCTGGGCTAGAAAATATTATACAGACCCGTGGTTATATATATATATATATATATATGTTTTCTAGAAATATTAAATATTTTTAAATCAGAATGTTATAATATTTTGTTTAAAAATTGGATTAAAATGATTCTTATAAGTATGGTGATAACATACAAGTTAAAGATGAAAATAAATAAATATTCAGAATTTAAGGTATAAAATTTATTTTGTAAATTTTGATTTGTAAATAAAATGGGATTCAAGTTAAGAAATAAATTATGATGTTTGGCATATATTTGAAATAATAAGTAAATAAATAAAGGGTAAGGTTGTCTATGAATTAAATAGTTAAATAAAGTTAATACCTAAAAATGGAAGATGAGATATAACCAAATTTAGAAATGTAAAGTGGTTTAGAAAAGGTACGTTAAGAAATTTATCGAAAATTAAGTTTTAGATTTTAAGTGGTAACTGAACTTTGCACTTGATTTCAATAAGTAAAGTATAGAGAAGTTAGATATATATTGAAGATACTTTATGATAATCATGAATTATTGAGTAATTTAAATGACTATTCAAAGGTGGAAATTGTGATTATATAACCTAAATTGGTTTAATTTAAGGTTAACTATTGAAATTATATTGAAGTCTTAAATTTAATTTTTAATCAAATCTGTTGTAAGGGATATACCGCACCGCGCAAGTGCTGTAGTTGATACAAATGAACTAAGGCTATACCTTTGGGATTTACATGGGATTTTGTAAGAATTGTACTTCACCTTTAAATATTTTAAATATAGTATTTTATTGAAATATAAAACTATTTTTGACTTTATAACCACGGGTAATAATAACGTTGGTTGTTAAAGAGACCGGTATTGGATATGGGCACACAATCTATCGATACCGAAAACCACTTTAACAACCGTGTACGCGGTGGAGATTCCAGAATGAAGTAGGATGGTGGTGACGTTTTCTTTGAGGTAAATACGTGGACCTGACTCCCGTGAGTTGGCATAAGGTGGCTAAAACAGAAGCGATTGACGGACTAATGAGGTAGCACCTTTGATCGGACGCACTTCTTCGTATGCCATTCTATTTGTGATTGTTTGGTGCGCACCTTTGATTTGGGAGTGTTGTTCGAGGTGGGCGGTAGTTGCGCGCTACGCGTTACCACCGGTCCAGATGCGTAATTGGTATATCTACCCTGGCATTGCCTAGTTGTGTCGTGCCACCTACCATAGCGAGCCTTGTACGAGTTTGGTTTTCTCCCGTAGCCCGTGTGGTATCCTCTGGTGGCTTCCCGATCAGGAGAGACTATGATGTTGGATGGACTACTGGGACTATTACGTGTTAAGGTGGAAAATGTAAAGCCTTACCGCTAATTAGAAGTAAATTTATTTTAATATAGACACTAATATAATAGCGAAATTATTACTACATAGTAAATAGTTTAACGGATCTTTAGAGGATGGACGGTCCCAAGCATCCTTTAAGTTACTTGATTTATATTACGGTACACTTGAATTAGCTTACACTGTATAAGTATGTATGTTCTGACACGAGTGTTTATGTTTTATTTTACGCTTGGGTCAGCCTGAGTTTCAGTTCAGACTTCATCCCCGGAGCTAGGACTTCTGCTGATCATCCTTTCAAGCTGCTGTCAAAATTTCTGTTCAGTTTATATTTTAGCTTTTGTAATCGAGACAATTGAATATTAAAATTTGCTGTGGTGATTTCAAACTATATTTGGTTTTAAAGACAATGTAATTTATACTTATTTTGAGACTATTGATGGTGGCTTCATGAATCACTAAGTTATTTTTAATTCCGCTGCCAGTATTCTGATTTCTGTGTCTGTGATTCTGTGATTTGATTTCATTTTCTCCATAATTTATTTACAATCTATTGTTTTGAACTATTCAAGTTTGACATGTTTTAGTTATTTTCGAATTTGAATGGTGCAAAATAGTGGGTCGTTACAGTTGGTATCAGAACTTTGGTTTTTAGGCAAACCATAGCCTGAGGAGCAAAAATTCATTAGAGATAGGGTAGAAATACCCTAGAATGAGTGAAGTCAAATCCAAGAATCCTTTTCTTGTGAGAGAACGTATTTTAAAAAATATAAAATGATTTTCAGAAAAAATTTTGAAGAAGTATTTTGACATAAAACTTTCTTGTTTTGAAATAAAAATTTTCCAACTACTTCTTTCCCTTTCTCCATCTTATATAGTTGGTTCCTTTGTGAAATGCCTGTTCTAGTTAAACTTTATCCAATCTAATATATCTTGACCTTTATATTTTCCTCTATCCTTAAACTCATTCTTGATATCTCAGGATGAATCGAGGAAATACCAGAGGTAGGGGACGAGCTGCTGCCCCAGCTCCTCCACCCGCTGCCCCAGTTAGATTTACTAAGCTGCGCAAAGAATATACCGAGCTTGGTGGCACCAAGTTCACGGAGTCTGAAACCATAATTGAAGCTCAACAGTGGTTGAGGGACTTGGAGAGAATCTTCTCCTGTCTCGAAATCACTAATGCCCAGCAGCGGCAATTGGCGGCCTGACAGATGAAAGGAGCCGCTTTAAATTGGTGGCTGTCAGTTATTACTCACACCGATGAGGCTGACATCACCTGGGAACAATTTAGGTATCTTCTTCGGTTGTCCAAATTTAGGTTCAATTCCTCCTTTTTGAAATCTGTCTTATATCCCTTATCGTGTTTTAGGGAGGCCTTTCTGGTAAAATGGATGCCTGAAGCGGGTAAGTCTCAGCTATATCGAGACTTTATGGATTTGAAGCAGGGCGATATGTCCTTTACCGAGTACGAGAGGAAATTTAATGATCTCTCGCTGTATGTCCTAAATCTGATAGACAACCCGCTAAAGAAGAACGAGAAATTTATTTCTGGCACACGTCCCGAGTACTACGATCGACTTATTACCTACGTGCATAGGACATTCACCGCTCTGACGGACATGGCCATTCGGTATGAGAACCCTACCTCTATGGCCCCTCCAGCTGCCCAGTCGACACCATCTCATTTCTCTGGGAATTCTAACAAAATGAAGTCCAACTTCTACCGTCATAAGAAGAATAAGATTCCAGGGCTAGGATCATCATCTTCTGCATCCGAGAGGCAGCCTGTAGATCTTTCTACCATCACTTGCTATAGATGCCACCAGAAGGGACACTACGCAAATAGATGTCTGACTTTAGGAGCTGCTATTCCACCTCCTTCCCAGTTGGCTAGACGAGACCTCTGCCACATCTGCCTTCAGCTGGGACACTTCAAGAGAGACCGCCCCTCTCAGAAGAAGGGCAAGGCATCAGGGATTTTTGCTGTGACTTCTGCATCCTCCCCAACCTCACAGCCTGCACCTGCACCCGCTTCTGCACCTAGCAATTCTTAAGGTACACTCCAGGGTACTTTTACCTTGCATTATTTTCCTGTACGGGTTCTCTTTGATACCGGAGCTTCCCATAGCTTTATCTCAGTAGACCTCTGTAATAAATTTGAAAATCTTCTGTCTCTCGAGTTTTCCTCTGTACCTTTATGTGTTTCAAACCCTATCGGTGGTCTTGCTAACCTTAATAAGGTTTGTATAAATGTGACACACTTTCATGGTAGTTATCGGTTCACTGGTGACTTCTATGTTTTGGGGTTTGATACTTTCGATCTACTTCTTGGGGGTGATTGGTTAGATAGTCATGATGCCCGTATCTCATGTAGTTCTCGAACTGTTGATCTCAAAGATGATTTTGGAAATTCCTTAGAGATCTAATGTAGTTTACCCCAGGATTTCGCTGGCAGCTTCATTTATTCTCTCGATACTTTCCCTGTGATATCCATTCGACTCCGGTAGTCAAACTATTTCCCCACGTATTTGGTGAAGTCATCTCTCTACCTCCGAAGCGGGAAATTAATTTCCGTGTCGATCTCATTCCTAGAGCAAGACCTGTAGTTCTTCCACCTAGAAGAATGGCACCGCAGGAGAAGATCGAATTAAGGAATCAAATTCAAGACTTGTCCTCTAAAGGTCTGATCAGACCTAGCTTCTCGGAATGGGGAGCAGCCGTAGTATTCGTCACAAAATCCGATGGTTCTCTCCGGATGTGTGTTGATTATAGGGAGATAAACAAGCTCACTATGAATAACATATATCCTATGCCCCGCATCAATGATATGTTCGATCAACTCTATGGAGCGACTGTTTTCTCTTAGCTTGATCTAGCCACGGGTTTCCACCCGCTTAGAGTTGCCGAGGAGAGCATTCCCAAAACTGCTTTCCCTACTGAGAATGGCTTCTTTGAATGGCTTGTTATGCCTTTTGGGTTGACTAACGCTCCTGCCTTCTTTGTCGACTTGATGAATCGGGTCTTTCGCACTGTGCTCAATAAATTTGTTCTTGTCTTTATTGATGACATCCTTGTCTTCTCCAAAACAAGGGATGAGCATGAGTTGCACTTGAAGTATGTTTTAGAGACTCTCCGAAAGCACCAATTAAAGGCTAAATTCTCGAAATGCCATTTCTGGGAGGAGGAAGTCCGATTCCTCGGACATATTGTCTCTAGTGAAGGAGTTTCTGTTGATCCAGTCAAGATCGCTGCGATCAATGATTGGGAAGAACCTAAGACTCCAACTGATATTCGTAGTTTTCTGGGCCTTGCTGGTTACTATAGGAGGTTCATTGAGAACTTCGCTCGGATCTTTGCACCGCTCACTGCTCTAACTCGGAAGAATGCAAAGTTTATTTGGAGCGATAAGTGTAAAGCGACATTCCAAGAGTTAAAAGATAAGCTTACTTCCGCACCAGTGCTTACCGTGCCAAATGGAAATGAGAGATTAATGGTATTCACCGATGCTTGTCGCGAGGGTTTGGGAGCGGTATTGATGCAAGATAGGAAGGTGATTGCCTATGCTAGTCGTCAGCTGAAGACGCATGAAGCCAATTATGCTGCCCATGATTTAGAATTGCTGGCTGTTGTCTTTGCATTGAAGCTTTGGAGACATCATCTCTTGGTAGATAAGTTTGACGTCTTCACCGATCATCAGTCTTTGAAATATATCTTCACCCAAAAAGATTTGAATCAGAGACAAGTTCAATGGCACGAGTTTCTTGCTTCCTACGATCTCGACATCAGCTATACTCCTGGGAAAGCCAATGTGGTAGCGGATGCGTTGAGCAAAAAGAAGTCCTTGTTGTGTCAGCTTATTGTTTCTTCTCCTCTTTTGGATCGTATCATGGCTAAGAAAGATGAGGATAGGATCATCAGATTGATTAAGAAGAGTGTTCGTAGTAAGGCTGGTGGTAGGAGTTCTGATGGTAGAGGAGCCCAGATTGATGATAGAGGGATTCTGAGTATTAACAATCGGATTTGTGTCTCGAATGTTGATGGTTTGAGGCAGGAGTTACTTCGGGAACATCATCAATCCAGACTTTCCATTCATCCTGGTGTAGCGAAGATGTATCAAGATTTAAAGAAGCTTTATTGGTAAAGAGGTATAAAGCGCGATGTCTCTATCTTTGTTAGTAGGCGTGCGACTTGTCAGCAAGTCAAGGTGGATCATCAGATGACTCCAGGTTTGTTGCAGCCTCTAGAGATTCCAAAATCTCTAGTGGTAGCAAGTTTATATGGATTTCATCGATGGTTTACCGAGATCTAGAAGGGGAAATGAGAGCATCTGGGTTATCGTGGATAGACTGACCAAGTTTGCTCATTTTATTCCGGTCAAGTCTACCCCTACGGCTTCGAGCTTATCTGAGATCTATATAAGGGAGATTGTCCGCCTCCATGGTGTTCCCCTTAGCATTGTTTACAATCGAGACCCTATCTTCACTAATCAATTTTGGAAATTTTTCCAAGAATCCTTGGGTACTCGTTTGAATTCGAGCACTGCTTACCACCCACAGACTGACGGTCAAACAGAAAGGGTGAATCAGATTCTAGAGGATCTTCTTCGTGCATGCATTTTGGATTATGGAGGATCGTGGGAAGATCATCTCCATCTTGTGGAATGTACCTATAACAATAGTTATCAGGTATGAATTCCAATCCCTTGTTCTTATCTTATCTTAATCCCATATCTATCTCATTCTATCTTTTGTTCAGGCTAGTGTTAAGATGTCTCCGTTTGCCGCTCTGTATGGGAGACCTTTTAGATCTCCTTCTTGCTGGATTGAATCTGATAATCGCTTAGTTCTTGGTCCCGAAATGATTTTGGAAGCTTCAGAGAAGGTTGAGGAGATTAAGAGGAGGTTAAGGATTGCTCAGGATAGGTAGAAGAAGTACGCTGATCGTCGTAGAAGGGGCTTGGAATTTGCTGTCGGTGATCTGGTTTTTCTTAAGGTTTCTCCTTTAAGAAACGTGGTTCGTTTGGGCGTAGAGGGAAGCTTGCTCCTAGGTTCATCGGTCCATTCTGCATCTTGGAAAAGATTGGGTCTCTTGCTTATCGACTGGAGTTGCCCGAGAAATTCGCTGGAATACACAATGTATTCCATGTATCCCACCTTCGGCGCTGTTTGCATGATCCATCTCCTATTATACAGCCTACTGCTCTTGGTAGTTTGGACATCGAGCCTGATCTAACTATTGAAAGGAAGCCGCTTCGTATCGTCGATCGAGGTAGGAAACAGCTAAGAAGAAAATCTGTCCGCCTGGTCAAGGTGCAGTGGAGCACTGATGAATGGGGTTGCACCTGGGAGACGGAGGAAAGCATTCGTGCTTCGAATCCGGAATTATTCGTTTCAGGTACTTTGCTCTTTTATCTTATCTTCCTTCGTTTTTCTTCTTTCGTTCCTTTTCGAGGACGAAAAGTTCTGAGTGGGGGAGAGTGTAACAGCCCAAATTTTTGCAAATATTTTTTTTCTTTTGTTTATTTACTTTGGGGTTTTATTTTAAGTTAATTTTTTTAAAACATAATTTTTAAATAATCACCCAAATTTTTATTAATATAAACAAATTCTATGATTCTTATTTTGGTTAGAATTTAACATTTATTGGAATTTAAATCTTTTAAATCCTAACTTCCTAATCTTTTAATTTAATTGAATATATTCGTGACAATGTTTTATTTCACTTTTATTCTTTTAAAAATGAATTATATACCTTTTTAAAATCAAGTAATAAATTTCTTAGAAAATGGTAAATGAATCAGAAGAATGTAAACAAATCATATTTTTATTTAAGTAATAAATTTTAAAATTTATAATGTATTAATAAACTGTTTAATTTCGCATTTAAAAGGCGCGTCATTTGATGGAATAAATAACATATAAATAGGAAAACGTATAAATTAAAAGCGTTACTTTTGTATAAATTTTGACGTATATTATTCCGTCACTTTTGCGCATTTCTAAAAAATTCATACCTTAGCTGTATATCAATCAATAAATCAGTAGCTATCCATTTCCAAGCGGGAAAGAAGTAAATTCCATAGACATTCAATTTCGTTTAAAACCCTGCCGGATTTCGCGTGTAACTTTACACACTTTCCTTTTCCTCAAATTTGTTTTAATTGGTAAAATATTAATTTCTCTACCATTCAAAGATTCATTTTGTTCCCAAATCAACGCAAGTTTTAAAACACGTTCGCATATATTTTTCAATTCCATTACCGTTCAAAGCAAGAAGATTTCTTGCCGTTTTTCTTTCGCTGATAAAATTCATTTCCTACTGTACCATTTTTCAACACATCTTCTCTAGGTAATAAATCACCTTCAAAAATAAACTCGTTCCTTTTTGGCCTTAAATCTCGCATACCTTGATTTGCGCATATTATCATTTCGTGCGTTCAAAGCAAGGAAAATTTCTTCTTATAAATCATAGACACGTCACAAATATTTTCATTTGCAACTCAACATCTCCTTCTTCCTTGCGTGTGAGTTTTCATCAGGTATGGCCGTGTTCTTCATTGGTTTATTTTCTGTTTCTCTTTGCTTTAATTTTTTTTTCCATATCAACTACTCGACTGCTCCATCTCCATGCACAATCCCAACTGCCACTCCTCTGCCCTTCCCCTGATGCCCTGTCTGGCCATAAATTTGAAGCAGCTCATCACTTACCTGACACCTTGCCGAGGCTTACCTTGATGTTCATCACCATGTGAGCCCATGACTTGACGTGCCATTAAAAATAGGAAATATTTATAGATGCATGCGCCTGTACATACTGTAAACACCACCTGACATTTCAATGCTAGACCGAGCTTTGTTGTAGCCGTGACAAATTTTTGAAAGCTTAATGCTTGCACCACCTATGTGTATTTATCATCAGCATTTAACTAAATTACCTCTCTAGATTGAGTACATACGCATTAATAGGCATGCGCCACCTATAAAGTTTAGCCCAGCCTAATATTGTTTTCGTCTCCTCTGATGCGTTTCAAATAATTGCATGCGCACTGGGTGTAGGAGTGTTTCAGGCCTAATGAAAATAATAATAATAATAATAATAATAATAATAAATGGAGAAGTAGAAATATGCGTGCATAAATGTGTGGGTCAAGCATAGGGGTGTGTCCAAACTGGAGACTAAGTTTGCAAATTTACTTTCGCATTGTTGAAAGAATTTATATATGAAGAGTGCGTGCGCCATTTTTGCTTTTAGATCACGGACTATAGGCCTATTAATCCCACTGTTTGAATACGTACGCACATACATTCATATATATATAATTTAGGCAGGCCGAGCTTTTGTTACGATTTGGTCGGGTCGTGTGGTGGAGTGGTCGAGCAAATGAACCAATTATCTTTATTTTTCGTTCTGGTTTTGATTAATTAATTTTTTTCTTTGACCGAAATTGAATTCGCATACTTAGTTTTATTTTGATCTTGTTCAAGATTTGGATCGAGTCGTTGCTTCCGCTGTAAATTGATCGTGCCTTCTGTTCTTTTCTTTCGGGATAGATATCGTTGTTTGATTTGAATCTTCAGCAGCGAAAAAGCGAGTATTCTCACCTGATAACATACTTATAGATTGGTAAAATAATAACAAGTGTAATTGTAGAATAGATATATTATATTTTACTTGCCTGTGAGATAAATTTATGATGTCAAAAACCCTGTTATTATATTTGGCACATCACCAGTTATATTTTATACTATAATTTTATGCTGTTACACTATTTATTAATTTACTGTTTAAATCACACTGCAAGTTCCCTGTAGAATAGAAATCGTTACAGGCTGAAATGATAGCCTGAATTGTATTTACTTACTATTTATTAATTAATTAATTAATTATTTAACTTGGGATTGCGGGTTTGAAATGATAGAACCTGGATTTTTTGTAAATTACGGATTGAAATGATATATTATCCGTATCACTTGACCTAGGTTAGAAAATATTGTACAGACCCATGGTTATATATATATATATATGTTTTCTGGAAATATTAAATATTTTTAAATCAGAATTTTATAATATTTTATTTAAAAATTGGATTAAAATGATTCTTATAAGTATGGTGATATCATACAAGTTAAAGATGAAAATAAATAAATGTTTAGAATTTAAGGTATAAAATTTATTTTGTAAATTTTGATTTGTAAATAAAATGGGATTCAAGTTAAGAAATAAATTATGATGTTTGGCATAGATTTGAAATAATAAGTAAATAAATAAAGGGTAAGGTTGTCTATGAATTATATAGTTAAATAAAGTTAATACCTAAAAATGGAAGATGAGATATAACCAAATTTAGAAATGTAAAGTGGTTTAGAAAAGTCAGTTAAGAAATTTATCAGAAATTAAGTTTTAGATTTTAAGTGGTAATTGAACTTTGCACTTGATTTCAATAGGTAAAGTATAGAGAAGTTAGATATATATTAAAAATACTTTATGATAATCATGAATTATTGAGTAATTTAAATGACTGTTCAAAGGTGGAAATTATCATTATATAATCTAAATTGGTTTAATTTAAGGTTAACTATTGAAATTATATTGAAGTCTTAAATTTAATTTTTAATCAAATCTGTTGTAAGGGATATTACCGCACCGCGCAAGTGCTGTAGTTGATACAAATGAACCAAGGCTAAACCTTTGGGATTTATATGGGATTTTGTAAGAATTATACTTCACCTTTAAATATTTTAAATATAGTATTTTACTGAAGTATAAAACTATTTTGGACTTCATAACCATGGGTAATAATAACGTTGGTTGTTAAAAAGACCAGGATCGGATATGGGCACACTCTTTGTCGATACCGAAAACCACATTAACAACCGTGTACGCGGTGGAGATTCCAGAATGAAGTAGGATGGTGGTGACATTTTCTTTGAGGTAAATACATGGACCCGACTCCCATGAGTTGGCATAAGGTGGCTAAAACGGGAGCGATTGACGGATTAATGAGGTAGCACCTTTGATCGGACGCACTTCTTCGTATGCCATTCTATTACTTTGTGATTGTTTGGTGCGCACCTTTGATTTGAGAGTGTTGTTCGAGGTGGGCGGTAGCTGCGCGCTACGCGTTACCAACGGTCCAAATACGTAATTGGTATATCTACCCTGGCATTGCCTAGTTGTGCCGTGCCACCTACCATAGAGAGCCTTGTACGAGTTTGGTTTTCTCCCGTAGCCCGTGTGGTATCCTCTGGTGGCTTTCCGATCAGGAGGGACTATGATGTTGGATGGACTACTGGGACTATTACGTGTTAAGGTGGAAAATGTAAAGCCTTAGTGCTAATTAAAAGTAAATTTATTTTAATATAGACACTAATATAATAGCGAAATTATTACTACATAGTAAATAGTTTAACGGATCCTTAGAGGATGGGCGGTCCTAAGCATCCTTTAAGTTACTTGCTTTATATTACAGTACACTTGAATTAGCTTACACTATATAAGTATGTATGTCCTAACTCGAGTGTTTATGTTTTATTTTACGCTCGGGTCAGCCTGAGTTTCAGTTCAGACTTCATCCCCGGAGCTAGGACTTCTGCTGATCATCCTTTCAAGCTGCTGTCAAAATTTCTGTTCAGTTCATATTATAGCTTTTGCAATCGAGACAATTGAATATTAAGATTTTCTGTGGTGATTTCAAACTTAATTTGGTTTTAAAGACAATGTAATTTATACTTATTTTGAGACTATTGATGGTGGCTTCATGAACCACTAAGTTATTTTTAATTCCGCCGCGAGTATTCTGATTTCTGTTTCTATAATTCTATGATTTGATTTCATTTGCTCCAAAGTTTATTTACAATCTATTGTTTTGAACTATTCAAGTTTGACATGTTTTATTTATTGTCGAATTTGAATGGTGCAAAATAGTGGGTCGCTACACCAAAATTTCAAAACAAAACTTGATAATTTCGATTCAACAATTAAATTTCCTATGATTTAGTTTTGAAATTTTTTATATAATAAACCCCTTATTATTTAAATAAAACTCAATTTCAAATAACTAGATATTGCCTTCAATTCGTTATACTTGAAATAATCATTTAATTCACTTAGACCCAAAAATCCAGTTATAATAATTATACCCTTTAAAATTCCCAATTTAATAAATCTCCCATCAACTTTTTTTGAGTTTAATTCTCAAATAAATTCAATTTCACAAAATCTCATATTTATCTCAATTTCAAATCAGATTTTATTTGAGTAAAATTCTTAAATAATTTGATTCAAATCAATTTCCTATTTATCTTCCCGTCTTAATTGTATTTAAGGCAATGGATCGGTGGCTCTAGGTCCCCTCTATGCTCTCAAGCTTCCCGATCTAGAAAACAACGACGATCTACCGTTGATCAAGCATATGGTCTACGAACGGCCGAAGTTCATTCTAAAATTATGGACAAATGATGATTCAAAACCAAAATCGAACTACAGATCTGAGATGCGTACATCGAGAGCTTCAATATATAATTTTTCTGAGGAGTTTGAATTTTTTGATTTGAATTTGATTTGTGTTTGGATCTGGAATTTGTAAGTCTGCATTGAGGAAGAGGTTCATATGAATTGTACGTACATACAAATGAGAAATAGCAGTAGGCTAGGGCTTATAACCAGGTATTTATAGGCAAGGTTGAAATAGAATAGATGGATTGGGTTCATAAACGCGCTGAAAAATATATGGCCCGAAAAGCCCGTTTCGACTCCGGAACGAATTTGGATCAACCCATATATCAAAATAGATGTTTTAAAATATTTAAAACGCGATGGAACAGGTTTCATGTTCAATGAAGAAGTTATTCTAAAATCAATATTTTCAAATTGATTTCAATTGATTTCAATTAAATCGATTTCAAGATGTTTCAAGCCCATACGATCAAAGGACAAGTCCGATCGATACGAAACTTGAAATCCTACAATAATTCACAGTTATGGATCCGATGAAACTTGTTTCGTTGAAATCCAAGTCAGTGGCCAAAATGGCTATTTTTCCAGTTAAATTATATAAATTAATATTAAATAAATAAAATCACTATTTAAATTAAAATTCTATAATTCATAATTTTTATCATCTAGTATTACTAGTAATTTATAATCCTTTAAAACCAATTCCCATATCAATTTAAAGTAAATTAATTCACTAATTATAGTATTTATTTCGTTTATTTAAAATAATCCCTTTATTATAAATTGAATCCAATTAATTTTAATATATTCCAATTAAACTGATTAGATTCAATTCCAACCCTTTAATTAAGTCTAATATTACTTTGTAATGCAATTAACACCTGCCTCACATTTCATTCCATTAATATATTCAAAGTTCCAACTTCCCTTTGTACTAACTATTATTTCCAAATATATTGAAGTTGTCAAATATATACATTTATTATAATTCGAACCTCAGTTAATTCATTCAAATAGGTTTCATTCCTTTATATTATCTTATGAATAAAATATGCATTTCCGTACATTTTCACTTTACAATTACAGTTCTTACCCTCATAAATGAGACATTTATTTTCATTTAAATGTAATTGTTTTACAATTCGTTTGGTAGACTAGATATATTCTGGTAATTTATGATGATTGTTACCATAGCCTTAAAATTTCACTTAGGCTTATTGTTTCAACCATTTATTAAAATTACTTACATCATATGGATTCATTCTATTACCATAAATCATACATTAATTCATATATTCATACAATACTTACCTTTATTTACTTATAATAAAATCTTATTCCCAAATATAATAGTTACAACAAATTAATAGGACAATTAAATAGTAACCTACGACCGTTACTATTTCTTTCATTCATTAATTATAATTAATATTCTCAATAAATTTATATACTTGGTCTCATGCTTTCTATTACACCAATTGCTACCTTATAAATAAATTTTACGTTTCCTTTTTAATTTACATTCACACTTTCCGTTATTATATTAATTATCATTAAAGTACATTTAATTGTCTTTATTTGTAATTGGTGAATTAACTGGTAACAACCATTTGTCACCATTTTACCTTTTATAATACTTGTATGTTCATTCTTCCCAACCAATTACCATCTATTATATTATAACTTTACAATTTTAATAAATTCATTAGTTGTCATTTCATTCAACCTATTAATTTATTAACCTAATTTAGCCCTGTTACATTTTAATTTACTTATTAGCTTACAACAAGTGCTACCATTAGTTCATCCACTAATTTATTCCATTTCCATTCCTTATACATTATTTTATTAGCAAGCCAACGTTTTAAATTATTAATTTACCTTTTATATCCCATTATAACTAATACACACATTAATTAAGATTTTAAATCAACTTAATCACTTCATCTTGGTAACATTCTTTTATTACAATAAGAATATAATTAACATTTACATTGTTTCACTTATTGGAATTACATCCAAGTTATTAACAATTAACTTACATTTATACTGTTACATTCAAGTTATTAAAAATTAACCTATCAATATTATCCAAGTTATTATTTCCATTAATAATTCACTAAATTTTTATTTCCTTCAACATTAAGTTACCAAAATATTCTTAAATTAAAAAATTTAATTACCAAATTTTACGGGTCCTTACACACTGTTTTTATTACTTTGCCTTGTGAATCTTACTCTCTGTAAAGTTTTTAGCTATATCAATGCACCATATCCTTTAGCATGTCCTTTTGAGTATACTAAGGGGTGTGGGGTGTTTCAAAACCTAATTTTATAGCAAAGATAGATCAATATCTCAATATCTACACATCTAATTGACATGAAACTTGGAGCACGAACTTACTACAACATGTGGAACATCCCATAGGGATTACACATCAATTGGGATACTTTGGAGAGATTGGCCCCTATCCCTCCAAAGGGGTCGGTTGAAATTAGAATACATACAACACCACCTTCATGGAAAATGCGATATCTCACAAACCATAAATCTTAATGGCACGAAATTTGGAGGGCAAATAGCTAACATTACGAGGAAAACATCAGAGGGATAACACCCTATTTGGACACCAAAATAGGGATCAAGAACAATTCCTATTTTGGGCTCCAATAGGCCTAAAAATTCTTATGTAGCTTCGTCATCACCAAGAGGTTTTTCTGCCGAAATTTCAACCCGATCTGTGCACTTCTTCCCTTATAAATACACCAAGCATGGCATCAAAAGGGATTTTTTTCCTATACTTCTCTTTATCTTTAACCTAGACCACACTTTGCCAATTTTATTCTTGGATTTTGATTGTGACTGTAAAAAAACTACAATGTAATAAAAAGGATTATTCTAGCGTGTATGTAGGTTTGAATTAGCTGAATCACTATAAATCTTTTCTCTTTTTACCTGGTTTCATTATCAATTTGTTTGTTCTTCATATTATATTCTCTACATTAGATATTATATGAGATCTATGACTGGATATTGGTGCTTTCACATAATTAGGTGCCGGTGGTCAATTTTGACACCAGCAAACATCAAATCTCGTATACAACATGTCTTAAAATAAATATATAATCTAACATGTCAATATCGCAAAATACCAGATAGATATAATAATAGCGGTAAATAGCTATGGTTCTATAACTCGCCTCCATCTAGTAGAATCCAAACTTTTATGTCAATCTACTCATAGAATAGATAACAAAAGAGATAAAAAAGAGAGGGTCAAACATAAATTCGGTGAAAAGGAAATATCACTAAAACATATGACTACCAATACACTATTATATCATGTACAATACCAAATATTACCATGCAAGCTAACAAAAGCATATCTCAACTTGATCTTCATCAACATCCAACAAGTTAACACATTTCTACAATAGTGCTACACAATATGTGATAAGCATATCATATACTAATTATCATGGGATCGATCTTGACTTAACCATCTCACATTAGCCTAGTGGGCCTCTGATCTCTTGGTAAGGCCAAGACCTACTAATTATGGTTACTAATATAAGACTAAGGTTACTTCATTTCCCTGCATCATCCACACTAATAATTGTAATGAATCCGAATCGATATACACCTGTCCAACTGCTACCATTTGTTTAACAAGAGGACTTAGGACAAGTAACCCGAGGTCATTAATTTTACTACTAAGTATCTAAGGTTATTTCTTTTGCAATCAAGATAGAATGTTTTCTATTTGCAAATTTGTGTCGCCCAACATGCACAATCGAAGCAACCACACCTCATTTGACAAATGGTCTATAAATATTGTATTGCAAAGTCATAGCTAAAGGACACAAACTTGCTCTATATACACTATATCAATAGAATCGTATGTCATAATAACCTTGTTTCCACGTCTCAAAGCTATCAGATGATAATATAAAAACCACTATATGAATCCAATTGCGTATCGAACCATTAGTGTAATATCTATCTCATCCAATATACCCAGCATGTTTCTCATAACATGGAATATCATCCCTAAAATCACCATATTACTCTGTAGCTACTTGAACCACACGAGCATCACATAGGTTCCCAAAATGAATTCGACTTCTAAAACATCAAAACTCAACTGCTAAATCTACATCTATTAAGATGTTTGGATTTGGGATTTAGATATCTTACCCTATTCATACATCCATTCCAATATCTAGATAAGAAAACCCTAAAATTACACATGAATCTTGAAGGATAAAATTCCTTGGATTTAGATGTTTGGAATTTGTTTCAAATATCAGAAATGCTATATCCACAAGGCCCGAACCCGAACCCGAACCCGAACCCGAACCCGAACCCGAACCCGAACCCGAACCCGAACCCGAACCCGAACCCGAACCCGAACCCGAACCCGAATGTGGGAATTTCCCTTAGTGGAAAATTATCCCACCTTTTCTCCTTCATCTTCATTCCTCCTTCTTCAATGTTCAACTTTGTGTCATTGAGACACTTTAGACTAACATTTCTCAATACAGATTCATGCCCTTGTCATAAATCGTTGGACATTTGGACGAGTATAGTTTCATACTCAACGAACAACTTCGAAGTGGTGAATACCATTTTCAAATACCATTCAACTTTAACACTCGAACATCACTCCAACCTCTACATATCATTCAAAAGTGTCATTCACTAATGTAATGAGTCATCTATTAAACATTCTATCGACTCTAAACTAAGAACAATCCAATAGTTCAAGATAAACATATTAACATTCATTATCAAGCTTTTTAACACATTTATTTTCATAATCAAGCTCTCATCAAGCATTAATTTATCAAAATTATCATCTCTAAAACCCTAGTTCAAGTTCAGTCACTAAGCCCTAACCAATATTGGATATTTAACATGAATTCTAGCATATTTAATGACCATATATCATAGAGAATAAATCTCACCAACCAAATCTATTGAATCTTTGCAGTTAAAGCGCTCGGCAGATTCAAAGCGGTGGAGGCGCAAAAAGTAATAGCGGGGATACAGCGAGGATATAGCGGATAGCTCTAAAATAGCATATAAAACTCGTACTTAATGTTTTTACAAATATATAAATGGTAATTAAACGAAAAATTATCATTCAATTGAATTATAATTAATACATAAATGATTTTAAACAAAAAACATGTGCGAATATACTTTAAATAAACGTAAAAATGTTATATAATTTAATTGAATTTAATAGAATATTAGAGTATTTTCATTTCTGAAAATGTATTAAAAATTAAATCAAATAAATTAGTTTCATATTTTTTATAATGTATAAATGCAATTTTTTAGTTCATTTTATTAAAGAAGTATAGCAGAAATAGCAAAATATAGCGGGAATAACGGGATATATCGAAAATAGCGGGGATTAAAGCGGAAAGGCTATATTTTTGGGCTATATGGAAAAAATCGTAGCAGTAGAAATCCATTATGAGATATTGCGGGGTTATAACGGGGTAATAGCAGGGCATTAACTACACAGATTGAAATTCAAGCTGTATTCAATCCCAACTTTGAAGCACTCTTGACTTTTGAAATTTATCCTCAAAAATGCAAAGTTAGAAAGCTCAATTTAAAGAGAATCTCCTAAGTTAAATTTAGATATCTGATTCAAAATTTTTGGTTTAAAATTGAAGAAGTTATGATGATTTTATTTTTAAAACCCTTGATTTCTTCCTTCAAGAAAACAAGGAATAAAATGAATGAGTTAAATAAAGAAAGACGACTTCATTTCAGAAATTTATGGAAGTTTTAGCCAAATTAATTCATTTTTAAAAAATCCTTCTTTTTTAATTCATTAGTTCACAGTAGTCGTTTAATTCAACTAAAATGATTTATTTTGTTAGTTACTAAGTGTTAAAATAGGATTATCACATTCTTTCCCCTTTAAAAGGATTTCATTCCTGAGAGCATCAAGAGCGAAACAATGTATCACATTTACCCCTACGTACACATCATCACTAACACTTAGCATCAAAATGCCAAAGCTAACGATCAACCATAGCAACACAAAGCAATTTCTATACTAACATTCAATTCTAATCAGTTATATGGAAACAAAATTCACTTAAAATAGATGGAATCATACATGTAAAATGTTGTAGAATAGAAGCACACATCTTCTCTTCCGGCTCTCATGTACACTTTTAAGAACCCTCGCCCCATTTGGCCTGAACAAGCTTAACTTCTTATTTTGAAGTCCCTTGAATCTATTCTCAACAATATGAATAGATCCTCTAGCTCAAAATCCACTCCTTCTAATTTACTTGGATCCTCTATGATGCTTAAGTCATGTATATATGCATAAGTGTGAAACGTTGTAACATCACCCACTTAGAGGCCCAAAAAAACCGCTACGGATGCTGCAGTCATCCATAGTTGTTAATTCTTAATGACTAAATACGTTAATGTTAGATACATTGTTATAACAAAAACACATGAATATGAAAAATTTTAAACTAAATTTGTAGTAAATTTCTCATTCCACTTCAAATCAAATTTCAAATCCATTACATGATCCCAACTCATAAACAAGGTTCAAAGAAATATAATTATTACAAAATACGTCAAGAGTGACATATGAAGATGCTCCCTTAGTTGATCAGAGTCTAAACATAAGAAAATTAACAACTTTTCCATTCCATCCAAAACACAGCGTAATCAAACAGAAAGAACTCCTAATAGCTATCTAGTATCCCGCAAATCTTGGAAGTTTATTCGTCTAAGAAGAACCTAAAACCATAGCTCTCAAACTACTCAAAGTCAATTGAGCACCCAAGAGTTTAAGGGGAAAACACAAACTTTGAGTCGGATAAAAAGTTTGGTACGAATAATAACCCACTATCTCGAACCATATAGATATCTAGCGAGACCACATCGCTTAGCAGAATGGGTTCTCCCCTCACTAATATCTGAACCTAATTTATAATAACCACATATTGCGCACCTGCATCAACAATGGTAAAAAACACAACATAATAAAAGGTATTACGATGATATACAAACATGCAATATGTATTGGAATTCCCATCCCCATTTATCTATCTTTCTCAAGTTATAGTTTCTAGGGTCGCTATTAACCTATTAGTTTTCGTGGGCTGACTAATAACCTATTAATGCTTTATGGTATTCCCATCCACTTTCATAGTTTTTATGGGGTCATTATGAACCTATTGGTTCCTACTAATACTATCATCCAATCATAGTTTTCATGAGATCTCTATGAACCTATTTGTATCTACCAATAAATTTCTCCAATCATAGTTTTCGTTGGCTTAATATGTGCCTATTAGATTCTCCAATAACTTATCTCATGCCATAGTTTTCATGGAATCACTAAGAACCTATTGATCTCTTTCAAAAGCTTAGTTTGGACATAGTTTTCATAGAATCACTAAGAACCAATTGGCCTCTGTCAATAACCATTGCCGTACATTGTTTTCATGGGTTTACTAAGAACTTGTCTAACCAATAATTCTTTGATCAGTCTATGGGCATCCTTTATTCTAGTTTTCATGACCTCCTGGATGCAAATCTACTCACACAGGAGTTAACTCAATGTATATTCACTACTGGGTCAACCCAACTGGTTATTCTGCCTTTAACACCCCAAAATGCAGTTATAGGTTAATTATTATGTGAATATGTTTACAAAATCATTCATGATAACTGATCAATATAAATATCCATAATTTACCTTCCTTATAATCACCTATCTAATGAAATTTGGTTAGTACCCTTAACCCGTTATCTTTAGCAAGGAAAGCTTCTTCAAAAACTCCAAAGTTAAATGCCATTTCAAAACTCTTTCATATTGCCATGGATTTACTTTTTAAAAATTGAGATTGGGTTTCTTGTTTGAAAACTAAGGCTTTTGAAACCTTAGCTCTTCTCTTTCGAAATTATTAAAAACATACCTTACGAAATTATTTGAACTTTTCTTTCAAAACGCTTAAAACATTACTTTCAAAGGCCTTGAAACCTTCCTTTCAACGCACTTAAAACATTCCTTTCAAAGAACTTAAAGCATTCCCTTCAAAAGCTTCATAGATACCATTTAAAAATGTTCCTTTCGAAACCATTGGGTTTGACAGTTAATATAGCTATTGGGCCAGGGAGAACAGAAGTAAAAGTACCCCTTTCGAATGCATTGATTTTAAGTAAAAGAATTTGGTGAAGAGGATTGTTTCAAAACTATTACCTCCAAAACTCTTATTAAAAGCAGCTCAAACTACCCTTTCGAAAGCATTGAGAAGGAGGATTTAAATCTTACGAAGGAGAAAGCTTCCCTTTCGAAAGCATTGATTCAAAGTTATAAAGAAAGTAGCCTTAAAATAATTTGAAAGGAATGAATGCGGCAGCTAGGTTTCGAATAGGTTCAAAAGCGACTTCCCTTTCAAAAGCTTCTTTTAAAACAAAACAAGTAGCAACTTATTTGAAAGCTTCTTTTTAAAATAAAGGAAAGCGGCAAGTCATTCGAAAGCAAATGGCCTCAACCCCTTCGAAAGAAAGCCTTAGACACCGTCCCTTCCACCTTTCTCCAGTACACCATGTACCAATTACTCGATACCCTATGCATTGGTTTCGAATGGGTTCAAAAGGCCTCCTAGGCATGGTTTCAAAAGCAAGCAAAAGGAGGTGGCAAGGTAATAATCTGAAACAAAACTGATTTTATGCCATTGAAAGAAATTCCTTTTCACCTAACTTGCCTAATTTGTCAAAATATGTTTGGTTAGCAATAACATTTATCAAAAATACATTTCCAAAAAGGCTACCGAATTCATAATTTAATAATTGAAATGCTTTAACAAATAAGCCTTTCTCCTTAATAAAACAATTAAAACTTTTTAAGTCCCCAAAATTAAATAATTTAATTTCCATAGTAAATCATTTAGGAAAAATCCCTAAATATCATAATAACTCACTTTTAATATGTTTTCTAACATACATGAATTTTCAGATCCGAAAACATTACTTTATTGCCTTAAGCAATGTAAACCCATAATAACCATTTCTTCCATCAAAAATTCATAATAAATTATCCATAGCTGGAATATTATGAAAATGTAAATCCATCTCCAAAATAATGTTTTACAACTATCATGACAATCTAAACCCATATTATACGACTTTAACCTTAAAATTGAATTATATATTTACATAAAAATCCATGTTTAAATCAAAACAGGGCATATAATCAAAGCATATCATCATTCTATCCATCCAAATGGTTTTAAACCCTAAACCCGAAATTTAAAATGTTCAATAAAACATATATAAGATGGTTTAGATTATTATTCACCCTATTTGGATATGGAACTTGAGATTTGCTCTTGTTTTAATCTTCCTAGTTTGAACCTAAGCTTTAAATTTTGATTTTTGCTCTTCCTCTTCTCAGGGTAATGGTCGACCTTGTTTTCTTTTGTTTTTGTTTTTGTTTTTATGAAAGTATGAATGAGAATTAGGTAAGGGCTTAGGGATTATAGGGTTATATATAGCTATTCCCATACTACCCTTGCCTTATTTTCTTAGGTATTTAACTTATAATACCATTTTATAAATCCATTTAGTTAAGGCATGACCCTATTTATTTTTCAACTCATAATCCTGTTATCACTCTAGTCCCTATATTATTCTATTTGATTTATCTAATTAAATCTCCAAAATAATATTATTTAAACACAGGGGTGTTACAAACATGAAATACATTGTATACTACGCTAATTTTTTTAAGAATTCTATTAACGGCCTTTGCATTTCTCTCCTTTGGTATATTTTTAAGTTTGAAGTTAGAGAGGAAGCTGATTAGTTCTTCGGGCTCGACAACAACTGAGCTAAGGTCTTTCCCTTCAATTCAAATTACAGAAATTATCATTCAGTTACTGTTTCTTTTCTTGCCAATTTTTAGGTTATAACATTCGACAACAGAGTCGATCAAGCTTAGTATTAAGGGAAATGTAGGGGAGGAAAATGTGTGTTGCTAGTGAAGTTATGCCACCCATTTTAGGAGGTGGCCAGTTATGTCGGGATTTTCCAAGATTTGCTTTAATAGTTGATTAGTGAGGACTTTGATGGGTAGGCCTAGAAATACAGGAAAATTTTGCAAGTCGTGATGAGCTAGGAGTATGCAAATTTCTTATTTCGTGTGTATCTTTTTTTCGAACCCATCAAACTCTTGCTAATATAGTAGGTTAGTTGTCGCATGCGTTCTTCATTCCTTACTCAGAAATATTAATGGCATGATAAGTCACTGCAAGTTAAAGGAAGATGTCTTCTCTATCACCGGGCCTTGAGAAGATTGGAGGAATAACTTTGATGTAGTCCTCTACACTGGTGAGGAACTTCCTTTTTTATTACATTGAAGAAGGGAGTATACTCATCCATCACTTAAGAGATGAAACGGTTGAGTGCAAGGACTATTCCATTTATGCTTTGAAATTCCTTTAGAGTTTATGGAATCTCCATGTTTTGATTCACCTTAATTTTATTACGGCTGGCCTCGATCCCCATTACACTTACCAAATACACTAAGAATTGTCTGAATGGATGACGAAGAAGTATTTCATTGGTTTTATCTTCATATTATATTTTGTAGAGGATTCCAAAGGACTTAATCAGGTTTATATATGCCCCTTGACCTTTTCAGACGTCACCAAAATATCATCGACATAGACTTTCATTAACTTTACAATTTGCTTAGCAAACATCTTATTATGATCCACGTTCCAAACACTGAAGGGCATGATTTTGTAGCAGTAATGTTCAATATTAGTGATGAATAAAGTATGTTCCTTGTCAAGGCTGTGTATATTGACCTGATTATACCCTAAGTATGCATCTATGATCGTTAGCAGTTCATGTCTACTGGTTGTGCCCACATGCCGATCAATGTGAGGGGGTGGGAATTAATCCTTCGAATAGGCTTTGTTATTGTCAGAGAAGTCGATGCATGTTCTCTAAGTGTTGTTAGGCTAGCAGACTGGTATAGAGTTGGCCACCAATATTGGATATTCGGACCCTCTGACATACCCATTATGGAGGAGTTTCTTGACCTCTTATTTCAAAGCCTTGTACCTTTCAGGGTCGAGTGATTTATAAAAAACCGTATGAGCTTTGGGTTGTTATTAAAAGTATGGTATATGAGGGAAGGGTTAATGCTAGTAATGTTAGTGTGCCCCTATGCAAACACATTTATGCTACGCATAGGAAAATTTATCAACCCTATTCTCACACTCATCTATTAGTTCTCATCAATCTGGATGGTTCAGCCATATCTATCATTGTCTAAAACAATGGTTTCAAACTTTGTAGCTAGGTCGTCATCTAGGTTGATATCGACCATTCGAGGACCCAATTGATTTTCATTATTGCTCATATAATAAGCTCTTACCCACTTTTATCAAGTGAGTAGATTATGCATTTTATGAAATATTCAAATAGGATAGACATATGTGCTCAAATATGAGGAATCTGTTCTTCCTCGGTTGTCATAAATGAGTCTATTAGTATTGAAAGGTTTGGGTAGTTGTATTATTGGACCCTGCCTACCGGTGGGGGTAGACCTATATGTGCCATGTTGCAAGAAGTTATTAGGTCCATGTTTTGTTGGCCAAGAAGATCAAACCTTTATTGTTTTTGACTAAATCCTTGCACGAATAGGAGCATTGATTGGCTCTCTCTTTCTCTTAAGAGCAGGCTCAATGTTAGGAGATGTTGGAATTGTTTGAATTTGTTTGATGCCTCCAGCACAGATGGGAGTACTGTCTAGCTCTTGCTTCCTCTCATAGATTTTGACTTGCATGGATTCGGCATAAGGGGGATTTTAAGGAGTTTTCATACCCACTTAAAATTTTAGGATCACTCATCTCCAACATGATGGAAGCTTGATCTTCCACTCTCTCAGTGGAAGTTGAAGTGCTGGTTTTGCCCTTGGCACATGTAGAGACACTTAGGTGCTCGCATACCCTTTGAGGGTGACCTTATTAATGATGATCGCTTCCTCTTGTTAGAACATAAGCACTCCTTTCTTAGCATATTAGAGGGAAATTTCATAACAATCTATTCTAGAATTTTGACTGTTTCAGACAAAACTGACTTTCCCTTGATTAGAGACTTCATTATGAGTCAATGGTATGCAACGATAATGTTTAGGTGAATAAAGAAAATGACCTATAAGAATGTGTAAATAGATGGATATCCCACTACAAAAGGTTAACCTCATTTCACTAAAGCCATGGATAGGCAAGTTCCATAGAATTAGGCTAGAGTATGGAAGCTTCATTTGATTGAAGGTGTTTTTTTATCATGATGTTTACAAAGCTTCCTCCATCTATAAAGGCCTTGTGCACTTTGGTATTCCTGATATTGATGGGGAGGAGCATGGGATAATGGTGAGGGTACCCTGCACTCTCTTGTCTTTAGTATTGAATGTGATGTTATCTTTGTTCAACTCCACACTTAATGCTTTTAGGACCTTGAGTTCTACATAATATATTTGGTTAGTGGGGTTGAGCTCCCTCTAGTACTAGTTTTGGGCCCCTAACCATTTCTTGCCATACATAGGCCATGAAATATGGATTGGATTTCATCGTTAATGGCAGAGACATTGTTTTCGTTTCCTATTAAGGAAGGGCAAAGAGAGTTCCGTGTTTAGGTCTTCGATCTACCCATTGCTTGGTGTATTATACAAGTGTACCTTCAATGATTAATGGCTCTATCTCATCACTGAAACAATGGAACTTGTAGTATTTTCAACTAATGGAACTCAAATTTCCATGAGTTCCTCCTTTGCCCAAGTAGGAAGGAGGAGAATTTTGGTATTGGACATGGTCCCTTACAAAGAGGTAAATTGTCTTCATATACCGATATAGGATGGCATAGAAGTGTGTATAACCTTAAACCATGAGCCGTCTCTAGAGCATTTGTTGTTTATGACACTAGTTTCTTCAACGGCTCCCCTCCTCATAAGAATCGCATTTGTCCCTTCTCAACCTCATGTCACTATTGGTCCTTTGGGGAAGTCAGTTAAGATTTAAGCTAGTTTCCTTTGTAATTCTATAACATCTCAATTTTGAGACCCAAAAATGAACCCGATGATGCTGCATTTATAATTAGAATTATTTTCAAAAGACAAAATGCAACCACTATTATTTTTCGCAACATTATGTGAACAGGGAAACTAAATATTATTTATTGCATAAATTGTCAAGTTACATTTTCATTATTCTAATCATGCACACACATGGGTGAAATATAATAAACATAAACAATAATGTCATACACGACATATGAAGATGTCGCCATGAACACTTAACCAGTTGCATACCCTAGTTTTACAAAGCTGAATACATAACTAATTTTTATTAAGTATAAGCCTCCTGATTATTCTTTAGCTTCTTTATTTGTTCTTCCTAAAAGTAACATATTTCATCCTATACGAAGGAGTATCCGTGAGTTTGTGAGAAATGATAAATATACGGGTCAAACATAAAGCCTAATATGAATATAAGTTTATCCTAAAGCAAACATATAATGACACCAAAATAGGTTTCCCATCACTGGTTTATCACATAAGTTCCATCATATCACATAAACAATCATTATAACATGGGCATTCATATAGCACCATTTTAGTTAAATATATTCCCTGTTCTTAACATTCAATTATGAATTATGTCATGTGTACACATTCAACAATTACAATTTAAGTACACCTTGTACTTTTCATTAAAGTGTTATGAACATTGTAATACAATCATTAATCACTTTCACATACATCGCCTAGACTCTTATTTAGATGTTGATCTCAAAGTTATCATTAACTTGTTTTAGTGATTACCACGCTAGGCATGCCTATAACTAATTTATTTTTTCTCAAATAACGTGCTAGAGGAGATGACCACCCATTCCACCATATGAGGTACCTGACTAGAGCCACCCCAACTCTCCTAGGAGGTTGAATGTAAGCATCATGAATACATTCTAGCAAACGTCCTTACTAAGCATCAATAGCTTCTCCTAGTCCTAGAAACACTTTCATTTCACATTGTCGATTCATTCATTAAAATACATCAATTAGATTTTTGGCACCCCACCGTAAATTTACACTAAGTTTAATTTCCTAAATTGAACCCAATAGACTCCGCAATTCTTGGCAACTTGCTAATACCATTGAATTTTAGACTTCATTAGTCTTGGAACCCTTCCAAACAACTCCATGAGTAAGCATATTTTACCATCTTAGATTCAATCATTTCTTTTATTCTTTAGTTGTGTACCCTACCCATTCTCTAAATAAATAATGATGCAGCTATCATTTCTTAGCTTCCCTAAGATTATTTCATTCTTTCATCGTATATAAGTTTCTATATTAAACTTATTTTACTTTATCTCAATTTCATCCGTATGAAATTCAAATCAACATTTCTTTTAGAAATTGGCTTCCAAAATGCAAGTATTCCCTTATTTTACTCGAGGAATTTTAGTGTAACGACCCAGAATTTTGAACAATTTAATTTGAAATATTTAATTTATTTTAAATATTTGGATGATAGTTTGACTTGAATTTCAAATTATCAGAATGAATTTGGCGATTAAATTTTAGAATTTAATCTATTGAAAGTTGAATATAAATTTGAATCTTCAATTTTAAGCTGATTTAAATTATTTCAAAGGCTTGTAAAATTCATATTGATAATACTGAAGATTATAGAAGCTTCAGAATTGAATTTGAAAGTGAATTGTTCAGTTTTGAAATTTTAATCGTTTGAATCGATATTTAAAATAGCCGTCCGAGGCACAGTCTCGGAATTCGACGAAACCAGCTCCATTGGGTCCGTAATATTGAATTATTATCGGATTTCAAATTTCGTATTTTTCTGAGTTGATATGTAAGCATACGGCGAGTAAACGCGTTGAAATTTTCAACGAATTCAATTTAAATTTAAATATAAATTTGGTTACATCAGCACTTTTGGCCTCAACTCAAAACACTATAGAGGTAAGGTAAGCACGTTAATATCAACGACCTTTTCTCTGCAAAATTACGTAATCCTGTCTTCCCCCCTCTCTTTTTAAATCATCACGCAAAACAGTTTTTAAAATAAAATCAAAAGAAGAAAAATAGCCGATCAAAAGAAATCTCCATCTCCTCTACAAATCGAACCTCCTTCTCCCATTGCTTGTCGAAGTACAACAGAATTCAATTCAGAATCTCGTTCAAAAAAATGGTGGCCGAGCTTCATTTTTTAATCCCTAAATATAAAAAAAAGGGAAAGGAGGGTATCGCGATGGGTGTGGCAGCAGTAGCTCGCGGCGAGCTCGATTGCAAGGCGAGTAGCGATCGCGAACTGGGGTTTTCGAATTTTTTTTGGGTCGCGGTCAATCGCGGTGCCGCGCGATTCGAGGAGGAGGGGCGACTGGCGGCTAGGGTTCAAGTGAGGGACGATGGAGTTGGGTTCAATGCATCAACGCGCCTCCGTAGATCGAGTGTGGCACAGTGCGATGGGGTTTTCGAGGTGCGACGAGGTGAGGCAAGTCGCGTGGTCTCTGGGATTGAGGTCGAGCATATTTGGGGAAAATAGATAGGAGCAGTAAGTCTTTAAAACCATTTATTCATTTAATTTATCTATATGTATGTATGTTAAATATACAGTAAAACTTGTACAGTGAGGTATATTGATTTTTATTTTATTTTTGATTTAATTTAATAAACATTTATATATGTGGAGAAAAAATAGACAAACAGAAATTAGTTTAAAAGGAAACATTTGTTCAAAAAATAAAATATATTAGATAAATTAAAAGTGTTAATTAATTTCCATTGAAAAGAAATTGATTTTTCGATTGTCTCGAATATTAATATATTATAAAGATAGTTTTATTTAATGAAACTTAATTGAATTTTTACAAGAGGTTATTTTATTTAATTTAGTTCTGAAAGTAAATTTTTAGTTAAATATTTTATTAAAGAAAAATTAGTTTGAAACGAAAGCACTAGTTAATTAAGTTAGTAAATGGTAAGTGATTTTTCACTCAGTTCAAATATTCTATTTAAAAGGAAATTTATTTATAAAAAATTTAATAGTTAAAACCAAAATTTGTTAGTTGATTTAATTTATAAAAAGGAAATTTAGTTAAAATAAATTTATTTAAGAAGAAATTGGTTTAAATAAAACTATTGATTAATTAAACAATCAAGAACGAAAATTGGTTATTGATTGGTTCGAATATTAATTAATTGTATAAATATTTATACAAGGTCTAAAATGGTGAAAACGAGTCAAGATGGAAATGGATTGCTAATAGAAGCAAAGGTGGGAACTTCTCACTCAAAAATTTAAAGTTGGATTTGCAGTTATTTATTGATTGCTATTTGGTTGTGATATTAGATATAGTAGGATATATCTATATATATAGCAATATGTATATATTGGCATATGTATATATTGCAGTTGATTGATTTCCCGCATTGTATAGCGGATGAGACCCTATTGCGCCGCCTATTAAGCGGATAATATTTTATAAATCCCATATACCGCGATATCCTGTCTTGAAACGGGATTGGTATTGTGCTAATGTCTGTGGATGCAGGGAAACAGGTTGGAGGGATCCAACTGGATTCCTCACAAATATTTATTTGATTCAGATATTGTGATATTTGATTGTTTATCATATCGATATATGATATTTAAAAGTCGTGATTGACTATTTGATGTGTTGCATCATCAGATCCAATTTTGAAGTTTAAAAATAACGATTTTGATTTTAAGGGATTTCTAAAGTGATTTTTGAAAGTATACGTTTATAAAATATTTTTGGAATTAATTCATCTTAAATAAATAAACGATATAAATCTTAATGTTATAAAATCATGATTTTTGAGAAATACAGTTAAAAGTTGATTTTTGAGAATATGGGATTAATGATTTTATAAAATAGTTTAAATTGGGATTTTTGAATTTATTATAAAAAATTTAAAATAGGATTTATGAAATTTGATTATTTTATAAATCAAAAATGATGAGATGATAAAGGAGTTTAAAGACGTTTTAAAAGAATAATATAAATTGATCCATATAAAAGATTTATAAATTGATATTTATAAATTAAAAATATTGGAATTGTAAAACGAGCTTTTATAAGTGTTAGAATGAATTGTGAATGAATTTCATAAATGAATGAAATCTATAGGATTATAACGGTGAAGTTATAAATGGAATTTTATAAACAGTAGGTTTATAAAATTTGTAAAGTTATTTAAAAGAATAGATTTTGGATAAATAAATGAATCATATAAGTTATAACATTTATAATTTGGGAAGTTAAATGAACAATTTACAAAATTATAAGCATTTTATGGACTTTCGGTATATAATTGAGTTACAAATCGAATAGGTTAATAAAGGAAATTTATAAGAGGAAGTGTTATAAAATAAATAGAAATGGAATTTATAAACATTGTTTTATACATCCGCAATGACTTATTTTGATAAGTAAATTGTTGTAACTTATTAGTGGAGTTATATTCACGTTTTAGACAGTGAATAATCCTTTAAAACAAATTGTATAGAAATGCTGAAATTGGTTAACGAAGTATATTCACGTTTTGAATAGTGAATAATATATTAAAGAAATTGTTTTGGGATGTGATGTTTTTATATAGAATTAAAATGATCTAACGATATTTTAAAATGTATTAAGATTCGAAATCATAGACTTCAACATTCATTGTTGAAATAGACGTTTTCGAGAAATAGAAGGAAATAGTGGACTATAACACTGTTGTTATAGTAAATGATTTCCGAAAGGAAATGTTTGTATAGTATTGGGATTTATATATCTATTTTAATTTCGAATCCCTATACTAATGATTTTGGGTTGTCGTAATGATGTTTTACGCAACATTCGTTTTGGCCCAAATAAATATGTTTAAGAGAATGATTTCCTTAAAGAATGAAATATATACTTAATTTCGATTTGAGTATATTGAATATTTTCCAAGTATAGAAAATAAAAAGATATTGTGAATTACTTATAAATAAATAAGTATGGAAATGGTTTCCAATAAGAAATGAACGTTTTGAGAATTATCTTTTTAAGATAAATTGAAGGTGAATATTTGAAAACGATTTGAAATCGTATATTCACAGATATTTTGGAAATGTAAATTCAATATGGAATTTATAAATGAAATTGGGAAAATGGGTTTAAAAATAAATATTGATTTATTTTTGAAGTATTGAAAATATATGTCTTGTAAAGATATTTTTGGAAAATAAATAATTTGGAAAATTATTTGGAATCTGGTGATGTTGTGCATATCCATTGATAGTTCAATAACCGACTATCAATATTTACCTTTGAATAGGTATTTGTTGTGATTTGCTTGAATTTAAATGCCACACTTATTTTTAAATTATTGCGCTCGTTATTCGGATTACCCATTCCGAATAGTGATACGACGTAATGGATAACATTGATGACCGGTGTTGACGACAGGATATTTTTGAAAACGGAAGGATTACCATCGAATGTTTCTGCACCGAATGGCCCCGGTATAGAAATTCCATATGTGATGGGAAATCCGATCGGGATTGTGAATATCCGGATTGCAAGGACTTCTTTGTAAGTGCCTTCGGTTCTGTTCGATCCCGGAACAGACTTGTATGGATAGTATGCCTGACATTACAAATTGAGATATAAAGCTGATTTCTTTCAAATATATTTCTGTTGGTGGCGGAGAATTTATTCTCTTAGCTTAACACCCTTCTCTGAGACATACGAGCTCAGAGGTTATATAGTTGAAGGTTATCAGCCATATATTCCCAATTTGGTAATGTGACATGCTGAGTGTTGCTGTGAAATGATCATTGTTTGATCATTTGTGATATGATCATTTGTTTGATCGTTTATCTTTATGATCATTTCTATGATCATTTGTTGACCCAAAGCATAGCTTTTGTATAAAGAGTGGCTTTGTGGACGAGACTTCGTCGAGCCTCACACCCTGGAATGGTCAAAACAGGAAAGATGCGGCAAGGTTATGAGGGGTAGCTCCCTTTAGGGTATGTGCATTTCCTTCTGGAAAAGGGTGGTATCATGGTATGGAGCCCAGATACTTACTCATGTTGAAACACTTATTATTTGGTGTGATGTTGATGACGAGCGCTCGGTTAAAGGTCCCAAAGGACCGGGGGATGGCATACTCGTGTCAGTAGTTACCCAGTTAGGGGTAACCCGGCCTTGTGTTGGCAGAGATCCGGTTTGGTTCTCGGGGACGTCCTTCCAGAGGCGTTCTCATGTGGCAATGGAAAGTTTCTTGGCCTGACCATTTGTTGGAAATCCAAAGAAACAATACGATCTTGTACGGTTTTAGTTGTATAACCTGCTATGGAATGTGGCGGTAACCTGCTATTGAACATAGTAGCTATAGTAGGCATAAGTGCGAAATGTCTATGCTGGCTAAGATTTATATTCTACTTTCGAAATATTTTTCCTACACTATGCACTAGTAATAATATCAAATGTTTCTTTTTAATGCGTATCAAGCATCTTTGACTATCATAAGGAGAAATCTCCTCCGATTCTGCGTTTGCATGTGTGTGTGTGCGGGAGGCCTTATGGTAGTCTTATTTTTAAAAGCATAGCGAATTGACTTTAAAAAT
This sequence comes from Allium cepa, assembly GCA_030765085.1. Lineage (NCBI taxonomy): Eukaryota > Viridiplantae > Streptophyta > Magnoliopsida > Asparagales > Amaryllidaceae > Allium > Allium cepa. The sequence goes on along the minus strand of CM060941.1, from coordinate 761,336,739 downwards.
ATTCCTCTATTTTTGATTTTAAAGATAAATAAACTATTTTGAGTTCCCACACCAGTCACATGACTGACTCGGAGTTTATTGTTTTCCTTCCTAAACTCTGGGTGCCCACCAATTTCCACACGGGCAGTCAAGAGTTAAGGTTTATCAGGATATTCTGGAATAAAGGAGTTGCTGGAGGCAAGATGGATGGCATGGCGTATTTACTAGTATATAGTATTTCCTTTACGCTGTTTGTTGTTGTACACTCTTATGATATGATGTAATGTAATGTAATGTAATGTAATGTAATAACTGATATAGTTCTTTGTTTAAAGATTATTCATTCGTTTATTATATGTTGTTCCGCTGCGAATTGTGAGATTCTGATGTTGCTTTGTTGTTTTCTGTACCGTTCCATTTTCTTCTATCTTTTCTCTCTTCTTCTACCTCTTTCTTTTTCTTTTCTTCTTCTTAAAACCCTCAGTATTCGGTTTTCTGGCATCCGACTGATCGGCATTCGATAGAGTGGACGTATTGATGTCGATATTCGGGAGTCGAAGAATCGGGTCCTGACAATGTGGTATCAGGGCATATGGTTAAGCGACAACCATGGCTCTGTTGGGTATTACTCATTAGAGATAGAGTCAGTAGTACTCTAGAATGAGTTTGAGTGTAATAATAGATATGAGCGCGTATTTGTTAGTGAATATAAAATTGTTTTTGAATCGGGTAAATAAGATAATTTTGCCCAAAACTATTTTTGATAGAGAAGAAATGATTTTCTATGAATTATTATAGTATATGGTTGCATGATTGTTAGGAAGTAATAATATTAAATTATTATCATTAGTATATGGAATTAAATAAGAAATAAATTGAAATTCCCTTTGTTAGTAATTAAGTAATATGAATTAGCAAATGAAAGTTAATCGTTAGAATTCAATATTTAGAATTGAGAATTGAATTCGAATGGAATTTAAATTATGAATTGAATTCAAATGAAACTGAAATGTAAAATTGAATGAAAATGGATGTGTAACTTCAATAGTGAAGTAAAAAAATGTATAAGAAGCATATATTGGAAATTTTGTAATGGAATTGGCAAAATGGTTTGAATGTTGGAATTGGATATTATGGCTAGCAGGATATACAGGTGTATTAAAAGAAATGGAATTGAGATTTTGATTTCGAAGATAAAAATTGAATTGCTCGACAAAAAGGCATGTATTTCAATTTCAGTATGAAATTTGGTGATTTTCTTCTCCAGCCACTTGGCTTTCTCTTTTCTTTTTGATTCTGAGGGGCCGTGGTGCCATTTTGTAGTCGTACCGAGCTAGCCGCGCAAAGGAGATGCTGGCGAAATTTTTCGAAAATTTAGAATGTTAGAAAAATTTTCAGAAATTTTGGAAAGTTTGAAATTTGAATTTGAATATAATTGAAGTTGGAAAGCTAGTTGAAATGATAATGAATCTCTAATAAAAAGATTTGTTTTAGAAAGTTGATAAAACTATTTGGATTGTGAAAAATAATAATCGAGATAAGAGCATTCTTCTTAACATGTAATTTCAGGACGAAATTCTTTTAAGGGGGGAAGATTGTAACGACCCAGAATTTTGAACAATTTAATTTGAAATATTTAATTTATTTTAAATATTTGAATGATAGTTTGACTTGAATTTCAAATTATCAGAATGAATTTGGCGATTAAATTTTAGAATTTAATCTATTGAAAGTTGAATATAAATTTGAATCTTCAATTTTAAGCTGATTTAAATTATTTCAAAGGCTTGTAAAATTCATATTGATAATACTGAAGATTATAGAAGCTTCAGAATTGAATTTGAAAGTGAATTGTTCAGTTTTGAAATTTTAATCGTTTGAATCGATATTTAAAAAAACCGTCCGAGGCACAGTCTCGGAATTCGACGAAACCACTTCCATTGGGTCCGTAATATTGAATTATTATTGGATTTCAAATTTCGTATTTTTCTGAGTTGATATGTGAGCACACGGCGAGTAAACGCGTTGAAATTTTCAACGAATTCAATTTAAATTTAAATTTGGTCACATCAGCACTTTTGGCCTCAACTCAAAACACTATAGAGGTAAGGTAAGCACGTTAATATCAACGACCTTTTCTCTGCAAAATCATGTAATCCTGTCTTCCCCCCTCTCTTTTTAAATCATCACGCAACACAGTTTTTAAAATAAAATCAAAAGAAGAAAAATGGCCGATCAAAAGAAATCTCCTTCTCCTCTATAAATCGAATCTCCTTCTCCCATTGCTTATCGAAGTACAACAGAATTCAATTCAGAATCTCTTTCAAAAAAATGGTGGCCGAGCTTCATTTTTTAATCGCTAAATATAAAAAAAAGGGAAAGGAGGGTATCGCGATGGGTGTGGCAGCAGTAGCTCGCGGCGAGCTCGATTGCAAGGCGAGTGGCGATCACGAACTGGGGTGTTCGAATTTTTTTTGGGTCACGGTCAATCGCGGTGCCGCGCGATTCGAGGAGGAGGGGCGACTGGCGGTTAGGGTTCAAGTGAGGGATGATGGAGTTGGGTTCAGTGCATCAACGCGCCTCCGTAGATCAAGTGTGGCACAGTGCGATGGGGTTTTCGAGGTGCGACGAGGTGAGGCAAGTCGCGTGGTCTCTGGGATTGAGGTCGAGCATATTTGGGGAAAATAGATGGGAGCAGTAAGTCTTTAAAACCATTTATTCATTTAATTTATCTATATGTATGTATGTTAAATATACAGTGAAACTTGTATAGTGAGGTATATTGATTTTTATTTTTATTTTTGATTTAATTTAATAAACATTTATATATGTAGAGAAAAATTAGACAAACAGAAATTAGTTTAAAAGGAAAAATTTGTTCAAAAAATATATATTAGATAAATTAAAAGTGTTAATTAATTTCCATTGAAAAGAAATTGATTTTTCGATTGTCTCGAATATTAATATATTATAAAGATAGTTTTATTTAATGAAACTTAATTGAATTTTTACAAGAGGTTATTTCATTTAATTTAGTTCTAAAAGTAAATTTTTAGTTAAATATTTTATTAAAGAAAAATTAGTTTGAAACGAAAGCATTAGTTAATTAAGTTATTAAATGGTAAGTGATTTTTCACTCAGTTCAAATATTCTATTTAAAAGGAAATTTATTTATAACAAATTTAATAGTTAAAACCAAAATTTGTTAGTTGATTTAATTTATAAAAAGGAAATTTAGTTAAAATAAATTTATTTAAGAAGAAATTGGTTTAAATAAAACTATTGATTAATTTAACAATCAAGAACGAAAATTGGTTATTGATTGGTTCGAATATTAATTAATTGTATAAATATTTATACAAGGTCTAAAATGGCGAAAATGAGTCAAGATGGAAATGGATTGCTAATAGAAGCAAAGGTGAGAACTTCTCACTCAAAAATTTAAAGTTGGATTTGCAGTTATTTATTGATTGCTATTTGGTTGTGATATTAGATATAGTAGGATATATCTATATATATAGCAATATCTATATATTGGCATATGTATATATTGCAGTTGATTGATTTCCCGCATTGTATAGCTGATGAGACCCTATTGCGCCGCCTATTAAGCGGATAATATTTTATAAATCCCATATACCGTGATATCCCGTCTTGAAACGGGATTGGTATTGTGCTAATGTCTGTGGATGCAGGGAAACAGGTTGGAGGGATCCAACTGGATTCCTCACAAATATTTATTTGATTCAGATATTGTGATATTTGATTGTTTATCATATCGATATATGATATTTAAAAGTCGTGATTGACTATTTGATGTGTTGCATCATCAGATCCAATTTTGAAGTTTAAAAATAACGATTTTGATTTTAAGGGATTTATAAAGTGATTTTTGAAAGTATACGTTTATAAAATATTTTTGGAATTAATTCATCTTAAATAAATAAACGATATAAATCTTAATGTTATAAAATCATGATTTTTGAGAAATACTGTTAAAAGTTGATTTTTGAGAATATGGGATTAATGATTTTATAAAATAGTTTAAATTGGGATTTTTGAATTTATTATAAATAGTTTAAAATAGGATTTATGAAATTTGATTTTTTTATAAATCAAAAATGATGAAATGATAAAAGAGTTTAAAGACGTTTTAAAAGAATAATATAAATTGATCTATATAAAAGATTTATAAATTGATATTTATAAATTAAAAATATTTGGAATTGTAAAACGAGCTGTGTTAGAATGAATTGTGAATGAATTTCATAAATGAATGAAATCTATTGGATTATAATGGTGAAGTTATAAATGGAATTTTATAAACAGTAGGTTTATAAAATTTGTAAAGTTATTTAAAAGAATAGATTTTGGATAAATAAATGAATCTTATAAGTTATAAGATTTATAATTTGGGAAGTTAAAAGAACAATTTTGTAAACAAATAAATTATAAGCATTTTATCGACTTTCGGTATATAATTGAGTTATAAATCGAATAGGTTAATAAAGGAAATTTATAAGAGGAAGTGTTATAAAATAAATAGAAATGGAATTTATAAACATTGTTTTATACATCCGCAACGACTTATTTTGATAAGTAAATTGTTGTAACTTATTAATGGAGTTATATTCACGTTTTAGACAGTGAATAATCCTTTAAAACAAATTGTATAGAAATGATAAAATTGGTTAACGAAGTATATTCACGTTTTGAACAGTGAATAATATATTAAAGAAATTGTTTTGGGATGTGATGTTTTTAAATAGAATTAAAATGATCTAACGATATTTTAAAATGTGTTAAGATTCGAAATCATAGATTTCAACATTCATTGTTGAAATAGACGTTTTCGAGAAATAGAAGGAAATAGTGGACTATAACACTGTTGTTATAGTAAATGATTTTCGAAAGGAAATGTTTGTATGGTATTGGGATTTATATATCTATTTTAATTTCGAATCCCTATACTAATGATTTTGGGTTGTCGTAACGATGTTTTACGCAACATTCGTTTTGGCCCAAATAAATATGTTTAAGAGAATGATTTCCTTAAAGAATGAAATATATACTTAATTTCGATTTGAGTATATTGAATATTTTCCAAGTATAGAAAACAAAACGATATTGTGAATTACTTATAAATAAATAAGTATGGAAATGGTTTCCAATAAGAAATGAACGTTTTGAGAATTATCTTTTTAAGATAAATTGAAAGTGACTATTTGAAAACGATTTGAAATCGTATATTCACAGATATTTTGGAAATGTAAATTCAATATGGAATTTATAAATGAAATTGGGAAAATGGGTTTAAAAATAAATATTGATTTATTTTTGAAGTATTGAAAATATATGTCTTGTAAAGATATTTTTGAAAAATAAATAATTTGAAAAATTATTTGGAATCTGGTGATGTTGTGCATATTCATTGATAGTTCAATAATCGACTATCAATATTTACCTTTGAATAGGTATTTGTTGTGATTTGCTTGAATTTGAATGCCGCACTTATTTTTAAATTATTGCACTCGTTATTCGGATTACCCATTCCGAATAGTGATACGACGTAATGGATAGCATTGATGACCGGTGTTGAAGACATGATATTTTTGAAAACGGAAGGATTACCATCGAATGTTTCTGCACCGAATGGCCCCGGTATAGAAATTCCATATGTGATGGGAAATCCGATCGAGATTGTGAATATCCGGATTGCAAGGGTAAGTGCCTTCGGTTTTGTTCGATCCCGGAACAGACTTGTACGGATAGTATGCCTGACATTACAAATTGAGATATAAAGCTGATTTCTTTCAAATATATTTCTGTTGGTGGCGGAGAATTTATTCTCTTAGCTTAACACCCTTCTCTGAGACATACAAGCTCAGAGGTTATATAGTTGAAGGTTATCAGCAATATATTCCCAATTTGGTAATGTGACATGCTGAGTGTTGCTGTGAAATGATCATTGTTTGATCATTTGTGATATGATCATTTGTTTGATCATTTATCCTTATGATCATTTCTATGATAATTTGTTGACCCAAAGCACAGCTTTTGTATAAAGCGTGGCTTTGTGGACGAGACTTCGTCGAGCCTCACACCCCGGAATGGTTAAAACAGGAAAGATGCGGCAATGTTATGAGGGGTAGCTCCCTTTAGGGTATGTGCATTTCCTTCTGGAAAAGGGTGGTATCATGGTATGGAGCCCAGATACTTACTCATGTTGAAACACTTATTATTTGGTGTGATGTTGATGACGAGCGTTCGGTTAAAGGTCCCAAAGGACCGGGGGATGACATACTCGTGTCAGTAGTTACCCAGTTAGGGGTAACCCGGCCTTGTGTTGGCAGAGATCCGGTTTGGTTCTCGGGGACGTCCTTCCAGAGGCGTTCTCATGTGGCAATGGGAAGTTCCTTGGCCTGACCATTTGTTGGAAATCCAAAGAAACAATACGATCTTGTACGGTTTTAGTTGTATAACCTGCTATGGAATGTGGCAGTAACCTGCTATTGAACATAGTAGCTATAGTAGGCATAAGTGCGAAGTGTCTATGCTGGCTAAGATTTATATTCTACTTTCGAAATATTTTTCCTACACTATGCACTAGTAATAATATCAAATGTTTCTTTTTAATGCGTATCAAGCATCTTTGACTATCATAAGGAGAAATCTCCTTTGATTCTGCGTTTGCATGTGTGTGTGTGCGGGAGGCCTTATGGTAGTCTCATTTTTAAAAGCATAGCGAATTGACTTGAAAAATATTCCTCTATTTTTGATTTTAAAGATAAATAAACTGTTTTGAGTTCCCACACCAGTCACATGACTGACTCGGAGTTTATTGTTTTCCTTCCTAAACTCTGGGTGCCCACCAATTTCCACACGGGCAGTCAAGAGTTAAGGTTTATCAGGATATTTTGGAATAAAGGAGTTGCTGGAGGCAAGATGGATGACATGGCGTATTTACTAGTATGTAGTATTTCCTTTCCGTTGTTTGTTGTTGTACACTCTGATGATATGATGTAATGTAATGTAATGTAATAACTGATATAGTTCTTTGTTTAAAGATTATTCATTCATTTATTATATGTTGTTCCGCTGCGAATTGTGAGATTCTGATGTTGCTCTGTTGTTTTCTGTCCCGTTCCATTTTCTTCTATCTTTTCTCTCTTCTTCTACCTCTTTCGTTTTCTTTTCTTCTTCTTAAAACCCTCAGTGTTCGGTTTTCCGGCATCCGACTGATCGACATTCGATACAGTGGACGTATTGATGTCGATATTCGGGAGTCGAAGAATCGGGTCCTGACATTTAGCATCCCTGACTATCGCATGTCTAGCCCAAAAGCTACAACATGTCAAAGGTATCGCAACTCCAAGATATCGCATGCCAATGATACTACAACCCAAAGCTATCACATAGCAAAGCTACCATAACCTAATGTTATAACATGGCTAAGCTACCATTACCCAATGTTATTGCGAGTCAAATTCAAAAGCTATCGCATGTCAGCCTTATCGCAAGTCAAACTGATTGCATGCCAAACCTATCATCGACCAAAACTATCGCATGTCATAACTTAATGCCATCGAAGGTCATGCTATCACATACCAAAGGTTATATTTATCATAAATTACGTTGAATTACTGTTCAACGTTTGATAGCAGTCGATGATCAAGACTTTTCGACTATCGGATGTGTGAGTTGATATTAGCTATCACATACTATCCTTTTTAAAACTATCAAATGTCCACATTTGCGGTTATCGTAGGCCTAAACAGACCATCGTAAGTCACAATGGTATATCCGTAGTTAAGTGAAAATGATATTTTTTTCATAATGAAGTAGCAACTTTTAACTTAACTTGCACAGCTATCATTTATTCATTGCTTTCTTCTACTCTACATGGTATTCACTAAGCAACACAAGCATTTAGCCGCTTTAATTAATCTTCTCCTTAATTATTTTTTATTAATTAAGGCAATAATTTTTTTAACCATATAATTCATAAAATTCAACATGTAATGGGAAAACTCCCAAGAATTCACCAATATTCCAAAACATCTTCTACCTCTAGTAAAAATGTCTTTGATTTTAATATTTTTAAATATTAATTTATATTCGAACCAACCATTTTCCACTTAGAAAATTCATTAATTAAATTAATGCTTCACCCAAAAATTAGAAAATAAAAAACAATACACATTTTAATATTAAAAAATCTCATTAAAATTTGTGATATTTGGAGAAGATTAAATTATGCTTTACCCAAAAACATGATCAAATTTTATTCAATCAATTCATTTAACACATAAAATTTCATTTAAAATCATTAAAACATTTTTAACCACATTTAAAATATCCAAACAACATCAAATCCAAACCCAAATGGGTTTGGAAGGATCTTAGAGATTGTTTTACCCACCTAAATTAGAAAAGCTTAATTAAAATCTTATTTTTTTCCCTTTAGAATGAAAGCCTTATTTTTCGTTTTGATTTCCTCTTTCTTCCCTTAAAAAAGATTTCCGGCTTATTGTCTTTTTCTTATTTTTGTTTTAAGAATGAATGTGAAGGAAAAGAAGGATGTGGTTAAGAGTATATATTAATGATTTTCGGTTGAGTTAAATCCGTTTTTCCTAATTTCATTAATTCATTTCCTTTGATACAAGATTCTTATTCAAAATTCATTTATTCCTATCTTTCATGGCTAAATTTAATCACACTAATCACATTTATCTCATTCAACTAATGTTTAAGTGTTCCATACCTAATTGATAAAAGTTTCTTTAAGTGATTTTCTCAATTAAATTATTTTAATTGTTACATAGAAAATTATTATGATTAATTTAATTTCCTATATTATGGCACTTCATAATATGGGTATTATGGTCTCCCCTCCTTGTAGGAGTTTCATCATTAAAATTCAGATAGGAAAGAATATTAATTACACTAACACCCAGATAGTGAAAAGTCATCATATAAGTATACACAAGTACAAAAACTACGCTAGCACTATACTAGCGTAAACCATCAATAATTTGACAAAAGTACATTGGTGCAATTACTAATATATAACTGTTTCATAACATACATATACTATGTCACTATTAGCACATATAATACACAAATAAAACACACCTCTATAAATATGAATGTCTATAACAATTCAATATTCCTAATCCTATTCTCTGCCTCTCAGGTACAATCGTCTTTATCGTCATTCTATTAGATGCAAACAAGTTTAACAACTTTGTCTCTCAACTCCTTCGTATCATGACCTACTCTCTATTTCGATCATCTAACATAAGTCAAATCAAGTTCTATAGATAAGTCCACAATCGTTCTCGGTTCCACTTACATGTTAGGGTCATGCACACATTTCTTTAAATGCGATATGTGAAAAATATTATGCACGCCTATCAAATGACTTGGTAACTTAACTCTGTATGCGGGAGTACCTAATCATCTCTGTGGAGTATACGTCTTGTTTGACGATAACACAGCGGGTTTACATTTGATTTTGTTTTAGAAAGTGTTACACGTAAAATATCAGTAAGCACAATTTGTTTTTCAATCAATTTGTCGTAATATCGTCCATTGAATGTGATGTGGATATTATATATGGTATATTAGAAAAATTATCGATGATTTTATTTAACAAATATATATACATACACTTATATTTGATTTTATTTTAGAATATGTTACATTTAAAATATCGTCAAAGCATAATGCTGTTATTCGATCCACTTGTTATTTATTATTTTTTAATCAACGCATCATATATCAAACACATCTATTTTTTATCTGCAAAAATAATATATGTTTGCTATTATGCTAAAAATACTTTTGAGATATTACAATATTTTTTATATTAATAAACTATATTATATTTAATGTGTTTTTTTAGTGCTGTGTATTTACAGCATAACAAGATTGTTTTAAATTTTTAAGCCACGATCATCTGCATTTCATATAAACAATACAATGTCAAGGGATGCGTTCAAAAAAAAATACAAAAGAAAGAATCAATTATATTATTCTCTTTGGACCTCGAATAAAATATTTTCAAATTTATAAAGTGGAGAATCAGTGTTTTATATTATGAGATTAATATTGATTTGAGAATATAAATCCAAAGGAAAATATATACTAAAATATCATCGAGGAAAGTTATTTAAACAAGGAGGAAAAATATCTTATATAATATCTATTTTCAAATGACAAATTCAAAGTATACAAATATCCTAAAATCATCTCTTGTCTTGCTGTTTCTCCTCTACTCATATTATCTCGCTCAAATAACTCTATATAAATTCTCATATCTCATTCTTTATTCTTATCAGATTACAATATCAACTTTTAATAGCAACAATGTAGAAATTCATCAAGCATTCAATCCAATAAAAATTCAATTTAGTTATAAGTTCATTTTTAAGCATCAACATCTCAAAAATATTGGTGTTTAGTTTCCCACCAAACATCACCTCCAAATAAAATTTATTCAATCAATTCAGATTAAGAAAAACGTAGCAAGAAGCTATCATAGAACTTCAAGTATGGAAGAAGCGAAGCATATATCGGATTCAACATCTCATCCTATGTCCAACCAACATCTTTGGAGTCAAACATTATCATCGAGTAATATCACCATGCCAAACTTGTCACCAAGCACACCATTGACCTAACTTCATCAAATAGCAACAATTCAAAAGTCTTAACACAAGCATCTCATAACAACATCTGCTAAACCATCCTTAACAAACAACAGTGTCACTAGGAAGCACAACATCAAATATTAGCCAAGCAATAATCGGCGATTCAAAAATTGCTCATAGCTAAGACAGTCGAACCAATAACGGTCAACTCAAGATCTGTGAAAATCCTCTAATAGTAACAACATGTTACATCATTCATGTATTCTAGGCGACACTCTTTGTAATCGATAATGTCACGACGACCTCACCGTAGAATGTCCTGAAACTCAAACGATATCCAAGAATTGGATGACACAGTAGAAAGCAACTACATCATCACTTCTCATCATTAGCCAACAACAGCACCTTTTCAGGCATTACAGTGCGATTGATCATAAGAGAAGAACCGCAACTTGAATCACGAGCCACGAGAGGCAAAAGTGAGGTTAGGCAAAAAATTTTCGAGGAGGGTATTTTGGCATTTCTTAAAGTCAGAAAAAGAAAAAAAAATTACTTCTGAACTGAATCAATTTCTTTAAATTTGAAACAAGCTGTGGCCAAATTTAAAGAAGAAAAGGCGACAAATTTGAATAGCACGTGAGAATGAGCAAAAATGAGATTACTTTTCTCCTACATCCCTACATTTTTGATATTTCCAAACTTGTAGATTTTGGGGTATTTTAATACTTGTTATTTTAATTTTTGTCCAACATTTTGATATATAAATTTAATAAAATTGATGCTAGTTAATTGGAGCTCATGGCACAATTTTTTATTCATACAATAACTTTTAAATAAACAATTATAAGTAGCTTAAAAATCGAACGAAATTAATTATTGAGATTGTTAGAAGATTATTTTTGAAATCTGAAAATTATGTATTGTTATTAAATCAAATTTGTAATTAGTTTATAATTATTTTAATATATATAGTTTTAGTTTCTAGTTAAATAAATAATGCATTAATATTTAAATATATAATTAATATAAATATGTATTAGAATAAAGTAAAATTTGCTGCCAAATTAATTGTGCAAAACTAAAATTTTAGAGATTTTAAAATAATTGTTTTATGAATTTTATCTTTAGGATATAATTAAAATCATATATAATATTTTTGTAACAGTTGGGATTTTCGACCCTCGAAAATCAAAACTAATACGTTCATTGTATTGCATGTCGAACAACGGAATGTCGAAAGACCCAAATGTCAGGGAAAAAGAATAAGGAAGGAAAGAAGAAAGGAGAAAGTAGAGAAAAATAAAAAAAATGACAATATAGAGTCTCACAACAGAACGAATAGTCTATAATATATAATAAATCTTTACACAAAAACAAAACTGCAATATATGTATATACAAACATCAATCAAAGGACGCTAATATATTTCGGCCCGGATAGTTATAACAACCTGTCCTCATAATTGTTGATAAATACAACAATGAATATAGCAGAAAAATAACCATATATGTGAATACGTCTCTGGGCCTCCAGCTTGTCTTCTGTAACTCCATACATCCAAACTAAATCTGTAATATGCTCAGTCTGGCCCGAGTATTATAATAAAATAACCTCCGAGTAAGTCTGATAAACCAGCATGAGAAAAACACCCAACTGGATTTTTAAGTTGTAAAAACCTTTGAAATCAACGGTATCTCGTAAGACCACACCACACATAAACACGGACGGGTTTCTACCTTATGATAACCAAACCATTTCATTTGAAATTCTTTGATATTATAATAGTTCCTAAGATGCAAATACTTATACATTATGGCCGAAATTGTTACATTAATTAAATTCCAGCAATCTCACAGCGAAATGAAAAATCTATAATATATAATAAATCTTTACACAAAAACAAACTGTAATATATGTATATGCAGACATCAATCAGAGTACCCTAACATATTTCAGCGCGGACAGTTATAACAACCTATCCTCACAGTTGTTGATAAATACAATAATGAATATAACAGAAAAATAACCATATACGTGAATACATTTTTGGGCTTCTAGCTTGTCTCCTATAACTCCATGCATCCAAACTAAATCTGCAATATGCCCAGTCTGACCCGATCAGTATAATAAAATAACACCCGAGTCAGTCTGGTAAACCAGCGTGAGAAAAACACCAACTGGATTTTTAAGTTGTAAAAACCTTTCAAATCAATAATATCTCGTAAGACCACACCACACATAATCAAGGATGGGTTTCTACGTTATGATAACCAAACCATTTCATTTGAAATTCTTTGATATTATAATAGTGCCTAAGAAACAAATACTTACTCATCATGGCCAAAATTGTTACATTAATTAAATTCAAGCACAATAGGTTTACAACTAAAACCATAAAGGCACGTATTAAAAAATGGATTCCATAGAATGACTAAGCTAATGGGGTATAGCCCATCATGGTACACCTTTAGGTAAAATAACACCAAGGACCACGCCAAGATCCCCTACCAACATAGGAGCAGCCTACCACTTGACTAGTAGAACAAAGTATGATCACCCTTTTGTTAATGGGCCCTAAAGCATAAAAATGAGAGACAATACCGACTCTCGATAGGAATGATCATACCCTACTTGGGGGCGACCCACTTACCCATGCTGTATCTCCCCTATTTTAGTCGTTATAGGTTAATGAGGCTTGAGGCTACGTTTCACCTTTCATATAGCACTTCCCACTTGGAATGCTAACACCGCCCTTTAAGAAACAATGCAATTCCAGCATTCATCCATACATGTTCATTTAGGATGGAATGAAACCGAAGGCACCACTTCTGTAACGACTGGGTATTTCAAACCATTCAAATCGACAATCATCCACTCATGTCCGACTTGAATTGCTCAAAACAACATATTGTTAATTTATACTTCACATAACTCAGCATATACAGTAAATAAATCAATCACAGAATCACAGACATAGAGTAATATAACAATAAGCAGCAGGATAGATAAATAGTAGTTCATGAAGCTACTATATAAACATTAGAGTTTAAAGCAAAATACAACAGAAATCTCAAATACAGAGTAGTCTAAAATAAAAAAGTAACTACAAGACTGAAAAGAATAACTGGAAACAACTGAAAGCCGACTAGATATAAAATAGACCTTCAAGCAAAGCTCCCAGTGCCAAAGGTGAGTCTCAAATGCTATGTCACTCAGTCTGAGCCGAGCATAAAGCAAAACACAAAACACTCGAGTCAGAATTAACATTCTTATATTTAAATTCAACGAAACTGAAATCTTAACTGAAATACAAATAATATAAAGGATGTTTGGGATACCCATCCTCTAAGGATCCATGGAACTATCTACTATGTAATAATATACGCTATTACAATATGTCTATCAGTAAATTAAAGTATAAAAATAGCACTAAGGCGTTACCCATATTCTCCTTAACACATTTTATATAATGCCTTAGTCTATACAGTGCTGTAAACTCCACCCGCATGTGCGCTATTGGGGAGCCTCCACGGGTACGACACAAACCAAACTCGTAGAAGGCACAATAAGGCATGTGATAAGGCACGCGAGGCATAGCCCAGGGTAGGATTCTACCATTTTGCAGATCCAAACTGGTGGTAACGCATAGCAGCTACCACCACCCATCTTGAGACACATTCTCAAATCAAAGGTGCACCCAATCAAATCACAAATTAAAAGAATGGTATCGAAGAAATGTGCCCATTCGAAAGGAATGACCTTACTTGGCCCAGCGTGGCTCTTGTTTTAGCCATATCAAGCTGACTCACGGGAGTCAGGGCTACGCTAAAACCTCATATAGAATCTGTTAGACTCTCGATTTTGATTATAACAACTATATAAAATGTTATGTGTGTATTAAACCATCTTTGTAGGAGATTTATTGCAGATTCATCTACAGATGTTTATAGCTGTATATTATGTGTCTAGAGTTTATATATTGCTTAGAAAATTTGTTAAAATCTCTCCTTACATGATATATATATATATATATATATATATATATATATAAATATATATACACACATGCACACACATGCTCATACATGCACAAAACAACAAACTCAGACATCTGAAACAATTCATTCAGACGTTTGAGTACTGAAATAAGAATATTGTTTTCACAATATTCAGACGTCTGAACTAAAATATTCAGACGTCTGATTGAGGTCAAAAATGAACTATTTCGTTTCTGTTTGCGTTTTCAATCTAATTCAGAAGTCCGAATTTTTTATTCAGACGTCTGAATATCCCCAACTGCCATTTTCTTGAAAAGTCACTTCTCTTCACAAATAGAAACATTCTTTTAAATCACCAGTTGCATCCATTCTTTTCAGTACAACTTTTCCTTTAAAGATGCAACTCTTTATATACTATAAATAGATTATAAAATTCAACAAACAAATCATCGAATTTACTTTCAGCAATCTTGAATTTCATCTATTCTCAAACTTTCAAATTGCATTCAAATTACTTGCATACTTTGATCTTTTGATCACTTTATCTTCCATAATTCTCAAAGCACATCACTACATATCATTAAGGAGAAGATTATAGGAAGATTGTACTCAGTTGACTTATCCTGTTGTTTAAGAACACACTACGGTTAGATATCTTTGTTATTTATATTAAAGTCCTATTCGGTTGCTTAGGCGGGTGAAGTCTTGTTCGGTTGCTCAGGCAGTGTAAACCTGTTCCTCCGGGTTAAGTGAGAGTTGTTGTAGTTGAAATTCCAGAAGGAGTCTGGGACTGGATGTAGAACGGGAAGTTCGAACCAGTATAAAAATTCCTGGCGTGCTTGTTGTATTTTTATTTACTTTGCTATTATCATCTGTTTCTGCATTTAGATTTAGTTATATTCCATATTAGTCGATCCTAAGTAATAACTTGCATTATTAAGTTACTTTCAGAATCATCATCAACCCATCCTACTTTGTTTTGGAATCTCCACCACGTACACAGTTGTTAAAGTGGTTTCCGGTATTGGCAGAGAGTGACAATATCCGATCACGATCTCTATAAAACCAAACGCCTATTTCACACCATGGCCATTCAAATAGTTCATACTTCATATCAAACTATCATATTCATTTCGAAACCATATCAATTCGATATCATTATTCACTTTAAATAATATTCATTTCCAGAATAGTAACACTTTCAGAAATAATAACACTTTCGAAATCATAAGACTTTTGATATCATAACACGTGTATTGTAATCATACCACTTTCGAAATCATAATACTTTCGTAATCATAACAGTTCCAACTTAAACAGTTTAGATATTGAAATTAGTATATATATTAAAATAGTAATAAATTAAATTAGTTTATATATTAAAATAATTTATATATTAAAATAGTTATAAATTAAAAAAGTTTATATGGTAAAATAATTTATATATTAAAATAGTTATAAATTAAAATAATTTATATAAAGAGATTATACTAAAATTGTTTCCAAACTAGAATTGTTTCATCCAATTCCATAAATCGATTCAGATAAACTTAAATTTCAAAATTCAATTTAAATCAGTCCCAATTCAACACTTTCAATTTAAAAGGTTAAAGATTCAATTCAAATTCTCAATAAAACATTCCACTTTTATCGATTTCAAATCTTGGTTTGAACTATCTCTTCAACTCTAATAAGATTCAAAGTTTAAATATTCAAACATTTCAATATAAGTTTCATTTAGATCCCAACATTCAACTTTAATTTTTATTCAAATTGAAAAATATTCACTTAATCATTTTAATAACAATTAAATAAAATCTCAATTTATAAATTTAGTTCAATATTAAATATTCGGTCTTAATTTTATTTAAAATTGAGAATATTCATTTAATCCCTTTTTATCAAATCAAGTTATCAATCATACTTTTAAAATCTCAAAATCAACAAGTTCAAATCAATTCTTATTTAAATTCAGTTATTAACCAATTTAAATTCCTAGTCAACATTAATATATCTTCCCAACCTTTATTATTAAAGTAAAAAAAATCTATTTTTGAAACATTAATATAATTTAAATAAACACTTAAATATATTATAAACCAATTAAATTAAATTTTTTTAAATTAAATCTTACTATTAAATGTATTTTGTATTAAATATTATTTTATATATTTTTAAAATAATAAAATTATAAGAAAAATAATTAAAAATTATAATTTCAAAACTAACTTATAAATTTAAAATTTCCAAAACATTTAATTTTAAACTCTAAATTTTACACACATATCAAAATAAATTGTTTATATTACATTTTAAAAATCAATATTTAATAAAATCCATATATTTCCTTTCAAACTTCGACAACCATTTTTTTTTTCAAAATAGACCAATGTTGTCCGTATAAAATTTTCTATCCTACGGTCAAGTGATATCGATATTTATCATTTCAATCCTCAATAATTTAATATTTACGGTCTATATCATTTCAACCCGCAATCCCAGAATTTCAAAATGAATGAAAATCGCTTGGGTCTATCATTTCAACCCATAATGATTTTCTCTTAATCTATAATATTGTTCGGGTATGTATTATTTCAACCCATAGGGATTTCTAAACTAACAGGGAACTTGTAGAGTGAGAACAAATATGATAATAATATAAAATATCAACAACATGCATATATTATCGTTGATAAATTTAAATATAATATTTGCAACTGTTACGGTATCATTTGTCAATTAACACAAGTTAACAATTTTAAATGATAACATTTCATATTCAAAAATTAAATACCTAACAATTCTAATCTAACAACATATTTCAATCGTCATTTCAAATGAATTAAATTTACTAAATATAAGAATGTCAATCGTAAGTGATTGCTCACCTTTAGAGGCTAAAGAAAGCAGGACAAATCGAGAAGCTACGAAATGAATCACGAACTAGACAACCAACTAATTCAAATGACAAATTCCAAACTAGAGTAAGGTGGACTTGAGATTGATGAAACCACATATATATAATTTATATGAAATATATATATGTTATTATTTTTATTTTATATTTTGCTTCCTAAAATCAATATTCAAAATTTTAAAACACGTATTTAAAATAAAATCATTATATATGTTTTCAAGTTAATATTTAATTTAGACATTCACACACACATATATATTTCAAATTATTACTTCCTAAAAGACATATTTAAAAACAAAAATTTTATATTATCCTTGATAAATCAAAACACATAAAATAAAAACTTTATAATCTTTAATTCTGAAAACACGTTTATTCCTTATCAAACTATGTAAGCAACAAATACATAAACGCATATATATATATATATATATATATATATATATATATATATATATATGAACAAACATATAACCTATATTTAGAATAGTAGAAGAGAGGGGAATGGCGGTAATAGGCAGCAAGGTTGGTGAGGAGGTGCTGTTATGAAGTGGTCGAGATAGGTGGATAGCGAAGAACACAAGGCAAGGCTAGAAACTCGATCTCAAAAGGAAACAAATAGAGATATATTATATATCTTCTTTTTGTGAAGCAATGAGCATGCTCCCAAAGAATATAATCCCTAACTAGCTTACTGATCATCTCTTATATTTAGAGGTTGGCTGCAACCAAATATATATACACACACTATATGTATATATACTATTCCTATTTTTTTCCAATAAGAACAAAAGAAGGGAAATGAAAGGGTGCATGAGTCTGATCGAATGGGGTTTGAGGTACACGGCTGCTGGCGGTTGGGGTTGAGCTAAGGTCATTTAGGCTGGACATGGACATGTATGGCGAAGAGGAATGGTGGTTGGCTGAAGCTTCGACGCGAGGTAAAGGCTGTTTGCTATCGGTGAGGCTTCAATGGGGAACACAGTGCATCTTCGGTATGCCATGAGGTGTGCGAGGATGACGGCCAAGTGTGAGGAATGATATAGTGAGGAAGATGAGGCCAGAGGGAGGGGAGTCACGACGGTTTGGATGGCTGAAGGTGGGAGGTCGCTTGCGAGGGGCCTGCTGTTGGGTGGCGGACCAGGATGAGTCATGCGACGACCCGACTTTCTACCACTAGAAAATCACATCATCTTTAAGAAAGAAAGGGATAGAAAAGAGAAAAGATAGAGAAGAAGAAAGAAACAACATCAGAATCTAAACAGCGGAACGAATAAATTATATTAATCACATAATACTTTACATAGTATCATATACATCAGAGATACACAGCTAAAACAACACATACTAGACAGTTATAAACACCTGTCTAATTATACAACTCAAATCAACACAAAGACCACACTCATAGAACACACAGCGGAATACTCTATAGCTATACGCAGAAGCCTCCTGCTCCATTGCTCCTTCAGAATTCGTCAAGCCATCCTAAAATCCTAACCTGAATTCCCTTGCCTACTCGTAAAAATTTGAGTACCCAAGAGTTTAAGAAAAACAGAATAAACTCCGGGTCAGACATGGGTCTAGTGTGAGTAAACGGTTAAAGTTGCTTAACTTTAAAAATCTTTTGAAAGAAAAGGTATCACGTAAGACTTCCCACACATAAACATGGAAAAGTTTTTACCTTACGCTGACCAAAACATTTGATAGGAAATTCTATGATATTATAATAGTGTCTAGGGTTTTCAAATAAATATGAAATAGCCGAAATTGTTACATCTATTAAATTCCAGCTACTAGCCACAAAAGTGGGTAATACAATCAAAACCGTTGGCACTTATTGGATTTTGGATTCCATACAATGGCAGGGCTACTAGGGTACCGTCCGTCACAGTACGTGGCCTAGATCACTGTAACAACCTGCATATTTATCGATTTTATATTTAAATATTTTATCGTTCGTCGGATTTTGGTCCGAAAAGCTACTTTTTGCAAACAGTCGAATTAGGACTCAAGACCACTTCCATTGAGTTCAAAATGCCGTTTGCGACCTCTTTGAGTATAAGCTTGATATGTTTGGAGATAGTTGATTTTTGCTACTTTTTCCCACTTATGACTTTGGTTTGGACTCCACCCTTATTAGCTTAGCTCAACCCCTTCTCTTCATTACTTCATAATTTCCTGATACATTCAAGCTTCATCAAAAATGGGGGAAAAGAAAAAGAATTAGGAAATCCTAAGCCCTAGTTTCCATTAGCAAATCCATCTTCTTGCTCCAAACTCAAGTGAACCCATTGGTAAGCATCTCCTTCTTCTTCTCCAACTCATTCTCTCTTTGATTTCAGAAAATTCCTAAACCTAATTTAGGAAATGTTTCTCTTTTAAGCTTAGATCGAAGCTTCTTGAGTTGTTATTGAAGAGGAATTGATCTTAACTTGTTCTTAAAGCTTCTCCTTCATTGATTTGGGTTCAAAGGTGAGATTTTTATCTCACATCTTTGTCTATAATTATCTTCGATTGTTAGGTATGAATTCCTAACACTTATTCATGTGCAATTGATTTTGGTTTGGATTGATTTCGTGTATATTCCAATTTTTGGTGTTTTGGTCTAATTTATGAAAATCCTATTATGGATATTTGGACATTGATATTTGAGGCGTATCGAAGAACCGTTTAGGCTGGGTTGTCGTTCGACGTAATTCCTTAGTCATCACCATTTGCTCGTTCGATCGTTTCCGATATTTGTTTGGCCATTTTTGGCCTAGGTTCAGGGAATGCCCTGAACCCTTCATTCAGACGTCTGAAACGTAATATTCAGACGTCTGAATATTGTTCTGGGAAGATTTCTATTCCCAGATTCAGACGTCTGAATATATGGTTTCAGACGTCTGAATTGGTTCATTTGGAACCAGAAAGGAAATAGGCTAAAAAGTGCCTATTTCAGACATCTGGATTCAAGGATTCAGACGTCTGAATTCTGTCTTTGAAAAATATTTATTTTTCAGATTCAGACGTCTGAATCCTTGATTTCAGACGTCTGAATCAGCACTATTTTGCCTATTTGCCTATTCGCTTGAGAATTCCAATTTAAATCGATTCGTGATGATCCTATTTGTTGTTATCATTTATTTTGCCTTTGATGACTCCTATTTAGGGATTATTGAATATCCATTTCGATGGATTCTTTATCGGTTTCTTTGGATTTTATTCACGTCTTCGAATGTGAATTTTAGTGATTGATTGTTCCTACAATCTTCTTTGTGATTTGTCACTTTAAAAATATAAAGGTTTTCTATACTAGTAGTAAATAACAAAATTCTTTCATCAAAACGATTTCAACACTATTTTATTACAAAGCTCGTTTCTTAAACCGTTTTCCAATCTATTAGTATATATAAGCCTTTACCTCACTCGTATGAGAAATCTAATTAAACGACTTAGTAAAACAAGTGGTATGAAACGCTTGCGTTTACTTCGTCGGTTAATTCTTGGACTTGTTCGATTGAAACTCTTGTGACAATTTTCTAGTGGAGACCTACAATTTGTTCGTAAATATTTAAGTTAAGCTAGTGGTTATGGGACATGAAGCTAAGCTCATATATTTACTAGCTTACTGTAATCGACACTTCTCTTTGATCATGACGATCATTTTATGTTTTAGACTAGCATTGTGCAATGTCTTTGAGATTTGGTTCATCGGATGTCACGCTGTACGACGTCGTTGTTCCCTTTGATTGTGTTTTGGTTCATCGGATGTCACGCTGTACGACGTCGTTGTTCCCTTTGATTGTGTTTTGGTTCATCGGATGTCACGCTGTACGACGTCATTGTTCCCTTTGATTGTGTTTTGGTTCATCGGATGTCACGTTGTACGACGTCGTTGTTCCCTTTGATTGTGTTTTGGTTCATCGGATGTCACGCTGTACGACGTCGTTGTTCCCTTTGATTGTGTTTTGGTTCATCGGATGTCACGCTGTACGACGTCGTTGTTCCCTTTGATTGTGTTTTGGTTCATCGGATGTCACGCTGTACGACGTCGTTGTTCCCTTTGATTGTGTTTTGGTTCATCAGTTGTCACGCTGTACGACGTCGTTGTTCCCTTTGATTGCGATTTCTGGATTTCGTGTGTTGAATTCTGGAATTTGTGTTTCAGCAACTTTTACGATTGGCATGGATATATATGTCATTTATTGTGGCTTGGTGAATGAAATTAGGAGTATGACTTTTCCTTTGATTCTTGTGTAGATTTTGTGATGTTGATTAATCTCTTGTTGATTTTCAATTACTTATATATATCACAGCTTAGCATGGTGATTATTATACGTTTCGTCATATCTCTTATTCTATATCATTTCATCTGATATTTATAGCTAGACTGATCCGTTTATTATTTTCTTATTAAATAATACTCGGGTCAGACCGAGATGTTACAGGTGCTTCTGCTTGACTTTACATCCGGGATTACCTCCTTGACTTTTGGTTAACTACTTTAGTTTAGTAATTTTTGTTGTATACATTTGAAATACAAACCCTATGATGTATACTTACTCTTTTGTCTAGCACTTGTATCTATTCTTTTTGATGTGGTGGATCTTGTTTGACTACTACTCTGATGAACACTTTTATGTATTATATTCATATCTATTTCCGCCTGTGTGATATGAATTATCTGTGACTGATTTTTGTTATGTTTATTTCTATATTTGTTTCCGAAGACCTTTATAGCCACTGTGTAGTAGCTTTGAGTTTGTTTCAGTATGTCGGATTTCCTCTTGAGAAGAAAAGTTATATTTTTATCTGGCATATCGGTACTCGCACAAAGCAATTATACAGATGGTTGCTCCTCAACAGCCTTATTCTCCGTGCTAGTTGACAGCATTCACCGTAATGTTCTTGGCTAGCGTGGGTATAGAGGTGGGGCGTCACAGCTTGGTATCAGAGCCAAACTTCGGAACAATATGGAATATTATAACAAGGATCATCATCCTAAGTCTTTCTTAGGGGTTGTGCTTTAGGATTTTATTCGGGTCTTCGTACCATCCTATCCTACTTTCTTTTATGATTCCTTGTTTTATCTATCAAGATTGCTTGATATTTATTTTGAGAATAACTTTTCTCCTTCTTTCTTTCTTAAAGAAGAAGAATGGTAGGTCTAACCGACCCAGTGCGGGTCAATCTAGTGCCACTCCCCAAGATGGAGTATTCATGTCTGCTTAGCAGCTTTTAGATCTCGTGAAGAACGCCCAAGCAGCCGGACCCATTCCAGAGCCTACTCATCCTAGATCCAGTTTTGCACGCTTGTGCAGAGACTACACCGATTTGGGTGGAAGGCCATTCAAGGGATCCGAGAGTGTTATTGAAATTCAAGCTTGGCTCAAATCATGCGATCGCATCTTTTCTCGCATGAACCTTATTGACCTTCATCGAGTCCAAGTGGCTTCTAGCATGCTCCAAGAAAGAGCGTTAGATTGGTATGAGCTCTTGACTTTGGAAATTATCGAAGCGGATCTTACTTGGGAGAAATTCCAGGAAAGATTCGAATTGAAATTTGTGCCGGAGGCTGAAAAGTAACTTTGGCCCGGCGTTTTATTGACCTTGTTCAAGGTGAATCTTCTATGACACATTATGTCGCATCTTTCGAGTCACTTTCTAAATACGGGGTTGAGTATATTAATACCCCAATGAAGAAAAATCAAAGATTTGTCTATGGCTTGAATAAGAATCTTAAGAAGCCATTGCTTTTGAAACTTGAGGTTTCATTTGATCAGCTTATTGATATCGCTCTTCGTCTTGAAGAGGCCGATAGAGAAAGCGATATTGAAGTTGTGCGTGCCAAACAGAACTTCAACAACAACATGAAGAGGCCTATTAAATTCGAAGGCCCCAATCCCATCAAGAAAGGGAAGCAACAAACTCCGGTAGCAAAGTCTCCTATCTCTAGTCGTGGACGATGCTACAATTGTGGTTCCACGGACCACTATGCAAAGCAGTGCCCGAAAACTCTCTTTTGCCGATATTGCAAAAGTTCGGGTCATCTTATATCTACATGTCCCATTCTTCAAAGCAGGAGAGAGGGAGAGATGAATATTGTGCAAGCTCCTGGTAACACTTCTCGTGGTCAAGGTATTTTTCACTCAATCCTTGATGGCATTGTTTTATTTCGTGGTCTTCTTAGTTGAGTTCTTTTTGATATAGGTTCCATCTCACTATTTTATATCAAAAGAACTTGTTGATTCTTTTTCTTTAAAAATATTTTTGGGCTTAATGAGTTCTTTGAGAGTTGTGAATCCGGATGGTAGGTCCGCAACACTCAGTTTGCTTTTTATTGATGTCGAAATTATTTTATGAGATTTTTCTTTCCGAGCCGATAATTTTACTTAGGCTTCGGAATTGATTGTTTGTAAGGATCGGCTTAATCATTGTGAAGCCCATATCCTATTTTTCGAGTGGACTATTCATCTTCAACATTTTCAATCTGTTAAGCAGATTTCTATTTTTCCTTTATGATTTTGATTCCAACTTGATGGCATCATTTTATTCCTTAAGCCCACTTATAAGGAAAGTGTTATTTCTCTCATTCATGTAGTTAGAGAAATTTTCCTGTGTTTTTGAGATTGTCTTAGGATTATCACCTAAGTAATCTTTTGTGTGGTGCTAAGGTCTTTTCAGTTTGACCTTGCCACCGATTTTCATTTGGCTACGAGTCGCGTGAGTTAGCATTCCACTTACGCACTCCGCACTCGTTATGATTCTAATGAATGACTTATTTTGTCATTCAATTTGTCCAGCTTATTTCATCCATTTTATATATCAAATATTCTATGAATATTTCGATGAGACCATTCTTTTATTTATTGATTTTTGGATGAAAATAGCAATTTAAAATTTTGCAAAATCTTTTTCATAAGATTTATTTAGAAGTATAACCGGATTTTTGTTCTTAAAATGAACAAAGAATATTCTTAGAAGTTTTTGAGAAACTTACTTATCCTAAAGAATACGATTTTGTGATTGTATTGCCCATTTAGTGTTTTAAGAATTTTGGTCGATGCGCTTGATCAACGTTATCGATAGGAATTTCCTAAACGCTTTGCTGAGACAATCAGACACAGTATATTGACTTGAAAATAGTAAATTTTTCTAGAAAGATTATTACATAATGATAAATGTAATTTTGAAAGTTTTAACTTTTCAGGAAAGAAGATTATTTAAAAGAAGTTCTTTCTTTTCGATACTCTTGTTCTTGTGATTCCCGAGGGGGAACCAAGACTTTATCTTTTGTACCAATGCTTATCGTATTGGTTTGGATGCCGTTCTCTTACATAAGATAACGTACTATCACTTGTGCTTCTAAATCATTAAAAGCCGATTGAGACTAGGTATGCCACTCATGATCTAGTGCTCGCGGCTATTGTTTTCGCTTTTAGAGTTTGGCATCATCATTTTTGGATGAGAAATCTGTTCTCTACCCCGATCATAAATCTTTGGAATAATTATTTTCTCATATGGAACTCCATGTTGACTCGAGTTCCTGAAATCTTATGATCTTGATATTCTTTTTATTCCTGGAAGGGAAATCGTGTTGCCAATGCGCTTTGTCGTATGCAACAAGTGGTTGTATCTTTGATGATGGCCAAATGAAATTATATTTTTACCAAGTTCATGGGGCGTTTTGATGTACTTCGTTTTATTGAGTTTCATCTCGTTTCTTTTATGGACTTGCGTCCGACGTTCTTTTATGGTGTTCAGTTCATCGGATGTACCGTTTTTGAACTACATCGATGTCCTGACTTTTTGGTTCATTGGACGTACCGTTTTTGTACTACGTCGGTGTTCCAAATTATTCGAGTTTCTAGTTTCTCAAGCGTACTGTTTCTGTACTATGCCGTTACACTGGCTCAATTTTCTGCTATTCTTGACGTTTTTTACGTCTTTTAACTATGGAAATGGTTTTAGGTTTTCTATTTTATTCTTGAGCCCGGTGATATTGAGGAAATTGAAGTTTCACCAGATACTTATGAGCAACATTCTATTCGCATCATTGCTTCAGAGGCTGAGTGCCATCGAAATAAAGATGTTCTTTTTGTGAGAGTTCAATGGTTCTCAAATCCTAAGGATTGCTCTTGGGAATCCTGAGAATTCATCGAACGATCCCGTTCAGGCTAACTCTTTCATGCTCCTTATGGTGAACTTCCTATTTCAAATTTTCTTTTGTGTTGATACGCTTCTATGGTTGTTACTTCTTATTTTCTTCTTAAGTATTGCGAGGACGCAATTTCTTTAAGGAGGGGAGTCTGTAACAACCCGCATATTTATTGATTTTATATTTAAATATTTTATTTAAATATTTTATCGTTCGTCGGATTTTGGTCCGAAAAGCTACTTTTTGCAAACAGTCGAATTAGGACACGAGACCACTTCCATTGAGTTCAAAATGCCGTTTGCGACCTCTTTGAGTATAAGCTTCGATATGTTTGGAGATAGTTGATTTTTGCTACTTTTTCTTGCTTATGACTTTGGTTTGGACTGCACCCTTATTAGCTCAGCTCAACCCCTTCTCTTCATTACTTCATAATTTCCTAATACATTCAAGCTTCATCAAAAATGGGGGAAGAGAAAAAGAATTAGGAAATCCTAAGCCCTAGTTTCCATTAGCAAATCCATCTTCTTGCTCCAAACTCAAGTGAACCCATTGGTAAGCATCTCCTTCTTCTTCTCCAACTCATTCTCTCTTTGATTTCAGAAAATTCCTAAACCTAATTTAGGAAATGTTTCTCTTTTAAGCTTAGATCGAAGCTTCTTGAGTTGTTATTGAAGAGGAATTGATCTTAGATTGTTCTTAAAGCTTCTCCTTCATTGATTTGGGTTCAAAGGTGAGATTTTTATCTCACATCTTTGTCTATAATTATCTTCGATTGTTAGGTATGAATTTCTAACACTTATTCATGTGCAATTGATTTTGGTTTGGATTGATTTTGTGTATATTCCAATTTTTGGTGTTTTGGTCTAATTTATGAAAATCCTATTATGGATATTTGGACATTGATATTTGAGGCGTATCGAAGAGCCGTTTAGGCTGGGTTGTCGTTCGACGTAATTCCTTAGTCATCGCCATTTGCTCGTTCGATCGTTTTCGATATTCGTTTGGCCATTTTTGGCCTAGGTTCAGGGAATGACCTGAACCCTTCATTCAGACGTCTGAAACTTAATATTCAGACGTCTGAATATTGTTCTAGGAAGATTTCTATTCCCAGATTCAGACGTCTGAATATATGGTTTCAGACGTCTGAATTGGTTCATTTGGAACCAGAAAGGAAATAGGCTAAAAAGTGCCTATTTCAGACGTCTGGATTCAAGGATTCAGACGTCTGAATTCTGTCTTTGGAAAATATTTATTTTCCAGATTCAGACGTTTGAATCCTTGATTTCAGACAATCAATGTCATCCATTCATACATAAGCAATGATTCACTCATACCACAATATAATTAATTTAAAATAAATTAAATTAACTATCTCCATCTCTAATTAATTTAAAGTGAATTAAATTAATTACTTCTTAATTAATTTAAAATTAATTAAATTAATTACCTTCATCAAAATAAATCTTGCTTAATTAACCATTAGTTAAACCAATCACCATCCTAAATAATCAACCATGATTAATTAACTCTTAAACAAGTAATTAGTCCTTA
Source organism: Allium cepa (assembly GCA_030765085.1). Lineage (NCBI taxonomy): Eukaryota > Viridiplantae > Streptophyta > Magnoliopsida > Asparagales > Amaryllidaceae > Allium > Allium cepa. The sequence goes on along the minus strand of CM060941.1, from coordinate 761,309,496 downwards.
ATTATTCTCATTAATCATGTCAATTAATGAACCTTAATTAATTAATCATGCTTAAATTAATTGCTTTCAATTAATCAACTTAAATTCAGTAATTAATTATTCTTAATTACTTCCAAATTACTTTTATAAATCCTTTGATTTATTACCCAAGTAATAAACCTTTAAATACTTTAACCAGTAATTACCCATTTAAAATTACTTTCCAATCAGTAATTTACCTAACTCAATTACCTCTGTAATTAATCAATTACTTATCTTAAGTAATTAACCTTATCAAAACTTTATTGAGTAAACTTACTTAACCATTTATCAAGTGACCATATTTGATTAATTAACAAATTACTTAATTTCACTCATCTCATAAAACAAAATTGAGTAATTCACCCTAATTACTCATTAACCAAATTAATCTTCAACTAATAGATTAATTATCACCAACTATTAATTAATAAACCTTAATTATTAATCAATTCTTTAATACAAAGTAATTAATCACTAATTACTTTTATAATTAATTAATTAATTAACCTTAATTAACCAATTAATTATTTCTTAATCAATAATTAATAAACTTAATTATTAATTAACAATCTTAATTACAAATTAATTAATTCATAAATATAATATAATCCTTAATTAAAATTAATTAACCTTAAATAAAAATAGTTAATGAATTCTTAATTAACTAGCATTATAAATTAATAATCCTTTAATTATTAATTAAGAAAACCCAATTAAAACTTAATAAAACCTTTATTAATTAATTACTATTTTAATTAACTCTTAATTACTTAGTTAATAAGTAATTACAATTTAATTAAACATTAGACATTAATTAAATCATCATCTTAATTAATAGTTAATTAAATAAATAATTATACTTAATTAATTACTTAATTAACCCTTTTTTAAAAATAATAATTAAATAAATGAATTAACTTAGAATTCTTTAATTAATCAACTAATTACAAATTATTAATACTTAATCAATTATTTCAAGATAAAACATTATCTTAAATAAATCTTGAAATCTTTAACTTAACTTATTTCATAAATTAAATTAAATTGTAAGAAATCATTAATTACTTTCTCTAATCTTTAATTAACAAATCTAATTTCAAGTTAATAAGTTACCTTAAACTTTATTTGTTAATTAATAAAAACAATTATAAATTTCCTTTATTATTTCCAAAATAAGTCTGAAAACAACCTTAGCTAAAACATTTATACAAATCATATAAATTTCATTTATAAAACAATTCAATTTCAAAAAAAAGAATTTTACTTTAATTTAAACTATTTAAAGTTTAAAACTTATTTTATTTTAAATTTGAAATTTTTGTTAACACTTTAGTTTGGGTTCAACCCTTACTGGAATCTAAGAAAACAAAGCACAAGGATTTTAAATCCTTAAAAACTGTTTTAACTTAAAACTTTAAAAAAACTGTTTTAATTTAAAAACTTAAAACTGTTAAACTAACAGTTTAACACAGCACATCATTACCCAGATCAACACGAGTATAAACCCGAGCCACGACCAAAAATGCTCGAGTTTCCCCCCGAGTCCCACTCCCTTTCTACCCGAGCTACAACCCAGTACCCAAACCCAAAACAAAACCCATCATACTGACACAACAGCTCCAACGTGCACCTGCACTGGTGCCGGAGCCACCTCTGGCCATCGACGAACCCACCCACACGTCACCCAAACACCCCGCAACCCTCTACGACCAACAGAATATCACCTCTTGCCTCGAATCAAAATCGAGTTCTTCAGGTGAACTAAGCCCAAATACATCACCAGAAAAACCCCACAATCAACGCCTCCGATCAACAATAATCACCACAACCCCGGCCTTAGTTTGCTGACTCACCGCGCAAGCTTCTCCCCAAAAATCAAACAGCTCGACGCAATATTGGTCATGCAGAAATCAAATTTACAGACAGCTTCTAAAACTAGGTTTAAAATTAATCTCTATCAAAATCCAACTCCACAATGATTTGTAAATTCTTCAACTATTTTTTCTATACTCTCTGAAGCAAACACTAACTCCATGAAGAATTTCAAGCAATCCAAATGTATAGATCATCGGTTATAGATCAAAACCCCATTTAAAAACCCAAATACAAACTCAATACAGATTTAAAAATTTTGTATTTCTTTTCACAATTCATAACTTCCAATGATACTTTGATTTATGTAGTTGTTTTAACCAAATTAAATACTTGTTTCGAAACATTGAAGATAAATTTGTTTACTGCATGCATTTTTTTCCAGATGACTTTAAATTTCAGAATCTTAGTTTTATTTTTTAGTTCTTAATTTTAAACTTAAACTACTTATTTTGTTTTAATTCTATGTTCTAATAGTTGTTTAACAAAAATAGCTTGAAGTTTAGATTTAAACTTAATTCTGCAGTAAATAAAAACAGAGATGATCAAGGCATACAAGCATGCACAGTTTATAACCAACATATTAACATTATATCTATACAGGAGCAAACTTATATGTATATAAATATCATCATAAACTCATAGCAATCAGCTACTTAACAAATTAAGTTTTAATAAAAATGTTTACTCACCTCAAATTAGAAGTGTAGAGTTTTGAAGATGACTGGAATTAGAAATTGCAAAAGATTTTGAATCTTGAAGCTTTAAAATCAGGAATGCCCACAGCCCCTTTTAAATTTGCTTTTCAGATTGCATGCACAAGAAAAATGATGCAGACCAGTGTAATTGCAGATCTGGGTTGATAGCTTTGCAAAAATACTTGAAACATGATGCAGATATGGATTGAAATTTGCAAATCTGGGTTTTAAACTGTGATGCTTCAGGTTGCTTTTTGAAAAACATGGAAACACTTGAGTTTTGAAGCTTTTTAAAACTGGAGCTTTGCATGCATTTGAAGTTTTGAGGCAAATACTTGAGTTTGAGGAATAAATGTAGATTTTGTTTTGAATCTGCAGGCTTGCAGTTTTGAAGGTATTTCCAGGTTTTAAGAAAATGTTTTACATGTTTGAGCATTGATCTGAAAACAATGTTTACATGCATTGAATTGTAAACAGAAGGGTTTCAAATTTGCAGTTTGAAAAAGCTACAAACTCTGAAAAATTTGAGGTAGACATTAAATTGAAGAGGGTTTTGATTTGAGGACACTGCAGGCTTTTGATTTTCTGAATGTGTTAGAGTTTGAAGGATTTCAGATTTGCATTTTAGGTTTGAATTTGAAGAGTTTCAAAGTTGCATGCATATTCAAGTTCTCTCAGGAATGAATAAAATGTTTAAAGAAAAAGAAAGTGGAGGAAGATGGTGATTATATAAACAATTTCAGATTTTATAAATTAAAAAGAAAATTAGAAATAAATGGACACATGTCTCTTTACTTACACAAATGTTTTACACTTGTTATCATAATGTTTAAGAAATGAACATTTGTTAGTATTAATTTTTTTATTCTAATTTTAAAGAAATTTAAAAGCATTTTAAAATTATTCTCCTAATTACTAATGTGCTTCTTAAATTTAAAAATACACTTATACATTTATAAATGCATGTTAATTTATATAAATTATAAATTATAATCTTTGAAAAGAACATAAAATAAAATCAATGATAATTTAAATAAAATTACAAAACATTGCAAACTTATTTTTAAAAATGATATTTCAAAAGCCTTACATTTATTTCATTAAATAAACACAAATCAATTTTTTTTAGATAAACTTCTATAAAAGAAAAATAAAACAAAATCTTATTTCTAAATAAATATTATCTATATATTTTAAAACCAAATTATATTATCATTCTATATTAATATGTATTTCTTTGAATTCAAGTTTATATTCATTTTCAAAGTCAAATTTAAAAATCAAATCTAAAATAAATTTAAATAAATATAAACATCTATTTTTAAATAAGCTCATTATTTATTACCAATAATATATCCTATTTTGAAATCAATTTAAAATACACAGATTTAAATATACAGATATAAATGCATTTTAAACACACTTATAAATTTTGAAAACAATATACCAATTTAGAATTGGTTTACACAATACAAAATAATTATTCTTAATATAAAACCAATTTATAACAATAATTAAAATATTACTTGATTAATTATCTTTGAAAATAACAATTTATCAATTCAAATAATTAAATTAAGAGATTATCAGCATTTTAAACTCCTGGAAATTCCGGGATATTACAAGTCATGTGCTAGCTTTTAGTGCATAGGGGATGGGATGTAGTGGCTCAATGAAAAATGGGTGTGGTGATGCGTGTTTGACGGAGAAGGTTAAACGGTTGAGGCCGGTATGAGTTAAGGTCGATGGAAGGGGGAAGATAGGTTTGGGTGTAGCGGCAATCTGCGAGGAGGAGGGGTGGAAGAAGAACATATCTCAATTATATATATAAGCAACTTGTAATATAAAATAATTTATAAGAATCTAACAGAGAAAGTAAAACAAATAAAATAAGAGAGTGGGGAGATATGCACGAACCGACAAATAATAAATTAAAGTGAAGGAATGACAACAAGCAACAGTTGTATTATGGGAATTATAAAAGCCTACTGGCTATTAGTATCCAATGAAAATTTACCGTTTGCTATGTTTAACTAGACGTATCCCAAATATCAATTTTTCGTTTCAAAATTTTATTGTTTATTTTTTATGAAAACTTAGTTAATTGAGTTATAAAAATTATTAAAATTTACGGGTCGTTATATTCTCCCCCACTCAAAACTTTACATCCTCGAAAAGGAATGAGACAGGAGAATAGAAATAACCAAAAGAAATGATAGATTTGAAATATAAAATGCCAGATGCAACAATTGACCCCAAAACCATATAAGTTTCATTATTTTTAAATTGGTTTATATTCAACTAATTGATTTCAATTCATTTTATTTAATCAATCATTGTGTTTGCATTTGATTGATTTCAATTCCATATGTTTCATTCAATTGGTTTATTTTCAATTATTAACATTTATTACAAAAATTTTCACAACAAAATTTGTTTTATCTAACTCATTTATTAAATCTATTTGATCAATTATAGTTAATTCCACCTCAACATTCAGCTTAACTATTCTTAAAACTTCACAATTATTTATTTAGATAGCATTTCCTTTTTATTATTCAATTTACTTCAGTGACATATCTTGCAATATAGGTTAAGTGTGTAACATTTATTATAATCACCTAAATTTTTATTCATAAATTTCCTAACAAAATTCATTTTGGACATCTTATTTATTGTTGTATATTATTTAAGTACGTTCAAAACCTTCTAGGTAAGTTTTATAAAAGTATTTGAATAAAATTGAACACTACATAAATTTACCATTTACTTACAACATTTTTATTAAGCAAGGTTTTAGTTCGAACAATTTATTACTTAAGTTTTCTCTTGTATAACCTTCAATTACATATTCACCCTAACCTTTTAATTTTTTGAATACTTTAGTTAAGTTATATACATTAGAATGCAATTGATTATTATACAAATAAATTTCATCCCATTTCAACTGTTTTAAGTTGTTTAAATTCTATTTCTCATTTTAAACTATCTAATTATTCAAAAATTTGCTTTCTTTATAACTGAAAACCATCAGTTTACATAGAATTTAAGGGTTAATTTTCGGTTTCACTTCAAACCACTTTGAAATAAATATATATACATATATATTTCATACCTCAAATCACAATTAAGAAATTCATATGTATACATATATATATTTCATACCTTAAATCACACTTAAGAAATTCAAATCAAATCCATTTTACGAAACAAAATTGTAGCAAAGCTGTTAAGCGGTCTCTCTACTGTGAAACTCGAAAATGAATGTGATGATGCTGCAGTCATCACCGAAATTAATTTCCAGTGACAAAAGAGGGGAGTACTGACTTACTTCTTCTAAATTCTTTGAATATAATTTTTTCATTGAAAAATACTTTTAAATAATATATTTTTCCGAAACTTTGAAAACCAAATTTGAAAAGTACTAAAAATTTAATTCTCAAGTCCTAATTTAAATTCATTTCTTTTTAATTCAGATTTATAACCCATGGTTATAAAATTTCATCTTCTTATACATATAGAAAAAATAATGGTTCAAGGAATGTTAACAAAACAATAAATGATAATCTAGTATTATCATTTCTAACCAATTCATTTAACTGTCTAATTTCAGAAGATTATGATGTATATATATAAAATATAATCATACATAAAATTATTTCATTTACCAATTTCAAAACCAATATTGTGTTAGTTTACCCTATTCAAGTGTTTTGGAATTTTTATCGGTAGCGTTGGCCAGACGAATCGATCGAAACTCAAAATCCAAAGTTAACAACTCAAACAACACAATATAAAATATTTTTATATTAACTACAAATACACTCCCTCACAGCATGATTCAAAATGGAACTTAGGGTAGGGATAAATATTCAATTTAGATGGACCCTAATCAATGAGAGTTTTCTAACATCGATGGTAGGCTCGAAAAGAAGATAAGATAATTAAATTACAAAAGGAGAAATGAAGAGACATTTTTCATCACTGTGACCTTAACCGAGTAAACCGAGATTCCAGGAATAAGATCGATGTAGAAATTCAGTTTCCCACTTAAAGGGAAGTGAAGCGACTTTACCTAAACATTCAGATAGTCCTTGACTATAGAGGTGGAGTCGAGATCGTTAGGCTGAACGTTAGACGAAAAGGTAGAACTGCCTACTTAATCTAGAGGCATTTGATATTCGATCATGAGAGGATTACTCGGGTCGTCTATTAGAGAAATGTTCGGATTATTCAAGAAATATTTTCATCCAAAACTAAGGACGTAGAAATTTCCAGTGAATCGACGCATATTATAAAGGAGTTTCACCCCTTATGGGGTTAAACACACACAAGGAAGAAGTTGCCAATAAAGATGGCAAAATGTGCTCAAATTTATTATAGAGATCGATAGAAATGGAGCTATGAGATGCTCCAGAATCAAGAAGAACATGAATAGGAAAAGACATGAATGGATTCAAAACAAAGGGAAAAGTTCCAAAATTCCAAGGAAACTCTAATCCAGGAGGACCATAACGAAGGAATTTCAAGCTCGAACGAAGATGATTCTATGATAAATTTTTGCTCTATATGCTAACTTTTGCCTAAACCAGAGCTCTAATACCACTTGTAACACCTAATATTTCAAACTGTTCAAATCGACAATCATCCACTCATGTATGACTTGAATTGCTTAAAAATAATAGATTGTTAATTTATATTTGGCAAAGCTCAGCATGTACAGTTAATAAATCAATCACAGAATCACAGACACAGAGTTATATAACAATAAGTAGCGGAATAGATAAATAGTAGTTCACAAAGCTACTATATAAACATCAATATTTAAAACAAAATACAACATAAATCTCAAATACAGAGTAGTCTCAAATACAAAAGTAACTACAAGACCGAATAGAAATAAGCGGAAACAACTGAAAGCTGACTAGATATAATATAAATCTTCAAGCAAAGCTCCCAACTCCAAAGGCGAGTCTCAAATGCCGTGGCACTCGGTCTGACCCGAGCATAAAGCAAAACACAAAACACTCGAGTCAGGATTAAAATTGTTATATCAATAAATTTAACTCAAGTGAAATGTCAATTGAAATATAAATAACTCAAAGGATGTTTGGGATACCCATCCTCTAAGGTTCCATGGAACCATCTACTATGTAATAATATACGCTATTATAATATGTTTATCAGTAAAGTAAAGTATAAAAATAACGTTAAGGCATTACTCATATTCCCCTTAACACATTTTATATAATGTCGTAGTCTATACAGTACTATAAACTCCACCCGCAGGTGGGCTATTAGGGAGTACCCCATAGGTACGACACTAGCCAAACTCGTAGAAGGCACGATAAGGCATGTGACAAGGCACGTGAGGCAATGCCCAAGGTAGGATTCTACCGTTTTGTGGATCTGGACTGGTGGTAACACATAGCAGCTACTACCGCCCTCCTCGAGGCACACTCCCAAATCAAGGTGCATCCAACCAAATCACAAATTAAAAGAATGGTATTGAAGAAATGTGCCCGATCGGAGGAATGTTCTCACTTGGCTCGACGTGGCGCTTTTTTAGCCACATCAAGCTAACTCACGAGAGTCAGCGCTGCACTGAAACCTCATATAGAATCATCGCCAACCTATTCTACTTCATTTTGGAATTTCCAACATATACATAGTTGTTAAAGTGTTTTTGGGTATTGGCGGAGAGTATGACAATATCCGATCCTGGTCTCTTTAACAATCAAACGCTTATTTCTCACCATGCCCATTTCATTTCAAATAGTTGATACTTCATATCAAAATATCATATTCATTTCAAAACCATATTAATTCGATATCATTATTCACTTTAATAAAATTTATTTGTAGAATCGTAACGCTTTCAAAAATTATAATACTTTTAAAATTGTAACACTTTTGAAATCATATCACTTTCGAGATCATAACAGTTCCAACTTAAACAGTTTAGATATTGAAATTAGCATATGTATTAAAATAGTTATAAATTAAAATAGTTTATTTATTAAAATAATTTATATATTAAAATAGTTATACATTAAAATAGTTTATATATTAAAATAATTTATAGATTAAAATAGTTATAAGTTAAAATATTTTATATTTATTTAAAGAGATTATACAGAAATAGTTTCCAAATTAGAATTGTTACATCCAATTCCACAAATCAATTTAGATCAACTTGAATTCCAAAATTTGATTTAATTCAATCCCAATTCAACACTTTTAATTTAAAAGGTTAAAGATTCAATTTAAATTCTCAATAAACCATTTCAATTTTTATCGATTTCAAATCTGGGTTTGAACTATCTCATCAACTCTAATAAAATTCAAAGTTTAAATATTCAAACATTTCAATATAAGTTTCATTTAGATCCCAACATTTAACTTTAATTTTATTCAAATTGGAAAATATTCACTTAATTATTTTAATAACAATTAAATAAAATCTCAATTTATAAATTTAAATCAATATTAAATATTCAGTCTTAATTTTATTTAAAATTGAGAATATTCATTTAATCTCTTTTTATCAAATCAAGTTATCAATCATATATTTCAAAATCTCAAAATCAATATGTTAAAATCAATTCTTATTTAAATTCAGTCATTAACCAATTTAAATTCCATATCAACATTAATTTATCTTCTAAACCTTTATTATTAAAGAAAAAAATCTATTTTTAAAACATTAATATAATTTAAATAAATACTTAAACGTATTATAAACTAATTAAATTAAATTTTATTAAATTAAATCTTATTATTAAATGTATTTTGTATTAAACCTTATTTTATATATTTTTAAAATAATAAAATTATAAGAAAAAAATCTGAAAAATTATATTTTCAAAACTAACTTATAAATTTAAAATTTTCGAAACATATAATTTAAAATCTAAATTTTACACATATATTAAAATAAATTATTTATATTATAATTTAAAAATCAATATTTAATAAAATCCATGTATTTCCTTTCAAACTTTGACAATCACTTTTTTTCTTTTCAAAATAGACCAACGACGTCCGTATAAAATTTTCTATCATATGGTCAAGTGATACGGATATTTATCATTTCAATCCATAATAATTTAATATTTATGGGTGTATATCATTTCAACCCGCAATCCCAAAATTTCAAAATCAATGAAAATCGCATCAGTTTATCATTTCTGCCCATAATGGTTTTCTCGTAATATATAATATAGTTTGAGTATGTATCATTTCAACCCATAGGGATTTTTAAACTAACAGGGAACTTGTAGAGTGAGAACAAATATGATAACAATATAACATATCAACAACAAGTATATATCATCAGTGATAGATTTAAATATAACATATACAACAGGTTATGTGTCATATGTCAATTAACACAGGTTAATAATTTTCATTGATATCATTTCATATTCAAAGATTAAATACCTAACAATTCTTATCTAACAACATATTTCAATTGTCATTTCAAATGAATTAAATTTACTAAATATAAGAATATCAATTGTGAGTGTTTTCTCACCTTTCGAGGCTAAAGAAAGCAGGACAAATCGACAAGCTACGAATTGAATCACGAAATAGACAATCGACCAATCCAAATAACAAATTCCAAACCAGAGCAAGGTGGACTTGAGATCAATCAAACCACATATATATAATTTATATGAAATATCTATGTTATTATTTTTGTTTTATTTTTTTCCTAAAATAAATATTCAAAATTTTAAAACACATATTTTGACTATGTACTGATATTACAGTGAGAGAGTGTGTGTGTGTGTGTGTGTGTATTTTAACACCCCGGTATTTAAAGGGAAAAAATAATTAAAATGGAACTAAAATAGAAGAAGTTATTATTAAGGGAAAATTTAAAGGAAACGTGTAAATTTAAGTGCACCTCACGTTTTTTTACACTAATTAATTAAGGTAAATATAATTAATAAACTTAGACAACTATGAAAAATGAACATTTTGAAAATATTGAAATTTAGCGATGAAACTTACACCATTTTGTTCATGGCAATTTTATGATTAATTTTCATATATAATGTTTTCCAAACAGAGTTCAAACTAAGAAGTTATGACCATTTGAAGCTTTGGCATCAGAAACAATTATATGTATGAAATTGGTAATTTACATTAATATAATCAATTGATTGATTGGCGATATGTGTTAAATTACATATGTACACAATTAGCAATGAATTAGTAGAATTTATTAAAAAGGGAAACATATTATATACACAGACTGGAATTATTTCAATAGCTTACGCGTTTATGCGCACATTTAAACTTTGAATTTGATTAACGAAATTAATTGGAAACAAGAGTATTGTATTAATATGAACACACATATACAAAAGGAGAGAAATGATAAAATGATTTATTGACAATAAATGAACATTATTAGTAATTAATGTACGTTACAATTGTAATTAACATGCATTACAACATTTACTAATGTATGATAATTGGAAATTAACGTAGATTGTAAACATGTAAGATGAGAAAACTAAATTTGTTTATAAAATATATATTCTTGAAGTTTAAATCTTTAATGTTTATAAACAGAAGATCTAGAAAGGTGGATAAAACATTAACAAAAAAATGTAGTAAAGTTAATGAGGAATGGTCAAAATTAGTAAGCAATCAATTAAGAAAATTGACTATGAATGAATAAAATTAACCATGAGATTGATTAGTTTAAATTGTATATATATATATACATGTATCCTAATTAATTGTATGCGTTCAAAAGTGTAAATAAATGTATAACATACCCAATTGATGAATAGATAAAGATTGTGAATAAATTGATTGGCTGAATTAATGACATAATTGACATTAACGAGAATGTATAACAAATGAAATTATTTTGGATGTAAATTTGGCAAATTAAGATGGAATGATTGTTAATAAATGCAAATATTTAAAGTAAATATCTAATGAGATTTATAGAATGAGAAACAATTTGTAAAGTCAATTAAGAGGGAGAGTATAATCTCTCAAAAAGTGTAATGTATACACATAAACAACAAAAATGAAAATTTTGCAATGCAATCAATTAATGAGAACAAATAACGAACGCTAATTTACTTTCTGACGTGTCCTCGATTTCTTTTAAATCCTGTGCGTCCCTGCATCCATCTGACGGTTCCCAACGATCCTATGACATGGTTGCACTAGATTTAATCGTCAAATCCAATGGCCTAAAATCCCCAGTGACACTATAAATAGGACCCTAGACCTAGCAATTATTCTCATTCAGATTTTCTCCATCTGGGTTTATTGCTTGAGGCTGCACCTTAAATAGAATATTTTTCTAAGGAGAAGATTTTTTTTAATTAAAATATTTTATACCCTAGAAGTGGATCCGAGAAGGCCAAGGAAAATAGCACAGGACCACATGTGAGTGTTTAAGTAATTATTTTAGATTTTTAAGTAATTTAAAATAATAAGGTTCTCGGTAGTTATAGCTTTTCTACAATTTTGAGACAAATTATATATAAATTATATACAGCTAGTTTTTAAAATTCTTTATAGTCTATTTTATTCAGTTATTTTAGTTATTTGCAGTTATTTACAGTATTTGCAACTATTTACTGTTGCTTACATTTTATTTACATCTATTCTACGTTGAAATTTAGCATGTAAATTGGTTTCTTTTTATTCCTTTTTATGCAAATAAAATAAATAAAAGAGAATAATTCGCTAATATGGACTAAAATATAAGAACACTAAATTTACAGAAATTGGATGTAAAATAGAAGAACTATGATAAATCGGACATAGACTGAAATAGAAAAATTTAAGACATTTGCAAGCATAGTTATAACTTGTAATTATAACTAAAAAGAGAAATAGAAGAAATACTAGAAGAAGCTTATATTTAAACTTAGACTTTGGGTTAAGTTAATAAGAAAAATTATAACACACATGTTATAATTAGAGATAACAGAAAAAGGCTTATATTAGAACTTATATTTAAGTTAATAAGCAACCATAGCAGTTATAACATAAGAGACTTATTTTAAGACTTAGGTTAAGTTAATAAGAAAACAGAGCAGAAATAATAGAAGAAGCTTATTTTGAAACTTACATTAAGTTAATAAGAAAAGATAGCAGTAGGACCCATACCAACAACATTTTCCTTCAGTCAGGAACTGATGGCCTCACAATAGGTTAGGTGGGGTTGGGATACGCTTATGCTGAACTAATGGTAAATATGTGGTCAATAGATAGAAGCTCAAAACAAGGAATTTGGGCAACGCCGCAACTAGATTTTGTTTGTTAGGACCCATATCCGACAGCATTTCCTTATCAGTCAGAAACTAATGGTCTCACATGAGATTAAGTGAGGTTGGGATACACTTATGCTAAAGTAATGGTAAATAAGAGGTCAAAAGATGGACCAACAGATAGTGCGAGCCGACGATGGCCAAGCTTGCGACCGGGGTGTAGGGATATAAGTCGCTATTGAGTTCCAAAGTGCTAAACATGTGTCATTTTGCTATGGGACCCACAGGAGAGACTACTTCACTGTGGCACAATAGAGATAGAAGGCCGATCAATGGGTAGAATTAGGACTTCAGCCTAACTATAGTAGGATTATGATTTCAACCTAATCAAAGCAGCAATCTAATACAAGTGCAATAATGCAATCAAAATAATCAAAACTATCTAAGCAAAGCAAAGAGCTCAACAATATTTTATTTCAGCTTTATCTCTTCATTTATTTCCTTTTATACTAGAACTGTTGCAAAGTCTGTTATCTTTACCTTACTTAAAAATAATAGTAGTTTCTTTCACTCACCACACATCTAGTCTGATCCACTCCTTTATCCCCTTTCCCCCCTTAGGCCAGGAGAGGTAGGGATAGTAGATTTAGACTCCTTGGAGACCCATTTGTAGAGCTTCCTCATTCTTAATGTATTCTTCTTCTTTTTCAGTTTTCTTTTCTTGACTTTTGGGATGTACTTGTACTTGATTAGAGGGATGATTTTATTATTTATGTACTCTGATGTTGTGAGATGATATTTTTCATAAGACATGTGTATTTGGTATTTTGAGACATTTGGTTTTATGACTTATTTATAAAGTTTAATTTTAATGAAATGTTTCCATTGTTTTATTTATTTGTCTTGTGAATCTTAGTCTATGTAAAGTTTTAGTTATACCTATAGCGCACCATAACCTTTAGTGTGTCCATTTTTGGTATACTATGGGATGTTGGGTGTTTCACTTGGTATCAGAGCTTAAGGTTACAGGATTCCTAAAACTTATTCTAAAAATAAAGTATTTTTCCAAAAGGTAACCTATTTTTGACAAGTAGCATTTCTTCAAACTAGAAGTATTTTTCAGAAAGAAACTCTTACTATAGAAATAGTTTTTCAAGTATAAAAGAATTTTCATAAAAATCCCCTCAAAGTCCAGTTGAACCTTCTTTCAATTCTTTTGAGCCAAAATTTCCTTTTCTTTGCATAGTATTGCTAACTTGTTCCGTAGAGCTATGGTACTGGTGGTGTAAGGGCAAGCACCCAATACAGCACCGGTAGGTGGAGATCCCTTTAATCCACCTACAACGGTCAATTTTTCTAAGCTATGCAACGACATCGCTAGTCTAAAAGGCAAGACGTTTTCTGGCACATAGGATTTCGAGGAGAAATGAGCTAGGTTGGAGGATATGGAGCGAAGGTTTAGGCTGTTAGATTTGGAGGATTGATAGAGAGTTCAGCCTACATCTTGGCAACTGAAGGAAGAGCTTAAAGAGGTTCCTAAGTCAAAAAGCTATAAGAAGCCATGGTGGAAGAACAAGAAGGATAAGGATAAGAGGAAAAAAGGGGGACATCAGAAGCGGATCAAGAAAAGTGGGAGATGTCGTACCTGTGGATTGGTTGGTCATTACGCAAAGGATTGTAAGAATAAAATGATAAAGGGAAGGTGTTTCAACTGTAGGCAGCCTAATCACCTTAGTATATTTTGTCCTCAGAAGACGGGGTAGGGAGCAGGCGCGCCTACAACGCAGGTACAGGCCTTGGATGCATCACCTTTTAGGAGCAGACCAAATAGAGGTAGGAAAGTCACCATGGAAGGCTTGATCACTATTTAAGATTTTCCTATTTGGACTTTTTCGATTCTAGAGCGTCACACTCCTTTATTTCCAGTTCCTTGATTGATTGTTTGCACATAGATATCTCTCTAGTAGTAGACCTTATTGTTGTTTCAAAACCCATAGGTGGATCGACACATTTATACATAATTTGTAGGGGTTTGAAATTTTTATCCTAGGCATAGTTTGATTGTGACACTTATGTATTGGGATTTTCGGAGTATGGGACGATTTCGGGGATGGATTGGTTATCCACTTATGGAGCGATATTAGACTGCGAGAAGAGAGTAGTCAGATTAGAGACATTTAGCAGAAGGACCCCTGAAGTTTCTTGCGACCCACAGGGGACAGTCATGTTGAGCTTCCTTTATTCCCCTGATTCATCACTAGGAGTGCTAGATTTCGTTCCAGACATTAGAGATTTCCTAGACATTTTGAGGAGGTTCTTTGTACACTTCGCATTCATTAGTCACTTTTAACATAAGGAAATGCGTTTCTCGAGGAATAGAGAAGGTCTACACATGGAAGGAGTTTGAGAAACAATTTTTTACATGTAGGTTCGGATTATGGAAATCTAATGAGTTGTAGGCAAAGATTGGAGATGTACAATAGATTCAGTTGAAAAGACTTTAGTAAGGAAATGAGATTTTCAAGGTTTAGGAAGGGTACTTCTAGAGTAGTATGAAGAAAATCCACTTTATGTCTAGCCTAATAAAATGAAACTGTTAGAATTGAAAAATTGAAAAAACTTAATTGTTAACATTTTTGAGGAAGTAAATATTGGGGTTTTAAAAAAAAAGTGGTATGAGATTTAAGTTGGTTTTTATATGATGTAAATTTTGTTAAAAGTGAAATTCTTTTTGATGAATTATAGAGCATGTATAGCTCGTTAGTTTCTTTGTAGGTAAACAAAGATTTTAAATATAAAAACCTAGAGAGTATTAAGTATCAGAAACATAGATTACAACATTTATTGTTGTAATAGAGTTTTCATGAAAAATAAGGGGAGCATAGACTATAACACTACTGTTATAGTAGGTGACTCCCAAAGAAAATGTTTTTACGTAGTACATGAGATTTATTAGTATTTATTTTTTATTAAATCCATACACTAATATTTTTGAGTTGTAGTGACATGTTTTCCAACATCTGTTTTGATCCAAATAAAACGTGTTACCGACCTATTCGAGATCTCTCTTCGCATACACCATATTAATTTAATACCTGACATCATAGTAGGAATAAATATATCTGGAAGGGGATGATCATAGGCTAGTGGTTGCGAACCACATAGCCTTCCTGCATCTACCCTGTTTTGGTTATTTTCGGGCATAAGGCCCGAGGAAACAATTTCCTTTCATATAGCATATCTTCTTTCCTCTTTGAATGCCACATTTCCATTCGATGATCACACAACTGATTTCTACAAATGTATAACCCCTAGGCTTGAACCTCTCAGGAAAGGGTGTTAAGTTAAAAGAAGTTTCCTTCTCCACGACCAAATAGATGATACGTTCATAGAGATCAATTTAGGTAACTATAAATGTAATGTTAGATATTCATCCATACAAATTATCTAGGAATAGGACAAACCAAAGGCACTCTCCTACCACATCCTGTCGAGAGATACTCCTAGGATTAGTAGCAATTTGTCCTTGCATTGGATATTTCTTAATGAAGCGATTACTGCTACAATATGTATATTGGGAGTTTATCCCCAAATGATCAACAAGTAGTCCTTCATTATGAAAATCCTAAATATCATATATCCATGTTTTCACTTCGAATACGTAAATTGGTTCAAAGTGGTATTTGGATAGGATCATCTAGATTCGATGTTGGTTCCTCCGAACCAATCATCGATAAAAAGTTGTTCTAGAAATAGAGAATCATTCTTTAATCGATTAAGTTATTTCTATCAAAGTATCTTTTGAAGATATATATTAACTTTAAAACACTTCTTTCTAGTATATACAGAATCATTAAACCTCTCTTATCAAATCGATTGATTACTTTAAAACCCTTTTGTACTGGGAATAAATTCAAAATCATTTCAGTTTTCACTTAGGAAAACATTTCCAAATCATCTCTTTTGAATCTTAACAAAGATTTCTTAATTAAAAACACATATTTTTGATTGAGTTAAAAGCATCTAATCTAGGATGTTAAATCCAAAATCAGTAAATATTATGTGAGAAGTATCTATAGAAATCTTCCGATTCTATTCAATATCAATTCTCGTATTCAACAAATACTATAGGCAGAATAACAACGAAATCATCTTTTAAATAATAGTACAAGTTCCCTCTTCGAGCTTTAATACCGAGTATAAAAAGATCATCTCTATGCAATCAAAGTTGTATTTAATTTAAATTTGAAAATTTTAAAGCTTTTTACACTTAACTTACTTCCGACATTTTAACCTTATCTATCCCTCGCCAATGGAAGAGGCAAGGTGAGCCAGGGGACTGGTTGCTCTCGAACATCTTCTTAGTTTAAGCACCTCACATCCGGATCTCACGAATAGAAAATACTCTTCGACTTTCAGAGCCATGATTAAATCACTTAATTTGTAATAGCTTTTCTTTAAATTGTTTATTTATATTCTTTGTAAATAAACTACAAAACTTCCAAATCATCATTAAAACACTTAATTACTTCTTTGAATTTTTGTAGAAAAGATTAGAAAAAGAATCATTAAGTTTAAAATTATATTTTAAAGGATATAGAAAAGTGCTGCGAAAAATGCTTTTTAAACTATATTGATCAAAACAACTTTTCTATTATTTGGAAATTCATTTTTATAACTCAAATATCTTTTAAAACATTTTAAAAGATTTTCAAAATTTATTTCATATATTTAAATAATTTTAAAATACCATTTTCAAAGAAAACCTGTTATGGATTCCGAACTACAAAACCGCGATTTTTTCAAAAACTAGTTTTACTCATATTTCAAAATATACTAGTTGAAATCTCGATTTTATTTCTTCATTAGAAAACGATGGATATAATAGCATAGAAAATTCTTATCTCGAGTAATTCTGAGCTATATTCCATTCTATATACTCGTTTTGACTTTTGTGGTGCGAAATCACTAACTGTCGTTTCGTGATGCGCTTATTTTGAATTAATTTTCCATTTCTTTTCAAACTTCGCCAACACTCTTTCATATGTTTATAAAACATTTCAAACTCATTTTAAAACCATTTTAAAGAGGTTTAACTTTCCATATACACCAATTCATTAAATAAAGGAAAGTGATTTCTTTTGTGTCGTCGACATGTATTTCTATGACTTGCATATAAATTCAACAATAATAGTAAACAACCAAAATTGATGATCAAAGCACATGAAACATCTATTGCAAACATCATATCATCATACAAAAATATAATATTAGTAAGAGTTTTTGACCATCATTGCTTCCTGACTTCGCTAAACGTACAATAACTCTGCTACGATCACATGAAAGCTTTTGAAATTGGTCCTTAGACCCTTGGGAAGGCTCAGCCAATATTTGAAGAGGATGACCAAAAGTATGGAAGAGAAGTGGCAGAGCTTTGACATTGAATTCACTAAACTAGACCCAAAAATAGATCATGTTCTCTCTTATTTTTGACCCTCTAACTCTTAAAATTTGAAAACGTTGTTAACTAGAAGGTTGTTGCAATTTATTTTCACTTGAATTTGGATAAATGAAACACTCGATTTTGATTTGTTTTGTGGAAGTTATGATCAAAAGAAGAGAGGGTATTCTCGGCTTTATAAACGTGAAGCCTGAAAATACACTTTAAAAAAGTGAAATTTTGATATAGTTAAGCTCAAAACTAGAAGAAGTGCTGAACATAAAACTCGTAGCCACTGGGATTTTACATGGTTTTAAAAAAAGAATTACTTCATTTGGATCATTTTTTAGGAGATATACTTGAATATAAAAGATGTATTTTCAGCCATTAAAACCGGGCTCGAAAATGCTCTGGAAAGAATGGAGTTTTGAGCATAGGAAATCTTAGATTAGGAAGAAGTGGTAAACTAGAAAGTTGTAGCCACTGAAATTTTAAATGGTATGAAAAAATGATCTTTATGATTTGGAGTTGGGAATAGGAAGTTATGGCTGGTCGAAGTGGATGAAAGAAAAGAGTGGAGAGGTATTTATAGCCTTACAAAATATCCCACGTATATCCCTTCGTCTCCGTCCCCTATGTGCTCCCTTCACTATCCATCACTTCACACGCCACCATACATCCCTCCTACACCTCTTAGGATAGCCCACAGTCACTTCATGCATGGACATGGCCATGTGACATGTACTTGATTGACTTATGTATGTTTAAATGAGAAGAAAATGGAATATCTTATATATATATATATGTGTGTGTGTGTGTGTGTGTGTGTGTGTGTGTGTGTGTGTGTTATATTTGTACTTATATGTATATGTATGCCTATATACATGTGAATATATTATCATGTATGCACATGGACATGTTTACATGTATGTTGCATACCTCTACAGCGTTGCACAACTTCCTCACGTTGTATCGTTACAAATCCCGATTCCAATTTTCGACCATATTCTCTTTTTATTTAATATGCATATATTTGTAAATAAATTTTAAAATTAAATTTCTTATCATTTTAAATGAATTAAAATGATCACTTTGAATTATAAAACCATAGAAATTAATATTAAAAATTATTTATAATAATTGCTATTTTACCGATAAAGTGATATCGATTTTTTTTCTTATATTTTCAAATCAAATATATATCTTTTTAAAATTATTACAAACGAATTGTTATCACTTTATAACTATTCAAAATTAATTATCATCATTTAAAATAATTTATTTTAAATAATTAAAATAATTATTAAATCATTAAATCATTAAATCTCAATTTAGATTCTTAAATCTATATTTAAATAATACCATTATGAGTGATGACATAAATACATTTAATTTTCAAAATACAATAAATTATTTTATTTCATTTTCTTGTTCAATTATAAAAGTAAGTGTATGCATCCAACTCCATGCATGATGCTTTATGATAATAGAGCTAGTTATCAATAAAACAATTTTCGGCCATTTTATCGATTTAAATTTTCAAGGAAAATATTTTTGTACATATTTATTCAAAATAAGATTATTATTGTTATTATCACTCAAAACAATACTATTTGCATCATCAACCTTTTATTTGAAGAAAATTTAAAATAAATATAATTTATCAAAGTGATAAATTTGTGGGTCGTTACAGACTTCCTCCTTAAAAGATTTCATCCTCGAAATTACCCAAAACAAAAACCTAGGTCTGTCAGACGGGTCGGGTTGGGTCAAAATGGGTTGGGTCGAGTTTGACCTAACCCATTTATGACCCATTCTCTTTTATCCATTTATGACCCAACCCATTTATAACCCAACTCACTTAATAAACGGGTAACCTATTTAACCCATTTAAATATTTAAATTTAATTTGGTTAATAATAAATAAATAAATATAAAATAATTCTAATTCTAATTCTAATTTTTATTTTTTAAGATCCGACAAAAATTTAAAATTTTAATTCTAATTTTCATCAAAATTCAAATATGGGGATGAGGTAGCTTATTATTTTCTAAGTAAAACTGTTTATCCCCTTAGAGAACTATAGCGTGCGTTCACACGATAAAGTGCCCTAGTGTTCCATGCTATCCGTAATTTAGGTGGTAGTTGATCGGTCAAAGTCCCATTTGATTCTGAGTTAGAACGAAGGAGTTATTACAGTCTGAAAAAAAAAATAGCGGCTTCTGCACTAGGCAGAGTTCATATACATGGATGTGGTAGCATGTTATTTTCCAAGTACAACTGTCAGTCCCCTTGGAGAACTATAGTGTGCGCTCACACGAAAAAGTATCCGAGTGTTCCATACTGTCCGTAGTTTAGGTGGGAGTTGATCGATCAAAGTCTCGCATGATTCTGAGTTAGAATGAAGGAGTTATTGCAGTCTGAACAAAAAAATAGCGGCTTCTGCACCAGGTGGAGTTCAATATGAAGATGTGGTAGCCTGTTATTTTCTAAGTACAACTGTCAGTCTTCTTGGAGAACTACAATATGCGTTCACACGATGAAGTATTCGAGTGTTTCATACTATCTGTAATTTAGGTGAAAATTAATCGGTCGAAGTCTCGTTTAATTCCGAGTTAGAACAAAAGAGTTATCGCAGTCCGAACAAAAAAATAGCGGCTTCTGCACTAGGCGGAGTTCAAATATGGGGATGTGGTAGCCTGTTATTTTCTAAGTACAACCATCAGTCCCCTTGGAGAACTACAATGTGCGTTCATACAATGAAGTATCCGAGTGTTTCATACTCTGTAATTTAGGTGGAAGTTAAACGGTCGAAGTCTCGCTTAATTACGAGTTAGAACGAAAGAGTTATTGCAGTCTGAACAAAAAAATAGCGGCTTCTGCACTAGGTGGAGTTCAAATATGGGGATGTGGTAGCCTGTTATTTTCTAAGTACAACCGTCAGTCACCTTGGAGAACTACAGTGTGCGTTCACACGATGAAGTATCTGAGTGTTCCATACTGTCCGTAATTTAGGTTAGAGTTGATCGGTCGAAGTCTCGTCTGATTTCGCGTTAGAACGAAGAAGTTATTGCAGTCTGAACAAAAAAAAAGCGGCTTCTGCACAAGGCGGAATTCAAATATGGGGATGCGGTAGCTTGTTATTTTCTAAGTACAACTGTCAGTCTCCATGAAAAATTATAATGTATGTTCAAAATTTTTATTTTTCAAATTTATATTAAAATTTAATATTTTTAATAAATGGGTAACCCATTTATAACCTTTTAAAAATGGGTCGACCCAACCATGACCCATTTTATAATCTTCATAAATGGGTTGACCCAATCCATTTACAAGTAGGGTAAATGAGTTGGTTTAATGGGTTGGGTCAAATTTTGACAGCTCTACAAAAACCCAAAGGTTTTTCCTAAAATATTTATTTCTTCAAACTTACATGCATACGTTGTATATAGATCATCTGTACGCAATATTTAATTCAATCTTCTGTTCGAATTCACAACTTACTTCCGAACTAGATTAATCCTGCGATTCTTTAGTGTGGACTCTGTCCAGGCTTTTCGATCAGAATTTTAGTTTTCCTTGCATAGCTCTCAGATATGATAGAAACTCAAGCATCCAACCCTAAACCACCATTAATGTTCGTCGTCAAGAATCGAGTGATAAATTCTTTTTCGACCTGTGTAAACATGTCAAAGCTCTATACTCGAATCTTAGATCAAATTATGTGACGAAATAATCCACTTACTTCATATGTATTTAATAATCTTTCAAAATCTTAATGAAAACATTTCATAAAAGTTTCATTCTTTATTCAAACTTTTATAAAAATACTTCTTTATACATAACCACTTTATATTTTTATTTCCAAATATTTCTACATAAAAACACATATCCTTACAAAAGATAAATATCTTTTTATTATAACACATCTCTATATCTTAATGGTTTCTAGAAATCTCATTTTCAACATAATTTATTAAATCGATAAATCATCACAAACTCCCTTTAGCTAATATCAAATGTGAAAACATTCTTTATTTAGTTAAAACTTGCTTTATCAATTAACCCTCCGTTATTAACTAAAATTTTATTTACACACACACACTCTTCATTTGTATAAGTTTTAATACTTGAAAGTAGTTATATAATTATTCAAATGTTATAAGTATATTTAACATTTTTTTTCTTACCTTTAAAATATAATCAAAGAGATTAATACAACTACTACCAAAACATTAGTATAATGAACTTCTCATTTTATAACATGTTACTTATAATATTTTCTATCCTTTTATAAAATACTCTAATACTTATTATTATCTTTAAAATATCATTATTAAAGATCTAAATATACCCATAAAATTTCTTCCAAATCGTCATGCGAAGGTTTAAAAACAAATGTTGCTAAAACATCATTTACTGCAAAACCAAAACCAGTCATTAATAAATTTAAACAATTTCTTTTAAAGATCAATGCATACCCATGCTTATCATTTAAGATAATACACTTTGATAAAAATTGACAACCATTAATTAATTTATCAAATAACGATTCATGTTATGCTTTTTAACTCTGGAAAATTATATTGATCGAGTAACTCAAAAATGATACCAAGGAACTGGGTATCACCAACAGTATCGCATATTTCCTTAACAATAAGGGGAATATTTAAGAGAAGCGTTTACCATCAGAACACCTCTCTATTTTTAGTTACTTTCGAGCCAATCGAATCAATTAATCATAAGATTGTTTTTCGTTTTCAAAATTCAATTTTAGAAATAATACTACTATTATTCCATTTCCAAAAATCATTTGAAATTCTTTTCAAAAATAACGAAATTATAATTCTCGAAAATTCCTTTATAAAGCATGTTTTTTAAAATCACTTATATAAAACATATTATCAACATTCACTTATCTTAAATAAATTCCTTAAATATTAAACCAACATTTTTATTTATTGAATACCTACAGTCAAATTGTTAAACTAAATTAACAAGGTGTTCATAATTAAATTTTAAATTAAACGACCAATCAATCAATGATGACAACTAAGTGTTATCCTTTCCTTAATCAAATAACTATAAGAAAAATATTCTTCATATTCAAAATATAATCTTAGGTAAAATTATTCCATTTAACAATTTTCAAAACCAAAATCATTTGTATATAATATTAGCGAATACACACTCTTATATCCTCAAACTCATTCTAGGGTGTTACTAACCCTATATCTAATGAGTTACTCATCCTAGGGTATTACTAACCCTATCTCTGATGAGAATTTACCCCACAAAAGCCAAGGTCCCCACTTAACCTCGCGCTCTGATAACAAATGTAACGACTCGTTTTCTCATATGCTTTGAGTTGACAATAAACCATACATGCCTAACTTGGATTGAACGAAAAGGCGGATCATTAAGGGTAAGAAGAGAATAAAGATAGAACATAATCCCACACAAATGGAATAACACATATATATATTATTTCAACTAATAATCTTTACAACAGAAATTTGAATACATTTATCAGAGTTAAACATGGACAATTATAAATTTCTATCCTTATAAATGCGGAATACAATATTACACGAGTGTGGTGCAAATAGAAAAAAATCTTCAGAAGAATCTTATAACTTCATTCTTTGAGCTCCATCCATATTTCTTCTAAATTAAACCTAACTACTAGGCTACTTGAAAATTAGGGCACCCAGATTTTAAGGGAAAGGAAAATAAACTCCGGGTCTGTCATGGGACTGGTGTGAGAACTCAAAAATAGCATTTTGAAAACAAAAAGGAATCTCATAAGACCACGCCGCACATAAACATGGAATTAGTTTTTACCTTATGATAGCCAAATCTTTGTCACATAAAAATAAGGAATATTATTTTTAATGACTTTCCTTTGAAAACATTTGCAATAAACTTACTAATCTTAACTGAAATTGTTACATTATTAAATTCCAGCATATATACTAGCCACAAAAGTGGGTTCTACAAAAAAACGGCCTACGCTTATTGAAAAATGGATTTCCATACAAATGACCAGGTGAAGGGACTACCTTTCGGCACTACATCTATAGAGGAATGTACCAAGGCCCAACTGATGGTCCTCTACCAACACAAGACTGGCCTACCTCTAACTATATAATACTAAATATGTCATCACCTTGGTCATTACCGACCTATTCGAGAGCTCTTTTCGCATGCACCATATTAATTTGATACCCAACGTCATAGTATGAATAAATATATCTACAAGGAGATGATCATAACCTAATGGTTGCGAACCACATAACCTTGCTGCATCTACCTGGTTTTGGTCATTTTGGGTATGAGACCCGAGGTAACAATTACCTTCCATACAGCACATCATCTTTCTTCTTTGAATGCGACATTGTCATTCCATGATCACATAACTCATTTCTACAAATATATAACTCTTGAGCTCGAACCTCTCAGGAAAGGGTGTTAAACTAAGAGAACTTGTCTTCTTCACCACCACATAGATGATACGTTCATAAAGATCAATTTATGTAACTAGAAATGCAATGTCAGACATTTATCCTTACAAGTTGTCTAGGAACAGGACAAACTAGAGGCACTTTCGTACCACATCCCGTTCGGAGTTACTCCTAGGATTAGTAGCGATTTATCCTTGCATTGGATATTTCATAACGAAGCGATTATTACTACTATATGTATATTGGGAGTTTATCCCCAAATGATCAACAAGCAATCCTTCATTATGAAAATCCCAAATATCTATATCCATGTTTTCACTTCAAATATGTAAATTGGTTCGAAGTGGTCTTCAGATAGGATCATCCAGATTCGACTTTGTTTCCTTTAAACCAATCATCGATAAAAAGATGTTCTGGGAATATGGAATTATTCTTTAATTGATTAAGTTCTATTTATCAATATATCTTTTGGAGATATATATTAACTGTAAAGGTTGCGATTTTTCGTCCACGAAGGTTGACATTAATACGTCCACTGTATCAACCGCCGGGCAATCGAATGCCGAAAAACCGAACCGTTAGGGTTAAATAAGAGGTAGAAGATAGAAGAAGAAAGAAAGAGAGAAAAAGAAAACAACAGAAACAACATCAGAATCTCACAATCGCAGCGGAACAACATATAATAGATAAATGAATATTCTTTGAAACAAAGAACTATATCAGTTATTACATTACATCACGTTAAGAGTTTACAACAACAAACAGCGGAAAATAAATACTATATACTAGTTGAGACGCCAAGCCATCCAGCTTGCCACCATATCTCTACAGCAACTCCTAAATTCCAGAATGACTTGATAACCTGACTCTAGACTGCCCGTGTTTAAAATTGATGGGCACCCAGAGTTTAGGAAGGAAACAATAAACTCCAGGTCAGTCATGAGACTGGTGTGAGAACTTAAAATAGTTTATCTTTAAAAATAAACAAAGAAATATTTTAAATTAGATTCGCAATGCTTTTAGAAAATAAAACTACCACATGGCCTCCCGCACACATACGCAATGCAAACGCAGAATCTGAGGAGATTTCTCCTTATGATAGTCAAACATGCTTGATACGCAAATTTTCTTTGATATTATTACCATAAGTGCAAAGTGCAGGAAAACATTTCGAAAGTAATGATATAAATCTTAGCCAACATATACATTCCGAACTATGCCTACTATAGCTACCATCTAAACAGTGGTGACCACCATTAGTAAATGGCAGGTTCTACAGCTAAAACCGTACAAGGTGCGTATTGAAGTTTGGATTTCCAACAAATGGTCAGGCCAAGGAACTTCCCATTACCACATGGAAACGCCTCTGGAAAGACGCCCCGAGAACCTAACCGGATCTCTGCCAACACAAGGCCGGGTTACCCTTAACTGGGTAACTACTGACACGAACATGCCATCCCCCGGTCGTAACCGACCTAAATCCCGGGATTCACCAACAACCACAAAATAATACGTTTGCAGCAACAACATAGGTTAAGTATCAGGGCTCCATACTATAATACCACCTCTATCCAAAAGGAATGACATACACTAACGGGGCGCGATCCTTTAATAACCGTGCTGCATCCTTCCTGTTTTGACCATTTACAGGGTGTGAGGTTCGACGAAGTCTCGTCCACAAAGCTACGCTTTATACAAAAGCCACACTTTGATCAATAAATGCTCAATAGCACTTCGTATGCCACATTACCAATTTGCGAATATATCACTAGTAACCATCATCTATATAACCTCTGAGCTCGTACGTCTCAGAGAAGGGTGTTAAGCTAAGAGAATAAATTCTCCGCCACCAACAGAAATATATCTGATAGAAACCAGCTTTACATCTCAAATTGTAATGTCAGACACACATCCATACAAGTCCATTCTGGGTTCGAACAGAACCAAAGGCACTTCCAAAGAATTCCTTGCAATCCGGATATTCACTAATCACGACCGGACTTCCCATCACAAAGGGTGATAAAATTTATATATCGGAGATCAGCCGATGCAGAAACATTCGACAGTAATCCTTCCGTTTTCATAAATATCCGGTCTTCAACACCGATCTTCAAATGCTATCCATTACGACATATCATTATACGGAATGGGATTTATGACACAAAGGTCCTCTCTTGGCTAAACCGAATAACGAGCGCTTATTTTTTAAAATAAGTGTAGCATTCAAATTCAAGCAAATCACACAAATACCCATTTAAAGGTAAATATTGATAGTCGGTTATTTAACTATCAAAGCCAACAACCAAATATCCAGCACCATAACAACCACTAGGCCCTTGTTATTAATCTTCCATAAATTAAATAACTTTCCAGATATTCACTTCAATTTATCTTTAAAAAGATATATTCTCTAAACCATTTCAATTTCATATTTGAAAAGCAATTCCAAATACTTATTCATTTTCAATTTATCTTTAAAAGATAAAAACCCAAAACATTTCACTTCATATTGGAAAACATTTCCATACTTATTTAACAATAAGTAATTCACAAATCTATTTATTTTCAATACTTAGAAAATATTCAATATACTTAAAACATGATTAAGTATATGTTTCATTCTTTAAGGAAAACGTTCTCTTAAACACATTTATTTGGGTCCAACGAATGTTGTGTAAAACATCGTTACGACAACCCAAAATCACTAGTATAGGAATTTGAAATTCAGATAGATATATATAAATCCAAATACTATACAAAACGTTTCCGTTCGAAAATCATTTATTATAACAACAGTGTTATAGTCCACCTTTTTCTTGTTTCTCAAAAACGTCTATTTCAACAATGAATGTTGAAATCTAGGATTTCGATCCTTAACACATTTTAAAACAACTTTAAATTGTTTTAATTCCATTTAAAAGATCACTCCCGAAACATTCTTTAATATATTATTCACTGTCCAAAATCATGAATATACTTCGTTAACCAAATTCAACGTTTCTACACATTTTATTTTAGAGGATTATCCACTGCCCAAAATCGTGGACATATCTCCTTTAATAAGCTATAATAATTAACTTATCAAAATAAGTTGATTTTGGATTTATAAACGACGTTATAAATTCACATCTATATAATTTTATAAAAACTTCAACTTATAAAAATCCCTTAATTACAAATTCTATTTAAATCTCATTTAAATGCCAAAATCCAATTTATAAGTAAATTACTTATAAATCTTTTATTTTACAAAAATCTATTAATTTTATAACTTCACAATTTATAAATCTATAAATTTCATTCACTTATGAAATCCATTTATACTTCATTTTAATACTTATAAAAATTTGTTTTGAAATTCCAACATTTTAATTTATAAATATCAATTTTATAAATCTTTTATATAAACCGTTTATAATAATTCAACAATCCCAATTTAAACCATTTTATAAATTAATCAACTACATATTTCGTAAAAGTCACATTTCGGTTATATTTCACAAAAATCATAATTTTTATCACATAATAATTTAAAAACATTTATTTATTTAAAATGATTCAATTTCAAAATTTAATAAAATGTATACTTTCAAAAATCACTTTAAAATCCTTTTAAATTCGAAGTCGTTGCTTTAACATTTTTAAAACTCCAAAAATACGCCCAATGCTGGAACAACACTAAATATAACAATCACGGCATCCAAAACATCATATATCATATAATAACAGAATATATCACAATATCTGTAAATAAATCAGTACGGGTGAGGAATCTAGTTGGATCCCTCCAACCTGTTTCACTGCATCCACAGATGTTAGCACAATACCAATTCGTTCCAATACGGAATATCGCGGTATATGAGATTTATAAAATATTATCCGCTATTATGCGGTGCAATAGGGTCTCATCCGCTATGTAATGCGGGAAAATCAACTCCAAGTACATATATAATACCAATTCCAATCAAGATGGAATATCACGGTATATGTTTTTAATAAGTAACATCCACTTAATATACGCCGTATAGGGTCTATTTCAAAACAATAGATAATAATTTATCATTCAATCACAAAATCAAGCAATTTTAAATCTAACTATTTAAAATTTAAATCGAAACAGTTTCGATTTAGTGAGAAGTTCCCACCTTGCTTCAATAACAGTTGTAGTGTTTTATTTCGAGTAAAATTAAACTCGAATAAAATTAAACGTGCATTTAATTTTACTCAAAATTTTCGCTAACTCCAATCAATTCCAATCCAGCTCCATCGCGTAGTGTTCGTCCCTACGAAACCAACGCAATTCGTTTTGTGAACTTCCGACCTCTATGAAAAAGTTATTGCATTTTAAAGTTTACACAAATTTAAATATAAATAATTTACAATTATCTTTATATTTTCTAACCCTAAATCTAGGCCGTTCGTTCCCTTTGATGAGATCGTGGCCGCCCATACCTTTCTTCCCCAAAACCGTGCTACCCAGGTTACAAAGAACCCACGCCCGCCACAATACATCGAATTTATGCAACCACCATGCCTCGTTTGAAGATGATTAACGACCACCACTCCAAAGCCCATCACACGACACACCATCGGCCAAAGAATGATGAAGCTCGGCCTCTCCTAGGCCTTGAAATCCATGCACGAACGGCAGGAGGACGCGGCCTCCAACGACCGCCTTGACGCTCCAAATCCAATCTCCACCGTTGATCTTCAAGATCTCGATGCCCTCTACAAGTTTGCAGTTGATGATTTTTGCTAAAAGCTGATGGATTTGAAGAAAATAGAGCAAGAAAGATAACAATTTTCGGCCATTGATAACAATGGTGGCGGATGTAACCCAAGCCAGAGTTTTTGTTGCAAATTGTGAAAATAGATGTCATTTTATAGAAAATTTCCGCGCACTATTCACCCGAAATTTTTCCGAACTCGAAACGAAGCATGTCGCCTGGTGTTTATAATGTTTTACCCCTATTTCGAATGCAATGGAATATATACCGAGAGCCAATTCGATCAAATTTGGAAGATACGATTTCGAATCGAATTATTTAAATTCAAAATTCACTCGAATCGATTTCAGTGCGTTTTAGCTTGTCCCGGACAAACCGTAAATCGGATTGACCCGAAATTTGAAATCATACAATAATATAAAATTATGGATCCGATGAAACTGGTTTCATCGAAATCTGAGACTGTTTGAAAAATGGCTATTTTTACTTGTCAATTAAATATTAAAATATTCAATTTTCACAAATTAACTTTTAATTCGATTTTAAAAGGCCTACAACATCATTCTAACTCCAATATGATTTAATACAACTTTATACATCATTTTTAGTCATTTTAAACCTAATTTCCAATTATTTCTGAAATTTCAAATATTAAATTATCGATTTAATTATCCAATTAAATCTAGATATTCGAAATAAAATTTATTCGACTTACAAATTTCACTTTTTAATATTTAAAATCAATTAAATATACGAATTTCAGATGACAAGAATTCTGGGTCGTTACGTTAACTTTAAAACACTTCTTTCTGGTATATATAGAATCATTAAACCTCTCTTATCAAATCCTTTGATTACTTTAAGACCTCTGTGAACTGGGAATAAATTCAAAATCATTTCATTTATCACTTAGAAAAACATTTCCAAATCATCTCATTAAATCTTAACAAAGATTACTTAATTCAAAACTCATACTTTTGATTGAGTTAAAACCATGTTATCTAGGATGTTAATCAAAAACTAGTAAATATTATGTGAGCAGAATCTATAGATATCATCTAATTCTCCTCAACATCAATTCCTGTATTCAATAATTACTATGGGTGGAATAAACGCGAAATCACCTTTTAAATTCCACGAATAGTACGAGTTCTCTCTTTGGGATTTAATACCGAGTATAAGAAGATCATCTCTATACAATCACAGTTGTATTTAATTTAAATTTGGAAAATTCAAATCTTTTTATACTTAACTCATTTCCGACATTTTAACCTTATTTATCCCTCGCTCAGGGAAGAGACTAGGTGAGCCAAGTGTGACGAACGAGATTTTTGACCCTAAAAAATCAACACTAATACATCCCCAATATTCATATGTCACAAATTCAAGTGTCGGAAACCCAATCGTTAGGGGTAAAAAGAAATGCAGATAGAACAGAATCTCACATGAATGAAATAACATATATTATTATAATATGTTGTAACGATCCGAAATTTTTGACTCCGAAAATTCGACACTAATACGTTCACCGTAGAAGTGACGAGTAATCAAACGCCGAAAATTCCAGATTGTTAGGGCAAAGAAGAAAAAGAGGTAGAAGAAGCAGAAAACAAAGCATAGAATCTCACAATCGCAGTGAGATAAAATATAATATCAAATAACAACATTGATACAAAGAAAGCTGTAACTGTCAATTTACAGACAATATATCAGAATACAATTCATTCATTTTAATTCGAACAGTTATGACAACCTGTCCCAGAATACAATCAATACAAACCCTATCACATAGTGGATATACTCCATATGTTCCTGCCATCCAGCTCGCCTCTTGAGCTCCAGGACATCCTAACCTGAAAATCTGTAATACTCAGTCTAACCCGAGCATTACATTAAAGTAACACTCGAGTAAGGCTGGAAATCAGTGTGAATAAACCTATATAACTTGAAATACTAAGTTATAAAACTTCTTTGAAAACTATGGTAACTCATACCTCAATACGAGTTCTTATCTTGCTATAGCCAAACATTTATTCTACAAATTAAATCTAAGTACCGTTACTAAGTTTAAATGGCCAAGTTCACTTAATTTATTCCATTCTAGCCAATTTGATTTTTTTATAATCAACTCTATAAAGAATAATAGTAGTTACTAATTGAAGTGATTCCGGATATTGCTGATATCCGAACCCGATCTCTTCGAATCCAATGCCATCTTTTAAGCTAAGTGGTTTAAGTTTAAAAAATTTAATTTACCACAGAACAACATATTCATACAGTAATTCATCCCAGATAGATAACACACATTATCACAGTTTAACCAAAGCATTTCATATCACAGAACATCACCACTTATTAGACTAGAGATATTAATCAATCCATACATTCAATACAATTGAATCAGCCATAAGCAAGATTAATTAGTTATACAATTCCTAATTAAAATAAATTAATTACTTTTTAAATCCTGCTTAATTAAGTAATTAATTACAAACCATTTATTATTATTTTAATAAATTATTGAAATTAATTAATTATTCTTCAATTACTTAAGACCTTAATTAATTTAAGGTAGACCATTTATCTTAATCACTTGCTTAACTAATTATTAAATTTCACTTGAAAACACTAGGATTAATTTAATTAATTATCCTAATATATTTATTCAAAAACAAAAACAATTAATCTTAAAAACATTGAACTTTGAAATTTTAATCTTGCTTGATATCTTGGTCAATACCTTTGTTTTGAAACTTGCTTAATAATTTGCTTTGGAGACTTGTTCATTTTTTTAAAAACTTGTTAACTTACAAAAGAAAAACTCGAGCCCAAACCCAAAAATTCCCGAGCCAAACCCGATCCTTTCCTCTCATTCAAAATCTGCCAATTCACTCGCGTACGAACTCGAGTCTGACCCGTTGCAACTCAATTCTTTCCCGACTCTCTCCTTCTTCCCTCTTCAACTACGAACAACATCACCCAGTCGCATGCACACATGTGCACCGTGCACTTGCACCACCGATCGATGCCACTTCAATCATCGCCGCTACCACCAGAAAGACACCGACGTCCCCCTCAATTGACCCGACCACCCAGATCTTCGAACGTGCCTGGAAATCAAAATCGAGAAAGTCGCGCACTTCCTGGAACCTAAATTGATCGATGAAATCCTTCTCGCGCCGCCGCCTATGACCACCAGTCACCCCGCCGATCAACCTAAAGCTGCATTACTGTCCCACGCTTCGATCCCCCTCACTCTAGTCAAGTTCGATGCTTCGACGTTGGCGAACTAGCCTCGCAAACCTAGTCGACCAAAACAGCTCCTATAACCCTACAACGATGCTGTGCCGTCGCTATGGTGATCAAGAAATTCACTGATCAATTTTCCCGAGACCCCCTACCCTCTAGCATGCTTCAACAACGATCTTGACCATCCACCTTTCGTCGATCACCAGTAATTGCCCAAAATATAGTTCCCGTTCAACCCAAAAATTCGACCCAACTATAGCTTGAAAAATCTTGATTTTATTTTTAAAAATCATAGTTTTTGAAAATAAATTAAGTGATGTAAGTGAAACGAGAAATCATGGTACTCGAATTTTTTTTACATGTTTTGGGTTTTATTGTATTTTTTGATTTTCCAGAAAACTCAAACTAATTATACTTAAAAATATTTTAAAATTAAGATCTTGTTAATTTAAACACATTTTATTTGTACATCAAAGCCTAAAAAAGATTAGGGGAAAAAAATTTGTATTTTGAATAGGTTCGTATCTCTAAAGCAAGAACAGTGGCTACTATATGCAAACACAGACATGCATACAAATATATACACATCAACTGTAAACTGATGTACATTCAAGCATATTTACATTCATGCAAACATTTCTCACAACTTTACTTCAAAAATTTACCACATGCATCAGGATATATAAACAGATTGAGGTTTTTAAAAGTTAGTTTACTCACTGTGTTGGTTTGAACAGAGAAGCCTGGAAATTGTTTTGAACTTGATAACTGGAAACTTGGTTTTGATTATGATCTGCTTGAATAAACTACGTTGAATCTTTGCTTAAGCTTCAGGTTTGAGATTGAAAGAGTTTGTTTTTTATTTATTTTATCCACTGGTTTTGTTTTTGAATATGAAGGATGAAGAAAGAATGAAATAATAGGAGTAGAGATGTTTATATAGCCTTGTTTCATTATTATTTTAAAAATGAATAAATTAAATTAAATGAGACACTTGTATTTGCATGATGAACTTAGCTTTCAATTGCCAAGTGCATGCATTTATATTTATTATGTGATTTTATATTCTATATTTTCTTCTTACTTATATGTATACAATCTCAAAGAGAATAGTATAAAACATATTTATTTATACTAGTGCTTAAATTTAGAAATTTAAATCTAATTTATTTTTGCGATATTTATTTTGAATTTTAAATCATAGTTTCCTATTCACAACTTACATACATATAAACAATAATAATTAAAAAGCACACTTTAAATTTGTTTGGAAAGACGAGTTTTGCAAATTTATATAATTATGTTAGAAAATTATCAAATTAATATTGCCAAAATCTCGGATCATCATATTCCTCCCCCTTTAAATCTTTTCGTCCCCGAAAATAAATAAAGAAAGAATTTTAACTATTATGTTAATTATTAGTTAAATTACTCTAAAGTTTTAAAACACTTTAAAATCTACATAATATAACTAAAATATCTTTTATAAAAAAATATTTTTTATAACTCGATGTCTCAACATGCCCATCCTTTTTCTCACCGAAATTTGGTCATACGTTGATCTGGCGTAGGACTGAAAATCTATGAGTACTTGGTAAACCCGTTTTCAACATCCAGTGAAAATACTTAGAAAACTTTTGTGAAAATATAGAAAACATTTTGGTGGGAATGCTCCGGAAATCTTCACCCCCTCCGTGGTCGTAGTTACCCGATGAATACATTGCCATCCCGGCAAAACCATGGAAAACTGTAGGCATCCGAGCCCCTCGATTACAACATGGAACCGCCACAGATCGCAGCTATACCCAGGGTTATGTTGCCATTACGGCAAAAATCTATGTAACTGTAGGCATCAGCGCCCTTGAATTTTGCTGCCAAAATGAAACTTTACCACACAGACCACATAGATCGTAGACTACATCAGTCGAGTCCCAATGTAGCTGGTAGGCACTCACCGCCACACGACTTTCGCTATGTCTTCATAGATCGCAGCCTACCGATGTTACGTCGCTGTCCCAGCGAAATCAAACGTAGACCTTAGGCATTCACTGCCCCTCGACTTCCGCTATGGTGCGTTGTAGATCGTTGTTACACTAAGTTACACTGTCGTCATAGCATAACCCAATGTCTCTGCAGGCATCAGCGCCCTCGACTTTCGCTACCCCAACCACAATCCTCAGGAACTTTAGTTTGTCCGAACATTCTCTTGGGATCAAATTCAGAGCCCCCCTTAAGGCTCAAGGTAGAACCACCTCGTGGATCTCCTACTAGAAGTTTCACTCTAAATGGTGAAAGTTACTATGCTGATCGTGCTATAAGGAATTATAATATACTAGTGCGGAAATAAAACAAAGTTACTGTAGCAGAGTAAATAAGAAAAAATAAAACAAGGACACCGGGAATTTTTATACTGGTTCAAACTTCCCATTCTACGTCCAGTCCCAGACACCTTCTTGAATTTCACTAACAACAATCCTCACTTAACCCAGAGGAAAAGGTTTAAAACAACGGTTGAACAGCTGAACAAGGGACCTGAGCAGTAGAACAGGATTTCGGCTCAACAGCCGAAGAGGACTTCACTTGCCTGAACAGCAGAACAGGACTTCAACTTATGCAGAAAGTATATGACACAGTGTGTTCTCAATAACACGAATTTGTCTCTTGATAGTACAATCTTCCTATAATCTTCTCCTTTTGATATATATATATATGTGTGTGTGTGTGTGTGTGTGTGTGTGTGTGTGTGTGTGAAGAACATGGAAGTAAATCAATGATTATGTAGAAATTTGAATGCTCAAAATATTAGAATCAGTGTAGTATAGAAATAGAAAGCTTTTGATCAACTCGGTGAATTAAACAAATGATTCTAATATGTTTATATAGAGTATAAAGAGTTGTAATCATTCGTGAAAAGTTATCATGAAAGAGTATGGATGCATCTCTTAGTAAAAGGTTGTAAGTCTTCATGAAAATGAAATGTCTTTTCAAAAATATAGCAGTTGAAGAAGTTCAGCCATCTGAAAATAAATTTCAGACTTCTGAAATTTGAAACGTGAAAACCAGAAAAGAAATAGGCTATTTTTGCCTAGATTCAGACGTCTGAAATTACGAATTCAGATGTCTGAATATTGTATGAAATTTCTGTTTTGATTACAGATTCAGACGTCTGAAATGGTCAATTCAGACATCTGAATTTGACCTGTAACTAAAAATTACCATAGCTCAAATGGTTAGAGCACTTGCCTTCTGAACTAGTGACCCTGGTTTGAGTCCCGCTCCATGCAATTTTTGAAAACTTGATTTTTCATTTAAAATATGAATTTATATGTGTGTATACCATTTGGAGAAGATTTTAACATTTGTAAACTCTAGACACGACACTCTATGACTAATAATACTTTGTTTGTCACCTTTGTCTTGTCTCTATCGTTTATATCTCTTCTTGTATCTCCATATACATTCTTTTATTCTTTTGTACCGTGTATCTTTATTTTGAATGTATTTGATTATCTTTTTTTGATGCCCATGTACTGCAAATTAGCTTAGAGATTCTTTGACATAATTGTATAGTTGTTGTCATTAAAATCCAACAATTGAGGTTCTAACATTCTCCCCCTTTTTGATGATGACAACTATACAATTTTTTAAAAATATTCATTCTATATAAAAAATAATATTAATAAGTTTAAAGCTCCCCCTAAGTATAACGTCTCCCCCTAAGTATAATATCTCCCTCTATTAATATGCATATGAATTTCTCCCCCTTTGTCATTATCAAAAAGAATGAGGGAATATATAAAATTATATAAAATATCTTGTATATAACGAGATAAACTCATTATTAATTATGAATGAAAAATAAAATAAGTTTTACCATATTTACTAAAGTCCATATTTTATTGTAAGCGCGTAATTCTATTAAACGTATGGAACATTCTTTAAAATTCCAAAATCTATCCTTTTCCTTTTGTTTCTCTAAATACCTGCAAAAAAAATTCGGTGCCCACTTACTATGTTAGGGTCTGGAGGGTTAGGTCTTTGGAAACCATACCCATTTGGGTGTGGTTGAACCTTTATAAATATATTTTTCATTACAAATTACATTCCTATAATAGTTGCTAATATAAAGTTGTTTATCATGATCAATCATATTAGCAGGAATCCATATCTTAATACTATTAGTCATTAGCTTAGTACTTGAAGAATAATTTCTATCATTTCTAAACAAAGTACTATTATGACTATAACTGGTTTTAAAACTATCTTGATTACTAGTGCTAGCACTAAAGTTAGTATACATGAATGCATATCTAGTACTATTTTTACTTTTAGCTTGTTTATAGCCTAAACCGCTTTTATCATTGTGAGCTTTTGAATTCTTAACATAACCTAATCCCTTCTTATTTGAAGCAGGTTGAGAATTTTCAATAATCTTGGATAAATTTTCTCTCCCTTTATTAAAATTGAAAATATTTTTAGTAATGTCATCAAGCTTAGTTTTGAGACTAGTGTTATCTAACTCAACAATTTTAATTTTTGTTTTTAACTCATGATTTTCAGTTGCTAGAGCATTATTCTTTTCTTTTTGAGCTTCTATTTCTTGACTTAATAGAGCGAGTTGAGAATTGTCTGAATCTTGAATTTTCTCAAGTTCTTCTTATAATATTCTCTTCTCATCTTTAAGCATATCTCTTTCGAATTCTGCTTTCTTCTGATTTTCCAAAGCTTCCATATATTTTCTTTTGAGACTTTTTAAAGTTTAGAAGTTCTGAATTTATTTCTATCATATCATCAAAAGTTAGATCACTAACCTCATTATCTTTTGCCATGAAGCATTTGTTTGTTTACTCGTTTGATTTTTCTTTATTGCTCTTCCTCTTCTTAATGCCTTGACTAGATCTCTTTGTAGCTATTTATTCTAGGATGTTGTTACGATCTCTAGAAAACTTGGCTTTGATACCAAATGAAAGTTACCGTGTTGATCGTGCTATGAGGAATTATAATATACTAGTGTGGAAATAAAACAAAGTTACTGTAGCAGAGTAAATAAGAAAAACTAAAACAAGCACACCAGAAATTTTTATACTGGTTCGAACTTCCCGTTCTACGTCCAGTCCCAGATTCCTTCTGGAATTTCACTAACAACAATCCTCACTTAACCTGGAGGAACAGGTTTAAAACAACCCTTGAACAGTCGAACAAGGGACCTGAGCAGCAGAACATGATTTCGCCTTAACAGCCGAAGAGAACTTCACTTGCCTGAACAGCAGAACATGACTTCAACTTATACAGAAAGTATATGACACAGTGTGTTCTCAATAACATAAATTTGTCTCTTGATAGTACCATCTTCCTGTAATCTTCTCCTTTTGATATATATATATATATATATATATATATGTGTGTGTGTGTGTGTGTGTATGTGAAGAATATGGAAGTAAATGAATGATTATGTAGAAATTTGAATGCTCAAAATGTTAGAATTAGTGTAGTATAGAAATAGAAAGCTTTTGATCAATTTGGTGAATTAAACAAATGATTCTAATATGTTTATATAGAGTATAAAGAGTTGTAATCATTCGTGAAAAGTTATCATGAAAGAGTATGGATGCATCTCTTAGTAAAAGGTTGTAACTCTTCATGAAAATGAAATGCCTTTTCAAAAATATAGCAGTTGAAGAAGTTCAGCTGTCTGAAAATAAATTTCAGACTTCTGAAATTTGAAACGAGCAAACCAGAAAAGATATAGGCTATTTTTGCTTAGATTCAGACGTCTGAAACTTCTATTTCAGACGTCTGAATATTGTTAAATTTTTAAAATTCATTACAGATTCAGACGTCTGAATAGGTCATTTCAGACGTCTGAATTTGACCTAAATTTTCATTTTTAGCCTTGTGCAAGGGTTATTGATTAGGTGCATATATATATATATATATATATATATATATATATATATCCAAA
Source organism: Allium cepa (assembly GCA_030765085.1). Taxonomy (NCBI): domain Eukaryota; kingdom Viridiplantae; phylum Streptophyta; class Magnoliopsida; order Asparagales; family Amaryllidaceae; genus Allium; species Allium cepa. Next base: position 761,270,809 of record CM060941.1, on the reverse strand, counting down.
GGAGAGATTTTCACAATATTTCAATTCTAAACAATGACACAAAACAACATATATGCAGCATGAAGATTATATGATTCCAGTCTTGTAGATATCCCTGCAAAAGTATGTTAGTATTAAAAAAAATAACTTATATAGCTTGTCGTAGTCAAAATAAATATGAAACATCGTAAACGAGGTTTCAACAAATGGGAGCGCCTTTTTCCCTGTAGCACTCTCAAAACTTTTTATAATATACATATATAGTATTTTTCAAATCATACTCTTATATGTATCACATATAAATCCCGTTTACACAAAATCGATATCTCAAAATTGATAGTTTCCAAAGTTGGCTTTTCAAATTCTCAAAATTGATTTTCCTCAAAAATCAAAAGCCTTCAAAAATAAATGGGTTCCAAAAAAAATTTCAGTTACATTTAAAAAATATATATATTTAGATATATATAATTTTATTCTTTTGACTAGAACAAATTTTGTTTGGATCACTTTCTACTTAATAAGTTCCTTTTATACTTCAAATACTTTTCAAAGATCTATTCTTCTGGTTATATATTCAACGAGGAGAGTTTACCATATAATATATATACTTTTCCATTTCTAAAATCATTTCTACATTTCTTTTTCAAATTTCAGTATCTATTTCATTCAAGCACGTACAATGTACATATATTATCCGTATGCAATATCAAATCCGATTGCTCACTCGATCACACAATTTCACTTCCGAACCAGTATCGTCCACCTGACTTCCTAGTGCGGACTCAGATCTGATTTCATGATCAAAAACCGTCATTCTCCTTGCATAGCCATAACTATGATAGAGAATTTCCATAATTAATCATAATCCATATCCATGGTTCGCTGTCGAAAATCGAGTGAAAAATCCCAACTTGGATCGATATACTATCTCGAAATTCTGTGCTCGAATCTAGATCAAATTATTATGCGAATAGAATAATATACGTACATCCTACATGTTTATCTTCACTGATTATTAGCTAAATCAATTTTCCTTTTATTCACATTCATTTTGATTTCTATTCACTTATTCACAATTGCTTCATTTCCACTTGGTTTATTCTTATCGCACTTGGTGTTTAATTATAAATAATTTGCACTCTGACCAGCTTGAGTTTAGAAACTAGCTTGAAAAGTTTAAAATAGATAAGTATTTGCTAAATAGTTATTAGTTGTAAATAGTAGTAGAATAGTTAAGTAATTATAAAATTGTTTTAAAATAGTTAAATAGTTGTAGAATAGTTAAGTAGTTGCAAAATAATTGTAAATAGCGATTAGTTTGTAAAACAGATGCAGAATTGTTGTAAAATAGTAATTAGTTTCAAAATAGTATAAGATAGTTTGGGTTAAAAAGTAAAGGTTGTATAGTAAATAGCTAGGGAAATAGATTTGAAACAGTTTATATTTAAACAATTTATTTGAAAATAGTTTCAGAGTCAAACTGGTTCAATTTCCCAATCTCCCATTCCAACCAATTTGAATTAACCCCGACTTCCATTACAAATTCAAATCAATTCCCATTATAATTTTAAACTTATCCAACTTCAGTTACAATTCCACTTAGTTCAAATCAAATTTCAATTCCATTCTCAAATAAATAAAAAGTTATTTTATATTAGATTGTACTGCTACAAAATATTCCATACATTGATAGACCACACACTAGTAGTTCAAACATCACACCTATTTATCCAAAAATAAGAGTCCTACAGAAGTCATAAATCTAGACGCCTTCTCCATCACCCAAGGGTTTGGAAAAGAACAGAGCCTTTGTATTCTTACAAGAATCCTCTCTAGGGACTTCCTTCCAATGGGCAAAGCCTGAACATGCACTTTTCAACAGGATGTCCATACCTATAACATTTACCACAAAAGATTTCTACCTTTCCATCAATCTGGATAACACTTACGCCTCTCGCAGGACGTTCCACAATCTTACTCCTCTTCCTTCTCTTGGGACAATTCCTAGCAATGTGTCCTGACATTTTACAATGATAGCAAATAGTCGACTTATTGACGGGTTCTATGGTTTTGCGCTTCAACTTCCTCACTTCAGAGCAGTGGTTAATGTGACGACATGATATTTTCAACCACTAGCATCCAAACATGCCAGAATTGAATTGCTCAAAATACCAGATTGTAAGTTTATATTTGGAAAAACTCAGCATATGCAGTAAATAAATAATCACAGAATCACAAACACAGAGTAATATAATAATATGCAGTGGAAACAAAGTGAATAGTAGTTCATGAAACTACTATATACATTACAGAGTTAAATAAGTTACAACAGAAGTCTCGAATACAATAGTCAAATACAATATCAGAATACATCACTGGAATCAACTAAATATCTGAAAGCTGGATAGATAGCTGGATCTCCGAGCAAAGCTCCAACTCAAAAGGTGAGTCTCGAATACCGGTACACTCAGTCTGACCCGAGCGTAAAGCAAAACACAAAACACTCAAGTCAGGATTAACATTCTTTTATCAATAAATCCAACTCAAGTGAAATGACAACTGAAATACAAGTAACTCAAAGGACGTTTCGGATAACCATCCTCTAAGGATCTGTTAAACTATTTACTATGTAGTAGTGTACGCTAAGTAGATAATGCCTATCAGTAATATAAAGTATCAAAATAGTGTTAAGGCGTTACCATTATCCCCCTTAACACATTTTATCTAATCGTCATAGTCTATACAACACTATAAACTCCACCGTAAACTAGTGGGATATCAGGGAGTACTCCATAGGTATAACACAAAACAAATTGTAATGGTCGCGTATAGGGATACGAGTATGACAAGGCACATGAGGCAATACCCGAAGTAGTGAAACTACCATTTTCCTGATCCGGACTGGTGAGAACGCATCGCCGCAACGATCACAACACCGCGAAACAACACTCCCAATTCAAGGGTGCGCATCAATCAAAAACAAGTAATGAGTAGTATACGAAGAAGTGTGTTCGCTTAGAGGTGGCTAACCTCATTGTCCCAGCACGACACCTATTTTAGTCATTTCCAATTTGACACAAGTGTAAAGGCTATCCATTATCGTTCTCTTTCTTTAGTCATCACATACATCATTCCAACCACTTCATTCTGGATCACACTCCGCGTACAGTTGTTAAAGTGGATTTCGATATAGACAGAGAGTATGCCCATAACCGATCCGGGTTTCTTTAATAACTTTCGTAACTATTACACCGATTGGTCATTTAATAAATTTCAAAAAAAACAAATCAATTTCAATCTCACTTAGAATTTGAAAGCCAACATTTCATTTGTCTTTCTATATCAATTTCTAAAATTTTCGTTCAAAACGTCCAATTTACCATTTCAAACTCTATAATTCAACTTCAATTTTTATTTAAACCAATTCAAATATTGATTTATATTCATATTAGGTTACATTCCATAATCATTTAAATTAAGTTAATTTAACATTCAAAACAATTTAAATTCATTGATCGATTTCATTCAATATTCGTTAAGTTAATTTATCATTCAAAACAATTTCTATTTAATTTCCAATTCATTAAATCGATTTAAGTTTTCCTATATCATATCAAACTTTCAAATTTAATTAAATTAAATTCGTCAAAACAAATTCTTTAAATTTCAAGCCTTATATTATTCAATAAATCACATTTTATTTCTTGTTAAAGAAATTCAACTTCACTTATTTAATTATTTAATTTAAACAAATTTCCAAAACTCAATTATAAAAACAACTCAATTTCACTTAATTATTAAATAATTTCAAAACTTAATTAAGTAATTTACTTAAATTCAAACAACATTCTTTCGTCAAAACTTTGTTAATCATAATACTTTGGAAATTAAAACTTAGAAATCATAATGCTTGGAATCATAATATTTCCCACTTAACTTTTTAAATATAAATAATAGTATATATAATAAAATAGTTTATAATTTAAAATAGTTTGTATAAAAATAATAAATATTAAAATAGTTTATATGAAATAAATTTATAAAGTAACATAAATAAATAGTTTTAAATATAATTTTAAAAAACTTTAAATAATAAAATAGCTTCCTCAAATTTCATAAATCGATTCAAATCAACTCAAATTCCAAAATTCAAATTTAACCAAATCCCAAATCATCAAATTTAATTTATTTCAGCTTCTCAATAAATGTGACGACCCGGCTTTCAATATCCAGAAAGACGGATCATCAATAAGAAAAGAAAGAGACAGAAATAGAAAGATAGAAAGAAAAGAAACAACAATAATCAGAATCTCACAACGGAAACGAACAAAATATAATATTACATATATCCCTTACATAGTTTTACATATCAGAGTACACAAAATAATATTACTCCATTACATCTGACATTCATAAGAGTTTTCCCAACCCATACAACTCAAAACATAACACCAAAATGCCACTACGGCAAATATAAATAGATAGTACGTCTGGACTCCAGCTCCTGCTTCCAAAACATATGCTAATCCAAACCTAATCACTTGGCTACTCATAAAAATTTGAGTACCCAAGAGTTTATGAAAAACAAAATAAACTCCGAGTCAGACATGGGTCTGGTGTGAGTAAATCAGTTAAAATTGTTTAACTTTAAAATCGTTTGAAACAAAAGGTATCACGTAAGACTCCCCACAAATAAATACGGGTAAGTTTTTACCATACGCTAACCAAAACATTTGATAGGAAATTCAGTGATATTATAATAGGGTCTAAGGTTATAAAAATAAAATACAGAAATAGCTGGAATGCTTACATCTCACATTCCAACATAGTTGGGCACAATCAAATCGTACGACACTTATTGGAGATTGGATTCCATACAATGGCAGAGCTGCTGGGGTACCACCCGTCACAGTACGGGGCCTAGATCACCATACCGAGGAGCCACCCTAACTCCCTTGCAACACAAGGCCGGACCTATCCCTTACTGGACAGCTCCGAACAGGACAACTCCGCAGTTGTGGCCAACAACTGCCCACATAACTGAATATAGTAAGGGACTTCTAGATAGGGGTAAATCTCACTCTCAAGTGGGGGCTACCCACGAAGCCTTGCTGCACCTCCCCTATTTTAGCCATTCCTGGTTGATGAGGCTTGAGGCTACGATTACCTTTATAGGACATATCACTTAGAATGCTCATCGTCCACCTGATGATGTTCTGAAAGTATTCAATCCATACAAGTTCGTTCCGGGTTCGAACAAAACCGAAGGCATTATCTCGTTACACTCATTTTGGAATCACCCTCAGAGTTAACGACAATAACCCTTGCATTCTAAAACTCCATCTCAATCCTCACCTAAGATGTCACGACCTAACGTTTAACTTGGATCGATGTGGTTTTCGAAAAATCAAATTTGATTCCCGATCCCGGTCTCATCAAAATCCAAACGTATCTTAAAGGCCAAGTTGTTTAAAGATTTAAACAATTCAATTCAGATTTAAACATAGCATCACACAACATTATCAATAGATAATAACCATTATCTATCACATATATATAACATCTCATCGCAGAATATTTCAACTACCATTCAACAGGTATCAACCATATTCAGATATCAATTCAAACAATCATCCACAAGCAAGCACTACTTAAATTCATATTATAATTAATTTAAATTAAATTAATTACTTAAGAATTTATCACTTAATCTTGCTTAACCAAACAATAATTAATTAATCACAATCATTTAATTAATTAATCACCTCTTAATTATCTTCATTATCAATTAATTAATCTTTAATTAATTAATAATCCTTATTTAATTATCAATTAATTACTATAATTATTTATTAATTAAAATTTGATTTTGGATTAATCATTCCTTAATTTATTATTAATTAGCCTTTAATTTATAATTAATTAACCTTAATTAATTCTTAATTAATCATAAATTAATTTATCTTAATTACTCAATTGATTATTCATTAATTAACCTTAATTAATCAATTAATTAAATCTTAACCCTTAATTAATTTACTATTAATTATAAATTAATTAATGTTTAATTACTTAATTAATTAACTCTTAATCAATTAATTAATTAATTTCTTAATCACAAATTTATTAATCATTAATCACTTAATTAATCAGTTATTAATCACTTATGAATTAATCTTTAATTAATAAATTAATTAATAACTATTAATTATTGTTTAATTTAATCCTTAATTATCCATTTAATCCATGAGTAATTAATTAAATCTTCATAAATTAATTAACCTAAATTAATTAATTAGTTCCAACCTTAATTACTAATCAATTTAAGTAAACTTTAATTTCAAATTTAATTAACTTTCAAAACAAAACCATTTCATTTATCACTAAACTCTCACATATTTAAATATTCCAATTTATTAAAACTAATTACTTTTGAAAAAGTTAGATTTAAAAGACATAAAATCATTTCAAACTTCAGATAATAAAATGTGAATTACTTTTGAAATAAAATATTTGATACTTTGTAAATAGTGAAAATATAAAGTGTTAAGTTTTAAACTTAAATCAAATTTGAAATTTTAAATAAGTTTAAAACTTAACTTCATTTATTTTGTGTTTAAGCACGACCAAAACCCAAACTAAAATCAACATTTTACTCCATCCCCTACCCTTCTTCATCTACCTGAACCCAACACACTCTCGTGCAACAGCTCACATACCCGAGCGCGCACACGAGTCCCACGACCCAAAACACGAACGTTGCTTCGAGTCCTATCACACTCGCCTCGTACCGAAGCCTACTGACACAGCACGCACCCCGTGCACATGCACGGTGCTCCGGCGCTTCCACCGCCGCCGCCGCCAGCTTGCGCAAACCCCAAACCATCCCACGACCTAATTCCAAAGCCCAGAACCTATCGATTCAAGCTCAAACAAAAATTTGGTTGTTCGAATCCAAATTCAAATTACAGTCGCCAGGAAAACTCCATCATCCTCGGCGAGTCGACCTCCGATCGCCTCCAAACCTCGACCATGCATTCTCACAACTCTAACACGCCTCCACTCCAAACCAACCCCAACTCGGTCATCCCTATGCTTCACACGAATGAAATTCGCAAACTCGAAAAGACATAGAGAAAAAACCCTAAAGATCAAATTTCTAAATTCTATGTTGCATGATAAATTCAATCACTATTTTTCTAGTGTTAAGCAATATCTAACACAACTTCGATTCAAATTTCAAAGTTTAAAAACAACTCGGTTATAAGAATTTGACAAAAGCCCCAATTTTCGTTATTTTCAAAATCCATCTTCAACTTTAAGTTTAAAATTCTGATTTCTGTCTTAAAATTCCTATTATTCATAATAGATTCAGGATATACATTTGATTCAGTAAATTTCGAACATGATTTATGTGATATAAATATTTGTTTTACTGCATATCTTAGATTCTGCAGATATTTGACTGTTTCATCTGCATTTTTACTTCTAACACTTAATTCATATTGAATTTAAACTTCTATATTGAATATATCAACTCAGCATCACCTTACTGTATTTAAATTTGTATTTTGTTAAGAAATTTACTCTGAACTTGAAATAACAGAGGAGTTACAATTGCCTTTTTAAACATGCACAGTCAAATTTTTAAATCTGTAAACAAATACTTCACAAAATAACTAACATGCAAGCATTTCAGAGCTATCATTCAACATGCAACATTTTTTTTAAACTTAAAGTTTTGATTTAAAATTTACTCACCTGTTTATGTTGTGAGGACTTAATCTGCTGGAAAAGGATTTATGAATGAACTGCAGGTCTTTTTTTCCTCTACTTGAAATTGCTTGCTTACTTTGATGATGCTTAAAATCTTGAATTAATAGGTGATAAAAGCTTGAGTTTGTTTCAGAAATTTCTTTGAAGATTCAGGAACTCTGATTTGCAGATTTCTTTACTGCAATTTGTTGCAGAATTTTATTTTGAAAAAAAAGGCTTGAATGTTTGATTTAAATTTGGTTGAAAGTGTAGAAACTTATGAAGTTAAGATTTGAAGATGAAGGAGTGTTTTCTTTTTCCTTGCTTTAGAAAATGAGGATGAGGAAATTTTGATGAAGAATATGGCATAACTTTTTATTTGAAATTTTGTTTTACAAAAATTTAAAGAAAATAAATTTGAATTATGACACTTGTCACAATTTACCTAATTTTCTAACACATGTTTATTACTATGGTTTAAATGTTAACAAGTGTTATTTCATGCAAAAAGAATTAAATTTTTTTTTCTTAATTGATTTTTCTTATTTGAATTCATTTTTAAGTTCCTATAAAATCAATTTTCTTTAAAGAATAAATATAAAACAAATGTTATAACTTAAATAAAATCATGAGAATATTACTTAATACTCAAAGTAAAATTTAGAATAAAAATTAACATATTTTAAATCTTTTAATTTATCAATTCAATTTCAAATTATATTTTAAAATCCAATTCAAAAATCAAATTTGATAAGAGTACAATTTGACACATTCATTATCCTTATGTATATATATATTAATTTAATTAGAATCAATGTACATTTATAATTCATTTATTTGATGTTGAATAAAATAACAAATTTATCAATTTAAATTAGTTTATTATAAAGATTATCATATTTAAATTGGGTTTGAAATTCCGGAATATCACAATAAACCATTTCAAATTATATCGATTTCAAATACAAATTTTTAACCACAAAATAAACCATTTCAATTTCAATACTTTCAAAGCTTTAAATATTCAAACATTTCAAAACAAGAATTGATAATTCCATATATATATCCATAAGTTTCAAATCGATTTCTAATTAATTACATTTCTTAATTAAATACAATTTCAAATCTATCTTCTCAACCTTAATTCATTAAATCATTATAAACTCTATATTAAATATAATTTAAGTACTTACTTAAACATATTATATTTTAAATAAAATCAAACTTCATTATTAAGCTTATTTTATACTAAAGCAAATTTCGCATAGCTTAAATTCAAGAATTTAACTATATATAAAATAACCTTTATATAATATCTAAAATCAATGTTTAGATAAAACCATATATTTCCTTTCAAACCATAGTAATCATTTCAAATTATTTATATACAGACCAACGATGCCTGTATAACATTTTCTATCCGATGTTCAAGTGATACGGTTATTTATCATTTCAATCTGCAATTTAAATATATATGGGTATATATATCATTTCAACCCATAATCCTAAATTCAATGTCAATGAAAATCGCTTGGGTTTATCATTTCAACCAATAACAATTTTCTCCTATTCTACAAATCGTTCGGGTATGCATCATTTCAAACCATAGTGATTCTATACTAACAGGAAACTTGCAAAGCGATAACAGATGTGATAATAATATAACATGCATATATCATCAATATAAATAACAGATAAAGGTGTCAGATGTCATAAGTGAACTGATACAGGTAATAGCATATATAACGGTGTAAATAGCTAACAACAACATATTTCAATTGTCGTTTCAATTGATATCAAATTTAATAAATAAAAGAACATTAACCGTGAGTGATTGCTCACTTTTTGAGGCTAGGGAGATTTGACCACTGAATGAGTTATGAATCCAAGCACGAATTCCAAAGCAAAGCTAAATTAGCATGAATTCGACGACAACAGAGCTGATAACGAGAATTGATGAAAATGGATCAGATTTACTTACTATGAATGGAAGGTGTACATACTATATTTTAAAATCAATAATTATAAAAGAAATTCAGTAAAACTTAATATATAAGCTGTATATTTTATTATTAAAAGTCATTGTTTAAATCAAAACACATAATAATATAATATGATATATATATATATATATATATATATATATATATATAGAAATCAACATTATAGTTTAAACATACATATTACAACATAAAATCTCTATATATTCCCAGATCACTTTTTTAAATTAAACATATATAAAATATATACATATTACTTTATACTTCAATAACGTACTGTAAATATAAACAAGCATCGAAACTTCTATACATATAAACCAGCTGATTGTACAATATGTATATTGCCGAAATAAACTATTCATAACCTTGATATTTTTAAACGCAAATTACCACTTTAGAACTTAATTATATATAAAGTATATAACTATATATAAAGCATATAACTATATAACTACCTTATATACTGTATATACAACATAGCAGACTTAATAAAATACTCAACACATATAATACCTTCGCAAGGTTATATACTTATGACTGCAAACAACTATAATACTTAAACCATATACAAACTAACATCTAACATATGTATATATATAGTTATATACAGATTCTAACTTATATACTTTGCATAAAATTAAGCTTTACAGAAAAAAACAAATCAATATTATATAAAGAGGATTAAGCAAAATTCAGTATACTATAAATATATGTCCATACAACCCAATATATACACGCATGCTATGTATATACAAGTACACATATGAAATCCCGTTATAAAAAAAGTTATGCAAATAAATATATAGCAGTATTTAAATATTTATATATATATATAATTTAAAACAATATAAAGAACAAATATTTCATAAACTTATATATATATATGTATGTATACAGCCTACTATATACACAGCTAAACCGATAAAATATACATGTATTCATAAGAAGTCAGCTCTAATGTATCATCAGTTAAACTTAGACATTAATATATATAGATCATATATTCTTTAACATCTTTCAGCATATTATAAATAAATAAAACTAATCTACTAATATATATACAACTAGATTAAAAAACAAACTCAACAACTTACTGTAACTAAACAACTACATATATATTGTATTTTTGCTTGCAAAGCTAAATATCCATTCATATATAATACCCATACCTCATACTCCAGCCAACTGTGCATATATAACAATAGTATATATGTAAACGAGCCGCAAGGTAGGCACAGGGAGGATCGAAGAGCGATGCTTGGCTTTAGATTGAGAGTGGCGGCGCTCGAGTGGATGACTAGGTTCGGCTGAATGAAGTCAAAGGGAAGGAAGAAGGAGGTACGGTGGTTGCTCGCCAACTGAAAAGGAGGGGTGGCCAGGCTCACGAGCGGAAGTTGAGGGTCAGTGGCGAACATGTGGGTGGAGGAGAGCGGATGTCGAGAGGAATGGAGGCAGAAGTTTTTCGGCCCTGAAGCTTCATTTTCATTTTTTTTATTTTTTTTCCTCTAGCATGGGAGAAATGTAGGAGAGATGAAAAGGAAGAAGGTGGAAGGCGAGAAGATGAGAGAGGGGGAGAGGAGCAGCTGGCTAGACAAATGAAAATGTATAAAGCTTTGTCAATAATTTCTTAGTAGCAGAATAGAATAGGGACTGATGAGAGTAGTAAAGTAAGTAGAATTCCAAGCATGATTAAGACAGCGTCCATTCATTTTCTAACCGTTGGAACAAATTAATGGTCAGAAGAAAACCAAAAGGCCCAATGTAGAACCGATACGGCTAATTGTTTCTCACAGATTCCACTACGTATCAGACTTCAAAACACAGAATAGAGTACACCCCAGAGATCAGCACGACGAAACGATCAAAACGGTATACAGATGTCAGTGGTACGATTGAACTATAAAAATTCAAAATTTTGCTAGCGAAAAAATGCAGCAAAAACGCAGAAAAATAAGATCGACGGAGCTAAAAAAGTCCGAATTTGAAAAAAAGAAAAATGACGTCTTGCACAGAAGATGATTTAGAATTTTTCTATGTAAAAATATTCAGGTTTCAATAATATTTTATTTTTATCAATTTCTAACTGATTAAATCGAAATAAATTACACACGAAATAAACTTTCATATTTTTGGATGAAACTTTACCAGCTGCTATGTTTAACTAGACGCATTTCAAATATTAAATTTTTATTTCAATTTTTTATTATTTAAAATTTCACAAAAAAATTTCAATTAAATATATTAATAAAACAAATAAAATTATTAAAAATTTACGGGTCGTTACACTCCCCCCCACTCGAAACTTTTCCTCCCCGAAAAGGAAGGAGGTAGGAGAATAGAAACAACCAGAAAGAAAATAGACAGAAACAAAATAAAACAATTAATTCAAACTATATAAATTTCAATTTCAATTTATTTATATTCAACAATTGATTTGAAATTCAAAGTATTCCATTAACTTGATTCAATTTCAATTTATTAAATTTTAAAACAAAAATTTATTTTATTAATCACATCTATTATTCAATTAACTTATTATTCTATTTAACTTTATTAACATTTTTATAATTGAAACTTAAGTGTATAACATTTATTGTAAACACTCAAATTTTATGTATAACACTTTATATTGTATATTATCCAATTCATATACAACTTCTGAATAATTTAGGTAAGTTGTATTTGAATGAAAACGAGTATTATATAAATAAAATTCTCCAATTCAATTAGCTTAAGTTTAACTGTTTATTCAAAAATTTGGTTTCATTTAATAATTGAAATCATCCTTTAAGAAAAATTAAGAATTAAATTTTCGATTATATTCAAACAATTTAGAGATAAATATATATATTATACATCAAATCAAATTTATAATTAGATACTTATATATATATTATAAATCAAGTCATACCCTTTTTTTAAAATCAATTTATTTTTCTAAAAAAAAGTGTAGCAGGGCTACAGAATAGTCTCTCCACTTCGTAACTCGAAAATGAATGTCGATGATGCGGCCGCCATCACCGAAATTATTTTCCAGCGACAAAGAGAAGAGCACTGATTTTAAACATTTAGATTTTTTTCTTCTGGAACAATTTATGTTCGAAAATTCTTTAAATAATATACCTTTTAAAATTTTAAGTACGAGGTTTGAAATCTATCGGAAATTAAATTCCCAAATTCTTGTTTTAAATTCATTTTAAATTTCCCAAATCAAATTAGAGCCAAGTTTATAAATTTATTTATTTATTATTTCAGACAACAAATTCATTAGCAATTTAATTTCAAAAAAATTTATACTTATATATAATATAATCATACAAAACTATTTTGTTATCCAAATCCGAAAATACTATTGTGTCAGTTTGCTCTGTTCAAGTGTTTTGGAAATCCTATCGATAGCGTTGATCAGACGAATCGATCGAAAATCCAAATCAACGTTAACAACTCAAACAACACAATATATATATAAAACATTTTGAATATTAGTTTACAAATACATTTCTCGCTTGACGATACAAGAATGTGTTTCAAAGCAAGGATAGAGATTCAAATTTGATGGACTCAAATCAAAGAGAATTTTGATTCGAAGATGGTTCGAAACAAAGATAAGATGATTAAATAACAAAATAGGAAGATGGATAAGTTTATATAAATCATGGGCAACCTTAACTGGGTCAACCGTGACTTCAAGAATAAGATCGATGCAGAATTCCGAGGTAAATCTACATTCGATCTCAAGAGATAGAATTCGGCATAACAAATGATATTAACATCTAAACCGAGGATATAGAAATCTTCGGTGAATCGATGTCAATTGTAAAGGAATTTCACCCATTTAAAAATCATTCGAAGATTGGCGAGACCGCCGGTTCATTATAAAGATCATTCGAAGTGGAGTTATGGGATACTCCAGAGTTAAAAGAAGATGAATATTGAGGGACACGAATGGATTTTGAAACCGCAGGGAACGTTCCAAAATTCAAAGGAATCGAGTCAAAAAGAAAGAGATTCAAACCCGAATGAAAGTGATTCTGTAAATACATTTACCCTACATATTGAGTTTTGCCTAGAGCTACCAAAGCTCTGATACCAAATGTGACGACCTGATATTTTCAACCATTCGCATCCAAACATGCCGGAATTGAATTGCTCAAAATACCAGATTGTAAGTTTATATTTGGCAAAACTCAACATATACGGTAAATAAATAATCACAGAGTCACAGACACAAAGTAATATAACAATATGCAGCGGAAACAAAATGAATAGTAGTTCATGAAGCTACTATATATATAACAGAGTTAAATAAGTTACAACAGAAGTCTTGAATACAATAGTCAAATACAATATCAGAATACATAACTGGAATCAACTGAATATCTGAAAGCTGGATAGATAGCTGGATCTCCAAGCGAAGCTCCAACTTCAAAGGTGAGTCTCGAATACTGGCACACTCAGTCTGACCCGAGCATAAAGCAAAACACAAAACACTCGAGTTAGGATTAACATTCTTCTATCAATAAATCCAACTCAAGTGGATAACAACTGAAATACAAGTAACTCAAAGGATGTCTGAGACAACCATCCTGTAAGGATCCGTTAAACTATTTACTATGTAGTAGTGTACGCTAAGTAGATAATGCCTATCAGTAATATAAAGTATCAAAATAGTGTTACGGCGTTACCATTATCCCCCTTAACACATTTTATCTAATCGTCATAGTCTATACAGCACTGTAAACTCCACCGTAAACTAGTGGGATATCAGGGAGTACTACATAGATATTACACAAAACAAATCGTAGTGGTCGCGTATAGGGATACAAGTACAATAAGGCACATGAGGCAATACCCAAGGTAGTGAAACTACCGTTTTCCCTGATCCGGACTAGTGAGAATGCATCGCCGCAATGATCGCAACTCCGCGAAACAACACTCCCAATTCAAGGGTGCGCACCAATCAAAAACAAGTAATGAGTAGTATACGAAGAAGTGTGTTCGCTTAGAGGTGGCTAACCTCATTGGCCCGGCACGACTCCTGTTTTAGTCATTTCCAATTTGACACAAGTGTCAAGGCTATCCATTATCGTTCTCTTTCTTTATTCATCACGTACATCATTCCAACCACTTCATTCTGGATCACACTCCGCGTATAGTTATTAAAGTGGTTTTCGGTTTAGACAGAGAGTATGTCCATAACCGATCCCGGTTTCTTTAATAACTTTCGTAATTATTACACCGATTGGTCGTTTAATAAATTTCAAAAAAAAAAACCAAATCAATTTCAATCTCACTTAGAATTTGAAAGCCAACATTTCATTTGTCTTTCTATATCAATTTCTAAATTTTTCGTTTCAAAACTTCCAAATTTACCATTTCAAACTCTATAACTCAACTTCAATTTGTATTTAAACCAATTCAAATATTGATTCAAATTCATATTAGGTTTCATTCCATAATCATTTAAATTAAGTTAATTTAATGTTCAAAACAATTTAAATTCATTGATCGATTTCATTCAATATTCGTTAAGTTAATTTATCATTCAAAACAATTTCTATTTGATTTCCAATTCATTAAATCGATTTAAGTTTTCCTATATTATATCAAACTTTCAAATTTAATTAAATTAAATTCGTCAAATCAATTTCTTTAAATTTCAAGTCTTATATTAATTCCAATAAATCACATTTTATTTCTTGCTAAAGAAATTCAATTTCACTTATTTACTTATTTAATTTAAACAGATTTCTAAAACTCAATTATAAAAAAAATCAATTTCACTTAATTATTAAATAATTTCAAAACTTAATTTAATAATTTACTTAAATTCAAACAACATTCTTTCATCAAACACTTTGTTAATCATAATACTTTAGAAATCAAAATTTAGAAATCATATTGCTTGGAATCATAACATTTCCCACTTAACTTTTTAAATATAAATCATAGTATATATAATAAAATAGTTTATAATTTAAAATAGTTTATATAAAAATGATTAAAATTAAAATAGTTTATATGAAATAAATTTATAAAGTAACATATATAAATAGTTTTAAATACAATTTTAAAAATACTTTATATAATAAAATAGCTTCCTCAAATTTCATAAATCGATTCAAATCAACTCAATTTCCAAAATTCAAATTTAATCAAATCCCAAATCAGCAAATTTAATTTATTTCAATTTCTCAATAAACCTTTTCAAATCATATCGATTTCAAAACAGATTTATAACCACAAAATAAACTATTTCAATTTCAATACTTTCAAAGCTTTAAATATCCAAACATTCCAAAAAAAGAATTGATAATTCCGTGTTTATATCCATAAGTTTCAAATCGATTTCTAATTAATTACATTTCTTAATTAAATAAAATTTCAAATCAATTTCAAATCTATCTTTTCAACCTTAATTTATTAAATCATTATAAACTCTATATTAAATATAATTTAAATACTTACTTAACCATATTATATTTTAAATAAAATCAAACTTTATTATTAAGCTTATTTTATACTAAAACAAATTTCACATAGCTTAAATTCAAGAATTTAACTATATATAAAATAACCTTTATATAGTATCTAAAACCAATGTTTAGATAAAACCATATATTTCCTTTCAAACCATAGTAATCATTTTAAATTATTTATATATAGACCAACGGTGTCTGTATAAAATTTTCTATCATATGTTCAAGTGATACAGATATTTATCATTTCAATCCACAATTGAAATATATACGGGTATATATATCATTTCAACTCGTAATCCTAAATTCAATGTCAATGAAAATCGCTTGGGTTTATCATTTCAACCCATAACGATTTTCTCCTATTCTATAGATCATTCGGGTATGTATTATTTCAACCCATAGTGATTCTATACTAACAGGAAACTAGCAGAGTGATAACATATATGATAATAATATCACAAGCATATATCACCAATATAAATAACAAATAAAGGTGTCAGATGTCACAGGTGAACTGATATAGGTAATAAGATATATATACAACAGCATATTTCAATTGTCCTTTCAATCGAAATCAAATTTAATAAATAAAAGAACATTAATCGTAAGTGATTGCTCACCTTTAGAGACTAGGGAGATTTGACACTGAATGAGTAACGAATCCAAGCACGAATTCCAAAGCAATGCTAAATTGGGACGAATTCGACGACAACAGAGCTGATAACGAGAATTGATGAAAACAGATCAAATTTACTTAATATGAATGGAAAGTGTATATAATATATTTTAAAACCAATAATTATAAAAGAAATTCAGTAAAACTTAATATATAAGCTATATATTTTATTATTAAAAGTCATTGTTTAAATCAAAACACATAAAAATATAAAATCTTAATATATATATATATATATATGTGTGTGTGTGTGTGTGTGTGTGTGTCTATATAGAAATCAACATATGTTTTAAACGTACATATAACAACATAAAATCTCTACATATTCCCATATCACTTTATTAAATGAAACGTATATAAAATATATACATAATACTTTATACTTCAATAACGTATTGTACATATAAACAAGCATTGAAACTTATATATATATATATATATATATATATATATATAAACCAGCTGATTGTACAATATGAATTGCCGAAATAAACTATTCATAACCTTGATATTTTTAAACGGAAATTACCACTTTAGAACTTAATTATATATAAAGTATATAACTATATATAAAGTATATAACTATATAACTACCATATATACTGTACATACAGCATAACAGACTTAATAAAATACTCAACACATATAATACCTTCGCAAGGTTATATACTTATGACTACAAACAACTATAATACTTAAACCATATACAAACTAACATCTAACACACATATATAGTTATATATAGATTCTAACTTATATACTTAGCATAAAACAAAGCTTTACAGAAAAAAAACATATCAATATTTATATAAAGAGGATTAAGCAAAATTCATTATACTATAAATATATATATCCATACAACCCAATATATACACGCACACTATGTATATACAACAAGTACACATATGAAATTTGGTTATAAACAAAGTTATGCAAATAAATATATAGCAGTAGTCAAATATATATATATATATATATATATATATATATATATATATATATAATATAAAACAATATAAAGAACAAATATTTCATAAACTTATATATACAAATGTATGTATACAGCCTACTATATACACAGCCAAACCGATAAAATATACATGTATTCATAAGAAGTCAGCTCTAATATATCATCAGTTAAACTTAGGCATTACTATATATAGATCCTATATTCTGTAACATCTTTCAGCATATTATAAATAAATAAAATTAATCTACTAATATATATATAACTAGATTTAAAAACAAACTCAACAACTTACTGTAACTGAACAACTACATATATACTGTATCTTTACTTGCAAAGCTAAATATCCATTTATATATAATACCCATACCTCATACTCTAGCCAACTGTGCATATATAACAATAGTATATATGTAAACGAGCCGCTAGGTAGGCATATGGAGGATCGAAGAGCGATGCTTGGCTTCAGATCGATTGTGGCCGCGCTCGAGTGGATGACTGGGTTTGGCTGAATGAAGTCGGAGGGAAGGAGGAAGGAGGTACAGTGGTTGCTCACCAACTAAAAAGGAGGGGTGGCCGGGCTCGCGAGCGGAAGTGGAGGGTTGGTGGCGAACATGCGGGTGGAGAAGAGCGGATGTCGAGAGGAATGGAGGCAGAAGTTTTTCATCCCTAAAGCTTCTTTTTCATTTTTTTTTATTTTTTTCTCTAGCATGGGCGAAAGGTAGGAGAGATGAAAAGGAAGAAGGTGGAAGGCGTGAAGATGAAAGAGGGGGAAGAGGAGCAGCAGGCTAGACAAATGAAAATGTATAAAGCTTTGTCAATAATTTCTTGGTAGCAGAATAGAATAGGGACTGATGAGAGTAGTAAAGTAAGTACGAATTCCAAGCATTATTAAAACATCGTCCATTCATTTTCTAACTGTTGGAACAAACGAATGGTCAGAAGAAAACCAAAAGGCCCAATGTAGAAACGATACGGCTAATTGTTTCTCATGGATTCCACTACGTATCAGACTTCAAAACACAGAATAGAGTACACCGCAGAGATCAGCACGAGGAAATGATCAAAACGGTATATAGATGTCAGCGGTACGATTGAATTATAAAAATTCAAAATTTTGCAAGCGGAAAAATGCAGCAAAAACGTAGGAAAATAAGATCGACGGGGCTAAAGAATTTCGGATTTGGAAAAACGAAAAATGACGTCTTGCTCAGAAGAGATATAGAATTTTTCTATGTAAAAATATTCAGGTTTCGAAAACATTTTATTTTTATCAATTTCTAACTGATTAAATTGAAATAAAATTACACACAAAATAAACTTTCATATTTTCGGATGAAAATTTACCAGTTGCTATATTTGACTAGACGCATTTCAAATATTAAATTTTTATTTCAAAATTTTGTTATTTAAAATTTCGCAAAAAAAATTCAATTAAATATATTAATAAAACAAATAAAATTATTAAAAATTTACCGATCGTTACAGTTAAGGAAATGTCCTTTCTTATGACACATAAAGCATAAGATCTTGGTGCGAAACCGTTGGAATATACCCTTCAATTCCTTCCTTGTTTTACTGAATTTGGCTGCGTAATGACCCTTATTGTAACATCTGTAGCAGGTGACATTATCATAAGGCCATGGTCCAGCCCTTTCCTTAACCTGTTTCTCATACTCTTGAATTACTTCTTCTCGATCCTTACGTGCAGCTGCTCTTCGCTTTCTGCATCTAGGCTTCCATTCTTCACTTTTAGCGTCACACTTTTAGACTGGATTCTAGCGGGACTTCCTAACCTATATTAGACTTGATAAGTAGAACTCCAAATATTTATTTTAAATTATCTTTACTTCACTTATTTCAAGGTTTAAGTAAGAGTTCAAATCTTTTTAAACAATTTAAATTTTTGAAATCCAATTTATTACCCAATTTTAGCTTCTAACTTTGCCACCAATTCTTAACAATTTCAGTTTGCAAGTTCATTTTTAACACTTAAATCTTAAGTTCAAGCTGATTCCATTTCCATATTTCAACTTTATTTCCAAAAATCAAAATCATTTAAATAATTTCAAATTAAAGTTCTATTTCCATTTAATTTCAGCAATATATATATATATATATAATCTCAAACCTACTTCTTAAATCATTTAAATATTCTAATTTACAGTTCCCTAGATTGATAATAACAACAGGATGATATCAAGAGAAGTCAAGGTAAATAAACATCCAAATTATCTAAAACATCCATTAACTACATCAATTTCCAGAACTCAAACCTGTTTTGAGAACACACATAACTCCCATTTCAATTCGACCCATTTAACTTCCCTAAGTTAAATCTCAATTTCATCTTGAATTTTCCAATTCAGGTTGTTCGTTAAACTTATTTAACTTCCCCTAAGTTAAATTCAATTCATTTAATCCAGTCAACCTTACTAAATTTGAATTCCCCATTTCTAATTTTAAATTTCTTATCAATATTCTTTTCCATTTAAAAGTTCAAAAACTTATTCCTCTTTGGGTTTTTACATCACATTTCCAGGGAAAATTAAAAACTCAACATTTAATGTTTACTTCAAATTAACTTTGATATTATGTATATCCCACATATATACACCAAGTCGTACTATAAATTTTAAACCATCCTTGATTTTTAGTTCAAGCAATTTCTTAAAACAACTCTTGCTTTAAAATAAGATTTCTACATTCAAAAATATTCTGAATAATATCATTTATTATATCTTTTAACCTATTGAAAGAATTTCAAATTTTCTGGACTTAGATTTTAAAACTTCACAATTTAAATCCTTTTCAATTTATAATTCATACTTTTCTAAATTGTTACTTCCTTATAATATTCCATTTTGCTTCACCATTAATTATTATTAGAAAAAAATCCTATTATTAGACACAACAACCATTTTATGACAATGACCAAGATTATCATATCTGGAAACCAATTCATTATATATTATCTCAGAATTGTTGGAAAATAAAATTAGGGTAACTTAATTCTTCATTCTGAAAACACTTCTACAAATTTCAGGATTATAATTTCTGGTTCGAATCCATTTCTAGCTCAATTTATTTGCATAGTTAAATCTAACCCAAATTCCTATTTGATTATATGTTTATTACCACTTAATTCTTACTATTATATTTAATTTCAATAATCAACAACTAATTACCATAATATATGTGTGTGTATATATATATATATATATGATAATTAGATAACTTATTACTTTATATATCAAAATATAAGCTTATATAAAAAATACTTTTAAAACCGTTTTAAAAATCATTATATAGGAAAATAACAAGTACGCCCTCATATAATACTCTCAACTCATTCTAGGGTACTACTGACCCAGTTTAAATGAGTAACCCCCACCAGAGCCAAGGTTCTCGCTTAACTTGGCTTTGATACCAAATGTAACGACCCAAAATTTCGACTCCAAAAATTCGACATTAATACATTCACTGTAGAAGTGCCGAGAAATCGAACGTCGAAAATTCTGGATTGTTAGAGCAAAGAAGAAAAAGAGGTAGAAGAAGAAGCAAAAAACAAAGCACAAAATCTCACAATCGCAGCGGGATAAAATATAATATCAAATAACAACGTTGATACAAAGAAAACTGTAACTGTCAATTTACAGATAATATATTAGAGTACAATTCATTCATTATAATCTGGACAGTTATAACAACCTGTCCCAGAATACAATCAATACAAATTCTATTACATAACAGAATATAACCCATATGTTCCTGCCATCCAGCTCGCTTCTTGAGCTCCAGAACGTTCTAACCTGAAAATCTATAATACTCGGTCTGACCCGAGCATTACATTAAAGTAACACCTGAGTCAGGCTGGAAATCAGCGCGAGTAAACCCATATAACTTGAAATACTAAGATATAAAACTTCTTTGAAAACCAGGGTAACTCGTACCTCCATACAAGTTCCTATCTTGCTATAGCCAAACATTTATTCTACAAAATAAACCTAAGTTCAGTTACTTAGTTTAAATGGCCAAGTTCACTTAATTTATTCCATTCTAGCCTATTTGATTTTTTTATAATCAAATCTATAAAGAATAATAGTAGTTACAAATCGAAGTGGTTCCGGATATCGCTGATATCCGACCCTGATCTCTTCGAATCCAATGCCGTCTTTTAAGCCAAGTTGTTTAAGTTTAAACAACTTAATTTACTATAGCATAACCTATTCACATATTAATTCATCACCAGAAAGATAACTCACATTATCATAGTTCAACCAAAGCATTTCATATCACAGAACATCACCACTTATCAAACTAGAAATATTAATCAATCCATACATTTAATACAATTTAATCAGCCATAACCAAGATTATTTAGTTATAGAATTCCTAATTAAAATAAATTAATTACTTTTTAAATCCTGCTTAATTATGTAATCAATTACAAACCATTATTATTATTTTAATAAATTATTGAAATTAATTAATTATTCTTTAATTACTTAAGACCTTAATTAATTTAAGATAAACCATTTATCTTAATCACTTACTGAACTACATTATTAAATTTCACTTGAAAACACTAGGAATTAATTTAGTTAATTATCCTAATATAATTATTCAAAAACAAAAACAATTAATCTTAAAAACATTACTTTAAAATTTTAATCTTGTTTGATATCTTGGTTAATACCTTTGTTTTGAAACTTGCTTAATAATTTGCTTTGGAGACTTGTCCATTTTTTTTTTCATTTTTTTTAAAACCTGTTAACTTACAAAAGAAAAACCCGAGCCCAAGCCCATAAATTCCTGAGCCAAACCAGATCCATTCCTCTCATTCAAAATCTGCCAATTCACTCGCGTACGAACTCAAGTCTGACCTGATGCAACTCAGTTCTTTCCCAACTCTCTCCTTCTTCCCTCTTCAACTACGAACAACCTCACCCAGTCGCATGCACACGCGTGCTCCGTGCACCTACACTACCGATCGAAGACACTTCGATCATCGCCGCTACCACCAGCAAGACACCGACGTCCCCTTAGTTGACCCGACCACCCAGATCTTCGAACGTGCGTGGAAATCAATATCGAGCAAGTTCCACACATCTTGGAACCCAAATCGATCGACGTAGTCCTTCTTGTGCCACTGCTTACGACCATCAGACACCCGACCGATTAACCCAAAGTTGCGTCACTGTCCTACGCTTCGATCCCCTTCACTCCAGGCAAGTCCGATGCTTCGACGTTAACGAACTAGCCTCGCAAACCCAGTCGACCAAAACAACTCCTAAAACCTACAATGATGCCGTGCCGCCGCCACGGTGATCAGAAAATTCACCGATCAATTTTCCTAAGACCCCTTACCCTCTAGCATGTTTTAGCAACAATCTTGACCACCTACCTTTCGCCGATTGCCAGTAATTGCCCAAAACATAGTTCTTGTTCAACCCAAAAATTCTACCCAAATACAACTTGAAAAATCTTGATTTTATTTTTAAAAATCATAGTTTTTGAAAACGAATTAGGTGACGTAAGCGAAACAAGAAATCATGGTACTCGAATTTTTGACATGTTTATGTTTTACTCTATTTTCAGATCTTCCAAAAAATTGCAAACTATTTACACTTAAAAATATTATTAAAATTAAGATCTTATTAATTTAAACACATTTTGTTTATACATCAAAGCCTAAAAAGGATTAGGGGAAAAAATTTGAATTTTGAATAGGTTTGTATCTGTAAAACAAGAACAAAGGCTATTATATCCAAACACAGACATGCATACAAATATATACACATCAACTATAAACCGATATACATGAAAGCATATTTAAATTCATGCAAACATTTCTCACAACTTTACTTCAAAATTTTACCACATGCATCAAGATATATAAATAGATTGAGGTTTTTAAAAGTTAGTTTACTCACTGTGTTGGACAGAGAAGCCTGGAAATTGTTTGAACTTGAAAACTGGAAACTTGGTTTTGATTATGATCTGCTTGATTAAATTGAGTTGAATCTTTGCTTAAGCTTCTACTTTGAGATTTAAAGAGTTTGTTTTGTTTTTGATTTTATTCTCTAGTTTTGCTTTTGAATATGAAGGATGATGAAAGAATGAAAGAATAGGAGTATAGATGTTTTATAGCCTTGTTTCATTATTATTTTAAAAATGAAGAAAATAAATTAAATGAGCCACTTGTACTTGCATGATGAACTTAGCTTACAATTGTCAAGTGCGTGCATTTATATTTATTATATGATTTTATATTCTATATTTTGTTCTTACTTATATGTATATAATCTCAAAGAGAATAATATAAAACTTATTTACTTATACTAGTGCTTAAAAATGTAGAATTTTAAATCTAATTTATTTTTGAGGTATTTATTTTTAATTTTAAATCATAGTTTCCTATTCACAATTACATATATATAAACAATAATAATTAAAAAGCACACTTTAATTTTGTTTGGAAATATGAGTTTTGCAAATTTATATAATTATATTAGAAAATCATTAAATTAATATTGCCAAAATCTTGGGCCATCACATATATAATCTTTACAATTGAAACTTTAAAAACATTTATCAGAGTTAAACATAGACTGTTATAAATATCTATCCTTACATATGTGGAATATAATAGTACACGGGCATAGTGGAAATGGATAAAAATCTTCTGATGAATCTATTAACTCCATGCTCCAAGCTCCATCCAGCTTTCTTCTAAATTAAACCTTACTTCTGTGCTCCCCGTGGAAAATTAAGGCACCCAGAGTTTAAGGGAAAGAAAATAAACTCCGAGTCAGTTATGGGACTGGTGTGAGAATTAAAAATACGCTTTTTGAAATCAAAGAGGTATCTCATAAGACCTACCGCACATTAACACGGGACGGGTTTTTACCTCATGACAACCAAGACATTATATGTCAAAATACTTGATATTATCTTTAATGACATATCTTTGAAAACATTTGCAAATAAAATTATTAATCTTAGCCTAAATTTTTACCATTATTAAATTCCAGCATACTAGGCTCTACGAACAAAACTCTTATAGGGCTCGTTCGGAGAATGGATTCCATATAATGGCAAGGTGAGGGACAACCTTCCGTATAGTATACCTCTAGAGGGATATACCTAGGGTTTAGATACTTAACTTGTAACGACCCAGAATTTAACCACTTTGAAATATAATATTCAAAGTGATTTTAAATGTAAAATAAGTAAGATTGTACTATTCAAAAAAATTTAGATAGGATTTGGAAAGAGAAGTATGCACAAAATAGTAACATATGCCTATATCGACAAAAGTGACAAAATGCTGATTTTAGAAAAGTAAGTTTCAATGTTTAAATAAATTATTTTAATTTATTATGAGTGTTTATATTTTTAAATAGCATTATTATTTTTAAATTTGGTTTACATAAATGAATAGTTTAGCTAAAACGTCAAAATGGACCGTAATTTTTTATTATTAAAAATCAATTTTTTGTCGATTAAAAAGTATCGCAACGTTGTTGCACTTTTATTTTCTTATATATGAACATATATTCAAATAGTATAAGTATTATTTAATTCACTAATCAAGTTTACTTTTACTAAACTAGTTTAGAAAACAATTAGCAAAAGTAAACACAAAAGGACAAAACATGTCACATCAAATCCAACCAAATCTTTAATTTTCTTTACTTAAATATTAAGTGATTAGGACAAAAAGTAATGATGTGATAAGGTGAAGGTAAGTGTTGAAAAAGTAAAATAAAGTAAGAATAATTTTGTAATTTTGTAAAGGGTTAGTTTTGTAATTACCACTCCTTACTTTCCCTATAAATACTTATCCATTCTTCTCAATTTTTCACACAAATCATTCTCTTATTCTTCTTCCTTTAAGCTATTTTAATGGCTTCTCTCTTTAAAAGAGGTAGGAGGGTTAAAAATAGTGGAGTGCTTAATCACTAATCCACTTGTTACTATCTAACCTCTTCTTAATTCACTTCTTCTTCTTCTCTTCTTAAAAATGGTCTTAGGCCGTGAGTTTGGACGTTGATAGGGGAAGGACGTAAGCAATATGGAAGGGGAAGGCTATGGCCAAGAGCAAGAAGGGATGTGGGGTGGTGGCTGAGCACTTGGAAAAGGTAGAAGAATGTTTAGGAGGTTGTTTAGTGAAGCGTTGAATTAAAAGAATGTTGGTAGGAAGTTAAACGTTTTGGTTAAAGGTGAGAAAATTCTCATCGTTTTTTAAAAATCGTATTTTGATTGTGGTATAATAGTTATCTTATGACATTTGCAAGTATACACCCCTTTAAAATGTTGCTATGGATGTTTGGATATGTTTGTGTTAATTTGAATATTGCAAGTGTTTATGGTTGTGATTATTTATCATATTAGTTTGCATATGAATCATAATTATGTTAGTGATAAATGTTAAACCGGGTTATGTCCATTTTGATTTAATAATCCCTTTGTTAAGATAGATGATATTTTAGTGATATGAGATATTTTTGAAAAATAAGTCTCTTTTTAATTAGAAGTGAAATTAAAGTTAAAATAAAAGAGAATTTGAAATTTGAAGTGAAATGAGTTTAAAAGAACAGTTAAATTAAAAATGAAATTGAGATGAACAGTGAAATTGAAATTGAAATCAAAATCGATTTTGAAAAATTAAAGTTGAGATTAAGATTAAATTTAAGTTTAAGTTGAAATAAGATTTTAAATCTGAGTTTTAAATGAGTTTGATTTGAAGTTGGAACTGAAATTGGAATTTAACATTTAATATTAAAATAATAGGAATATAATAATATTCTAAATTTTAAATTCCTTAAAAGGTGAAAATATTGACTTAAAATGATTTTTAATGATTTTATAAGTGATAAAATTCAATTTGTATAGATTATTTCGAGTATTGAAAAATAAGTTAAAACTAGATGCGTCGCGCAACTCTAGTTCGCGATTTCGTGCCAAAAAGTTCAAATGAATGTGTTGAATAGAATATAGCTCGACATACTTCGGGATAAGAAAATTCCAGACTATTATATCAATATCTTCTAAACGAATAAATAAAATTAGAATTTCGATAAGTAGATTTTGAAATAAGTCCAAAATCAATTTTCTAGAAAAATCGCGCTAGTGTAGTTAAGTGACCATAACATGAAATCTGTTTAAATGAACGTTTTTAATTATGAAAAAAATATGAAAAATTTGATAAATCTATTTATATAGTTTAAAATAGATTTGGATTGGAAAATATGAACTATCGAATGTTTTAAAAGTTGTTTAAATCAAATAAGCTTATATAGCACTTTCCACAGCACTTTTATGCTGCAAATGGTATAACTTTCTGAATATGGGTTTAAACGTAACGACTTTTTCCAGAATCAATTGTGAATGTTTTCAAAAGGAAAACTAAGTATTTAAAATATAATTTGGAATTTTTATGATCAATTTCAAAATAAAGTTGATAACTGAGTATGCGGAAACGACTAGTATATTTGTCCCGCCTGTGAGATTTGGGAAGATAAAACAAATTGTTTAACTAAGGTTAGGGATAGAAAAACCAGTGCCTTAAACTTACCTGGCCTATGTTTTCTTTCTTTGGCGAGGGGTGCAAAAAATCGAAAAGAAAGCCCGGATGCTCTTAAAGAAAAAGATCATATTGATTTTCCAAAATAAAAGAAGATTAGTATTATCCAAAAATTTAAGCAATCTCCAAAATGAATGATTTTTATGATCTATGTTTGCTAAGACTGATTTTAGGGTTTATCGAAAACGATGTCTTAAATAACATTTTTTTGACCCATTTAAAAGTTAAGGAATTTGGATCGAGAGTTAATTAAGGAAATTTGAGATATTTTCAAAAGCAAAAGACTGAATTACTTAGAATTATCCTAAGTCAAAAAATAGAGATTTCGAAATCTTCCAAAAAGGAATTAAAGTGAAAGAGACTAAATCCTGTATACTCATGTTAACTTTTTATCGATAATTGGATTTCAAAGGAACCGGAGTCGGATTTGGGTGATTCCTGTCCGAAAACCACTTTGAGCCAATGTATACGTTCGAATGTGAAGACATGTTGAAGATGATTATTATTGAAGACCGTGGATCTTTATAGCGTGAAGACTGCTTGTTGAACATGCTCTGGGTAGCTCCCATTATAGAGTTATTAACAGCAGTGGTCCCTTCGTGACGGAGATGGATTACAAGGATTACTCGCTACTAATGGTAGTAGGGGAGTGCCTTCATTTTGTCCAGTTCCTTGACAACTTTTATGGACGTTTGTCTGACATTGCATTTCTAAAGATTACGTACATTGATTTACAAACGTACATCAATGGTGGCGGAGAAGGCAACTTCTCTTAGCTTAACACCCTCCTTGAGACGTACGAGCTCAAGGGTTGTATTTTTGTGGAAGACAATTAGTAGTTAATGGAAATGGCAATGTGGCATTTAAAGATGAGATATGTGCTATGTGAAAAGGTAATCGTTACCTCAAGCCTCATCAAACCGAAAATGACCTAAATATGATTAGATGCAGCAAAGCTAGATGGGTTATTCCAAAGTAGGGTATGGTCATCCCCTTTTAGATAAATTTCTTCCCACTATGACGTTCAAGATGTAAATTAATGTGGTTTGTATGCTATGAGGGCCCTCGGATAAAAGTCGGTAATGACCAATGGATGACATATTCGGTACTATCTAGTTACAGAGGTATGTCGGTCTTGTGTTGATAGAGGTTCCTTTGTGCTGTTCCTTGGGGAATCCATCTAGCGGTGTACCCATTTCGGAAGGTAGATTCTTCACCTGGTCATTTATATGGAAATCCATTCTCCAATAAGAACTTATGGTTTTGTTTGTATTGGCGTAACAAATAGCCTCGAAATGCTATATGGGTAACCATTTCTGATAAGATTAATAAGATTATTCGCACATGTTTTCAAAGAGATGTTATTAAAAATAATATCAAAGGTTTTGAGATAAAAATGTTTAAGTTACCATAAGATAAAAACCTATCCGTGTTTATGTATAGGCGTGATCTTAGGAGATACTCTTTCTTGCAAAGGATTTTATTCAAAAGGCTAATACATGACACTGTCATTTATTATTGAGTTGTTCTCATGATGGTTTATTAAACTTGATTCGGATATTTTCAATACTCGGGTAAGATCCGAGTAATTTTAGGTTTTGTCGAAGGCGGTTGGGATTTCTGGAGGAGAGCTGGAGATATTCATCTACGTATGGACATATTCCATTATTCGCTGCACTTAGTGTGTTTTGGTTTGATGTTTGTCAGCAATTGTAAGGACGATGTTTATAACTGTCCAAGCTGAATTTTAGGTTAGACTTTGAGATTGTATTTTAAATTTTCCGCTACAAATATTATTATTGAAATAATATATGTTATTCCATTCATGTGAGATTCTGTTCTGTCGTTATTTTCTTTCTAGCCTTAATGATCCACTTATTCATGCAAGTTGAGTTGGACATGTGCATTTTATTGTCGATTCAAAGGGTATGAAAAAACCATTCATGGCATTTGGTATCATAGCTGAAGGTTAAGTGAGAACCTTGGCTTTGTTATGGGTAAAGACTCATCAGAAATAGGATTAGTAATATCTTAGGAGGAGTAACTCATTAGAGATAGGGTTATTAACACGCTAGAATGAGTTTGAGTGTATTATATATGAGCGTGTAATTTTTAATTTTATAAAAATGGTTTTGTTTTTAAAAAATGGTAAATGAAATAATTGTTACGACCCAATTTTTCGACACTTGAAAATCGACAACCATACGTCCACTGTATTAAATGCCGAATAATGAATGTCGGAAAAATGGTCCGTAAGGGAAAGAAGAAGGAGGCAGAAGAAAAAATAGAAAGCAACATCAGAATCTCATAATCGCAGCAGAACAATATATAATATATAACAACATATTTTTATACAAAGAAACTGTAATTGTTTTATACATTACATCGTCAGAGTACAACATCAAACAACGAAAAACACTAGGCAGTTATGACAACTTGTCTACACAAAGTTGAATATACAACATACCAAACACAGTGGAAATAAGACAAATACGTGATACGTATCGCCATCCTGC
The DNA here is from genome assembly GCA_030765085.1 of Allium cepa. NCBI lineage: Eukaryota > Viridiplantae > Streptophyta > Magnoliopsida > Asparagales > Amaryllidaceae > Allium > Allium cepa. The sequence goes on along the minus strand of CM060941.1, from coordinate 761,240,842 downwards.
GCATCCCCTGAGCTCCATAGCAGTCCGTCCAGAATCTGTACTCTATATTACTCCGTCTGACCCAAGCATTATAGTGAAATAACACCCGAGTCAGTCTGAAAAACCAACGTAAGAAAACACACTCAATTGGATTATTAAAATTTTCAAAATCCTTTGAAAATCAAAGGTATATCGTAAGACCATGCCACAAATAAACATGTCGGGTTTTTACCTTACGATAACCAAAACATTTTATCAAATCCATCTGATATTATAATAATGTCTATAGAAAGTAAAATAGAATCTAGCTGAAATGCTTACATCTCACGTTCCAGCAATATTTGGGCACAAATAAAACCATACAGGCTCTTATTGAAGATTGGATTCCATACAATGGCAGGGCTACTGGGGTACCACCCGTCACAGTACCTGGTATTGATCAGTATATCGAGGATCCACCCTGATCCCATACGACACAAGACCGGAGCTACCCTTTACTGGATAGTCCAAATAAGATCACCCTGCGGTTGGGATCTGCAACCGCCCATACAGTCGAAATAAAGGGACATCTAGACAGGGATGATCTTCTCCTAATTGGTTGTTAGCCAATTAGCCTTGCTGCACCTCCCCTGTTTTAGCCATTCCTGGTTGATGAGGCTCGAGGCTATGTGTTACATTTTTAGCACACATACACTTAGAATGCTCATCGTCCCCTTGACGATGTTCTGATAGCATTCGTCCATATAAGTCTGTTACAGGTCCGAACGAAACCGAAGGCACTATTCCTACTACATCCATTTTGGAATCACCCTCAGGATTAGTAGCGATTAGCCCTTAAACTTCACTGCTCCATCTTCGACTCCAAGTTCTTGTCTTCCTCATGAAAACGTTCAAACCGGATCGAAGTGGTTTTTGAAAATTAATTCCGATTCCAGTCTCATCGAAACGATCAGTGCATTGGCCAATATTGATAGTCGGTTATTTAATAATAGAATAATATTCATAAACAACCATCAGGCCCCACTAATTTCCCAAATTATTTATTTCAAAATATCTCCGCATGATATTTTCTGCACTTCAATCCTTTGAAATAGTTTCCAAATCACTTTTTCTCTCGCGGAATAGGTTTCCACCCAATTGTTTTATTCCCACTGAAAATTTACCAAGTCTTAATACTTTAGATTTTTAAATAATTTAAATCACTTTATCTAAAAATATGTACTTCAAACGCTTAAAATAAAAAGTATTTAAAACACTTTATTTAAATACTAGTTATGAAATTTTATACTGATTTATCAAATAAAAAATTTAGCCAAACTACTTTTAAGATAAAGCTACTTCATAAAATATAAATATTAATAATTAACTTTTTAAATCATAATATTAATTAAACTTTTGTTACAAGTTACTTATATAATTAACTTAATAAATAGTTACTTCTTAAAAAAATAATAATTAAAACCTCCAAATAATAATTTCTTCTAAAACATTCTTTTTAAACCTCTTTAAACCTCTAACTTATACTCGGAAATCTTCCTTTGAAAATATACTTGGCTTTTCAGGAAATTACACTTTCCATCCCATTATAATCCATTTAATCAGTCAATAATTCCTTCCCGATTTATTTGAATTTAATTTACGTCCCAAACCTCTAAATTTCTTTCAACACTTTTAAAAATAAAACCACTTTTTATTTTTAAAATACATTTCCATCTCTTTATAATCACTTTCAAAAACATGTACTTAAATTATTTACATTAATGCTACTAAAATTACTTAATTAAAAATAATACTTAAGATATTCTATAAGAGTTATTGAGTTAAACATAAACCAAAATTTCCCTTTGTAAAATAAATTTATTATATTAATTATTTATGTTAAAATTCCTTTAAAAATCATAATACTAATTTACCTTTAAAAATAATTAACTAGCATAATTTACTTAAATAAATATTTACTTTTCACTTAAAAATAATTAAAATAATCAAATTTTCTAAAGCATTCAATAAAAGAACATTTTTACACTTCTAATTTATACTTTGAAATCTTTTCAACCTTTAAAAATAATCACCTTTTATTTTTAAACGAATTGCACTTTTCTTATAAATTTCACCGGAATCTATACTTTCATATTTGTCCATTGATAAATCTTCCACTTCATTTATAACCCAATTTACAAATATCCATTTCTTATTTTCCTTTAATTACAGTTTTCAAAACACTAAATCGATTTCAACCGATTTTCTGGTTTAAATTCCCTTTAAAATTTATTACTCGATTTACCCAATTCTCAAGAATTATTTACTTAAGAATTTCCTTTTCATTTCCTTTTAAAAAAATCTAAACTTAATATATACATTTTTTCCATTTCCCAAAATACTCGTATATATTCAGCCAAGCATAGCATTCAATAAATTTAATTCCCAATATAATCTATCATAGATCATCAAATAAATTACATCGCTGAATATAAAAGTTTTGAGGAATCCAGTTAGATCCTTACAACCTATTTCCCTGCATCCATAAATGTTTGCACAATATAAAATACCAATCCCACTTCGAAGGGGATATCGTGGTATAAAGGGTCATCTGCTATTATGTGGGGCACATAGGGTCGCATTCGCTATATAATGCTGGAAACCAATCACCCCAATACACACACACACACACACACACACTCTAATATTATGTGTAATATTATTACACATCCAATCAATTCAATCATTCAACCAATAATTTAAATTTAACTATTTAAATTTAAATGGTAAACCAAATGAGTGAGATTAACCTACCTTTGATTTTTGATTTGCAATCCGATCCATCTTCACTATTTTCCTCATGATATTGGACCTTGTACAAACATTGCATGGTTTATTAATATTTCAACTAATCAAACAATCTATTAGCATTTAATAATTCAATTTAAACTAAAAATTTAATTAAACAAATTTCCTTTAAAAAAATCTGTTAGTAGCTAAAATAATTAAATAAACCATTTAAACAAATTAATCACCTTAATACATTGTTCTAAAATAAATTAATGAATTTAAAATTTGTGTACGTATATTTATTTCATTCTTGAAACCACGTATGTATTTATAAAATAGCCTATAGAGATTCCAACTCAATTTTTTATATAAATCATTCAAACATTTTAAAAAAATTCTATCTTCTACCAAAATCCTAAATATATATATTTTTACCGACAGTCAATATATATATATATATATAAATTGAATTATGGATATATGAGAATATATATATTATTTATTTATTTATTCTTTACTGAATGCAATACATATAAAATCTGCAAATACCTCACTGCTCTCGGCAAGGACACGGCCAAAAGAATCGACCTCAGCTCTACCCACATCCTCCTTATTCCTTTTCTTCTCTTGCATGCGAACACATCACGCGCGCCGGCCAAAAAAAATAACCTCAACATCGACCACCTTCGATGTCACGCCACCATCCTCGACTGAAGACCAAGTATCGTGAGTGTTAGTCTCTCCATACCACTTCTCGAAGTCGAGACTTCGATTGTCATGCCACCGCATCATGGCCCGGGCCGTGCTCCACACAAGTTGAACGCCACTCCAACCCTTGTAGCCCCACATCAAAATTGCATCACCATCAGGTCGAGGTCGACCAAATTGCACCGACCAAAATCATGCCGACCCCTTTCCCATTCTCCTGAGCACTTCAATTTTGAGTTCGACTATTTGTGACGCCCCACCTCTATACCCACGCTAGCCAAGGACACTACGGTGTAATGCTGTCAACTAACGCGGAGAATAAGGCTGTTGAGGAGCGACCATCCGTGTAATTGCTTTACGCGAGCACCGATATGTCATATAGTATAACATGCATTTTATTTCAAGAGGAAATCCGACATACCGATACAAACACAAAGCTACTACACAGTGGCTATAATAATCTTCGGAAACAAATATAGAAATAAGCATAACACAAATCAGTCACAGATAATTCATATCACAAAGGCGGAAGAAGATATGAATATATAACTAACGCTTGAAAGATCCACAACAATACAAAAGAATAGCAACGCGTGCCATACAAAAATATACAACTATGAGTCCATAACTCAAGTGTATACAACAAAGTAAACTACTAATCTAAGTAGTTAGCCAAAAGTCAGGAAGAATGAATCCCTAGGGAGAAGTCACGCAGAAGCACCTGTAACATCTCGGTCTGACCCGAGTATTATTTAATAAGAAAATAATATCAGTCTAGCTATAAATATTAGATAACATGATATAGAATAAGAGATATGGCATAAACATATAATATCCATAATGGCATACTACTATAAGTATGCAATTGAAACTCAACATGAGATTAATCAATATCACAAAAATCTTCACAAAGATCCAAAAAGGGTTTCATACCAAAAACTTGAATTCACAACAAGTCAATGACACACGAATTCACCAATGCGCAAAATTGATAAAGCATATCAATAGAAACCACAAAAATAGGTGAAGCACAAATTCCAGAATTCAACACACGAAATCCAGAAATCACAAGAAAGGGATGGCCAATCCCAGAAGCCAGAGCTCCTCCAGATAGGGTATAGTCCCCCATTGCGGACTCTGAGCCGAAGCTCCTCCTGGTGAGTCAAAACTCCTCCTGACAGGGTATAGTCCCCCATTGCGGACTTTGAGCCGAAGCTCCTCCTGGTGAGTCAGAACTCCTCCTAACAGGGTATAGTCCCCCATTGCGGACTTTGAGCCGAAGCTCCTCTTGGTGAGCCGAAGCTCCTCATGACAGAGTATAGTCCCCCATTGCGGACTTTGAGCCGAAGCTCCTCCAGGTGAGCCGAAGCTCAATAAAAATGAGGTACAGTCCTCCACGTGGACAAAGAGACATGTGTGAGTCGAAATCACACAGATGCGGTCTAGACTAACCTTGCAAACAAAGAGGTATGTGTGAGTCGAAATCACACAGATGGTGTCTAGTCTAGCCTCACAGACAAAGAGACATCGTACAATTGCTAGTCTAAATCATAAAAATGACCGTCATGATCATTAAGAAGTGCAATTACAATAAGCTAGTAAATATATGAGCTTAGCTTCATGTCCCATAACCACTAGCTTAACTTAAGTATTTACGAACAAATTGTAGATCTCCACTAGAAAATTGTCACAAGAGTTTCAATCGAACAAGTCCAAGAATTAACCGACGAAGTAAACGCAAGCGTTTCATACCACTTGTTTTACTAAGCCGTTTAATTAGATTTCTCATACGAGTGAGGTAAAGGTTTGTATATACTAATAGATCGGAAATCGGTTTGAGAAAACGAGCTTTGTAATAAAATAGTGTTGAAATCATTTGAAGAAAGAGTTTTGATATTTACTACTAGTATAGAAAACCTTTATATTTTTAAAGTGACAAATCACAAAGAAGATTGTAGGAACAATCAATCACTAAAATTCACATACGAAGACGTGAATAAAAATCCAAAGAAATCGATAAAGGATCCATCGAAATGGATATTCAAAAATCCCTAAAAAGGAGTCATCAAGGTCATAATAAATGATAACAACAAATAGGAAACAACACAAATCGACTAAAGTTGGAAATTCAAACAATTAGGCGAAGTAGGCAAAATTGCAACAGGTCGGTCGGCCGGCTACAGAGCTCGGTCGACCGGACTAGAAAAACAGAAATGCTCGGGGTAGTAGGTCGGTCGGCCGGACCTGTAACCTGCACTTCCAAACAGAGGCTGGGAAGTGCTCGGGTAGCAGGTCGGTCGACCGTACCCTGAGTTCGGTCGACCGAACCTATAGCCAGCACTCCCCAAGCCAATCTAATGAATGCCAAACTCTTCCATATTGCTATCGGTCGAGCATCGGCACTAAGAGTTTATGCCAATCGACTACCCGGCCATATAAGCTCTTCGTTGCATCACCAAAAACCCATTCAAACATCAAAGTTAGGATTTTTAAAGATTTGAACCCAAAACACCAAAAATTGGAATATTCACCAAATCAATCCAAACCAAAAGCAAATGCACACGAATAAGTGTTAGGAATTCATACCTAACAATCGAAGATAGTTATAGACTAAGATGTGAGATAAAAATCTCACCTTTGAACCCAAATCAATGAAGGAGAAGCTTTTAAAACAAGCTAAGATCAATTCCTCTTCAATAACAACTCAAGAAGCTTCAATCTAAGCTTACAATGGGTACTCTTAGAATTTGGAGCTAGATCTTGGATTTAGCAAATGAACTAGGGTTTTGGATTTCTATTTCCCATTCTCTTCCACCATTTTTTCTTTAGAACTGAAAAGAGGAGGAAGTGAGAGTGAATGGGGAGAAGTGGTTCAGATTTGAGTATTAAGTTGGCTAGTGGGCTAAACCCAAACCCAAACCCATAGTGAAAAAGGTCAAATTTTTAGCTAGCTCCAAACATATCAATGTTTGTAGTCAAAAAGGTTGCAAACGGCATTTTGAACTCAATGAGGGGTCTCGAGTCCTAATTCGACTGTTTGCAAAAAGTAGCTTTTCGGACCAAAATCCAACGAACGATAAAATATTTAAATAAAATATTTAAATATACAATTGATAAATATGCGGGTTGTTACACTATTGATTCGAACTTCGCTGAGACGAGGAGGAAGAACGATGATTTATTTGAGCTTCGGGTTTTTTTTAACTAGGCGAATTGATTTCGATTGTGAATTTTAAAGGGAAAGAGGGATCTATTTGAAGTGTTTGCCATGATTTTTTCTTCGATTTTAAAACAATCTGTTCTCTCGTGCAAATTAAAAGATAAGGCAAGGGAACAAGACACGATGTTGAAGAGAACGCGGTGTGAAAGTGACAAATTGCGTGAGCCAGAAGACAAGTGGCTATAGTATGAAAAGATACAGTTCTTATGTTAAATTAATTGACCTGTCAAAGAAAGTATATTTTATATTAAATTTAAATTGTCTCGAAATCGTAGCTCAAAATCTCGACCTCCTATTGAGGCGTGCCGCTAGGCGTTTATAAGGTTATACCCCTATTCTAACGCAATGGAAAAGGTTTCGAGTCCTAATTCGATCGTATGGAGAAGATAGCTTTTTGGACTCAATTATTATATTAAATTCGATATTAAATTTCAACGCGTTTATCTACCGTACGTTCACACCACAACTTCAAACACTACGAAATTTAAAATCTGATAATAATGCACTATTACAGATCCAATGGGACTGGTTTTGTTGAAATCCAAGACTGTGCCTCGGAAGGCTATTTTTTAAAATATCAATTTTGACTATATTTTTAAAACTGAACTAATCACCTTAAAATTTAATTTTAATACTTGTATTATCTTCAGTATTACTAATATAAATTTTACAAGCCTTTGAAATATTTTAACAAGCTTTAAATTCCAGATTAACTACTTTATCGAATTTCCGCTTATTAAATTCAGTAATTTTACTATTCAATAAATATTGAACATTTGAAATTAAAGTTGAAAATTACTTTTAAATATTTAAAATCAATTTAAATATCCCAATTTCAAATGTCTAAAATTCCAGGTCATTACATCCTTCCCCCTAAAAGAATTTCATCCCTGAAATTACTAATTAAGAAGAATGATCCAGAACCCGTTAATTATTTTCCCAATCCAAATAGTTCAACAACTTACCAACCATCTTTTATAAAAGACCCACTATCATACTTACTAACTTCCCAAACTCTTCCATAGTTTCCAAACAACATTACTTACTCAACTATTTCAAATTTTAATTTAAACCAAATTTAAACTATCAAAAATTTTCAAACTCCCTAAATTTCTGAAAAATTTCGCCAGCGTCTCCTTTGTGAGGCTAGATAGGTACAACTACAAAATGCCTCAACGGGCCCCCAAATTTCAGAAGAAAATAAAAAGCCAAGTGGCTAGACCAGAGAATCATCAAATTTCATATTACAATTAAATACATACCTTTTAGTTGGGCAATTCATGTTTATCTTCTGAAATCAAAGACACTAATTTCCTTTCCTTTTTATAACACATGTACCCTACATAGCAATAATATCCAAATCACAGAATCCAAAATCATTTTATTCATTTCTTTACCCCTATTTCAATGTTGCATTACTTAAGCTGTATGATGTACACATATCATTCACACATAATACCAAATTCGATTGCTCACTCGATTACACAATTTCACTTCAGAACTAGTATCGTCCACCCGACTTCCTAGTGCGGACTCAGATCTGGCTTCTTGATCAGAAACCATTATTCTCCTTGCATAGCCACATACTATGATAAAGAATTTCAGGATCAATCAAAAATCCATATCCAAGATTCGCCGTCGAAAAACGAGTGAAAAACCCCAACTCGGATCGATATAACTATCCCGAAATTCTATGCTCTAGTCTGGATCAAATTGTTATGCGAATAAAATAATATAGTACATCCTATGTATTTATCTCGATTGGTTATTAGCTATAAGAATTCTTTATTTATTCACATTTATTTTGATTTCATACACTTTTATTAAATCTTCATTCAAATATAAACTTAGAATATTTTCCCAATTCCAAATTTACTTAAGAATTCACCATTCATTCCTTTAAATTCAATATATGTATTTTATACACTTCTTATATTTATTTCCACTTCACCACCGAAGTTTATCTATTTTACTTAACTTGGATCTCCCACTTCAATTTATCTTTCATTTTTAAATATTTAATTCAATTTGCCTCATCTTAACATACTTAATTAACCATTTCTTCAATTATTTTCACTTACTAATTTATTTTAAATCTCAAATAAAAGTTTATTTCCAAACTTTTACTTATTTTTGTTCCTTCGAACAATTCTTCACACCTAATTCAAATTGAATTCCAATGTTCAGTTTTAATTCCATTTACTTATAATTCATATTAATTCGTTCATACACAAATTTATTTCACACTTAGTAAATTTTATTTCAATGACCATTACACTTAGTCTACTTAGACTTTTTATTATCAAATTCACTTTTATTTAATTTGATTTAGTTACATTCCAATTCAATTCAAAATTTAAAATTCTATAGGTTTTCAAATTTATTTACATTCCATTTACTAATCACCTTTAATTTACTTCATTAAATTGACTTAACTTCCAACTCATTTGTTTACACACTCACCTTTATTTAACTCTTCTTCAAGTTAGAATTGTATCCTTCAGATTTCACATTTTATAAGTTGTCAAACTTATTTATATTCCATAAACATTTTAAATAAGATTCCAGAGTTTAAACAATCGCTTAAACATTCAAAAACATTTTTGAAATCATATATACCTAACCCAAAAATAACAAAAAATGAGCAAGAGTTGTGTTCGAACGGTAAGCACTTCCCTTAATGATTACTCTTCTTGTTAAGAGGATATATGATTTTATTGGTAGTACCCAGTTCCTTGGACTTTTTTAGAGTTACTCAATCTATATAATTTTCTTAAGTTAAAGAAATAATGCGAACCATTGATTAGTAATCTTTATAAAATTGTTTAAAGTACAGATAAATTTGGAATCACTAATTGCTAAAATAAAGTGGGATTTTTGAAGATTTTGGACAGTTGAAAATTTCTAAATCACACCAAACTCAAAGCTAAGGAGTTTATGGAATATTCTGGTAAAAGATAAACCATTGTGAAATTCTTTGAGTAAAGGAAATAAGATTAGGATAATTTATAAATATTACTTATAAAGAAAAAATGATTTAAGATTTAAGAGTATAAGGATTTAAATGCGGGTGGTATTAATTTTTCTTTTCAAAGCTATAAAATTAACAATAGTAATAAATAAGGAATAAGTTTTATAACTTATGAATTTGAGATAATAGTAAATTACAAAAAAGTCTAAATTTGTTAGACAGACGGATTTAAGTAAAACCAATTTGGAATTCGGGATTTATATATACTCTTAGGATGTAAAGGTATATCATCGAATGTAGATTTAAGTCATGAACTATTAAATAAAATAATGACTCCTCAAAACGGTACTTATAACCTGGAAAATGTTTTATTAATGAATTCCGACATTGATTAAAAATTTGGACTTATGTCTTTAAAAGTGATTGATTTACATAAATTATAAGATGTAATAAACTTAAGTAATAGATTTGTAAAATGATTCATAAATAATATTAGTTTTAAAGGAAATATACTAAGTTAAAAGATTGTAGAAAGATTTTTTTATAAAGATAAATTATCTTTTGAGTGAAAAACGGTTTCTTTGGAATATATTCCTTTAATAAAAATATTTAAAAATAAATAATTAAATGGACTACATAAAAAAACACCTTTATAAAGTGTTTGAGCTTAATATAAATGTTTATGTAAGTTTTGAGGGTTAAAAATTAATATCTTATATGTAGATCATCTCATCACATATTTTTGATCTAAGAGTTGAGTTCGGAACTTTGATGTGTTTAAACTGGTCCAAAAAAGGATCTATCACTCGATTCTTGACGGCGAACATTGATGAGGATGTTTGGTTGGGCACTTTAGTTTTCTATCATAGTTGAGCAATATGCACGGAAAGCAAAGTTTTCTAAGCAAAAGCCAGATTAAAGTCCGCATTAGAGGATCGGTGGACCGATACTAGTTCGAAAATGAATTTTTGTGTTCGAATAGGAGATCGAATAAGATATTTCATACGAATGATATGTGTATATTATATGGAATTAATTTTAAAGATAAATGTTTTAGGTAAACTTTTGTTTGGGTAATTTCGAGGACGAAATTCTTTTAAGTAGTGGAGAATGTAACGATCCAGAATTTGACCACTTTAAAATATAATATTTAAAGTGATTTTGAATGTAAAATAAGTGAGGTTATATGATTCAAAAAAAATTAGATAGGATTTGAAAAAAGAAGTATATACAAAAATAGTAACGATGGCCTATATCGACAAAAGTGATAAAATGCTGATTTTAGAAAAGTAAGTTTCAATGGTTAAGTAAATTATTTTAATTTATTTATGAGTGTTTATATTTTCAAATAGAATTATAAAAATTTATTTTTAATTTTGGTTTACGTAAATGAATAGTTTAGCTAAAACGTCAAAATGTGACCATATATATTTTGTCAAAAATCAACGTTTTGTCGATTAAAAGTTGTCGCAACTTGTTGCAGCTTTGTTTTCTTATATATGAGTATATATTTAAATAGTATAAGTATTATTTAATTTACTAATCAAGTTTACTTTTACTAAACAAGTTTAGAAAACAATTAGCAAAAGTAAACACAAAAGGACAAAACATGTCACATCAAATCCAACCAAATTTTTGCTTTTCTTTACTTAAATATTAAGTGATTAAGACACAAAGTAATGATGTGATAAGGTGATGACAAGTGTTGAAAAAGTAAGATAAAGTAAATATATTTTAGTAATTTTATAAAGGGTTAGTTTTGTAATTTACCACTTGTAACAACCCGCATATTTTACGATTGTATATTTAAATATTTTATTTAAACAGGTAAATAGGCACAAGGAAGAAGTTACAAAAAAAATTAGTCTCAAGGACAACAAGTTTACTTTTTAGTCTAAAGGACACATTTTAGTGTAAACTGAAAATGATAGTTATAACTATCATTCTATGATTTACACTAAAAAGTGTCCTTCAGCTTAAAAAAACAAACTTCTTGTCCCTGAAACTAAATTTTTCTCTAACTTTTTCCTTGAGCCTAAAAACCCCTTATTTAAATATAACATCGTTAGTCGGATTACAGTCCAAAAAGCTACTTTTTGCAAACAGTCAAATTAGGAATTGACACCACTTCCATTGAGTTCAAAATGGCGTTTGCGACCATTTTGAGTATAAACATCGATATGTTTGGAGTTGAGTAGAATTTTGACATTTTTACTTAGGGGTTTGGGTTTCAGCCCACTAACCCAACTCATCTTATATCCTAACTCCACCCCCTCTCATCTTCATTCATTCTATTATTTTCCTAACACTTTAAGCATTAGCAAAAATGGGGGAAGAGGTTGGAAACTAAAATCCTAAGCCCTATTTTCTTTTGCAAATTCAAGTTGTAGCTCCAAAATCAAAGAGAAGCTTAGGTAAGCATCCTCTTCTTCTCCATCTCAATCTCTCTCCAATTTCAGAAATTTCCTATAACCTAACTTAGGAAATATTTGCTTATGATCTTAGATTGGAGCTTTTAGAGTTGAAATTGAAGAGTAGTTGATCTTCCTTTTGTTTTCAAGCTTCTCCTTCATTGTTTTTGAGTAAAAGGTAAGTTTTTGAACTCACATCTATGTCTGTAACCTTCTTTGTGGTTAGGTATGAATTTTCAACATCCATTCATGTTCATTTTATTTTGATTTGAATGGATTTGGTGAACTTTCCAATTTTTGATTCTTGTTGTCCAATTTATGAAAATCCTACTGATGTTTGGACATGTTTTTGGGTTGTGTCGAAGAGCCTATAAGGCTAGGTTGTCACATGTCATAAATCCTTAATCTTTGTTGCTCGTTCGGTAGCTTCCGTTTGGTTTTCGTCCTTCATTGGGGCTAGACTATAAATACTGGAAATCCCAGTTCAATCGACTGAACTAGGAAGTCAGTCGACTGAACAGAGCCCAGGAATTTTCCTAAGCCAGTATCAGTCGACTGACCCATATGGTCCAGTCAGTTGAGCCTGGAAACTGAAAGTTTCTAGGCATAGTTCAGTCGACTGACCACTATGGTCCAGTCGACTGAATCTTCTATCTCATCCAATGTTGCTTTTTGTGTGGGTTTCCGATATTTAATCAATTCATGATGATCCAATTTGTTGTTATCATTTATCAACTTTGATGACTTCTTTTTGGGATTTTTGGGATATCCATTTTGATGGATTTGGTATCGATTTCTTTGGATTTGATTCACGTCGTCGAATGTGAATTTTTTGTGATTGATTGTTTCTACGATCGTTTTTTGTGGTTTGTCACTTTAAAATGCAAAGTTTTCTGTACTAGTAGTAAATATTCAAACTCTTTCACAAAGATGATTTCAACTCTATTTTAATACAAAGCTCGTTTATAAAACCGTTTTCGAATCTATTAGTATATAAAACCTTTACCTTGTTCGTATGAGAAAATCTAATTAAACGGCTTAGCAAAACAAGTGGTACAAAACGCTTGCGTTTACTTCGTCGGTTAATTTTTGGACTTGTTCGATTAACACTCTTGTGACAATTTTCGAGTGGAAATCTATAATTTGTTCGTAAATATTTAAGTAAAACCAGTGGTTATGGGACATGAAGCTAAACTCATTTATTTACTAGCTTAGTGTACTTCACAATTTTTATTGATAAATGATGATCATTTTGTGATTTATACTAGCTATATGTTATGTCTCTTTGTCCACGTGGAGGAATATACCTCATTCTTTGGAGTTTCGACTCATTTTGTGGGCTAGCGACCCATGTTCTTTAATGGAGTTCGACTCATCAGACGTATCGTTATTGTACTACGTGGTTGTTCTGAATTATTCGAGTTTCAGGTTCCTTGGGTGTACCGATATTGTACTACGTCGCTGCACCGGTTCTATGGTTAGCGACTATGGGTTAGCGACCCGTTTGTGATGCACGTGTTAGTGAGTTTTTATGCTTCTATTTGTGATAGGCCTTCCCCTTTGTGATTTATGGATTTTTAATTGATGATTTCTAGAATTTGCGTTTCATCAATTTTGTGATTGGCATTGATATTGTGTCAATATATCTAGTTTGGTGAATAAAATAAAGAATATGACATTCTTTTTGATCTCTGAGATTCTTGAGATATTGTATGATTTTTGATTGTTGTAAATGTATACTTTTCATAGTATGACATTATTGTCATCATATGTTTTTGTTATATCTCTATCCTATCTCATTGTATTTGATATTTATAGCTAGACTGATCCGTTTATTATTTTCTTATTAAATAATACTCGGGTCAGACCGAGATGCTACAGGTGCTTCTGCTTGACTCCTTATCTGTGACCATCATCTGATTTTTTGTCAAACTACTTAGTTTAGTAGTTTTTGTTATTATACATTCGAGATAGAGAATCCTTGATGTATACATATTCTTTTGTCTAGCTCTTGTACCTATTCTTTTGTGATATAGTGGATCTTGTCTGACCACTACTTTGATGTACCCTTTTATGTGATATATTCATATCTGTTTCCGCCTTAGTGATATGAATATCTATGACTGATTTATGTTCTTCTTATTTTATATTTGTTTCCGAAGACCACTTGGGCACTGTGTAGTAGCTTTGAGTTTGTACTTGATATATCGTATTTCCTCTTGAAATGAAATACATGACCGTCTATCTGGCATATCGGTATTCGCACAAAGCAATTACACGGATGGTCGCTCCTCAACAGTCTTATTCTTCGTGCTAGTCGATGACATTACCCCGTATTGTCCTTGGCTAGCGTGAGTATAGAGGTGGGGAGTCACACCACTTCTTACTTTCCCTATAAATACCCATCCATTCTTCTCATTTTTTTACACAAATCATTTTCTTCTTCTTCCTCTTCCTTTTAGCTATTTTAATGGCTTCTCTCTTTAAGAGAGGTAGGAGAGTTAAAAATAGTGGAGTGCTTAAGCACTAATCCACTTGTTACTCTCTAATCTCTTTTTAATTCACTTCTTCTTCTTCTCTTCTTAAAAATGGTCTTAGGCCGTGAGTTTATGAGTTGATAGAAGGAAGACGTGAGCAATATAGAAGGGCAGGCTATGGCCAAGAGCAAGATGGGATGTGTGGTGGTGGCCGAGCACTTAAAAAAGATGAAAGAATGTTTAGATGGTTGTTAGTGAAGCGTTGAATTAAAAGAATGTTGGTAGAAAGTTAAACGTTTTGGTCAAAGGTGAGAAAATTCTCATTGCTTTCAAAAGATCATATTTTGATTTTGGTATAATAATTATCTTATAACACATGCATGTATACACTCCTTTAAAATATTGCTATGGATGTTTGTATATGTTTGTGTTATGTTTGAATATTGCAAGTGTTTATGGTTATGATTATTTATCATATTTGTTTGCATATGGACCATAATTATGTTAGTGATAAATGTTAAACTTGGTTATGTCCATTTAGATTTAATAAGCCATTTGTTAAGAAAGATGATATTTTAGCGATATGAGATATTTTGGAAAAATAAGTCTCTTTTTAATTAGAAGTGAAATTAAAGTTAAAATAAAAGAGAATTTGAAATTTCAAGTGAAATGGGTTTAAAAAGGATAGTTAAATTGAAATTGAAATCAATTTTGAAAAATTAAAGTTGAGATTAAGATTGAATTGAAGTTTAAATTGAAATTAGATTTGAAACCTAAGTTTTAAATGAGTTTCATTTTAAGGTAGAATTTAAATTGAATTGAAATTGGAATTTAAAATTTAATATTAAAATAATGGTATATAATAATATTATATATGGAAATAGTGAAAATACATTTTAAAATCTTTAAAATATGAAAATATTGATTTAAAATGATTTGTAGAGATTTTATAAGTGATAAAATTCAATTTGAATAGATTATTTCAAGTATTGAAAAATAAGTTAAAACTAGACGCGTCGCGCAACGGTAGTCTGCAATTTCACGTCGAAAAGTTCAAATGAATGTGTTGAGTGGAATACAGCTCGAAATTCTTCGGGATAAGAAAATTTCAGACTATTATATCCATATCTTATAAATGGAGGAAAAAAATCAGAATTTCGACAAGTAGATTTTAAAATAAGTCCAAATCAATTTTCTAGAAAAACTGCGCTAGTGCATTTAAGTGACCATAACAGAAAATCTGTTTAAATGAACGTTTTTAATTATGGAAAAGTATGGAAAATTTTGATAAATCCATTTAAATAGTTTAAAAGAGATTTGGATTGAAAAATATGAATTATTGAATGTTTTAAAAGTTGTTTAAATCAAATAAGCTTATATAGCACTTTCCGCGGTACTTTTATGCTAGGAATGGTATAACTTTTGAATATGAGTTTAAACGTAACGATTTTTCCTAGAATCAATTGTGAATGTTTTTAAAAGGAAAACTAACTGTTTAAAAGATAATTTGGAATCTTTATGATCAATTCTAAAATAAAGTTGATAACTGCATATGCGGAAACGACTAGTACATTCGTCCCGCCTGTTAGATCTGAGAAGATAAAACAAGGTGTTTAACTAAGGTTAGGGATAGAAAAACCAGTGCCCTGAACTTACCTAGCCTCTATTTTCTTTTCTTTGGCGAGGTGTGGAATAGATTGAAAAGGAAAGCCATGATGCTTTTAAATAAAATATCGTATTGAGTTTCTAAAATAAAAGATGATTAGTATTATCCAAAAATTTAAGAAATCTCCAAAATGAATGATTTCTATGATCATATGCTTGCTAAGATTGGTTTTAGGGTTTATCATAAACGATGTCTTAAATAACATTGTTTTTGACCCATATAAAGGTTAAGGAATTTGGATCGAGAGTTAAGTAAGGAAATTTGAGATATTTCACAAAGCAAAAGAATGAATTACTTAGAATTAGCCTAAGTCAAAAGAAAGAGATTTCGAAATCATCCAAAAAGAATTAAAGTGAAAAGAGACTAAATAAATCCTGTGTACTCGTATTCACTTTTTATCGACAATTGGATTTCGAAGGAACGGGAGTCGAATTTCGGTGATTCCTGTCCGAAAACCACTTTGAACCAATGTATACGTTTGAATTCGAAGACATGTTGAAGATGATGATTATTGAAGGCCGTGGATCTTCATAGCGTGAAGACTGCTTGTTGAAAATGCTCTAGGTAGCTCTCATTATAGAGTTATTAATAGCAGTGGTCTCCTCTTGATGGAGATTTTTCGGATTGCAAGGACTACTTGCGACTAGTGGTAGTAGGAGAGTGCCTTCGATTTGTCCTATTCCTTGACAACTTGTATGGACGTTTGTCTGACATGACATTTCTAAAGATAACGTACATTGGTTTTTACAAATGTACATCAGTGATGGCATAGAAGGCAACTTCTCTTAGCTTAACACCCTCCATGAGAAGTATGAGCTCAAGTGTTGTATTTTTGTGGAAGGCAATTAGTAGTTAAAGGAAATGGCAATGTGGCATTCAAAGATGAGATATGTGCTATGTGAAAAGGTAATCGTTACCTCAAGCCTCATCAAACCGGAAATGACCGAAACAGGATTAGATGCCGCAAGGCTAAGTGGGTCATTGCCAAGTAGGGTATGGTCATCCCCTTCTACATATATTTCTTCTCACTATGACGTTCAGGATGTAAATTAACATCGTTTGTATCCTATTAGGGCCCTCGGGTAAAGGTCGGTAATCTCCGGGGGATGACATTCGGTACTATCTAGTTACAGAGGTAGGTCGGTCTTGTGTTTGCAGAGGTTCATTTGTGCTATTCCTTGGGGGATCCATCTACAGGTGTACCCATTTTGGAAGGTAGATCCTTCACCTGATCATTTGTATGGAAATCCATTCTCCAATAACTCGTGGTTTTGTTTGTATCAGCGTAATGAATAGCCTCAAAATGCAATATGGGTAACCATTTCGAATAAGATTAATAAGTTTATTTGAAAATGTTTTCAAAGAGATATCATTTAAGATAATATCAAAGGTTTTGAGATAAAAATGTTTTAGTTATCATAAGGTAAAAACCCGCCCGTGTTAATGTGTGGGCGTGGTCTTATGAGATACTCTTTCTTTTTAAAGGATTTTATTCAAAAGGCTGATATATGACACTGTCATTTATTATTGAGCTTTTCCTCATGCTGGTTTATCAAGCCTGATCCGAGTATTTTCAATGCTCATGTCAAATTCGAGCAGTTTCAGGTTTTGTCGAAGACGGTTGGAGTTTTCAGAGGAGAGTTGGAGATATTCATCTACCTATGGACATATTCTATTATCCGTCGTACTTAGTGTGTTTTGGTTTGATGTTTGTCAGCAATTGTAAGGACTGAAGTTTATAACTGTCCAATCTGAATTTAGGTTAGACTATGATATTGTATTTTAAAATTTTCCACTGTAAAGATTATTATTGAAATAATATATGTTATTCCATTTGTGTGAGATTCTGTTCTGTCTTTATTTTCTTTCTACTCTTAATGATCTGCTTATTCGTGCAATTTGAGTTGGACATGTGCGGTTTATTGTCGATTCAAAGGGTACGGAAAAACTGTTCATTACATAACTCCTATATCAACATGGAACCGGCCTACCCATTCGCTGGACAATACCGAATATGACATCGCCCCGATCATTACCAACCTTTAATGTGATCTCGAAGCATACACCACATAATCGACATATAGAGAGTAATCTAGAAGGGTGATGACTATCTCTTAATGGGTGCCACCCACATAGCTCTGTCGCATCTACCCTGCTTTAGCCATTCTCAGTTGATGAGGCCTAAGGTAGTGATTACCTTTTTCATATAGCACGTTCCACTTTGAATACCACTCTGCCATTTCATGGTCACACAACTGGTTTCTACAAACGTATAACTTCTGAGCTCATACATCTCAGGAAAGAGTGTTAAGCTAAGAGAAGTTGCCTTCTCCGCCACCAAACATATGATACATTCATAGAAGTCAATGTAATTAGAAATGCAATGTCATACATTCGTCCATACAAGTTGTCCAAGAACAGGACAAACCAAAGGCACCCTTTTACCACGTCCTGTCGGGAGTAACTCCTAGAATTAGTGGCAAGAAGTCCTTACATCGAAAAGTACTACTGCCACAATAATATGAAATAAAAAAATTCCCTCAAGGGTCAGTGACAAGTAGCCTACAGTCCATCTTCCACAAATATCTTCATGTCTTCACTTCGAATACGTAAATTGGTTCGAAGTGATCTTTGGATAGGAATTATCCAAATCCGACCCTTGTTTCGAAGAAACAATCATCGATAAAAGAGGTCAAGTGAATAGGGAGTCGTTCTTTAATTGATTAAGTTCTTTTATCGAAAATCACTTTTGGAAATATACATTTATAAACATTCTTTCCGGTATATACAAAAATATTAAACCTCTCTTATAAAATCCTTTGATAACTTCTAAACTTATTTTTACTAGGAATAAATTCGAGATCATTTCATATTTTATTTAGGAATATATTGATCCAATCAAACCAAATTCACTATCCCCTCCGTCGGGACAGTCCGGATAGTCAGGGAGAGCAGGAAACCAGTTTTTCAAACTCAAACCTAGACACAATCTCTTTGATACCCATAAGGCAATCAAGTTATTTGATCGAATCTAATCATTAGTCATTCCAAAAATACTTTAAATCATCTTTAAAAAACACTTCATAAATCATTTAAAAATATTTACAAAAGATTTGTAAGAGAATTATTAAGTTTGAAACCATATTTCAAATGTTGTACAAAAGTGCCGAGGGAAGTGCTCTTTTAAGCTATATTGATCAAAATGAATTTTTTTATTTAAAAATTCGCTTTTATTACTCAAATCCCTTTTATACCATTTTAAAACATTTATAAGATTTATTCCACAATTTTAAAGCATCATTTTTTAAGCAATCTAGTTTTGGATTCTGAACTGCAAATGTGGGATTTTTCAAAAACTTATTTTACTCATATTTAAAAATCTACTCATTGGAATCTCAATTTTCTTTCTTCTTTGGAAAACTATGGATATAACTGTTTGAAAAATTCTTCTCTCGAAGGATTTCGAGCTATATTCCAACATTTACACTAGTTTGATTTTTATATCGCGAAATCGCGAACTGCCGATACACGACGTGCTTATTTTTTTGATCAAATTTTCTATTTCTTTTTTAACTTTACCAAAACACCACTAAACATTTATAAAACATTTCAAACACATTTAAAACATTTTTAAGAGGCTTAACAAATCCATACACTCCATTTTGTTAATTCAAGGAAAGTGATTTCTATCGACGTGTTTATTCATGACTTTTGTGTGTGTGTGTACATATACACACACACTCAACATTCATATGAAAACAACCAAACTTGATGATCAAAGCATATCAAATATCCATTTGTAACATCATATCATCATCCAACATATAGTATAATTAAATTTGGAGTTCCCACCTTAATTTTCACTTCGAGCAAATAGAAAATTAGCTATAGCTCCGCTACGATCGTGCCAAAGCAAATTAAACCAAGCCTATGACTCAAAGAGAAGATTGACCTAGGCTAGAGGGATATGGTTCTCATGGCTAAGGTGTGTGGGATAGTGGTCTTTGATTTTGGAAGAGAAGTGGAGGATTTTCAGACTAGTTTTGAAGTAGACTGATACTATAAACTAGTATATGTAGTTTTCTTCTTTAATTTATGGTATTTTTTCTTGTTTTTATTTATTTTATTTTTCATGAACAAGAAGCCATCAAAGAACACTTAGAAAGATTGAAAAGAAGAGGAAGAAGAAGTGAAATAGTATTAGGAATTTGTGAGAAAGAGAGGTGGTATTTATAGGAAAAAAAGGAGTATAAAGGAAGATACACATATACCACTTTTTCCAAGCTTCTCCAACACACTTCCCTTTAAAATAAATGATAATAACTCCTCCCCCATGCGCACATCAATTCTATCCACTCATGTTTGCATATGTTGACTTGTTTAAGTTTAAGAAGGATGCTTTCTTAAAATATCTATATATTTTATAATATGTATGTTTAAGTGTAAATGTATACATGTATATGTTTATGTATTTGTTAGAATGTACATTTATGTGTTATATATGTGTACATGACATATAAATAACGTTGCATTGATTTCAAACAACTTTGATTCGATAAACCTTTGCCAATCGGGGAACCGATTCCCGATCACATTTTCACTTATACTTTAACGTACATATATTTGTAAACAAATTTAAAAATAAATTTTATATCATTTTAAACCAATTAAAATGATTACATTAGAATTATAAAATCATATAATTATATACAAAAATTTCTATTATACCGATAAAGCGATTTTGATTTTTTACTTGTTATTTTCAAATTAAATATATCCCTTTATAAAACTATTATAAATGATTCATTGTCACTTATAACTATTTAAAATGAATTATCATCATTTAAAAGAATTATTTGAATAACTAAAATTAATTAATAAACTATTGAAACTTGATTTAATTTAAATAAATCTATATTAAATACGATGCCAATATATATCCCGAGAAAAATATTCTTGTAAGAATTTGTTCAAAAAAAGTTTATTATTACTTATTATCACTTGAAACAATATTATTTGAATTTTTAATATTTGATTTAAATAAATTTAAAAATAAATACAATTTATCAAAGTGATAAATTGGCGGGTCGTTACATACTTCCATCCTTAAAAAATTTCATCCTCGAAATTAAGATAAGAGAAACTAGCTCAAAAAGTATATTCGATATGATGGAACATATAAAAAAAGTACGAATAAGTGACTACACCATAGCCGATGAGTACATTATAATGATACAATTCATTCTTCAATCCTAACTCGGGATATGTCTTCTTCATTCTATCCTCTGTTTCCTAAGTGCGATCCTCAGCATCACCACTCCATTGAACTTTAACTAGCATTACTACCTTCCTTCTTAATCGTTTCTCATCTCGTTCAACAATTCGAATAGGATGTCCGATACCTGCCAAATTCGGTTCTACCTCCAAGTCCTCCTGAGCAGATATTTCTATGATTTGCTCTAGGTCATGCACATGTTTCCTTACATGAGATACACAAAAAACATTGTGCACTCCTGCTAGCCTTTTTGGAAATTGCACACGATAAGCTAGTGGGCCAATTTGTTCAAGAATGGGAAATGGTCCAATATATCGAGGTGCCAACTTCCTTGTCCTTCCAAACCTCACCACTCCTCTCGTCGGAGAGACTTTTAAAAAGACTGAATCTCCAAATGTGAATTTCAAGTTTATACGCCTTTGTTCCACATAGCTTTTCTGCCTGCTCTGGGCTTTCTTTAGCTTCTTTCTAATTAATTTGACTTTCTATGAAGCTTCTCATATCATAAAAGGACTAAGTACTAACCGATCTCCAGTTTTGATCTAGCATGCTGGTAACCTGCACGAATGACCATATGGAGCTTCATATGGTGTCATGCTGATACTAGCTTGGTAACTGTTGTTATAAGAGAACTCTAGTAAATGTAGATGATTGTCCCAGCAGCCTTCACAGTTTAGAATACATGCCCCGAGAAGATCTTCTAAAAAGATGTTAACTCTCTCTATCTGTCCATCAGTTTGGGGATGATAGGCAATGCTTGTATTCAGTCTTGTTCCTAAAGCGGAATAATGCCCTTGATTTTTAATTAACATTATTTAGGATATTTAATTGGTCAAATTAAATAGAATAATGTGAATAATTAGGGAGATGAGATTAATAAATCCAATGGTCGTGTCTTAACGAATGAACTAAAATAAGACTTAACTAAATTTAGAAGGAGGAATTTTATAAGGGTTAAACTTGAAAATGTGGCTACATTTTTTAATATAAATCTCTTCCTCCACCACAATAAATTTTTACCTTCTCATTCATAACTCCTCACCTACTTTCGACCGGCCATAAAAAGCTCCAGAAAGAGCATAAATTGATGAAAAAGATAAGGAACTAAAGCTAGGAAATTATCTCATCCTCCAATCAACTAATCAAGGTGAATATCATGTTTATAATATCATTTTCCTCTGTTTGGATCGACTATGGGTTATACCTGATTCATGTTTGTGTCTTGATTAGGATATAACCATTAAAACTTTATTTTGATAAGATATGGGTGTTTTAAATGTTAATGGATTAATTAACACGTTTTTATTTGGTTTTGTTTAAATTTCGAATTGTTTTGATCTTCATATGCTTTGAAATTTTAAAATATTGAAGAGAATGCATTAATAGATTTTTAGGAATTTTTCCAGAATTTTTCATGATCTTTTAATAGTTACATAAAATTATTTAAAGTATTGGACTTAAATGTTTCGTATAAGTATAAAGGAGAAAGAAACTTTTAAAATTTATTTAATTTTCCAAATAAAGAAAGTCCACAGCAAATTCGAACATAAAATTCTGGCAACCAATCAGATTAAGACAAACAAGGCAGGTAAGGTACAAAAGAACCGTTTAATGTACAATTTTCACTATTTCAACTCTTTCGGCAGGAGCTTCCGCCTTCATTCCAAACCTTCCGTCAAGGTCGAAAGGTATAAAACTTTCGAATAGGTCAAAAATCAATGCATATAGTATCAGCGACAGGTACGTGGTCAATTGAAAGGGGTCGAAAGGTTTAAGAATGAAAGGTTAGAGCTTTTGAAGGAGGTGAAACTTTATTTTGGTTTTAAAGAAAATACGCCTACTAGCTTTCGACAAAGAGGTTCGACATTATCAAATGGTTTAAAAGAAAAAGGTTTTGATAGGTTTTCTTTCTTGTTTTTAATGAAACCTTTTGGCAAAGTCGAAAGGTTATCTTTCGACAGGGTCAAAGCATAGTTGCCGCTTCCAAACCTTTCGACCCAGATGGAATCAAAGGCAATCTTTTGTTTTATAAAACTTGCCGCCTCTCTCCATTGATTTCGATGGGTTGGATCCAACACCAACACTTTACTATTTTTGAATGATTTTGATGGGTTTTGAATTCGAAAGGTTTTGACTTCAAAAGGTTTTGATTTCGAAAGACTTTGGTTTCGAAAGGTTTTGGTTTTGAAAGGTTTTGGTTTCGAATGGTTTTGATTTCAAATGTTTTGATTTCGAAAGTTTTCAAAGGGGTCACCTTCAATGATTTTGAAAAGTATTGAGTTTCAATGATTTCGAAAGGTTTTGAGTTTCATTGCTATCAAAACATTTATAAAAGGTTTTATAGGGGGATGCCCTAGGCATTTGATAAAGTCGAAAGGTGGAACAACTAGTTCAAAAAGAAACCTTCCGACAAGGTCGAAAGGTATGATTTTGTGATGCTTTCAAAAGGAAGGCTTCCGAAGGGGTTAACTTTGGATATTTATTTGCTTTCGAATGAGGCTTCATTCAGATGGATTTAAAGGGCTGTTTTAGCCATTTTTCATTAAGTAAAATTTTGCTAATTTGGAGGGGTTAATTTGAAGAGTTATAGCATAAAATACTTATCTTTGTTTGAATATGTAAGTGGGATTCTTATATAAATTAGATGTAAATTAACATTAGGGACACCAGGGTGGGTTTAATGTTTTCGATACATGGTTTGGGGTTGCAAACAGAAATATGCTTTTGAAAATATACATTGGGACAATTAATGTGTTTTTATTTAATTTAACCTAATTGGGGATACCAACGGGAATAGGTTAAACGGTGGTATACCTGGGGAAAATAAATAATCATGGGGTCATGAATTTTTATACATAATCATGTGGATCATGATATTTTAATTTGCCAAGTGTTGGGTTCTTAGTTAACTTAGGAAAACCATGGAAAGTGAGATGGATAGCCCACGTCAAATTTCTAAAGTAAAGAATGTTTTACCAAAGGTGGTTAGTCTCAGGATTTGGCACCCAAGGTTTCATAGTCATCCTAGGAAAACTATGAAGTGTGCAGTGGATAGCCCACACTGACTTTTATAAAACAATGTACGATGGATAATATACATTTATTATAATAAATTTGGGACGAATAGTCCTATTAATGTTTTGGTGGATAATCATATTAAATGAGATATCTAGTAAATTTGTAACAACCCAATTTTTCGATGCCCGAAAGTCGACATCGATACGTCCACTGTATCCAATGCCGCACAGTCGAGTGCCGAAAAACTGAACCGTTAGAGTTTAAGAAGAAGAAGATAGAAGAAGAAAATAGAACAATAACAGAATCTCACATATCGCAGCGGAATAACTATAATAGATAAATGAATATCTTTTAAAACAAAAACACTATATCAGTTTATACATATATCATCAGAGTGTACAACAACAACAAACAAACAATGATAGTTATAATAACCTGACTCATATGGAAAGTTTTCTTTGCACCAACCATACGCAGTGGACACTATATAGTATAAGTGATACGCTTCGCCATTCAGCTTGCTCCTGATCTCCACAGCATCTCTTTTCTGACTTCGCTCCAAAATGGCGATAACCTGACTCTAGGCTTCCCGTGTCGAAAATTATGGGCACCCAGAGTTTAGAAAGGGAACAATAAATTCCAGGTCAGTCGTGGGACTAGTGTGAGATCTTAAAAACAGTTATTTTCACAAAGAAAAGGAAAAGAAATCCGTTATGCTTTTTGGAAAATAAAACTACCATAAGGCCTCCCGCCACACACACAATGCAAACGCGGAATTGGAGGAGATTTCTCCTTATGATAGTCAAACATGCTTGATATGCAAAATCCTTTCAATATTATCATTAGCGCATAGTGCGGAAAACATTTCGAAAGTATAATATTAATCTTAACCAGCATACAACCATTATTGTATGCCTACTATAGCTACCATGTTCAATAGCAGGTTACCACCACATTCCATGGCAGGTTATACAACTAAAACCGTACAGGGCGCGTATTGTTTCTTTGGATTTTCAACAAATGGTCAGGCTAAGGAACTTCCTACTGCCACATGGGTATGCCTCTGGAGGGACGTCCTGAGAACTTAACTAGCTCGCTGCCAACACAAGGCCGGGTTACCTTTTTAACTAGGTAACTACTACACGTGTATGCCATCCCCCGGTCGTTTGCGACCTTTATCTGAGGATCCTCAACCACAAAGCAACAACCACAAAGAGTAATAGATTTGCAGCAACCACATAGGTTAAGTATCTGGGCTCCATACCATGTTACCACCCTTTTCCAGAAGGAAATGACATACCCTAAAGGGCGCGATCCTCATAACCTTGCCGCATCTTTCCTGTTTCGACCATTTTCAGGGTGTGAGGTCCAACGAAGTCTCGTCCACATAGCTAACTTTTCACAAAGTCATGCTTTGATCAACAAACGATCAACAGCACTTCGTATGCTACATTACCAGTTTGGGAACATATCACTAGTAACCATCAACTACATAACCTCTGAGCACATACGTCTCAGAGAAGGGTGTTAAGCTAAGAGAATAAATTCTCCGCCACCAACAGAAATGTATTTGATAGAAACCAGCTGTATATCTCAAATCGTAATGTCAAACACACATCCATATAAGTCCGCACCGGGATCGAACGGAACCGAAGGCACTTCAAAGAAGCCCTTGCAAATTCGAATATTCACTAATCACGTCCGGAATCCCCATCACAAAGGGTGATAAAATCTCTATACCGAAGCAACCCGGTGCAGAGACATTCGACAGGTAATCCTTTCGTTTTCGAAAATACCCGGTCTTCAAAACCGTCTTCAAATGTAATCCCATTACGTTGTATCATTATTCGTAATGGGTTTTATGACAGGAAGTCCTCTCCTGGCTAATCCGAATAATGAGCACTTATTTTTTTTAAATAAGTTTTAAATCAGATTTCAAACAAATCACAACAAATTTCCACTTTGATCTTTTAAATAAACGATCCATCACAATCACAAAGGTTCGATGTGGTTTTCGGATATCCATAAAACAATATTTATTTAAAACAAATTTCCCTTTCTTTTATAAAATTCCCATTTTGGATTTAAATTTTTAAATATCAACTAATTTATGATTTTCAAATCGATTCCCAAGTATTTACTTTCAATACCAAATCAATTTTTCAAATTGATTTCCAAATTTATTTCAATTAGCAAATTGGTTTCTAAATTTATTTTAATCGACAAATCAATTTTCATATCATTTTGCCAAAGGTTTATTTTTAAACACCAAATAAATTTTCAAATTGATCCCTAAAATCTTTTCAAACACTAAATTGAATTACAAATTTAATTTCTAAAATTCATTCCATTTATCTTTACCAAACTATTTAAAATCCATATTTTAAATAAATTCCCCAACCTTTGAATAATATTACCCGAAATCCATCTATTAAGCCTTTTTCCCATGTTTTGGAATTTTTATTCAGTAGGATTCAAAAATAAAACTTTATCCTTTTAAAATTCCTTCTTTTAAATTTGTCCAATTCTCAAAAATAAATTTTACTATAAATTTTTCAACTTGAATTTTAAAAATCCAATTTTTATCTTTTTCTGGTATCCTACGATAACAAAAATATATTCGGCTAAATTTTAGCCTTCAATGATTTCAATCACAATATCATTACACAAAGATTATAGATTCACAACATATGAAACAAATTCAATATTTGAGGAATCCAATTGGATCCCTCCAACCTGTTTCCCTGCATCCACAGACATTAGCACAATAATTAAATACCAATTCCACTTCGAGGCGGAATATCGCGGTATATGGGATTTATAAAATATCATCCGCTATTATGCGACGCATAGGGTCTCATCCGCTATATAACGCAGGAAATCAACAACTCCAAATACATATATTATACCAATTCCACTTCGAGGTAGAATATTGCGGTATATGGGTTTAATATAATATCATCCGCCATTATGCGGTGCATGGGGTCTAAACTAATATAACTGATAATGAATCAATCATCCTAGCACACAATCAACAATTTTAAATTTAACTATTTAAAATTCAAATCAGGAAAATCTGATTGAGTGAGAAGATCTTACCTTTAATTTCCAATCCATTCCTGTTCATTTCATTCAGGCTTGTTTCTTCATTTTAGACCTTGTATCAAACAATTATATAATTTGTTAATGTCCAAATAAATTGAACAATTTATTTCCTTTTTACAAATTTAATCAACCAGTGATTTTTATTTTAAATCAATTCCTTTTAATAATTTATTTAACAAAAATTTAAAATTAAAACTAAATTTCCTTTTAAATAAATTAATCAACTAAAAATCTAGTTTAAACAATTTTTTCCCTTTTGAAAAATGTTCATTAGTAACTAGAAATAATTAAATAAATTGATTGAACAAATTCAATATCTTAATGTAACTAGCAAATTAAAATATGTGTATGTTTACTGTTATACATTAAATTATGTGTGCATTTTAAAGTGTGTATACAATAAATTTATTTTTTTCCTTTTGAAACTACCTAAAATTAGAACTTAATTTATCGATTCAAAAATCCAAATTTTTTTATATTTAACTTTCCAAAATCTTCTGCATGAATTTCCTGTCTTTCTATAATTAAAATAGGCATGCATATATATACATATATATATATTATTAAATCAGAAATAACAAACAAAAAATAATAATAAATTTGAACCTTACTGCCATACCTATCTCGATCACGACCAGAGTCCCTTCATTGCTGTCGCGACCCAATAAATGCACCCCGAGCGTCGCCACTTCCCTTCACAGGCAACGAAACCCTAGCCTTGACGTTTCGCACGAGAACACTCACGACTCTCAATCTCGAATACAACCACACCTTCTGATATCCCTCCTCGACGTCGACGAATAGGCAAAATTGCGCCTCTTGTTTGCTCGACATTACACGCCACACAGTCGCGATGAGTCACCAAAAATCGCCGTGCTTGAGAACGACCCCGTGATAAGGTCGTGATCCCCTTTTGAATTCTTCCTTCCACATGCGAGCTATGTCCAGACAAAATCGATTGATTCGATTAATTTCGAACGAAGTCGATCTCTTTAATTTTTTATGAGGAAACGAAGGGTTTCCAATTTATCAAGCTTGAGATGATTCGAGGTCATTGTTTGATTTCGTGTGGCCATTTTCCTCTTTTATGTTGTGACGACCTGGACATTTTGAGCATTTGAAATTGGAATATAAATTGATTTTAAATATTTAAAAGGTAATGTTTAACTTAAATTTCAAATATCACCATTTATTTGGAATTTAATTATTGGATTTCAATTCTGGAAGCTGGGTAAAATGTTGAATATGGAGTTTTAAGCCTATTAAAGATAATTTGAAAGCTTATAAAATTTATAATGATGATACTAAAGATAATGGAATGGTTGAATTTTAATTTAAAAGTAATTTGTTCAGTTTTAAATAATATATTGTTTAAATTGAATTTAAAAATAACCATCCGAGGCACGGTCTCGGAATTTGACGAAACCAGTTCCATTGGATCCGTAATAGTTAGTTATTATTGGATTTCAATTTTTGTAAAGTTTGGATTTACCGTTTGCTTGTACGGGTGAGAAACGCATTGGAAAAATAAAAACAAAACGATAATACATTACAATTAAAAATATACAATCGTACTTAAGAAGCCACTCTAAATTTTTAATACGTTTCCTTGGCTTTCATCTTACGCTTCTTCGTTGATAAAATAAATTAAGGGGTAGATATTTTGTTTCTGTTCGTTCATATCTAGAAGGAACACAGCTCCTCCCTTCATTTTTTAAAATCAAATCGCTAATGAAAGAGAAAATAAAAATAAAAACAAATTGGCCGAACACCTATCTTCAAATGAAAACCCTTAAATCATTCCCTCCTCTTTTGAACCCGCGCTCAATTCAATTGCCCTAGGTCGCGATTTCCAGTTCCGCATAAAAAAAGAGAGGAGGCGAGCGTTTTGCTAGTGAGCTTGGCGGCGACGTTCTAATGGAAGAAGATGAATCGAGATGCTCGATTCGAGCTGTGGCGTCTCGAGGCAGAGGGATTTGGTCGTTCGATCTGGGGTAGCACGCGCACGCAATTTTGGAGGTCAGGCGAGGTGATGCTCGAGAGGCCGTAGGCGCGTTCGATTTTGGGGATTCGCGTTCGTGATGGATGTTCGAGTAGGTGGGTTGCGGCTTTGAGAGTGGCGGCTACGACCGTGACTAGGGTTTCGACTCGAGGTGTTGGTTTCGGTTTGTTCGAATGATGGCTAACAGGAGTTGTTGTCGCGGAAAGGTATTTTTCACATCAGTTGAAGTTATTTAAATTTCTAAGTTAGTTAATTTTAGTTACACAAAAAAAAGGAGGGGGGGCTGATGTTTTGTTGAGTATAGAATTTGAATTTATAAATACATCTGCATATTTTGACTATGATATAAAAGTAAAATATATATTTGTGAATTTTAAAATAGTAGATTTTCTTATTTAAATTATTTAATTACTAAAAGATATATAAAAAAAAATGGGAAGGAAAAATTTGTTTAAAGCTAAATTATTTGATTAATTCAGATAGTAACATATCATAGATTGTTCATACAAGGTCGAAACTGTGAAGACAAAATCGAACTGGAATGGATTGCAAACAGCAAAATAATCAAAGGTGAGTAAATCTCACTCTGTCTGGTTCTTATTTAAATTTATATGGTTAAATTTAAATAATTGGTTGAACGTTTAAGTTGATTGGATATATACTGATGATGATATGATTTTGGTTTTGATTGATTCTCGAGTTAATTGTGGATTGACTCGAAGTATATGGGGTTTCAAAATGGTTTTAAACTTAAATCATAAATAAGAAATGATTCCATTTTAGATTTAATAAGGGCTTGATGTGTTGTGATTCATTAAAATAGTAAGGAATTTGAAATGATTAATTGATTGATTTAATTAATTAATGATTTGGCTTAACTAATTTAGTAGTGAAGTGTTGAATTAATTAATTAAGTTTATGTTAATTAATTAAGTGAAAGTAGTTCAGAATAATCATTGGATGGTTTAACAAGTAATTACTTCATGAAGTTAATAAAATAAATCAAGTACGATTAATATGGTATTCAAATTAATGTAATTAATTTAGATTAAGATAAACTAAAATATAATTGGAAATTAGTAATGCATATAATTGATGAAGTAATTAAAGGTTTGTTTAATTGAGATTACTAAATTCATAATAAGTGACTTTTGAGAAGAAATTAATATAAGTAATTAAGAATTAGTGTAATTGACTATAGTTAACTAATTTGTGAAAAATTGAAGATTACTCATTGTTTTGGTAAGAATAATTAATATCATGAATTTAATTAAAGAAAATTTCTTGGATGGAATAGAAAGATAATTAATCCAGGGTTGTTAATTAAGATGAATGAAGATGAAAGAAATGATTGATCAATTAATTGTTGGGAACTAATGAATAAAAGAACCTAAACGATAGAGGATTGAAAATAAATTAGAATCAACTGAGTTGATTTGTTTGTGATTAAACTTTGCTTATGGATGATAGATTTGTATTGGTTGAGTTGAATAAGTTAATATCTTTGGTATGAAATGTTGCGTATTTCATTTGGGTAGCTGGGATTAGGATGACAAGAAACTCGAAGATGCTGGAGTCGGGTATTGGGAAGATACCCGACACCACTTCGAATTTCTTATAAATAGATATGAGGAATTGATAGGTTTGGATGAATGGATTAAAATGAATTGGATTATTTAATCTAAATTTTAGCACATAGAATTCTTATTTTGAAATAAGTTATGATTATGACAAAGTGAGACTTTGTAAATTGATATGTGAAATCAAGGGCTGGAGATTTTATCTGAGCTTGGTATTTAGAATTGATATGTGAAATAAGAGTTGTCTATAGCAAATTGTGAATTGGATAAATTGACATATGTTACCCCGGGTTTATATAAGGTGATTTATTTGGTATTCCATGTTAGTTGGGTTTACTCACGCTGGTTTCCAGCCTGACCCGGGTGTTACTTTGGTGTAATGCTCGGGTCAGACCGAGTATTACAGATTTTCAGGTAGGTACGTTCTGGAGCTCAGGAGGCGAGCTGGATGGCTATAATATATAGAGTATTTCCGCTGTAACATATTATTGCGTATCTGAGACATGATTTGTATATGTCCAGTGTCTGTATATATGAGTAACTCTGATGTATATTAAATGTAATTAACAGATATAGTATTCTTCTGTAAACTGTTATTTATTATTATATTTTATCCGCTGCGAATGTGAGATGTTTTTTGTTTCTGTTCTTCTTCTTCTATCTCTTTCTTCTTTTTCATAACTATCTGGATTTTTTGGCTTCGAAAATTTCGGGGCGTTACATTTGGTATCAGAGCTGAAGGTTAAGCGAGAACCTTGGCTCTGGTGGGAATTACTCATTGAATAGAGTCCGTAGTACTCTAGAATGAGTTGAGTGTGTGTGTGTATATATATATATATATATATATATATATATATGAGAGCGTACTTGTTATTTGCTTATAAAGTTTTTTAATGATTTTATATAAAAATATATATTTTGATATATATAGCAATATTTCCTTCTAAGGAATATCTAGATGATTGGTTGTTAAATTATTGAAATTAAGTTAAGAAGTAAAATAAAATACGACCAAATTGAAACTTATAACCAAGTCGAAGAGTAAACTTATATAACAAAATGGAATTTGAAATATAGATTGTAAATGTAATTTATAAATTGAAATAAACTTCATAAATAAATGAGATTATAATTTGAAATAGAATTCCAGAGAATATTTGAAATAGAGTAAGATGAAAATTCCAGAGTAATGTTTAAATATGAATTTGATGGATTGGGAGTTTGGAATTTTGGGAAAAATTAAAATTCCTTTGGGTTTGAGAGTGGTTTCCAAGGGTTTTGAAGAAAGAATAGTATTATTTCAAAATTATTTTTGTGTTTGAAATTTGGAGATTTGAAATCAAAAATATTTGGAAGTGTTTTTAGAAAGATAAAAGCATTGAACTCTTTTGGTCACTGGAAAATAAAATCGGTGATGACTGCAGCATCATCGATGTTCATTTTCGAGTTTCTAGAAGAGAAATTGCTACCAAATTTTTTAAATTAGGATTATTTCTGAAATGGGTTTGGTTTTGAAATTCAAAGGGATAATTGAATTCGCCAAAGAATTTTGGATATAGTTGAATTCTAAGGTGATATTGAAATTTGGAAATTTGTTTAAACTCTGGAATCTTGATTAAATATTTATGGGATAATAAAAATATATTGGCTAAATAAAATGTATAATTCCGA
The DNA here is from genome assembly GCA_030765085.1 of Allium cepa. NCBI lineage: Eukaryota > Viridiplantae > Streptophyta > Magnoliopsida > Asparagales > Amaryllidaceae > Allium > Allium cepa. The sequence continues at coordinate 761,207,990 of CM060941.1, read as the reverse complement.
GTTAAAAGCAAAATGTGAATGTAATTGATTATAAATAGAAATTGTAAAATTTAAATTATAATTAAAGTTGTACGAGTTTAAAGATCAAATAGAATTTGATTTGAAGTTGGAAGGAAACTGAGAATCAATTTAATTTAAATTGGGAATGAATCAAGTCCAATGGAAATTGGAGTTAATTAAATTGGGATTGGGTTAATTTAAATGGAGTGGAAATTTAAATTGGATTGTTGGGGAAGTGAACAGTTTTGACTCTAGACCATTTTCAATGTAAATTGTTTTAATATAAAAAGTTTTAAATCTATTTTCTTATCTATTTGCTATACAACTTTCTTTTTAAAACCTAAACTATTTTATACTGGTTTTTCCACTACTTTTGGAACTCTTTACCTATTTTACAACTGTTTTATACACTAATTACTAATTTTCAACTAAGTTACGGATTAATTTCTATTTTACAACTATTTTGCAATTATTAAGATTTCTATAACTATTTAACTATTTTCCAACTATTTTATAATTAGTTAACTATTTTACAATTATTTTGCAAACTAATAATTATTTTTCAACTACTTACCTATTTTTAAAATTTTCAAGCTATGTTTCTTAATTGGTCGGAGTTCAAACTGTTATTGATTAAGTACCCAACTGAGATAAGGATTGAAGTAATAATCCAAATGGGGATTAATGTAAATGTGAATGAGGAATATGAAATGGTTCTTTTGAACTGAATGAATATTTTGAGAATTATGGAATGAATAAAGATGGAAATTGGATATTTTTATGGTTTTTGAGAGTGTTTGGAGTATAAAAGGTGTTTTATACAAGAAGGTAAGGATCCAAAGTTTTAAAAATTTATATATATATATCTGAATATATATAAAGGATCTTATGAGGATTTTGAGAAAGGCTTTTGATTTTCGGAAAAAATCAATATTGAGTTTTGGAAAGCCTATTTTGAGAATTATCGATTTGGGATAATCGATTTTGTGTAAAGGAACTTTGTATAATATCATACTAGGTGTATGATTTGAAGATACTATATATGTATAGTATAAAATGTTTTGATGATGACTCTGGGGAAAAAGGCGCTCCCTTGAAATGAACTTCTCAGGAGTGCCACCGGGTGGTGCTGCCTTGAGCCCAAGGGGGTTCTAAAGTTGATCCTGTGAGGAGTCCGGACAAAACTAGTTCCTGAGGATTATGAGTTGAGTTTACCATAGCGTAAGTCGTGTGTGCCGCGGAGAGCCAACAGTTACATGGACTTTTTTTGTGACTGCAACGTAACCCAGGATGTAACTGCGACCTATGGTAACATTGCGAAAGTCGTGTGTGCCGCTGAGAGCCAACAGTCTGCGTTTGAGTTTATCTCGGTAGACTGCGACCTATGTAGGAGTGGAGAAGTTTCATTTTGATAGCGAGATCAGAGGCCGCGGAGAGCCAACAATTACATGGACTTTTGTTGTGACTGCAACGTAACCCTAGATGTAACTGTGATCTGTAGTGTGGGTCCCATGGCATAATCGAGAGTGCCACGGAGAGCCTGCAGTTACATGGACTTTTGTTGCGACTGCAACGTAACCCTGGTATGTAACTGTGACCATGGAATGGGGGTGATGATTTCCAGAGCATCCTCACTAAAAGAATATTTCCTCTATTTTCAAAATTGTTTTCTATATTTCAATAAAATTGTTTTCCAAGTACTTTCACTGGGTGTTGAAAACGGGTTTACCAAGTACTTATAGATTTTCGGTCCTACGCCTGATCAACGTATGACTGAATTTCTGTGAGAACAAGGATGGACTGGTTGAGACATCGAGTTGTAAGAAATATTTTATAAAAAGCTATTTTAATTGTATTGTCTAACTTTGAAGGCATTCCTAAATTTTAAAGTAAAAAGGGGATTTCAAACTGGAATTATAAAATAAAATTAGACTCGGAAAATTTTAATGAAGCGATTCTTTGAAATAAAATCGCATATTGATTAGAAAGTTGGAAGTAAGCTAATTAACAAAATAATTACTTGATGGAGTATGTTAATAAAATTTAACTTTGGTTAATAAATGGATTGTAAATTAATAATGGAGTTTGGAAATGAGTTCAAATTGTAAATAGAACTCGACTTGGATTTAATAATGAAATAAATTAGAAGAGATGTTGTAAAAATAAAATAGGGCTGGATTGAAAAAAGAAATGTGATGGTTTGAATTATAAATAAAATTCAAGGGTGATTTGAATAATATTTAATGAGATTTGCAAGTGGATTGGATATAAGAGAAGTGATTATAGTAGAAATAGTTTGAGTTGCAAAGGAAAATCCAAGTGAATAGAAATAAATTGAGATGGCCTTGTATTAATAAAATAAATTCGAAATTGAATTAGATAAGTAAATTTAAAATTTAAAATGGGTTACTGGGATTATAAAAAAATGGATGAAGTCTGATTGGAAAAAAAAAGACTAAATCAAAGTTGTGATTGGAATTGGATTATCACACCGAACTTGAGTTCGGTAGCATATCAATTTGAAGCATAAATGAGTTAAGTATGTGTTGGATATTACTTTGATAAATTGAGAAGGTGAATTAAATTTAAAATTTTAGTGGATTAGCTAACTAAATTTAATGGGATTTGATTTGATGTGAATTAAATTTAATGGAAGTGAACTTAAGTTGATGTTGGAATAAATTAAAGTAACTAACTTAAGTTTAAAGTTTATGGAAGCTTGGCTTCGAATAAGGATAAAAGCCTATTAAATTAAAGCTTGGATAAAATTAATTTGGAAATGGTTATAAATTTAGAAATATTGAATATGCTAAGCTTAATAAATAGTTTGAATGAAGTCAATAAGGTGATGAAATGAAATGCGTATGTATGGTTGGTGAATAAATTAAAATGGAATTGAAATAAATAAAAGTTAGTTGGAATCAATTTTAATTGATTATAAAACTTAAACAATTAATTATTCACATGGATATTATCAAATTGCGTAGAAATGATTATCGTTTAACAGTGAGATTTAATCAAATTAAATGCTATGAATTAGTGGAAGCGATATAATTGATTTTTGAATCAATTGAAGTGAATATGAGATTGTTTCGCTTAAAATGAGTTGAATGCAAGTAATTGTGTGTAAACCATTAAAATTGAATGAAAAAGCATATAAATTTGGTTGGAAACAATTAGATGTGCTTTAAAACATATAAATTGCTTATTGGAAGTGTTTGGTGCTTGTTATTTATGTAATGCTTGTGTTTAGCTATTAAAAGTAAGTGAAATGTTAATAGATTTTCTATGTATGACACTTACATATTTAAATTGAGTAAGTACAGGTACAGGGAAGCCGTTTGGCTAGATTTGGGTATGTTAGTTGCTAAAATTTATAAGCTGCTTGCTTAAATGCTAAATAAGGTACGCCTACGCAATAAAAACAGGAAATATGAACTGTTTTTGCTTTTTCCGACCGTGTGGGTCGATGTATACATATTTATATCTATTGTCAAATTGCAAAAGCTCCTCCGTACAAGGGAGACTCTGCCAAAAATTTTCGAAAATTTTGGGAGTTAGAAAATTTTTGGAAAATTTTGGTTAACGATAAAACAATTTCAAATGGGAAACTTAAAATAAACTAGTAAATGAAACTAATATGAATCAGTTTAAATGAAAGATATAACTCCATATTAGAAATCGAAATAAAATTGAATTTATATGAAAAGGGAACAACAAAATTGAATAGCAGTATATGTGAAAACCTATATATGAGAATGTATAAAATGATTTGTAAGGTTGCGATTGTATATTGTTGCTAAGTGAGATATGCAGGTATTAAAGAGAAAAGAAATTGGATTTGGTTCCAAAAAATAAATTTGAATTGCCCGATATAAAGGTATGTATTTATATTTCTGTATGAAATTGGATTGGGTTTTTGATGCAGCCACTTGGCTTTTGTTTTCTTTTTGGAATTTGGGAAGCCCGTAGAGGCCTTTTGTAGTAGTACCGAGCTAGCCGCGCAAAGGAGACGCTGACAAAAATTTTCGGAAATTTAGGGAGTTAGAAAAATTTTGAGAAAATTTTGATAATTCAAAAATTTGGTTTTAAAATTGAAATTTAAATGATTGAGAAGAGGGTATTGTTTGATACTATAGAAGGTTTTGGGAAGTTGGTTAAGGTGATAGTGGGTCTTTAATAAAGAATAGTTGGTTGGATGTTGAATTGTGAGTTTTGGGAATTATAAACGGGTATCGGACCATTCTTCCTATCTAGTAATTTCGGGGACGAAATTCTTTTAAGGGGGGAGGAATGTGACGACCTGGACATTTTTAGCATTTGAAATTGGAATATAAATTGATTTTAAATATTTAAAAGGTAATGTTTAACTTAAATTTCAAATATCACCATTTATTTGGAATTTAATTATTGGATTTCAATTCTGGAAGCTGGGTAAAATGTTGAATATGGAGTTTAAGCCTATTAAAGATAATTTGAAAGCTTATAAAATTTATAATGATGATACTAAAGATAATGGAATGGTTGAATTTTCATTTAAAAGTAATTTGTTCAGTTTAAAATAATATATTGTTTGAATTGAATTTAAAAATAACCTTTCGAGGCACGGTCTCGGAATTTGACGAAACCAGTTCCATTGGATCCGTAATAGTTAGTTATTATTGGATTTCAATTTTTGTAACGTTTGGATTTACCGTTTGCTTGTACGGGTGAGAAACGCATTGGAAAAAAAAACGATAATACATTACAATTAAAAATATACAATCGTACTTAAGAAGCCACTCTAAATTTTTAATACGTTTCCTTGGCTTTCATCTTACGCTTCTTCGTTGATAAAATAAATTAAGGGGTAGATATTTTGTTTCTGTTCGTTCATATCTAGAAGGAACACAGCTCCTCCCTTCATTTTTTAAAATCAAATCGCTAATAAAAGAGAAAATAAAAAATAAAAACAAATTGGCCGAACACCTATCTTCAGATGAAAACCCTTAGATCATTCCCTCCTCTTTTGAACCCGCGCTCAATTCAATTGCCCTAGGTCGCGATTTCTAGTTCCGCATAAAAAAAAAGGAGGAGGCGAGCGTTTTGCTAGCGAGCTTGGCGGCGACGTTCTAATGGAAGAAGATGAATCGAAATGCTCGATTCGAGCTGTGGCGTCTCGAGGCAGAGGGATTTGGTTGTTCGATCTAGGGTAGCACGCGCACGTAATTTTGGAGGTCAGGCGAGGTGATGCTCGAGAGGACGTAGGCGCGTTCGATTTTGGGGATTCGCGTTCGTGATGGATGTTCGAGTAGGTGGGTCGCGGCTTTGAGAGTGGCGGCTACGACCGTGACTAGGGTTTCGACTCGAGGTGTTGGTTTCGGTTTGTTCGAATGATGGCTAACAGGAGTTGTTGTCGCGGAAAGGTATTTTTCACATCAGTTGAAGTTATTTAAATTTCTAAGTTAGTTAATTTTAGTTACAAAAAAAAAAGGAGGCGGGGCTGATGTTTTGTTGAGTATAGAATTTGAATTTATAAATACATCTGCATATTTTGACTATGATATAAAAGTAAAATATATATTTGTGAATTTTAAAATAGTACATTTTCTTATTTAAATTATTTAATTACTAAAAGATATATAAAAAAAAATGGGAAGGAAAAATTTGTTTAAAGCTAAATTATTTGATTAATTCAGATAGTAACATATCATAGATTGTTCATACAAGGTCGAAACTGTGAAGACAAAATCGAACTGGAATGGATTGCAAACAGCAAAATAATCAAAGGTGAGTAAATCTCACACTGTCTGGTTCTTATTTAAATTTATATGGTTAAATTTAAATAATTGGTTGAACGTTTAAGTTGATTGGATATATACTGATGATGATATGATTTTGGTTTTGATTGATTCTCGAGTTAATTGTGGATTGACTCGAAGTATATGGGGTTTTAAATTGTTTTAAACTTAAATCATAAATAAGAAATGATTCCATTTTAGATTTAGTAAGGGCTTGATGTGTTGTGATTCATTAAAATAGTAAGGAATTTGAAATGAATAATTGATTGATTGATTTAATTAATGATTTGGCTTAACTAATTTAGTGGTGAAGTGTTGAATTAATTAATTAAGTTTATGTTAATTAATTAAGTGAAAGTAGTTCAGAATAATCATTGGATGGTTTAACAAGTAATTACTTCATGAAGTTAATAAAATAAATCAAGTACGATTAATATGGTATTCAAATTAATGTAATTAATTTAGATTAAGATAAACTAAAATATAATTGGAAATTAGTAATGCATATAATTGATGAAGTAATTAAAGGTTTGTTTAATTGAGATTACTAAATTCATAATAAGTGACTTTTGAGAAGAAATTAATATAAGTAATTAAGAATTAGTGTAATTGACTATAGTTAATTAATTTGTGAAAAATTGAAGATTACTCATTGTTTTGGTAAGAATAATTAATATCGTGAATTTAATTAAAGAAAATTTCTTGGATGGAATAGAAAGATAATTAATCCAGGGTTGTTAATTAAGATGAATGAAGATGAAAGAAATGATTGATCAATTAATTGTTGGGAACTAATGAATAAAAGAACCTAAACGATAGAGGATTGAAAATAAATTAGAATCAACTGAGTTGATTTGTTTGTGATTAAACTTTGCTTATGGATCATAGATTTGTATTGGTTGATTTGAATAAGTTAATATCTTTGGTACGAAATGTTGCGTATTTCATTTGGGTAGCTGGGATTAGGATGACAAGAAACTCGAAGAGGCTGGAGTCGGGTATTGGGAAGATACCCGACACCACTTCGAATTTCTTATAAATAGATATGAGGAATTGATAGGTTTGGATGAATGGATTAAAATGAATTGGATTATTTAATCTAAATTTTAGCACATAGAATTCTTATTTTGAAAAAGTTATGATTATGACAAAGTGAGACTTTGTAAATTGATATGTGAAATCAAGGGCTGGAGATTTTATCTGAGCTTGGTATTTAGAATTGATATGTGAAATAAGAGTTGTCTGTAGCAAATTGTGAATTGGATAAATTGACATATGTTACCCCGGGTTTATATAAGGTGATTTATTTGGTATTCCATGTTAGTTGGGTTTACTCACACTGGTTTCCAGCCTGACCCGGGTGTTACTTTGGTGTAATGCTCGGGTCAGACCGAGTATTACAGATTTTCAGGTAGGTACGTTCTGGAGCTCAGGAGGCGAGCTGGATGGCTATAATGTATAGAGTATTTCCGCTGTAATATATTATTGCGTATCTGAGACATGATTTGTATATGTCCAGTGTCTGTATATATGAGTAACTCTGATGTATATTAAATGTAATTAACAGATATAGTATTCTTCTGTAAACTATTATTTATTATTATATTTTATCCGCTGCGAATGTGAGATGTTTTGTGTTTCTGTTCTTCTTCTACCTCTTTCTTCTTTTTCATAACTATCTGGAATTTTCGGCTTCGAAAATTTCGGGGCGTTACATATGTTTTCTGAAATAAAACGTTTTGCCCCTTTCATTATTTTATTTTTTTGTTTCCTTCGAAAACAGGGTGCTCAGCATGTTGTAAAAGGAGAATGGGGGACCAAAATTGAAACATTTTTGATTGCTCATTGTTAAAAGGACACATGCTTGTAGAAACGTGTAATTATTCTTTATGAAACATTATTATATTTAAATTTAAATTCAAATTACTCTGATAAACACAACTCAAAATCTCAACCTGCAACAGAGACGTGCCGCCAGGTGTTCATAAGGTTATACCCCTATTCCGAATGCAATTGAAAAGGTTTCAGGTCCAAATTTGATCGTATGAGGAGATAGCTTTTTGAACTCAACTTCTTATATTGAATTTTCGATTTAACTTTCAGCGCGTTTTCTTATCATACGATCACACGACAACTTCGAATGCTACGAAAATTGAAATCCGATAATAATTCATATTACGGATCTAGTGGAACAGGTTTCGTCGAATTCCGAGACTGTGCCTCGGAAGGCTAATTTTTAAATATCGATTTAAACAATATAATTTCAAAACCAAACAAATCGATTTCAAATTCAATTTAAAAATTATACTATCTCTAGTATCATCAATATAAATTTCCAAAGCCTTGAAAATATTTTTAAACAGCTTAAAACTGAAGATTCAAATTTTTACCCAAATTTCTATAATTAAATTCAATAATTTATTTGCCAAATTCAAAGTTATATTTGAAATCCAAGTTAAAATATCATTCAAATATTTAAAATCAATTAAATATTTCGATTTCAAATGTTCAAAATTCCGGGTCGTCACATCCTTCCCCCTTAAAAGAATTTCGTCCCAAAATTACTAGTTAAGAAGAATGATCCTTAACCCATTTATTATTTTTCCCAATCCAAATAATTTTATCATCTTACCAAAACAAATCTTTTTATTTAAGACCCATCATAATTCAACTAACTTTCCAACTTTAATTATAAGTTCCAAACAACATTGTTTTCTTTAACAATTTAAATTTAAATTTAGATTTTAAAGTTTCAAAATTTCTCAAATTTTTTCTAACTCTCTAAATTTCCGAAAACTTTCGCCAGCGTCTCCGTTGCGCGGCTAGCTCGGTACGACTACAAAATGGCACCACGGGCCCCCAGCTTTCAAAAGAAAACAAAAAGCCAAGCGGCTGGACAAGAAAATCAATATAGAAATTTAAATACATACCTTTTCGAGCAATTCAATTTTATCTTCAAAATCCCAATTCCAATTTTTCTTTTCCTGTAACATACCTGTATATTCTACTAGCCATAATATTCAATTACAACATTCATATATCATTTTCATATTTCATTCCAAAAGTTTGAATACTTACTTCTTATACCATCTTTACTTCATTATTGAAGTTATATATTCATTTTCATACAACTTTACATTTTCAATTCCATTTGAATTCGATTTACACTTTCAATTCTGTTTGGATTCAATTTAACTTCTAAATATTAAATTTTTATCAACTATCTTTCATTCACAACTGATTGATATCACTATTTTAAATTAGTTTTATTTACTAATTCATTACAAATTACAATTCATTTTATCTCAAACCATTTCTTTATTTCACCTTTATTATCTTTAGTTCACTTTGAACTAATTTTACAACTTCATTTTATTTCACACAATTCAAACTGGTTTTCGATATTCAGTTTTCAATTCCAGTTTTATTCTTTTATTCATCCCTAAACACAATTCAATTTCAATTCACCATTTGGTTTACAACCACTTATATTTATACTGGATTTCAAATTCCATATGAATTTAATTCGCCTTTCATTTATAATTATTGAATTCAGTTTATTCCAAACTATATCTATTTGGTCCTTCCTTCAGTTAATTTCACTTACTAATTTTATTTTAATACTTTGCTTTACAAATCAAATTCAATTCCAATTCCAGTTCTATTTACTTACAAATTCGAAATAAATTTCAACATTCAATTTCACTTTCATTTAATTGCAATTGTAAATTTATTCATTCATTCACAATTTTATTTTCCACCTTAATAGATTTTATTCCAATCATTTAGTCTATAAGACTTCTCAATTCACCTTTATCCAAATTAACTCAAGTTTAATCTGAATTTTCTAAGTTTTCAAACTTATTATTCCATAACTATTTTTTATAAGATTCCAGAATCTTTTCAACATTTCAAAAATCATTTTTGAAATCAATTCAAATTATCTTTTGAATTTCCAAAACCAAACCCAGTTTGCAAACAACTTCCGTTTAAAATAATTTGGCAGCAATTCCTCTCTTGGAAACTCGAAAATGAACATTGATGATGCTGCAGTCATCACCGAAGTTATTTTCCAGTGAACGAAAAGAGTTTAGAGCTTTCATCCTTTCAAAACACTTTTCCAAAACTTTGAAAATTATCTTCAAAATCAAAAGGGATTTAAACTTTCCAAATCTCCAAAATTTTCAAATTCTTTCAAAACATTTCCAAATACTTCTCTAAAATTCTGTTTCAAATTACGAATCACATTTACAATTTATATTCTCAAATTCCATTTGTATTTGAATTTATTTCTTAATTTTGAAGTTACGATTTCAATTTCCTATTCAAATGATAATAATATTATCACTTCCTAACAATCAAGCAACCATGTACTATAATAATTTACAAAGATTATTTCCTTTGTCTACGAAAATAGTTTGTGTAAAATTATTTCATTCACCCTATTTTAAAACAATATCGTGTCGAATTGTTCTGTACGAGTGTTTAGAGATTCCTATCGATAGAGTTGTACAGATTATATCGACCAGAATCCATATACCACTCAACGAACCAATCTTCACAATATAAAACAATTTTTATATTCACTAACAAATAAGTGCTCATATCTATTAATACACTCAACTTATTCTAGAGTACTACCGACTCTATCTCTAATGAGTAACACCCAACAAAGCCAAGGTTGTCGCTTAACCAAATGCTCTGATACCACATTGTAACGACCCATTTTTTCGACGCCTGAAAGTCGACATCGATACGTCTACTGTATCCAATGCCACACAGTCGAATGCCGGAAAACCTTACCGTTAGGGTTTAAAAAGAAGAAGAAGATAGAAGAAGAAAATAGAACAACAATAGAATCTCACATATCGCAGCGGAATAACTATAGTAGATAAATGAATATCTTTTAAAACAAAAATACTATATCAGTTTATACATATATCATCAGAGTGTACAACAACAACACACAAACAATGGCAGTTATAATAACCTGACTCACATGGAAAGTTTTCTTTGCACCAAGCATACGCAGCGGACACTATATAGTATAAGTAATACTCTTCGCTAACCAGCTTGCTCCTGATCTCCACAGCAACTCTTTTTTGATTTCGCTCCAAAATGGTGATAACTTGACTCTAGGCTGCCCACGTGGAAAATTATGGGCACCCACAGTTTAGAAAGGGAACAATAAACTCCAAGTCAGTCGTGGGACTGGTGTGAGATCTTAAAAACAGTTATTTTCACAAAGAAAAGAAAAACAAATCCATTATGCTTTTTGGAAAATGAAATTACCATAAGGCCTCCTTCCACACACGCAATGTAAACGCAGAATTGAAGGAGATTTCTACTTATGATATTCAAACATGCTTGATGCGCAAAATCCTTTTAATATTATCATTAGTGCATAGTGCAGAAAATATTTCGAAAGTATAATATTAATCTTAGCCAGCATACAACCATTATTGTATGTCTACTATAGCTACCATGTTCAATAGCAGGTTACCACCACATTTCATGGCAAGTTATACAACTAAAACCGTACAGGGCGCGTATTGTTTCTTTGGATTTCCAACAAATGGTCAGGTTAAGGAACTTCCTACTGCCACATGAATACGCCTTTGGAGGGACGTCCCGAGAACTTAACCAGCTCTCTGCCAACATAAGGCCGGGTTACCTCTGTAACTAGGTAACTACTACACGAGTATGCCATCCCCCTATCGTTTGCGACCTTTATCCGAGGATCCTCAACCACAAAGCAACAACCACAAAGAGTAATAGATTTGCAGCAACCACATAGGTAAAGCATATGGGCCCCATACCATTATACCACCCTTTTCTAGAAGGAAACGACATACCCTAAAGGGCGCCACCCTCATTACCTTGCCGCGTCTTTCCTGTTTCGACCATTTTCGGGGTGTGAGGTCCGGCGAAGTCTCGTCCATAAAGCTAACTTTTCACAAAGTCATGCTTTGATCAGCAAATGATCAGCAGCACTTCGTATGCCACATTACCTGTTAGGAAATATATCACTAGTAACCATCAACGACATAACCTTTGAGCTCGTATGTCTCAGATAAGGGTGTTAAGCTGAGAGAATAAATTCTCCACACCAACAGAAATGTATTTGATAGAAACCAGCTGTATATCTCAAATTGTAATGTCAAACACACATCCATACAAGTCCGTTCCGAGATCGAACGGAACCGAAGGCACTTCAAAGAAGCCCTTGCAAATCCAGATATTCACTAATCACGTCCGGAATCCCCATCACAAAGGGTGATAAGATCTCTATACCGGAGCAACCCGATGCAGCGACAATCGACAGGTAATCCTTTCATTTTCAAAAATACCCGGTCTTCAACACCGTCTTCAAATGCAATCCCATTTCGTCGTATCATTATTCAGAATGGGTTTTCTGACACAAAGTCCTCTCCTGGCTAATCCGAATAATGAGTGCGTATTTTTTTAAATTAGTGTTAAATCTGATTTCAAACAAATCACAACAAATTTCCACTTTGTTCTTTTAAATAAAAGATCCATCACAATAACATAGGTTCGATGTGGTTTTCGAATATCCATAAAACAATACTTATTTAAAACAAATTTCCCTTTCTTTTATAAAATTCCCATTTTGGATTTAAATTTTTAAATATCCACTAATTTACGATTTTCAAATCGATTCCCAAGTATTTACTTTCAATACCAAACCAATTTTTCAGATTGATTTTCAAATTTATTTCAATTACCAATTCCAACTTGGTTTCTAAATTTATTTCAATCGATAAATCAGTTTTCATATCATTTTGCCAAAGGTTTATTTTTAAACACCAAATAAATTTTCAAATTGATTCCTAAAATCTTTTCAAACATAACTTGAATTCCAAATTTAATTTCTAAAATTTATTCCCTTTATCTTTACCAAACTATTTAAAATCCATATTTTAAATAAATTCCGCAACCTTTGAATAATATTATCCAAAATCCATTTCTTACGCCTTTTTCCCATGTTTTGGAATTTTTATTTAGTAGGATTCAAAAATAAAACTTTATCCTTTAAAATTCCTTCTTTTAAATTTGTCCAATTCTCAAAAATAAATTTTACTATAAATTTTTCAACTTGAATTTTAAAAATCCAATTTTTATCCTTTTCTGGTATCCTACGATACAAAAAATATATTCGGCTAAATTTTAGCCTTCAATGATTTCAATCACAATATCATTACACAAAGATTATCAACACACAACGTATGAAACAAATTCAATATTTGAGGAATCCTATTGGATCCCTCCAACCTGTTTCCCTACATCCACAGACATCAGCACAACAATTAAATACCAATTCCACTTCGAGGTGGAATATCGCGATTTATGGGATTTATAAAATATAATCCGCTATTAAGCGGCGCGTAGGGTCTCATCCGCTATATAATGCGGGAAATCAACAACTCCAAATACATATATAATACCAATTCCACTTCGAGGTGGAATATCGCGGTATATGGGTTTAGTATAATATCATCCGCTATTATGTGACACATAGGGTCTAAACTAATATAACTGATAACGAATCAATCATCCAAGCACATAATCAACAATTTTAAATTTAACTACTTAAAATTTAAATCATGAAAATCTGATTGAGTGAGAAGATCCCACCTTTAATTTCCAATCTATTCCTACTTATTTCCATTCTGGCTTGTTTCTTCATTTTAGACCTTGTATCAAACAATTATATAATTTATTAATGTCCGAATAAATTGAACAATTTATTTCCTTTCAACAAATTTAATCAACCAGTGATTTTTATTTTAAACCATACTTTTTTATTTTAAATCAATTCCTTTTAATAATTTATTTAACAAAAATTTAAAATTAAAACTAAATTTCTTTTAAATAAATTAATCAACTAAAAATCTAGTTTAAACAATTTTTTTCCCTTTTAAAAATGTTCTTTAGTAACTAGAAATAATTAAATAAATTGATTGAACAAATTCATCATCTTAAAGTAACTAGCAAATTAAAATATATGTATGTTTACTCTTATACACTAAATTATATGTGGATTTTAAAGTGTGTATACAATCAATATTTTTTTTCCTTTTAAAACTACCCAAAATTAGAACTTAACTTATCGATTCAAAAATCCAATTTTTTTTATCAATGACTTTTCGAAATTTTTTGTATGAATTTCCTGTCTTTCTACAATTAAAATGAGCATGCATATACATACATACATACATACATACATACATACATACATACATATATATATATATATATAATTAAATCAGAAATAACAAAACAAATTTCGAACCTTACTGCCATACCTTTCTCGATCACGACCAGAGTCCCTTTATTGCTATCACGACCCAATCCACGCACCCCGAGCGTCGCCACTTCCCTTCACAGGCAACGAAACCCTAGCCTCGACGTTTTGCACGAGCACACTCACGACTCTCAATCTCGAATACGACCATGCCTTCTGATATCCCTCCTCGACGTCGACGAATAGGCAAAATCGGACCTCTTATTTGCTCGACATCACACGCCACACAATCGCGACGAGTCACCAAAAATTGCCATGCTTGAGAACGGCCCCGTGATAAGGTCGCGATCCCCTTTTGAATTCTTCCTCCCACATGCGCGCGATGTCCAGACAAAATCGATTGATTCGATCAATTTTGAACGAAGTCGATCTCTTTTAATTTTTTATGAGGAAACGAAGGGTTTCAAATTTATCAAGCTTGAGATGATTTGTGGCCATTATTTGATTTCGTGTGGTCATTTTACTCATTTATGTTTTCTGAAATAAAACGTTTTGCCCCTTTCATCATTTTATTTTTCTGTTCCCTTCGAAAACATGGTGCTCAGCAAATTGTAAATGGAGAATGAGAGACCAAAGTTGAAACATGTTTGATTGCTCATTGTTAAAAGGACACATGCTTGAAGAAACGTGTAATTTTTCTTTGTGAAACATTGTTATATTTAAATTTAAATTTAAATTCGAATTACTCCGATAAACACAACTCAAAATCTCAACCTCTAATTGAGGCGTTCCGCCAGGTGTTCATAACGTTACACCCCTATTTCGAACGCAATGGAAAAGGTTACAGGTCCAAATTCGATCGTATGAGAAGATAGCCGTTTGAACTCAGCTTCTTCTATTGAATTTTCGATTTAATTTTAAGCGCGTTTACTTATCATACGATCATACAATAACTTCGAATGCTACGAAGATTGAAATCCGATAAGAATTCAATATTACGGATCCAATAGAACTGGTTTCGTCGAATTCCGAGACTGTGCCTCGGAAGGCTAATTTTTAAATATCGATTTAAACAATATAATTTCAAAACCGAACAAATCAATTTCAAATTTAATTTAAAAATTATACTATCTCCAGTATTATCAATATAAATTTTCGAAGCCTTGAAAATATTTTTAAACAGCTTAAAACTGAAGACTCAAATTTTTACCCAAAATTCTATAATTAAATTCAATAATTTATTTGCCAAATTTAGCGTTACATTTGAAATCCAACTTAAAATATCATTCAAATATTTAAAATCAATTAAATATTTCGACTTCAAATGTTTAAAATTATGGGTCGTCACAAAATTGTTTTTCGATGGGGAATCTAATAAATGAGTGGATGGGATATCCAATATATATGATTTATGGTATTATTTGATATTATGTTAAGACTAAACATTTTGCGTGCATGAGCGTAGTAAATGATTTAAAAATTTGTACTGGATACTAGTGAGGGGACAACCCGTTCTGCTATGCGACGTAGTCTCACTAGATATCTAATTGATAAGAGATGATAGATTATTCACACTAAAATTATTGTCTAACTCGAAGTTTGTGTTTCTCGACAAACTCTTGGGTACTTAAAAATTAATTTAATTAGTCTGAGAGTGGAAGTCTTTTAGGTTTTTGGATGAATAAGCTTCCGAAGATGTATAAGAGGCAGTGTTAGCTATATAGAAGCTATTTTATGTATTCTGTTGTGACGTACTAAGAACTGTAAATTTCATATTATTAGTTCTATGATCATTATAAGTGGACATCTTCATATGTTGCTCTTATCATATTTTTTATATGTATATGTGATATGAACGTGGATAACGTCATGGGTTATATAATAAAATCTTAAATTGTAATTTGCTTGAAATGAGAAATTCTGTTTATTGGAAGTTTAATTTTTTCATATTCTTGTATTCCTGTGTATCAATTTTAATAATGCCTCATTCGGTCGCCAAGAAATAACAACCGTGGATGACTGTAACATATGGGACGGTTAGTTTTGGGCCTCAGAAGGTGAGATGTTACAAGTTGGTATCAGAGCATGGTTTATGTACTTAAAAGGAATTTATACCTTAAAAGATTTTTAAAGCATAAACTAATGAATCTAAAATATAGTTGGGCTTGGGTAAGTGTTATGGTAACGTATGTGTACTTTGCTATAAATACCTAAGTATGTATTCCCTACTATCTTAGACCGTTCTTCTATATCTTACAAAGATTGGATTTTAGGTAGTAGGGAAGTAAGATATGGAGGCAAGAAATGGAAGAATGAATCAAGGTGGAAGACGCACCACAACCAGTGGAAACGTTCGAACCAATACTAGGTGTAACTATCCTGATTTTTTACTGAATTTAAATTGATAATTAAAATAAATTTTGGAATAAAATTGTAGATTTATTTGAATTTTTCAAATAAAATAAGATATTTGTTTATTGGACATTGATTTTTAAAATTTAACTGTGAATTTGAAATTTGATATTTAATATCTTATAAATAAAAAAAGTATGTATTTTAAAAATGGAACTTCTAAATTGAAAATTAAATCCTTTATATTTTTATAAGATTTATTGATACATGTTTAATTATTAAAAACATAATTAGTTAAAAATTCATTTCTTTCTTTAAATTAATATAAGTAGAGAATAATTGAACAAAATATATGTATATAAAACAAGAAATAAAAGTTTAAATTAAAATAACATACATATATATATATGTATGTATATATATCACTAAAAGTAAACTAATATACATATTAAGATTTTATTAATACAAAGCTTTGATATGAATGTATATTTTGAAAGTGTAAAGTTTAAAATACATAAGGAAACATAAAACCATTGTATATATGTATATACAAATAATTATAACATGCATTAAGATCTTACATTGTTTATATACATACAAATGGCACAATTACTTAATAAAATAATCAAATTTAAAATAACAAGGAAACTTTACATCTTTCCATGTTGGAATCATACCATATCTTAGCAAAAATCTGAAAAGGAGATTTGCCTCACACATTTCAAAATCATAAGCAGTTCAAAATCAGGCTATACTCAGTTTTTTTTTATTAACTAAAAGAAGAAAAAAATATGAAACCTGAAAAAAAAAAAGTTCAGTTTGTAAACTGTAATAAGATTTTCATGAAGCCTGAAACAACGTCAAGCAAGCAAAATCAAAGCCTGGTTTTCAAAGCTTCAGTTCGAAATCTATAAACCAGATTTTCATCAACCTAAAAATGAATCATCTCAACAACCAGATCAAGTTTTCAAACCTGGAAGCATGCAACATTCCTGTGACCAAATCCAAGTTCAAAAAAAAAAACAAATTCAAAGCAACCTGAAAACTAAAGATGGAAACTTGAAGTCATGCTCTTCTTCTTCAATTGAAAATCTGAAACCATACAAACAAACTCAAGCTATAGCCTACCAAACTCCATCTTTCAGGTAGTTTTAAACTTTATAATTTACTGAGGTTTTGATTTAAAACTCAAATTTTAATATAAATGAATTCAGCTGAAGGCTTTGGCTAGAATAAAGCAGTGCAATAATTTTTGAAACAAATTCAAGGCAAGTAAAATTTTCTTTTAAAGATTTTTAATTGAATCTGTTAAACATTAATACAACAGTGATTAAGCAAAAGTTTTTTTCACGAGTTCCAGATTCCAGCCTCAGACAAGACAAATCAAAATCAAAATAAGGAAAAAAAAATCAAAAGCCTGTAAACTCATAACAATCTTTCCTGTCTCTGTTCTTGTCTCTGCTGCAAATCATCAGGTGAGCAAGCTTGACCTGTTCTATATTTTAAATGTTTAGATTGTGTTTGGAATATAGGCTTGTGAAATTGTATGGATATATCTGCATGTATGTGTGTGAAGTACTGTGGTCATGTTTGTGCTTACACAGGAACAACTCTCTGTTGTTCTATGATCCCAAACCCATCACTGTGAGCAAACTATCCTTTTATTTATAGGTTGTGATGAATGCTTGACATATATACTGTAAAAACTTTAGTATACATGTGAATAGGGGTGTATATGTATAAAATGGATGTGCATGCTTTTGATAGGGGTCTGTTAGTGACAGGATAACCAAATTCAAGAGAAAAAAAATTTTATATCTCAGATTTTAAATAAATTTAGATGATGATTTCCAAATGAAAGTTGATCATAACAGTGTAATGCTAATTTTAAAAAGTATTGCAAAACATATTCATGGAATAAATATTTTAAAATTTGAGCATTACAGTAATAAACACCTATTTTATCAGAAATTCAAGTGTCGAAATTCCTAGTTTCAGTTAGGGCATGATTCGTGCTCTAAATTGATGAATTTTGATAACAAGATTAAGATTTTTAAGTTAGTAGTTTTTGGGAAATCTCAAGTTGAACTGGAAAGAGATATTTCTCGTTTTCTGGTGATCCACGGCGTACTGTAGGTCGTGGTTCTCGGTGAAGCAAGCTGGAGTATTGGTGAACTTAGGAAAAATAGCCTAGAATTTTCTGGAGTGTCGTGTTGGCCGAACTGTGGTAATATAGGGTTTAAGTGTCAGTTTTGATAGCAGTTGTTCTCGGGGTGATGGCGACGCCAAGGGGAGATCGGACGAGGGCGAACTCGGTGGGATCGATGCTTTGCTACATGGAGAAGTTTGCAATAAACAGTTGAACCTTCTGGTGGCCGAGATCGGCGATGCGATGATGGTATGGTTTCAGGTTTTCGAAGGTGGTTCCAGAATTTGGATTTGAACACTCGAATTTGAATTCGAGTTGGTAACGTTGTTCTGAAGATCGTAATTAGAAGTGAGGGTGATTGACAACTTGTGAGGATCATCGTGGACGATCGAAACGCTGGCGGTCAGCGGTGCACGTGCACCATGGAGTGAAGATGTCAGCTCGAAGAAGCCCAGGGACGAACTCGAAGGATTTTCACTAATAACTCGAAGTCGAGCTTGAAGCAATCTATGGTGCGACGGGGTTAAAAAATGGAACATATTTCAAGTTGAAAAAAAAAGTACAAGGGTCAATTTTTGTTAAAACTCGAAGCGGGAGACCATTTGTCTCGGGTAACACCCGAGAAGCTCTCAAGTACAAGCATTTCCAGTTTTAGTAAAAAAAAAATGTTTTTGAAACTAGCAAGTTTGGAAATGTTTAAACTTATAATTTTAAAAGAGTTATTTTAAATAAACTTAACCATGAGATGAAGGAGTAATCAAATGTTTTTGAAGTCGTTAACTTAAAGGTTAAGTTAGCTTATATAATCAAGGATAATAAATAAATGATTAGAAGTTTAATAAATCAAGAAATTAAGGAATAACCAATTCAAGAATGATCAATTTCTTAAAAGTAATTTCTTAACGAGGGTAATTAATGATGAATAATCAATGATTTGAAGATTTATGAATCAAGTGTTTTAAAAGGATAGTTAATTTAAAGAATAATTAATTATTGTGACTAAATTAATAGAGGTAGTTAATTTGAAAATAATTAATTAAGTAAAAGTAAATCAAATTATGAAAGTGATTAAGGAATCGTAATTAATAAAGGATTAATTTATTTAATCGTTGAAATTGACTAAAGATAATTTATTATTAATATAAGGTTAATTAATTTATAATTAGGGGTTATAAATTAACAAAATTAATAAATGAAGATTAAATTAATGAAAACAATTAAAAGGTAATTAATTGCTTAAAGATAATTACTTAATTAAAGGTAATTAATTAATAATTAAAGGTGGGTTATCAAGTAGTTAACATTAATTTAAGATTAGGGATAGTTACTTATCGTAATTAATTAATGATAATTAATTTAATGGTAATTAATTAATTTAGGGTTAATTAATCAACTAAGGATAATTAATTAAATGGTTAATTAATAATTTAAGTTAATTATTTAATAATTAAAGGTTGATTAATTATAATTAAAGAATAATTAAATTATTAATAAATGGTTAAATTAATAAATGATTAAATAATAGTGGATCAAAATGACTTGTAATTTGTTAACGTTGATTCACAAGGATTTGTAATTCATAAGTACTCAATCCGATTTGAATTTATCCAACAATTATCTAATTTTACTTATGGATGTTTGGATTCTAGTGGATGATTGTTTGATATCCCTGATTGTGATGCTCTGTTTTGATTTGAGCAATGTTTACTGTAATTTGTTATCATGTGATATATATCTGTGATCGGTGAATGAAAGATAAGCGTTACAGTTTCTACCGCTTACCAAATATAAGCATTATAGTTATACCGCTTATCAAATATATTGTGATATTCGAATCTGTGCTGATTGATGATGTGGCACTTTTATAGTGTAAAACCCCTGGACCACACCTATACACACACAAATATGGATTGCATGTGGACATAGGTTAAGTCACCAATTTTGAAATAGTTTTAAAGATTGAATTTTTGAATCCAAAATAGTTTTGGAATTGAAAGCTTTTGAAAAGAGAATTTCAAAGGTAAAAGTTATTTTAAATAACTTGATTGAGTTTTGGAAATTTAAGTAATTTGATTTAAAACTTGAATTCAACATTTGAAATTGAATTTTTATGATTTAGGAACTATGGTTTAAAAAGAGGTTATTCAACTTATAAATGTGTTTTTATGGATTTAAACCATTTTAAAGTTGTTGGTTTGGGAATTTAAATTTAACCCAAGATTTTAACTTGTATAAATGAAATCGGGTTTTTCCAGAATGAAAACTATTTGTTTTCAAATAATAAAAGCTTCCATATAAGAAATGAACTTCCAATTCGTGTTAAAAGGAATTCAGGTTTGAAACGAAAATAATTTTCCAAGTTATGGATAAATCTTTGGAAACGTGTTTTGAAAGCTATAAATTAAATCTTTAATTTAAAGATTTAATGTGTTAATCCGATTGAAATGGAATTGTTTGAAATCTATGAATGACCTTTGTGAAACTGGGTGAAACTTTGTGAAATAAATCTTTTTGTTTAAAGATTTAAAATGGTAATTTGATAACCATTTGAAAGAAAAGTTTTGGATTTTTAAGTTGTGACTTAACTGAAATCCCATATCCATATATTTTAAAATATTGCGCTCGCTATTCAGTTTAGCCGGGAGAGGGACTTGTGTCATATAGCCCATTCAGAATAGTGATACGACGTTATGGATTGCATTTGAAGACCGGTGTTGAAGACCGGGTGTCTTCAAGAACATTAGGATAACCTATCGATTATCTCTGCACCGAGTAGCTACGGTATAGAGATCCCCTAAGTGATGGGAAGTCCGATCGGGATTGTGGATACCCAGATTGGCAAGGGCTTCTTCGGAAGTGCCTTCGGTTCTGTTTGAACCCGGAATAGACTTGTATGGTTGATATTTATCAGTGATATACTCCCAAATTTGGTAGTGTGGCATGCTGAGTGCTGTTGTGTGTTGATGATCATTTGTTGATCATGTGATCAAAGCATGGCTTTTGTATAAAGCGTAGCTTTGTGGACGAGACTGCATCAGGACCTCACACCCCGGAAATGGTCGAAACAGGAAAGATGTGGCAAGGTTATGAGGGTCGCGCCCTTTAGGGTTTGTCATTCCCTTCTGGTAAAGGGTGGTATCATGGTAAGGAGCCCAGATACTTACTCATGTGGATACTGCAGATCTATTACTTTGTGATTGCTTTGTGGTTGTTGGATTAGAGGTACCTCGGATAAAGGTCCCAAAGGACCGGGGGATGGCACGCTCGTGTAGTAGTTACCTAGTTACAGAGGTAACCCGGCCTTGTGTTGGCAGAGATCTAACTGTAACGTTAGTTTCTCGGGACGTCCCGCCAGAGGCGATCCCATGTGGCAGTAGGAAGTTCCTTAGCCTGACCATTTGCTAGAAATCCATTCTTCAAATACGAGCCTTGTACGGTTTTAGTTGTAGAACCTGCCATTTAACATGACAGCTATAGTAGGCATAGCATCATGGTACCTATGCTGGCTAGGATTTATATTATACTTTCGAAAGATTTTTTCCACTATGCACTAGTAATAATATCAAAGAATTTTCTCGTAGTAAGCATATTTGACTATCATAAGGGGAAATCTCCCCCAAGTGTGCGATTGCATTGTGTGTGTGGCGGGAGACCTTATGGTAGTTCCATTTTCTAAAAAGCATTGCGGATTTATTTTAAAATTCTCTTATTGTCTATTTTAAAAGACCAAATATTTTTGTTTGCTCATACCAGTCCCATGACTGACCTGGAGTTTATTGTTCCTTTCCTAAACTCTGGGTGCCCACTATTTTCCCACATGGGCAGTCTAGAGTTGGGGTTTTCAGATAATCAATAGTAGGTGTAGATTCGATAGCTTTTAGCCTAGGATTTGGCAATCCTTTACGGACGAGACTTGCTTATCTTTGTGCATTGTGATTGGGAGTTCGAGCTATTGCTGGATTGGTGCTCTGGAGATGGAGTTGCAGTGCTGGAGTTCTTCCTTGAAGACTATATTGGAGATTTTGTTCCGCTGCTAGTGTTATCTTTTCTTTCCGCTGCTATTTCTTGTATCTCTGATGTATATTAATATTCATTGTATCATTCTGTTGTATCAGATATTGTATCATGTTGTATATTGATATGCTATTCATTTCCTTCCGCTGTGTTGTACTTAATGTTTTATAAGCTCCGGCGAACCAGGTTCGACATTTGGATCTGCGGCATTTGAATACGAGTGTTGTATTCGGTGCCGATTTTCGAAGGTCGAGTCAGGGTCGTTACATTTGGTATCAGAGCTGAGGGTTAAAACTTTAGCTCAGGAGTATAACACATTAAGTAACTCATTAGAGATAGGGTGAAGTATACCCTAGAATGAGTAATCCCTAAGATATCCGTTCGAATGCCTAAGTAAATTCTCTTACTATCCACTAATAGTAAGTATGAGTGCGAGAAGAGGACGAGATAGGGGACGGAGAAATACTGGTACAAATGGTCAATACCCTGCAATAGCGGAATAACTTTCTTCTCAATCTCCTTTGATTCGATTCCAAAATTCTTTTCATTGCTTCGTGACGGCTCCAGAAAGAAGTTTTGTTGTGATGGTGGCCCTACGAATCGTTGTAGAAAAATCATTGCTTCGTATCTTCATCGGTATTCTTATCAGCTTTTCGATCTAAACTCTAATGAATTTGAATTTGAAATTGAAATTTTAAGTTAAGTAAATTGGTTAACTAATATGAAACTAAATTTGAATTGTATCGATAAAACGATATAGGTTAAAACCAAATTTGAAATTTTATTGTAATTTCTTGTGTATATCAAAGTCCGAAGAGGGACAAGTCATATATACTTTGGGATATTTCGACTTGAATTTGGAATCCATATCTAGTGTTTGAGAAATTGTAGAAGATTAAATCCATCTATATATTCTCTGGGATCCGATATATTCTACGAACGATTAGTTATCCCTTCGAACTAATCAATGCCCTTGCATATTCATAGACCAGTGGACCTAAATATCTTGTGTAATATTGTATGAGTTCGTACTCATATTATTGATATTCTGATTTGGGTAAACCGAACGCAAAATAAATATTCCGATCTGATTTGATCAATCGTTTCTTTATCTATCATCTTTTCTTTCTCGTCTCTCTTGCAAATTTCGAGAACGAAATTTATTTAAGGGGGGAATCTATAACGATCCTGATGTTTTACTGAATTTAAATTGATAATTAAAATAAATTTTGGAATAAAATTGTAGATTTATTTGAATTTTTCAAATAAAATAAGATATGTGTTTATTGGACATTGATTTTTAAAATTTAACCGTGAATTTGAAATTTGATATTTAATATCTTATAAATACAAAAAGTATGTATTTTAAAAATGGAACTTTTAAATTGAAAATTCAATCCTTTATATTTTTATAAGATTTATTGATACATGTTTAATTATTAAAAACATAATTAGTTAAAAATTCATTTCTTTCTTTAAATTAATATAAGTAGAGAATAATTGAACAAAATATATGTATATAAAACAAGAAAAAAAAATTTAAATTAAAATAACATACATACATATATATATATGTATATATATATGTATATATATATATATCACTAAAAGTAAACTAATATACATATTAAGATTTTATTAATACAAAGCTTTAATATGAATGTATATTTTGAAAGTGTAAAGTTTAAAATACATAAGGAAACATAAAACCATTGTATATATGTATAAACAAACAATTCTAACATGCATTAAGATCTTACATTGTATATATACATACAAATGGCACAATTACTTAATAAAATAATCAAATTTAAAATAACAAGGAAACTTTACATCTTTCCATGTTGGAATCATACCATATCTTAGCAAAAATCTGAAAAGGAGATTTGCCTCACACATTTCAAAATCAGGCTATACTCAGTTTTTTTTTATTAACTAAAAGAAGAAAAAAATATGAAACCTGAAAAAAAAAAAAGTTCAGTTTGTAAACAGTAATAAGATTTTCATGAAGCCTGAAACAACGTCAAGCAAGCAAAATCAAAGCCTGGTTTTCAAAGCTTCAGTTCGAAATCTATAAACTAGATTTTCATCAACCTGAAAATGAATCATCTCAACAACCAGATCAAGTTTTCAAACCTGGAAGCATGCAACATTCCTGTGACCAAATCCAAGTTCAAAAAAAAAAAAAACAAATTCAAAGCAACCTGAAAACTAAAGATGGAAACTTGAAGTCATGCTCTTCTTCTTCAATTGAAAATCTGAAACCATACAAACAAACTCAAGCTATAGCCTACCAAACTCCATCTTTCAGGTAGTTTTAAACTTTATAATTTACTGAGGTTATGATTTAAAACTCAAATTTTAATATAAATGAATTCAGCTGCAGGCTTTGGCTAGAATAAAGCAGTGCAGTAATTTTTGAAACAAATTCAAGGCAAGTAAAATTTTCTTTTAAAGATTTTTAATTGAATCTGTTAAACATTAATACAACAGTGATTAAGCAAAAGTTTTTTTTTTCACGAGTTCCAGATTCCAGCCTCAGACAAGACAAATCAAAATCAAAATAAGGAAAAAAAAATCAAAAGCCTGTAAACTCATAACAATCTTTCCTGTCTCTGTTCTTGTCTCTGCTGCAAATCATCAGGTGAGCAAGCTTGACCTGTTCTATATTTTAAATGTTTAGATTGTGTTTGGAATATAGGCTTGTGAAATTGTATGGATATATCTGCATGTATGTGTGTGAAGTACTGTGGTCATGTTTGTGCTTACACAGGAACAACTCTCTGTTGTTCTATGATCCCAAACCCATCACTGTGAGCAAACTATCCTTTTATTTATAGGTTGTGATGAATGCTTGACATATATACTGTAAAAATCTTTAGTATACATATGAATAGGGGTGTATATGTATAAAATGGATGTGCATGCTTTTGATAGGGGTCTGTTAGTGACAGGATAACCAAATTCAAGAGAAAAAAAATTTATATCTCAGATTTTAAATAAATTTAGATGATGATTTCCAAATGAAAGTTGATCATAACAGTGTAATGCTAATTTTAAAAAGTATTGCAAAACATATTCATGGAATAAATATTTTAAAATTTGAGCATTACAGTAATAAACACCTATTTTATCAGAAATTCAAGTGTCGAAATTCCTAGTTTCAGTTAGGGCGTGATTCGTGCTCTAAATTGATGAATTTTGATAACAAGATTAAGATTTTTAAGTTAGTAGTTTTTGGGAAATCTCAAGTTGAACTGGAAAGAGATATTTCTCGTTTTCTGGTGATCCACGGCGTACTGTAGGTCGTGGTTCTCGGTGAAGCAAGCTGGAGTATTGGTGAACTTAGGAAAAATAGCCTAGAATTTTCTGGAGTGTCGTGTTGACCGAACTGTGGTAATATAGGGTTTAAGTGTCAGTTTTGATAGCAGTTGTTCTCGGGGTGATGGCGATGCCAAGGGGAGATCGGACGAGGGCGAACTCGGTGGGATCGATGCTTTGCTACATGGCGAAGTTTGGAATAAACAGTTGAACCTTCTGGTGGCCGAGATCGGCGATGCGATGATGGGATGGTTTCAGGTTTTCGAAGGTGGTTCCAGAATTTGGATTTGAACACTCGAATTTGAATTCGAGTTGGTAACGTTGTTCTGAAGATCGTAATTAGAAGTGAGGGTGATTGACGACTTGTGAGGATCATCGTGGACGATCGAAACGCTGGCGGTTAGCGGTGCACGTGCACCATGGAGTGAAGATGTCAGCTCGAAGAAGCCCAGGGACGAACTCGAAGGATTTTCACTAATAACTCGAAGTCGAGCTCGAAGCAATCTATGGTGCGACGGGGTTAAAAACTGGAACGTATTTCAAGTTGAAAAAAAAAGCACAAGGGTCAATTTTTGTTAAAACTCGAAGCGGGAGACCATTTGTCTCGGGTAACACCCGAGAAGCTCTCAAGTACAAGCATTTCCAGTTTTAGTAAAAAAAAGATGTTTTTGAAACTAGCAAGTTTGGAAATGTTTAAACTTATAATTTTAAAAGAGTTATTTTAAATAAACTTAACCATGAGATGAAGGAGTAATCAAATGTTTTTGAAGTCGTTAACTTAAAGGTTAAGTTAGCTTATATAATCAAGGATAATAAATAAATGATTAGAAGTTTAATAAATCAAGAAATTAAGGAATAACCAATTCAAGAATGATCAATTTCTTAAAAGTAATTTCTTAACGAGGGTAATTAATGATGAATAATCAATGATTTGAAGATTTATGAATCAAGTGTTTTAAAAGGATAGTTAATTTAAAGAATAATTAATTATTGTGACTAAATTAATAGAGGTAGTTAATTTGAAAATAATTAATTAAGTAAAAGTAAATCAAATTATGAAAGTGATTAAGGAATCGTAATTAATAAAGGATTAATTTATTTAATCGTTGAAATTGACTAAAGATAATTTATTATTAATATAAGGTTAATTAATTTATAATTAGGGGTTATAAATTAACAAAATTAATAAATGAAGATTAAATTAATGAAAACAATTACAGGTAATTAATTGATTAAAGATAATTACTTAATTAAAGGTAATTAATTAATAATTAAAGGTGGGTTATCAAGTAGTTAACATTAATTTAAGATTAGGGATAGTTACTTATCGTAATTAATTAATGATAATTAATTTAATGGTAATTAATTAATTGAGGGTTAATTAATCAACTAAGGATAATTAATTAAATGGTTAATTAATAATTTAAGTTAATTATTTAATAATTAAAGGTTGATTAATTATAATTAAAGAATAATTAAATTATTAATAAATGGTTAAATTAATAAATGATTAAATAATAGTGGATCAAAATGACTTGTAATTTATTAACGTTGATTCACAAGGATTTGTAATTCATAAGTACTCAATCCGATTTGAATTTATCCAACAATTATCTAATTTTACTTATGGATGTTTGGATTCTAGTGGATGATTGTTTGATATCCCTGATTGTGATGCTCTGTTTTGATTTGAGCTATGTTTACTGTAATTTGTCATCATGTGATATATATCTGTGATCGGTGAATGAAAGATAAGCGTTACAGTTTGTACCGCTTACCAAATATAAGCATTATAGTTATACCGCTTATCAAATATATTGTGGTATTCGAATCTGTGCTGATTGATGATGTGGCACTTTTATAGTGTAAAACCCCTGGACCACACCTATACACACACAAATACGGATTGCACGTGGACATAGGTTAAGTCACCAATTTTGAAATAGTTTTAAAGATTGAATTTTTGAATCCAAAATAGTTTTGGAATTGAAAGCTTTTGAAAAGAGAATTTCAAAGGTAAAAGTTATTTTAAATAACTTGATTTAGTTTTAGAAATTTAAGTAGTTTGATTTAAAACATGAATTCAACATTTGAAATTGAATTTTTATGATTTAGGAACTATGGTTTAAAAAGAGGGTATTCAACTTATAAATGTGTTTTTATGGATTTAAACCATTTTAAAGTTGTTGGTTTGGGAATTTAAATTTAACCCAAGATTTTAACTTGTATAAATGAAATCGGGTTTTTCCAGAATGAAAACTATTTGTTTTCAAATAATAAAAGCTTCCACATAAGAAATGAACTTCCAATTCGTGTTAAAAGGAATTCAGGTTTGAAACGAAAATAATTTTCCAAGTTATGGATAAATCTTTGGAAAAGTGTTTTGAAAGCTATAAATTAAATCTTTAATTTAAAGATTTAATGTGTTAATCCGATTGAAATGGAATTGTTTGAAATCTATGAATGACCTTTGTGAAACTGGGTGAAACTTTGTGAAATAAATCTTTTTGTTTAAAGATTTAAAATGGTAATTTGATAACCATTTGAAAGAAAAGTTTTGGATTTTTAAGTTGTGACTTAACTGAAATCCCATATCCATATATTTTAAAATATTGCGCTCGCTATTCCGTTTAGCTGGGAGAGGGACTTGTGTCATATAGCCCATTCCGAATAGTGATACGACGTTATGGATTGCATTTGAAGACCGGTGTTGAAGACCGGGTGTCTTCAAGAACATTAGGATAACCTATCGATTATCTCTGCACCGAGTAGCTACGGTATAGAGATTCCCTAAGTGATGGGAAGTCCGATCGGGATTGTGGATACCCAGATTGGCAAGGGCTTCTTCGGAAGTGCCTTCGGTTCTGTTCGAACCCGGAATAGACTTGTATGGTTGTATGTCCGACAATACACTTTGAGATATTAAACTGATCTCTATCAAATACATTTTTGCTTGGTGGCGGAGAATTTATTCTCTTAGCTTAACACCCTTCTCTGAGATGTACGAGCTCAGAGGTTATGTAGTTGATATTTATCAGTGATATACTCTCAAATTTGGTAGTGTGGCATGCTGAGTGTTGCTGTGTGTTGATGATCATTTGTTGATCATGTGATCAAAGCATGGCTTTTGTATAAAGCATAGCTTTGTGGACGAGACTGCATCAGGACCTCACACCCCGAAAATGGTCGAAACAGGAAAGATGCGACGAGGTTATGAAGGTCGCGCCCTTTAGGGTTTGTCATTCCCTTCTGGTAAAGGGTGGTATCATGGTATGGAGCCCAGATACTTACTCATGTGGATACTGCAGATCTATTATTTTGTGATTGCTTTGTGGTTGTTGGATTAGAGGTACCTCGGATAAAGGTCCCAAAGGACAGGGGGATGGCACGCTCGTGTAGTAGTTACCTAGTTATAGAGGTAACCCGGCCTTGTGTTGGCAGAGATCTAACCGTAACGTTAGTTTCTCGGGACGTCCCGCCAGAGGCGATCCCATGTGGCAGTAGGAAGTTCCTTAGCCTGACCATTTGCTGGAAATCCATTCTTCAAATACGAGCCTTGTACGGTTTTAGTTGTAGAACCTGCCATTTAACATGGCAGCTATAGCAGGCATAACATCATGGTACCTATGCTGGCTAGGATTTATATTATACTTTCGAAAGATTTTTTCCACTATGCACTAGTAATAATATCAAAGAATTTTCTCGTAGTAAGCATATTTGACTATCATAAGGGGAAATCTCCCCCAAGTGTGCGATTGCATTGTGTGTGTGGCGGGAGACCTTATGGTAGTTCCA
The DNA here is from genome assembly GCA_030765085.1 of Allium cepa. Lineage (NCBI taxonomy): Eukaryota > Viridiplantae > Streptophyta > Magnoliopsida > Asparagales > Amaryllidaceae > Allium > Allium cepa. The sequence goes on along the minus strand of CM060941.1, from coordinate 761,178,313 downwards.
TTTTCTAAAAAGCATTGCGGATTTATTTTAAAATTCTCTTGTTGTCTGTTTTAAAAGACCAAATATTTTTGTTTGCTCATACCAGTCCCATGACTGACCTGGAGTTTATTGTTCCTTTCCTGAACTCTGGGTGCCCACTATTTTCCCACACGGGCAGTCTAGACTTGGGGTTTTCAGATAATCAATAGTAGGTGTAGATTCGATAGCTTTCAGCCTAGGATTTGGCAATCCTTTACGGACGAGACTTGCTTATCTTTGTGCATTGTGATTGGGAGTTCGAGCTATTGCTGGATTGGTGCTCTGGAGATGGAGTTGCAGTGCTGGAGTTCTTCCTTGAAGACTATATTGGAGATTTTGTTCCGCTGCTAGTGTTATCTTTTCTTTCCGCTGCTATTTCTTGTATCTCTGATGTATATTAATATTCATTGTATCATTCTGTTGTATCAGATATTGTATCATGTTGTATATTGATATGCTATTCATTTCCTTCCGCTGTGTTGTACTTAATGTGTTATAAGCTCCGACGAACCAGGTTCGACATTTGGATCTGCGGCATTTGAATACGGGTGTTGTATTCGGTGCCGATTTTCGAAGGTCGAGTCAGGGTCGTTAAACTAGGAGTAACTAGGGTCGATAGGAAAATGCAAACCCAGATGCAAATGCTAAAGTTGGTGCCGAGATTCCGCCGGTTGATATGGGGATAATGCATCAGTTCTTCGTGAATATAATGCAAGCTGGAGCAGCTGCGGGAGTGGCTATAGGGAATGCTGGAGGAGCTAATCCGGTGGCCCCAGTTGGCAATAATTATGCAAAGATGAGCAGGGATTACGCTAGTTTTGGTAGGAAGCCTTTTCTAGGAACTGAGAATGTAGTAGGAGTGGAAAATTATCTATTGCATTATGAGAGGATATTTGCAGATCTCGGCTTAACGGATATGCAGAAGAGAAGACTTGCTTCAAGGCAATTGCAGGGAGCAACATTGTTTTGGTGGGATGGAATTACCGTTGGAGAGCAAGAGGATGACATGACTTTGGTAGAATTTTGTAGGAGGTTTGAAGAAAGATTTCTATCCAAGTTTGCCAAGTCAGCGTTGCTAAGAAAGTTTGCAGATTTAGTTCAGGGGGGATAAATCAGTGATTGAGTATGCTACAGAATTTGATGAGTTATCCCATTACAGGCATGCTACTATTGATGCTGTCATTCGAAGGAATGATAAGTTTATCAGGGGGTTGAATACTGAGATCGCTAGAGCAACCATAATAAACCTCAAGGATCCGTGTCATATTGTTGTCGATATGGATATTCGAAATGAAGAGATGCTTTCTACTTTTGGAAAAGGGAAACCAAATGAGGTTTATAATTTTCAGGGTAAGAAACGTAAGTTATTCAAAAAAAGGTGCCCGGTCGGGGGTAGCAACAAAGAAGAACTAGGCTTATAACTATTACAAATGTGACAAGAAATGGCACTACGCTAATGAGTGTCGCTCAGGTGATGGAAGAGCAGTTGCTACAAGGCCAAATGTGAAGTGCTACAAATCCAAACTATTCATTGGAGGCCTCTTAACGAGCGAAGTGAGAAGGCGACCCCCCGCTCGTTAACACTCGCTTCCCTCACTTCTTCCTTTGACAGATGACGTTAAGATAACGTCTCCAAGGCCTATTTTCTGAATGAAGAATGCTAGTTTACGGTTGTCACTCTAGTGACCGGGTCTGTACTAACCTTACCAGTTATTACTGCCTAGTGTCCAAACCACTTAGAGAGTTGTTGAATAAGAAAATCGGCTATTTACAGTTACAGTAAAAAGGAAAGAAGAGAGTCATGTGGAAGGTCTTTCTTCGGTCTTTGCTTCCTCTTCTTAGCTACTTCAAGCGGCTTGAACCGGACCCAAACTGCATTTGGGGTCCTCTTTGCTTAGCCGGGTTAAAAGGGTCGCAAGACTGCGGTGTTCCCCTTTTAGAGTCAGACTCCGGTCGGATTTCCACCCATACATAGCGCGAACCTCCCTGATTTGTTCCTCTAAATTTGAAATCGGGAAGTTCTCCGAGGGCAATACACTGGTTTCGAGAAGAAGGACTTGCCGAAACAATTGATCGACCCGGATCCGAAGGGAAGTCTCCTTTTCTGCTACCTTCCCACGGAGTCCAGCGCTTCTTGTACTACATCGGTGGTGTTTTTATTGAGATCGATATCGATCCCCCTCGGCGCGTTGAGATCGAGTAACATACACGCTTCCATCCTGGAAATAAAAAGGGTAAAGAGGCGTGCACACCCCCAACCCAATAAAGTTAAGACCTTGAACAAAAACTAATCGAGTTTATGTCGCCGCTCACTAAATTCTATGGTTAATAATATTTGTAAATTGGTGGTTCCTGTTTGGAGAAGAATTAACAGAATAGCTAATAGCATAAAAACGGATCTAGGTGAAGTATATAGGAAAAACTGATATGCTGTGGCCAGATGGGGCATTACAAGGACAATTGTCCCAAGACTACTAAAGCTAGAAAGGGAAAGGTCTTTGCATTAGAACTATCATCCTCTAGACCTACGACTGTTGAGAAAGGAAAACTTGTGATGGAAGATATGCTTATGATTTATAGTACTCCAATTAGGATACAATTTGATACCGGTGTATCGCACTCATTTATATCTCATTATTTTCTAGATTTCTTATGTTTGGAACCTTTATACCTTATTACTCCTTTAGTTGTTGCGAATCCTATAGGAGGGTATGCAAATCTGGGAATGAGATACGGCCAGTTAGACCTTGATTTGCTAGGTCATATGTTTGCATGTAGTTTATATATTTTTGATTTCGTGGGTTTCGAAATCATATTGAGTGTGGATTGGTTAGATAGATATGATGCTATGATATTTTTCCAAGAGTTGGAAATATCATTGAAACACCCTAATAGTTGTAACAGAGTTATTTACTCGGTTAGAAGTTCGAATGAAAATGCTTACGCGTTATTGGGTGCCATGGGAACAAAAGAAGATTTGAACCAGTTTTGGGCTAGCCGCCGAAAAGAGCAATCGAGTTTTAGATAGATCTCATACTGGGAGCTGAACCTATAAGTAGACAACCTAGTAGGATGTCACCAACCGAGTGAAGGAATTGAAGGTGCAGCAAGTAGAATTGGAAGGAAAGAATTTCATCCGGCCAAGCAGTTCGCCTGAGGGAACGGCCACGGTATTTGTGAAGAAGCCAGACGGGTCGTTAAGGATGTTTATCGACTATCGTATGCTGAACGAGAGGACGATGAAAAATGGATATCCTTTGCGGGAATTGACGAATTATTCGATCAGTTGAGTGGAGCCCGAGTGTTTTTCCTACTGGAATTGGCGACATGTTTCCACCAGCTAAAAGTGGCAGAGGACTGTATTTCTTTAACGGCATTTAGGACCAGATACGGGTCTTATGAATGGTTGATTATTCCATCTGGGTTTACTAATATGCTAGCTTTCTTCGTGGATTTGATGAACCGGGCTTTCCGAGAGCACTTAGATAGGTTCGTGTTGGTTTTTATTGATGACAGTTTAGTATACTCTAAGAATGAGAAAGATCATGCAGATCATCTTAGAATAGTGTAGGAGAAGCTAAGGCAATATCAGTTGAAGGTGAAGTTCTCAAAGTGTCATTTCTGGAAGAAGCAAGTGAAGTTCCTTGTTGTTTCCAAGGAAGGTTTAGCAATTGATCCAGATAAGATCGAAGCCGCTAACAATTAGAAGAGACCAGAGATGGTAAATGAGATTAGAAGTTTTTTTGGAGTTGCGGGATGCTACCGAAGGTTCATTAAGGATTTCTCGTTGAAAGCGGCATCCTTGACTACGCTAACAAGAAAGGACATGACGTTTGTTTGGTTTGATAAATGTGAGGAAGAATTCCTTAAGTCGAAAAATTTGTTAACCAATGCGCCTGTGTTAGTAGTTCCAGATGGAAACCAGGGATTGATAGTTTACGTCGATGCATGTGGTACTGGGTTAAGTGTTGTGCTAATGCAGAATGTAAAGGTTATTGCCCATGCTTCTAGACAGCTTACACCGCATGAAGTGAGATACCCTACTCATGATTTGGAGTTGGCAGTGGTAATCTTCGCATTGGAAGTGTGGATACATTATCTTTTGGGAGAATGGTTTGAGCTATTCACGAATAATAAGTCTTTATGGTATTTATTCTCTCAGAAGGAGCTGAACATGAGACAGCAGAGATGGCCGGAGTTTGTTGCAGCTTTTGATTTTAGCATCGAGCATACACCGGGAAAAGGAAATAAGGTGGCAAATGCGCTTAACAAGAAATATGAGAATTTGGTGTTATCTACGTTGGTGGAATGGAAAGATTTGGAAGCACTGGCTGCTTGCAATATGCATTTGAGGTCGACTACTGGATCTGGTTGGAATATCTCCATGATGTCTTATTTGGAAGTTCGACCAATTCTAAGTGAACGGATTGCTTCTAGGTAGAAAGGGGATCCAATGTTAATCGAAAGGATTAGAAGGTTAGAAGCTGGAGCCGAGATTGATGTTTTAAAGGGTTTTATTCTTGACCACAGGGGTTGGTTGAGAAAGAAGGACCGATTATGTGTTTCAGACGTTGGAAACCTTAAGAAGGAAGTTCTTTGGGAATGTCATTGATTGAAGTTTATGATTCATCCAAGGGAACCAAGATGTATCAGGATATGAATAGAAGTTTTTCTAGGAAGGAATAAAGATGGATGTTGGCTTATGTGTAAAGCAGTGTTTGAACTGTCAACAAGTAAAAGTCGAACATCAGAAGCCTAGTGGTTTGCTTCAGCCTTTGGATGTTCCAGTTTGGAAGTGAGACTCAATATCCATAGACTTTATTAGCAGGTTGCCAAGGTCAAACTGGGGTAATGAAAGTATATGGGTCATAGTGGACAGATTGATCAAGAGTGCCCATTTCATTTTAGTTAGGTCAACCAAGACGACACGTGTTTTGTCTAAGTTGTTCCTAAAGAACATTGTTAGACTACAGGGAATGCCTAGTAGTATCGTCAGTGATCGAGTACTTTGTTTACTAGCGAGTTTGGGCAGAGCCTGCAGAGTATGTTAGGCACTAAGCTCAAGATGAGAATTGCATATCATCCTCAGGCGGATGGGCAGACAGAGAGAGTCAACAAGGTACTAGAAGATTTATTGAGGGCCAGCGTGTTAGATTTTAGTGGTTCTTGGGAAGATCACTTGCACTTAGTGGAGTTTTCCTATAATAATAATTATCAGACTACTGTAGGAATTGCGCCTTTGAAGCTTTATATGGAAGACCATACAAATCACCAACATGTTGGTTAGGGATCGGAGACAGATTGGTCCTTGGTCCAGATTTGGTGATAGAGGCGATGAAAAAGATCGAGTTGATACGGGAAAGAATGAAGAAGCTCAGTCTAGGCAGAAGAATTACGCGGAAAAAAGGCGCAAGGACCTAGAATTCTAAGTTGGAGATAGAGTTTTCATTAAGATATTGCCGATAAAAGGTGTGGTTCGGTTCAAGAAGGCCAAGAAGCTAGCACCGAGATATGCTGGACCATTTCCTATATCAGAGGGGATTGTGAAAATCGCATACCGAGCAGATTTACCAAGTAGTTCAGCAAAGGTCCACAACGTGTTTCATGTTTCTAATCTTTTGAAGTATGTTCATGATCTAGAAACTACTATCACTCCGATGGTACTAGAGGACTTAGTGGTGGAACCAGATATGACTTGTGAGGCAACCAGTTCGTGTTATGGCAAAAGATGAGAAGAGGTTAAGGAACACGACAGTCAGGTTGGTGAAAGTTCAGTGGAGCGACAACATGAAGGACTGTACTTGGGAGCCGGAAGGCAAAATTAAGGCTACTTTTTCTGGGCTATTTTAGATGGTCTGTTCTGTATGGGGTTATATAGAGTTTAGCTAGTAGGTTATACTAGCTTTGCTTGCGTGGGCTATGTGCATGTTGTTGTGTCCTTACTGAAATTTTAGGGATGAAATTCTTTAAAGGGGGAGGGAGTCTATAATAACCTTGAATTTTAATTAACATTATTCAGGATATTTAATTGGATAAATTAAATATAATAATATGAATAATTAGGGAGATGAGATTAATAAATCTAATGGCCGTGTCTTAATGAATGAACTAAAATAAGAATTAACTAAATTTAGAAGAAGGAATTTCCTAAGGGGTAAACTTGGAAATGGGGCTGTATTTCTTATTATAAATCTCTTCCCCCACCTTAATAATTTTTTACCTCTCATTCATAACTCCTCACCTACTTTCGATCGGCCATTAAAAGCTCCCGGAAGAGCATAAATTGAAGAAAAAGCTAAGGAATTAAAGCTAGAAAATTATCTCATTCTCCAACCAACTAACCAAGGTGAATAATCAAGTTTATCATCTCGTTTTTCTCTGTTTGGATCGGCAATGGGTTATACCCGATTCATGTTTGTGTCTTGGTTAGGATATAACCATTTAAACCTTTATTTGGATAAGAAATAGGTGTTTTAAATGTTAATTAATTAACTAACACGTTTTTATTTGGTTTTGGTTAAATTCCATATGGTTTTGATCTTCATATGCTTTGAAATTTTAAAATGTTGAGGAGAATGCATTAATTGATTTTTTGGAATTTTTCCAGAATTTTTATGATAGTTTAATAGTTATATAAAATTATTTAAGGTATTGGACTCAAATTTCGTATAATTATAAAGGAGAAATGGGCTTTTTCAAATTTAAAAGTTGAGAACAATTTTGAATATAAAATTCTAGCAACCAATCAGATTTAGACAAACAAGGCAGATGGGGTACAAAAGAACTGTTTTAAAGTACAATTTTCACTATTTCAACTCTTGAGGCAAGAGCTTCCACCTTCATTCCAAATCTTCCAACAAGGTCGAAAGATATCAAACCTTTCGACTAGGTCAAAATTAATGCACAAGGTATTAGGCGACTGGTACGTAGTGAATTGAAAGGGGTCGAAAGTTTTAGGGACGGATGGTGAGAGCTTTCGAAGGAGATGAAACTTTTTTTTGGTTTTTTAAAAAATATGCCTGCTAGCTTTCGGTATTGTGAAATGGTTTGGAAGAAAAAGGTCTCGATTGGTTTGATTTTTTATTTTAAATGAAACCTTTAGCTTTCGAAAGGGTTAGAAGCATAGTTGCCACATCCAAACCTTTCGACCTAGTTGGAAACAAAGGTTATCTTTTGTTTTATAAAACTTGCCGCCTCTCTCCATTGATTTTGAAGGGTTGGTTCCAACACCAACAGTTCACTTTTTTTGAATGGTTTTGAATTCGAAAGGTTTTAAATTCGAAAGGTTTTGGTTTTGAAAGGTTTTGGTTTTGAAATATTTGATTTCGAAAGGTTTCAAAGGGGTTGCCTTCAATGATTTTGAAAAGTTTTGAGTTTCAATGATTTCGAAAGGTTCTGAGTTTTGCTACTTTCGAAAAGTTTATAAATGGTTTTATAGAGGGATACCCCATGCTTTCGACAATGTCGAAAGGTGGAACCTTTCAACTAGGTCGAAAAGAAATCTTCCGATAAACTCGAAAGGTAGGACCTTTCGATAAGGTCGAAAGATATGATTTTGTGATGCTTTCAAAAGGAAGACTTCTGAAGGGGCTAACTTTGGATGTCTACTTGCTTTCAATGGGGCTTCATTTGAAGGGGTTTAAAGGGCTGTTTTAGCCATTTTTCCTTAAGTAAAATTTTGTTAATTTAAAGGGGTTACTTCAAAGGGTTATAGCATAAAATACTTATCTTTGTTTGAATATATGTAAGCGGGACCCTTATATAAACTGGATGTAAATAAACCTTGGGTACACCAGGGTGGGTTTAATGGTTTTCGATACATAGTTTGGGGTTACAAACAGAAATATGCTTTCGAAAATATATATTGGGTATGTCAATGTGTTTTTATTTAATTTAACCTAAATGGGGCTACTAATGGAAATAGGTTAAATAGGTGGTATACCTAAAGGAAATAAATAATCGCGGCGATCATGAATTTTTATACATAATCATAGGGATCACGATATTTTAATTAGCCAAGTGTTGGGTTCTTGGTTAACCTAGAAAAGCCTTGGAATGTGGGGTGGATAGCCCACATCAAATTTCTAAAGTAAAGAATGTTTTTCCAGAGGTGGTTAGCCTCGGGATTTGGCACCTAAGGGTTCATAGTCATCCTAGGAAAACTATGAAGTGTGTGGTGGATAGCCCACACTGACTTTTATAAAAGAATGTATGATGGATAATTTGCATTTATTTTAATAAATTTAGGACGGATAGTCCTATTAAAGTTTTGATGGATAGTGGTATTATGGGTTTTAGATGGGATATCTAATAAATTGTTTTTAGATTAGAAATTTAATAAATGGGTAGATGGGATATCCAATATATATATATGATTTATGGTATTATTTCATATTATGTTAGGACTAATCATTTTTGGTGCAGAAGCATAGTGAATAATTTAATAGTTTGTTTAGGATGCTAAAGAGGGGACAACCCGTTCCGCTACACTGCGTGGTCTCACTAGATATCTAATTGATAAGAGATGATAGATTATTTACACCGGACTTATTGTCTGACTCGAAGTTTTGTTTCTCCACAAAATCTTGGGTAAACAAAAATTAATTTGAGTAGTCTAAGAGTGGGGGACTTTCAGGTTTTTGGATGAATAAGCTTCCGGAGACATGCAGGAGGCAGTGTTAGCTATATAGGAGCTATTTGTATTCCGCTGAGATGTACTAAGAACTGTAAAGTTCATGTAACGACCTAGTATTTCGAACCATTCAAATCGACAGTTATCCACTCATGTCAGACTTGGATTGCTCAAAACAACATATTGTTAATTTGTATTTGAAAAAACTTAACATACACAGTAAATAAAATCAATCACCGAATCACAAATACAAAGTAATATGACAATAAGCAGAGGAATAGATAAATAGTAGTTTATGAAGCTACTGTATAAAAAGAGATTTTGAAATAAAATACAATAGAAATGTCAAATACAGAGTAGTTACTAATACAAATGCCAATGAAAAGTCTGAACAATAAAACTAGAATAACTAAAGTAATTGAAATCTAAACAGATAGATCTCCATTCGAAGCACCAAGCTCCAAAAGCGAGTTTCAAATTCTATGACACTCAGTCTAACCCGAGAATAAAGCAAAACAAAACACTCGAGTCAGGACTAACATTCTGATATCAGTAATTAACTCAAGCGGAATGTCAATTGAAATACAAGTAACTTAAAGGACGTTTGGATTTCCATCCTCTAAGGATCCGCAGAACTATCTACCATGTAGTAATATACGTTATTATAATATGTCTATCGGTAAAGTAAAGTATTAAAATTTAGTGTTAAGGCATTACCCATTTCCCCCTTAACACATTTTATATAATGTCGTATCTATATAGTACTGTAAACTTTACCAAACTGGTGGGCTATCAGGGAGCACTCCATAGCTGCAACACAAACCAAAATTGTAGAGGGCTCGATGTGGTAGATGACAAGGAACGTAAGGCTATACCCTGGGTAGGATTATACCAATTTACACTTCCATACAGGTGGTAACGCATAGCCGCAGCTACCACCCACATCGTACAACACTCCCAAAATGGTGCACCAAATCAAATCACAAAGTAATAGAATAATATCGAAGAAGTGTGTCTGATTAGAGGAGCTATCTCACTTGGCCTGTCAATTGCTCCTGTTTTTGCCATCTTATTTAGGGATCGTTTCAACCTCAATGCAGAAATGTCGTCAAACCATCCTATTTCATTCTAGATTCACCATCGCGTACACAGTTGTAAAAGTGGTTTTCGTACTTCATATCAAAATATCATATTCATTTCAAAACCATATTAATTCTATATCATTATTCACTTTAAACAATATTCATTTCCAAAATCGTAACACTTTTAAAATTATAACACTTTCGAAACCATAACACTTTTGAAATCATAACACTTCCATAATCATAATAGTTCCAACTTAAACAGTTTAGATACTGAAAATAGTGTATATATTAAAATGGTTACAAATTAAAATGGTATATATATTTATTTAAAGAGATTATACTGAAATAGTTTCCCAATTATAATTGTCTCATCCAATTCCACAAATTGATTCAAATCAACTTAAATTCAAAATTCAATTTAAATCAATCCTATTCTACACTTTCAATTTAAAAGGTAAAAATTCAATTCAAATTCTCAATAAACCATTTCAATTTTTATCGATTTCAAATCCAGGTTTGAACTATCGTTTCCATTCTAATAAGATTCAAAGTTTAAATATTCAAACATTTTCAATACGTTTCATTTATATTTCAACATTTACTTTAATTTTCAAATTGGAAAATATTTACTTAATCATTTTAACAACAATCAAATAAAATTTCCAATTACCCCTCTAAATCGAACTAAATATTCAATTTTTCTAAAATATTTAAATCTGAAAATATTTCTTTTGTCACCTTTTATAAAAATCAAGTTATAAAATCCTATCTTTAAAAAAAATCTCAAATCAATAGGTTCCAAATTAATTTCTATTTAAATACAATTCTTAAACAAATTATGTTACAAATCAATTTCAATTTATCTTTTCAACCATAATTTATTAAAGTTATCACAAAATCTATTTTTAAAAATATTAATATAAATTTAATTAAATACTTTTTTAAGTATATTATATACATTAAGTAAATTAAATTTTGTTAAATAAATCTATTTTATATCTTATTTTATACATGTTTGAAAATAATAAAATTACAAGTGAAAATTAATAATTTATATTTTCAAACTAATAAATTTAAAATTTCAAAACATATAATAAAAATATATAAATTGTACAAAATAAAATATTTTTACCTTATATTAAAATAAATATTTATTAAAAATCCATATATTTCTTTCCAAACTCTAAATATCATTTGTCAAAATAGACCAGCGATGTCTGTATATATTTTTCTATCCTATGGTCAAGTGATACAGTTATTTATCATTTCAATCCGCAATTTAAATTTAATATTTACAGATATATATCATTTCAACCCACAATCCCAAAATTCAAAATCAATGAAAATCGATTAGGTTTATCATTTCAACCCATAAAGATTTTCCTTTAATCTATAATATCGTTCGCGTATGTATCATTTCAACCCATTGGTAATTCTAAACAAACAGGGAACTTGCAGAGTGAAAACAAATATGATAATAACATAACATATCAACAACATGCATATATTATCAGTAACCAATTTAAATATAATATACAACAGGTTATGGTGTCATATGTCATAGGTAAAGAAATGTTGATAATGGCATATCATATTTAATAGTTAAATAACTTAACAATTCAAATTTATCATAATATTTCAATTGTCAATTCATGTAAATTAAATTTACCGAATATAAAAATGTTAATCATAAGTGATTGTTCACCTTTCGAGGCTAGAGAAATAAAAGAATGAGATGCATGGATACGGATACGCACTGACAAGCTAGAGGTTGCTACGACCAATTCTGGACAGCGCCGTAACAAAGACAAAACATGATGAACTAGATTGGATGGAAAACAAAGAGATATATGTCATATATATTTTCCAAAAGCCATTTTAAAACATATATTTAAATAAAATCTTTATGTTTCAAATCAATATTTTAAATTTAAACACCTATAAAATAAATCTCTCTAAATATACAAAAACTAAACTCACGTATGCGTAAACTAGTACATAAACTAATATGTTAACTTTCATACCTTTTACATTTTAAGATCAATGTTTATAACAAAAACAATATAACACATTTTATTATAGTATATACATAAACTCAACAACTTATCTAGAAACTTATGTAACATACACACACACACACGATTAACATATACTTATATTAGTTTATATATGAATAAACAGATATACGTACACTTTAAAAATCAATATTTAGCAATAATATATTGCCCTTTAACACATTTTACACACGCTTACAAGCAAAAATATGAAATAAGTTTATATAAACGAAGTTATGCAAAACCAATGTATATACTGTAACAAATATATTTAAAATATTAAGTATCAATTATAAGTATGCTAGCAAATATATGCAATATATGTGTGATGTTAGAAATCAAGTGAACACATATATATATATAACAGAACATACTTCCTCGAGGCTGCAGGGTGTAAGGGGTGGGGAGGAGCTTGGTGCGAGGCTGACGGTTGCTCAATCTGCCATGGAGATGCAAGAGAAAGGGCGGCAGAAGAAAGGAAGGTGGTGATGAAGTGTGGGAAAATGAATAGGCATTGGTGGAGATCGGCCAAAAAGGTGTCGTTCGGCTATTAGGTGGAGGAATATACGGAGGGTTTGCAGTCTTCGACAGTGAAGGAAGAAGGACTGTGCAGCGAGAAGGTGGCCACTGTGGGATGGTGGGTTTCGGATCTGGGTTAACCGAGTGGTATGTTTTTGTGTGGGGAGGTTGTTCGAAGAGGTGAAGTGGTGTTCGGAATGAAACATGCCGATGGAGCTTTGGGGCAGGAGATGCGGATCAGGGTGGCAGCCGATGGTAAAGCAGGGTGGAGGCTTGGATGGCAGAGGATGTGAAGGGGCGGGTGGTCGCAGTTGCTTCATGGTTCATGTTGGATGTGGCATTGGAGGGTGCGGCTGGAGGAGTGGTTGACAACAGGCGGTAGAGGGCTGTTGACAGTAGGTGGTTGATGGTGGCGGATGTTCGGGTGACAGGGAGGTGGCTGCTCGGATTTTGGAAGGTGGGAAGATGGATGCGGCTTTAGGCCAGTCACGAGAGCCACTTCGGAATATATATAAACAGGCTTTCACTTTTGATAATTTTTTTTAGAAAAGAAGGCCGAGGCATGAAGTTTTGGGTGGAAGGTCGAGCATGAAATAGCAGTACACGAGCTGTTTTCACCAAGCAAATTGAATGCAATCTCACAGCAACACGAATGCATTCCCATGTATAATGTATTATATTATCTTTTTATATATCATGAACAGAAAAGAAGGGAGAAGGAGAGCAAGCAATAGAACAAAATGAATAAGGGCAGAGAAAATAAAAGTAGGAAAACGAAACAAATTATATTAGAAAAGTGAGAATGGTAAAAGTCACATAGGTTGAATTTCAAAGAATATTTAAAAGCTAGAGACTATTTGGTTTTACGTGGCAGATAATGAAAGTACATATGGAAACCAAAATGGTTCAAATACTGAACCGATACGACTAATAGTTTTGCTGATTCCACTGCGTACCGGACACCGAAATGCACAAATGAATATACTGCAAGGATCAGCACGACGAGACGAACAGATTTATACACAGATATCATCGATACGACCTTCCTATCAAAAGTCGATATTCGATGCCAAAACTGCTGCTAAAATACCGAAAATAAAATAAACGAGGCCAGAGCAGTCCAATTTGATGAAACAAAATACGTTGTCTCACTGACAAAATGATTTACAAATTTATTATATAAAAATATTCAAATTTCTAAAATATTTTATTTTCATCAAATTAACTGATTTTAAATTTAAATTGAAAATCACATAACAGAACTAACTTTCTTTTTCCCAATAAAAATTTACCGTTTGCTATGTTTAAATAGACGTATTCCAAATGAAAAATTTTCATTTCAAAATTTCCATTATCTTATTATAAGAAAATTTCAGTTAATTATGTTATAAAATCATTTAAAATTACAGATTGTTACACTCTCTTCCACTCAAAACTTTTCGTCCTAAAAAAGGAACAGTATAGGAGAATTAAAGCAATAGAAAGGAAAGATAGATTATCGGATACCACAAGAAGTTCAAAACCATACAAATTTAGTTCTAAATTGATTTATATCCAACAAATTTGGTTCTCAATCCATTTTATTAAATCAATAAATGACCATGCTATTCACATTTGGATGATTCAATTCAATGTTTTCCATTCAATTGATTTTTTTTCAGTTTATTAACATTTGTTACAAAATTTTCTTTCAAATTATTTATTTATTTATTTATTTAACTCATTTATTTTATCCATTTATCTTTAGTTAAGTTGATTCCACTTAAAATTTAATTTCACTATTTCTTGAAATTTGCCATTTGTTTTCCGAACAGTTTCAAAATATAAATTTATTTATTATAGTTTCTTAAGTTCATATTCATTTACTTAAATGGAATTTTCTTTTTCTTTTTAAATTTATTTCACTAACATTTCTTATAACATAAATAAATGGATAACATTTATTATGCTACTAAAATTTATTTATAAATACCCTTGTTTATAACATTTCTATAGCAAAATTTAGTTTGAAATTTTTTTTACTTAAGTTTATACTTGTATAACCTTCAACTACATATTCACATTACATTTTTAACTTTTTGAATAATCAGGTAAGTTATATATATGTTTTCAGAATACAATTGAGTGTTATACAAATAAGTTTTACCGTAGTTCAACTATTTTAAGTTGTTCAATTCATTTCTTATTTTAGATACTTCAATTATTCAAAAAAAATATTCATTTCAATAATTGAAATCCATTACTTAACATAGAACCGAAGAGTTAAATTTTTCGTTGTCACTTCAAACTGTTTTGAAATAAGTATATACATATATTTTTTTCATACATCAAATTAGATTCAAGAAATTCAAATCAATTTTCAATCAATAAATTTAAATTAAATCCATTTTTTTTTAAACAAGTGCAAAGAAGCTACTAAGTGGTCTCTCCACTTTGAGACTCGAAGATGAATGTCAATGATGCTGTAGTCATCGCCGAAATTATTTTCCAGCGAAAAACAAAGAGAGAATTAACTTACTTCTTTTAAAATTCTTTGAAAACAATTTCCATTCAAAAATACTTTCAAATAATATATTTTCAAAAATTTGAAATATTTTTTAGAAATGCATCGGAAATTAAATTATCAAATTCTTAATTTGAATTAATTTCACTTGCAATTCAGATTTATAAATCATGTTTCCAAATTTTCAACTTCACGTAACATACAACAATAGTTAATGATCTGTAGTTGTTGACAAAACAATATATGATAATCTAATATTATCATTTCTAATAATCAATTCATTTAATTATCAAACTTTAGAAAATTATACATTTATATATAAAATATAACCATACATAAAATTATGTCATTTACCAATTTCAAAAACAATATTGTGTCAGTTTGCTCTGTTCAAGTGTTTTGAAATTCCTATTGGTAACGTTGGCCCGACGAATCGATTGAAACCCAAAATTCAAACTTAACAACTCAAACAACACAATCTAAACATTTTATATTAATAACAAATACACTCCTCACAGGGAGATTCAAAATGGATTTTAGAACAAGGCTAGAGACTTAAATTTAGAGGGATCATCAATCAAAGAGAATTCTAACAAAGAAGATAGGTTCGAAAGTAAGATAAGATAATCAAATTAC
The DNA here is from genome assembly GCA_030765085.1 of Allium cepa. Classification (NCBI taxonomy): domain Eukaryota; kingdom Viridiplantae; phylum Streptophyta; class Magnoliopsida; order Asparagales; family Amaryllidaceae; genus Allium; species Allium cepa. Next base: position 761,162,866 of record CM060941.1, on the reverse strand, counting down.
AAAAGAGGAAAGATGGTTAGACTTACATAAATCGCGGGTGACCTTAACCGGGTCAACCGAGACTTAAATATCATTTATGGAGACCAGGATAACTGGTTGAGATCATCGTAGAAACACGATTCATTAGATCAGTAAAGAAACAGGGGCAACGCTAAATCCAAAAAGGATGACTAACCATCCATAGAAATTATTCGTCCGGGTGATAGGACAATGGGTCGAGATCCAAGAATAAGATTGATGCAGAATTCAAATTCCCGCTCATGTGTTGGAGAAATGACTTCACCAAAACGTCAGCATAATCCTCGACCGTCTGGTGGAGTCAGGATCATTAGATAGAAAAGATAAACTGCCTGCAAATCCTGAGGCACTCTACATTCGATCATAAGAGAATTACCCTGATCGTTTACTAGAGAAACGATTCGGCTTGACAAGAGATAAAAGCATCAAAAGCGAGGATATAGAAATCTCCGGTGAATCGACGCATATTGTAAAGGTGTTTAACCTCTTTTCAAATCATTTTAAGATTGGGGTACCAATGACGGAATTAGACACACATAAGGATGAAATTTCCAATTATGGTGGCAGGATGTTCTCAGATTCATTATAGAGATCACCTGAAGTAGAACAATGGGATGCTCCAGAATCAAGAAGAACACGAACATGTAGAGACCAGAATTGATTTCAGAACAAAAGGGAAAGTTCCAAAAATTCAAAGGAAACCCAAGTCAATGAGGAAGAAACTCAAGCTTGAACGAAGGTGATTATGTAATTAAATTTAATCTATATACTAGGTTTTGCCTAAACCGGAGCTCCGATACCAACTATAATGACCTGGTATTTCGAACCATTCAAATCGAAAATTATCCACTCATATCAGAACAGGATTGCTTAAAACAACAGGTTGTTCATTTATATTTGGCAAAACTAAACATACATAATAAACAAAATCATTCAAAGAATCACAGACATAGAGTAATGTAACAATAAGCAGTGGAGTAAATAAATGGTATTTCATGAAGCTACTATATAAACAATAGAGTTTGAAACAACATACAACAGAATGTCAAATAAAGAGTAGTTACTAATACAAACGCCAACGACAAGTCTGAACAATACAACTAGAAAAACTAAAGTGATTGAAAGCTGAACAGATAGCAGATTGATCTCCAGTCGAAGCTCCAAGCTCCAAAGGCAAGTCTCAAATGCTGTGACACGCAGTCTGACCCGAGAATAAAACATAAAAAACACTTGAGTCAGGATTAACATTCTTATAATAGTAATTAACTCAAGTGGAATGTCAACTGAAATACAAGTAAATTAAAGGATGTTTGGGATTTCCATCCTCTAAGGATCCATGGAACTATCTACTATGTAGTAATATATGCTATTATAATATGTCTATCAGTAAAGTAAAATATTAAAATAGCGTTAAGACGTTACCCATATCCCTCTTAACACATTTTATATAATGTTGTAGTCTATATAATAATGTAAACTCTACAAAACTGGTAGGCTATCAGGGAGCACTCCATAGGTACGACACAAACCAAAATCGTAGAGGGCTCAATAAGGTAGATGACAAGGCAGCCAGGCTATACCCTGGGTAGGATTCTACCAATTTACACTTCTGGGCTATTGGTAACACATAGTTGCAGCTACCGATCACTTCGTACAACACTCCAAAAATCAAAGGTGCACTTAATCAAATCACAAAGTAATATAATAATATCGAAGAAGTGTGTCCATTCGGAGGAGCTACCTCACTTGGCCAGTAAAATGCTCCTGTTTTAGCTATATTATTTAGGGCTCATTTCATACCTTAATGTAGCAACGTCGTCAAACCATCCAACTTTGTTCTGGATTCACCACTGCCTATACAGTTGTTAAAGTGGTTTTCGGTATTGGCAGAGAGTATGACAATATCCGATTCTAGTCTCTTTAACAACCAAACGCTTATTTCACACCGTGATCATTTCAATTCAAATAGTTCATACTTCATATCAAAATATCATATTCATTTCAAAAACATATCAATTCGATATCATTATTCACTTTTAATGATATTCGTTTCCAGAATCGTAACACTTTCAATATAATACTTTCAAAATCATAACACTTTGAAATCATAATACTTCAATAATCATAATAGTTCCAACTTAAATAGTTTAGATATTGAAAATTGTTTATATATTAAAATAGTTTTAAATTCAAATAGTATATATATTTATTTAAAGAGATTATACAGAAATAGTTTCCCAATAAGAATTTTTCCATCCAATTTCATAAAAAGATTCAAATCAACTTAAATTCCAAAATTCAATTTAAATCAATCCCTATTCAACACTTTCAATTTAAAAGGTTAAAGATTTAATTCAAATTCTTAATAGACCATTTCAATTTTTATCGATTTCAAATCCGGTTTTGAACTATCTTTTCCACTCAAATGAGATTCAAAGTTTAAGTATTCAAATATTTTCAATATAAGTTTCGTTGATATTTCAACGTTTAACTTCGATTTTATTCAAATTAGAAAATATTCACTTAATCACTTTAATAACAATTAAATAAAATCTCCAATTACACCTTTAAATCAAACTAAATATTCAATTTTTTAAATTATTTAAATTTGAAAATATTCCTTTCGTCACCTTTTGTCAAAATCAAGTTATAAAATCCTATCTTCAAAAAAATCTCAAATTAATAGGTTTCAAATTAATTTCTATTTAAATACAATTCTTAAACAAATTAAGTTACAAATCAATTTCAATTTATCTTTCCAACCTTAATTTATTAAATTTATTACAAAATCTATTTCTAAAAATATTAATATAAATTTAAGTATTTTTTTAAATATATTATACACATTAAGTAAATTAAATTTTATTAAATTAAATCTATTCTATATCTTATTTTATACATATTTGAAAATGATAAAATTATAATTGAAAATTAATAATTTATATTTTCAAGCTAACTTATAAATTTAAAATTTCCAAACATATAATAAAAAAATCTAAATTTTACAAATAAAATACCTTTACCTTATATTAAAATAAATAATTATTAAAATCCATATATTTCCTTCCGAACTCTAAAAATCATTTTTATAAATAGACCAACGGTGTCCGTATATAATTTTCTATCCAATGGTCAAGCGATACAGATATTTATCATTTCAATCCACAATTTAAATTCAATATTTACGAATATATTTGATTTCAAACCGCAATAGAAAAATTCAAAATCAATGAAAATCGCCTGGGTTTATCATTTCAACCCAAAACGATTTTCACTTATATATAATATCGTTCGGGTATGTGTCATTTCAAACCGTAGAGAATTCTAAACAAACAAGGAACTTTTAAAGTGAGAACATATATGATAATAACATAACATATCAACAACATGCATATATCATCAGTAACCTATTTAAAAATAATATACAATAGGTTATGGTGTCATATGTCATAGGTAAACAATTGCAGATAATGGCATATCATATTTAACAGTTAAATAACTTAACAATTCAAATTTGTCAGCATATTTCAATTGTCGATTCATGTAAATTAAATTTACTAAATATTAGAATGTTAATCATGAGGGATTGCTCACCTTTTGAGGGTAGAGAAATACAAGAATGAGATGCATAGATATGATATGCACTGACAAGCTAGAGGTTGCTACGATAAATTCTAGATAGTGGCGAAACAAAGACAAAACATGATGAACTGGATTCGATGGTAATAAAGAGATATATGTTATATATATATATATATATTCTCAAAAAGTCATTTTTAAAACATATATTTAAATAAAATATTTATATTTCAAATCAATATTTTAAATTTAAACACCTATAAAATAAATATATCTAAATATATGAAAACTAAACTCATGCATATATAAACTAGTACATAAACTAATATATAAACTTTCATACTTATCATATTTTAAGATCAATGTTTCTAACAAAATCAATATAACATATTTTATTATAGTATACACACAAACTCAACAACTTATCTAGAAACTTATGTAACATACACACACAGACACGCGATCAACATATACTTATATTAGTTTATATATGAACAAACAGATATACATACACTTTAAAAATCAATATTTACTACAATACATTGCCTTTTAACACATTTTATACATACTTACAAACAAACATATGAAATTAGTTTATATAAATAAAGTTATGCAAGACCAATATATGTTGTAATAAAATATATTTAAAATATTAAGTATCGATTATAAGTATGAAAGAAAATATATGAAATATATATGTGATACTAGAAAACAAGTGAATATATATATAACAGAACTTACTTCCTCAAGGCTGTAGGGTGTAAGGCGCGGGAAGGAGCTTGGTGCAAGGCTGACGGTTGCTCAAGCTGCCATGGAGAAGCGGGTGAAATGGCGGCAGAAGCAAGGAAGCTGGTGATGGAGTGTGGGAAAAGAATCGGCACTGGTGGAGGTCGACCAAAAAGGTGTTGTTCGGCTATTAGTCGGAGGAATGTACGGAGGGTTTGCAGTCTTCGACAGTGAAGGAAGAAGGGATGTGCAGTGAGAAGGACGCCGTTGTGGAATGGTGGGTTTCAGATCTGGGTTAACCGAGTGGTATTTGTTTGCGTTGGGAGGCTGCTCGGAGAGGTGAAGTGTTGTTCCGAAGGAAATAGGTTGATGGAGCTTTGGGGCGGAAGATGCAGATCAGGGTGGCAGTCGATGATAAAGCAGGGTGGAGGCTTGGATGATGGAGCATGTGAGAGGGTGGGTGGTGGCGGCTGCTTCAGGGTTCATGGTGGATGTGGAGTTGGAATGTGTGGCTGGTAGAGTTGTTGACAACAGGCGGTAGCGGGCTGTTGACTGTAGGCGGTTAATGGTGGCGGATGTTCAAGCAATAATGAGGTGGCTGCTCGGATTTAGGAAGGTGGGAAGATGGATGTGGCTCGGGCCTGTCACGATATGGTCACGAGAGAAGCTTCGGGATATATATAAATTGGCTTCCACTTTTTATAAAAATATTTTTAGAAAAGAAGGCCGAGGCATGAAGTTTTGTGTGGAAGGTCGAGCAAGAAATAGCAGTACATGAGTAGTTTTCACCAAGCAAATCAAATGCAATCTCAGAGCAATACGAATGCAATCCCATATATAATTTATTGTATATATATTTCATATTATGAATAGAAAAGAAGGTAGAAGGGGAGCAAGCAATAGAATGAAATGAACAAGGGCCGAGAAAATAAAATCGGGAAAAAGAACCAGATTATATTAGAAAAATGAGAATGGTAAAAGTCATATAGGTTGAATTTCAGAGAATATTTAAAGCTAGAGACTCTTTGATTTTACACGGCAGATAACAAAAGGACATATGGAAAGCAAAATGGTTCAAATATGGAACCGATAAAAGGCTAATGTTTTTGGTGATTCCGCCGCCTACCGGACATCGACATGCAGAAATGAATATACTGCAGAGATCTGCACGACGAGATGAATAGAATGGTACATAGATATCAACAATACAACCCTCCTATCAAAAGTCGATATTCGCTACCAAAACTATTGCTAAAATTTCGAAAATAAGATAAACGGGGATATAGCAGTCCAATTTGACGAAGCGAGATACGACGTCTCACTCAGAAAATGATTTACAAATTTATTATATAAAATATTCAGATTTTGAAAATATTTTAAATTAACTGATTTTAAATTGAAATTGGGAATTACACAACAGAACTAACTTTCATTTTTCCAATAAAAATTTACCCTTTACTATGTTTAAATAGATGTATTCCAAATATCAAATTTTCATTAAAAAATTTGTTTTATCTTATTTCTAGAAAATTTCAGTTAATTACATTATAAAAATTGTTAAAAATTACATGTCATTACAGTTCATATTATCAGTTCTCTGATCATCATAAGTGGACATCTTCATGTGTTGCTCTTATCGTATTTTGTATATGTATATGTGATCTGAACGTGGTTAACATCTGAGATTATGTAATAAAATCTTAAATTGTACTTTGCTTGAAATGAGAAATTCCATGTGTTGGAAGTTTAAAATTTTACATATTCGTGTGTTCCTGTGTATCAATAATAATAGTGCTGCATTTGGTCGCCAAGAAATAACAACTACGGATGACTTAGCATTTAGTTTTGGGACTCAGAAGGTGGAATGTTAAAAGCAATATGTAAAGCTTCCCAAAACTGACTAGTAAAGATTGGATTCCAATCACTTACTATACTGCTCAAAACTCCATGCAATTGTACAAACTCCTTCATATATATATATATATATATATATATATATATATATATATATATATATATTTGCAAGGCTTGCAGCGGTCCTTGTTGGCTTAACTGGAATGAAGTTTGCACATTTAGTTAATCGGTCTATGATAACCCAAATATCTTTGTTCCCTTTCCTCGTTCAAGGTAAACTATCAATGAAATCCATTGATATTTGATCCCACTTCCAAGTTGGAATCTCTAGAGGTTGAAGTAACTTTGCAATTTTCTACTGGTCCTCTTCACTTGTTGACAATTGGTGCATCTGCAAACATAAATGGAGTTGTCCCTTTACATGTGTTTCCACCAAAATGTGCGCTTCATATCTTTGTACATTTTGTTAATTCCCGGATGAATGCTAAATTTGAATTTGTGACATTCAGCTAATACCTCTTACCTGAGATTTTCCACATCCAGAACAAAAACTCGCCCATTCAATCGTAAAACTCCATGGCTATCAATTTCAAAGTTTAAATTTCTTCCTTCTTCAGTTGCGTTAATGAACTTTTCAATTTGTCTGCCTTCTCTTTGTTTACTGGCTATTCTTTTCAAAAGAGTAGGGGTAATTACAAGATAAATTATAACGACATGCTTTTTACTCAATGCATCTGCTACTACGTTGGCATCCTCCAGTGTATATAAGATATCAAGGTCGTATGATGTAAGAAATTCTAGCCAAGTTGCTGTCTCTTGTTCACGTCTCTGGGTGTAAAGATACTACAAAGATTTATGATCCATGAAGAGCTTAAAATTTTCACCTATTTAAAGAAGGAATATTATTTACTAGGGTCAATCAAAGTTTACTTAAAATAAATTATAATGGATTCTTACCCAATGGATAATGTCTCCATATTTTTCATGAAAACACAATGGCTAATAGTTCTAAGTCGTTTGTTGCATAGTTCTTCTCATGAGTCTTTAGTTATCGGCTTGCATAAGCGATTACTTTCCCATGTTGCAGTAAAAATGCACCCACACCTTCTCCTCAAGCATCAATATATATAATTAAACTAGTACTTCTACCAGCAATAGTTAAGACTGGAGTGCTAGTCAACCTTTTCTTCAACTCATAAATGCTTCTTCACACTTTGACGTCCATTCAAATTTAACATTCTTCTATAATAACTTTGTAATATGGGAGGAAATTTTTGAGAAATTCCGGATGAACCTCTGGTAATATCCTGCCAATCCTAGAAAGCTACGGACGTCTTTTGGAGTTTGGGGTTTCTTCCAATCATGGACTACTACAACTTTCCCTGGATCAACTAAAACTCCTTATCCCGATACTACATGCCACAGGAATCTAATTTCTTTCTCTTAGAAATGGCACTTCAAGAATTGGGCTTTGAGTACATTTCTTCTTAATATCTCCAGTACAATCTCTAGATGCCTCTCATGTTCTTTTCCAGTTATCGAATATATAAGAATATCATCCTTAAAGACTAACATGAATTTATTTAGCACATCTTTGAATACTCTATTCATGAGGTCAACATAATAAGTGGGCGTATTAGTTAGCCCAAAAGGCATCACTAACCACTTACAGAATAAATTTGGAGCTCTGAATGTAGTTAAATGTATGCAGTCTTCTGCTATTCTACATTGATGGAATCCTGATGCCAAATCCAATTTTGAGAATACTTGAGAACCATGAACTATTCGAGGTAGAGGATACTTGTTCTTAATTATTTACATGCTCAGGTCTCGACAGTCTATACAGAGCTTTAGAGAACCATCGGACTTGGAAACGAAGACTATTGCCGCTCCCCAATTTGAGCGACTTGGTCTTATCATTTCCTTTTTCAACAACTCGTCTATTTGTTCCCTCAATTCATCCATCTCTCTTGGAGCCATTCTTCGCTTTTGGTGAACAACAGGTCTTGCATCAGGAATCAAATCGATATGAAACTCAATTTGTCAATGTGGAGGCAAACTTTTTACCACTTCAAAAACATCCAGAAGCTTCTTGACAATTAGTATGGTCTCCAAATTTTGTTGGAGTGAATCAAGGGCATATTGGAAACTATCCTTACTAAGTTGGTCTTGTTGTAGGATATTTCTATAAATTTTCCAAAGCTGGTCCATAAAGATACCATTCTTTTAACGCAATCAAGGACAACTGTATTTTTGGATAACCAATCCATACTGAGAAATACCTCAAATCTGATAAAATCGACGACAAACATGGCATATGAAAAATAATGAGAAAGGTAGGCCATTTGGACCTTTTCACAAATCATACAAAGGTTTGAGGTACCACCTATAGGATTTAACATATAGATAAGGGTATCTACTATTTTGTGGTAAGCTTTAATTTTTCCACCAATTCTTTGGAACTAAAACTACGGAAAGCCCCAACATCAAATAATACTTTAACCATAATGCCTTCAACACAAATAACACCCTCCAGAACTCCTCTTTCCTTGATCTCTTTCGAAGCTAATGGTTCTTCTTCCATGACATATGTCTTAGTTGACTGGACAATCTTCATAAATGTACAACCCATCATCATATGCCCTTATTGATGGCAATAGAACAGAGTTCCATTTATCGTTACCTCTTTTCATTCCAACAATCTTCCATAATATTTCCTTTTTTTTGACAATTTCCACACCTGGTACCCATTAAATTCTTTTTCTTCTTTCCTCCTTGTCGCATTTTAGCCCTTGGATTGAATCCTTCTCATTGGGGATGTTGCTGCTATTGCTAATCTTTAGTTTGGATGCTGGCTTCTCCTTATCAAGAAATTCATATTGCAAACCCGTATCTATTAGGTTCATGAATGATCACTTTAGATGAGCAATCATTCTATCATGAAACTCTTTTACCATCCCAGCCATAAACATTTCATTCTTCTTAAATGGAGTATCAATCGTTCCAAGCCCAAAGAGAGATAATTCATCAAACTTTCTTAAGTATTCTTCTACTAACATTTCTCCTTGGTTTAGATTCATAAAGCTTATATAGAGATGGGACTTCCCAGCATCAGGTAGGTATCGTTCTCCAAAAACTTCCTTAAATCTTTCCCATAAAATACCATCTTCTGGCTCATAGATGGTAAATGACTCCCACCAAGACAGAGCCCGATTTCACAATTGCCAAGATGCTAGGAAGCGCTTTGCTCATCCTCGATGCCCAATCCTTTAAAGATTCTTTAACACTAGAATTGGCCGTGCTTTGCACACGAGATGTTTATATTATTATAAACGGAAAACAAGGGCATTTTCGATATTTCAAAAAGACGCTGTGTAAATTAATTCAACGAATTTTCTTTATTAGTAGTAGAGATGAGAAAAACCAAGCCTGAGCTTTAGTAATAGATACTGTACTCCTGAGTGGTTTCTCGCCTAAATTGGTAAAAGTTAGACAGAAAGTTGCAAGGTTAACTTGAGGTTGTGCAGGTACTATCGTTTCTTTAACCCTTTTGTTTCCCTTTCCTTGTCATTTTTAGTACTTATTTCCTACCTTTAGAATATATTAAGGAAATATCTTTATAGATGAGATTATCTTTGGGAATGGGTTAAAACTTGAATATATTTATATGGATAAGATTTTCAAATGTGCGCTCTCTCGGACTAAACTCATTTTAGGGCATTGCTAACCCTATCTCTAATGAGTTGACCCCAACTAGTCATATGTATTTGCTCAACCATAAGCTCGAATACCAAATGTGACGAACTAGGCTTTTCGACCATCGACTGCGATGATCGGTAGGCTTTTCAACAATCCTAGCACCACCGTGGCATACATTGGTACCTCGAATCCGATTCTATGGCCAACTTCGGAACTAAAAACCAACCTTTTTTCCATCTATGGATATGTAGGGGTAAGAGTCTCTTGCGCCATCAAACAGAAAGCGAGAACCCTCTGTAATGCTGCGTACTCCAACAGATGGAGCATACCCCAATAGGAGGAGTAGGTTCCAGATCAGATCCAGTCCTAGTTTCTTCGAACCAAACATCGATAAAAGTGGTCAAGTGAATAGGGAGTCATTATTTAATTTATTAAGTTCTTTTACCAAAAAGCTCTTTTGGAGATATACATTTACAAAACATTCTTTCTGGCATATACAGAAATATTGAACCTCTCTTATAAAGTCCCTTGATAACTTTTAAACTTCTTTTGCTGAGAATAAATTTGAAATCGTTTCATTTTTCATTTAGAAAGATATTGATCCGAGTAAACCAAATTCACCATCCCCTCCACCGGACCAGTCCTGATAGCCATAGAGAGTAGGAAACTGGTTTTTCAAACTCAAGCCTAAACTCTATCTCTCTGACACCCATAAGGCGGTCAAGTAATTTGATCAACTCTAAATCTTTAATCATTCCAAAATACATCAAATCATCTTTAAAAACACTTTATAAATCATTGATAAACATTTACAAAAGATTTGTTAAGTTTATATATTTCAAATGCTGTATAAAATAGCCGTGGAAAAGTACTGCGGAAAGTGCTCTTTTAAGCTATATTGATCAAAACGAATTTTTATTATTTAAAAATTCACTTTTATTACTAAAATCACTTTTAAAATATTTTAAAACATTTATAAGATTTATTCCACAATTTTTAACTATTTTAAAACATCATTTACTAAGAAATCTAGTTTTGGATTCCAAACTGCAAATTCGGGATTTTTCAAAAATTTGTTTTACTCATATTTCAAAATCTACCCATCGGAATCTCGATTTTATTTCTTTGTTGGAAAACTATGGATATAATAGTTTGGAAAATTCTTATTTCGAAGAATTTTGAGTTATATTCCAATTTTTACACTAGTTTAATTTTTATAGCGCGAAATCGCGAACTACCAATACGCGACGCGCTTATTTTTGACTTAATTTTCTATTTCTTTTCAAACTTCACCAAAATACTAATAAATGTTTGTAGAAAATTTCAAACACATTTTAAACTATTTTTAAGTGATTTAACAAATCCATACACACTATTTTATTAATTCAAGGAAAGTGATTTCCTTTTTTTATTGATGTCTATATTCGTAACTTGCATATATATATATATATATATATATATATATATATATATATATATATATATATATATATATATATATATATATATATATAACAACCAAACTTAATGATCAAAGCATATTAAACATCCATTTGAAACATCATATCATCATCCAACATATAGTATAATAAAATTAGGAGTTCTCACCTTAATTTTCACTTTGAGCAAATGGAAAATTGGCGATAGCTCCGCTATGATCGAGCCAAAGAAAATGAAACCAAGCCTGTGACCCAAGAAGGAGCTCGCCTAGGCTAGGTGGAGATGGTGCTCATGACAAAGGTGTGTGGGGTAGTGGTCATTGATTTTGGAAGAGAAGTGGAGGAGTTTCAGACTAGTTTTGAAGTAGGCTGATATTAAAAACTATTTTGATACTTCAAAACTAGACTGATATTATAAAATAGTTTTGAAGTAGACCGATATTATAAATTAGTTTTGAAGTAGACTGATATTATAAAATAGACTGATATCAGTCTATTTTAATATAGTTTTGAAGTAGACTGATATTATAAAATAGTTTTGAAGTAGATTGATATTGTAAAATAGTTTTTAATACTTCAAAACTAGACTGGAATAGAAGTTTTAATACTTCATACTAGTTTAGAAGTTAACTGATATTAAAAATCAAGCTTAAAATAGTTTTGAAGTAGACTGATATTAAAAACTTGTTTTGAAGTAGACGATATTAAAAACTAGTTTTGAAGTAGGCTGATATTAAAAACTATTTTAAACATATATGTATTATCAATCCACTAATGTATGCATATGTTGACTTGTTTAAGCTTAAGGAGGAAGCTTTCTTGAAGTATCTTATATATTTTATAATATATATGTTTAAGTGTAAACATATATATGTATATATTTATGTATATGTTAGGGTGTGCATTTATGTGTTGTATATGTGTACATGACATGTAACGACCTGTATTTTTCCGATAAATAAAACATTAATTAAATAAAAAAAATTAATTTAATATTGAAAGAAAAATAAATTTGAGATTTTATAATGAGAGTAATATGTAGAATGTAATGTTAGTAATGTTAATTTAAGGTAATTGCTAACTATTTTAATGTATTTCCAATTAATTAAAGTGATTGTAAAGTTATAATTGGTTATAAACTATAAACAAGAAACACATTGAATGTTGAAATTATATGTGATCAATTAGAATTGGCTAATATTGAATATGAAATCGATGATGTTGTTTGCATGCTATTGATAACTATTTAATGTAATTTCAATCCATTGAAATAGATTGTAAGGTTATTTGGTTATAATTATAAATAATGAAATAAACTAAATGATGCATTTATGATGAGATTGTATGTAATTGATCGGAATAGGTTAATATAGAATATAAAATCATTTTGTTATAACCCTTGGTTGTAAATGGTAAGATAATGGATATGAACTATTATTATAAACGATGGTTGTAATTATCTTCTCAGTAATTTGTCTATTTGAATATTAAATGGGTAACTAATGGAATTAAGGCAATTGAATGTTTGGATTATATGTTGTTAATTGAAACTGAATATAATCAGTGATGTGTAAGTAGTCATAACATTTGTTGTAAATAATAAACTTATAAATATAATTAAATTACTTAAAGATAACAATTGTTCATTTATCATCTCATTATTTAATATGTTTCGAGTTAATTTAGAAATCAATTAAAATTTATGTAATCAATTATTGAAGTTAATATGATAAAAGATGTTAACGGTAAAATAATGAATGTAATAAAATGTAAACTTATGTTAATATAATTTATAGAGTATTGTAGATTGAAAAATAAGGAATATAACGTAGATTTGAATGTAATTGGATGAGAATTGGATGTGTAATTAAAGGCATTTAGCCGTTTAAATATGTTAAGGGGGAACAAATTAATATTGCATTAATTAACATTACATCTTTTAACTAAGATAAAATATAACTATCCGTAAGTTTTAACAACTTTAAAATGGTAGTATTTTGAATTTAAATAAAAATTAAATAAAAATATTCGAATTTTTGATATTAAGTATTTTATTTGACCAAATTTAGTAGAATAAATTTTTTGTGCAATATCATATTTTGATCAAACTTAGTCAAAGTTTGACTTTTGGTTGAAATTTTTTAATTTGAGTTCTAAACTTTTTTCCTTTTTATATGATACTAGACTGATCTCTGATCTTCCCTCCATTTTTTATTTCATCAAAATCAAATTCCTATTGCTTTAAAATTTTGAATTACTATGAAAAATTGACATGAATTGGTAGTGTTTAGTTGTGTTTTATTTGGTTAAGGCGTATTGGATTTGTTTGGTCTAATGGGCATTGGTTAACCAAGAGACTCTAGTCAGTCATGTGACCATTCCTTTACCTATGACCTTATGTTTCTAACCTGATAACATCTACGTACATAAATTTTCTCTTGAGAAACTTCTTCTTCACACTTTTTCTTCCTCCTCAAAATCTACATAGAACTTTAGATCTAAAACTCCAAAAAAACCTCACAAATCAAAACTGCTTTCCTCCTCTCCTTCAACCCTTCGTTCCTCCCATATAGTCGCCGCCTTCTCCACCATCTCCAAGGCCATCTCCTTCCACCTTCTCTCTCATCTTCTTTCTCCTTTTACCCTTCTTTTCCCCTTCCTTATTTTCCCTCTTTCTTTCCCTTATTTCTATGGCTTCTTTATTCCACTAAATACACAAATCAAATAATTTTGTTTTGAAACCATGTATAATTTCAATGGCAACAACTATGTTGTTGAACCCTTCTATCCATCCCGAATATTTGTATATTAAAAACTCAAAATTTTCAAGTCCTTTGTCGGGTCCAATTTCGGTCGAAAGTACCCCATATTATACTAATCATATCTCTTTCAGCAATGAAACAAATTTTGTGATTCATTTTTCCAAACAATTTATTTTTCCAATGGCTTCAACTTTCTTTTAGATTAGTTCTTCAAATTCCTTAATTTTCAATGCCAAAATCTCAAATCTTTTCGAAGTATTTTTGAACTCGGATTTTCAAGTCAGAAAACACCTCTGATTGTTTTGATCATAACTTCCTCAAGGCCGAAGCTTTTTAAGTAATTGTTTTTTTGAAGTTGGAAAGAAAATAATTTGCAAAAACTATCTAGTTAGTCACTTTTACAGATTTAGTAATATTCTTGTCCTAATATTTTCTTAAAGATGATCTAGTTTCAGGTTCGTCCATAGTTTAGATCTTGGGTTGTTTGGAAGTTGGAACTAGTTGAAACTTGTTTATTGATTCGTGTTCGTGTCTAAGCTTTGTCAGATTTGATTTGCATTTTGATCTTTGCTAGGAATCTCCATATTGCTCCATTTTTATCATCACTTTTGTAGCCACGAAAGGTGAGCAAACACTCACATCTACTAGATTTTCTTATGTTAGTTAGATTGAATTTATGACATGATTAGAAATTGATTGGTTGCTATTAGTATATTTTAAATTATCGTCCCAGTTAAATGTGACTTTTATTGAATTTAATTGCCATTTATTTTAATACTGAAATTTAAAAATGCGAGTTAAATACCTGTTAATGAAAACCAGTAAACTGTTGGTAGTTATTGGTTGATTTCAATAATGATCGTGTTGTATGTTCAATTGTTAATATTTGGGTGATTGGATGGATGTTATTGGCTGACATTTTAGATGGTTGGATATTATTTGTGTTGATATCATTGTTATTCCTATAGGTTGAAATGATACATACCCGAACAATCTTATAGATTAAGGGAAAATCATTATAGGTTGAAATGATAAAACCGAGCGGTTTTCATCGATTGGGAAATGTTGATTTTTGATACTAGTTGAAATGACATATAACCATATAGTTTCTTAAATTTGGATTTTTATTTAGAATTGAATTATTTGAAGTGTTTAATTAATTCAAACTTTGGATATGTTTTAATTAGATGATTAAGATTGATATTTCAAATTATTTGAAATCCTTTAAATAATTATATTTACGTTGTACACTTGATGGGAGATGAAAATTCCATAACATCTTGAAACCATCGCACTAATATTTCTGTTTTTCTTATTTTGATCTGACTTAGATAAGATCTTTTAGTTCTGATTCGAGTGTTTTGTCTTTTCGTTACGCTCGAGTCTGTCTGAGCTTTTTAGCGTATTGAAGACTATTTTCTAAAGGACGAAGATGAAAATTCAGTATATTATTGCTATTTATTATTACACTGCATTTTGTGTTCTGCTGCATTATTTGTTTATTTATGATTTATGTATAACTCTGATTTGAATTGTATAAGTGTTATTAAGTGTTATTTGTAAAGCAACTTCATGAACTGTTTATTTGATTATTATATTTTGTCGTTTCGCTGCGAGATTCTGTGTTTTTTGCTTTTTTTACTTTTATTTTCTTATTTGTCCCATTAACAATCCTCCTTTTTGAATGGTTTAAGCCTGATATGTGTGGCTTATTGTAAATCTGAACTGTCCAAATAGGTGGGTCATTACAGTTCGTATCGGAGTGAGGTTTAGACATACCTTAGCATGTTGGGGTTAACTTATTAGAGATAGAGTAGTAATATCCTAGAATGAGTTTGTCTAAGTGTATATATATATGAGAGCGCATATTTGTTGGTATTATAAAAATGTTTTATCTAAGTTTTGAAATGAAATAATTTTCCTAATATTATATGTTACATATAAAGGAATTATTTTAATTATTATAATTATTTGTAATATGTATTTTTATGAAATGGTAACATTTAATTATTATCATTTATTTCTGACTTGTTGTATTTAGTCAAACTAAAAGCATTGGCTATTATTGTTGATTGAATTTATGGACTGTACACTAGTTTAATAATGGTGTATTAAAGAGAATTATGTGAATAATTTGGATATTCGATATGAAACTAAAATGTTGCTGTGAATTTTGGTTATTTGTTGACTGGTAGCTTCAACTATTAATGTAAAATGGAATTTCTAAATATTTTAGATAGTTGAAACTTCTGAATTAATATATGGGTTAAACTTAGTAAATATATTGAATTATGCCATTGAATTTGATAACCTTAATTTGTAAGCAAGTGAAACAAGATTTAATTTGTTATATCTATGTTTAGTAAATGAAAAGAATTATTATATACAATATTGGCATGTAATGTAATAATATACAAATGTGAATTTTAAGCGTTGGGATATTTAAAATTGAAATTGTGATTAAAGAAATGCTGTAATTGTGAACTTAGTTAACAATTTATGAAATGTGTCATAAAAAAATTTGGGAAGTAAACTTGAATAATAATTTGATAAACAAATATGAATTAAAATGAAATTAATATAAATAAAGTCATGACCTATAAATTGCTTATGAAATATGTAACATTCCCTTTTTTTAAGTCAAACTTAAAATGGTAATTGATTTAATTTTTGGAATAATTTGTGAATTAATTGAGAATTAATTTGAAAATTTGAAATAAATATATTGATAATAAATTGAATTTAACACTCTATATTTTAAAAAGTTTGTTTTCTAAATTTTAAAATATATATATATATATATGTAGTTTAAAAATTATGTTTTGAATTTAATACAGAATTTTCAAAAGCTATTTGAAAATTTAAAATTTATATTTTTAAAGACTTATATATATATATAAAGAAAAATGTATATAAATAAATATTTATTAGATTTAATAAAAAGGTTTAATACATTTTCTTTTGATATTTAACTAGAGATAAATAAAATTTATTTAAATAATTTAAATCTAAGAACAAAAGAAACTTATAAAATAAAAGGGTATAAAATATAAGTACTTAATTAAACAAGGGTTAGAACATAATTTGTAAATTAAATTAAGTGAGGGTTTAAACACAGTATTATTACATATGACATTTGTATGTTCATAAATTTATGTATGAACAAGTGTTCACAAATATTAGCAAGTGTAAAGATTTTAAAATACAATTAACAAGTGTAACTCTTTTGGGTATGGGATTTAAACAAGTGGCAAAATCAATTTTTTTGAAATTGAATTATGTACAAAAAAATGAGTTAAAAAAAGAAATTAGGTTATTCTCAGTTTAAAACTTCTAAAAGCTAAAGCAAAAAACAGGTCAAACGAAGAAAATAAAATCTGAGAATAAAGAAAATAATCAAAGAGAAGTTTAAAATCAAAACCTAAAAGTAAATCCAAAACCAACTATTACAAATCTGAAGCATGCAAATGCATCAAGTTTAAAATCTTGAAGCAAGCAAATCAACCTGAGTTAAAAGCTTCAGACAAATGAAAAATCAACAACATCAAAGCACAGATCAGAACAATTCAAAGTTTCAGCTCAGATCAATTTTAAAATATCAATGTCTAGAGAAAAAATTTAAAATCCAGGCTCAAGCTCTTCTCTGTTCCTCTCTGTTAACATCTCTTAGGTGAGTAAATCTTGCTTTTAAAAATAGTTTTAATAAAAAAAATCTACGATTAAACTTGGTTATATGTGATGATGTATATATGATTATATGAATGTTGGCTGGGATGCATGTTGAAATTATGAAATGTCTGTGTATATATAAGTACCTGTATACATGCACCTTCTCTGTTCTTACTTACATGATTTAATTTCCTTAAGAAAATTCATATCTCTTTATTCAAGAAAATTTGAGCTTGGATCTTTGAATGAAATATGATTATTATAACCTAATATCAAATCTAAAAAGGGTTTCAAGAATTTAAAATTTGAAATTAATTCAAAAATAAAGATATACAGGATGATCGTAAAATATGTCAAAAATCAATGTTGTTATTTTCAAGATTTGATTTTAGAATCAGATTCATAGTGCTAAATAATGAATTAAGGTGGTAAGATCATGATTTTTAGGAAAGTATTTAGTGAGATATATCAAGATTTGCAAATTTGGTACTTTCGTCGATCGAAGTCGATCGACGAGGAGTTGGAGGCCGGGTTTGTTGTCAGAGGAAGCTGGAAGGACGATGGTCATTGGAAAAATGGTCTGATGATTTTTAGATGATCGTGGAGGCGGGTTGACGGCCAAATAGGGTTCCGACATCTGGTTGGATATTCTTTGATTTTGAGGCCTTTGCATCGTTGTTGGATCATCCGAGGTAATCGCGATGGGGCAAAATGATGTTGAGTTGGTGATGAAGTTTTAATGGGGGTGGCATGGGTTCCGGTGTCGAATTCATCGTCAGCAAAGAGGTTGATCGTCGAGAATTTTTGTTCCAGGTTCATTCAACTTGTTCGATTTTGATTTGGGGTGGGATTTTAGGATCTAGGTGGTCATACGTGACGGCAAGGTGGTGGCCGACTTGTGAAGGTCCTCGACGTTGATCGTTGATGGCCAGAATGTTTGTGCACGTGCATGTGTTCACGGTTTTTTTGATGGGTTCGATAGGATGCGGGAAGAAGATGGAAACTCGGGTTTGGGCTCGAGACTTTTGCAGATTTTCTCGAAGTAGAGGGGGAGCGGAAGTCACGGGGAATATCTCGGGTTTGTCTCGAGAAGTTTTCGAGTTTGTCTCGGAGCTTTATGGGAAGCGTGTGGCTCGGGTTTTCTGTTGAAGTTTTCCAGGCTTTTATAATTTAATAAATTAGGATAAACAGTTTTTTTAAAAAAGTTTTAAAGATAGCACAAAGTTTAAAGTAAATCAAGAACAAGTTTCTAAGTTAAAATATTATTTAGTTTCCAAAGCAAAGCATTAGTAAAGTTTTTAAAAGGATATTTTAAATGAATATTTAACCAAGTTTTAAATATGTTTAAGATAAATAAGTTTTGAATGGGAAATTTATTTTCAAAGATTGAGTATTTATCGTTCAAAGATTTTAAATGTTAAATTTTAATGTTTAAATTGTTTTGTTTAAAAGTAAATTATATAATATTGTTTTCAAAATGGTTTCTTATGAAGTTTAATGATGGAAATAGTTATTTAATGTAAAAAAAGGATTTATCTTTAATTAGTAAAGGTTGTGGTAAATTAAGAAGAGTTAATTAGTAAAAAAAAATTAAAAGTTAATTACTTATTGTAATTAAGAATAATTACTTAATAAAGTAATTAGTGGATAGATAATTAATGAAAGAATCATAACTAATGATTAAGTGATTATTGATTAATTAATGTAATGAATTTAAGTTGATTAATTAGTTATTTAGTTAAAGATAATCACTTAATGTAATTGATTGAGTATAATCACTTAGTGAAGTAATTAATGGATAATTACTTGTTTAAGAGAGTAATTAATGAAGTAATTAAAGGATAATTACTTTTGTAATAAATTAATTAATAAAATCAATTTGACGATAATTAATCTATTAAAGATTAATTAATGAAAGTGATTAGTGATAATCACTTATTGTAATTTATTAATTATATGGTAATTAATTAAGGGTTAATTAGTTATGTAATTAACTTAAGGTTAGTTTAATTAATGTAATTAATTAAGGATAATTAATTAATGTATAATTATATAATTAAATAGTTAATTCTTTGATGATTAAAGGTTAACTGATTTATTAATTAAGATTAATTAACTAATGTTTTAAGGTTAATTAATTTATTATTAAAGGTTAATTAATAAAATTAATTTATAAATGATTAATGTTAATTAACCTGGATTAGTGATTAATCTGGTTTCAATTAATCAGAAGATTAATTAATCTTACTTATGGATGTTTCGATTGCATGAAATGCTTTGAATTGTTTGATATCCTTAATGTGTGTTGCTTTGTGACATGAATTATTTTGATGTGAGCTGCAATTTATTTATCTGTAATGAATTTGTATTATTTATCTATGAATCTATGAATAAAAGATAAGCGTTATAGGATTATACCGCTTATCGATATTGATGTGTTTGGATTGTGATGATTGATGATATTGCACTATTGTGTAAAACCCTTGGACTACACCATACATGCACAATATGGATTGCATGAGGAAATCGATCAAGTCACGGATATTTTGAATTTAAATATTATTTGTTTAAAAGTTGAATTTTGAATCCAAATGATTTTGGAAATGTAATTGAGTTGAATAAGAAAGCTTTTGGAAAGGAAGTTTTGAAATCAAAATTTAGTTTGAATAGACTTTATCTTGATAAATTTTGAATTGTTTTGGAAATTTGGTTTGCAAGGTTTATATCAATTATAATATATATATATATGGATTTTAAAACCATCTTTAAAGTATTTTAAATACATTATTTTAAGAATTTAAATTCAACCCAAGTTTATACTTGAAAGGCTTTAACTTGAGCAAATGGAATCAGATTTTTCCAAAATGAAAACTTTTTGTTTTCAAATAACCATAGCATTCATATAAATAAAGGATTTTTGGTTTGTGTTGAAAAGATTTCATGTTTGAAATGAAAATAGTTTTGAAAGCTATGAATGAATCTTTATTAAAGATTATTGAACTTTGTTTTCGAATTTAAGAGGATCTTAAAGGTGTATCTATTGTATAAAAGATTTGGAATTGGATTAGTTTTGAAAAACTATGAATGAATCTTTGTGAAAGATTGGTGAACTTTGTGAAGTGAATCTTTTGTTTAAAAGATTGAAAGTGGAAAATTGTTTTAAAACCATTTAAAGAAAAGTTTGGGCTTTAAGTTTTTACTTAACTAAGATCCCATAAATCCACATGTTTTTAAATATTGCGCTCATTATTCGGTTTAGCCGAGCGAGGACTTTGTGTCATATAATCCATTCCGAATAACGATATGACGTAATGGAAATCATTTGAAGACCAGTGGTGAAGACCGGGTATTTTTTAGAACGAAAAGATTACCCGTCGAATGACTCTGCACTGAGTAGCTACGGTATAGGGATCTTCATATGTAGTGGGGAGTCCGATCGGGATGGTGAATACTCAGATTACAAGGGCTTCTTTCGAGATGCCTTCGGTTCTGTTCGAACCTGAAATAGACTTGTATGGATGTGTGTCTGACATTACATTTTGAGATGTAAAGCTGGTTTCTATCAAATACATTTTTGTTTGGCGGCAGAGAATTTATTCTCTTAGATTAACACCCTTCTCTAAGACGTACGAGCTCAGAGATTATGTAGTTGATAGTTACTAGTGATACATTCCCAATTTGGTAATATGGCATACGAAGTGCCGCTTATAATGTGTTGATCGAAGCATGGATTTGTGAAAAGCGTAGCTTTGTGGACGAGACCTCGTCGAACCTCACAACCCGTAAATAGTCGAAACATGAAGGATGCAGCAAGGTTATTTAGGGGTAGCACCTCCTGAGGGTATGTCCATTTCCTTCTGAAAAAGGGTGGCATCATGATGTGGAGCCCAGATATTTAATCTTTGTGGTTACTGTAAATTTATTACTTTGTGGTTGTTGCTTTATGGTTGAGGATCCTCGGATAAAGGTCGGTAACGACCGGGGGATGGAATATTCGTGTAGTAGTTACCTAGTTACAGAGGGAACCTAGCCTTGTGTTGGCAGAGAGCTGGTTAAGTTCTCAGGGCGCCCTTCTAGAGGCGTACCCATGTGGCCCAGGAAGTTCCTTTGCCTGACCATGTGTTGGAAATCCAATCATCAGTACGCGCTTTGTATGGTTTTAGTTGTATAACCTGCCATTTACTCATGGTGGTGACCCACTGTCTATGCTAGCTAAGATTGATATTATACTTTTGAAAGATTTTCTACACTATGCACTAATAATAATATCAAAAGGGTTTTACGTATCAAGCATGTTTGACTATCATAGAAATATCCTCCAATTCTGCGTTTGCATTGTGTGTGCAGCGGGAGGCCTTATGGTAGTTTCATTTCCCAAAAAGCATTGCCGATTTCTTTTTAAATTCTTTTGTTTGTTTTATTCAAAGAAACTTTTTTGTTTGCTCACACCAGTCCCATGACTGACCTGGAGTTTATTGTTCCCTTTCTAAAATCTGGGTGCCTACAATTTTCCACACGGGCAGTCTAGAGTTAGATTTTCAGATTATCAGCTAGTAAATATAGATTCGATAGCCTTCAACTTTCCATTTGGAATTCTTTGGAGCCTTTGGATTTGGTAATTGCATTTGGTTCATCAGTTTCCTAGTTTGTTTAAGATTAGCATGATGGGGGATTCGAGTTATCTTTGGATTAAAGCTTTGGAGATGGAGATTTCAGATATTAAATGCTATCTTGGAAGATCACCTTGAAGTTGTTTCCGCTGGGGTGTATTTGTATAGCATTGATATGGTTACTCAAGTATTGTTGTATAGAGATGTTGTATTCATGTTATTGTATCAATGATATATATTCTTCGGTTTTCGCTATGTTGTACTTAATGTGTTATAAGCTCTGGCGAATGAGATTCGACATTTGAATCTGCGGCATTCGAATACGGGTGATGTATTCGGGTGTCGATTTTCGAAGTTGGAGTCAAGGTCATCACAAAATAAATGGATGTTGCAAGAAATGGTTATAATTAAAGTTCTGATAACTTTAAACTCGAGTAGTGTTTTATAAAAGACGTCAAGTCTTTATAAATTGGTTATAAACTTACGGAAATTTATTATGAAATGATTCACAAATGTATGTAATATTTAATGAGAAATACTATATGTGAAAATGAATGTAATTTCAAATGAATTGAAATACAAGCATTGTTTATGAAATATTAATATTTATATTAAATGGAGAAATTCTATGAATAAATATTAAAATATGGAAGTGATATTTGTGTTAATCAATGAGATTGAAAATAGATTTAATTGAAATGTAATTGTGATGAAACAAATTTGGAATCCATACATAAGTTGTATGTATAT
The DNA here is from genome assembly GCA_030765085.1 of Allium cepa. Taxonomy (NCBI): domain Eukaryota; kingdom Viridiplantae; phylum Streptophyta; class Magnoliopsida; order Asparagales; family Amaryllidaceae; genus Allium; species Allium cepa. Next base: position 761,139,760 of record CM060941.1, on the reverse strand, counting down.
TTTTTTATTCATAAAATTAATTTGATCCAAATTTGAGTACACAAGTTCGAGGTGAATTGCATCATTTCGTATTTGGATTTTTCGTTCGATTTTTGATGGCGAATATTGATATGGTTTTTTGATTTGATTCTAGAATTATCTATCATAGTATACGGATATCCAAGGAAACGATAGTTTTTTTATCAAGAAACCTCATCGAAGCTTGCATTAGGGAAGTCGAATGAGAAATACTTACTCGAAAGTGAACTTGTGCGATCGAGCAAGCGATCAAATGTGAATTTGCGAAATGATGACAAGTGTACATTTTATGTTCTATATTATTGATATGCTTTGATGCTGAAATTAAAAGTTATTGGGTTGGATATCTTTGCAATTTAAATTGGAATTTTTTTCTTTTATGCGGAACTACTATTAGTTTAAAACCATTTTACAAAACTATTTTCTTTTATTTTTCTTATACAAACTATTTTATTCTATTTTATTTACAAAACCATTTTACGAACTATTTTATTTGCAAAACTATCTTGCAAACTATTTTATTTACAAAACTATTTTACAAACTATTTTATTTACAACTATTTTACAAAACTATTTTATATACAAAACTATTTCACAAAACAATTTTATATAAAAAACTATTCAAAATTAGAATCATTATATAAGAAAAAATGTTCAATCCTATATGGCTCTTCATGCAGCGTAATTGATATTGGAAAATTTTGATTCTTGTATAAGACGGACTTTGTAGCAGTATAAGGTGATTTTGAAAAATGTTGATTTTGGAAGGCATTTATCTGAAGAGATAAATCTTATGTATGATGAATTTATATAATAATGATTTGATATATTCGAGACTATTGATTTTTGAAAGTACTCTATCTGAAAATGAAGTCTTATATATAATGGAATTAATATAAGTGCAATATTTGAAGCTATGATTTTGAAATGGTATGATACATTTTGAAGTAAACGATATGGGAATTACCTTCCATTGGATCCCTTTGGTGGGTCATTTATTGAATCCCTTTGGTGGGTCATTTGTTGGATCACTTTGGTTGGTCATTTATCGGATCCCTTTGGTAAGTCATTTATGGGATCCCTTTGGTGGGTTACTTATTATATTCATTTGGTATTGTTGGGTAGCATAAATCGAGGGGTGAGATGCCTACAGCAACAAGTGATTCCATAGGGATAGCCTACAATTACAATTGATTCCGCTAGGATGGCGTTGTAACCATTCCGTAACTACGATCCATTGGAGAATGGGCTTCCATATCTGTTTTTAATGTTTTTTAAGTATTTTCACTGGGTGTTGAAATAGGTCTACTAATTTCTTGGAGAATTCTAGCCTTTCGCCTGATCAACGCATGGCTAGAGTCTGCAAGAACGAGGATAAACTTGTTAAGGCATCGAGTTATAAAAGTATTTTGATAAAGTATTATATAAATATAAAGGATATTTTGGTCACTTTTGTTTTTCTTTTCTAAATGCCTTTAAATTGTTTTAAATATTGCTTATTTATGTACAACTTGGTTTAATAGTTATTTATCAATGTTGTAAATATTGTGAGAAGTTATTGATTCAATAAAACATATTTAAAGTTAATGATTATTGATTTATAAATAATGTTTTAAAAGTATTTTAGATTTAAAACCAATAAAATTTGTAAATAATGGATTTAAGGTTTTCAATTGCCCCTTTTAAAAATAAGTAATGATGTAAATAATTATTTTCAAATAGTTACATATATTTATAAAGAAGTTATTTAAGATTTTAAATGGTGTTTATAAATGAAGCGAGAAATTTTACAAATGAATGTTGTAAAGTATTAAAGATGATTGATTTGCAAATGAATTTTCAAATCAATATTTCATGTAAAAATTATGTAAGTTTCTTTGAATGTATAATTTTAAAGATATTAAATGATTCGGGAATTTATTATAGTAATATGCTTGAAAAATAAAGTGGAATTGCTATTTTGAAGTATGGTTTGAAACAATTACTTGACTTTGAAGTAATAATAGTTGTATGGATATATTTGTTTGATAGTAAGTGAAATTTTATAAATATTGATTTCAAAACAAGATTTATAAATAAAATGAATTTGATTGGAAATTTGAGAACTTAAACTCCTTGATTTTTACATTGTTTTCAAAAGATTTTGGAATATAATACTAAGTATTATTTTGAAGTATTTTGGGATAAATATTCTCGAACGTGATTTGAAAGAAATGCTTCAAAGGAAATTCTAAAAGGAACTAAGTTCTGTACTCCCTTTTCTGTCATTGGAAAATAGTTTCTGTGATGAGTGCACGCATCATCGATTATCAATTTCGAGTTTCAAAGTGGAAAGACCACCATAGTAGCTTTACTACACATTTGTTTTGATAAACAAATGTAACGATCCCGGTTTTAGGCCAAATTTAATTTAATAATTAATATGAATTTTTGGATTATATTGTGAATTTATTTGAATTTTTCCCAAAATTAAATAAGATTTGTGTTTGTTTACATATTATATATATATATATAAATGGTTGTAAATTGAATTTTTGATTTGAAATTCAAAAATAATTATCTTAAAAATAAATTGGATTTAAAAGCGCTATATTTAAAACTAATAAAAATTTGTCTTCTAATTATAATATATATATATATATATATATATATTTGGAAGTTATGATTTGAGATTAAAATAATAATTTTCAAAAGGCTATTTTAAGTTAAATTCTTATGTGTATATATATAAATATATATGTGATTATTTATTTATATATATATAGTTAGTTTAAAATCAAATTTCTTTAAAAGTTATATAAGTATGAATAATAGGAAAATGAGTTAATATAAATATAAAAACATATTAAAAATAATTAAAAACATTAATAACATGCAAAATAACATGTGTAAGCATTTGAACATGGAATTTGACAAGTGTGGGTGTTTTAAAATACAATCTAACATTTGTAAACTTGAGAATTCATGCTTAAACAAGTGCAAAACATGTAAAAGAAAATATATCAAGAATCATGTTTTTATATTTTCTTTCCATTTTTAAAATTTAATAATAAAAAGGAAATCAAAGTTATAAATATCACTAACTTCTTCTTTTCTCATTTTGTTCAAAACTAAATGGAATTCAGAAACAAAACTTGAAAACAAAACATAAGAAATCAAAACAAAAAAATAGAAAAAAAATCAAACAAACAAATCAAACATCAAGAAACTCTTTCAATAACCTGAATCAAGGAAAGATTTCAAACCTGAAAACAATCAAAACAAAGATCATTTCAGCTTTCAAAACCGGAAAGTTTGAATTCAAACTCCTGAGGCAAAAATCAAATAAGCAAGCAAAGTTTGAAGCAATCGAACTGAAGCAACATAAAGATCACATTCAACTCAGTATCAGATCAAAAGCAGAATAACAAATCAAAGATAAAGATCAAAATCATCTTTCCGGTTCAAAGAAGCTTCTCTGTTTTTAAAACAGGTGAGTAAACTTCACCTTTAAAAACTTGATCCTCTTATTTTGTAATGCCCGTGATGATGAATGAAAATAATGATTTGGAAATGCTCTGTATGGTTATAGAAATACATTTTGTTTGGGTATACATTAAAAACATTGAATGTATGTATGCATGTCTGTGTATATGCGTATACATATCTCTGTTATGTTCTACAGGTTCAAAAAAACAACTTAGTTAACTTATATCTCTCCATCCAAATAGTTTTAAGTTAGGACCATTAAAAGAAAAATGATTGTATGGATATAGTATTATTTTTAGAAATAATTTCAGAGTATATATTAAGTAATTATTTTGAAACTAAGAAATGACAATGAAAAATAAATTAAAGTCAGAAAATTAATCATCATAATTCCATGTTTTGATTGTGTAAACAGATTCGAACTAGGAAATGATGAATTTTGATATAAATATCAAGATTTTTAGATTTGGGAATGTTGAGTATTTGCAAGTTGAACGAAAAATGGTTTTTCATCAATTGCCGATGATCGACGCAAGGTTGGTCGTCGAGATCAAGGCTGAAGGAGGCTGAGGGTCTGGAGGTCATCAACGAAATGTGGGATGAACTTCTTAAATGCCATGGTGGCCGTGCAACATCGAGGTAGGGTTTTATGTGAGGTTTGTCGACGTTGTTCATTGGGCTCGTGCGCCGTTGTCAAAGCATGGGGTCGATAAGACCCGGGGGATCGATGCGTCGTATTGTGATAATGCTTTGGACTTGGTGGCCCGTTTTTAGATGGTCGGAGGTGGCATGGCGAACGGGATTTTTTGATCGGTGTTTGGGTTCCAGTAGTTTCGAGTTGCTTGATTTTGATCTACAGCGAAATTGAGGATTCTAGGAGGTCGGGCTAGTCGACAGTGATGTCGACGACATATTGAAGGTCGGGGCAATGATCGGAGGTGATCAGAAGGGTTGTACACGTGCACAAGCATATGATGGTGTTAGGAATGTTGTTGTGTTGTGATTGACTTGAAGATGGTCTCGGGGATTTGGTGTTGGGGCTCGAGTAGGTTATCGGATAGCTTGTGTGTATGTTAACAAGTTTAAAAGTTTAAACTAAAACCAAGAAAAAAAAGAGGGGAAATGACTCGGGGATAGGCTCGGGTAAATTAGCATCTGGCTCGGGTTGATACCCGAAGTTGTCTCGGGTTTGTGTTCAAAAACAGTTTTTGATTTTTATAAATAAAACATGTTTTTTTTCAAATTTTAAATTCAATCAAGTTTTAAACACCTTCTTAACTAATAATACATGTTTTGTACTAGTTTTTTTAATTATTTAAAGTTTTAAAAAAATATTTATTTTAAATTAATTAAGTTCAAGTATTTTAATTCTTTGTTTTAAATGAATTCTTAAGTTTATTTTAAATTTAAATGTTATATTTAAGTAGTTAAATTAATTCATATGTTCTACTTAACTTAAAGGTTTAAGTTCATTCATGTACTAATAATAATTACTTTCAAAAGTTTATTTATTAAGGTTTAAATGATAACTAAATAATTAATTTAGACAAATGATTTATCTTAAGTCTTGAGTAATTAAAGCATCACCAATTAGTATAGGTAATTAAAGGTTAATTACTTAATGTGATTACTTAAAGTTTAATTGCTTTAATGTAATTAAAGGTTGATTAATTAATATAATTAATTAGTGATTACTTAATAAAAGTAACCAAGGGATAATTAATTAATTAAAAGATAACTGATGTATAAAAGTAATTAAGGATAATTAATTTATGATTAAAGGTTAATTAATCAGCTGATTTAAAAGATAATTACTTAATGTAAGTAACTAAAGGGTTGGTTAATTTGTTAATCAAAGGTTAATTAATTTATTTAAGGTTAGATAATTATTAATTAAGGATTAAATAATAATTAATTAATTAAATAAATAAGATGGGTAATTAAGGCTGATTAATTAATTTCATTAATTAAAATATTAAAAAAATTGGTTTGTAACTATTGTTAATTAATTGGAGTTAAGTAATTAATTCATACGTAATTAATTTATTTGGATTAAGTAATTATGTGAGTGATTCATCTTGCTTATAGATGATTGAATTCTATTGAATGCTTTGAATTGTTTATTATTTCTGATGTGTATTGTTCTGTGATATAAATTGTTTTGAATTAAGATGTGAACTGTGATTTATTTATCTGTGATGGTATTGCTTGTTTATCTGTAAATGAAAGATAAGAATTATAGGATTATACCGCTTATCGATATTGTTGTGCTTAAATGGATGATGGTTGTGATATTATATTATTGTGTGCTAAACCCCCGGACTACACCACATGCACACAAATATGGATTTCACGAGAAATTGGTTAAGTCACAAACATTTTGAAATTAATATTATTTTATTCAAAATGGTTTTAAAATTTGAATTTAGAATTCAAAAATGGTTTGGAAAAGAAATTGGGTTAAATCTGGGAAACTTTTGAAAAGGAGTTTTGAAACTAAAATAATTTGATTTGAATTTGAATTCAAGATTTTGAAGTTGAATTCTATATGTATATAGAATTTGAGATTTTGAAAACTATGGTTTAAAAAGGATCAACAGGCTATATAATGTATATGTGTGTATATATATATGCATTTAAAACCATTTTAAAAGTATTATTTTGGGAATTTAAACTTAATATACTTTAAAGGCTATAACTTGGGCATATTTGATCGGATTTTTTCGAAATAAAAACTATTTGTTTTCAAATGATAATGGCTTTCATATAAAATAAGAACTTTCCAGTTTCTGTCGAAAGGATTTCAAATTATAGGTGAATCAAATTGAAAATAGTTTTGAAAATTATGAATAAATCTTTGTTAAATGTTTGGTGAACATTGTTTCAAATTGAAAAGGACCTTAAAGGGTGAAACATTTATTTAAAAGATTAATAGTGGAAAATTGTTTAAACCATTCAAAAATGAAAGTTTTTGGAAAACAAGTGTTGAAAAGTTGTGACTTGACTACGATCCCAATATGTCCATATGTTTTTAAATTAAGCGCTCATTATTCGGTTTAGCCTGGAGAGGACTTTATGTCATAAAAATCATTACGAATAATGATATGACAAAATGAATAGCATTTGAAGATGGTGTCGAAGACCAGGTATTTTCAAGAACGATAGGATTACCTATCGAATGTCTCTGCACTGAGTCGCGCCTGTATTGAGATCTCCATATGTGATATGGAGTCCGATCAAGATTGTGAATACACGGATTTGCAAGGGCTTCTTTGAAGTACCTTCAGTTCCATTCAAACCCAGGATGGATTTGTATGGATGTATGTCTGACGTTACACCTTGAGATGTAAAGCTGGTTTCTATCAAATACATTTCTGTTTGGTGGCGGAGGATTTATTCTCTTCGCTTAACACCCCTCTCTGCGATGTACGAGATTAGAGGTTATGTAGTTGATAGTTACTAGTGATATACTCCCAATTTGGTAATGTGGCATGCTAAGTGCTGTTGATCATTTGTTGATCGAAGCATGGCTTTTGTGAAAAGCGTAGCTTGGTGGAGGAGACTTCGTCAAACCTCACAACCCGAAAATGGTCGATACAGGAAGGATGCAGCGAGGTTATGAGGGTCGCGTCCTTTAGGGTATCTGCATTTCCTTCTGGATAAAAAGTAGTATCATGGTATGGAGCCCAGATACTTAACTTATGTGGTTGTTGGAATTTGTTGGTGTAGAGGTACCTCGAATAAAGGTCGGTGACCACCGGAGGATGGCATGCTCGTGTTAGTAGTTAACTAGTTACAAAGGTAACCCGGCCTTATGTTGGCAAAGAGCTGATTACGTTCTCGAGGCATCCCTCCAGAGGCGTACCCATTCGGTAAGGAAGTTCCTTAGCCTGACCATTTGTTGGAAATCCAATCACCCAATATGCGCCCTGTACGGTTTTAGTTGTAGAACCTGCCATTTAAAATGATAGCTATAGTAGGCATACTATAATGGTACGTATGTTGGCTAAGATTAACATTATGCTTTCGAAAGGTTTTCTGCACTATGCACTAATAATAATATTAAAAGGATTTTGCTTATCAAGCATGTTTGACAATCATAAGGAGAAACCTCTCCCAAGTGTACGATTGCATTGCGTGTGTGACGGGCTTATGGTAGTTTCATTTTCCAAAAAGCATAGCGAGTTTCTTTTTATTTTGTTTTGTTCAAGATAAAACTATTTTCGTTTTCTCACAACAGTTCCATGACTGACCTGGAGTTTATTGTTCCCTTTCTAAACTCTGCATGCCCATAATTTTCCACACGGGCAGCCTAGAGTCAGGTTTTTAGATAATCAAATTGTAGGTGTAGCTTTTGGCCATTCTTTGGAGTCTGGATTTCGGGATCGAATTTGTTTCACTTCAACATTTCTACACCGATTTTGCTATAAGTTCAGCATGATGGGGGTTCTCGCTTTGGATTTGGAGCTTTGGAGTTTTGGCATTGAAGATGTGCTTTTTTTGCTGTTGCTATCTTATTATTTCCGCAGTTGTATCTATCTCTGATAGTGTTGATCATTTCATTTTTATCATTATTGTATCGAATATTGTGTATCAATAAAGTTATTCATTTTGTTTCCGTTTTGTTGTATCCACCTAATTTTGTTATAAGCTTCGTCGGACCAGACTCAACGTTTGAATCCGCGACGTTCGAATACCGGTGATGTATTTGGGTGTCGATTTTCGAAGGTCGAGTCAGGGTTGTCACATTTGGTATCAGAGCTGAAGGTTAAGTAAGAAATTTAGCTCAGGAGTATAACATATTAGGCGAGTCATTAGAAATAGGGATTGAAATGCCCTAGAATGAGTATATCCCTAAGATATCTTGTTCATATGCCTCAATAAATTCTCTTACTATTCAATGATAGTGAGTATGAGTGCGAGAAAAGGATAAGGTAGGGGACATGGTGTACCACTTCACATGGTCGATAACTTGTAACAACAAGGAACAACTTTCTCTATCAATCTCTTTTGATAGTCATCTGATATCAATTCTTTGATGGTTTCCAGGCAGCTACAAGAAGAAGTTTTTATGCGGTGGTGGCCCTACAAATATTTGCTTACGTTATAGAAAAGTTCCTAATTCGTATTCTCTTTCCTAATTCGTATTCTCTTCATCAGTTTTTATCAGTTTTTCGTTTTAACTTTAATGAATTTGAAAATTTATTTGAATTAAATTGATTAAAAAAACATGAAGCTAGATTAAATTGTATCAATAGATCGATCTCGATTAAAACCAAATTTGAAATTCTATTTTAATTTCTTGTGAGGATCCAAGTCCGAAATGGGACAAGCTAGTATATACTTTGGGGTATTCCGACCTAAGTTTGGAATCCACACCTAGTGTTTGAGAATTATGGAAGATTGTATCCATTCTTTGGGGTTCCAGATATATTCTATGAACGATTAGTTATCCCTTCGGACTAACCAATGCCCCTACATATTTCATAGATCGGATTACCCAAGTATTTCATAAGGTGTCGAATAAGTTTGTTCTCATATCTATTGATGATTTTCTGATTTGGTAAGCCAAATATAGAATACGTATTCAATTTAATCTAGTAAACCAATTCCCTATCTTTGTGTGTTCATTTGTTCTTTGTTGTGTCCTTGTCTAGCAAATTTCGAGGATGAAATTTTCTTAAGGGGGGAATCTGTAACGATCCCGATTTTAGGCGGTATTTAATTTAATAATTAATATGATTTTTTGGATTAAACTGTGAATTTATTTGAATTTTTTACGAAATTAAATAAGATTTGTGTTTGTTTATATATATATATATATATATGATTGTAAATTGAATTTTTGATTTGAAATTCAAAAATAAATCGGATTTAAAAACTTTATATTTAAAAATAATAAAATTTTGTCTTCTAATTTTAATATATATATTTGGAAGTTATGATTTGAGATTAATAAAATAATTTTCAAAAGGCTATTTTAAGTTAAATTCTTATGTATATATATAAATATATATGTGATTATTTATTTATATATACAATTAGTTTCAAAATCAAATTTCTTTAAAAGTTATATAAGTATAAATAATACGAAAATGAGTTAATATAAATATAAAAACATACTAAAAATAATTAAAAAAACATTAATAACATGCAAAATAACATGTGTAAGCATTAGAACATGGAATTTGACGAGTATGAGTGTTTTAAAATACAATCTAACATTTGTAAACTTGAGAATTCATGCTTAAACAAGTGTAAAACATGTAAAAGAAAATATAACAAGTGTCATGTTTTTATATTTTCTTTCCAATTTTAAAATTTAATAATAAAAAGAAATCAAAGTTATAAATATCACTAACTTCTTCTTTTCTCATTTTAGTCAAAACTAAATGGAATTCAAAAACAAAACTTAAGAAATCAAAACCAGAAAATAGAAAAATCAAACAAACAAATTATACATCAAGCAACTCTTTCAATAACCTGAATCAAGCAAAGATTTGAAACCTGAAAACAATCAAAACAAATATCATTTCAGTTTTCAGAACCGGGAAGTTCGAGTTCAAACTCCTGAAGCAAAAATCAAATAAGCAAGCAAAGTTTGAAGCAATCGAACTGAAGCAACATAAAGATCACATTCAACTCAGTATCAGATCAAAAGCAGAATAACAAATCAAAGATAAAGATCAAAATCATTTTTCCGGTTCAAAGAAGCTTCTCTGTTTTTAAAACAGGTGAGTAAACTTCACCTTTAAAAACTTGATCCTCTTTATTTTGAAATGCCTGTGATGATGAATGAAAATGATGATTTGGAAATGCTTTGTACGGTTATAGAAATACAATTTTTTGGGTATACATTGAAAACATTGAATGTATGTATGCATGTCTGTGTATATGCATATACATATCTCTGTTATGTTCTATAGGTTCAAAAAAAACAACTTAATTAACTTATATCTCTCCATCCAAACAGTTTTAAGTTAGGATCATTGAAAGAAAAATGATTGTATGGATATAGTATTATTTTTAGAAATAATTTCATGAATATATATTAAGTAATTATTTCGAAATTAAGAAATGACAGTGAAAAATAAATTAAAGTCAGAAAATCAATCATCATAATTCCATGTTTTGATTGTGTCAATAGATTCAAACTAGGAAATGATGAATTTTGATATAAATATCATGATTTTTAGATTTGGGAATGTTGAGTATTTGCAAGTTGAACGAAAAATGGTTTTTAGTCAATGGCTGATGATTGGCGCAAGGTTGATCGTCGAGATCAAGGCTGAAGGAGGTTGAGGGTCTGGAGATCATTAGAGAAACGTGGAATGAATTTCTTGAACGCCGTGGAAGCCGTGCAATGTCGAGTTAGGGTTTTATGGCCAGGTTTCGTCGACATTGTTCATTGGGCTCATGCGCCATCGTCGGAGCATCGGGGTCGATCAAACCTAGGAGGATTGATGCGTCGCATTGTGATATTCCTTTGGACTTGGTGGCTTGTGTTCGATGGTCGGAGGTGGCATGGCGAATGGGATTTTTTGATTGGTGTTTGGGTTCCAGTGGTTTCGAGTCGCTCGATTTTGATCTACGGCGAAATTGAGGGTTCTAGGAGGTCGGGTTAGTCAACGGTGATGTCGACGACATGTTGAAAGTCGGGGAAATGATCAGGGGTGATCGAAAGGGTTGTACACGTGCACAAGCATTTGATGGTGTTTGTAATGTTGTTGTGCTGTGATGGACTCGAAGATGGTCTCGGGGATTTGGTGTTGAGGCTCAAGTATGTTATTGGGTAGCTCGTGTGTATGTTAACAAGTTTAAAAGTTTAAACTAAAATCAAGAAAAAAAAGAGGAGAAATGACTTGGGGATAAGCTCGAGTAAATTAGCATCTGGCGCGGGTTGATACCCGAAGTCGTCTCGGGTTTGTGTTCAAAAAATGTTTTCGATTTTGAAAAATAAAATAATTTTTTTTTCAAATTTTAAATTCAATCAAGTTTTAAACACCTTCTTAATTAATAATAAATGTTTTATACTAGTTTTTTAATTAGTTAATGTTTTTTTAAAAATATTTATTTTAAATTAATTAAGTTCAAGTGTTTTAGTTCTTTATTTTAAATGAATTCTTAAGTTAATTTTAAAATAAAGTTAAATGTTATATTTAAGTAGTTAAAAGATGATGGTTTTAATTAACTTAAGAATTTTAAATTAATTCATATGTTTTAATTTACTTAAAGGTTTAAGTTAATTTATGTATTAATAATAATTACTTTAAAAGTTTATTATTAAGGTTTAAATGATAACTAAATAATTAATTAAGATAAATGATTTATCTTAAGTCTTGAGTAATTAAAGGTTAAGTACTTAATGTGATTACTTAAAGGTTAATTGCTTTAATGTAGTTAAAGGTTGATTAATTAATATAATTAATTAATGATTACTTAATAAAAGTAATTAAGGGACAATTAATTATTTAAAAGATAATTAATTAATAAAAGTAATTAAGGATAATTAATTTATGATTAAAGGTATAATCAAGTGATTTAAAAGATAATTACTTAATGTAAGTAATTAAAGGGTTAGTTAATTTGTTAATTAAAGGTTAATTGATTAATTTAAGGTTAGTTAATTATTAATTAAGGGTTAATTAATTTATTAATTAGAGAATGTGATTAATGAAAGGATAATTAATTAATTAATTAAGATGGGTAATTAAGGCTGATTATTTAATTTCATTAATTAAAATATTAAAAAATTTGGTTTGTAATTATTGTTAATTAATCGGAGTTAAGTAATTAATTCATAAGTAATTAATTTATTTGGGTTAATTAATTATGTGACTAATTCATCTTGCTTATGGATGATTGAATTCTATCGAACGCTTTGAATTGTTTGTTATCTCTGATGTGTGTTGTTCTGTGATATGAATTGTTTTGAATTATGCCGTGAAGTATGATTTATTTATCTGTGATGGTATTACTTGTTTATCTATGAATGAAAGATAAGCGTTATAGGATTATACCACTTATCGATATTGTTGTGCTTGAATGGATGATGGTTGTGATATTCTATTATTGTGTGCAAAACCCCTGGAATACACCACAAACATACAAATATGGATTTCATGAAGAATTGCTTAAGTCATAGATATTTTGATATTAATATTATTTTATTCAAAATGGTTCTAAAAGTTGAATTTTGAATTCAAAAATGGTTTGGAAAAGAAATTGGGTTAAATTTGAGAAACTTTTGAAAAGGAGTTTTGAAATTAAAATAATTTGATTTGAATTTGAATTCAAGATTTTGATGTTGAATTCTATATATATATATATATATATATATATAATTTGAGATTTTGAAAACTATGGTTTAAAAGGGATCTATAAGTTATATAATGTGTATGTGTGTGTGTATATATATATATATATGGATTTAAACCATTTTAAAAGTATTATTTTGGGAATTTAAATTTAACCCAAGTTTATACTTTAAAGGCTATAACTTGTGCATATTTGATTGGATTTTTTCGAAATAAAAAATCTTTGTTTTCGAATGATAACGGCTTTCATATAAAGTAAGAACTTTTCAGTTTTTGTTGAAAGGATTTCAAATTATGGGTGAATCAAATTGAAAATAGTTTTGAAAACTATGAATAAATCTTTGTTAAAGATTTGGTGAACATTGTTTCAAATTGAAAAGGACATTAAAGGGTGAATCTTTTATTTAAAGATTAAAAGTGGAAGATTGTTTAAACCATTCAAAAATGAAAGGTTTTGGAAAACAAGTGTTGAAAACTTGTGACTTAACTAAGATCCCAATATATCCATATGTTTTTTAATTAAGCGCTCATTATTTGGTTTAGCCGGGAGGGGACTTTACGTCATAAAACCCATTCCAAATAACGATACGATGAAATGGATAGCATTTGAAGACGGTGTTGAAGACCGGGTATTTTCGAGAACGATAGGATTACCTATCGAATATCTCTACACCGAGTCGCACCTGTATGAGATCTCCATATATGATGGGGAGTCCGATCGGGATTGTGAATACCCGAATTTGCAAGGGCTTCTTTGAAGTGCCTTCGGTTCCATTCAGACCCAGGATGGACTTGCATGGATGTATGTCTGACGTTACATTTTGAGATGTAAAGCTGGTTTCTATCAAATACATTTCTGTTTGGTGGCAGAGAATTTATTATCTTAGCTTAACACCCTTCTCTTAGACGTACGAAGTCAGCAGTTATGTAGTTGATAGTTACTAGTGATATATTCCCAATTTGGTAATGCGGCATGCTAAGTGCTGCTGATCATTTTTGATCGAAGCATGGCTTTTGCGAAAAGTGTAGCTTTGTGGATGAGAGTTTGTCAAACCTCACAACCCGAAAATGGTCGAAACAGGATGAATGCGAAAAGGTTATGAGGGCCACACCCTTTAGGGTATGTACATTTCCTTCTGGATAAAAAGTGGTATCATGGTATGGAGCCCAAATACTTAACTTATGTGGTCGTTGGAATTTGTTGGTGTGGAGGTACCTCGAATAAAGGTCGGTGAAGACCGGGGGATGGCATACTTGTGTCAGTAGTTACCTAGTTACAGAGGTTACACGGCCTTGTGTTGGTAGAGAGCTGGTTAGGTTCTCGAGGCGTCCCTCCAGAGGCATACCCATTCGGTAAGGAAGTTCCTTAGCCTGACCATTTGTTGGAAATTCAATCACCCAATACGCCCCCCGTATGGTTTTAGTTGTAGAATCTGCCATTTAACATGGTAGCTATAGTAGGCATACTATAACGGTGCGTATGCTGGATAAGATTAATATTATACTTTTGATCAGTTTTCTGCACTATATACTAATAATAATGTCAAAAGGATTTTGCGTATCAAGCATGTTTGACTATCGTAAGGAGATTTCTCCCCCAAGTTTGCGATTGCATTGTGTGTGTGCCGGGAGGCCTTATGGTAGTTTCATTTTCCAAAAAGCATTGTGAATTTCTTTTTCTTTTTTTTAGTTTGTTTTGTTCAAGATAAACTATTTTAGTTTTCTCACACCAGTCCCATGACTGACCTGGAGATTATTGTTCCCTTTCTAAACTTTGGGTTGCCACAATTTTCCACACGGGCATCATAGAGTCAGGTTTTCAGATAATCAAATAGTAGGTGTAGCTTTTGGCAATTCTTTGGAGTCTGGATTTTGGGATTGCATTTGTTTCACTTCAACATTTCTACACCGAGTTTGCTATAAGTTCAGCATGATGGGGTTCTCGCTTCGGGTTTGGAGCTTTGGAGTTTTGGCATTGAAGATGTGTTTTTTTCTGCTGTTGCTGTCTTATTATTTTCGCTGTTGTATCTATCTCTGATAATGTTGATCATTTCATTTGTATCATTGTTGTATCAAATGTTATGTATCAATAAAGTTATTTATTTTGTTTCAGCTGTGTTATATCCACCTAATGTTGTTATAAGCTCTGGCGGACTAGACTCAACGTTGAATCTGCGCATTCGAATACGGATGATGTATTTGGGTGCCCATTTTCAAAGGTCGAGTCAGGGTTGTCACAACAAATCTTAATTTAAATTTCAAAATGCGATTTGAGATAGATATAAGCTATGACATATGTATTATTATACGATTCGAAGTGAACTTGGAATTTAGCTCTTAAAACTTTCTAATAATGAGTAGTTTTTATTATTGTAATAAATGAAATCTTGGCTATATTAATAATTGGAAACTTCTAAAATGAAAATAATAAAATATACGCTAAGTGATTTACGAAATATATAAGATATTGGAAATTTGTAACTTGTAAATCAGAAGATATGAAATATTGAACATTTTGTTAGCTAAAATGAATAAGATAAACTTATGTAACATTCGGTTACATTCTATAAACATATATATAACCTGCCTGAAATGTTTAAAAAGATGCAATGTTAAATAGGCCCATGTAATGGATTATTATATGAGTAAAACTTGAGTAATGGAAGTGTTCAATGGAATTATTTCTATAAATAAGAATTTTGATGTACAAGAAATGTTATGAACTTAAGTTAATATTGTGAAATAATTTATATCAGTACATGAAATAAAGAAAAAGACATAATGAAAATAAATAAAAGGTAAATAATGATGTGAAAAGAAATCAACTGAATGAATGTAAATAATATTTGAAATTCTTGGTTGTTTTGGATTATGAGATGTTTTGGAATGGATACTTCTAATTGATTAAGGTTCTATGGGTAATCAATTAAGTAATTATCCAAGGCTGTTGAGTGTATGGTACACTTGATAGTTTATTTATCACCTTGCATGATTGAAAGTTTCTAAACTAAACAAACCATTGGTTTTGGTTGCTATGGATGTATGATTGACTAATTTGGTTGCATATGATGATTGTATGGTTTTGTTTGCAAATGACTATTGTTATGTTGTGTTGGTTAGTTTTACTGTTGATTGCAATAGCTTCAATATTTCTCTTGTACATAATTCTCACTATTTTGGATTATATAAGTGAAGTACAGGTTTATGGAAGCATTAGCTACTACTTTTGGTTTCATAGATTAAATGTTGTTTGCCCAAAAAATAAGTAAGTTCTCGGCTTACGGTTTTATAGCAATATTATATTGTTTTTTTGTGGTTTGGGATATTTTATTTTCGAAATATGATATATATGGTTATTATTGATACTATTATTATTCTTCGGACCTATCCGTACAATGGAGACTGTTGAATTTTTTCATGCATTTTTTGACTTAGAAAATTTTGTGAAAGTGAAATCATTTGTAAACTTTAGTAAACTGGAATATGAAGATTTAATTGTTATTAATTAGTATATTTTATATTTAAAATACTTAACGTAAATTAATTGTTTATAAATTGAATGCTTTGAATAAAATATATTAATTCTTTAATCCCTTCTTTTCCCTTTTCGAGGACGAAATTTTTTGAGCAGGGAGAGTGTAACGACCCGTATTTTCCCGATATATAAAATATTAATTAAATAAGATTTTAGAATTTAATATTGAAAGAAACTAAATTTGTGATTTATTGATGAGAGTAATAAGTAGAGTGTAATGTTGGTGATGTTAATTTAAGGTAATTTCTAACTATTTTAATGCAATTCCAATTAATTGAAGTGATTGTAAAGTTATAATTGGTTATAAACTATAAACGAGGAAATACATTGAATGTTGAAATTATACATGATCAATTAGAATTGGCTAATACTGAATATGAAATCAGTGATTTTGTTTGAATGCTATTGATAACTATTTAATGTAATTTGAATTAATTGAAATAGATTGCAAGGTTATTTGGTTATAATTGTAAATAATGAAATAAACTAAATAATGCATTTGATGATGATAACCTTTGATTGGAATTGGTTAATATAGAATATAAAATCATTTTGTTATGACCCTTGGTTATACATGATAAGATAATGTATATGAACTATTATTATAAACGATGGTTGCAATTAGCTTCTCATTAATTTGTCCGTTTGAATATTAAATGGGTAATCAATAGAATTAAGGCAATTGAATGTTAGAATTATATGTTGTTAACTGAAATTAATATAATCAGTGATGTGTAAGTAGCCATAACATCGTTGTAGATAATAAATTCATAAATATGATTAAATTACTTAAAGGTAACAATTGTTCATTTGTCATCTCATTATTTAATATGTTTGGAATTAGTCTAGAAATCAATGAAAATTTATGTAATTAATTATTGAAGTTAATATGATAAAAGATGTTAACGGTAAAATAATGAATGTAATAAAATGTAGACTTATGTTAATATAATTCATAGAGTATTATTGATTAAATAATAAGGATGATAGTGTAGTTTTGAATGTAATTGGATGAGAATTGGATGCGTAGTTAAAGGCATTTAACCTATTAATTATGATAAGGGGTAACAAATTAATATTGCACTAATTGATATTACATCTTTTAATTAAGATAAAGTGTAATGATCTGTAACTTTTAACAAATTTAAAATGACACTATTTTGAATTTAAATAAAAATTAAATAAAAAATTTGAATTTGTGATGTTGAGTGCTTTACTTTACCAAATTTAATAGAATAAAAATTTCGTGAACTTTCAAATTTTGGTCAAACTTAGTCAAAGTTTGACTTTTGGTTGAAAATTTTAAATTTGAATTTTAAATTTTTTTCTTTTTTATATGATACTAGACTGAATTCTGATCTTTCCTCCATTTTCATTTCATCAAAATCAAAATCATATTGCTCTAAAAATTTGAATTATTGTGAAAAATTAACTTGAATTGGCAGTGTTTAGTTGTGCTTTATTCGGCTAAAGCATATTAGGTTTGTTAGGTCTAATAGGCCTTGGTTAACCAAGAGAGTGCACTCGGTCATGTGACCATTCCTTTGCCTATAATCTTATGTTTCTTATCTGATAACATCAACGTACATAATTTTTCTCCTGAGAAACTTTCTCCTCACACTTCTTCCTCCTCAAAATCTACAGAGAACTATAGACCTAAAATCGAAATGTAATGACCCAAAATTTCTTCCATTCAAAATTAGTATATTTAATTGATTTTAAATATTCACAAGTAAATTTTATAAGTTGAATGACTTATATTTCGAATATAGTGATATAATTGGTTAATTAAATTATTAATTTAATGTTTGAGATTGCTGAAATAATTTGAATTTGAATTTAATATGAATAAAAATGATTTATAAATCTAAATTAAATTCTATTTGAATTAAAATGATGTTGGTAAACTTTTAAAATTGAATTAAAAGTTAATTTACAGAAATTTAATATTTTAATATTTAATTAACGTGTAAAAATAGTCATTTTTTACACAGTCTTGGATTTCGACAAAACGAGTCTCATTGGATCCTTAATGTTATATATTGTAGGATTTCAAA
Organism: Allium cepa; assembly: GCA_030765085.1. Lineage (NCBI taxonomy): Eukaryota > Viridiplantae > Streptophyta > Magnoliopsida > Asparagales > Amaryllidaceae > Allium > Allium cepa. The sequence continues at coordinate 761,121,365 of CM060941.1, read as the reverse complement.
TTTCGTGTCAAAAGGATATACGATTTAGTCGTGGCATGCTGAAACGCATAGAAATTTGTTTAAGTGAATTTTAATTTAAATAAGTCGACTCAGAAACCTATCTTCCAAATACGATCAAATTGGCTCCCGATATATTTTCCATTGTGTTCAGAATAGGAGTAAAATATTATAAATGCCAGGTGGCATGCTCCATTTGGAGTTTTAAAAATTTTCGGATGAATAATGTCGCGAAATTTTCTATAAAAGGCTACGTTTCCTCACATTTTCATAAAACCTAATCTATTTAGGGTTACAGCTGCCATTTCTATTCGATGGCCATAACTGCTCGCATTCGTCTAGGGTTTCGGTGCATTTTTCAAGAGGAGGAAGTAGCCGAGTTCTTCGACGTTCATGCTAAAGGTGGAGCTCGCTGAGGCGCGTCAATTGATGGTCTCTGATCGTTGTCAAAATGGTCGAGTTGGGCATGAAAATTTGAAGGCAAGTGGCGGCTAGTTGGTTGTTTCGACCTAGAGTTGTGCTCGGGGGAAGAAAGAATGATCGACCTGGATCTTAGCAGCGAAATCGATCGGTTGAGATTTAATAGGGTTTTTAAGTAAAATAGAAGTTTGTAAATTAGTTTATGTTATATAAATTTATATAATCTTTAAAATGCTATAACTTCTTCATACGAAGTCCGTTTTAACGAAACAAGTTGCATCGGGTTCGTATTGATGAGCAATATATTTTAGAGCTGGTTTGGAGTTGACTGGAGTTAGTGTAAACTTTAGGTAAAACTAAATGCCTGTTTAATTTTATTTGGAATAAAACACTGCAACTGCTATTGGAACCAAAGTGAGTACAACTCACTCTTTCCGACTCATTGATATTTTTATACAAGTGAGAAATAAATTTATTTATGATGATTGATGATTGTTTGAATGATATATGATATTGTATATATATTGATTGGTATTTGGATATACTCCTGCCTGTTAAACCAGATGAGACCCTATACGTTCCCGTGTTTGAGCGGATGACCCTTTGTATGCGCGTTTGCCTCGAAGCAGACATTGTACATATTTTCTAATATGTATATTTGTTTGCAGGTCACAGGTTGGAAGGATCCAATAGGATTTCTCACCGGTGTTGATTGTATTTATAGATATTGATATATATGATGTTATCATATGATATTTGGATGTTTGGATGTAGTGATTGATGTGAATCACCTTATTTAGTGTTGTTGCAGTATTGGGCCTATCTTTGGTAATTTAAAAATGTTAAAGTAATGATTTCAAATTAAAAAGGATTTTCAAGTGATTTTGAAAATAGACGTTTTATAAAATTTTAAATCGTGAAGGAACGAATTTATTTTAAATAAATAAAAGTTATAATTTTTATGTTTGAAAAATTATGATTTTTGTGAAATATAATCAGAATGTGTTTATTGAAATATGGAGTTAATTATTTTGTAAATAGTTTAAACTGATAATTTTTGAATTACTATAAATGGTTTTATATATAAGATTTATAAAATTGAATTTTTATAAATAAAAAATGATGGAATTATAAAGGAGTTTTTATAAGTGTTAAAATTAAGTTATAATTGGATTTTATATGCGAATAAGATTTATAATTGATGAAGTTATAAAAGAATGATTTTGTAAATAAGAGAATTATAAGTGAATCAACTTGCAATTTGGATTTTGGTACATAAATAAGATATATATGGAATTGGAAAATAAAGGGATTTTATAAATGGATGTTTTTATAATATATAAATGGAATTTATTAAACATTGTTTTATAAATGCAAAATCAATTGAATTTGATAAGTTAAATAGTGGAAGTTTATTAAAGGAATTTCATCCATGATTTTGGACAGTGGATAATCTTTTAACAAATGTGTAGGAGTATGAATTTGGTAAAGGAAATATATTCACGATCTTGGACAGTGAGTTAGCCTTTAATTAAATGTGCAATAATAATGAATTTGGTTAGAGAATTATATTCGCAATTTCGGATAGTGAATAATCTTTTAAATAAAAATGAATGTTTTGGAAAGCGATATTTTCAAATGTTGTAAAATGGTTTGAAGATGTTTTAAAATGTGTTAAGTATCGAATACATAGATCTCAACATTCATTGTTGAAATAGACATTTTCGAGAAGTAAGGAAACAATGGACTATAACATTGTTGTTATAGTAAATGACTTTCGAAAGGAGATGTTTTGCATAGTATATGAGATTTATATATCTATCTAATTATCGATTCGCTATACTAATGATTTTAGTTCTCATTACGATCTTTTATGCAGCATTCGATTTGACCCAAATAAATATGTTTAAGTGAATGATTTCCTTAAAGAATGAAATATGTACTTAATCATGATTTATGTATATGTATTAAGTATATGTAATATTTTCTAAGTATTGAAAATAAAATGATTTGTGAATTATTTATTATTAAATAAGTATATGGAAATGTTTTTCAATATCGAAATGTTGAAATGGTTTTGAGAATATATCTTTTTAAAAATAATTTGAAGTGAATATTCGGCAAGTGATTTAATTAATAAAAGATTAATTAAAAGGGCCTAGTGATTTCTAATGGTGCTAAATATTTGTTTTTTTATTCGATAGTTAAATAACCGACTATCAAATTTGTCGATTTTAGTTCCTCAACTTGATGTGAGAATTATTTAGTTGTACACTTAGTACGTAGCCTTCTATGTAGGCTTGATTATCATTTGTGTTAAGGATGTTGATTTGTGTAGTGCGAATTATTACTCCAATCTATCGAGCTTCCTTCTTTGCCGAAGGTTAGCATGTTGAAAGTTGAAGACATGATAAGTCTACGAGACTTAGTTTATATGTGAGGTTGAGAAACGATTTTGGGTTGTTGATGCGAAGAGACCCGGATCGGTTTATTCGAAAACCACTTTGGACCAACATTTATGCAACGATTGTGCAGGTTGATTGTGATGATATTGATATTCAGGACTTTCATAGTGGAGGACTGTTTGTTGATCCTTTGGGGTTAAAATCCCAATATACATCCAGTAGTAGTAGTCTCTTCGTTATAAAATATCTAATGCAAGGACTACTTGGTACTAATCCTAGGGATTTCCCAAAAGAATGTGGTAGGAGAGTACCTTCATTTTGTCATGTTCTTGGACAATTTGTATAGACGTTTATCTGACATTGCATTTCTAAAGATTACGTACATTGGTTTTCACAATCGTACATCAGTGGTGGCGGAGAAGGCAACTTCTCTTAGCTTAACACCCCCTTAAAACGTATGAGCTTAAGGGTTATATTTTTGTGGAAGGCAATTAGTAGTCAACGGAAATGGCCGTGTGGCATTCAAAGTGATGTAATATGTGATATGTGAAAGGTAATCGTTACCTGAGGCCTCATCAACCGGAAATGACCGGGTTAGATGCAATAGGGATAAGTGGGTCGCTTTCATCAAGATATGATCATCCTCTTCAAGATATATTTCTTCCCACTATGACGTTCGGGAAGTAAATAATTGTGGTTTGCAAGCTATGAGGGCCCTCGAGGAAGGTCAGTAACGGCTGGAGGATGATATATACAGTACTATTTAGTTACAGAGATAGGTCGGTCTTGTGTTGGTAGAGGTTCCTTTGTGATGTTCCTCGGTGCATTCCTCTAGAGATGTATCATCGAAAGATAGTCCCTTCACCTAGTCATTTGTATGGAAATCCAAACTCCACTATATGCCTGCCATTTTGATTGTATTACCCATTTTGGGCTATGTGCTGGAATTTGATCAATGTAACAATTTCGGCTATGATTAATATTATTTGTATACTAGACATTAGTGTAATATAAGAGGATTAGATATGAAATGTTTCAGTTATCGTAAGGTAAAAACATGTCCATGTTTATGTGTGGGTGTGTCTTATGAGATACTTTTGTCTTGAAAAGAAAAGTTTGGTAATTTAATAAATTCAATTAATTGTGTTTCTCACGCTGGTTTACCAGTCTGTTCCGGGCGTTCTTCCCTTTCAATGCTTGGGTCAGACCGAGTATATTTACAGATTAAATTTGGTGCTTTTGGAGCTTCAACAAGCGAGCTGGAGATCTTCATTTTCATATACACATATCTTTTTTGATTATTCTCTTTGCGCATTGTTGTTGTATATTATCGGCAATTGTATGGGCATGCTATTGTAACTGTCCAGGTTAATGATTGGTGATTGATTGTTGAACTCTGATTTATGTATGTATGTATATACAGTTTCTGTTTTGTAAAGATCATTGATACGATATTATATGTTTTCCGCTGCGACGTGAGATTCTGTATTATTTTGTTTGTTTTCTCTTCTCTTCTTCTCTCTTCTTTTCTTTCTCTTGATTTTGTATTAGTCTGTGCTTTTTGGGTCGAACATGTGTGTTTTATTGTCGATTCTAAGGGTACGGATTTACGGGTCGTCACATGTGGTATCAGAGCTTAGATTTTGTATATTCCTAGGCTTTGATATGTACTCAGTATAGATCGGGATAGTAGCATTCTAGATTGAGTTTGAGTGTCTTATATATACAAGCGAGCATTTGTTAGTGATATAAATAATTTTTATGTCGTGTTTACTTATCCATTGAGTTGTTTGTGAATTTTGGTCTGTATGTGGGGTGTCATATTATCGATACGGATTTCTAAACACTTAAACAAGGCAAGGCGATATAGTATTGTTTTTAAATTGGGTAAATGAAATAATTTTACCTCAGTTATATTCTATATATAAAGGAAACAATTTTTTAGAAATTATTTTAGTGTATATAAATTGATTGTTTGGTTTTTTGAAAATGCAAATATATATATATATATATGTTAATTTAAAAGCTGTTTGAATAATCTAAAAATAAACAACAATTGTAAAAGAATAAATTCTATAAGCAAATGAATTATAAAGATGGAATTATAGTTAATATGATTTAAAATTGTTAAATAATCTTGTATATAAAAAATGAAACTGCATGGATATATTTATAAATATGAGTTGTAAATAAAATGGATTTAAACAAAGAATTTGAGAATTTGAATCCCATTGATTTTGGCAGTTGTTTTTCAAAGTTAAAGACGTTATATTATTAAATATCTAAATAAGATAAATGAATTTGGAATGATCTTATATAAGTAAAGTGAAATAGTGAAATTATATAAGTAAAGATTTATAAATGTGATTTATAAATATAAAAGGAATTTTTAAAAGAATTTAAAGCACGAAATTCACTACTGGTGCCAGGAAATAATTAGGGTTATGACTGCAGCATCATCAGTATCATTTTCGAGTTTCTATGTGATGGATTTGCTACCAATAGTAAATTGAAAATTTAAATTTTGATATGATAAACAAATTTGAACTTAAAATCCAAGTTGAAATTGATAAATATAAGGAAATGAATTTGTACTTATAATATGAAATGAAAATTTTAATTTTCGTAAAGTAAAATAAATTGAATTAGAAGTGAACTTAAGTTATATAGTGGAAGTAAATGCATGTGAGAATGAAATGGAAAATAGCTTAAGTAATGTTGAATGAAGTTGAATTTGATATCAAAATGAATTAATAAAGTGAGGTAATGAATGTGAACTTGAGTTATATAATGAAATTCAACTTTAGTTGTAAAATGAATTAATGAATGAACTGAATTAAACTAATTGGAATTGAATGTATTAAACCAAATTAAATGTAGGAAAAATAAATTAATTTGATTATGTTGGCTATGCATTGGTCGTTAGATGGACATTAGTTGATTGTATATAAATTCATTAAGTGTTCATGAAATTGAAAGCTAAATAATTGATTTTGAATTGGAAGTAAGTGAATCTAAATAGAATTGAATTTGTTTTGATTTGGAAGTGAACTAACTTGAATGCAAATTAGCGAATGTAAACTAATTGAATACGAATGAATGTTAGTAAAATACAATGTTAATGAATCAAATGTTGTAACGACCCTAAATTTTCGAACCCGAAAATTCCAGATTGTTATGACAAAGAAGAAAGAGATAGAAGAAGAAGAAAAGAATCTTCAACAACTCACATTCGCAGCGGATAAAATATAATAATAAATAGTAATAGTTTACAAAAGAGTACTATATATGTCGATTACATTTAATATACATCAGAGTTTTACATATATACAGTCACTGAATATATACAATTATCATGTCTCAGATTAACAATAATATGAATACAGTGGAAATACTCTATACGCTATTGCCATCCAGTTCGCCTCCTGAGCTCCAGAACGTACCTACCTGAAAATCTGTAATACTCGGTCTGACCCGAGCATTACACCAAAGCAACACCCGGGTCAGGCTGGAAACCAGCGTGAGTAAACCCAACTAACATGGAATACCAAGCAAACAACTTATATAAACCCGGGGTAACTATATCAAGTTAACAAGTTCACAATTTGCTACAAACAACACTTATTCCACACATCAATTTCTAAGTACTAAACTTAGATAAAATAATCAAATTTACATAAATCACTTCATTCCCGCCTATTTATTTCACAAATCAATTTATAAAATTCGAAGTAGTTTCGGGTATTTCCCAAATTACCGACCCCGGTCTCTTCGAAGCTCATGTTATCCTAACCCAAATTATCCAAATGAAATACACAACATTTCATATCAGAGATATCAATTCATTCAAAGCATTCAATAGCATTCAATCATCCCTTCATTAGTCACCTTAATTAATCACCCTGGATTAATTATCCTTCAATTACACTCAAGTGATTATCTTAAATTAACTTCACAATATTAAATTATTCTTAACCAAAATCAATAAGTAGTCTTAATTACATTAATCATTGATCCCTTATTAATTAATTTCTCATCAATCACTTATTATTGTTTAATTAACCAACCATTATTTACATCATTGATCATTGATTATATCAATTAATAATTTCTCATTTACATTTCAATTTGTCCTAATCTAATTTAAGTACATTAAATAATTAATCATTAACTAAACCACCAATATTAATCACTCTTGGGTAATCTCATCCTGTCATTATCCAACTTTGTGTTTATTTTATTTAATCAATAAATTATTCCTTAATCAATTATCTTAATTAATCTCTTGATTAATTATATTTTATTAATTACATTAAGTAATTATCTATCAAACCACCCAATGATTTTTCTAATTTAATTAACTTCATTAACTAACTTAATCCTTAATTAATTAACTCAAACCCTTAATTATTAAATTTGTCAACCCAAATCATTAATTAATTGAATTAATTAATTATCCATTTTAATTACCCTACTATTTTAAATGAATCACAATCATCAAATCCTTATTAACTTTAAACGAAACCATTATCTTATTTATGATTTAAGTTTAACAATTTAAAAACTCAAATACTTCGAGTCAAGCAAATAATTAACTTGAGAACCAACCAATACCAAAGTCACATCATCATCAGTGCACATCAAATCAATTCATTCCTTCAATTCATTTATTTAAATTCAACCATTTTAATTTAAATAAACATCCAACAGTGTGAGATTTACTCACCTTTATTATTATTATTATTATTATTATTATTATTTTTGCAGCCCATTTCCTTTAAGACCCGTCCTTCACGTTTCAAACCTTGTAAAAACGTTACACGTTTTGTTATTAAAATTTGAATTAACCGAACAACCTATTACCATTTAATTAATTTAATTAACATTCTAAGACATGTTGTATATATAGATATCCTCATTTCTCAACAAACATACTAATCAACCCATAAGCTAACTGTTTCGTATATATGTATATCATTATTATTATATTTTTCCCTACAATACATAGCTAAAGTAAAGTGTTACTTTACTAAAATAAATTTTTCTTCCTGTTATTACCTGTAACAACCCGCATATTTATCGAGTTTGTATTTAAATATTTTATTTAAATATTAAATCGTTAATCGGATTTTGGTCCGAAAATCTACTTTTTGCAAACGGTCAAATTAGGACTCGAGACCACTTCCATTGAGTTCGAAATGTCGTTTACAACTTTTTTAAGTATAAACATCGATAGGTTTGGAGTTAGTGAAATTTCACTAACTTTTCCCGCTTTGGACTTTGGGTTAGTTTAGCCTATTAAGCCCAAGTTCCAACCCTCTTCTCCTCACTCTTCATAAATTTCCTAACTAATCAAGCTTTGGCATTAATGGTGGAGGGAATGGGAAATTAAAATTCCAAAACTCAAATTCAATTGCAATCCATCTTTCTACTCCAAATTCAAGAAGAAGACATTGGATTCAAGCTTCTTGTGCTTAGATAGAAGAAGGATTGATTCTTGCTTGCTTAAAACTTCATTTTCATTGATATTTGGTGCAAAGGTGAGATTTTTATCTCACGATTCTACTCTATAACCATATTGGACTGTTGTGAATGATTCCCTATCACTTTTGCATGCATATTAGCATTTGGTTTGGATTGGATTGGCGAAAAACTCCAATTTTTAGCGTTTTGGTGAATTTTCTGCACTTAGGTCGTTCTGGCCATTTTTGGTGTTCGGAGTTAGGTCCCTCGTGACCTAACCCTTAGGTCGTTCGCGTGTTATCGTGCTAAGTCGCACTGCCTTGAATCTTCACTTCGGAGTTAGGTCGTTTCACGTTAGGTCGTATGGATTTTAGGTCGTAGGTCGTATGGCTTTTAGGTCGTAGGTCGTTGGCCTTTTGACCGTTAGGTCGCATGCCTTTCTACTTCGATAGGTCATTCGGCCATGCTTTCTATTTTTAGGTCGCGAAATCTTTAGGTCGTGTTACCTATATACCCTTAGGTCGAAAGACCTTAGGTCGTGCACCTTTAGGTCGCGAACCCTATTTGGTCGCGAACCTCTTTAGGTCGCCTTTCGCTTAAGCAGTTTGGTCGTTCGTCCTGTGATGCCTTAGGTCGTTTGACCCGTGTTACGTTAGGTCGCGTAACCCCTTAGGTCGCTTGTCCTTGTTTCCTGTTAGGTCGCGTGACCTTGTTTTCGACCTTAGGTCGTTTCACTTTTATGTTGCATGACCTTTAAACCGTTAGGTCGTTAGACCTATAACTCGATGGGTCGTTCCCCTTTAGGTCGCGAACCACTTTAGGTCACATGACCTCGTCTCCATTAGGTCGTGAACCTTGTTAGGTCGCTCATCTTTAGCCCGTGAACCTTGTTAAGTCGTTCACCCTCCATTTCGTAAGTCGTTACCGACCTTAAATCTCCTCTGCTAGTTTGGTCGTGTGCTTTTAGGTCGCTCGACTCTGTTAAGTCGTAGGTCGTTGGACCTTAGGTCGTTCGCCTTCCTTAAGTCGCTCGACCCCTCCACACTAGGTCGCTCGTCTTGCTTGAGTCGTAGGTCGTTGGACCTTAAGTCGCTTGCCTCCCTTAACTCCAGTTAGGTCGCTCGGCCATTGTGTTAGGTCGCGTGAACCCTTAGGTCGTTAGACCTCATTTTGCTTTAGGTCGAACCCCGTAAGCGGTGGCGTTGCCCCCGCACCCTCACCTTGGGGGGTTGCCACCCCCCTGGACCCCCCCTCCGTAGGGGATCTTATCTGAAAAATATTGAGCTGATTTCCTTGGATTTTATTCACATCTCCGTATGCGATTTTTGTGACTGATTGTTTCTACAATTGCTTCTGTGTCTTGTCACTTTATAATATAAAGGTTTCAATACTAGTAGTAAATATCAAAACTCTTTTAACAAACAATTTCAACTCTATTTTTAATAACAAAGCTCTTTTCTTAAACCGTTTTCCAATCTATTAGTATATACAAACCTTTACCTCACTCGGATGAGAAATCTAATTAAACGACTTAGTAAAACAAGTGGTATGAAACGCTTGCGTTCACTTCGTCGGTTAATTCTTGGACTTGTTCGATTGAACCTCTTGTGTCAATTTTATTAGTGAAGATTTACAGTTTGTTCGTAAATATTTAAGTTAAGCAAGTGGTTATGGGACATGAAGCTAAACTTCTATACTTACTAGCTTAGTGTAATTGACACTTCTCGTTGATCATGACGATCATTCTGATGATTTAGACTAGCAACTGTGCGATGTCTCTTGTTGCGAGGTTAGACTAGACACCACTTGTGTGATTCCACTCACACATACTTTTTGCTTTTTGGTTAGTCTGGACCTTAATCTTTGTGATTCCATTCACACATGTGGGGTAGCTCCCCTTGGTCTTCGGACTGTCATGTGATAGGCCTCTTTCTCTTTTCTATGATTTCTGGACTTCTTGCATTGATTTCTAGAATTTATGTCATTGACTTGTTATGAGTACAAGTTTGGGGTATGATGCCCTTTCTGTGACGACCGCCCATGACTCCCGCACCAAATAAGGAAATAGTGCGCTGAAAAGTGTGCCAGGCAGCCATGGGTGACCATCAAGGGTAGAAATAAACATCGCAGAATCTATCGTACAACTCACAGCACATGGATAAAATACAATAGAGAAATATTAATATAGTGAAGCTCCACAGAACAGAACATCATCATATAAGCATCATAATAGTTTTATACATAGGTCCAAACCATCAATACAAGAAACCACACTACATAGCACTCAGAGTAACAACAAACAGCGGAATATCCAGTACATATTATTAAGAAAATAATACGCAAGCCTCCTGCTCGTCTTCGTCATCAGCGTCGTCAATCACTAAGATCAGCACCTGCCACCTGTCACTTAGTCTGCCCATCCCAAACATGGATGAACAGCCCAAGGTAATAAGAGGAGACATAAAACCTTGAGTCAGACAACAGTCTTAGTGAGCGGTAAATCAACTATCAAACATACCAAAAGAGCATAAAGGATAAAAGGAATAGGAACCCAACCATCCCACTCCACCTCTTTCTACAGTGATAGCCCCCAGACTCATACTAAGGAGAAGCAAGCATAGCAAACAGATAACTAGAGTAAAGCAATAACCACTCGAGTCAAGGTCGATGTTTTCCAAATACAAACCCCCAAGGCCTAAACCAAGATCAGATAAGCACCCAGAAAACACCGCTCTTGAGACCGAATGATGGTACAACCAAACATCCATGACACTGGCTATCAATGTTATCATTGCTTTGATTTCACCGTTAATTGAATGACCAACTCATTCTTTTATCCATCTGTCAAGGGCTAATGGTAACCCCGGTTCTAGACATAACTCCGCACGTCGTCGCAGCCCGTGCCTAGGAATTTTCGCAACTACCCAGAGTACTAGCACGTCGTCGCAGCCCGTGCTTGGGAATTTTCGCAACTACCCAACGTACTCTTGTTTTGAGCATGCTAGAACCTTCAACAACGATGAAGTCTCAGCCTCCTAGTCATCCTCCTCGACGACTATTCTCATACTAGCTCAAGCGCCTCTCGAGCCATCCATTATCACCCAACTCGCATCGCATCATCGAGTCATCAACCTGCTTGGAATGATCCCGCCTGGATTAAACCAAGACTATCTCGCATCATACTTTACTTCATCGCATCTTAGCAAAGTCCATCTCAACATCATGCTTCGCCTCAACACATCATGGCAAAGTCCAACTCTCGTCATGCTTTGCTTCCTCTAATCATAGCAAAGTCCATCATCATCGAATCCATCCATATGAGCTTCATCATCCGCTCCATATGCCACAAGCAGCTTTCACCATTCAAGAGCCCTTCCACTTAGCTTTTGAATCATCTTCAACCATCTTGTTCCAAATCAACTACTAGCTAACTTGAAACCATCAAATCAATCATCAATACAAACAATCAAACATTCAAACAAGATCTAACAACCAATATTAACTATAATGGCAATTTCGTAATTAAAGTGTCTAAATCTAACAAGCATGAATAATAGGCAAATGTCTCTACAATTCAATGAATAAATTTGTATAGGTTCACATGTAGTAAAAAGGGTATTCAAAACTTCATAGATGATGGATCTACATGCAGACTTAAGGAAAATGCGAGAAATCACTATCTACAACACTCCAACAAACCGCCAAACCAATATACTCCTTTGGGTCCGCGTGAGAGATAACCACCACTCACCGAATCACCTAAACACCTCAAAAGATAACAACTTCAAATCTGGACAGCAAGGATTCAAGCTTGATTCGTCGAAATCCCGCTTGAAACGATGAAATCTAGCTTCGTTGGATGAAGATCTTCAACTTTGGCTCTTGGATCTTCAATCTTGATCTTCGATCTTGGATGGATGTTAGCACTAGATCAAAGTGGAGAAAAGAAGTGAAGAAACGTTGTAGTCGAGCTCTCAAAATGGCAGCACTTCGTCGCTTCAAAATCCGATGCCAAAAAGTGAGCCAAACCCCTCTATTTATAGGATGAATATCCCATGAGTCGTCCGCCCCTTAAGTCGGTCACGACTTATCCCATGAGTCATCCACGACTCAACAAATGCTACGACCTACGACTCATCACCTTAACTGTATACGACCTAACCCCTAGCCGACTCAACAGAGACACCGACCCATCTTACTGCCGACCTAACACAATCAATACGCTAACCCCTAACTCGTTAAGTCGGTAAGTCGTCCCAAACGACCTAAACTTAACTCGGCATAGCCGACCTATCATTCATATGACCCAACTATACTTAAGCCATAACTCGTCTACGACTCAACTACACACCCTACCACCATAAGTCGTATATGACTTAAGCCTTAGGCCAAAATCCCACCGACCTAACTATCTAACGGCCTTACCTATAACTCGACATAGCCGACCTAAGCTATGCACTGAGTCGCCCAAACGACTTATCATCATGCCGACCTAACGCTATACGACCTAAGCTATCACACGGCTTATCAACTTAGGCCGATAACCCTTAAGTCAGCAACCACCATAAACACCTTAAGTCGCTAACCAGCCTAAGTCGCTTATCTATAGGTCGCTAACTATATCCACTAACCCGCTAACTCGTTATCCCTGCTAACTCGCTAGCTATGCTAACTCGCTAGCTATGCTAACTCGCTAGCTATGCTAACTCGCTAACTCGCTAGCCTTACTAACTCACTAACTCGCTAGCCTTACTAACTCGGCAACTTCCTTAGGTCGTCTACCTTATAGGTCGTCTACGACTTAAGACTCGAACTCCCTAACTCGTTAACGACCTAATATACCAACCCTTAACTCGCCAACTACCTTAACTCGTAACTCTTAGGTCGGTCATTACTCTTAACCCGTTAGTTCCTCCAATCCAATCCTAACTTTCACACGACCTAAGTCACCTACGAGTTAATCCCTTTACGAGCTATCTCTTGAAAACTTAGAAAAGAATAATGACCTAAAAATTCTATGATTTATCGACACGTAAAATACGGGTCGTTACATTCTCTCCCCCTTAGGAATTTCGCCCCCGAAATTCCAAGCAAACAACAGCAACCAAAACTATTCTGCATGCCTACCATCCATAGCAATGAACAAACCATGCATCCAATTTCTAGCCTAGCATGCAGAATTCTAAGATTAGATCAAGATGCAAATTCATGAGATGTCACGACACCTTAGGGCCATACCTTGAATAGTTCAGGATGAGCTGCCTTCATCCTCTCTTCCTCCTCCCACGTACAGTCGTTAACATCATCACTCCATTGTATCTTGAGCAACGTAATCGTCTTCCTCCTAAGCTGTTTCGTGTCGGTTTCAACAACACGAAGCGGCTTACGAGGTCTCGTAATCACTGGATCAACCTCCAAATCTTCACAGCTATCAGCAGAAACCACTGTATTCGAGTCATGCACATACTTCCGTAGATAAGATACATGAAAAACATTGTGCACACCCGCCATCTTTTCCGGTAACTCCAATCTATAGGCGAGCTTTCCAATTCGCTCGATAATCGGGAATGGTCCCACAAATCTCGGAGTTAACTTTCCTTTCTTTCCGAATCGAATAACATTCTTCAGTGGAGAAATCTTCACAAACACCACATCTCCTACGTCGAATTCCAAACCCTTACGACGCTTGTCAGCATAACTTTTCTGACGATCTTGGGCTGCCTTCATTCGTCGCCGAATGATCTCTATACAATCCGTAGTTTGTCGAATCATCTCTGGCCCAAGTATCAACTTTTCTCCATTTTCCAACCAACATGTCGGAGAGTTACACGGTCTTCCATACAGTGCCTCATATGGTGCCATACCAATACTTGTCTGATAACTGTTATTATATGCAAATTCCACCAAATGAAGGTGATCTTCACATGATCCTCTGAAATCCAAAACACATGCTCTGAGAAGATCTTCCAAAACTCGATTGACTCTCTCAGTCTGACCATCTGTTTGGGGGTGATAAGCTGTACTCAAGCACAACTCAGTTCCCAAAACTTCCTGGAAGCTCTTCCAAAATCCACTAGTGAACAATGGGTCTCGATCGCTCATTATACTTTTCAGAACACCATGGAATCGAACTATCCACCTAACATACAACTCAGCCAACTTCGACGCAGTCCTAGTTGATCGAACATGAATGAATCTTGCACTCTTAGTCAAACGATCTACGATGACCCAAATCCCTTCATTTCCTGCCCTGGTTCTAGGTAGACCATCGATAAAATCCATCGATATCTGCTCCCACTTCCATGTAGGAACTTCTAATGGATGAAGCAATCCACTTGGCTTCTTCTGTTCAGCTTTTACCAACTGACAGTTCATACATTTGGAAATAAAATTTCCAACATCCTTCTTCATACCTTCCCAGTAATAGGTTCTCTTCATATCCCGATACATCTTATTTCCACCTGGACGAATTGTCAACTTCGAGTGATGACTTTCGTTCAGAACTTCATCTCTCAATTCATCGATATCGGGAACAACTAGTCGTCCTTGCTTCCGAAGCCAACCCTCTCGATCGACCTCGAATCCTTTATCCTTCTCTGGTTCCAATCCAGATTCCAAATCACGGATAATCTTGACAAGCTTATCGTCTCGCTTCTGGATCTCGCCAATTCTTTCCACAAGAGTGGGTCTTATCGATAAGTTTGCCAACATCTCAGGTTCCAATTCACATCTAGGCTTGAAGTCAAATCCAGCTAAAAACTCGAGACTCTTCCATTCAGAAAACATGGCTCCCAATCCCGCATGTCTTCGACTTAACGCATCAGCTACTGCGTTACCTTTTCCCGGAGTATAAGCTATATCAAAATCATATGATGCTAAAAACTCTAGCCATCGTTGCTGCCGAAGATTCAAATCCTTTTGGGAGAACAGATACTTCAACGACTTATGATCCGTAAACAACTCGAATCGAACTCCCAATAGATAATGCCTCCACATCTTCAGAGCAAAAACAATCGCCGCTAACTCCAAATCATGAGTCGGGTAATTCCTTTCATGCGGCTTCAGTTGTCGACTTGCATACACAACAACTTTATCCTTTTGCATTAGCACTGCTCCAAGTCCAGTACCACATGCAACGGTGTAAACCACCATCTCATCATTCCCACTTGGAATAGTCAAAACAGGAGTACTTGTCAGTCGCTCTTTCAGGATTACGAAAGCTTGCTCACACTTATCATCCCATCTGAACACTTGGTTCTTTTTCGTCAATCCTGTTAACGGTGCAGCTATCTTGGAAAAGTACTTGATAAACCGACGATAATATCCAGCCAATCCAAGAAAACTTCTCACATCAGATGCATTCTTAGGTCTAACCCAATCGTGGATTGCTGCCACCTTAGCGGGATCAACCGCTATTCCATTTCCAGAAATAACATGGCCTAAGAACCTCACTTCACTCTTCCAGAAGCGACACTTCGAAAACTTAGCCTTCAGCTGATGTTTCCGCAAGATTTCCAAAACAATACGCAAGTGCGTCTTGTGCTCTTCCTCAGTTCTGGAATAAATCAGAATATCATCCACGAACACAAGTACGAACTTGTTCAACTGATCTCTGAATACTCTATTCATAAGATCCACAAAATATGCTGGTGCATTGGTCAATCCGAACGGCATTACCAGCCACTCATAAAAACCGGATGGTGTCCTGAAAGCAGTCTTCGGCACACTATCCTTCGCCACTCTCAATTGGTGAAATCCCGTTGCCAAATCCATCTGAGAAAACACCTTCGCCTCGTGGAGCTGATCAAACAAGTCATCTATTCTCGGCAATGGATACTTGTTCTTCTTAGTTACCTTATTCAGCTCACGATAATCGACACACAACCTCAACGATCCATCCGCTTTGGTTGCGAATACAACTGGTGCACCCCATTCGGACGCACTACGCCGAATGAATCCTTTCCGTAAAAGGTCATCAACCTGCACCTTCAGCTCTTGTTGTTCTCTAGGCGTCATCCGTCTAAGAGGCATCACAACAGGTTTGGCTCCCTCAACTAGATCGATACGAAACTCGATCTCTCTATGCGGCGATAACCCTTTGACTTCCTCAAAGACATCCTCAAATCCATTCGCGATTGGCACCGATGACAGTCCATCCCGTGGAACAACTAGCGAATACATGAAGCTCATGAAGACGCCTTCCTCATGCTTACATCGTATCACAACCTTTCGCCCCTTCACATTCTCGACTGTCACCTCCAATCTCTCACAATCAACCTTTGCTGCATACTTCCTAAGCCAGTCCATACCCAAAAAATTCCGAACCCCGCAAAGTTCAGAACAAAACAATCACAAACAAAAGAGCAATCATGACTCGATACAACTAGACCACGGCATATCATACACAAACAAGACGAACCCCCAACTGGATTAGTCACTACCAAAGGTCTATCAACAATATCCGGTTTCAAATCCAACCGGTCTACCAACTCATTACAAACAAAGGAATGCGATGCTCCAGTATCAAACAACACTCTAACTGGAACACCACAAATGGAAAGAGTACCTTGAACCACCACACTCTTCCCCTTCTCTTCAGCGGTAGGAGCTTTCGAAGATGATGGAACAGCCCCCAAAGCATAAGCTTTCACAATCTGCCCGTCCTTCTGTGGTTCCGGACAATCCTTCCTGAAATGCCCTGGCTTGTTGCAGTTGTGGCATTTCGTCGGCGCTTTCGGATTCTTGCAATCCCTGGAGAGATGGCCCTTTTGCTGACAGTTATAGCAGGTCACTTCGCCCTTCAGTTTCTTCTGGCCATTCTTACCCTTCTGCTGTTGCTGTTTCCTCTTCTTGTTTCCACCCTGCTGCGGTTTGGACTCTTCCTTGGTCACAGCAACAACAGACTCTTCCTTAGGAAACAAACTCTCATGTCTAGAGCTTTCTCCACAAGCTTCTCAAATGGATCGTCCAGATGATCCACCAACTGTCTCTCAAGATAATAGTCCAAGCCTGTCACAAACTTCTCATTCTTCTGGTAGGGAGATTCAACATACGACCGAGCATACTTGGACAAAGCTTCAAACTCCGAAACGTACTCAAGAACTGGTCTCCCACCTTGCTTGAGCTCCACAAACTTCTTAAACAGAACAGATTTCTGAGCTGTAGAAATGAACTTCGCTTCAAATCTGACTTGGAATTGCTCCCAAGTAATCTCTTCCTCTGGAGTATCAATGGTGATAGAATTCCACCAATCCGAAGCTTTCCCTTGAAGCTGTCTTGATGCAAGCTTCCTCTTAGTTGCATCCTCAATCCCCAAATCACCAAAGATCCTTCTACAAGCATCAATCCATCTCTGTACTTCAATGGTTGATTCTGTCCCCAAGAAAACCTTCCCTCCAAGAGCAGTGTAGTCCTTACACAACTTAGCAAAATCCACTGATCTTGGAGCTTGAACTTGAACTCCAACATCTGCTGACGGTCCTGAAGTTGGTATCCTTCTCATGATCGAAGTCATCATAGCTTCGAACATTGCAGCATAGTCAGTAGCTCCCCCAACAGCACGGCTTTCCCTAGCAGCTTGTCTCTCTCTTCGACTCATCCTTAATATATACAAAAAGGAATGATTTAGAACACCTTGATAAACAACTACATAAGGAGTTCAAATCCTTCTAAACTACTGTATTATATATAGTAATCATCCATCAAAATTACAATTACGTCTCTCATACGTAGTTACGCCAGCGAGCGTTGGCTAAAATCGATTAACCAAAGCTCTGATACCAAATGTGACGACCGCCCATGACTCCCGTACCAAATAAGGAAATAGTGCGCTGAAAAGTGTGCCAGGCAGCCATGGGTGACCATCAAGGGTAGAAATAAACATCGCAGAATTTATCGTACAACTCACAGCGCATGGATAAAATACAATAGAGAAATATTAATATAGTGAAGCTCCACAGAACAGAACATCATCATATAAGCATCATAATAGTTTTATACATAGGTCCAAATCATCAATACAAGAAACCTCACTACATAGCACTCAGAGTAACAACAAACAGCGGAATATCCAGTACATATTATTAAGAAAATAATACGCAAGCCTCCTGCTCGTCCTCGTCATCAGCGTCGTCAATCACTAAGATCCGCACCTTCCACCTGTCACTTAGTCTGCCCATCCCAAATATGGATGAACAGCCCAAGGTAATAAGAGGAGACATAAAACCTTGAGTCAGACAACAGTCTTAGTGAGCGGTAAATCAACTATCAAACATACCAAAAGAGCATAAAGGATAAAAGGAATAGGAACCCAACCATCCCACTCCACCTCTTTCTACAGTGATAGCCCCCAGACTCATACTAAGGAGAAGCAAGCATAGCAAACAGATAACTAGAGTAAAGCAATAACCACTCGAGTCAAGGTCGATGTTTTCCAAATACAAACCCCCAAGGCCTAAACCAAGATCAGATAAGCACCCAGAAAACACTGTTCTTGAGATCGAATGATGGTACCACCAAACATCCATGACACTGGCTATCACTGTTATCATTGCTTTGATTTCACCGTTAATTGAATGACCAACTCATTCTTTTATCCATCTGTCAAGGGCTAATGGTAACCCCGGTTCTAGACATAACTCCGCACGTCGTCGCAGCCCGTGCCTAGGAATTTTCGCAACTACCTAGAGTACTAGCACGTCGTCGCAGCCCGTGCTTGGGAATTTTCGCAACTACCCAACGTACTCTTGTTTTGAGCATGCTAGAACCTTCAACAACGATGAATTCTCAGCCTCCTAGTCATCCTCCTCGACGACTATTCTCATACTAGGTCAAGCGCCTGTCGAGCCATCCATTATCACCCAACTCGCATCGCATCATCGAGTCATCAACCTGCTTGGAATGATCCCGCCTGGATTAAACCAAGACTATCTCGCATCATACTTTGCTTCATCGCATCTTAGCAAAGTCCATCTCAACATCATGCTTCGCCTCAACACATCATGGCAAAGTCCAACTCTCGTCATGCTTTGCTTCCTCTAATCATAGCAAAGTCCATCATCATCGAATTCATCCATATGAGCTTCATCATCCGCTCCATATGCCACAAGCAGCTTTCACCATTCAAGAGCCCTTCCACTTAGCTTTTGAATCATCTTCAACCATCTTGTTCCAAATCGACTACTAGCTAACTTGAAACCATCAAATCAATCATCAATACAAACAATCAAACATTCAAACAAGATCTAACAACCAATATTAACTATAATGGCAATTTCGTAATTAAAGTGTCTAAATCTAACAAGCATGAATAATAGGCAAATGTCTCTACAATTCAATGAATAAATTTGTATAGGTTCACATGTAGTAAAAAGGGTATTCAAAACTTCATAGATGATGGATCTACATGCAGACTTAAGGAAAATGCGAGAAATCACTATCTACAACACTCCAACAAACCACCAAACCAATATACTCCTTTGGGTCCGCGTGAGAGATAACCACCACTCACCGAATCACCTAAACACCTCAAAAGATAACCACTTCAAATCTGGACAGCAAGGATTCAAGCTTGATTCGTCGAAATCCCGCTTGAAACGATGAAATCTAGCCTCGTTGGATGAAGATCTTCAACTTTGGCTCTTGGATCTTCAATCTTGATCTTCGATCTTGGATGGATGTTAGCATTAGATCAAAGTGGAGAAAAGAAGTGAAGAAACGTTGTAGTCGAGCTCTCAAAATGGCAGCACTTCGTCGCTTCAAAATCCGGTGCCAAAAAGTGAGCCAAACCCCTCTATTTATAGGCTGAATATCCCATGAGTCGTCCGCCCCTTAAGTCGGTCACGACTTATCCCATGAGTCATCCACGACTCAACAAATGCTACGACCTACGACTCATCACCTTAACTCGTATACGACCTAGCCCCTAGCCGACTCAACAGAGACACCGACCCATCTTACTGCCGACCTAACACAATCAATACGCTAACCCCTAACTCGTTAAGTCGGTAAGTCGTCCCAAACAACCTAAACTTAACTCGGCATAGCCGACCTATCATTCATACGACCCAACTACACTTAAGCCATAACTCGTCTACGACTCAATTACACACACTTAACTCGGCATAGCCGACCTATCATTCATACGACCCAACTACACTTAAGCCATAACTCGTCTACGACTCAACTACACACCCTACCACCATAAGTCGTATATGACTTAAGCCTTAGGCCAAAATCCCACCGACCTAACTATCTAACGGCCTTACCTATAACTCGACATAGCCGACCTAAGCTATGCACTGAGTCGCCCAAACGACTTATCATCATGCCGACCTAACACTATACGACCTAAGCTATCACACGGCTTATCACCTTAGGCCGATAACCCTTAAGTCAGCAACCACCATAAACACCTTAAGTCGCTAACCAGCCTAAGTCGCTTATCTATAGGTCGCTAACTATATCCACTAACCCGCTAACTCGTTATCCCTGCTAACTCGCTAGTTATGCTAACTCGCTAACTCGCTAGCTATGCTAACTCGCTAACTCGCTAGCCTTACTAACTCACTAACTCGCTAGCCTTACTAACTCGGCAACTTCCTTAGGTCGTCTACCTTATAGGTCGTCTACGACTTAAGACTCGAACTCCCTAACTCGTTAACGACCTAATATACCAACCCTTAACTCGCCAACTATCTTAACTCGTAACTCTTAGGTCGGTCATTACTCTTAACCCGTTAGTTCCTCCAATCCAATCCTAACTTTCACATGACCTAAGTCACCTACGAGTTAATCCCTTTACGAGCTATCTCTTGACAACTTAGAAAAGAATAACGACCTAAAAATTCTATGATTTATCGACACGTAAAATACGGGTCGTTACACTTTCCGAATCTTCGAGAAGATTCTTGTGATATTGATTATCACTTATTGATTGATCTTCTGTTGATCATTATTTACATACTTATAGTGGTATGTCATTATGGATATTTTATGTTTATGCCATATCTTTTATGTTATATCATGTCATCTGATATTTATAGCTAGACTGACCCGTTTATTATTTTCTTAAATAATACTCGGGTCAGACCGAGATGTTACAGGTGCTTCTGCTTGACTTCTTCCCAGGGATTCATCACTCTGACTTTTGGCTAACTGTTTAGATTAGCAGTTTTGTTGTATACACTTGAGATATAGACTCATAGTTGTATTCTTTTGTATAGCACGTGTTGCTATTCTTTTGTATTATCGTGGATCTTACGGACCACTACTCTGATGTACACTTTCATGTGTTAGTATATATTCATATCTTCTTCCGCCTTTGTGATATGGATATCTGTGACTGATTTGTGTTATGATTATTTCTATGTTTGTTTTCGAAGATTATTTATAGCCACCGTGTGATAAGCAATTACATGGATGGTCACTCCTCAACAGCCTTATTCTCCATGCTAGTTGACAGCACTACACCGTAGTGTTCTTGGCTAGTGTGGGTATAGAGGTGGGGCGTCACATTACCAGTTTAACCAAATTACTATTATTATTTTAAATAATTTATCAGAGTGCTTCTACAAATTTCAAAACAGAACATAAAAGGAAAACAAGGGGTTTCTCACCAAAATCGAGCTGCGACCTTGCCCTCGAAAATCCAAGCCCTACACTCGATTCGCTGCAGCTCATCTGCCCCTATCACGATCGCGTCTCCATAACCCTCTCGAAAATTGATGAAAGCCACTGTACCACCCACTCTAACCCACGATGAGCTCGAGCTTCCCAAATCGCCGACCCTCTTACGCGTGAAACCAAGATCGAAGAACCGCGAGCCCTAAACTCAACCGTACTCGAGTCAAACTCGATCTTGCCTACTCGAACGCGACATCAAAAAAAATCCACAGTATTTTCTTCTTTCTTATCTTAGTTGACGCAGTGATGCTCTTCTATGAGGGATCAATTTGAGTTTCCTTCTATTTAAATGTTGAAGACGAAAGGGACGAGAGAGAGGGGGGCGCGACGCCATTTCTAATTCGATTTTTTTTTTATAAACGTTCGATTTCCTGTTGAAGGTTAGAGAGAGATAGGGGATAATGTATAGGGTTGGAGAAGCTTCCTGAGAACGATTGTGGGAAAAAATATCTTTGACTACTTACTATATTATATTACAAAACTCCCAAAATGTCTCGTTAATTGCCATTTAAAATTTCGAACTCCCCTTAAGGAATGCCGCTAGGCGATTATACGGTTTTACCCGCGTTCCGAACACAATGGAACGTGTTTCAGGGGTCAATTTAATCGTATGTGGAAGTTAGCTTTATAAATCAATTTAAAATATTAAATTGTCGATTTTAATTTCAATGCGTTTCTCACCCGTACGAGCAAACGGTAAATCCAAATGCTATAAAAATTGAACTCCGATAATAACTAACTATTACGGATCTAATGGAACTGGTTTCATCGGATTCCCAGACTATGCCTCGGAAGGCTATCTTTAAATTCAATTTAAACGATATATTTTTCAAAATTGAACATATCACCTTTAAATTAAATTTCAACCCTTCTATTATCTTCAGAATCATCCTTATAAATTTTATAAGCCTTCAAATTATTTTAAACAGGCTTCGAAATCCCAGATTCAACAATTTACCCAATTTCAATTATTAAATTCATTTCTTAAACCATATAATTCAAGGATTTAATTATCAAGTAAATATTGATATCTTGAATTCAAGTTAAAATTAACTTTTAAATATTTTAAAATCAATTAACAATTCCATTTTAAATTGTTGGAAAATTCTGGGTCGTCACATTCCTCCCCCCTTAAAAGAATTTCGTTCCTGAAATTACTAGTTAGGATGAATGGGACCATACCCGTTTACTTTTCCCAAAACTCTCAATTCAACATCCTACCAACTATCTTTTATTAAAGACCCACTATCACCTAAATCAACTTCCCAAAACCCTCTATAGTATCAAACAACACCCCTTTGCTCAATCGTCTAAATTTCAATTTAAAAGCAACTTCGGAATTATCAAAATTTTCTCAAAATTTTTCTAACTCCCTAATTCTCGAAATTTTTTGCTAGCGTCTCCTTTGCGCGGCTAGCTCGGTACAACTACAAAAGGCATCTACGGGCTCCCAAATTCCAAAGGAAAACAAAAGCCAAGTGGCTACATCAAAAACCCAATCCAATTTCATACAGAAATTAAAATACATACCTTTTTGTTGGGCAATACAAATTTATCCTTTGGAATCAAATCCAATTCCTTTTTCCTTTAATACCTGCATATCTTGTTTGGCAACAAAATTTAATCGAAACTTTACAAATCAGTTTATACATTCTCTTATATAGGTTTCATATTTACTCCTATTCAAATTCGTTTTTCCCGTTTTAATATGAATTCAACTTATCTCAATTTTGGATATTAAATTTTTATTTTCCATTTATACTGAGTCTTATTAGTTCCATCTACTAATCTATTTCAGTTTCATATTTAAAATCGTTTAATTGCTTAACAAAAATTTTCAAAATTTTTCTAACTCTCAAAATTTTCGAAATTTTTTGGCAGAGTCTCCTTTGTACGAAAGAGCTTTTGCAATTTGACAAGAGATATAAATATGTATACATCAACCCACACGGTCGGAAAAAGCAAAAACAGTTCATATTTCCTATTTTTATTGCGTAGGCGTACCTTTATTTAGCATTTAAAGCAAGCAGCTTATTTATTTTGCGAATAGCGCAACCAAATCCAACCAAACGGCCTTCAGGTACCTGTACTCACTCAACTTAAACATATAAGCACTATATATATAAAGTTTATAACATTTCTCTTACTTAAACAACTATACACTTCAATTCTAAAAGAAATGCATTCAAAATAACTTCCATGAGCAATTTATATATCTCAAACCTAATTCAATTGCTTTCAACCAATTTATAAACCATTTCATTCAATTTCCGTGGTTTGCAACTCAATTTTTTACATTCCATTGATTTTAATCCAAACAAGCTTATATTCACTTCAAATGACTCAGAATCAATTTTATTTAATCTCCATTAACTCATAGCATTTTAATTACTTTTAATTTAGGCCGAACGACAACCAATTTTATGCAGTTTTGTCCATATTCGTTTAAGTGGGTAGCTATTCCAGTTTATAACTACTTTAAATAAATTTTCAACTCATTCCATATTTCTTCCATTTTATTTCTGATTTATTAACCAACCATTTATTTAGCTCGACGCATTCCATTGTTATATACTTCTAGCCATTCCCAAATTAATTCAATCCAAGCTTTTATTTAATGGGCTTTCACTTTTATTCGAAGCCAAGCTTCCATAAATTTTAAACTTAAGTTAATTTACTTTAATTTATTCCAACATCAAACTTAAGTTTACTTCTATTTGATTCTCATTTAATCAACTTTCATTATATTTAGTTAGCCCATCAATTTTAAATTTTAATTTCAAATTCATCTTATCAATTTATCAAAATAATATTCAAGCACAACTTAACTCATTTACACTTCAAATTAATATGCCATCGAATTTAAGTTCAGTCTGATAATCTAATTCCAATCACAACTTTGGTTTAATTTCTTATTCTATCAGACTTCATCCATTTATTATTTAACTCAATTAACCCATTTAAAATTTTTCATTTATTTACTGAATTCATTATCGAGTTTATTTTATTAATTCAAAGCCATTCTCGAACTATTTCTACTCATCTGGATTTTATTTGCAACTCAAACCATTTCTATTATAATTCTCTTCCATTATATCCAATGTACTTACAAATTTCATTAAATATTATTCAAATCACACTTGAATTTTATTTGTAATTCAAACCATCTCATTTTCAATCTAACTCTATTTTATTTTTATTTTACAACATCACCTCTTATTTATTTCATTATCAAATCCAAGTCGAATTCCATTTACAATTTGAATTCATTGTCAAATTCCATTATTAACTTACCATTTATTTTATTTCCCCAAGTTAAATTTTATTTATATACTCAATCAAATAATTATTTAACCAATTAGCTTATTTCCAACTTCTAAATCAATATTCGATTTTAATTACAAAATCACTTCATTAAAATTCCCGAGTTTCAATTTTATTTTAAAATTTCAGTTTGGGTTTCCCTCAATTTTCCAAAATTCCAACATCTTTATATAAAATAAATTTAGAAATGCTTTTAAATTCACATCATACTTAATAAAATAGCCCTTTATAAAAATAATTCTTATAACTCGATGTTTCAACCAGTCCATCCTTGTTCTCAGAGAAATTCAGTCATACGTTGATCAGGCGTAGAACTGAAAATCTATAAGTACTTGGTAAACCCATTTTCAACATCCAGTGAAAATACTTGGAAAACAATTTTTATTGCAAATATAGAAAACTGTTTTGGAAAATAGAGGAAATATCTTTGGTGTGAATGCT
This sequence comes from Allium cepa, assembly GCA_030765085.1. Classification (NCBI taxonomy): domain Eukaryota; kingdom Viridiplantae; phylum Streptophyta; class Magnoliopsida; order Asparagales; family Amaryllidaceae; genus Allium; species Allium cepa. Next base: position 761,095,632 of record CM060941.1, on the reverse strand, counting down.
CTGGAAATCATCACCCCCATCTATGGTCACAGTTACATTCCACGGTTACGTTGCCATCATAGCAAAAGTCCATGTAACTGTAGGCTCTTCGCGGCCTCTTGATTACGCCATGGATCCCACACAACAGATCACAGTTACATCCAAGGTTACGTTACTGTCACAGCAAAAGTCCATGTAACTGCAGGCTCTCAGCGGCCTTTGATTTTCACTGTCGAAATGAAACCTCTTCACTCCTACATAGGTCGCAGTCTGCCGATATAAAATCAAACGCAGACCGTTGGCTCTCAGCGGCACACACGACTTCCATTATGTTCTACCATAGGTCGTAGTCTACCGATATAAAATCAAACGCAGACTGTTGGCTCTCAGCGGCACACACGACTTCCGTTATGGTATACACTACTCATAATCCTCAGGAACTAGTTTTGTCCGGACTCCTCACATGATCAACTTTAGAACCCCCCCGGGGCTCAAGGCAACACCACCCGGTGGCACTCCTTAGAAGTTCATTTCAAGGGAGCGTCTTTTTTCCCTGAGCCATCATCAAAACATTTCATGCTATACACATATAGTATCTTCAAATCATACGCCTAGTATGATATCATACAAAGCTCCTTTATACAAAATCGACTATCCCAAAAGCGATAATTCTCAAACTAGGCTTTCCAAATTCTCATATTCATTTTACCCAAAAATCAAAAGCCCTTTCCAAATCCAAAGGTTCTCAAAACCTTTCCCAAAATCCTCATAAGATCCTTTATATATATTCAGATATATGAAATTTAAAAAACTTGGATCATTTCAATCTCGTATAAAATTCCTTTATACTTCAAACATTACAAAACATTTTTCTTCCAGCAATAAAATCAACAAGGGAAGATTTATCTTATATTACAAAGATATACAACTTTGTTTATTCAAAACCAAATATCCCAATTTGATTACTCTTTTCAGTATCAATTCCATCCAAATCCGTACGATGTACACATATCATCCGTACGCTACACAAATCTGATCGCTCACCCGATCACACAATTTCATTTCTGAACTAGTATCATCCACCCGACTTTCTAGTGCGGATACAGATCTGGTTTCTTTATCAGAAACCGTCATTCTCCTTGCATAGTCATAACTATGATAGAGAACTTCCAGAATCAACCAACAATCCAGGTTCGCCGTCGAAAATCGAGTGAAAAATCCCACTCGGATCGATATATCTATCTCGAAATTCTATGCTCGAATCTGGATCAAATCGTTATGCGAATAGAATAATATATGTACATCCTACGTAATTATCTTCATTGATTATTAACTAAATCAATTTCCTTAATTCTCATTTGGATTATCACCTCAATCCTTACCTCGGTTGGGAATTTAATCAATAACAGTTTGAACTCTGACCAGTTTAGAAAAGAGCTTAAATTTTTTTTAGAAAAATAGATAAGTAGTTGAAAAATAATTATTAGTTTGCAAAATAACTGTAAAATAGTTGACTATTTGTAAAATGGTTGGAAAATAATTAAATAGTTATAGAAATCTTAGATAATTGCAAATAGTTGTAAATTAGTAATTAATTTGTAACATAGTTAAAATATAGTAATGAGTTTAGAAAATAGTTAAAAAATGATTAAATAGCTCCAAAATAATTGTAAAACAAGTATAAGATAATTTGGCTTTAAGAAAGAAAGGTTATATAGCTTGGAAAAATAAGTTTATATCAAAAAAAATTGCATTAAAAATAGTCCAGAGTCAAAATTGTTCACTTCCCCCAACAATTCAATTTAAATTTCCACTCCCATTTAAATTGACCCGATTCCAATAACTCCAATTTCCATTGGACTTAATTCATTCCCAACTCAATTGAATTAATTTCCAATTTCTTTCCAACTTCAAATCAGATTCCATTTGATCTTAAACCAATTCCACTTTAATTTTAATTTGAAATTATTCACATAAATCTGGACTAATATCAATTGAACTCTCTTCAAGTTCAATACCCTTTTCAAGTTAATCCAATACAAATTTCCCATTTGAATTTTAAACTTGTACAACTTTAATTATAATTCAAAATTTTCAACTTCAATTTATAATCAATTACATTTACGTTTTCCTTTTAACTTGGAGTTATACATTTTATTTATCCAATATTTTTTTTTTTATTATTCCATAAACATTTTAAATCAAGATCCCAGAGTTTAAACAAATTTCCAAAATTTCAATATTACCCTAGAATTCAACTATATCCAAAATTCTTTGGCAAACTCAATTATCCCTTTGAATTTCAAACCAAACTCAGTTCACAAACAATTCCAATTTAAAATAATTTGGTAGCAATTTCTCTTCTAGCAACTGTGATGTCCCGGAAATTTAGGCAATATTTATTTAATAATTTCATTTATAATTATTTTAAAATGTGAAATATTGATTTAATAATCTAATTCAAACATAATTTTCTTCTGAAAATTTATAATTATTTAGTTTGGATAAATGATATTCTTTTCAAAATTTATAATAATAATAATTGAATTTGAGAATCTTATTGTTTTAAAATGTTAAAAATATTTAAATGGTAAAATTTTCTTTCTAAGCCGATTTAAAAATATTTTATTTATAATGTATATATATGTATACATTGTAAATAGGAGTTTTGATTTTTAATTTTTAATTTAAATTTAATAAAGGATATTTTCAAATTTATAATATATATAGGTGTATAATTTATGAATTGATTAAATTAAATTGAAATTAGTATTGGAACTTTGCATAAGTCAATTTATAAATCTATCTTATATTTTCAAAAAGAAATTAAAGTAAATATTTTGTTATAAATATATAATAGTTAAAAATTGTATTTTATAATAAAAGTTCATTTTGTTTTATCTTAAAATTGTTTTGAAATAAACTTAGTTTATTTATATTAGAGTATAATATTTTGGTTTGAAAACTTTGGAATAAAATTCAACATTCCTTTTTCTTGTAAAATTTTCTCTTTTGAAAATTAGCTTTAGAAATAAATTTTTTTAAAATATTCAAGCAAACATTAAAATGTGTAAAGGTAATTCATTTGTAATCATTTAAAGAATAAATATAAATGAAACATATAAAACATCTTAAATTAAATTAGAAATGATTTTATCTTAAATTAAAACATTTGTAAACAAAGAAATTTATCTTTATATTTAAAATCAAACATGTGTTAAGCATTCATATTCTAAAGTGGACACTTGTAATTAATCTTCACACCTAAGTAACAAGTGGCAATACTAAATCAATATTGAATTAATTATTTTAGATAAGAACTTAACAAATCTTTTTATTTCAAACTTTATCTCCTATGGAAAATCTAAAATCAGATTTAAGAAACTGAAAATCCAATTTCACTCTAAAATCTACAACCCAAACTCAATCAATATTCTTCAAATATCAAAACTGTATAACATCTGCAAACAAAATTTTAAAACTTGCAAAAGAAAACCCATTTGCAAATTCTATTTAACCTGCAAAACAGAATTCAATCTGCAACCTGTAAAAATCAATCTCAACTTCAACTCTAATTCAAGCAAATTGAAGATGGGTCGACATGCAGTTTCAAAAGCCTGCAAGCAACATGTTATAATCAACTTCAACTAGCAAGCTCAGATTCAACATCAACAAAGTAAATCATGAGGAGCAAGCAGAATCAATAATTCAAATGAAATTCAGGCTCCTGGAAATAAACTTGCACCTGGATTGTTCTCTGCTCTTCTATCAAAAGGTGAGTAAATCTCTGTTTAAAAATAGTTTCTACTTTTAAAACCAAGCTAACAAGATTTGCAGAACTTAGAGTTTAATTCAAAATGCCTTTTCAAATAAGAAAATTAAAACAGTGATAAATAAAAAAAAATAACAACTGCACTGTTCTTTCATTTTAGTAAGCAACATCACTATTTATAGGTTGTTTTAAATTATCTGTGCATGAGATCTAATTGAATTGAGTAAGCTTGTTTGACTATTGTGTGATGATGCTCTGTGTGCTTTATTGAATATGCAGATAAGTGTGATGCAAATATTTTTAACAGTCCTTCTTCTGTGCTTACTAGAATTTTAAAAACAAATCCACTTCCATATGTCTGAAACTTAGTTTGAGACTATTATGTGAACAAATTGTGTTTGTTTAGCATATATTAGGTTTGTAAATTTTAAGTTATTTAAATTCAATCTGCTACTTTTGAAAAATCAATTATGACTGATATTATTCTCAAAGGTAAGATTGTCAACATCTTAAATTATTCAAACAAGTTTAAAACTTGAATGCATGTTTAAAAAACATGAATATTAAAACAAGTATCACATTTTTAAATTGTCTATAGGGTTAGCATGTAGGGATTGTGCAGAATTGGGTATTTTGGGATTTTGGGAGTATCAAATCATATAATAGACTTTGGAATATGGAATTATGCCTGAAGGTGGGGTGTTGACTGGGAAGTGAGGGAAAAATTCCAGGTAGTTGATCAGAGGTGGGTAGCGTCGGAAATGGTTGTTTACAGGTTTCTATCCCTTGTATCTACGGAAGGAGATTTTGTAGGTTTTTATTTCCTTTGTCTCACCGAGCGTTGCCATATTTTGGGATTGGGAAGAGGAACCATATGTGAAGCAATGGCCGGAGTTTAAGCTCAGGAGATGGTCGGAGTGGGTTGTCAAGAGGGTTGACAGGTTTGGGTATGTGTTTGGTGAAGCTTTCGAGGTTGTTGTTTTTGCTTGATTCTAATTTTCGAGCTGCTAAGGATTTTGTTGATGGTCGTTATCAAGTCGAGGGATGGACGGTGTCTTGGAGAGGTTGGTGAAGGTAGCTGGAAGCCGCCGGAGCAGTGGTGCATTTGCACAGTGGATATTGGATTCTGGTGAACTTGGGATAGTGCAGGGTTTTGGTGACTCGAAGACACTCCTGTGTAGATTGTATTGTGACTCGAAGTGGGCAAGGGTATAGCTCGAAGTATTTTGATGGTGGTCTCGGGTTTGTTAAGTACCGGTTGTAAACCTGAGTTGTTTTTTTTTAAATATGGGGAAAACTCAATTTTTTTAAAGCAAGGATTTAAATTCAAGTGGAAGTTTGAATTTAAATTCAAGTGAGCTTATGAATTCAAAATTTAAAAATGAAGAATTTAAATTTAAAGTAAGGTTTAAATTTAAATTTGAAATCAAGTGTAAATATAAGTTTCAGGTTTCTTTGAATCCAGATTTTATTTAAGACAGTTTTGTTTTTTTAAATTCTACAGGGAATTCAATTTTTAAAACAGAGATTTAAATTCAAGTGTAAGTTTGAATTGGATTCAAGTGTACTTTCGAATTCAAAGTTTTAAAAATGGAAATTTTAAATTTTAAGCAAGATTTGGATTTAGATTTGAAATCAAGTTTAAGTATGATTTCAGTTTTACTTTGAAACCAGTTTGAATTCAAAACAGTTTTGAAAATTTTTAAATATTGGACAGAAAATGTTTTTAAGTAGGATTTAAATATGAATATGATTTCAAATAAAGGTTTAAATTTGAAAGGATTCTTTCCTTCAATATTTGAATTAGAATTATGGAATGTTTAACTTTAAATTGAAAAGTTAAAATAATCTATCTATTTTCAAAAACTTGATTTCTTTAGTAAAATTAAGTAATTTAAAATTTTAAACTTTTCTTATATAATAATGATAGTTCTTTACCTTTAGGTTTATTAATTAATTTAAATTTGGATAATGTTTATATGGTTAAACATTTTTAAATCTTAATTTTTTTTGAATTGGAAGTTGAATTAAATTTTAGAAATGTATTATTTAAATACATTTTGAATATATATTAAGTTATTAATAAGTAAATAAATTATTTTGGAAATAATTAAGAATTTACTTATTTATTTTATTTTAAATAATGACTTGAATTAATTAATAATTAGAAAGGATTAATGAATAATTAATCTAAGATAATTCTCTTAAGTAAGAAATTAATAAAAATGTTGTTAATTAAATAAGATAATTATCTAAGGATAATTAAATAATTAATTAATGTAATTAATTTTGATGAATTAATTAGATTAATTAATTGAAGGTAATCAACTGTAATTTGTTAAGTATAATTACTTTATTAAAAGTAATTAAGGGATTAATTATTTATTGTAATTAATTCTGATAATGAGTTTTGTTTAAATTAATTAACTTAGTTTAATTAATTTAAGAAATAATTTAATAATTTAATGATAATAATTACTTAATGTAATTTATGGAGCAGGATTACTTAGAGAAGTAATAATTGCTGAATTATAATTATGGAAAGATGTTTTATTTTAATAAAGTAATTTGGATAATTAGTTTTGTAATTAATCAAGGATTAATTAATAAAGATAATTAATTATTAGATAAATAATTAATAAGTAACTAAGGGTAGTTAATTACTAAATTGAATATAAATCAAGGTGATTAATGATTAGATATTACTAAATGTTATTAATTTTAGTTGAGTAATTAATTTAAATATTAAGTAGAGACCATTAATTATTATAATTAATGATGTAATTAAGAATTGTTTAATTAAGTAATAATCAATTAATTAAGTGATTAATTAATTGTAATTAATTAAGGATAAATATAATTAATTATAGTTGATTAATAAATTAAGAAATTAAATGTTAATTACTTATGATTAAGGTTAATTAATTTTATAAAATTAATTAAATACTAATTACATATTGTAATTAGAGGGTGATTAATCAAAGGTGCTTAATCAAGTTAAATACTTAGTGAATGGTTAATTAACTGGGTTAATTAATTAATGGATATTAAGCAGGATTTATAGATGGATCATTAATTTAATTTATTTTTAAATTAATTAGAGATAGAAGTAATTAATTTAATTCATTTTAAATTAATTACAAATTGATGGTTAATAAATCATTGCTTATGGATGTTATTGATTGGATGATTGTGATCTCAGAAATGAGATGAGTAGTATCTATAGGATATGGATGTTTGGTTAAAGTATGATGGTTTGTGATGGGTTATCTGAGTGTGATGATTATCTGTTTGTGATGATGATACAGATTACCTGTTTATGATGAGAATGTGATTATCTATTGTGATATGTAGTTTATCTGTCTGTGTGAAATAGATGCTAATGAAATGAGTTAATTAGTTAAAACCCTTAAGTACAACTTGGACATTAAGATGGCATTTGGTTTCGGTGAGACCGGGATCAGATTCCATATTTGGATATCCGAAAACCACATCGATTCCAATTTAAACGTTAGGTCGTTAATCCAAGTGGAGCAAGTGAAGACTCGAGGTGTAAGGGCTATACGTCAGTATAACTCTATGGGTGATTCCGTAATGAGTTTGACGTAATAGTACTTATAGGTTCAAGATGGTGGTTCAGAATGCAAGGGTTATCGTCGTTAACTCTGAGGGTGATTCCAAAATGAGTGTAACGAGATAATGCCTTCGGTTTCGTTCGAACCCGGAACGAACTTGTATGGATTGAATGCTTTTAGAACATCGTCAGGTGGACGATGAGCATTCTAAGTGATGTGTTCTCTAAAGGTAATCGTAGCCTCAAGCCTCATCAACCGGGAATGCTAAAATAGGGGAGGTGCAGCAAGGCTTCGTGGGTAGCCCCCACGGGAGAGTGAGATTTACCCCTGTCTAGAGGTCCCTTTTATTTCGGCTGTGTGGACGGTTGTGAGCTCCAAATGTCGGGGTGGTGTTGTTCGGAACTGTTCAGTAAGGAATGGGTCCGGCCTTGTGTTCCAGGGGAGCGGGCGTACTCCTCGGTACGGTGATCTAGGCCACGTACTGTGACGGGCGGTACCACAGTAGCCCTGCCCTTGGTGGAATCCAAAATCCAATAAGTGCCTGTGTGAATTTGAATGTGCCCACCTATGTTGGAACGTGAGATGTAAGCATTCTAGCTAGTTCTGTATTTTATTTTGAAAACCCTAGACACTATTATAATATCACTGGATTTTCTATCAAATGTTTTGGTTAGCGTAAGGTAAATTTCCATGTTTATGTGTGGGAAGTCTTATGTGATACCTTTTGGTTTTCAAAGGATTTTCTAAAGTTAAGCAACTTTTAAACCGTTTACTCACACCAGACCCCTGTTTGACCCGAGTGTTTATTTTCTGTTTTATTAAACTCTTGGGTACTCATATTACGTATGAGTTGTCAAGTGATTCAGGATTGCTTTGACGAGTTATAGAGGAGATAATGGAGCAGGAGTTTCGGCGAGTAGATATATATAGTGGTCCGCTATGTTTGAGTTGTATCTATTTCTCTGATATACTTGAATTTTAATTGCTAGACAGATGTTTATAACTGTCTAGTTTGTGTTGTATTGGCTATAAAACTCTGATGTACATGATACTATATAAAGTATTATGTGATATAATATAATTTATTCGTTCCGCTGTGAGATTCTGATGTTGTCTGCTTCTTTCTTTCCTTTGTTTTCTCTTTTCTACCCCTTTCTTTCTTCTTAATGATGCATCTTTCTATGGAATGAAAGGCAGGTCGTTACAGAAACTCGAAAATGAACATTGATGATGTTGCAGTCATCGCCGACTTTATTTTCTAGTGACCAAAAGAGTTCAATGCTTTTATCTCTCTAAAAACACTTCCAAATATTTTTGATTTAAAATCTCCCAGATTACAAATTCAACACAAAAATATTTTTGAAATAATGCTATTATTCCTCCATAATCTTTGGAAACCACTCTCAAATCCAAAGGAAGTTTAAATTTCCAATCCATCCAATTCATATTAAACATTACCCTGAAATTTTCATCTTACTTTATTTTCAATATTCTCTAGAATTCTATTTCAAATTATAATCTCATTTATTTATGAAGTTTATTTCAATTTATAAATTACATTTACAATTTTGTTTTTTTTTCAAATTCAATTTTGTTATATAAGTTTATCCTTCAACTTTGGTTATAAGTTTCAATTTGGACGTATTTTATATTACTTCTTAACTTAATTCCAATAATTTAACAACCAATCACCCAAATATTCATTAGAAGGAAATGTTGCTATATATATCAAAATATATTTTTATATAAAATCATTAAAAATCTTTATAAGCAAATAACAAGTACGCTCTCATATATATATACTCAACTCATTCTAGAGTACTACGGACTCTATTCAATGAGTAATCCCTACCAGAGCCAAGGTTCTCGCTTAACCTTCAGCTCTGATACCAACTGTAACGACCCGAAATTTTCGAACCCGAAAATTCCAGATTGTTATGACAAAGAAGAAAGAGATAGAAGAAGAAAAGAATCTTCAACAACTCACATTCGCAGCGGATAAAATATAATAATAAATAGTAATAGTTTACAAAAGAGTACTATATATGTCGATTACATTTAATATACATCAGAGTTTCACATATATACAGTCACTGAATATATACAATTATCATGTCTCAGATTAACAGTAATATGAATACAGTGGAAATACTCTATACGCTATTGCCATCCAGTTCGCCTCCTGAGCTCCAGAACGTACCTACCTGAAAATCTGTAATACTCGGTCTGACCCGAGTATTACACCAAAGCAACACCCGGGTCAGGCTGGAAACCAGCGTGAGTAAACCCAACTAACATGGAATACCAAGCAAACAACTTATATAAACCCGGGGTAACTATATCAAGTTAACAAGTTCACAATTTGCTACAAACAACACTTATTCCACACATCAATTTCTAAGTACTAAACTTAGATTAAATAATCGAATTTACATAAATCACTTCATTCCCGCCTATTTATTTCACAAATCAATTTATAAAATTCGAAGTGGTTTCGGGTATTTCCCAAATTACCGACCCCGGTCTCTTCGAAGCTCATGTTATCCTAACCCAAATTATCCAAATGAAATACACAACATTTCATATCAGAGATATCAATTCATTCAATAGCATTCAATCATCCCTTCATTAGTCACCTTAATTAATCACCCTGGATTAATTATCCTTCAATTACACTCAAGTGATTATCTTAAATTAACTTCGCAATATTAAATTATTCTTAACCAAAATCAATAAGTAGTCTTAATTACATTAATCATTGATCCCTTATTAATTAATTTCTCATCAATCACTTATTATTGTTTAATTTATCTTAATTAATCAACCATTATTTACATCATTGATCATTGATTATATCAATTAATAATTTCTCATTTACATTTCAATTTGTCCTAATCTAATTTAAATACATTAAATAATTAATCATTAACTAAACCACCAATATTAATCACTCTTGGGTAATCTCATCTTGTCATTATCCAACTTTTTGTTTATTTTATTTAATCAATAAATTATTCCTTAATCAATTATCTTAATTAATCTCTTGATTAATTACACAAATAATTATATTTTATTAATTACATTAAGTAATTATCTATCAAACCACCCAATGATTTTTCTAATTTAATTAACTTCATTAACTAACTTAATCCTTAATTAATTAACTCAAACCCTTAATTATTAAATTTATCAACCCAAATCATTAATTAATTGAATTAATTAATTATCCATTTTAATTACCCTACTATTTTAAATGAATCACAATCATCATACCCTTATTAACTTTAAACGAAACCATTATCTTATTTATGATTTAAGTTTAACAATTTAAAAACTCAAATACTTCGGGTCAAGCAAATAATTAACTTGAGAACCAACCAATACCAAAGTCACATCATCATCAGTGCACATCAAATCAATTCATTCCTTCAATTCATTTATTTAAATTCAACAATTTTAATTTAAATAAAAATCCAATAGTGTGAGATTTACTCACCTTTATTATTATTATTATTTTTGCAGCCCATTTCCTTTAAGACCTGTCCTTCACGTTTCAAACCTTGTAAAAAGGTTACACGTTTTGTTATTAAAATTTGAATTAACCGAACAACCTATTACCATTTAATTAATTTAATTAACATTCCAAGACATGTTATATATATAGATATCCTCATTTCTCAATAAACATACTAATCAACCCATAAGCTAACTGTTTCATATATATGTATATCGTTATTATTATATTTTTCCCTACAATACATAGCTAAAGTAAAGTGTTACTTTACTGAAATAAATTTTTCTTCCTGTTATTACCAGTTTAACCAAATTACTATTATTAATTTTAAATAATTTATTAGAGTGCTTCTACAAATTTCAAAACAGAACATAAAAGGAAAACAAGGGGTTTCTCACCAAAATCGAGCTGCGACCTTGCCCTCGAAAATCCAAGCCCTACACTCGATTCGCTGCAGCTCGTCTGCCCCTATCGCGATCGCGGCTCCATAACCCTCTCTACAATTGATGAAAGCCACCGTACCACCCACTGCAACCCACGATGAGCTCGAGCTTCCCAAATCGCCGACTCTCTTACGCGTGAAACCAAGATCGAAGAATCGCGAGCCCTAAACTCAATCGTACTCGAGTCGAACTCGATCTTGCCTACTCGAACGCGGCATCAAAAACAAATCCACAGTATTTTCTTCTTTCTTATCTGAGTTGACGCCGTGATGCTCTTCTATGAGGGATCGATTTGAGTTTCCTTCTATTTAAATGTTGAAGACGAAAGGAACGAGAGAGAGGAGGGCGCGACGCCATTTCTAATTCGATTTTTTTTATAAACGTTCGATTTCCTGTTGAAGGTTAGAGAGAGACCGGGGATAATGTATAGGGTTGGAGAAGCTTCCTGAGAACGATTGTGGGTAAAAATATCTTTGACTATTTACTATATTATATTACAAAACTCCCAAAACGTCTCGTTAATTGCCATTCAAAATTTCAAACTCCCCTTAAGGAATGCCGCTAGGCGATTATAAGGTTTTACCCGCGTTCCGAACACAATGGAACGTGTTTTGGGGGTCAATTTAATCGTATGTGGAAGTTAGCTTTATAAATCAATTTAAAATATTAAATTATTGATTTTAATTTCAACGCGTTTCTCACCCGTACGAGCAAACGGTAAATCCAAACGCTATAAAAATTGAACTCCGATAATAACTAACTATTACGGATCTAATGGAACAGGTTTCGTCGGATTCCAGGACTATACCTCGGAAGGCTATCTTTAAATTCAATTTAAACTATATATATTTCAAAATTGAACATATCACATTTAAATTAAATTTCAACCCTTCTATTATCTTCAGAATCATCCTTATAAATTTTATAAGCCTTCAAATTATTTTAAACAGGCTTCGAAATCCCAGATTCAACAATTTACCCAATTTCAATTATTAAATTCATTTCTTAAACCATATAATTCAATGATTTAATTATCAAGTAAATATCGATATCTTGAATTCAAGTTAAGATTAACTTTTAAATATTTTTAAATCAATTAACAATTCCATTTTAAATTGTTGGAAAATTCCGGGTCGTCACAAATGTGATTTAAATTGAAAATTAATTCAATGAATATTAATGGGAAATGAATTTATATTGATTTGGTTATGAATTTGTTGGATACATATTGGTTTGATGGATTTAGTTGGATGATAGTTGTTTGATGGTTGGATTTGTTGCTTTTAATTGCATTTGCTATATTGGCATATATAGTTGTTGTATTGGTATATGTTCTATATTGATGTTATATTCTATGTACATGGTTCTCATTTGTTGTTGAGTGTTTAATAGGTGCGGATGACGTATGCTTCGCATTTGGAGCTCGCTTTCGTGCTATATCAGCCGTATATGCTTGCTAATAATGTATAAGGTACATATCTCGGATTACATATCGTACTTTCATATTTTTTCCCTACGGGATGCCTCATCCTCGAAGAAGAGATGTATATTTGTGATATATATATATATATATATGTATGTTGTGATTTTGTCGGACTGAACCGAGCAAAGGAGGCTATGGCGAAATTTTTGAAAATTTAAGGCATTAGAATTTTTTTGAGAAATTGAATTTTTTTGATAACTATAATTTTGATTGTGAGTTTAATTTGAAAAGATAATTATGAATGAATTTGAAAACTTAGAAAAGTTTTCTAAGAGGTTTAACTAATGGATTTTGAAAAGGTTAAAAGGTTTGATATCTAGTTTTTGCAAATTGTTTTGAAAATTTAATGGATTTTGTAACTTTTTCTTACTTGGTAATTTCGAGGACGAAATTCTTTTTAAATAGGGGAGAATGTAACGACCTAGAATTTCAGTCATTCTAAATTCGTATATTTAATTGATTTTAAGTATTGACAAGTAAATTTTATAAGTTGAATGACCTATATTTCGAATATAACGATCTAATTGGATAATTAAATTATTAGTTTAATATTCGAGATTGCTGAAATAATTTGAATATGAATTTTATATGAATAAAAATGATTTATAAAGTTGAATTATATTCTATTTGAATTAAAACGATGTTGGTAAAGTTTTAAAATTGAATTAAATGTTAATTTATAGAAATTGAATATTTTACTATTTAATTAATGTGTAAAATTGACATTTTTGACACAATCTTGGATTTCCATGAATGAAGTTTCATTGGATCTGTAATATTATATTATTATAGGATTTCAAATTTCGTGTCAGTCGGATTTACGGTTTAGTCGTGGCAAGCTGAAACGCTGAAAATTTGTTTAAGTAAATTTTAATTTAAATAAGTTGATTCGGAAACCTATCTTCCAAATACGATCGAATTTGCTCCTGATATATATTCCATTATGTTCGAAATAAGGGTAAAATATTATAAACGCCAGGCGGCATGCTTCGTTTGGAGCTCGAAATTTTTCGGATGAGTAGTATCGCGAAATTTTCTATGAAAGGCCAAATTTATTCGCATTTGCACAAACCCTAATCTATCTAGGGTTACAGTAACAAGCCTGGTCTGGAGATTACCTGTCCATATTGAATTATAATGAAAATTATAATTTAATATTATGATTTACATTGAAATTAGAGAAATTAAATTGTTTATTTGAAATAAACAGTGAATATAGAAATTTAAAATGAGAAAATGGAATTCCAATTTTTATTTTATTTTGTTTGGAGTGATAATAATTGGAATATGGGCTTTAAATAATGAAAATGATTTTATTTTAGAGAAAATGCAATAATTATATTAATCATTGCCCATTTACTTCTTTTAATATATTTTAAAGGAAATAATTGATTTTTAAAGGTGGTTTATTTAAATACAAAGGTGGAGATTGGTTTAAAAATATGTTTTGGCTATAAATTAAGCATGGGAATGGTTAGTTATATTTTTTTCTAAGCAAGAAAAATATTTTTCTTGAATTTTAGAAGTTAAAAATGTAGACTTTTACATTTATTTGGTGAAAATTGTGTATTATTCTAAAATAAAGAATTTTAATAATAAAAATGGTTTAAAATTTTAAATATATCTTTTTATATGATGTAAAATGTTTTATTTCATATGTATATAAGTTTACATATTTTGTTTGATTAAAACTTGAAAGAGAAATGTAATTTATTTGGTAATATAATGTAACTTGTACATAATTATATATGTACATGAATTAATTCCTTAGGCCATTTGATTTTTCTTTTATTTTTGAGTCCATTAGCGCATTAGTACACTTAACCTGATATTGAGAAAGAGGAAAACATTGCTAGTATGTTCATATACTTCTCCTTCTTCCTCTTTTATAAAATAAGAAAAAAAAGAAAACCCACTTCACTTTTTTTTGAAAATCTCAAGCTATAAACTCAATTTCTTTAATTCAAGATGAAATTTCTTCAAACTAGAGTGAAATAAAAGGTAATCAATTCCAAAACATCAATAATTTTGTCAAAATCTTAGTTGAGATATTGATTTTCTAATTACAGTAAATTTTCTTCTTGCATGTTGTTTTTATTTACTTAGAAGTTCTTAGAGGCAAATTTCTCCACCAAAGCTTCAATGTTTTTGCATAAATCTGGGTATTTGTGCAACTACAACAAGGTGGGTTGAAATAATCACATAATCTAGCTCAGTTAAGCTCAAACAATTGTAAAAGAAATCAAAATTTAGCTTTTGCTGATAAGTATTTGTAGTTTCTCTATTTGAAATCTGTCTCATATTGCCTATTTGAAAGCCTATAACTTTTGATTCCAGCAACAAAATGCTGTTGAATTTTTTGTATTTGGTATTTTGCATGTTGAATTCATCACTGCAAATTTTGGTTGAAAAAAATTATAATTTGGATGTTCAAAATAGTGGTAGAAAATCAACTCAAACGCAGATTTTTGAGTTGCTGTAAACATGGCCTTAGTCTATGTTTGAGAAGGCATAACCCTTTCATTTCTTTTCGAAATTCATTGATTCTTTTTTTATTTGAAAGATGAAGTTTTATAATATGTGCACATCAATTGTCAGCTCAAAATAATGTCGTTTGGTCCTCTGTTTCAGGCCTGTAGGTTATATCCAAGATGGTTTTCAGGCCTCGACACATGTTTTATTGAACTGTTGCAAACATGGCCTGAGTCCGTGTTTGAGATAGTGTAACTTTTTCATTTGTAGTCGGAATTAATTGGTTCTTTTTTTGTTTGAAGCCTGAAGTTTTCTATTATATGCAAATCGATTTTTAGCTTCGTTTGAGATAATTTTTCATTCGTTTCATGCCTGGTAATTGAACCCGAGATGGTTTTTAGGCCTGTACATTTGGTTTTTTGAACTGTTGCAAACATGGCCTGAGTCCATATTTGAGACAGTATAACTTTTCATTTCCAATTGGAATTCATTGAGTCTTTTTTGTTTGAAAGATGAAGCTTTCTAATATTCACATATCAACTTTCAGCTCAATTTGAGGTAGTTTGGTCCTCCTTTTCAAGTCTGCAATTTGGACCCAAGATGGTTTTCTGGCCCGAGCATGTTTATGTTTTTGAACTATTTCAAACATGGCCTGAGTCCATGTTTGAGACAGTGTAACTTTTTAATTTCTAATCGGGATTCATCGATTCTTTTTTGTTTGAAAGTCGAAGTTTTCTACTTTGTGCATACCATTTTTTAGTTCAATCAAAGTTTGTTTAGCCACCTGTTTCTTGTTCGAAATTTTAAACCAAAGAAGATTTCAGACCTGGGTATTATTTTGCCTACATGTTTTTATGTTCTTTTTCCGTCCGACTTTCGACTTTTACTTCATGTTTTTCCATATTTCTAAAATGTTTTATGGGCTATGGTGACTATCAACAGGCTATCCAAGTTATGATGAATTTGAAATTCAAATTTGAATTGAATTTAAACTGAATTTGAATGACGGTTTTGAGTGATTTTTTTTGTTTCGAGCATAGAGTTCTCCAAACAATTTTGAAATAATTTTTAAAATAAATTGGCATTTAAAATAATTAATATGTAATATTTTTAATATTTTTAAGCTATAAAATCTATTTATTCTTTATAATAAGGGAATTTTCAAATATTATCTTCAAAATCAACTTCGAAAAATGGTTCTAAAAGCTTGTCTCAAATAAATTATTTTATGTATAAAATACATGTTTTTTTCACTATTCGAGTGAATGAGAAGGAGAATTAAATTGTCTGGTAAAACACGTGGTATGAGACGCGTGCGTTTATCTTATCAGTTAATTCCTAACTTGCTCGTTTGATCGTTTTAACCTTCGGTCGAGTTTACCGATGAGATGAAGTAAGCTTTTTATTGCTTTGAGTGTGAAATTTACTAGCGGTTAGTAAACCGTTCTTTACGAACGTATGGTATGGGACGCACATTAACACTATTCGAGTTCCTATTCGAGAATTTGTGACACATTTGCCATTGCGGCATGCCAGTACTGGACCTTCGGGTCATTGCCATTGCGGCGTATTTGCCATTATGTCGCATTTTTTATTATGACATTTTGCCTTTGGGCGAGGTACTCATTTGAGATAACAGTACTTAGCAAGGCTTCATACACATGCACACGCAAACGCTTTTGAGATGGTTTCTTTAACTATTTTCCCTACTGTATCGCCCCTTTTCGGAATTGGTACTTTGAACCATTCGATATATATTTATGGCGGTTACCTTTTGGGAATTTGAACTCTTGGAAGTTCTATTTTTGAGATTTGAATTGCCTGCACTGGCGTTATTTGAGATTTGCCTTTTGGCAACATTGTATGAGATTTTTTTTGGCATTTATTTAAGATTCTATTCTCCTCTTTGAAGATATATTTGCCTTATCGTGTGTTTGAGATGGGATTTCTTTATGCATGTTTTGGGTTTAGCAAGATGGCGGTTTAGGTTTTTCCCTAAACCATATTTGATGTTTTATGAATGTCGATGATATGAGGCTCGCTACTTTTAGCGCTTTATGGGTATTTTATCTCCTTTGAGATTATACATTTGTGTAGTGATACCATATTATCATTTGATGTAATCATACACTTTAGATTGTTCCTTCCTATTCGAGAATATTATCATATTATCCTTATGTTCGTATTATCGCTTATCCTTGTAAACTGATTTGTTTAGCTAGACCGACCCGTGTATTTTATACTTGGGTCAGACCGAGATGTTTCGGGTTAGGTACCCTTTGGACTTAGCCTATTTTTCTTCCGCATGGACTTTTCTGCTAGCTCATTTTGTTTTAGCTTTTGTGTAGTCCATTTTGTTTCTACTTTGATATGTATATTCTTTTGACTCGTGTTTGTACTGTGGTCATCGAACCACATATGTAATGTATCATTTTGTATACTCTTTGATGTATTTGTATATGTGTGTATATATGGGATTATCTGCTGTTCTGTGATGTGTTTTGCATTTGAATTGTCGTGTTTTGTTCTGATAGATCCTATAGCCAACTATGGCTTTGTATTAAGTATTTATTAGATATGTCAATCCATAAAAAATGGCATTGTCGATGTATTCAATGTATATTTAAGACAAAGCAATAGATGGTCGCTCCTATCCAGCCCTACTCTCTGCATTAGCAGATAGTATTATCCAGTAATACTCTTTGTTAGCATGGGTCTCGGGGTGGGGCATCACAGCTTAGTATTAGAGGATAGTTCAGAAAAAAATATGATAAACATAGAACAAAAACACATATTACAGTACACCAAAATGTAACACAAGTATTACGTATCCCTGAATCATCATGCCTTTATTCTTTTCATGTCCTTTGGGGTAGATAGAAGTTTAGGAATATGTCTAGGAATGCATTTTAATTCCATTGTATTCCATATTTGAATTAATGATATCTTCCATGTGGATAATCTTTATCTTATTTTAACTTTCAGCTAATGGCTGGAAGAGGCAGAGGACGCGCTCGGATGCTGTGCAATCCAGCGGCTCACATCCGGACAACATTTATATGTCTATCAAATTATGGAGTTATTTAGGAGCATTCATCCTCCAGCTCCTACTTAAGCGTCTTCGCCATGCAAGTCTGTCTTTGCACGCTTGTGCAATGATTTCTCTCATCTCGGAGGAAAGCCGTTCAAAGCTCCGAATTCATTCTTGATGTCCAAGCTTGGTTTCGTATGTCCGAGCGCATCTTCTCTCGCATGTATCTTTCTAACCACGATAGAGTTCTTGTAGCATCTAGCTTGTTGCAAAATCGTGCCCTTTATTGTTACGAGCTTCTCATAGTCGAGCTTGATGAGTCTACTCTTTCTTAGATACAGTTTATGGGACAACTCAAGCTTAAGTTCGTTCCCGAATCAGAGATAGCTTAGCCCGTCGCTTCCTTGAGTTAAAGCAAGGGAAGTCCTCCGTATCTGATTACGTTTCATCATTCAAGGCCTTATCTAAGTACGGTCTTGAATACATTAGTACCTCTTATAAGAAGAATTTGAAGTTTATCTTTGGTCTTAAGAAGTATTTGAAGAAGTCTTTGATGCTCCAGCTCAAGCTTTCTTTCGAGGAGTTGGTTGACTTGGCCTTCATCTCGAAGCCGTCGAGAAAAAAGTACGAAAGTGATGATGAGATTGAGGTTCACAAGAATCCAAATAACAAGAAGTTCCTATTTTATATGCCAAAGTTTTTCCCCTCCAAGAAGAAGAAGCCCGTTGGATCTAGTCCTAGTTTAAACCCTAGTGGAGCACCTCCTACTCAGAAGGGGTGTTTCAATCGTGGTTCTCCTGACCTAATGATTCGAGATTGTCTAAGCCTCTCTTCTGTCGTTATTGCAAAAAGGAAGGCCATCGTATTTCCACTTGTCCTATTGTCCCAAATAATTCTAAATCTGGTAAGCTGAATGTAGTGGATGCTTCTGGAGAGTCTTCTCAGCGTAGATGTACTTCTCCCTTTATTCTTGAAGGTTCATTAATGTTCCGTGATCGTTCTATTCGAGTCCTCTTCGATGCGGTTGCTTTGCATTCATTCTTATCGAAGAAGCTCATCGATGATTTTTCTTTGGATGTTTCTTGTATGGTTACTTCATTGAGGATTGCGAATCCTATCGGGGGATCCGCAACCCTTAACATGCTTTGTGATGATGTTGAAATTTTTTTATGTGGCACGTTATTTCTTATTTGGGATTTGATATGATTTTGGGTATGGACTGGCTAGTGTGATACGATGCAAGGATTATTTGTTTTGAGAGAATTTTATATCTTCAACATCCAGATTATTCTACTCAGCTATCACTTGTTCTTTGGAATGTGGATAATTCCAAAGTGGCTTTATATTCTCTAGACTCACGAGATGATGATGATGATATATCTTGTATTCCTATTGTTTGTGACTTCTCTGATGTATTTGAGCCTATTTTGGGTTTGCCACCCAAGCAGGCAATTGAGTTCCACATTGATCTCATTCCAAGCGCACAACCAATTAGTCGTTCTCTCATGAGGTTGTCTACAAAGGAAAATGAGGAACTCAAGAAGCAGCATTTAGAGCTTGAGTCTAAGAAGTTGATTTAGTCTAGCTTTTCACCGTGATGTGCCGCGGTCGTCTTCGTGAGGAAGTCCGATGGAACTCTTAAGCTTTGTATCTACTATCTCAAGCTTAATGAGTTGACCATCAAAAATAGATACCCAGTACCTTGGATCGACGATATGTTTGATGAACTGAGTTGGGCTAAGGTCTTCTCTCAACTCGACCTTGCCATTGTTTTCATCATCTTCGAGTTGCAAAAGATAGAATACCTCTTACAACTTTCTGCACTCGATATGGATCTTACAAGTGGATCATTATGACATTTGATTTGACGAATGATCCTGCTTTGTTCGTTGATCTTATGAACCGAGTATTCTGAAAATATCTCGATAATTTTCCTTATGTTCACGACGACATCCTTGTTTTTTCAAAGTCTGAAGCCGAGCATGCCAATCACTTGAGAATTGTCTTGATTACTCTTCGTCACTATCAGCTTAAAGCCAAATTCTCCAAGTCCCATTTCTAGGAGAATAAGGTTAAGTTCTTAGACCATGTTGTTACCTCTGAAGGCATTTCGGTTGATCCTTCGAAGATCGAATCCATCCAGAATTGGAAGAGGCCTGAGAATGATCATGGGATTCATAGCTTCCTTGCATTGGCGGGTTATTACTGCCGGTTCATTAAGGATTTCTCTCGTATTGTGTTTCCTTTCACCAGCCTTACTCGGAAAGGCATTCTATTTATTTGATCCGTCAAGTGTGAAGCTTCTTTTCAGCATTTAAAGGAGCTTCTCACTAATGCTCCTATTCTAGTGGTTCCCAAAGGAAATAAAGATTTTTTTGTTTACACCGATGCTAGTAGATGTGGCCTCGGTGCTGTGCTTATGCAGAAGGATCGGGTAGTTGCTTATACTTCTAGGCAACTGCGATCGAATGATGTTCGCTATGCCACCCATGACCTCGTGTTAGCCGCCATCGTCTTCGCCTTGAAGATTTGGCGACACTATTTATTAGGTGAGCACTTCATTCTCTATACCGATCATAAGTCCTTAAAATATCTGTTCACTCATAGGGAGCTCAATATGAGGCAACAACATTGGCTCGAGTTCCCTGCCTCCTATGACTTCGATATCCAGTATACCCGTGGAAAGGGTAATCATGTTACTGATGTGCTTAGTCGCAAACATTTAGCTATTCTTTCTATGATGCTAGCCGAGTGGGATGTTCTAGAGGCCTTATCCCTTTGTGATATTCGTGATCGAACTCCACTTTCTGGTTTTCCTATTTTATTATTCAGTTTGGAAGTGTGACCTAATTTATTTGATCGTATTGCCAATGCTCAGCAGCATGATTGCAGTGCAACTTATTTAGATTTGTGAGTCTAAGCCCCGTGATGAGGAGTTGTTGGATTTCAACATTGATTCACATGGGTGTCTTCGAAAGGAGAACCATCTTGTTGTACCTTTTGATTCTGCACTTAGGCATGATGTTCTCGGTGACTGTCATCGTTCTATGTATACCATTCATCCTTGTAGTAGTAAGATGTATGCTGTATGCATCGCCTTTTTTGTTAGAAAGGCATGAAGAGCGATGTGGCGAGTAATATGAGTAATTTCATGACTTGTCAATGTATCAAAACCGAACATCAACGCTCTTCTGGTCTCCTTCAACCTCTAGAGATTCCATTATGGAAATGGGATCAGATTTCGATGGATTTCATTGACGGCCTACCTCGTTCGAGATTGGGCCATTCTAGCATTTGGGTTATTATTGATCACCTTACCTAATCATCTCATTTCGTTCCTATTAATTCTAATAGGAGTGCGTCTCATTTAGCCAAGTTATATATTAAGGAAATCAGGAGACTTCATGGAGTTCCTAATTCGATTGTGTGTGATCATGATCCACTTTTCACAATCATTTCTGGTAGAGTCTTCATCAAGCTTTGGGAACAAAGCTTAATTTTTTCATAGCATATCATCCATGGTCTGATGGAAAGACTGAACGGTTGAATTGTATTCTCGAGGATCTTCTCCATGCTTGCATTCTAGATTTCGATGGTAGTTGGAAGGATCACCTACCTCTTGTGGAATTCTCCTACAACAATAGTTTTCAGTCCAGCATCGGTATGACTCCTTTCGAAGCCTTATACAGAAGGCCATGTCTCACCTTCTTGTTGGTTGGAATCTGAAGAGAAGCTTATTCTTAGCCTAGAATCTGTTCGTAATTCTTCTGAGAAGATTAATCTTATTCATCAAAGAATGAAAGAGCCATAGAGCCACCAGAAAACCTACGCGGATAACGTTAGGAAGCCTCTCGAGTTCTCAGTTGGTGATCTCGTCTTTATTTGTGTTTCTCCTCTGAAAGATGTTATGCGCTTCAGTACGACTAGGAAACTAGCTCCTCGCATTATAGGATCATTTTCTCTTACTGAACGTATTGGCCCCGTGGCTTATAAAGTTTCACTTCCAACTCATCTATCGGGCATTTATGACGTGTTACACATCTCTCAACATCGAAAATGTCTTCGAGTGTCAGATTCTGTTATCGATTCTCATGATTTGCAAGAGCTTGAGATCTTACTAGACCTATCTGTTATGCAGCAGCCTACTTGCATACTTGCTTTGGAGGTGAAATGCCTTCGAAACAAGGATGCGTCGCTCGTTAATGTTCAATGGTCTGCTAATCCCAATGACTGCACTTGGGAAACCAGAGAGTTTATTGAGTGATCCTATTTCGGTTTTTTATCTTTGCATAGCGATGTTGAGAATGTCTCCTTATCTCAAGCTTATTTTCCTTTCTTTCTGAGTGATGAAATTAAATAGTTGAATACAAATTCTTCTCTTGGAATTGCGATGATGCAATTTTGTTAAGTGGGGAGACTACAACAACCCTGGTTTAGAGATTACCTGTCAATGTTGAATTATAATGATAATTATAATTTAATATTATGATTTAAATTAAAATTGGAGAAATTAAATTGTTTATTTGAAAAAAACAATGAATATATCAATTTAAAATGAGAAAATGAAATTCCAAGCTTTATTTTATTTTGTTTGGAGAGATAATAAATGGAATATGGGCTTCGAATAATGAAAATGATTTTATTTTAGAGAAAATGCAATAATAATATTAATCATCGCTCATTTACTTCATTTAATAATTTTTAAAGTAAGTATTTTATTTTTAAAGGTGGTTTATTTAAATAAAAAGGTGGAAATTGGTTTAAAAATATGTTTTGGCTATAAATTAAGCTTGGGAATGGTTAGTTATATTTTTCTAAGCAAGAAATTTTTTTTTTGAATTTTAGAAGTTGAAAATGTAGAATTTTACGTTTATTTGGTGAAAATTGTGTATTGTTTTAAAATAAAAAATTTTAATAATAAAAACGTTTTAAAAATATGAATTTATCTTTTTATATGATGTAAAACATTTTATTTCATATGTATATATGTTTACATATTTTGTTTGATTAAAACTTGAAAGAGAAATGTAATTTATTTGGGAATATTATTTGAACTTTATCTATGCAAATTTTGGTTGAAAAATATTGTCATTTGGATGTTCAAAATAGTGGTGGAAAATCAACTCAAACGCAGATTTTTCAGTTGCTATAAACATAGCCTCTTTCATTTCATTCTGAAATTCATTGATTCTTTGTTTGTTTGAAAGATGAAATTTTCTAGTACGTGCACAACAATTTTCAGCTTAAAATGATGTCATCTGTTCCTCTACTTCAAGCCTGTAAGTTAAACACAAGATGGTTTTCAGGCCTGGGTACGTGTATTAAACTGTTGCAAACAAGGCCTGAGTCCATATTTGAGATAGTGTAACTTTTTCATTTGCAGTCGGAATTACTTGGTTCTTTTTTGTTTGAGAGCTGAAGTTTTCTATTATACGCATATCAATATTTAACTTAATCTGAGTTAATTTGGTCCTCTATTTCATTCCTGAAAGTTGAACCCGGGATGGTTTTCAGGCCTGTACATTTGATTTTTTGAACTATTGCAAACATGGCCTGAGTCCATGTTTGAGATAGCGTAACTTATTCATTTCCAGTCAGAATTCATTGATTTTTTTTGTTTGAAAGATGAAGTTTTGTACTATGGGCATACCAATTTTCAACTCGATATGAGCTCTTTTGATCCTCTATTTGAAGCCTGTAATTTGAACACAAGATGGTTTTCAGGCCTGAGCGTGTTTTTGTTTTCGAACTGTTGCAAACTTGGCCTCAATCCATGTTTGAGACAGTGTAACTTTTTCTTTTTCAGTCGGAATTCATCGATTCTTTTTATGTTTGAAACCCAAAGTTTTCTAGTTTGTGAACACCAATTTTTAGTTCAACCAAAGATAGTTTGGCCACCTGTTTCATGTCCGAAAGTTGAACCCAGAGATGATTTGAGACCTGGATATTATTTTGCTTATGCGTTTTTATGTTCTTTTTCCGTCCGACTTTCGGCTTTTACTTCATGTTTTTGTGATACTTCTGAAACGTTTTGAGGGCTATGATGCCTATCAACAGCCTAGCCATATTTTGATGAATTTGAAATTCAAATTTGATTTGAATTGAATTTGAATGACGGTTTTGAGTGATTTCTTTGATTCCGAGCATAGATTTTTCAAACAATTTTGAAATAATTTCGAAAATAAATTGGAATTTAAAATAATTATTATGTGATATTTTTAAATTATTTTAAGTTATAAAATCTATTTATTCTCCATAATAAGGGAATTTTCAAATATTGTCTTCAAAATTGATTACGGAAAATGGTTTTAAAAGCTTGTTACTCAAATAAATTATTTTATGTATAGAATACATGTTTTTTCACTTTTCGAGGATTGAGAAGGAGAATTAAACAGTTTGGTAAAACACATGGTATGGGACACGTACGTTTATCTTATCGGTTAATTCCTGACTTGTCTGTTTGATCGTTTTGACCTTCGGGTCGAGTTTACCGATGAACTCTTGGAAGTTCTATTTTTTAGATTTGAATTGCCTACACTGGCGTTATTTGAGATTTTCCTTTTGGCAACATTATATGAAATTTGTCTTTTGGCATTTATTTGAGATTTTATTCTCCTCTTTGGAGATATATTTGCCTTATGGCGTGTTTGAGATAGGGTCTCTTTACGCATGTTTTGGGTTTGCCAAGATAGCAGGTTTAGGTTAATATTTGATGTTTTATGAATGCCGATGATATGAGGCTCGCTACTTTTAGCGCTTTCTGGGTATTTTAACTCCTTTGAGATTATACATTTATGTAGTGATACCATATTACCACTTGCTATAATCATACACTTTAGATTGTTCCTTCCCATTCGAAAATATTATCATATTATCCTTATGTTCATATTATTGCTTATCCTTGTAAACTGATTTGTTTCGCTAGACTGACTCGTGTATTTTATACTCGGGTCAGACCGAGGTGTTTCAGGTTAGGTACCCTTTGGACTTTGCCTATTCTGCTTTTGCATGGACTTTTCTGCTAGCTCTTTTTGTTTTAGCTTTTGTGTAATCTTTTTGTTGCTACTCTGATATGTATATTCTTTTGACTCGTGTTTATATTGTGGTCGTCATACCACATTTGTGATGTATCATTTTGTATACTCTGTGATGTATCTTTATATGTGTGTGTATATAGGATTATCTACTGTTCTGTGATGTGTTTTGCATTTGAGTTGTTATATTTTGTTCTGATAGATCCTATAGCCACCTATGGCTTTGTATTAAGTATTTATTGGATATGTCAATCCATAAAAAAATATGGCATTGTCGAAGTATTCAATAGATATTTAAGACAAGGCTATGGATGATCGCACCTATCCAACCTTATTCGCTACATTAGCAGACAGTATTACCCAGTAATACTCTTTGTTAATGTGGGTCTCGGGGTGCGGAGTCATAGTTACAGCCGCCATTTCTATTCGATGGCCAAAATCACTCGAATTTTCTTCCCTCGATCTCTCTCAATCCATCAACAATTAGAAGAAACTCTCAACTACAATGTTTTAGAGCTCGATGAGAGCTACGAATCCATATGGTGATGATCGAATATGGTACAACAATTGAGGAGAATTTAGCTTGCGTTCGTCTAATGTTTTGGTTTGTTTTTCAAAAGAAGGAAGCAACCAAGTTGCCGACGTTCATGCTAAAGGTAGAGCTCGCTGAGGCTCGCCAATCGATGGTAGCTAATCGTCGTCAAAATGGTCGAGTTAGGCACAGAAATTTGAAGGCAAGTGGTGGCTAATGGGTTCTTTCGGCCAGGAACCTTGCTTGGAGGAAAAAGAAAGAACGATCTGCCTAGGTCTGAACGGCGAAATCAAACGACCGAAATTTACTAGGGTTTTCAAAATAAAATAAAAGTTTGTAAATCAATTTATATTATATAAATTCTTATAATCTTCAAAATGGTATAACTTCTTCATACGAGGTCCGTTTTTGATGAAACAAGTTGTGTTTGGTTCGTATTGTCGAGCACTATATTTTAGAGCTAGTTTGGAGTTGATTAGAGCTAGTATAAATTATAGATAAAATTAAACGCCTATTTAATTTTATTTGGAATAAAACACTGCAACTTCTATTGGAACTAAAGTAAGTATAACTCACTCTTTCCGACTCACTAATATTTTTAATATAAGTGAGAAATAAATTTATTTATGAAGATGGATGATATATGACATACTATATATATATATATATATATATTGATTGGTATTTGAAAATATTCCTGCCTATTGGAGCAGATGAGACCCTATATGTTCCCGTATATGCGCGAATGACCCTTTGTATGCGCGTTTGCCACGATGCAGACATTGTACATATTTTCTAATATGTATATTTGTTACGAGTAATAGGTTGGAAGGATCCATCTAGATTCCTCACTAGTGTTGATGTTATTTATAGATATTGATATATACACACACACACACACACACACACACACACACACACACACACACACACACACATATATATATATATATATATATATATATATATATATATATATGCAGTTATCATATGATATTTGGATGTAGTGATCGATGTGAATCACCTTATTTAGTGATGTTGCAGCATTGGGCCTATTTTTTGTAATTTAAAAATGTTAAAGTGATGATTTCGAATTAAAAAGGATTTTCAAGTGATTTTGAAAATAGATGTTTAAAAAAAATTAAAATGTTAAGGAGTGAATTTATTTTAAATAAATAAATGTTATAATTTTTATATTATAAAAATTATGTGAAATATAATCAGAATGTGATTTTTGAAATATGAAGTTAATTATTTTGTAAATAGTTTAAAATGATAGTTATTGAATTATTATAAATGGTTTTATAAACAAGATTTATAAACTTGAATTTTCATAAATAAAAAATGATGGAATTATAAAGGAGTTTTTAAAGTGTTAAAATGAAGTTATAATTGGATTTTATAAGTGATAAGATTTATAATTGATGAAGTTATAAAAGAATGATTTTGTAAGTAAGAGAATTATAAGTGAATTAACTTATAATTTGGATTTTGGCACATAAATAGGATATATATAGAATTGGTAAATAAAGGATTTATAAATGGAAGTTTTTATAATATATAAATGGAATTTATAAATATTGTTTCATAAATGCGAAATCAATTGAATTTGGTAAGTTAAATAGTGGAAGTTTATTAAGGAATGTCATCCACGATTTTGGATAGTGGATAATCCTTTGACAAATGTGTAGGAGTATGAATTTGGTAAAGTAGATATATTCATGATTTTGAACAGTGAATTATCCTTTAAATTAAATGTGCAATGATAATGAATTTGGTTAGAGAATTATATTCACGATTTTGGGCGGTAAATAATCTTTTAAATGAAAATGAATATTTTAGGAAATGATATTTTTAGATGTTCTAAAATGGTTTGAAGATGTTTTAAAATGTGCTAAATATTGAATACATAGATTTCAAAATTCATTGTTGAAATAGACATTTTCGAGAAGTAAGGAAACGTGGACTATAACACTTTGTTATAGTAAACAAATTTCAAAAGGAGATGTTTTGTATAGTATATGAGATTTATATATCTATCTAATTATCGAATCCCTATACTAATGATTTTTGGTTGTTATAACGATGTTTTACGCAACATTCGTTTTGACCCAAATAAATAAATTTAAGCGAATGATTTCCTTAAAGAATGAAATATATACTTAATCGTGATTTAAGTGTATGTAATATTTTCCAAGTGTTGAAAATAAATTATTTGTGAATAACTTATTATTAAATAAATATATGGAAATGTTTTCGAATATTGAAATGTTGAAATAATTTTGAGAATATATCTTTTAATAATAATTTGAAGTGAATATTTGGCAAATATTTAATTAATAAAAGATTAATTAAAAGGGCCTACTGACTGCTTATGGTGCTAAATATTTGTTTGATTGCTTTGATGGTTAAATAACCGACAAATTTGGCCATTTTAGTTCCTCGACTTGATGTGGGAACTATTTAATTGTACACTTAGTACATAGCCTTCTTTGTAGGCTTCATTATCGTTTGTGTTGAGGATCTTGATTCGTGTAGTGCGGAGTATTAATCCAATCTATCGAGCTTCCTTCTTGGCCGAAGAGTACCAAGTTGAAAGTTAGAGACGTAATAAGTCTATGAGACTTAGTTTCTTTGTGAGGTTGAGAAATGCTTTTGCGTTGTTGGTGTGAAGAGACCGGGATCTGTTTATCCAAACACCACTTCAGACCAACATTTATACGACGATTATGCATGTTGGTTGTGACGATATTTGTAATGACCTGCAAATCCTACCCCTTTGAGTCAACGATATTCTTCATCAGTTCAACTCAAATTGGACGAAAATACGAACCATTATGGGAAAATTAGAAAGAGGTAGAAAAAGATGATAGAAAACAACATTAGAATCTCACAATCGCAGCAGAACAATATATAATGATAACAACTGATCTTTATACAAAAAAAACTATTACTATTTTAAACACTACATCTTCAGAGTACACACAAACAATAGCATAATACTGTATAGTTATAATAACTTATCCTCACAAAAGCTGACAAACTGCACAGCGGAATAAGTCTGATACGTGATATACGTCTCCTTCATCCAGCTCGTTCCTGAACTTCATAGCATCTTGTTCTGTATCCGTAATACTCGGTCTGACCCGAGCATTATAATAAAATAACACCCGAGTCAGTCTGGAAAACCAGCGTGAGAAAACGCACTCAATTGAATTATTAAAGTTTCCAAAATCCTTTTAAATCAAAGGTTCTCGTAAGACCATACCACAAATAAACATGACGGGTTTTACCTTACAATAACCAAAATATTTTTTTTATCAAATCCACTTGATATTATAATAGTGTCTATAGAAAGTAAAATAGAATCTCGTTGAAATGCTTGCATTTCACGTTCCACCAATAATTGGGCACAATAAAAACCGTACGGGCGTTTATTGGAGATTGGATTCCATACAATGACATTGACAGGGCTACTAGGGTACAGCCCGTCACAGTACTTAGCCTAGATCAAGATACCGAGGACCACTCCCGATCCCCTGCAACACAAGACCGGAGCTACCCCTTACTAGATTGTCCGAATAAGATTACCCCACCGTTGGGATCAGCAACCGTCCACACAGTCGAGATCAAAAAGGGACTCTAGATAGGGATGACCTTACCCTAACTGGGTGCTACCACTTAGCCTTGCGGTACCTCCCATACATTAGCCATTCCCGATTGATGAGGCTTAAGGCTAAGCGTTACCTTTTAAGAACGAATTTCACTTAGAATGCTCATCGTTCTCCAATGACGATGTTCTGAGAGCATTCGTTCATACATGTTGCCCTAGGTCTGGACAAACCGAATCACCATCTTCATCATCTTCATGGTCTTCATTCGCTACGTCCAAACCAGATAGAAGTGGTTTTCGAATAATTAAATCTGATCCTCGTCTCTTCGAAATGATCAGTGCATTGGCCAATATTGGTAGTCGGTTATTTAACTATCAAATAGCATTCACAAGCCAAATATTTTATTGCCACTGAAAAGTACCAAGTCTTATCAAATTTAGTTTTCACATAAGGTAAATCACTTTATCCAAAAATAAACACTTAAAACATTTAAAATAAAACTACTTAAATCACTTTATTCAAAATAATAGTTAAGAAATTCTATAATAATTTCCCAAGTAAAACTTTAGCCAAAGACTACTTTTAAAATAAAATTGATATACAAGGTATAAATATTTAATAGTTATCCTTTAAATCATAATACTAATTGAACCTTTAAAATAGTTAAGTACTATGATTGATTTAAATAAATATTTACTTTAACAATTTTTTTAAACAACTAAATACTAACTTTTCTAAAACATTCTTTTCAAACACTTTTAAAACTTCTAATTTATACTTAAAAATATTTCTTTGAAAACATACTTAGCTTTTTCGAAAAATACATTTTCCACTCTAATTAGCATATCTAATCATTTATAAATCCTTCTCGATTTTTCTCCAGTTTAATTTATGTCCCAATCCCATAAATTTCCTTTTCCATACTTTTTAAAAATAAAACTCTCTTTTATTTTTAAAATGATTTACTCATCCCTTTATAAATTTCCACCATGAATTTATAAATCCAAATTATCCACTGATAAATATTCACTTTATTTATAAACCCAGTTTATAAATCCCATAATCTCATTCCCCTTTTAATCACTGTTTTCAAAACACTTAGTATATTTTAAAATTGATTCTCTGAATTAAATTCCTTTTAAAATTTATTTCTCGATTTATCTAAATTTATTCCAAAATCCATTAATTCAGTTTTGCTCCTTTGTTATGATTTAAAACCTTACTTTTAAAATCCTTTAATTCACATTTACTCAAGACTCTATTCTTTTCCAGATTCTGGAATTTATTAAATAGGATTTAAAAATAAATCTATTTGCTCTTCCAGTTCTTTCGTTTCAAATTTACCCATCTTTGCTATAAATTTTCCCTTTTTACTCCCCTTTTAAAAATCCAATATTTACATTTTTAAAATGTCATCATATATCCAGCAATATATTAACATCAAATAAATTAATTTTCCAACATAATATATCACAGATTATTCAACATTTCATATAACTGACTATGAAAGTAAATTCAACAATTTTGAGGAATCCAGTTAGATCCCTCCAACCTGTATTCCATGCATCCATAGATGTTAGCATGATATAAAATACCAATCCTACTTTGAGGGAGATATCACAGTATATAAGGTCATCTGCTATTATGCGAGGCGCATAGGGTCTTTTCCGCTATATAATGCAGGAATATCAGTCACTCTAATATATATATGTATGTATGTATGTATGTATTTATATATATACTACTATATATAATACCACATCCAACTAATAATTTAATTTTTTACTATTTAAATTAACAAGTAAATCCAATTTGAGTGAGATTAACTCACCTTTGACTTTTAATTTGCAAGCCATTCCAAATTGATTCCATTCCGTACATTCCAGCTATGAATTTAAATGGCTGATGAAGGAAAAAGGTTTGATGGTGAAAGAAAGTAGGCTGATGGAAAAAGGTTGACATGAAGGGATTTTGCTTGGTCAAACAAGATACATATTATATTTAAATTTTGAATTTAAATCGTCCCTAAAACGCAACTTAAAATTTCGACCTCCTATCGTGGCATGCCGCTAGGCGTTTATAACGTTATACCCCTATTTCGAACGCAATGAAAAAGGTTTCAGGTCCTAACTCGATTGTATGGAGAAGATACCTTTTTGGACCCAGTTATTTTATTGAAGTATCAATATAGATTTCAGTGCGTTTATATCCTGTATGGCTACACGATAACTCCAAATGCTACATAACTTGGAATCCGATAATAATGCACTATGATGGATCCAACGGAATTGGTTTCGTCGAATTCCGAGACTATGTTGCGGAAGGCTATTTTTAAATGTCAATTTAAACGATATAATTTTAAAACTGACAAATCACCTTTAAATTCACATTTAACATTTTTATTATCTTCAGTATTATCAATATTAATTTTATAAGCCTTTGAAATATTTTTAAAAAGCTTGAAACCCCAAATTCCGTATTTTACCCCATTCTCAATTATTAAATTCAATAATTTAATTATCAAATAAATATTGATATTTGGAATTCAAGTTGAAAATTAACATTTAAATATTTAAAACCAATTAAATATTCCAATTTCGAATATCCAAAATTCGGGTCGTTTCAATATTGATATTCAGGATTTTCATGTGGTGGACTGCTTGTTGATCATTTGGGGTTAAAATCCCAATATACATCCAGTAGCAGCAGACTCTTCGTTATGGAATATCCAATGCAAGGACTATTTGCTATTAATCTTAGGGATTTTCTAATAGTATGTGGTAGGAAAGTACTTTCGGTTTGTCCTGCTCCCACACAACTTGTATGGACTTTTGTCCGACATTGCATTTCTAAAGATTACGCATATTGGTTTTTACAATCGTACATCATTTATCACGAAGAAGGAAACTTCTCTTAGCTTAACACCCTCCTTGAGATGTAGGTACTTAAGGATTGTATTTTTGTGGAAGGCAATTACAAGTCAACGAAAATGACCATGTGTCATTCAAAGTGTTGTGATATGTGTTATGTGATATATGAAAAGTAATCGTTACCTCAGGCCTCATCAAACGGAAATGACCGGGTTAGATGCAGCAGGGCTAAGAGGGTCGCTCCCATTAGGATATGATCATCCTCTTCTAGATATGTTTCTTCCCGCTATGAAGTTCGGGATGTAAATTAATGTGGTTTGTATGCTGTGAAGGCCCTTAGAAAAGGTCGGTAATGACCAAAGGATGACATATTCGATACTACCTCGTTGTAGAGGTGGGCCGATCTTGTGTTGATAGAGGTTCCTTTTTGATGTTCCTCATTGCATTTCTCTAGAGGTGTACTACTGGAAGGTAGTCCCTTCACCTGGTCATTTGTATGGAACTCGAAACTCCAATATGTGCTTACCATTTGATTATATTACCCACTTTGGGCTATATGCTGGAATTTAATCAATGTAACAATTTTGACTATAATTAATATTATTCTTATATTAGACACTAATATAATATAAGAGATTCGATATGAAATGTTTTAGTTACCCTAAGGTCGTGTTTATGGATGGGCGTGTCCTACGAGATACTTTTGTTCTGAAAAGAAAAGTTTGGTAATTTAATAAATTCAATTGAGTGTGTTTCTCACACTGGTTTACCAGACTGATTTGGGCGTTCTTCCCTTTCAAAGCTCGGGTCAGACCGATTGTATTTACAGGTTCAGATTTGGTGCTTTTGGAGCTTCAACAGGCGAGTTGGAGATCTTAATTTTCGTATACACGTATTTGTTTTGATTATTTGCTTTGCGCTTTGTTTTTGTATATTATCGACAATTGTAAGGATAGGTTATTATAACTGTCCAGGCTAATGATTGGTGATTGATTGTTGAACTTTGATTTATATATATGTATACAGTTTCGGTTTGTAAAGATCATTGATATGATATTATATGCTTTCCGCTGCGATGTGAGATTCTGTGTTGTTCTATTTGTTTTCTCTTCTCTCTTTCTTCTCTTCTCGTTTTCTCTCTTCTTTTCATTATCACGACTTTCGGTCAGTCTGTGCTTTTTGGGTCGGACATGTATGGTTTATTGTCGATTCTAAGGGTACAGATTTGTAGGTAGTCATACCAAAAACTTCTGAAATCAAAACTTCTTTCCGCCTCTCCTTCAACCCTTCCTTCCTCCCTTATAGCCGCCTCCCTCTCCACCACCTCTATAGCTATCTCCTTCCATCTTCTCTCTCCTCTTCTTTCTCCTTTTTGCCTTCTTTTCCCCTTTCCTATTTTCCCTCTTTCTTTCCCTTATTTCCATGACTTCTACATTCAACTAAAGTACTCCAAATCAAATAATTTTTTTCAAATCGTGTATAATTTCAATGGCAACAACTTTGTTGTTGAACCCTTCTTCCCATTCCAAATATTTATGTATCAAAACTCCATTTTTCAAATCCTTTCTCGGGTCCAATTTTGACCGAAAATACCCCATACTGTATTAATCATATCTCCTTCAGGGATGAACCAAATTTTGTGATTCTTTTATCCAAACCATTTATTTTCCAGTTGCTTCAACTTTATTATAGATCAGTTTTTCAAATTCCTTAATTTGCTATACCAAATCTCAAATCTTTTTGAAGCATTTTTGAACTCAGATTTTCAACTCAAAAAAACACTTCTGTTTGTTTTGACCATAACTTCCTCAAGACTGAAGCTTTTGAAGCGATTCTTCTCTTGAAAGTAGAGAAAAAATAATTTTAATAGCTATCTAGTTGGTCACTTTTACAGATTCAGTAATATTATGGTCCGAATATTTTCTTAAATATGATCTAGTTTTGAGTTTGTCTGTAGTTTGGATCATGGGTTGTATGGAAGTTGGAAGTAGCTAAAACTTGTTTATTGATTCGTGTTCATGTCTGTGTCTAAGCTTTGTTGGATTTGCTTTGCATTTGGACCTTTGCTTAGAATTCCCATATTGCTCCATTTTTGTCATCACCTTCGTAGCCACGAAAGGTGAGAAAACACTCACAACTACTAGATTTTATTATGTTAGTTAAATTGAATTTATGATGTGATTAGAAATTGATTGGTTGCTGTTTAGTATATTTTAAATTGTCAATCCATTTAAATCTGACTTTTATTGAATTTAATTTCCATTTAATTTAATATTGAAATTTAAATTGCCTGCTAAATAGCTATTAATGATAACCAGTAAATTGTTCATGGTTATTGGTTGATTTCAACGACGAGTGTGCTGTATGTTCAATTGTTGAGATTTGGGTGATTGGATGGATATTACTAGTTGACATTTTGGACGATTAGATGTTATTTAGGTTGATATCTCTATTATCCCTATGGATTGAAATGATATACACCCAAATGATGTTATAGATTAAGGAAAAATTGTAATGGGTTGAAATGATAAACCCGAGCGATTTTCATCAATTTGGAAATGCTGATTTTTGATACTGGTTGAAATGAAATATACCCATATAACTTATTGAATGTATTTTTATTTGGAATCAAATTATCTGAAGGGTTCAATGTAATTCAATTGGTTTTGCTTTAACTAGATGATTAAGATTAATATTTCAGATTATTTGAAAACTTTTAAATAATTATATTCACGTTGTACACTTGTTAGGGGATGAAAATTCTGTAACATTTATGAAACCATTGCATTAATATTTCTATTTTACTTGTTTTGATCTAATTTACGTAAGATCTTTCAGTTTTGACTCGAGTGTTTTGTCTTTTCATTATGCTCCGGTCAGTATGAACTTTTCAGTGTATTGAAGACTATTTTCTGAAGGACGAAGACGAAGATTCAGTATATTATTGCTATTTATTATTCTACTGCATTCTGTGTTCCGCTGCGTTATTTGTTTATTTTTGATGTATGTATAACCTTGATTTGGATTTTAAAAGTGTTATCATATGTTATTTGTAAAACATCCTTATCAACTATTTATTTGATGTTATATTTTGTCGTTTCGCTGCGAGATTCTATGTTTTCTTTTTTTTCTTTTTTTTTCTTATTTAACCCATTAACAATCCTCCCTTTTGAATGGTTTAAGTCTGACATATGTGGTTTATTCTCTATTTGAACCGTCCAAAAACGTGGTTATTACATGACATATAGACAATATTGCATTGGTTTTGAACAACTTTCGTTCGATGTTGCCAATCGGAGAACCGATTCTCGGTCATATTTTCACTTATACTTTAACGTACACATATTTGTAAACAAAATTTAAAAA
Source organism: Allium cepa (assembly GCA_030765085.1). Taxonomy (NCBI): domain Eukaryota; kingdom Viridiplantae; phylum Streptophyta; class Magnoliopsida; order Asparagales; family Amaryllidaceae; genus Allium; species Allium cepa. The sequence goes on along the minus strand of CM060941.1, from coordinate 761,059,947 downwards.
TAATTTTTTTACCATTTTAAACCAATTAAAATGATTACATTTGAATTATAAAACCATACAAATTCATATTAAAAATTATTCACAAAATTACTATTATACCGATAAAGCGATATCGATTTATTATTTATTATTTGCAAATTAAATATATCTTTCATAAAAATATTATAAATGATTCATTATCACTTTATAACCATTTAAAATGAATTATCATCATTTAAAATAATTATTTGAATAACTAAAATTAATTATTAAATCATTTAAACTTGAACTAATTTAAATAAATCTATATTTAAATATGATGCCACTGATCAATATAAATCTTGAGGAAAATATTATTGTAAATATTTGTTCAAAATAAGTTTATTATTACTTATTACCATTTGAAACAATATTATTTAAATTTTTAGTCTTTGATTTAAATAAATTTAAAAATAAATACAATTTATCAAAGTGATAAATTGGAGGGTCGTTACACCAGGGCATTGGTTGCTCCTGAGCATCTCCTTAGTTTAAGTACTTTCCATATCTCACGAATAAAAAAATCCAGTATGCTCGTCGACTTTTAGAGCCAAGATTAGATTAATTAATTTTAATAGCTTTCTTTAAATCGTTTATTTAAATTCTTTTAAAATAAACTATAAAACTTCCAAATCATCATTAAAACACTTAATTATTTCTTTGAAAAACATTTATAAAAGATTTGAAAAAGAATTGTTAAGTTTAAAACTATGTTTCAAAGGTTATAGAAAAGTGCTGCAGAAAATGCTTTTTAAACTATATCAATCAAAACAACTGTAACAACCAGCCTTTTGGATGGCTTGAATCGACAATAAACCACACAGGTCAGACTCAAACCATTCAAAAGGGAAAACTATTATGGTGTAAATAAGAAAAGCAGAGAAAGAAAGAAAACAAATATAGAATCTATCAGCGGAATGATAATATATGATAATTAAATAAACAGTTCATGAAGCTGTTTACAAATAACAATGATTATACTATTATAATACAAACCAGATTTACATAAAACAAGATTAAATAATAAATAAATGCAGAGGAACAATATGATGCGGTGGAATAAATACAGTAAATAATAATAGCATAAAATCTTCGTCTTCATCCTCCAAAAAGCAGTCTTTGATAAACTGAAAAGTTCAGACCGACCCGAGCGAATTGAAAAGACAAAACAGTCGAGTCAGAACAAATTTTTTTATTTAAGTTTAATCAACAGTTAATAAATGTAAGTGTAACGACGTAAAAGAAGTTTACAGGGTTTGACTTCTCTTATCCAGTGTCTAACATGAGTGCAATAACTTAAGAGATGTTCAAGATTTTCATCTTTTAAGGATCCGTTAAACTATTTACTATGTAGTACAATACGCTATTATAATTGTCTACAGTAAAGTAGAATAATAAAATAGCGTTAAGGCATTACCTATACCCCCCTTAACACATTTTCTATAATGTCGTAATCGGTACAGATACTATAAACTCCACCCGCAGTTGGGCTATCAAGGAGCACACCATAGGTACGACACAAAACGAACTCGTAGAAGACGCGATAGGGCATGTGAACATGCACTCGAGGAAATGCCAAGGTAGATATTCCAATTGCCGATCCAGACTAGTGGTAACGCATAGCAGATACTACCGCCCACCTCGAAACACACTCCCATAATCAAAATCGAGGGGTGGCAACCAAATCATCACAAAGTCATAATATGGTATCGAAGAAATGTGTCCAATCGAAGGTGCGACGTCACTTGGCCCGGCGTGGCTCTTGTTTTAGTCACATCTAAGCTGACTCACGGGAGTCAGGGTCACGTAAATACCTTACACAGAATCATTTGTTAAACCATCCTATTTTATTTTTGGTATCTCCATCACGTACGCAGTTGTTAAAGTAGTTTTCAATATTGGCAGAGATTATGACAATATCCTATCCCGTTGTCTTTAACAACCAAACATTTATTTCACATCGAATGGTTCTTTTACATTTCCAAAACCATTTCATATTTAATATCAAAATATCATATTCGATTTCAGACCATATCTATTTCGAAATCATATTCACATTCAAAACTATATTCACTTCCAAATTCATATGCACTTTCATACTCATATTCCCCTTTTGAAATCATATTCACCTTCCAATTTATCGATAAGACAGGTTAATTAAATCCACGTTCCAAGATCATCATGTTTACTCAAATATGTCACTTTACAAAAGGGGTATCATTTCCAAATTTCAACTTAGGTAGTATCATCATCAAGGATTTAAATTAAATACTTCAACTTTACACAGCTTGAAATTTTAGAAAATAGTTTTGATAGTCATAAATAGTTTTAGTAGTTTGAAAATAATTTAAAATAGATTAAAATATTTTTAAAATCGAAACTTAGTTTACATAGATTTTAAATTTTATTAATTAGATTCTAGAATGATTCAAATAGACTAAATAGATTTAGCTAGAATTAAAATGATTTAAATAGATTAAATAGATTTAAAATGATTTCAATAGATTGAATAGATTTAAATTATGTTAAGTTGATTTAAAATAGATTAAATAAATTTAAAATAGATTAAATAAATTTAAAATAGATTAAATAGATATAAATTATATTAAATAGATTTAAAATAGACTAAATAAATTTAATTAGTTTAAAATAGGTAAATTAGATTAAATTGGATTAAATAGGTCATAATAGATTAAAATAAATTAAAATAGTTTAAATTGATCAAAATAGGGTAAATTAATTAAAATAGTTTAAATTAGTTAAAAATAGATTTCAAAGTTATATCCATACATTTTCAATAACTCAATCCCGACAAAATTCATTTACATTTGACACTTCAACTTTAAAATTCCAATCCAAGTCCTTTTAGCATTCTGTTAAGTCAATTCCAATTTTAACATTAACGCTTCGATTATCGAAAATAGTTCAGTTTATATAAATCAATCGTTAACTGAATTAAAAATTTAAGGAATAAAAATCATTTAATTTAACCAATCCAATGTCCACATATAATTTTCTTCCCTATGGCCAAGTGATACGGATGTTCATCACTTCAATCCGCAATTTAACATTTTACAGGTATATACCATTTCAAACCGCATTCCTAAATTAAATAAAATCCATAAAATCACTCGAGTCTATTATTTCAACCCATAACAATTTTTCCCGTAATCTATAGATCTTTCTGGCATGCATCCTTTCAACCAATAGGGAACTTGCAGTGCTATAACGATGTAAAATATAACATCCAGTCATATAATATCAACAATCAAACATCCATCACAATCATCATCCAAATCAACCAATAAACATCAATAGATAACTTGTAACGCCCCGAAAATTTTCGACTTTCGAAAATTCAACATCGATACTCACTTTATCGACTGCCGAGAAATCGAAGGTCAAAAACCGGAATGTTATGGGTTTAAGAAAGAAGAAAAGAAAAGAAAAAGAAAGAAGAAGAGATAAGAAGGTAGAAAATGGAGAGAGAGAAAAGAAAACAGAAAATAGAAAATTTTAAAATATAAGAAAAAGTGAATAGAACGGAAAAGAAAAATAGAAGAAGATAGGACGGAATAGGAAACAACAGAATCACATCAGAATCTCACAATTCACAGCGGAACAACATATAATAATAAATGAATAATCTTTAAACAAAGAACTATATCAGTTATTAAATTACAACACATTTCATTACATCATATCATCAGAGTGTACAACATCAAACAACATCAACAATGCAGCGGAAAAGGAAATACTATAGAAATAATACGCCATGCCATCCAGCTTGCCTCCAGCAACTCCAGAATATCCAGAATATCCTGATAAACCTAACTCTTAACTGCCCGTGTGAAAATTGGTGGGCACCCAGAGTTTAGGAAGGAAAACAATAAACTCCGAGTCAGTCATGTGACTGGTGTGAGAACTCAAAACAGTTTATTTACTTTAGAAATCAAAATAGAGGAATATTTTTAAACTCAATTTGCAATGCTTTTAAAAATGAGACTACCATAAGGCCTCCCGCACACACACACATGCAAACGCAGAATCGGAGGAGATTTCTCCTTATGATAGTCAAAGATGCTTGATACGCATTTAAAATAACATTTGATATTATTATTAGTGCATAGTGTAGAGAAAAATCATTTCGAAAATAAAGATATAAATCTTAGCCAGCATAGACATTCCGCACTTATGCCTACTATAGCTACCATGTTCAATAGCAGGTTACCGCCACATTCCATAGCAGGTTATACAACTAAAACCGTACAAGTTTCGTATTGTTTCTTTGGATTTCCAACAAATGGTCAGGCCAAGGAACTTTCCATTGCCACATGGAAACGCCTCTGGCTGGACGTCCCGAGAACTTAACCAGCTCTCTGCCAACACAAGGCCGGGTTACCTTTATCACTAGGTAACTACTACACGAATATGGCATCCCCCGGTCCCATTGGACCTTTTAACCGAGCGCTCGTCACCAACAACACCACACAGTAATAAAATATAGTGTTTCAACATGAGTAAATATCTGGGCTCCATACCATGATACCACTTTTTCCAGAAGGAAATGCACATACCCTAAAGGGAGCTACCCCTCATAACCTTGCCGCATCTTTCCTGTTTTGACCATTCCGGGATGTGAGGCTCGACGAAGTTTCGTCCACAAAAACATACTTTATACAAAAGCCATGCTTTGGGTCAACAAATGATCAACACAATGATCACAAGGATAGACGATCAAATAAACGATCCTATCACAAATAATCAACACAATGATCATTTCAGCATCACTCAGCATGTCACATTACCAAATTGGGAATATATCGCTGATAACTTCAACTATATAACCTCTGAGCACGTACGTCTCAGAGAAGGGTGTTAAGCTAAAAGAATAAATTCTCCGCCACCAACAGAAATATATTTGAAAGAAATCGGCTTTACATCTCAACTTGTAATGTCAGACATACAGTCCATACAAGTCTGTTCCGGGCTCGAACAAAACCGAAGGCACTTCTTACGAAGCCCTTGCAATCCGGGTATTCACAATCCCGATTTAATTTCCCATCACTTAAGGAATCTCTATACCAGGAGCTACCCAGTGCAAAAACAATCGATAGGTCATCCTATCGCTTTTGCAAATACTCGGTCTTCAACACCGATCTTCAAATGCAATTCACAACGACGTATCACATATTCGGAATGGGTTATACGACCCCATGGTCCTTTCCCGGTTAACCCGAATAGTGAGCGCTTATTCAAAAATAGGTGTGACATTCAAATTCAATCAAATCACATCAATTACTCATTCAAAGGGAAATATTGATAGTCGGCTATTGAACTATCAATGAATATGCACACATCACCAGATTCCAAATAATTTTCCAAATTATTTATTTTCCAAAATATCTTGACAAGATATATTATTTCCAAACTTCAAAAATAAATCAATATTTATTTTTAAACAAATTCTTCTTTTCATTTATAAATTCCATAATGAATTTATATTTCAAAATATTCATGCATATACGATTTCAATTATCCATTTTCAATTTATCTTCAAAAAGATAAATTCTAATTATTCACTTCATATTGGAAAACAATTCCATACTTATTAAAAATAAGTAATTCACAAATCTTTTTATTTTCAACACTTAGAAAATATTCAATATACCTAAATCGAGATTAAGTATATATTCCATTCTATTAAGGAAATCATTCACTTAAACATATTTATTTGGGCCAAAACGAATGTTGCGTAAAACATCGTTACAACAACCCAAAATCACTAGTATAGGGATTCGAAATTAAAATAGATATATAAATCCCAATACTATTCAAACCATTTCCTTTCGGAAATCATTTACTATAACAACAGTGTTATAGTCCACCATTTCCTTTTATTTCTCGAAAACGTCTATTTCAACAATAAATGTTGAAATCTATGGTTTCGAATCTCAACATATTTTAAAACATCGTTAGATCGTTTTAATTCTATTTAAAACATTCACATTCTAAACATTTCTTTAACGTATTATTCACTATTCAAAAACGTGAATAAACTTCATTAAGAAATCTCATCCTTTTATTCGTTTTAATTCAAAGGATTATTCACTATTCAAAAATGTGAATATAACTCCTTTAATAGGTTCCAACAATTTTCTTATCAAAATAAGTCATTTGCGAATTTATAAAACATCGTTTATAAATTCCATTTCTATTTATTTATAAAAACTTCCTTTTTATAAATTCTTTTATTAACCTATTCCAGTTTATAACTCAATTATAACTCAAAGTTCATATTATAAGTTAAGTGCTTATAAAACGATTATTTTACAAAATCGTTCCTTTAGAGACTTTCCAATTTATAAATCTTATAACTTATAAGATCCATTTATCTAACTAATCTATTCTTCAAATAATTTCACCAAATTTATAAATCTTACTATTTATAAATTTCTTTTATAACTTCACAGTTTATAATTCTATAAATTTCATTCATTTATGAATTTCATTTTCACTTCATTCAAACACTTATAAAAACTCGTTTTATAAGTCAATATTTCAATTTATAAATATCCGTTTATAAATCCCTTAATATAAATCAATTTATATTATTCTTTTAAAACGTCTTTAATTTCCTTTATAGTTTCACCATTTTGATTTATAAAATAATCAAATTTTATAAATCCTATTTTTAACTTTTCATAATAAATTCAAAAATCCCGATTAACTATTTTATAAAATCATTAGCATCATATTCTCAAAAATCAGTTTTCAACTATTTTCCTCAAAAATCATAATTTTTATAACTTTAAAAATATAACGTTTATTTATTTAAAATGGATCAAATTCCAAAATTATTTTATAAACGTATACTTCTCAAAAATCACTTTAAAAATCATTTTAAAGTTTCAAAATTTGGTCCAATGATGCTACATACCAAATAGTCAATTACGACAACAACGATATCATATATCGATATGAAAATCAATCAAATATCAAAATATTTGAAATTAAATAAATACTGTTGAGGAATCCAGTTGGATCCCTCCAACCTGTTTTCCTGCATCCAAAAACATTAGCACAATACCAATTTTGCTCCAGTACGAAATTATCGCGGTATATGTTCTTATTAAATATTATCCGCTTAATAACGGCGCAATAGGGTCTCATCCGCTAAACAAAAAATGCGGAAAATCAATAACTCCAATATATACATATGCCAATATATATATATATTGCTATTATATATAATACCAATTTCACTGTTTATGAAATATTCGCGGTATATGTTTTTAATAAATAACATCCGCTTACTAACGGCGTATAATGTCTATTTTAACAATCAATACATAACAATCATCATTCAAACATGCATTCAAATATTTTAAATCTAACTATTTAAAATAAAATCGAAACCGATTCGATTGAGTGAGAAGTTCTCACCTTGATTTAAATTTCGGTTTCGGCGTTCGTTTCGAATAAAATTAAACGAACGTTTAATTTTACCCGAAATTCAAACGAGCTCCAATCGACTCCAAACTGGTTGCATTGCGAAGAGCACGACCATATGATTCCAACGCACTTTGACTCGCCCAAATCGGACCTCGCAGCAAAAAGATATCACATTTTAAACATTCACCCGATTTAATATAAAATTTATTAACAACTTTAATTTCCAATACCATTCAAACAAATCTTGGCCGCACATCAAGCTTCTCTCCCCCTCCCTCTCTTGCGTGTACACGGCCATCCTCTCCAGGTAATTAAACGTGCGTTTGAACCCATCAAGCTCGATTCTAGGGTTCCATATCGTGACTCCAACATGCATCGATACTCCGATCAGGAGATGCCATATCGAAGCCCTACGCGAGAGCTAAGCTCGGCTAGAAGGACTATGAGCTCGGCCCCCCCCTTAGCACCTGAAAAAACGTGCGCAACATCAGGGAACACGGCCCCATTCTGCCTCCAAACGGCGACGATAGCACGAATCCACCGTTGGGTCTGTAGTTCATACCGTGCTCTACAACTTTCGTGTTGGAACTTTTGCGAATCGATGTATGGATTTGGAGAAAATGGAGGATGAAGAAGATTAAGTTTCGGCCCTTGATTATACATGGAGGCGGCTGCAGCTCAAATTAGGGTTTAGAATATTTTTCTTAATTTTTGTGAATTTTTGAGCTATTTATAGAAGAAAATCGAACACTATTCATCCGGAAATTCCGAACTCCGATTTACGCGCCGTAACCAGCGTTTCTAGGGTTTATCCCGCGTTCCGGACACAATGGAACAGGTTTCGGAAGCTAATTCGGAAGTATGTGCGAGTTATGGCTGTAAACGCTCAATTTAAATTAAACCGATTTAACTCGATTTCTAGGCCTTTTTAATTTGTACAGGACAAACGGTAAATCCAATTGACTTGAAATTTGAAACCTTACAATAATATCACATTACGGATCCGATGAAACTAGTTTCGTCGAAATCCGAGACTTTTTGAAAAATGGCTATTTTGACTCGCCAAATTTAAATTAAAAATGATTCGATGCGTTTCGAGCTGCCACGCTCAAACGATAACTCCGATTGACACGAAATTTGAAATCCGGTAATAACTAACTATTACGGATCCAATGGAACTGGTTTCGTTCAATTCTGAGACTATTCAAAAATTGACTATTTTACAGTCGATTATTAAATATTAAAATATTCAATTTTCACAAATTAACTTTTAATTCGATTTTAAAAGTTCTAAAATATCGTTCTAACTTTAATATGATAAAATAAAATTTTACAAATCATTTTCAATCATATTTAACTCAATTTTCAATTATTTCCATAATTTAACATATTAAATTATCGATTTAATTATTCAATTAAATCCAATAATTCAAATAAAAATTTATTTGACTTAAGAATTCACTTATTAATATTTAAAATAAATTAAATATTCATATTTTATTTAATAAAAATTCTGGGTCGTTACAATCTTCCCCACTTAAAAGAATTTCGTCCTCGAAATTACTAAGTAAGAAAAGTTACAGAATTTATTAATTTTTTCCAAAAATTCATAGTTAAACTTCTTACAATACTTTACTAAGTTTTCAAATCATACTTAGTTATCTTTTCAGAAACAACTACTATTGTTTAACTTTCAACTCCAAAATCAAAGTTAAAGTTTTCAAAAAATTTCCAATTTTTCTTAAATTTTTTCTAACGCCTTAAATTTTCGGAAAAATTCGCCATAGTCTCCTTTGCGCGGCTCGATCCGAAAAAAAAAATGACAGTATATATATCACAAATATACATCTCATCAAGTAATGAGGCATCCCGAAGGGAAAAAATGTAAAAGTACGGTATGTAATCCGAGATATGTACCTTATATTTTATTAGCAAGCATATACGGCTAATATAGCGCGAAAGCGAGCTCCAAATGCGAAGCAAACGCGATCCGCACCTACTAAACACTCAACAAACAACATGAGAATCATGCATGTAGACAATAATCTCAATATACAACATATAGCAACATAATAACTATATATGTCAACATAGCAAATGCAACTAAACAACAAATGCAATATATATTCAACCATCAACCAACTAACATCCATATTCTCATTAATATACAATGAAATAGGTTTCAATATCAAATCACATTTGATTCATTAACAGTGGATGTTTCTAACGTTTATTTTCAATTAGTTCATATTCACTAATTCATATTCAAGTTGGTTAACTTCCAAATCAAATTCAATTTTATTCAAGATTCACTTAACTTCCAATTGAATTCTAATTACTTTAGCTTTCTATTTCATTAATACTTAATGAATTATATACTATCAACTAACAATCACATAACAATCAATGTATATTAATTACAACCAAATTCCTTTGCTTACAATTCATTTCATTCAATTATTCAACTTTCAATAACATTAGATTTTAATGAATTAACACTTATATTCATTATTCCATATCAACTTTATTCACATTCAATCATTTATTCAATTCAATTTCTAAAGTTGAATTTCATTTACATAACTCAAGTTCAAATCTATTACTTAAGTTATATTTTCATTTAACCTTAAATTCATTTTACTTATTTACAACTCACATTCATATAGTTTCACCTCTTATATATATAAGTTTATTTCACAATTGTAAATCACTTTAATTATAATTCCATTCTTATAATTCTTTTTACTTATACAATTATTCTTTTATTTAGATTATTCAAACAACTAAACAATCAACTTATATACACTTTAATAATTTTGAAAATTATTTCTGTATATATAAAATATACTCAAGGTAAAATTATTTCATTTATCCAATTTTAAAACAATATTGTGTCGAATTGTTCTATTCAAGTGTTTAGAGATCCCTATCAACAACGTTAATTACTCGTATTAACCAGAATCTATATACCACTCAACAAACCAATCATCACAATATAAAACAATTTTATATTCACTAACAAATACGCTCTCATAGTTATTATTACACTCAAACTCAATCTAGAGCACTACTGACTCTATCTCTAATGAGTAATACCCAACAGAACCATGGTTGTCGCTTAACCTAGCTCCGATACCAAATGTAACGTTTTCGATTTCTCGTTGCCGAAAAACCGGAATGTTATGGGTTTAAGAAAGAAGAAAAGAAAAGAAAAAGAAAGAAGAAGAGATAAGAAGGTAGAAAATGGAGAGAGAGAAAAGAAAACAGAAAATAGAAAATTTTAAAATAGAAGAAAAAGAGAATAGAACGGAAAAGAAAAATAGAAGAAGATAGGACGGAATAGGAAACAACAGAATCACATCAGAATCTCACAATTCGCAGCGGAACAACATATAATAATAAATGAATAATCTTTAAACAAAGAACTATATCAGTTATTACATTACAACACATTTCATTACATCATATCATCAGAGTGTACAACATCAACAATGCAGCGGAAAAAGAAATACTATATAAATAATACGCCATGCCATCCAGCTTGCCTCCAGCAACTCCAGAATATCCAGAATATCCTGATAAACCTAACTCTTAACTGCCCGTGTGAAAATTGGTGGGCACCCAGAGTTTAGGAAGGAAAACAATAAACTCCGAGTCAGTCATGTGACTGGTGTGAGAACTCAAAACAGTTTATTTACTTTAGAAATCAAAATAGAGGAATATTTTTAAACTCAATTCGCAATGCTTTTAAAAATGAGACTACCATAAGGCCTCCCGCACACACACACATGCAAACGCAGAGTCGGAGGAGATTTCTCCTTATGATAGTCAAAGATGCTTGATACGCATTTAAAATAACATTTGATATTATTATTAGTGCATAATGTAGAGAAAAATCATTTCGAAAATAAAGATATAAATCTTAGCCAGCATAGACATTCCGCACTTATGCCTACTATAGCTACCATGTTCAATAGCAGGTTACCGCCACATTCCATAGCAGGTTATACAACTAAAACCGTACAAATTTCGTATTGTTTCTTTGGATTTCCAACAAATGGTCAGGCCAAGGAACTTCCCATTGCCACATGGAAACGCCTCTGGCTGGACGTCCCGAGAACTTAACCAGCTCTCTGCCAACACAAGGCCGGGTTACCTTTATCACCAGGTAACTACTACACGAATATGGCATCCCCCGGTCCCATTGGACCTTTTAACCGAGCGCTCGTCACCAACAACACCACACAGTAATAAAATATAGTGTTTCAACATGAGTAAATATCTGGGCTCCATACCATGATACCACCCTTTCCAGAAGGAAATGCACATACCTTAAAGGGAGCTACCCCTCATAACCTTGCCGCATCTTTCCTGTTTTGACCATTCCGGGATGTGAGGCTCGACGAAGTTTCGTCCACAAAAACATACTTTATACAAAAGCCATGCTTTGGGTCAACAAATGATCAACACAATGATCACAAGGATAGACGATCAAATAAACGATCCTATCACAAATAATCAACACAATGATCATTTCAGCATCACTCAGCATGTCACATTACCAAATTGGGAATATATCGCTGATAACTTCAACTATATAACCTCTGAGCACGTACGTCTCAGAGAAGGGTGTTAAGCTAAAAGAATAAATTCTCCGCCACCAACAGAAATATATTTGAAAGAAATCGGCTTTACATCTCAACTTGTAATGTCAGACATACAGTCCATACAAGTCTGTTCCGGGCTCGAACAAAACCGAAGGCACTTCTTACGAAGCCCTTGCAATCCGGGTATTCACAATCCCGATTTAATTTCCCATCACTTAAGGAATCTCTATACCAGGAGCTACCCAGTGCAGAAACAATCGATAGGTCATCCTATCGCTTTTGCAAATACTCGGTCTTCAACACCGATCTTCAAATGCAATTCACAACGACGTATCACATATTCGGAATGGGTTATACGACCCCATGGTCCTTTCCCGGTTAACCCGAATAGTGAGCGCTTATTCAAAAATAGGTGTGACATTCAAATTCAATCAAATCACATCAATTACTCATTCAAAGGGAAATATTGATAGTCGGCTATTGAACTATCAATGAATATGCACACATCACCAGATTCCAAATAATTTTCCAAATTATTTATTTTCCAAAATATCTTGACAAGATATATTATTTCCAAACTTCAAAAATAAATCAATATTTATTTTTAAACAAATTCTTCTTTTCATTTATAAATTCCATAATGAATTTATATTTCAAAATATTCATGCATATACGATTTCAATTATCCATTTTCAATTTATCTTCAAAAAGATAAATTCTAATTATTCACTTCATATTGGAAAACAATTCCATACTTATTAAAAATAAGTAATTCACAAATCTTTTTATTTTCAACACTTAGAAAATATTCAATATACCTAAATCGAGATTAAGTATATATTCCATTCTATTAAGGAAATCATTCACTTAAACATATTTATTTGGGCCAAAACGAATGTTGCGTAAAACATCGTTACAACAACCCAAAATCACTAGTATAGGGATTCGAAATTAAAATAGATATATAAATCCCAATACTATTCAAACCATTTCCTTTCGGAAATCATTTACTATAACAACAGTGTTATAGTCCACCATTTCCTTTTATTTCTCGAAAACGTCTATTTCAACAATAAATGTTGAAATCTATGGTTTCGAATCTCAACATATTTTAAAACATCGTTAGATCGTTTTAATTCTATTTAAAACATTCACATTCTAAACATTTCTTTAACGTATTATTCACTATTCAAAAACGTGAATAAACTTCATTAAGAAATCTCATCCTTTTATTCGTTTTAATTCAAAGGATTATTCACTATTCAAAAATGTGAATATAACTCCTTTAATAGGTTCCAACAATTTTCTTATCAAAATAAGTCATTTGCGAATTTATAAAACATCGTTTATAAATTCCATTTCTATTTATTTATAAAAACTTCTTTTTTATAAATTCTTTTATTAACCTATTCCAGCTTATAACTCAATTATAACTCAAAGTTCATATTATAAGTTAAGTGCTTATAAAACGATTATTTTACAAAATCGTTCCTTTAGAGACTTTCCAATTTATAAATCTTATAACTTATAAGATCCATTTATCTAACTAATCTATTCTTCAAATAATTTCACCAAATTTATAAATCTTACTATTTATAAATTTCTTTTATAACTTCACAGTTTATAATTCTATAAATTTCATTCATTTATGAATTTCATTTTCACTTCATTCAAACACTTATAAAAACTCGTTTTATAAGTCAATATTTCAATTTATAAATATCCGTTTATAAATCCCTTAATATAAATCAATTTATATTATTCTTTTAAAACGTCTTTAATTTCCTTTATAGTTTCACCATTTTGATTTATAAAATAATCAAATTTTATAAATCCTATTTTTAACTTTTCATAATAAATTCAAAAATCCCGATTAACTATTTTATAAAATCATTAGCATCATATTCTCAAAAATCAGTTTTCAACAATTTTCCTCAAAAATCATAATTTTTATAACTTTAAAAATATAACGTTTATTTATTTAAAATGGATCAAATTCCAAAATTATTTTATAAACGTATACTTCTCAAAAATCACTTTAAAAATCATTTTAAAGTTTCAAAATTTGGTCCAATGATGCTACATACCAAATAGTCAATTACGACAACAACGATATCATATATCGATATGAAAATCAATCAAATATCAAAATATCTGAAATTAAATAAATACTGTTGAGGAATCCAGTTGGATCCGTCCAACCTGTTTTCCTGCATCCAAAAACATTAGCACAATACCAATTTCGCTCCAGTACGAAATTATCGCGGTATATGTTCTTATTAAATATTATCCGCTTAATAACGGCGCAATAGGGTCTCATCCGCTAAACAAAAAATGCGGGAAATCAATAACTCCAATATATACATATGCCAATATATATATATATTGCTATTATATATAATACCAATTTCACTGTTTATGAAATATTCGCGGTATATGTTTTTAGTAAATAACATCCGCTTACTAACGGCGTATAATGTTTATTTTAACAATCAATACATAACAATCATCATTCAAACATGCATTCAAATATTTTAAATCTAACTATTTAAAATAAAATCGAAACCGATTCGATTGAGTGAGAAGTTCTCACCTTGATTTAAATTTCGGTTTCGGCGTTCGTTTCGAATAAAATTAAACGAACGTTTAATTTTACCCGAAATTCAAACGAGCTCCAATCGACTCCAAACTGGTTGCATTGCGAAGAGCACGACCATACGATTCCAACGCACTTTGACTCGCCCAAATCGGACCTCGCAGCAAAAAGATATCACATTTTAAACATTCACCCGATTTAATATAAAATTTATTAACAACTTTAATTTCCAATACCATTCAAACAAATCTTGGCCGCACATCAAGCTTCTCTCCCCCTCCCTCTCTTGCATGTACACGGCCATCCTCTCCAGGTAATTAAACGTGCGTTTGAACCCATCAAGCTCGATTCTAGGGTTCCATATCGCGACTCCAACATGCATCGATACTCCGATCAGGAGATGCCATATCGAAGCCCTACGCGAGAGCTAAGCTCGGCTAGAAGGACTATGAGCTCGGCCCCCCCTTAGCACCTGAAAAAACGTGCGCAACGTCAGGGAACGCGGCCCCATTCTACCTCCAAACGGCAACGATAGCACGAATCCACCGTTGGGTCTGTAGTTCATACCGTGCTCTACAACTTTCGTGTTGGAACTTTTGCGAATCGATGTATGGATTTGGAGAAAATGGAGGATGAAGAAGATTAAGTTTCGGCCCTTGATTATACATGGAGGCGGCCTGCAGCTCAAATTAGGGTTTAGAATATTTTTCTTAATTTTTGTGAATTTTTGAGCTATTTATAGAAGAAAATCGAACACTATTCATCCGGAAATTCCGAACTCCGATTTACGCGCCGTAACTAGCGTTTCTAGGGTTTATCCCACGTTCCGGACACAATGGAACAGGTTTCGGAAGCTAATTCGGAAGTATGTGCGAGTTATGGCTGTAAACGCTCAATTTAAATTAAACCGATTTAACTCGATTTCTAGGCGTTTTTAATTTGTACAGGACAAACGGTAAATCCAATTGACTTGAAATTTGAAACCTTACAATAATATCACATTACGGATCCGATGAAACTGGTTTCGTCGAAATCCGAGACTTTTTGAAAAATGGCTATTTTGACTCGCCAAATTTAAATTAAAAACGATTCGATGCGTTTCGAGCTGCCACGCTCAAACGATAACTCCGATTGACACGAAATTTGAAATCCGGTAATAACTAACTATTACGGATCCAATGGAACTGGTTTCGTTCAATTCTGAGACTGTTCAAAAATTGACTATTTTACAGTCGATTATTAAATATTAAAATATTCAATTTTCACAAATTAACTTTTAATTCGATTTTAAAAGTTCTAAAATATCGTTCTAACTTTAATATGATAAAATAAAATTTTACAAATCATTTTCAATCATATTTAACTCAATTTTCAATTATTTCCATAATTTAACATATTAAATTATCGATTTAATTATTCAATTAAATCCAATAATTCAATAAAAATTTATTTGACTTAAAAATTCACTTATTAATATTTAAAATAAATTAAATATTCATATTTTATTTAATAAAAATTCTGGGTCGTTACATAACTGATTATCATTAACAGGTATTAACCTAATAATTAAATTCAAAATTTAATTAAACGATGATTAAATGCAATAAAAGTTAACTTTAACTAGAATGACAATTTAAATATACCAAACACAACTAATCAATTCCAAATCATATCATAAATTCAATTTAACTAACATGAGATAATTCAGTAGTTGTGAGATGGTTAATGCACTCCCCTTTGATTTCAAATCGATTTGAAATCCAAATTAGGGATCAAATTTGAACAGTCTCAGGATTCGCCCAAACCAGCATCAAAATATTTGGAATTTCGATACGATCCCAATGGAACAAACAGCATGTGAATCCGACCTTTTACATAAAAGTTATAACGATTTGAAGTTATACGATAAAAAATGATTAAATAAATATAGAAGAAAAAAATGTACTTACCTCTCGTTTGATCACGTGCCCTAGTCGAGATACGTGATCAAACCCTGGCCGCCATCACGTTTGAACCTCCGATCAATTTTTTTCGCGCCCTCGGTCACCATCGACCGGATCTGAGACCAGGGCCTACCTTCAGGCTCTGAGTCGTCCCTACCCGAACCACCACAAGAATCTCCGGCCTCACCAGGCACTTTCGACCGCCGCCGGTTTTAAGCCACTTCCTAGAGAATTCGAGTTGCTTGCACCCCAAACAAACAGCATGGAACTACTCTGCTCAACAACCTCTATAAGCCCATGCCCTCTGATCGATCCATCGTTGAAGATCGGCCGTTAATCGTGGTAGTGGCCTATGAATGTCCGAGAATGTTTTGGCCAATCCTAGCCAAACCATGATTCAAATCGAAAAAAATCATTGATTTTGATTTCGCTTGTCGAGAGCTCCAAATCGGTATATAATTTGATATGGTTTAGAGGAGTTTGATTTTGAAATTTAATTGAGGGTTTGCAATTAGATTTTGCTTGTGCCATTGAAGAAGGAACAGACAGAAGTGATGTACGTATAGAATAAAAAAAAATGACTGTTAGGGTTTCAGAAACAAAGTCTATTTATATTAATAAAGCCCGATAAGAAAGAATAACATGTATCCAATTAGTTTGAATGACAGATAGCGACCCAAAAAGCCCGTTTCGCTTTCGAAAGGAAAGCGGGTCATCCCATATATCGATATAGATGTTTTCGATAGTTATAAATTCAATGGAATGGGTTTCACGTCCTAATTCCATCGTATGAAGAAGTTAGCTTTAAAATAGGCTTATTTCAAATTGATTTCAATAGAATTTAATTAAATTGATTTCTACGCGTTTCGAGCTCATACAATCAAATGACAAGTCCGATCGCTATACAACTTGAAAATTTAAAATAATTCACTGTTACGGATTCAATGAAACTGGTTTCGTCGAAATCCGAGACAATGGCCAAAATGTCTATTTTCATGTTAATTAAATAAATTATTATTAAATTAATTAATCGTTTTTTAATTCAATATTTATAAAGTAACAAATTTTCATCATTTTTGATTACTTAAACATTTATAATAATTTAAAACAAACTTACATATCAATTCAATGTCAATTATTCTATTAGTTATACTGTTCAATTCCAATTGAAATAAACATAGTGATAATTACTTTAAATTCCAATAAATCCATTTATTCACCGTTTCATTTTATTATTCAATCAATTGGCATCTCATGGCTACAATTAACATTTTTTTATCTTATTACACTAATAATTTACCATTATCAAATTAGTTTTCTTTAATGTAGCATTTAATTACATTTAATTGCAATAAATCCATTTATTATGACTTAAAATCCAATAAATTGATCAAACTTGATTTCAATTCTTTTTCAATCTGTGCCATATTATGAATAAAATTTACATTAGGTTACATCTTATTAAATCGATGTTCTATAATTATCAATTTAATCTGCATTAACTGCACTAATTAAGTGAATTAATTGCAAATCATTTCCAATTAAATCTAACAGACTAAATAAATAGGTAACGTATAATAATTGTCACCGTTAACTTTTAATCATATTTTATAAGTTTAGTATCCACAATAAGTGTTATATAACTACCACAACACCAATTTTTGGTCAATTTACAGTCTGCTACATACTATTTAATTAATACAACATTTAAATTATCAATTACTCTTTTGATCTAATTATCAATTAATACACACATTGTTATAATTAATTTACAATCTATAACCTATTTTAACTTTTTAATCATTTTAATTAATTGGAATTACATTTAAAGAGCTATAAATTACCTTAAATTAATACTATTACATTGCATTCCCGTTATATTCTTATTATTAAATCACAAAGTTTTGTTTCTTCCAATATTAAATCACAATATCTTTATTGAATCAACTGTTTTTAATTATCGAAAATTATGGGCAGTTACACTCTCCTCCACTCATAACCTTTTGTCCTCGAAAAGGAAAAAAGAAGGGAAAAGAAGGAATTAAGTAATACATATATCTTCTTCAAAATATTAAATTTATAAACAATTAATTTACATAATTAAATAATTTAAATAAAGTGTATCAATTTATAATAATTAAGTCCTTTTATATTCAAGTTAACAAAAGTCTGAAACATTTCACTCGAAGTGCAAAATTCACAGAAAATTTCGGTAGAGTCTTCTTTGTACGGAGAGGTCTGGGAGAAATAATAATATTAATAATAGCAATATATATCATATATTTCAAAACAAAATGTCCCTAACCATTGGAAAACAATATAATATTGCTAGAACCGTAATCCGAGAACAAACCTATTTGTTGGGCAAACAACGCTTATTTTATGAAACCAATAATAGTAGCAATTGCTGCCCTAACCTGTATTTCACTTATATAATCCAAAAGAGTTAATACTTATATAAAAGAGAAATATTTTAAGTTGTTTCAACTCATAACAACAAATCAATCATAATATAACAACAACCTTTCGCACATCAAACAGTACAAACATCTTTTTCAACAAAGAGAGAAATTATCCATCTATAGCAACCAAAACAAATGGATTATTGGGTTTATAACTTCTAATCATATAAAATGAGAAATAATCTATGAAGTAAACCATACATTTAACAGTCATAGATAAAATTTTATAGATTATTTATACATCTCTATACAAAATAGAAGTATCCATTCCCAATCAATCCATAAACCAAACAAACAAGTAATTCAACACATTTTTAAGTTTACTCTATTTATCTTTTTCACATCATTTATCATTCATTATTTTTCATATAATGATTTTCTTTAATTTACGTTCAATACTTACAAAATTTTAATTCTCATTCATTCATATAAGCCTTTTTTCATTAATTTACGTTCTTTACTTACATAAGTTATACCCATTTCCATTATTTGGATCCTAAATGAATTCATTATTGAAGTATTGTATACATTTTATTTCAGTTACTTCAGATTATTACTTAGTCTGATTTCCTCTTTTTATTTCACGTCCTTTACTTTCCTTTTCTCATTCATATAAGGACTATTTTCTTTAATTTACATTTATCACTTATCAAATTCATTTTCCATTCATTTATACCATATCATTTTTCATTTCACTACTTTACATTCATTGCTTACATAAGTTATTTTATATCAATTATTGGATTATATATTATTAGGTAAGTTTCTTTACAATTCATTTCGCCGTTTATAGATTATTTCTTTTTCACATCCATTCTTCCATATACAGTATTATTGAACACTAAATCCATTTCTAAATCATTTCAATGTTTTCTAGAGCTATAATCATTTCATTAATATAGTATTCACTTTTACTATTCGTTTTAATTGTAAATAGCCACAACATTTACTTAAGTTCATAATTATTAACTTGCAATATTCACTTTTCTATTAAATTAATTGCTAGCGATCTTTAATTATTAACTTAAGTTTATAACAAAATATCAGAATCCTTATTTTATAAAATAATGATTTCATTGAACGCTTTCATCTACTAAAGTTTTCTTGTACAATACTCAATTACATATCCTATTTAACATCACAACTTTATACATTTCAGTAAATTATATATATATATATATATATATATATATATATATATATGTCTTTTTAGAATACAATAGAAAGTTACACAGTTATAATATATATTTTTTATTAATAAAATGTTCGATAGTTACCATTTCTTATTTTCTTTTCCTTTTTATTTACAGTTTACTAGTTTTCAATTTCTTATCTATTTCATTAACCATTTTAACATCAAATTCCTTATTTTCCTTTTAGAAATTTCAATTATTAAATAGTTAAGATTGCATTTCATTTTAATAATTGGAACTACTAATTTACAAAAACTTAAGAACCAAATACAAGGTTCCATTTTCAAAACGTTTCAGAATATTATATATGTATATACTCATAACTTATATAGATTCAATTATACTTAAAAAGATTAAGTTTTTTTATCAAAAAAATGTGTAGTAAAACTACTACAGTAGCCTTCCCACTTTGAAACTCGAAAATGAACGTTGATGATGCGTGCGCTCATCACGGAAATTATTTTCCAGCGACAGAGAAGGGAGCACAGAGATTATTTCCTAAAATAAGTTCTTTTTGAAACTTCCCTCCAAATCATATTGAAATATTTATATCGAAATATACTTTCAAATAATACTATTATTATATCCAAAAATATTTTGAAAGGAATTTTCAAAATCCCGGAAGTTAAGTTCTTAATTTTCAATTTATATTTACTTTATTTGCATGTCCAATTTTCAATCAATATTTATAAAATTTCTCTACCTAACAAACGGCATAGTACATCCAAGTATATCGTTTATCAAATTTACTATTTTATATACAAAATATATAATAGGAAAAATTATTTCATTTACCTATATTTCAAAACAATATTGTGTCAGTCTGTCATATTAAGTGTTTAGAAATCCCTAACGGTGCCATAGCGTCCCATGTACCGATCGAAATTTATAAATATAAAATAGAACAAGTTAACACAATACAAAAACCTTTTATAACATTAATAAATACGCTCCCACATGTATACACTCAACGGCTCATTCTAGGGTATTACTACCATATTTTATGTGAGTCAGACCCCACAAATCTAAGGTTATCGCTAAACCAAAGCTCCGATACCAACTGTAGTGACTGGCCTTTTTGGACAGTTTAAATCGACGATAAAACACAAAAATTAGACTCAAACCATTCACAAGGGCATATTATTATGGGGTAAAAAAGGAAAGCAAAGAAAGAAAGAAAACAAATACAGAATCTCAAAGCGGAATGATAATATATAATAATTAAATAAACAGTTAATGAAGCTGTTTACAAATAACATTGATTATACTTTTATAATACAGATCGGAGTTACATAAAACAAGAATAAATAATAGATAAATGTAGTGGGACAACATGATGCAGTGGAATAAATACAGTAAGTAATAACAGTACAAAATCTTCTTCTTCGTCCTTTAGAAAGCAGTCTTCGATAAATTGCATAGCACAGAACGGCCTTAGCAAATTGAAAAGACAAAACACTTGAGTCGGAACTAAAAGATCTTATTTAAGTTAAATCAACAATAAATAAATATGAGTGTAATAGCATCAGAGATGTTTACGGAGTTTAACATCTCCTATCCAGTGTCTAACATGAGTGCGATAACTTAAGAGATGTTCAGGATTTCCATCTCCTAAGGATCTATTAAACTATCTAATATGTAGTACAATACGCTATTATAATAGTGTCTACAGTATTAAAATAGCGTTAAGACGTTACCCATATCCCCCTTAACACATTTTATATAATGTCATGGTCTATACGGATACTGTAAACTCCACTCCTAGGTGGGCTATCATGGAGAAATCCATATTTACAACACAAAACAAACTTGTAGAAGACGCGATAGGGTATGTGAACATGGCACTCGAGGCAATGCCAGGGTAGATATACCAATGGTGGATCTGAACTGGTAGTAATGCATAATAGCTACTATCGCCTACCTCGGAACACATTACCATAATCAAAATCGAGGGGTGGCCACTAAATCATCACAAAGTCATAAAATGGTATCGAAGAAATGTGTCCGATCGGAGGTCTGACCTCACTTGGCCCGGCGTGCCACCTGTTTTAGTCACATCTTAGCTGACTCACGGGAGTTAGGGTCACGTAAATACCTCATATAGAATCATGCATCAAACCATCCTACTTCATTTCTGAAATCTCCACCATGCACAAAGTTGTTAAAGTGGTTTTCGGTATTGGCAGAGAGTGTGATAATATCTGATCCCGGTCTCTTTGACAACGAAACGCTTATTTCACACCAAATGGTTCTTTTACATTTCCAAAGCCATTTCATAATTAATATCAAAATATCATATACGAAAATCATATCTCTTTCGAAATTATATTCACTTTCAAAACTATATTCACTTTCAAAATCATATTCGC
The DNA here is from genome assembly GCA_030765085.1 of Allium cepa. NCBI lineage: Eukaryota > Viridiplantae > Streptophyta > Magnoliopsida > Asparagales > Amaryllidaceae > Allium > Allium cepa. Next base: position 761,037,304 of record CM060941.1, on the reverse strand, counting down.
TTTCAAAATCATATTCCTGTTCTAAAATCATATTCATGTTTGAATTTCTCGATAAGATACGTTAATTAAATCCTCGTTCCATGATCATGATATTCACTCAAATATGCCATTTCACAAAAAGGGTATCAATTTCAAATTTAGGTTGCATCATCATAAAGAATTTAAATATACTTCAACTTTACACAGTCTAAAATTTAAAAAAAAAGTTTAGATAGTCATAAATAGTTTTAATAGTTTGAAAATAATTTAAAATAGATTAAAGTAGTTTTAAAATCATAACGTAGTTTAAATAGATTTTAAATTTCGTTTAATTATATTTTAAAATGATTTAAATAGATTAAATAGATTTAATCATATCAAGCTCATCTACTGTAAAATTTTGGTATGAACCTTGGATTGCCAATGGTGTTTTGTTGCATATACTACTCAGCAATCAACAAATGATTCAATCTGGTATACCCATTGATGCCTTTGCAGTTGATTATATTAGCCAAGGATACTTGCAATTTCCTTATTGCTCAAATCAGGTCATCAGGACAGTTTGGAATGAAATCCAAGGTAATTTCTACCCTGCTGTTGATGATGATGCTGTCCTTTGGAATGAAAAACCTCACACTATCTCTATAGTGTATAAACATTTGATCAGACCCAGTAGCCAAGCATTTAAATGGTGTAAGGTCATTTGGTTTGTTGATTCTTCACCCAGGGATAATCTGATGCTATGGAAGGTTGTACAAAATGCCTTGTTAACAAAAAGCAGGTTGATGGAGATGGGCATTGATGCTGGTTTGTCCTGCCTTTTCTGTGATACTGAAACGGAGACCACACACCATTTGTTTCTTCAATGTACCTATACTATGATGTTATTTGATAAAATGATGCAACTTGCTGGTTTTAATTTGCTGTCCAGCCTAAGGGCTGTGGATCTTGACATGATATATAAAGCAACTAGGTGGCGTACTATGAAAGCAAGATGCCTAACGATTTTCCTGAAGAAATATATGTCTATTGTGTGGCTTGAAAGAAATATGATTTGTTTTGAAAAAAAGAGGAGGGATGGGCATGCGTTATGGGAAGCTTTGAAGAAGGATATTTTTCAAGCTCTGATGAATCTACCCTCTATTCCAACTGTTATCAGAGATGTGTGGAGATAGTTGGTGGTCATCGTGGTTCTTTCTCTAGTTTGCTCAGTTTGCTTTTTTATTTTTTCCCTCTTGTTCACCCCAATGTGTATTTTCTTGCTTGCTTCTCCTTTGAACAAGCATTGTATTTTATTGTTATTGCAATAAAATCAGGTAGGGGCCCTGTTAACCCCGCTAGCCTTTGCTAAAAAAATATGATTTAAATAGATTAAATAGATTTAAGTAGATTTAAAATGATTTAAATAGTTTAAATGTAGATTAAATAGATTTAAATTCTATTAAGTAGATTTTAAATAGATTGAATAAATTTAAAACAGATTACATACATTTAAATTATATTGAATAGATTTAAAATAGATTAAATAAATTTAATTAGTTTAAAATAGGTAAATTAGATTAAATTGGATTAAATAGGTTATAGTACATTAAAATAAATCAAAATATTTTAAATTGATTAAAATAGTTTAAATTAATTAAAATAGTTTAAATTAGTTAAAAATAGATTTTAGAGTTATATACAAACATTTTCAATAACTTAATTCCCTTAACATTTATATTTGACACTTTAACTTTGAAATTCCAATTCAAATACTTTGAACAATCATTAAGTCAATTCTGATTTCAACATTAACGCTTGGATTATCGACAATAATTCAGTTTATATAAATCAATTTCTATTTCAAAATTCCAATTAACCGAATTTAAAATTTAAGGAATTAAAAATCATTTAATTTAACCAATCTGGTGTCTGTACATAATTTTCTACTCTATGGTCAAGCGATACAGATATTTATCATTTCAGTCCGCAATTTAACATTTTACGGGTATATTCATTTCAAACCGCATTCCCGAATTAAATAAAATCCTTAAAATCGCTCGAATCTATCATTTCAACCCATAATGATTTTTCCCTAATCTATAAATCGTTTGGGTATGTATCATTTCAACCCATAGAGAATTTGCAGTTTATAACGATATAAAATATAACATCCAGTCATCCGATATCAACAATCAAACATCCATCACAATAATCATCCAAATCAGCCAAAAACATTATTAGATAACTGATTATCATTAATAATAGGTATTAAACTGACAACTAAATTCAACTTTTAATTAAACGTTAATTAATGCAATAAAAGTTTATTTTAACTAGAATGACAGTTTAAATATACCAAACATCAACCAATCAATTCCAAATCATATCATAAATTCAATTTAACGAACATAAGATAATTTAGTAGTTGTAAGTGGGTTAAAACACTCACCCTAGATTTCAAATCGATTTGAAATCCAAATTAGGGCTCAAATTTGAACAACCTCAAGATTTGTCCGATCCAGCGTCAAAATGTCTGGAATTTCGATACGATCTCAGCGAAACAAAACGCGTGTGAATCCGACCCCATGTGTAAAAGTTATAATGATTCGAAGTTAGATGATAAAAAAAATGAATAAGTGAATAGGAAAAGAAAAAAAATGCACTTACCTCTCGTTCGATCACGTGCCCTAGCCGAGATACGCGATCAAACCCTGATCGCCATCACGTTTGAACCCCTAACCAAATTTTTGGTGCACCCTCGATCACCATCGACCGGATCTGAGACCACCACCTACCTTCAGGCTCTGAGCCATCCCTACCCGAACCACCGCGAGAAGCACTGGCCTTACCAGGGACTTTCGACCGCCGCTGCCTTTGAGCCACTTCCTAGAAAACTTGAGGCGCGTATAACCTAAACGAACCACATGGAACTGCTCAACGACCTCTACATGCCCATGCCCTCTGATCGATCCATCACTGAAGATCCGCCGTTAATTGAGGTAGTGGTCTATAAACGACCGAGAATGTTTTGGCCAATTCTAGCCAAGCCATGATTCAAATAGAAAAAAAACCATAGATTTGGGTTGCTGTCATCGAGAGCTTTAAATTGGCATATAATTTGACATGGTTTAGAGGATTTTGAAATTGGTTTTGAAATTCGATTGAGGGATTGCAATTTGATTTTTCTTCTGCCAATGAAGAAGGAACAGACAAAAGTGATGTACATACAGAATAAGAAAAGATGACTGCTAGGGTTTGAGAAACAAAGTCTATTTATCTTTACAAAGCCCAATAAGAAAGAGTAACATGTATCCAATTAGTATGACGACAGATAGCGAACCAAAAAGCCTGTTTCGTTTTCGAAAAAGAAAGTGGGTCATCCCATATATCGAAATAGATATTTTCGATAGTTTTAAAATCAATCAAACTAGTTTCAAGTCATAATTCTATCGTATGAAGAAGTTAGCTTTGAAATAAGCTTATTTCAAATTGATTTCAATAGAATTTAATTAAATCGATTTCTACACGTCTCGAGCCCGTAGATCAAACAACATGTCCAATCGCTATGAAACTTGAAAACTTACGATAATTCACTGTTATGGATTCGATGAAATTGGTTTCATCGAAATCCGTGACAGTGGCCAAAATGTCTATTTTCACGTTAATTAATAAATTATCATTAAATTAATTAATCACTTTTTTAATTCAATATTTATAAACTAACAAATTTTCATCATTTTTGATTGTTTAGACATTTACAACAATTTAAAACAAATTTCCATAACATTTCAATGTCAATTATTCTACTAGTTACAATGTTTAATTCCAATCGAAATAAATATAGTGATAATTAATTTAAATTCCAATAAATCCATTTATTCGTCTTTCCATCTTATTATTTAATTAATTGGTATCACGTGACTGTAATTAACATTTGTTTATCTTATTACACTAATAATTTACCATTATTATCTTAGTTTTCATTAACGTAGTATCTAGTTGCATTTAATTGCAATAAATCCATTTATTATAGCTTAAATGCCAATAAATTAATCAAACTTGATTTCAATTCTTTTTTTTAATCAATTGTCATATTATGAATAAAATTTACGTAGGGTTACATCTTATTAAATCAATATTCTACAATTATCAATTTAACCTACATTAACTGCACTAACTAAATGAATTAATTGCAATCGATTTCCAATTAAATCTAACAAACTAAATAAATAGGTACCATATAATAATTGTCACCGTTAACCTTTGTTCACATTTTATAAGTTTAGTACCCACAATAAGTGTTATAATTACCACCACAACACTAATTTTATTCAATTTACAATCTGTTACATACTATTTAATTAATACAACATTTAAATTATCAATTACTCTTTTGATCCAGTTATCAATTAATACACTCATTATTATAATTAATTTATAATCTATAACCTATTTTAACTTTTTAATCATTTTAATTAATCGAAATTACATTTAAAGAGTTATAAATTACCTTAAATTAATACTATTACGTTGCATTCCAATTATATTGTTATTATTAAATCACAAACTTTTGTTTCTCCCAATATTAAATCACAAAATCTTTATTGAATCAACTATTTTTAATTATAAAAAATTATGGGTCGTTACAATAACTTTTCTATCATTTGGAAATTCATTTTTATAACTCAAATCACTTTTAAAATATTTTTTGAATTTATTTCATATTTTTATACAATTTTAAAATATCATTTTCAATGAAATCCTGTTATGGATTCTAAACTACAAAACCGTGATTTTTTCAGAAGCTTGTTTTACTCATATTTCAAAATTTTCTTATCGAAAACTCGATTTTCTTTCTTTGTTGGAAAACTATGGATATAATAGTTCGGAAAATTCGTATGTCATGGAATTCCAAGTTATATTCCATTCTATATACTCATTTGACTTCTGTGGAATGAAATCGCGAATTGTCGTTACACGATGCACTTATTTTTGACTAAATTTTCCATTTCTTTTCAAACTTCACCAAAACTCTTTCATATGTTTATAAAACATTTCAAATTCATTTTTAAACCATTTTAAAGAGGTCTAACTTTCCATATACACCACTTCATTAAATAAAGGAAAGCGATTTCATTTGTGCTTATCGATGTGTATTTCCATGACTTACATATATATTCAACAAGAAAATTAAACAACCAAACATGACGATCAAAGCATATTATTTAGAATTTCTCACCATCATTGCTTCCTAACTTCGCTAAATGGAAAATAGCTCTACTATGATCACATAAAAGCTTTTGGAGTTGGCCCTTAATCCTTTGATAAGGCTGGGCCAAGACTTGAAGAGGATGACCAAAAGTATGAAAGAGAAGTGGTAGAGCTTTGACATTGAATCCACTAAACTAGACCCGAAAATAGGTCATTTTCACTCTGATTTTTGATCCTCTTACTCTTAAAATTTGAAAAAGTTGTTAAATGGATGGTTTTTGAAATTACTTTGCACTTGTATTTGAAAAAAAAGAAACATTCAATTTAGATTTTTTTTTGAGGAAGTTATGATCAAAAGAAGAAAGGGTATTCTTGGATTCGTAAAAATGTAGCCTAAAAATACACTGTAAAAAGTGAAATTTTGGTAAAGTTAGAAGCAAAACATGAAGAAGGGCTAAACATTAAAGTTGTAGCCACTAAAATTATACTTGATTTATGGAAAAAACTTACTTCGTTTGGATCAATTTTGGAGGAGTTACACTCAAACGAAAAGAAGATATTTTCGGCCATTAAAACTGGGATCGAAAATGCTTTGGAAATAATGGATTTTTTAGCACATCAAAGCTTATAATGGGAAGAAGTGGTCAACTAGAAAGTTGTAGCCACTGAAATTTTAAATGGTTTGAATAAAATAATTTTATGATTTGGAGCCAGGAAGAGGAAGTTATGGCTGGTTGAAGTGAATGAAAGAAAAGAGTGGAGATGTATTTATAGCCTTACAAAATATCCTACATCATATCCTTCCATATCCATCACCCATGTGCTCCCTTCACTATCCATCACCTCACATGCCACCCTACCTCTCTCATACACCTTTTAGGACAGCCCAAGGTCACTTGCATAGACAGGGCCATATGCCATGTGACGCCCCACCTCTATACCCACGCTAGCCAAGAACACTCCGGAGTAGTGCTGTCAACTAGCACGGAGAATAAGGCTGTTGAGGAGCGACCATCCATGTAATTGCTTATTACATGGTGGCTATAAATAATCTTCGGAAACAAACATAGAAATAATCATATCACAAATCAGTCACAGATATCCATATCACAAAGGCGGAAGAAGATATGAATATATAACTAACACATGAAAGTGTACATCAGAGTAGTGGTCAATAAGATCCACGATAATACAAAAGAATAGCAACACGTGCTATACAAAAGAATACAACTATGAGTCTATATCTCAAGTGTATACAACAAAAACTGCTAATCTAAACAGTTAGCCAAAAGTCAGAGTGATGAATCCCTGGGAAGAAGTCAAGCAGAAGCACCTGTAACATCTCGGTCTGACCCGAGTATTATTTAAGAAAATAATAAACAGATCAGTCTAGCTATAAATATCAGATGACATGATATAACATAAAAGATATGGCATAAACATAAACATCCATAACAACATACCACTATAAGTATGTAAATAATGATCAACAGAAGATCAATCAATAAGAGATAATCAACATCACAAGAATCTTCTCAAAGATTCAAAGAGGGCATCATACCCTAAACTTGTACTCATAACAAGTCAATGTCATAAATTCCAGAAATCAACACGAGAAATCCAGAAATCATAAAAAGGAAAAGAGGCCTATCACATGACGGTCCGAAGACCAAGGGGAGCTACCCCGCATGTGTGAATGGAATCACACAGATTGAGGTCAAGACTAACCAAAAAGCAGAAAGGTATGTGTGAATGGAATCACACAAGTGGTGTCTAGTCTAACCTTGCAATGAAAGAGACATCGCGCAATTGCTAGTCTAATTCATAAAGCGATCATCAAGATCAACGAGAAGTGTCAATTACACTAAGCTAGTAAATATAGAAGTTTAGCTTCATGTCCCATAACCACTTGCTTAACTTAAATATTTACGAACAAACTGTAAATCTTCACTAATAAAATTGTCACAAGAGGTTCAATCGAACAAGTCCAAGAATTAACCGACGAAGTAAACGCAAGCGTTTCATACCACTTGTTTTACTAAGTCGTTTAATTAGATTTCTCATCCGAGTGAGGTAAAGGCTTGTATATACTAATAGATTGGAAAACGGTTTAAGAAAAGAGCTTTGTTATTAAAAATAGAGTTGAAATTGTTTGTTAAAAGAGTTTTGATATTTACTACTAGTATTGAAACCTTTATATTATAAAGTGACAAAACACATAAGCAAGTGTAGAAACAATCAGTCACAAAGATCGCATACGGAGATGCGAATAAAATCCAAGGAAATCAGCTCAATGTTTTTGAGATAAGATCCCCTACGGAGGGGGGGTCCGGGGGGGTGGCAACCCCCCAAGGTGGGGGTGCGGGGGCAACGCCACCGCTTACGGGGTTCGACCTGCCCGGTCAGGTCGCGGGGGTCCAGGGGCCAGTGCCCCGTCCAAAACGGTACGACCTAGTGAAGACAAGCAACCTAGTGAAGCCAAGCGACCTAAGGGGACATGCGACCTAATGGGTCATGCGACCTAAGTTTAAAAAGGTGGGCGACTTAACAAAGTGGCCGAGCGACCTAACTGGAGCAAGTGGCCATAGGTCATGCGACCTAAAGGTAAGCGACCTATCACGGTCACGCGACTTAAGGGATAGGACCGACCGACCTAACGACCTAGGCAAGGTCGACCGACTTAATGGTTGCGAACTAAAAATACAACAGGGTCGAGCGACCTAGTGGGATGCGCGATCTAAGAAGGTACGCGAGCTAAGGGTGAGCGACCTAACAAGGTCGTGCGACCTAAGTGGTCACAATGCCAAGCGACCTAAGGACTTAAATACTCGCGACCTAGCGCGTGCATCGGCCGAGCGACCAAAGGGTTTAACACGCGAGCGACTTAAGGTTTTAACACACGAGCGACTTAAGATTTTAACACGCGAGCGACCTAAAGTGATGCGCGACCTACGACCTAGCAGGATCGAGCGACCTAGAGCCGCCTTGTGATATAAGGTCGAAAACGACCTAATTCCGAGGCTAACGACCTAACGCTGCAGGGGGGATTTAAGGCCAGAAACGACCTACGACCTAAAGTGAAACGACCTAACTCCGAAGTGAAGATTCAAGGCAGTGCGACCTAGCGCGATAACACGCGAGCGACCTAAGGGTTAGGTCGCGAGCGACCTATACGCGAACGACCTAAAGTCCAACGACCTACGACCTAAATCCGAGGCGAACAAAATATGCAGGCCGTGACTTTTCCACGCACGCGAGCTAATGATACCGAGCGACCTAACCTAGGCAGAGCGACCTAAGCTCAGGAAATTCACCAAACAACTAAAAAATGGAGTTTTTCGCCAATCCAATCCAAATCAAATGCAAATGTACATGCTAAAGTGATGGGGAATCATTCCTAACAGTCCAATATAGTTATAGACTAGAATTGTGAGATAAAAATCTCACCTTTGCACTAAAGTTTATGAAGATGAAGCTTGAAAGCAAGGAAAAGCAATCCAAAGCTTGAATCCAATATCTTCTACTTGAATTTGGAGTTGAATGTTGGATTTGCAATTGAATTTGTGCTTGGAGTTTTAATTTCCCATTCCCTCCACCATTAATGCCAAAGCTTGATTAGTTAGGAAATTTATGAAGAGTGAGGAGAAGAGGGTTGGAACTTGGGCTTAATAGGCTAAACTAACCCAAAGTCCAAAGCGGGAAAAGTTAGTGAAATTTCACTAACTCCAAACCTATCGATGTTTATACTTAAAAAGTTGTAAACGACATCTCGAACTCAATGGAAGTGGTCTCGAGTCCTAATTTGACCGTTTGCAAAAAGTAGCTTTTCGGACCAAAATCCGATTAACGAGTTAATATTTAAATAAAATATTTAAATACAAACTCGATAAATATGCGGGTTGTTACAGACTCCCCTCCTTAAAGAAATTGCGTCCTCGCAATATATACAAGATGGAAATAAAAAGTAACAACCATAAAAGCATATTAACACAAGAGGAATTTTGAAATAAGAAGTTCACCTCTAGGAGAAGGAGTATGCAAGTCCGGATGTGTACGCTCGATGAATTCTCTGGATTCCCAAGAACAATCCTTAGGATTTGAGGACCATTGAACCTTCACAAGCGGAACATCTTTATTTCGAAGTCGTTTAACCTCAGAAGCTATAACTCGAATAGGATGCTGCTCATAAGTTAAATTCGGCGAAACTTCAATTTCTTCCACAATAGCAGGCTCAAGAATAGAATCGAAATCCCGAAGGCATTTCCGTAATTGAGAAACGTGAAATACATCATGCATAGAAGAAAACTGAGCCGGCAATGCAAGGCGATAAGCCATGGAACCAATACGTTCAGTGATAGGAAATGGCCCAATATATCGAGGCGCTAACTTCCCCGATCGACTGAAACGTACAACACCCTTCGTAGGTGAAACACGAATAAAAACAGGATCCCCAACAGAAAATTCTAATTTCCTTCTTCGATTATCGGCATAGGATTTTTGTCTACTCTGGGCTTCTTTCATCCTATGTCGAATAAGTTCAATCTTTTCCGTGGAATCACGAATAAAGTCTGGACCTAAAACCAGCTTCTCACCGGCCTCAAGCCAACAAGAAGGAGATCGGCATGTCCTTCCGTAGAGTGCCTCGAAAGGTGCCATACCAATACTAGATTGGAAGCTATTATTATAGGAAAATTCAACAAGTGAAATATGATCTTCCCAACTTCCACCAAAATCAAGCACACAAGCACGAAGAAGATCTTCAAGAGTTTGATTCACACGCTCGGTTTGTCCATCGGACTGGGGGTGATAAGCGGTGCTAAAATTAAGCTTCGTTCCTAAAGCTTTTTGAAGACTCTTCCAAAATCCACTAGTAAACAATGGATCACGATCGCTAACAATAGAAGTAGGAACTCCATGCAATCTTACAATTTCCTTGACAAATAGTTTGGCCAAAAGAGGAACGGTTCGGTTAGACCGAACCGGAATAAAATTGATGGATTTAGTAAGTCTATCAACAATCACCCATAAACTATCATGACCCGAACGAGAACGGGGAAGGCCATCTATAAAGCCCATGGAAATTTGATCCCACTTCCAAATTGGAATTTCTAAAGGTTGCAATAACCCACCAGGCCTTTGATGTTCGGCCTTGACAAGTTGGCAAGTCATGCAACACTTAACAAAGTTAGCAATATCAGATTTCATTCCCTCCCAATAATAAAGTCGCTTCATATCAGCGTACATTTTACTACTACCAGGATGAATGGTGAATTTAGAACGATGGGAATCTTCTAAAATATCTTTACGAAGATCCCCAATATTTGGTATGATAAGTCTACCAAATTTTCGAATGCCGCCACGAGAATCAATATCAAAGTCTTTCAAACCTTCAATATCAATTTTATCCTTAACATTTTTGCCAAGAAGAGCCAATTCAGAATCTAGCCCTTGAGCTTCAAGAATGCGGTCTAAAAGAGAAGGATGAGCCTCAAGGCTACATAAAACAAGCGATGAGCATAAATCGGATATGCGCTCTCGAATCTCACAAGTGGATAAGATCTCGAGATCGTTCCATTCGGATATCATCATAGAAACAACTGCTTGTTGCTTACGGCTAAGAGCATCGGCGACACGATTACCCTTACCGGGGGTATAAAGAATATCAAGATCATAAGGTGCAAGGAACTCGAGCCAACGCTGTTGACGTAAATTAAGTTCTTTTTGAGAAAATAAATATTTCAAAGACTTATGATCAGTGTAAAGAATAAATTTCTCTCCCAATAGATAATGACGCCACATTCGAAGGGCGAAAACAATAGCCGCGAGCTCTAGATCATGTGTGGCATATCTAGTCTCGGCCGGCTTCAATTGCCTAGAAGCATAAGCAACAACACGTTCTTTTTGCATAAGAACGGCACCCAAACCAACGTGACTAGCATCGGTATAAACAACAAAATCTTGATTCCCCTCGGGAATCACAAGAATAGGAGCATCGGAAAGGAGTTCTTTCAATTTCTGAAAAGAGGCTTCACATTTGTCCGACCAAATGTATTTAACTCCCTTCTTAGTCAAGCCAGTAAGAGGCACGGCAATCTTAGAAAAGTCTTTAATAAAACGGCGGTAATAGCCCGCCAATCCGAGAAAACTACGAATCTCTGTCACACTCTCCGGTCTCTTCCAATCTTGAATCGCTTCGATCTTTGAAGGATCCATGGATATCCCGGATTCGGAAATAATATGACCGAGAAACTTCACACGAGATTGCCAAAAGTGGCATTTAGAAAATTTCGCCTTTAATTGATTACTCCTAAGTGTTTCCAATACAATCCTTAGATGTTTCTCATGTTCCTCCTCGGTTTTTGAATACACTAGAATATCATCAATGAATATGAGAACAAACCGATCGAGGAAATCTTTGAAACCTCGATTCATGAGGTCAACGAAATAAGCTGGAGCATTCGTTAACCCAAATGGCATAACAAGCCATTCATAAGATCCATATCGAGTACGGAATGATGTCAAAGGAATGCTATCCTCAGCGATACGAAGCTGATGGAAACCGGTAGCCAAGTCCAATTGTGAAAAGACCTTAGCACCACTAAGCTGATCGAATAGATCATCAATCCGAGGTAAAGGATATTTATTTTTAATAGTAAGATCGTTAAGCTTGCGATAATCAACGCAGAGCCTCAGAGTACCATCGGATTTCTTTACGAAAATAGCCGAAGCTCCCCAAGGCGAGGAACTAGAGCGAATAAATTGCCTCGTCTCCAACTCAGATAATTGTTTACGCATCTCCTCATTTTCCTTCTTGGACATGCGATAAGGAGGACGAGTAATAGGTTGAGCTCCAGAAACAAGATTAATTCTGAACTCAATTGCTCGTTTAGGTGGTAAACCTAAAACGGGCTCGAATATGTCGGAAAATTCACGAACAACGTGAATACGAGAAATAATATCATCTTCATCATCATCATCGTTATCACGAGGATTTAAAGAATATAAAGATGCCACCAAACATGATTCTGAATCTTTAAGATTAACAGAAATCTGTTTAACAGATTGTGGATGTCGGAGATGAATAGTCCGCTCAGGACATAGGATATGGGCTTGATAACGGTTAAGCCAATCCATTCCCAAAATTATTCCAAAGCCTAAGTAACGCATGACATGCAAATCGGCTAGGAAAGAAAAATAGCAAAAAATAATCTCCACATCTTTACAAAGCAAACTAAGAGTTGCGGATCCACCAACAGGATTCGCAATTTTTAAAGATGTCATCAATGCAGTAACACTTAAGGAAAAAGTGTCTACCAGTTCCTTTGATATAAAAGAATGGGATGCACCCGTATCAAAGAGAACTCTAATAGGTTGATCATGAAATAAAATAATACCATCAAGAATGGAATGAGAAATACCTTGGCCACGAGATGTGTTGCCAGGGGCTTGAGCCACATTTAACTTTCCCTCATTCCTGCTTTTATGTTTGAGGCCTTGATGTATAAAGTGATCTGGGCTCTTACAATAGCGACAAGATTTGGGCTTAGAGCACTTATTCGAATAATGATCCCCAGACCCACAGTTGAAGCAACTCGCACCACTAGGAGAAGGAGACTTTGCCGCAAGGGTAGCCTGCTTACCCTTTTTGTTGGGATAAGGACCCTTGAATTTGTTTGGCCTCTTCTTGTTGTTGAAGTTTGGTTTAGCGCCTTCCACTTCAACATCACTCTCTCTATCAGCCTCTTCAAGACGAAGAGCGATATCGACAAGTTGATCAAATGCGACTTCTAGTTTCAGGAGCAGTGGCTTCTTAAGATTCTTATTTAAGCCATAAACGAACCTCTGGTTCTTCTTCAATGGGGTGTTGATGTATTCAACCCCATATTTGGAAAGCGACTCGAAGGCTGCGACGTAATCAGTCACAGAGGATTGACCTTGAACAAGGTCTATAAAGCGTCGAGCCAAGGTTACTTTCCCAGCTTCTGGTACAAACTTTAACTCGAAGCGTCCCTGAAATTGCTCCCAGGTGAGATCCGCTTCATTAATTTCTGAAATAAGGAGTTCGTACCAGTCCAATGCTCTCTCCTGGAGCATGCTGGAAGCCACCTGAACACGGTGGAGATCGATAAGGTTCATGCGAGAGAAGATTCGATCACATGATTTTAACCAAGCCTGGACCTCTATGATATTTTCCGAACCTTTGAAGGGCTTCCCACCCAAGTTGGTGTAATCGCTGCACAAGCGTGCAAATCCCGACTTTGGGTGAGTGGGTTCTGGGTTAGCTCCAGCTGCTTGAGCATTAGTTACTAAATCAAGAAGCTGTTGAGCAGTCATAAATACTCCATCCGGAGGAGCAGCACCAGATGATCCAGTTCTGGGACGGCCTGGTCTAGACATTCTCTTCCTTAAAGAAAGAAAGAAGAGAAGGAAGAAGGTTATTCACCAATGAACACCAAGCAATCTTGATAGATAAAACAAGGAATCATAAAGGAAATAGGATGAATCGGCACGAAGACTCGAATTAATCCTATGGTATGACTCCTAAGATAGACTTAGGACGATGATCCTTGTTAAGTTAATCTACATTGTTCCGAAGTTTGGCTCTGATACCAAGCTGTGACGCCCCACCTCTATACCCACGCTAGCCAAGAACACTCCGGAGTAGTGCTGTCAACTAGCACGGAGAATAAGGCTGTTGAGGAGCGACCATCCATGTAATTGCTTATTACATGGTGGCTATAAATAATCTTCGGAAACAAACATAGAAATAATCATATCACAAATCAGTCACAGATATCCATATCACAAAGGCAGAAGAAGATATGAATATATAACTAACACATGAAAGTGTACATCAGAGTAGTGGTCAATAAGATCCACGATAATACAAAAGAATAGCAACACGTGCTATACAAAAGAATACAACTATGAGTCTATATCTCAAGTGTATACAACAAAAACTGCTAATCTAAACAGTTAGCCAAAAGTCAGAGTGATGAATCCCTGGGAAGAAGTCAAGCAGAAGCACCTGTAACATCTCGGTCTGACCCGAGTATTATTTAAGAAAATAATAAACGGATCAGTCTAGCTATAAATATCAGATGACATGATATAACATAAAAGATATGGCATAAACATAAACATCCATAACGACATACCACTATATGTATGTAAATAATGATCAACAGAAGATCAATCAATAAGAGATAATCAACATCACAAGAATCTTCTCAAAGATTCGAAGAGGGCATCATACCCTAAACTTGTACTCATAACAAGTCAATGTCATAAATTCCAGAAATCAAAACGAGAAATCCAGAAATCATAAAAAGGGAAAGAGGCCTATCACATGACGGTCCGAAGACCAAGGGGAGCTACCCCGCATGTGTGAATGGAATCACACAGATTGAGGTCAAGACTAACCAAAAAGCAGAAAGGTATGTGTGAATGGAATCACACAAGTGGTGTCTAGTCTAACCTTGCAATGAAAGAGACATCGCGCAATTGCTAGTCTAATTCATAAAGCGATCATCAAGATCAACGAGAAGTGTCAATTACACTAAGCTAGTAAATATAGAAGTTTAGCTTCATGTCCCATAACCACTTGCTTAACTTAAATATTTACGAACAAACTGTAAATCTTCACTAATAAAATTGTCACAAGAGGTTCAATCGAACAAGTCCAAGAATTAACCGACGAAGTAAACGCAAGCGTTTCATACCACTTGTTTTACTAAGTCGTTTAATTAGATTTCTCATCCGAGTGAGGTAAAGGCTTGTATATACTAATAGATTGGAAAACGGTTTAAGAAAAGAGCTTTGTTATTAAAAATAGAGTTGAAATTGTTTGTTAAAAGAGTTTTGATATTTACTACTAGTATTGAAACCTTTATATTATAAAGTGACAAAACACATAAGCAAGTGTAGAAACAATCAGTCACAAAGATCGCATACGGAGATGCGAATAAAATCCAAGGAAATCAGCTCAATGTTTTTGAGATAAGATCCCCTACGGAGGGGGGGTCCGGGGGGGTGGCAACCCCCCAAGGTGGGGGTGCGGGGGCAACGCCACCGCTTACGGGGTTCGACCTGCCCGGTCAGGTCGCGGGGGTCCAGGGGCCAGTGCCCCGTCCAAAACGGTACGACCTAGTGAAGACAAGCAACCTAGTGAAGCCAAGCGACCTAAGGGGACATGCGACCTAATGGGTCATGCGACCTAAGTTTAAAAAGGTGGGCGACTTAACAAAGTGGCCGAGCGACCTAACTGGAGCAAGTGGCCATAGGTCATGCGACCTAAAGGTAAGCGACCTATCACGGTCACGCGACTTAAGGGATAGGACCGACCGACCTAACGACCTAGGCAAGGTCGACCGACTTAATGGTTGCGAACTAAAAATACAACAGGGTCGAGCGACCTAGTGGAATGCGCGATCTAAGAAGGTACGCGAGCTAAGGGTGAGCGACCTAACAAGGTCGTGCGACCTAAGTGGTCACAATGCCAAGCGACCTAAGGACTTAAATACTCGCGACCTAGCGCGTGCATCGGCCGAGCGACCAAAGGGTTTAACACGCGAGCGACTTAAGGTTTTAACACACGAGCGACTTAAGATTTTAACACGCGAGCGACCTAAAGTGATGCGCGACCTACGACCTAGCAGGATCGAGCGACCTAGAGCCGCCTTGTGATATAAGGTCGAAAACGACCTAATTCCGAGGCTAACGACCTAACGCTGCAGGGGGGATTTAAGGCCAGAAACGACCTACGACCTAAAGTGAAACGACCTAACTCCGAAGTGAAGATTCAAGGCAGTGCGACCTAGCGCGATAACACGCGAGCGACCTAAGGGTTAGGTCGCGAGCGACCTATACGCGAATGACCTAAAGTCCAACGACCTACGACCTAAATCCGAGGCGAACAAAATATGCAGGCCGTGACTTTTCCACGCACGCGAGCTAATGATACCGAGCGACCTAACCTAGGCAGAGCGACCTAAGCTCAGGAAATTCACCAAACAACTAAAAAATGGAGTTTTTCGCCAATCCAATCCAAATCAAATGCAAATGTACATGCTAAAGTGATGGGGAATCATTCCTAACAGTCCAATATAGTTATAGACTAGAATTGTGAGATAAAAATCTCACCTTTGCACTAAAGTTTATGAAGATGAAGCTTGAAAGCAAGGAAAAGCAATCCAAAGCTTGAATCCAATATCTTCTACTTGAATTTGGAGTTGAATGTTGGATTTGCAATTGAATTTGTGCTTGGAGTTTTAATTTCCCATTCCCTCCACCATTAATGCCAAAGCTTGATTAGTTAGGAAATTTATGAAGAGTGAGGAGAAGAGGGTTGGAACTTGGGCTTAATAGGCTAAACTAACCCAAAGTCCAAAGCGGGAAAAGTTAGTGAAATTTCACTAACTCCAAACCTATCGATGTTTATACTTAAAAAGTTGTAAACGACATCTCGAACTCAATGGAAGTGGTCTCGAGTCCTAATTTGACCGTTTGCAAAAAGTAGCTTTTCGGACCAAAATCCGATTAACGAGTTAATATTTAAATAAAATATTTAAATACAAACTCGATAAATATGCGGGTTGTTACAGACTCCCCTCCTTAAAGAAATTGCGTCCTCGCAATATATACAAGATGGAAATAAAAAGTAACAACCATAAAAGCATATTAACACAAGAGGAATTTTGAAATAAGAAGTTCACCTCTAGGAGAAGGAGTATGCAAGTCCGGATGTGTACGCTCGATGAATTCTCTGGATTCCCAAGAACAATCCTTAGGATTTGAGGACCATTGAACCTTCACAAGCAGAACATCTTTATTTCGAAGTCGTTTAACCTCAGAAGCTATAACTCGAATAGGATGCTGCTCATAAGTTAAATTCGGCGAAACTTCAATTTCTTCCACAATAGCAGGCTCAAGAATAGAATCGAAATCCCGAAGGCATTTCCGTAATTGAGAAACGTGAAATACATCATGCATAGAAGAAAACTGAGCCGGCAATGCAAGGCGATAAGCCATGGAACCAATACGTTCAGTGATAGGAAATGGCCCAATATATCGAGGCGCTAACTTCCCCGATCGACTGAAACGTACAACACCCTTCGTAGGTGAAACACGAATAAAAACAGGATCCCCAACAGAAAATTCTAATTTCCTTCTTCGATTATCGGCATAGGATTTTTGTCTACTCTGGGCTTCTTTCATCCTATGTCGAATAAGTTCAATCTTTTCCGTGGAATCACGAATAAAGTCTGGACCTAAAACCAGCTTCTCACCGGCCTCAAGCCAACAAGAAGGAGATCGGCATGTCCTTCCGTAGAGTGCCTCGAAAGGTGCCATACCAATACTAGATTGGAAGCTATTATTATAGGAAAATTCAACAAGTGAAATATGATCTTCCCAACTTCCACCAAAATCAAGCACACAAGCACGAAGAAGATCTTCAAGAGTTTGATTCACACGCTCGGTTTGTCCATCGGACTGGGGGTGATAAGCGGTGCTAAAATTAAGCTTCGTTCCTAAAGCTTTTTGAAGACTCTTCCAAAATCCACTAGTAAACAATGGATCACGATCGCTAACAATAGAAGTAGGAACTCCATGCAATCTTACAATTTCCTTGACAAATAGTTTGGCCAAAAGAGGAACGGTTCGGTTAGACCGAACCGGAATAAAATTGATGGATTTAGTAAGTCTATCAACAATCACCCATAAACTATCATGACCCGAACGAGAACGGGGAAGGCCATCTATAAAGCCCATGGAAATTTGATCCCACTTCCAAATTGGAATTTCTAAAGGTTGCAATAACCCACCAGGCCTTTGATGTTCGGCCTTGACAAGTTGGCAAGTCATGCAACACTTAACAAAGTTAGCAATATCAGATTTCATTCCCTCCCAATAATAAAGTCGCTTCATATCAGCGTACATTTTACTACTACCAGGATGAATGGTGAATTTAGAACGATGGGAATCTTCTAAAATATCTTTACGAAGATCCCCAATATTTGGTATGATAAGTCTACCAAATTTTCGAATGCCGCCACGAGAATCAATATCAAAGTCTTTCAAACCTTCAATATCAATTTTATCCTTAACATTTTTGCCAAGAAGAGCCAATTCAGAATCTAGCCCTTGAGCTTCAAGAATGCGGTCTAAAAGAGAAGGATGAGCCTCAAGGCTACATAAAACAAGCGATGAGCATAAATCGGATATGCGCTCTCGAATCTCACAAGTGGATAAGATCTCGAGATCGTTCCATTCGGATATCATCATAGAAACAACTGCTTGTTGCTTACGGCTAAGAGCATCGGCGACACGATTACCCTTACCGGGGGTATAAAGAATATCAAGATCATAAGGTGCAAGGAACTCGAGCCAACGCTGTTGACGTAAATTAAGTTCTTTTTGAGAAAATAAATATTTCAAAGACTTATGATCAGTGTAAAGAATAAATTTCTCTCCCAATAGATAATGACGCCACATTCGAAGGGCGAAAACAATAGCCGCGAGCTCTAGATCATGTGTGGCATATCTAGTCTCGGCCGGCTTCAATTGCCTAGAAGCATAAGCAACAACACGTTCTTTTTGCATAAGAACGGCACCCAAACCAACGTGACTAGCATCGGTATAAACAACAAAATCTTGATTCCCATCGGGAATCACAAGAATAGGAGCATCGGAAAGGAGTTCTTTCAATTTCTGAAAAGAGGCTTCACATTTGTCCGACCAAATGTATTTAACTCCCTTCTTAGTCAAGCCAGTAAGAGGCACGGCAATCTTAGAAAAGTCTTTAATAAAACGGCGGTAATAGCCCGCCAATCCGAGAAAACTACGAATCTCTGTCACACTCTCCGGTCTCTTCCAATCTTGAATCGCTTCGATCTTTGAAGGATCCATGGATATCCCGGATTCGGAAATAATATGACCGAGAAACTTCACACGAGATTGCCAAAAGTGGCATTTAGAAAATTTCGCCTTTAATTGATTACTCCTAAGTGTTTCCAATACAATCCTTAGATGTTTCTCATGTTCCTCCTCGGTTTTTGAATACACTAGAATATCATCAATGAATATGAGAACAAACCGATCGAGGAAATCTTTGAAACCTCGAGTCATGAGGTCAACGAAATAAGCTGGAGCATTCGTTAACCCAAATGGCATAACAAGCCATTCATAAGATCCATATCGAGTACGGAATGATGTCAAAGGAATGCTATCCTCAGCGATACGAAGCTGATGGAAACCGGTAGCCAAGTCCAATTGTGAAAAGACCTTAGCACCACTAAGCTGATCGAATAGATCATCAATCCGAGGTAAAGGATATTTATTTTTAATAGTAAGATCGTTAAGCTTGCGATAATCAACGCAGAGCCCCAGAGTACCATCGGATTTCTTTACGAAAATAGCCGAAGCTCCCCAAGGCGAGGAACTAGAGCGAATAAATTGCCTCGTCTCCAACTCAGATAATTGTTTACGCATCTCCTCATTTTCCTTCTTGGACATGCGATAAGGAGGACGAGTAATAGGTTGAGCTCCAGAAACAAGATTAATTCTGAACTCAATTGCTCGTTTAGGTGGTAAACCTAAAACGGGCTCGAATATGTCGGAAAATTCACGAACAACGTGAATACGAGAAATAATATCATCTTCATCATCATCATCGTTATCACGAGGATTTAAAGAATATAAAGATGCCACCAAACATGATTCTGAATCTTTAAGATTAACAGAAATCTGTTTAACAGATTGTGGATGTCGGAGATGAATAGTCCGCTCAGGACATAGGATATGGGCTTGATAACGGTTAAGCCAATCCATTCCCAAAATTATTCCAAAGCCTAAGTAACGCATGACATGCAAATCGGCTAGGAAAGAAAAATAGCAAAAAATAATCTCCACATCTTTACAAAGCAAACTAAGAGTTGCGGATCCACCAACAGGATTCGCAATTTTTAAAGATGTCATCAATGCAGTAACACTTAAGGAAAAAGTGTCTACCAGTTCCTTTGATATAAAAGAATGGGATGCACCCGTATCAAAGAGAACTCTAATAGGTTGATCATGAAATAAAATAATACCATCAAGAATGGAATGAGAAATACCTTGGCCACGAGATGTGTTGCCAGGGGCTTGAGCCACATTTAACTTTCCCTCATTCCTGCTTTTATGTTTGAGGCATTGATGTATAAAGTGATCTGGGCTCTTACAATAGCGACAAGATTTGGGCTTAGAGCACTTATTCGAATAATGATCCCCAGACCCACAGTTGAAGCAACTCGCACCACTAGGAGAAGGAGACTTTGCCGCAAGGGTAGCCTGCTTACCCTTTTTGTTGGGATAAGGACCCTTGAATTTGTTTGGCCTCTTCTTGTTGTTGAAGTTTGGTTTAGCGCCTTCCACTTCAACATCACTCTCTCTATCAGCCTCTTCAAGACGAAGAGCGATATCGACAAGTTGATCAAATGCGACTTCTAGTTTCAGGAGCAGTGGCTTCTTAAGATTCTTATTTAAGCCATAAACGAACCTCTGGTTCTTCTTCAATGGGGTGTTGATGTATTCAACCCCATATTTGGAAAGCGACTCGAAGGCTGCGACGTAATCAGTCACATAGGATTGACCTTGAACAAGGTCTATAAAGCGTCGAGCCAAGGTTACTTTCCCAGCTTCTGGTACAAACTTTAACTCGAAGCGTCCCTGAAATTGCTCCCAGGTGAGATCCGCTTCATTAATTTCTGAAATAAGGAGTTCGTACCAGTCCAATGCTCTCTCCTGGAGCATGCTGGAAGCCACCTGAACACGGTGGAGATCGATAAGGTTCATGCGAGAGAAGATTCGATCACATGATTTTAACCAAGCCTGGACCTCTATGATATTTTCCGAACCTTTGAAGGGCTTCCCACCCAAGTTGGTGTAATCGCTGCACAAGCGTGCAAATCCCGACTTTGGGTGAGTGGGTTCTGGGTTAGCTCCAGCTGCTTGAGCATTAGTTACTAAATCAAGAAGCTGTTGAGCAGTCATAAATACTCCATCCGGAGGAGCAGCACCAGATGATCCAGTTCTGGGACGGCCTGGTCTAGACATTCTCTTCCTTAAAGAAAGAAAGAAGAGAAGGAAGAAGGTTATTCACCAATGAACACCAAGCAATCTTGATAGATAAAACAAGGAATCATAAAGGAAATAGGATGAATCGGCACGAAGACTCGAATTAATCCTATGGTATGACTCCTAAGATAGACTTAGGACGATGATCCTTGTTAAGTTAATCTACATTGTTCCGAAGTTTGGCTCTGATACCAAGCTGTGACGCCCCACCTCTATACCCACGCTAGCCAAGAACACTCCGGAGTAGTGCTGTCAACTAGCACGGAGAATAAGGTTGTTGAGGAGCGACCATCCATGTAATTGCTTATTACATGGTGGCTATAAATAATCTTCGGAAACAAACATAGAAATAATCATATCACAAATCAGTCACAGATATCCATATCACAAAGGCAGAAGAAGATATGAATATATAACTAACACATGAAAGTGTACATCAGAGTAGTGGTCAATAAGATCCACGATAATACAAAAGAATAGCAACACGTGCTATACAAAAGAATACAACTATGAGTCTATATCTCAAGTGTATACAACAAAAACTGCTAATCTAAACAGTTAGCCAAAAGTCAGAGTGATGAATCCCTGGGAAGAAGTCAAGCAGAAGCACCTGTAACATCTCGGTCTGACCCGAGTATTATTTAAGAAAATAATAAACGGATCAGTCTAGCTATAAATATCAGATGACATGATATAACATAAAAGATATGGCATAAACATAAACATCCATAACGACATACCACTATAAGTATGTAAATAATGATCAACAGAAGATCAATCAATAAGAGATAATCAACATCACAAGAATCTTCTCAAAGATTCGAAGAGGGCATCATACCCTAAACTTGTACTCATAACAAGTCAATGTCATAAATTCCAGAAATCAACACGAGAAATCCAGAAATCATAAAAAGGGAAAGAGGCCTATCACATGACGGTCCGAAGACCAAGGGGAGCTACCCCGCATGTGTGAATGGAATCACACAGATTGAGGTCAAGACTAACCAAAAAGCAGAAAGGTATGTGTGAATGGAATCACACAAGTGGTGTCTAGTCTAACCTTGCAATGAAAGAGACATCGCGCAATTGCTAGTCTAATTCATAAAGCGATCATCAAGATCAACGAGAAGTGTCAATTACACTAAGCTAGTAAATATAGAAGTTTAGCTTCATGTCCCATAACCACTTGCTTAACTTAAATATTTACGAACAAACTGTAAATCTTCACTAATAAAATTGTCACAAGAGGTTCAATCGAACAAGTCCAAGAATTAACCGATGAAGTAAATGCAAGCGTTTCATACCACTTGTTTTACTAAGTCGTTTAATTAGATTTCTCATCCGAGTGAGGTAAAGGCTTGTATATACTAATAGATTGGAAAACGGTTTAAGAAAAGAGCTTTGTTATTAAAAATAGAGTTGAAATTGTTTGTTAAAAGAGTTTTGATATTTACTACTAGTATTGAAACCTTTATATTATAAAGTGACAAAACACATAAGCAAGTGTAGAAACAATCAGTCACAAAGATCGCATACGGAGATGCGAATAAAATCCAAGGAAATCAGCTCAATGTTTTTGAGATAAGATCTCCTACGGAGGGGGGGTCCGGGGGGGTGGCAACCCCCCAAGGTGGGGGTGCAGGGGCAACGACCTAATGAAGACAAGCAACCTAGTGAAGCCAAGCGACCTAAGAGGCCATGCGACCTAATGGGTCATGCGACCTAAGTTTAAAAAGGTGGGCGACTTAACAAAGTGGCCGAGCGACCTAACTGGAGCAAGTGGCCATAGGTCATGCGACCTAAAGGTAAGCGACCTATCACGGTCACGCGACTTAAGGGATAGGACCGACCGACCTAACGACCTAGGCAAGGTCGACCGACTTAATGGTTGCGAACTAAAAATACAACAGGGTCGAGCGACTTAGTGGGATGCGCGACCTAAGAAGGTACGCGAGCTAAGGGTGAGCGACCTAACAAGGTCGTGCGACCTAAGTGGTCACAATGCCAAGCGACCTAAGGACTTAAATACTCGCGACCTAGCGCGTGCATCGGCCGAGCGACCTAAGGGTTTAACACGCGAGCGACTTAAGTTTTTAACACACGAGCGACTTAAGGTTTTAACACGCGAGCGACCTAAAGTGATGCGCGACCTACGACCTAGCAGGATCGAGCGACCTAGAGCCGCCTTGTGATATTAGGTCGAAAACGACCTAATTCCGAGGCTAACGACCTAACGCTGCAGGGGGGATTTAAGGCCAGAAACGACCTACGACCTAAAGTGAAACGACCTAACTCCGAAGTGAAGATTCAAGGCAGTGCGACCTAGCGCGATAACACGCGAGCGACCTAAGGGTTAGGTCGCGAGCGACCTATACGCGAACGACCTAAAGTCCAACGACCTACGACCTAAATCCGAGGCGAACAAAATATGCAGGCCGTGACTTTTCCACGCACGCGAGCTAATGATACCGAGCTACCTAACCTAGGCAGAGCGACCTAAGCTCGGGAAATTCACCAAACAACTAAAAAATGGAGTTTTTCGCCAATCCAATCCAAATCAAATGCAAATGTACATGCTAAAGTGATGGGGAATCATTCCTAACAGTCCAATATAGTTATAGACTAGAATTGTGAGATAAAAATCTCACCTTTGCACTAAAGTTTATGAAGATGAAGCTTGAAAGCAAGGAGAAGCAATCCAAAGCTTGAATCCAATATCTTCTACTTGAATTTGGAGTTGAATGTTGGATTTGCAATTGAATTTGTGCTTAGAGTTTTAATTTCCCATTCCCTCCACCATTAATGCCAAAGCTTGATTAGTTAGGAAATTTATGAAGAGTGAGGAGAAGAGGGTTGGAACTTGGGCTTAATAGGCTAAACTAACCCAAAGTCCAAAGCGGGAAAAGTTAGTGAAATTTCACTAACTCCAAACCTATCGATGTTTATACTTAAAAAGTTGTAAACGACATTTCGAACTCAATGGAAGTGGTCTCGAGTCCTAATTTGACCGTTTGCAAAAAGTAGCTTTTCGGACCAAAATCCGATTAACGAGTTAATATTTAAATAAAATATTTAAATACAAACTCGATAAATATGCGGGTTGTTACATGCCATGTACTTGGTTGACTTATGTATGCTTAAATGAGAAGAAAATGGAATATCTTATGTGCATGTGTGTTTTTGTGTGTTATGTGTGTACTTATATGTAATATGTATGTTTATGTACATGTCAATATGATATCCTATATGCACATGTACATATGTATGTGTATGTTACATATCTCCATAACATTGCACGACTTCTACACGTTGTATTCGTTACAAATCTCTATTTTGATTTCCAGTCATATTTTCTCTTTCTAGTTAATATACATATATATGCAAACAAAATTTTTAAAATAAATTTCTTATCGTTTTATATGAACAAAAATGATCGCATTTGAATTATAAAACCATATAAATTAATATTAAAAATTATTTAGAATATTTGCTATTTTACCGATAAAGCGATATCAATTTTTTTCTTATATTTTCTAATCAAATGACATAGATTATTACAAACGATTTATTATCACTCTATAACTACTAGAAATGAATTATAACCATTTAAAATAATTATTTACATAATTAAAATAATTATTAAATCATGAAAAATCAATTTAAATTCATAAATCTATATTTAAATATGATGTCATTATGGGTAATGACATAAATACATTTAATTTTCAAAAAATACAATAAATTATTTTATTTTATATTCTTGTTCAATTATAAAAACAAGTGTATGTATCCAGCTCCATGCACGACGTTTTATGATTACAGAGCTGGTTATCGATAAAACAGTTTTCGGCCATTTTTTCGATTTAAATTTCCAAGGGAAATATTTTTGTGAATATTTATTCAAATAAGATTAATATTATTTATTATCACTCAAAACAATATTGTTTGTATTATCAACCTTTTATTTAAAATAAATTTAAAAATAAATATAACTTATCAAAGTGATAAATTTACGACTCCTTACATTTCTGCATTTATATATATTGCTATTATTGTCGTATTATTCAAGGCAATGTACTTGTCCCTTGGTTGAATTAGCTAACGGCTCTTATTTGGAACATTTCCAACTCAGAGCTCCTTAACTATGGTTGAATATAACTTAAGATTGACATACCATTTATGAAGTTCGAGTACGAATACTTTTTCATAAAGCATTTGTTGTTTCCATAAACAATTGTCTAGCATTTCACAAATACTTATAGCTAATCCTAACTACTATCTAATTATCTTAATTCAGATTTGATGTTTTCTTCATGCATTAATTACACAAGCAAGTAGTGATATAGTGGACAATAATAATTCTTATCATCGGTGCATAAGGAATCCATCTCTATACATTCCACATTAAACATTGTAATATGGTGTCTATGTATGTCTTTTGGGATAATCCCAACGTCCTTACCTATGGTTTTCAAATAATTTTGTACCTCTTATTATTCTTTCTTATAAACACTATGCATTTTAACTAAAAATCAAACAATTAGATTTCTCTATCAAAATATTTCCTCAATCTGATGCTCGCCAAATGATACTGACATATCAGTTTTAGATCCTATACAATACTTACAAAATCAGTTACTGCTCACACTCACTTTGTGGCATTTATGTTGTATTTGCAAACTGTCTATTCTGAATCATTGTCTAGGATTTCTATAACAACTTCCAACACAAATGTGAGTAGAATATGAATTAACTCAAGCATGTTGATTGACGAATTTTATGCTAATTTCAACAATTCAAATTTACAGGGTTATTCTCATTAATGTTGCATACTATATTCCAACTGCACTATCTTCCTGTTGAAGACACATTTGCTACCAGTGGATTATATTCCTTTGGTTACAACTATCAAAATCATATTTCAATGATGTACCTGTAATCTATTTCGGATTTAAGCATTGTGTCATATGGTAGAGTCTATACTTGCCATGGATTATTAATAGTCGAAGAGATTGTTATCACTAACAATTCATTTTGTCGATATTGATATGAAAATCATGGTCTCTTTTTATTTATGCAAGAATCTTATTGGACATTCTAATGAGTTGTATTCAATTTAGGGTTAGTTAATTTCATTTCACCTTATGCAATTCATTTCTACATTAGAGTCTATGGATTTAATTCAATACTTTCATAAAACCGATTCAATTTTAAGTTCATAAAACCTATGTTCATAACATAAATTAGTCAATCATCGTTAGTCAGTTCGAACTCCTTTGGGCAGGTCCACAAAGGACCCCTCATGAGATTTGCATTCAAACTCTCAACTCACACAACCTGTTAAATCCTTTGCCTAGGATATGTAGGAATTTCTTATTAACTCATATCTTATATGATTTCATTAACTTTGCTTTAGATGAAATTAAATTTAATATATGTACTTATCTTTAAGAACATATCCTTATAGAAAGAAATAATCTAAACTTCACGCATCAATAGTCATACTTTGTCAAATAAATTCCAATTACTCCTTATTGATACATCATAATGTAATGTAAAAGGGAGTGAATTTTAAGATTGAGTCTTGTTTTAGGTACTTTTGAAACTCTTTACTAATATACTCACCTATTTGATCAAATTAATTTTTTTATTTTCTTTGCATGTTATGTTTTCTACTTCTGTTTTTGTATTCTATGAAATTTTCATAGATGTACCGCTTATGTATCAAATACACATGTTCATGTCGATGATAATTCATCAATGAATTTAATAGCTAAGTGGATGCATTTTAGTATCATTAGACATTGGATTGCATACATTTAAATGGATCAATCCAAAGAATTCATCGATCTTTTGTCACTCCCACTAAATGGATGTTTTGCCCTTAATCTTGTGAGATACAATAGTACCACATGATTCATAATCATATGATTTAAGACTTATTTCTCAAAATTATGACTTAGTCCATAATTCCAAAACAATTGTAGAAAGTTTTAGGTGCTTCTATATTTTTATAGCCAATGCATCGCAATTGCTATGAAAACAAATATTGTTATTATTATAGATTTATTTTATAATGAATATTCATAATATTCTTATTAAAGTAAAACTATATTTATTTTCAATCAAAACTATAAATAGTTATTATTTCATAAATAATATTTTGTATATATATAAGAAAGTAATCTTTCATACATTGATGCATCCATTCATAAATGTAATATAGTATGCTCCCACTTTTTCCACCATTAATATAACAGTGATGAGATAATAAGTCCCACTCAACCACTTATTTTGGACCATTTATTTCATCCACTATAACCAATTTACAATTGAGAGTTTTAGACCAAATGCCTTAAACTTAAATAAATAACTCTTATAGACTATAATAAACTACATTTGGAATATAAATCACTTTTATCATTCCATATTAAGCATCTATATAGTATGTTATATAATTCTCATTTCCAATATCTATTCATGAAGCAAAATTAAACATTTACTTTCAAACATTCGCATTCCTTTCTAAACAATCGAATCTTTCAATAGGAAACCCTTACTACATGACTGCACCAAATTTCTTACAAAAGAAACTTCGGATACCCTTAACATTTTAAGCATATTACATGGGTTTTTACTTAAATAAACTAATCAAGATAGATAATTTAGCGATCGAATTCAAAAATTGGTCATGTGCTTTTTCAACATAACATTATTCTCATTGTATTCAGTTGAATTGAGCTAATGATCTTGTACTATAGTTATCTTGCTTATTTTGAATGTACTAATTTCATTGAGATTTCATGTATTGCGAACGTGAGTATTCACCATACAACTTTTTTAAGTGTTTGAACATGGGTCAAATATCCATATATTATATCGTTTCATAGTTCAAAACTTATATAAGAGAATAAATGATCTTGGGAAAATAAACACTTGAATGACTCGGGTAGGAATATATTGAATAGCCGTATAGTTTGGTTCTTTAATGGATCTTGAAGTGAAAATATGCCAAAATTTTTACTAGTAAGTATATATTATATTTATTTTTCAATCATAATGTAGTTTGTTTGTATATTTTATTTGATAAACAACTTTATCGATTTCATTAATTGCAAAAATTTATTAAATTGTATTGTTTAACATATATATAACATGTGTTCTTACAATATTAGAAAGGTTATATGTAATCATTTCATTATTATGGTAAGGCTCCAATTAGATTTTTATATTCCTTGAAATCCTAAAAGAAATATAGAATTTTTTTGATTATTCTAGGGAGTGTAATCTCGCTTGCCTTGAAATTTTAATCTTAAGTTTTCCCAACAAATCATAGATCCGCAAGCAATGGATAACTCTTTATTGGTTGTGTCACACACAACTCCTAACTGTGCTCTTTGCCCCAATCTCGGCCTTGACCTTGATTTTTCCCAACAAATCAAGAGAGAGTATTCACACATACCTATGATTTCTCGATAGCCCAAGTATAATGCAAGTACACCAAGTTTTCTCAATAAATGCATGCATGTATCTTACCTCATCTAGGCAATATATTAACACCACTACACATAACAGCTCTAGCTTGAGTTTGTTTAATAACTAGCATGTATGGAAGTAATCTATCAATATATAAATGATAGATGCAATTATATTAAAGATTCATTATCTTTCAATACATTTTGAGTGATATAAATTTAAGGAACAATGAATTTCTTATGAAATACCCTCGTGATTTAAGTGTTGCGTAATATGAAATCACTGTATATGTACCATACATATTTATATATTCCAAGAATCTATTTGGATTTCTTACACACTTATATCATATTTATACATATCTAATCATATAGGTTTATTTCTGTTTCTTGGGAATTTGACCAGGCAACTAGGTACTCGGCAGTGGCACACTGCTTGACAATATATGTATCGTTCGGCTCTCTGAATGCTCGGCACAAGGAATCGTTCGGCAGTCAGGGGTGCTTGGCATTCAAGAGGCGCTCGTCATCCAAGTTCGTTCGGCATGTGAGAACGTTCAGCATGGCAGGATTTTCCGGCATCGACTACCGTTCGGCCTAACTATTGTCCGGCCTAAGAATCGTTTGGCCAAGATATAGTTCGGCCTGGGTAACGTTCGGCTAAAGTATCGTTCGGCCTAAGCTCTTCTTGGCGTACAAACATCGTTCGGCCAAGTCACTGGTTCGGCATCCAGTACCATTCGGTGCAAATGCTTCCCACGACACTCAGAGCGTTTGGCTTCACTATGCTTAGCATAAGGAGATTGTTCGGCATAACAAGGACGCTCGGCATAAGATCTTTCGACATCCAGAGATTGTTCAGCCTCCCGAGAACGTTCGACAACCAAAGATTGTTCGGCACTCCTTCAATCTCGTCCGGCTTCGATTTATTGCTCGACCTACTCTTCCCCCGTAACACCGCATCATTCGGCATGAAGACGATGGATCGGCATTTGGCCGTTCGGCATGTTCGGGTTGGCGCACAGAGTTTACTCCATTTGGGTCGTGATATCCTGCTACCAGGCCCATTAGGGAAGTCCAACCCACCTTGTTCTATAAATAGAGAGGTAAGGCACAATGAAAAGGATCAGTTTTTTGGAAACACTAGGGAAACTCTGCCGCATTCAACACTCTTTGAAGACTTAGTCTTTGGTTTTGCAATTGTACTCAAGTAATTAGAAACGGGTTGTATCTGTAATCAACTATCAAGGAAATCAATAGAAATCAACTTCAAAGTGGACGCAGGCAGTTACGCCGAACCACTATAAATTCGGTGTTCTTGTTCTCTACATTGAAATTTACATATTTTTCTCTATTTTAATTTACTTTCTTCATTAATCTTTCTACACGTCTTTCTAAGGGTGTTAGTGACCAATTTTGGTGCTAACATTTTGGTGCTTTCACTGAGAATTGAATTCTCAGGCTGTTAAGATCTGCTTTATAGCTACTGGATTACATAAACCCCCAAAGGAGATCCAAGATCATTGACAAGGCATCTATTGATTCTATTCAGAGTTATAACAAACAAATCTACCATGGGAAGACCACGAACCAGATCGGCCTCCCATAATGCAGATGTCCATGAAACTGCTAGCGTACAACAAGTTGGACCTAGAAATCAGCAAGCAACTCGAGGTGTAGGGCCCTTCACCCAAAACCAAGCGGAAGTTGTTTCCCGAACAGAGTTCAACGACTTGATAAGAGAATTAAAGGAAAGTAGAAGGCAACTTGCTGAGCAGATTCAAGCCAACACTAACCTCATGACTCAGCTCACTCAGCAGCAGCGTCAGGATGTTGGAGGTAACCCTACCCCCTATTCTGAATCTGATAGTTCAACCTCAGCTGATGAACCTCCTAGGCGTAGGCACCATAAGGATGAAGGTGCACAGGTAGGTGTTACAGATCGATCGCCTAGGGGTCAAGCCCGTGAGGAGACCGGACACTCGAATCTCCAAGACCCACGGGACACCAACCCGCACGGTCCCATGGAACGGAACCCAACCTTCCATCCTCCATACAAACTTCGGACTTGACAGCTATGGTCAGGCAGTTGACGAGAGAAAACCAAGGTTTGACCAATGAAGATTGGGGAGCGACCAGAAGCCATACTCCCTTTACGGATGGTATCCTGTAGGCTGAGTACCCCAAGAAGTTCAATAAGCCGACTATCCCAGCCTACGAAGGGAAGACTGATCCCAGGAAGCAAGTGATGAGGTATGGATGGATGATGGATTCTGCAAGAGCTAATGATGCAACCAAGTGTAGGTGCTTCCCAGTCACTCTACCCGAAATTGCCACCATGTGGTTTACTCAACTTCCACCGCGATCTATATCCAGCTTTGACGAACTGGCAATGAAATTCATAGAGCAGTTCAGGATACACACCACTCGTCCAAAGGATGTGATGTCCTTATCAAGCGTAATCCAAGCTCCGGGAGAGTCATTGAAAGCATACTTGCAGAGATTTCATGTTGCTGCTACTGAAGTGAGCAATCCAAACGACCATGCAATTTTGATGGCGGTAATGCATGGAGTGGATCTAGACTCTGAATTCGGAGATTGGTTGGCGGGAAATACCCCAGCCACGCTATAACGTTTTTACTCAAAAGCTCATCAGTTCATAAGAAGGGAAGATGCTCGATGGACGAGACGAGACAAGGCACCAGGGCCTGCGTAGGAAACTGAGAAAAGTACCGTCGCCATGAAGCAAGCTAGCGATAATTCGGGAAAAGCTCAAGTGAACGTCAAAAACAAGCCTGGACAGTCTAAAGGATTCGAAGGTGGAAATCCCGAGAAGAAAAGAGAGACAGGGAAATGGAAGTCAAGGATCCCGACCTACAATGAATACACCCCGCTCAACGCATCACCTGAGAACATCTATTTGTCAACTTGCAACACTTTCCAGTATAGGAAGCGACGCCCAAAGGAATCAACGGAGGAACACAAGCGGACTAGGAAATACTTCTGCTTTCACGAGTCTTATGGGCACAACACAGAGGAGTGCAGCACCTCCATGATGCTATAGAAAGGTTGATTGGACAGAAGAAGCTGCAGGAGTTCGTCAAAGACCCACAAGACGGAATACAAGAGACATCAGACTCCGAACGTGGGCCAGCTCCACGCCAACCAGAACAGCCTGCTCGAACTGTGGGTAGATCGGTTATCAACACGATTGCGGGCGGACCTCATCCTACGGATAAGAATTGACAGGAGATGGAGTGGTATGCTAACTCCTTAAGACATGCGGAGTATGAATGATGTTCGAATGTGGAGGATGGGACTCCTGCAAAGCAGCAGCGCACGATTGTTGATGATACTGTATTCAAGAGCCGAGATGCAGATAAGTTGGAGGCCCCTACCATCGACCCGATGGTCATATCTGCGACAATCGGGCCGGCATTTTTGAAGAAAATTCTAGTTGATTGCGAAAGTTCCGTTAACATCATCTTCAAGAAGGCATAGAGGCTAAGGATTTGAAACCATCCAATGCCAGAATCCATGGCTTTAAAGGTGCAACAACGGATGCAGCGGGATATGTGGAGTTACCAGTTGAACTGGGGCAAGGCGAGCGTAGGAGGGTGCGAATCCTATCATTCATAGTGTTGGATGTTGACTCTGCATATAACCTAGGACGTCCAGCCTTGGCAGAATTTAGGGCAGTATTGGCCTTTGGTGTCTGACGTTGAAATTTCCCACAGACAGTGGTGTTGGAGTGGTATACGACGATCAGGTGACCAGACGTGCATGCTATGTGGCCGAGCTGAGATAGGCTCGGCGTAGAGAGAAAGAAAAGGTTGCAGACAGATTTGTTTGCATCCAAAATTTTGATGATCGACAAGTAGTGCCCGAGCCCTGGCTCGGGCAACATTCTCGGATCTACAGAGACATACATCCAAGAGATGATGATGGGGGATCCAGGGAAACAAATGCAGCTCTGGCTGAACTCACAATTGACATCCCAGTCAACCGGGATGACCCGTCATGAATTCTTAAAATTGGATCACAACTCGACACCGTGGTGGCCGAGAACCCCACTGACTTCCTCCAAGAGAATCTTGATGTTTTCGCTTGGACTCACTCTGATATGTGCGGGATTTCTCCAACAGTTGCGAGTCATATGTTGAACACAGACCCTAAGTATGTTCCTGTAAAATAGAAAAGGAGAGGTATGGACCCGGAGAGGTCTGCAGCTCTCAAAGAGGAGGTGGACAAACTCAAAACCAATGGACTCGACCGTGATGCCCACTATCCTGAATAGGTATCTAACCCAGTTCTGGTAAAGAAAGCGAATGGAAAGTGGAGAACTTGTGTTGATTATTCTAATTTAAACAAAGCAAGCCCGAAGGACAGTTTCCCATTGTCGAGGATTGACCAACTGGTCGATTCAGCTGGCGGACATGAATTACTATCATTCGTGGATGCATACTATGGATATAACCAAATCCCGATGCACCTCCCAAATCAAGAACATACCAGTTTTGTCACAAACGTTGGGTTGTATTGCTATGTAGTGATGCCCTTTGGATTGAAAAACGCGGGAGCAACTTATCAGCGTCTGGTAAATCGGATGTTCAAAAACCAAATTGGTAAAACGATGGAAGTTTATGTGGATGCCATGCTCGTGAAGTCACGACAGTCAAACGACCACATCTGAGACTTAGCGGAAATGTTTGACATACTTAAGCATTATGGAATGATGATCAATCCATTGAAGTGTACATTCGGCGTAGCGTCAGAAAGTTTCTGGGTTTCATTGTGAATGCATGGGGAATCAAGGCTAATCCGGAGAAGATTCAGGCTATCCGAGATATACAAGTGCCCAGACCCATAAAACAGGTGCAAAGCTTGAATGGAAAGGTGGCTGCGCTGAGCCGATTCATATCCAGGGCCACAGACAAGTGTATTCCTTACTTCGATGTCATAAAGAAAGGAAAGAGGAATTTCGAGTGGACATCCGACTGTGAGGAAGCATTCCGAGCTCTTGTAAGGCACTTGGAAAGTCCCCCGATATTGTCAAAACCAATAGACCACGAAATGTTGTACGTATACTTGGATGTATCTTAGCATGCTATCAGCACAGCCCTGGTTCGCGAGGAAGACCGGGTTCAGAAGCCAATTTATTATGTTAGTAAATGCTTGATGGAGGCAGAAAGAAACTATCCAAAGATTGAAAAACTAGCATATTGCTTGGTGATTGCATCATGCAAGGCTCGCCCGTATATTCAGGCACACTCAATCAGTGTTTATACCGATCAACCTGTGCGACAGATACTCCAATGACCGGAAACTTGCGAAAGGATGTTAAAATGGAATATTGAGCTAAGTCAGTTCGACATTACCTACCTGCCGTAAAGGGCCAGACAAGGACAGGCACTGGCTGACTTCATTGCTGAATTCACTATGACAGACGAATCAAACGATCACAATGTCATACCTCCCGTTCGATGGAAGATGTACACCGATGGGGCATCTAACGACCGTTGTTCGATGGTTGGCATAGTTCTTGTAACTCCTGAAAACCGATCGGTTTGCTAGGCTTTGAAGCTCGAATTCACAGCGACTAATAATGAAGCCGAATATGAAGCGTTGATCGCCGGCTGAAGACCTATTGAAGAACTGGGAGTAAAATCGGTTGAAATCATTAGCGACTCTCAGCTGGTGGTGTACCAAGTTCGAGGAGACTACCAAGCAAGGGGGCAGAGACTTGCCCCATATTTGGTCCGAATTCAGGAGCTGCTAGCAAATCTCGAGCACTATGATATTTCACATGCCCCGCGTGAGCAAAACAGAGCAGGCGATTCATTGGCAAAATTCGCAAGCACTTGCGATGCACAGCAAATGGGATTATTTCCTGTTGAGACCCTTCATGCCCCGAGTATAGATATGATGGAGGTAGATTTCGCGTTAGAAACAGAAATCGAGATGGAATCGTGGATGATCCCAATCAGGCAGTACTTGCTATTCGAGATCTTACCCGAAGAAAGGAGCGAAAGACGACAAGTCCTTCATAAGGCTTCTCGTTATGTAATACAGGACGGAATAATGTATCGAAGGGGATTCTCAACCCCATTACTTCGATGCATTGCCCATGATGAGATAAAACGAGTTCGGAAGGAAGTCCATGAGGAGAGTGCGGTGACCATACTGGAGGGTAGACATTGGTGAAGAAAGTCCTTCGTTATGGATACTACTGGCCAACTGTGAATCGGGATGCCACAGACTATGTGAGAAGATGTGACAAATGCCAGATATATGCAAAAATCCTGATAGCTCTACCGACGAAGCTTATGCAGATGGTTAATCCCTGGCCATTTGCAATGTGGGGGATTGGCCTAGTCGGCTCTTTACCCATATCCAAAGGTGGAGCGAAATATGCAATAGTTGCGGTCGACTACTTCACCAAATAGGTAGAAGCAGAGCCTCTGCCCACAATAACCACCAAGAAGGTTATTAATTTCATCGTACGAAATATCATATGCCGTTTTGGCCTTCCACGGACTATCATTACAGACAATGGAACTCAATTCGAGAGCGAGGAGATCAAAGATTTTTGTCAGAAATACGACATTGAGAAGAAGTTTGCAACGGTTGATCACCCTAAAGCCAACGGAGAAGTGGAAGCCGTAAATAAGATAATCAAGTCCATATTGAAAAAGTGTCTGGAAAAGGCTAGAGGCAAGTGGGTGGATGAACTTCCAACGGCGCTTTGGGCCTACAGGACCACCCACAAGACCGCGACTGGTCACACTCCATTTGCATTGGCATATGTCACGGAAGCTATCATACTCGTGGAACTTGAAGTTCCATCAGATCGGGTAACTTATTACGACCCCGAGTCGAACCAGAATCTTTTATTGGAATCATTGGACTTCATTGATGAAAATCGCGAAGAGGCCCATTTGAGAGCGGCCGCATACATGCATAGAGTCGAAAAATATTATAACGTAAAGGTCTGACCAAGAATTTTTGGTGTGGGAGACCTCGTTTTGAAATGAGTTTTTCCGATCCCGTCTCATATGAATCCCACATAGGAAGGTCCATACATCATCGAACGGAAGCTTGGAGAAAGATCTTTCGAGCTAGCGATCGTCGATGGTGCGACACTCCCCCGAGCATGGAATAGTGAGCACTTGCGGCATTATTATACTTGGTCTATTTCTTTCATGTATTAGTTGCCTTTATTTCCAGTACGCCTTTATTTCAAGCTATTGACATGTAGTAAGAAAATTCAGCTTGCTTTCATTAATAAAGGCTTGAAGCCAACTTTTCCATAAATTACTATTGTCTCTGCGTATGATGATCCTGTGACAGGCAAACGAAACCATATTATTCTAGCCGACGTACGAACACGCGCAAATGATTCAAAATCTCCGAATCCCTAAAGTGTGGACTGGAGTACTCTAAGTCCTCAAAGTGCGGACTCGAGTATAAACGATTCAAAATCTCCAAGTCCCCAGAGTGCGGACCGGAGTACTCCAAGTCCCTGGAGCGTGGACTCGAGTATAAACGATTCAAAATCTCCAAGTCCCCAGAGTGCGGACTGGAGTACTCTAAGTCCACGAAGCGCGGACTCGAGTATAAACGACTCAAAATCTCCAAGTCCACGGAGTGTGGACTGGAGTACTCTAAGTCCTCAGATCGCGGACTCGAGTATAAACGACTCAAAATCTCCAAGTCCTCGGAATGTGGACTGGAGTACTCTAAGTCCCCGGAGTGCGGACTCAAGTATAAACGACTCAAAATCTCCAAGTCCACGAAGTGCGGACTGGAGTAATTTAAGTCCTCGGAGCGTGGACTCGAGTATAAATGCTTCAAAATCTCCAAGTCCCAGAGTGTGGACTGAAGTCCTCTTAAGTCCTCAGAATGTGGACTCGAGTATAAACGATTTAAATGACCATGTCTGCTGAAGGCGGACGGAATATAAATCACTTGAAGTCATCA
The DNA here is from genome assembly GCA_030765085.1 of Allium cepa. Lineage (NCBI taxonomy): Eukaryota > Viridiplantae > Streptophyta > Magnoliopsida > Asparagales > Amaryllidaceae > Allium > Allium cepa. The sequence continues at coordinate 761,000,564 of CM060941.1, read as the reverse complement.
AGCTTTCGGCGCATGTATTAGAAAATATTCTAAGTTCTTGGAGCGCGAAAGAAAAAACAGACAGCTCTTAAAGAATTTCCGAGCTATATGAAGATGAACCGAGAGGTCTATTATTTTCACAACAGCTTGGATTTGAATCACAATCACAAAGAAAATTGAACGACAAGAGCCATTGAAAGACAGAAAAACCAAGTTTTATTCAGCAAAGACAAGTTTCCATTACAACTCTTTTGAAGCTCGAAATCAAAAGTTTATTTACACAAACTAAGAAAACAAAAGTACTTGCATAATCTAAACTAACTCTCGTTGAACGAGAGTAATGATTATTTCTTGTGCTTCTTCGACTTCTTCACCTCCGTTGTCTTCTCAGATGACTCCCCTCCTCCACATTTACCCTTGGTACCCTTCTTTGATGGAGGAGTAACAACCGAAGAAGTAAGAGGGACATCCATTTGTTTGGGCCTGCCAAGGAGAATGATCTTCAGCGGCTTGTTCATAGGATCGTCAGGGTCCGCGGCTTGAGGTTCGACCTTGGCCTTGGCCTCACTTGTTTCTTTCCCCACCTCCTTGGCGACAACGCTCCTCGCAGTGGGATCAGGATCAGAATGGCCTGCACAAAATCAGAAAAAATGAGCATTAGAATATAATAGTCCTTCATAAAGAATGACGAATTTTGGAATCTTAAAATGAAGGGTTATCTATCAGGTTCCGGCAAGCTCTCAGCCATCAAGGGGGTCTCACCCTTTGGAATGGGAGAAAGAATATGGACACCAAGGCCAGGGTCCTCCGGATTATAACCAATATGCTGCTCAAATGGATCGAGTATCGGCCGATACGCCGATCAGATAGGCACATGAGCTGGAGGCACGACCCCGGATGGACCGGTAATAAGTTCTTTCCCTTTCTTTGAAGGGGAGCCTTTGCAATAAATAGCTTTGGCCGCCAACAGGTCTGAACGCTCATTTACTTTGAGGAATTCTTTTATCAAGGCCCCCTCATCAATCTCTTCGGTGCCGTGCTCGGCCTTCCTGATTTCTATCAAGGCCTCACATGCCTTAGCCAAAGATTCTAGATAACCCTCGCCCAAAAAAGCCAAGTCTCGATGCATGAGAACGCGGGCGTTGAATTCAGTGATTAGCGGGTCAAACATGCTTTTGACCTCTTCCCTAGCCGCCTCGAGATGCGAGTCGATATCCATGGACGCCATCTTCTTGCCCTTTTCACGGGCTTCACTCTTTAACGCCTCACCCTTGGAAAGCTCTCCCTCAAGTTTTTCTTTTAAGATTCGAGTGGCCACTATCTTGTCACATTATCGTTGTGACTCTTCTAGGGCACCGTTTTCTCTTCCTTCTCTCTGCGAAGCTGTTCCTCAAGTTCCTTGACTCAGAGGCTGAGTGTGTTCCTCTCCTTTTGAACCGAGTCCTTCTCTAGAGCCAAAGCCCCACGTCGTTGAACTGCCTCGTCGAGTTCTTTCTTATGAGTTGATTCTAGATGAGTGACGGCCTCAGCAGTGTCCATGGCACTCTGATGGGCGACCTCAAGTTCAGATTTATAAGTTGCAATCTCTTCGTCTTGAGCTTTAATGATATCTTTGTCGTGGATAGCTTCAAGCTTCAGACGATCGATTTCAAGTTGATGCTCCATGGATACTTTAGAAAGTTTTTCAGCCAAATGAACAAACGCGTCGTGTTGAACATAGACGTCGTTTGTATAGGCGACGGCGCTCTGCTTGACGTGTTCGGGGATAGGATGAATCTCCAGGAGGAATTTCAAGCCGTCGAAGCAAATTTTCAGAAATTTATCTTTAAGCTCGGCCAGCCTCTTCGATACTGATGGGTCTGATGCGGGAGCGGGAGAAGACGGCTTTGAAAGTTTGCCTCTCCTGTGAGAATCTCGGGACTGCCGAGTGGAAGAGGAATCAGAGTGTTGGTCCCGAGGAGCATCAGATTGCGACCTCTTATGGCCGCGCTTGTCTTTACTTTGCTCCGGGTGAGAAGATGTATCCTGGTGGTATTTTGGCTGATAGTAAGTTTTCCTCCGAGATGACGAGTCCTGAGAATGATAGTTTTTATCACCGTCACCATCTCTATCTCGACGTCTCCCGGAACCCGAGTCCCATCAGGACTGATAAAAAATAGATAAACCACGAAGACGATCGAATCCATGTGAGCGCCCCATGCCACCTGTACAGAATTCAAATAATAGTGAATTAGCAAAGAATAGTGTAACGACAAAAATCTAAGTGTAAATTGAAGTGCAAGTGTTCATGTGTGTCTTAGTGTTTTCCCCCGACAGACCAATCGCTTTGCTAATAGGAGTTTTCTCTCCCTTACTTTGGGTTAGAACGCCCGCATCACCTCTGATGGGCGAATGAAGCTTAAATGCCTCCGGATCGTCAAAGTCGTAATTGAGCAGATCATCCAGAATGGAGAGGTTCGATAGGCCCTTTAACTTTCTACGTGTTGTGAAGTGGCCTCTTTCTCCGTTGGAATAAGTGTAACTTGCGAAGTTCCGCCAACCTTTTCCTTTCTAATCTTGTACGCCAATCCCTTTTTCCTCTTTGAAGGAGAAGATGACGTTTCGATATCGTGCACTTCGACTATTGGATCTTGAGCGGGACCAAAACTCTCACCTTGTGCTTCGGGTGTTTCTTTCTCTTTGATTTCCTCCTCTTCCTGTACATCAGGGGTGTGGTGTGATGACGACTCGGCTAATTTTTTCCTTTACCGGATGCGGGTCTAGGTAGGGAGACACCCTCAGGAAGGCTAATCCGTCGACCTTCTGCTAAGAGTCCAAACCTCGACAGTGACTCATTTGAAATGAGAGTTCGAATGTCTCGTTCTTCGGGGGGAAGAGATCTAATGGCTTCAACGGCTTAAGAATACCCGTGGCCGTCGGGACGTGGAGGGATACCTGAGAAGATGAGAAAAGAATTTGAAAAGGCATGGCTTCGACCAAATATGAATATCAATCCAGAGAGAAGACTTACTTCCTTCCACCCATCTCCTCGCGAAGCCAGGAGGGCAACGCACATAGAACCATTCCTGTTTAAACATGGCAAACTTGCTCCACGCCCCAGTTAGGATTTGGCATTTGCAATATAACTCAAGAAACTACAAGAGGGGCTATCTCCCCGCTTCTTGATTATATATATATATATATATATATATATATATATATATATATATATATATATATATATATCTGATGTCGTCCGGAGTTGGAGGCCTAGAGAGGACGGTCATGAAGAGAATGTAGGTCCCGTAGATGAACGCGTGGCAGTTCGGGTGCAGTTGCGACAGGGCAATGTCTATGTATTGCAGCACATCCCGAAGAAATAAATTAAATGGTGGCACACTGCCGACCCAGCACTTAAACTTATTACACGCCGTGTATCCAACTGGGGCCAAGTGTTGCCGATCGTGCCCCGATGGAACTAGCACGTCGTTGAAAGATATTCCATGGATGGAGCATATTCGCCGGATCGCAACTTCATTAATTTTTGAAGCCTGTGAATCGACAGGGTTGTCCAAGAAAATCGACGCCTCTAGGGCATCGGGGGCTAAGTTATGTGCAGGGAGGTTGATGGATTTGAAACATCTGCGACTTCTTGTCGGGAGTACGGTCCCGGTCTATCTGAAATCGTGGAGGAGCTAGACCTCTTAGACATTTCCAATAAACATTGAGTTTGGCCGAGCACTTGTTTGAACTATACTTGAAAAATAATCGGCGTTAGACTTAACAACATAAATTTTTTCCCCCGTGCGGTGTGTGAACTAGTGCAATCGTTAGTGTGTAAGCGCTGTAAAATTGAAAGTTACTAATATAAATTGGGCTTCGAACCATCACCTTCGAAGACCGTCATCGCTGACCGTCTCCAAAAGCCTGTCTCATGGTTTTCACAATTCCAGATTCAGAAAATATTAAAAGAAGTTATCCGATTATGTCGATTAAAGTTCAGGTTTGTGACTACTAAAACTAAGAAGTAATCAGTCCGGATCAGTTCGATATGCTAGTATGATGGAGTTCTTGTTCTTGTTTTATTATATGATTAGGCAAGGTAAATAAGTACTCGGCCTAAGCTAAAGGGTGGTTCGGCATTCGCGATTGCTTGGCCTAAATGTTGTTCGGCCTAAGTATCGACTGGCCAAACTATCGTTCGGCCTGGCCATCGTTCGGCCTGAATATTGTTCGGCCAAACTTTTGTTCAGCCTAACTATCGTTCGGCCTAGGTATCACTCGGTCGAAGCATCATTCGACCTAGGTATCATTCGGCCAAAATTCTGTTCGGTCGAAATAATGTTCGGCATCCTCACTAATTCATGCTTCCTCCCTCACCTTCCATCCCACTGTTCGGCATATGGTGAGTCACGCTGAGCCAGAGTTACGCCGAGTCCCAGCGCTCGGCACTACGCCCTTGACTATGATTTCATTTTTTCCTCTCCTCCTCCATCCACGTCGAACAACAAGAACACATCGTTCGACGAGTCATTCCAGACCGTGCCGTTCGGCATCCTAACCACCTCCTGCTCCTCCTCTATTCTTTCTTTTCTTCCAATTTCGTTCGGCACGAAGAAATCATGCCGACCCATAATACATCACCCAACAACTCCCTCGTGTGTTCATCCCTGGCCAATTCTTCCTTCCTTTCCTCCACATCGTTTACACTAAAAATATTCTAATCGGCTACGGTTCTAATTTACGAACTCAAGCCTCTTATTGAAACTGTTTAATCACGGAAAGGATTTGGATAGAGGAGTCAGTACCTAGTTGGAAGATCGAGGCTTGGGAAGGATTAGTTAAGTCTTTCATATCCGTTAACAGACGAGGTTAGCAAGTTCAAAGCAGCAGAAGTAAAAAGTGAAAAGAGAAGAAGAAGGAACATACTGACTTTTATAGGGAAGAAGAAGGAGGCGAAATGACAATGACCGGTAGAACCAGTCAAAGTAGCATCCTTTGTCATCGGCTTTCATTTTGCTCGGTGTACATGGGATGTTCAGCTTCGGTTGTATCGCTCGGCATTCACATTATGATCGGCACACACCATCCCACCAGGTACTCACAAGAAAACAACTTCCAACAGTAATCAGCCAAGGTTCAAAGCGAAGCACAAAGGACTCGTAGTTCAAAGCATATCACGTTCGGTCACGCGATAAACTTTGGGGGGCAAGTGTTTCCTGGGGATTTGACCAGGCAACTAGGTGCTCGGCATTGGCGCACTGCTTGACAATATATGTATCGTTCGGCTCTCTGAACGCTCGGCACAAGGAATCGTTCGGCATTCAGGGGCGCTCGGCATTCAAGGGGCGCTCAGCTTTCAGGAGGCGCTTGGCATCCAAGTTCGTTCGGCATGTGAGAACGTTAGGCATGGCAGGATTGTCTGGCATCAACTACCGTTCGGCCTAACTATTGTCCGGCCTAAGAATCATTCGGCCAAGATATAGTTCGACCTAGGTAACGTTCGGCCAAAGTATCGTTCGGCCTAAGCTCTGCTCGGCGTACAAACATCGTTAGGCCAAGTCACTGGTTCGGCTTCCAGTATCGCTCGGTGCAAATGCTTCCCACAACACTCAGAGCGTTCGGCTTCGCTATGCTCGGCACGAGGAGATTGTTCGGCATAACAAGGACGCTTGGCATTAGATCGTTCGATATCTAGAGATTGTTCGGCCTCCCGGGAACGTTCGACAACCAAAGATTGTTCGGCACACCTCAATCTCGTCTGGCTTCGATTGATTGCTCGGCCTACTCTTCCCTTGTAACACTGCATCATTCGACATGAAGACGATGGATCGGCATTTGGCCGTTCAGCATGTTCGGGTCGGCGCACAAAGTTTACTCCATTTTGGCCGTGATATCCAGCAACCAGGCCCACTAAGGAAGTCCAACCCACCTTCGTCTATAAATAGAGAGGCAGGGGCACAATGAAAAGGATCATTTTTTGGGAACACTAGGGAAACTCTGCCGCATTCAACACTCTTTCAAGACTTAGTATGTGGTTTTGCAATTGTATTCAAGTAATTAGAAACGGATTGTATCTGTAATCAACTATCAAGGAAATCAATAGAAATCAACTTCAAAGTGGACGTAGGCAGTTACGTCGAACCACTATAAATTTGGTGTTCTTATTCTCTGCACTGAAATTTACATATTTTTCTCTATTTTAATTTACTTTATTCATTAATTTCTCTACACATCTTTCTAAGGGTGTTAGTGACCAATTTTGGTGCTAACAATTTCTTTTATAGTTGTTATAATTTAGTTAACTTATATAATATTAATATGTATCATATAGTTTAAATCATATCTAATTAATTTTAATTAAATTTTATTTATAATTCCAAAAAAATATTTTATTCATCCTAAATGTTTAATATGAAAGACTAACTATAGCCTTTATAGTTTTTATTTGTATGTATACATCAATTTATATTTTTAATTAGTTAATCATTCATCAAATAAATCATTCATTCAATTAAACATTTAATTAAATATCTTAATAAATTTCAAAATTTGATTTAATTTTCCTTAAACAATTTTAAGACAAATATTCAACTATAACCTTTATGGTTGTGTGTGTGTACCAACATATATTTCATTTAATTAATATCTTTTCCTCAACTATTTATTTAATTAATCATATTTATAAAATTTCAAAATTTATTAGATTAATTTATCATAATATTTTTAAAATTTTTAAAATTTATTTTGTAACCATTATAAAATTTCCCTTGTATTTTAAATTTTAAATTTAAATTTAAATTATATTTAAAATTTTCCAATCTTAATTCAAAAATTAGCCTAAGACCAAATAATTTTAGGTCTTACATCCAAGCTAACTTTTGGGACTTACACTAGCCATTGGGTCAGAATAATAGTCAAGGAAGGGAAAATACCTTTTATTTAACCCCCACCCTAGATAATATTATTTCTAAACACCCATTAGATGGAAAAGTTTATTAATTAGCTCATAATGTTGGCTAATTATGCTTCATAGACCATATAGGCTTTGATACCATTGTTGAAACCCGGTATCCAATTTGCAATGAGTGAAAGAGTAAATTTCAAAAAAAAAATCCTAATTGGATCTTGGTGGGCCTATGAAGTCCAATATCCAATGCTAGATCCAATCTAATTGTTTCAATAAAATCATTTTTTATTAGAATTTTTTTCCTTATTTAATTAATCTTATTAATTAAATATATTTAATGTGAATATTCAATCATAAGAAGCGGTGAGAGAGATCGGTTGGTCATAGATGAAAGAAGAAGAGTGAATCAAATTCAATTGAATGAGTGAAAAAGGTTTTGTTTTTGTTATACCATAATTTTTACTCGGTTATATTTAATTTCTAAAGCTAAATTCCTAAGTATTCACTGTACATGAATACCAAAGGTTTTAATCTTTCGACCCATGCTTTGAAGCTCTTCTCTGTGTTAACTTCACATAAAACAATGAATTTCAAGGAAACCATTATATATGTCTTCAAATAGCTACCTTCATTATCTAAGTCCAAAGGATAAGCTTCAATATAGAAGCATAGACAAATTCCAAAGGTATTACCCATACCAAAAGCAATGGTCACCTAATTGACCTTAACCCAAATGCCCAAGCCTCAGATAGGAATCGGCCAGATGCTTTTTTGAAAATGATGCCCCGAAACTAGAAGTGCTTCAATATGCAACTACGACCAGTGGCTAAAATAGCCCTTAGATACATCAACAACTACTATTGCCTAAAGTATACACAACATATACGGATCAAGGCACCTAAAAGATTCACCAAAAATGCCATGCCAGAAACCTATGTCAATTAACAAGTAAACCAGATATCAACACTTGTGCGAATCTCAATCCCTAATGTGGGATAAGTTAGCAATCCAATAGAAAAGCTCTCAAATAATAAAGCTACAATATGCCTATAAATAGGTATATATCCTAATGCAAAATTTTTTTACACCTGCATAATTCAGATACCAAAACTGTACCTTTCTACATTAGAGATCTTTATAGAGACACATTAATAATGGACAATGCCATTCAACACTGTAAAGCTTTTCACCTTTGGATAGAACTTTAAAGAAGAAATGGACAAAGTGGATATAGGAATTTAACTTGAACCACTATAAATTTCAATGTCCTTATTTTCTACACCTCTACTTTTGGCATTTCTTATTTAGCACATCCTCGGCCCTTTTTACTTTTATTCCCTTTGACATTTACTTAAAAGACTTAAATTGACTTCTAGCAATTGTCTTAAACCTTCAATAACTAGTCAACTTGAATATTAATCAAAGAAACCAATCGAAGTTTACTCTTCGATAATGGAGTGTTGGTGTTTGATAAAAAGTTCCTCCAACGGTTTTACTTAAAGGAAAAAACTGTTTCATTCCTCTCTTTCAAAATTCTCCCTCTAATTTATATATAAAACTAAGACCATATCCTTCTAAGCGTGGCCGACCATGTAATGTCTTATATGTGGACTAATATATCTAATATGTATGTATTAGTTTTTATCTATTAAATTAAATAATACATATAATTTAGTTAATTATTTAGATTGTGGTGTTAATTATAGCTCAAGGTCAGACAAAGTGTGTGTGTGTGTGCGCCATTGTTATAAGAATAATATAACTAATATGTAAAATTTGTACTGACATTGTACTTTATAGACCTGGCCTATTAGTGACATCTTAATCTGGAAATCCTCCTTAGATTCCTTGAATCAACTTCCAAACTTTGCTAGAATTAGACGAACCACCTTATTTCATTTAGTTTGATTAAATTTTGGTTAATTAAGAAGAAAATTTTTCGACATGAATAAAGAAGGAAAAGTCAGCCATGAGGAATTTTTTTTTAGAGAATGAAACCTTTTGTCAATTCTCTCTTTAAAACCTCCCCTTTAATTTCCATCAATTAGATCTCATTGATATTTCTTCCACTCTATTATGGCCAACCACATCATACCATCGAATGAATCGTTATTTCTAAAAGCTTATGATTGATTTATTATACTTAAAACCCGTTTAAATATATACCGATATTGTATATTGACACCTTTATATATAACTTTTATATATACATCCAACTAATTACTAGCAATTCCCAAACATTAGTTAAATTAATAATTAATTTTTATTAAATATTAATTAATTTAATTATATAGTAACAATTCATAAACTAATAAATCATGTGGTTTTTCAAAAAATTCACAAATGCAGTTTTGAGACTCAAAGGTACGAATTTAATCAGTGTTTAATATTGAAAAACATAAATACTATAATTTACACATCACCTTAGCTAGGGGTGTGTCAGTTTGACTAAATGCATTGGTTACATATCTTTTCATTGTTAAAATCGTATTTTCATTTTCTTGAGTGATACCAATAACAATGATAATTTATACACGTTTTCTTCACCAACACTATATAACGTTAGGATGCATAGACTTGGCCATTAGGAAAAACTCCAATGTTATCTACATTCAACTCAAGCGGTCCATAAATAAAGTCCTTAGTTCAATAACAACATTTATAATTAACGTTTTTACTCTGGCAAAATATATTGACTTTGAGTTGATTATAATTGACCATGGTACTAATCTCATATAATTAGGAGATGAATTTTCTATTAGACAATACTTCACTACTAGTGCTTCAACTTAAACCCAAATATAATCGCTCAATGGATGTTATGCTATGATTTAACTATAATCAAAGTGAAGTGTTCACACTGAAGTTCCATATTATTCTCAAGTTGAGGGAACTATGTAACATTGTCACACTGAGATTTTCTGTTTGATTTAGTTGTTATTAACCAGCAAGAAACTCTCGAATGAGCCATTCCATGGTTATTCAATAACTATGAGTACGTAACCCTTTGGTTCCGCTCACAACCACGAGTAATACATTGCCTAATGTTTAGAGAGCGCTGCGTACTCCTGTCTTAATGGATATATTGATACCATTTTTCGAATCATCTTGACCAAGAGTTCTTAAAAAAATGTGATTTTAAATTATGATTAATTACTCATAATTGCAACTATTTACGACTACAATCATATAACATTCATTTAATGATTTTCTTGTTATATAGTTAAAATTAATTAATTTATTATATCATAATATATAAAAGGAAACAAACATCTTTGTTACAAAAAAGATTGATTACATAGTTAGATATATGTAGCAAATTACATAATTAACTATATGGCTACCACTAACTCTTTCAACAATCATCTCCACGAATTTTAAAGGGTCATAATGCAATAGGTGATATTAATACTAAAGTAAAAATAAGAAATCAATTAAATTAAACAGAACATGTAGATTTTACCTAAATACTAAGCCTAACAACCCTAAGGAAGCATTAAAGGATGATTATTGGAACTTGGCTATGCAAGAAGAAATAGAAAGAAATGATGTTTGGGAAATTGTGAAAAGACTAAAAATGAATCCATCGTAATCATAAAATGGGTTTACAAAAATAAACTTGATTAAAATGAAGATATGACAAGCACCATTGTCCAAGTGGTTAAGTGATTCGGCTTTGGTGGGAGATGCCACAAGTTGCATAGTGTGATTCGGACGTTTATTGACATGCGACATGTTGTCCCAGTGACATGTTGTATATAAAGTACCAATTCAAAAAATATTAAGATATAGTATGAAATAAATCTCTCAAGATTATAATCATGAGGAAGACATTGACTAAGAAGTAATTTTTGCCCATGTTGTAAAACTAGACGTAGGACGGGAGCTTCGAACTAGTATACAAATCCTAGTGTGCTTATCTTGCTTATATTTGATTTATTATTGATCATTTACTTAATATAGATAGAATAGTATAATTTTTCATATATACATGATTCAAAAACTTTTATAAGGTTTCCTTTTTTGTCGATCCATGTTTTATGGTTTTGCAGACGTGTTGGATTTGTTTAGTTTTGTTTATTGATATGAGTGTGTGCGTGCATTCACGATGTGGAGTTGGGAGGGGGTGGGAGGTTTGGGCCTTTATTTATGAGTCTGGATGGTAAAGAATGTTATTCTTTAACAATAAAAATTAAATCTTCCAAGAAAAATTAGCCAACATGCTGATTACTTTGAGTTGTATGGTAAAGAATTATGTTCCACATGGACCAATGTAGTCCTTTTCAATCCTCTAATTAGTTCGTATGAAGATGCTCAACAAATATGAAAGGTAGATTACATACCACAGTCTCCTTGAATCTTAATAAATAATGGAAATTATTATGCGTCTTTTATTTTTTATGTTTCACTACATGAAAAGCCTTTCTTAAAAATATGTTTTAAATTACATTCTATTTTTTATTTTGGTAGAAAAAGTTTGCTTTTTTATTGAAATTAAATTTGAACTTTAATCTCATCTTTCTATATTCAAAACTATATTCTCTTTTGAATTTTTTTGAAGAAATGCAAATCTTTGTAGATTCAATGTAAATATTTGCAGAAAACTATGTAAATATTTACATTTCAAAAACTTCAAATATTTGCATAATTCTCTGCACTTGTTTGTAGATTTCTATGCAAATATGATGAAACATGTTTTATGTAGACCTCTTTTTAATGAGGGATGACGTGCGCTTTGAAGTTTAAAGATGATATTTTACAAAACTTCCTAACTAAATTATTTAGTAATGATAACCATACCATTGCTTAAAAATTAAATCGGTGTGATACTCTTGATATTGCTTAATAAATAAGTCAATCATATATTCTTTCCATTTCGACCGTAAGCTCAAATTAAGATAACCATGGAAATAATACAAATGCATGCTTTCAGTTCAACGATCCTAAGAAATTACAAATGACAAATGAAAGCACAATTATGCAATAACAAAATCATTGAAACACAAAACAATCTGCTAGTAATTTTTATGTAAAATTATAAATAAAATATAGCTTTAAAATATAATAAGAAATCCTCACGTTCAAAGAAAAAATTACTCAAAAAATCAAAGGATTCCATAATACCCATATTGACAAGCTGTTCATTGAACACTAGATCACTTAATCCTCTGGTATGAGGATCCACTAGCATCAACTCTATCATGAATTTTTTTCCACTAGCGTGTAACTCGTGCATTGCATCAGTAATATTATAAAATATAGTATTTATATTTAATGTAAAAATAAAAATTTATTATGCAATGTATGGTAAATTTAATGAAACAAATAAACAATTAGAATTGTTATTATTTATGTTTAATTTATGTTATTTAGCTTATATATCTTTATTTTTTGTAAAAAAATAATTTTATAATTTTTGTTAATATGGATATATTGCACATGTTGAAACTATAACATATATTATTTAACCGAATTTGTTTAAATATGACAAATTTAAAATTACGTAATTAGTTTAAATATATGGACTTGAAAATAAATAGTAGAAAAGAATAGAGAATGGATTTGTAAAAAATGTAGAATTTTTATTGCGAAGTTATTTGAAATAAAAAAGAATTTTTTAGTACAGGGTATGATCGATTTTTAAAACAAATGAATTATAATTGATTTACAAACACACTTTTTCATTACTATTTATGTTCGTGGTTTACGTTATTGATTTACATATATTATGTTGAATATGCGCTTATATGAATTTTGTTTGATGATAATAAACATATGTATATATATTCATTTAAATGTTTTTTGTTAATGTACTATTTTAATTTTCATAGATTAAATAAATATTTTTTGAATAAAATAAATTACACAGAATTTGAATTCAAACAGAAATTTTATTCAAAAAAATATTTATTACAATTTTGAATAGTACAAATTCAAGCTCTCACTATACATATACAATTTTGATTCTAATTACATCACAATTCAATTTACATAAATGCCTCACTACATATCACTCACACTCGTAGTTTATCTTCAAGTTCATTTCAGTTATAATCCATCATCTGAGAAATGTGCAAAAATATTCACTAACGCAGTAAAATTGAAAAAGAAATATTTTTGCAATATAAAATGAAAAATGATTTTTGAAAATATGATTTGCCTCAGTTATTTGGGTTGTTCGTCATCATTCACATTTGAATTCATCATACACGAACAATGTGACATGCATAGTGTATCACTGTACATGCCACAAGGCCGTGCACATCGATATACACTTGTATTCTCTACAGGGACAGGTGAGCACAGGTCAAACCCAAATGAAAACCGGGTTCAACTCAGGTGCAATATATTCAAAATCTCGTCAGCAGCACAAGGTCAAACTCGAGTTTTTAAAACTGGGTTCAACACAAGGTCAATGCACAGACTGAAGAGTCAAGAAGACACCAAACAATCAAACTGATACATGCAACAATGTAGACCATTATACAATCAGTAAACAATCAAAGCTCAAGTGATAAAACAATTGTCCAGACTGAATACAAATGCCAGACCAAGCTGCTACAAAATACACATATGCAGACTCGACTACAAGAGCACCACAAGTATATCAACTCAACAACAACCAGTGCCAACAAAGAAAAGAGACTCAAGGCCAAGACTACAATGTCAAAGCACAGAGCAACCCTGTGTCAACAACAATGCAAACATGAAGTGAATGCAACTACAGGAACTCAACAAGGAAGACTACAGCATCAAGTCGAGTCAACAACCAGAAATGAAACACTACAACTCAAAGAGAACACTTTAATGAGCTACATACAGTGATGCAACTATAATGCAACAATACCAAAGTGATACATGAAACAGATGTACAAACTGAAACTCCAGAAGGACCAAGTTATAAAACTGCAAGTACAGGTACAATATAATGCAGACTTGATTAAAACAAAGAAAGTGCATTTGAAGCACAACCAAGTTCAGTAGGAAGTTAAAAGATGAACATAGTAGTGTGCAAATGAAGACCACAAGTGTGCAACAACTTCACACTAGTTCAGGTAGAACAAGAAGGCCAGAGACAGTCTCATAGACAGTGATAATGAGTATGCAAGTGCAGACCGCAAAGACAAATGCACATGTCTACAGCATTGAAGGTAACATAACCAAAAGATCAGAGACAAGCTTATACATCAAAATACAGGTCTCAATATCAAAGAAACAACTCCAGAACAAATGTCGACCAACAGAAACTAGGCCAACAGCTACATGCAGATGAACAGCAAAGGATCAAAGCTCAATGCATACGAAACCAAGAACGCTAGCATGAAGTGCAACAGACTCAAGTCTACAATTATAGGTCATGAACCAGTTAATATGCAACCAGTCTTTGAGTTTAGACTGACAACACTAAGGTTTAAGTACAAAAGAAAGAAGTGCCAAAGAAGTCAATGCCGTGTAAATCAATGCTACAGGGATGAACGAAATTCAACAGTGCAGAGATAACCAAGTCAAAGTTCAAGTGCGTATCTTTGAAAAAGTCAAAAATCAAATTCAAATTAAACAGGAAAGTTTCTGCCGTATCGATCAAGGAAAGATCGAACGCTTCGGAATCAAAGCCGTGCGCATCAAGTCGCAAAAATATCACAAAGCGAGAAATAGGAAAGTGACGATTTCATATATATGCAAACCCCAAAAATTCATCATTGGCAAGCGATCATAAAATCGAACTCAAGCAATCAATTGGGAAACCAAAAAGTACGAACAACATACCAAGAAATTTTCTCAGACGATCGCCAGAGAAGCAAAGATCATCAACCAGAGATAAATCAGATCGCAAATTCCAGAAGCCCTAAAACTTCGTAAACCCTAGTCGCAAGCAAAGAGAAGGTCGAGAACGATCAATATCTTCTTCAGAGACAATCAAGAGCCTCGATCGAAACCCCAATTTGACAAAGAAAACCCAGAGTTCAATGCCGCCATTTTTCTCTCAAAGAAAATAGAAGAGGATCGGGTGAAAGAATAGAAAAGGGCCGACCGAGTTATTTGGGATTTAGTTTATTTTAAAATTAGGGCTTATTTTTATTAAGGGTGGTTTATTTATTTTTGTTCTTAGTTTTAATTTTTGAAACTGTACTTCTTGAATCAATTCTTGGTAAATCACCACCTACGTTTTAGGTAGTGTCGGATTGTCTAGTTAGAATTAGTTCAGTGAGCAGGGTGTGCGAGTTTGCAGAACTCTATAGGCGGTAGCAGAGTGTGCGAGTCTGTTAGAGTGTTTGTAAGCAGGAGACTGTTTAATTCTAATAGAAATCTGGGAATGCAGTAGTAGGCAGGGGTTGCCGAAGCTGGGTAAATTTTGTGTGTGATTTACTTTTCAGCATATTTATTTCTCTGCAGTTTGTTTTTGCGTTTAACTCAAGAAAATTTGCTATAACCCTATTCACCCCCCCTCTAGGGTTAATCTAGATCCTACAAGTGGTATCAGAGCACGATATTTTTCTTTAACTCTAGAGTCATGAATCTACCAAATAATGCTTTTTCTGAGGGGCAATCTATTGCTAGGCCACTCATTTTTAATGGGAATGATTATGCTTATTGGAAAGTTAGGATGGGTATTTATCTTAGCTCTGTTGATTATGATGTTTGGGACATTATTGAAACTGGCTATAAATCTCCCACTATAACTGTTGGTGATACTGAGATTCCTAAACCTAAGGATAGGTGGGATGCTAACGATAAGGAATTAAAAACTACAAATGCTAAAGCCATGAATGCTTCGATCTGTGCTCCTGATAAGACTGAATTTAATAGAATTTCTCATTGTAAAACTGCACAGGAAATTTGGCATACCTTAGAGGTGATACATGAAGGAACTTCTAAAGTCAAGGAGTCTCGTCTAGCCCTATTCAGCAATGAATACGAGAACTTTGTGATGGACAAAGCCGAGAGCATAAATGACATGTCTGGACGCTTTTCAACTTTGGTGTACAACGCTAGAGCGCTTGGGAAGGTATTCACCGAGGTATAGCTTGTGAGAAAGGTGCTACGAGTCTTACCGATGAGCTTTGAGGCAAAAGTCACGGCAATACAAGAGTCGAAAGATCTGAGTAAACTAAGCATGGAGGAGTTGATTGGCAACTTGATGACATATGAGCTTGAGATAAAAGCAAAGGAGGAACGCAACAACTCCGAATCAAAGAAGAAGACGATTGCCTTAAAGAGCAAAGAAGAGAGCGATGAAGAAGAAGAAGATCCAATTGTAGAGCTTGCAATGGCTGTCAATAATCTTAGAAAATGGTCAAGATTCAAGCCACGCAAGAAGAAAACAAATGGTAACAGGACAAAAGATT
The DNA here is from genome assembly GCA_030765085.1 of Allium cepa. Taxonomy (NCBI): domain Eukaryota; kingdom Viridiplantae; phylum Streptophyta; class Magnoliopsida; order Asparagales; family Amaryllidaceae; genus Allium; species Allium cepa. Next base: position 760,984,349 of record CM060941.1, on the reverse strand, counting down.
CTGACAATTCTGATAATGAATTGACGTGCTTTAACTGCAACAAGCTTAGCCACTTCAAACAACAATGCCCATTTCTCAAAAACAACAAAGGGAAGAAAAAGAAGAAGAAAGCCTTTGCAGCGACTTGGGATGATGAAGAAGGAGAGGAAGTTTCGAATAGTAGCTCAGAGGAGGCTAACTTGTGTCTTATGGAAAAATCAGATTCAGAAGCAAGCTCAGAGGAATCTAGTGAGGTAGGTGACTATTCTTATAAAGAACTTGTTTTTATGTGTTGTGATCTTACTAAAGTAGTTTATACTCTTGAAGGCTGTAAAAAATGTAAAATTTTAGATTCAGAATTATCAAGACTTAAGAATAGCTTTGAGAATCTTGAAAAAGAAAACTTGAGTCTTAAGGAAACCATTGACAGTAGGAAAAAGGATTTTATAAATAGACGCACCTCACTTGTAACTGAAAACACAACACTAAAAACCAAAGTCCAAAATCTTGAGAAATCTCTGAATAACTTTTCAAGAGGAGAAAAATCATTCAACATATTATTGGGAAATCAAATTTTTGCTAACAACAGAAAAGAACTTGGCTTTGGGAAAACACAAGTTGATGGTAATGCAAAAGGTAAGAGTGTCTTTGATAGATGTGAAATAATTGGATATCGTGTTGAAAATTGTAGTCATAGGAACAAGAACACAAAATTTATACAAGTTTGGGTTCCTAAGAATTCTACAAACAAATTTCATGTCTATTGGAACAAGAATAAAAGGACTAAACAAGTTTGGGTTCCAAAAGGAATATTTATTCATAATGCTTCAGCCACTAACAATCATGGACCTATAAAAAAAAATAGGTCACAAAAATCTTTCATCGTGTAGGTATGGTGGCAGGCTAAGGAACAACAACAGTGTGGATTTTGGCTATTCCAGAAACACAACAGGTAGCAAAGCAAAGTTCCTTAGCCTAGTACAAAGGTGACAGAATCACAATAAGCAACCACGAAAAATTATCGTAAAGGTAAAACAGGTGAAGGTATATTTATTTGATCGATATATTAAATGTGATAATCTACACCGTATTTTGAATGAAATCAGCCAATATTGAGATGTTGTAAAGATGATGTTTTTGATTCTGACTTGTTCAACATAGTTGGCCAATTATGTTCCCTAGATTCTTGTATTTACTTCATATATATTAGTTTGGATTAAAAATAGTGTTTTGTTGGATGATAATATTTTTGTTTATAATACGGCTAACTCTATATTCACGGTTTTCTGATTATTTACACGGCTTCAATCCAAATTCAAGAGAATGCCATTTAAAATTCTGTTTGAGTTTTTATGCACACTTCGTGGTCTGGTTTATCAAATTTAATTAGTGATATTTTGGAGTGAAAGAGAAATTCAGATGTAGATCATACCGGTAATCTAGTTGACAGAAAACTTACTAGTTGAACGTGATTTATGGTGAGACATTTAGTAACTGCATCGTTTTTCAAAGAAAATATCTGCATATTTTTCATTACAAATAATTTTCAAATAGCAAAAATAATTTCCTCATATAACCCCTTCAAGAAAATCAATTTTTGACCATATTTTCAGATTAGTCATTTTTATTTGATTTTAAATGACAAATTTTGACTAATCCGACTCCTTACTAATTATCAAAAAGATAAATAGTGATTGAAAAGGTGATAAGTATTGATATTTAACATACATAACTCAAGACAGTATATTTGGAAAATTTATTTAGGAATTCAAACAAGAGTTATAAAACTTTTTGTTGGGTAAAGATTCCATGACCATTTCTATATCTATCATATTTCTATCGACCATTGTTTATCAAATCTTAAATATAGTTTGTTGATATGTGGTACTATAATCAGGGATCATTTGTTTTTCATTTCACAATTTTTTTGTAAAAATAAATAAATACCAAAGTATTCACTCTCATTTAAAAGTCCTCACGGTTATGCATGGGTGAATTACTTGGATTTTTGATTATGTGCTTCCATTCTCATTTAAAAGTCCTCACGGTTATGCATGTATGGAAGGAATATCAAAATTGATTGATTAAATAAACAAGTTGATTCTAATCCCATTTAAAAGTCCTCACGGTTATGCATGATTTGAAGATACTTGAATTCATTTTTAAAATTAAATTGGAATACTACTAATCTCATTTAAAAGTCCTAACGGTTATGCATGATTAGTAGATATTCAAATTCCTGATAAACTGTATGGTTTTATATGATGACATCATTTCCATTACTTCTCAAAGTGGAATATGCGCCTAACAAGGGTAGTTATGATTTTTGTTTGATTTTTTTATTGAAGTTTAATATTTATATTCAAATTGAGTATTAATGTTGGATTAATATTGATCACTTTATCTCTATTTTCTCTCACACTATTATTCTTTTGCTGATAACAAATGGGGGAGAGATAAGTTAAGATTTTGTCAACTGAAATCAAGCAAAGGTCAAATAATTTTCCATTTGCATCTAGGCTCATTTGTATATTTCTATTTGTATGCATATATGTAGGGGGAGCATCATGTAGAGAGGAAGCATTTAAATAGGGGGAGCAATTAGAACTGTATATCATTGATCAAATACATTTAACACAGTCAACATCTTAAATATATGTTTGTTATCATCAAAAGGGGGAGATTGTTGAATATGCGCTTATATGAATTTTGTTTGATGATAATCAACATATATATATTCATTTAAATGTATTTGTTAATGTACTATTTTATTTTTCATAGATTAAATAAATATTTGTTGAATAAAATAAATTACACAGAATTTGAATTCAAACAGAAATTTTATTCAAACAAATATTTATTACAATTTTGAATAGTACAAATTCAAGCTCTCACTATACATATACAATTTTGATTCTAATTACATCACAATTCAATTTACATAAAGGCCTCACTACATATCACTCACACTCGTAGTTTATCTTCAAGTTCATTCCAGTTATAATCCAGCATCTGAAAAATCTGCAAAAATATTCACTAACGCGGTAAAATTGAAAAAGAAATATTTTTGCAATATAAAATGAAAAATGATTTTTGAAAATATGATTTGCCTCAGTTATTTGGGTTGTTCGTCATCATTCACATTTGAATTCATCATACACGAACAATGTGACATGCACAGTGTATCACTGTACATGCCACAAGGCCGTGCACATCGATATACACTTGTATTCTCTACAGGGACAGGTGAGCACAGGTCAAACCCAAATGAAAAGCCGGGTTCAAATCAGGTGCAATATATTCAAAATCTCGTCAGCAGCACAAGGTCAAACTCAAGTTTTTAAAACTGGCTTCAACACAAGGTCAATGCACAGACTGAAGAGTCAAGAAGGCACCAAACAATCAAACTGATACATGCAACAATGTAGACCATTATACAATCAGTAAACAATCAAAGCTCAAGTGATAAAACAATTGTCCAAACTGAATACAAATGCCAGACCAAGCTGCTACAAAATACACATGCAGACTCGACTACAAGAGCACCACAAGTATATCAACTCAACAACAGCCAGTGCCAACAAAGAAAAGAGACTCAAGGCCAAGACTACAATGTCAAAGCACAGAGCAACCCTGTGTCAACAACAATGTAAACATGAAGTGAATGCAACTACAGGAACTCAACAAGGAAGACTACAGCATCAAGTCGAGTCAACAACCAGAAATGAAACACTGCAACACAAAGAGAACACTTCAATGAGCTACATACAGTGATGCAACTATAATGCAACAATACCAAAGTGATACATGAAACAGATGTACAAACTGAAACTCCAGAAGGACCAGGTTATAAAACTGTAAGTACAGGTACAATATAATGCAGACCTGATTAAAACAAAGAAAGTGCATTTGAAGCACAACCAAGTTCAGTAGGAAGTTAAAAGATGAACACAGTAGTGTGCAAATGAAGACCACAAGTGTACAACAACTTCGGACTAGTTCAGGTAGAACAAGAAGGCAAGAGACAGTCTCATAGACAGTGACACTGAGTATGCAAGTGCAGACCACAAAGACAAATGCACATGTTAACAGCATTGAAGATAACATAACCAAAAGATCAGAGACAAGCTTATACATCAACATACAGGTCTCAATATCAAAGAAACAACTCCAGAACAAATGTCGATCAACAGAAACTAGGCCAACAGCTACATGCAGATGAACATCAAAGGATCAAAGCTCAATGCATATAAGACCAAGAACGCTAGCATGAAGTGCAACGGACTCAAGTCTACAATTACAAGTCATGAACCAGTTAATATGCAACCAGTCTTTGAGTTTAGACCGACAACACTAAGGTTTAAGTACAAAAGGAAGAAGTGCCAAAGAAGTCAATGCCGTGTAAATCAATGCTACAGGGATGAACGAAATTCAACAGTGCAGAGATGACCAAGTCAAAGTTCAAGTGCGTATATTTAAAAAAGTCAAAATTCAAATTCAGATTAAACAGGAAAGTTTATGCCGTATCGATCAAGGAAAGATCGAACGCTTCGGAATCAAAGCCGTGTGCATCAAGTCGCGAAAATATCACAAAGCGAGAAATAGGAAAGTGACGATGTCATATATATGCAAACCCCAAAAATTCATCATTGGCAAGCGATCAGAAAATCGAACTCAAGTAATCAATTGAGAAACCAAAAAGTACGAACAACATACCAAGAAATTTTCTCAGACGATCGCCAAAGAAGCAAAGATCATCAACCAGAGATAAATCAGATCCAAATTCCAAAAGCCCTAAAACTTCGTAAACCCTAGTCGCAAGCAAAGAGAAGGTCGAGAACGATCAATATCTTCTTCAGAGACAATCAAGAGCCTCGATCGAAACCCCAATTTGATAAAGAAATCCAAGTATTCAACGCCGCCATTTTTCTCCCAAAGAAAATAGAAGAGGATCTGGTGAAAGAATAGAAAAGGGCCGACCGAGTTATTTGGGATTTAGTTTATTTTAAAATTAGGGTTTATTTTTATTAAGGGTGTTTTATTTATTTTTGTTCTTAGTTTTAATTTTTGAAATCTGTACTTCTTGAATCAATTCTTGGTAAATCACCACCTAGGTTTTAGGTAGTGTCAGATTGTCTAGTTAGAATTAGTTCAGTGAGCAGGGTGTGCGAGTTTGCAAAAATCTATAGGCGGTTGCAGGGTGTGCGAGTCTGTTAGAGTGTTTGTAAGCGGGAGACTGTTTAATTCTAATAGAAATCTGGGAATGCAGCAGTTGGCAGGGGTTGCCGAAGCTGGGTAAATTTTGTGTGTGATTTACTTTTCAGCATATTTATTTCTCTACAGTTTGTTTTTGCGTTTAACTCACGAAAATTTGCTATAACCCTATTCACCCCCCTCTAGGGTTAATCTATATCCTACATATTATAGTTGAATGGAATAAATAATTTTAATATTTTTATTAGTATGATTACATACACATTTAAATTGGCATATATCTTTTTGGATTTATTAGAAGAATAGACTAACTATCGATTGAATTATTTAAATAGTTTAAATTTGATATTTTGTATGTAGCTTAAACACATGGATTTAGATATAAAATATTAGGTAACAATTGAGGGGGAGTTTGTAAATAATTGTAGAAATTCTAAAATGTAGGTATTTGAACTTGCATAACATTTATTTTCATTTGAACGTATGATAAATTCATTAAAATAAATAAATAATAAATCAAATTTGTTAATATTGTTTATATGTATTATTTATGTTATGTGATTTACATATCTTTATATTTTGAATGAAGAAACAATTTTACCACTTTTGATGGTATGAATTTGGTATGCATATTGAAACTATCATATTTTATGATTTTCTAGGTAAATTAACAAATATTTGCTAACTGAATTGATTTATATAGTTTAAATTCAAGATTATATAATTAATTTAAATATTTACTTAAATGTAAAATATTAGGTGATATCGAGAAGAGTTTGTAAGTAACCATAGAACTTTTAAAATGGGATATGAAGTTAAAAAATAATTTTACAATGCAAAATATTGATATAAATGAATTATAAACGATAATTTGTTGTTATTATTTATGTATATATTTTATATTAAGTGATTGATGTATTTATATATTTGAATGAATTTTATTTATCATTTTTGTTATCATGAATATGATATAAATATTAGAATTTTTGTATTTTTAGATGAATCAACAAAAAATTATTTACTAAAACTATTTTAATAGATTTAAGCTTACGCAATTAATTATAATATATGGTCTTGAATGTAAAATAAAATACGGGAATTAAGGGAGGTTTTGTAAACGATTATATAAACTTTAAAATATAGGTATTTGAAGTAAAAGAATCCGCAACGCTTTGTATGGTTAATTTATTTACAAACTTTAAAATATAGGCATTTGAAGGAAAAAAATATTGTAGTGCATTGTACAGTAAATTTATTAAGATTAGTGAATTGTACATTGAACTTATTATTACCACTTTTGTATATAATTTTATGTTATGCAACTTATGTATCTTTAGTTTGATGAAAAAATAATTTTTTTATGTTTGTTATTACGAATGTGGTTTACATATCAAAATTTTCATATTTTTGTAATTTAGTAAATGAATTCGCTAATATCATCTAATTGAATTTATATAGTTAATTTAAATCTAAGATTGCATAATTAATTTTTTTTTTTGAAATGGTACTTTATATACAACAAATCATTGGGACAACATATCCCATGTCAATAAACGTTTGAAAGTAAATTTCAAACTTGTGACCTCTTGCACCAAAGCCAAATCAATTAACCACTTGGATAATGGTGCATAATTAGTTTAAATGTATGGATTGAGACGTAAGATATCATGAGAGAAGTGAGGTGAGTTTTGTAGATAATTATGGTAATTTTAAACATTGATGCTTGAAGTTAAAAGTATAATTTTATAATGGATTTTATACTAAATTTATTGATATAAATCAATTACAAATTAAATTAGTTATCATTGTTTTATTCGATTTATATGTCTTTATAGTTGAATAAAAAATAATTTTACCACTTTGGTTTGTACAGTGGTGGATTATGTATTGAAATTACCGTTATTTAGTATTTATAAGAAATAGTAATGAATATTTTATTAATTTGAGTTATTGAAATAATTCAAATTTTTGAATATTTAGCTAATCTAAGTATGTGGACTTGAATATAAAATTTTAGAGATAACTAATGGATTATCCGCAAATAATTGTATAAACTGTAAAATGTCTTTATCAAAATGTAAACTAATTGGAGAGAAATAGTAAAAAAAGTGCAAAATCGATAAATTGATATGATGCCAAATAAAATAGCATGAGAGAATCAAGGACAAGAGGGAAACATCCTAGATTTAATTGGAGAACTATAAATTCTTCTGCTTTACTATTATTTAATAGATTACGTCTTCTTTCTTGACCATGTTACTGAATGTGATATACATTTATCTCCATATGCTTTGAATCCCCAATGATCCTGTTATTCTGATATACAGAATACAACATTTTTAGCACAGTAGATTAGCATAAATAAAGAAGTAGATTTAGTCACTAAGATACTTGCTTTAGACATAAAAAAATTTCAATTTGTAAACCAAATCTTATTTTATCTTCCTTGGTACGTTTATGCCAAAAGTATTAAATTTCTCACTCATTTCCATGTTTAATTATAAAAGAAGTCTTCGCATCCATATAATGCAACTATAAATGAAAATGTTCAACTAATTCCATAATTATGATTAAAGAATCTTTAATAGGAACAAGTGAGAAGGTTTTAGCAAACTCAATGCCTTCTCTCTACATAAAGTTGCCACTAAATGTGCCTTGAATCATTCATAAAGACCATCACTACCATTTTGGTGTTGAAAGTCCATCTACCACTTATTCGTTCATACTCAATTATTAAATAAACCAGTACCCATACTTTAGTATTTTTTTGGGGACTCCATTTCATGTCAAATTACATCCAATCATTGAGATTATTGCGAGCTTTGCTTAAGTTACATTATCAGTAATATGACCAATTTTGCATGGTCTTTCTCCAAGATAAGCCAAATACTCTTTAGTATTGTTTATCTTCTCCTTTAGATTTTCTTTGAGGGGTATTTGTGAAATTCTATTCGTTTCATGATTTTTATTTTGAATCATGAAACCTAGTGCAGACGTAGAAGTTAATGGGCCGACTACGGGTTTAAAAATTTTGAGCTAAAATTCTAAAAACCATCAACCCGGACCCGAAGATAGGCCCAACCATAATACTTCCTAGACGAGTAGATGTGGTGCTCCTACATGTATCCGAAAAAACAAGTTAGTATTAAATAGAAGTTTCTTTGTATTTCATGTGATTGGGACAAAACCTAGTCCTATATAGGACTTAGTTTAGTTCCATGCTACCTAGAAATATAAATTTAACCTCTGTAAACTAGCATAATCTTTACGTACGTACATCTAAGAGGTAGAGATGCTTATATTTTATTTAATGAAAAACTGAGTAAACGGAAGTGTGTTGTATGTGTAAAAGTTTTGGTAATCACAACACTTTTATTTCAAATTATTTTGTCGGTAGTATTATTTATGAATCGATATTAAAAAAATTTAGATAGATAGTCGGGAAGAAGATGGTGGTCTAAGTGTAAACCAGTGGTGAAATTCCATTAATGGAAAGGGGTAAATTTGGAATTTAAAAAAAACAACATGAAAATCATATCCATTTAATTCTATTTATTAATAATAGAGATACTAATTTATACCCCACATATCAAAAAAACATTATTGTGGTTTGGTCTTCCAATGTGTCTAGGCTACATAACTATGAAGCATGTCGGTATGCCTTAGACTATAATAACACCATATCGGATGCTTGTTGGATTAAAAATCTATTGGGTTCAACTTGAGCTCTAGTTTTCTTCCATTTAGAGCTATTGAAACCCTACCTAATCAAACAAAAAAACCAACTGGTTGGGCCAAGTAAGGTCAGGCCCATCTGGAAGCCTGATTTTGCACCATGTAGAATTTCTTCAATGAAACGAACATCATCAATACTAGGAGTAGCAGGTCCACCAGCCATAGGAATATCAATCTTAGTGCATTTTAAGTGACTAGGGTAGCCAATGAAAATGCAACCAAAATTTTTTAGATCTTACTATTTCCAGTTAGGATCATAAATCTTCACTTTAGCTAGACAACCTCATTCGTTGATGATTCAAACTATAGTTCCAACCGGCCCATAACTCAAAAGGAGATTTTGGTATTAGCTTACTTGGAAGAAAAATTAAAATATAAGACTATTCACAATGGTTGTTTTGCTCACTTCACCATTTTCATACCGTAAAAGATAGAAAAAATAACCCATAAACGTAGAAGCATCTGAACTGGCCATGGAACCACTTCTTTTAATAATTTAAGGGGTAAACAAAATGGCAATCGAATTGGCATTTTATTCAACAAAATAAAATGACAATCCGATGATTGCCATTTTATATACAGTGGAAACTAAATTATCGTTGTACTCCATCTTCTCCTCCTAACCAAAATCCTGCCTAAATGCTCTCTTCCCATTTTTAGCTACCATAACCATTATTTACCCTACTATTTCAATTTCAATCCATTTTTCTCATCAAAATTTTCACCCAATAATTTATAGAAATATATATATATATATATATATATATATATATATATATATATATATATATATGAATTCTATGCGGTTTAGAATGGGTAGTAGATTAAAAATATATGTAAAACGTTTTATGCAAGAAGAAGGAAGTGTGGGCGGAGGTGGTGAATGCTATAACGACCGGGATTTTTGACACCTGTTATTAGAATAATCAATTGATTTTAAATATTGAAATATTGATTTTTATCAGTCAAATAATAAGTTTCTGACATATGAAATATATATATATATATATATGTGTGTATATATATGTATAGAATCTTTGATTATAAAGTTTAATTTCTAAAAATAATTAAATAAGCTTCACATTTCAAACTTATAGGATAAATAAATAAACCTGTATGTATTTACAACTTATGATATAAAATAAAAATAATATGTATATATATATATATAAAGAGATAGATACTTGTGTGTTTCTTTATACGTGTGCATGTTTTATAAAATAGTGTAAGTATGCAAAACTTTGCATATGGTCTAAAGTTATAAGAAATATACATACATACATACATATACATATACATATACATATATATATGTATGTATGTATGTATATGTATATATATATATATGTGTGTTAGGGAACATAATGATGAAGAAATATCAAGTCAAGCACAAATTAAATCAAACCATTCACTCAATCTTCATATCAACTAGGAAATCAAATCAACTAAATTTTCAAATCAAGTACCATATTTTCAAAAGAATTTGGAAAAAAGAAAAGAAAAGGAGGGTATTGTATATGAGAACAAAGGCTTCAGCCTTCTTGTGTCCACTCTCTATATATATACCACTATTTTTTTTGGTTCATGTATACCATTTGACATTTTTTTTAAAACTACCATTAAAACCATAGAGAAGCCAAGTGCTCAAAAGCAGGAAGGAAAACAAAACAAAAGTAAGAAGTGTTTCATTTTTCGAAAAGAATTATGAGTAAAACAAAATGTTTTACTTACTGAAAACTATGAATGCTTCTATATGCTCGTACATTGAATGAACTCTATTATGTTGCCAAGTATACATGTGTTAACAAGTTTCTATGCTTAATCCATGTGTGTTTGGTCATGGTGATACACTTTTTAATTCAAAAGAACATGTACAACATCTTTGTTTTTTTGTAAAGTTAAGAGCTTTCAACTATAAAAATCATTATCACCCTATCTAGTCAGTTTTAGATTATGATCCTGAAAACAAAATCGGTTGTTTTTCTAATGTAGATTTTTTTTAAATTTGTTTCATTAAATATCATTAAGCATTAATGAAGAAAATACATTTTACAGTAAACAGCTTAGAAACGACCAAAATTTGTGTACCAAAATCAAATCATTTGATTATATAAATGTGTTTGTATTTGAAAATTGTGACTTTTGAAAATGGTTTGTGGATTTTTAGTCGTACTTTGAGTGAGATAAGGGAAGATGACCAAGATTTGAATTTCGGTGAAATTTCGACGACCTACATGACTTTGTGACTTGAAGCTTGTCATGGAGGAGGATTAGGGTATGGGGAACTCATAAAAATTGTCATGGCATTTTGTAGAGTCTTGGTATGGGGAGAGCGTGTATGTTTGCATGTACATGCATGACTTATCTTCTTGCGAATGAAAGAAAGGGATGGAAAAGTAAAAAAGGAAGAAGAAGGTGGAACATTAGTTTGGGTTATTTGTTTTGGGACACATTGTTTTCTATAGGCTAGGCTTAAAGAAGAGAAAATTAATTTAATTAATGAACCTTTAAAACCTATAAATTCTATTACCCCTTTTATTTAAATAAAGTCAACCATCATATTTTTGTGCCATGACGCTACTGTCAACTACATTCGCATAACCAACATTAATAGGGTTTCGACAAGGAAAATTTAATGACTTTAAAATAATTAAAGTGATCAAATAAGTCTTTACAAGCTATTAATTATATTTTAATACATAAATTATTATTTAATGAACTATTTATAATATAAAAGAAATTGGAGTATTATTTTATTTCAAAGATTAACAAGCAACGTAGATTTAAGAGATATCACTCGACTCGGTTATTTAAAAACAGTACGGTTCTTATTTATAAATGAATTGATAAAAAGTATTTAAATCATTGATTGAGTAAATAAATCTATGTTGATTGATGTTGTCTTCGTGGTTTTGATTCGAATACCTATTATCTCCACCATTAAGTTGCCAAAAAAATTATAGAAGTTAGGACAAATGTTATCACGTTTTTGTTTGAAAGTAAATCAACTCATACTGACCACTCTTTCAACTTCGCGAAATGGAATGATTACAAGTGAATTATTTTCAATGGACTGCTCTTGATAAGGTAAACATACGGAATGAATTTCCATATGTAAATATTAACACCCTGATTGTGAAATTGTTACATAAAGCAGCTTGGACTTTCAAATTTATCGCTTGAGTTCAATGACACCAGGATCGAATATCAGCACTATCTAAGACCACTTTTATCCAATAACCACTACAAACCTTTACGGTTTTGATTATAGAGTCCAATATGTTGGAATTTAATTAATTTAACAAACTCGGCTGTTTAAAATAAGTATTTATACTTAGACACTACTATAATATCATGAAATTTTTATAAAAGTGTTTTGGTTATCGTAAGATAAAAATCCATCGTGTTTATGTCTAACGTGACCTTACGAGTTACCTTTGTTTTCAAAGGAATTTGATAACTTTAGTGGTTTAATTTAAGTGTGTTTTCTCACGCTGGTTTCCAGCCTGTCTCGGGTGTTACCTAATTGTAATGCTTGGGTCAGACTGAGTGTCATAGAATTTAGGTTAGGAAGCTTTGGAGCACAGGAGACGAGCTAGATGGCAGAGGCATATTACGTGTATTTGATTATATCCCCCTGTGTATTGTAGGCTGTATATTCAGCATTTTGAGGACAAGTTATTACACCTGTCCAGATTTATATGTTGATGATTTTACTTTGATAACTTGTATGTATATTAACAGTTACAGTTTTTCTTTTGTATAAAAAGATGTTATTGCATATTATATTTTGTTCCAATGCGATTGTGAGATTCTGTGTTGTTGTTATTTTTGTTTTCTTCTTCTATCTCTTTTCTTCATAAAACCTAAAAATCTGGTATTTACGGCAATCGATTGCTCGGCAATCTATATATACAGTGAACTTACTAGTGTCAATTTTCGAGGGTCGAAAATCGCCCGGTCGTTACACGAGGTATAAGAGCTGAAGGGTAAGCGAGAACCTTGGCTTCGATGGGAATTACTCATTAGAGATAGAGTTAGTAGTACCCTAGAATGAGTTGATTGTATTATATATATAAGAGCATACTTACTATTTTCTTATATAGCCATTTTAAAGGATAAACGATTCTAAAATAACTTTTAAATAAGATTATATTTTGATATAAAATGAAATAGTTTTTCTAAATTAATATAGTGTATTGAGGGTATTGGTTACTATTATTGTAATCAAATTAGATTATAAAATTTAGGTGGTTATACATATACATATATATACATATAACCGAATACAAATTCGATAGGGATGAACTATACAAATGGGTTAAGCTAAAAACAGATTCAAACCAGTGTTTAAATTCCAGAAATTTCGAAAGTGTTTTTCAAATTGTTTTGAAATAAAATAATTTAACTCTGAATATATATATATATATATAATTTTTCAGAAATTTTTTATGGAATATATGGTGTGTTTGGTTTCCAGATATGATAATATTTATATTATCATAAATTGGTTGTTTGGTCTTATCAAAGGATGTTTATTACAAGATAAACAATGATAAAACAATTATGAAATCTTTAAGGAAGTGAAATTATATAAGCATAATTTACAAATATGGCTTATAAATTGAAATGAATTTAAAATTGTGAAATTTTTAATATAAGTCTCAAAAATTTTGGAATGTGTTTCAAAGTGTTTGGAGAGATAATAAGCGTTATTATTTAGAATATTTTTTATATGAAAATTTTTGTTTGAAACCAAAGGTTGTTTGGAAATTCCGAAGGAATTTGTTGTGAATAAAAACAATGTTGGTTTAAATTTAAAAGCATGATTTGGTATATATAAATGTGATACATATGTATATATATATACACACACATACATACATATATGGTTTCAAAGTGATTCAAAATAAATACTGTATGTTTGAATTTTGGGATTCCCATTAAATCGTGGAATAGAACCAAAGGAAAAATGAGTCTGAACTTATAAGTGGGAAGTGATATTAATAAGAAAAGAAGTGTGAAAATTGAAAATAAAATTGAGTAAGTTTAAAGTGGTTAAACGAATTGAAAATTTACTCAGGCTAAGTTAAATAAGTTTGAACTTATAACCTAAAATTTGAAATTTCAAGATAAAATAAAATTTAACTTGTACAAATTAAATAAATTAAATTGTAAAAAAGAAATGTATAGACTTAATGAAAAAGGTGCAAAAGAAGTTATGTATGTATAAATGATTTGAAAACAATTTTTGAAAAATATGCGTTTCGAATTCTGAAGATTTGTAATGAAACAAATCATCAAATTAGTGGATTAAATTATAAAGTTTAATCTTGGATATGGAAAATTTAACTTATGCTAAGTGAATAAGGAAGTTGAAGGAAATAGAATTTATTTGTGGTAAATAAAAATGATCGAGAATAAATAAAAGGATATTTAGGAATAAGAATAAAAGCTGAAAATTCGACTAATCAAGGTTTTAATTATAGGTTAGGAAGTTCCATAGAATCTAGTCCAAGTTGTAAAAGATGGATAAAGGAGAACAGTGGAAGGCAAGGCGTAGGGAGCGGAAAGCAGCTTCATATAAGAAACAGGAAGAAGCAAGAACGGAAATAGAGAAACGAATTAGCGAAAGGGCTGGACCAGGTCTTTATGGTAATATTTATGTTATAGATGTCACAATAGAGGATATTACGCAGCTAAATGTAGTAAACCAAGAAAGGACGCTATGAGATTTTATGCTTTAAGTGTCGGAAGAAAGGACATTTTCCAAAACATTGGCCTAAGGTAAGGAGGATGAAACATAAACCCATAGAATCAGTCGATGGGTCAACCATTTGCTACCATTATAAAATGATGGGACACACTGCTAGAAATTATCCCAAGAGACGGGAATAAAGAGCAAGTTGTGGAATGCCCCACGGAAGGGATGAAAATCATTAAAGATGGAAGTATTGAGTTCTTTTGTAGCAAGTGCAAGAAGTGGGGACACCATATTACGGATTGCATGGATGATTTTGATGAAATGTTAGGAAATACTTAAGAAAGTTTTTAGGAAGGATGCGGAGTGATGAAAGATAGTGGGTAGGATTTCGTTGTGATATAAGCAGGGCTCTGTTCTTGTCTAAACTTCTAGGTAGTTGTTAAGGCATCAAGATTTATGACCTTTTGAAAGACTTTTTATATAGATGAATGAATGTAATTTTTAAATTATTAGCTGTCGTAGTCGATTGATGTTGTAAAATATTTCATAGAAATACAATCTTATATAAAATCACTTTTTATATTGATTTGAAAATCAATTTTTAATTACTAATGTAAATTTATTAGAATGAAGATAGAATAGTTATTATGACTAGAATTTACCTTATAAGAAGTAAGAAATGTTACAAATAACTTTGTAAAGTAGTCGAACTTGGAAATTTATGATTTAGCATTAATAACATTATATATGTTAGTTATATATTCAAACTCTCCTTGTTGAATTTATAACCAGAAGGAAATGATCTTTGAAAGGGTATTGGAAAATACTAAATGGAGTTTATGTAAATATGAAGTGGACTTAGAAATT
Organism: Allium cepa; assembly: GCA_030765085.1. Classification (NCBI taxonomy): domain Eukaryota; kingdom Viridiplantae; phylum Streptophyta; class Magnoliopsida; order Asparagales; family Amaryllidaceae; genus Allium; species Allium cepa. The sequence goes on along the minus strand of CM060941.1, from coordinate 760,968,850 downwards.
ATTGGTCCTTAAATTATTCGAGTTGGAAAGACTGATCTTATATGTATATGAGAATGAAACTGAAAGTAATTTTGGAACCCATTGATCTTTAAGACTTTTGGTTTTGGTATATAGCCAATTTTGGAAATTGGGTAAAACGAATTTAAAACTATCGATTTTGAAAATATAAATTTTATACAGATAAAGTTTATATGTGATACATATGTAGTGTACAATTTGGAAGGTACCATGTACACAGTTTGATATGATTTGAAATCAAAAGTATGGAAAGGCACCCCACAAAAGTTGAAATTTGGAGTAAGAGATCCACCGGGTGGTTCTACCTAGGAATACACAGGGTGGTTCAATAAGAATTGGGATCCTAGAGGACGTTCGGACAAAAACTCATGAGATCCTGGTGATCATTTGTTTGCATAGTGTAAATCGAGGGGTATTACACCTACAGTTACGTTTGGTTTTGATGTGATTGCAACGTAACATTTGTGTGATTGCGATCTATCATGGTTTCATAGCGTAATTCGAGAGGCAGCTATTGCATGCAGTCTACATTTGATTTCGTTGGGATAGCAACATAACATCGGTACATTGCGATCTATGTGGTTTGATTCCATAGCGTAATTCGGGAGGCAGCGATTGCCTATAGTCTATGTCTGGTTTCACAAAGATAGTAACACAACCTTTATGTAGCTGCGATCTATGTGGTTTTGTTTTGATAGTGTAATTAGGGGGGCAGATCATAAAGGGGTGATGCTTTCCATATCATTTTTGTAAGTTTTCTCAAGTTTTTCCACTGAATGTTGAAATAGGTCTACTAAGTACTTAGAGATTTTTAGTCCTACGCCTGATCAACGTATGACTAAAATTCTGTAAGAACAATGATGGATTTGTTAAGACATCGAGTTACGAAAATTGTTTCAATATAAAACAAGCTTGGTAATACTCTGTAATTTAAAGTGTATGTATCTTTAAATGTAAAATAAAAGAGTGAGGACGTTAAAATGTTTAAAGGATGATTAATTTATTAATATACATCAAAATTATAGTTATTGCTTCGTCTCTTTTTTAAGACGAAAAGTTTTAAGGGGGAGGAATATAACGACCCGTATTTTTGACACCTGTTATTAGAATAATCAACTGATTTTAAATATTGATTTTTATCAGTCATATAATAAGTTTTTGACATGTGAAATACATACATACATACATACAATATATTCTAGTGAAATAAAGTTTAATTTTTGAAAATAATTAACTAAGCTTCACATTTCAAATATATAGGATATATATGCACGTATATACGACTTTTGATATAAAATAAAAATACTATATATATATATATATATATATAAAGAGATATATACTTATGTGTTGCTTTATACGTGTACATGTTATATAAAATAGTGCAAGTGGGCATAACTGTAACGACCCAGAATTTTTGATAACTTAAATTTGAATATTTAATTTATTTTTAATATTAATAAGTGAAAATTTTAAGTTAAATAATTTATTTCTTGAATATTGGATTTAATTGGTCATTTAAATCGATTAATTAATAGCGAAATTCCGTAGATAATTGAATATTGGGTTAAATATGATTGAAAATGATTTGGAAAATTTTGTTATATCATATTAAAGTTATAGAAATATTTTAGAACTTGTAAAACTGAATTTGGAATTTATTTGTAAAAATCGAATATTTTAATATTTAATTATCGACTGAAAAATAGCCAATTTTTGAACAGTCTCAGAATTGAACGAAACGAGTTCCATTGGATCCGTAATAGTTAGTTATTATCGGATTTCAAATTTCGTAGCAATCGGAGTTGTCGTTTGACCGTGGCAGCTCCAAACGCATCGATATCGTTTTAATTTTAATTCGGCGAGTTAAAATAGCCATTTTTCAAACGGTCTCGGATTTCGACGAAACCAGTTTCATCGGATCCGTAATGTGATATTATTGCAAGATTTCAAATTTCAAGTCGATCGGATTTGTCGTTTGTCCGGTACAAGCCAAAACGCCTAGAAATCGCTTAAATCGGTTTAAATTTAAATTGATCGTTTATTGCCGTATCTCACACATACGATGGAATTAGCTTCCGAAACCTGTTCCATTGCGTCCGGAATGTGGAAAAACCTTAGGATCGCCTGGCGGCACGCGTCGTTTGGAGTTCGTTTGCAAAAGTGTTAAATTGGGTATTTTATTATTAAAATAATAAGGGTATATATGTAAATCTCCACTCCAAAACCCTAATTTGCATGGGCCGGCCGCCACTTCAACATTAATGGCCAGAAAATGTCGTTCCTTCCTCCTTCGATTCCACCAAATCCATCAGCTATTAGCTTAAACTTTCAACTGGAAAATCGTAGATCTCATCGAACACATCGAATCCAACGGTCGAGATGGAGAACGGAGCTGCGGATTGATGGGAATTCGTGCTTAAAGCTACTCGGTTGCGCACATTTTTCAGGGTGCCTAAGGGGGCCGAGTTCGACCGCATCCCTGGTGGTGGTGGAGTTTGTGACGAGCAAGAGTATGGTAGTCTCCGATCGAGTTATCGGTGTTCGTGGTGGTGGCGTTTCTAAACCCTAGAAACGGCCTTGATGGGTTCAAGTCACGTATTTTGGCCTGGGAAGAGAATGCGAACGGGAGAGATAGAGTGTGGGCCCCGCGTGCGTTTGGGTTGGAGGTGAGATGTTTTTTTTTTTTGTTTAAATTCGAAATTCAAAATCATGAAACGTTTAAACTGCGATAACTTTTGCATGCGAGGTCGGATTCGGACGAGATTTTTTGCATTGGAATCGTATCGTCGTGCTCTTCGCAATGCAACGGGTTTGGAGTCGATTGGAGCTCGTTTGAATTTCGGGTAAAATTAAACGTTCGTTTAATTTTATTCGAAACGAACGACGAAACCGGAATAAAATCAAGGTGAGAACTCCTCACTCAATCGAAAGGTTTTGTTTAAAATTTTAAATAGTTAATATTGATTGATAATTGTTGATTGATTGTGCTAGTAGATATAGTAGGATATATACTATATATAGCGATATATATATATTGGCATATGTATATATCGGATTTGATTTCCCGCCTCGTATAGCGGATGAGACCCTATTGCGCCGTTATTAAGCGGATATTTATAAAATCCCATATACCGCGATATTCCACCTCGAAGTGGAATTGGTATTGTGCTAACGTCTGTGGTTGCAGGGAAACAGGTTGGAGGGATCCAACTGGATTCCTCACATATTTATTTGATTATTGATATTGTGTTATTGTTGATGTTCATATCGACATATGTTGTTAGTTCCCGTAATTGACCATATGATGCTGTTGCATTATCGGATTCAAAATTTTTAAGTTAAAAATAATGATTTGAATTTAAAAAGGGATTTTAAAGAAAATTTTCAAGTATATGTTTTTAGTAAAATTTTGAACTTGATGCAATTTAAAATAAATTAAGATTTAAAATTTTAAAATTATTAAACTATGATTTTTATGGAATATAAACAAAAGGGAAATTTAAAATAGATAGATTTATAAAATAGTTAAATTTTAGATTTTTGAATTTTTATAAAGGATGAATATAAAAGATTTTTTTTTAAATTGATATTTTTAAATAGAATTTTTGGGATTATAAAATGAGTTTATAAAGTGCTAAGTTAATGTATAAGATGAATTTCATTTAAAATTTTAGATTTATAGAATGTGAAATTTATAAAACGAATGGTTATTGGAAAATTTTAAGTTTATAAGTTATTAACTTATAGAAATGGATTTGGGCATTAAAAAGGGGAATTTTATAGAAATTGTTAATAAATGAAGATTTCATTAGTTGAAATTATTATAAACCATAAAGAAATCTTGTAAGTGATAAGATTTTAAATCGGTGAAGTTCAAAGGAACGATTTGGTAAATAAATAATATTATAAGTATTTAACTTACAATATGGCTTTTGGGTATGAAATTGGGTTATGTAAATTGCATCGGATTAATAAAGGAATTTATAAAATTGGGGTTTATAATAGAAATGGAATTTATAAACTATGTTTATAAATTTGAAATTCATCGAATTTGATAAATTGAAATATGGGAATTTGTTAAGTGGGCTATATTCACTATTTTGAATATTGAATAGATTATTAAATAAAATGGGTTTGTTTTTGGGAAAGGAATGTTTTAAATGGAATTTAAAACGAATTAAAGGTGTTTTAAAATGTATTGAGTATTGAAAACATAGATTTCAACATTGATTGTTGAAATAGACGTTTTCGAGAAACAGAAGGGGATAATTTGTATAGTATTGGATTTATATATCTATTTTTAATTTCAAATCCATATACTAGTGTTTTTGGGTTGTCGTAACGATGTTTTACGCAACATTCGTTTTTAACCCAAATAAATGTGAATAAAAGAATGTTTTCTTAAAGAGAATGGAATAAAATACTTAACGGTAACTTAAGTATATTGAATATTTCCAAATCGTTGAAAAATAAATAAATTTGTGAATTACTTATTTTAAAAATAAGCATGGGAATGGTTTTCTAATATGAAATGGAACGGTTTTTGTGAATTCACCTTTAAGGTAATTGAAAGCAAATAACTTGAAATCGATTTGGGAATCGTATGCTAGTAGATGCTTGGAATTTAAATCCACTTTGGAATTTATATATATGAAGGGAAATTTGTTTAAAAATAAATGTTGATTTATTTTCAAATATGAAAATATAATTTACGAATTTGGAACGTAAGTTAAAATAAATCGGTAAAGATTTATTTGGTGGTTTGAAATTTGTTTCAAAAGGTATATATGGTTAAGGTGATTTGAAATTAGTTTTCAAATGGTTAAGGTGATTTGAAATTAGTTTTCAAATGGTTAAGGTGATTTGAAATTGGTTTGCAAATGGTTAATGTAATTTGAAAATTGGTTTTCAAATGGTAAAGGTAAATTGAAAATTGGTTTTTCAATTGGTTAAGTGTGGAAAATTTTATCGTGAAGTGGTTTTGGTAAAACAAATAACTGGGCAATTATTTGTAAATGGTGTATATATATATATATATATCTTGTAAAGATATTTTGGGACTTAATAATTTTGGAAAAAATTATTTGGAATCTGATGATGTGGCGCATCTTTATTGATAGTTAAATAACCGACTATCAATATTTACCCTTGGATGGTATTGATTGTGTTTGTTTGGAATTGAATGCACACTTATTTTTAAAATAAGCGCTCGCTATTTGGTTTAGCCGGGAGAGGACCTTTGTGTCATATATCCCATTCCGAATATGCGATACGTCGTTTGGATCGCATTTGAAGACCGGTGTGAAGACCGGGTATTTGTGAAAACGATAGGATGACCTATCGATTGTCTCCGCATCGTTAGCTACGATATGGAGATTTCCTTTGTGATGGGAAATTTTATCGGGATTGTGAATACCCGGATTGCAAGGGCTTCTTTGGAAGTGCCTTCGGTTCTGTTCGAACCCGGAACAGACTTGTATGGTTACGTGTCTGACATTACATTTTGAGAGATAGAGCAGATTTCTTTCAAATACATTTCTGTTGGTGGCGGAGAATTTATTCTCTTAGCTTAACACCCTTCTCTGAGACGTACGAGCTCAGAGGTTATGTAGTTGAAGGTTATCAGCGATATTTCCCAATCTGGTAATGTGGCATGCTGAGTGCTGCTGTGTGATGATCATTGGTTGATCGTTTGGATTGGATCATTCGTTTGATCATTTATCTTTGTGATTATTGCTTTGGTCATCTGTGGACCCGAAGCATGGCTTTGTTACACAAAGCGTAGCTTTGTGGACGAGACTTCGTCAGGACCTCACTCCCCGGAAATGGTCGAAACAGGAATATGCGGCAAGGTTATGAGGGTCGCGCCCTTTAGGGTATGTCATTTCCTTCTGGAAAAGGGTGGTATCATGGTATGGAGCCCAGATGCTTACTCATGTTGATACACTATATATATTTCTGTGTGTGGTGTTGTTGCGAGCGCTCGGATAAAGGTCCCAAAGGACCGGGGGATGACATATTCGTGTAGTAGTTACCTAGTTACAGAGGTAACCCGGCCTTGTGTTGGCAGAGATCTAACCGTAACGTTAGTTTCTCGGGACGTCCCGCCAGAGGCGATCCCATGTGGCAGTAGGAAGTTCCTTAGCCTGACCATTTGTTGGAAATCCAATCAAAACAATACGCGCCTTGTACGGTTTTAGTTGTATTACCTGCCATTCACTTATGGTGGTCACCACTGTTTGGATGGTAGCTATAGTAGGCATAGTTCGGAATGTCTATGTTGGCTAGGATTTATATTCTACTTTCGAAATTGTTTTCTACACTATGCACTAGTAATAATATCAAAAAATGATTTGATTTTCGCGTAGTAAGCATCTTTGACTATCATAAGGAGAAATCTCCTCCAATTCTGCGTTTGCATTGTGTGTGTGGCGGGAGGCCTTATGGTAGTTTCATTTTCAAAAAAAGCATTGCGGATTTAAAAATTTAAATTTTCTTGTTGCTTGTTTAAAGATAAACTGTTTTTGAGTTCTCACACCAGTCCCATGACTGACCTGGAGTTTATTGTTCCTTTCCTAAACTCTGGGTGCCCACTATTTTCCACACGGGCAGTCTAGAGTTAGGTTATCAGGTTATTCTGGATTCGGGAGTTGCTGTGCAGATCTGGAGGCGAGCCAGATAGCGTAGTCTATTATTTATTGTATATAGTATTTCTTTTCCGCTGTTTTATTGATGTTCACTCTGATGATATGATGTATTGTGATGTATGTATAAAATGTATAGTTCTTTTGTTTTAATGATATTCATTTATCTATTATATATTGTTCCGCTGCGACTGTGAGATTCTGTTATTGTTTCCTGTTCTGATTGTTTGTTCTGTTTCTTCTCTCTTTTCTCTCTTCTTCTACCTCTTTCTTTTTCTTAAACCCTAACGGTTGGATTTTTCGGCAACGAAAAATCCCGATCGTTACATTTGGTATCAGAGCTTATGGTTAAGCGACAACCTGCTCTGTTGGGTGTTACTCATTAGAGATAGAGTCAGCAGTACTCTAGAATGAGTGTGAGTGTAATAATAGATATGAGTGCGTATTTGTTAGTGAGTATAAAATTGTTTTATATTGTGATGATTGGTTTGTTGAGTGGTATATGAACCTTCGTCGGCGCAGCCTCGAAAACTGAATCGAAGGGGTTCCTAAACACTTGAATAGAACAATTCGACACAATATTGTTTTAAATTGGGTAAATGAAATAATTTTGCCTCGATTATATTTTATATATAAAAAGAAAATAATTTTTCAAGGATTATTGAAGTGTGTATATAATTGATTGCTTGGTTGTTGTAAATAATATATATATATATAAAATAATTAAAAGTTGTTTGAATAAGCTAATAAAAGCAACTATTGTAAAAGAATAATGTTATAAACCAATGAATCATAAGATGAAATTATAATTAATAATGATTTACAATTGTAAGATAAGCATGTATGTATATAAGAAGTAAAATTATATAAGTAAAAGGTTTATAAAAGTGATTTATGAATAGATTCCCAGATTTTTGAAAGAATAATTAGCATTGATTTCACTATTGTCACTGGGAAATAATAAGGGTGATGACTGCAGCATCATCAGTATCATTTTCGAGTTTCTATGTGATGGATTTGCTACAATAATGAATTTAAAATTGAAGTTTTGTTGTAATAAACCAATTTGAAATTAAAATTCAATTTGAAATTGATAAATATAAGTGAAAAAGGTTTTGAACTTATAATATAAGTTAGAAGTTGAATAATAAGTTTTATAACTTATAGAATGGGAAAATGTAAGTGAAACCAGTTGTTGAAGTGGTTAAACAATTAAGTTAAGTAAAATGGAATATGAATTTGAATATTGATATGAATTTGACTTAAGTAAAAGTTAAATAGGATTTACTTTGGAATTTAAAATCCGAATTGAATTGATAAGTAAAACTTAAGTTTAATTAACAAATGATGTTTAAATGGAATAACTTAAGCAAAGTTGAATAAAAATTGATATTTGTATCAAAGTTAAATAATCAAGTGAATTAAATGAGGTAAATAAAGTTGAAATGGAATGCAAGTTAAGTAATGTTGAAAGAATTGATGTTAATATCAAAGTAAGTGAATAAAGTGAGTAAATGAAATTGTTAAAGATGTGAACTTAAGTTATATAAATGAAATTCAATTTTATTTGTAAAAAGAACTAGCAATTGAGTTAAAGTATGAATTGAATGTTAATCAATAGAATATGAATAAGTTGATATGAAATGATGCATGCAAGTGTAAATTCATTTGAAAATAGTTGAATAGTAGAATGAAAATCAATTGAATGTTAAACCAATTGAAATTAAAACAGTTGAACCAAATTGAATGTAAGTAAAATGGATAAAATTTGGTTGTATTGGATGTCCATTGGTTGTTATTTGCTTGTTGGTTGATTGTATGAAAATTCATTAAGTGTTAATGAAATTGAATTAGTAAAATTTGAAAGCTATGTAATTGAATTCAAATGAAAATTGGAATGCAAAGTTGAATGAAAATGAATATGCAACTTTAATAGTAAACTAAAAGTGGTATAAGAAGCATGCATTGGAAATTTTGAACTTGAATTGGCAAAATAGTTTGAATGTTGGAATTGAATACTATTACTAGCAGGATATACAGGTTATAAAGGAATGGGGATTTTGATTTCAAAGTTAAAAAATTGAATTGCTCGACAAAAAGGTACGTATTTCAGTTTTTATATGAGATTTGATGATTTCCTTCTCCAGCCACTTGGCTTTCTCTTTTCTTTTTGATTCTGAGGGGCCGTAGAGCCGTTTTGTAGTCGTACCGATCTAGCCGCGCAAAGGAGACTCTGGCGAATTTTTTTTTGAAAATTTAGGGAGTTAGTAAAATTTTGAGAAATTTTGAAAGTTTGAAATTTGAATTTAAATTTAAATTTGAATTGTTGAGTAAACAATGTTGTTTGAAACTTATAATTGGAGTTGGAAAGCTAATTGAAATAATAGTGAATCTTTAATAAAAAGATTTAGGTTAGAAAGTTAATAAACTAATTAGTTTTGAAAAAATAATAAACGGGTTAGGATCGTTCTCCTTAACTTGCAATTTCGAGGACGAAATTCTTTTAAGGGGGGAAGATTGTAACGACCCAGAATTTTTGATAACTTAAATTTGAATATTTAATTTATTTTTAATATTAATAAGTGAAAATTTTAAGTTAAATAATTTATTTCTTGAATATTGGATTTAATTGGTCATTTAAATCGATTAATTAATAGCGAAATTCCGTAGATAATTGAATATTGGGTTAAATATGATTGAAAATGATTTGGAAAATTTTGTTATATCATATTAAAGTTATAGAAATATTTTAGAACTTGTAAAACTGAATTTGGAATTTATTTGTAAAAATCGAATATTTTAATATTTAATTATCGACTGAAAAATAGCCAATTTTTGAACAGTCTCAGAATTGAACGAAACGAGTTCCATTGGATCCGTAATAGTTAGTTATTATCGGATTTCAAATTTCGTAGCAATCGGAGTTGTCGTTTGACCGTGGCAGCTCCAAACGCATCGATATCGTTTTAATTTTAATTCGGCGAGTTAAAATAGCCATTTTTCAAACGGTCTCGGATTTCGACGAAACCAGTTTCATCGGATCCGTAATGTGATATTATTGCAAGATTTCAAATTTCAAGTCGATCGGATTTGTCGTTTGTCCGGTACAAGCCAAAACGCCTAGAAATCGCTTAAATCGGTTTAAATTTAAATTGATCGTTTATTGCCGTATCTCACACATACGATGGAATTAGCTTCCGAAACCTGTTCCATTGCGTCCGGAATGTGGAAAAACCTTAGGATCGCCTGGCGGCACGCGTCGTTTGGAGTTCGTTTGCAAAAGTGTTAAATTGGGTATTTTATTATTAAAATAATAAGGGTATATATGTAAATCTCCACTCCAAAACCCTAATTTGCATGGGCCGGCCGCCACTTCAACATTAATGGCCAGAAAATGTCGTTCCTTCCTCCTTCGATTCCACCAAATCCATCAGCTATTAGCTTAAACTTTCAACTGGAAAATCGTAGATCTCATCGAACACATCGAATCCAACGGTCGAGATGGAGAACGGAGCTGCGGATTGATGGGAATTCGTGCTTAAAGCTACTCGGTTGCGCACATTTTTCAGGGTGCCTAAGGGGGCCGAGTTCGACCGCATCCCTGGTGGTGGTGGAGTTTGTGACGAGCAAGAGTATGGTAGTCTCCGATCGAGTTATCGGTGTTCGTGGTGGTGGCGTTTCTAAACCCTAGAAACGGCCTTGATGGGTTCAAGTCACGTATTTTGGCCTGGGAAGAGAATGCGAACGGGAGAGATAGAGTGTGGGCCCCGCGTGCGTTTGGGTTGGAGGTGAGATGTTTTTTTTTTTTGTTTAAATTCGAAATTCAAAATCATGAAACGTTTAAACTGCGATAACTTTTGCATGCGAGGTCGGATTCGGACGAGATTTTTTGCATTGGAATCGTATCGTCGTGCTCTTCGCAATGCAACGGGTTTGGAGTCGATTGGAGCTCGTTTGAATTTCGGGTAAAATTAAACGTTCGTTTAATTTTATTCGAAACGAACGACGAAACCGGAATAAAATCAAGGTGAGAACTCCTCACTCAATCGAAAGGTTTTGTTTAAAATTTTAAATAGTTAATATTGATTGATAATTGTTGATTGATTGTGCTAGTAGATATAGTAGGATATATACTATATATAGCGATATATATATATTGGCATATGTATATATCGGATTTGATTTCCCGCCTCGTATAGCGGATGAGACCCTATTGCGCCGTTATTAAGCGGATATTTATAAAATCCCATATACCGCGATATTCCACCTCGAAGTGGAATTGGTATTGTGCTAACGTCTGTGGTTGCAGGGAAACAGGTTGGAGGGATCCAACTGGATTCCTCACATATTTATTTGATTATTGATATTGTGTTATTGTTGATGTTCATATCGACATATGTTGTTAGTTCCCGTAATTGACCATATGATGCTGTTGCATTATCGGATTCAAAATTTTTAAGTTAAAAATAATGATTTGAATTTAAAAAGGGATTTTAAAGAAAATTTTCAAGTATATGTTTTTAGTAAAATTTTGAACTTGATGCAATTTAAAATAAATTAAGATTTAAAATTTTAAAATTATTAAACTATGATTTTTATGGAATATAAACAAAAGGGAAATTTAAAATAGATAGATTTATAAAATAGTTAAATTTTAGATTTTTGAATTTTTATAAAGGATGAATATAAAAGATTTTTTTTTAAATTGATATTTTTAAATAGAATTTTTGGGATTATAAAATGAGTTTATAAAGTGCTAAGTTAATGTATAAGATGAATTTCATTTAAAATTTTAGATTTATAGAATGTGAAATTTATAAAACGAATGGTTATTGGAAAATTTTAAGTTTATAAGTTATTAACTTATAGAAATGGATTTGGGCATTAAAAAGGGGAATTTTATAGAAATTGTTAATAAATGAAGATTTCATTAGTTGAAATTATTATAAACCATAAAGAAATCTTGTAAGTGATAAGATTTTAAATCGGTGAAGTTCAAAGGAACGATTTGGTAAATAAATAATATTATAAGTATTTAACTTACAATATGGCTTTTGGGTATGAAATTGGGTTATGTAAATTGCATCGGATTAATAAAGGAATTTATAAAATTGGGGTTTATAATAGAAATGGAATTTATAAACTATGTTTATAAATTTGAAATTCATCGAATTTGATAAATTGAAATATGGGAATTTGTTAAGTGGGCTATATTCACTATTTTGAATATTGAATAGATTATTAAATAAAATGGGTTTGTTTTTGGGAAAGGAATGTTTTAAATGGAATTTAAAACGAATTAAAGGTGTTTTAAAATGTATTGAGTATTGAAAACATAGATTTCAACATTGATTGTTGAAATAGACGTTTTCGAGAAACAGAAGGGGATAATTTGTATAGTATTGGATTTATATATCTATTTTTAATTTCAAATCCATATACTAGTGTTTTTGGGTTGTCGTAACGATGTTTTACGCAACATTCGTTTTTAACCCAAATAAATGTGAATAAAAGAATGTTTTCTTAAAGAGAATGGAATAAAATACTTAACGGTAACTTAAGTATATTGAATATTTCCAAATCGTTGAAAAATAAATAAATTTGTGAATTACTTATTTTAAAAATAAGCATGGGAATGGTTTTCTAATATGAAATGGAACGGTTTTTGTGAATTCACCTTTAAGGTAATTGAAAGCAAATAACTTGAAATCGATTTGGGAATCGTATGCTAGTAGATGCTTGGAATTTAAATCCACTTTGGAATTTATATATATGAAGGGAAATTTGTTTAAAAATAAATGTTGATTTATTTTCAAATATGAAAATATAATTTACGAATTTGGAACGTAAGTTAAAATAAATCGGTAAAGATTTATTTGGTGGTTTGAAATTTGTTTCAAAAGGTATATATGGTTAAGGTGATTTGAAATTAGTTTTCAAATGGTTAAGGTGATTTGAAATTAGTTTTCAAATGGTTAAGGTGATTTGAAATTGGTTTGCAAATGGTTAATGTAATTTGAAAATTGGTTTTCAAATGGTAAAGGTAAATTGAAAATTGGTTTTTCAATTGGTTAAGTGTGGAAAATTTTATCGTGAAGTGGTTTTGGTAAAACAAATAACTGGGCAATTATTTGTAAATGGTGTATATATATATATATATATCTTGTAAAGATATTTTGGGACTTAATAATTTTGGAAAAAATTATTTGGAATCTGATGATGTGGCGCATCTTTATTGATAGTTAAATAACCGACTATCAATATTTACCCTTGGATGGTATTGATTGTGTTTGTTTGGAATTGAATGCACACTTATTTTTAAAATAAGCGCTCGCTATTTGGTTTAGCCGGGAGAGGACCTTTGTGTCATATATCCCATTCCGAATATGCGATACGTCGTTTGGATCGCATTTGAAGACCGGTGTGAAGACCGGGTATTTGTGAAAACGATAGGATGACCTATCGATTGTCTCCGCATCGTTAGCTACGATATGGAGATTTCCTTTGTGATGGGAAATTTTATCGGGATTGTGAATACCCGGATTGCAAGGGCTTCTTTGGAAGTGCCTTCGGTTCTGTTCGAACCCGGAACAGACTTGTATGGTTACGTGTCTGACATTACATTTTGAGAGATAGAGCAGATTTCTTTCAAATACATTTCTGTTGGTGGCGGAGAATTTATTCTCTTAGCTTAACACCCTTCTCTGAGACGTACGAGCTCAGAGGTTATGTAGTTGAAGGTTATCAGCGATATTTCCCAATCTGGTAATGTGGCATGCTGAGTGCTGCTGTGTGATGATCATTGGTTGATCGTTTGGATTGGATCATTCGTTTGATCATTTATCTTTGTGATTATTGCTTTGGTCATCTGTGGACCCGAAGCATGGCTTTGTTACACAAAGCGTAGCTTTGTGGACGAGACTTCGTCAGGACCTCACTCCCCGGAAATGGTCGAAACAGGAATATGCGGCAAGGTTATGAGGGTCGCGCCCTTTAGGGTATGTCATTTCCTTCTGGAAAAGGGTGGTATCATGGTATGGAGCCCAGATGCTTACTCATGTTGATACACTATATATATTTCTGTGTGTGGTGTTGTTGCGAGCGCTCGGATAAAGGTCCCAAAGGACCGGGGGATGACATATTCGTGTAGTAGTTACCTAGTTACAGAGGTAACCCGGCCTTGTGTTGGCAGAGATCTAACCGTAACGTTAGTTTCTCGGGACGTCCCGCCAGAGGCGATCCCATGTGGCAGTAGGAAGTTCCTTAGCCTGACCATTTGTTGGAAATCCAATCAAAACAATACGCGCCTTGTACGGTTTTAGTTGTATTACCTGCCATTCACTTATGGTGGTCACCACTGTTTGGATGGTAGCTATAGTAGGCATAGTTCGGAATGTCTATGTTGGCTAGGATTTATATTCTACTTTCGAAATTGTTTTCTACACTATGCACTAGTAATAATATCAAAAAATGATTTGATTTTCGCGTAGTAAGCATCTTTGACTATCATAAGGAGAAATCTCCTCCAATTCTGCGTTTGCATTGTGTGTGTGGCGGGAGGCCTTATGGTAGTTTCATTTTCAAAAAAAGCATTGCGGATTTAAAAATTTAAATTTTCTTGTTGCTTGTTTAAAGATAAACTGTTTTTGAGTTCTCACACCAGTCCCATGACTGACCTGGAGTTTATTGTTCCTTTCCTAAACTCTGGGTGCCCACTATTTTCCACACGGGCAGTCTAGAGTTAGGTTATCAGGTTATTCTGGATTCGGGAGTTGCTGTGCAGATCTGGAGGCGAGCCAGATAGCGTAGTCTATTATTTATTGTATATAGTATTTCTTTTCCGCTGTTTTATTGATGTTCACTCTGATGATATGATGTATTGTGATGTATGTATAAAATGTATAGTTCTTTTGTTTTAATGATATTCATTTATCTATTATATATTGTTCCGCTGCGACTGTGAGATTCTGTTATTGTTTCCTGTTCTGATTGTTTGTTCTGTTTCTTCTCTCTTTTCTCTCTTCTTCTACCTCTTTCTTTTTCTTAAACCCTAACGGTTGGATTTTTCGGCAACGAAAAATCCCGATCGTTACAATAACTTTGCATATGGTCAAAGTTATAGGATATATATATATATATATATATGTATATGTATATGTATATATCTGAAGGTGTGTGTGAAAATATATATAAGCATAAGGAACATAATAATGAAGAAATATCAAGTTAAGCACAAATTAAATCAAATCATTCACTCAATCTTCATGTCAACTAGGAAATCAAATCAACTAAATTTTCAAATCAAGTCATTATATTTTCAAAGCAATTGGGAAAAAAAGTAAAGAAAAGGAGAGTATTATATATGAGAACAAAGGCTTCAGCCTTCTCGTGCCCTCTCTCTCTCTCTCTCTATATATATATATAGACACACACACACACACACACACCACTATTTATTTTGGTTCACGTATGCCATTTAACAATTTAAAAAAACTATCATTAAAACAATAGAGAAGCTAAGTGCACAAAAGCAGGAAGGAAAACAAAACAAAAGGAAGCAATGTTTCATTTTTCAAAAAGAACTATGAGTAAAACAAAATCTTTAACTTACTGGAAACTATAAATGCTTCTATATGCTTGTAAAATTATATGAACTCTATTATGTTGCCAAGTATACATATGTTAATAAGTTTCTATGTTTTATCTATGTGTGTTTAGTCATGGTAATACACTTTGCAACTCAAAAGAACATGTACAGCATCTCTATTTTTTGTAAAGTTAGGAGCTTTCAACTATAAAATCATTATCTCCCTATCTAGTTAGTTTTATATTATGATTCCACAAGCAAATTCGGTTGTTTTTGAATGAAGATTTTCTAAAATTTGTTTCATTAATATCATTAAGCATAGAGGAAGAAAAATACATTTTACAGTAAACAACTTAGAAATGACCAAAATTTGAGTACCGTAATTAAATCATTTGAATATATAAATGTGTTTTTCTTTGAAAATCGTGATTTCTGAAAATGGTTTGATGAATTTTAGTCAAGTTTTGAGTGAGATAAGGGTAGACCAAGATTTGGGTTTCGGTGAAATTCCGACGACCCACATGATTTCATGACTTTGACCTGAGGCTTGTTATGGAGGAGGATTAGGGCATGAGGAACTCACGAAAATGCCACGACATTTTTTTGGGGCTTGTGAAGGCTAGTCGAAGTAGAATTAGGGTTTTAGGGGTGGTTGCGTGTGGTCTCTCTTGCGAGCCAATGGCGAGTTGTAGAGGGGAAGAGGAAGGTGCGGTCCAGGGAGATTTGGAAGAGGAGGAGGTGGCAAAGCTTTGGCAGGAATCTGGTGGTTGATGGTTGAGTGTCCAGGCGAGGCGAGGCATCTGTGTGAAGTTGCAGTGTTCCCAGGCTAGGTTTGAAGCTTGAAAGTTTTCAATCAAGGTTGATCGTGCAGTCCCGGAAGATTAACGTGGTGGCAAGTTATGGGTGATGCGCTAGGATGGTCGATGTCGAGCGTCTTGGTCGGGGAGAGCGTGTATGTGCGCACGTACGTGCATGGCTTATCTTCTTGCAAATGAAAGAGAGGAATGGAAAAGTAACAGGGTAGAAGAGGAAGGAGAAACGTTGGTTTGGGTTGTTTATTCTGAGCCGTATTGTTTTGGTGCGGGCTGGGCTTAAAGATGATAAAATTAGTTTAATCAATAAAACTTTAAAACCTATAAATGCTATTACCCCTTTTATTCAAATAAAGTCAACTATTAGATTTTTGTGCCGTGATACTACTGTCAAGTACATCCATATAACCAACATTAACAGGGTTTCAACAAGGAAAATTTAATGACTTTAAAATAATCAAAGTGATCAAATAAGTCTTTACTATTCAAAATATAAAAGAGATTGGAATAATTATTTTATTTCTGAGATTAACAAGCAACCTAGTAGGAGATATTACTTGACTCGATTGTTTAAAAATAGTACAGTTCTTATTTATAAATGAATTGATATAAAGTATTTAAATCATCGATTGAGTAAATAAATCTATGTTGACTGATATTGTCTTCGTAGTTTTGATTCGAGTACCTGTTATCCATACCATTAAGTATCCAAACAAATTAAAGAAGTTAGGTGTAACGATCGGCTATTTCGTACCATTCAAATTGAAAATAATCCACACATGTCAGACTTGAATGATGAAAAATAACAGATTGTAAATAAATTTGGGGCAATTGAAATCAAATACACAGAATCACAGACATAGAACAATCAGAATAACTACAGCGGAATATAAAATATGTAGTTCATGAAGCTACTATAACAAAGCCTCAAAACAAATACATAATATCAGTCTGAAAACAACATAATAGAAATCCAAATACATAGAAGTTCACTAATACATGAGATAAACTAGAATAGCCGAAACTGAAATAGATATATAAATAGATAAGCGGAATCTCCAGCAAAGACCAGCTCTAGAAGGAGAATCCAAAGCTGTGAATACTCAGGCTGACCTGAGCGTAAAGAAAAACACAAAACACTCGAGTCAGAACATATATACTTATATAATGTAAACCAACTCAAGTGAACTGTAATAAAGATACAAGTAACTTAAAGGATGCCTGGGACCGCCCATCCTCTAAGGATCCGTTAAACTATTTACTACGTAGTAATATTGCGCTATTATAATAATGTCTATAGTAAAATAAACTTACCTTTAAATAACGTCGAAGGGTTACCCATATAGCCCCCAACACGTAATAGTCTCAGTAATCAATCCATTATCAGCATATCTCCAGATCGAGAGACTACCCTAAATACTCCATGGGCTATGGGAGAAAAACAAATTCGTAGTAAATGCTCGGTATGGTAGGTGATAAAGCACACGAGGAAATGCCAGGGTAGATATACCAATTACGCTTCTGGTCTGGTGGTAACGTGTAGCAGCCACTACTGCCCACCTCGAGCCACACTCCCAAAAATCAAAGGGGTGCATCCAATAAATCACAAAAGTAATAGAATGGTATCGAAGAAGTGTGTCTGATCGGAGGAATGACCTCACTTGGCCCATCGATCGCTCCTGTTTTAGCCACCTTAAGCCAACTCATGGGAGTAGGGTCCGCGTAATGTACCTCGAGAGCGTCGCCACCATCCTACTTCATTCTAAAATCTCCACCACGTACGCAGTTATTAAAGTGGTTTTCGGTATCGATAGAGAGTATGTCCATATCCGATCCCGGACTCTCTAACAACCAATCGTTATTGCAACCCGTAGTTATAATTTAAAAATGGTATTTATATTTCAAAAATCAAATATCATTTCAACAATTCAATATCATTTCAAAACCAATTCAAAATATCAATATACGATATCTTATTCAAAACCACATTCATTTTAAATATCATTGCAGCTCACATTTCAAATATTTTATATTTCAAATCGAATTACTTCATTTAAATCATTAAAAATGAAGTTATTATATTTAATAAATAAATATTAAAATTTCAAAATTTTAATCTTTTCAAAGTTCATTTATTCATTTAAATTTATCAAAACAATGTAAATTCAACTTTCGTAGAACTTAGGAAAGGCTACGGAAAGTTATGTTTCAAAACAGTTCACTTAACAAAAGACAGCATTTAAAATGCTGTAATAGGTTTAATTTAGTTTCAAATACACCTTAGTTAAATTCAGGAACTATAGCACTTACAAAGTGCTATAATAGCCCTTAATTCAATTTAGCCATTTAGTTCATTTCCTATCAACTACAGCATTTACAAAATGCTGTAATATCCTTTACATTAGAAATAATAGCATTTCAAGAATGTTGTTAATTAAATTCCAAATATTCATTATAACTTCGTAAACAATTAAATTTTTATTTAAATCATTTTTAACTTATAAATTCATATAATTTCACTTTTAAAACAATCATTTAAATACCTTATATTTATGATTTTATAAAGTGAAATTTTCATTCAAAAATCAAATTTTAATAATAATTTACTTATATAATTCAAACATTAAATTTTCTATTCTATAAATTAAAATTTTAACTTAACACTTAAGTCTAAATTTCCAAATATAACTTATTTTTTATTTTATTTACTTAGTTTAAAAATTCATTTTTAAACAAAATTCACAAATTTCCAATTTAAGTTATAATTCAAAATTCAACTTAAATATTCATTTATTTCACATTTTAATTTATAAAAAAACCATTAACACTTTACAAAACTCATTTTAAATTCATTTTAAATAAAAATATCATAAATTTACCTTTTTAAAATACTTTTAAAAATTTCAGAAAATATATATAAACCACGGGTCTGTATAAAATTTTCTAACCCAGGTAAAATGATGCGGATAATATATCATTTCAATCCGTAATTTACAAAGAAAACCTGAGTTTTGTCATCTCAAACCTGCAGTCCCAATTAAAATGAAATATTTAAAAATCGTTCAGGCCTTTCATTTCAGCCCCTAACGATTTTTTCCTATTCTAAAGTCCATTCGGGTATGTATCATTTCAAACTAAAGTGATTCTAATCTACGGGGAACTTGAAGTGTGATAAACCGATATAAATAACAAAATAGCATTATATAACAGTAACATACGATATAACAGGTGAATATGTATGGGTGAACATCATATGATCATAAAGAAAATATAACATAATGATATGGTTTACAGATTCAATTGCGATCAGTTTACCATTCATATAAGTATAAATTTGTCTAGTGAAAATTATTCACCTCTACAAGCTGGAGATGACAACCAAATACACAAAACAAAGATCCACAAAGGCATGGAAGTACGACTATGATTCGCGTGTGGGAGAGCCAAAGTTATTTGTCTTGTCACATAGCAAACAAAATAAATATACAACATGAATTTTCAAACCAAAATATTATTAAACAAGCTAGAATACATATACAACACATAACAAAAACTCTTGCACTTTCATTCAACAACCCTATGCTCAGCCATAGTTAAGAAATGCACTACCAAGGTGTGGATTTGGATCAGGTTTAGGTTCACATAGGTCGGCCATACATGGATATGAAGGAGTAGAAAGATATATGCATGTACAACACACATTCAAGACAATAAAAGTGGTTTCTATGCCATCTAAGGCCTCAACCAAAGCAAGTATGAGAACGGCCCGGTCTGGTAGAGGACTGGAGGTGATGTGGCAGAGGTTTTAGGTTTAGGTATGGCTGGTGGTGATGATGCAAAGGTCGGCCAAGATGGTGTGTGAAGTGGTGGAGCAATTTGGTGGCTCGGCTATGAAGTGTTCAAGGAATAACACAATTTTTGGTGGATTTTGGAAATGGAGTGGTGCACGGCTATGGATGGGCAGTGGACTGGACGAGTTGGCAGCTGGTTGTGGTGGTGGTTGAGGTGGCTATGGTGATGGAGGAGGAAGGCCGAATTATATAAAGTTGAAGCAATTGCAAAAATCAAAACAAAACAAGAAAAAAATTAAAAAAATGATAATTTTACCAAAGTTTTTCTCATGTGAAGGACGAATATTCTTTTGTGTTTGAGAAAGTTTTTATGCATGAGAAATGAAGGGAAGTCGGCTGAAAGAATGAGTATAAGGTCGACAAATGAATGGATGTGTTGTTTGGTGTTGAAAACGTAAATTTTAATATGAAAAGGCATGCATATTAAAGGTCAAAACTCTTCATATTTCCAAATTCTTTTTGCAATTTTAAAATACATATAAAAGTGGATATAAATAAAATAAAAACACAAAAAAAATAATGAATGAATAAAAATAAATAAGTAAATTTTATAAAAATATAATTAAATTAAGAAAATAGCAAAAAATGGAAACTAGGCTTTAAAAATTGAAAATAAATTCAATAAACTTTGGAAAAAATTTATCATCACTTTAAAAATATTTTATATCAACTCTTACAATAAAAATAAATTAAAATGATTTAAGAATAAAATAAAGTCAAATTTAACATTATATTCAAAAATATAGGGTTGTTACACTCTTCCCCACTCAAATCTTTTCGTCCTCGAAAAGAACGGGCAAAGAAAAATAAAGAAAAACAGGATAGAAAAAAAATAGTACATGAAACGAATAATTCCGGATTCGAAGCACGTATGCTCTCCTCCATCTCCCAGGTACAATCTCGATCATCAGTACTCCACTGTACTTTGACCAGATTAACAGATATCCTTCTGAGCTACTTTGTATCTCTTTCGACAATACGAAGTGGCTTCCTCTCGATAGTCAGATTAGGCTCAATATCCAAACTATCAAGAGCAGAAGGTTGGACAATAAGAGATGGATCATGAAGATATCGGTAAAGATGCGAGACATGGAATACATAATGCACTCCAGAAAGCTTCTCGGGCAAATCCAGACGATAAGCCGAAGAACCGACTCTTTCCACAATGCGGAAAGGACTAATGAAACTAGAAGAAAGCTTCCCTCTACGACCAAAGCGAATGACATTCCTCAAGGGAGAAACCTTAAGGAAAACTTGATCACCAACAGAAAATTCCAAATTCCATCTACACCTGTCAGCATAGTTCTTCTGCCTATCCTGAGCAGCTCTCAACCTCCTCTTATTCTCCTCAACTCTCTCAGAAGCTTCCAAAATCACATCAGGACCAAGAACCAAACGATTACCGGATTCAATCCAGTAAGATGGAGATCTACAAGGTCGTCCGTATAGAGCAACAAATAGAGACATTTTGATACTGGCCTGAATACAAAGATGGAATGAGATAGATAAAAAGATTAAAAATAGGCTAGAAACAGAAGATAAGATTATACCTGATAGCTATTATTGTAGGTGAATTCGATAAGATGGGTATGATTTTCCCAAGATCATCCATAATCAAGCACACAAGCACGAAGAAGATCTTTGAGAATCTGATTCACTCTTTCCGTTTGACCGTCGTCTGTGGATGGTAAGCAGTGCTCAGATTCATATAAGTACCTAGAGATTCCTAAAAAGCTTTCCAAAACCGACTGGTAAAGATAGGATCACGATCACAAACAATACTGAGAGGAACACAGTGGAGATGAACGATCTCTCTCATGTAGATCTCAGATAAACTAGAAGCAGAACAAGTAGACTTGGCCGGAATGAAATGAGCAGACTTGGTCAGTGTATCCACAATAACCCAGATACTCTCATTACCCCACTGAGTCCTCGGTAAACCATCGATGAAATCCATGGAAACCTGTTCCCACTTCCAATTGGGAATCTCAAGGGGTTGCAACAAACCAGGGATCTTCTGGTGATCGGCTTTGACTTGTTGACAAGTCGCACACCGACTAACAAAGATAAAGATATCCCTCTTCATCCCCTTCCTCCAATAAAGCCTCTTCATATCCTGATACATCTTTGACACACCAGGATGAATAGAAAGCCTAGATCGGTGATTGTCCTGAAGCAACTCCTGCCTCAAACCATCAACATTCGTGACACAAATCCTGCCATTGATCCTCAAAATCCCTCTATCATCGATCTGAGCTCCACTACTGTCGCTACTACTACCACCAACCCTACTACGAACACTCTCCTTCATAAATCTAAGCATCTCATCCTCATCTTGCTTAGCCATAATACGATCCATAAGGGGATAATAAGAAACAACAAGCTGACACAACAAAGCCTTCTCCCGACTCAAAGCATCGACCACAACATTAACTTTACCGGGAATATAGTTAATATCGAGGTGTAAGAAGCCAGAAACTCAAGCCAATGAACTTGCCTCTAATTCTAATCCTTTTGGGTGAAGATATATCTCAGAGACTGATGATCGGTGAAAAGCTCAAACTTGGATCCAAGAAGATGATGCCTCCAAAGCTTTAAAGCAAAGACAACAGCAAGCAAGTCTAAATGATGAGCAACATAATTAGCCTCGTGGGTTTTCAACTGATGGTTGGCATAGGCAATGACCTTACCATCCTGCATGAGAACAGCACCCAAACCCTCACGACTTGCATCAGTATATACCGGCAATCCCTCATTTCTATTCGGAACGGTAAGAACTAGTGCAGAAGTTAGCTTGCTCTTTAACTCATTGAATGCAGCCTTACACTGATCACTCTAGATAAATTTAGCGTTCTTACGAGTCAAAGCTGTGAGAGGTCCAGCAATCCAAGCAAAATTCTCGATGAATCTCGGGTAATAATCGGCAAGGCCTAGAAAACTACGAATATCAGATGGAGTCTTTGGAGTTTCCCAATCCTAAAACAAAATAAGGACAACCAAAAAGATAGAATTATTATATGACAAAGAAAGAGCGGAAAGAAATACTCATCCATCGTAGCGATCCTGACTAGATCAACAGAAACTCCATTACTAGAAACAATATGCCCGAGATATCAGACTTCATCCTTCCAGAAATGGCATTTAGAAAATTTATCTTTCAACTGATGATTTCTGAGAGTCTCCAGAATAGATTTCAAATGCGACTCATGCTCTTCCTTGGTCTAAGAGAAGACAAGGACATCATCAACAAAGACTAGAACAAATTTATTAAGCACATCACGAAAGACACGATTCATCAAATCAACAAAGAAAGCAGGAGCATTAGTCAAACCAAAAGGCATGACTAACCTTTCATAGAACCCATTCTCAGTGCGAAAAGCAGTCTTGGGAATGCTATCCTCAGCAACCCTGAGCTGATGAAAACCTATGGCAAGATCAAGCTGAGAGAAAACAGTGGTACCATAAAGCTGATCAAACATATCATTGATACGAGGCATTGGATATCTGTTTTTCATAGTGAGTTTGTTCAGCTCCCTATAATCAACACACATCCATAGAGAACCATTAGACTTGGTGACAAAAACCACTGCTGCTCCCCATTCAGAAAAGCTAGGCCTAATCATACCTTGGGAAGACAAGTCCCCAATTTGTTTCCTTAACTCAACCTTCTCACGGGTGCCATTATTCTAGGAGGAAGAACAAAAGGTCGAGCACCAGGAATAAGATCAATCCGAAAATCAATTTCCAGCTTAGGAGGCAAAGAAGTGACTTCACCAAATACATCGAGATATAGTCTAACCACAGGAGTCGAATTAAGGTCACTAGGAGAAGAATCCAGTGAATAAACAAAACTACCAGCAAAATCCTAAGGCATACAACACTGAATAATCAAAGAATCACCCTTGTCTCCTATAAGAGTGACAATTCTGGATTTGCAAGAAATATGGGCATCATGATTCCTTAGCCAATCTTGGCCAAGCAATAGGTCAAAAGTATCGAAGCCAAAAACATAAAAATCACCAGAGAAACAATAACCAGAGTGGAAGAGTTTCACTCCTCTACAAATGCTATTAAGGTTGGCAGGGCCTCCGATAGGATTAGAAACACATAAAGGAATAAATGCATATCCAGGAGAAAGGAGATGCACAAACTTATCACACAAATCAGCAGAAATAAAACTGTGGGAAGCTCCAGTATTAAACAACACACGAACCAGATGATGAAATCAAGTGAATGAGCCCTGAAGAGTACCTTGATCATCACTAGGAGCAAAAGCTGATGGAGAAATTGGAGATGAGGCAAATGAGACAGTAAATATACCAGAAGGTGTACCCTTCTACTGGGTAGGGCTATCCTTCCTAAAATGACCAGGCTGGAGACAAATATGGCAGAGATCTTGCCTAACCAACTGAGTAGGTGGAGGAACAGCAGTTCCAGCTAATGTAGGACAGCTATTGGAATAGTGTCCTTTCTGATCACATCTAAAGCAAGTGATAGAGAAAAGATCAACTGGTTGCCTCTGAGCAGCAGCAGATGATGAAGATCCCAAACCAGGACGCTTGTGCAAATTCTCCTTCTGCTGATGATAATTAGGCTTACGCTTCTTGGAATTAGCAGAGGAAGACTGAGCACCAGAAGCAGCAGGACCCTTAGATATGGGGTTCTCATAGCGAATAGCCATATCCATAAGCTGGGTGAAAGTGCTATGACATGAGAAACGAGACGACTATAGTACTCTGAACGAGCACCAGCACTGAATTTCTCATTCTTCTTGAGAGGAGTATCAATCAGGCTAGGACTGAATTTGGAAAGTTTAATGAACTTCCTCTCATACTCAGCAAAAGACATGCTAACCTGCTTAAGATCCATAAATTCACGATAAAGCTGAGATTTCCCGGCTTCGGGCATCCATTTTGCCACAAAAGCCTCCCTGGAAAAGAGATACAGAACAAACATAAGATATATACAAAAGAAAATGAAAAATAGGAACAAAATTCAAGATAACATAAAAAATACCTAAACTGATCCCAAGTAATATCAGCTTCGACGGTGTTAGCCGTAATGGAAATCTAGAGCAGAATCATGCAACTGCCAAGCTGCTAACTAACGCTTCTGGGCATCAGTAATCTCGAAACCAGTAAATATCCTCTCAAGATTCCGCAACAACTGCTGAGCCTCAATGATGCTCTTTGAACCGATGAATGGGGTTCCACCATGTTGAGTTAATTCCTTACAAAGAACAGTGAATCTGACAGGAGCAACAGGTTGAGGAGCTGGGGCAATACCACGACCCTTACCTCTGGCATTTCCTCGATTCATCCTGAAAAATATATCAAGAATGAATTTAGGACAAGGATAAAGAGATGACAATGATAAGTTAAGATAAATTCATTTGGATGAATATCCTAAAGAAAGAAAAATCTAACAAGGTAGATACGAAAGAAAAGTAGTTAGAAAATATTTGAAAATCTTTTGAAACAAGAACAATTTTATATATCAAAATAATCTTTGAAAATCTTTTGAAAACATTTTGAAAAATTATTTTATACTTTGAAAATACGTTTTCTCACAAAGATATGATTCTGAAATTGATTTCACTCATTCTAGGGTAATTTTACCCTGTCTCTAATGAGTTTTTGTTCCGCAGGAAATGGTTTGCCTAAAATCAAAGCTCTGATACCAAATGTAACGACAGGCTATTTCGTACCATTCAAATCGATAATAATCCACACAAGTCAGACTTGAATGATGCAAAATAACATATTGTAAATAAATTTGGAGCAAATGAAATCAAATACACATAATCACAGACACAGAACAATCAGAATAACTCACAGCGGAATATAAAATACCATAGTAGTTCATGAAGGTACTATAACAAAGTCTCAAAACAAATACATAATATCAGTCTGAAAACAAGATAATAGAAATCCAAATACATAGAAGTTCACTTATACATGAGATAAACTAGAATAGCCGAAACTGAATTAGATATATAAATAGATAGGCAAAATCTCCAGCAAAGTCCAACTCCAGAAAGAGAATCCAAAGCTGTGAATACTCAGGCTGACTCGAGCATAAAGCAAAGCACAAAACACTCGAGTCAAGACATATATACTTATATAGTGTAAACTAACTAAAGTGAACTATAATAAAGACACAAGTAACTTAAAGGATGCCTGGGACCGCCCATCCTCTAAGGATCCGTTAAACTATATACTATGTAGTAATATTGCGCTATTATAATAATGTCTACAGTAAAATAAACTTACTTTTAAATAGCGTCGAAGGGTTACCCATATAGCCCCCAACACGTAATAGTCCAAGTAGTCCATCCAGTATCAGCATATCTTTAGATCGGAAGACTACCCTAAATACTCGATGGGCTACGGGAGAAAAAAAACTTGTAGTAAAGGCTTGATATGGTAAGTGACAAGGCACACGAGGCAATACCATGGTAGATATACCAATTACGCTTCCGGGCTGGTGGTAACATGTAGCAGCCACTACCGCCCACCTCGAGCCATACTCCCAAAAATCATAGGGGTGCACCCAATCAATCACAAAAGTAATAGAATGGTATCAAAAAAGTGTGTCCGATCGGAGGAATGACCTCACTTGGCCCTTTGATCGCTCCAGTTTTAGCCACCTTAAGCCAACTCACGGGAGTAGGGTCCATGTAATGTACCTCAAGAACGTCACCACCATCCTACTTCATTCTGGAATCTCTACCGCATACACAATTGTTAAAGTGGTTTTCGGTATCGATAAAGAGTATGTCCATATCTGATCCCGGTCTCTTTAGCAACCAATTGTTATTATAACCCGTAGTTATAATTTAGAAATGGTATTAATATTTCAAAAATCAGATATCATTTCAACAACTCAATATCATTTCAAAACCATTTCAAAATATCAATATATCATATCTTATTCAAAACCACATTCATTTTAAATATCATTTCAACTCACATTTCAAAATAGTTTATATTTCAAATCGAATTACTTCATTTAAATCATTAAAAATGAAGTTATTATATTTAATAATTAAATATTAAATTTCAAAAAATTTAATCTTTTCAAAGTTTATTTATTCATTTAAATTAAATCAAAACAGTATAAATTCAACTTTCGCAGCACTTTGGAAAGGCTATGGAAAGTTATGTTTCAAAACAGTTCACTTAACAAAAGACAACATTTAAACTGCTATAATAGGTTTAATTTAGTTTCAAATACACTTTAGTTAAATTCAGCATCTACAGCACTTACAAAGTACTATATTAGCCCTTAATTTCAATTTAGCCATTTAGTTCATTTCTATCAACTATAGAATTTACAAAATTCTGTAATATCCTTTACATTAGAAATAAAAGCATTTCAAGAATGCTGTTAATTAAATTCCAAATATTCAATATAATTTCATAAAAAATTAAATTTTTATTTAAATCATTTTTAACTTATAAATTCATATAATTTCACTTTTAAAACAATTGTTTAAATATCCTTATATTTATGATTTTATAAAGTGAAATTTTCATTCAAAAATCGAAATTTAATAATAATTTACTTATATAATTCAAAAATTAATTTTTTCTATTCTTTGAACTAAATTTTTAACTTAACACTTAAGTTTAAATTTCTAAATATAACTTATTTTTCATTTTATTTACTTAATTTAAAAATTCATTTTTAAACAACATTCAAAATTCCCAATTTAAGTTATAATTCAAAATTCAACTTAAATATTCATTTATTTCACATTTTAATTTATACAAATATCATTAACACTTTATAGAAATCATTTTAAATTCATTTTAAATCAAAATATCATAAATTTACATTTTTAAAATACTTCTAAAATTTTTAGAAAATGTAAATAAACCGCGGGTCTGTATAAAATTTTCTAACCTATGTAAGGTGATATAGATAATATATCATTTCAATCCGTAATTTACAATGAAAATCCGAGTTTTATCATTTCAAACCCGCGGTCCCACAAAAAATGAAATAATTAAAAATCATTCAGGCCTATCATTTCAGCCTATAACGATTTTTCTCTATTCTAAGTCCGTTCGGGTATGTATCATCTCAACCCATAGTGATTCTAATCTACAGGGAACTACAGCGTGATAAACTGATATAAATAACAGAATAGCATTATATAACAGTAACATATGATATAACAGGTGAATAAGCATGGGTGAACATCATATGATCATAGCATAAGCAGATATAACATAATGATATGGTTTACAGATTCAATTGCGATCATTTTACTATTCATATAGGTATAAATTTGTTTGGTGAGAATTACTCACCTCTACAAGCTGGAGATGGCAACCAAATACACAAAACAGTGATCCACAAAGGCACGAAAGCACGACTACGATTCGAGTGTGGGACAACCAAAGTTATTTGTCTTGTCACATAGCAAACAAAATAAATATACAACATGAATTTTCAAACCAAAATATTATTAAACAAGCTAGAATACTTATACAACACATAACAAAAACTCTTGCACTTGCATTCAACAACCCCATGCTCGGCCATAGGTCAGAAATGCACTGCCAAGGTGTGGATTTGGATCAGGTTTAGGTTCATATAGTTCGGCATACATGGATACGAAGGAGTAGAAAGATATATGCATGTACAACACACATTCAAGGCAACAAAAGTGGTTTCTATGCCATCTAAGGCCTCGGCCAAAGCATGGATGAGCATGGCCAAGTTTGGTAGTGGACTGGAGGTGATGTGGCAAAGGTTTCAGGGTATGGTTGGTGGTGATGATGCAAAGGTCGTCCAAGATGGTATGCGAAGTGGTGGAGCAATTTGGTGGCTCGGCTATGAAGTGTTCAAGGAATAAAGCAGTTTTTGGTGGATTTTGGCGTTGGAGTGGTGCACGGCTATGGATGGACAGTGGACTGGAGGAGATGGAAGCTGGTTATGGTGGTGGTGGAGGTGGATATGGTGATGGAGGAGGAAGGCTGAACTATATAGAGTTGAAGCAATTGCAAAAATCAAAACAAAACAAGGGGAAAAAAGTGAAAAAATGAAAATTTTACCAAAGTTTTACCCAGGTGAAGGCCGGATATTTTTTTGTGTTTGAGAAAGTTTGTGCATGAGAAGTGAAGGGAATTCAGCTGAAACAATGACTATAATGTCAGCAAATGAATGGATGTGTTGTTTGGTGTTGAAAAGGAAAATTTGAATATGAAAAGGCATGCATATTAAAGGTCAAAACTCTTCATATTTCCAAATTCTTTTTGCAATTTTAAAATGCATATAAAATGGATATAAATAAAATAAAAACACAAAAAAATAATGAATGAATGAAAATAAATAAATAAATTTTATACAAATAAAATTAAATTAAGAAAATAGCTAAAAATGGAAACTAGGCTTTAAAATTGAAACTAAATTCAATACTTTGGAAAAAATTTATCATCACTTCAAAAATATTTAAAATGAAATCTTGCAATAGAAACAAATTTAAAATAATTTCAAAATAAAATAAAGTCAAATTTAAAATTATATTCAAAAATCTAGGGTTGTTACACTAGGATAAATGTTGGCATGTTTTAATTCGAAAGTAAATCGACTCATACTAACCACTATTTCAACTTCGGGAAATGGAATGATTACATCTGAACTATTTCCGATTGACTGGTCTTGATAAGGTAAACATATGGAATTAATTTCCATATGTAAATATTAAACCCTGATTGTGAAACTGTTATTTAAAGCGGCTTGGACTTTTTCAAATTTATCCTTTGAGTTCGATGACACAAGAATCGGATATCCGCATTATCCGGGACCACTTCGATCCAATAACCACTATGAACCTTTACAATTTTGATTATAGAATTTAATATGCTGGAATATAATTAATATACAAGCTCGGCTGTTTGAAATAAGTATTTATACTTAGACACTATTGTAATATTATGGAATTTTTATAAAAGTGTTTTGGCTATCGTAAGATAAAAACCCGTCGTGTTTATGTGTGACGTGGCCTTATGAGTTGCCTTTGTTTTCGAAGGATTTTGATAACTTTAGTAATTCAATTTAAGTGTGTTTGCTCATGTTGGTTTCCAGTCTGAATCGGGTGATACTTAGTTGTAATGCTTGGTCAAACCAAGTGTTATACAATTCAGGTTAGGATGCTTTAGAGCTCGGGAGACGAGTTGGATGGCAGAGGCATATTACGTGTACTTTATTATATCCCGCTGTGTATTGTAAGCTGTGTATTCAATAATTTGAGGACAAGTTATTATAACTGTCCAAATTTATATGTTGATGATTCTACTCTAATAATTTATATGTATATTAACAGAAACAGTTTTTATTTTGTATAAAAAGCTGTTTGTATATTATATTTTGTTCCGTTGCAATTATGAGATCCTATGTTGTTGTTATTTCTATTTTCTTCTTCTATCTTTTTTCTTCATAAACCCTAACAATCTGGTATTTTAGGCATTCGATTGCTCCACACTCTATACAGTGAACGTACTAGTGTCGATTTTCGAGGGTCGAAAATCGACCAGTCGTTACAGAAGCGGAGTAGTGGAAACGCTGAGTCCAACATTATGCAGTGTAAGGTGAAGACGAGATTAAAGATACTTTATAACGTTTAGACTGTGTAGCGGAGGAAGAAGGCAATGCCAATAGTCATAAACGGGGTAGTGGTCGAGAAGGTAGAGCCACATGTAGTTATCGAGGTGCGCATATTCGGAGCAGTTGAGTGCCGATTTGAATGAAAACAAAGATATTGTGTTGAATGCATAGAGGTAGCTTTCTGGCTTCCATGTTGTTCCAAATGAAGAAGTGTGTATTCGCACACGGTCAGCATCATAGTATGTATATAAATTTTTTTCATACGTACAATAATTAGGTTATATAACATGTTAAATTTGTATAGCCACCTAGTCTTAGAGGACATCATCTAGTATTAAATTCTATCATGGTCACCTACTGAACATACCACGGATTTACAATTTTTAGTTCAGATTTGATTCAACCATTTCTTAGGTAAAAAAACCAATTATTTGTTAAATTTTAAAATATTTACTATAAGTCTTTTTTAGACTTGAACTTTTGACTCACATCCCTCTCTTTAAATAAAATTAGGCTCACTCCCTTTATACTTTGAAACACAAATTACATCCCTGAAATTATTTACCCTATTTAACGCTCTTTTGCACAGGTAATTATATGAAGTTAAATCATAAAATTAAAAATATGATTACTTTCAGTAGATTTATTTGGTTTCAATTTCATTTCCACTATTAAATCACAAATTTTATTATCTCTATTAAGATCCATATGTCATAAGTTTTGACTTTTTTGCAGAGGTAAATATTTGCCGAAGGGAACTCAGGTTGCCTTTCAGGAAAATATTTGCCTGACATATTTGTGGTTATTATCTTTATTTGATATAATTATCTTTATTGTAATATACTGTATGTTATTAGATTATGTTATGAATGTATTGTATCGATGTTCTGTCACATATTGTATAGTTGAAGATATTATGGTATCTACATATTGAAAATAAAAATAAAATTGTTTTGTATGTTTACTGGTATTAAACTCAAAGGCCTAAATAAATAAAAATTATTTTTTAATTAAATAATATTATATACGACTTTATCAATTAATAAATTGTATGCTAAAGATTAAAATCATATAATAATTATATTAAAATCTCTACCTTTGATTTTGCACAAAAATAATTTAGTAGCAAAATTACTTTATTTTAATGTATATTTGTATTTATTATATATTTAAATATTAATATAACTATTTATTTAACTAGAAATCGGTTCTATATATAATATAGAAATTAATTATAAATTTTATTTAATAACGTTACATAATATCTAGTTTTTGAAAATATTTTTTAATAATTTTAGTCATTAATTTTGTTCGGTTTTTGTTTATTTTATTTTTTTTACAAATCCAAATTTTAAGCCACGAGCTCTAAATTTGCTAGCATCAATTTTTTAATACATATGTATGTATGTATATTAGTGTATATGGACATGTGTTTGCATATTTATAATTATTTATAACCAAAATAAAAAACAGTAATTTTGTTCTCAGGTCTGCAGTTGCAGTTAAAAAATTAAAAAAATTATTTTATATTAATGTTTGTGCCAAAATTGGTCACAAATCCCAAATATCGTGAAAGCAGCAGTGTATGAACACAGATCAGTAGTATGTGATCACAACTCACATATCTAAATAATGTAAAGGATGAAAAATGAAGAATAATAAATTTCAAACTGAAAGAAATATAAAGAGACACAAGATTTATAGTGGTTCGGCTATCTTCGGCCCATGTCCACTTCAAAAGTTAATATTTTATTGACTTTCCTTGTTGGTTACAACTGACTAAAGCAGATTACAATGATAAAATTTGAGAACAACAACAGCCTTCTGCTGCAAAAATATTTTCGGTAGAGTTTGGACGTCGGATCGCCAAAAGATCGCTTTTCTGTAGGCTTTAAGGTGCTTTTTATAGGCATAGGCTGCAAATATCTCGCCCAGATCTCAGGAGACCTCTTTTGGCACGTGAGTGGACCCACGCGATCGATCCCATGCGATTTGGACTCGATCCGTGATCGATACGAATGAATTTTGTATCGATCAAAATTTGATCCAATCGACTCAAAATTTGGCATTAACATTCTTTAGGTTATATGTAAGATCCTTTGAAAATTTGATGTCATTTGGACCTGTGGATTGCAAGATATGATCGATGCAAGTTCATGTTCATCGGTTGGTTATCGCATTCGTGTCCATCACTTCTCTCTTCGAATCGATCAGATTCGCATCGTTGACATGACTGAAGATCCAGGAAAGATCCGCCTTTCATGTCGTACTGACTGATTCCTTCGTATCGATCGATACGAACAGGATCGTGCGAATGTGGCTTCTGAATCCTTCGTATCTATATGCTATCATCCACCTGTCAACGCCTTCAGTCTTCTTCGTATCCATTAATTATGCCTCTGTTTATATCCATCAACCAACCCTCCTTCGCATCGACTAGAAGTATCCAACGTTGATTGACATGAACAGTTTCAATTCGAAGTGGTCACGTCGATCGATACGAACAATATCGATTCGAAGTATACTACTACGCTCCATCCTGATCAAAATTAAATCATTGAGTCGAAAAAATCACCATGCACCTATCTATTCCACCCAAGTCCGCAACCATCGAGTCGAAACCTATTTAATCCCTCTCCCTGATCGATACGAACGTCTTATTCGTATCCATAGGGATCGGTATGAACGTCTTTTTCATATCTAAGGGTACTGATACGAATGAGATTCCCTTAAGCACGCATCCATCGATATCTCGAACAAATGAACTCCATCCGAATTGAAATTTGAAACATAGCCTTTCCTACCCTTTCTCTTCACTTTCAAGCAATTTCACCTTGATCGAAGCTTGGCCAAAATTTGACGACATCGATCATAGCCATGTTTCCAATCGATCTCCAATCATGATATCCATCCTTTCCAGCTAATTTGTTGATATTCCGGCCTTGACCAAAAGGTGGGATAACATTTGAACCCCAAAACATGCCTTGTGGTAAGAAGATGTGTTTTGAATAGTTCCGAATCCGACATCCGAAGTCCATATTCCGTCTACAGCCATACCATCCGATCCATACGCCAACCCATTACCAAGCCATCCCATCCAAGTGCATTATTCTTGATTGCTCCGAGTCGATGTCGGATTCCAAATCCAGTAATCAAAGCCTTAGCCAATTCCATATCCATCCAAACTCGATAACCGAGTGCTAATCCATCTTTATCCAATAACTAATAATCGAATCCAGGACCTCTTCGGGTCGATATCCAAATCCTCTGCCGTTCATAGCTGATATTCGTATCCATAACCTCTTCGGGTTCTTGCCAAGTATAATCCACACTCAATGACCCGTGCCAAGCAATGACTTGGTATCCATGGTCTAGTGTCCCTAAACATTAAGTAATGCCATGGCTTAAGTCCTAAGCCAAATCCTAGTCGCTCCGGACCTTTGTCGAGCATAGTCCATACTCGATGACCTAAAGTAATAATCGATAACACATGGCCTAAGTCCTAGGCCAAATCCTGGTCCCTCCAGACCCTTTCCAAGCATAGTCCATACTCGATGACCTGATTAAGCCAATTCGTCACGTTCGGACGAAGAGACTTACCCCTTGCCAAGCATAGTACATACCCGAATACCATTTACCAAAAACTAGATAACATTCCAATCAAAAACCAATCTGAAATCCAGATCAAATCAGAAAATCGAAAATCCGCATCAGAAATCCAAACCAATATCCAAACAGGAAAACAATCATCCAAACAAAAGTCCAAATCGAAAAACAAACAAAATCAGGAGTTCAAACCAAACTCCTAAATCAAACCAGAAAAAGCAAATGTCCAAACCAAAAGAAAAAATAGATTCCACAAACCATAGCATCATGGCTTATCATCATGCAGAGCATGCCTAGTGGTCATCTCCATCCCCGTACATGAGTAAATGACTTGACCATTTGCCTGTAGTTTGCTTCTTATTTCAAACCATCAATGTCAGTTGATAACCAATCGGCCATAATCCCTAGGCCTCGCACCATGGTTGTTTGAGGTAGGTGGTGGCTGCTCCTGTTTCATCGCCGCATTCCGAGCCCCGAGTATTGTCGTAACTGGCCATTCCTTGCATGCTTCTCGATTATATCCTTTAGATGCCTCCAGCTGTTAGCATCATGTCCATCCAAATCATGAAAAAGACAGTGGCTCCCTGATGCCCTTTCATATTCCGAGGGTTCTCTCCTTGCATGCCTTTGGTAGGGAAGGCGATCCCAAGTCGCCATGAATATCCATTCTAACGTCTCGTTCAATCCAGTGTAAGTGAAATTTTTTGGCTCTCTCCACCGCTTCCTAGCTTTCCTGATTCATCATCTAACTTCCGTTTTCCTTTAACCTTATCTTTATCTGAGCTTCCATTGGATGGCCTTCCATCCTCAGTCGTGTTCACCTCCTTTAGTTTCATATCTGAACATGCATCTTCCTATCGAAAGGATCTCTTGGCTTCATGAAAGAATTCCCCGAGATCCATCGGTGGGTCCCGTATCAATGACACTTTGAAATACGAGTTATCCTTGACTCCCGACACTACGGCCATAAAAACCATTATTGGATTTGGCCGATCCACCGGAGCAACCGCTACTTGAACTGAGTTAAGAAAGCTTTGACCGATTCATCTTTCTTTTGCTTTACCGATGTTAGTATCACTACGGTTTTCGCACTTTTGATACAAACCCAAAAATGCTTTAGAAACCTGTCCACCAATTCTGTCCATGTCCTAATAGACCCCTCTTCTAGTCGTCTGAACCACATAGCAGCTATATCCAACAAGTAAAAGAGGAAACATCGCGCCATAACTTCCTCCAATTCCCCTAGCACTTCCATATTATTGTTTATCTCATCAAGTGATTAGTAGCATCAGCCTTACCATTGAATACCTCTAGAGTAGGTAGCTTAAACTCTAGTGGATTCCGAGCCATTCTGATTTCATGGTTAAACGGACTCATGTTTACTCCTTCCAGATCTCTGTTTATCAAACCTCCGCGCATAGTTCTCCTGATAATCTCGACCAATCCAGCGTTGTCTGTCAAGGGTTTTCCCTCGATTCCCCGAGGGAATTCCGGTATGTACTCTTCATCATGTACTCTTGTACTCCTGCCAGCATCCTGTTGTGTAGTGTCACCTGGAATTCCTCCATGAATTGGTCAATCGTTTCCAAGTGGCTTGCCCCTGAGTCTGGATCCATCCAAGTTTACGGTTGTGTACTGATCCGGGGTTATGCCTTATTGAGATGCTCCATTTGATTGCTTGTTGGGTCCTTCTGTTCCAACGCCGTGGATCTAAACTCCAGTAACTCCAGCTGTCCCCGCCTGTCCAAACTGTCTGAGGAGGTTCTACATCATTTCCTCCTATCTTTTTAGAAACTCTTCATGCATGGCTCCTATCATCATCTCCATCTCGTCTCTGGTGATGAAGGTTGAAGTCTTATTAGCTGCTGAACATGCTTCCTGGCTTACTTCATGCTGACTTCTCTATGATCTTTGCCTCCTCGTTGATTGCTTTGTCATGGTACTTTTAGATCTGATCCTTTTGCCTTTCAAGTCTAAACTCCAAATCTGGTATAGCGGGTGCTAGTTTTTCTTAGTCAAAGCACCAAAGTGTTTGCGCCAAAATTGGTCATAAATCCCAAATATCATGAAAGCGCCAATGTATAAACACAGATCAGTAGTATGTGATCACAACTCCCAAATCTAAATAATGTAGAGGATGAAAAATGAAGAATAAAAAATTTCAAATTGAAAGACGTAACGTCCAGCCTTTTTGTACGTTTTAAATCGACGATAAACTACACACGTCAGACTCAAACCATACAAAAGGGCGGATTGTAATTGGGGTAAATAAGAAAAGGGATAAAGAAATAAAACAAAACAGAATCTTCCAACGGAACGACAAAATATAATAATCAAATAACAGTTCATGAAGTTGTTTTACAAAACATTTTATTATACTTATACAACATATATCAGAGTTACACATACCAGAGAATAAATAAATAATGCAGCGGAACAGTATGAATGCAGTGGAATAATGTGATAGATAATAATAACACAATCTTCGTCTTCGCCCTTCAGAAATAAAGTCTTCAAATCCTGAAATGCTTAGGCTGACCCGAGCAAATTGAAAAGACAAAACACTCGAGTCAGAATTAAAAGATTTTATGTAAGTTAAATCAACGGTAAATAATATGAGTGGGATGGCGTTAGAGATGTTTACGGCATTTGACATCTCCTATCCAGTGTAAACGTGAGTGCAATAACTTAAGAGAAGTTCAGGATTTCCATCTCCTAAGGATCTGTCAAACTATTTACTATGTAGTAATACTTCGCTATTATAATAATGTCTATAATAAAATAAACTTACTTTTAAATAGCTTTAAAGAGTTACCAAATCTCCCCCTTAACAAAATAATAGTCCCGGTAGTCCAGTATCAGCGCTTCTCCAGATCGGGAGACTACCCTAAATATTCCACGGGCTACGGGAGAAAACCAAACTCGTACAAGGCGCGCTAGGGTAGGTGACACAGCACACAAGGAAATGCTATGGTAGATATACCAATTACGCACACGGGCTGGTGGTGACGCATAGCGCGCAGCTACCGCCCACCTCGAGCCACACACCCAAAAAGTCAAAAGTCAAAAGTAGCCACCAAATTAATCTCAAAGTTAGAATATAATATTGAAGAAGTGTGTCCGATAAGAGGGGCAACCCATTGGCCCGAGATCGCTTTAGCCACCTTAAGCCAACTCACGGGAGTCGGGTCCACGTTAACACCACAAAGGACGTCGCCACCATCCTACTTCATTCTGGAATCTCCACCGCGTACACGGTTGTTAAAGTGGTTTTCGAAGTTTGTAGAGAGTAGGACAACTTTCGATCCCAGTCTCTTTAACAACCAAACGTTATTATAACACCACGGTCGTTTCAAAGTAATTATACTTCAAAACCAGAATATAATATCCGTTTCAAAACTATTTAAATACGACATCATTTCCGTTTCAAAAACCAAATCAATATGATATCATTTTTATAAAAATCCAAATCAACATAATATCATTTTTATTTCAAATATATCCTTTCCCTAAAATCATAGCACTTCCAAAGTTATAACACTTCGAAATCAAAACACTTGAAATATTACATTTTCAAATCATAATACTTTGAGGCTCATAACTTTGAAGCATAACTTCCACCACTTAAATGGTTTAAAATTTTAAATTACTTTATATAATACAATATCTTCTACAATTTCACAAACCAATTCCAAACAACTCGAATTTCTACATTTTATATTTAACCAAATCCCAAATCATAAATTTTAATTCGATTCAGTTTCCAAATAAACTATTCCAAATTTTATCGATTTCAAAACAGATTTGATTCATGGAATAAACCATTTCAAATTCAATATATTCGGACTTTAAGTATTTAACAATTTCAAAACTAATTTTTGGTAGTTATATATATATATATATATATCAAATTCAATTTTCTATTATTTAGTTTCGAAATATTTACTTAATAAATCTATTACCATTTAAATAAAATCCATATTACAAGTAACTAAATGTTTCCTTCAATTTATTTATACTTGAAATATTTATTTAATTCACCGTAAACAAGATCAAGTTATAATCATATCCTTTACAGATCTCAAATTCCATAAGTTCCAAATCGGTTTCATTTAATAAATTTCTACATTTAAAATCATTATGAACTCTATATAAAATATAATTTATATAAATATTTAACCATACTACATTTTTAATAAAATCAATCTTTATTTTTAAACTTGTTTTATACCAAACAAATTAATACATAGCTAAAGATCAAGAATTTAACTATATACATAAAGCAACATTTATATAATACCTGGAATCAATATTTCTATAAAACCATATGTTTCTTTACAACACCGTAGAAATCATTTCAAAATATTATATATATATATATATATATACTGCAGTGTCTGTATATAATTTTCTATCCTATGGTCAAGTGATACAGATATTTATCATTTCAATATGTAATTTAAAATATAAATACGGTTATATATCATTTCAAACCACAATCCCGAATGTAATAAAAATCCATAACGACTTGTAGTTTATAACAGTATAAAATACAACATTCATTCATCCAATATCAATCACCAAACATTTATCACAATCATCATCCAATTCAATCAATAACATCAATATAGAACAGATAATAAATAACAGGTATTAACTGGCAGTTGACATTCAAAAATAAATTAAATAACTATTTTATCCAGAAAATTCAAATAACCGAGGTGAAGATTCAAAATATGCCAAACAGTCATAAATAAATTTCAAATCGCATCATAAACCAATTTAACAAACATAAGAAACTGTAGAAGTTATGAGTGGGTTAAAAGAATTACCTTTGTAGGAATCTGAAAGTAATAGACTTCTAATCAATAGCTCCGCTCTATGTTTCCTTTGTCTCCTTATTGATTGCTAGTTTTGTTCCATAATTTTTCTTTAATTTTGATTTATGTTTCCTCCTTATTATATTAATGTATATGTGTATGTATGTTTGTATTTTTAAAAGGTTTGAAAAAAGAACAGTTGAAAAAGAAAAGGATTAAAATAAGAAGAACTGAAAATGGAAGAGAAGATCATGAATTGAAAAGAAAGAAGAAAGTTTGAAACAGAAGAAAAATTTGAGAAGAAGAATTTTTAAAGAGGAAGGAAAAATTAAAATGAGAGATAATAAGGAGATTTGAAGAAAAAAAGAAGAAGATTAGAATGGAGGCTGGGGTTTCATTTGCATCATATCTTATTTTTAAGGTTAGAGTTAGGTTTAGGACCAAAGAGATTAGAAAAGAGAGGCTGCTATTAATTAGAAATAAATGAAATGATGTATCAGAAAATGAAGTTGGAAAATGATCGAAAAAAATAAACTAAATATGAACAAACTTGGTATTAAAATATAGTAAATATGAACAGCCTTGTTAAAAGTAGCCGGTATTAAAAATTGGTAAAAGAAATAATTAAAAGTGTGAAAAGTAGTTCATGTTTGCAAAATCGAAAAGCTTCGGACAATGTAAATGGAATGGAGTAATGGAACAAATGGAGAAATAATGAAAAGAATGCGGCAATTATTAATTAGAAAGGGAATGAATGGACCAACCTATACTGTAAACAAACTTTTAGAATTCAAATTTAAAAAACAATGGTTCACTTAATTAATTTTGTTAACTCTAAACATAACAAAATTAACATCCTTGAAAGATTTAATTAACACACAATAAATAAAAAGAAATTCTCTACACAAATTTGTGTCATAAATTAAAAGAATATACAGCATTAAGAACTTTTCATTTCTCCCTCTTTATGATTAGATTGGGAATTGAACAAACATGTTAACATTTCAATTGAATGTTACAAGGAATGCATTAACATACATTCAAAAATATGATAGCATAAACAAGGTAATATAAATAGGTTTATAATATATATATGTACATCTTTATCGCCACTTATAGTTTATATTCATAAATAAAAAGTATGAAAATAATCCACATAAGGAGGCAGTGAATGTAAGAGTAAATTAGAAAAGTGACAATGGAAAGGTAAGTTATGTTGCAATTAAGATCTAATAAAGTCTATTTGAAAAGGAAATATTCAAGTGTAAATCTATTTTGCCCCCTTTATAATCTCCTATTAACATTTAATTAAATAACGTATAAGATTTCAAACCTAAATAGTCTTTTGTTATGATCTAATTGGATTTAAAACATATGTTTAAATCTAGGTATAAACATATATGTTGTAAACTAGCATTAAATTTTGAAACATGAACTGAATTAGTTTGAAATAAATCACCCAATTTATTTCAATATATGTTTACAATTAACGTCTTCGCACTTTTTAATTAACAGATTCCAGTCACATTAATTATCATTGATTTCTAAGGTAAAAATGAACAAGACAATTCAATTCCATTTTATAGTAATTATCGTATTTACGGAAATATTGTGTACAGACCAAATGTTATTAATTTCTTATTTCTGTAATAAATTTTTCAGCTACCAATATTTCAAGTAATTAAACATATGATTTTTTTTTAGTAAAGAAACATATATTATTCTTTTTTTTGACATTTATTATTCCAGTCAATTGGAATTTATATTCATACGGTCATTTATTTTCTTCCATATTAAACTTTACAATAATTTCCAATTTAAGCTCTACAATTACGTTTCTAATTAGCCTTACCATTACAATTGATTGAAATAACATTAACAATTGTCAATTTCATTCAATCAACATCAACAATCACATTCATACGTTATTATCAACCAACAAATATTATAATTACTTACCTATCATTGATTTTATCAAATTGTAATTTATTATGTATTATTTCATCAATTAATATACTTTGAATTTATTTCCTAATTTACTATTTACAGTCAATTATAACCTTACAATTGTTTCAATTAATTGGGATTGCACTAAATTAGTTATATATTAACTTGCATTAACATTATTACCTTTCATCCCCGCTATTAATTCATAATTTTTTTCTTTTTGATTTAATTACCAAAA
This sequence comes from Allium cepa, assembly GCA_030765085.1. NCBI lineage: Eukaryota > Viridiplantae > Streptophyta > Magnoliopsida > Asparagales > Amaryllidaceae > Allium > Allium cepa. The sequence continues at coordinate 760,927,707 of CM060941.1, read as the reverse complement.
TCTTATTAAACTAACAAATTGAAACATCGTAAATTACGGTCGTTACACTCTACCCCACTCAAAACTCTTCATTCCTGAAAAGGAAAAAGGAGGAGAAGAAGGAATCAATATATCTTATTCAAAAATATTGAGTTTATTAACCAATAAATTTACACTGTACTTGTGTTATTCTTTTAAAATATATTTTACATCATTTACAGTTTTTTTATATATTTTTCTTTTCATTCATACAAGGATTATTATTTTAACTTTCATTTATCTCTTACAAAATTTTATTCCCATTCATTCATTCATTACTTAATTTCATTTGTTTACATTCATTTGTTTGTGGTATTCATGTTCCATTCAATTACTTAGCATTTCAATTTATTTACTTAAGTTTATAATCATTTATTTGTAATACTTACCTTTCTATTATGTTTAATTATAGTAACATTTCAATTATAACTTAAGTTATCACAATATATCATAAATTCTTATTTATTAAGGACTTCATTGAATACTTCATTACTTTAAGTTTTACTTGTGTAATTTCCACTACATTTTCTTATTAGACATTTCAACTTTTAAATCATTGGTAAGTTATATACATGTAAGAATGTAATTGAAATTTATCCAAGTTTATCTCGTTTCTTTAAATTAATTTAATGTTCACTACTTGTAATTTCATTTAGAGGTTTCACTTATTAGTTAAATACCATTTCACTACATTAATTAAAACTATTAATTAACAGAAACTTAAGAACTACATACCGGGTTTAATTAAATCATTTTAAAATAATAGATAGATGCATACACTTACAATTTATATATCTAATTATATTTAAAACAATTTGAAATTTATATATTTTTTATCAAAATAAATCTGTAGTAAAACTACTACAGTGGCCTTCCTACTTCGAAATTCGAAAATGAATGTCGACGATGCGCGCACTCATCACCGAAATTATTTTCCAGCGACAAAGAGGGGAGTACGTAAGTTATTTCTTTCCAAAGTTTCTTTAAAATGATTCTTTCAAATTGTATTGAAATATTTATATCAGAAAATACTTATAAACAATATTATTATATTCCAAAATCCTTTGAAAGTAATTTTCAAAATCCCGGAACTTAAATTCTAAATTTCCAATTTCATTTATTTTATTTTCTTCAAATCTTATTTCCAATCAATATTTATAAATTTCACTACCTAACAACCAATATATTACAACCAAATATAACCCTTATAAAAAATTTATTTTATATATCACCTATATTCAAAACAAATATTATGATGATCTATCCTATTAAGTGCTTAGAAATCCCTACTGATGTCATAGTGTCCCATGCACCAAACAGAATTTATACAAAACGGAACAAATTAACACAATATCAAAACCTTTTTGTAACAATAACAAATAGCTCTCCTATATATATATATACGTTCAGCGACTCATCATAGGGTATTACTACCCTATTAACAAAGAGTCAGACCCCACAAAGCTAAGGTTTATCACAAAACCAAAGCTCTGATACCACGTTGTAACATCCAGCGTTTTTGCATGTTTTAAATCGATGATAAACCACACACGTCAGACTCAAACCATACAAAAAGGGTGGATTGTTTTTGGGGTAAATAAGAAAAGGGAGAAAGAAATAAAACAAAACAGAATCTTGGAGCGGAACGACAAAATATGATAATCAAATAACAGTGCATGAAGATGTTTTACAAAACATTTGATTATACTTATACAACACATATCAGAGTTACACATACCAAATAATAAATAAATAATGCAGAGGAACAATAAGAATACAGTGGAATAATGTAATAGATGATAGTAACACAATCTTCGTCTTCATCCTCTACAAATAAAGTCTTCAAATCCTGAAATGCTCAGGCTGACCTGAGCGAAATGAAAAGACAAAACACTCGAGTAAGAACTAAAAGATCTTATGTGAGTTAAATCAACGGTAAATAATATGAGTGGGACGACGTCAGAGATTTTTACGGGATTTGACATCTCCTATCCAGTGTCAACGTGAGTGTAGTTACTTAAGAGATATCGGAATTTCCATCTCCTAAGGATCCGTCAAACTATTTACTATGTAGTAATGGTTTGCTATTATAATTATGTCTATAGTAAAATAAACTTACTTTTAAATAGCGTTAAGGAGTTAACCAATCTCCCCCTTAACACAATAATAGTCCCAGTAGTCCATCCAGTATTAGCGCATCTCCAGAACGGGAGACTATCCTAAATACTCCACGGGCTACGGGAGAAAACCAAACTCCTACAAGGCGTTAGGGTAGGTGACACGGCACGAAAGGCAATGCCATGGTAGATATACCAATTACGCATATGGGCTGGTAGTGATGCATAGCGCGCAACTACCGCTCATCTCGAGCCACACCCAAAAAAAAAATCAAAAGTAAAAAGTGGCCACCGAATCAATCTCAAAGTCAAAATATAATATCGAAGGAGTGTGTCTGATAAAAGGGGCGACCTCGCTGGCCCGAGATCGCTCCTTTTTTAGCCACCTTAAGCCAACTCACGGGAGTTGGGTCCACGTTCATACCTCAAAGGACGTCGCCACCATCCTACTTCATTCTGGAATCTACATCGCGTACACGGTTGTCAAAGCGGTTTTCGGAGTTGGCAGAGAGTATGACAACTTCCGATCCTAGTCTCTTTAAGAACCAAACGTTATTATAACACCACGGTCATTTCAAAGTAGTTATACTTCAAAACCAGAATATAATATCCGGTTCAAAACCATATAAATACGATATCATTTCGATTTCAAAAACCAAATCAATTTGATATCATTTTTATAAAAAACCAAATCAACATAATACCATTTTTATTTCAAATATATCATTTTCCCAAAATCATAGCACTTCCAAAGTTATAGTGCTTCGAACTCAAAACACTTGAAATATAACAGTTTCAAATCATAACCATTTGAGGCTCATAACTTTGAAACATAACTTCCACCACTTAAATGATTTAAAAATTTAAATTACTTTATAGAATACAATAGCTTCTTCAATTTTACAAACCAATTCCAAATAACTCGGATTTCTACATTATATATTTAACCAAAACCCAAATCATAAATTACAATTCAATTCGGTTTCCAAATAAACTATTCCAAATTTTATCGATTTCAAAATAGATTTGATCTACAGAATAAACCATTTCAAATTCAATATTTTCAAACTTTAAGTATTCAATGATTTCAAAACTAATAAATCCATTATCATTTAAATAAAACCTAGATTATAAGTAACTAAATGTTTCCTTCAATTTATTTATACTTGAAATATTTGTTTAATTCTCCTTAAACATGATCAAGTTATAACCATATCCTTTATAGATCTCAAATTCCATAAGTTCCAAATCGATTTCATTTAATAAATTTCTACATTTAATACAGTTTCAAATCAATTTCAAATCTATCTTCTCAGCCTTTAATTTTGTTAAAAATCATTATAAACGCTATGTAAAATATAATTTATGTAAATACTTAACCATATTACACTTTTAATAAAATCAATCTTTATTTTTAAACTTGTTTATACCAAACAAATTAATACATAGCTAAAAGTCAACAATTTAACTATATATATAAAGTAACATTTATATAATACCTGGAATAAATATTTCTATAAAACCATATGTTTTTTTACAAAGCCATAGAAATCATTTCAAAATATTCTATATATATAGACCACGGTGTCTGTATATAATTTTATATTCTATAGTCAAGTGATACATATATTTATCATTTCAATCCGTAATTTAAAATATAAATACGGTTATATATCATTTCAAACCATAATACCGAATGAAATAAAAATCCATAACGACTTGTATTTTATAACAGTATAAAATACAACATCCATTTATCCAATATCAATCACCAAACATTTATCACAATCATCATCCAATTCAATTAATAACATCAATATAGAACAAATAATAAATAACAGGTATTAGCTGGCAGTTAATATTCAAAAATAAATTAAATAGCTATTTTATCCAAATAAATTCAAACAACTGAGATGATGATTCAAAATATGCCAAACAGTCATAAATAAATTTCAAATCACATCATAAACCAATTTAACAAACATAAGAAATTTTAGAAGTTGTGAATGGGTTAAAACACTCATCTTTATAGGAATCTGAAAGTAATAGTCTTCTAATCATAGCTCCGCTCTATGTTCCCTTAGTCTCCTTCTTGATTGCTAGTTTTGTTCCGTAATTTTTCTTTTATTTTGATTTACTTTAATTTTCCTCCTTATTATATTAATATATGTATGTATGTATGTATTTTTAAAAGGTTTGAAAAAAAGATTTGAAAAAGAAGAGTTGAAAAAGAAAAGGATTAAAATAAGAAGAAATGAAAATGGAAGAGAAGATCAAGATTTGAAAAGAAAGAAGTAAGTTTGAAATAGAAGAAAATTTAAGAAGAAGAATATTTGAAGAGGAACGAAAAATTAAAATGAGAGATAATAAGGAGATTTGAAGGAAAAAGAAAAAGAAAAAAAAGAAGATTAGAATGGAGGCTGGGGTTTCATTTGCATCATATCTTATTTATAAGTTTAGAGTTAGGTTTAGGGCCAAAGATATTTGAAAAGAGAGGCCACTATTAACTAGAAATAAATGAAATGATGTTTCAGAAAATGAAGTTGGAAAATGAACAGAACAAAAGTAAATATGAACAAACTTGGTATTGAAATATAGTAAATATAAGCAGCATTTTTTAAAGTGGCAGGTATTAAAAATTGGTAAAAGAAAGAATTAAAAATATGAAAAATAGTTCATGTGTGCAAAATCAAAAAGCTTCGGACAATATAAATGGAATGGAGTAATGGAACAAATGGAGAAATAATGAAAAGAATGCGGCAATTATTAATTAGAAAGGGAATGAATGGACCAATCCTACACTGTAAACAAACTTTTAGAATTCAAATTTCAAAAACAATTGTTCTCTTAATTAATTTTGTTAAGCCTAAACATACCAAAATTAACATCCTTTAAAGATTTAATTAACACGCAATAAATGAAAAGAAATTCTCTACACAAATTTGTTTCATAGATTAAAAGAATATACAGCATTAAGAACTTTTCATTTCTCCCTCTTTTTGATTAGATTGGGAATTAAACAAACATGTTAGCATTTCGATTGAATGTTTTACAAGGAATGCATTAACATACATTCAAAAATATGATAGCATAAACAAGGTAATATAAACAAGTGTATAATATATATATGTACATCTTTATCTTCACTTATAGTTTACATTCATCAATAAAAAGTATGAAAATAATCCACATAAGGAGGCAGTGAATGTATGAGTAAATTAGAAAAAGTGAAGATGGAAAGGTAAGTTATGTTGTAATTAAGATCTAATAAAGTCTAATTGAAAAGGAAATAGTCAAGTGTAAATCTATTTTACCCCCTTTATCATCTCCTATTAATATTTAATTTAATAACATATGAGATTTCAAACCTAAATAGTCTTTTTTATGATCTAATTGGATCTAAAACATAAGTTTAAATTTAGGTATAAACATATATGTAGTAAACTAGCATTAAATTTTGAAACATGAACTGAAATAATTGGAAATAAATCGCCCAATTTATTTTAGTATATGTTTACAATTAACGTCTTCCCACTTTTTAATTAAAAGATTCCAGTCATATTAATTGTCATTGATTTCTAAGGTAAAACTGAATGAGACAATTCAATTCCTTTTTATGGTAATTTAACGTATTTACGGAAATATTGTATACAAATCAAATGTTATTAATTTCTTATTTTTGTAATAAATTTTTCAGCTGCCAACATTTCAAATAATTAAACATATGATTTTTTTTTTATTTAGTAAAGAAACATATATTATTCTTTTTTTGACATTTATTATTCCAATCAATTGGAATTTACATTCATATGGTCTTTATTTTCTTCCTTATTAAACTTTACAATTATTTCTAATTTAAGCTCTGCAGTTACATTCCTAATTTGCTTTACCATTACAATTGATTGAAATAACATTAACGATTTTAATGGGCTCGGTTACACACACCATAGAATTTAAGCTCTACAGTCTCGACAAATATACTTCCAACCATAGAATTAGCTTTACCATTAAATTTAAGCTCTACGGTCTCGACAAATATACTTCCAACCTCAAATATTCTAACTCCAACTATTGGTAGTCGTGTTACACACACTACTACCCTATCTGCCTTTACAACTTATGTTGGAAAACCCGAATAGGTAACCCAACAGATAAGTAGAAATATATATATATATATATATATATATAGTTATATATATAGTTATATATAAAAATTACAAGTATGCTCTCTCAAGGAAGACACCACTCTAGAGCCTAGGTATTCACTGAACCTAGCTCTGATACCAAATGAAACGACCCGCCTTATTCTCCACAATAAGACGCATCATTATTAAGAAAGAAAGGGATAGAAAAGAGAAAAGATAGAGAAGAAAGAAGAAACAACATCAGAATCTAAACAGCGGAACGAATAAATTATATTAATCACATAATATATTACATAGTATCATATACATCAGAGTTACACAGCTTATACAACACATACTAGACAGTTATAAACACCTGTCTAGTTATACAGCTTAATACACAATACAGACAAACAACTCAGAGAACACAAAGAGGAATACTATATATCTACATGCTGAAGCCTCCTGCTCTATTGCTCCTTCATAATTCGTCAAACCTAACCTGAATCCCTTGACTACTCGTAAAAATTTGAGTACCCAAGAGTTTAAGAAAAACAGAATAAACTCCGGGTCAGACATGGGTCTGGTGTGAGTAAACGGGTTAAAGTTGCTTAATTTTAAAATCCTTTGAAAATAAAGGTATCACGTAAGACACCTCACAAATAAACATGGGTAAGTTTTTACCTTACACTAACCAAAAAATTTGATAGGAAATTCTGTGATATTATAATAGGGTCTAGGGTTTCAAGTAAATAAGAAATAGCTGAAATTGTTACATGATTAAATTCCAACTACTAGCCACAAAAGTGGGTAATACAATCAAATCCGAAGGCGCTTATTGGAGTTTGGATTCCACACAATGGCAGGGCTACTGGGGTACCGTCCGTCACAGTACGTGGCCTAGATCACCGTACCGAGGATCCACCCTAAATCTCCTGCAACACAAGGCCGGAACCATCCCTTACTGGAGAGTCCTGAACAAGACAACCCCGACGGTTGTAGCTATTCAACCGCCCACACAACCGAAATAAAAGGGACTCTAGACAGGGGTTCATCTCATCCTACTTGGGCATGACCCACTTAGCCTTACCGCACCTCCCATGTTTCAGCCATTCCTGGTTGATACGGCTTGAGGCTACGATTACCTTTATAGAACACATCTATCTTAGAATGCTCATCGTCCACCTGACGATGTTCTGAAAGCATTCAATCCATACAAGTTCGTTCCGGGTTCGAACGAAACCATGGCACTATCTCGTTACACTCATTTTGGAATCACCCTCAGAGTTAACGACAATAATCCTCGCACTCTGAATCTTCATCTTCACTTGAGATTCACGACCTATCATAAATTTGGATCGATGTGGTTTTCGGATATCCAAATCTGGAAACCCGATCCCGGTCTCATCGAAATCCAAAACGTATCTTTTAGGTCCAAGTTGTTTAAAGTTAAACTATTCAATTCTATTATCTATATACGCACAGATAGATAATTCACAATATCACAATAGATAATCTACATTATCATCACAACAGATAATTCATATTATCATCATGCTTCAACCAAAGCGTCTCATATCATATATCACACATATCTTATCAGAGATATCAAACAATCAAGCCATTCAATATCAATCAGCCATCCATAAGAAATGATCTATTAATCAGACCATCTAAAATTAATTTAAAATGAATTAAATTAATTACCTCATCTCTAATTAATTTAAAACAAATTAAATTAATTTAAAATGAATTAAATTAATTACTTTCATCACAATAAATCTTGCTTACTTATTGATTAATTAATTACAAATCAATAAATTAATCATCCTCTAATTAAATACCCTTCATTAATTATCTTTAATTACATTAAGTAATTAATCCTTAATTAATTTCACAAGTTAATTATCTATAAACCATTAAGCAATTAACCTTAATTACTTTATTAATTATAATTAATTACATTAATCCTTAATTAATTAGAATTAATTAATTACCTTATAATCACTTATTATTGATTAATTAATCTTAATTAATCAATCCTTAATTATTCTCATTAATTTCATTAATTAATGATCCTTAATTAATTATTTCCCCTTAATCAACTTTAATTAATCATAAACAGTAATTACCATCCTATAATTACTTACCTTAATTAACCCTTTGATTAATTACACCAAATAATTAAATCCTTAATTACCTCACATTAAGTAATTCCCTTTATTTAATTATATCCTGTAATTATACATTAATTACTTACCTTAACTAATTACACTATTCAATCTCATTATGTATTTATACTTAATCAATCACCAAATGATTATCTTTAATTAATCAACCCATTTGATTAACCAAAATAAATCATACTTATTTGATTAGTTTCAATTCGTAATTCATCCCTTAAATACTCCTTTGAATAAGTTCATTAATCATCAATTATAGATTAATTAATCCTTAATTATTAATTAATAAACATTAATTATCAATTAATAAAACCTAATGATTAATCAATTAATCCTTAATTAATCAATTAATCAATTCTTAATTACAATTAATTAACCTTAAATAATAGTTAATTAATCCTTAATTAACTTTAAATTATAGACTAATAATTTCTTAATTATTAATTAATAAAACTTAATTATTAATTAATAATACTTAATTATAAATTAAGTACCTTTTTAATTACTAATTAATTAATTAATTCAATTACTAATTAATCAACCTTAATTACTTAATTAATTAATTTCTAATCATTAATTAATTATCTCTAATTATCTAATTAATAATTCTTAATTGTAAATTAATTAATTTCTAATTAATTAACTTATAACCCTTAATTATTAATTTTAAATAAATTAATTAATTAAAGTCAATTAATTATTCTTAAATAATTCTTAATCATTATTAGTTAAATTATTCATATCTAATTTCCTTAATTAATTTAATTACTATCAAGATATTAAAGCTCTAATTATCTTTAAGATAAAACATTATCTTACTATTAACTTAATTAAAACATTTAACTTAATAATTAACCTTTCTTAATTAAATCTTTAATTAAGTTTTAAAATACTCATTTAACTTGGTAAATTAGGGTTAGCAAAACATAACATCTTTTAAATGCTTTAACCATTAACAAGCAATAATTTTTAAACTATTTCAATTTAAATTCAAAAACTTGTGTTTGAAGTTCATTTCTACTTATTTAAAATAACTTTAAATTAAACAAATTTTAAATCTTCTTAATAAAATGTTAAAGAAAACATTTATTTTTATAAAGAATAGAATTTTAGAAAACAAGATTCATTCCCAAAATTTACAACTTTCTTTATTTAAATTTTAAACTTGTTTTATAAAACTTTTAATTTTTTTTAAATCAAACTACTTTAGTTTGAATCCGGAGAACCACTCAAGCCATCCCAAGTTTCAATTCTTTCCTTAAGTTTTCAAAAGTTTAGTATAAATTTTAAATTTTAAAAAACCTGTAACACTAAATTGTTAACAGGCTAAACAATACGAGATTACTCGAGATCCACTCCGAGCACAACACCATTCCACCCGAGCATCTCTTCGAGACTAACACTAAACCCAACCAACTGACACAACTCCTCTTGCCTGTGCACATGTACCAGTGTCGGAGTCGCTTTCAATCACCGACGAACCTTCCAGCATATCGAACATCAACGCTGCAATCCACTCCTGATCACCAAATCCCAAAACAAGGCTCGATTCATAATTCTAGCATTCCAGTTGAAAACTGGAATCAACTCCATGGCCAAAACCACATCGAAGTCGCATCTCCGACCACTAGACATCGCATCACCATGGTTACACCACCTCATATCATTTACGACGCCATCACCAAAGTTTCATTGAACTCGATCGACTAGAGGAAATACACCGATCCTATTTCCACAGTTCAACCAAATTAGGTTTAAAAACATAAATCACAACCTCAACTTCATCTCGACGATCTGGGACACTTCCAGAAATTTTTGTCCTACTCTCTGATTATACATCAACCTCCACCCAAGATCCCGATCACCATAAACCTTGTGGTCATCAGATATCACCCAAAAACCCATTTCCAGTTATTCCCAAAATTCACTATCAATACTTCATTAAAAATTGTGATTTTCTTTTTAAAATTCATATCTTCCAGTGATAATTTAGTTTATATAATTGTTTCATCCAATTTCAACATTCGATTTTAACATTGACGTTAGAATGTCACTACATTCCTTGATTTCCAAATGATTTTCAAACACAAGATACTTAAATCTATTTTAGTACTTAGGTTATAATTAAACTAATCTGTTTTGTTTGAATCCAAGTCCTAACAGTTATTTAATAAAAAGAGCTTGAAGTTTTGATTGTAACTCAAATTCTGCAGTAAGTAAACAGAGAAGATAAATGCAACCAGACATGCAAAGTTCAAAGCATAACAAACATATTGCACATTTATATCTATATAGAGGCATACTTATATACCTTTATATAAAACAGACATCACCATAGAATTCACATGCAACAGATAATTAGCTACTTAAGTTTTTAATTTAAAATGTTTACTCACCCTTTCTAAAATGCAGAGGCTTTGATTTTCTGGAAAACTTTGAATGCTTGAAAAACTGGAACATGCTGATGATGGTTCAAACTTGATTACTGGTTGCACGCTTGAACTTGTTATAGTTTTGAGCATTGATTACAGATTGTTTGATAGCTTTGCTTGATGAACCATACTTGAACCTTTGAAAATATGATGTTACAGGCTTGATAAAAGAGGATTACAGGGTTTTTGAAAAATGCTATAGGTTTAAGAAAGAGGGTTATAGGGTTTTTAAATTTGGAGTTTGCTACAGGGTTTTAAAATGTTTTGAGGAGATTTCCTTCAAACTTTGGTAATTTGATTACAAGCTTTGTTTTTGAGGAATAGATTACAGGCTTTGAGCATAAAGGTTTTCAGGTATTAAATCTTGAGAAAATCACATGATTTTGGTTTGAGTTTATTTCAAAGGAGATGAATCAGGTTTTGATTCATGCATTTCTAGATTGAAAAGTTTTGGATTGCATGAAAATTTCTGGTTTTTGGAAATGAACTCAGTTTCTTAGATTTAGAACTGAGATTAAAAAAATGAAGGGGAAGGACAAAATTTCATATAATTTAATTTCAGATTTTATTAAAATTAAAAGAAAATTCAAATAATGTGACACTTGTCTCTTACCTTGATTAGTATGTTAACACATGTACTTAAAAGGTTTATTACTTTAACACTTGTCATTATTTATATTTATTTTATTTTTAAATGATTTCAAAAGCTTTGCTTACTAAATTCCTAATTAGCAAATACATTTATAAATTTATAAATGCTTTCTAAATTTTATATAAATAAAATCTTTAAAGAAAATAGAATATAAACCAATTATGATTTAAGTAAAAATCATATATAATATTTTAAACTCATTTTTAAATGTTAATTCAAAAAGCTTTTGTATTTATTCCTATTAAATAAATACTTTTCCAAATTTCTATAAATAAATTTCCTTTAAAGAAAATCATAGAGAACAATCTTATTTTAAATAAAACATTATCCAAATATTTTAAATCCAAACCATATTATTATTTCTATTTTAAAATATATATATACTCCTTTAAATTCAATTTTTAAATCCAAATTCAAAGTCAATTTAAAATCCAGATTTAAAATCAATTCAAATAAATATAGATATCAATTTTAGACAAACGCATTATTAAATTGTCAATAATTATCCTATATTAAAATCAACTTAAATACACATATATATTTAATAACACTTATTAAATTTTTAAATAATAAGTCTATTTATAAAATAACACAAATTAAATAATTATTCTTATTTAAAATCAATCTATAACCATAATTAAAAACATCTCATTATTAATTAATTGGTTATTTATATTGGAAAATAACAATTTTATCAATTTTAAACAATTTAATTAAGAGATTATCACATTTTAAATTCCTTGAAATTCCGGGATATCACACCAAATTTTGACGACATTGGTCACAGCCTTGTTTCCAATCGATCTCCAATCCTGATATCCATCCTTTCTAGCTAATTTGTTGATATTCCGACCTTGACCAAAAGGTGGGATAGCAATTAATTATTAAATGATTTTTTATTCAATATGATGAATATTTGTATAAATACATCTTAAATATTTTATGTAAATTATTACAATTATTATTTCCATATATACATATATATATATATATATATATGATTATAGTTCATAGATGCACAATTTTGTAACGGTCCACCTTTTTGGATGGTTTAAATCGACGATAAACCACACAAGTCTAATTCAGACCATTCAAAAGGGAGGACTATTAATGGGGGTAAATAAGAAAATAAAAGAAAAGAAAGAAAACAAAACACAGAATCTTGCAGCAGAACGATAATATATAATAATCAAATAAACAGTTCATGAAGTTGTTTTATAAATATCATTTGATTACACTTTTACAATTCAAATCAGAGTTATACATACAGTAGAAATAAAAAAATAATGCAGCGGAACACATGATGTAGTGAAATAATTATAATAAATAGTAGAATCATCTCCGTCTTCATCCTCAAAAATAAAATGGTCTTCAATACACTGAAAATACTCAAGCTGACCCGAGCGTAAAGGAAAATAATACACTCGAGTCAGAACTAAAATTCTTATGCAAATTAAATCAAAATTAGATGTAATAAGGAATGTAGATAATTACATTTTTGAAGGTTTAAATTTCTAGAAAGTTATTGTTTCCATATTCAGAATACAATAGATTTCACAATAGATCCACTCTAGTAACAAATTACAGAAAATTCCCAATTAAATTTCATAGTTCAAGATTTTTGATTTATGAAATGTTCTAAAGATTCAACGTTTAATTTTATGGAAACTTCCCAATGTTTCAAAACTTAATTTGAAAACTTCCAAAAAACGTAACGAAGGTTTATTTCTCAAAATCATTTTTATGGTTCAAATAGTAAATCTAAACATACTAGTTTTTTCCTCTCATGTAAATACATGAAATTCATTGGTTTTATATCTTTATTCAGTGTTCAAATAATCAATATGAAAATTTATATGATTACAATAAACTATAGGGTGATAACAAGGGTATATCAAAGAAAATGAACAAATACATATTTAATCACAATAGCATCCATCACAACATACAATCAACATTCAAATTAATCAATTCAACAAATCAACCAATTCAATAACATATCACGGTAATTATTAGTCATCACATATTGGAATTTAGCTATTCAAATTAAATATCAATAAAAATTCCAATCCAACAACCAAAAATTTATCACTATATGACCTGGTTTAACTTGCAATAAAATTTTAGTATTTCGTGAGTGAGTTTAAACACTCATCTTCTGGATTTCCCTTTTCTAGTCGCATTTGGATCTGCTACTACTTCCGATTTGTTTCCTTGCTACCTTAATCTTTTTGTTGAATGTTTTGGAAGAGATAGAGAATTTTGTATAGATCTAGATTTGAAGAAAAAGATTTGGTAAGAAAAATGTTTGGAAAAGAAGAAGAAAATTTAAAGAAGATGAAAAATTGAAAAAGAAAACAAAGCTTTGAAAAAGAAGAAAAAGAATTGAAGAAGAAAAAAGAATAAAAATGAAGCCAAAAAAAAGAAGGAGATTTAAAGAAGAAAAAAATGAAAAAGGAAGGAGGAAGAGTGAAAAGAAATGAGATGGAAATTTTATTTGGAAAAATGAAGCTGTAGAAGATGAGATTTAAAAATGAAATGAGGCTACAGGAATGAAGATAGAAACAAATGAAAAGTTAATGTAACAACCCACGGTTTTGTGATTACCTGTTAATAAATTAAAATGCGATTTTAATTAAATTACGATTAATAGTAATAATTTGGAGTGACAAATTGATTTATAAATTGTTTATTTGAATAAACAATGAATATGAGCAAAAATCTATTTTTGGTGTTTATGGAAATTTTGTTTGAAAAAAATTATAAATTGTTGTTCATAAAATTTTAATCGTTTAAAATGTAGAAAATATTCTAATTTATAGTGTAACATAATTTATTTTATGATATATTCATTTTATAAAATTGTATGTACAAATTTGGTAGAGTAAAGTATTTTAAAACATAGAAAAATGGTTGAGAAAACCAGAAAAATTGGCAAAGTGTTTAACATTGCTTATTGGGTTGGATATTGGGTCCAAACCCATTATCTCATTATGAAATTAGCCTGGTGAATGAACTGTACGTTCATTCTTTATATCCCCTAATTCTCTTCTTCTAGTCTAGAAAGCTCTAAAACCAAATAATGGTTTCTTCCCCAAATCCAAATCTAAGCACCAAATTAATATAAAAAAATCAAGGAGAAATTGGTAGCAAATCAAACTCTACTTGTTTCTAGCTTCAGTCCAAGACTAAAGTTTCAATCTTTGCTTGGTAAATCTGAAAATTTGCTGCAAATAAATCTTAAGGTAAGTTATAAACTCACACTTCTAACTTAAACAACATAGCATGTCAATTATATGTTGGTTCTTTGTTAGTTGCTGAAACAAATTTTCTACGATTGAACTTGAAATGAATCTGACCATATCTCCATCATTTCTTACCCAAATTAGATGATTTTTAATGTTATGGAAAGTTCATACTTTGTACTAAAAGTTTCATGTTTTGAGTTTTATAAAATTTTGGAGTTAAATTGGTCAAAAATGTACTTCTTTGTTGCTGTCCCGAGAGCAAAACGACAGGGACAATGAATTTTGATCTAAGAATTGTTTGAATCATAACTTTTTCATCCCTTATTAGAATTCAATGATTTTTGATGTCCTGCAAATCTTAGGAAATTATCTACAACCTTTATTTTAACCACTTTACGAAATTCTGATGTTTAAAAGGATGAAATTGGGTTTGAAACAGTGGGTATATTTCAGGCTGTATTTTCTAAGTTGAAACCAGAAATTAAATTTGCCATAACTCTTTATTTACTTATCATAATTCAATGGTTTTTTATGTTCTGGAAAGCTTAGGATATCGTCTATAACATTCATGTTTCGTGCTTTCTCAAATTTTGGATTGAAAAAGGGGCGAACTGGCTAAACAAGCCGCTGGCCTTTGTTTTTCTTGTGTATTTATTTCCTGGCATGAGTCCGAATTTGAGACGTCGCAGTTTCTTCGTCTCTTATCGGAACTCCGCGATTCTTTACGCAATTTAAAGTAAAAATGTTGATCTTTATTTTTACAAATTTTCAGGTCATTCCGACGATGTTAACTTGTATGTATCTTCTATTGAACTTACACTCACTGCTTGATTTTATCGGAATTTTATAAGTTTAAACGTCCGATATTTTTCTGTATTTCCTAATGATTCTTTCTGGATTTCGTATAAGGGTTTTATAAATGATTTTTGAAATTTTTTCATGTAAATTAGTTTTTGGGAATGGTTATTATATATTATTTTCAATTATAAATTTTTTGTATTTCTATAATAAGATAGATTGGAAAAGCAGTTTATAAAGTGATTTTAAATTATTTTAAAGCTCGTTTTCTCCAACTTGTAATTTCTATAAAAAATATACATTTTTACACTTCGGGAGAAAAGGGAGAAGATTAAATAATTAAATAAAATGCATGTTATGGACATGTACGTTTATCTTTTCAGTTAATTCCTAATATGTTCTTTTGATCATTTTGACATTCGGGTCTGGTTTATCGATGAGATAAGGTAAACTTCGTACTGCTTTGAGTGTGGAATTGACTAACGGTTAGTAAACCCTTTAGTGCAAACGTGTGGGATGGGACACACGTTAACACTTTGCGGGTTTCTATATAAGGGGTTTGTGACACATATTGCCAGTTAGTGGTGTCCAGTACAGAGCCTCTGGACCTTCGCCGCTACGGTTTGTTGCCCTGTAGTATCACTTTTGGAATTGGTCCTTCGCAACCACTTGAGAGATACTCGGGTTTGTGCCTTTAGGTTTGTTGCCTTAGAGTATCGCCTTCTAGAATTGGTCCTTCGTCACCACTTGAGGCATACTTGGGTTTGTGGCCTATAGTATCGCTTTTGGAGTTGGTCCTTCGTCACCGCTTGAGAGATACTTGGGCATGTGGATCCTTGTTTATAAAGTACTGAGCATGTGCATCTTTTATTTCACTGATATTTATATTTCCCTAGAGTATCGCCTTTTGGAGTCGATACTTTGAACCGCTCGATACATAGCGATTACCTTATGGAAACTTATGATGCCTTCATTGGCATTTGTGTTTGCTGTTTTAGCTTGATTTGGGATATTTATATCCTTTGTATATTTTGAGTTGCCGATGATATGATACTTGTTATTTGAGTTTATTGGATCTTGAGTTATCTCTTTTAGAAATTTTATTGTTACTATGAGATGTATTCTCTTTTATGATATCCATATAGACTCTCTTTGTTTACTTCTCATTTGAGAAGCATTGTTATCTTGTCTGTACTCATATCATCATCTTGTCTCACTCTAACTACTTTGTTTTAGTTAGACCGACCCGTGTATTTTATACTCTGGTTAGACCGAGTTGTTTCAGGTTAGGTGCTCTTGGACTTTGATTATTTTGCTTCCGCATGTACTTATCTCTTAGCTTCTTTTTTTATTTTTTTTGTGTAGTCCTTTTTGTTGGCACTCTGATGTATATTCTTTTGACCTATGTTTGGGTTATGATCGTTATACCACTTTGATGTATCATTTTGCATTGTATCAGTGATTGTATCTATACTTATACATATGTATGCATTTCTGCTATTCTGTAATGTTATTTACATTTGAGTTGTTATATTTTGTTATGATATATCCATTAGCTATTATAGTTTTGTACTAAATATTTATTGGATATGTCGATCGACTTGAGAAGAAAAAAATAGATAGCACTTATCGACGTATTCAGTAGATAGTTAAGACAAGACTATAGATGGTCGCTTCTATCGAGCTCTATTCTCCGCATTAGCAGACGGTATTACCTTGTAATACTCTTTGTTAATATGGGTCTTAGAGTGGGGTGTCACAAATTGGTGTTAGAGCTGAGCTCGGAACAAAATATGATAAACACAGAACGGAGACACATGTTACAGTACATCCAAGTATAATACAAGTGATAACATAGTTTCCCACTAACGTATTCCTCAATTGTGCCTTTAATATTCTCTTAGAATGGATAGTAAGTTTGAAAACATTATATAGGTTTTAAATATAACTATTTCTAAAATAGTAGAAATTAGACCTCAGATGGCGTAGATTTAAATTATGTGTTTTGATCCTTAGTGATTTGAGTTGCGCAGCGGAAATGGTGTGACCATTTTCGCCGGGCACATTTTATGCTTTGTTTTTAATAAATGCTTGTTTGGTTGATAATTGCATGAATTTTTGTTAGCATAGTAATTGTTTAAATAATATTAAGTAGGCGATATAGTTGAGAATTAGAAACCTACTTAATGCAAATGATAAGAACTTGCAGTGTCTTCAAGTTGTAGCTACCACAAGAATTATTAGAAAGATTAAATTTTGAAAATGAAATTAAATTCATTAATGGTATTTAACCAAATGTTAAAATGAAATAAAATTTTAATTTTTAAGAATTTCATGGATGCATTGTAAAGGAGTAAAATTACTAAAAGAATTTTTGGGAAAGAAAGCATCAATGTGAATGGAAAATATTTCTAAGAAGAGATATACTTATATATATAACTTGGTTGTTTTATGAATTGATTGTATGGTAGTATAATTAGGAAATGTTTTACGTTTTGAAAATAAACATTGTTACAACCAAGTTTAAGATTCCTTAAGAAATCAAAATCGGTTTTATAATTTCTTGTGTTAATTGGCTAATAAGTATTTTAAGAGTTCTGGTCGATGCGTCTGATCAGTGTTATCGATAGGGATTCCTAAACACTTACGGGGAGACGTGATACATGCTTTTGAAATGGCAATAAATAATATTTACTGTTATGGATGTTGAATGCAAAAATATATAGATATTGCAAATATTTCGAAAATTCTAAATTGCCATTTGAGATAAGTATTTTATATATACTTAAGGACTTATGAAAATTGTGTGACATAGAGAGCAATGGCGAGGCAATGTTGATCTTGGTCAACTTTACAGTCCTTGATAGTGTCATTCACTATAAATGTAATAGTTAGATGTTATCATTTTATAAATTGATAATTGGAAAATTTGAATATGGTTTAATTTAAATAAATTGTATTCATTATTAGTTATATTACATGTTTGTGAAAGTTTACATATATGGAAAATTCAAAATGCTTAAGTAAGCTTTTGGGTAAAGTATTTTTGGAAAATATTACCTTTTGTTAATTTATTTATATGGAAATAATTTTAATTGAGGAAATACCTTAATTGGATGAAATTATCATGTGATAATGATTAATAAAACAAAGTATTCAAACTATGAAAATGAATTGTTTAGAAAACTAAAAAATTGATTGGAATGAGGTTTAGTAAAAAGTAAAAGGAGAGTTATGAAGATTAGTTTAAACATTTAATCATTTGATTAATAACAAGTGAAAGAAAAGTATGCCTTTGGGAAAATATAAGAAAATGCTAATTTGGTGCTTTTGAATTAGCATGAAATTTAATAAGGAGCAAAACCATTAGAGTACGTTTGGTTATGAATTAAACAGTGTTAAAAACTTTTTAATTATGTATTTGTGAGGCTCAATTGAATACTAGTTTGAATTAAGTATCAACCTTGGATAGTGCTGTGACGCCCCCTCTGAGACCCATATTAAAAAAGAGTATTAGGTGGTAATACCATCTGCTAATGTGGAGAATAGAGCTGGATAGGAGGGACCATCTATAGCTTTGTTTTAACTATCTACTGAATACGTCGATAAGTGCTATCTATTTTTTTCTTCTCAAGTAGTTCGACATATCCAATAAATATTTAATACAAAACTATAATTGCTAACGGATTTATCAAAACAAAACATAACAACTCAAATGTAAATAACATTATAGTATAACAGAAATGCATACATATGCGTAAGTACAGATAAAATCACTAGTACAATCTAAAACGATACATCAAAGTGGTATGAGGACCACAATCCAAACATGGGTCAAAAGAATATACATCAGAGTGCCAACAAAAAGGACTACACAAAAAAATATAACAAAAAGGGCTAGCAGAATAGTCCATGTAGAAGCAGAATGGGTTAAGTCCAAATGTACCTAACCTGAAACACCTTGGTCTGACCCGAGTATAAAATACACGGGTCAGTTTAGCTAAACGAATCAATAAAAGGCGATAGTAGAATAATAGAGCATAAGAGCATAGTGATATTCTTCTTAAACAAGAAGAAAGCTAACCGTAGACATATAGAGGATATGTGTAATGACCCAACTTCCATACTCCAGGAAGTCGCATCGTTAGGAAGAAAGAAAGGGATAGAAGAAGAAAAGAAAGAGAAGAAAGAAAACCAATACATCAGAATCTCACAGCGGAACGATTTAAATATAATATAAAACATATACATAGTATCATATACATCAGAGTACACAACTAAACATCTCAAATTAGACAGTTATAACATTTCTGTCTAAACAATACAAGACATCATACAGAATATCACACAACGGAAACTCTAACCATATATCTACACGCTGAAGCCTCCTGCTCCAAAGCACCTCCAGAATTCGTCAAGAGATAACCTGAATCACTTGACTACTCATATATATAATATGAGTACCCAAGAGTTTAATAAAACAGAAAATAAACACTCGGGTCAGACAGGGGTCTGGTGTGAGTAAACGGTTTAAGATTGCTTAAGAAAATCCTTTGGAAAGAAAGGTATCACGTAAGACTTCCCACACATAAACATGGAAAAGTTTTTACCTTACGCTAACCAAAACATTTGATAGGAAATCTAGTGATATTATAATAGTGTCTAGGGTTTTCAAGTAAATATGAAATAGCCGAAATTGTTACATTTATTAAATTCCAGCTACATAGGTATACAAACAAAACCGTAGGGCCTCGTAGGGAAAATTGGGTTTCCATCAATGGTAGGGCTACTGGGGTACCACCCGTCACAGTACGTGGCCTAGATCACCGTACCCCTAACTCCCCTGCAACACAAGGTCGGGACTATTCCTTACTGAACAGTCCCGAACAAGACCACCCCGGCAGTTGTCATGATCAACCGCCCCACACAGCCGAAATAAAAGGGACTTCTAGACAGGGGTCAATCTTGCTCTCCAGTGGGAGCTACGCACGAAGCCTTGCTGCAGCTCCCCTGTTTTAGCCATTCCCGATTGATGAGGCTTGAGGCCGCGATTACCTTTATAGGACATATCACTTAGAATGCTCATCGTCCGCCTGACGATGTGCTGAGAGCATTCAATCCATACAAGTTTGTTCCGGGTTCGAACGAAACCGAAGGCACTATCTCGTTGCACTCATTTTGGAATCACCCTCAGAGTCAACGACCATAGCCTTTGCACTCTGAATCACCATCTCGAACCTATAAGCACTATTCCGTCAAACTCATTACGGAATCACCCACAGAGTTATACTAACGTATAGCCCTTACACCTCGAGTCTTCACTTGCTCCACTTGGAATAACGACCTAACGTTTAATTGGAATCGATGTGGTTTCCGGATATCCAAATATGGAAACCCGATCCCGGTCTCATCGAAACCAATCGCCATTTTAGTGTCCAAGTTATACTTAAGGGTTTAAACAATTAACTTATTCAGGATGACATAAACAGATAGATGAATCACATTATCACAACAGATAATTCATATCAAACATTCGTCTCACAAAGCAGCATATCACATATCCCATAGACATCCAAATCATCCAGTATCAATCATTCAATAGATTCAACCAATTCAGATATACCACAACAATCATACACCAATAGGCATTATTAATTCCTTTGTAATTAATTTAATCATCTTAAATCAAATTAATTACTTGAGAATTAAGCAACTAACCCTGCTTAAACAATCATTAATTAATTACAATTAATTAATTAATCACTTTTAAATCACCTTCACAATCCAATCAGTTAATCTTCAATTTCAGATTAATTATTTTTCAATCATACTCTTAATTAATTACCTAGATTAATTATTCTTTAATTACACTACGTAATTAACCCTTAAATTATTTACACAGATTAATTATCTTAAATCATTAATCTTAATTAATTCTAATTAATTAATTAACAATAATTAATTACAAAAATCTTTAATTAATTACATTAATTAATTATTACTTCTTCCTCACTTCATTGATTAATTATCTTATAATTAATCACATTTATTAATAAATTAATTGAACAATTAATTATTTGTTAATTTCATTAATGAACTCTAATTACTTTATTAATCAATTATTACATTTATTAATTAGTTATGAAATTAATTACAATTATTAATCAAAACCTGATTAAATCAAAGTCAGTAATTAACTTCCTTAATTACTACATCCATTAAACAATACCTTGATTAATTTCATTAATCAACTCTTTAATTACACCGAGTAATTATCCTTAATTACTTCCCCTAAGTAATTTACCCTTTAATTACTATTTATTAAGGAATTTCCTTAATTAGTTACACTTAGTAATTATTTATTAATTACTTCACTAAGTAATTACACATTTTTAATTACACTAAGTAATTTTACTTAATCCCGTCATTAAGTAATTCTTTTAATTAATTAAACTTAATTAATTAACTAAAAATTAACCATAATAACTTAATTAATTACACTGAGTAATTAACTTTAATTACTTCATTAAAAAGGTATGCTTAAATAATTCTTCTTAATTATTAAGTAATTAACTTCCTAATTACTTATTAACTAATTAGTTCTAAATTAATTAGCCTTGAATAATTAATTTTTAATTAAGTAATTAATTTCACTTAATTAATTACACAAACAAATTTACCTTAATTCACTTATATTAACTAATTTAAGTTAATTAAGTAATACTATGATTACATTTTAAATCAAAAACTTGATTAAAAGAAACCACTCTTTTCATTAACTTTTATTAATCAATTTAAAAATTAAAATTTTAAATTCAAAACTTTTAATTTATTTATACTAAATCATAAACATTATTAATATACCCTACCTTAATCACCTTTAAATTATTTCCAACACAATTTCATTTGAAACAGTATTATATTATTAAACAAACAAAATTGAAACCAAACTACTTTTTAAACAAAAGTTTAAATTATAAAAATCCAAGCTTTAAACTTAAAATTCCTTCTAAAGTCAAACATTCATTAATAAAACTAATTTTGTTTAAACATCAATTTGCTTTCAAATTGAAACTTAATTTTATAAAACACAAACCCGGTTAATATTAAACTTTTAAACAAACAAACTATTTTTAAACAAATCTAACTTAACTTGTTACAACACAAAGTTTAAATTAAAACATTTCTAACATATTTAAAACTGTTTCAAACTTTGTTCAAAAAATTTGGTTTGCTTTGAATTTCTAAAACACAGTTTGCAGTAAAAAAAACAAACAGGAACAAGTCCTAGAACAAACTACTCGGGTCCAAAACACACGCGACCAACCCCTTCTACAACTTCAAGTTGCACTCGATATAAACCCGAGACAACCCTCGAGCAACCAGCGAAAACCCATGCCCCAAAACATTATCTTCCCTAAACCAAAACAGCTGACACCCCATTGATCTCGTGCACGTGCACATAGGCTCTGGTCGGCGGCGATCAACGCCGATGCTTTCCACAAGTCACCCTTAATCCCCTCTGACCATCTCGTCCCCAGAATTGATGAAAGCACCACGGATTCAAAAAAAAGGCTACTGCGACCAACGTCCTGAAACAACTCACCCCAAAAACTCGCCGTCATCGGCGAACCCCAACACCGGAACGCCTACAAGTCCACCCACGCATGCGCCACGCTCCTCTCAGGCCATATCCCCACTCGCGATCCTCCACAACCCAACTATGATGTCGCAAATTCCACTATTCTTACCCTAGCCGAAAACAGTCCTTAAACCCTACAAAACCCATCCACGGCCACCACACTCGCCATAAAAATCATCCTCTATTTTTCCCCCATCACTTACCACCGTGCCCTCCTCCATTCCAAATCTCGCCGTCCAACTCCACTTCTATCAACCAAAATCGATCAAATACCCAAATCCCTAAAACCCTTAATTTCACTTTGAATACTCAGTTAAAAATTACAAATTTTACATTAAAAATCATAATTTGATATTACAAATCAGATTATCTAAGTGAAATCAAAATTCATCTAGCATGAGTTTTACCCAATTTTGAAAGTCTACTGTATTTCCATAATTTACTCAATAATGTTCAAATATACTTACTTGTAACAAATTTTAAAAACAAGAAAATCATGTTATTAACATCTCTACTCTAGAAACCCAGGTTTAATTTTGATTATATAGAAAGATTTGAGTCATTTTAGTTGATCTTGATATAGAGTTTACAAGGAACACAAAATTATTCATATACAGGTATATGTGCTCAAGTTGTACAGCTCAAACCAAATTTAAGATGGAAATTCTAAGCAACAACATGATTTAACCCCATCGGATTCAACATGCAAACATAGATACACATTTAACATTTCACAGATCATCAAATGAAGGATTAAAACTGTTTTTATAAAGAGAAATTTACTCACTGTTTTGAAGCAGAGAACACTCTGATCACTGCATTTGATTTTCAGGAATATGCATTACTGCATTTTCATTACTGGATTTTAAATTTGCCTTTGCATGTTTTCCAATTGAGCTTGCAGCCATGTTTTGTCCAAGATGTTGTTGATTCCCAAATTCAGTTGCATGTTCTCAGATTGAAGTTGTATAGCTTCAGATCTTCTTACAATTTGAATTAGCTTTTGATTATAGTTTGAATTTTGTTACTGATTTCAGTTTTTGAAGTTTGCATTTGGGTTTTTGTTTGAAGAGAATTTACAAAAGACCTTAGCTGAAGAAATAAAAACTGATCCTTTACTTTCTAAACTTTAATTAAAACAATACTCTTTTTTTTTTAAATTAAAGTCTTGCCACTTGTTACAAGAATAAACTATTTATTCACAAATGTCAAACTCTTTTATTATTTTGTAGACAAGTGTATTTCATTATATTATGATGCCATGTGTTTTTAGATTACATTAATTACTTTTTATTACTAATGAACTAAACCTTAATTAAATACTATCCTAAACACTTATGTTTAATATAACTATGAAATGTCTTTATATCTTCATGTTTAATTTATAATTATTTACAAATCCATTTTCTAAAGACAAGTTTAAAAGAAAGAAAATAAACATTATTCAAATTTTATTTTAAAAGTTTTATCATAAATTTCTATAGCTAACATTGATATTATATTAAGAATCTAAATTTGTTTTCAAAAATCAATTTATAGAAAACAAATTAAATCTTTATAATAATATACTATATTTCAAACCATTATTCATTTAATAAAAATAGATTTTTCCTTTAAGTGTTTTATAAGTAAACATTAATTTTAAATTGCTTTTGAAAAATATTTTTATTAAACCAAATCAAACTTTCCAAATTACTATAAAAACTTACGTATATTAAAATTTTGAAAACATATTTTCTATTTAAGTTTAATTCATCATTTTCTATTTACAATAAATATCGAAATATAAATATCCATTATAAATAGAACATCTTAAATATTAGCTTCAGAAATTATTTGAATTTTAAAACAAAACATCAAATCACAATATATAGACATATATATTATAATTTGAAAATATTTTTTTATTAAATTTAAATTGAACCAATTTCCTATTACAATGTATACATATATACATTACAAATGGAATATTTTTATTAACTTAAAAAGATTAATTATTGTTAATTACGCACATATATTACTATTATAATTTGAAAAGAATAAACATTCAAATTAAATTATCATTGAATTTCGAAAAGATAACATTTGTTAAATTAGATTAATTATTAGTTTTGAATATATAATATTTGGTTAATAAAGATTTTAGATCAACATAATCATATTGTAAAATTAATTATAAATGGAAATTATTAAATAAGTATTGCTCAAAATTCCGGGACATCACATTCCTCTCCCCTTAAAAGAATTTCGTCCCCGAAATTAAAAGCAAGGATAATAATTTCATACACATTTTAAATTTAAAATAGCAACATATGCTATCAATCAAATACTAGAAACCATAACATCCAATTCAAACAATCAATTCTATCTATCCAAACAAAATTCTGAACATAATTTCCTTGAGTTTCCCAGTACAAACACCGGGTTACTCGCCCTACAAAATCTAATCTAGTTGCCCTACTCAGATCTAGAACTCCTATATATCCATATCTACAATCTAAACAGGATACCGGACCACAGACAAGTCCGATCAACCTTCAAATCTCCATGATCTGCTGGTACTAAATTAGTGATATATCAAACACTCATCCTTAAAAGAATATTCAAAGATTCCCAAGAACTCTTGAGCTAGCTTTCATCTTACCCAATCTCAAAGCTCTTATGATCGGAGAAAACTTATCCAAAAATTAAATCTCCAACTTCGAATTTCGAATCTCTTTGTCTCTTGTCCACAACCTCTGCTAGTCTTGGACTGCCCTCAACCATCCTAATCAACCAACTTCACAGATGCTTCTCAAATCAAAACTGAATCAAGAATGATATGACTTCACGATTCTACTCAACAAGATGATTTTCCCAAAATCTATCGAAATCCAAATACCAATCTACCATACAAGCACCATGAACTTCAAACTTGCTTCTCCTATTCGGAAAACAGAACAGATGTTCCTGACATCCAAGCCTTCAGATCCCGAAAGATTTTCCTGAAGAAAACATTAAATCCAAGAAAACACAAATCTTTCGATGAATCCGAGATTGCTTCTATTCTGGAATAGCTGCCATCATGCTTCCGCTGCACAACTCTGATCCGAAGAAGATGAGAATGCTTCTGATGAATACAAGCACAAATTTGATCAACTCATCCAGAAACATTGTCAATCAAATCCCATAAAAGCTTAATGACCTATCTGACTTGGTCACAAATACTACAACAGAAATCCATTCAGAAAACTAGATCCAGTCAATCCTGATTGCTCATAAAAATCCTCTGGCCCGCAGTCTTCTCTCAACTAGGCCAAACCACCAGAAAATCCAAGAACCAAATCAAAACAGAACTCCATCTCTCGGTGCGGACAAATTCCTTTGACTTCCTCGAAGATATACAGAAAGTCTCATACCACTCGATAGCTCCATCATCTTCAGAGATGTCTCCAACTAAACCAAAGATTACCAAAAGAACTTCCGAACCATCGCAAGTCACTTTTGCGATAACATTACCCAATTCAGATTCCAAAGAAAACCATCCTTTCTTAAATAACAGAACAGCTTAAGCCCTTCAAAAGAGGAAACTGATGGTCCACCTCCACCACAAACACCTTACCTAGCTGAGCTTCCAAAGAAGAAAACAAGCCTTCACCATTTGCCCGATCTACTGACAGAAGAATCTCAAAGACTTCTGAACCATCGAAGAAACGGACCACATAACTGCTTTTGAACTCCACCTCTAGGATATCGCTAAGCCAAGAGATCTTCCTGACAGCACATTCAACCTCTGAGCTGCCACTGCTACCAAAGACTTCCCATCCAAAAGCTCCTTGAATCCCAAACTAAATCAACCAACTCCACAAAAAGAGTCTTCAAGATAGACAGATATCTCTCAAGAAACTCGAACTTCAGACCAAGCAAAAAACACCTAGCTGAACTGAGTCTCCCACTCCAATACAGATAAGACTCCTTCTTATGGTTGCCAAATACCATTATTTGCTTCAGTCTTCCAACTGATCCCAAACTCTAGAGAATCCGCTCGCACGAGCGCAATCCAAACTTATACTCCAAAGATAAACTCCGAACCTTTAAAAGATTTCCTTCAGAGATGATGAAGTCTTTAAACCAAGAAAAACTTACTCGAGACGGTATTAGGTCTACAGTCTCGACAAATACACTTCCAACCTCATCCATCAAACTCTAACCAATGGTAGTCGTGTTACACACACTTCTACCTCTTCTACCTTTATAACTTATATTGGAAAAACCTGAACGGGTAATCCAACAAATAGGTAGAACTAATTATATATATATATATACATATATATATTAAAAATACAAATACGCTCGCTCAAGATAGATACCACTGCAGAGCCTAGGTACTCGCTCAACCTAGCGCTCTGATACCAACTCTAACGACCCAACTTCCATACTCCAGGAAGTCGCATCGCTAGGAAGAAAGAAAGGGATAGAAGAAGAAAAGAAAGAGAAGAAAGAAAAACAACACATCAGAATCTCACAGCGGAACGATTTAAATATAATATAAAACATATACATAGTATCATATACATCAGAGTACACAACTAAACATCTCAAATTAGACAGTTATAACATTTCTGTCTAATACAATACAAGACATCATACAGAATATCACACAGCGGAAACTCTAACCATATATCTACACGTTGAAGCCTCCTGCTCCAAAGTACCTCCAGAATTCGTCAAGAGATAACCTGAATCACTTGACTACTCATATATATAATATGGGTACCCAAGAGTTTAGTAAAACAGAAAATAAACACTCGGGTCAGACAAGGGTCTGGTGTGAGTAAACGGTTTAAGATTGCTTAACTTTAGAAAATCCTTTGGAAAGAAAGGTATCACGTAAGACTTCCCACACATAAACATGGAAAAGTTTTTACCTTACGCTAACCAAAACATTTGATAGGAAATCTAGTGATATTATAATAGTGTCTAGGGTTTTCATGAAAATATGAAATAGCCGAAATTGTTACATTTATTAAATTCCAGCTACATAGGTATACAAACAAAACCGTAGGGCCTCGTAGGGAAAATTGGGTTTCCATCAATGGCAGGGCTACTGGGGTACCGCCCGTCACAGTACGTGGCCTAGATCACCGTACGGAGGAGCCACCCTAACTCCCCTGCAACACAAGGCCGGGACTATTCCTTACTGAACAGTCCCGAACAAGACCACCCCGGCAGTTGTCATGATCAACCGCCCCACACAGCCGAAATAAATGGGACTTCTAGACAGGGGTCAATCTTGCTCTCCAGTGGGAGCTACCCACGAAGCCTTGCTGCACCTCCCCTGTTTTAGCCATTCCCGGTTGATGAGGTTTGAGGCTGCGATTACCTTTATAGGACATATCACTTAGAATGCTCATCGTCCGCTTGACGATGTGCTGAAAGCATTCAATCCATACAAGTTCGTTCCGGGTTCGAATGAAGCCGAAGGCACTACCTCGTTGCACTCATTTTGGAATCACCCTCAGAGTCAACGACCATAGCCTTTGCACTCTGAATCACCATCTCGAACCTATAAGCACTATTCCATCAAACTCATTATGGAATCACCCACAGAGTTATACTGACGTATAGCCCTTACACCTCGAGTCTTCACTTGCTCCACTTGGAATAACGACCTAACGTTTAATTGGAATCGATGTGGTTTCCGGATATCCAAATATGGAAACCCGATCCCGGTCTCATCAAAACCAATCGCCATTTTAGTGTGCAAGTTATACGTAAGGGTTTAAACAATTAACTTATTCAGGATGACATAAACAGATAGATGAATCACATTATCACAACAGATAATTCATATCAAACATTCATCTCACAAAGCAGCATATCACATATCCAATAGACATCCAAATCATCCAGTATCAATCATTCAATAGATTCAACCAATTCAGATATACCACAACAATCATACACCAATAGGCATTATTAATTCCTTTGTAATTAATTTAATCATCTTAAATCAAATTAATTACTTGAGAATTAAGTAACTAACCCTGCTTAAACAATCATTAATTAATTACAATTAATTAATTAATCACTTTTAAATCACCTTCATAATCCAATCAATTAATCTTCAATTTCAGATTAATTATCTTTCAATCATACTCTTAATTAATCACCTAGATTAATTATTCTTTAATTACACTACGTAATTAACCCTTAAATTATTTACCCAGATTAATCATCTTAAATCATTAATCTTAATTAATTCTAATTAATTAATTAACAATAATTAATTACAAAAATCTTTAATTAATTACATTAATTAATTATTACTTCTTCCTCACTTCATTTATTAATTATCTTATAATTAATCACATTTATTAATAAATTAATTAAACAATTAATTATTCATTAATTTCATTAATGAACTCTAATTACTTTATTAATCAATTATTACATTTATTATTTAGTTATGTAATTAATTACAATTATTAATCAAAACCTGATTAAATCAAAGTCAGTAATTAACTTCCTTAATTACTGCATCCATTAAAAAATACCTTGATTAATTTCATTAATCAACTCTTTAATTACACCGAGTAATTATCCTTAATTACTTCCCTTAAGTAATTTACCCTTTAATTACTATTCATTAAGGAATTTCCTTAATTAGTTACACTTAGTAATTATTTATTAATTACTTCACTAAGTAATTACACATTTTTAATTACACTAAGTAATTTTACTTAATCCCATCATTAAGTAATTCTTTTAATTAATTAAACTTAATTAATTAACTAAAAATTAACCATAATAACTTAATTAATTACACTGAGTAATTAACTTTAATTACTTCATTAAGAAAGTATGCTTAAATAATTCTTCTTAATTATTAAGTAATTAACTTCTTAATTACTTATTAACTAATTATTTCTAAATTAATTAGCCTTGATTAATTAATTTTTAATTAAGTAATTAATTTCACTTAATTAATTACACAAACAAATTTACCTTAATTTAATCACTTATATTAACTAATTTAAGTTAATTAAGTAATACTTTGATTACCTTTTAAATCAAAAACTTGATTAAAAGAAACCACTCTTTTCATTAACTTTTATTAATCAATTTAAAAATTAAAATTTTAAATTCAAAACTTTTAATTTATTTATACTAAATCATAAACATTATTAATATACCCTACCTTAATCACCTTTAAATTATTTCCAACACAATTTTATTTGAAACATTATTATATTATTAAACAAACAAAATTGAAACCAAACTACTTTTTAAACAAAAGTTTAAATTATAAAAATCCAAGCTTTAAAACTAAAATTCCTTCTAAAGTCAAACATTCATTAATAAAACTAATTTGGTTTGAACATCAATTTGCTTTCAAATTGAAACTTCATTTTATAAAATACAAACCCGGTTAATATTAAACTTTTAAAGAAACAAACTATTTTTAAACAAATCTAACTTAACTTGTTACAACACAAAGTTTAAATTAAAACATTTCTAACATATTTAAAACTGTTTCAAACTTTGTTCAAAAAATTTGGTTTGCTTTGAATTTCTAAAGCACAGTTTGCAGTAAAAAAAACAAACAGGAACAAGTCCTGGAACGAACTACTCGGGTCCAAAACACACACGACCAACCCCTTCTACAACTTCGAGTTTCACTCGATATAAACCCGAGACAACCCTCGAGCAACCAGCGAAAACCCATGCCCCAAAACATTATCTACCCCAAACCAAAACAGCTGACACCCCATTGATCTCGTGCACGTGCACATAGGCTCTGGTCGGCGGCAATCAACGCCGATGCTTTCCACAAGTCACCCTTAACCCCCTCTGACCATCTCGTCCCTAGAATTGATGAAAGCACCACGGATTCAAAAAAAAGGCTACTGCGACCAACGTCCTGAAACAACTCAAACCCAAAACTCGCCGTCATCGGCGAACCCCAACACCGGAACGCCTGCAAGTCCACCCACACATGCGCCACGCTCCTCTCAGGCCATATCCCCACTCGCGATCCTCCACAGCCCAACTATGATGTCGCAAATTCCACTATTCTTACGCTAGCCGAAAACAGTCCTTAAACCCTACAAAACCCATCCACGGCCACCACACTCGCCATAAAAATCATCCTCTATTTTTCCCCCATCACTTACCACCGTGCCCTCCTCCATTCCAAATCTCGCCGTCCAACTCCACTTCTATCAACCAAAATCGATCAAATACCCAAATCCCTAAAACCCTTAATTTCACTTTGAATACTCAGTTAAAAATTACAAATTTTACATTAAAAATCATAATTTGATATTACAAATCAGATTATCTAAGTGAAATCAAAATTCATCTAGCATGAGTTTTACCCAATTTTGAAAGTCTACTGTATTTCCATAATTTACTCAGTAATGTTCAAATATACTTACTTGTAACAAATTTTAAAAACAAGAAAATCATGTTATTAACATCTCTACTCTAGAAACCCAGGTTTAATTTTGATTATATAGAAAGATTTGAGTCATTTTAGTTGATCTTGATACAGATTTTACAAGGAACACAAAATTATTCATATACAGGTATATGTGCTCAAGTTGTACAGCTCAAACCAAATTTAAGATGGAAATTCTAAGCAACAACATGATTTAACCCCATCAGATTCAACATGCAAACATAGATACACATTTAACATTTCACAGATCATCAAATGAAGGATTAAAACTGTTTTTATAAAGAGAAATTTACTCACTGTTTTGAAGCAGAGAACACTCTGATCACTGCATTTGATTTTCAGGAATATGCATTACTGCATTTTCATTACTGGATTTTAAATTTGCCTTTGCATGTTTTCCAATTGAGCTTGCAGCCATGTTTTGTCCAAGATGTTGTTGATTCCCAAATTCAGTTGCATGTTCTCAGATTGAAGTTGTATAGCTTCAGATCTTCTTACAATTTGAATTAGCTTTTGATTACAGTTTGAATTTTGTTACTGATTTCAGTTTTTGAAGTTTGCATTTGGGTTTTTGTTTGAAGAGAATTTACAAAAGATCTTAGCTGAAGAAATAAAAACTGATCCTTTACTTTCTAAACTTTAATTAAAACAATACTCTTTTTTTTAAATTAAAGTCTTGCCACTTGTTACAAGAATAAACTATTTATTCACAAATGTCAAACTCTTTTATTATTTTGTAGAAAAGTGTATTTCATTATATTATGATGCCATGTGTTTTTAGATTACATTAATTACTTTTTATTACTAATGAACTAAACCTTAATTAAATACTATCCTAAACACTTATGTTTAATATAACTATGAAATGTCTTTATATCTTCATGTTTAATTTATAATTATTTACAAATCCATTTTCTAAAGACAAGTTTAAAAGAAAGAAAATAAACATTAGTCAAAAGATTGATATTATATTAAGAATCTAAATTTGTTTTCAAAAATCAATTTATAGAAAACAAATTAAATCTTTATAATAATGTACTATATTTCAAACCATTATTCATTTAATAAAAATAGATTTTTCCTTTAAGTGTTTTATAAGTAAACATTAATTTTAAATTGCTTTTGAAAAATATTTTTATTAAACCAAATCAAACTTTTCAAATTACTATAAAAACTTATGTATATTGAAATTTTGAAAACATATTTTCTATTTAAGTTTAATTCATCATTTTCTATTTACAATAAATATCAAATATAAATATCCGCTATAAATAGAACATCTTAAATATTAGCTTCAGAAATTATTTGAATTTTAAAACAAAACATCAAATCACAATATATAGACATATATATTATAATTTGAAAATATTTTTTTATTAAATTTAAATTGAACCAATTTCCTATTACAATGTATACATATATACATTACAAATGGAATATTTTTATTAACTTAAAAAGATTAATTATTGTTAATTACGCACATATATTATTATTATAATTTGAAAAGAATAAACATTCAAATTAAATTATCATTGAATTTTGAAAAGATAACATTTGTTAAATTAGATTAATTATTAGTTTTGAATATATAATATTTGGTTAATTTAGATTTTAGATCAACATAATCATATTTTAAAATTAATTATAAATGGAAATTATTAAATAAGTATTGCTCAAAATTCCGGGACATCACATTCCTCCCCACTTAAAAGAATTTCGTCCCCGAAATTAAAAGCAAAGATAATTTAATAATTTCATGCACATTTTAAATTTAAAATAGCAACATATGCTATCAATCAAATACTAGAAACCATAACATCCTATTCAAACAATCAATTCTATCTATCCAAACAAAATTCTGAACAGAATTTCCTTGAGTTTCCTAGTACAAACACCGGGTTACTCGCCCTACAAAATCTAATCTAGCTGCCATACACAGATCTAGATCTCCTATATATCCATATCTACAATCTAAACAGGATACCGGACCACAGACAAGTCCGATCAACCTTCAAATCTCCATGATCTACTGGTACTAAATCAGTGATATATCAAACACTCATCCTTAAAAGAATATTCAAAGATTCCCAAGCACTCTTGAGCTAGCTTTCATCTTACCCAATCTCAAAGCTCTTATGATCAGAGAAAACTTATCCAAAAATTAAATCTCCGACTTCGAATTTCGAATCTCTTTGTCTCTAGTCCACAACCTCTGCTAATCTTGGACTGCCCTCAACCATCCTGATCAACCAACTTCACAGATGCTTCTCAAATCAAAACTGAATCAAGAATGATATGACTTCACGATTCTACTCAACAAGAAGATTTTCCCAAAATCTATCGAAATCCAAATACCAATCTACCATACAAGCACCATGAACTTCAAACTTGCTTCTCCTATTCGGAAAACAGAACAGATGTTCCTGACATCCAAGCCTTCAGATCCCGAAAGATCTTCCTGAAGAAAACATTAAATCCAAGAAAACACAAATCTTTCGATGAATCCGAGATTGCTTCTATTCTGGAATAGCTGCCATCATGCTTCCGCTGCACAACTCTGATCC
Organism: Allium cepa; assembly: GCA_030765085.1. NCBI lineage: Eukaryota > Viridiplantae > Streptophyta > Magnoliopsida > Asparagales > Amaryllidaceae > Allium > Allium cepa. Next base: position 760,893,486 of record CM060941.1, on the reverse strand, counting down.
GAAGAAGATGAGAATGCTTCTGATGAATACAAGCACAAATTTGATCAACTCATCCAGAAACATTGTCAATCAAATCCCATAAAAGCTTAATGACCTATCCGACTTGGTCACAAATACTACAACAGAAATCCATTCAGAAAACTAGATCCAATCAATCCTGATTGCTCATAAAAATCCTCTGCCCCGCAGTCTTCTCTCAACTAGGCCAAACCACCAGAAAATCCAAGAACCAAATCAAAACAGAACTCCATCTCTCGGTGCGGACAAATTCCTTTGACTTCCTCGAAGATATACAGAAAGTCTCATACCGCTCGATAGCTCCATCATCTTCTGAGATGTCTCCAACTAAACCAAAGATTACCAAAAGAACTTCCGAACCATCGCAAGTCACTTTTGCGATAACATTACCCAATTCAGATTCCAAAGAAAACCATCCTTTCTTAAATAACAGAACAGCTTAAGCCCTTCAAAAGAGGAAACTGATGGTCCACCTCCACCACAAACACCTTACCTAGCTGAGCTTCCAAAGAAGAAAACAAGCCTTCACCATTTGCCCGATCTACTGACAGAAGAATCTCAAAGACTTCTGAACCATCGAAGAAACGGACCACATAACTGCTTTTGAACTCCACCTCTAGGAATCGCTAAGCCAAGAGATCTTCCTGACAGCACATTCAACCTCTGAGCTGCCACTGCTACCAAAGACTTCCCATACAAAAGCTCCTTGAATCCCAAACTAAATCAACCAACTCCACAAAAAGAGTCTTCAAGATAGACAGATATCTCTCAAGAAACTCGAACTTCAGACCAAGCACAAACACCTAGCTGAACTGAGTCTCCCACTCCAATACAGATAAGACTCCTTCTTATGGTTGCCAAATACCATTATTTGCTTCAGCTCTTCCAACTGATCCCAAACTCTAGAAAATCCGCTCGCACGAGCGCAATCCAAACTTATACTCCAAAGATAAACTCCGAACCTTTAAAAGATTTCCTTCAGAGATCGATGAAGTCTTTAAACCAAGAAAAACTTACTCGAGACGGTATTAGATCTACAGTCTCGACAAATACACTTCCAACCTCATCCATCAAACTCCAACCAATGGTAGTCGTGTTACACACACTTCTACCTCATCTACCTTTATAACTTATGTTGGAAAAACCTGAACGGGTAATCCAACAAATAGGTAGAACTAATTATATATATATATATATATATATATATATATATATTAAAAATACAAATACGCTCTCTCAAGATAGATACCACTGCAGAGCCTAGGTACTCGCTCAACCTAGCGCTCTGATACCAACTATAACGACCTAACTTCCATACTCCAGGAAGTCGCATCGCTAGGAAGAAAGAAAGAGATAGAAGAAGAAAAGAAAGAGAAGAAAGAAAAACAACACATCAGAATCTCAAAGCGGAACGATTTAAATATAATATAAAAAATATACATAGTATCATATACATCAGAGTACACAACTAAACATCTCAAATTAGACAGTTATAACATTTCTGTCTAATACAATACAAGACATCATACAGAATATCACACAGCGGAAACTCTAACCATATATCTACACGATGAAGCCTCCAGCTCCAAAGCACCTCCAGAATTCGTCAAGAGATAACCTGAATCACTTGACTACTCATATATATAATATGAGTACCCAAGAGTTTAATAAAACAGAAAATAAACACTCGGGTCAGACAGGGGTCTGGTGTGAGTAAACGGTTTAAGATTGCTCAACTTTAGAAAATCCTTTGGAAAGAAAGGTATCACGTAAGACTTCCCACACATAAACATGGAAAAGTTTTTACCTTACGTTAACCAAAACATTTGATAGGAAATCTAGTGATATTATAATAGTGTCTAGGGTTTTCAAGTAAATATGAAATAGCCAAAATTGTTACATTTATTAAATTCCAACTACATAGGTATACAAACAAAACTGTAGGGCCTCGTAGGGAAAATTGGGTTTCCATCAATGGCAGGGCTACTGGGGTACCGCCCGTCACAGTACGTGGCCTAGATCACCGTACCGAGGAGCCACCCTAACTCCCCTGCAACACAAGGCTGGGACTATTCCTTACTGAACAGTCCCGAACAAGACCACCCCGGCAGTTGTCATGATCAACCGCCCCACACAGCCGAAATAAAAGGGACTTCTAGACAGGGGTCAATCTTGCTCTCTAGTGGGAGCTACCCACGAATACTTGCTGCACCTCCCCTGTTTTAGCCATTCCCGGTTGATGAGGCTTGAGGCCGCGATTACCTTTATAGGACATATCACTTAGAATGCTCATCGTCCGCCTGACGATGTGCTGAAAGCATTCAATCCATACAAGTTCGTTCCGGGTTCGAACGAAACCGAAGGCACTATCTCGTTGCACTCATTTTGGAATCACCCTCAGAGTCAACGACCATAGCCTTTGCACTCTGAATCACCATCTCGAACCTATAAGCACTATTCCGTCAAACTCATTACGGAATCACCCACCGAGTTATACTGACGTATAGCCCTTACACCTCGAGTCTTCACTTGCTCCACTTGGAATAACGACCTAACGTTTAATTGGAATCGATGTGGTTTCCGGATATCCAAATATGGAAACCCGATCCCGGTCTCATCGAAACCAATCGCCATTTTAGTGTCCAAGTTATACTTAAGGGTTTAAACAATTAACTTATTCAGGATGACATAAACAGATAGATGAATCACATTATCACAACAGATAATTCATATCAAACATTCATCTCACAAAGCAGCATATCACATATCCCATAGACATCCAAATCATCCAGTATCAATCATTCAATAGATTCAACCAATTCAGATATACCACAACAATCATACACCAATAGGCATTATTAATTCCTTTGTAATTAATTTAATCATCTTAAATCAAATTAATTACTTGAGAATTAAGCAACTAACCCTGCTTAAACAATCAGTAATTAATTACAATTAATTAATTAATCACTTTTAAATCACCTTCATAATCCAATCAATTAATCTTCAATTTCAGATTAATTATCTTTCAATCATACTCTTAATTAATCACCTAGATTAATTATTCTTTAATTACACTACGTAATTAACCCTTAAATTATTTACACAGATTAATCATCTTAAATCATTAATCTTAATTAATTCTAATTAATTAATTTAAAATAATTAACTACAAAAATCTTTAATTAATTACATTAATTAATTATTACTACTTCCTCACTTCATTGATTAATTATCTTATAATTAATCACATTTATTAATAAATTAATTAAACAATTAATTATTCATTAATTTCATTAATGAACTCTAATTACTTTATTAATCAATTATTACATTTATTATTTAGTTATGAAATTAATTACAATTATTAATCAAAACCTGATTAAATCAAAGTCAGTAATTAACTTCCTTAATTACTACATCCATTAAACAATACCTTGATTAATTTCATTAATCAACTCTTTAATTACACCGAGTAATTATCCTTAATTACTTCACTTAAGTAATTTACCCTTTAATTACTATTCATTAAGGAATTTCCTTAATTAGTTACACTTAGTAATTATTTATTAATTACTTCACTAAGTAATTACACATTTTTAATTACACTAAGTAATTTTACTTAATCCCATCATTAAGTAATTCTTTTAATTAATTAAACTTAATTAATTAACTAAAAATTAACCATAATAACTTAATTAATTACACTGAGTAATTAACTTTAATTACTTCATTAAGAAAGTATGCTTAAATAATTCTTCTTAATTATTAAGTAATTAACTTCTTAATTACTTATTAACTAATTATTTCTAAATTAATTAGCCTTGATTAATTAATTTTTAATTAAGTAATTAATTTCACTTAATTAATTACACAAACAAATTTACCTTAATTTAATCACTTATATTAACTAATTTAAGTTAATTAAGTAATACTTTGATTACCTTTTAAATCAAAAACTTGATTAAAAGAAACCACTCTTTTCATTAACTTTTATTAATCAATTTAAAAATTAAAATTTTAAATTCAAAACTTTTAATTTATTTATACTAAATCATAAACATTATTAATATACCCTACCTTAATCACCTTTAAATTATTTCCAACACAATTTTATTTGAAACATTATTATATTATTAAACAAACAAAATTGAAACCAAACTACTTTTTAAACAAAAGTTTAAATTATAAAAATCCAAGCTTTAAAACTAAAATTCCTTCTAAAGTCAAACATTCATTAATAAAACTAATTTTGTTTAAACATCAATTTGCTTTCAAATTGAAACTTCATTTTATAAAATACAAACCCTGTTAATATTAAACTTTTAAACAAACAAACTATTTTTAAACAAATCTAACTTAACTTGTTACAACACAAAGTTTAAATTAAAACATTTCTAACATATTTAAAACTGTTTCAAACTTTGTTCAAAAAATTTGGTTTGCTTTGAATTTCTAAAACACAGTTTGCAGTAAAAAAAACAAACAGGAACAAGTCCTGGAACAAACTACTCGGGTCCAAAACATACGCGACCAACCCCTTCTACAACTTTGAGTTGCACTCGATATAAACCCGAGACAACCCTCGAGCAACCAGCGAAAACCCATGCCCCAAAACATTATCTTCCCCAAATCAAAACAGCTAGCACCCCATTGATCTCGTGCACGTGCACATAGGCTCTGGTCGACGGCGATCAACGCCGATGCTTTCCACAAGTCACCCTTAACCCCCTCTGACCATCTCGTCCCCAGAATTGATGAAAGCACCACGGATTCAAAAAAAAAGGCTACTGCGACCAACGTCCTGAAACAACTCAAACCAAAAACTCGCCGTCATCGGCGAACCCCAACACCGGAACGCCTGCAAGTCCACCCACACATGCGCCACGCTCCTCTCAGGCCATATCCCCACTCGCGATCCTCCACAACCCAACTATGATGTCGCAAATTCCACTATTCTTACCCTAGCCGAAAACAGTCCTTAAACCCTACAAAACCCATCCACGGCCACCACACTCGCCATAAAAATCATCCTCTATTTTTCCCCCATCACTTACCACCGTGCCCTCCTCCATTCCAAATCTCGCCGTCCAACTCCACTTCTATCAACCAAAATCGATCAAATACCCAAATCCCTAAAACCCTTAATTTCACTTTGAATGCTCAGTTAAAAATTACAAATTTTACATTAAAAATCATAATTTGATATTACAAATCAGATTATCTAAGTGAAATCAAAATTCATCTAGCATGAGTTTTACCCAATTTTGAAAGTCTACTATATTTCCATAATTTACCGAGTAATGTTCAAATATACTTACTTGTAAAAAAATTTAAAAACAAGAAAATCATGTTATTAACATCTCTACTCTAGAAACCCAGGTTTAATTTTGATTATTTAGAAAGATTTGAGTCATTTTAGTTGATCTTGATACAGATTTTACAAGGAACACAAAATTATTCATATACAGGTATATGTGCTCAAGTTGTATAGCTCAAACCAAATTTAAGATGGAAATTCTAAGCAACAACATGATTTAACCCCATCAGATTCAACATGCAAACATAGATACACATTTAACATTTCATAGATCATCAAATGAAGGATTAAAACTGTTTTTATAAAGAGAAATTTACTCACTGTTTTGAACCAGAGAACGCTCTGATCACTGCATTTGATTTTCAAGAATATGCATTACTGCATTTTCATTACTGGATTTTAAATTTGCCTTTGCATGTTTTCCAATTGAGCTTGAAGCCATGTTCTGTCCAAGATGTTGTTGATTCCCAAATATAGTTGCATGTTCTCAGATTGAAGTTGTATAGCTTCAGATCTTCTTACAATTTGAATTAGCTTTTGATTACAGTTTGAATTTTGTTACTGATTTCAGTTTTTGAAGTTTGCATTTGGGTTTTTGTTTGAAGAGAATTTACAAAAGATCTTAGCTGAAGAAATAAAAAATGATCCTTTACTTTCTAAACTTTAATTAAAACAATACACTTTTTTTTTCTAAATTAAAGTCTTGCCACTTGTTACAAGAATAAACTATTTATTCACAATTGTCAAACTCTTTTATTATTTTGTAAACAAGTGTATTTCATTATATTATGATGCCATGTGTTTTTATATTACATTAATTACTTTTTATTACTAATGAACTAAACCTTAATTAAATACTATCCTTAACACTTATGTTTAATATAACTATGAAATGTCTTTATATCTTCATGTTTAATTTATAATTATTTACAAATCCATTTTCTAAGACAAGTTTAAAAGAAAGAAAATAAACATTAGTCAAATTTTATTTTAAAAGTTTTGTCATAAATTTCTATAGCTAACATTGATATTATATTAAGAATCTAAATTTGTTTTCAAAAATCAATTTATAGAAAAAAAATTAAATCTTTATAATAATGTACTATATTTCAAACCATTATTCATTTAGTAAAAATAGATTTTTCCTTTAAGTGTTTTATAAGTAAACATTAATTTTAAATTGCTTTTGAAAAATATTTTTATTAAACCAAATCAAACTTTCCAAATTATTACAAAAACTTATGTATATTAAAATTTTGAAAACATATTTTCTATTTAAGTTTAATTCATCATTTTCTATCTACAATAAATATCCAAATATATATATCCGTTATAAATAGAACATCTTAAATATTAGCTTCAGAAATTATTTGAATTTTAAAACAAAACATCAAATCACAATATATAGACATATATATTATTATTTGAAAATATTTTTTTATTAAATTTAAATTGAACCAATTTCCTATTACAATGTATACATATATACATTACAAATGGAATATTTTTATTAACTTAAAAAGATTAATTATTGTTAATTACACACATATATTATTATTATATTTGAAAAGAATAAACATTCAAATTAAATTATCATTGAATTTTGAAAAGATAACATTTGTTAAATTAGATTAATTATTAGTTTTGAATATATAATATTTGGTTAATTTATATTTTAGATCAACATAATCATATTTTAAAATTAATTATAAATGGAAATTATTAAATAAGTATTGCTCAAAATTCCGGGACATCACAATATGCATCATGTATGGCATATATGGTTACACTTGGTGATAGAACACTATTGCTTTAATAAGCATAAAACACGAAGGAGATGAAAAATCTCATGAATCGCTAAAATGTAGCATGACTCATATCTTCGACAATCATAAATCAAATAAGAATGGCCTAGGGAATAGTATAATGTAAATCCTGAAAGAGTAATTCCCAAACCCGCCATATCAGCACCTTTAAGGAAAACATAAGCAAAAGCCATCTCGACATAAGCCATAAGGCAAATGTCAACAAAGAGATAAAAATCTCATACAATGCCAAAAGGTAAATCTCACAAATACGCCAATAGGCAATCTCAATATATATACACACGTCAAAAGGCATATCTCAACTCGCCAGTGTAGGTAATGAAAATCTCAAAAGAACTCCCATGAGTCCAAAAATCCAAAGTAATCGCCACCGAATGGTTTAAAGGACCGATTCCAAAATGACGATACACAAGGGTAACAATCATCTCAAAAAGCTTTTGCACATGCTATTTTTGCCGAGTACTGTTTCACATAATAGGTACCTCGCCTAAAGGCAAGCGTCAAAAGACGAATATGCCGCAATGGAAAATACGCCGCAATGGAAAACGCCCGAAGACAAATACGCCGCAATGGAAAACGTCCGAAGATAAATATGCCGCAATGGCAAATGACCCGAAGGTCCAGTAATGGTATGCCAACAGGAAAATGTGTCACAAACTCTCGAAAAGGAACTCGAAAAATGTTAATGTGTGTCCCATACCATACGTCCACACTAAACGGTTTACTAACCGCTAGTAAATTTCACACTCAAAGCAGTAAAAAGTTTACCTCATCATTGGTAAATTCGACGCGATAGTCAGAACGATCAAACGGACAAGTCAGGAATTAATCGATAAGATAACTGGACATGTCCCATACCATATGTTTTACCAAACTGATTAATTCTCCTTCTCATTCACTCGAATAGTGAATAAACGTGTATTTATGTAGAAATTATAACTTGGAGAAAACGAGCTTTTAAAACAATTTAAAATCACTTTATAAACCGCTTTTGCAATCTATCTTATTACAAAGATACTAAAATTTTATACTTGAAAATAGTATATAATAATTATTCTAAAAAAACCAATTTACTTGAAAAACATTTCAAAGATCATTCATAAAACCTATGTATGAAATCCAGAAATAATCATCAAGAAATACAAAAAAAATATCGGATGTTTAAACTTACAAAATTCCGATAAAAATAAGCTGTGTGTGCAAGTTTAACAACAAATATATACAAGTAAACATGGCTGGAAGGACCTAAAAATTTACAGAAATAAAGTTCAACATTTTTACTTTAAACTGCAAAAAGAATCGCTGAGTTCCGATAAGAGATGAAGAAACTGAAATCTCAAAATCGAACACATGCCAGGAAGTGAATACACAAGAAAAACAATGGGTGGCGACTTGTTTAGCCAGTTCGCATCTATTCAATCCAAAATTTGAGAAAGCACGAAACATGAAAGTTAAAGAGGATATTCTAAGCTTTCCAAAACATCATAAATGATAGAATTACGATAAGTAACGAAAGAGTTGTGGCAATTTTAATTTTTGGTTTCAACTTAGATAATACATAGCCTGAAATATACCCCTGTTTCAAACCCAATTTCGTTCTTTAAAACATAGGAATTTTGTAAAATGATTGAAAGAAAGGTTGTAGAAAATTTCCTAAGCTTTCCAGACATCAAAAATCATTGAATTCCGATAAGGGATGAAAGATTCAAACAATCTCAGATCTAAAATCATTGTCGTTGTCATTTTCTTCTCGGGACAGCAACAAAGAAGTACAATTTTGACCAATTTAACTCCAAAATTTCATAAAACTTAAGACATGAAACTTTTGGTACAAAATATGAACTATTTATAACATTAAAAATCATCCATTTTTGGTAAGAAATGAGAGAGATATGGCAAAATTCTTTTCAGGTTCAATCGCAGAAAATTTATTTCAGCTACCAACAAAGAAACAACATATAGTTGACATGCTAGCTTCATTAAGTTAGAAGTATGAGTTTATAACTCACCTTAGGATTTATTTGCAGCAAATTAGTATATTTACCAAGCAAAGATTGAAGCTTTAGTCTTGGATTGAAGCTGGAAACATGTAGAATTTGATTTGCTACCAATTTCTCCTTGATTTTTAATTAATTTGGAGCTTAGATTTGGATTTGAGGATGAAACCATTATTTGGATTTTAGAAATTTATAGGTTAGAAGAAGAGAATGAGAAGGACAGAAAGAATGAACGTACAATTCATTCACAAGGCTAATTTCAGAAATGAGATAATGGGTTTGGACCCAATATCCAACCCAATAAGCAATGTTAAACATTTAACCAAATTTTCTAGTTTTCTCAACTATTTTTCTATGTTTTAAAATGCTTTATTCTACCAAATTTTTACATATAATTTTGTAAAATGCACATTTCATAAAATAAACTATGTTACACCATAAATTATAACATTTTCTACATTTCAAACCACTAAAATTTATGAAAAACATTTATATTATTTGTTTCAAACAAAATTTTCATAAACACCAAAAATAGATTTTTGCTCATATTCATTGTTTATTCAAATAAACAATCTATAAATCAATTTTTCACTCCAAATTATTATTAAGCCTCATTTAATTAAAATCACATTTTAATTTATTAACAGGTAATCACAAAACTGCAGGTTGTTACAAGTTCTTGGTGATAATAAAATAAATGTTTAGCTTTATGGATTAAGAGAAAATTGGATATAAAAGATTCATTTATTATAAAATGTAGATTTTTGTGAAAAGCTAGAAATAATAATAAATAGAGCAACAAGATAAGATTTTTAATTGTGAAAGCAATTTAAAAAAATTCAATATGTAATTCCAAAGTCTAGTTTGGATAGATAATTGTTTCTTACCAATATAAGAAAGTAATCATCTTAATTAAAATACGAGTCTCCTTTTAAAAGACTTGTTTGTTAATTGGGAAAAAGTTTTCTTTATAAACCATTTTAAAAGTTTGTTGTATGTATTATAGTGTAATTCTAGAAGTCTTGGCTTTCCAGAGAAAAGGATCATGTAATGAACGTTTTAGAGAAAAGATTTTTGATCTAAAATTATGTAGTTTGGATTTACTAATCGTTTGAAAATTTTGAGAATAAAAGGTCGTGTGTCGAAATATTTTGATTGAAAAGTGCTGTTTTAAAACAGTGATAACTTGTGATTTACTAATCCAAATGAGTCCATTCTTTTTGCGACAGAGAGTGCTTTCAGTAAGCTAGAAATCATCTTTGTAACATTTTTGAAAATTTTACGGTTTGGTTATTCAAAATGAGTTTGAAAACTGATGGACATCTCTGTCCTCTTTTATAATATCTGAGTTTAAAGCTGAAAGCAAATTGGGCATAACATTCAAAATGTCAATTAGATTTTGCTGATCTTTATATCGCTGGAAAGCTTGGATTGAGTAGAATAACTTTTAATTTATGAGTATTTTCAGATTATGAGTTTTACTATGTCAAAATCCCAAGTCTTTGTAGCGGGCCTGAATTTCAAAATTTTGAGTTGTGAGTTGTTGTCTTATTTAAACTATGATTTTAATGCTTTAGATGTTTATAAGTGCATGCTAATATGTTTCAATAAGTTAAGTGCAATTGCAAGAGGATAGTTGAATGATTAATTAGCGAAAATAGTAAGTATAAAAGTTAGCATGGTCGCATTTTAAACACTAAAAATGAAAGGTATAAATTGCTAAGTGTTGATGTGTCAAGAAATATATATATATATATATATATATATATATATATATATATATATATATATATATATATAGTTTCAACCTTTTGGTCGATATTTATCTATAATTCATATTCATGAAATTGTAAAGGGCTCTCCATGCAAAGGAGACTTTGCCGAATTTTTTGAAAAATTAAACACATAGAAAATTTTTGGGAAAATTTAATTAGTGAATATTTAAAGCCATAGATTAAGGCTCTAATAAGTTTCCTTTTAAATCATAAAGTAAAATGGTTTAAAATTTGATAAATTTAGTGGAAAAAAATATATTATTTATTGTAGTATATTTATTTTTGGAATTAGAGTATGGAACAATTCTAATTTAATTTACTTTAAATTTAAAGTAAGGATGATTGAATTTAAAATTTAAGTAAGAGACTTTAAAAAATTTCAAGTATTGAAGTTTGAGTTTTGAGTATAAAAGAAAATGGATTTGAGTGAAAACTCTTATAACAAATTTTTGAGAAAATTTCTTGTAATCCATTCTTGTTTGTCTTGCCTTAGTGCGATTCTTGTAATGACTTGCATTCATGCAGTCATGTGTTATGGTGGTAGCTTGAAATACCACCTATCTTTTGTTGAATCCTCTTTTGATGATTGTGCTTATTTGTGTTACTCCTTTAAAGGAGTTAAGTATGTTTCAATATATTCGAAAAGTTGGCTCCTAATTATATAGAACCATCTACTATCACTAAACACCTTGTTTCGATTGCATTCATGCATCGTTTTCTGTTTAGTTTTGGGTATTCATGATATGTTCCAGGTAACCCAATTTCATCGTATCTTCGAGATTTAATCTCGATTGTTTATTCTCTTGTATTTCATGATCATGAGTCTCAGTGTATTGTGTCGAATTCTATTGGTGTAGTTTTTTCAAATATTAAACATCTTCGAAATAAGAATGTTCTGCTTATCAGATTCTATGGTCCGTTAACCCTAAGTATTGTACTTGGGAAACCATAGGATTTTCCAAGAAAACTTGTCATGATCCTTTCATCCTCTGTTAAGGATGAATATCTATGATCCTATATTTTGATTTTGAATCTTGTTGTGATGAAATAAATGTTATAGATAACTTCCATTATAGAAACTACGGAGACATAATTTTTTTTAAGGGGAGTCTGTAACAACCTGCGGTTTTGTGATTACCTAGTAATAAATTAAAATATGATTTAAATTAAATTATGGTTAATAATAATAATTTGAAGTGACAAATTGATTTATAAATTGTTTATTTGAATAAATAATGAATTTGAGCAAAAATCTATTTTTGATGTTTGTGGAAATTTTGTTTGATACAAATAATAAAATGTTGTTCATAAAATTTTAGTGGTTCAAAATGTAGAAAATATTCTAATTTATAGTGTAACATAATTTTTTTATGATATGTTCATTTTACAAAATTTGGTAGAGTAAAGCATTTTAAAACATAGGAAAATGGTTGAGAAAACTAGAAAATTTGGCTAAGTGTTTAATATTGCTTAATGGGTTGGATATTGGGTCCAAACACATTATCTCATTCTAAAATTAGCCTTGTGAATGAACCGTATGTTCATTTTTTCTATCCTCCTCATTCTACTTTTCTAACCTAGAAAGCTCTAAAACACAAATAATGGTTTCTTCCCCAAATCCTAATCTAAGCTCCAAATTAATTAAAAATCAAGGAGAAATTGGTAGTAAATCAAACTCTACATGTTTCTAGCTTCAATCCAAGACCAAAGCTTCAACTTTGCTTGGTAAACCTGCTAATTTGCTGCAAATAAATCCTAAGGTGAGTTATAAACTCACACTTATAATTTAAACGAGCTAGCATGTCGATTATATGTTGTTTCTTTGTTGGTTGCTAAAACAAATTTTCTACGATTGAACCTAAAATGAATTTGGCCATATCTCCCTCGTTTATTACCCAAATTGGATGATTTTAAATGTTATGGAAAGCTCATACTTTGTACTAAGAGTTTCATGTTTTGAGATTTATGAAATTATAGAGTTGAATTGGTCAAAACTGTACTTCTTTGTTGCTATCCCGAGAGCATAACGACAGCGACAATGAATTTAGATTTGAGAATTGTTTGAGTCATAACGTTTTCATCCCTTATTGGAATTCAATGATTTTTGATGTCCTGGAAATCTTAGGAAATTATCTACAGCCTTTTTTAATTAATTACTGTATGACATTATGATGTTTAAAAGGACGAAATTGGTTTGAAACAGCGGGTATATTTCAGGCTGTGTGTTTTCTAAGTTGAAACCAGAAATTAAATTTGCCCTAACTCTTTCATTACTTATCATAATTCGATGATTTTTGATGTTTTGGAAAGATTAGAATATCCTCTATAACTTTTATATTTTTTCTCTCAAAGTTTGGGTTGAATAGGGGCAAACTGGCTAAACAAACCCTTGGCCTTTGTTTTTCCCGTGTATTCACTTCCTGGCATAAGCTCGACTTTGAGACGTCATAGTTTATTCGTCTCTTATCGAAACACAGCGATTATTTTTGAAATATAAATTAAAAATGTTGAAATTTATATCTTAAAATTTTCATGTCATTTCGACCACGTTAACTTGTATATATCTGCTGTTGAACTTGCACTCACAGCTTGTTTTTATCGGAATTTTGTAAGTTTAAACTTCCGATATTTTTCTGTATTTCTTCATGATTCATTCTGCATTTCATATACGGGTTTTATAAATGAGTTTTGAAATATTTTTCAAGTAAATTGGTTTTGTGGAATAGTTATTATATATTATTTCCAATTATAAAATTTTAGTATCTCTATATAAGACAGATTGCAAAAGCGGTTTATAAAGTGATTTTAAATTGCTTTAAAAGCTCATTTCCTCCATCTTATAATTTCCATACAAAATACACATTTGCGCACTTCGGGCGAAGAGGGAGGAGAATTAAATGATTAAATAAAATGCATGTTATGAACACATGCGTTTATTTTTTCAGTTAATTCCTAATCTGTTCGTTTGATCATTTTGACCTTCGGGTCTGATTTATCGAGAAGATGAGGTAAACTTTATACTACTTTGAGTATGGAATTGACTAACGGTTAGTAAACCGTTTAGTGCAAACGTGTGGTATGGGAAACACGTTAACATTTGCGAGTTTCTATCTGAGGGGTTTGTGACACATATTGCTAGTTATTGGCGTCCAGTACTGGGCCTCCGAACCTACGCCACTACGGTTTGTTGCCTATAGTATAACTTTTGGAGTTGGTCCTTTTTCACCACTCGAGAGATACTCGGGTTTGTGCCTTCGGGTATGTTGCCTTAGATATCGCCTTTTGGAGTTGGTCCTTTGTCGCCACTCGAGCCATAGTTGGGTTTGTTGCCATATAGTATCGCTTTTGGAGTTGGTCCTTCGTCACCGCTCGAGAGATACTCGGGCTTATCGCCTTCGGGCTTGTGGATCCTTGTTTATATAGTACTGAGCACGTGCATCTTTTGTTTCATTGATATTTACATTTCCCTAGAGTATCGCCTTTTGGAGTCAGTCCTTTGAACCACTTGATACATAGCGATTACCTTATGGAAACTTGTGATGCCTTCATTGGCATTTATGTTTGCCTTTTTGGCTTGATTTAGGATATTTATATCCTTTGTATATTTTGAGTTGCCGATAAGATAAGGCTTGTTATTTGAGTTAGTGGATCTTGAGTTATCTCTTTTAGAGATTTTATTGTTACAATGAGATGTATTCTCTTTTATGATATCCATATAGACTCTCTTTGTTTACTTCTCATTTGAGAAGCATTGTTAACTTGTCTGTACTTATAACATCATCTTGTCTCATTCTAACTGGTATGTTTTTGTAACGACCCTGGATTTTGGCCCTATTGTTTTAATAAATATTTAATATAATTAAATAAAATGTAAACTGATCATTTTAAAATGAATAAGACTTTGGAAATATTGCCATTTGTTTATATAAATTGTATTTTGAATTTATTTGGAAATTTAAAATATATTTCTTAATAATATTTAAAATAAAATTTACCGTATATAATTAAATTAAAATACTTTACCTTGTTTACATTTGGTAAATATACATATGGATAATAATGTTTAAAATAAAATTTATCTTATATAATTAAAGTGCTTTCTCTTGTTAACATTTGGTATATATACATATGGATGATAATGTATAAATTAAAATCTAATTCTATCAATATAAAATATATAGTATAAAATATAAGTAAACTTATGAATATAGTGTAAATACTGATAGTCAAAATAGAAAATAGAAAATAAAAATAAAAATGTAAATACAAGCAAGAATTAAATAGTTGAGGTAAGCATACAACATAAGTTTAAATTCGTAAACACAAAGTATAGAATAAAATAAAAACAAAGTATAGCATAATACCTGACAAACATGTGTATATAAATTATTCAAGCAAGAAGACAAAATTTTTTTATACACAATATCTTCATTTACAAGCCAAAAATCTTTAAAACAAAATAATCTTCATTTACAAGACCAAAGTATAAAATAGACCTGACACAAAACATGTATATGAACTATTCAAGCTAAAAGTAATAAGTCAAACATTTGTATATGAATCAAGAAAGAAGACAAATATTTTTATACAAACTATCTTCATACACAAGCCAAAATCTACCTACAAAGTGAATACTCACGTACAAATATCTATACAGCAAAAACATAATCATAATATGTAGACATATATGGAAACAAGGCATTTATTGCCATCAGCTCAGCCAACATTTTGTCCATTCCAAATATTTAGCAATCTTTACTTTTCACTAATAAAGATCTGATCAAGATAAAAAACAACTTTACCAGTTAAAGCCTCCCTTAAACATCCTGTTTCTTATATATATGTGTGTGACCATCTTCTTTTAATTTCATTAAGAAAAAAAAAAGAAACTTAGTTAACCTGTGAAAAATAAAAAGAGAAAAAAAGGGAAGTAAACTCAAATTTTAATTCAAACCAAAAACAGAAGAACTCAGACAGATTCAAAGATAGTTTCAACTTCAGGTTTTCAAAAGGAAACAAGGATTGTTCTTTGTTCATAGAATTTTTAGGTGAGTAAACATCAAGCTTAAAATTTTAACTTTAATTAAAATCAGCTCAGGATATTTATTGATCATGTGGTATTGTATATTCATTATCCTTGAATATAATTCTATTGCTCTGCATATTGCTCTTCAATGTTATGGATCAGGGTTGATTTTCATTCAAATTCAAATTTCTTTTCAACTGAATCATTGTAAAGTCTTCATTTTTTTCAATCAAACAAGATGTTAAAACTTCAACCAAGATTTTTCAAAGCTTATTTAATATGTTAGTGAAATACTTCTAGTGGAAAACTTTGTTTACAGGTAATCAAATATACTTTGATGAATTCGATTGTCATAAAAAGTTAATTCAAGTTCATAGTTTGAATTCTTACCGCAAAACATGATTCTCAAAACAAAAACGAAGATTTTTAGCTTAGTATTTTCAGAGCAGTTTTAATTTGAACAAAAATTGCATTTTTACCAATTACTGATGAATGATCCAATAATAAATGTTGAAATTTCGGATGAAGCAAGTATAAACATCTGTGATTTCGTGAAAATTATCAGAAGATTTTTCTATTGCGTGAAATTAAGATACGAGATCATATTAGGGTTTTAGTTGGAGTTCTTGTTCATGTCTGTAACAAGGCAAGTTTGTCTTCTTCACGTGATCGAGCTTCGCGTAACTCTGGGAAAGGGTTACTTAGAGTGTTTTCGAGGTGTGGACGAAATTTGGGCGATTCCGGTGGTCTGTGCGGCGGCGATGAAGTCATTATGTCATTTTGGTTGAGCTTCAATTTTGAGCAGAAGGCTAAATTTCAAATTGTAATGGTTGAGGGTGATTCGAATTTTGATTTCGAGCTTAGAGACGATTTTCGACTTGCTGTTGATGTTGGTGTTCGCCGGAGATGAGTCGCGCCGCCGTGCACGTGTACGGGCAGGAGGATGTGTCAGCGTCGTTGATGAGAGAAGGATCTCGAGTTGTTGCTCGAGTTCGTTAGGTGGTTGCATCTAGTTCTGGGACGAGCGCGTGAGATAGTTACCTGATGCTTTGATTTGCATTTGAGTTTTAAAATCTTAAACTTACTGAAAAGAAATAAAAAAAGAAGAAGAAGAAGTTGCGTACAGAGGAGATTCTCGGGGAATTGAGTGAGTAACTCGAAGTATGACTCGAGTTAATTAGGGGTAGTCTCGGGTTCTTTTTCTAACCATAGTATTGCATTATTAAAATGATGTTAAGCATGTCATTTTTAACAGTTTAGCACTGTAAAACTTAATAAAGTTTAACAAATTTAAGTTAAAACTTAAATACTAGTTTTAATTATTTTAGTTAATACTTTAACGATGTTTTAAACACTTAATTATTATTTTAATTAAGCAATTAATTTAAATATAAAATTTAATTAACAATAAAGTTTGTAGTTAATGATGATTTGATTTTCAAAGTTTAAAGAAGAGCTTTAAAATGTTAATTAAATTGAATAGTAATTAACTAATTAATTATCTTAGGAAGCAATTAAGAATAATTACTTTATAATTGTAATTAGAGATTAATTACATATTAAGAGACAAATGAATTTGTAATTTAACCATTTGATGTTAATTAATGTATGATTTGTAGTTAACTAATTAATTAATTTAATTACGAATAAATAAATGATTACTTAAGTAATTAGCAGTTAATAAATGGATAATTAAGTTTTATTAATTAATAATTAAAGTTATTAATTAATGATTAAAGGCAAGTAATTATGTAATTAAGATTTAATAATTGATTAAGAAATGATTAATTAAATTAAATGATTTGAAAAGAAATAAGTAATTAATTAATTAATCATTAATTAAACAAGATTAAAAGATTAATTCTCAAGTAATTTATTAAATTTGAATTAATTACAATAAGAATTTAAGATGATTGCTTATGGATAATTGTGTGTATAGAATATCTGATTTGTTATATTTGTTTGGTGATATTCTGTGATGTTTTATGATATGTCTTGATATATCTATGATGATCGTGTATGATTTGTCTGTGATAAATGTTATATGAATTCAAAGTGTTGAATTTAAACTGTTTAAATCTATTAAACAAATTTGCCCTTAAAATGGCGTTTGGATTTCGATGAGACCGAGATCGGGTGTCATTTATGATTATCCGAAAACCACATCGATCCAAATTAAATGGTAGGTCGTGAAATCTCAAGTGAAGATCGAGATGGTGTTTCAGAATGCAAGGGTTATTGTCTTTGACTATGAGGGTGATTCCAAAATGAGTGTAACGAGATAATGCCTTCGGTTTCATTCGAACCCGGAACGAACTTATATGGATTGAATGCTTTCAGCACATCGTCAGGTGGATGATGAGCATTCTAAGAGATATGTTCTGTAAAGGTAATCGCATCCTCAAGCCTCATCAACCAAGAATGGCTAAAACAGGGGATGTGCAGCAAGGTTAGGTGGGTCATGCCAAAGCAGGATGAGATATACCCCTGTTAGATGTCCCTTTTTATTTCGGCTGTGTGGGGTGGTTGATTGCAACAACTGCCGGGGTTATCTTGTTCGGGACTGTTCAGTAAGGAATGGTTCCGCCTCGTGTTGCAGAGGAGTTAGGATGGCTCCTCGGAACGGTGATCTAGGCCACGTACTGTGACGGGCGGTACCCCAGTAGCCCTACCGTTGTATGGAATCCAATCTCCAATAAGAGCCGTACGTTTTGATTGTGCCCAACTATGTTGGAATGTGAGATGCAAGCATTTCAGCTATTTCTGTATTTCACTTGAAAACCCTAGACACTATTATAATATCACTGGATTTCCTATAAAATGTTTTGGTTAGCGTAAGTTAAAAACTTACCCATAATTATTTGTAGGGAGTCTTAGGTGATACCTTTAATTTCAAATGTTTTTCAAAGTTAAACAATTTAAACCGTTTACTCATACTAGACCCATGTCTGTCCCGGAGTTTATATTTTGTTTTTCATAAACTCTTGGGTACTCAAATTTTTACGAGTAGCCAAGTGATAGGTTTTGGATTTTGGTTTCTGGAGGAGCTGGAGCAGGAGTCCAGACGTATTTATATATCTATCTAGTTCTGCCGTGTTAGTTAGTGTGAGTTGTATTTTGGGATGTATGTATTGACAGATGTATATATGAATGTCATGTGTATTGATATTGTGTAACGCTGATATGTGTAAAACTATGTAATTGTTATGTGATGCATTATATTTTGTTCCATTCTACTGTGAGATTCTGATGTTGTTATTTCATTCTTCCTATTCTTTTCTATTCTGTCCCTTTCTTTCTTAAATGATGACACGTCTTTCTGGTAGTAGAAGGGCGGGTCGTCACAGTTGGTATTAGAGCGCTAGGTTGAGCGAATACCTAGGCTCTTGAGTGATTTCTTTCTGGAGAGAGCGTATTTGTAATTTTTGATATATATATATATATATATATATATATATATATATATATATATATATATATATATTCTATCTATTTGTTGGGTTACCAGTTTCGGTTTTCCAATATAAGTTATAAAAGTAGATAGGGTAGTGGTGTGTGTAACACGACTACCAATGGTTGGAATTTGAATGTTCGAGGTTGGAAGTTCATCTGTCGAGATTGTAGACCTATTACCATCTCGAGTAAGCTTTGGGTGTTGTAAGGATTTCATCGCTCTTTGAAGGAAAACTTTTAAGATTCGGAGTTCATCTTTAAAGTGTAAGTTTGGATGAGCTAGAGTTTGGATCTGTTGGTTGGTTGGAAGCAAGTCATGATATCTTGATACCTCAGGATGTAGTAGCTGTGTGATGAGACACAGTGACTATGGATGTCTCCAAGATGTTTCTTTGGAACAAGTTAAGGAAGTATGCCTGCTTCGGTGTTGTGGCTAAGTTCAGTAGGGTGTTTTTGTTTGGTATGGGGTCCGAGTTTCTCGAAGAACTTTGGATAGGAAGTCGTTGAGCATTTGAGTCAGTAGTGCAGCTTGAAGTGTTCTGTGGTGACCCCTTTAAATTTTCACACATAGATTTTTTTTAATTTACAAAAGGAATATATATTTAAATCCCATGATGTTAAGTTTGAATATTTAGAAAATTCATAGATTCTTTTCCCAAGATCCTGAATGCCAATATATTTATATCAGTTCATGATTCACCTTAAAATAGCTCTACATATTTGATGATATGTTTGCTTCTTTTGTTTTGTATGGGATGATATCTACAACAGGCTCAATGCATATGGGATTGGTAGTGCAAAGTACAGTGCACCTTTGCATTTTCTTTTCTTAATTTTCTACTTTTTCTGCCTATATATGTCCATTATCACCTAATGCAGTATTTAAGTGTTAAGAAGAGTAACTGAGAGAAGTACAATTGCTAATATGAACATACAAATCTGTTTTCACAATCACATTTTCATTTCAGGTTGAACAATTATATTTGCACTGCATTTTTCAGATAGGTTGGAAATGTATACTGGTATGCTTCGAGTTTGTATTTCAAAAACTTGGAGTTTTTATATCACTTTCTTCGAGCTGGAAACACTTGCACAACATGAACTGTAGTGAAGTGATTTCAGGCTATAAGGGTTTGACCTTAAACCATCTAGGCTGGTCATGTTCCCACACTTACAGCTTTCAGAACCATATTTCTTATGTAAACAATTCCTACAAACACTTTTTCCTATCACCAGTTTTCTTTTATCATATAAAAGTTTTTCTGAGAATTCACTTTCCCCAGGTTTTCAACACAAAACAAAAATGGTTCCAAATCCATTTCTTTTAAAACCCTTTTTATTTTGAAATCAAATGCATAAATATAAGTCATGCATTTTCTCAGAGATTATGCACCAACCAATATTTATTACAGGCCATGCATAATCCATTTTGTTCAAAATTTACAAGCTTGTTTTATTTTTCTGAAAAATCTGTTATACCTGACTGTTTATAATTGCCATCATCAAATCACAACATAATTTCAAACTAAAGAAAACAGAGGCTAACATGCACACATATCATACTGATATGTTATATTAAGTTTCTCAGTTCCCAAAAAGATGACCAGACATTTATAAGAACATCAACTAATTACCTGTCATCAGAAATCATTCAACAGAGGTTTAGTTGCATACATACTCAGAAAATCTTCTTACAATTTACTTTACTACTATTGATAACCAGACCATTCACTACAAGCATCTGCAAATACAAAACAAAGTTTCTCTTATTTATACTTAGCAGCTAATGCTTCCTTCATCCCTCAAGTCAACCTTAATTACCTGCATGCAATTCACTGAGCCGCCCCATTTAATTGAGACACCCAGATGATTGCAAAGGCAACCAAAAGGGTCAGTTTACACTGGTATGAACATTAATGAATTTTATACACATGTTTACAAATCTTATGAACTTATAACACTTGCATAATCTAGCAGTTTGTAAACTATGCACAACAGTAAAATTGCCAGATAACTTCAAGAATACAACCATTCATTCAACACTTATGCAACCAGCCATGCATTATTCATAACATCATAAGTAAACCCAGGTTTTGTTCTCCCAGTTTCTCCCAGCATTTCATTAAGGTCATCACATTAAACCTTGTTTAATTTATATCTTTGTTCAGATATTATAACCCAGAGATTTAAATCTCATACCCCATTTTATTTATGGTCTAAATCCCCCTGTCAAATGAACACAAGTATGCATTGTGAAGGAATCTCCCAGATAGTTTTATTTATTCCAACACACAAAGGCCTCAGGGTGCACTTGCACCATGCGTATACTTCCTCCCACCTGAAGCAAGCAGATCATTGACTAACCCCAAATGACCAATTTAATTTTCTTTCATTTATTCATAGGATCTATTAACCTAATGAGTTTCCCCCTCCAGTTTCTGCTTAATTCATTAAGCACCTGTTTATGGGTTTAATCATAAAACCTTCAATTCCTCCATGTTTCAGAAAACATAATTACTTTCTAGTTCAATCCCTTGTTTTCCATTTATTTTCCTTGCTGCAGAAATTTGCAACAGGTTTTCCGAAACATTTTAAACATCATGATCCTTCTATATTATAAAAAGAAGAATATGGACAGAGGTATTTGTTAAGGAAAATTTACCAAAAACTCAAAAATCCTCCTGCCTTATTATTTAGAAAATAAGCATGAGCCAGATTTCTATCTTGCTGCCTATGTTCTAAATAATTGAAATCCATACTTGACAACAAAAAAAATGCTCAAAACATTTTAGCCTGGAAAACTGACATACAAGACTCCAAACAGAAATGCACAAACAAACATCCATCTCATCCATTTCATTCATAATAAACCACTTCAGAAATTTAAATAATTTTTATAATACTTTAGGCTGCCTACCAAAGGTCTTAATGCCATTGCATAAAATAGATTAATGCTCACCTATTATTTTCTTTTACTATCTTGCTCCTCTACTCAGCAAATCCCTTCAGAGCTGCTTACCCATATTTCCCCTATTTTTTTTTCTCTGAGATGATGATGGTTATGATGGTGTACATGTTTTATAAAGCTATTTTAGGGTTTAAGGAAATGGGTAATTCCTTTGATACCCCTTTTGTTTTTCATGCACAGATCATACCTCTGTGTGGTCCTCAATTGGAATTACACACATTTGGTTACCTCTAGTAGTTATTTCGGGAATCCAAAACTTTAGTTACTGCATGCTATTTCCATGATCTCATTCTATTCATGCCATATGCATGTGACCTTTGCCTATTTTATTTTCTGCTCAGTTTTTGAGGAAACTTTAATTTTTTGCATTTTCTACTTAGCCTTCTTTTCTTATACAATCATGTACACTGTCATATATGTTTAGGTAATGTAAAATTATTCATACTATATTGTTTTTTTTTATCAAACAGAAACTCCTATGCACATTCTTATTTACTAGCAAACTTTTCTGTCTTGATGCATCTTATATGTGTGTATATATATATATATATATATATATATATATATATATATATTATTTTAGGGTCATTACATACCCTCCCCCTTAAAGGAATTATGTCCCCATAATTTCTTTTAATTTCTCCAAATAAAAATACTAGTTCATAGTCTGTTTTAATTCCATAACCCCATACTCACAGTTTATGAAAGCAAGCAATGCATAAGAATATTCAGAAAATCATCATAAACTACTTAAACATACCTCTCCATCAGTAAACAAATTGGGGTATTTTGCCCTCATTTTGTCCTCCACCTCCCATGTACAATCATTGGTGTCCAAGCTCCATTGAATTTTTACTAATTTGATCACCTTGTTCCTTAACCTTTTCTCCTCCTTGGCAACTATCCCTACTGGTTCATTTGCGTAGACTAAATTCTTTTGGATTTGAATTTGAGTAGGTGACTCCAGAATTGCTCCTTCATCATGCACCCATTTTCTCAACTGAGAAACATGAAACACTAGATGCACACCACTCAACTCCTCAGGTAACTTAAGTTTGTAGGCCATAGCACCAATTCTCTGCGTAATTTCATATGGTCCTACAAATCTTGGTGATAACTTACCAGATTTCCCAAACCTAAACACCTTCCTCATTGGTGATACCTTCAGAAAAACATATTCTCCTACCTTAAACTCCATTGGCTTTCTCCTTTTATCTGCATAAGACTTTTGACTTGATTGTGCTGTCTTCATCCTATGTCTAATTAACTCAATCATGTTGGAAGTTTCTTTAACATGATCTGGTCCTAATAGTATACCCTCTCCCATATCCAACCAACAGGCAGGAGATATGCAGGGTCTCCCATACAAGGCTTCAAAGGAAGCCATTCCTATTGTTGGCTGGTAGCTATTGTTATATGTGAATTCTGCCAAATGAATATGATCCTCCCAATTACCCCCAAAGTCAAGCACACATGCTCTCAACAGATCCTCCAATATTTTGTTTACTATCTCTGTCTGCCCATCACTTTGAGGATGGTAGGCAGTGCTTAAGCATAGTTGAGTTCCCATTGCTTCTTGGAAGCTCTCCCAAAATCTTGAGGTGAACAAAGTGTCTCCATCACTCACAATAGTCTTGGGTATACCATGTAGCCTCACCACTTCCTTAATAAATAATTGTGCAAGCCTAGTTGCATTTCTATCTGACCTGACAGGGACAAAGTGAGCTGATTTGGTTAGTCTATCGACAATTACCCATATACTATCATTGCCTTTCTTAGTTCTAGGCAAACCATCCACAAAATCCATGGAAATACTTTCCCATTTCCACTAAGGTACCTCCAAAGGTTGCAACATGCCAGAAGGCTTCTGGTGATCTGCTTTAATATGCTGACAGGTGAAACATTTTGCCACATATCTTGCCACTGCTTGTTTCATTCCTGGCCACCAGTAGCTTCTTTTTAAATCATGATACATTTTAGTACCACCAGGGTGTATGGTGTACCTGGTTTTGTGGTGCTCATTCATGATTTCTTCCTTCAACTCTGCAATGTCTGGTACACACAACTTCTCATTCTTCCTTAAATACCCCTTGCGATCTATTTTAAAATTTCCCAACTCAATGTTGCTAAGTAACATTTCCTTCTTCTCCTTCAAATTTTTATCTTGGTCTTGCATGCCACCAATTTTCTCCACTAGATTGGATTTTACTGTAATCAATCCTAGTGTACCATACTCTACCATGTCATCATGCTCTCTAAAATTCTTTTCATTCTTGCTACATATATCTGCCTCCCCAAGCATTACAAGGTTTTTAAATTCATTAATCATTAAACTTGCTAATCTAACATGATGCCTACTCAAGGCATCTGCCACCCTATTGGCTTTTCCAGGGTGTACAAAATATCTAAATCATATGCAGCTACAAATTCCATCCACCTTGCTTGTCTCATATTCAAATCTTTTTGAGAAAATAAATATTTCAATGCTTGATGGTCTATAGATAATTCAAACTCTGCTCCAACCAAATAATGCCTCCAAAGTTTTAATGCAAACACTATTGCAGCTAATTCTAGATCATGAGTTGCATATTTGGTTTCATTGGGTTTAAGCTGTCTTGATGCATATGCCACTACCTTGCCATGTTGCATAAGCACTGCACCTAACCCCGACCCACTAGCATCAGTATATACAACCAATCCTTCATTTGCTTCTGGGATTTGCAAGACAGGAGCTTCCACCAGTGCTTGTTTCAATTTCTCAAAAGCTTGTTCACACTGCTCAGTCCACACATATGGTTGGTTCTTCTTTGTCAACTTGGTCATTGGTGTGGCTATTCTTGAAAAATCCTTGATGAACCTTCTATAGTACCCTGCCAATCCCAAGAATGATCTCATCTCAGTCACTGTTCTGGGTCTACTCCACGATTGAACTGCAATCACTTTGCTTGGATCCACACTTACTCCTTGCTGTGACACTATGTGTCCTAAGAATTTTACTTCATGCTGCCAAAATGTACATTTTGAATACTTGGCTTTTAATTCATGTTCTCTAAGTCTGGATAATACTAGGTGTAGATGCATAGCATGATCAATTTCTGTCTTTGACTAAATTAATATATCATCTATAAATACTAGAACAAATTTATCCAAAAAGTCTCTAAAAATTCTATTCATCAAATCTACAAAATAGGAGGGAGCATTAGTCAAGCCAAATGGCATTACTAAAAATTCATATAGGCCATACCTTGTGTTAAAGGCTGTGTACTCAATGCTTTCCTCTGCAACTTTCATTTGGTGAAATCCAGAGGCTAAATCTAACCTTGAAAATATTTTATCTCCATGCAACTGATCAAATAGATCATCTATTCTAGGCAGTGGGTATTTATTTTTAATGGTTACCTTGTTTAAATCCCTATAGTCTACACACAACCTCATTGTTCCATCATGTTTCTTGACAAAGAGCACTGGGGAACCCCAACTGGAACTACTTGATCTTATGAATCCTTTCTCTTCTAATTCTTCTAGTTGATGTTTTAATTCTACTAACTCTTTTGGACCCATCCTATAAGGCTTCTTAATGATTGGATTTGTTCCTGGCATTAACTTAATTTTGAATTCAACTGGTCTGTTCTGAGGAATTCCTCTCACCTCTCCAAACACATCTATGTATTCATTAACTACTGGAATTTCCTCTATTTTTAATTCCTTTTGAATTTCGTTTATACTCCAAATTTTATTAAAACATGTGTTCTTTGCTATTTCACTTAGAACTGTAATTCTTTTGCCTTCATTTGTCTCCAAAGAAATGGTAAGGTTTTCTAAATTTAAAATTGCTTTATTTTTCATTAACCAATCTACCCCCAAAATAATCCCAATACCAGGATAATTTAAAGTATATAGATCTGAATCAAAGCCATAACCCCCTATGATTAATTTCAGACCCGTACACTTCATCCCTAATATATAATGACTCCCTATGGGGCTGTGTACAATTAAGGGGTGTTCAATAGAAACACAAGCAAGTGCTAATTTCTTTACAATTTCCAAAGATATTAGTGAATGTGAAGCACCAGTGTCATATACTACTGATATTGGTTGGGTATTGATTAGAATTATACCTTCAAGTTGCCCAACATTTCCAATGGTGTTTGTTGCCAAAGCTCCTACCCTTGCTGTTTTCTTATGAGTCTCTGGGCAGTCCTTCTTTAAATGTCCCATTTTCCCACAGTTATAGCAGCTTCCTTTAGGTATTTTAGGGTCAGGGCATTGGTTACTGTAATGTCCAGCTTTTCCACAATTAAAACAATGAGTGAATTTCTTGCTTTCAGGTGCTATTGCTCCTTCCCCTTTCTTAACTCCTTTATTTGCATTTCTCTTGTCATAAGATTGCACTTTGTTCTGACCTCCCTTCTTCTTATTGAGCTTCATGTTCCTGAATTTCTCTCTTGTGGTATCATGTTGCTCAAAAGAGAGAGTTAGATCAATCACTTGATCAAAGGTTTTGTCCTTGTATGGCAACATTGCCCTAGATAGATTGGGATTCAAGCCTTGAATGTATCTTGCATTCTTTGCTTCTGCATTCCCTATCAACACCATTCCATACTTGGACAATGCTTCAAACTTCTGAGTGTACTCATTTACACTCATGCCTCCTTGCCTTAATCTAATAAAGTCTTCAAGCAGTGTGGCTTTGGCAGATGCTGGGATAAATCTAGCCTCAAGCATGTCCTTGAAATCATTCCAAGTGATGTTATTTTCTGGCCTTCCTACTATCACAACCTCCCACCAATCCAGTGCAACCCCCTTCAATTTCCTTGAAGCTATTTTTCTTTTCCTTTGGTCATTGATTTGCATATCTGTAAAGACCCTCTCTATAGTCCTTATCCACATTTGAACACCCATAGCTCCTTCAGTGCCTTCAAAATCCTTTCCTCCCAAATTGGTACAAGTCTTAAGCAGTTTGGAGAGCTCCTCATGAGGATTATCTTGCCTTGGTGCCATTCCATCCCTCAAAGCCCTTACAAAATCCTCCATGCTTATCACAGGTGGCTCACGTGATGGTCCTGCACCTGTGTGATGTCTTGGTCCTACCATAATGCTATAGATATAATTTTTAAGTTAGTTTATTTACCCCCATTATTCTTAATATCTTTACTTTGTTTATTTATTTTATTTAAGTGTACCCTATACATGTATCTTAAGCATACATTTCATTCAGTCATACAAAAACATCCAACCCTAAGAATTCAATCAATGCATTCAATCATCCATATACATACAATAATGTTTACTATGTTATTTAAAACATAGCTCTGATACCAACTGTGGTGACCCCTTTAAATTTTCACACATAGATTTTTTTTTATTTACAAAAGGAATATATATTTAAATCCCATGATGTTAAGTTTGAATATTTAGAAATTCATAGATTCTTTTCCCAAGATCCTGAATGACCAATATATTTATATCAGTTCATGATTCACCTTAAAACAGCTCTACATATTTGATGATATGTTTGCTTCTTTTGTTTTGTATGGGATGATATTTACAACATGCTCAATGCATATGGGATTGGTAGTGCAAGGTACAGTGCACCTTTGCATTTTCTTTTCTTAATTTTCTACTCTTTCTGCCTATATATGTCTATTATCACCTAATGCAGTATTTAAGTGTTAAGAAGAGTAACTGAGAGAAGTACAATTGCTAATATGAACATACAAATCTGTTTTCACAATCACATTTTCATTTCAGGTTGAACAATTATATTTGCACTGCATTTTTCAAATAGGTTGGAAATGTATACTGGTATGCTTCGATTTTTTATTTCAAAAACTTGGAGTTTTTATATCACTTTCTTCGAGCTGGAAACACTTGCACAACATGAACTGTAGTGAAGTGATTTCAGGCTATAAGGGTTTGACCTTTAACCATCTAGGCTGGTCATGTTCCTACACTTACAACTTTCAGAACCATATTTCTTATGTAAACAATTCCTACAAACACTTTTTCCTATCACCAGTTTGCTTTTATCATATAAAAGTTTTTCTGAGAATTCACTTTCCCCAGGTTTTCAACACAAAACAAAAATGTTTCCAAATCCATTTCTTTTAAAACCCTTTTTATTTTGAAATCAAATGCATAAATATGAGTCATGCATTTTCTCAGAGATTATGCACCAACCAATATTTATTACAGGCCATGCATAATCCATTTTGTTCAAAATTTACAAGCTTGTTTTATTTTTCTGAAAAATCTGTTATACCTGACTGTTTATAATTGCCATCATCAAATCACAACATAATTTCAAACTAAAGAAAACAGAGGCTAACATGCACACATATCATACTGATATGTTATATTAAGTTTCTCAGTTCCCAAAAAGATGACCAGACATTTATAAGAACATCAACTAATTACCTGTCATCAGAAATCATTCAACAGAGGTTTAGTTGCATACATACTCAGAAAATCTTCTTACAATTTACTTTACTACTATTGATAACCAGACCATTCACTACAAGCATCTGCAAATACAAAGCAAAGTTTCTCTTATTTATACTTAGCAGCTAATGCTTCCTTCATCCATCAAGTCAACCTTAATTACCTGCATGCAATTCACTGAGCTTCCCCATTTAATTGAGACACCCAGATGATTGCAAAGGCAACCAAAAGGGTCAGTTTACACTGGTATGAACATTAATGAATTTTATACACATGTTTACAAATCTTATGAACTTATAACACTTGCATAATCTAGCAGTTTGTAAACTATGCACAACAGTAAAATTGCCAGATAACTTCAAGAATACAACCATTCATTCAACACTTATGCAACCAGCCATGCATTATTCATAACATCATAAGTAAACCCAGGTTTTGTTCTCCCAGTTTCTCCCAGCATTTCATTAAGGTCATCACATTAAACCTTGTTTAATTTATATCTTTGTTCAGATATTATAACCCAGAGATTTAAATCTCATACCCCATTTTATTTATGGTCTAAATCCCCCTGTCAAATGAACACAAGTATGCATTGTGAAGGAATCTCCCAGATAGTTTTATTTATTCCAACACACAAAGGCCTCAGGGTGCACTTGCACCATGCATATACTTCCTCCCACCTGAAGCAAGCAGATCATTGACTAACCCCAAATGACCAATTTAATTTTCTTTCATTTATTCATAGGATCTATTAACCTAATGAGTTTCCGCCTCCAGTTTCTGCTTAATTCATTAAGCACCTGTTTATGGGTTTAATCATAAAACCTTCAATTCCTCCATGTTTCAGAAAACATAATTACTTTCTAGTTCAATCCCTTGTTTTCCATTTATTTTCCTTGCTGCAGAAATTTGCAACAGGTTTTTCAAAACATTTTAAACATCATGATCCTTCTATATTATAAAAAGAAGAATATGGACAGAGGTATTTGTTAAGGAAAATTTACCAAAAACTCAGAAATCCTCCTGCCTTATTATTTAGAAAATAAGCATGATCCAGATTTCTATCTTACTGCCTATGTTCTAAATAACTGAAATCCATACTTGACAATAAAATAAATGCTCAAAACATTTTAGCCTGGAAAGCTGACATACAAGACTCCAAACAGAAATGCACAAACAAACATCCATCTCATCCATTTCATTCATAATAAACCACTTCAGAAATTTAAATAATTTTTATAATACTTTAGGCTGCCTACCAGAGGTCTTAATGCCATTTCATAAAATAGATTAATGCTCACCTATTATTTTCTTTTACTATCTTGCTCCTCTACTCAGCAAATCCCTTCAGAGCTGCTTACCCATATTTCCCCTATTTTTTGTTTTCTCTGAGATGATGATGGTTATGATGGTGTACAGGTTTTATAAAGCTATTTTAGGGTTTAAGGAAATGGGTAATTCCTTTGATACCCCTTTTGTTTTTCATGCATAGATCATACCTCTGTATGGTCCTCAATTGGAATTACACACATTTGGTTACCTCTAGTAGTTATTTCGGGAATCCAAAACTTTAGTTACTGCATGCTATTTCCATGATCTCATTCTATTCATGCCATATGCATGTGACCTTTGCCTATTTTATTTTCTGCTCAGTTTTTGAGGAAACTTTAATTTTTTGCATTTTCTACTTAGCCTTCTTTTCTTATACAAACATGTACACTGTCATATATATTTAGGTAATGTAAAATTTTTCATACTATATTGTTTTTTTTATCAAACAGAAACTCCTATGAACATTCTTATTTACTAACAAACTTTTCTGTCTTGATGCATGTTATATATATATATATTTATTTATTTATTTTTATTTTAGGGTCATTACATGATCTGTGTGCCATCGGGAAGTTTTATGGTTAGCAGTTTTTCTTGAGGTAATTTCAGAAGTAGCAGAGTGGATTCATTTCTTCGATGGATTGGCTTGATAAGTATAAGGCTATTCTGGATTGTGATGAGAGAATAGTTTCATTAGAAACTGATTTGGGTAGAATTGTCGGAGTGTCGTGTGATAATTATGGAATTCACTTGAGTAGTCTTTTGCATGGAGTGAGACTTCTCAAGAGAAGGTTGAAGTTATGGATGTGGTCCAAGATTTCCCTGATGTATTCAAGGAAGTCTAGTGTTTGCCTCCCCATTGAGAGAAAGAGTTTCGAATTGATTTGATTCCAGGAGCAGTGTCGGTGATTTAGCCTAGTAGGAGGATGGCTCCTAGGGAGAGAGAAGAGTTAAACAGACTCGGTATCTATTGGAGAAGGGGTTGATTAGGCCCAGTTTTTCTTGTTGGGGTTCTGTTGTAGTGTTTGTCACTAAATTGGATGGATCGCTAAGGTTCTGTGTGGATTATCCTGAACCGAGTCTTTCGGGATGTATTGAATAAGTTTGTTTTGGGTATTCATTGATGATATTTCGGTCTACTCTAATTCTGAAGAAGAGCACAAACAACATTTGGGGATAGTGTTGGAGACACTTAGGAGGCATGTTTCGAAGGCGAAGATCTCTAAGTGCCATTTTCGAAAATTGGAAGTCAATATTTTTAGGGCAAATTGTTTTTGGTGAAGGTATCTCTGTAGATCCAGCGAAGGTCGAGACTATTCTGGAATGGAATTAACCAAAGTCACTGACGGAAGTTCGCAGTTTTCTAGGATTAGCTGGCTACTATAGGAAGTTTATCAAGGACTATTCCAAGATTTCTTCGCATCTCACTAAGTTGATAAGGAAAGGAGTTAAGTTCAAATGGACACTCCAGTGTGAAGAAGCTTTTCGAGAGTTGAAGATGGGGCTAATCAATGCACCAGTGCTAGCTATTGCGGGTGGGAAAAGCAAATTTGAAGTTTATACATATGGTTGTATAGTTGGTCTGGGAGAAGTTTTGATGCAGGATGGAAGAGTAATTGCGTATGCGAGTCGGCAATTAAAGCCACATGAAAAGAACTACGCTACGCACGATCTTGAATTGTTAGCCATTGTTTTTGCTTTGAAGATCTGGAGACACTATCTCTTGGGAGAGAAGTTTGAGTTATTCACGGATCATAAACCGTTGAAATATCTTTTCTCTCAAAAGGATCTTAATCTGAGGCAGCAGCGATGGGTCGAGTTTCTGGCATCATATGATTTGGATATTCTGTATACCCCGGGAAAGGCGAATGTTGTGGCTAATGCTCTTAGCAGGAATGCAGTCTTGTTTCTTTTGGAAGTTGTTCCGTCTCTCCAGGACAGAATCATAAGTAAGCAAATGGAGGATAGATCTTTTGAGGAACTGATTCTTGGAACTAAGAATGGTCGGTATTCTGATTTCAAGGTGGACGATCAAGGTGTTTTGAGGATTAATGGTCGCTTGTGTACCTAAAATAGATGGATTGTGGCAAGAAGTCTTAGCTGAGTGTCATCGCTTCAGACTGAATATTCACCTCGGAATCTCTAAGATGTACAAAGATATGAGAAGAATTTTCTGGTGGCCGAGCATGAAAGAGGGATGTAGCTGCTTTAGTTAACAGTTATGCTATTTGTCAGCAAGTGAAGGAGATCAACAAGAGTCAACCGGATTATTGCAACCTTTGGAAATCCTAGAATGGAAATGTGAGATGATTTCGATGGATTTCATCGATGGTTTGCCTAGAACTAAGAAAAGAAACGATGGTATATCGGTTATTGTGGATTGGTTAACTAAGAGCGCTCATTTTATACCAGTTAAGCCATCTCGTACTGCAGTTTCTCTAGCAGATTTTTTTCTTCAGGGAGATAGTCAGATTGCATGGTGTTCCTGTTAGCATAGTAAGTGATCGTGATCCTATCTTCACCAGCAAATTCTGGGAGGCTCTACAATCAGCTATGGGAATGAGTTTGAGATTAAGTACAGCCTATCATCCTCAGACAGATGGATAGACGGAGAGGCTGAACCGATTCTAGATGATATACTGCGAGCTACTGTTTTGGATTTTGGTGGATCTTGGGAAGACCATCTTCATTTGGTGGAATTCTCTTATAATAATAGTTACCAAGCAAGTATTAAGATGGCTCCTTACGAAGCTTCGTATGGAAGACCGTGTAGATCCCCATCCCGTTGGATAGAGTCGAAAGATCGTCTTGTTTTTGGGTCAGATATGAATCGAGAAGCTTCGGCTAAAGTTGAGCTTATCAATAAAAAGGATGAGAGCTGCTCAGGATCGTCTGTAGAAGTACGCAGATAAGTGAAGGAGACAATTGGAATTTTAGATTAGTGATTCAGTTTTTGTCAAAGTTTCCCCGATTAAAGGAGCTATTAGATTCGAAAAGACGGGAAAACTTGCTCCGAGATATATTTGACCATTTCAGATATTGGAAAGGATTGGTACGGTAGCTTACAGAGTTGAATTACCAGAACGGATGCTTGGAATTCATAATGTATTCCATATATCCCATCTAAAGAAGTTTATTCATGATCCATCATTGGTTGTAGAACCAATAGTCCAGGAAGATTTGGAAGTCGAGCCGAATTTGACTGTGGTCAGGAATCCAGTTCGGATTGTTGATCAAGATTAGAGGCAACTCAGGAGTAAGGTAGTGAAGCGTGTCAAAGTGCAGTGGAGCGAGGATCCCAAAGATTGCACCTGGGAAACTTTGGATAGTTTTAGGAAAGCTTATCCGTATTTGTGTCCAGATAACTAGTGATGTTTGTTAGGATAGATTATATGATTGTTTGCTAATGTATGAACGATATGTATGTTTGAATGGTTGATATAACAGCTTTTGAATTATCTTTTGTTTTAAATTTCGAGGACGAAATCCTTTTAAGGGGGGAGGAATGTAACGATCCTGGATTTTGGCCCTATTGTTTTAATAAATATTTAATCTAATTAAATAAAATGTAAAATGTTCATTTTAAAATGAACAAGACTTTGGAAATATTTCCATTTGTTTATATAAATTGTATTTTGAAAAAGAAAATTTGATTTGGAAATTTAAAATAAATTCTCTTATTAATACTTAAAATAAAATTTACCATATATAATTAAATTAAAATACTTTACCTTGTTTACATTTGGTAAATATACATATGTATAATAATGTTTAAAATAAAATTTATCTTATACAATTAAAGTGCTTTCTCTTGTTAACATTTGGTGTATATACATATGAATGATAATGTTTAAATTAAAATCTAATTCTATGAATATAAAATGTAAAGTATAAAATATAAGTAAACTTATGAATATAATTTAAATACTGATAGTCAAATATAAAATAGAAAATAAAAATAAAAATGTAAATACAAGCAAGAATTAAATAGTTGAGGTAAGCATACAACATAAGTTTAAATTTGTAAACACAAAGTATAGAATAAAATAAAAACAAAGTATAACATAATACCAAACAAACATGTGTATATAAATTATTCAAGTAAGAAGACAAAAATTTAATACACAATATCTTCATTTACAAGCCAAACATCTTTAAAACAAAATAATCTTCATTTACAAGACTAAAGTATAAAATAAAGCTGACACAAAACATGTGTATGAACTATTCAAGCTAGAAGTAATAAGTCAAACATTAGTATATGAATCAAGCAAGAAGACAAATATTTTTAAACAAACTATCTTCATACACAAGCCAAAGTCTACCTGCAAAGTGAATACTCACATACATATATCTATACAGCAAAAACATAATTATAATATTTAAACATATATGGAAACAAGGCATTTATTGCCATCAGCTCAGCCAACATTTTATCCATTCAAAATATTTAGCAATCTTTACTTTTCAGTAATAAAGATCTGATCAAGATAAAAAAACAACTTTACCAGTTAAAGACTCCCTTAAACATCATGTTCCTTTTATATATATGTGTGACCATCTTATTTTAAGTTCGTTCAGAAAAAAAAAGAAACTTAGTTAACCTGTGAAAAATAAAAAGAGAAAAAAAGGGAAGCAAGCTCAAATTTAATTCAAACCAAAAACAGAAGAACTCAGACAGATTCAAAGATAGTTTCAACTTCAGGTTTTCAAAAGGAAACAAGGATTGTTCTTTGTTCATAGAATTTTTAGGTGAGTAACCATCAAGTTTAAAATTTTAAGTTTAATTAAAATCAGTTCAGGATATTTATTGCTCATGTGGTATTGTATATTCATTATCTTTGAACATAATTCTGTTGCTCTGCATATTACTCTTCACTGTTATGGATCAGGGTTGATTTTCACTCAAATTCAAATTTGTTTTCAACTGAATCATTGTAAAGTTTTCATTTTTTTCAATCAAACAAGATGTTTAAACTTCAAACAAGATTTTTCAAAGCTTATTTAATATGTTAGTGAAATACTTCTATTGGAAAACTTTGTTTACAGGTAATCAAATATACTTTGATGAATTTGATTGTCATAAAAAGTTAATTCAAGTTCATTGTTTGAATTCTTACTGTAAAACATGATTTTAAAATCAAAAACGAAGAATTTTAGCTTATAATTCTCAGAGCAGTTTTAATTTGAACAAAAATTGCATTTTTACCAATTACTGATGAATGATCCAATAATAAATGTTGGAATTTGGGATGAAGCAAGTATAAACATCTGTGATTTCGTGAAAATTATCAGAATATTTTTCTATTGCGTGAAATTAAGATAAGAGATCATATTAGGGTTTTAGTTGGAGTTCTTGTTCATGTCTGTAACAACGCGAGTTTGTCTTCTTCACGTGATCGAGCTTCGCGTAACTCTGGGAAAGGGTTGCTTAGAGTGTTGTCGAGGTGTGGACGAAATTTGGGCGATTCTGGTGGTCTGTGCGGCGGTGGCGAAGTCATTATGTCGTTTTGGTTGAGCTCCAGTTTTGAGCAGAAGGCTAAATTTCAAATTGTAATTGTTGAGGGCGATTCGAATTTTGATTTTGAGCTTAGAGATGATTTTCGACTTGCTGTTGATGTTGGCGTTCGCCAGAGATGAGTCGCGCCGCCGTGCACGTGTACGGGCAGAAGGATGTGTCGGCGTCGTTGATGAGAGAAGGATCTCGAGTTGTTGCTCGAGTTCGTTAGGTGGTTGCTTTGAGTTCTGGGACGAGCGCGTGAGATAGTTACCTGATGCTTTTTTTGCACTTGAGTTTTAAAATCTTAAACTTACTGAAAAGGAATAAAAAAAGAAGAAGAAGAAGTTGCGTACAGGGGAGATTCTCGGGGAATTGAGTGAGTAACTCGAAGTATGACTCGAGTTAATTAGGGGTAGTCACGGGTTCTTTTTCTAACCACAGTATTGCATTATTAAAATGATGTTATGCATAACATTTTCAACAGTTTAGCACTGTAAAACTTAATAAGGTTTAACAAATTTAAGTTAAAACTTAAATACTAGTTTTAATTATTTTAGTTAATACTTTAACGATGTTTTAAACACTTAATTATTATTTTAATTAAGCAATTAATTTAAGTATAAAATTTAATTAACAGTAAAGTTTGTAGTTAATGATGATTTGATTTTCAAAGTTTAAAGAAGTGCTTTAAAACGTTAATTAAATTGAATAGTAATTAATTAATTATCTTAGGAAGCAATTAAGAATAATTACTTTATAATTGTAATTAGAGATTAATTACAGATTAAGAGACAAATGAATTTGTAATTTAACTATATGAAGTTAACTAATGTATGATTCATAGTTAACTAATTAATTAATTTAATTACGAATAAATAAATGATTAATTAAGTAATTAGGAGTTAATAAATGGATAATTAAGTTTTATTAATTAATAATTAAAGTTATTAATTAATGATTAAGGGCAAGTAATAGTAATTAAGATTTAATAATTGATTAAGAAATGATTAATTAAATTAAATGATTTGAAAAGAATTAATTAATTAATTAATTAATCATTAATTAAACAAGATTAAGAGATTAATTCCCAAGTAATTGATTAAATTTGAATTAATTACAATAAGAATTTAAGATGATTGCTTATGGATAATTGTGCATGTAGAATATCTGATTTGTGATATTTGTTTGGTGATATTCTATGATGTTCTATGATATGTCTTGATATATCTATGATGATCGTGTATGATTTATCTGTGATAAATGTTATATGAATTCGAAGTGTTTAATTTAAACTGTTTAAATCTGTTAAACAATTTGGCCCTTAAAATGGTGTTTGGATTTCGATGAGACCGGGATCGGGTCTCATTTACGATTATCCAAAAGTCACATCGATCCAAATTAAACGATAGATCGTGAAATCTCAAGTGAAGATCGAGATGGTGTTTCAGAATGCAGGTGTTATTATCGTTGACTCTGAGGGTGATTCCAAAATGAGTATAACGAGATAATGCCTTCGGTTTCATTCAAACCCGGAACGAACTTGTATGGATTGAATGCTTTCAGCACATCGTCAGGTGGACGATGAGCATTCTAAGAGATATGTTCTGTAATGGTAATCGCAGCCTCAAGCCTCATCAATCAGGAGTGGCTAAAACGGGGGATGTGCAGCAAGGTTAGGTGGGTCATGCCCAAGCAGGATGAGATATACCCCTGTCTAGATGTCTGTGACGCCCCACCCCGAGACCCACCTTAGCAAAGAGAATTAACAAGTAATTCCGTCTACTAAAGCGGAGAATAGGGCTGGTTAAGGGCGACCATCTACAATTTTGTCTTAAGCATTCGTTGAATACGTCGATAAATGCATTATAATTTTTTTTCAACTCAAGTGGATCGACATACCCAGTAAATGCTTAATCCAAAACTATAGATGGCTAACGGATCTATCAGAACAAAATACAATAACTGAATGTAAATCACATCACAGAACAGTAATCAACATCATATATATACATATACACTGATACGTGTTTAGTACAATACAATATGAATACAATAAAGGTGGTACTCGACCACACCATAAATATTGAATCAAATATAACTACATCAGAGTATGCGAAAGAATAGTAACTACTCAAGAGAAAGAAGAGCTGATATCCAACATCCACTTCAAGCTAAGCCCAATAGATGATTCCTGAAACAACTCGGTCTGACCCGGGTGAAAACACACAGGTCAGGCTAGCTAGAACTTATCATTGGTAAAGGTGATGATAAGAGATAAGGGGAAAACCATTCCATCATTACCAATGGAATGATATAGGTCATCAAGTTATCTCTAGAGTGATACATCAATGGTTCATCATAATTGCATAGAGGAATACAATATGTATATTAGATAGACATGGTTTATCTAATTATATATATAACCGAATGAAATGGGTGAGGATATGGACCATAAAGTAAATCTTCATAAGATAATTAAACTTCAAGAATCCATCATAAATAAAACCCATCTAAGAGAAACTTCTTAATTATTATACCTCATCTCATCGGTATAAATATAAATACATCTCAAATCCATCATTAAACTCATTATAAAGGAACCTCCATAATCATTTATACCTCATATCATTGGTATAAATATATATATATCTATCTTAAATCTATTATCAACACTCATCATAAAAGCATTACCATAATTTATACCTCATCTCATTGGTATAAATATATAAAATGTCTCAAATCCATCTTGATAGAGCCCAGAAAGAATCCAAAACATCATATTCGAAATCACCATAAAACCATGTATATAAATTAGCCCTTTTCTTACATAAGGCTATAATAAAGCATCATCATCAAAACAGTGAAAACGAAACATCTAAACTTCATGGAAAACAGCACGTGCTTTACATCTTGACTAGTACTAGTAATTTGGTACCATACATCGTGATGACTTGGGGTCTCATAAACATCATAACATCGTGATTGACTAGTCGGAACATCTTAATGACACCCAGTCACAAATCCGAGTAAAAACTTCATGGTGATTGGAGTTGAGTAATAACATCGTGAACATCGTGGTGACTCCAATCATACTCGGTCTAGTACTAGTAACATCTTGAATGTGTCTCAACTATTCGAATAGGAACCCAAAAGGCGAGAACGTATATCCCATACTATACGTTCTCCCCAAATGGTTTACTAATCGTTAGTTGGTTCCACATTAGAAAACATCATAAAACATCAGAACCATCATAAAACTCACTCTGCCTTATCTCATCGGCGAGTTAATATAATACCACACTCATCTCTACTCATCGACGAGTAATGGTTCCATCGTGACTTGTCTCATTTCATCGACAAGTAAAAATCATCATAACCATCTTAACTTCATAAATCATCATAAACATCATAACTTCATGAATACTTCATAAATACTCTTACCTCATATCATCGGCAAATGCAATTAAATCTCATAATGGTTTCTCATAAACCATCATCCCCGAAAAGGAAAATCTCATCTCAAGACTCACCTCATCTCATCGGCAAGTAAAACAACATCTTAAAACGGTCCTTCATCGAATATACTTCTAAATTGGAGTTCCCGGACCATATAACTACCCAAAATTCAATATCATCTTAAATCATCTCTAACAGTTCATCGAAAGATTTTCGATCGTACAAGTCCGAAATTAACCGATAAAGTAAATTCACGAGTCCCATACCTCGTAATTTTACTAAACCGTTTAATTTACTTCCTCATACGTCTGAAAAAGAATCAAAATAATTAAAATGAATAAAATTAATTTTAAAAGATTTTACTTGAGAAAACGGGGTTATAAAACAAATTTTAGAAACTTATCTAAAAGATTTTGAGAGAAAACACATCATTAAAAAGATTTTAATAATTTTTAAAAGCCTTAAAAATAAAGAATAATTGTTTAAAAACCTCTAAAAATACATAAAAACATTTATTCTCCAACCATGATGTTAGAAGATATTCTGGAATTAATTCGGAATCTCTTTTTTTTTTTTAACTCATAAAAACATCAGTTTGCAATTTAATCGGCCTAAACCGATATTCAAATTTAAATCGAATTTGAATTAATTTAAATTCAAATCTCATCCTAACTGGATTAGTCCATTTCTAGACAAAATGGTCAAATACTAGCATCAAATTTCATTAAAAAAAAATTCGCAAAGAATGCAAATGGAATCGTCGAAATCAGACAAATATAAATATTGTGGCTGTCATGACAGGCCCGTAGTGAAAACGTCAATTTTTCACCAGGTAAACTTCGAAATCCTACAAAACTCAAAACATAAAAGTTGTATCCTACATCATAAGGTTTACAGAACATCAAAAATTTCGTTCTTCCGATCAGTAACGAATAAGTTATGAGTGAAATACTACTTAGAAAAATTTATGTGCACTGCCTATCAACAATGGCCAGCGATAAAAATGTTAGTTATTCACTATATAGACCTCAAAGTCATTCAAAACTGAAAACAAAAAAGTTGTGGCATATTTCATAAGGATTTCAGAACATCTAAAATTTCTAAATTTCGATTTGAAACAAGAAAGTTATGATCAAATTACTAAAAACAAACATCAAACTCAGCCTGAACTTATGCATTTGCAAGACAGTGACAAACAATTGTAATTTTAGAATAGATAACTTTGAAATCTGGCAAAATGTATAAAATGAAAGTTTTAGCTTAGTTTCTAATCTTTCCGGAATGACAAAGATCATCAAAATCGGTTAAGAAACGAAGTAGTTATGGCGAATTTAGTTTTAGCCTTTCACAGAGCAAATATTGATTTTGCCCTCGGAACTACAGTAGAAAATTTCGATTTTGACATAGCTAACTTCATAATTTCACAAAATACAAAACATGAAGGTTGTAGTACATGAAATAAGCTTTCCGGAACATAAAAGGTTATCAAAATCCGATCAAAAATGAGAAAGTTATGTCTAATTTAGTTTCAGCTTCAAGCACAGAGCAAATATAGACTTTGCTCTCGGGTTAGCAGTAGAAAAATCAAATTTTGACATAGCTAACTTCAAAATTAAAGAAAACTCAAAACATAAAAGTTGTTGCATACGATTTAAGCTTTTCGGAACATCCTAAATTATCAAATTTCGATCAAAATCGAGAAAGTTATGGCTAATTTACTTTCAGCCTTAAGCACAGAGCAAACATTGGTTTTGCTCTCGGGATTACAGTAGAAAAATTCGATTTTGACATAGAAAACCTCAAAACTACAGAAAACTCAATACATGAAAGTTATAGTACATGATTTATGCTTTCCGAATCATCTAAAATTATCAAAATCGGATCAAAAACGAGAAAGTTATGGCTAATTTACTTTCAGCTTCAGTAATTCACTGATTGTAACATATTGATCATATAAAGAGCTAGGGTTTGTGAGTTTTACACTCACCTTGCCTTCATGAAGATTAAACTACGATTTAGATGCAAAAGATTGAAGCTTTTAGCCAAGAACAGAGCATCCAAACCTGTAACAGCTTGAGGAAGGGACATGCAACAATATAGAGAAACAATTAATAGGGTTTCACTTCAAATTGGATTTTTGATAGAGATTTTGGTTTTAGAATAGGGATTACCTGAGTTTAGCACTTGAATTTACATTTTAAAAGCACCAATTTTCATTATATTTGATGGATTTAGCATAGATTGAAGAAGGAAGGGAGAAGCTGCCATTAACAAGCCTCTGGACTTTTACAGAAGAAATGGAAAAAGACTATACGTACAGCACTTTCTTTTCTCATTTCTTAATTGCATTTCTTAATTACATGTTAGGTAACCTATTTGTTGATGGACTTAAGCCCATAAATAAGAGAATTTAGTTTAATGTTAATATTTAACCACTTATTACATTTTAAAAGAATGCTAACAACTGTAATCAACCATATTTCAAGTTTCTCTTTTCTAAAAATTGGGGAAACTTTAATCTCTTGATAATAAAATGTTTTTACACACAAATAAATGATTATTAAAATTTTTAAAACATTTTATTATCATACTTCTCTATTTTAAAGTAAAAATCAATTTCACATTTTTAGTTACAAATCTCATTGTAGTTAACACTATAAATTACACAAAAATCACATTTTTTTTTGTCTAATAAAATTCTATAGCCCATTTCAAATATAATTTAACACTAAAATTATATTTTTAAACTCAATTCCATTGTTTTATTAAATATATCCCTTTTTAAAAATTAATCACTTCTTTTAAAAATCATTAAAAGAAGTAAATAGTAATAATTAACATAACTATTGCATTGTCTCTAAATTAAACTCATTTTCCTCGTTTTATTATCTGAAATCATCAAAATAAAGTTTTCAAAACTTTATTTTCTCATTTTATCCTCAAATACATTGTTTATTCCCAATAAACAATTTAAATTCTTCATTTATTATTAATTTTCACTATTAAATTATAACTGCTGTTATAATTTAATACTCTCAGGTAATCGCTAAAAGCAGGGTTGTTACAAACTCCTCCCCTTACAAAAATTGCGTCCTCGCAATTTCCTTGAATAAGGACTGTAATCAACATAAAATTCAATCGACAAAGGTGATAAACAAGCTCGAAACTCAAACCATTCATGCTCTCAACATAGAATGGTGGAGAGAAATAAGAAGACACTCCCTCAGTTAATCCAATGGTCATCATATGCCAATATAATGACAAGCAAACCATCGAATTTTCCAAGCAACTCGAAAGGATTTCGAAGATATCCCGTCTTCGAATCAATACTCAATAAAAAGTTCAACAAATTATCAATCAAATAAGATAGATTTCTCAAAACTCTATGAATAGAGTCGGGATCAAACTCATTCAAACCTGAACTTTTAAACAATAGAGAAGATCATCAACAAGATTTTCCGCATAATAATACGGAAAGAACATCCTCACAACAAGATAAACTCAATAGACAAGATAGATAAATCACACAAAATGGCTTCTCACGAGGCCACCAAACTCGAACGACCGCGAAAATGCACGCCGTCATCAATAGCACAAGAATAGAGTGAATTCAAGAACAAGAATATAAGCTCAAATTATTTTTCAATCCAAGATATTTAGATTTTATTTTTTTTCTCAACGTCTTTTAAATTTTAAATCTCAATTTTCAACATTTGAAAATTTTCAAACTCTTTACTATATTACTTACTAAGTAGTTTAAAACTCAAATTAAAAGTCCAAATTTCTTCTCTTACTTCAAAATTAATTTTCAAAGAATTTTGTAAATCCATAATAATTTTCCTCAAAATAAATTAAGGGTTTAAATTCTCTTTACTCTTTTTATTAACCACTTAAATCGTTTAAAAACAATCTCCAAATCCTCTTATAACTCTTTTCTTAAAACATTTAATGTATATAATATAGATTCCAAAATATCAAAATATACTTTCAATAAAGTATAGTTCAAAGTAAATAAATAAGTGGCATTGCCTCGCCATTGAACCTCTAATAAATAGATATATTTGTTGGCTGCAAAGTCGATCGAAGGATCAAAATTGCCTCGCCACTCTATTACTCGACTTTAAAATCAATGGCTGCAATTACCATTCAAAAATAAATTTAATATATAATCTCAAAATATATTTTCAAAATCTCAATTTTTAAAACACAAACCATTTTGTCTGATTGCCTCATCATAGCATTTAGGAGATTCCTATCGATAACGTT
Source organism: Allium cepa (assembly GCA_030765085.1). Lineage (NCBI taxonomy): Eukaryota > Viridiplantae > Streptophyta > Magnoliopsida > Asparagales > Amaryllidaceae > Allium > Allium cepa. Next base: position 760,850,108 of record CM060941.1, on the reverse strand, counting down.
GATCAGGCGCATCGACCAGAACTCTTAACTACTCGATGGACAACCCAACACTCTTAAATTATTTTTATAAAAGAAATACTACTCATGTAAATATATTCCCAAAATATTCTTTGATATTTTTTTAATCTCAAAGCTCAAATTTTTCTTTAAAACTCTTATTTATATAGCTTCAAAACTCAAACCAAAGACATTAAGAGAATGCATCGAGATATTCCCAGAATACTCGATTCTCAAAATCAATAGAAGGAGATAGAGTGTTCGTCAATCTTACGATGTCACGAGCCACTCCCAAAAATCATCAAGATACAGGATAAGAAAGATATTATTCTCGAAGGAGAAGAAGAAACAATCCATGAATCACTACTTTAGTCGGAGTAATGCTAAAGGACAACATTGATTGAGTATATGAAAAGAACACACAAACGAAGCTGAATGATAAACTCAATCAAACTAGAATAATCTAGAAACTCACCTCATTCCTTAGTGAATATCCTCGTGGAAGGATAACCGAAGAGCCAAGAATAAGGTTACCTCAACAATCGATTGCCCGATTGGATGTCAAATCCAAATGGACTCACAAAACTCAACAAAGTCACCTTGACTGGAATTCGAGATATATCATCAACATCTCGATACTCAAGAGTGAACGCAGAAACTTCGGAATCATCACTAACATTTCAAAATGATAGAAATAATAACCTAATCAAATTAGGATGCCTAAATAAATATAGGATCCTATAATAACAAAAGGATCGGACTTAACATCAAATAAGTCAATCTATCTCAAATCAGATACATCTCAAGATAGTGAGTAATAAACAAATACTCACTAAAGCAGCAACAAATAGAGAACTCGGAATGCCCACAACAAGCCAATCATTGTGGATCCCTTTAATAGGATCACAACTCTCAAAGGAATGCAACGAGAATGCTCAAAGAAATCGATCAGCTCCATCGATACGAATTTACTTGTATCGATAAAAATAAGAATAGAACAATCCCAAATAAGATTTTATATAAGACAAGATGACATCAAACTCTATTATGGAATACTACGGAATACAATATATCTATATTCCTAGACATATTCCACCTCAACAATCCTAAAACTCGAAAAAGAACCAAGGCTCGATTCTAAAATAAGCTCGAATAAAGGACAATGATTCATTCATATTGTACTTCAATCTATCATGATATACGTACTGTTCTGTGTTTATTCTACTTTGTTCTGACCACAGCTCTGATACCAAGCTGTGACGCCCCACCCCGAGACCCACCTTAGCAAAGAGAATTAACAAGTAATTCCGTCTACTAAAGCGGAGAATAGGGCTGGTTAAGGGCGACCATCTACAATTTTGTCTTAAGCATTCATTGAATACGTCGATAAATGCATTATAATTTTTTTTCAACTCAAGTGGATCGACATACCCAGTAAATGCTTAATCCAAAACTATAGATGGCTAACGGATCTATCAGAACAAAATACAATAACTGAATGTAAATCACATCACAGAACAGTAATCAACATCATATATATACATATACATTGATACGTGTTTAGTACAATACAATATGAATACAATAAAGGTGGTACTCGACCACACCATAAATATTGAATCAAATATAACTACATCAGAGTATGCGAAAGAATAGTAACTACTCAAGAGAAAGAAGAGCTGATATCCAACATCCACTTCAAGCTAAGCCCAATAGATGATTCCTGAAACAACTAGGTCTGACCCGGGTGAAAACACACAGGTCAGGCTAGCTAGAACTTATCATTGGTAAAGGTGATGATAAGAGATAAGGGGAAAACCATTCCATCATTACCAATGGAATGATATAGGTCATCAAGTTATCTCTAGAGTGATACATCAATGGTTCATCATAATTGCATAGAGGAATACAATATGTATATTAGATAGACATGGTTTATCTAATTATATATATAACCGAATGAAATGGGTGAGGATATGGACCATAAAGTAAATCTTCATAAGATAATTAAACTTCAAGAATCCATCATAAATAAAACCCATCTAAGAGAAACTTCTTAATTATTATACCTCATCTCATCGGTATAAATATAAATACATCTCAAATCCATCATTAAACTCATTATAAAGGAACCTCCATAATCATTTATACCTCATATCATTGGTATAAATATATATATCTATCTTAAATCTATTATCAACACTCATCATAAAAGCATTACCATAATTTATACCTCATCTCATTGGTATAAATATATAAGATGTCTCAAATCCATCTTGATAGAGCCCAGAAAGAATCCAAAACATCATATTCGAAATCACCATAAAACCATGTATATAAATTAGCCCTTTTCTTACATAAGGCTATAATAAAGCATCATCATCAAAACAGTGAAAACGAAACATCTAAACTTCATGGAAAACAGCACGTGCTTTACATCTTGACTAGTACTAGTAATTTGGTACCACACATCGTGATGACTTGGGGTCTCATAAACATCATAACATCGTGATTGACTAGTCGGAACATCTTAATGACACCCAGTCACAAATCCGAGTAAAAACTTCATGGTGATTGGAGTTGAGTAATAACATCGTGAACATCGTGGTGACTCCAATCATACTCGGTCTAGTACTAGTAACATCTTGAATGTGTCTCAACTATTCGAATAGGAACCCAAAAGGCGAGAACGTATATCCCATACTATACGTTCTCCCCAAATGGTTTACTAATCGTTAGTTGGTTCCACATTAGAAAACATCATAAAACATCAGAACCATCATAAAACTCACTCTGCCTCATCTCATCGGCGAGTTAATATAATACCACACTCATCTCTACTCATCGACGAGTAATGGTTCCATCGTGACTTGTCTCATTTCATCGACAAGTAAAAATCATCATAACCATCTTAACTTCATAAATCATCATAAACATCTTAACTTCATGAATACTTCATAAATACTCTTACCTCATATCATCGGCAAATGCAATTAAATCTCATAATGGTTTCTCATAAACCATCATCCCCGAAAAGGGAAATCTCATCTCAAGACTCACCTCATCTCATCGGCAAGTAAAACAACATCTTAAAACGGTCCTTCATCGAATATACTTCTAAATTGGAGTTCTCGGACCATATAACTACCCAAAATTCAATAGCATCTTAAATCATCTCTAACAGTTCATCGAAAGATTTTCGATCGTACAAGTCCGAAATTAACCGATAAAGTAAATTCACGAGTCCCATACCTCGTAATTTTACTAAACCGTTTAATTTACTTCCTCATACGTCTGAAAAAGAATCAAAATAATTAAAATGAATAAAATTAATTTTAAAAGATTTTACTTGAGAAAACGGGGTTATAAAACAAATTTTAGAAACTTATCTAAAAGATTTTGAGAGAAAACACATCATTAAAAAGATTTTAATAATTTCTAAAAGCCTTAAAAATAAAGAATAATTGTTTAAAAACCTCTAAAAATACATAAAAACATTTATTCTCCAACCATGATGTTAGAAAATATTCTGGAATTTATTCGGAATCTTTTTTTTTTTTTTAACTCATAAAAACATCAGTTTGCAATTTAATCGGCCTAAACCGATATTCAAATTTAAATCGAATTTGAATTAATTTAAATTCAAATCTCATCCTAACTGGATTAGTCCATTTCTAGACAAAATGGTCAAATACTAGCATCAAATTTCATAAAAAAAAATTCGCAAAGAATGCAAATGGAATCGTCGAAATCAGACAAATATAAATATTGTGGCTGTCAATGACAGGCCCGTAGTGAAAACGTCAATTTTTCACCAGGTAAACTTTGAAATCCTACAAAACTCAAAACATAAAAGTTGTATCCTACATCATAAGGTTTACAGAACATCAAAAATTTCGTTCTTCCGATCAGTAACGAATAAGTTATGAGTGAAATACTACTTAGAAAAATTTATGTGCACTGCCTATCAACAATGGCCAGCGATAAAAATGTTAGTTATTCACTATATAGACCTCAAAGTCATTCAAAAGTGAAAACAAAAAAGTTGTGGCATATTTCATAAGGATTTCAGAACATCTAAAATTTCTAAATTTCGATTTGAAACAAGAAAGTTATGATCAAATTACTAAAAACAAACATCAAACTCAGCCTGAACTTATGCATTTGCAAGACAGCGACAAACAATTGTAATTTTAGAATAGATAACTTTGAAATCTAGCAAAACGTATAAAATGAAAGTTTTAGCTTAGTTTCTAATCTTTCCGGAATGACTAAGATCATCAAAATCGGTTAAGAAACGAAGTAGTTATGGCGAATTTAGTTTTAGCCTTTCACAAAGCAAATATTGATTTTGCCCTCGGAACTACAGTAGAAAATTTCGATTTTGACAAAGCTAACTTCATAATTTCAGAAAATACAAAACATTGAAGTTGTAGTACATGAAATAAGCTTTCCGGAACATAAAAAATTATCAAAATCCGATCAAAAATGAGAAAGTTATGTCTAATTTAGTTTCAGCTTCAAGCACAGAGCAAATATAGACTTTGCTCTCGGGTTAGCAGTAGAAAAATCAAATTTTGACATAGCTAACCTCAAAATTAAAGAAAACTCAAAACATAAAAGTTGTTGCATACAATTTAAGCTTTTCGGAACATCCGAAATTATCAAATTTGGATCAAAATCGAGAAAGTTATGGCTAATTTACTTTCAGCCTTAAGCACAGAGCAAACATTGGTTTTGCTCTCGGGATTACAGTAGAAAAATTCGATTTTGACATAGAAAACCTCAAAAATACAGAAAACTCAATACATGAAAGTTATAGTACATGATTTATGCTTTCCGAAACATCTAAAATTATCAAAATCGGATCAAAAACGAGAAAGTTATGGCTAATTTACTTTCAGCTTCAGTAATTCACTGATTGTAACATATTGATCATATAAAGAGCTAGGGTTTGTGAGTTTTACACTCACCTTGCCTTCATGAAGATTAAACTACGATTTAGATGCAAAAGATTGAAGCTTTTAGCCAAGAACAGAGCATCCAAACCTGTAACAGCTTGAGGAAGGGACATGCAACAATATAGAGAAACAATTAATAGGGTTTCACTTCAAATTGGATTTTTGATAGAGATTTTGGTTTTAGAATAGGGATTACCTGAGTTTAGCACTTGAATTTACATTTTAAAAGCACCAATTTTCATTATATTTGATGGATTTAGCATAGATTAAAGAAGGAAGGGAGAAGCTGCCATTAACAAGCCTTTGGACTTTTACAAAAGAAATGGGAAAAGACTATACGTACAGCACTTTCTTTTCTCATTTCTTAATTGCATTTCTTAATTACATGTTAGGTAACCTATTTGTTGATGGACTTAAGCCCATAAATAAGAGAATTTAGTTTAATGTTAATATTTAACCACTTATTACATTTTAAAAGAATGCTAACAACTGTAACCAACCATATTTCAAGTTTCTCTTTTCTAAAAATTGGGGAAACTTTAATCTCTTGATAATAAAATGTTTTTACACACAAATAAATGATTATTAAAATTTTTAAAACATTTTATTATCATACTTCTCTATTTTAAAGTAAAAATCAATTTCACATTTTTAGTTACAAATCTCATTGTAGTTAACACTATAAATTACACAAAAATCACATTTTTTTTTGTCTAATAAAATTCTATAGCCCATTTCAAATATAATTTAACACTAAAATTATATTTTTAAGCTCAATTCCATTATTTTATTAAATATATCCCTTTTTAAAAATTAATCACTTCTTTTAAAAATCATTAAAAGAAGTAAATAGTAATAATTAACATAACTATTGCATTATCTCTAAATTAAACTCATTTTCCTCGTTTTATTATCTGAAATCATCTAAATAAAGTTTTCAAAACTTTATTTTCTCATTTTATCCTCAAATACATTGTTTATTCCCAATAAACAATTTAAATTCTTCATTTATTATTAATTTTCACTATTAAATTATAACTGCTGTTATAATTTAATACTCTCAGGTAATCGCTAAAACCAGGGTTGTTACAATGTCTCTTTTTATTTCAACTGTGTGGGGCAGTTGATTGCAACAACTGTCGGGGTTATCTTGTTCGGGACTATTCAGTAAGGAATAGTTCCGGCCTTGTGTTGCAGGGGAGTTAGGGTGGCTCCTCGGTACGGTGATCTAGGCCACGTACTATGATGGGCGATACTCCCGTAGCCCTGCCATTGTACGGAATCCAATCTCCAATAAGAGCCGTACGTTTTGATTTTGCCCAACTATGTTGTGAGATGTAAGCATTTCAGCTATTTCTGTATTTTACTTGAAAACCCTAGACACTATTATAATATCACTGGATTTCCTATAAAATGTTTTGGTTAGCGTAAGGTAAAAACTTACCCATATTTATCTGCGGGGAGTCTTATGTGATACCTTTAATTTCAAATGTTTTTCAAAGTTAAACAATTTAGACCTTTTACTCATACCAGACCCATGTCTGACCCGGAGTTTATATTTTGTTTTTCATAAACTCTTGGCTACTCAAATTTTTATGAGAAGCCAAGTGATAGGTTTTGGATTTTGGTTTCTGGAGGAGCTGGAGCAGGAGTCCAGATGTATCTATATATATATCTAGTTCCGCTATGTTAGTTAGTGTGGGTTGTATTTTGGGATGTAAGTATTGACAGATGTATATATGACTGTCATGTGTATTGATATTGTATAATGCTGATATGTGTAAAACTATGCAATAGTTATGTGATGTATTATATTTTGTTTCATTCCGCTGTGAGATTCTGATGTTGTTATTTCTTTCTTTCTATTCTTTTCTATTTCTATCCCTTTCTTTCTTAAATGATGATACGTCTTTCTGGTAGTAGAAGGGCGGGTCATCACAGTTTTAGTTAGACTGACCCTTGTATTTCATACTCCGGTTAGACCGAGTTGTTTCAGGTTAGAAGCTCTTGGACTTAGCCTATTTTGCTTCCGCATGGATTTATCTCTTAGCTTCTTTTGTTTAGTTTTTTTTGTGTAGTCCTTTTTGTTGGCACTATGATGTATATTCTTTTGACCTATGTTTTGGTTGTGGTCGTCATACCACTTTAATGTATCATTTTGGATTGTACTAGTGATTGTATCTGTACTTATGCATATGTATGCATTTCTCCCGTTCTTTGATGTTATTTACATTTGAGTTGTTATGTTTTGTTTTGATAGATCCATTAGCCATTATAGTTTTATATTAAATATTCATTGGATATGTCGATCTACTTGAGAAGAAAAAACAAATAGCACTTATCGACGTATTCATTAGATAGTTAAGACAAGGCTATAGATGGTCCCGCCTATCCAGCTCTATTCTCCGCATTAGCAGACGGTATTACCTCGTAATACTCTTTGTTAATATGTATCTCAGAGTGGGGCATCACAGCTAATAAGGTATATGTAAACAAACTAGGAATTGAAATAAAGTAAAATATGAGCAGCCCTAAAACGTAATATTGAAAGATGTAAAGTAAAGGAATAAATATATCAATAAAGATAAAAATAAATCTTCCATTTTAAATATGAAGCTTCAGAAGAAAGAATTACCAATGAAAGGAAGCTACAAGAACTAATGATGCATAGGAAAAATAAACTTCAGAAACTAAGAATAGTAAATGCTAATCAGATGTCATGAATATTAATTTGGATGTTCACATTAAAAATAAAAAAACAGAAAAGGAAAAAAATTTCAGGTAAAGCATTTGAAAGGAGCAAATGAACAAAGGAGAAACAAATGAAAAGAATGTGGAAATTATTAATTACAAATAAATCAAATAAAGCAACTATTAATTAATAAGAAATGAATGAGTAGTCTAATAATTAATGGATGCTCAAGTGAAGGCTACGCTGTGAACTTGAAAACAAAAAAGAGAGAGAATGCAAGGTGATAATAATTGTAAAGCAAATGTAGGGACCGCATGCTGAAAGTCTGTATATTGGATCATATAGTGTATATGCAAGTATATGTGACGAGATATATGATACAACTAAGTTGAAATTAATCTAGTTAAATATAGAATAATCACACCATGATTTTATACTGGTTCGGACCTTCTGTCCTACGTCCAGTCCCGAAGCTCCCCTTTGGAATTCCACTATCAAACACCCTCACTTCGCTGGAGGAATAGACTTGTTTACAATAGCTTGTTCTTGTCAAGTATGTGTTCTATAACATGAATATTGACTATTAATGCACAAGCTTCCAATATACATATATATCTAGAGAATATTGATTGAGGAGATCTGAGTATATATAGAAGAGTGAAATACAAGTATAGATTGCTAGTGATCAAGAGTATAACAGAGTATGTGAGTAAAGAGTGCAAGTAAGTAAGGTAAGGTCTTCACTTTGATTCTTGATGTTATTTATAGTGGTAGAGAGATTCCTTGAGTAGTTGCATCCATTAACAAGTGTTCTATAGTCACTTCTGATGGCAATGAAGAGTTGCAGCGAAGAGAAGCTAAGATGTCTTTTCAAATGCGGCAGTTGAAATTTGAATTTCAAAATCCGAGTTTAGCACCATACGTCTGGTAATTGTTTTAGACGTCTGGCTGTATTTTTTATATGCAGTAGCCTTTTAGACGTCCGAGTGCATTAACTAGACGTCTGATTCTTTCTATTTTGAATTCCAAAGGATTTCATCAGACATCTGACTAGTGCTCCTGGACATCTGAAATCTGTCCATCTTACTTTTTATGCATCTGTGTCATTGCTCCATTGATCTTATCGATTTATAGTCTCTTGTAACATTCTTTGAGCCTTGGGTTTGTCTCTCTAGTGATGTTTACTCTAGCAAATATCTGCAAATAGAAATATATATATGCATATTCTATTTCCATTATATGGTTGTTGTTATCGAAACCGTAGATTTGATTTCCTAACAATCTCCCCCTTTTTGATGATGGCAACTATACAATGTACTTATATATAATTTATAAATCTCCCCCCTGAATATGTGCTTATTTATAGTTTTTATTTATTTATACTATATTTCTCCTCCTTTGGCATTATCAAAAAGAATTATAAAATTTTTGCCAATCGTCAAAGATAACATACAAAAAGGAAAATTTCATTAATAATTTGAAATTGATTACATTCATAGATTTTGTCAAGTGCACAAAATTTGAAATCCTAAAATATATAATTATTTCAGAGAGGCTTTTTCTTGATCATCTCCTTTATCTTCTTTTTGGGAAGAGCTAGGTTTCTTTATAGAAGATGTCGAAGCTTGTGTTTGAGGTTCATCCTCAAAAAGTTTGGAATTTTTTACGGGAGGAGAAGGCACTGGGTTTGTCCAATCTTCAGTAGGAGGTGTCGGATCATGAACCCTTTAAAGTACCTCTTTAAGAATCGATAATACAGTTGAAAGTGATTCTTCAACTGTTGTTAGGCATGTGGCAAAAGATGACTCAAAGCTATCAATACGCTTAGCCAAAACTTTTTGAATTTACGATAATATGTGTTGATTTTTAAGGGTGAGATCTCGAATGCTTTCATTTCGATTTGTTTCTGTTTGAGTTTTCAAAATCTCATCCTGGCTTGGATAAACAAACGGTGCAGGAGGAGGTGCACGATGTTGTTCCTCCTCTTGTGATGGTTCATTGTGTGGTTGAGGTGGAGGGTCAACTTGTCTGGTTTGAAAGATTGTGCGTCCAATCTTCAAAAGAAATAAATTCCGAAGGAATTTCTGGTAGGTGCATTAATGAGAAAAACTTTGTGGAAGCATATTTTGGAGAGGTTTCTTCAAAAGTTGATAAGTAGGAGGGGATGTTGTAGCAAGTAGAATTCTCATAATGTATGTGGGGTAGATAATAGATGGCCGTGACCAAGTCCAAAAATGTTTGAGCTCGTCAAAAATAAATTTGGTGCAATTCACCCTTGTAATTGAGCAAGTGTAACAAGAAAAGATGGTTTTGAGAAGAAAAATCGTCAATAGAGAATGCACGGTTGAAAATAGAAATGAAATTAGAAAAAAAAATGACGTTATCTGGGTGTTTTTAAAGTGTCGATTGAATTTCAGACGTCTGAAAGTGAATTTAGACGTTTGGTTTACCTTAATTCAAACATAGTAGATAATTTAAGACATCTGGTTTAATTGCTAGACGTCTGGTTTGGTCGATTTTTAAAGATATGATAGACAAAGAGATTTTTCAAACGTCTGGTTAAAATATCGGACGTCTGAAATAGGTTGATTTTTTAAAATTCTATGGCAGAGACCTAACTCAGACGTCTGGATCAAAGTTCAGATGTTGAAATAGTCTGGTTTCTATTTCAAGGAGGCAGAGCAAATTTTCAGACGTCTGGAGAGTTTTAAGAGACGACTGACATATGCATGGTGATAAAAAATTCGTGAGATATCAGAGTGTCAGACGTCTGAGGTCCATATCAACACGTCTGAAATAGGCAATCTTTCTAATAATAATCTAAATTTTAATGGTGTAGCTTATTTCTCGATTCTCTATTGTTTGAAAAGAAATGTACTTTTATTTTTCTGAACAAAATTATAAATATACGTAGATACATATACAAATAAAAAATACAATCTATTTAGATGGCGATGGAGCTTTGCGATCATCTGACTTGTTGTCCCTCCATGGTTTGAGTGGAGACCATATATTTCCTCGTTCGTGGGTTCTCAAGGAACCAGAGAATCGCTTTGATGAAGGTTCCAAAGGTGTATGATACGAGGAAGAGGGATCCAATGAACTGCGAGGCATCGGAAGTGGTTCATGGACATCTTTCTTCCGTAAAGTACAAAAACTTCATCGCTACTTGCTCCAAAAAGCTTAGTCGATGTGCCGTGACTTTTTGTTCAAAATAAGAATTTTCAGAGGCTATGATTGTATTTTGTTTAAAACGAGTATGAATAGTATACATGTTTTTCTTTCTTGTTGTATGAATATTTATATACGTTCAAAAATTATTTATAGAAAATTTGTAGAAACTAATTGACTTAAAAACCAAAGGTGAAGGATTTATTAATTGCAATTTCTGGATAGAAAATTATTAGCTAATCATAGCTTAAATGAAGAAGTGGTTATTAAGTTAGAAGATCATGAAGAGAGCATATCCCTAAATCGCGTCGGAGTTTTATAAAAGTTTGTTCATTTAGTGGTTTTGTGAAAATATCTGCTATTTGATTTTCGGTATTTACGTATTCTAATGAAATAGTTCCTTTATCAACATTGTCATGTAAAAAATGATGTCGTATATCCATATGTTTAGTACGCGAGTGATTTACAGGGTTTTTTTGATAAATTTATTACGCTCGTGTTATCACAATATAATGGAGATTTATTGATAATTTTTTCGAAATACGTAAATGTTTGTTGCATGTATATCACTTGTGCACATGCTAGAGCTGCTGAAATATATTCGGATTCGCAAATAGATAAAGAAACAAAATTTGGCTTTTTGCTAAACGATGAAACTAATGATCGTCCGATAAAGTGACATGTTCCACTAGTACTCTTACGATCTGTTCTACATCCACCAAAATTCGCATCACTATATGAAACCAGTTCAAACGATGATCCTTTAGGGTAAAACAAACCGTAATCTCTAGTGCTAGATAGATATCGTAAGATACGTTTAACAGCTCTTAGGTGAGATTCTTTTGGTTTTGCATGAGATCGAGCACAGAGACATACACTCATCATAATATTGGGTCAACTAGCCATCAAATAGGGTAAAGAACCAATCATGCTACGATATAAATTTTCATCGAAATCTTTTCCGTTATCGTCCTTTTCTAAGTGAACAGTACTACTCATTGGTGTAGGTTTTCTTGAAGTTTTATCCATTTCAAAACGTCGTAATAAATTGTTACAATATTTTTCTTGATGAATAAAAATACCATTTTCAAGTTGTTTTATTTGTAAACCTAAGAAGAAATTTAATTCTCCCATGTGTGACATTTCAAATTCATTTTCATAATATTTGAAAATTGATCACATAGATTTTTGTTAGTTGAACCAAAAATAATATAGTCAACGTAAATTTGTACAACTAAAATATCGTTATTTTCTCGTTTAATAAATAAAGTTGTATCGATTTTGCCTATTTGAAAACCGGATGTAATTAAGTGATTTTTAAGGCGCTTGTACCATGCATGAGGAGGTTGTTTTAATACATATAATGCTTTTTTTAATTTAAAAACATGGTCGGGATATTTTTCATTAATAAATAATGGAGGTTGTTCAATATATACGTTTTCTTTAATAAAACCATTCAAAATTACACTTTTGACATCCATTTGAAATAGTTTAAAATTGTGATGATTTGCAAAAGTGAATAATATACGAATGGCCTCTAATCTCGCTACTAGAGCAAAAACCTTCTTCCTGATTATAGCCTTGAGCAACTAAACGTTCTTTATTTCTAACAATATTTCTGTTTTCATCAACTTTGTTTTTAAATACCCATTTTGTTCCTGTAACCGATTGATCTTCTGGTCTTTGTACTAATTCCCAAACATTATTACGTTCAAATTGATTTAATTATTCTTGCATAGCGATTATCCAAAAATTATCATTTGAAGCTTCTTTATAGTTTTTTGGTTCAAGATTTGACACAAATGTTATATGGCTTATTTGATTAAGTTGATTTCTACTTACTCTAAAATTAAGATCTCCAATGATATTATCTTTTCGATGATTTTTAAGAATTCTAGGGGATGATATCAAAGTATTATTTTACACATTTGTCTCATTATCAATAGAGTTTGTTATATTCTTCATCATCATTAGTATTATGGTTAAGAAAATTTTCGTTGAACGAAACATGTAAACTTTCTTCAATAATATTATTTCGTTTATTAAATATGCTATATGCTTTGCTACGATCCGAATATCCAAAAAAGATTCCTTCATCGGCCTTCGGGTCAAATTTTCCTAAACTATCTTTTGTATTTAATATAAAAAAATTTTGATTCGAAAGTTTTAAAGTGTGATACTTTAGGTTTTCTTCCAAAAAATATTTTGAAACAAGTTTGTTTAGTCATAGGACGTATGGTTACTCGATTCCACACATAACAAGCCATGACAATAGCTTCAGCCCAAAAATATTTTGGTAGACCACTACTATTTAATAGTGTTCATGCATATTCTTGTAATGTACGATTTTTTCTTTCTACTACACCATTCTGTTGAGGTGTGTGAGGAAAAGAAAAATTATGACTTATTCCTTTCTTATTGCAAAAATTAGTAAAAAGATCATTTTTGAATTTTCCACCGTGACCACTTCGAATATTTTTAATTTCAAATCCATTTGTGTTTTATTTCTTTTAGCAAATATTTTAAACATACCAAAGTTATCACTTTTATGTTTTAAAAATAAAGTCCATGTATATCCTGAAAAATCATCAACTATTACAAAAACATATGTATTGTGATTTGTAGATCGTATTTGCGTTGGACCAAATAAATCGAAATGTAATAATTCTAATTGTTTTTTTGCAGAAATATTATTTTTAGATTTGAAAGAACTTTTCTTTAGTTTTCCAATTTGACAATCGTCACATAAATTTTCTACTTTGTAATATATTTTAGGCAAACCTCTAACTAGCTCATATTTTGCTAATTTATTAATATATTTAAAGTTGATATATCATTTATGCCATAACCGCGGATCTTCATTTTTGGCAGTTAAACACAAATTTTAATTTTTGTTTATAACCATGTTTAATACATAAATATTTTTGTTTCTAAAACCTTCAAATATAAGTTGTTTGTTATTATCGAAAATATTACATCTATTTTTTTTTGAAATTGATTTGAAAACCTTTATCGCATAATTGAGTTATACTTAGTAGGCTGTGTTTTATATTTTCTACTAATAAAACATTTGTAATAATAGGAGAGTTAGAAATACCAGAGTTGATGACTTCTCCAATGCCCATGACATATCTTTTTGAGTTATCTCCAAAGGTTACTGTTCCACAATCGATGTATGTTATATTTGATAACATTTTCGAATTTCCAGTCATATGCTTGAAGTATCCGATATCTAGTATCCATTTCTCCTTATTTTTTATTATGGGTACCTGCAAATGAAAAAATGTTTTAATTGGTACCCATATACTTTGTTAAGGTCCTAGATGTTAGGACAAGTAGGTCCCATACCCAAGATGGTTTGGTACCTTTATGAATATAATATTTATTATAGACTTCATTCTCTAAGAAATTATTAATATGTTTTTGTCTAATCAAATTATTATTTGTCTTCGGAATCCAAATTGTCATATTTTTGGTATTCATATTAGACTTAGGTGAATTTTTAGTCTTTTTATAACTATAATTATTAACATCATTTCCTCTTTGTTTAGGAGTATTTTTAAATCCTATTCCATTTCTATTACCTGATGGTTTTGAAGTTTTGATAAGATTATCCAAATCTTGTTTTCCTTTATTAAATTTTGAAACATTATTTATAATTTTATCTAATTTTTATTTTAATTCTAAATTTTCAATTTTCAATATTTCAATATTACTCTTCAAATTGATATTTTTTTTTAACAAATTATCCTTTACTATTTTATTTTTATCAAAATTAATAGCAATAGCCGCATTTTTGACCAAATTATTTTTAATTTTTTCTTGAGATAGTTCTAGTTCCTCTTCTAAGATAATTTTTTCATTTTTTAACATTCCTACTTCAAGCTCTAAACTATTTATTTTGGCTATATGTTCTTTGTTCAATTTTTTAATTTTTTAAATTTATCATCTAATTCATGCTAAGTTATAATAATTCGTCACAGCTAAGTCTGAGACATACCTCATCAGTTTGTGCCATAAAACACACATTAGCTTATTCTGCATCACTGTCACTATCACTATCAGATGATGAAGAATCTGAGTCATCTTATGTTACTTTGAAAGCCTTCTTCTTTTTGATCTTTTCAAATTTGTTTTTCTTTTTATCATTATTGAGCTTTGGACGGTCTTTCTTCATATGTCCAAATTGATCACATTCATAGCGTTTAATTGATGTTTGACTTATTGAGCTTGATTTTCCTCCTTTCTGAACTCTAGTCATTTTCCTAAACTTCTTGAATTTGTTGTAATTTTTGGCAAGAACTTCTTCGTCTAAGTTAGAGTCCTCATTTGTTGCTGGGAATGCTATGTTCTTCTCTTCCGAATTTATTTCTTTTCGTGCCTGCAAATTAGCTTCATAGGACATTAAATTTCCTATCAACTCTTCAACTAAGAGTGCTGATCGATAATTAGCTTCTTCGATAGCTAACACTTTTCTTTCCCACTCTAGAGTTAAAGAATTGAGTATTCTAGATACTAAATCAAAATTTATGAATTTGACTCCATGTGCCATTGAATCATGTTGAATGGTTTGAAATCTAGAGTACATAGCTACTATAGATTCATTTTGTTTCATTTTATATGATGAAAATTTATTTTGTAAAATTGAAATCTTAGTTTGTTTAACTTTACTTATGCCTACGTGTGCAACTTGTAAGGTACGCCAAATATCAAATGTAGTGTTACATAACATGACACGTGAAAATTCATTTTTATCTAGTGAGCAAAATAAGACATTAATAGCTTTGGCATTATTAGAAGCTGCCTTTTTTTATGCATCGGTCTGTGTTCATAGCAGCATTAGGTGTTCATATTTATCTTGAGTGGCTGACCAAATTTTTAGACCATTAGCTTCCATAGAAATTCTGAAACATGTTGACCAATATGCATAGTTAGAGCCATTAAAAAGTGACGGTCGTGCTGTGAATTGTCCTTCTTGAAAAATACTTTCCATTTTAAAGTGATTCAAAAACGTGTTACTGTACTTTGATCAAACCTTGATCTGATACCAATTAAAAGTCTGTATAGTGGATCGTGTAGTGTATATGCAAGTATATGTGACGAACTACATGATGCAACTAAGTTAAACTTAATCTAGTTAAATATAAAATAAGCACACCAGGATTTTATATTGGCTCGTACCTCCCTTCCTACGTCCAATCCTGAAGCTCCCTTTTGGAATTCGACTATAAAACACCCTCACTTCGCCTGAAGGAATAGGCTTCGTTACAATAGCTTGTTCTTGTCAAGTATGTATTCTATAACACGGATATTGACTATTAAGTACAAATGCTTCCAATATATATATATATATATAGAATATTGATTATGGAGATCTGAGTATATATGGAAGAGTAAAATACAAGTATAGATTGCTAGTGATCAAGAATATAACAGAGTATGTGAGTAAAGAGTGCAAGTAAGTAAGGTAACGTCTTCTCTTTGATTCTGGATGTTACTTATAGTGGTAGAGAGATTCCTTGAGTAGTTGCATCCATTAACAAGTGTTCTATAGTCATTGCAGCAAAGAGAAGCGAAGATGTCTTTTCAAATGCGGCAGTTGTAATTTGAATTTCAAAATCTGAGTTCAACACCAGACGTCTGGTAATTGTTTCAGACGTCTGACTATATTCTTTTGTATGCAGTGGCCTTTTAGACGTCTGAGTGCATTAACTAGATGTCTGATTCTATCTGTTTTGAATTTTAGAGGATTTCTTCAGACGTCTGGCTAGTGCTCCCAAACGTCTGAAATCTGTGCATGTTTACTTTTGTGCATCTATGTCATTGCTCCATTGATTCTATCAATTTGTAGTCCCTTGTAACGTTCTTTGAGCCTTATTCTTGTCTCTCTAGTGATGTTACTCTAGCAAGCATCTACAAATAGAAATATATATGCATATTCGATTTCCATTGTATAGTTGTTGTCATCGAAACCATAGATTTGATTTTCTAACATTTGTGCCCTATAAACAAACGTTTAGGGTCCACATTCCAGAACTTACTCCAATTAATTCATATCAACAAACCCAAATAAACATATATTTACATTATTTAAGTCCATTTAAAAACATTCGTTTTATGTTAATATATGTGCATATTACATTAACGCAGTCAATTGTTTAACAATCAATCGATCAATTAATCAACCAATCAATATATATATACATATATATATATATATATATATATTTGCATTACTCATACCAATTTTATTAATTAATGAATATATATCTACATGTGCATTAGAAAAATGATTTACTTTAATTTTTTTAATTACTGCAACTGTCACATTAATGCAACAAATTTACAAGTTTTAACCATATATAAAATGGAAAAATAAATATAAACTTATGTAATCAATGTATAACTGTTAATAAAAGTTAATTTCTAATTGATTCCACAATATTTACATAACCATGAACCCTCTGACATATTTAAAAGTTTGAATATTCATGTGTGTGTGTGTGTATTATTCTAAAAATCAATTTTTTTTATCCAAAATCATTCTTGTTCAAAATGAGAGTTTTATTTTTATACGTCTCAGAACATGCAACAATTAATAACAAAAGAAATGAAGGGACTATGTACATCGCACAACCTTTTTGAAATTCATTTTGTGAAACGTAACTAAATTAACTTCATTAACTCAAATAATATTACAATTGGTATGCACTTAGTTTTTTTTTCTATGCGTAATAAATTAGATTACTTACCAAAAAAATGAAAACGTTCAATTTGGTGTTCCTAAAATGATCTTTTATATCCATTTAAACATCCTTTCTATTTAACACAAAAGGTGCGTTTCTTTTATTAAATCTATTAATTGCAATCAACGTTTTTTCCCTTCTAATTGAAATATTTCAATTATACTAATTACAATTACTTTTAAAGTTAAATTTCAAAACAGATAACTAAAATGGATGAAAAATAGAATAATTGTTTCCTTTAGTCATTTAAACATGTTTATAAATTTGTTGTTTATACAGAACAGCAATAAATAACTTACTGTAACAACCTTAGATTTTTGAAAATATTTTTAAATTAGATTTTATTTCTTTTTGAAAATATTTGTAAATTTGATTTTATTTTAAGATTTTATTTTTAAACACATTTTAAAAGTGTAGTGGTAATTTTCCAATGTTAATTGTATTTTGTTTACAATTTTCAATTCTAGTTTCAATTAAATAAATTATTTTATTATTTATTTTCTATTTTTCCTAAAAATATTTATTTGTTTTCATTGCTACTTTATTTTGTTTTCATTTTCTATTTTATTTACTTAATTTTTATTTGTTTAACTTGAATTAAAAGAATTGGAAATTTGAAGAGACAAAGCTTTTACAACTTGTGACTTTTCATTAGCCTTGTCTTTTAATTTCCTTTGGCTTTTCATTTTCTTTGCTTTGGCCGTACATTTCCTATGCTATAGCCGTGCGTTTTCATTTGTTTTTCACTTAGTAAAATTTCCTCCTCATTTTCAATGCCCACAGCTATATCATTTGAGAAACATTTTGTAAGTAATGGCTTCTTCTTCTCATGCTTTTCTTCTTCATTTTTCCATTGTTTTTTCCTTGCTTCTTCTAGTCTTTCCCAGCCACAACCACCACCATCTTCTCCGAACACCACCATCATCTCCTCCTCCTCATCATCCACTGCCAAACACCCACTCCTCAGACCAAATCTGTCCATGACTTCTACATGAGCAAACACCACAAAAATTCTTGCTAAAACTCCACAAAACAATGCCTAACCAACCTATATTCCACCATGACCTCCATATTTTTGCCTCGGCCACCACCCCTAGCTCCACCACCATTATGACCTGCCCTCTGGCCACCAGCATGACCTCTGACCTCAACCATGCATGGCCGAGCCTAAATGATGACTAGGCCGAGCCTATATGCACCATATTCCACGTATGTGCGCTTGTCCCTTTGTATTCTTCATGTTGTAACTCCTACCCCTTCACATTCCTAGCCTAGTTGTGTGTTTTGACCCAAACCTGAGCCTATAACACCACTAGGCTGAGCATATGATTCCCTTTGGCCGAGCACTTAAGCGGTTAAAGCATGGTCAACCAATCTTGCTCTTTGTTGCTTCTTATTTCCAATTGTTTCAATGATGTTTTGTGTTGAATATATATGTTTATATTGTCTTGTTTTATTTGTTATTTACAAGATCAACATCTTGGCTCTCTACCCACTTAAATCAAAAGTCATGCTATATCATGCTTTCTGGATTTATCTGTGTGTTTTGATTTGCTAACTCCAGTTTGAAAAGGTGAATATTCACGCTTGACATTCATACTTATAGAACTGTAAAGTGATAACAACGTTATACCAACCTGTGATATGAATCATATGATGTTAACCCTTGTTTATAAATCTATCACATCATCTGAAACTGCTATATGTTGCTATATTGTTTATTTTATTCTGTTCTCACATTGCAAGTTTCCTGTAGAATAGAATCACTATGGGTTGAAATGATACATACCGGAACGGACTTTAGAATAGGGAAAAATCATTATGGGCTGAAATGATAGGGCTGAGCGATTTTTATTTATTTTATTTAACTTGGGATTACGGGTTTGAAATGATAGAACCCGGATTTTTCCTTGTAAATTACGGATTGAAATGATATATTATCCGTACCATTTGACTTAGGTTAGAAAATTTTATACAGACCCGTGGTTATTTTATATATTTTTTGGAGATTTTTAAGTATTGTAAAATTGTATATTATGATATTATGATTTAAATTGAATTAAAAATGATTTTTATAAAGTGTTAGAGATTTTTCTTCTACAAGTTATTAGTGATTTTTCTTCTAGGATGTGAAATAAATAAATGGTAAAATTGTAATTTGAATATATCTTAATTTAGAAATTTGAGATTTTTTTAAAAATGAAGTTAAGTTAAGTAAATAAAATGGAAATTAAGTTTATATTTGAAATGGTAATTAAAACTTAAATGTTAAGTTAATTTTTGAAATGCAAAGAATAGAAAATTGTACGCTTGAATTTAATAAGTGAATTATTAAAAAAAATGATTTTATGTATAAAATTTTACTTTATAAAAATCATAAGTTAAAGTGTATTTAAATGAACATTTTTGAGTGGAAAAATATGATTTTTACAAGTTAAAAGGGTTAAAATCAAAGTATAATTATTTCTGAAATTTTATTGAAAATCTAGAAACTGAATTAACAGCATTTCAAAAATGCTATCATTTTTGAAGTTAACTTAAAATCTCAAGTAATGGATGCTACAACACTTTGTAAGTGTTGCGGTTGATGCAAATAAACTATGGCTAAAATTAGCTAAGAGATACTACAGCACTTGGTAAGTGGTGTGATTGCAGAATGAAAACTAAAATTTGAAACTAATAAAAGGGCCACAGTAGCACTTAATAAGTGCTGCAGTTGGTTGAAATGAAGATTTTTCAAATGCAACTGAACTACTGCAGCGGTTATAAATGTTGTCTTTGCTGAAATGAATTGTTTTCAAATATATCTTACCACAGCATTTTCTAAGTGCTGTGAAAAGCTGAAATTTCAATGTTTTGTAGTTTTTAACTGAATAAATGAGCTCAGAAAAGGCTAAATTTTTAGGAATTGAATATTTGATTAGTAGGACTAATGACTTCAATTTTAAATAGTTGAAATGGAGTATTTTAATTTGAAATATATACCATTTTGAATTGTGATTTGGAATGGTATTTAAAATAAAAAAATGATTGAGATTTTGAAAGAATATGATATTTTGATATTTTGAAATGGATTGGAAGTGATTTGATCTTTATTCCGATAAAGATTTGTATTTGAAATGACATTTGATTTTTGAAGTATAAAATACCTTTTTGAAATGTATAACTATGGGTTATAATAACGATTGGTTGTTAAAGAGACCGGGATCGGATATGCACATACTCTCTATCGATACCGAAAACCACTTTAGCAACTGTGTACGTGGTGGAATTTCCAGAATGAAGTAGGATGGTGGCGACGATCCTATTGTGGTATGAATGAGGACCCGACTCCCTTGTGTTGGCTTAAGGTGGCTAAAACAGGAGCGATCTCGGGCCAAAAGGGGTATCTTATCTAGTCGGACACATTTCTTCGATACCATTCTATTACTTTGTGATTGTTTTCATGGCTACCTTTTGATTTGGGAGTGTGTTCCGAGGTGGGCGTAGTGGTTGCTATGTTACCACCGGCCCGTGTGCGTAATTGGTATATCTACCCTGGCATTGCCTTGTGTACCGTGTCACCTACCATAGCGAGCTTTACACGAGTTTGATTTGTGTCATACCTATGGAGTATCTTCTCGTAGTCTCCCGATCTGGAGGTACGCAGGTAATGTGTAGTCTACTGGCACTATTACGTGTTAAGGGATATATGGGTAACCCCTTGACGCTATTTTAAAGTATGTTTATTTCACTATTAGACATTATTATAATAGCGAATATTACCACATAGTAAATAGTTTAACGGATCCTTAGAGGATGAGCGGTCACAAGCATCCTTTAACTTACCTGTACATTTATCGCAGTTCACTTGAGTTGGCTTACATTGTATAAGTATGTATGTCCTGACTCGAGTGTTTGTGTTTTATTTATGCTCGGGGCAGCGTGAGTATTCACAGCTTTGGATTTCTCTTTCTGGAGCTAGGAATCGCTGGAGATACTGCTTATCTAGTTATTTGCATATTTCAGTTTCAGTTGTTCTATTTCAGCTCTTATATCTGTGGACTTCTATGTATTTGGGATTTCTGTTTATTTATTTTCAGATGATATTATGTATTTTTTTTGAGACTTTGTTATAGTAGCTTCATGAACTACTATGGTATTTTATTTTTCGCTACGAGATATTCTGATATTTCCGTGTCTGTGATTCTGTGATTGATTTTATTTGCTCCAAATTTTAATACAATATGTTATTTTAAATTATTCAAGTCTGGCATGTGTGGATTATTGTCGTCCAAAATAGTGGGTCATTACAATTGGTATCGGGGCATTGGTTTTAAGGTGAACCTTAGCCTACGGAGCAAAAACTCATTAGAGATAGGGTAGGAATACCCTTGAATCAGTGAAATCAACCTTAGAATCATTCTTTGTGAGAGAACGTATTTTCAAAGTACAAACTGATTTTTAAAATGATTTTCTCAAATGATTTTTCAAAGATTATTTTGATATAAAATTTTCTTGTTTTAAAGGAATTTTTTTCTAAACTTCCGTTCTTTCGTATCTACCTTGTTAGTATTTTTTTCTTTAGAATATTTTTTGCAAGTAAATTTATCTTTGTCTTCTCTTTACCTTTGTCCTAAAATTCATTCTTGACTTTTCAGGATGAATCGTGGAAATTCCAGAGGTAGGGGTTGTGGTATTGCCCCAGCTCCTCAGCCTGCTGCACCTGTTAGGTTTACTGTTCTCTATAAGGAATTCTCTCAACTTGGTGGAACTAAGTTTACCGGTTCAGAGAGCATTATTGAAGCCTAGCAATGGTTACAGAGTTTAGAGATGATATTTACTGGTCTTGAGATTACTGATGCTCAGAAGTGTCAGTTAGCAGCATGGCAGTTGAGGAGGCTGCCCAAGGTTGGCGGGAGTCTGTTACGGCAACACCGTCGAGGCTGCTCTTACTTGGGAGCAGCTCAAGTATCTTCTTGTGTTTCTTTGAATACTGTTTTTCTATCTCTTGCATGCCTTTTCTAAGCTTATCTATCATCTTTTCAGGGATGATTTCATTGCTAAGTGGATCCCGAGGCCAGGAAATCCCAGCTTTATAGGGAGTTCATGGATCTCAAGCAGGCAAGCATGTCTTTTTCTAAATATGAGGGGAAGTTCAACGAACTTTCTAAGTTCGGTCCTGGCCTGATAGATTCTCCTCCTAAGACGAATGAGAAGTTCATTGCTGGTGCTCGTCCTGAGTACTATGATCGTCTTATTGCCTATGTTTACAGCCCTTTCACTGGACTAATGGGTATGGCTATTCGTTATGAGAACTTACTTCTAAGGGTCCTGTTGTTGTTGGTGCTCCTTTATCTCGGTCTTCCTGTGGTAACTCTAAAAAGAGAAAGCCTAATTTCCAGCAGTAGAATAAGAATTAGCTCAAGAATCCAGGTTTGGGATCTTTATCATCTTCTCCTCCCCAAAGGCAGCATGTTGATCTTTCTCCCATCACTTGCTTCAAATGTGATCAGAAGGGACACTATGCCAATAGTTGCCATACTTTAGTTGGTGCCGCTATTCCTCCTCCTGCTTAGTTGATGAGACGTGATCTCTGGCATATCTGTTTTCAGCCTAGCCATTTCAAAAAGGATTGCCCTACCTAGCAGAAGGGTAAGCCTTTCGATATATTTGCTGTCACCTCTGCATCTTCTCCAGCTCCTGCTCCTAGTGTTGACCAAGGTACTCTTCAGGGAACCTTTTCTTTATTTTAGCGTTCTGTTCGTGTTTTACTTAATAATAGAGCTTCCCATAGTTTTATTTCCGTTGATTTGTGTGATAAGTTCGAGCATCTCCTTTCTCCTGAGTATGCTTCTGTACCTTTATGTTTTCAAATCCCATTGGGGGTCCTGCAAACCTTAATAGGATTTGTAAGCAAGTGAAACTTCTCTATTTTGATCATCGCTTTAGTGGTGATTTCTATGTCCTAGGCTTCGATGCTTTTGATTTATTACTTGGAAGTGATTGGCTAGGTAGGCATGATGCCCATATCTCTTGTAAAGCCCGGTCTGTTTATCTCGTTGATGATGAAGGAAATCCCTTGATTATTCAGTCCCGCATGCCTCAGGATTTTGCTGGCAGTTTTATTTATTCTCTGGATTCTTCTCCTGGTGATCTTCATTCGACCCATGTGGTCAGATTTTATCCCGTTGTATTTGCTGAAGTCACCGCTTTACCTTCTAAGCGGGAAATTGATTTCCGTATTGATCTTATTCTTGGAGCTCGGCCTGTAGTTCTTCCTCCTAGAAGAATGGCACCCCACGAGAAGGTTGAGTTGGAAAAGCAAATTGAGGACTTGTTCTCCAAAGGTCTAATTAGACCTAGCCATTCAGAATGGGGAGCAACGGTGGTTTTCGTCACTAAGTCCGATGGATCCTTAAGGATGTGTGTTGATTATAGGGAGCTGAACAAGATCACTATAAAAAATAGATATCCATTGCCACGTATCAATGATATGTTTGATCAGCTTTATGGTGCCGATGTTTTCTCTTAGCTTGATCTTGCCACAGGTTTCCACCAGCTCAAAGTTGTCGAGGAAAGTATTCCCAAGACTACTTTCCGTACTGAGAATGGGTTTTATGAATGGTTAGTCATTCCTTTTGTTTGACTAATGCTCATGCTTTCTTTGTTGATTTAATTAATCGTGTTTTTCGTGATGTGCTTAATAAATTTTTTCTAGTCTTTATGGATGATATCCTTGTCTTTTCTAAGTCCAAGAAAGAGCATGAGTCGCATTTGAAATCTGTTCTGGAAATTCTTAGAAATCATCAATTGAAGGCTAAATTTTCTAAATGCCATTTCTGGAAGGATGAAGTCCGATTCCTTGAACATATTGTTTCTAGTAATGGCGTTTCTTTTGATCCAGTCAAGATCGTTGCGATCAATGTAAGTCTTTCTTTCTTTCTTTTTTTCCTTCGTCATTTAATTATTCTATCTTTTCTGTTATTCTTATTTGTTCCTATTCTGTTACAGGATTTGGAAACTCCTAAGACTCCTTTTGAGATTCGTAGTTTTCTAGGCCTTGCCGGTTATTATCGGAGATTCATTGAGAATTTTGCTCGGATTGCTGCACCTCTCACTGCTTTGACTCATAAGAATGCTAAGTTTATCTGGGATAAGAAGTGTGAAGTTTTATTCAATGGGTTAAAGAGCAAGCTTACTTCCACACCAGTTCTTACCATTCCGAATGGAAGTGAGGGATTGAAGGTGTACACTGATGCTTGTCATGAGGGATTGCGCGCTGTTCTCATGCAAGATGGTAGGGTCATTGCCTATGCCAGCCGTCAGTTGAAAACCCACGAGGCTAATTATGCTGCTCATGATTTAGAGTTGCTTGCTGTTGTCTTTGCTTTGAAACTTTTGAGGCATCATCTTCTGGGAGCGAAGTTTGAGCTTTTCACCGATCAACAGTCTTTGAGATATATCTTGACCCAGAAGGATTTGAATCAGAGGCAAGTTTGTTGGCTTGAGTTTCTGGCTTCTTACAACCTCGATATTAGCTATACTCCTGGTAAATCTAATTTATGGCTGATGCTCAGAGTCAAAAGAAAGCTTTGTTGTGTCAGCTTGTTATTTCTTCTTCTCCTCTTTTGCATCGTATCAAGGCTAAGCAAGATGAGGATGAGATGCTTAGATTAATGAAGGAAAGTGTTCGTAGCAGAATTGGTGGGGGTAGTCATTATGGTAGTGGAGCTCAGATCGATGATAGAGGGATTTTGAGGATTAATGGTAGGATTTGTGTCCCGAATGTTGATGGATTGAGGCAAGAGCTACTTTGAGAAAATCATCGATCCAGACTTTCTATCCATACTGGTGTGATGAAGATGTATCAGGATATGAAGATGCTTTATTGGTGGAAGGATATGAAGCGTGATATCTCTATCTTTGTTAGTAGGTTTGTGACTTGTCAGCAAGTCAAGGCCGATCATCAGAAGACGCATGGTTTGTTGCAGCCCCTTGAGATTCCCAATTGAAAGTGGAAAAAGATTTCCATGGATTTCATTGATGGATTACCGAGGACTAGGAGGGTAATGAGAGTATTAGGATTATTGTGGATAGACTGACCAAGTCCGCTCATTTTATTCCGGTCATGTCTACCCGTTCTTCTTCTAGCTTTTTTGAGATCTACATGAGAGAGATTGTTCGTCTTCATAGTGTTCCTCTCAATATTGTTTGTGATTGTGATCCTATTTTTACCAGTCAGTTTTGGAAAGCTTTTTAGGAATATTTGGGTACTCATCTGAATCTGAGCACTGCTTACCATCCACAGACCAACGGTCAACGGAAAGAGTGAATCCGATTTTTGAAGATCTTCTTCGTGTTTATGTGCTTGATTATGGAGGATCTTAGGAAGATCATCTCCATCTTGTCGAATTCACCTACAATAATAGTTATCAGGTATAATCTAATCTTCTGCTTTAAGCTTATCTTAATCCTTTATCTATCTCATTCCATCTTTGAATCCAGGCCAGTATTAAAATGTCTCCGTTCGCTGCTCTTTACGGACGACCTTGTAGATCTCCATCTTGCTGGATTGAATCCGGTAATTGTTTGGTTCTTGGCCCTGAATTGGTTTTGGAAGCTTCTGAGAGAGTGAGGATATTAAGAGAAAGTTGAGGGTTGCGTAGGATAGGCAGAAGAAGTACGCTGATAGGCGTAGGCGGAGTTTAGAGTTTACTGTTGGTGACTAGATTTTCCTTAAGGTTTCTCACTTAAAGAATGTCATTCGCTTTGGTCGTAGAGGTAAGCTTTCTCCTAGGTTCATTGGTCCTTTCCGCATTGTAGAAAGAGTAGGTTCTTTGGCTCATCATCTGGATTTGCCTGAGAAGCTTTCTAGAGTGCATGATGTATTCCATGTCTCACATCTTCGCGGTATCATCATGACCCGTCTCTTATTGTTAAGCCTTCTGTTCTAATAGTTTGGATATTGAGCCTAATCTGACTGTCGAGAGGAAGCCACTTCGTATTGTCGACAGAGGTACGAAGTAGCTAAGAAGGAAATATGTTAGTCTGGTCAAAGTACAGTGGAGTATTGATGATCGAGATTGTACCTGGGAGACGGAGGAGAGCATTCGTGCTTTGAATCCGGAATCGTTTGTTTCAGGTACTATTTGCCTTGATATCTTGCTTTCCTTATTTTCCTTGTTCGTTCTTTTCGGTGACGAAAAGATTTGAGTGGAGGAGACTGTAACAACCTTAGATTTATGAAAATATTTTTAAATTAGATTTTATTTCATTTTGAAAATATTTTTAAATTTGATTTTATTTCAAGATTTTATTTTTAAAAACATTTAAAAAGTGTAGTGGTAATTTTCCAATGTTAATTGTATTTTGTTTACAATTTTAAATTCTAGTTTCAATTAAATAAACTATTTTCTTATTTATTTTATATTTTTCCTAAAAATATTTATTTATTTTCATTTCTACTTTATTTTGTTTTCATTTTCTATTTTATTTACTTAATTTTTATTTGTTTACCTTGAATTAAAAGAATTGGAAATTTGAAGAGACAAAGCTTTTACAACTTGTGACTTTTCATTAGCCTTGTCTTTTCATTTCCTTTAGCCTTTCATTTTCTGTGCTTTGGCCGTACATTTCCTATGCTATAGCCATGTGTTTTCATTTGTTTTTCAGGTAAAAAAATTTCCTCCTCATTTTCATTTCTCACGGCTATCTCATTTGAGAAACATTTTGTAAGTAATGGCTTCTTCTTCTCAATGCTTTTCTTCTTCATGTTATCATTGTTTTTGCCTTGCTTCCTCTAGTCTTGCTCGGCCACAACCACCACCATCTTCTCCGAACACCACCATCATCTCCTCCTCATCATCATCCACTGCCAAACACCCACTCCTTAGACCAGATCCGGCTGCGATTTCTACATGAGCAAACACCACAAAAATCCTTGCTAAAACTCCACAAAACAATGCCTAGTCGACCTATATTCCACCACCACCTCCATATTTTGCCTCAGCCACCACCCCTAGCTCCACCACCATGATGACCCGCCCTCTGGACACCAGCATGACCTCTGACCTGACCTGAACCACGCAAGGCCGAGCCCAAATGATGACCAGGCCGAGCCTATATACACCATATTACACCTATATGCACTTGTCCCTTTGTATTCTTCATGTTGTAACTCTTATCCCTTCACATTCCTAGCCTAGCCGTGTTTTTTGACCCATACCTTAGCCTATAACACAACTATGGCTGAGCATATGATTCCCTTAGGCCGAGCACTTGAGTGGTTAAAGTACGGTCAAGCCATCTTGTTCTTTGTTGCTTCTTATTTCCAATTGTTTCAATGATGTTTTGTGTTGAATATATATGTTTATATTATCTTGTTTTATTTGTTGTTTACAAGATCAAGATCTTGGCTCTTTACCTACTTGAATCAAAAGTCGTGTTGTATCGTGCTTTCTGGATTTATCTGTGTGTTTTGATTTTCTAACTCCAGCTTGAAAAGGTGAGTGTTCGTGCTTGACATTTATACTTATAGAACTATGAAGTGAGAACAAGTGAATATGTAGAAATATTATATCACGTCATACCTGCCTATGATATGAATCATATGATGTTAACCCTTGTTTATAAATATGTCACATCATCTAATGCTGCTATATTGTTTATTTTATTCTGTTCTCACACTACAAGTTCCCTATAGAATAGAATCACTATAGGTTGAAATGATACACACCCGAACGGACTTTAGAATAGGAAAAATCGTTATGGGCTGAAATGATAGGCCTGAGCGATTTTTATTTACTTTATTTAACTTAGGATTGCGGGTTTGAAATGGCAGAACCTGGGTTCTTCCTTGTAAATTGAGGATTGAAATGATATATTATCTGTCTCACTTGACTTAGGTTAGAAAATTTTATACAGACCCATGGTTATTTTATATATTTTTCTAGAAATTTTTAAGTATTTTAAAACTGTATATTATGATATATTGATTTAAATTGAATTAAAAATGATTTCTTATAAAGTATTAGTGATTTTTCTTCTACAAGTTAAAATGTGAAATAGATAAATGGTAAAATTATAATTTGAATATATCTTAATTTAGAAATTTGAGATTTTGTTTAAAAATGAAGTTAAGTAAATAAAATGGAAATTAAGTTTAAATTTTGAAATGGTAATGAAAACTTAAGTGTTAAGTTAATTTTTTAAAATGCAAAGAATAGAAAATTATATGCTTGAATTTAATAAGTGAATTATTAAAAAAAATTGATTTTATGTATAAAATTTTACTTTATAAAAATCATGAGTTAAAGGGTATTTACATGAACATTTTTGAGTGGAAAAATATGTTTTTATAAGTTAAAAGGGTTAAAATTAAAGTTTAATTGTTTCTAAAATTTTATTGAAAATCTGAAAATTGAATTAACAGCATTTCAGAAATGCTATCATTTCTGAAGTTAACTTAAAATCTAAAGTAAAGGATACTACAACACTTTGTAAGTGCTGTGGTTGATGCAAATAAACTATAGCTGAAATTTAACAAAGAGATACTACAACACTTGGTAAGTGCTTTGGTTGCAGAATGAAAACTAAAATTTGAAACTAATAAAAAGGCTACAGTAGCATTTAATAAGTGCTGCAGTTCGCTGAAATGAAGATTTTTCAAGTGTAACTGAACTACTACAGCAGTTTTAAATGCTGTCTTTACTGAAATGAAATTTTTTCAAATATAACTTACCGCAACATTTTCTAAGTGTTGTGAAAAGCTGAAATTTCAATGTTTTGTAGTTTTTAACTGAATAAATGAGCTTAGGAAAGGCTAAATTTTTGGGAATTGAATATTTGATTAGTAGGTATAATGACTTCACTTTTAAATAGTTTAAATGGAGTATTTTAATTTGAAATGTAAACCATTTTGAAATGTGATTTGGAATGATATTTAAAATAAATAAAAAATGAATGAGGTTTTGAAAGGATATGATTTTTGATATTTTGAAATGGATTGGAAGTGATTTGATCTTTATTCCAATAAAGATTTGAATTTGAAATGATATTTGATTTTTGAAGTATAAAATACCATTTTGAAATATATAACCACGGGTTATAACAACGATTGGTTTTTAAAGAGACCGGGATCGAATATGGATATACTCTTTGTCGATACCGAAAACCACTTTAACAACTGTGTACGCGGTGGAGTTTCTAGAATGAAGTAGGATGGTGGCGACGATCCTATTGTGGTATGAACGTGTACCCGACTCCCGTGAGTTGGCTTAAGGTGGCTAAAACAGGAGCGATCTCAGGCCAAAAGGGGTAGCTCCTCTGGTCGGACACATTTCTTCGATACCATTCTATTACTTTGTGATTGTTTTGGTGGCCACCTATTAATTTGGGAGTGTGTTCCGAGGTGGGCGTAATGGATGCTACGTTACCACCAGCATGTGTGCATAATTGGTATATCTATCCTGGCATTGCCTTATGTGTCGTGTCACGTACCATAGCGAGCTTTGCTATGAGTTTGATTTGTGTCGTACATATGGAGTATCTTCTCGTAGTCTCCTGATCTAGAGGTACGTAGGTACTATGTAGTCTACTGGCACTACTACATGTTAAGGGCTATATAGGTAACCCCTTGACGCTATTTTAAAGTATGTTTATTTTACTATTAGATATTATTATAATAGCGAATATTAATACATAGTAAATAGTTTAACGGATTCTTAGAGGATGGGTGGTCTCAAGCATCCTTTAAATTACTTGTACATTTATCGCAATTCACTTGAGTTGGTTTACATTGTATAAGTATGTATGTCCTGACTCGATTATTTGTGTTTTATTTACGCTCGGGTCAGCCTGAGTATTCACAGCTTTGGATTTCTCTTTCTGGAGCTAGAAATCGTTGGAGATTTTGCTTATCTAGTTATTTATATATTTCAGTTTCAGTTGTTCTATTTCAGCTCTTGTATTACTGGGCTTCTATGTATTTGGGATTTGTATTTTTTTTTTAGACTGATATTATGTATTTGTTTTGAGACTTTGTTATAGTAGCTTCATGAACTACTATGGTATTTTATTTTCTGGTGCGAGATATTCTGATATTTCTGTGTCTGTGATTCTGTGATTGATTTTATTTACTCCAAATTTTATTACAATATGTTATTTTGAATTATTCAAGTCTGACATGTGTGGATTATTGTCGATTTGAATGGTCCAAAATAGTGGGTCGTTACACTTACTTAAAAAAAATTATTTTTCTACTCTTGTAATCCATCTATATACTAAAACATAGTTCCAATATACCTATATTTATTTCTTTAAATCAATCATTCTGTTCTTTATTTCAATGAAATTAAACCTGCATTCACAAA
Organism: Allium cepa; assembly: GCA_030765085.1. Classification (NCBI taxonomy): domain Eukaryota; kingdom Viridiplantae; phylum Streptophyta; class Magnoliopsida; order Asparagales; family Amaryllidaceae; genus Allium; species Allium cepa. The sequence continues at coordinate 760,819,189 of CM060941.1, read as the reverse complement.
TGAAACATCCATTTTATTTGATATATATGTTCTTTTCCTTAAACCAACTTTCCTTATATTTTCACAAAGCATAAGCTATGTTTAATTACACCTATTAATTTAAAATTTGGTGTCCTCTCTATCATTAATTGAAATTATTCAATTGCATTATTTTCAATTGTTTACAAAGGTGAATTTCAAAATGGACAAATAAATGTAATGAGAAATAGAATAATTGTAAGGAACGATATTTTCGACTCCCGAAAATCAACATTAATACGTCCACTGTATCAACTGCCGAATAATCGAATACCGGAAAACCGAACCCTTAGGGTTTAAGAAGAAGAAAAAGATAGAAGAAGTAAGTAAGAAAGAAAAGAAACAGAAACAATATCAGAATCTCATAGTCGCAGCGGAACAACATATAATAGATAAATGAATAATCTTTAAATCAAAAGAACTGTACATTTTATACATTACATCATCAAAGTCAATATACAACACAACACAATAATGGACAGTTATAAACCTGCCCTCACAACTGAATACACAACGGAAAAGATAATATCATATACAAGTGATACGTTTCGCCATCCAGCTCGCCTCTTGAGCTCCACAGCATCTCCTGAATTCCAGAATGACCTGATAACCTGATTCTAGACTGCCCGTGTGGAAATTAGTGGGAACCCAGAGTTTAGGAAGGGAACAATAAACTCCAGGTCAGTCATGGGACTGGTGTGAGAACTTAAAAGAGTTTATCATTAAAAAAACAAACAAAGAAATATTTTGAAATAGATCCGCATTGCTTTTGGAAAATGAAACAACCATAAGGCCTCCCCCACACACACACAATGCAAACGCAGAATCGGATGAGATTTCTCCTTATGATAGTCAAACATGCTTGATACGAGAAAATTTCTTTGATATTTTTATTATTAGTGCACAGTGGAAAACCTTTTGAAAGTATGATATATGTAACGACCCAGGATTTTTAAAAATTAAAATTTTAATATTTAATTAATTTTAAATATTAAGAAGTGAATTTATAAGTCAAATAAATTTAATTTGAATTATTGGATTTAATTTGATAATTAAATCGATAATTTAATACGTTAAATTATAGAAATAATTGAAAATCGAGTTAAATATGATTGAAAATGATTTGTAAAATTTTATTTTATCATATGGGAGTTAGAATGATATTTTAGAACTTTTAAAATTGAATTAAGAGTTAATTTGTGAAAAATGAATATTTTAATATTAAATCGACTAGTGAAAATAGTCAATTTTTGAACAGTCTCAGAATTGAACGAAACCAGTTCCATTGGATCCGTAATAGTTAGTTATTACCGGATTTCAATTTTCGTGTCAATCGGAGTTATCGTTTGAGCGTGGCAGCTCGAAACGCATCGAATTATTTTTAATTTTAATTTGGCGAGTTAAAATAGTCATTTTTCAAAAAGTCTCGGATTTCGACGAAACCAGTTTCATCGGATCCGTAATGTGATATTATTGTAAGGTTTCAAATTTCGTGTCAATTGGATTTACCGTTTGTCCAGTACAAATTAAAACGCCAAGAAAATCGTTTAAATCGGTTTAATTTAAATTGAACGTTTATTGACATAACTCGCACAAATGTCCGAATTAGCTTCCGAAATCTGTTCCATTGTGTCCGAAACGCGGGGTAAACCCTAGAAACGCTGGTTACGGCGCGTAAATCGGAGTTCGGAATTTCCAGGATGAATAGTGTCGTTCGAAATTCTATAAATAGACCTTAAATTCACAATTTTAATAAAAATATCTCTAAACCCTAATCTAAAATGGTCCAGCCGCCACCATTGTTTTCTAAGGCCAGAAATTAGTATTCTTTCTCCCTCGATTACTCCAGATCCGTCGACAATTAGGCTAAACTTTCAACTAGAGTATTGAAGAGGGCGATGAGAGCTTCGATGTGAACGGTGATGATCGTGTTTGGAGCGACGTGGAGGGAGATACAGGGGGCCGACGCCCTGATGTTGCGCACGCAACCCTAAGCACCAGGTGGGGCCGAGCTTGGCCTAGCTCTGGGCGAAGGTGGCTCTCATCGAAGGCTACAATATGGCACTTGCTGATCGTGTTTTCGTCGAGCAAGGAGATGGTGGTATCAAAACCTAATATTGGAGGGGTGGGTTCTAGGTTGCGTGCTCATCTACCTGTAGAACGAAGAGAAGAGGAAGAAGGGTGGGGGACGCACGGCAGTGATGTTGTTGGGTGAGATCCAAAGGCCCAGATTTGATGAAGGTTACAAATAGAAAGTTATGTTGTAAATTATATAAATAAAATTCGTGTAAACTTCAAATATTCATAACTTTTTCATACGAGGTCGAAAACGCGCGAAACCAGTTGCGTTGGAATCGTATGGACGAGCACTACGCGATGGAATTGGATTGGAGTCGTTTGGAGTTAGTGAGAATTTTGGGTAAAATTAAACGTCCGTTTAATTTTATTCGAAATAAATCGCTAAAACGAAATTGAAATCAAGGTGAGAACTTCTCACTCAATCGAATCAGTTTCGATTTTATTTTAAATAGTTAGATTTAAAATATTTGAATGCATGTTTGAATGATGATTAATATCTATTGATTGTTAAAATAGACATTATACGCCGTTAGTAAGCGGATGTTATTTATTAAAAACATATACCGCGAATATTTCATAAACAGTGAAATTGGTATTATATATAATAGCAATATATATATATTGGCATATGTATATATTGGAGTTATTGATTTCCCGCATTTTTTGTTTAGCGGATGAGACCCTATTGCGCCGTCTATTAAGCGGATAATATTATTAAATCCCATATACCGCGATAATTTCGTACTGGAGCGAAATTGGTATTGTTCTAATGTTTGTGGATGCAGGAAAACAGGTTGGAGGGATCCAACTGGATTCCTCAACAGTATTTATTTGATTTCAGATATTTTGATATTTGATGGATTATCATATCGATATATGATATCGTTGTTGTCGTGATTGACTATTTGGTGTGTAGCATCATTGGACCAAATTTGGAATTTTAAAATGGATTTTAAAGTGATTTTTGAAAGTATAAGTTATAAAATATTTTTTTGAATTGATCCATTTTAAATAAATAAACGTTATAATTTTTAAAGTTATAAAAATTATGATTTTTGAGAAATATAGTTGAAAAACTGACTATTGAGAATATGATGCTAATGATTTTATAAAATAGTTTAAATTGGATTTCTGAATTTATTATGAAAAGTTGAAATATAGGATTTATAAAATTTAATCATTTATGAATAAAAATGGTGAAATAATAAAGGAATTTAAAGACGTTTTAAAGAATAATATAAATTGATTTATATTAAGAGATTTCTAAATGGATATTTATAAATTGAAATTTTGACATTATAAAACGAGTTTTTATAAGTGTTTGAATGAAGTGAAAATGAATTTCATTAAAGAATGAAATTTATAGAATTTAAATGGTGAAGTTATAAATGAAATTTATAGAATTTAAATGGTGAAGTTATAAATGAAATTTATAGAATTTAAATGGTGAAGTTATAAATGAAATTTATAAATAGTAAGATTTATAAATTTTGTGAAGTTATTAAAGAATAGATTTGGTTAAATAAATGAATCTTATAAGTTATAAGATTTATGATTTGGAAAGTCTTTAAAAGAACGATTTTGTAAAATAATCGTTTTATAAGCATTTAACTTATAATATGGACTTTTAGTTTATAATTGAGTTATAAACTGGAATAGGTTAATAAAGGAATTTAGAAACGTTGTTTATAAATTCGCAAACGACTTATTTTGATAAGTAAATTGTTGAAACCTATTAATGGAGTTATATTCACATTTTTAACTGTGAATGATCCTTTAAAATAAAATGAATAGAGGTGATGAAAGTTGTTAACGTAGTATATTCACGTTTTTGAATAGTGAATAATATGTTAAAGAAAATGTTTGAATGGTGTTTTAAATAGAATTAAAAGCAAGTTAACGATGTTTCAATTGGATTGAGATTCGAAACCATAGATTTCAACATTGATTGTTGAAATAGACGTTTTCGAGAAATAGAAGGAAATGGTGGACTATAACACTGCTGTTATAGTAAATGATTTCCGAAAAGAAATGTTTTGTATAGTATTGGGATTTATATATCTATTTTAATTTCGAATCCCTATACTAGTGATTTTGGGTTGTCGTAACGATGTTTTACGCAACATTCATTTTGGCCCAAATAAATACGTTTAAGTGAATGATTTCCTTAAAGAAGAAATATATACTTAATTTCGATTGAAGTATATTGAATATTTTCCAAGTGTTGAAAATAAATAAAATTTGTGAATTACTTATGAATAAATAAGTATGGAAATGTTTTCCAATATAAAGTGAATATTTTGAGAATTTATCTTTTTAAAGATAAATTGAAATGAATTTATGAAATCGAATATTCATGAATATTTTAGAATGAAAATTCACTATGGAATTTATGAATGAAAAGGAGAATTTGTTTAAAAATAAATATTGATTTATTTTTGAAGTGTGAAATTATATATCTAGTAAAGATATTTTTGGAAAATAAATAATATGGAAAATTATTTGGAATCTGGTGATGTGTGCATATCCATTGATAGTTCAATAACCGACTATCAATATTTACCTTTGAATGGGTATTTGATGTGATTTGTTTGAATTTGAATGCCACACTTATTTTTGAATAAGCGCCCACTATTCGGGTTAATCGGGAAAGGACCATGGGGTCGTATAACCCATTCCGAATATGTGATACGTCGTTATGAATTGCAATTGATGACCGGTGTTGAAGACCGAGTATTTGCGAAAGCGATAGGATGACCTATCGATTGTCTCTGCACTGGGTCGCTCCTGGTATAGAGATTTCCTAAGTGATGGGAAATTTGATCGGGATTGTGAATACCCGGATTGCAAGGGCTTCGTAAGAAGTGCCTTCGGTTTTGTTCGAGCCCGGAACAGACTTGTATGGATTGTATGTCCGACATTACAAATTGAGATATAAAGCCGATTTCATTCAAATATATTTCTGTTGGTGGCGGAGAATTTATTCTTTTAGCTTAACACCCTTCTCTGAGACGTACGAGCTCAGAGGTTATGTAGTTGAATGTTATCAGCGATATATTTCCAATTTGGTAATGTGACATGCTGAGTGTTGCTGTGAAATGATCATTGTGTTGATTTTTTGTGATAGGATCATTTGTTTGATCGTCTATCCTAGTGATCATTTCTATGATCATTTGTTGACCCAAAGCATGGCTTTTGTATAAAGTATGTTTTTGTGGACGTGACTTCGTCGAGCCTCACACCCCGTGAATGGTCAAAACAGTAAAGATGTGGCAAGGTTATGAGGGGTAGCACCCTTTAGGATGTGTGCATTTCCTTCTGGAAAAGGGTGGTATCATGGTATGGATCCCAGATACTTACTCATGTTGAAAACACTTTGTTATGATTGTGTGAATTGATTACGAGCGCTCGGTGAAAGGTCCCAAAGGACCGGGGGATGGCATATTCGGTCAGTTGTTACTCAGTTAGGGGTAACCCGGCCTTGTGTTGGTAGAGATCCGGTTTGGTTCTCGAGGATGTCCATCCAGAGGCATTCTCATGTGGCAATGGGAAGTTCCTTGGCCTGATCATTCGTTGGAAATCCAAAGAAACAATACGTGACTTGTACGGTTTTAGTTGTAGAACCTGCTTCCTTAGGAAGTAGCTATAGTAAGCATACTATAATGGTACCTATGCTGGCTAAGATTTATACTCTACTTTCGAAATGTCTTCTACACTATGCACTAGCAATAATATCAAATGTTTCTTTTTAATGCGTATCAAGCATCTTTGACTAACATAAGAAGAAATCTTCTCCAAGTCTGCGTTTGCATTGTGTGTGTGGCAGGAGGTCTTATGGTAGTCTCATTTTTAAAAGCATTGCGAATTGACTTTAAAAATATTCCTCTATTTTGATTTTAAAGATAAATAAACTGTTTTGAGTTCTCACACCAGTCACATGACTGACTTGGAGTTTATTGTTTTCCTTTCTAAACTCTGGGTGCCCACTAATTTCCACACGGGCAGTCAAGAGTTTAAGGTTTATCAGGATATTCTGGATATTCTGGAGTTGCTGGAGGCAAGCTGGATGGCATGGCGTATTATTAGTATATAGTATTTCTTTTCCGCTGCACTGTTTATCGTTGTTGTTGTTGTACACTCTGATGATATGATGTAATGAAATGTATAAAATGTAATAACTGATATAGTTCTTTGTTTAAAGATTATTCATTTATTATTATATGTTGTTCCGCTGCGATTGTGAGATTCTGATGTTGTTCAGTTGTTTTCTGTTCCGTTCTATTTTCTATTTTCCATTTTCTTTTCTCTATATTTTCTATTCTCTTTCCCCCTATTTTCTATCTTCTTCTCTCTTCTTCTGTCTTTTTCTTTTTCTTAAAACCCTCAGTGTTCGGTTTTCCGTCGTTCGATTGCTCGGCAGTCGATAAAGTGAGTATCGATGTTGAATTTTCGAAAGACGAAGAATCGGGTCCTGACAATGTGGTATCAGAGCTGTTGGTTAAGCGACAACCATGGTTCTGTTGGGTATTACTCATTAGAGATGGAGTCAGTAGTACTCTAGAATGATTTTGAGTGTAATAATAGCTATGAGAGCGTATTTGTTAGTGAATATATAATTGTTTTATATTGTGATGATTGGTTTATTGAGTGGCATATGAACTTTCGTCAGCGTGGTCCGCAAGACTATGCCGAAGGGGTTTCTAAACACTTGAATAGAACAATTCGGCACAATATTGATTTTAAAATTGGGTAAATAAAATAATTTCACCTTGAGTATATTTTATATATGAAGAAATAATTTTTCAAAATTATTAAAGGGTATATAAGTTGATTGTTTAGTTGTTTGAAAAAAAATTCAAATAAAAGAATAATTGTATAAGTAAAAGCATTATAAGAATTGAATTATAATTAAAGTGATTTACAATTGTGAAATAAACTTATATATATGAGAAGTGAAACTAAATGAATTGAATGAATGGATTAAATGGTTAATCAATTAAATGTAAATAATTGATATGGAATAATGAATATAAGTGTTAATTCATTAAAATCTAATGTTATTGGAAGTTGAATAATAGAATGAAAATCAATTTAATTAAACCAATTATAAGCAAAGGAATTTGGTTGTAATTAATATACGTTGATTGTTATATGATTGTTAGTTGATTGTATATAATTCATTAAGTATTAATGAAATTGAAAGCTAAAGTAATTGGAATTCAATTGGAAGTTAAATGAATCTTGAATAAGAATTGAATTTGATTTGGAAGTGAACCAATTTGAATATGAATTAGTGAATATAAACTAATTGAAAATGAATGTTAGTAAAAACATCCACTGTTAATGAATCAAATGTGATTTAAATTGAAAACCATTTCATTGAATATTAATAAGAATATGAATGAATATTTATTGGTTATGGATTATAATTGGTTGATGGTTGAATATATTGCTTTTCATACATTTGCTATGTTGGCATATATAGTTATTATGTTGCTATATGTTGTATATTGATACTATTGTCTATATACATATTCTCATGTTGTTTGTTGAGTGTTTAGTAGGTGCGGATCGCGTTTGCTTCGCATTTGGAGCTCGCTTTCGCGCTATATTAGCCGTATATGCTTGCTAATAAAATATAAGGTACATATCTCGGATTACATACCGTACTTTTATACTTTTTCCCTGCGGGATGCCTCATTACTTGATGATATGTATATTTGTGATATATATACTGTCATTTTTTTTCTCGGATCGAGCCGCGCAAAGGAGACTATGTCAAATTTTTCCGGAAATTTAAGGCGTTAGAAAAAATTTGAGAAAATTAGAAAATTTTGAAAACTTTAACTTTGATTTGAATTTGAAAGTTAAACAATAGTAGTTGTTTTTGAAAAGATAACTAAGTATGATTTGAAAACTTAGTAAAGTATTATAAGAAATTTAACTATGGATTTTGGGAAAGTTAATCGATTCTGTAACTTTTCTTACTTAATAATTTCGAGGATGAAATTCTTTTAAGGGGGGAAGATTGTAACGACCCAGGATTTTTAAAAATTAAAATTTGAATATTTAATTAATTTTAAATATTAAGAAGTGAATTTATAAGTCAAATAAATTTAATTTGAATTATTGGATTTAATTTGATAATTAAATCGATAATTTAATACATTAAATTATAGAAATAATTGAAAATCGAGTTAAATATGATTGAAAATTATTTGTAAAATTTTATTTTATCATATGGGAGTTAGAATGATATTTTAGAACTTTTAAAATTGAATTAAGAGTTAATTTGTGAAAATTGAATATTTTAATATTAAATCGACTAGTGAAAATAGTCAATTTTTGAACAGTCTCAGAATTGAACGAAACTAGTTCCATTGGATCCGTAATAGTTAGTTATTACCGGATTTTAATTTTCGTGTCAATCGAAGTTATCGTTTGAGCGTGGCAGCTCGAAACGCATCGAATTATTTTTAATTTTAATTTGGCGAGTTAAAATAGCCATTTTTCAAAAAGTCTCGGATTTCGACGAAACCAGTTTCATCGGATCCGTAATGTGATATTATTGTAAGGTTTCAAATTTCGTGTCAATTGGATTTACCGTTTGTCCGGTACAAATTAAAACGCCTAGAAAATCATTTAAATCGGTTTAATTTAAATTAAACGTTTATTGCCATAACTCGCACAGATGTCCGAATTAGCTTCCGAAACCTATTCCATTGTGTCCGGAACGCGGGGTAAACCCTAGAAACGCTGGTTACGGCGCGTAAATCGGAGTTCGGAATATCCGGGATGAATAGTGTCGTTCGAAATTCTATAAATAGACCTTAAATTCACAATTTTAATAAAAATATCTCTAAACCCTAATCTAAAATGGTCCAGCCGCCACCATTGTTTTCTAAGGCCAGAAATTAGTATTCTTTCTCCCTCGATTACTCCAAATCCGTCGAAAATTAGGCTAAACTTTCAACTAGAGTATTGAAGAGGGCGATGAGAGCTTCGTTGTGAACGGTGATGATCGTGTTTGGAGCGACGTGGAGGGAGATACAGGGGGACGACGCCCTGATGTTGCGCACGCAACCCTAGGCACCAGGTGGGGCCGAGCTTGGCCTAGCTCTGGGCGAAGGTGGCTCTCGTCGAAGGCTACAATATGGCACTTGCTGATCGTGTTTTCGTCGAGCGAGGAGATGGTGGTATCAAAACCTAATATTGGAGGGGTGGGTTCTAGGTTGCGTGCTCATCTACCTGTAGAACGAAGAGAAGAGGAAGAAGGGTGGGGGACGCACGGCAGTGATGTTGTTGGGTGAGATCCAAAGGCCCAGATTTGATGAAGGTTATAAATAGAAAGTTATGTTGTAAATTATATAAATAAAATTCGTGTAAACTTCAAATATTCATAACTTTTTCATACGAGGTCGAAAACGCGCGAAACTAGTTGCGTTGGAATCGTATAGACGAGCACTACGCGATGGAATTGGATTGGAGTCGTTTGGAGTTAGTGAGAATTTTGGGTAAAATTAAACGTCCGTTTAATTTTATTCGAAATAAATCGCTAAAACGAAATTGAAATCAAGGTGAGAACTTCTCACTCAATCGAATCAGTTTCGATTTTATTTTAAATAGTTAGATTTAAAATATTTGAATGCATGTTTGAATGATGATTAATATCTATTGATTGTTAAAATAGACATTATACGCCGTTAGTAAGCGGATGTTATTTATTAAAAACATATACCGCGAATATTTCATAAACAGTGAAATTGGTATTATATATAATAGCAATATATATATATTGGCATATGTATATATTGGAGTTATTGATTTCCCGCGTTTTTTGTTTAGCGGATGAGACCCTATTGCGCCGTCTGTTAAGCGGATAATATTATTAAATCCCATATACCGCGATAATTTCGTACTGGAGCGAAATTGGTATTGTGTTAATGTTTGTGGATGCAGGAAAACAGGTTGGAGGGATCCAACTGGATTCCTCAACAGTATTTATTTGATTTCAGATATTTTGATATTTGATGGATTATCATATCGATATATGATATCTTTGTTGTCGTGATTGACTATTTGGTGTGTAGCATCATTGGACCAAATTTGGAATTTTAAAATGGATTTTAAAGTGATTTTTGAAAGTATAAGTTATAAAATATTTTTTTGAATTGATCCATTTTAAATAAATAAACGTTATAATTTTTAAAGTTATAAAAATTATGATTTTTGAGAAATATAGTTGAAAAACTGACTTTTGAGAATATGATGCTAATGATTTTATAAAATAGTTTAAATTGGATTTCTGAATTTATTATGAAAAGTTGAAATATAGGATTTATAAAATTTAATCATTTTATGAATAAAAATGGTGAAATAATAAAGGAATTTAAAGACGTTTTAAAGAATAATATAAATTGATTTATATTAAGAGATTTCTAAATGGATATTTATAAATTGAAATTTTGACATTATAAAATGATTTTTATAAGTGTTTGAATGAAGTGAAAATGAATTTCATTAAAGAATGAAATTTATAGAATTTAAATGGTGAAGTTATAAATGAAATTTATAGAATTTAAATGGTGAAGTTATAAATGAAATTTATAAATAGTAAGATTTATAAATTTTGTGAAGTTATTAAAGAATAGATTTGGTTAAATAAATGAATCTTATAAGTTATAAGATTTATGATTTGGAAAGTCTTTAAAAGAACGATTTTGTAAAATAATCGTTTTATAAGCATTTAACTTATAATATGGACTTTTAGTTTATAATTGAGTTATAAACTGGAATAGGTTAATAAAGGAATTTAGAAACGTTGTTTATAAATTCACAAACGACTTATTTTGATAAGTAAATTGTTGAAACCTATTAATGGAGTTATATTCACATTTTTAACTGTGAATGATCCTTTAAAATAAAATGAATAGAGGTGATGAAAGTTGTTAAAGTAGTATATTCACGTTTTTGAATAGTGAATAATATGTTAAAGAAAATGTTTGAATGTGGTGTTTTAAATAGAATTAAAAACAAGTTAACGATGTTTCAATTGGATTGAGATTCGAAACTATAGATTTCAACATTGATTGTTGAAATAGACGTTTTCGAGAAATAGAAGGAAATGGTGGACTATAACACTGTTGTTATAATAAATGATTTCCGAAAAGAAATGTTTTGTATAGTATTGGGATTTATATATCTATTTTAATTTCGAATCCCTATACTAGTGATTTTGGGTTGTCGTAACGATGTTTTACGCAACATTCGTTTTGGCCCAAATAAATACGTTTAAGTGAATGATTTCCTTAAAGAAGAAATATATACTTAATTTCGATTGAAGTATATTAAATATTTTCCAAGTGTTGAAAATAAATAAAATTTGTGAATTACTTATGAATAAATAAGTATGGAAATGTTTTCCAATATAAAGTGAATATTTTGAGAATTTATCTTTCTAAAGATAAATTGAAATGAATAATTGAAATCGAATATTCATGAATATTTTAGAATGAAAATTCACTATGGAATTTATGAATGAAAAGGAGAATTTGTTTAAAAATAAATATTGATTTATTTTTGAAGTGTGAAATTATATATCTAGTAAAGATATTTTTGGAAAATAAATAATATGGAAAATTATTTGGAATCTGGTGATGTGTGCATATCCATTGATAGTTCAATAACCGACTATCAATATTTACCTTTGAATGGGTATTTGATGTGATTTGTTTGAATTTGAATGCCACACTTTTTTTTGAATAAGCGCTCACTATTCGGGTTAACCGGGAAAGGACCATGGGGTCGTATAACCCATTCCGAATATGTGATACGTCGTTATGAATTGCAATTGATGACCGGTGTTGAAGACCGAGTATTTGCAAAAGCGATAGGATGACCCATCGATTGTCTCTGCACTGGGTCGCTCCTGGTATAGAGATTTCCTAAGTGATGGGAAATTCGATCGGGATTGTGAATACCCGGATTGCAAGGGCTTCGTAAGAAGTGCCTTCGGTTTTGTTCGAGCCCGGAACAGACTTGTATGGATTGTATGTCTGACATTACAAATTGAGATATAAAGCCGATTTCATTCAAATATATTTCTGTTGGTGGCGGAGAATTTATTCTTTTAGCTTAACACCCTTCTCTGAGACGTACGAGCTCAGAGGTTATGTAGTTGAATGTTATCAGCGATATATTCCCAATTTGGTAATGTGACATGCTGAGTGTTGCTGTGAAATGATCATTGTGTTGATTTTTTGTGATAGGATCATTTGTTTGATCGTCTATCCTAGTGATCATTTCTATGATCATTTGTTGACCCAAAGCATGGATTTTGTATAAAGTATGTTTTTGTGGACGTGACTTCGTCGAGCCTCACACCCCGTGAATGGTCAAAACAGGAAAGATGCGACAAGGTTATGAGGGGTAGCGCCCTTTAGGATGTGTGCATTTCCTTCTGGAAAAGGGTGGTATCATGGTATGGAGCCCAGATACTTACTCATGTTGAAAACACTTTGTTATGATTGTGTGAATTGATTACGAGCGCTCGGTGAAAGGTCCCAAAGGACCGGGGGATGGCATATTCGGTCAGTTGTTACTCAGTTAGGGGTAACCCGGCCTTGTGTTGGTAGAGATCCGGTTTGGTTCTCGGGGATGTCCATCCAGAGGCATTCTCATGTGGCAATGGGAAGTTCCTTGGCCTGATCATTCGTTGGAAATCCAAAGAAACAATACGTGACTTGTACGGTTTTAGTTGTAGAACCTGCTTCCTCAGGAAGTAGCTATAGTAAGCATACTATAATGGTACCTATGCTGGCTAAGATTTATACTCTACTTTCGAAATGTCTTCTACACTATGCACTAGCAATAATATCAAATGTTTCTTTTTAATGCGTATCAAGCATCTTTGACTAACATAAGAAGAAATCTTCTCCAAGTCTGCGTTTGCATTGTGTGTGTGGCAGGAGGTCTTATGGTAGTCTCATTTTTAAAAGCATTGCGAATTGACTTTAAAAATATTCCTCTATTTTGATTTTAAAGATAAATAAACTGTTTTGAGTTCTCACACCAGTCACATGACTGACTTGGAGTTTATTGTTTTCCTTCCTAAACTCTGGGTGCCCAATAATTTCCACACGGGCAGTCAAGAGTTTAAGGTTTATCAGGATATTCTGGATATTCTGGAGTTGCTGGAGGCAAGCTGGATGGCATGGCGTATTATTAGTATATAGTATTTCTTTTCCGCTGCACTGTTTATCATTGTTGTTGTTGTACACTCTGATGATATGATGTAATGAAATGTATAAAATGTAATAACTGATATAGTTCTTTGTTTAAAGATTATTCATTTATTATTATATGTTGTTCCGCTGCGATTGTGAGATTCTGATGTTGTTCAGTTGTTTTCTGTTCCGTTCTATTTTCTATTTTCCATTTTCTTTTCTCTATATTTTCTATTCTCTTTCCCCCTATTTTCTATCTTCTTCTCTCTTCTTCTGTCTTTTTCTTTTTCTTAAAACCCTCAGTGTTCGGTTTTCCGTCGTTCGATTGCTCGGCAGTCGATAAAGTGAGTATCGATGTTGAATTTTCGGAAGACGAAGAATCGGGTCCTGACAATATAAATCTTAGCCAACATACGACCATTATCGTATGCCTACTATAGCTACCATCTAAACAGTGGGGCGCCACCATAAGTAAATGGCAGGTTATACAACTAAAACTGTACAGGGCTCGTATTGTTTCTTTGGATTTTCCAACAAATGGTCAGGCCAAGGAACTTCCCATTGCCACATGGGTACGCTTCTGAAAGGACGCCCCGAGAACCTAACCGTATCTCTGCCAACACAAGGCCGGGTTACCTCTGCAAAAGTAGGTAACTACAGACACGAGTATGCCATCCCCTGGTTGTAAACAACCTTTGTCCGAGGATCCTCAACCAACAACAATCAAAAAGTCATATATATTTGCGATATCCACATAAGTTAAGTATCCGGGCTCCATACCGTGATACCACTTCTATCCAGAAGGAAATGCACATACCCTAAGGGGCCCTACTCCCTATAACCTTGCTGCATCTTTCCTGTTTTGACCATTACCGGGTTGTGAGGTCCCACGAAGTCTCGTCCACAAAGCTACGCTTTTTACAAAAGCTATGCTTTGATCAACAAATGATCAGCAGCACTTCGTATGCCACATTACCAAATTGGGAATGTATCAGTAGTAACCATCAACTACATAACCTCTAAGCTCATACGTCTCAGGGAAGGGTGTTATGCTAAGAGAATAAATTCTCTGCCACCAACAGAAATGTATTTGATAGAAACCAGCTTTACATCTCAAAGTGTAACGTCGGACACACATCCATACAAGTCCATTACGGGATCGAACGGAACCGAAGGCACTTCCAAAAGAAGCCTTTGCAATCTCGATATTCACTAATCACGTCTGGAATTCCCATCACAAAGGGTGATAAAATCTCTATATCGGAGATCATCCGATCCAGAGATATTCGACGGTAATCCTTTCGTTTTTGAAAATATCTGGTCTTCAGCACCGGTCTTCAAATGCTATCCATTACGACGTATCACTATTCGGAATGGGATTCATAACCCAAAGGTCCTCTCCCGGCTAAATCGAATAATGAGCGCTTATTTTAAAATAAGTGTAGCATTCAAATTCAAGAAAATCACAACAAATACCCATTTAAAGATAAATATTGATAGTCGGTTATTTAACTATCAATATATACGCACAACATCACCAGATTCCAAATAATTTCCCAACTATTTATTTTCCAAAAATATCTTTACAAGATATATTTTTCCACACTACAACCATTTGAGACAAATTTCAAATCACTTTTTACCTTTACAACTTTTGAAAACAAATTTCGAATCATTTTCCTTACGCTGAAACACTTCCAGATATTTATTCATTTTCACTGGAAATCTACCGAGTTCAAATACTTTAAAATAATTTAGAATACTTATCCAAAATATATCGGGAAAACACTTTGAAATAAAACTATTTTTCTTTAAACACTTTACTTAGAATATTAGTTATAAAAATATTATACCAATATTACATATAACTTAAGTCCAAACTAATTTTCAAAATAAAAATTAGTAGATAGAGTAAAACTATTTAAATAACTATTTTCCAAAACAATTATTGATTAAATCTTAGAAATAATCATTTCTATATCAACTTAACAAATATTTACTTAAAGGATTTAAAATAATTTAATAAATTAATTTCTCCAAAGTATCCTTTTCAAATACAATTCTAGAATATATATATATATATATATATATATATATATATATTTCAAAGCTATTTAGAAATTTTATTCGTCTTTCCAAGGAGAATACACTTTCATTTCAAAATGGTTCATTTAAAACAATTAAATAAATTCTTACCGATTTACTTTAAATTTACGTTCCAAATCCGTAAATTTATTTCTACACTTCAAAAATAAATCAATGTTTATTTTTAAACAAATTTCCCTTTCCTTTATAAATTCCATGGTGAATTTAAATTTCCAAACATCCATTGATATAAGATTTTCAAATGGATTTCAAATATTCGCTTTCAACAACAATTCAATTTTTTCATTTGATTTTAAAAACAACCAAATAAAATTCCATATTGGTTTTCCAAGAAATTAAACACCAAGTGAATTTTATTCAAATCTTAAATTGAAATCAATTTCTACTAGACCCCAAATCAATTTTCAAACCGATTCCAAATTCATTTCAAAACACCAAATAAATTTCCAAATGGATTTTCAAAAGGTTTAAATTCATTCACCAAACAAATTCATTCACCAAACATATTGATTTTCAAATTTTATTTTTTTTAAAATAAATTCCTTTTAAGGAAAACAAATTCTTTTATTTTTCAAACTCTTATAATCCGTATTTTGAATAAATTCTTCAACCTTTAAATAATATTACCCGAAATCCATTTATTAAAGCTTTTACCATATTTTGAAATTTTATTCAATAAGATAAAAAAAACTTTATTATTTTAGAATTCCTTCTTTTAAATTTATCCAATTCTCAAAAATAAATTTTTAATATAAATTCCAAACTGAATTTTTCAAAAATCAATTTTTTTATTTATTTCCGGTATCCAATGATACCAAAATTATATTCGGCTAAATTTTAGCCTTCAACGATTTCAATCATAAAGATAATCACACAGAGAATATAAAAAATCAACACACAACATTGAAACAAATTCAATTATTTGAGGAATCCAGTTGGATCCCTCCAACCTGTTTCTCTACATCCACAGATGGTAGCACAATACCAATCCCGTTTCGAGACGGGATATCGCGGTACATGGGTTTATATAAAATATTATCCGCTATTATGCGGCGCAATAGGGTCTCATCCGCTATATAATGCTGGAAATCAACACCAAGTACATATATAATACCAATTCCACTTCACGGTGGAATATCGTGGTATATGTATTTAATAAAATAACCTCCGCTTAATATGCGGCGTATAGGGTCTATTTCAATACAACGGATAGCAATTTATCATCCAAGCATACAATCAAGCAATTTTAAATTTAACTATTTAAAATTTAAATTGAAACACAATTCGATTGAGCGAGAAGTTCTCACCTTGCTTCCAATAGCGGTTTCAGCGTTTTATTTCAAATAAAATTAAACGCACGTTTAATTCTACCCAATATTCACACTAGCTCCAATCAATCCCAATCCAGCTCCATCGTGTAGTGTTCATCAATACGAACCTGACGCAACTCGTTTCGTGCGAAACAGACCTCGTATGAAAAAGTATGGCATTACAAAGTTTATACGAATTATAATATAATTTAACTTAAATTTTCTTTTATATTTTTTTAAACCTTTTCTAATATAGTCCGTTAGATCTTGCATCCCTAATCCAAGCCGCATTTTCATCATCTTCCCAAACGTCGTTCCCAGGTCAAATAACGCACGATTGAACCCATGCTAGCCGTCGCAAAACCCTAATGCTCGCGCTATATACGATCGATTTTAGGTCGATCAACCACCACCATTTCGAAGCCAAAGCCGAGCTCCACCTTCACCGTGAATCTTATGCAACTCGGTCATCCCTGTGCCTCGGAAAACGTGCGCGACGGAGGTGAGTTTGAGCTTGAATCGCCGCTGATTGGCTACCTTTTAAACGATCTCCACCGTTGAGATTATAGAGCTCGATATGCTCTTCATTTTTGTAGCTAAAAGTTCTCCGAATCGATTTACGGATTTGAAGAAAATTAAGGGAGAAGGAGGAATATTTTCGGCCATTAAATCTGAAGGTGGCGGCTGTGAAACCCTAGGGTTGATTAGTTTGCAAATGAGAATGTTGTGGTCCTTATATAGAAAATATTCATGCACTATTCACCCGAAATTTTTCCAAACTCCAAACGAAGCGTGCTGCTTGGCGTTTATAATGTTTTACCCCTATTTCAAACGCAGTGGAATATATATCGAGAGCCAATTCGATAGTATTTGAAAAGTAGGTTTTCAAATCGACTATTTAAATTTAAAATTCACTTAAATCGATTTCAGTGCGTTTTAGCTAGCCTCGGACAAACCGTAAATCCGATTGACATGAAATTTGAAATATTATAATAATTTAACATTACGGGTCCAATGAAACTAGTTTCGTCGAAATCCAAGACTATTTGAAAAATGACTATTTTTACTTGTCAATTAAATATTAAAATATTCAATTTCTATAATTTAACTTTTAATTAAATTTTAAAAGTTCTATAACATCATTCTAACTCCAATATGATTTAATTCAACTTTACAAATCAAATTTAATCACATTAAACCCAATTTCTAATTATTTCTGCAATCTCAAATATTAAATTATCGATTTAATTATCCAAATTAATCTTGATATTCGAAATAAAATTTATTCGACTTACAAATTTTACTTGTTAATATTTAAAATCAATTAAATATACGAATTTCAAATGACAGAAATTCTGGGTCCTTACAAACTTCCCCCTTAAAAGAATTTCGACCTCGAAATTGCCAAGTAAGAAAAAGTTACAAAATCCATTAACTTTTCAAAACCATTTGTTCAAATTAAGTTTCAAATTCATTTAAGCATTTTAACTTTTCCAAAATCCATAGTTAAACTTCTTACAATAACTTTACTAAGTTTTCAAATCCTACATTTTCATTTCAATTTAGAAATTGACTTTTCGTTAACAAAAATTTTCTAAAAATTTTCAAAAATTTTCTAACTCCCAAAATTTACGGAAAATTTTGGCAGAGTCTCCCTTGTACGGAGGAGCTTTTGCAGTATTACAATAGATATAAATATACACACATCGACCTACATGGTCGGAAAATAGAAGAAAAGTTCATATTTCCTATTTTTATTGCGTAAGCGTATCTTTTTAGCATTTTTAAGCAAATCAGTGATTTATTAGCATTTTAGCGTGACCAAATCCAGCCAACTACAGCCCCGGTACCTGTACTTACTCAATTTAAACATGTAAGTGACATATATAGGAAATTCATTTACATTTTACTAATTTTCAATAGAAAACACATAGTTTTCATAAGCAATGCAATAAAAATAATTCCCATAAGCAATTTTATAAGGTTTCGATGCAAATTTTAATTGCTTACAACCAATTCACATTAGTTCACTTTCAATTCAAATTCAATTACATAGCTTTCCATTTATTAATTCAATTTCATTAACACTTAATGAATTATATACAATCAACTATCAATCATATAACAACCAAAACATGACCAACATAACCAAATTATTAAATTTACATTCAATTTGGTTTAACACTTTTAATTCCAATTGGTTGATATTAAATTGGCTTCCATCCAATTATTCAATTTTCCGATTTACTAGTTTTTAATGAATTAACACTTACATCCATTATTCCATATCAATCCATTTACATTAGATTGATTAATATTAAATTCATTAGTTCAATTCAATTGCTAATTCATTTAACCACAAAAGTTGAATTTCATTTATATAACTCAAGTTCATACTCATCACGTCACTTTATTAATTTACTTCGATACCAAAATCAACTTCATTCAACATTACTTAAGTTATATTCCATTTCAAACATCATTTGTTTAACTTAACTTAAATTTCCCTTATAAATCCAGTTTAGATTCCAATTCTAAAGTAAATTCTATTTAACTTTTACCAAAGTCAAATTTCATCACTTATTCAGATTCATATCTCGTTTTACTTAACAGAATTGTTTTTCACAAATCAAATTCAATTCCAATTCCAGTTCTATTTACTTACAAACTCGAATTGAATTTCAACATTCAATTTCATTTTCTTGCACTTGCAATTGCAAATTTTATTTATTCATTCACAATTTATTTTCCATCTTAATAATTGTATTCCAACCCTTTAGTCTATTAGACTTCTAAAATTCGCCATTATTCCAATTAACTCGGGTCAATTTCAGTTTAAATCTGAATTTCCTAAGTCATCACCCACAGGTCCCAGGATCGAACCTGGCTCTGATACCACTTTGTAAGGAACGATATTTTCGACTCCCGAAAATCGACATTAATACGTCCACTTTATCAACTGCCGAACAATCGAATGTCGGAAAACCGAACCCTTAGGGATTACAAAGAAGAAAAAGATAGAAGAAGTAAGAAAGAAAGAAAAGCAACAGAAATGATATTAGAATCTCACAGTCGCAGCGGAGCAACATATAATAGATAAATGAATAATCTTTAAATCAAAAGAACTGTACATTTTATACATTACATCATCAGAGTCAACATACAACACAACACAATAATGGACGGTTATATAAACCTGTCCTTACAACTGAATACACAACGGAAAAGGTTATATCATATACAAGTGATACGTTTCGCCATCCATCTTGCCTCTTGAGCTCCACAACATCTCCTGAATTCCAGAATGACCTGATAACCTGACTCTAGACTGCCCGTGTGGAAATTGGTGGGCACCTAGAGTTAAGGAAGGGAACAATAAACTCCAGGTCAGTCATGGGACTGGTGTGTGAACTTAAAACAGTTTATCATTAAAAAAACAAACAAAGAAATATTTTGAAATAGATCCGCAATGCTTTTGGAAAATGAAACTAGCATAAGGCCTCCCGCACATACACACAATGCAAACACAGAATCGAAGGAGATTTCTCCTTATGATAGTCAAACATGCTTGATACGAGAAAATTTCTTTGATATTATTATTATAAGTGCACAGTGGAAAACCTATCAAAAGTATAATATAAATCTTAGCCAACATACGACCATTATCGTATGCCTACTATAGCTACCATCTAAACAGTGGGGCGCTACCATAAGTAAATGACAGGTTATACATCTAAAACTGTACAGGGCTCGTATCGTTTCTTTGGATTTTCCAACAAATGGTCAGGCCAAGGAACTTCCCATTTCCACATGGGTACGCCTCTAGAAGGACGCCCCGAGAACCTAACCAGATCTCTGCCCACACAAGGCCGGGTTACCTCTGCAAAAGTAGGTAGCTAATAACACGAGTATGCCATCCCCCGGTTGTAAACAACCTTTATCCGAGGATCCTCAACCAACAACGATCACAAAGTCATATATATTTTCGATATCCACATAAGTTAAGTATCTGGGCTTCATACCATGATACCACTTCTATCCAGAAGGAAATGCACATAACCTAAGGGGCCCTACTCTCTATAACCTTGCTGCATCTTTCATGTTTTGACCATTACCGGGTTGTGAGGTCCGACGAAGTCTAGTCCATAAAGCTACGCTTTTCACAAAAGCTATGCTTCGATCAACAAATGATTAGAAGCACTTTGTATGCCACATTACCAAATTAGAAATGTATCGCTAGTAACCATCAACCACATTACCTCTGAGCTCGTACGTCACAGAGAAGGGTGTTAAGCTAAGAGAATAAATTCTCCGCCACCAACAGAATTGTATTTGATAGAAACCAGCTTTACATCTCAAAGTGTAACGTCAGACACACATCCATACAAGTCTGTTCCGGGATCGAACGAAACCGAAGGCACTTCCAAAAGAAGCACTTGCAATCCGGATATTCACTAATCACGTTCGGAATTCCCATCACAAAGGGTGATAAAATCTCTATATCGGAGATCAGCCGATGTAGAGACATTCGACGGTAATCCTTCCGTTTTCGAAAATATCCGGTCTTCAACACCGGTCTCCAAACGCTATCCATTATGACGTATCACTATTCGAAATGGGATTCATGACCCAAAGGTCCTCTCCCGGCTAAACCGAATAACGAGCGCTTATTTTTAAAACAAGTGTAGCATTCAAATTCAAGAAAATCACAACAAATACCCATTTAAAGGTAAATATTGATAGTCGGTTATTTAACTATCAATAGATATGCACAACATCACCAGATTCCAAATAATTTTCCAATTATTTATTTTCCAAAAATATCTTTACAAGATATATTATTCCACACTTCAACCATTTGAAACAAATTTCAAATCACTTTTCACCTTTACAACTTTTGAAAACAAATTTCGAATCATTTTCCTTACACGGAAACACTTCCAAATGTTTATTCATTTTCACTAGAAATCTGCCGAGTTCAAATACTTTAAAATAATTTATAATACTTATCCAAAATATATCGGGAAAACACTTTGAAATAAAACTATTTTTCTTTAAACACTTTACTTAAAATATTAGTTATAAAAATATTATACCAATATTACATATAACTTGAGTCCAAACTAATTTCAAAATAAAAATTAGTAGATAGAGTATAACTATTTAAATAACTATTTTCTAAAACAATTATTGATTAAATCTTAGAAATAATCATTTTTATATCAAGTTAACAAATCTTTATCTAAAGGATATAAAACAATTTAAGAAGTTAATTTCTCCAAAGTATCCTTTTCAAAACCAATTCTAGAATTATATATATATATATATATATATATATATATATATATATATATATATATATATCTCAAAGCTATTCAGAAATTTTATTCGGCTTTCCAGGGAGAATACACTTTCATTTCAAAATGGTTCATTTAAAACAATTAAATAAATCCTTACCGATTTACTTTAAATTTACGTTCCAAATCCTTAAATTTATTTCTACACTTCAAAAATAAATCAATGTTTATTTTTAAAATAAATTTCCCTTTCCTTTATAAATTCCATGGTGAATTTAAATTTCCAAACTTCCACTGATATACGATTTTCAAATCGATTTCAAATATTCACTTTCAACAACAATTCAGTTTTTTCAATTGATTTCAAAAACAACCAAATCAAATTCCATATTGATTTTCCAAGAAATTAAACACCAAGTGAATTTTATTCAAATCTCAAATTGAAATCAATTTCTGCTAAACCCCAAATCAATTTTCAAACTGATTCCAAATTCATTTCAAAACACCAAATAAATTTCCAAATGGATTTTCAAAAGATTTAAATTCAATTACCAAAAATCATTTCCCAAATGGGTTTCAAATTTCATTGCTTTTTTTAAAATAAATTCCTTTTAAATAAAACAAATTCTTTTATTTTTCAAACTCTTATAATCTGTATTTGGAATAAATTCTTCAACCTTTGAATAATATTACCCAAAATCCATTTATTAAAGCTTTTCCCATATTTTGAAATTTTATTCAATAAGATAAAAAAAAACTTTATTATTTTAGAATTCCTTCTCTTAAATTTATCCAATTCTCAAAAATAAAATTTTAATATAAACTACCAACCTGAATTTTTCAAAAATCAATTTTTTTTTAATTTTTTTCCGATATCCAACGATACCAAAATTATATTCGACTAAATTTTAGCCTTCAACGATTTCAAAAATAAAGATAATCACACAGAGATTATAAAAAACCAACACACAACATTGAAAAAATTCAATTATTTAAGGAATCCAGTTTGATCCCTTCAACCTTTTTCCCTGCATCCACAGATGTTAGCACAATACCAATCCCGTTTCACGACGGGATATCGCGGTACATGGGTTTATATAAAATATTATCCGCTATTATGCGGTGCAATAGGGTCTCATCCACTATATAATGCGGGAAATCAACTCCAAGTACATAATAATACCAATTCCACTTCACGGTGGAATATTACGGTATATATGTTTAATAAAATAACATCCGCTGAATATGCGGCGTATAGGGTCTATTTCAATACAACAGATAGCAATTTATCATCCAAGCATACAATCAAGCAATTTTAAATTTAACAATTTTAAATTTAAATCGAAACACAAGTCGATTGAGTGAGAAGTTCTCACCTTGCTTCCAATAGAGGTTTCAGCGTTTTATTTCGAATAAAATTAAACGCGCGTTTAATTTTACCCAAAATTCACACTAGCTCCAATCAATCCCAATCCATGTCCATCGCATAGTGTTCTTCAATACGAACCCGACGCAACTCATTTCATGTGAAACAGACCTCGTATGAAAAAGTTATGGAATTACAAAGTTTGTACGAATTATAATATAATTTAACTTAACTTTTCTTTTATATTTTTTTAAAACCTTTTCTAATATAGGCCGTTAGATCTTGCATCTCCAATCCAGGCTGCATTTTCATCATCTTCCCAAACGTCGTTCCTAAGTAAAATAACGCATGATTGAACCCATGCTAGCCGTCGCAAAACCCTACTGCTCGCGCTATATACGATCGATTTTAGGTCGATCAACCACCACCATTTCGAAGCCAAAGCCGAGCTCCACCTTCACCGTGAATCTTATGCAACTCGGTCATCCCTGTGCCTCGAAAAACGTGCACGATCGAGGTGAGTTTGAGCTTGAATTGCCGCTGATTGGCTACGTTTTAAACGATCTCCACCGTTGAGATTATAGAGCACGATATGCTCTTCATTTTTGTGGTTGAGAGTTTTCCGAATCGATTTACGGATTTGAAGAAAATTGAGAGAGAAGGAGGAATATTTTCGACCGTTAAATCTGAAGGTGGCGACTGTGAAACCCTAGGGTCGATTAGTTTGCAAATGAGAATGTCGAGGTCCTTATATAGAAAATATTCGTGCACTATTCACCCGAAATTTTTCCAAACTCCAAACCAAGCATGCCGCCTGGCATTTATACTATTTTACCCTTATTCCGAACGCAATGGAATATATAGCAGGAGCCAATTTGATCGTATTTGAAAGATAGATTTTCAAGTGGACTATTTAAATTTAAAATTCACTTAAACCGATTTCAGTGCGTTTTAGCTTGCCCCAGACAAACTGTAAATCCGATTGACACGAAATTTGAAATCTTACAATAATTTAACATTACGTATCCAATGAAACTAGTTTCGTCGAAATCCGAGACTCATTAAAAAATGATTATTTTTACTTGTCGATTAAATATTAGAATATTCAATTTCTACAGTTTAACTTTTAATTAAATTTTAAAGGTTCTATAACATCATTCTAACTCCAATATGATTTAATTCAACTTTACAGATCAAATTTAGTCACATTAAACCCAATTTCCAATTATTTCTGCAATCTTAAATCTTAAACTATCGATTTAATTATCCTAATTAATCTAGATGTTCGAAATAAAATTTATTCGACTTACAAATTTTACTTGTTAATATTTAAAATCAATTAAATATAAGAATTTCAAATGACAGAAATTATAGGTCGTTACAATAATTATTTCCTATCAAACAGTGATTTAAACATGTTTATGCACTATTGGATACAAATGGGAATTATATATTTCTTATCAAATAATAGTTTCTCATCTCTACAATCAATCTTTTAGCTGCCAAACATTTCAAACAAATAAACATGTGATTCTCTTTTAATAAAGGAACATTTATTATGCCTTATTGACATTTATTATTCCAATCAATTGGAAATTTACATTCAGAGAATTGTTAATATCATTCAAACCAATATTATTAAAATACACACTAACATCTGTTATCATCCTTATATTATTACAAACATATGTCATTAATAGAAATTTTAATTAAGCTTATAAATTATATTACAATATAATTTTTATCAATAAAAGCTTAACTTTTTTCCTAACAATTTTATTAAAAAATCTTATTTAATTTAAAATTTTAATAAAATACGGGTCGTTACAATCTCCCCCACTCAAAACTTTTCGTCCCAAAAAAACAAGAAGGAATCCAAAAATATGTTATATATTATATAAACCGTCAATTTATAAAAAATTAAACCTACATATTTAAGTTTAATAGAAATAAAAAATAACTCAAATTCTATAAAAAAAATTATAAGTCTTAAATTTTCGAAAAATTTCGGCAGAGTTTCGTTTGTATAGAGAGGTCTGGAAAAACAGTAATATCAGTAATTACGATATATGTATCGTATTTCAAAAATAAAACATCCCAATTCACGGGAAAAACAATATAATGTCGCTATAAAACCGTAATCCGAAACTGTACCTATTTGTCGGGCAAACCCGCTTTATTTATTAAACCAAAAGTAGTAACTATTGCTTCCATAAACCTGTATTACACTTATGTAATCCAAAATAGTGAAAATTTTGTTCAAGAAAAATATTTCATTGTTTACAATTTGCAACAAAAGCAAATCAATATAAAACATATACAAACAACTAATACAACCATTTATGCAACCAAAGAATCTATCATACATCCGTAGTAACCAAAACCAGTGGTTTATTTAGTTTAGTAACTTTTAATCGTGCAAGGTGATAAATAACCATCAAGTGTACCCTACGCTCAACTACCTTGGGTAATTACTCAATAGATTATCCATAAAACCTTAAACAATTAGAAGTATCCTTTCCAAACATCCCATTAGCCAAAACAACCCATAATTTCAACATATTATTTACGTGTATTCAATTGATTTCTTTTCACATCATTATTTACCATTTTATTTATTTTCATTCATTCATGCAATGTCTTTTCCTTTCTTTCATGTACTTACATCAATTATTTCACAATATTAACTTATGTTTATAACATTTCTTGTACATCAAAATTCTTATATAGAAATAATCCATTAAACACTTCTGTTACTTAAGTTTTACTTGTATAATATTCTATTACATATTCCTATTTAACATTTTCAACTTTTAACATTTTGGTAAGTTATATATATGTTTTATAGAGTGAATTTGAATGTTACACAAGTTTATCTTATTCACTTCAGTTAACAAAATGTTCAATAATTATATCATCCAAATTTTTCATATTTACAAGTTATTTTGAATTTCTTATATATTTCATTAATCACTTAGCATCTAATTCCTTAATTTCGATTTAGAAGTTTCCAATAATTAATATAGTCAAGACTTCCTTCATTACAATAATTGAAACTCTAATTTATAGAAACTTAAGAACTAAATGTCGGGTTCATTTCAAATCATATGAAATAATACACACACACACATACACACTCATAGCTTTTATATATCAAATCAAATTTGGAAATACAAAATTATGAATTTTTTATCAAAACTAATGAGTAGTAAAATTACTACAACGGTCTTCCCACTTTGAAACTCGAAAATGAACATCGATGATGCGTGCACTCATTACCGAAATCATTTTCTAGCAACAAAAGAGGGGAGTACATAACTTATTTTTCTTTTAAAAATTCTTTTAAAACATTTCTTTCAAATCTCATTTGAGAATATTTATCCAGAATACTTCTAGACAATACTAGCACTATTTCAAAATCACTTGAAAAACAATTTCAAAATCCCAAAACTTGAGTTCTCAAATTTCCAATTACATTCGTTTTATTTCTAAATTCTATTTTGCAATCAAAATTTCACTTCCTATCAAACAAATATATCATATACAACTACAGTACTTCGAAATCAAGTAAATATTCCAAAACATACTTCCAAATAGCAATTACAATTTAAAAATATTACTAAAATAAATTTCCCAAATCATTTAATATCTTTAAATTTTACATTCAAAGAAACTCATATAACTTTACTCAAAATATTTATTTGAAATTTCATTTGAAAATCAATCATCTATAATACTTTAACGCTTTTCAAAAATTTCATCCATAAAATTTCTTGCTTCATTTATAAATATTATTTAAAAAAATTTAAAAACCTTAAATCCTTTATTTATAAATTTATTAGTTTTAAATCTCTAAATACTTGCAAACATCTTTAATAAATCAATAATCATTAACTTTAAAATATATTTATAATTTAATTTATCAAAATATTTTTATAACTTAATGTTTAGACAAATTTATCCTCATTCTTGCAGGCTCTAGCCATGCGTTGATCATGCGCAATGCTAGGCTTCTCCAAGTACTTAGTAGACCTATTTCAACACCCAATGAAAATACATAAAAACACTAAAAATAGATATGGAAAGTAATTTCCCCATGGAACACAGTTACACAATGGTTACGTCGCTATCCTAGCGGAATCACTTGTAACTGTAGGCAACTCGCTCCTCACTTATGCCATGGCTGATAGATCTCAGCTACGCAATTATTAGGCCACTATCCCAGCGGAATCACTTATAGCTGTAGGCATCCGCCCCTCGATTTATGCTATCCTATGACACCACAAAGTAAAATTTGGATGGCTTGTGTACGAGCATTTCATTTTTTTTCCACGGTCGCTTAATCCGCATATCTGGAACCTGTTGAATTTCAAGTATTTAGTTTGACTGATAAGAAATATAAGCGCCTCTTCTGATCTCATTCCAAGCTCTGACTTTACCTGATGACTCTGTGTGTGGACCAATGGCAGAGCACTTGTGGCGTTAACCAGTATCGATCTCATACTCAGTTTGCCCCAAGAAGTTAGCCCAGGCATTAGTTGCATCCAAAGATGCACGTACGGTTCAAAAGGGATATAATTTTGTCCTAATCAACCGACTTTATCGAGAAAGATTACTTTTTTTAGGACAAGAAGTTGATAGCGAGATCTCAAATCAACTTGTTGGTCTCATGGTATATCTCATACCTCGGATAGTACCACAATCTGTTCTACGAACAATAATGTGTTGAACTCTTTCCGGTAGCTGTCCTTAATTCTCTCATCTCTTGAACTTCTTTGGCATTTTCTCGACCCCAAAATGCCAATCTTTCTCCAAATTTTGGATTGTGAGACACATGTAAATTCAATATGAGTAAAAAAAAATTCTATGAAATTTGTTATTAGTTATTAATTAGCTATTTGGAGATAATAAGAATCTTATCTTAATTGGAATCTTACTTTACTAGTATTTAGATTGATTGTTTCACTCCTGTATCTTCCAAAAGAGAAAAAGATTTCTGAGAGTCGTATAGCTTCTCATTTATTATGGCTTGGACCTTTTATGACAGATATCAGTGCACAGACTCTTTTTCCTCTCTCCTTCTACTATCCAATAGGTTCGATGTGTTTCGATTTTTCCGAACAAGAGAGGTTTAATATCAAATAAATATAATAAATGACCCACCAAATGAATCTGATACATGACCCACCAAACGAATTCGACAAATGACCCACCAAAGGGGTTCGACAAATGACCAACCAAAGGGGTCCGATGGAAGGTACTTCCCATATTTTTTACTTCAAAATATCATACAGTACATAGTCCCTTTCAAAATCATAACTTCAAATATCGTACTTATATAAATTCCATCATATATAAGATTTCATTTCTAGATAGAGTACTTTCCAAAATCAATAGTTTTCAAAATCATCTAATATTTACAGAAGGTCCGTCTCATATAAGAATCAAAATTTTCAAAAATCAATTATGTTGCGTGAAGAGCCATATGGGATTGAACATCTTTGCTTTATAAAAGGTTTTGAATTTAGAATAGTTTTGTATATAAAATAGTTTGTAAAATAGTTTTGTACATAAAATAGTTTGTAAAATAGTTTTGTATATAAAACAGTTTGTAAAATAGTTTTGTAAATAAAATCATTTCTATGTAAAATAGAACAAAATAGTTTGTTCAAGAAAAATAAAAGAAAATAGTTTTATAAAAATAGTTTTAAATTAATAGTAGTTTTGCATAAAAGAAAATTTCCAATTTACATTACAAAGATATCCAACCCAACAACTTTCAATTTCAGCATCAAAGTATATCAATGATATTAGAACATAAGATGTACATATGTCAACATTTTGCAAAATCACATTCAATCGCTCACTCTGTGACAACCCTAGATTTTTTCATATATTTTAATATTTTACTTTATTTTATTTTGAAATTATTTTAAACTTATTTTATTTCAAACATTTCATTTTTAAATATAAGTATTGATTATTATGTGAATTATAATTTCAAACCGGTATAAATTGGATATTTTACTGAAAGATGAATTTCTGTTCAAACTGTCAAATCTTGACTTTTAAATTTCAAATTTAATTATTTAAATTCTTAAATTTTATCTTTTATTGTGAAAGTAGATTTAATAACTTGAATACTGCTTTTCGTTTCGTTGAAAACGGATTTAAATTGTGAAAGTTATGTATATTTCAATTTTGAGTATAATTTGTTTTATTTTGCAATTTTGTCTATTTTAAATTATATAAATCATATTTTCTTTGTTATATTTTATCTAATATTTTTAATATGTTATTTTATGTATATTTTGTCTTTTAATATTTTTAAAGTGGTAATA
This sequence comes from Allium cepa, assembly GCA_030765085.1. Classification (NCBI taxonomy): domain Eukaryota; kingdom Viridiplantae; phylum Streptophyta; class Magnoliopsida; order Asparagales; family Amaryllidaceae; genus Allium; species Allium cepa. The sequence goes on along the minus strand of CM060941.1, from coordinate 760,789,447 downwards.
AAAAATTTCCAAAATTTAATGTATTTATTTCCTATTTTTAGAGGTTGTTTTCTATTTTTCTGTTATTTTCTTCATTTAAATTATATTTAATTAAAATTTACATATTTATTTTGTAAATGCATTTTTATTTTATGTTATTATCTTTTTTATAAATATTTTTACAAGTCCATATAAATTTTCTAAAGTTCATTCTGTTTATTTTTCATATTTTCAAGACTAGTTGCAATTTTTGCTGTTTTTATTAATTAAATTATATACAATTAATATTTATTTATTTATTTTTGTTCATTTACTAAATTTTTGTATTTTTATCTGAAAATATATATATATTTCAGTAATTTAAATTAAAAAGAAATGGTTGGATATTTGAAAGGTTTTAAACTCTTAAAATTCCAATGTCCTTTTACCTCCCGACCATTCATTTTCTCAACCTCCTTTCTTTATGATTTTTGGCCGTACCTTACTCTATCTTATAGCCGACTTCTCTTTCATGTTTTTTCATGCAAATACTTCTCTTTCTCCTCCAAAAAAAACACGGCTCCATTGTGTTCAAGGTTTGGTAAAAATTATCATCTTCTTCCTTTGTTTTTATGATTTTTCTATTGAAATTTTGCATATGCTCTCTACTTCATAGCTCCACTCCTCCTCAACCAAGCTTTGGCCGACCACCGCCACCCCCTTCCTCTGACCATCACCCATCCTAGTAATTGTTCTCCCCAGGCCGAACCAACCCAAGGCCAAGATCTACACAAAATCCACCAAAAACAATCACAACCTATCACATATTGCACTAGCCTAGCTTAGTTTATCATCTCCTCCTTCTACCACCATTAGCCGCCACTACCTCCACGACCTCTGACCTGACCTTCACCCTCTTCCACACTACCCACTACCTCCAGGAGCCACTGGCCATGACCCATGACCTCTGGCCGAAACTATTTGTGCCAAAGATGTGATGTTATGTTGCACTGTTTAGCCTTGAACACCTAGTTTATGCACCTAGACTTCACCACCTTGCAAACAAATGTTGGCCGACCACTTGCACACCCAACCCAGACCTATATCACCCTAAGGCGAGTTAAACACCTGCATAACTGAAGTACATGAGGTAGAGAGCAAGTGCAAGTCATTCGTTGTTGTTTTGGTAATAGATTTCTTATGTTATTTGACGATAAATTTGTGTTGTAGCTTATGTATTATTGTATTGTTTCATGTATATGTTATCAAGGCATGTAGCTTTGGCTCTCCACTCTCAAGTCATTTCCTTATTGTCGTGCCTTCATAGAGTCTGTATTTTTGCTTTGGTAGCTATCTCCAGCTCTGAACAGGTGAGTTATTCTCACCAGACAATATGTACATATATAACTAGTAAATTGACCCCTTTTGAATCTGTAAAATGCATTACCATGTTACACCTGTTATATTATGATTATATGATGTTCACCCATGCTTAAACACCTGTTATAACATCTATTATATTTTTATCAGTTTGTCACACTGCAAGTTCCCTCTAGGTTAGAATCACTATGGGTTGAAATGATACATACCCGAACGGACTTTAGAATAGGAGAAAATCATTATGGGCTGAACTGATAGGCCTGAATAATTTTCAATTGTTTTCATTTACTTGGGATTGCGGGTTTGAAATGATCAAACCTGGGTTTTCTTATTAAATTACGGGTTGAAATGATATATTACCCGTATCACTTTACCTAGGCTAGAAAATGAAATACAGACCCGTTGTTAAAATATTTTTTCTTAAAAATTTAAAATACTTTAGAAATGTAAATATTATAATATTTTAATTTAAATTCGATTAAAAATGATTTTTGTAAAGCATTATTGATTTTCTGGAAATTTATAAGTGAAATAAATAAATGGTAAAGTTAGGTAATCTTAAATGTAAGTTATTTTGGAAATTTTAATTTAGTGATAAATGGAATTTAAATTAAATATTAAAATATGATAAATTTATGATATTTTGAATTCAATGAATTTAAATAATTTTATAATATATTAATGATTTTGAATACAGTTAAAGTGTGAAATGAATGAATTTTTAAGTTGAAATTTTGAAATATAACTAAAATTGGAAATTTGTGAATTTGGCTTGAAAGTGAATTTTAAGTTAAGTAGATAAAAATGAAATTAAGTTATATTTGAAAATTTTAAACTTAAGTTTTAAGTTAAATTTAATTTAATGAATTTAAAATTTAAGGTTGGAATTTAATAGGTGAATTATTATTAAATCTTGATTTTTGAATGGAAATTTAACTTTATAAAATCATGAATATAAGGGTATTTAAATGATGATTATAAAAGTGAAATTTTATGATTTTATAAGTTAAAAATGATTTAAATAAAAAATATAATTGTTGTGAAATTCTACTGAATATTTGAAGTTAATTAACTGCATTTCTGAAATACTTAATTCTAATGTAAATGATAATACAGCATTTGTAAATGCTGTAGTTGATAATAATGAACTAAATGGCTAAATTTATTTAAAGGCTATTATAGCATTTTGTAAATGTTATAATTGTTGAATTTAACTAACTTATTTGAAACTAATGTAACCCTATTGCAGCATTTTAAAATGCTGTCTTTTGTTAAATTGAACTATTTTGAATGTGACTTTCCGTAGCATTTTCTAAATGATATGAAAGGTGAATTTTCACTGTTTTGATAAAATTAAGTGAATGAGTAAACTTTGAAAAGTTTAAAATTTTGGAAATTTAATAATTTAAATATTAAATATAACAACTTCTTTTTTTTTGATTTAGAATGAAGTAATGTGTTTTGAAATATAAACTATTTGAAATGTGTGTTGAAATGGTATTTTAAATAAATGAATGTGGTTTGGAAGATACTATATTTTGATATTTTGAAATGGATTTTTGAATGATACTGAATTTTGAAATGATATTAGATTCGATGTATAAAATACCATTTTGAAATTTCAACCACGGGACGTATTTAATTTATAGTTTAACCGATTCTTAAAGGATGGGCGATCCCAAGCATCCTTTAAGTTATTGTGCATTTCTACTACAGTTCACTTGAGTTGGTTTACATTATATAAGTATATATTTTCCTGACTCGAGTGTTTTGTGTTTTACTTTACGCTCGGGTCAGCCTGAGTATTTACAACTTAGCTTTGGATTTCTTTTCTAGAGCTAGGAATCGTTGGAGATTTTGCTTGTCTAGTTATCTATTTCCTTTCAGTTTCAGTTGTTCTATTTCAGTTCTGGTATTTATAACTTTTATGTATTTGTGATTCTATTGTATTTGTGATTCTATTGTATATGTTTTCAGACTGATATTATGTACTGTGTTTGAGAGTTTGTTATAGTAGCTTCATGAACTACTATGGTATTTTATTTCCGCTGCGTGTTATTCTGATATTTCTGTGCCTGTGATTCTGTGATTGTGCTTCATTTGCTCCAAATTGATTTACAATGCGGTATTTTGAGCAATTCATGTCCGACATGTGCGGATGCGAATGGCTGAAAATATCGGTTTGTTACATTTGGTAGCAGAGCTTTGGTCATAGGCAAACCTTAGCCTGCGGAGCAAAAACTCATTAGAGATAGGATAGAAATACCCTAGAATGAGTGAAATCAATCTTAGAATCCTTTCTTTATGAGAGAACGTATTTTCGAAGTATAAAATGGATTCCAAATGATTTTTAAAGTATTTTCAAAGATTATTTTTGGTATAAAAATTTTCTTATTTTGAAACCAAGATTTTCTAAACTTCATCCCTCCTGAATCCACCTTGTTAGAAATATCTTGGTTAGGGTTCTTATCGGTTTGGATTCCTTGAACTTTGGAACGCTTCCTCTTGTTCTGAAATCCAGTCTTATCTTCCCTATTTTATCCATTTTGATTTTGGAGCATTCCATAACTCCACTTTGGAATGACCTCTCTAAAGATCGGTGGTTCCGTAAATCTTTGAATGATTGGAAAAAGATGTGAAACTCCTTTGCAATTGGCATTGATTAACCGGAGATTTCTGTATCCTCAGTTTACGATGTAGTTTTGTAATGTTTTGGATAAAAATTAGTCTTCAAATGTTTGAGAAAATTTGGTTTTAAATGTTTTAACTTAGTAACATCTTTATGAAACTATATACTTAACAAGTTGGAATAGATATACAAGTTGTACGTATGCTATTTTATTCGCATAATTAATTTGATCCAAGTTTGAGTACACAAGTTCGAGGCAAATTACACCATTTCGTGTTAGGATTTTTCATTTGATTCTTGATGGCGAATATTTGATATGGATTTTGGGCTTGATTCTAGAATTCTCTATCATAATATATGGCTATGTAAGGAGACTGATGGCTTCTAGTCGAGAAACCATATCGAAGTCCGCATTAGGGAAGTCGAATGAACAATAGTAGTTCGAAAGCGAACCTTGTGTGACCAAGCGAGCGATCGAATGTAATGTTGCGAAATGATGACATATGTAGGTAATAATGAAGTAAAATTTGAGATATATGAATTATAAAGTTTATTTTTGAAATATGGTATATTTAAGCCTTGAAATATATTAAAGATTTAATAGTTTATTTTCGATCAAATCTTTATTTGAAATTGATAATATTTGAAATGGTTTTGTTGGAAAACTAAATTGAATTGAAACTAATGGTTTGAATTGAATTAAAATTGAAAATTTTAGATTTGGGTTTAATTGAATAAATTTGTGAAATGAGAAAAATTATAGGAATGTTTTATGATTTCAAATGTATGATTTCGAAAGGTTATGATTTTCAAAATGTAATGATTTCAAGTATTTTGGTTTCGAAAGATTTACAACTTTGAAAGTATTTTGATTTTTGATAGTGAATATATGTTTGAAACAGAAATGAATTTGTTTGACCAAAATTTTATTGATTTGGAAATTTGGATTATTTTCTAAATCTATTGTTTTAAGAAACTTTGAAACTGAGTATATGTAATTTGGAAGAAATGATTTGGCGAAATCATATATGATTTTGAAACTGAAATGTTATTGAAACAAATTAAAATTGAGAACCTTGTTTTACTAAATACTTGATATGGGAGTTATCGAACTTATATAAAATGGATTTGTATAAGTATGAAGTTGATTTGAAAATGTTGAATTGAAAAGGTGCTTAATTTGTAAATTAAAATCTCATATAATCAAACTCTATATAAGTGTGATTTGATATACTATTGATTTTGGAAAGTATTCGATTTGAAAATGAAATCTTATATATAATGGAATTTATGTAAGTGCGATATTTGAAGCTATGATTTTGAAGGGCTACTATATATGGTATATTATATTTTGATGTAAGAGGTATGTGAAGTACCCTCCGGAAGAAGTATAGTGATATGCTTCAACCCAGATGGACTTGGGGAATCCAGGAATGGATTCACCGATAAACCCTAATGGATTTGGGTGAATTCATAAATGGATTTGAACTGATATGGTTGTTCGGACTTAAACTCATGAGTTCCTCGATTTTTTCAGAGTAGATAGTTCTTTAATTTACGCAATGGAGGCGCTTTCGATCCTGGGATCTGTTGTTTATGGATCTTCCGGGAGGAAGTGCATTCATTGCGTAAATCATTGAATCAGCAGCATACCACTGCAGCAGGGGTCGATGGTCCCTTGTTTACGAACTGGCTACGATATTTTTTTGGAATCCGGAAGATAGAAGGATCTTCTGGAAAGTGTTGTGTCCATTACGTAAATACTAGATCAGCAGCGGGCCACTGCTATCGCATTATCATCATTTGACATTGGATTTTGAGCGGAACATCTCATACCTATTTTTTTAGTATTTTCACTGGGTGTTGAAACAGGTCTACTAAGTACTTGGAGAATTCTAGCTTTGCGCCTTATCAACCCATAGCCAGAGTCTACAGGAACGAAAGTAAACTTGTTAAGACATCGAGTTATAAAAGTATTTTGGTAAAGTATTGTATAAAGGATATTCTAATCATGATGTAAAATGTCTTAAATATTGTTTACTTCGAACTATCAAATTTGAATCAAATAACTAATTATCATAGTAAATGTTTAACATGTTAAATATAATTTTTTTTTAAAATAATGATTCATCCATTTCTTTCAACGTTCTTTCTCTCCTAGCTACTTTTTCCCTGCCATCTTTCAGGATGTCTTCCAACCCATTGTTCTTTCTTGTTGTTTCTCCGCTTCCTTCCTTTTCGAGGATGAAAAGATTTGAGTAGAGGAGAGTGTGACAACCCTAGATTTTTTCATATATTTTAATATTTGACTTTATTTTATTTTGAAATTATTTTAAACTTATTTTATTTCAAACATTTCATTTTTAAATATAAGTGTTGATTATTATGTGAATTATAATTTGAAACCGGTATAAATTGGATATTTTACGGAAAGATGAATTTCTGTTCAAACTGGTCAAATCTTGACTTTTAAATTTCAAATTTAATTATTCAAATTCTTAAATTTTATCTTTTATTATGAAAATAGATTTAATAACTTGAATATTGCTTTTCGTTTCGTTGAAAACGGATTTAAATTGTGAAAGTTATATACATTTCAATTTTGAGTATAATTTGTTTTATTTTGCAATTTTGTCTATTTTAAATTATATAAATCACATTTTATTTGTTATATTTTAATCTAATATTTGTTAATATGTTATTTTATGTATATTTTGTCTTTTAATATTTTTAAAGTGATAATAATTTTTCAAAATTTACTGTATTTATTTCCTATTTTTAGAGGCTATTTTCTATTTTTCTGCTATTTTCTTCATTTATATTATATTTAATTAAAATTTATATATTTATTCTGTAAATGCATTTTTATTTAATGTTATTATATTTGTTATAAATAATTTTACAAGTCCACATAAATTTTCCAAAGTTCATTCTGTTTAATTTTCATATTTTCAAGACTAGTTGTAATTTTTGCTGTTTTTATTAATTAAATTATATATAATTAATATTTATTTATTTATTTTTGTTTATTTACTAAATTTTCATATTTTTATCTGAATTTATATATATATTTCAGTTATTTAAATTAAAAAGAAATGGTTGGATAATTGAAAGGTTTTAAACTCTTGAAATTCCAAAGTCCTTTTACCTCCCGACCTTTCATTTTCTCAACCTCCTTTCTGTATGATTTTTGGCCGTACCTTACTCTCTCTTTCAGCCGACTTCTCTTTCATGTTTTTTCACGCAAATACTTCTCTTTCCCCTCCAAAAAAATCACGGCTCCATTGTGTTCAAGGTTTGGTAAAAATTATCATCTTCTTCCTTTGTTTTTATGATTTTTCTATTGAAATTTTGCATATGCTCTCTACTTCATAGCTCCACTCCTCCTCAACCAAGCTTTGGCCGACCACCACCCCCTTCCTCTGACCACCACCCATCCTACTAACCCTCCTCCCCAGGCCGAACTAACCCAAGGCCAAGATTTACACAAAATCCACCAAAAACAATCACAACCTATCACATATTGCACTAGCCTAGCCTAGTTTATCATCTCCTCCTTCTACCACCATTAGCCGCCACTACCTCCACCACCACCACCTCTGACCCGACCTTCACCCTCTTCCACACCACCCACCACCTCCAGGAGCCACTGGCCATGAACCATGACCTCTGGCCGAAACTATTTGTGCCAAAGATGTGATGTTATGTTGCACTGTTTAGCCTTGAACACCTAGTTTATGCACCTAGACTTCACCACCTTGCAAACAAATGTTGGCCGACCACTTGCACACCCAAACCAGACCTATAGCACCCTAGGCTGAGCTAAACACCTTCATAACTGAAGTACATGCGGTAGAGAGCAAGAGCAAGTGACTCGTTGTTGTTTTGGGTATAGATTTCTTATGTTATTTGACGATAAATTTGTGTTGTAACTTATGTATTATTGTATTGTTTCGTGTATATGTTATCAAGGCATATAGCTTTGGCTCTCCACTCTCAAGTCATTTCCGTATTGTCGTGCCTTCATAGAGTCTGTATTTTTGCTTTGGTAGCTATCTCCAGCTCTGAACAGGTGAGTTATTCTCACCAGACAATATGTACATATATAACTAGTAAATTGACCACTTTTGAATATGTAAAATGCATTATCATGTTACACCTGCTATATTATGATTATATGATGTTCACCCATGCTTAAACACCTTTTATTACATCTATTACTGTTATATTATGCTGTTCTACTATTTTTATCAGTTTATCACACTACAAGTTCCCTTTAGATTAGAATCACTATGGGTTGAAATGATACATACCCGAACGGACTTTAGAATAGGAGAAAATCATTATGGGCTGAACTGATAGGCCATAATGATTTTCAATTGTTTTCATTTACTTGGGATTGCGGGTTTGAAATTATCAAATCTGGGTTTTCTTTGTAAATTACGGGTCGAAATGATATATTACCCGTATCACTTTACCTAGGCTAGAAAATGAAATACAGACCCGTTGTTAAAATATTTTTTTCTAAAAATTTTAAAATATTTTAGAAATGAAATTTTATAATATTTTGATTTAAATTTGATTAAAAATGATTTTTGTAAAGCATTATTGATTTTCTGGAAATGTATAAGTGAAATAAATAAATGGTAAAGTTAGGAAATCTGAATGTAAGTTATTTTGGAAATTTTAATTTAGTGATAAATGGAATTTAAATTAAATATTAAAATATGATAAATTTATGATATTTTGAATTAAATGAATTTAAAATTATTTTATAATATATTAATGATTTTGAATAAAGCTAAAGTGTGAAATGAATGAATATTTATGTTGAAATTTTGAAATATAACTAAAATTGGAAATTTGTGAATTTGCTTTGAAAGTGAATTTTAAGTTAAGTAAATAAAAATGAAATTAAGTTAAATTTTAAAATTTTAAACTTAAGTGTTAAGTTAAATTTAATTTAATGAATTTAAAATTTAAGGCTGGAATTTAATAAGTGAATTATTATTAAATCTTGATTTTTGAATGGAAATTTAACTTTATAAAATCATGAATATAAGGGTATTTAAATGATGATTATAAAAGTGAAATTTTATGATTTTATAAGTTAAAAATGATTTAAATAAAAAATGTAATTGTTGTGAAATTCTACTGAATATTTGAAGTTAATTAACTGCATTTCTGAGATGCTTAATTCTAATGTAAATGATAATACAGCATTTGTAAATGCTGTAGTTGATTAATGAACTAAATGGCTAAATTTAATTAAAGGCTATTATAGCATTTTGTAAATGTTATAATTGTTGAATTTAACTAAGTTATTTGAAACTAATGTAACCCTATTGCAGCATTTTAAAATGCTGTCTTTTGTTAAATTGAACTATTTTGAATGTGACTTTCCGTAGTATTTTCTAAATGATATGAAAGGTGAATTTTCACTGTTTTGATAAAATTAAGTGAATGAGTGAACTTCGAAAAGTTTAAAATTTTGGAAATTTAATAATTTAAATATTAAATATAATAACTTCTTTTTTTTGATTTAGAATGAAGTAATGTGTTTTGAAATATAAACTATTTGAAATGTGTGTTGAAATGGTATTTTAAATAAAAGAATGTGGTTTGGAAGATACTATATTTTGATATTTTGAAATGGATTTTTGAATGATATTGAATTTTGAAATGATATTAGATTTCGAAGTATAAAATACCATTTTGAAATTTTAACCACGGGATTTATTTAATTTATAGTTTAACCGATTCTTAAAGGATGGGCGATCCCAAGCATCCTTTAAGTTATTGTGCATTTCTACTAGCGTTCACTTGAGTTGGTTTACATTATATAAGTATATATTGTCCTGACTCGAGTGTTTTTTGTTTTACTTTACGCTCGGGTTAGCCTGAGTTTTTACAGCTTAGCTTTGGATTTCTTTCTGGAGCTAGGATTAGCTGGAGATTCTGCTTGTCTAGTTATCTATTTCCTTTCAGTTTCAGTTGTTATATTTCAGCTCTGGTATTTATAACTTCTATGTATTTGTGATTCTATTGTATATGTTTTCAGAGTGATATTATGTATTGTGTTTGAGAGTTTGTTATAGTAGCTTCATGAACTACTATGGTATTTTAATTTCCACTGCGAGTTATTCTGATATTTCTGTTTCTGTGATTCTGTGATTGTGTTTCATTTGCTCCAAATTTATTTACAATGCGGTATTTTGAGCAATTCAAGTCCGACATGTGTGGATGCGAATGGCTGAAAATATGGGGTTGTTACACACTCGATCACATAAGTTTGCTTTCGGACTAATATTGTCAATTCGACATCCTTGATGCGGATTTTGATATGGTTTCATTACTACAAGCCATCAGTCCCCTTGAATAGCCATGTACTATGATAGAGAATTCTAGAATCAAGCCAAAAATCCATATCAAATATTCGCCATCGAAAATCAAGTGAAAAATTCTAACATGAAATGGTGTAATTCACCTCGAACTTGTGTGCCCAAATCTGGGTCAAATTAATTATGTGAATAAAACAGTATACATACAACTTATGTATCTATTCCAACTTGTTTCATCATAATTACATTTTCAATTTTTTAATGTCATTGATTAACATAGACATTACTTCGTACTTTAATATATATTTTTCATAGAATTTCTCCATTTAATATAAAACATTGATATATTCATTCTCATATCCTTGCTCATATTTCACTTTAATTTTAAATTCACCCATTTCCATATGTAATATTTCTCATTTAATACTACAGTTGTTGCAACATCCATTTATTTCATAAACAATTTACAGGTTGTGACTTTATTTATTATCATTTCACTTTTAGTTCATATTTGTTTATTCAATTAGTTTTCACTTTAAATTTTCAATTTTATTTATGGCACATTTCACAAATTTTAATTAAGTTTATAAACAAATTTTTCTTCAGTTCAGTCTCATTTACAGCATTTCCTTAATCGCAATTTCAATTTAAACATTTCAAGGCTTAAAGTTCACACTTATATATTATTACATCACATGCCAATAATTTATACAAAAATTATATTCATTTACTAACATAGATATAACAAATTTAACCTTGCATCATAACAAATTTAATCTTGTTTCACTTGCTTTCAAATTAAGGTTATCGATTTCAACTACATAATTTCACACAACAACTAATTTTCAACTCATACTTAAATTTAGAAATTTCAACTATCCCAAATATCCAAATATTCCCTTTTATTTCAATAGCCGAAATTACCAATCAACGTAACAACATGATTCACCCAACAAAACATTATATTTTCATAACCAAATATCCTAATTATTCACTTTATTCTCTGTAATTCACCATTATTAAACTAATGTTTAGTTCATAATTTAAATCAACAATAATAGCCAATGTTTATAAACTGACCAAATACAACATACAACCATAAATGATAATAAATAAATACTGCCATTTCATATATCAAACACATTACAGATAAATATATTAGGTATAACAGTTTATTCCTTTGTATATATAATATAATATTAGGAAAAATAATTTTATTTCAAAACTTATATAAAACATTTTTATAACACAAACAAATACGCGCTCTCATATATACACTCAGACAACTCATTCTTGGGCATTACTACCCTATCTCTAATGAATTAACTCCAATAGGCTAAGGTATGTCTAAACTAAAGCTTTGATACCAACTGTTACAACCGACCTTTTTGGATGGTTTAAATCGAGAATAAACCACATATGTCTAATTCAAACCATTCAAAAGGGAGGATTGTTAATGGGGTAAATAAGAAAATAAAAAAAAAGAAAACAAAACACAGAATCTCGCAGTAGAACGAAAAAATATAATAATCAAATAAACAATTTATGAAGCTGTTTTATAAATATCATTTGAGTACAACATTTGCAATTCAAATCAGAGTTATACATACATCATAATTAAACAAATAATGCACCGGAACACATGATGCAGTGGAATAATTATAATAAATAGTATAATCATCTTCATCTCCATCTTCATCTTTATCCAAAACATTTAAAGAATGTAGATAATTACAATTATGAAGCTTCAAATTTCCAAAAATGTTATTGTTTCCATATTCAAAATACAATAGATTTCACAATAGATCCATTCTAGTAACTTACAAATTTATAAAGAATTCCCAATTAAGTTTCGTAGTTCAAGAAATTTGATTTGTATAATGTTTCGAATATTCAACGTTTAATTTTATGGAAATTTCCTAATGTTTCAAAATTTAGTTTTGAAAAATTTCAAATAAGGTAACGACGGTTCATTTCTCAAAATCATTTTTATGGTTCAAATAGTAAATCTAAACATACTAGTTTCTCTTCCTCTCATGTAAACACATGAAATTCATGGGTTTTATATCTTTATTTAGAGTTTAATAATCAATATGAACATTTATATGATTACAATAAACTATAGGGTGATAACAAGGATATATCAAAATAAATGAACAAATACATATTCAATCATAATAGCATCCATCACAACATAAAATCAACATTCAAATCAATCAATTTGACAAATCAACAATTCAATAACATGTCACAGCAATTATTAGTAATCGCATATTGGAATTTAGCTATTCAAATTAAATATCAATAAAATTTCCAAATCAACAATCAAAAATTATCACTATATGACCTAGTTTAACTTGCAATAAAATTTTAGTATTTCGTGGGTGAGTTAAACACTCATCTTCTGGATTTCCCTTTTCTAGTCGGATTTGTATCTGCAACTACTTCCTCCTTTTTATTTGTTTCCTTGTTATCTTAATCTTTTTTTGAATGTTTTGGAAGAGACAGAGAAATTTGTATAGATCTGGATTTGAAGAAAAAGACTTGGAAAAAAAAAGAATGTTTGGAAAAGAAGAAGAAAATTTAAATAAGATGAAGAATTAAAAAAGAAAACGAAGCTTTGAAAAAGAAGAAGACGATTTGAAGAAGAACAAAAATGAAGCAAAAAAAGAAGGAGATTTAAAGAAGAAAAAATGAAAAAGGAAGGAGGAAGGTGAAGAGTGAAAAGAAATGAGATGGAAATTTTATTTGGAAAAATGAAGCTACAGAAGACGAGATTAGAAAATAAAATAAGGCTACAGGAATGAAGATGGAAACAAATGAAAAGATAATAAGGTATACATAAGCAAACTAGGAATTGAAATAAAGTAAAATATGAACAGCCCTAAAATGTAGAATTCAAAGATGTGAACTAAAGGAATAAATATATCAACAAAGATAAAAACAAATCTTCCATTTTAAATATGAAGCTTCAAGAGAAAGAATTGCCAATGAAAGGAAGCTACTAGAACTAAGGATGCATAAGAAAATTAAACATCAGAAACGGAGAATTGTAAATTTTAATTAGATGGCATAAATATTAATTTGGATGTTCACATTAAAAATAAAAAAACGAAAAATGAAAAAAATACTTCTGGTAAAGAATTTGAAAGGAGCAAACGAAAAAAGGAGAAAAAAATGAAAAGAATATGGAAACTATTAATTATAAATAAATCAAATGAAGCAACTACTAATTAATAGGAAATGAATGAGTAGTCTAATAATTAAATGGACGCTCAAGTGAAGGCTATGCTGAGAACTTGAAAAATGAAAAGAGAGAGAATGCAAGGTGATAATAAGTGTAAAGCAAATGTACGTACCACCTATGTCATATAAACAAACCTTAGGGTCCACAATACAAAACTTACTCTAACTAATTCATATTCATATATATATATATATATACATTATTTAATTCCTATTAAAACATTTGTCTTATGTTAATATATATGCACACTACATTAACACAATCAATCATTTAACAATCAATTAATCAACCAATCAATATATATATATATATATATATATATATATATATATATATTTACGTTACTCATACCAATTTTATTAATTAATGAATTTATATCTACCTGTGCACTATAAAAATGATTTAACTTACTTTTTTTAATTACTGTAACGGTCACATTATTGCAACAAATTTACAAGTTTTAACCATATATAAAATGGAAAAATAAATATAAACTTATGTAATTAATCTACAATTATTAATAAAAGATAATTTCTAATTGATTCCATAGTATTTACACAACCATGAACCCTCTAATATATTTAAAAGTTTGAATATTAGTGTGTGTATTATTCTAAAATTCAATTTTTTTTACCCACAATCATTCTTGTTCAAAATGGAAGTTTTATTTTTAGACGTCTCAAAACATGCAACAATTAATAACAAAAAAATGAAGGGACCATGTACATCGCACAACCCTTTTGAAACTCAATTTGTGAAACATAACCAAATTAACTTCATTATCTCAAATAATGTTCAAATTTATATGCATTTGGTTTTTTATCCAAGCATATATAAAACTACTTACCATAAAAATGAAAGCGTTTAATTTGGTTTTCCCAAAATTATCCTTTATTTCCATTCAAACAATTTTTCTGTTTAACACAAAAGGTGTGTTCCTTTTATTAAATCTATTAATTGCAATCAACATTTTCTTCCCTCCTAATTGAAATATTTCAATTACATTAATTACAATTACTTATAAAGTTAAATTTAAAAACAGACAACTAAAATGGATGAAAATAGAATAATTGTTTCCTTTAGTCATTTAAACACGTTTATAAATTTGTTGTTTATACACCAGAGTAATAAATAACTTACTTAAATAAATTATTTTCTACTCTGGTAATCTATCTATGTGCTAAAACACAGTTCAAATATACATATATTTCTTCCTTTAAACCAATCATTCTATTCTTTATTTTAATAAAATTTAACCTACATTCACAAATGAAACATCCATTTTATTTGATATATTTCACTAAACTAACTTTCCGTATATTTTCACAAAATATAAGCTATGTTTAATTACACCAATTAATTCACAATTCAGTGTCCTCTCTATCATTAATTGAAATTACTCAATTACATTATTTTCAATTGTTTACAAATGTGAATTTCAAAATGGACAAAATAAATGCAATGAGAAATATAACAATTATTTCCTATGAAACAGTGATTTAAACATATTTATGCACTATTGGATACAAACGGGAATTATACATTTCTTACCAAATAATAGTTTCTCACCTCTGCAATAAATCTTTTAACTACGAAATATTTCAAATAAATAAAAATATGATTCTTGTTTAATAAAGAAACATTTATTATTCCTTATTAACATTTATTATTCCAATCAACTAGAAATTTACTATAACAACCCGCATATTTATCGATTTTATATTTAAATATTTTATCGATACTCGGAATTTAGTCCGAAAAGCCACTTTTTGCAAACAGTCGAATTAGGACTCGAGACCACTTCCATTGAGTTCAAAACGTCGTTTGCGATCTTTTTAAGTGTAAACTTTGATATGTTTGGAGTTAGTGGAATTTTGCTATTTTTTTTACTTAGGGTTTTGGTTTGGGCTGAGCCCAATAACCCCACTTATGTATTCAGTCCCAACTCCACTCCAAATCTTCATTACTTTTTCTAGTACTCAAGCTTTAGCAACAATGGTGAGTGGAATGCGAAATTAAAATTCCAAACCCTAGTTTTCTTTTGCAAATTAAACTCTAGCTCCAAACTAATAGAAGAACCCATTGGTAATCCTTCTCTTCTTCTTCTCCAACTCATTCTCTTATCAATTTCAGAAATTCCTAAAGCCAACTTTGGGAATATTCTTCTTTTAAAGCTTAGAATCAAGCTTCTTGTGTTGGATTTGAAGAGTGGTTGATTCTCCTTTGCTTTCAAGCTTCTTCTTCATTTGTTTGGGTTCAAAGGTGAGATTTTTATCTCACATCTTAGTCTATAATTATCTTCGATTGTTAGGTATGAATTACGAACACTTATTCTTGTGCAAATGATTTTGGTTTTGATTGATTTGGTGTATATTCCAATTTTTAGTGTTTTGAAATCAAAATCTATGAAAATCCTTTTATGGATATTTGGACATTGATATTTGAGGCGTATCGAAGAGCCGTTAAGGCTGGGTTGTCGCATGGCGTAAACCCTTGGTCGTCGTCGCTCGATCGATCGCTTTCGGTATCCGTTTGGCCATTTTTGGCCTAGGTTCAGGGAATGCCCTGAACCCTTGATTCAGACGTCTGAAACGTAGTATTCAGACATCTGAATATTATACCGGGAATTTTTATTCCCCAGTATTCAGACGTCTGAATCTATATTTCAGACGTCTGAATTGGTTCATTTGGAACCAGAAAGGAAATAGGCTAAAAAGCGCCTATTTCAGACGTCTGAAATCAACGATTCAGACGTCTGAATTCTGTTTTGGAAAATATTTTATTTTCCAGATTCAGATGTCTGAATCCTTGATTTCAGACGTCTGAATATGCACTGAGAATTCCAACTTTAATCGATTCGTGTGGATTCCCTTTTGTTATTATCACTTATTATCGACTTTGATGAAATTTTCTTCGTGATTTTTGGGAATATCCATTTTGATGGATTCGGTATCGATTTCTTCGGATTTTATTCACGTCTTTGAATGTGAATTTTAGTGATTGATTGTTCCTACAATCTTTTTTGTGATTTGTCACTTTAAAAATATAAAGGTTTCAATACTAGTAGTAAATATTAAAACCCCTTCATCAAAACAATTTCAACACTATTTTATTACAAAGCTCGTTTCTTAAAACCGTTTTTCAATCTACTAGTATATACAAACCTTTACCTCAATCGTATGAGAAATCTAATTAAACGACTTAGTAAAACGAGTGGTATGAAACGCTGCGTTTACTTCGCCGGATAATTCTTGGACTTATTCGATTGAATCTCCTGTGACAAATTTTCTACTGGAGATCTACAATTTGTTCGTAAATATTTAAGTTAAGCTAGTGGTTATGGGACATGAAGCTAAGCTCATATATTTACTAGCTTACTGTAATTGACACTTCTTGATGATCATGACGATCATTTTTGTGATTTAGACTAGCAATTGTGCGATGTCTCTTTCTCTGCGATTTAGACTAGACCCTGTTTCAGTGTGATTTCGACTCACACATGTGGGGTAGAACCCCATGGTCTTCGGGCCGTTCATGTGTCAAAAATTAATGGCTAGCTACCATGAGATAGCGTATCGTTCGTGTGATACATATGTTGGTGAGTCTTTTATGCTCCCGTTCGTGTGATAGGCCTTCCCTCCCTTTTTATGATTTCTGGATTTCGTGTGTTGAATTCTGGAATTTATGCTTCACCAATTTTAGTGATTTTCATTGATATGATTTGTCAATTTTTGTGCATTGGTGAATTCATGTGTCATTGACTTGTTGTCAATACAAGTTTTGGGTATGAAACCCTTTTTGGATCTTTGTGAAGATTTTTGTGATATTGATTAATCTCATGTTGAGTTTCAATTACATACTT
This sequence comes from Allium cepa, assembly GCA_030765085.1. Lineage (NCBI taxonomy): Eukaryota > Viridiplantae > Streptophyta > Magnoliopsida > Asparagales > Amaryllidaceae > Allium > Allium cepa. The sequence goes on along the minus strand of CM060941.1, from coordinate 760,772,030 downwards.
ATTGTAGTATGTCCGTATGGTTATCATATGTTTATGCCATATCTCTTATTCTATATCATGTCATCTGATATTTATAGCTAGACTGATCCGTTTATTATTTTCTTATAAATAATACTCGAGTCAGACCGAGATGTTACAGGTGCTTCTGCTTGACTTCTTCCAAGGGATTCATTACTTTGACTTTTGGCTAACCACATAGATTAGCAGTTTTTGTTGTATACACTTGAGATATAGACTCATAGTTGTATTCTTTTGTATAGCACGTGTTGTTATTCTGCTGTATTATTGTGGATCTTTTTGACCACTACTCTGATGTACACTTTCATGTGTTAGTTATATATTCATATCTTCTTCCGCCTTTGTGATATGAATTATCTATGACTGATTTATGTTGTGTCTATTTCTATATTTGTTTCCGAAGATTTATTATAGCCACCGTGTGATAGCTTTGAGTTTGTATCGGTATGTCGGACTTCCTCCTTAGCATGCTATAGTATCTGACATATCGGTGCTCGCACAAAGATGTTACACGGATGGTCGCTCCTCAACAGCCTTATTCTCCGTGCTAGTTGACAGCATTACTCTGTAGTGTTCTTGTCTAGCGTGGATATAGAGGTGGGGCGTCACAGCTTGGTATCAAAGCCAAACTTCGGAACAATGTAGAATAACTTAGCAAGGATCATCGTCCTAAGTCTATCTTAGGAGTCGTGCTTTAGGATTTAATTCGAGTCTTCGTACAGATTTATCCTATTTTCTTTATGATTCCTTGTGTTATCTATCAAGATTGCTTGATATTCATTTTGTGAATAACCTTCTTCTTCCTTCTTTCTTTCTTTGGGAAGAGAAATGGTTAGACCTGGTCGTCCCAGAGCTGGACCATCTAGTGCTCCACCCCAAGATGGATTTTTTATGACTACCCAACAACTTCTTGAACTTGTCACGAATGCTCAAGCGGTTGGTTCTAATCCGGAACTTACTCACCCTAAATCTGGGTTTGCACGTTTATGCAATGATTACACCAACCTGCATGGGAAGCCATTTAAAGGTTCTGAAACTGTCATCGAAGTCCAGGCTTGGTTGAGGACCTGCGATCGGATCTTCATTCGCATGAATCTCGTCGATCTTCACCGTGTTCGGGTGGCTTCCAGTATGCTCCAAGAGAGAGCATTGGACTGGTACGAACTTCTTATTTCTGAGATTAATGAAGCGGATCTCACCTGGGAGCAATTCCGGGAACGCTTCGAATTGAAATTCGTGCCAGAAGTAGAGAAGGTGACATTGGCTCGACGTTTCATAGACCTTGTTCAGGGTGAAGCCTCCGTGACTGATTATGTTGCATCCTTCGAGTCACTTTCCAAATATGTGGTTGAATACGTCAACACCCCATTGAAGAAGAACCAAAGATTTGTTTATGGCTTAAACAAAAATCTCAAGAAGCCATTACTTCTAAAATTAGAAGTTCCCTTCGACCGACTCATTGATATCGCTCTTCGTCTTGAAGAGGCGAATAGGGTAAGTGATGTTGAAGTGGTGGGTTCCAAACCAAACTTCAACAACAAAAAGAGGCCCAGTAAATTCAAAGGCCCTTATCCCAATAAAATGGGTAAACAGACAACTCCTGCTGCGAATACTTTTTCCTCTACTGAAGGGAAATGCTTTAACTGTGGTTCCAGAGACCATTTTGCGAACAAGTGTTCAAAGCCTCATACTTGTCGCTATTGTAAAAGTCCGGATCATTATTTATCTTCTTGTCCCAAACTTCAAAATAGGAAGGAGGGAAAGCTTAATGTTGCTCAAGCCCCTGGCAACACATCTCGTGGTCAAGGTATTTCTCATTCTATTCTTGATGGTATTATTATATTTCGTGATCAACCTATTCGAGTTCTTTTTGATACGGGAGCATCCCATTCTTTTATATCCAAAGAGCTTGTTGATACTTTTTCTTTAAGTGTTGTTGCTTTAATGACTTCTTTGAGAATTGCGAATCCGGTTGGTGGATCCGCAACGCTTAGTTTGCTTTGTAAAGATGTGGAGATTATTTTATGTGATTTCTCTTTCCTAGCCGATTTGCATGTCATGCGTTATTTAGGCTTTGGGATGATTTTGGGAATGGATTGGCTTAACCGTTATGAAGCTCATATCCTATGTCCTGAGCGGACTATTCATCTTTGACATCCTCAATCTGTTAAGCAAATTTCTATTATTCTCAAAGATTTGGATTCCACTTTATCTGCATCTTTATATTCTTTAAATCCTCGTGATGACGATAATGACGATGAGGAAGATGTCATTGCTCTTATTCACGTTGTTCGTGAATTTTCCGACATATTTGAGCCCGTTTTAGGATTGCCACCTAAGCGAGCAATTGAGTTTAAAATTAATCTTATCCCTGGAGCTCAACCTATTACTCGTCCTCCTTATCGTTTATCCAATAAAGAAAATGAGGAGATGCGCATACAATTATCCGAATTGGAGACGAAGCAATTTATTCGCTCTAGTTCCTCGCCTTGGGGAGCTTCGGCTATTTTCGTGAAGAAATCTGATGGTACACTTAGACTTTGCGTTGACTACCACAAGCTTAGTGATCTTACTATCAAAAATAAATATCCTTTACCTCGGATTGATGATCTATTTGACCAACTTAGCGGTGCTAGAGTCTTTTCACAATTGGACTTGGCTACCGGTTTTCATCAGCATCGTATTGCAGAGGATAGCATTCCTTTGACATCATTCCGTACCCGTTGTGGATCTTATGAATGGCTTGTTATGGCATTTGGTTTAACGAATGCTCCGGCTTATTTCTTCGATATTATGAATCGAATTTTCAAAGATTTCCTCGATCGGTTTGTTCTCATATCCATTGATGATATTCTTGTGTATTCAAAAACCGAGGGGGAACATGAGAAGCATCTTTGGGTTGTGTTGGAAACTCTTAGGAGTAATCATTTAAAAGCAAAATTTTCTAAATGCCATTTTTGGCAATCTCGTGTGAAGTTTCTCGGTCATATTATTTCCGAATCCAAAATTTCCGTGGATCCTTCAAAGATTGAAGCGATTCAAGATTGGAAAAGACCTGAGAGTGTGACTGAAATCCGTAGCTTTCTCGGATTGGCGGGCTATTATCGTCGTTTTATTAAAGACTTTTCTAAAATTGTCGTGCCTCTCACTAGCTTAACGAAGGAAGCTGTTAAATACATTTGGTCGGACAACTGTGAAACTTCTTTTCCGAAATTAAAAGAACTCCTTTCCAATGCTCCTATTCTCGTTATTCCCGAGGGGAATCAAGATTTTGTTGTTTATACCAATGCTAGTCGCATTGGTTTGGGTGTCGTTCTTATGCAAAAAGAACGTGTTATTGCTTATGCTTCTAGGAAATTGAAGCCGGCCGAGACTAGATATGCCACACATGATTTAGAACTCGCGGCAATTGTTTTCGCTCTTCGGATTTGGCGTCATTATCTTTTAGGAGAGAAATTTGTTCTTTATACCGATCATAAGTCTTTGAGGTATTTATTTTCTCATAAGGAACTTAATTTGCATCAACAACGTTGGCTCGAGTTCCTTGCTCCTTATGATCTTGATATTCTTTATACCCCCGGTAAGGGTAATCGTGTCGCCGATGCTCTTAGCCGTAGGCAACAAGCAGTTATTTCCATGATGATATCCGTATGGAATGATCTCGAGGTTTTATCCACTTGTGAAATTCGAGACCGTGTTTCCGATTTATGCTCATCATTTGTTTTATGTAGTCTTGAGGCTCATCCTTCTCTTTTAGACCGAATTCTTGAAGCTCAAAGGCTAGATCCCGAATTGGCTCTTCTTGGCCAAAATATTAAGGTAAAAATTGATATTGATGGTTTGAAAGACTATGATATCGATTCTCGTGGCGGCATTCGAAAATTTGGTAGACTTATCGTGCCAAATATTGGTGATCTTCGTAAAGATATTTTAGAAGATTCACATCGTACTAAATTTACCATTCATCCCGGTAGTAGTAAAATGTATGCGGATATGAAGCGACTTTATTATTGGGAGGGAATGAAATCTGATATTGCTAACTTTGTTAGGTGTTGCATGACTTGCCAACTCATTAAGGCCGAGCATCAAAGGCCCGGTGGGTTATTGCAACCTTTAGAAATTCCAATTTGGAAGTGGGATCAAATTTCCATGGAATTAATTGACGGCCTTCCCCGTTCTCGTTCGGGTCATGATAGCTTATGGGTGATAGTTGATAGACTTACTATATCCGCCCATCTTATTCCCGTTCGGTCCAATCGGACCGTACCTCTTTTGGCCAAACTCTTTATTAAAGAAATTGTTAAATTGCATGGAGTTCCTACTTCTATTGTTAGCGATCGAGATCCATTGTTTACTAGTGGATTTTGGAAGAGTCTTCAAAAAGCTTTAGGAACGAAGCTTAATTTTAGCACCGCTTATCACCCCCAGTCCGATGGACAAACAGAGCGTGTGAATCAAACTCTTGAAGATCTTCTTCGTGCATGTGTTCTTGATTTTAGTGGAAGTTGGGAAGATCATATTTCTCTTGTTGAGTTTTCCTATAATAATAGCTTCCAATCTAGTATTGGTATAGCACCTTTCGAGGCACTCTATGGAAGGCCATGCCGATCTCCTTCTTGCTGGTTTGAGGCCGGTGAGAAGCTGGTTTTAGGTCCATACTTTATTCGTGATTCCAAAAAAAGATTGAACTTATTCGACATAGGATGAAAGAAGCCCAGAGTAGACAAAAATCCTATGCCTATAATCGAAGAAGGAGATTAGAATTTTTTGTTGGAGATCTTGTTTTTATTCGTGTTTCGCCTATGAAAGGTATTGTACGTTTCAGTTGGTCGGGAAAGTTAGCACCTCGATATGTTGGGCCATTTCCTATCACTGAACGTATTGGTTCTATGGCTTATCGCATTACATTATCGGCTCAGTTTTCTGCTATGCATGACGTGTTTCATGTTTCTCAATTACGGAAGTGCCTTCGACATTCCGATTCTATTCTTAAGCCCGGTGTTGTGGAAGAGATTGAAGTTTCGCCTAATTTAACTTACGAGCAACATCCTATTCGTGTTATTGCTTCGGAAGTCAAACGACTTTGAAATAAAGATGTTCCGCTTGTTAAAGTTCAATGGTCTTCAAATCCTAAGGATTGTTCTTGGGAATCTAGAGAGTTCATCGAGCGAACGCATCCTGACTTACTTTCACATGCACTTTAAGGTGAACTTCTTACTTCAAAATTCTTTTGTGTTAATATGCTTTTATGGTTGTTACTGTATATCTTCTTCATAAATATTGCGAGGACGCAATTTCTTTAAGGAGGGGAGTCAGTAACAACCCGCATATTTATCAATTTTATATTTAAATATTTTATCGATACTCGGAATTTAGTCCGAAAAGCCACTTTTTGCAAACAGTCGAATTAGGACTCGAGACCACTTCCATTGAGTTCAAAACGCCATTTGCGATCTTTTTAAGTATAAACTTTGATATGTTTGGAGTTAGTGGAATTTTGCTATTTTTTTTACTTAGGGTTTTGGTTTTGGCTGAGCCCAATAACCCCACTTGTGTATTTAGTCCCAACTCCACTCCAACTCTTCATTACTTTTCCTAGTACTCAAGCTTTAGCAACAATGGTGAGTGGAATGGGAAACTAAAATTCCAAACCCTAGTTTTCTTTTGCAAATTAAACTCTAGCTCCAAACTAATAGAAGAACCCATTGGTAAGCCTTCTCTTCTTCTTCTCCAACTCATTCTCTTATCAATTTCAGAAATTCCTAAACCTAACTTTAGGAATGTTCTTCTTTTAAAGCTTAGAACCAAGCTTCTTGTGTTGGATTTGAAGAGTGGTTGATTCTCCTTTGCTTTCAAGCTTCTTGTTCATTTGTTTGGGTTCAAAGGTGAGATTTTTATCTCACATCTTAGTCTATAATTATCTTCGATTGTTAGGTATGAATCCTAACACTTATTCTTGTGCAATTGATTTTGATTTGGATTGATTTGGTGTATATTCCAATTTTTAGTGTTTTGAAATCAAAATCTATGAAAATCCTTTTATGGATATTTGGACATTGATATTTGAGGCGTATCGAAGAGCCGTTAAGGCTGGGTTGTCGCATGGCTTAAACCTTTGGTCGTCGTCACTCGATCGATCGCTTCCGGTATCCGTTTGGCCATTTTTGGCCTAGGTTCAAGAAATGCCCTGAACCCTTGATTCAGACGTCTGAAAGGTAGTATTCAGACGTCTGAATATTATACCGGGAATTTTTATTCCCCAGTATTCAGATGTCTGAATCTATATTTCAGACGTCTAAATTGGTCCATTTGGAACCAGAAAGGAAATAGGCTAAAAAGTGCTTATTTCAGACGTCTGAAATTAATGATTCAGACGTCTGAATTCTGTTTTGGAAAATATTTTATTTTCCATATTCAGACGTCTGAATCCTTAATTTCAGACGTCTGAATATGCACTCTTTTGCCTATTTGCCTATTTGCTTGAGAATTCCAACTTTAATTGATTCGTGTGGAGTCCCTTTTGTTATTATCAATTATTATCGACTTTAATGACATTTTCTTCGTGATTTTTGGGAATATCCATTTTGATGGATTCGGTATCGATTTCTTTGGATTTTATTCACGTCTTTGAATGTGAATTTTAGTGATTGATTGTTCCTACAATATTTTTTGTGATTTGTCACTTTAAAAATATAAAGATTTCAATACTAGTAGTAAATATTAAAACTCCTTCATCAAAATAATTTCAACACTATTTTATTACAAAGCTCGTTTCTTAAAACCGTTTTCCAATCTACTAGTATATACAAATCTTTACCTCACTCGTATGAGAAATCTAATTAAATGACTTAGTAAAACGAGTGGTATGAAACGCTTGCGTTTACTTCGCCGGTTAATTCTTGGACTTATTCGATTGAATCTCTTGTGACAAATTTTCTAGTGGAGATCTGCAATTTGTTCGTAAATATTTAAGTTAAGCTAGTGGTTATGGGACATGAAGCTAAGCTCATATATTTACTAGCTTACTATAATTGACACTTCTTGATGATCATGACGATCATTTTTGTGATTTAGACTAGCAATTGTGCGATGTCTCTTTCTCTGCGATTTAGACTAGACCCTGTTTCAGTGTGATTTCGACTCACACATGTGGGGTAGCACCCCATGGTCTTCGGGCCGTTCATGTGTCAAAAATTAATGGCTAGCTACCATGAGATAGCGTATCGTTCGTGTGATACATATGTTGGTGAGTCTTTTATGCTCCTGTTCGTGTGATAGGCCTTCCCTCCCTTTTTATGATTTCTGGATTTCGTGTGTTGAATTCTGGAATTTATGCTTCACCAATTTTAGTGATTTTCATTGATATGATTCGTCAATTTTTGTGCATTGGTGAATTCATGTGTCATTGACTTGTTGTCAATACAAGTTTTGGGTATGAAACCCTTTTTGGATCTTTGTGAAGATTTTTGTGATATTGATTAATCTCATGTTGAGTTTCAATTACATACTTATTGTAGTATGTCCGTATGGTTATCATATGTTTATGCCATATCTCTTATTCTATATCATGTCATCTGATATTTATAGCTAGACTGATCCGTTTATTGTTTTCTTATAAATAATACTCGGGCCAGACCGAGATGTTACAGGTGCTTCTGCTTGACTTCTTCCCAGGGATTCATTACTCTGACTTTTGCCTGACCACATAGATTAGCAGTTTTTGTTGTATACACTTGAGATATAGACTCATAGTTGTATTCTTTTGTATAGCACGTGTTGTTATTCTTCTGTATTATTGTGGATCTTTTTGACCACTACTCTGATGTATACTTTCATATGTTAGTTATATATTCATATCTTCTTCCGCCTTTGTGATATGAATTATCTGTTACTGATTTATGTTGTGTCCATTTCTATATTTGTTTCCGAAGATTTATTATAGCCACCGTGTGATAGCTTTGAGTTTGTATTGGTATGTCGGACTTCCTCCTTAGCATGCTATACTATCTGACATATCGGTGCTCGCACAAAGATGTTACACGGATGGTCGCTCCTCAACAGCCTTATTCTCCGTGCTAGTTGACAGCATTACTCCGTAGTGTTCTTGGCTAGCGTGGGTATAGAGGTGGGGCGTCACATTTACATTCAGACAATTGTTAATATCATTCAACCAATATTATTAAAACACACACACACTAACATTTGTTATCATCCTTATTGTAACATCCTGCCCTTTTGTACGTTTTAAATCGACGATAAACCACACACGTCAAACTCAAACCATACAAAAGAGCGGATTGTTATTGGGGTAAATAAGAAAATGAAGAGAAAGAAAAAACAAAACAGAATCTTACAGCCAAACGACAAAATATAATAATCAAATAATCAGTTCATGAAGCTGTTTTACAAAACATTTGACTTTACTTATACAACACATATTAGAGTTACACATAACGGAGAATAATAAATAATGCAGAGGAACAATATGAATGTAGTGGAATAATATATTAGATAATAGTAACACAATCTTCGTCTTCGTCCTCCAGAAATAAAGTCTTCAAATCCTAAAATGCTCAGGCTGACTCGAGCGAATTGAAAAGACAAAACACTCGAGTCAGAACTAAAAGATCTTAGGTAAGTTAAATCAACGGTAAAATATGAGTGGAACGGCGTCAGAGATGTTTACGGGATTTGACATCTCCTATCCAGTTTCAAACGTGAGTGCAGTAACTTAAGAGATGTTCGGGATTTCCATCTCCTAAGAATCCGTCAAACTATTTGCTATGTAGTAATACTTCGCTATTATAATAATGTCTATAGTAAAAAAAACTTACTTTTAAATAGCGTTAAGGAGTTACCCAATCTCCCCCTTAACACAATAATAGTCCCAGTAGTCCATCCAGTATCAGCGCATCTTTAGATCGGGAGACTACCCTAAATACTACACGGGCTACGGGAGAAAACCAAACTCGTATAAGGCACGCTAGGGTAGGTGACACGACATAACTAGGCAATGCCAGGGTAGATATTCCAATTAGGCTTTCGGACCGATGGTAGTGCGTAGCAGCTACTACCGCCCACCTCGAGCCACAACCCCAAATCAAAAGGGCCCCAATTAATCACAAAGTAACAGAATGGTATCGAAGGAGTCTGTCCGATAAAATGTACTACCTTCTTAGCGCGTCGATCGCTCCTGTTTTAGCCACCATATGCCAAATCATGGGAGTCGGGTCCACATATATACCTCAAAGGAAACGCCGCTGCCATCCAACTTCATTCTGGAATCTCCACCGCATACATGGTTGTTAAAGTGGTTTTCAAAGTTGGCAGAGAGTATGACAACTTCCGATCCCGGTCTCTTTAACAATCAAGCGTTATTATAATACCGCGATAATTTCAAAATAATTTATACTTCAAAACCAGAATATAATATCCATTTCAAAACCATATAAATACGATATCATTTACTTTTCACAACCAAATCAATATGATACCATTTTTATAAAAACCCAAATCAATATAATATCCTTTTTATTTCAGATACATCCTTTTTCCAAAATCATAACACTCTTAAAGTTATAACGTTTAGAAATCAAAACACTTGAAATATAACACTTTCAAATCATATTACTTTGAAAATCATAGCTTTGAAACATAACTTCCACCACTTAAATGGTTTAAAAATTTAAAATACTTTATATAATCCAATAGCTTCTTCAATTTCACAAATCAATTCCAAAACAACTTAAATTTCTATATTTTATATTTAACCAAATCCCAAATCATAAATTTTAATTCGATTCAGTTTCCAAATAAACTATTCCAGATTTTATCGATTCCAAAACAGATTTGATGCACAAAATAAGCCGTTTCAAATTTAACATATTTCAACTTAAAGTATTCAACAATTTCAAAACTAAGTTTGGTAATTACAATTCAGTAATACAATTCTCTATTATTTAGTTTTGAAATGTTTTACATAATAAATCCATTATCATTTAAATAAAATTCAAATTACAAATAACTAAATATTTCCTTTAATTTATTTATAGTTGAAATATTCATTTAATTCACCTTAAACCAAAATCAAGTTATAAAATCATACCCTTTAAAATTTCAATTTAATAAATTTCATAACAAAATTATTTGAGTTTAATTCTTAAATAAATTCAATTTCAAATAAATTTCCAATTTATCTTACAACCTTAATTTATTTAAATCATTATAAACTCTATATTAAAATATAATTTAAATAAATACTTAACCATATTATTTTTAATAAAATCAAACTTTACTATCAACTCATACTATATTAAAAAAAATTATACAAGCTTAAAATCAAGAATAAATTAACATTTATAAAATCTCTAAGATCAATATTTATATAAAATCATATATTCCTTTACAGAACCATAGAAATCATTTCAAATATTTTTATATATAGACCATGGTGTCTGTATAAAATTTTCTATCCTATGGTCAAGTGATATGGATATTTATCATTTCAATGCGCAATTTAAAATATAAATACGATTATATATCATTTCAAACCGCAACCCTGAATGAAATAACAATCCAAAACAACTTGCAGTTTATTACAATATAAAATACAACATCCATTCATCAAATATCAATCATCAAACATTTATCACAATCATCATCCAATTCAGTCAATAACATTAATATAGAACAGATAATAATTAACAAGAATTTAACTAGCAATTTATATGCAATAATAAATTAAATAACTATTTTATCCAAATAAATTCAAATAACAGAGATGATGATTCAAAACATGCCAAACAGTCATAAATAAATTTCTAATCACATCATAAATCAATTTAACAAACATAAGAAATTTTAGAAGTTGTGAGTGGGTTAAAACACTCACCTTTTGAATTTAAATTGATTTTAAACCCAATTTAAATCTAAAATTTGAACAGTCTCAGAATTCGTCCAAACCAGCGTCAAAATCTCTGAAATTTTGATACGATCTCAGCGGATCAAACGCACGTGAAACGAACCACGTATGTAAAAGTTATTCGAGTTGGAACATTCATAATAAAAAAGATAAATAAATAAAAAGGACCACCCACATACCGACACGTCACCGCATCGACTCTCGTCCAAACCTTACAGCGTGAACCCATCCTAAGAGCACACTCGAACGAAGTCAGCCACTAGTTCACTGTCGTTCGCAACCTGAGGCAGGCCACCACGCATCGATGATCCGCCTCCTACCAGTACGTGCCTCCGGCTAACGTTCCTCCCACGCACCACGACCATCATCGATCGGGAAAAGGACAGCAGCCACTGCCTCCCCAAAACCCTAATTGAATTGTTCTGGTCGATCTGACTGTCAATTCGACAAACGAATTTCGCCAATGCACTCCTCTCAGTTCACTCTACAAAGCTGTTTCATTGATTCGACGATCAGTCGAAGTTGATCGACGATCAATGAACGACTGAGAATAGTTCATCATTTTCTAGAAAAACAGGGAACCAAATTGGAAAATGAATTATAGATCTAAGATGCGCTCGACGAGAGCTTCAAATCGATATATAATTCATTATATATTGAGGATTTTGAATTTTTGAAGTTGTATTTTGAATTAAAATTAGATTGGGAAGATTAGGGATTTCAGCCATTGAAGAAGAGGAGCAATGGAAGTTTCTGTGTATATAGATATGAGAAATAGAAGGGTTGCTAGAGTTTATAACTGGATATATATAGATAGAGCTAAAAATAGAGGAACGGATACGATTGGTTCACACGTTAAACGATAAATGGCCCAAAAACCCGTTCTGACTCCGGAACGAAATTGGGTCAACCTATATATCAAAATACATGTTTTTGAATATTTAAAAATCAATGGAACAGGTTTCAAGTCCAAATTCCATCGTATGAAGAAGTTATGCTAAATCAGGTTATTACAAATTGATTTTAATTAAATTGATTTTGAGGCGTTTCGAGCCCGTACGATCAAACAACAAGCCAGATCGCAACAAAACTTGAAATCTTAAAATAATTTGTTGTTACGGATCCGATTAAACTAGTTTCGTCGAAATCCAAGTCAGTGGCCAAAATGGCTATTTTTACATTATTAAATTAAATTAATATTTAATAAATTAAATCACTTTTTAATTCAAATAAATTAACCAACCAATTTCCTCATTTTTGATTTCATAAACATTTATAATAACTTAAAACAAGTTTCCATGTTGACCCAAAGCTAATTATTTCATAAATTTTTAAATTTACTTTCAATTTCAATAAATACAGAAATTGTAAATTAAATTTTTCAATGCTTCCATTTAATTGACCATTTCTTATTATTCAATCCGTTATTATCATATGGGTGAAATTAGCATTGGTCCAAGATTTTTACATTAATATTCACAAATCCCATCTAAATTTCCACTAAAGTAATATTTAAATATTTAATTTCACTTAATTGCAATTAATCCAATTACTGAAATTTTAGATTCTAGAAAACTAGTAAATCTTGATTTCCATTCTCTATATAAAACCAATTATCATTTTATGAATAGAATTAACATTACTTTCGAATATTAACTTAATTTACATCACATGATATTTAATTTATATTTATTGCGATAAACTCCATTTCAACTTAACGGATTAAATATGTAGGTAACTTATAATAATTGTTTACAGACCAATGTTATAGTTAGTTTCATAACAATGGTTTTACTCACTTACCATTCATTTTAGTTATTACTTCATTATCAAATTACCAATTTCTATTTCTTTCAATATTTAACTACCAAAACCCTATTAAGTTAACAAATTTACTTATCCAAATTTACGGGTGTTACACTCTTCCCCACTTAAAATTTTTCGTCCCCCAAAAGGAAAAAGAAGGGGAAAAGAAGGAATTAAGTAGTCAATATATCTTGCTAAAAATATTAACTTGATAAACAAATAAATTTACAAAATAAAATAATTTAAATAAAACACACCAATTTATAACTGTTAAATCCTTTTATATTCAAATCATTAAAGTTTGAAAAACATTTTTCAAACATTTTCTAAGTCCAAAATTTAGGAAAAATTTCGGCAGAGTCTCCTTTGTACGGAGAGGCTCTGGAGAAATTATAATATCAAATATAAAAATATATAACATATATTTTCCAAATAATATATCCAAACACGGGAAAAACAATATAATAACATTGTAAAACCGTAATCCTAAAACATACCTATTTGTCGGGCAAAGAGTGCTTAATTATGAAACCAAAAGCAGTAGCAATTGCTTCCATAACCTGTATTTCACTTACATAATCTAAAAAGGGTTAATAATTATATAAAATGAAGTACTTAAAGTTGTTTCAATTGCTAATAAACAATCGGTATAAACAAATAATCATTCGCACCTAACAACATACACATCAAATACAAATCAACCATTTAAGGAAGACAAACAATTGGTTTGTTCGGGTTAAGACACTTTAAATAACATAGAATGACAAATAACTATGAAGTATTCCATTTACTCAACAGTGTTAGATAAACTCAATAGATTGTTCATACATTTAAGCAATTAAAAGTATCTTTTACCCAAATAACTCATAAACCAAAACAAACAACAAATTCAAACAATAGATCAAGTTCAATCTTATTAATTTCATTTCATACATTTGCTGTTTGATTTCCCTATATAATGATTTATCTTTTTAATTTACATTTATTTCTTGCAAATTTTCATTTATTTATAATATTTACCTTTCTATTATATTAAATTAGTAGCCTTTCGATTATACTTAAGCTTATAACAACTACAACATCAAATTCTTATTTATTAAAGAATTTCATTGAATACTTTCATTACCTCAAGGTTACTAGTATAATATCCTATTACATTTATTATATGCATTAGAGCTTTTAATATTTGTTAAGTTATATATATGCTTTTAAGGATGTAATTGAAAGTCACACAAGTTTATTTTATTTCTTTTAATTAACTTAATGTTCAATACTAATAGCCTTTGTTTGGTTACAATTTCAAATTTCTTTTAATCCCATTTATAACTTAGCATTAAATCTCTTATATCATTTAGGGGTTTCAATTATTAGTTAAATTCCATTTCACTACACTAATTGAAACTATTAATTAACGAAAACTTAAGAACCAAATGACGGGTTAAATTTCAAATCATCTTAAAAATAATAGATAAATGCATATACTCACAATTCATATATCCAATTATATTTAAACAATTTAAAATTTATATTTGTTTATCAAAATAAATCTGTAGTAAAACTACTATAGTGGCCTTCCGACTTAAAAACTCGAAAATAAATGTCGATGATGCGTGCACTCATCACCGAAGTTATTTTCCAGCGACAGAAAGGGGAGTACAGAACCTATTTCTTTCAAAATTTCTTTAAAACAATTCTTTTCAATCATATTGAAATATTTATATCAGAAACAACTTCTAATTAATATTATTATTATATTTCAAAATCATTCGAAAGAAATTTTCAAAAAACCGAGACTTAGGTTCTAAATTTCCAATTTTATATTCACTGTCTCATAAATTTCAAATCTCAATCAATATTTATAAAATTCATAACCTAACAACAAATATACAACAACCAAATATAACCTTTATAAAACTTATTACTTTATATACAGAAAATATAATAGGCAAAATTATCTCATTCACCTATATTCAAAAAAAAATTGTGTCGGTCTGTCATGTTAAGTGTTTAGAAATCCCTATTAATGTCATAGCATCCTATGCACCAACCAGAATTTATAAATACAAAACGGAACAAATTAACACAACATAAAGGCTTTTTATAAACTAACAAATACGCTCTCTCATGTATACACACTCAGCGAGTCATCATAGGGTATTACTGTAACGACCCGTATTTTTACGGATCGAAGGATCGTAAAATAGTCGCCATTAGGTTGTTTGCATTGTTTGAGTCAACCTGAGTTAGCTCATGTGGGAGCTTAGGTCGTGCTGTGATTTGGGTCGGTGGAGCGAGTTAGTAGTAGTTGGCCGGCTGTAACAACCCTAAATTTTTATGTATACTTTAATTTTGAATTTATTTCATTTTTAAATTTTTTAAATGGTTCCATTTCAAACTTTTCATTTTTAAATATAAACTTTGATTATTGTGTGATTTATAATTCCAAAATGATATAAATTGAATATTTTCCTGAAATGTTTATTTCGGTAAATTTGGGTCAAACTTTGATTTTTAAATTTCAAATTTAAATATTTAGATTCTTTAATTTTATCTTTTATTATGAATATAGACTTAATAACTTGGATACTGCTTTTCGTTTCGTTGAAAACGGACTTAAATTGTGAAAGTTATGTATATTTCAAAATTGAATGCAATTTGTTTTATTTAGCAATTTTGTTTATTTTAAATTATATAAATTATATTTTATTTGTCATACTTTATTTTAATATGTGTTAATATGTTATTTTATATATATTTTGTCTTTTAATATTTTTTTAAAGTGATAACAAAATTTTTCCAAAATTTACTATATTTATTTCCTATTTTTAAAAGGCTGTATTCTATTTTTCTGCTATTTTCTTCATTTAAATTATATTTAATTAAAATTTATATATTTATTTTGTGAATGAATTTTTACTTTATGTTCTTATCTCCATTTTTAAATATTTTTCATGTACATAATTTTTTTTTCCAAAGTCATTGCATTTATTTTCAAATTTTCTAAACTAGTTTTCATTTTTCTGTGCTATTTTCCTAATTTAATCATATATAATTAATATTTATTTATTTATATTTTATTTATTTGTGATATTTTCGTATTTTAACTGAATTTATATAAATATTTCAGTTATTTAAATTTGCAAAAGAAAAAAAAGTAATATGAAGAGTTTTAAACCTTTCACTTGCCTTTGTCTTTTCACCTTCTTTACCTTTTCAATTCCAAATAACTCATGCATTAATTTTTGCTGCCCATATCTCCTTTGTTCAGACGACTTCCTCATCATTGTTCACGAAATTTTTTGTTTCTCAACTCAAAAAAATTCGGCCTCCATCTCTTGAGCAAAAACTTTGGTAAATAATTCTTTGTTTTTCACTTTTCTTCTTTGCTTTCTTATTCTACTTGCACTTGCTTCAACCTTATGTTGTTAGGCCTTGCTCCACCATCACCACCACCTTCATCACCACCTTGTCCAGCTGCAAACCACCTCCATCTCCTCTGACCTACCAGGCCATGGCCATCGTTGATGCAAGATCCACACGAAAATGCAAGCAACACTTCCTATATATGCATAACCGAGCTCCTATGGCCTTCACCACTTCACCACACCCCTTGGCCACCTCTTGCATCACTTCCACCAGCACCTACCTGACCCAAAGCCACTGTCACACCATCCCCTAGCCTCCAGTAGGTCTGATCGTTCCACATAATGTGACGCCCCACCTCTATACCCACGCTAGCCAAGAACATTACGGTGAATGCTGTCGACTAGCACGGAGAATAAGGCTGTTGAGGAGCGACCATCCTTGTAATTTCTTTGCGCGAGCACCGATATGTCAGATAATATAACATGCATTCTATTTCAAGAGGAAATCCGACATACCGACACAAACTCAAAGCTACTACACGGTGGCTATATAAATCCTTCGGAAAACAAATATAGAAATAAGCATAACACAAATCAGTCACAGACAATTCATATCACAAAGGCAGAATAAGATATGAATATTACACTAGAAAGTGTACATCAGAGTAGTGGTCTAAAAAGATCCACAATATCATAAAAGAATAGTTACACGAACTACACAAAAGTATAAGTATACATTAAGGAGTCTATATCTCAAATGTTTACAACAAAATAACTACTAATCTAAGTAGTTAACCCAAAAGTCAAGGAGTTAATCCCGGATGAGAAGTCAAGCAGAAGCACCTGTAACATCTCGGTCTGACCCGAGTATTATTTAATAAGAAAATAATAAACGGATCAGTCTAACTATAAATATCAGATGAAACGATATAGAATAAGAGATATGACTAAACACATAATAATCACAATGCCAAGCTGTGATATATATATATATATATATGTATTTATACACACACTTAATTGATAATCGTCAAGAGATTAATCAATGTCACCAAATCTACACAAGAATCAAAGAAATGTCATACTCCTTATTTCGTTCACCAAACCATAAATATTGACGATAATATCAATGTCAATCACAAAAGTCAATGACACACAAATTCCAGAATTCAATACGCGAAATCCAGAAATCACAAAAGTCAATGACGCACAAATTCACCAATGCACAAATATCGATAAGGCTTATCAATAGAAATCACAAAAATTAGTGAAGCACAAATTCTAGAAATCATCTCAAGAAATCCAGAAATCACAAAGGGGGGGGGGGGGGGGCTATCACAAACGGGAGCATAAAGCCCACCAACACGTGTATCACAGACGGAACGCTAATTCCATGGTTGCTAACCATCACAAATTGAGCCGAAGCTCCACAAACGGCCCGAAGACCATGGGCTGCTACCCCACCAAATTGAGTCGAAACTCCACAAAACGGGGTTTAGTCTCCCTCGCAGACAAAGAGACATCGCACATTGCTAGTCTAAATCACAAAGATGATCGTCATGATCAACGAGAAGTGTCAATTACACTAAGCTAGTAAATATATTAGTTTAGCTTCATGTCCCATAACCACTTGCTTAACTTAAATATTTACGAACAAACTGTAGATCTCCACTATAAAATTGTCACAAGAGGTTCAATCGAACAAGTCCAAGAATTAACCGACGAAGTAAACGCAAGCGTTTCATACCACTCGTTTTACTAAGCCGTTTAATTAGATTTCTCATACGAGTGAGGTAAAGGTTTGTATATACTAATAGATTAGAAACCGGTTTGAGAAAACGAGCTTTGTAATAAAATAGTGCTGAAATCATTTGAAGAAAGAGTTTTGATATTTACTACTAGTATAGAAAACCTTTATATTTTTTAAGTGACAAATCACAAAGAAGATTGTAAGAACAATCAATCACTAAAATTCACATACGAAGATGTGAAAAAAATCCAAGGAAACTGATAAAGAATCCATCGAAATGGATATTCAAAAATCCCTAAAAAGAGTCATCAAAGTCATAATAAATGATAACAGCAAATAGGATTATCACGAATCGATTTAAATTGGAATTCTCAAACAAAAAGGCTAGAAGGCAAAATCACAACAGTTTCAGACGTCTGAAACAAGTGGTTCAGACGTCTGAATCTGGAAATATAAAAATTTCCAGAACACGATTCAGACGTCTGAACCAAATGTTTCAGACGTCTGAAATAGGCATATTTTAGCCTATTTTCTTTCTGTTTGAAAATAAGCCAATTCAGACGTCTGAAATCCCAAATTCAGACGTCTGAATCTGGGAATAGAAAACTTCCCAGACAATATTCAGACGTCTGAATATCACGCTTCAGACGTCTGAATGAAGGGTTCAGGGCATTCCATGAACCTAGGCCAAAAATGGCCAAACGAATATCGAAAACGCTTCGAACGAGTAAATGGCGATGACTAAGGAATTACGTCGAACGACAACCCAGCCTAAACGGCTCTTCGATACGCCTCAAATATCAATGTCCAAATATCCATAATATGATTTTCATAAATTGGACCAAACACCAAAAATTGGAATATACACCAATTCAACCCAAACCAAAATCAATTAAACACGAATAAGTGTTAGGAATTCATACCTAACAATTGAAGATAATTATAGACAAAGATGTGAGATAAAAATCTCACCTTTTTACCAAAATCAAACAAGAAGAAGCTTGAAAGCAAATGGAGAATCAACCTCTCTTCAACACAACCCAATTGAGCTTGAATCTAAGCTCAAAACAAGAACATTCCCAAAATTAGGTTTAGGAATTTCTGAAATTGGTAAGAGAATAAGTTGGAGAAGAAGGAGAGAAGCTTACCAATGGGTTCTTCTTGAGTGTGGAGCTAGGAATTTGATTTGCAAGAAAAACTAGGGTTTTGGAGTTTTAATTTCCAATCTCTCCCACCATTAATATTCTAAAAACTGAAATGAGAAGAGAATGAGGGTGAGTGGGGAAGAGTGGCTCAGATTTGAGCATAAGTTAACATAAGGCTGAGCCCAAACCAAACCCAAAGTGAAAAGTAGTAAAAATCAACTTTCTTCAAACATATCGAAGCTTATTCTCAAAAAGGTCGCAAACGGCATTTTAAAATCAATGGGAGTGGTCCCGAGTCCTAATTCGACCGTATGCAAAAAGTAGCTTTTCGGACTAAAATCCGACTAATGATGAAATATTTAAATATAAAATCGATAAATATGCGGGTTGTTATAGACTCCCCTCCTTAAAGAAATTGCGTCCTTGCAATATTACAAGAAGAAGATATATAGTAACAACCATAAAAGCATATTCAACACAAAAGAAGTTTGAAATAAGAAGTTCACCTCAAAGAGCACGAGAAAGTAAGTCCGGATGTGTTCGCTCGATGTACTCTCTAGATTCCCAAGAACAATCCTTAGGATTTGAAGACCATTGAACTTTAACAAGCGGAACATCTTTATTTCGAAGTCGTTTGACTTCCGAAGCAATGATACGAATAGGATGTTGCTCATAAGTTAAATTAGACGAAACTTCAATCTCTTCCACAACACTGGGCTCAAGAACAGAATCGGAATCTCGAAGACATTTCTGAAGTTGAGAAACGTGAAACACGTCATGCATAGCAGAAAACTGAGCCGGTAATAAAAGGCGATAAGCCATGGAACCAATAAATTCGGTGATAGGAAATGGCCCAATATATCGAGGCGCTAGTTTTCCCGATCGACTGAAACGTACTACACCTTTCATAGGTGAAACACGAATGAACACAAGATCTCCCACAGAAAATTCTAATTTCCTTCTCCGGTTATCGGCATAGGATTTTTGTCTACTCTGGGCTTCTTTCATCCTATGTCGAATAAGTTCAATTTTCTCTGTGGAATCACGAATAAAATCTGGACCTAAAACCAGCTTCTCACCGGCCTCAAGTCAACAAGAAGGAGATCGGCATGGCCTTCCATAGAGTGCGTCAAAAGGTGCCATACTAATACTAGATTGGAAGCTATTATTATAAGAAAATTCAACATGAGAAATATGATCTTCCCAACTTCCACCGAAATCAAGCACACAATCACGAAGAAGATCTTCAAGAGTTTGATTAACACGCTCGGTTTGTCCATCGGACTGGGGGTGATAAGCGGTGCTAAAATTAAGCTTCGTTCCTAAAGCTTTTTGAAGACTCTTCCAAAATCCACTAGTAAACAATGGATCACGATCACTAACTATAGAAATAGGAACTCCATGTAATTTAACAATCTCTTTGATAAAGAGTTTGGCCAAAAGAGGAACGGTTCGGTTAGACCTAACGGGAATAAAATTGGCGGATTTAGTAAGTCTATTAACGATCACCCATAAGCTATCATGACCCGAACGAGAACGGGGAAGGCCATCTATAAAATCCACGAAAATTTGGTCCCACTTCCAAATTGGAATTTCTAAAGGTTGCAATAACCCACCGGGCCTTTGATGTTCGGCCATAATGAGTTGGCAAGTCATGCAACGCTTAACGAAGTTAGCGATGTCAAGTTTCATTCCCTCCCAATAATAAAGTCGCTTCATATCCGCGTATATTTTACTACTACCGGGATGAATGGTAAATTTAGAATGATGAGAATCTTCTAAAATATCTTTACGAAGATCACCAATATTTGGCACGACAAGTCTACCAAATTTCCGAATGCCGCCACGAGAATCGATATCAAAGTCTTTCAAACCTTCAATATCAATTTTATCCTTAATATTTTGGCCAAGAAGAGCCAATTCAGGATCTAGCCTTTGAGCTTCAAGAATGTGGTCAAAAAGAGAAGGATGAGCCTCAAGGCTACATAAAGCAAGAGATGAACATAAATCGGGAACACGCTCTCAAATCTCACAAGTGGATAAGATCTCGAGATCGTTCCATTCGGATATCATCATAGAAACAACAGCTTGTTGTTTACGGCTAAGAGCATCGGCGACACGATTACCCTTACCGGGAGTATAAAGAATATCAAGATCATATGGTGCAAGAAATTCGAGCAACGCTGTTGACACAAATTAAGTTCCTTTTGGGAGAATAAATACTTCAAGGACTTATGATTGAGGTGGAGAACAAATTTCTTCCCCAAAAATGGTGATGCCAAATTTTAAAAGTAAAAACAATAGCCGAGAGCACCAGATCATGAGTGGCATATCTAGTCTCGATAAGCTATAATGATTTAGCAGCACAAGTGATAGCACGTTCTCCTTTGCAAGAGAATGGCATCCAAACCAATACGATAAGCATTGGTACATAAGATAAAGTCTTGGTTCCCCTCGGGAATCACAAAACTAAGAGTATCGAAAAGAAAGAATTTCTTTTAAATAATCTTCTTTCCTGAAAAGTTAAAACTTTCAAAATTACATTTTTTTTATAATAATCTTTCTACAAAAATTTACATTTCTACAAGTCAATATATCGTGTCTGACTGTCTCATCAAAGCGTTTAGGAGATTCTTATCGATAACGTTGATCAAGCGCATCGACCAAAATTCTTAAAACACTAAATGGGCAATACAATCACAAAATCATATTCTATAGGATAAGTAAGTTTCTCAAAAACTTCTAAGAATATTTTTTGTTCGTTTTAAGAACAAAAAATCAATTTTACTTATAAATAAATCTTATGAAAAAGATTTGCAAAATTTTAAATTACTATTTTCATCCAAAATCAATATATACAAAAATGATCTCATCGAAATATTCATAGAATACTCGATTTATAAAATGGATGAAACAAGATGGGCAAACTGAATGACATAATAAGTCATTCATAAGATTCGTAACGAGTGCGGAATGCGGTAAGTGGAATGCTAACTCCCGCAACTCGTAGCCAAACGGAAATCGGTGGCAAGGTCGAACTAGAAAGACCTTAACACCACACAAAAGATTTCTTAGGTGATAATTCTAAGACAAACTCAAAATTACCGGAAAATTCTCAAACTACATGAATGAGAGAAACAACACTTTCTTCATCATGCGGGCTTAAAGAATAAAATGAGGCCTTCAAAAATTTGAAATCGGAATCACAAGAAGAATAGAAATCTGCTTAACAGATAGAAAATGTCGAAGATGAATAGTCCACTAGGGACAAAGGATATGGCTTCGTAATGAAAAAGCCAATCCTTTAACACAAATCAATCCCGAAGCCTAAGTAAAAATATCGGCTCGGAAAGAAAAATCACGTAAAATAATTTCGACATCAATAGAAAGCAAATTGAGTGTTGCGGATCTACCATTCGGATTCGCAATTCTCAAGGAAGACATCAAGCCCAAAAATGTTTAAAGGGAAAGAATCAACAAGTTCTTTTGATATAAAATAGTGAGGTGGAACCCATATCAAAAAGAACACGAACAAGATAATCACAAAGCAAATGTCATCATGGATTGAATAAGAAATACCTTGACCAAGAGAAGTGTCACAAGGGGCTTGCACGACTTTCAACTTTCCCTCCCTCTTGCTAGGGAGTTTGGGACATGTAGATAAGTAATGACCCAAGCCTTTGCAATAGCGGCAATAGAGGGGTTTCGGGCACTTAATTACATAATGGTCCGTGGAACCACAATTGTAGCATTGTTTACGACTTGGGGTAGGAGTCTTGGCTACCGAAGTTTCTTGTTCCACCTTCTTCTTGCTTTGAAGTATGGGGCAGACAGAAATATGATGACCTGTATTTCTGCAATAGCGACAAAAGAGTGGCTCCGGACACTCCTTTGCATAGTGGTCCTTAGAATTACAATTGTAGCATCCTCCACGATAAGGGATTGGAGTCTCTGCTACAAAAGTAGTTTGCTTCACTCTCTTATTGGGATTAAGGCTCTTGAACTTAATATGCCTCTTCTTGGAAGTCCCAATATCACAAACACTTCCTTTACCAACCTCTTCATGAAGAAGAATAACATCCACAAGCTGATTGAAAGAAACTTCAAGTTTCAAAGGTAGAACCATTTCGGGGTTCTTACTCAAAGCACAGATAAACTCTTGATTCTTTACAAGATCCAAAAGTTGTTGGGCAGTCATGAATGCGTCATCCAGAGAAGGTCTACTGGATTGACCAGCGCTAGGACTGCTAGAACTAACCATTTCCCTTCCTTTAGAAAAGAAAGAAGGAGAAAAGTTATTCTCAAAATAAATATCAAGCAATCTTGATAGATAAAACAAGGAATCATAAATGAAAATAGGGTAGGACGGTACGAAGACCCGAATAAAATCCTAAAGCACGACTCCTAAGATGGACTTAGGACGATGATCCTTGTTATAATATTCCATATTGTTTCGAAGTTTGGCTCTGATACCAAGCTGTGACGCCCCACCTCTGTACCCACGCTAGCCAAGAACATTACGGTGAATGCTGTCGACTAGCACGGAGAATAAGGCTGTTGAGGAGCGACCATCCTTGTAATTTCTTTGCGCGAGCACCGATATGTCAGATAATATTACATGCATTCTATTTCAAGAGGAAATCCGACATACCGACACAAACTCAAAGCTACTACATGGTGGCTATATAAATCCTTCGGAAAACAAATATAGAAATAAGCATAACACAAATCAGTCACAGACAATTCATATCACAAAGGCGGAATAAGATATGAATATTACACTAGAAAGTGTACATCAGAGTAGTGGTTTAAAAAGATCCACAATATCACAAAAGAATAGTTACACGAACTACACAAAAGAATAAGTATACATTAAGGAGTCTATATCTCAAATGTATACAACAAAATAACTACTAATCTAAGTTGTTAACCCAAAAGTCAAGGAGTTAATCCCGGATGAGAAGTCAAGCAGAAGCACCTGTAACATCTCGGTCTGACCCGAGTATTATTTAATAAGAAAATAATAAACGGATCAGTCTAACTATAAATATCAGATGAAACGATATAGAATAAGAGATATGACTAAACACATAATAATCACAATGCCAAGCTGTGATATATATATATATATATACTTAGTTGATAATCATCAAGAGATTAATCAATGTCACCAAATCTACACAAGAATCAAAGAAATGTCATACTCCTTATTTCGTT
This sequence comes from Allium cepa, assembly GCA_030765085.1. NCBI lineage: Eukaryota > Viridiplantae > Streptophyta > Magnoliopsida > Asparagales > Amaryllidaceae > Allium > Allium cepa. The sequence continues at coordinate 760,747,808 of CM060941.1, read as the reverse complement.
CACCAAACCATAAATATTGACGATAATATCAATGTCAATCACAAAATTCAATGACACACAAATTCCAGAATTCAATACGCGAAATCCAGAAATCACAAAAGTCAATGACGCACAAATTCACCAATGCAAAAATATCGATAAGGCTTATCAATAGAAATCATGAAAATTGGTGAAGCACAAATTCTAGAAATCATCTCAAGAAATCCAGAAACCACAAAGGGGGGGAGGCCTATCACAAACGGGAGCATAAAGCCCACCAACACGTGTATCACAAACGGAACGCTAATTCCATGGTTGCTAACCATCACAAATTGAGCCGAAGCTCCACAAACGGCCCGAAGACCATGGGTTGCTACCCCACCAAATTGAGTCGAAACTCCACAAAACGGGGTTTAGTCTCCCTCGCAGACAAAGAGACATCGCACATTGCTAGTCTAAATCACAAAGATGATCGTCATGATCAACGAGAAGTGTCAATTACACTAAGCTAGTAAATATATGAGTTTAGCTTCATGTCCCATAACCACTTGCTTAACTTAAATATTTACGAACAAACTGTAGATCTCCACTATAAAATTGTCACAAGAGGTTCAATCGAACAAGTCCAAGAATTAACCGACGAAGTAAACGCAAGCGTTTCATACCACTCGTTTTACTAAGCCGTTTAATTAGATTTCTCATACGAGTGAGGTAAAGGTTTGTATATACTAATAGATTAGAAATCGGTTTGAGAAAACGAGCTTTGTAATAAAATAGTGCTGAAATCATTTGAAGAAAGAGTTTTGATATTTACTACTAGTATAGAAAACCTTTATATTTTTTAAGTGACAAATCACAAAGAAGATTGTAAGAACAATCAATCACTAAAATTCACATACGAAGATGTGAAAAAAATCCAAGGAAACCGATAAAGAATCCATCGAAATGGATATTCAAAAATCCCTAAAAAGAGTCATCAAAGTCATAATAAATGATAACAACAAATAGGATTATCACGAATCGATTTAAACTGGAATTCTCAAACAAAAAGGCTAGAAGGCAAAATCACAACAGTTTCAGACGTCTTAAACAAGTGGTTCAGACGTCTGAATCTGGAAATATAAAAATTTCCAGAACACGATTCAGACGTCTGAACCAAATGTTTCAGACGTCTGAAATAGGCATATTTTAGCCTATTTTCTTTCTGTTTGAAAATAAGCCAATTCAGACGTCTGAAATCCCGAATTCAGACGTCTGAATCTGGGAATAGAAAACTTCCCAGACAATATTCAGACGTCTGAATATCACGCTTCAGACGTCTGAATGAAGGGTTCAGGGCATTCCATGAACCTAGGCCAAAAATGGCCAAACGAATATCGGAAATGATCGAACGAGTAAATGGCGATGACTAAGGAATTACGTCGAACGACAACCCATCCTAAACGGCTCTTCGATATGCCTCAAATATCAATGTCCAAATATCCATAATAGGATTTTCATAAATTGGACCAAACACCAAAAATTGGAATATACACCAATTCAACCCAAACCAAAATCAATTGCACACGAATAAGTGTTAGGAATTCATACCTAACAATCGAAGATAATTATAGACAAAGATGTGAGATAAAAATCTCACCTTTTTACCAAAATCAAACAAGAAGAAGCTTGAAAACAAATGGAGAATCAACCTCTCTTCAACGCAACCCAATTGAACTTGAATCTAAGCTCAAAACAAGAACATTCCCGAAATTAGGTTTAGGAGTTTCTGAAATTGGTAAGAGAATAAGTTGGAGAAGAAGGAGAGAAGCTTACCAATGGGTTCTTCTTGAGTTTGGAGCTAGGAATTTGATTTGCAAGAGAAACTAGGGTTTTGGAGTTTTAATTTCCAATCTCTCCCACCATTAATACTCTAAAAACTGAAATGAGAAGAGAATGAGGGTGAGTGGGGAAGAGTGGCTCAGATTTGAGCATAAGTTAACATGGGGCTGAGCCCAAACCAAACCCAAAGTGAAAAGTAGCAAAAATCAACTTTCTCCAAACATATCGAAGCTTATACTCAAAAAGGTCGCAAACAGCATTTTAAACTCAATGGGAGTGGTCCCGAGTCCTAATTCGACCGTATGCAAAAAGTAGCTTTCCGGACTAAAATCCGACTAATGATGAAATATTTAAATATAAAATCGATAAATATGCGGGATGTTACACATAAGGCCATAGTCGTGACTTGTTGTTATATAAAAATGCACCTTTGCCTTGTGTTTGTACATTTATGCCGTTAATCACTCAAACAACTTCCATACCTTCACTACCCATGTTAGGCCGAGCATATATGACCCATACCTGACCAAATACATCCCATGGTAGTGACTTATCACCCTATAAGCTAAGCATAGTGACGGTGGAAGCAAGCGCAAGTGTTTGATTAATTGTTGTTCCTTAATTCTGCTTGTTTAATGTCATATTTTGGTTTGAAATTCATGTTATAAGCATTGTTTTGTTTCATATGCACAAGACAAATAGCTTTGGCTTTTCCTCACTTGAATCACAGTCGTGCTTTCATACCTTTTGGGTCTCTGTTTTGTGTCTGTATTTGCTATCTCCAGCTTGTAGAGGTGAGTAAATCTCACCAGACTAATATGTACCTATACAGTGATAAACTGACACCACCTGAATCTGTAAATGCACATCCTGTTATAACTGCTAGATTATATTCATATTATGTTCACACCTATATTTACACCTGTTATACCATATGTTACTGTTATTTCTTGCTATTCTGTTATTTTCATCACTTTATCACACTGCAAGTTCCCTGTAGACTAGAATCACTATGGGTTGAAATGATACATACCAGAATGGACTTTAGAATAGGAGAAAATCGTTATGGGCTGAAATGATAGGCCTGAATGATTTTCAATTATTTTCTTTTACTTGGGATTGCGGGTTTGGAATGATCGAACCCGGATTTTCTTTGTAAATTACGGGTTGAAATGATATATTACCCGTATCACTTTACCTAGGCTAGAAAATGAAATACTGACCCGTTGTTAATGTATGTTTTCTAAAAATTTAAAAATATTTTAGAAATGTAAATATTATAATATTTTGATTAGATTTGATAAAAAATAATTTTTGTAAAGAATTATTGATTTTCTGAAAATTTATAAGTGAAATAAATAAAGGGTAAAGTTAGAAATCTGAAATGTAAGTTATTTTGGAAATTATAATTTGGTGATAAATGGAATTTAAATTAAACATGAAAATATGATAAATTTATGATATTTTGAATCAAATGAATTTAAAATGATTTTATAATATATCAATGATTTTTGAATAAAGTTAAAATGTGAAATGAATGAATATTTAGGTTGAAATTTGGAAATATAACTAAAATTGGAAATTTGTGAATTTGGCTTTAAGGTGAATTTTAAGTTAAGTAAATAAAAATGAAATTAAGTTATATTTGAAAATTTTAAACTTAAATGTTAAGTTAAATTTAATATAATGAATTTAAAATTTAATGTTGGAATTTAATAAGTGAATTATTATTAAATTTTGATTTTTGAATGGAGATTTAACTTTATAAAATCATGAATATAAGGGTATTTGAATGACTGTTTTAAAAGTGAAATTATATGATTTTATAAGCTAAAAATGATTTAAATAAAAATATAATTGTTTGTGAAATTATATTGAATACTTGAAGTTAATTAACTGCATTTCTGAAATGCTATTAATTCTAATGTAAATGATAATACAGCATTTGTAAATGCTATAGTTGATAATAATGAACCAAATGGCTAAGTTTAATTAAAGGTTATTATAGAATTTTTGTAAATGCTATAATTATTGAATTTAACTAAGTTTTATTTGAAACTAATGTAACCCTATTACAACCTTTTTAAATGCTATCTTTTATTAAATTGAACTGTTTTGAATGTAACTTTCCGTAGCAATTTCTAAATGCCGCGAAAGTTGAATTTTCATCTGTTTTAATAAATTAAGTGGATAAATGAATTTTGAAAGACTAAAATTTTGTAAATTTAAAAATTTAATTATTAAATATAATAACTTCATTTTTATGATTTAAAATGAAGAAATTTGTTTTGAAATATTAACTATTTTGAAATGTGTTTTGTAATGGTATTTAAATTAAATAAAAATGAATGTGGTTTGGAAGATATTATATTTTTGATATTTTGAAATGGATTTTGAATGATATTGAATTTTGAAATGACATTTGAGTTTGAAGTGTAAAATACCATTTTGAAATTTTAACCACGGGATGGAAAATTTATAGTTTAACTGATTCTTAAAGGATGGGCGATCCCTAACATCCTTTAAGTTATTGTGCATTTCTACTATAGTTCACTTGAGTTAGTTTACATTATATAAGTATATATTGTCCGGACTCGAGTGTCTTGTGTTTTACTTTACGCTCGGGTCAGCCTGAGTATTTACAGCTTAGCTTTGGATTTCTTTCTGGAGCTAGGAATTGCTGGAGATTCTGCTTGTCTAGTTATCTATCCCTTCAGTTTCAGTTGTTCTACTTCAGCTTTGGTATTGATAAACTGCTATGTAATTGAGATTTCTATTGTATGTTTTTCAGACTGATATTATGTATTATGTTTTGAGAGTTTGTTATAGTTGCTTCATGAACTACTATGGTATTTTAATTTCCTCTGCGAGTTATTCTGATATTTCTGTGTCTGTGATTGTATTTCATTTGCTCCAAATTTATTTACAACGCGGTATTTTGAGCAATTCAAGTCCGACATGTGCGGATGCGAATGGCTGAAAATATCGGGTTGTTACAGTTGGTATCAGAGCTTTGGTTTTTAGGCAAACCTTAGCCTGCGGAGCAAAAACTCATTAGAGATAGGGTAGAAATACCCTAGAATGAGTGAAATCAATCTCAGAATCCTTTCTTTGTGAGAGAACGTATTTTCGAAGTATAAAATGATTTTTAAAAGATTTTTCAAAGATTATTTTGGTATAAAAATGTTCTTATTTCGAAATCAAGATTTTCTAAACTTCATCTCTTCGTTATCCACCTTGTTAGAAATCTTTTGGTTAAGATTCTTATCGACTAGGATTCCTTGAACTTTGGAACACTCCCACTTGTTCTGGAATCCAGTCTTGTTTTCCCCATTTTTTCCTTTTAATTTTGGAGCATTCGTAACTCTACTTTGGAATGACCTCTCTAAAGAGCGATGATTCCGTAAATCTTTGAATGATTTGTAAAGGGGTGAAACTCCTTTACAATTGGCATCGATTCACTGAAGATTTTTTGTATCCTCGGATGTCGATGCTATCTATCTCCTGCTCTACCCGGATTCTATCTCTGGCGATTAAAGGTTGATTTGCCTTAGATTTTCGTATTGATTATATTCCTAAAGTCTCGGTTGACCGGTTAAGGCCGCCCGCGATTTATATAGGCTTATCTATCCTCTATTTGGTAATTAAATTATCTCATCTTCGTTGGAGTTTATCTTCGAACTAGAATTCTATTTGATTAGAGTTCCTCTAATTTTGAATCTTTGTTTGTTTGAAATCCTTCCCTGAATCATCCTTTGGAAATTTGTATTTGGTTGTATTTTGAAATTGTGCATACATCGAAATTATTAAGGATGGCCATATTTTTTATATATAAAAGTGAAATGTTTTTGATAAGGATTATATACCTTTCAAAAATGAAAATTTGAAATTTCGAAAGAATTTGAAATTTTGAAAATTTTATAAGAACTTGATTTATACAAAAATGATTTATAACTGAAGGGTTTTGAATTTGAATTTCGAGGAATCGAATTCCGGTATTTTGAAATCGGTTTTAAGATTTTGGAAAATATATATAGTAATATGATTTAAAGATATATATATATATATATTTCAAATAAGAAATGTTTCAAATGTATTCGAATGTATTTCAATGATTTCGAAGGAATTTCAAAGAAGTTTTTCAAAGTTAATTGAAGTCCAGAACTCACTTATGTCACTGGAAAATAATTTCGGTGATGAATGCATGCATCATCGACATTGATTTTCGAGTTTCTGAGTGAGAGAGAGGCCACTCTAGTAGCTTTGCTCTGCGAGTGATTTTGTGAAACCAATTTTGATTTTAGATTTGGAAGTATGGTTTGATATTCGAAAGATTGATCCGTATATATATATATTTGAAAAGATTTAAAGTAAGCCGGTGTTCAGTTCTCGAGTTTCAGATTTTGAAACCTAACTTTTGAAATTGATTTACTGATTTAGTGTTGATTTTCAACTCTTGGATTGAAAATATGACTTCTTCGACTATTTTAAGATTCGAGCACTTCCAAATCAAGGTTAATTTTTCAAAGATAAATTTTTTGAAAGGTATAAGGTATTTGATAAAGAATATAAGTTTAGTTTGTATGTTTCAAGTATGAAATAATATGGTTTTCTATAAGTTGAAACTGTTTTGTTAAGTAAATAAATAAGACTATTTTGAATTATACTAATATGAAATTTAGTTTTGAAATGTTTTGGATAAAAATTAGTCTTCAAATGTTTGAGAAAATTTTGGTTTTAAATGTTTTAACTTAGTAACATCTTTATAAAACTATTTATTTAACAAGTTGGAATAGATACATAAGTTGTACGTACGTTGTTTTATTCGCATAATTAATTTGATCCAAGTTTGAGTACACAAGTTCGAGGTGAATTACACCATTTCGTGTTAGGATTTTTCATTTGATTCTTGATGGCGAACATTTGATATGGATTTTGGGCTTGATTCTAGAATTCTCTATCATAGTATATGGCTATGCAAGGAGACTGATGGCTTCTAGTCAAGAAACCATATCGAAGTCCGCATTAGGGAAGTCGAATGGACAATACTAGTTCGAAAGCGAACTAGTGTGATCAAGCGAGCGATCCAATGTAATGTTGCGAAATAATGACATATGTAAGTAATAATGAAGTAAAATTTGAGATATATGAAATTATGAAATTTAGTTTTGAAATATGGTATATTTAAGCCTTGAAACATATTTAAGATTTAATAGTTTATTTTGTAAATCAAATCTATATTTGAAATTGATAATATTTGAAATGGTTTTGTTGGAAAACTAAATTGAAACTGATGGTTTGAATTGAATTAAAATTGGAAATTTTAGATTTTGGTTTAAGTGAAAAAAAAATTGAAATGTAAAGAATTAAGGGCATGTTTTATGATTTCAAATGCATGATTTCTAAATGTTATGATTTTCAAAGTGTAATGATTTCAAGTATTTTAGTTTCGAAAGATTCATAACTTTGAATGTATTATGACTTTTGAAGTGAATACATGTTTGAAATAGAAATGGATTTATTTGACCTAAATTTTGTTGATTTGGAAATTTGGATTATTTTCTAAACCTATTGTTTTAAGAAATTTTGAAACTGAATATGTATAACTTGAAAGAAATGATTTGGTGACATCATATATGATTTTAAAATTTATTTGATATCGAAATGGTTTGAAATTTAGAACCTTGTTTTATTAAATACTTGATTTGGGAGCTATCGAACTTATATAAAAATGATTTGTATAAGTAAACTGTTGAATTGGAACTGTTGATTTGAAAGGGTACCCAAATTTTGAAAAGTGAAATCTTGTATAATCGAAATCTATATAAGTGTGATTTGATATACTAGTATTTTGAAAAGTGTTTGATTTGAAATGAAATCTTATATAAAATGGACTTTATATAAGTATGATATTTGAAAGTGATTTTGAAAGGTACCATATGATACATATTTTCGAAGTAAAGATATGGAAAGTGCCTTCTGCTTGATATCCGCTTTGTGGCCACACTGTGGATTCATTCTATCGATATTATTCTCTCTCTTTGATTTGGGTTTTCCGGATATGATACTCGAGTGTCCATCGAATTCCATGACGATCTCCATGGTCTTATGATCGCGACTGCATAGCGCAACTGCCTGGCTGAGCTGGCCTGGGGGTACGGATTGTTTCCTGGGGGATCCAGGCGTAACCATTGTGTATCCTGCATTCTACTCGTCATCATGGCGTAACTCGCAGGGCTGAGAAAGCTTACGGATACAGATTGTTTCCTGGGGGATCCAGGCGTAACCATTGTGTATCTGCGATCCATGGTTAGACAACTGTTTCGGTTTGGTTGATTTGTTTGGATTGTACTTTCCATATCTGTTTTTTTAAAAAGAGTTTTCTAGTATTTTCATTGGGTGTTGAAACAAGTCTACTAAGTACCTGGAGAAGTTTAGCTTTGCGCCTGATCAACGCACTGCCAGAATCTACAGGAACGAGGATAAACTTGTTAAGACATCGAGTTATAAAAGTATTTTGATAAAGTATTATATAAAGAATATTTTGATCAGTTATTTTCCCTTCTAAAAATTTAAAATGTTTTAAATATTGTTTACTTTGAACCATCAGATTTGAATCAAATGACTATTCATCATATTATAAAATGTTAAAAATATTATGAAATTTTAATTGAAATATATAATGGTTTAAATAATGGTTCATCCTTGTCTTTCAACCTGCTTCCCCTCCTAGCTACTTTCTCCCTACCTTCTTTCGAATGTCTTCCAACCTATTTCTCTTTCTAGTTGTTTCTCCACTTCCTTCCTTTTCAAGGACGAAAAGATTTGAGTGGGGGAGAGTGTAACAACCCTAAATTTTTATGTATACTTTAATTTTGAATTTATTTCATTTTTAAATTTTTTAACTGGTTCCATTTCAAACTTTTCATTTTTAAATATAAACTTTGATTATTGTGTGATTTATAATTCCAAAATGATATAAATTGAATATTTTCCTTAAATGTTGATTTCGGTAAATTTGGGTCAAACTTTGATTTTTAAATTTCAAATTTAAATATTTAGATTCTTAAATTTTATCTTTTATTATGAAAATAGACTTAATAACTTGGATACTGCTTTTCGTTTCGTTGAAAACGGAATTAAATTGTGAAAGTTTTGTATATTTCAAAATTGAATGCAATTTGTTTTATTTAGCAATTTTGTTTATTTTAAATTATATAAATTATACTTTCTTTGTCATACTTTATTTTAATATGTGTTAATATGTTATTTTATATATATTTTGTCTTTTAATATTTTTTTAAAGTGATAACAAAATTTTTCCAAAATTTACTATATTTATTTCCTATTTTTAAAAGGCTATTTTCTATTTTTCTGCTATTTTCTTCATTTAAATTATATTTAATTAAAATTTATATATTTATTTTGTGAATGAATTTTTAATATATGTTCTTATCTCTATTTATAAATATTTTTCATGTACATAAAAAAAATTTCCAAAGTCATTGCATTTATTTTCAAATTTTCTAAACTAGTTTTCATTTTTCTGTGCTATTTTCCTAATTTAATCATATATAATTAATATTTATTTATTTATATTTTATTTATTTGTGATATTTTCTTATTTTAACTGAATTTATATAAATATTTCGGTTATTTAAATTTGCAAAAGAAAAAAAAGTAATATGAAGAGTTTTAAACCTTTCACTTGCCTTTGTCTTTTCACCTTCTTTACCTTTTCAATTCCAAATAACTCATGCATTAATTTTTGCTGCCCATATCTCCTTTGTTCAGACGACTTCCTCATCATTTTTCATGAAAATTTTTGTTTCTCAACTCAAAAAAATTCGGCCTCCATCTCTTGAGCAAAAACTTTGGTAAATAATTCTTTGTTTTTCACTTTTCTTCTTTGCTTTCTTATTCTACTTGCACTTGCTTCAACCTTATGTTGTTAGGCCTTGCTCCACCATCACCACCACCTTTATCACCACCTTGTCCAGCTGCAAACCACCTCCATCTCCTCTGACCTACCAGGCCATGGCCATCGTTGATGCAAGATCCACACGAAAATGCAAGCAATACTTCCTATATATGCATAACCGAGCTCCTATGGCCTTCACCACTTCACCACACCCCTTGGCCACCTCTTGCATCACTTCTACCAGCACCTACCTGACCCAAAGCCACTGTCACACCATCCCCTAGCCTCCAGTAGGTCTGATCGTGCCACATAAGGCCATACTTGTGACTTGTTGTTATATAAAAATGCACCTTTGCCTTGTGTTTGTACATTTATGCCATTAATCACTCAAACAACTTCCATACCTTCACTACCCATGTTAGGCCGAGCATATATGACCCATACCTGACCAAATACATCCCATGGTAGTGACTTATCACCCTATAAGCTGAGCATAGTGATGGTGGAAGCAAGTGCAAGTGTTTGATTAATTGTTGTTCCTTAATTCTCCTTGTTTAATGTCATATTTTGGTTTGAAATTCATGTTATATGCATTGTTTTGTTTCATATGCACAAGACAAATAGCTTTGGCTTTTCCTCACTTGAATCAGAGTCGTCCTTTCGTGCCTTTTGGATCTCTGTTGTGTGTCTGTATTTGCTATCTCCAGCTTGTAGTGGTGAGTAAATCTCACCAGACTAATATGTACCTATATAGTGATAAACTTACACCACCTGAATCTGTAAATGCATATCATCCTGTTATAACTGCTAGATTATATTCATATTATGTTCACACCTATATTTACACCGGTTATACCATATGTTACTGTTATTTCTTGCTATTCTGTTATTTTCATCACTTTATCACACTGCAAGTTCCCTGTAGACTAGAATCACTATGGGTTGAAATGATACATACCCGAACTGACTTTAGAATAGGAGAAAATCGTTATGGGCTGAAATGATAGGCCTGAATGATTTTCAATTATTTTCTTTTACTTGGGATTGCGGGTTTGAAATGATCAAACCCGGATTTTCTTTGTAAATTACAGGTTGAAATGATATATTACCCGTATCACTTTACCTAGGCTAGAAAATGAAATACAGACTCGTTGTTAAAGTATGTTTTCTAAAAATTTAAAAATATTTTAGAAATGTAAATATTATAATATTTTGATTAGATTTGATAAAAAATAATTTTTGTAAAGAATTATTGATTTTCTGAAAATTTATAAGTGAAATAAATAAAGGGTAAAGTTAGAAATCTGAAATGTAAGTTATTTTGGAAATTATAATTTGGTGATAAATGGAATTTAAATTAAATATGAAAATATGATAAATTTATGATATTTTGAATCAAATGAATTTAAAATGATTTTATAATATATCAATGATTTTTGAATAAAGTTAAAATGTGAAATGAATGAATATTTAGGTTGAAATTTGGAAATATAACTAAAATTGGAAATTTGTGAATTTGGCTTAAAGGTGAATTTTAAGTTAAGTAAATAAAAATGAAATTAAGTTATATTTGAAAATTTTAAACTTAAATGTTAAGTTAAATTTAATATAATGAATTTAAAATTTAATGTTAGAATTTAATAAGTGAATTATTATTAAATTTTGATTTTTGAATGGAGATTTAACTTTATAAAATCATGAATATAAGGGTATTTGAATGACTGTTTTAAAAGTGAAATTATACGATTTTATAAGCTAAAAATGATTTAAATAAAAATATAATTGTTTGTGAAATTATATTGAATACTTGAAGTTAATTAACTGCATTTCTGAAATGCTATTAATTCTAATGTAAATGATAATACATCATTTGTAAATGTTGTAGTTGATAATAATGAACCAAATGGCTAAGTTTAATTAAAGGTTATTATAGTATTTTTTTAAATGCTATAATTATTGAATTTAACTAAGTTTTATTTGAAACTAATGTAACCCTATTACAACCTTTTTATTATTAAATTGAACTATTTTGAATGTAACTTTCCGTAGCAATTTCTAAATGCTGCGAAAGTTGAATTTTCATTTGTTTTAATAAATTAAGTGGATAAATGAATTTTGAAAGACTAAATTTTGTAAATTTAATTATTAAATATAATAACTTCATTTTTATGATTTAAAATGAAGTAATTTGTTTTGAAATATAAAATATTTTGAAATGTGTTTTGTAATGGTATTTAAATTAAATAAAAATGAATGTGGTTTGGAAGATATTATATTTTTGATATATTGAAATGGATTTTGAATGATATTGAATTTTGAAATGACATTTGAGTTTGAAGTATAAAATACCATTTTGAAATTTTAACCACGGGATGGAAAATTTATAGTTTAACTGATTCTTAAAGGATGGGCGATCCCAAACATCCTTTAAGTTATTGTGCATTTCTACTACAGTTCACTTGAGTTAGTTTACATTATATAAGTATATATTGTCCTGACTCGAGTGTTTTGTGTTTTACTTTACGCTCGGGTCAGCCTGAGTATTTACAGCTTAGCTTTGGATTTCTTTCTGGAGTTAGGAATTGCTGGAGATTCTGCTTGTCTAGTTATCTTTCCCTTCAGTTTCAGTTGTTCTACTTCAGCTTTAGTATTGATAAACTGCTATGTAATTGAGATTTCTATTGTATATGTTTTTCAGACTGATATTATGTATTATGTTTTGAGAGTTTGTTATAGTAGCTTCATGAACTACTATGGTATTTTAATTTCCGCTACGAGTTATTCTGATATTTCTGTGTCTGTGATTGTATTTCATTTGCTCCAAATTTATTTACAACGCGGTATTTTGAGCAATTCAAGTCCGACATATGCGAATGCGAATGGCTGAAAATATCGGGTTGTTACACCGGCTTAAGAGAGTGACCGACTTAAGGTATTGACCGAGCTAAGAGCTAACGGTTTAGAGAAGTGTGGCCGAGTTAAGGGAGTGGACCGACCTAGGGAGGTTACCGACTTAAGGAGTTAGCGACTTAGGAGTTAACAAGTTGGGCTGACCTATAGAATCGACCGACCTAGGGAAGTTAACGGTCTAAGGGAACTAGCGGTTTAGTAGTGTTAGGTCCTATGTTTGGTTAGGTCGGTTGGTTATAGTTAGGCCGTGTGCTTTTTAGACCGTGTGCATAGTTAGGTCGTGACCGACCTATGCTAGGTCGTGTGGGTACTTGAGTCGTTAAGTCGCGCTATGTGATAGGTCGGCCACGAAGTTAGGTCGTATATGTATATAAGTCGCTAGGTCGGAGACAATGTTAGGTTGTTAGGTCGTAACTCGCGTATGAGTTGGGTTGCGCATCTCAGATTGGTCGCGAGTATGTTGAGTCATGTCTGGGTTGAGTCGCGCATAGGTTAAGTCGTTTGGTCCTGTGTAGTTAGGTCGCGGCATTTGCTAAGTCGTACGCCGTTAAGTCGTTTAGTCGGCTAGGCTTGATAGGTCGTAGGACGGGGAATCTCTTAAGTCGTGGACGACTCATGGGGGACGGCGACTTAAGGATCAGCCTATAAATACACGTCCATATCTCACTATTTTGGCACCGGATTTTGAAGCAACGAAGTGCTGCCATTTTGAGAGCTTGACTACAGCACTTCTTCACTTCTTTTCTCCACTCTGATCTAGTGCTTACATCCATTCAAGATCGAAGATCCAAGAGCCAAAGTAGAAGATCTCCATCCATTGAAGAGAGATTTCATCATTTGAAGGGAAACTTTGTCGGATCAAGCTAGATCCTTTGCAGTCCAGATCTGGAGTTTGTTGTTTTTGAGGTGTTTAAGTGATTCGGTGAGTGGTAGTTATCTCTCACACGGACCCAAAGGAGTATATTGGATCGGTGGCTTGTTTGTGTGTTAAAGATAGTAATTTCATGCATTTTCCTTAAGTCTGCATGTAGATCTATCGTTAATAAAGTTTTGATATCCATTTTATTATATGTTAACCTATGCTAGTTCATTTAACAAGATATTACTTAGAATTTATGTTTGTTAGATTTGGACCCTTTATTTACGAAAGTTTGCCATTATTGTTATAATTGTTTACTTAGATCTTGTTTGAATGGTTGATTGTTTGGATTAATGATTGATTTGATTGATTGATAGAAGTTAGTTGATTTATGGATTTGAGATGGAAAAGTTGGTCGAAGATGATTCAAAAGCTAAGTGGAAAGTCTCTTGAGTAAGGAAAGCTGGTTGTGGCATATGAAGCGGATGAGAAAGCTCATATGGATAGATTTGATGATGATGTTGAGATGGGACTTTTCTATGATACGAAGAAGCAAAGCATGATGTGAGATAGCCTTGGTTTAATCCAGACGGGATCATCCCAAGCATGTTGATAACTCGGTGATATGGTTCGAGTTTGTGGATAATGGTGGGCTCGAGAAGTAGCTTGGGCAAGTTTGAGAATAGTCATCGAGGAGGATGACTAGAAGGCTTGGATTTCATCGTTATTGAAGGTTCTAGCAAACTCAAAGCAAGAGTACATGGGGCGCCCAAACGACTACAGGTAGGTGGTCGAGACACCCAAAAGACTACAGGTAGGTGGTCGAGTACTCTGGGCAGATTCGATAGTCCTAGGCACGGGTCACGATGACGTGCGGAGTTATGTCTAGAACCGGGGTTACCATTAGCCCTTGACGGACGTATGAAAGAATGAGCCGGTCACTCAATTAACGGTGAAATCGAGGCAATGATAACAGTGATAGCCAGAGTCATGGATGTTTGGATGTTTTGGTTGTATCGTCACTTGGGCCAAGAGCGATGTTTTCGGGGTGTTTATCTGATCTTGGTTTAGGCCTTGGGGGTTTGTACTTGGAAAACACCGACCTTGACTCGAGTGATGATTGCTTTACTTTAATTGTCTACTTTGCTATGTTTATTCCTACTTAGTGGGTATGGGGCTATCACTGTAGAAAGAGGTGGAGTGGGATGGTTGAGTTCCTATTCCTTTTACCCTTTATGCTCTTTTGGTATGTTTGATAGTTGATTTACTGTTCACTAAGACTTTTGTCTGACTCAAGGTTTTATGTTTAACTCTTATTACCTTAGGCTGTTCATCCATGTTGGGGAGGGCAGACTAGGTAGCAGGTGATAGGTGCTGTTCTTAGTAACCAACGCTGTTGATGACGAAGACGGGATGGAAGCTTTTGCATATTGTTTTCTTACTATATGTACTGGATGTTCCGCTGTTCGTTTGATTCTCTGAGTGTTATGTAGTGAGGCTTGCTGTATTGACTTTTCAGATTGTTGTACCAAACTATTATGAGCTTATATGATGAATTCTGTCCTATGGAGCTTCACTATGTATACTTTTCTATTGTATTTTATCCATGTGCTGTGAGTAATACGATAGACTATTCTGTGTTTACCTTTACCCTGACGATCATCCATGGCTGCCTGGCACACTTTACAGCGCACTATTTCCTTGTTTGGTGCAGGAGTCATGGGCGGTCGTCACATTTGGTATCAGAGCCTTGGTTAATCGATTTTAGCCAACGCTCGCTGACGTAACTACGTATGAGAGACGTAATTGTAATTTTGATGGATGATTACTACATATAATATAGTAGCTTAGAAGGATTTGAACTTCTTATGCAGTTGTTTCTCAGGGTATATTAATCATTTTCTTATAGATATTAGGAATGAGTCGAAGAGGGAGACCAGCTGCTAGGGAAGGTCGTGCTGTTGAAGGGGCTATTGATTATGCTGCTATGTTCGAAGCTATGATGACTTCGATCATGAGAAGGATGCCAGCTCCAGGACCATCAGTAGATGTTGGAGTTCAAGTTCAAGCCCCCAGACCAGTGGTTTTTGCTAAGTTGTGTAAAGACTATACTGCTCTTGGAGGAAAGGTTTTCTTGGGGACAGAATCAACCATTGAAGTTCAGAGGTGGATTGATGCTTGTAGAAGGATCTTTGGTGATTTGGGAATTGAGGATGCAACTAAGAGGAAGCTTGCATCAAGACAGCTTCAAGGAAGAGCTTCTGATTAGTGGAACTCTATCACCATTGATACTCCAGAGGAAGAGATTACTTGGGAGCAATTCCAAGTCAGATTTGAAGCTAAGTTCATTTTTACAGCTCAGAAGTCTGTTTTGTTCAAGAAGTTTGTAGAGCTCAAGCAAGGTGGGAGACCAGTTCTTGAGTATGTTTCTGAGTTTGAAGCCTTGTCCAAGTATGCTCGGTCATATATTGAATCTCCCTATCAGAAGAGTGAGAAGTTTGTGACAGGCTTGGACAGTTATCTTGGGAGGCAGTTGGTGGATCATTTGGATGATCCATTTGAGAAGCTTGTGGAGAAAACTCTCAAGCATGAGAATCTGTTTCCTAAGGAAGGATCTGTTGTTGCTGTGACCAAGGAAGGGTCTAAACCACAGCAAGGTGGAAACAAGAAAAGGAAGCAGCAGCAAAAGAAGGGTAAGGATGACCACAAGAAGCTGAAGGGTGAAGTGACCTGCTATAATTGTCAGCAGAAGGGTCATCTCTCTAAAGATTGCAAAATTCTAAGGTCCCAGGGAAGTGCTACAACTGTGATAAGCCGGGGCATATCAAGAAGAATTGTCTAGAACTGCGAAAGGACAGGCAGATTGTGCAAGCTTATGCTTTGGGGGCTGTGCCATCATCTTTGAAGGCTCCTACTGCTGAAGAGAAAGGAAAGAGTGTGGTGGTTCAAGGTACTCTTTCCATTTGTGGTGTTCCAGTTAGAGTGTTGTTTGATACTGGGGCGTCGCATTCGTTTGCTTGTAATGATCTTGTAGGCCGGTTGGGTTTGGAACTGGATATTATTGATAGACCATTGGTTGTGACTAATCCAGTTGGGGGTTCGTCCTGTTTGTGTATGGTATGCCGTGGTCTGGTTGTATCGAGTCATGATTGCTCTTTTGTTTGTGATTGTTTTGTTCTAAACTTTGCGGGGTTCGGAATTATTTTGGGTATGGACTGGCTTAGGAAGTATGCGGCAAGGGTTGATTGTAAGAGGCTGGAGGTGACAGTCGAGAATGTGGAGGGGCAAAAGGTTGTGATACGATGTAAGCATGAGGAAGGCGTCTTCATGAGCTTCATGTATTCGCTGGTTGTTCCACGGGATGGACTGTGATCTGTGCCTATTGTGAATGGATTTGAGGATGTCTTTGACGAGGTCAAAGGGTTACCGTCGCATAGAGAGATCGAGTTTCGTATCGATCTAGTTGAGGGAGCCAAACCCATTGTGATGCCTCTTAGACGGATGGCGCCTAGGGAACAGCAAGAGTTGAAGGTGCAAGTTGATGACCTTTTTCGGAAAGGATTCATTCGGCGTAGTGTGTCCGAACGGGGTGCACCAGTTATGTTTGCAACCAAAGCGGATGGATCGTTGAGGTTGTGTGTGGATTATCGTGAGCTGAATAAAGTGACAAAGAAGAACAAGTATCCATTGCCGAGAATAGATGACTTGTTTGATCAGCTTCACGAAGCTAAGGTGTTTTCTTAGATGGATTTGGCAACGGGATTTCACCAGTTGAGAGTAGCAAAGGATAGTGTGCCGAAGACTGCTTTCAGGATACCATCCGGTTTCTATGAGTGGCTGGTAATGCCGTTTGGATTGACCAATGCACCAACATATTTTGTGGATCTTATGAATAGAGTGTTCAGAGATCAGTTGAACAAGTTCGTACTTGTGTTCGTGGATGATATTCTGATTTATTCCAGAATTGAAGAAGAGCACAAGACGCACTTGCGTATTGTTTTGGAAACTCTGCGAAAACATCAGCTGAAGGCTAAGTTTTCGAAGTGTCACTTCTGGAAGAATGAAGTGAGGTTCTTAGGCCATGTTATCTCTGGAAGTGGAATAGCGGTTGATCCCGCTAAGGTGGCAGCAATCCAGGATTGGGTTAGACCTAAGAATGCATCTGATGTGAGAAGATTTCTTGGATTAGCAGGATATTATCGTCGGTTCATCAAAGACTTTTCCAAGGTAGTTGCACCATTAACAGGATTGACGAAAAAGAACCAAGTGTTCAGATGGGATGCTAAGTGTGAGCAAGCTTTTGGAATCCTGAAAGATCGATTGACAAGCGCTCCTGTTTTGGCTATTCCAAGTGGGAATGAGGAGATGGTGGTTTACACCGATGCATGTGGTACTGGACTTGGAGCAGTGCTGATGCAAAAGGATAAAGTTGTTGTGTATGCAAGTCGACAACTGAAGCCGCATGAAAGGAATTATCCGACTCATGATCTGGAGTTAGCGGCAATTGTATTTGCTTTGAAGATGTGGAGACATTATCTATTGGGAGTTCGATTCGAGTTGTTTACAGATCATAAGTCGTTGAAGTATCTCTTCTCCCAAAAAGATTTGAATCTCCGACAGCAACGATGGATAGAGTTTTTAGCATCGTATGATTTTGGTATAGCCTATACTCCGGGAAAGGGTAACGCAGTGGCTGATGCGTTAAGTCAAAGACATGCAGGGTTAGGAGTCATGTTTTCAGAATGGAAGAATCTTGAGTACCTGGCTGGATTTGACTTTAGGTCCAGATGTGAATTGGAACCTGAGATGTTGGCAAACTTATCAATAAGACCTACTCTAGTGGAAAGAATTGGCGAGAGCCAAAAGCGAGATGATAAGCTTGTCAAGATTATTCGAGATTTGGAATCTGGATCAGACCCAGAGAAGGATAAAGGATTCAAAGTTGATCGAGAGGGTTGGCTTCGGAAGCAAGGACGACTAGTAGTTCCCGATATAGATGAATTGAGGAATGAAGTTCTAAAGGAGAGTCATCACTCGAGGTTGACAATTCATCCAGGTGGAAATAAGATGTACCGGGATATGAAAAGAACCTATTATTGGGAAGGTATGAAAAGGGATGTTGGAAATTTTATTTCCAAGTGCATGAACTGCCAGTTGGTAAAAGCCGAACAGAAGAAGCCAAGTGGATTGCTTCAGCCGTTAGAAATTCCTACATGGAAGTGGGAGCAAATATCGATGGATTTTATCGATGGTCTACCTAGAACAAGAGCAGGAAATGAAGGGGTTTGGGTCATTGTAGATCGTTTGACTAAGAGTGCAAGATTCATTCCTGTTCGATCAACTAGAACTGCATCGAAATTGGCTGAGTTGTATGTTAAGTGGATAGTTCGATTCCATGGTATTCTGAAGAGTATAGTGAGTGATCGAGACCCATTGTTCACTAGTGGATTTTGGAAGAGCTTCCAGGAAGTTTTGGGAACCGAGTTGTGTTTGAGTATAGCTTATCACCCTCAAACAGATGGTCAGACAGAGAGAGTCAACCGAGTTTTGGAAGATCTTCTCAGAGCATGTGTTCTAGACTTCGGAGGATCATGGGAAGATTATCTTCATTTGGTGGAATTTTCATATAATAACAGTTACCAGTCAAGTATCGGTAAGGCACCATATGAGGCACTGTATGGAAGACCGTGTAACTCTCCGACATGTTGTTTGGAAACTGGAGAAAAGCTGATATTTGGGCCCGAAATGATTCAACAGACTACGGATTGTATAGAGATCATTCGGCGACGAATGAAGGCAGCCCAAGACCGTCAGAAGAGTTATGCCGATAAGCGTCGTAAGGATTTGGAATTCGACGTAGGAGATATGGTTTTTGTGAAGATTTCTCCACTGAAGAATGTTATTCGATTCGGGAAGAAAGGAAAATTGACTCCGAGATTTGTTGGACCATTCCCGATTGTCGAGCGAATTGGAAAGCTCGCTTATAAGTTGGAATTACCAGATAAGATGTCGGGTGTGCACAATGTTTTTCATGTATCGTATTTACGGAAGTATGTGCACGACCCAAGTACAGTGGTTTCTGCTGATAGCTATGAAGATTTGGAAGTTGATCCAGTTGTTAGAAGACCTCGTAAGCCGCTTCATGTTGTGGAAACTGACATGAAACAACTTAGGAGAAAGGTAGTCAAGTTGCTCAAGGTACAATGGAGTGATGATGTTAACGACTGTACATGGGAGGAGGAAGAGAGGACGAAGGAAGCTCATCCTGAACTCTTCGAGGTATGTCCCTAAGGTGTCGTGACATCTCATGAATTTGTAACTTGTTCTAGTCTTAGAATTCTGTATGCTAGGTTGGTAATTGGATGCATCGTTTGTTGATTGCTATGGATGGTAGGCATGCAGAATAGTTTTGGTTGCTTTTGTTTGTTTGGAATTTCGGGGGCGAAATTCCTAAGGGGGAGAGAATGTAACGACCCGTATTTTTACGGATCGACGGATCGTAAAATAGTCGCCATTAGGTCGTTTGCATTGTTTGAGTCAACCTGAGTTAGCTCTTGTGGGAGCTTAGGTCGTGCTGTGATTTGGGTCGGTGGAGCGAGTTAGTAGTAGTTGGCCGGCTTAAGAGAGTGACCGACTTAAGGTATTGACCGAGCTAAGAGCAAACGGTTTAGAGAAGTGTGGCCGAGTTAAGGGAGTGGACCGACCTAGGGAGGTTACCGACTTAAGGAGTTAGCGACTTAGGAGTTAACAAGTTGGGCTGACCTATAGAATCAACCGACCTAGGGAAGTTAACGGTCTAAGGGAACTAGCGGTTTAGTAGTGTTAGGTCCTATGTTTGGTTAGGTCGGCTGGTTATAGTTAGGCCGTGTGCTTTTTAGAATGTGTGCGTAGTTAGGTCGTGACCGACCTATGCTAGGTCGTGTGGGTACTTGAGTCGTTAAGTCGCGCTATGTGATAGGTCGGCCACGAAGTTAGGTCGTATATGTATATAAGTCGCTAGGTCGGAGACAGTGTTAGGTTGTTAGGTCGTAACTCGCGTATGAGTTGGGTCGCGCATCTCAGATTGGTCGCGAGTATGTTGAGTCGTGTCTGGGTTGAGTTGCGCATAGGTTAAGTCATTTGGTCCTGTGTAGTTAGGTCTCGGCATTTGCTAAGTCATACGCCGTTAAGTCGTTGAGTCGGTTAGGCTTGATAGGTCGTAGGCCGGGGAATCTCTTAAGTCGTGGACGACTCATGGGGGACGGCGACATAAGGATCAGCCTATAAATACACATCCATATCTCACTATTTTGGCACCGGATTTTGAAGCAACGAAGTGCTGCCATTTTGAGAGCTCGACTACAACACTTCTTCACTTCTTTTCTCCACTCTGATCTAGTGCTTACATCCATTCAAGATCGAAGATCCAAGAGCCAAAGTTGAAGATCTCCATCCATTGAAGAGAGATTTCATCATTTGAAGGGAAACTTTGTCGGATCAAGCTAGATCCTTTGCTGTCCAGATCTGGAGTTTGTTGTTTTTGAGGTGTTTAAGTGATTTGGTGAGTGGTAGTTATCTCTCACACGGACCCAAAGGAGTATATTGGATCGGTGGCTTGTTTGTGTGTTAAAGATAGTAATTTCATGCATTTTCCTTAAGTCTGCATGTAGATCTATCGTTAATAAAGTTTTGATATCCATTTTATCATATGCTAACCTATGCTAGTTCATTCAACAAGATATTACTTAGAATTCATGTTTGTGAGATTTGGACCCTTTATTTACGAAAGTTTGCCATTATTGTTATAATTATTTACTTTGAATGGTTGATTGTTTGGATTAATGATTGATTTGATTGATTGATAAAAGTTAGTCGATTTATGGATTTGAGATGGACAAGTTGGTCGAAGATGATTCAAAAGCTAAGTGGAAAGGCTCTTGAGTAAGGAAAGATGATTGTGGCATATGAAGCGGATGAGAAAGCTCATATGGATAGATTTGATGATGATGTTGAGATGGGACTTTGCTATGATACGAAGAAGCAAAGTACGACGTGAGATAGCCTTGATTTAATCCAGACGGGATCATCCCAAGCATGTTGATAACTCGGTGATATGGTTCGAGTTTGTGGATAATGGTGGGCTCGAGAAGTAGCTTGGGCAAGTTTGAGAATAGTCATCGAGGAGCATGACTAGAAGGCATGGATTTCATCGTTATTGAAGGTTCTAGCAAACTCAAAGCAAGAGTACATGGGGCGCCCAAACGACTACAGGTAGGTGGTCGGGACACCCAAAAGACTATAGGTAGGTGGTCGAGTACTCTGGGCAGATTCGATAGTCCTAGGCACGGGTCACGATGACGTGCGGAGTTATGTCTAGATCCGGGGTTACCATTAGCCCTTGACGGACGGATGAAAGAATGAGTCGGTCATTCAATTAACGGTGAAATCGAGGCAATGATAACAGTGATAGCCAGAGTCATGGATGTTTGGATGTTTTGGTTGTATCGTCACTTGGGCCAAGAGCGATGTTTTCGGGGTGTTTATCTGATCTTGGTTTAGGCCTTGGGGGTTTGTACTCGGAAAACACCGACCTTGACTCGAGTGATGATTGCTTTACTTTAATTGTCTTCTTTGCTATGTTTATTCCTACTTAGTGGGTCTGGGGGCTATCACTGTAGAAAGAGGTGGAGTGGGATGGTTGAGTTCCTATTCCTTTTACCCTTTATGCTCTTTTGGTATGTTTGATAGTTGATTTACTGTTCACTAAGACTTTTGTCTGACTCAAGGTTTTATGTTTAACTCTTATTACCTTGGGCTGTTCATCCATGTTGGGGAGGGCAGACTAGGTAGCAGGTGACAGGTGCTGTTCTTAGTAACCAACACTGTTGATGACGAAGACGGGCTGGAAGCTTTTGCATATTGTTTTCTTACTATATGTACTGGATGTTCCGCTGTTCGTTTGATTCTCTGAGTGTTATGTAATGAGGCTTGCTGTATTGACTTTTCAGATTGTTGTACCAAACTATTATGAGCTTATATGATGAATTCTGTCCTATGGAGCTTCACTATGTATACTTTTCTATTGTATTTTATCCATGCGCTGTGAGTAATACGATAGACTATTCTGTGTTTACCTTTACCCTGACGATCATCCATGGCTGCCTGGCACACTTTACAGCGCACTATTTCCTTGTTTAGTGCAGGAGTCATGGGCTGTCGTCACAATTACTACCCTATTAATAAAGAGTCAGACCTACAAAGCTAAGGTTTATCGCTAAACCAAAGCTCTGATACCACGTTGTAACATCCTGCCTTTTTGTACGTATTAAATCGACTATAAACCACACATGTCAGACTCAAACCATACAAAAAAGCAGATTGTTATTGGGGTAAATAAGAAAAAGAAGGAAAAGAAAAAAACAAAACAGAATCTTGCAGCGGAACGACAAAATATAATAATCAAATAAATAGTTCATGAAGCTGTTTTACAAAACATTTGATTTTACTTATACAATACATATAAGAGTTACACATACTAGAGAATAATAAATAATGCAGCGGAATAGTATGAATGTAGTGGAATAATATAATAGATAATAGTAACATAATCTTCATCTTTGTCCTCCAGAAATAAAGTCTTCAAATCCTGAAATGCTCAGGCTGGCCCGAGCGAATTGAAAAGACAAAACACTCAAGTCAGAACTAAAAGATCTTATGTAAGTTAAATCAACTGTAAAATATGAGTGGAACGACGTCATAGATGTTTACGGAATTCGACATCTCCTATCAAGTGTCAAACGTGAGTGCAGTAACTTAAGAGATGTTCGGGATTTCCATCTCCTAAGGATCCATCAAACTATTTACTATGTAGTAAGACTTTGCTATTATAATAATGTCTATAGTAAAATAAATTTACTTTTAAATAGCATAAAGGAGTTACCCAATCCCCCCTTAACACAACAAGTGTAACATCCCACCTTTTTGTATGCTTCAAATCGATGATAAAATACACGGGTCAGACTTAAACCATACAGAAGGGCGGATTGTTATGAGGTAAATAAGAAAAAGCAGAGAAAGAAAGAAAGAAAAAACAAAACAGAATCTTGCAGCGGAATGATAAAATATATTAATCAAATAAATAGTTCATGAAGCTGTTTACAAAACATTTAATTGTACTTATACAAAACATATCAGAGTTGCACATACTAGAGAACAATAAATAATGATGCAGCGGAACAGTGCTATGCAGTGGGACAATATAGTAAATAATAGCAATAATACCATCTTCGTCTTCATCCCCCATAAATAAGGTCTTCAATCCCTGAAATGCTCAGACTGACCCGAGCGAATTGAAAAGACAAAACACTCGAGTCAGAACTAAAAGATTTTATGTAAGTTAAATCAATGTAAATAATATGAGTGGAACGGCATCAGAGATGTTTACGGGATTTGACATCTCCTATCTAGTATCAAACGTGAGTGCAGTAACTTAAGAGATGTTCGGGATTTACATCTCCCAAGGATCCGTTAAACTATTTATTATGTAGTAATATACGCTATTATAATAATGTCTAATAGTAAAATAAAATTACTTTAAAATAGCGTTAAGGCTTTACTCATCATAGGGCATTACTACCCAATTAATAAAGAGTCAGACCCCACAAAGCAAAGGTTTATCGCTAAACCAAAGCTCTGATACCAGATGTAACATCCCACCTTTTTGTATGCTTCAAATCGACGATGAAACACACACGTCAGACTTAAGCCATATAGAAGGGAGGATTGCTATGGGGTAAATAAGAAAAAGCATAGAAAGAAAGAAAAAAAACAAAACAGAATCTTGCAACATAATGAAAAAATATAATAATCAAATAAACAATTCATGAAGCTGTTTACAAAACATTTCATTATACTTATATAATACATATCAGAGTTACACATACCAGAGAATAATAAATAATAATGCAGTGGAACAGTGTGATGCATTGGGACAATATAGTAAATAATAGTAATAATACAATCTTCGTTTTCATCCTCCATAAATAAGGTCTTCAATCCCTGAAATGCTTAGACTGACCCAAGCGAATTGAAAAGACAAAACACTCGAGTCAGAATTAAAAGATCTTATGTAAGTTAAATCAGTGTAAATATTATGAGTGGAATGGCGTCAGAGATGTTTACGGGATTTGACATTTCCTATCCAGTGTCAAACGTGAGTGCAGTAACTTAAGAGATGTTCGGTATTTACATCTTCCGAGGATCCGTTAAACTATTTACTATGTAGTAATATATGCTATTATAATAATGTCTAATAGTAAAATAAACTTAATTTAAAATAGCGTTAAGGATTTACATTTTCCACCTTAACAAGTAATAGTGCCAATAGTCTATACAACATCGAGGTACCTCCTGATCGATAGGCTACGAGAAGATGCTCCATAGGTACGACACAAATCAAACTCGTACAAGGCTTGTTAGGGTAGGTGACCAGGCACAACTAGGTAATGCCAGGGTAGATATACCAATTACACTTCCGTATCGGTGGTAACGCGTAGCAGCTACTACCGCCCACCTCGTGTCACACCTCCAAAATCAAAAAGGGCCCAAATCAATCACAAAGTAATAGAATGGTATCGAAGGAGCGTGTCCGATAAAAGGTGCTACCTTCTTAGCCCGTAAATCGCTCTTGTTTTAGCCACCTTATGCCAACTCACGGGAGTCGGGTCCATGTATATACCTTAAAGAAAACGCCGCCGCCATCCTACTTCATTCTGGAACCTCCACCGCTTACATAGTTGTTAAAGTGGTTTTCGGAGTTGGCAGAGAGTATGACAACTTTCGATCCCGGACACTTTAACAATCAAACGTTATTGTAACACCGCGGTTATTTCAAAATAATTTTACTTCAAAACCAGAATATAATATCTATTTCAAAACTATATAAGTACGATATCATTTCCATATCAAAAACCCAAAGCAATATGATATCATTGTTATAAAACCCAAATCAATATAATATCATTTTCATTTCAATATATCTCTTTCCAAAATCATAGCACATTCAAATTTATACACTTCAAAACCAAACATTTGAAATTATAACACTTTTAAACATAATACTTGGAAATTCATAACTTCGAAACACTTCAGTTTCGATAAAACATTTTAATTTCGATATATTTCAAGGCTTTAAATATTCCAAAGTTTCAAAACTAAAATTGATAATTTCGGTTCAGCAATTAAATTTTCTATTATTTAATTTTTAAATAGTTTACATAGTAAATCCATTTTCATTTAAATAAAACTCAAGTTACAAATAACTACATATTTCCTTCAATCTATTTACTTGACATATTCATCTAATTCACCTTAAACAAAAAAAAATCAAGTTATAAGAATCATACCTTCTAAAATTTGAATTTTTTTGAATTTCACCTCAATTTATTTGAGTTTAATTCTTAAATTAATTCAATTTCAAATAAATCTCCAATTTTATCTCCCACCTTAATTTATTTAAATCATTATACACTCTATATTAAAATATAATTTAAATACTTACTCACATTATTATTTAATAAAATCAAACTCTATTATTAAACTTAATTTTATTTAACAACTTATACATAGCTCAAATTCAAGAATTTAACTATACTTAAAAAAATGTTTATATAATATCAAAATCAATATTTATTAAACCATATTTTTCTTTCCAAAACCACAAAAATCATTTTTCAAATATTTATATATTGACCGACGGTGTTTGTCTACAATTTTCTATCCTATGGTCAAGTGATACGGATATTTATCATTTCAATCCATAATTTAAAATATAATTACGGTTATATATCATTTCAAACCGCAATCCCAAATGAAATAAAAATCCATAGAAACTTGCAGTTAATAATGATAAAAAAAATACAACATCCATTCATCCAATATCAATCATCAAACATTTAACACAATCATCATCCAATTCAATCAATAACATCAACAAAGAGTAGATAATAAACAATAGGTATTTACTGGCAGTTTATATTCAATAATAAATTAAATAACTATTTAACCGGCAGTTTATATGCAATAATAAATTAAATAACAATTTAACTGGCAGTTTATATGCAATAATAAATTCAATAATGATTTAATTCAAATAACTTCAATTTAACTGAGATGATGATTACGTATGCCATACATTCATAAATATATTTCTAATCACATCATAAATCAATTTAACAAATATAAGAAATTTTAGAAGTTGTGAGTGGGTTAAAACACTCACCTTTTGAATTTAAATTGAATTTAAATCCAATTTAAACCCAAAATTTGAATAGTCTCAGAATTCATCCAAACTAGCGTCAAAATGTCCAAAATTTTGATACTATCCCAACGGATCAAGCCGTGCCCAAATCCAAACTCATATGAAAAAGTTATGCATATTAGATGTTTGAATTTTAAAAATATAATAGTTTACAAAAATAAAAAAATAAAAGGACATGTCACCTTCTTCTCGTTCGAAGCCCAAGCGTACGTGACCTTCCAACCGCTAACCCACGCACGTGAACAAAAACAAGGTGAAACCTTAGAGCCGCCTCGCGCTCAACGTCAGCCGAAGCTGCCTCCAACCCGTCGCGGCCCATGCTCCTACGCCATCATCGCGCACGCGATGGGCAGCAGCCGCCGCCAAAACGCGGACCTTAAGTGAATTTTCATAGGAAATCAAGTCGCTGAATCTCCAAGCGATCATCAGATCGACTCCCCTCGGTCCCCTCTACACAATGGCATCATTGATTTGATGATCCATCGCAGTTGATCACGATACAACAGACGGCCGAGAATAAACGAGCCAATTTTGGCTACACAGAAACCCAGATCTAGAAACAAATAGTGGATTTGACTTGCGCTCGTCAAGAGCTTCAAATCCATATATAATTTCATATGTATTGAGGAGTTTGAATTTTAAAGTAGAATTTTTTTGATTTGCAATTGATTGTGAAATTTAGAGTTTGTTGCCATTGAGAAAGAGGAGCAATTAGAATTATACGTATAGAAAAATGAACATAAGAAATGGGCTAGGGTTTATAATGAGGTATATATACGCAAAGTTGAAATAGAATAGATGGACACGATTAATTTACACATTGAACGATAAATGACCCGAAAAGCCCGTTCTGTCTCTAGAACGAAATTGGGCCAACCCATATATCAAAATAGATGTTTTAAAATATTTTAAAATCAATGGAACAGGTTTTAGGTCCAAA
Source organism: Allium cepa (assembly GCA_030765085.1). Lineage (NCBI taxonomy): Eukaryota > Viridiplantae > Streptophyta > Magnoliopsida > Asparagales > Amaryllidaceae > Allium > Allium cepa. Next base: position 760,720,081 of record CM060941.1, on the reverse strand, counting down.
TTCCATCGTATGAAGAAGCTATGCTAAAATCAAATTATTTCAAATTGATTTCAATTAAATTGATTTCAAAGCGTTTCGAGCCCGTACGATCAAACGGCAAGTCTGATCCCTACGAGACTTGAAATCCTACAATAATTCACCGTTATGGATCCGATGAAACTGGTTTCATCGAAATCCAAGTCAGTGGCCAAAATGGCTATTTTCCTATTAATTAAACAAATTAATAATTGATTAATTAAATAAAAACTTCATTTTCCATTCTAAAATTGACAATTCTTATCATTTTTATATTTCTAAATCATTCATACTAATTTAACAAATTTAGATGTCAATTTAAATTGATTAATTCTTCAATTTCAGTGTTTAGTTTCAATTTCATTAAATTCAGAAATTAAAAATTTAAATTGCAAAAATCCATTAAATTTGACCTTTCATCCTATTATTTAAAATATCATTATCAACTGGATGAAATCAACATTGGTTCATGATTTATTACATAATATTCTCAATTTTCAACTTAATTTCCATTAACGTAATAATTAAATATTAAATTTCAATTGTTTGCAATTAATCCAATTATTAAATTTAAATTCCAATAAATAATAAATCTTGGTTTTCCATTCTTTTTATCAACCAATTGCCATGCTATAAATGGAATTGACATTAATTTCAAACATCATCTTAATTTACCTTAACATGATATTTAACTATACTTATTGAAATTTATTTCCTAATTTGCTAAATACAATCAATTATAACCTTACAATTGTTTCAATTAATTGGGATTGCACTAAATTGGTTATTTATTAACCTACATAACATTGTCACCTTTATTTTAGTGACTTCATTATTAAATTACAGAGTTTTTATATTTTCTTTTCGAATTAAATTGCCAAAACTTATTAAATTAACCGGATTTAATTAGCGAAAATTACAGGTCGTTACACTCTCCCCCACTCAAAAATTTTTGTCCCCAAAAAGGAAAAAGAAGGGAAAAGAAGAATTAAGAAATCAATATATCTTATTCAAAATACTAACTTTATAAACAAATAAATTTACAATATTAATTAATTTAAATAAATATACCAATTTATAGCCATTAAATTTTTATACTCAAATTAATAAAGTTTGGAAAATCCTTCCAAAAAATTTCTAAGTCCAAAATTCCGGGAGAGTCTCCTTTATACGGAGAGGCTCGGGAGAAAATATAATGTAACAACCCTGAATTTTGAACAATTTAAATTGAGAATATTTAATTAATTTTAGATATTTGAATGATGGTTTAAATTGAATTCCCAATATAACTATAAATTGGCGATTAAATTTTAGAATTTAATCTATAGAAAGTTGAATAAAAATTTGAATTTAACTTTGAAGTTGAAATTGAATATTTAATTTGTAATTGAAATTCGAACTAATGACTTAGAAAAAAAAATTGGATTTAAGAATTTTTTTATTTATGTAAATTAATAAAAAAATAGTTAGTTTTAATAACATTTTTCTTAACTTAAATAAAATGGAATAAAATTTTATCAATACAAAAATACAAGTATAAAATCTAATTGTGAAACACGTTAATATAAATTTATGTTTGATAGTTGAACTGCAAAACGTTTATATGTTTATTAAAGAAAATAATTTACAAAACAAATTGGATTTAGAATAAAAAAAATAAAAAAAAAATAAAAAAAAATATAATATAATAATAATATATATAATATAAAGAGTACATTACCTTACTCTTATCAGCCGAAAACGTGCCTTGATCCACGCCTTTGTTTCAGCCATAACCCACGACCAAAATCACGTCTCCCCTCTTTTATATTTGAAACCCATTCTTCTTCAAATCATCAAAGAAAAAAAAATACGAAACAAAAAAATGGCGGCCTCTCTCTGAAACTCGTTCGTTCCTCTTTGCAAACAAATTAGGGCTTTTCAAAATCAGTGTGCCACGATTTGGATTATCTCGATCGAACGAAGCCTCGTCAGTCGATGGTCTTCTTGTAGCTTGCATCGTCTGCCTCGATTCGTAAACAAGGTGAGTGATTTTATGTCACTCACATCTAATTTAAAGTCTAATGTTTACTAGCTTGTTCTAATTCGTGAATTTCGTTGCTTGATTTCTGGGCTATCATCGCTTTGAATTTTTTTTGATGATTTTGTTTGTATTGGGCTTCGGCCATTCGATTTTGTGTTGATGCTTGAGATGATTTTACCGTGACGATTTTTTTATTTTATTTTGCTAATCTTGTATAACCTGATACTTGATATACGCGGGTTTGAGCTGTTCGATTCTTGACAATCTTGTCTCTGACTCGTTCAACCTATTTTTTTGATCATGGTTTTGATTTGGTTCGATTTCTTAAATATTTAGCTTCGGCCATGCTCGGTCATCACGTCACTGTTGAAATTCGTGGCCACCACGGTTTGAATTGCATTTGACTTTGGTCGTATAATTTTCGTGTATGTGTTTTGTGTATTAGTTGCTAGTAATCTGAGATCTGAAATTTCTGTATTATGCATATACATATAGAGATTTCCTTTGCGTATAAAGATTTGAAAGTATAAATGCATGTTTCTGTGAAAACCCTCTCTGTCTTTTGTTTCAGAGTATAAAGCCTGTTCAAACTAATTACTTGATCATTTTAGACTTTGATCTCAAAAACAAAACTTGTGTGTTTAAGAAGGAACTATGATTTTAAAAATAGATTCAAGAAGAAAAGGATATCCATGTTCAAGAGAAGAAAATTTAGAAGTAGATAGAACTGCAGATTTTTAAACAAGTAAAAGCTCTCTGTTTCAAAAATCTGTTCATGTGATTAAACTTACTTTTTTTGAAGAGTTTTAAATTTATTTAAAACAGTTTTAAACTTCCTCTACCAATGGACTTGAATATGGTTCAGTTTGCATATACTGTTAGGTGTCCAGTATTTTTCTGCCAAAAATGTATACAGGGTATCTACCTGATCCAAAACAAAAAAATTCATTTTTCCGATTTAACATTGCGAAGCTTTGGTTTTGAAAACAATCAAGATGTTTTTATCTCAAACAACATTTTAAACGAAAACCTGGATTTCAAACTAACTTTATGTTTCAGTTTTGAAAGAAATAAGTTTTTAAAAGGATTCCTTTTATATTGAGAAAAGTTAATAAATTTGTTTAACTCAAAAATGGTAAGTTAAATAAATCAATTCATATGGCTTCACTTTGGTATTGTTGTATTTTAGTTGATTGTTTTCTTGAGTTTATACTATGATCTGCCATGCTTCTGTTTATTGTACCTAGTACTTGTCTTTGAGCCTGTACACTTTTACTGCACCTTTGTGTATTTATCCATGCATGAATTAGATTTGATAGTGAACTTTACTCTTTGGTCAGAGCTGTTGCAGTCTCCAACTTATACCTAGTCAATATGATGCATTGCATTGATGCATTTGTGTTCTGACCTTATTTAATTTCATTGTGTAGTTACTTGAGTCACTGATTCTTGAAATAAGCGCTATAACTGACATGTTGCACTATTTAGACGTCTTGACCTCATACTGCCTTGACCTATTGCACTATAACTACACATGTGAATAAGCACTTTGCATTTTTGAAATGTTTTGCTTCCTAGCTGCATGCTTGGGTAATTGTTTTTGCAAACATTTAAATGTTTATCTTTGATTTGGTTGAGCTCGTCACTGTGTTGCACTTGCTTGACCTAGTTTGGTAGTTGCACTTTGCATTTATGTGCTTACTGTCCCATGTACTTGTGATCAGTTTTATGGAAGTTCCTTTTCGTTGCATTTTTGGATTTTTCTGACTTGAACTCGAATATTTGCCGTGCCCTTGCGTTCATGTGGTGGCTGCATTTCCGTTGCAGTTTTGCCCTTGAATGTTTGTGGTGGCTGCAGTGCTTTTTGTTGAGATTTTCCCTTGGTTGCATTGCAGTGATGCACTGATTTCATTTGCAGTTAGATTTGTTGTGCCTTGTACTGGCTCCCTTGTATTCAAGTGGAGGCTACAGTCTTGTTTGCAGTCTGCCCTTGATTTGCTGCAGTCGTGTTGAGTCATAATAGTTGTGACTTGACCGTTGCATTTTGTAATTGCTGATGACATGTATCTATATACCTGTTGCCAGTTGCCTTCATACTGTTGGGTACTGATGCTTTGTGTCCAATAATATTGGTGTTGTGGTGCCATATTTTGGTGCCCTCACCTCATTTTGCTGTTTCCATGTAATTTGTACCCCTGCCTTTGCGCATTGGGTCATTCGAGCCTTCGTGCTTTGTGTACTTGTGATGACTGCATTATTGTTGCAGTTCGCCCTTGTATTCATTAGTGACTGCGGTTTCATTGTTTTTATATGCAGTTTTGTCTTGTTGATTTGCGTCGCATTGATGCAATTGGATTTGTTTTCTTCTAAAATTCACTTGAGTTGAATCTAGCTCAAACGCTTGGGTTTGACCTCGTGCTCGTGTTGCGATTTTATTTGAATTTCATCTGGGTTGAACCCGACTTTTTCTTGGGTTTGACCATATGTTCGTCTATGAGTTTTCATAGAGCTTTTGTGTATTTCCTCACTGCATTGGCGAGGCAGTGCACGCGTGCGTGCACTGCAGCCAATCGATATTGATGATTTAAATGATATTTCAATTGTTTTAAAATTGATTTGTTTTAGATTGATTCGATTTAAATTGATGATTTTATTGTTAATTGCCGTTTAGGCAATTCTGATGTTTTTTTTAAATTATCTTCATTAATAATCCCTTCATCTATCTGCGTTGATAATTTGAAACTACTGATTTATTGTTTAACACTGTTAAGTGTTATATTTACCGTTATCCGATTTCTTGTTAAAGGATCGGATAGGTGAATTTATCTTTGACTGTCGTCTAATTGTTGTTTGATTATTATTGCCTCTATGCACTAATAACTGAGTTTGAATTAGACTGACCTGTGTATTATTTTCTTTTGAACGTAATACTCGGGTCAGACCGAGTATTTTACAGCTTGAAGATTTTCACGCCGCGAAGTTAGAGAGAGTTGGGGAAATTGCTTCACTTTAGCTTTTCGAAGAATTTTTTGTACTTAAAGATATATTCCGCTGTATAAAATTAAATGCATTGTACAAACTCTGATATATGTAAGAAAAAAAATTCATTTATGTGAAATATTATGATTATTCTGTGATTCTGTGGCTGATTCTGTTTAAACTCTATAAACTGAATAAGAATCCGTCATTTTGAACGTCTCAAGTTGGTTTAATTACCGATTGGGGGCAGTCAGAACGGCGGGTCGTTACATATAATATCAAATATAATAATATATATCACAATATCTCAAAATAATGTAACCTAACAACGGGAAAAACAATATAATAACGCTATAAAACTGTAATCCGAGAATGTACCTATTTGTCGGGCAAACAAACGCTTAATTATGAAACCAAATGCAGTAGCAATTGCTTCCATAACCTGTATTTCACTTATATAATCCAAAAAGAGTTAATAATTATATAAAATGAAATATTTAAAGTTGTTTCAAACCATTCAATGTATAAAAAAACAACAACCATTGCAACCAACAACATACATATCATATATAAATCAACCATTCAAGCAAAACAAAACAATTGGTCGGTTCGGGTTAAGACACTTTAAGTCACATAGAATGACAAATAACTATGAAGTATTCCATTTACTCAATAGTCTTAAATAAATTCAATAGATTATTCATACATCTAAGCAATTTTAATGTATCCTTGCCCAAACAACCATAAACCAAACAAACAACAGTTCTAAACAATAGATCAAATTCATACTTATTAATTTCATTTCATAACATTCGTCGTTTGATTTCCCTTTCATTTATACAATGATTTATCTTTTTGTTTACAATTATTTCTTGCAAAATTTCAATTTCCATCCATTGATTCAGTGTTTATTTCATTTATTGGCACTTATACTTACATAAATTCATTTTTTTATTTACTCATATCATATAAATTTTCTATTTATTGCATTACATCCTTATTGCTTAACTTCATTTATTTACATTCATTCATTTATAATATTTATGTTCAATTCAATTTCTTAGCATATCAATTCATCTACTTAAGTTTTTAATTACTTTCTTATAGTATTTACTTTCTACCAAAATTTTTTATAGTAATATTTCAATTATAACATTGATTTAAAACAACTACAACACCAAATTCTTATTTATTAAGGAATTTCACTGAGTACTTCTCATTACTTCAAATTTTACTTGTAAAATTTCCCGTTACATTTTCTTTTAACTTTTTATAGTTGGTAGGTTATATATATGTTAAAGAATGCAATTGAAAACTATACAAGTTTATCTCATTTCTTTTAAATTAATTAAATGCTGAATAATCATATCATTTGTTTTATAGATTACAAATTTCAACTTCTTATATACTTCAATTAGAATTTAACATTTAGTTTCTTATTTTTATTTAGAATTTCCGATTATTAATTAGTTACATTCTATTTCGCTACAATAATTGAAATTATTGATTAACGGAAATTTAAGAACTAAAATACCGGGCTAAATTTTTAAATCATTTTAAAATAATAGATAAATATATACTTGCAACTTATATGTCCAATTATATTTGAAACAATTTAAAATTTATATTTGTTTATCAAAATAAATCTGTCGTAGAACTACTACCGTGGCCTTCCCATTTCGACACACAAAAATGAATGTCGATGATGCATGCACTCATCACCGAAATTATTTTCCAGCGAAAGAGAGGGGAGTACAGAACTTATTTCTTTTCAAAATTTCTTTAAAAAAATTCTTTCAATTCTTATTGAAATATTTATATCAAAAATACTTCTAATTATTATTATTATATCCCAAAATCATTCGAAAGAAATTTTCAAAACCTCGGAACTTTAGTTCTAAAATTCCCAATTTTCATTTATTTTATTTTCTTCAAATTTTATTTCCAATCAATATTTATAAATTTCACTACCCAACAACCAATATTTTACAACCAAATATAACCTTTATAAAAAGATTATTTTATATATAGAAAATACAATAGGCAAAATTATTTCATTCGCCTATATTCAAAACAAATATTGTGCCGGTCTGTCCTATAAAGTGTTTAGAAATCCCTATTGATGTCATAGTGTCCTATGCACTAAGAAGAATTTTTAAATACAAAACGGAACAAATTAACACAATATAAAACTTTTTATAACATTAACAAATACGCTCTCTTGTATATATACACTCAATGACTCATCATAGGGTATTACTACCCTATTAATAAAGAGTCAGACTTCAGAAAGCTAAGGTTTATCGCTAAACCAAAGCTCTGATACCAGATGTAACATCCCACCTTTTAGTATGCTTCAAATCGACGATGAAACACACACGTCAGACTTAAACCATAAAGAAGGGAGGATTGTTATGAGGTAAATAAGAAAAAGCAGAGAGAGAAAGAAAAAACAAAACAGAATCTTGCAGCGGAACGAAAAAAATATAATAATCAAATAAACAGTTCATGAAGCTGTTTACAAAACATTTCATTATACTTATACAATACATATCAGAGTTACACATATTAGAGAATAATAAATAATGATGCAGCGGAACAGTGTGATGCAGTGAGACAATATAGTAAATAATAGTAATAATACAATCTTCGTTTTCGTCCTCCATAGTCTACAATCCCTATAATGCTCAGACTGACCCTAGCGAATTGAAAAGACAAAACACTCGAGTTAGAACTAAAAGATCTTATGTAAGTTAAATCAATGTAAATATTATGAGTAGAACGGCGTCAGAGAAGTTTACGGGATTTGACATCTCCTATCCAGTGTCAAACGTGAGTGTAGTAACTTAAGTGATGTTCGGGATTTACATCTCCCAAGGGTCCGTTAAACTATTTACTATGTAGTAATATACGCTATTATAATAATGTCAAATAGTAAAATAAACTTACTTTAAATAGCATTAAGGCTTTACATTTTCCACCTTGACATGTAATAGTGCCAATACTCTATACAACACCTGCGTATCTTCTGATCGGGAGGCTACAAGAAGATGCTCCATAGGTACGACCCAAATCAAACTCGAGGCTCGCTAGGGTTGGTGACATGGCACAACTAGGCAATGCCAGGGTAGGTAAACCAATTACGCTTCCGAATCGGTGGTAACGCGTAGCAGCTACTACTTCCCACCTCGAGCCATACCCCAAAAATCAAAAAGGCCCAAATCAATCACAAAGTAATAGAATGGTATCGAAGGAGTGTGTCCAATAAAAGATGCTACCTTCTTAGCCCGTCAATCGCTTCTGTTTTAGCCACCTTATGCCAACTCACGGGCGTCAGGTCCATGTAAATACCTCAAAGAAAACGTCGCCACCATCCTACTTCATTCTGTAACCTCCACCGCATACACAGTTGTCAAAGTGGTTTACGAAGTTGGCAGAGAGTAGGAAAAATTCCGATCCCGGTCTCTTTAACAACCAAACGTTATTATAACACCATGGTCATTTCAAAAAAAATTTACTTCAAAACCAGAATATAATATCCATTTCAAAACCATATAAATACGATATCATTTCCATTTCAAAAACCCAAAGCAATATGATATCATTGTTATAAAACCCAAATCAATATAATATCATTTTTATTTCAAATATATCTCTTTCCAAAATCATAGCACTTTCAAATTTATACACATCGAAACCAAACATTTGAAATTATAACACTTTTAAACATAATACTTGGAAATTCATAACTTCAAAACACTTCACTTTCGATAAAACATTTCAATTTTGATATTTTCATGGCTTTAAATATTCCAAAATTTCAAAACTAGAATTGATAAACAAATAAGTTTTCTATTATTTAGTTTTGAAATATTTTACATAGTTTATCCATTTTCATTTAAATAAAACTCATATTACAAATAACTACATATTTCCTTCAATCTATTTACTTGACATATTCATTTAATTCACCTTAAACAAAAAAAAAATCAAGTTATAAGAATCATACCTTCTAAAATTTCAAATTTTATGAGTTTGCGTCAATTTATATGAGTTTAATTCTTAAATAAATTCAATTTCAAATAAATCTCCAACTTTATCTCTCAACCTTAATTTATTTAAATCATTATACACTCTGTATTAAAATATAATTTAAATACTTACTCGCATTATATTTTAATAAAATCAAACTCTATTATTAAACTTAATTTTTATTTAACAACTTATACATAGCTTAAATTCAAGAACTTAACTATACGTAAAAGTAATGTTTATATAATATCAAAAATCAGTATTCATTAAACCATATATTTCTTTCCAAAACCATAGAAATCATTCTCAAAATATTTATATATAGACCGACGGTGTGTGTATACAATTTTCTATCCTATGGTCAAGTGATACGGATATTTATCATTTCAACCCGTAATTTAAAATATAATTACGGTTATATATCATTTCAAACCGCAATCCCGAATGAAATAAAAATCCATAACAACTTGTAGTTAATTACAATAAAAAAAATACAACATCCATTCAACCAATATCAATCATCAAACATTTATCACAATCATCATCCAATTCAATCAATAACATCAACATAGAGCAGATAATAAACAACAGGTATTTACTGGCAGTTTATATTCAATAGTAAATTAAATAACTATTTAACTGGCGGTTTATATGCAATAATAAATTAAATAACAATTTAACTGGAAGTTTATATGAATGATAAATTCAATAACGATTTAATCCAAATAACTTCAATTTAACTAAGATGATGATTAAATATTCCAAACAGTCATAAATTAATTTCTAACCACGTCATAAATCAATTTAACAAACATAAGAAATTTTTAAAGTTGTGAGTGGGTTAAAACACTCACCTTTTGAATTTAAATCCAATTTAAACCCAAAATTCCAACAGTGTCAGAATTCATCCAAACTAGCATCAAAATGTCCAAGATTTTGATACAATCACAGTGGATCAAACCGTGCCCAAATCCAAACTCGCATGAAAAAATTATGAATATTGGAATGTTTGAATGTTAAAAATATAATAGTTTATCAAAAAATTAAAAAAACTAAAAGGACACGTTGCCTTCTTCTCATTCAAAGCCCAAGCGTATGCGACCTTCCAACCGCTAGCCCACGCACGCGAAAAAAAAACAGGGTGAAACCCTAGCGTCGTCTCACGCTCGACGCCGGCCAAAGCCGCCTCCAACCTCACCGCGGCCCACGCCGCCAACCCCCATGCCCCAGCGCCACCATCGCGCATGCGATGGGCAGCAGCCACCGCCAAAACGTGGACCCTAATTGAATTTTCCCAAGCGATACAGCCGTTGAAACTCCAAACAATCACCTCATATCGACCCCCCTTGTTTCCCTCTACCACGGCATCATTGATTTGACGATCCATCGTAGTTGATCATGATGTAACAGACGGTCGAGAATAAACGAGCCAATTCTCACTACAAAGAATCCCAAATCTAGAAACGAACAGTGGATTTTACTTGCACTCATCAAGGGCTTCAAATCCATATATAATTTGATATGTATTGAGGAGTTTGAAGTTTGAAGTAGAATTTTTTTTGATTTGCATTTGACCGTGAAATTTAGAGTTTGTATGCCATTGAGAAAGAGAAGCAATATGAATTGTACGTACCAAAAAAGGAATAAAATAAATAGGCTAGGGTTTATAAAGAGGTATATATACGCAAAGTTGAAATAGAATAGATGGACACGATTGATTTACACGTTGAACGATAAATGGCTCGAAAAGCCCGTTCTGACTCCAGAATGAAATTGGGCCAACCCATATATCAAAATAGATATTTTAAAATATTTCAAAATCAATGGAACAGGTTTCAGGTCCAAATTCCATCGTATGAAGAAGTTATGCTAAAATTAAATTGATTTCAATTAAATTGATTACAAGGCATTTCGAGCTCGTACGATCAAACAGCAAGTCCGATCACTACGAGACTGAAATCCTATACTAATTCACCGTTACGGATCCGATGAAACTGGTTTCGTCGAAATCCGAGTCAGTGGCCAAAATGGCCATTTTCCTATTAATTAGATAAATTAATAATTGATTAATTAAATCAAAATTTCAATTTCAATTCTAAAATTGACAATTCTTATCATTTTTATATTTCTAAATCATTCACACTAATTTAACAAATTTAGATGTCAATTTAAAATTGATTAATTCCTCAATTTCAATGTTTAATTTCAATTTCATTAAATTCAAAAATTAAACATTTAAATTCAGCAAATCCATTAAATTTGTCCTTTCATCCTTTATTTAATCTATCATTATCAAATGGATGAAATCAACATTGGTTCATGATTTATTACATAATATTCTCAATTTTCAACTTAATTTCCATTAACGTAATATTTAAATATTAAATTTCAATTGTTTGCAATTAATCCAATTATTAAATTTAAATTCCAATAAATTAATGAATCTTGGTTTTCCATTCTTTTTATCAACCAATTGCCATACTATAAATGGAATTGACATTAATTTCAAATATCATCTTAATTTACCTTAACAAAATATTTAACTATACTTATTGAAATTTATTTCCCAATTTTCTAAATACAATCAATTATAACCTTACAATTGTTTCAATTGATTGGGATTGCACTAAATTGGTTATTTATTAACCTGCATAACATTATCACCTTTATTTTAGTGACTTCATTATTAAATTATAGATTATTATATTTTCTTTCTGAATTAAATTACCAAAACTTATTAAATTAACCGAACTTAATTAGCGAAAATTACGGGTCGTTACAATAATTGTCTCAGTAGTCCATCCAGCATCAGTGCATCTCCTAATCGGGAGACTACCCTAAATACTCCACGGGATACGGGAGAAAACCAAATTCGTACAAGGCACGCTAGCGTAGGTGACACAGCACAACTAGGCAATGCTAGGGTAGATATACCATTTACGCTTCCGGACCGGTGGTAGCGCGTAGCAGCTACTACCGTCCACCTAGAGCCACACCCCCAAATCAAAAGTGCACCAATCAATCACCAAGTAATAGAATGGTATCGAAGGAGTGTGTCCGATAAAAGGTGCTACCTTCTTAGCCAGTCGATCACTCCTGCTTTAGCCACCTTATGCCAACTCACGGGAGTCGGGTCCACATATATACCTCAAAGGAAAAGCCGCCACCATCCTACTTCATTCTGGAATCTCCAATGCGTACATGGTTGTTAAAGTGTTTTTCGAAGTTGGCAGAGAGTATGACAACTTCCGATTCTGGTCTTTTTAACAATCAATCGTTATTATAACACCGCGGTCATTTCAAAATAATTTATACATCAAAACCAGAATATAATATCTGTTTCAAAACTATATAAATACGATATCATTTATGTTTCAAAACCAAATCAATATGATATCATTTTTATAAAAACTCAAATCAATATAATATCCTTTTTATTTTAGATATATCCTTTTTACAAAATCATAGCACTATCAAAGTTATAATGTTTCGAAATTAAAACACTTGAAATATAACACTTTCTAATCATAATACTTTGAAACTCATAGCCTTGAAACATAACTTCCACCACTTAAATGGTTTAAAAATTTAAAATACTTTATGTAATCCAATAGCTTCTTTAATTTCAAAAATAAATTCCAAAACAACTTGAATTTCTACATTTTATATTTAACCAAATCCCAAATCATAAATTTCAATTCGATTCAGTTTTTAAATAAACTATTCCAAATTTTATCGATTTCAAAACAGATTTGATCCACAAAATAAGCCATTTCAAATTTAACATATTTCAACTTAAAGTATTCAATAATTTCAAAACTAAGTTTGGTAATTATAATTCAGTAATTCAATTTTCTATTATTTAGTTTTGAAATATTTTAGTTAATAAATCCATTATCATTTAGATAAAACTCAAATTACAAATAACTAAATATTTCCTTCAATTTATTTATACATGAAATATTCATTTAATTCACCTTAAACGAAAATCAAGTTATAAATCGTATCCTTTAAAATTTCAATTTAATAAATTCACAACAAAATTATTTGAGTTTAATTCTTAAATAAATTCAATTTCAAATAAATTTCCAATTTATCTTCCAACCTTAATTTATTTAAATCATTATAGACTCTATATTAAAATATAATTTAAATAAATACTTAACCATATTATCTTTAACAAAATCAAACTTTACTATCAACTCATACTATATTAGAACAAATTTATACATAGCTTAAAATCAAGAATAAATTACCATTTATAAAATCTCTAAGATCAATATTTATACAAAACCATATGTTCTTTTACAAAACCATAGAAATCATTTCAAGTATTTTTATGTATAGACCACGATGTTTGCATAAAATTTTCTATCATATGGTCAAGTGGTATGGATATTTATCATTTCAGTCCGCAATTTAAAATATAAATATGGTTATATATCATTTCAAACCGCAATCCTGAATGAAATAATAATCCATAACAACTTGCAGTTTATAACAATTTAAAATGCAACATCCATTCATCCAATATCAATCATCAAACATTTGTCACAATCATCATCCAACTCAATCAATGACATCAATATAGAACATATAATAATTAACAAGAATTTAACTAGCAGTTTATATGCAATAATAAATTAAATAACTATTTTATCCAAATAAATTAAAATAACTGAGATGATGATTCATAACATGCCAAATAGTCATAAATAAATGTCTAGTCACATCATAAATCAATTTAACAAACATAAGAAATTTTAGAAGTTGTGAGTGGATTAAAACACTCACATTTTGAATTTAAATTGAATTTAAATCCAATTTAAACTCAAAATTTGAAAAGTCTTAGAATTCGTCCAAACCCATGTCAAAATCTCCGAAATTTCGATACGATCTCAGGGGATCAGACCACGCATGAAACAGACCTCATATGTAAATGTTATCCGAGTTAGAAAATTTAGAATAAAAAAAGATAAATAAATAAATAAAAAGGACCACCCACATACCGACATGTCACCGCATCTACTCTCGTCCAAACCATCCGGCCAGAACCCATCTCAAGCGCACACTCGAACGAAGCCATCCACTAGTTCACCGTCGCTCGCAACCTAAGGCAAGCCATCACGCGCCGACACTCCACCTCCTACTAGTATGCGCCTCCGGCCAACGTTCCACCCACGCATCGCGACCATCATCGGTCGGGAAAAGGACCGCAGCCACCGCCCTCCCCAAACCCTAATTGAATTGTTATGGTCGATCTGACCGTCAATTCGACAAATGAATTTTGCCAATGCATTCCTCTCGGTTCACTCTATAAAGCCGTATCGTTGATTCGAGGATCAGTCGAAGTTGATCGACGATCAACGAACGGCCGAGAATAGTTCATCATTTTTGGGACAAACAGGAACCCAAATTGGAAAAAAGAATTATAGATCTTACATACGCTCGTTGAGAGCTTCAAATCGATATATAATTCGATATATATTGAGGAGCTTGAATTTTTGAAGTTGTATTTTGAATTGAAATTGGATTGGAAAATTATGGTTTTCAGCCATTGAGGAAGAGGAGCAACAGAAGTTTCTGTACGTACAGAAATGAGAAATAGAAAGCCTGCTAGGGTTTATAACTGGATATATATATAGGTAGAGCTGAAAATAGAGGAACAGATACGATTGGTTCACACTTTAAACGATAAATGGCCCGAAAAGCCCGTTCTGACTCCGGAACGAAATTGAGTCAACCCATATATCAAAATAGATGTTTTTGAATATTTAAAAATCAATGGAACAGGTTTCAAGTCCAAATTCCATCGTATGAAGAAGTTATGCTAAAATCAGGTTATTACAAATTGATTTTAATTAAATTGATTTCAAGGCCCGTACGATCAAACGACAAGCCCGATCGCAACGAAACTTGAAATCTTATAATAATTTGTTGTTACGGATCCGATTAAACTAGTTTCGTCGAAATCCAAGTCAGTGGCCAAAATGGCTATTTTTACATTATTAAATTAAATTAATATTTAATAAATTAAATCACTTTTTAATTCAAATAAATTAACCAACCAATTTCCTCATTTTGATTTCATAAACATTTATAATAACTTAAAACAAGTTTCCATGTTGATCCAAAGCTAACTATTTCACAATTTTTTAAATTTACTTTCAATTTCAATAAATACAGAAATTGTAAATTAAAATTTTCAATGGTTCAATTTAATTGACAATTTCTTATTATTCAATCTGTTATTATCAGATAGGTGAAATTAGCATTGGGCAAAGATTAATTACATTAATATTCACAAATCTCATTTAAACTTCCAATGACGTAATATTTAAATATTTAGTTTCACTTAATTGCAATTAATCCAATTACTGAAACTTTAGATTCTAGAAAACTAGTAAATCTTGATTCCCATTCTCTATATTCAACCAATTATCGTTTTGTGAATATAATAACATTATTTTTGAATATTAACTTAATTTACATCACGTAATATTTAATTTAGATTTATTGCGATAAACTCCAATTCAACTTAACGGATTAAATATATAGGTAACTTATAATAATTGTTTACAGACCAATGTTACAGTTACTTACATAAAAATGGTTTTACTCACTTACCATTCATTTTAGTTATTACTTCATTATTAAATTACCAATTTCTATTTCTTTCAATATTTAATTACCAAAACCCTATTAAGTTAACAAATTTAATTATCCAAATTTATGGGTCGTTACACTTATATTATTGCAAACGTATGTCATTAATAATTTTTTTAATTAAGCTCATAATTTGTTTTATAATCTAATTTGTATCAATAAAATCTTAAATTTTTTCCTAACAATTTTATCCAAAAATATTATTAATACTTTAAATGTTTAAAAAATACGGGTCATTACAAATTTTATGTGTATATATAACATATAATGCATGCACACATGCACATTAAGATATGTATTGTTGTATATAGGTTGTAATTTGAATTTGAATTTAAAATTTAAAATAAATATCTTAGAAAAATATATGTGATTTTTATTAGTGTGTAATTTAGTTTAAAACATATTCTTTGAAATTTTTATATAAATACTAATATAATAAATTATATTTGAAAATAGAAATAAATTCATAAAACATGATAATATAAACTAAATGCATTATAAGTAATATATAAATTTTCTAAAAAAAACATATTCTCGTGAAAGGAAAAAAACAAGTATTAAATTTTTAACATATAAATTTACAAGTGTGACAATGAAAATGTTAAAATTAACAAGTGTTAAGATTTAAATATATGTGTTAACAAGTGTCAAAACTTTTTATTTTTAGAAATAATAATTTTCAGGTTGTATATACTTCTATCTTTCACCCTTCATTTTCTTTTCATTTGCAA
Organism: Allium cepa; assembly: GCA_030765085.1. Lineage (NCBI taxonomy): Eukaryota > Viridiplantae > Streptophyta > Magnoliopsida > Asparagales > Amaryllidaceae > Allium > Allium cepa. The sequence continues at coordinate 760,703,635 of CM060941.1, read as the reverse complement.
AAACTAAAATCAAGCTACAACCTGTAACTCAAACCATAAAAACAAAATTTGAAACAAATTCCATCAACTAAGTTCAAAGTCAAGATCAAAGCATCGAAGCTCAACAACAACCTCAGTTTCAACCTGAGCAAGATTTCAACTTCAATAACTTAAGCAAGTAAAGATAAGCAGACTCAACATAAAATGGATCCAAACCTAAGTTGCAAATCAGATCAAAGAATCCAGTTTTCAAACTCAAAATCAACTCCCAAGATTTTTCAAAAGCTCTCTGTTTTCAAATAAAAGGTGAGCAAACCTTTTTGAAATTTGGATTTTGACTTGTTGTTTGAAATCATGCTTTTAGTAAACTTCAAATTTGTTTGCATGTGTACAAAAATATGTATATATGTATGTGGATATGACTGTGCATGTCCAGGAACAGACACTTACTTCTGTTCTTGGTTTACAGATGTCAAACCTGTTTCAAAAATCAGTTCTCTTCCTATGATTCTTGTTAACTGTAAGGTCTAAACAAAACATGTTTGTATAATCATGTTTTACCTTTTAAAAATAATTTCAAGCATAATTAATTAAAGTATTCTCTGGAAAATCAATGAATACAGGAAAACTCAAAATATGTTGGAATTTCAAACATCATGATTTCTGGTTCTGGGATATCATCTGAAATGTTTCAAAAATAATGATTTTTAAAAGTGGAATCATAATTTTTAAGTGTGTATTCATGAAGAATTTGCGAGTAGATCAGTTTTGGTACTTTTGGTGATTTATGGTGATTGACGTGATAGGGAAGGTCGTGGTCATGTCTGGAGGTAGCCTGGGTGAAGGGGATTCATGGAAAAATGCTAGCGAATTTTTCAGTTGATCATGGAGGAAGAACGAGATCGATTTAGGGTTTTATGTCCAGTATGGTTTGTCATTTTTCTCGAGACAATTGCAACGTTGATAAGGCACTGGAGATGGTCGGTCAGTGGGGGATTGGTGCGTGGTTGAAGGTGAGGCTGTGGCCAGAATTTCGAGGCCTCTGGTGGTCTGAGTCGTCGGTGCAGGGAAGAATTATTGATCGAAGTTTTTTCCAGTTTTGGTCAGATAGCTCGATCGTGAGTTCACCGTCATTCAAGAGTTTTGGGTGGTCTGGAGATTTGTGGTGGTTATGGTTGACTTGTCAATGGTCGTAGCATCGACCAAAGGTGATCAGAGCAGTATAAACGTGCACATGTACATGTGTGTATCTGGGTTCATTGTGGAGTTTGGGAAGAAAGGCATGGCCTCAGGTTCGAACTCGAAGTCAAACAGGGTTGGACTCGAAGATGCGGGTATGGGATTTTTGCTCACGTTTTTGTTCGGGTGTGACTCGAGCAAGACCCGGGTCTGGAATTTTTGGTGAAATGCCAAGTTTTTAAAAATTCAAAACTAATCAAGTTTTAATTTAAATAATTTTCTTAACTTATTTCTTTTAAATAATTAAGGGTTTTTTTAAGTTTGGATTGTTGAAGGTTTTTATAATTAAATTAATTAAGTTTAAAATGTTTTGAATAATATATAACCTTTATTTTTAAATTAACTTAAAAATGTAATTAAGGAATTGATTAAGAAGATTAAATGTTTTTAAAAGGTTAATTAACTTAAATACCTTAAGTTAATTTATATGTTAGTATCAATTAATCCTAAGTTTTATTAATATAAAGATTTTTAAAGATAATTAAGTAATTAATTAAGATAACTGATTCATCTTTTAATTAATTAAGTTTTTAAGTAACTAAGGATTGATTAATTAATGAAGATAATTAAAGGTTAATTACTTAAAGAATAATTACTTAATATAAGTAATTAAATAATAATTAAGGGTGAATTAATTTTTGATTGAGGGTTGATTAATGAATAACTAAAAATTAATTGATAAATAATTAAAGTTAATTAATTAATAATAATGATTAATTAATTAACAATTAAGGATAATTAATCATTAATTAAGGGTAATTGATGAAAATAATTATGTGATTAATTAATTATAATCACACGATTATTTAATCTTGCTTATAAATGATTGGGTTATTATTGGATGTGTTGGGTTAGTTGATATCAGAGATGATTGGGTTATTATTGGATGTGTTGGGTTAGTTGATATCTCTGATATGTGATTGTAATACTTTGTGATATGAATTGCTTTACTTTAAGTGTGACATCTGTGATATATTGCTGTATGAATGTGAGAACAACTTGGTCCGTAAAACGACATTTGAATTTCGATGCGACAGGGAATCGGATTCTAATTGGTTATTTGAAACCCACATCGAATCTTAATGGTGAATCTTTGTGATTGATATATCCACGTGTTTTAAAATAAGCGCTTCTTATTTGGTTTTTCCGGGAGAGCACATTATCTCATAAAACCCATTCCGAATAATGATACGACGAAATTGGAGTGCATTTGTAATAATCAGTTAAAAAGCGATGAAAATAAAATGTTTTCAGAACCTAAATATTTTTACATAGAAAAATTCCAAACCTTCTTCTGAGAAAGCGTTATTTTTCATTTCTCCAAATTCGGATTTCTTTGGCTCCGTCGATCTTATTTTTGTACGATTTTCATGCATTTTCCGCTAGTATAAAATTCGAATTTTATAAATTCAATCATACCACAGATATCAATATACCGTTTTGATTGTCTCATCGCGCTGAGCACAGCGGTATGTTCATTCCTGTTTTTCGAACCCTGGTGTGCTGTGAAATCAGTATAACGGTCTCCATATCGATATCGTTTAAACCTTTAAACTTCACGTGACAATCAAATTTCTACCACACAAAATCAATAGCCTTTTGCCTTTCCAGTTCCCGAGATTCAAGCTGTAATTTATCCACTCCCTATGTCATTTATGCGTTGGTTCTCTCATATTCATTGGTTCGTTCATATTGTGTTTCTGGTTCATTTTGCATGAACCTGCTTGTTTTGCTTGCATTCCCTCCCACCGAAACCCATTACCCTCCCTCTCTATCTTCCATAGCCGCAAGTCCTCCCTCTCTCATGCCGCCCACCCTACCATACTATCTCCACCGAGTATCCACTTCCACCCTCTCTTCCCCACGTGAACTGCCATAGACCCCACCGCCTCAATAGCCAAGTCATGCGAATTCACCCAGCCCGCCGAACGCACACCACTAGAAGCATCTCTCCCAAGCGCGACGACCACCCTGGTCACCCGCCACCTTCTGCCGAGAGTTCACACTCAACCTTAGCACCTCGGCCCGTGGCTGAAACCTCAACCACCTCACACGCTACCAGCTCCTCTGCTCCTCCTTTATACCCTACTACCACGCAAGCACGCATCACTCCCTCGCCACCTTGTGCCTCCGACTAAACCATGTGTGCTGCCTCCCTTCCCTCTTTCCTGATCACGGCGAACCCTGCTGCTCCTCTTCACTCGCCGGCGCACCATCTTCATCCCGTCCCTCCTGCCTTCGCGCGCCTCTTCGCCGCCCTGCCATTATTCCAAGCTGCCACCACCATCTTCGCCGTTGACTAGCAGCCGCGTCCACCTACCGACTTGCTTATTCCTATGCCCTCCGCTGCAAGGCCTGCATCGTCCTACAGCCCTGTTAGTATTTTATTTATATGGATATTTGAAATAAAATATGTTCAGTTAGGTACTTTAAACGTGTGTACATATAAGTATGTTAAGCTGTTTGCAAAGTATATGTTATGTTTGTTATATTCGTAAGTATTTTATATTAGTTAACTGGATATAAGGAAAGTATTTTACACGTGATTTCATATAAAGTTTATCTATGTAAATATTTATCGTATTGACCGTATAATCATATATTATAGATGAGAATTAGTTTATATAAATCATATTATATGTGTGCATAGGTTAGTTTATAAATATCATAATAAAGCAAAATTGATATTGATTTTATAATGAATATAAATGTTAAATATAACATGTACATGAGATATATTCTGTAGTTTTTCAGTTGCATGCTTTATATTAAAGGTATAATTTATAACTGCATGCATCTTTTCTTTAGCCCAGTTTTTCCAAGCCTGTAGATAATTGATTACATGTATATATAAGTTTGTTAAGATATAATTATATATTTTTAATAGTGAGTCTGCATAATTGTTTGTATAAATTTTTAGTTATATACAAAGTCGACAGCTATTTATACCCAAGTCTCCAAGGCTAGTTCAAATATTATGAGGTGCCTATATATTAATAAGGAAGAAAACTTATATAAGAACATTAGGTGCATATAAAGGTATTAGAATATATATATATATATATCTCTGTGTGTGTGTATGTATGTACATTATTTAGCATGCGCATGCATAGGCTTACATATGTTGTATATTTTAATATGTCTGTGTATATTTTTCTTGTTTTTATGTCTGATATGTATTTATGATGTAATAACTTGATAAAAATACATTATTCTATATATAAATTAAAAGTTGATTTTGAAATGTATATATATTTAATTTAAAATGTGGTTAGAATATGATTGTACATATATGCAGTTATATATATGTGTTCACTTACAATTATCTTCATCGAACCCGTTCTGATTTGTTCCATCAAATTCTTATTAGCAGCTTTGATCGTTGGAATCGTGCCAATCTAGATTTGCTTTAAAAATTCGTGCGTGGATTCATAGCTCATTTGATCGTCAAAATATCTCTGGCCTCGAAAGGTGAGCAATCACTCACGATTATTGTTCTTTTATTTATTAAATTTGATTTCAATTGAAACAATTGAAATATGCAGCAGTTAGTTATTTACACTATTTTATATATGCTATTACCTGTATCAGTTCACCTGTGACATCTGACACCAAAATCTGTTATTTATGAAATGATAATCCAGTTTGGTTGATAATTGATTGTTTTTTGTTTGACACTGGATGTAAATTGTTAGTGTAGTAAGTGACAAATGATTTGAAATTAAAATTGACGTAGGATAGTTAGATTGATATATGTTAAATCTGATTAGATGACATTTGCATAATATGACCCTTTAAATGTTGAATTAGTTGACACGTTGAAATTTGGTTAAGTACACCCTGAACCGTTGAATGTTGTTGTTTAAATTGATGTTGTATGAAATTGAATAATAGATATCCAGTGAAGAACCGTATAAATATTGGTGTAATAATCTTTAATCTGCATGAAATGATAGTGTAGAATCTAGAAATAATTATATTAATTTGCACAAACAACAATGTGAATTATTACGATTATTTCGGGATTTTTGAATTTATTATTGGATTGATATTGATTGTTGTTATTGACTGTTTATTTACTTTGACACCATTCCAGTTATCACACTACAAGTTCCCTTTGCTATGCTTTGATTTTGAATTGATATGGACTTGGGTTGAAATGATAAATACCCAAATGAACTTGATCTAGGATAGAGAATTAAATAAAACCCGATTGGTCAATAATTTGATTTAAAATAAAAAGAAGATTTTATTTGAATAAATAATAAGTTTTGAAAGAAATCGGAATTTGAATTTAATGAAAGGAAATGTTAATATTTAATATTTGAAACAAAATATTAACATAATAGTTGTTGAAAGAACGTTGTTTTATAATAAATTATTTGACAATAAAATTTGGAATTATTCATTGAATTAAGTTTGGAATTATTTAATAATTAAGTTTTGAAATTATTTAATAATTAAGTTTGGAATTATTTAATAATTAAGTTTTGAAATTATTTATTAATTAAGTTTGGAATTATTTAATAATTAAGATTGGAACTATTAAATGATTAGGTTTGGGAATTTATGTAATAATTAAGTTGAAATTATTAATTAAGTTTTCAAATTATTTAATAATTAAATAAAATTGAATTATTTGAATTCTTTGATAAGAAAAATTGAACTTTTGAATAAGTGAATTTGAACTACATTAATAAATGAAATTGAGTTTCTTTATTTATTAAGTTTTGGAAAATTATTTAAGTAAGTTAATAAGTGAAATTGAACTTCATGAATAGTTGAAACTGAGTTTCTTTATTTATTTGAGTTTGAAATTTGTAACTTAGTAAGTAAATACGTGAAATTGAATTTCTTTAACAAGAAATAAATGTGATTCGTTGAAATTAATGTAAGACTTGAAATTTAAAGAACTCGATTTGACGAATTTAATTGAATTAAATTTGAAGTTTTGATATAATGAAGTTGAACTTAAGTAATTGATTAGATGACTTTGAAATCTAATAGAAATCGTTTGAATGACAAATTTACTTAATGAATATTAAATGAAATCGATCAATGAGTTTAAATTGGGTTGAATGTTAAATTAAATTAATTTAAATGATTTCGGAATGAAATTTATATACGAACTTGAATCAATATTCGAATTGTTTAAATAAAAGTTGAAGTGGAATTATAAGATTTTGAAATGGTAATTTGGAAGTTTTGAAACGTAAATTTTGGAAATTGATTTAGAAAGACAAATGAAATGTTGGTTTACGAATTGAAACTGAAATTGATTTGAATTGATATATATATATATATATATATATATATATATATATATATATATTAAACGACCAATCGGTGTAGTAAGTACGAAAGTTATTAAAGAAACCAGAATCAGTTATGGACATACTCTCTTTCTAAACTGAAAACCACTTTAATAACTATACGCAGAGTGTGATCCAGAATGAAGTGGTTGGAACGATGTACGTGATGACTGAAGAAAGAAAACGATAATGGATAGCCTTGACACTTGTGTCAAATTGGAAATGACTAAAACAGGAGCCGTGCCGGGCCAAATGGGGTTAGCCACCTCGAGCGAACACACTTCTTCGTAAACTACTCATTACTTGTTATTGATTGGTGCACCCTCGTACTTTTGGGAGTGTTGTTACGCGGTGTTGCGATCGTTGCGGCGATGCGTTCTCACCAGTCCGGATCAGGCAAACGGTAGTTTCACTACCTTGGGTATTGTCTCATGTGCCTTATCATACTTGTATCCCTATATACGTGACCACTACGAATTTGTTTTATGTTATACCTATGGAGTACTCCATGATATCCCACTAGTTTACGGTGGAGTTTACAGTGCTGTATAGACTATGACGCTTATATAAAATGTGTTAAGGGGGATAATGGTAACGCCTTAACACTGTTTTGATATTTATTTTACTGATAGACATTATCTATTTAGCATACACTACTACATAGTAGATAGTTTAACGGATCCTTAGAGGATGGTTATTCCAACGTCCTTTGAGTTATTTGTGTTTCAATTGTTATTTCACTTGAGTAGGATTTATTGATATAAGAATGTTAATCCTGACTCGAGTGTTTTGTGTTTTGCTTTACGCTCGGGTTAGACTGAGTGTACCAGTATTCAAGACTCACCTTTGGAGTTGGAGCTTCGCCTGGAGATCCAGCTATCTATCCAGCTTTCAGATATTCAGTTGATTCCAGTGTTGTATTCTGATTCTTGTATATGACTATTGTATTCGATACTTCTGTTGTGACTTATTTTACTCTATTATATATAGTAGCTTCATGAACTACTATCTTTTGCTTCCGCTGCATATTATTACTCTAGGTCTGTGATTCTGTGATTATTTATTTAATGTATATCTGAGTTTTGCCAAATTATAATTAACAATTCGGTATTTTGAATTATTCAAGTCCGACATGTGTGGATGCAAATAGTCCAAAATAGCGGGTCGATACAGTTGGTATCAGAGCTTTGGTAGCTCTAGGCAAAACTTAGCATATAAGGTAAATGTATTTACAGAATCACTCTCATTCGAGTTTCAATCTCTCCCTTTTGACTCAATTCCTTTGAATTTTGGAACGTTCTCTCAGTTTCGAAGTTCATTCGTGTCGCTCACTATTCGTCTTCTTTTAATTCTGGAGTATCCCATAACTCCACTTCGAATGATCTTTATAATGAATCGGCGGTCTCGCCAATCTTCGAATTATTTGTAAAAAGGGGTGAAACTCATTCACAATAGGCATTGATTTACCGGAGATTTCTGTATCCTCGGTTTACGATGCTATCTATCTCCTGCTATACCTGAATTCTATTTCTTGAGATCGAATGTCGATTTACCTTGAAATTCAGCATCGATCTTATTCTTGAAGTTACGGACGACCCGGTAAAGGTTGCCTGTGAATTAAGTAAGCTCATCGACTTCTCGGTTTTAATAATTAAATTATCTTATCTTCTGTTTCGAACTTGTTATCGAATCAAAATTCTCTTTGATTTGATTTCCATCAAATTTGAATATCTATACTTATTTTGAAATCCATCCTTGTATCGACGAGCGAGGGAGTGTATTTGTAACTATACTAAAATGTTATATACATTGTATCGTTTGAGTTATTGACGTTGATTTGGATTTTCGATCGATTTGTCTGATCAACACTATCGATCGGATTTCCAAAGCACTTTAACAGAGCAAACTGACATAATATCGTTTTCAAAATTGGTAAATGAAATTTTTTGAATGATTATATTATATATAAGTATAAATTTTTCTGGAATAAAATGTTAATGAGCCTGTTGTCCGAAATGATAATATCTTCATTTATTGTATTATAAACCATTGACTATTATATAAAATAAATAAATGAATTTATAAAACTTGGATATAATTTGATTTGGAATTTAAAATGAATTTAAAACAAGAATTTGGGAATTTAATTTCCGATAATTTCGAACTATGGTTTTAAAGTTTATGTAACAACCCGGAATTTTTGACAGCATATTTTAATGAATATTTAATCTAATTTAAATTAAATACAAGCTTTACATTTTACAAACAAATAAGATCTTTGTATATTTATCAGTATATTTGTGTCATAAAAGAAATTTTGATTTTAAAATTTAAAATAGAGTCTTTCAAAAATATTTGAAATAGAATTTCCTTATTCGATAAAATTAATGGGGCTTTGCATTATAGTCATTTGATTTGATACATATTTAAATACCTAAATAATATTGTTTGAAATGAAACAAGTCCATATTTAATATAAATATATTATTTTTTAGTACAAATATGTTATAAATTAAATAATTAAAAGTAAACTAAGTGGGAATAATATTAGGAAGTTTTGTTAATAACCTATATAAATAAATAAAACATAAGATAAAAATATACATTTTTAACTATTCTTTGTTTAGCTTAGACAAATCAACACATAAGCTAAAAATCAATAGTGTGACAACTTCTTAAAAACATATCAGAAAAAAGGGAATAACCGGTAAACAATTGCATTGATAAGAAAGGTAAGTTAAACATACATATGCAAATAAGTCAGCTGCACTACAAAATGCTAGGTATAAAGAAATCAAAGCAAACTATATACATATGTTCTCACAAACCAAGTTAGGCTGCTGCTAGTATAATATAATAGATGAGTAGAAGGTCATAAATTACATAAGAAACAAAGATTTCACTTCAATCTAAATAAAACAGCTCTTTGTCTTGTACAAAAATAAACAAATTCTGAAAACATTAATTACATGTTATCATAATTAAAGCAAAAGCATTAATTAGCACAACATTTTGTTCAAGCTAGTACTACAGCCGAATTCCTGTGATAATTCCTTCTGCAGTATATGGTACTTAACCAATTAAAGAAAAAAAATAACAAACAAACAGAAACTGTCCAGTTACAACCTGTTAAGTAGCTTCAATATATATATATCCACCCATATCTTTATATTCGTTTATAAAAAACTTGACTAAACCTACAAACAAACCTGAGAATCAAATAAGGAGAGAAGATAAACATTTGTTGCTTGGTAAACTTAAAATAATTCAAAATAGGAAGCTAAAGAAAGGCTTCAGGAAATTTCTTTCTGCAGTGTTCTTCATCAATACCTTACCTTCTGTTTTAAGGTTACTTGGTGAGTAAACTTACCTATTTTCAATCTAAACTTGTATCCGTAGCTTATAAATTGTGTGTGTTTTGATCTTTTCTTAAATAAGTAGCCTTAAGTATTTGCTGTTGCTCTGGAAAATTTGATATGGCTGTTCTTCAGTGTTTTTCCCAAGTTTCTGAACACAATAAGCAAAGAAATTGTAAATACTTCAAATGTTTTAACCTTGGATATTAATGCTAATTTAAGTTGTTTATCCAAATCAAGGCCTGCAACTTTGTTAGAGTTTTACAGCAATTTATACATACTGTATTTCAAGTTACAGGTAAAATAATTAAAAGGATCAAATTTCAAATGTTTAAATTTGTAAATTAAATAACATATTTATATTTCATACACATAATTATGAATTTTAGCATAAAAATAATGATTTTTAAGTAAGAAGAATAGGTGTGGTTTCAAAGTGAACCAAAATTGCTTATTTGAGAATATCTGATGATTCAATTAATTTTAGAAGTTGAAATTCATGTGGGAGCTTGCTTGATACTTGTAGATGTCAGGAAAAATGCAAAAAAAAAAAATTCAATGCAAGGATTTTAAAGTCGAATCGCAAGTAGGGTTTTGGACATGAGTTTTACACAACTCTATAGATTTTCGTTCGCGACTTTTCTGGTTGACCGAGTGCGATGCATGTCGAGGTGGAGGTTAAGGAGGTACTGGACGTGGTGTAGGCGGAGTGGTTTCGCCTCCGGTGGTCTTGGATGGTGGGGCGGGATGTTTTCTCGGTGACATTCGAACTTTGGGTTCAGGCATCAGGTCATATTTTGATTTGATAATTTTCGAAGGGTACTGAGTTTTAATTTTGGAAGTCGAGACGTTTTGGGGTTTGCTGGTGGTAGCGCAAGTCGCCAGAGGCGAGGTGAACCACCGTGCACGTGCACGGTGGCGAGGTGATGGCCGTTTGAGTTGGTTTGGCGGTCGCGTGTTCATATTCGTGAATTTGAAGGTTGGCTTCGGGGTTGTCTTCGGGTCATTTGCGTGAGTGTGCTACTACAGTCAACTTATAACCGATACTTAAAAAAAACTGGGAAAGAAGAACAAGTTGGAGTAAGAAAGAAGAGACGCGGGAAGAACGGGGAGAGGCTCGGGATTTTCTCGGGTCGAAATAGTATTTGTCTTGAGTCTGATTGTTTTTGCTTAAGTACTTAAGTATTTTGATTAACAAAGAATAAGAATAATTAAGGGAACAATCTTGGTTGGTTCAAGTTAAAATTTGATTAAAAATTTGTTGAAGTAAAGTTTGTAAAGGAAGATGATTAATGTAAAAGTATAAGGTTATTAAAATTTAACCTATACTCGTAATTAAATTAAATTAATACCTTTAAATCAAATTAGAAATTAGAAATTAATCATATGTTTAATCAACTTAACTTAAGAACGTTAGTTAATTACTTCAAGTTAATTAATAAATGTAGTTACTTAAGTAATTAAAGATAAATGATTAATTAGTTGATAATTAATAATTAATTCATTATAAATAAATGGTTAATTAAATAATTTGTGATAGTTAAATATGTAATTACATTTTAATTATTAATAAGTAAGTTATTAATTAACAATAAGAATCAATTAATTAACTGAGTAAGTAAGTAATAAGTAATAAAGTTATAAGTTAATTAATCAGTAATTCATAAAGCATAAACTGGTTTATCATAAAGTAACTTAATTAAGTGTTAAGTAAATCAAACCAGTTGACATAAATTGATGCTTCTTGTCTGATTGATTCTGATATCTGTTTGATGATGGTTTGTGATATGTTGTAATATATTTTGTATATATCTATGATAACTGTATATGATTTATCTGTAATATCTGTTATGTGAATTCTTAATATTAAATTGAATTGTTAAGTTAAAATAGACAACTTGGCCCTTAAAATGGCGTTTGGATTCCGATGAGACCGGGATCGGAAGAATCAATTATGATTCTCCGAAAACCACATCGATCCAAATTAAACGATAGGTCGTGACTTATTTTTTAGTGATCGAGATGGTGTTCAGAATGCAAGGGTTATCGTCGTTAACTCTGAGGGTGATTCCAAAATGAGTGTAGCGAGATAATGCCTTCGGTTTCGTTCGAACCCGGAACGAACTCGTATGGATTGAATGCTTTCAGCACATCGTCAGGCGGACGATGAGCATTCCAAGAATAATGTTCAATAAAGGTAATCGTAGCCTCAAGCCTCATCAACCGGGAATGGATAAAACAGAGGATATGCAACAAAGTTAGGTGGGTCATGCCCAAGCAGGACAAGATATTCCCCTGTCTAGATGTCCCTTTTTATTTCGGCTGTGTGAGCAGTTGTTGGCCACAACTGCGGGGTTATCTTGTTTGGGACTGTTCAGTAAGGAATGGTTCCGGCCTTGTGTTATAGGGGGTCGAGATTGATCCTCGGTACGGTGATCTAGGCCCCGTACTGTGACGGGCGGTACCCCAGTAGCCCTGCCATTGTCGGAAACCCATTTTTCCTACGAGACCCTACGGTTTTGATTTGTATTACCCACTTTCGTGGCTAGTAGCTGGAATTTATTGAATGTAACAATTTCGGCTATTTTCTATTTACTTGAAAACCCTAGACACTATTATAATATCACTGAATTTCCTATAAAATGTTTTGGTTAGCGTAAGGTAAAAACTTACCCGTGTTTATTTGTGGGGAGTCATACGTGATACCTTTATTTTCAAATGATTTTCATAGTTAAGCAATTTAAACCTGTTTACTCATACCAGACCCATGTCCGACCCAGAGTTTATATTTTGTTTTTCATAAACTCTTGGGTACTCAAATTTTTATGAGCAGCCAAGTGATAGGTATTTGGGAGTGTTGATTTTCTGGAGAAGCTTTGGGAAGAAGACCAGACGTATGTATCTATATATGTAGTTCCGCTGTGTAGTTAGTGTATGCTGTATTTTGGATGTATGTATGGACATATATGTATATGACAGTCCTGTTATATGATATTGTATGACTCTGATGTATGTATAACTATGTAATAGTTATGTGATGTATTATATTTTGTTCCATTCCGCTGTGAGATTCTGATGTTGTTATTCTTTCTTTCTATTCTTTTCTATTTCTATCCCTTTTTTCTTAATGGTGAAACGTCTTTCTGGGGTTAGAAAGGCGTGTCGTCACAATTGGTATCAGAGCGCTAGGTCAAGCGAGTACCTAGGCTCTTGTATTATAATTATCTTGAGAGTGCGTATTTGTATTTTCATATAATTATATATATATATATATATATATCTCTATCTAAATTTGTTGAGTTACCTGTTCAGGTGACCGACATGAGTTCAGGAAGAAGAGGTAGAGTTAGGGCTAGTACTTAAACAGATAATGGAGGGAGTCAAAATGTTAGTGAGGCTGTCAATCCAGCACCGCCTCAAGTTAGTTTTGCAGCTTTATGCAAGGATTTCAAAAATCTTGGAGGCCAACCATTCAAAGGTTCAGAGTCAATAATTGAAGTTCAAGACTGGCTACGCTCTTGCGAACGTATTTTCATGAGCATGAAATTGTATGATGAGCGTAAGAGGCATATGGCATCGTGGCAACTGCAAGGTGGTGCAGCAGCATGGTGGGATTCAACCATTGCAAATATTTCTGAGGATGACATTTCATGGGACAGATTTAAGGTGTTGTTTGAAGAGAAGTTTGTGCCAACGGCAGGGATAACCCAATTGTATCAGGATTTTCTGTATTTGAAGCAGGGTAGTATGTCTATTTTGGAGTATGAAACCAGAATCAACGAACTCTCTTGTTATGGACCAGGACTCATCGATACTCCTCTGAAAAAAAATGAGAAATTTGTGCAAGGGTTGAGGCCTGAATTCCATGGAAAATTGACAGTGCTTCTGAAGGGATCTTTTTTTGATTTGACTGATATGGCATTGAGATATGAAAGTTTGATGAGTAAGAAACCGGTGGCTCCAGTTGCAGCTTCAGATGGGAATTTCACTAATTCAAATAAGCGAAAGTTCGATACTAAATGGAGAAAGCCGAACAAGAAGAAACCTGGGAATAACAACGGACCTCGAAAGTGCTACATTTGTCAACAGGAAGGGCATTTGGCAAATAAATGTCCTAGAAAAGGATTCCGACAGCAACAACAGCAACCGCATCAGAGTGGCCCAGGATCAGCTATGGTACAGAAATCATTGTGCTTTAATTGTCATAAGCTAGGACACATGATCAAGAATTGTCCACTTCTGCAAAGGGAACCTCAGAATAAAGTTTTTGCTTTGGAAGCCGGACCATCTTCTTCTTCGATGGGCAAAGGAGTATTAGAAGGTACTTTACTTTTAGATGGAAAATATATTAAAGTTTTGTTTGATTCGGGTGCTTCCTTGAGTTTTATTTCTTTGGACTCTGTTGAAAAGTTCTCTCCTACCCCTAGTTCTGTAGACAGTCCTATCTTGGTATCGAATCCTATAGGAGGGGTGACCAAATTAGACACTATCTATAAGGACATAAAGATCTCTTATCTAACCCACGGTTTTTCTTTTGACCCGTATGTGTTGAATTTTAAAGGATTTGATCTTATTTTGGGAATTGATTGGCTGGATAAGTATAAAGCCGTTTTGAATTGTGATGAGAGAACAGTTTCATTGGAAACTGATCTGGGTAGAATTGCCAGAGTGTCATGTGATAATTCTGGAATTCACTTGAGCAGTCTTTTGCATGGAATTGAGACATCTGAAGAGAGAGTTGAAGACATCGATGTGGTTCAAGATTTTCCTGATGTATTTGAAGAAGTTAAGTATCTGCCACCACATCGAGAAATAGAATTCCGTATTGATTTGATTCCAGGAGCTGTGCCAGTGATTCAGCCCAGTAGGAGAATGACTCCTAGGGAAAGAGAAGAGTTGATTAAGCAGACGCAGGATCTTTTGGAGAAGGGATTGATTAGACCCAGTTTTTCTTGTTGGAGTTCGGCGGTAGTGTTTGTGACCAAATCGGATGGATCACTGAGGTTCTGTGTGGATTATAGAGAATTGAACAAAGTGACTATCCGTAATAAATATCCTCTTCCTCGCATCGGTGACCTTTTTGACCAGTTGCATGGTGCTTCTATCTTTTCTCAATTGGATCTAGCTTCAGGTTTCCACCAGTTGAGGGTAGCTGAAGACAGTATTCCTTTGACTGCATTTAGGGGACCGGATTGTTTCTATGAGTGGTTGGTTATGCCATTCGGATTAACCAATGCTCCTGCCTACTTCGTTGACCTCATGAACCGAGTCTTTAGGGATGTGTTGAATAAGTTTGTGCTGGTATTTATTGATGATATCTTGGTCTATTCCAAATCCGAAGAAGAGCACAGGGAGCATTTGAGGATTGTATTGGAGACTCTGAGGAAGTATGTGCTGAAGGCGAAGTTTTCGAAGTGCCATTTTTAGAAATCGAAAGTTAAATTTTTAGGGCACATTGTTTCTGGTGAAGGCATTTCTGTAGACCCAGCGAAAGTTGAAACTATTCTGGAATGAAAACAGCCAGAGACCCGACGGAAGTTCGCAGTTTTCTAGGATTGGCTGGCTACTACAGGAAATTTATTAGAGATTATTCCAAAATTTCTTCGCATCTGACTAAGCTGACTAGGAAAGGAGCTAAATTCAAATGGACACCCCAATGCGAAGAAGCTTTTCAGGAATTAAAGATAAGGTTAACTAGTGCACCAGTACTTGCTATTCCGGATGGGAAAAGAAAATTCGAGGTTTACACTGACGCTTGTATAGTGGGTTTGGGAGCAGTTCTGATGCAGAAAGGAAGGGTTATTGCGTATGCTAGTCGGTAGCTGAAGCCACATGAGAAAAACTATGCTACGCATGATCTTGAACTGCTAGACATTGTTTTTGCTTTGAAAATTTGGAGACATTATCTTTTGGGAGAGAAATTCGAATTGTTCACGGATCACAAACCGTTGAAATATCTATTCTCTCAAAAGATCTTAATCTGCGACAGCAGCGGTGGGTTGAATTTCTTGCATCCTATGATTTGGAAATTCTGTACACTCCGGGAAAAGCGAATATTGTAGCTGATGCTCTCAGTAGGAATATGGTTTTATCTCTTTTGGAAGTGGTTCCATATCTTATTGAAAGGATTTCAACCAAGCAAGAGTCCGATAAGATGTTGAGGAGGATCATCAAAAGAGTCAGGAAGGGTCAGTGTCCTAGTTTTGAAATCGATGGCCAAGGAACACTAAGGATTAACAGGAGAATTTGTGTTCCGAATGATAGGGATTTAAGGCAAGAAGTGTTGTCTGAAAGTCATCGCTCCAAATTGAATATTCATCCTGGAATTTCGAAGATGTACAAGGATTTGAGGAGAGTCTTTTGGTGGAAGGGCATGAAGGAAGATGCAGCTGCTTTTGTGAACTGTTGTGCCATCTGCCAACAAAAAGATGATTAACAGAAATCTGCTAGGTTATTGCAACCTCTGGAAATTCCGAATTGGAAATGGGAAATGATTTCGATGGATTTTATCGATGGTTTGCCTAGAACCAGGAAAGGGAATGATGGTATATGGGTTATTGTGGATCGTTTAACTAAGAGTGCCCTTTTTATACCAGTTAAGGCAACCCGTACTGCAGTTTCTTTGGCAGAAATTTTCTTGAAGGAGATAGTTAGATTGCATGGTGTTCCAGTCAGCATAGTAAGTGACCGTGATCCTATTTTTACTAGCAAGTTCTGGGAAGCTTTGCAATCAGCAATGGGAACAGATTTGAGATTGAGTACAGCCTATCATCCTCAAACGGCTGGACAGACGGAGAGGCTTAATCATATTCTTGAGGATATGCTACGGGCTTGTGTTTTAGATTTTGGAGGATCTTGGGTGGACCATCTTCATTTAGTGTAATTTTCTTATAATAACAGTTATCAAGCGAGTATTAAGATGGCTCCTTATGAAGCTTTATACGGAACACCGTGTAGATCCCCATCTTGTTGGATTGAATCGAAGGATCGTCTTGTGCTCGGACCCGATCTTATTCGAGAAGCTTCTGCGAAGGTTGACTTATCAAGAAAAGGATGAAAGCTGCTCAAGATCGACAGAAGAAATATGCTGATAGAAGACGAAGGCCATTGGAATTTGAGATCGGAGACTTGGTTTTTGTCAAAGTTTCCCCAATCAAAGGTGCTATAAGATTCGGAAAAACGGGAAAACTTGCTCCGAGATACATTGGACCATTTCGAGTATTGGAAAGAATTGGAACTGTAGCCTACATGATTGAATTTCCAGAACGGATGTCTAGGATTCACAATGTATTCCATGTGTCTCATTTAAGGAAATTTATTCATGACCCATCATTGGTGGTGGAACCAGTTGTTCAGGAAGATTTAGAAGTTGAACCCAATTTAACTGTGGTCAGAAGTCCAGTTCAGATTGTAGATCGAGACGAGAAGCAACTCAGGAAAAAAAGTGGTGAAACTCGTCAAGGTGCAATGGAGCAAGGATCCCAAAGATTGTACCTGGGAGACTCTCGATAGTTTTAGGAAAACGTATCCGGATTTGTGTCCGGATAGTTAGGGGAGTTTGTTTGTATTGTTGTTTGGATGCTTTGTTTGTTGGTTGCTAATGTACGGATGATATGTATGTTCGTATTTGTTGCTATAAAAACTTTTGAATTATCTTTGTTTTAAATTTCAGGGACGAAATTCTTTTAAGGGGGGAGGAATGTAACAACCCGGAATTTTTGACAGCATATTTTAATGAATATTTAATCTAATTTAAATTAAATACAAGCTTTACATTTTACAAACAAATAAGATCTTTATATATTTATCAGTATATTTGTGCCAGTAAAAGAAATTTTGATTTGAAAATTTAAAATAGAGTCTTTCAAAAATATTTGAAATAGAATTTCCTTATTCGATAAAATTAATGGGGCTTTGCATTATAGTCATTTGATTTGATACATATTTAAATATCTAAATAATATTGTTTGAAATGAAACAAGTCCATATTTAATATAAATAATTTTTTTAGTACAAATATGTTATAAATTAAATAATTAAAAGTAAACTAACTGGGAATAATATTAGGAAGTTTTGTTAATAACCTATATAAATAAATAAAACATAAGATAAAAATATACATTTTTAACTATTCTTTGTTTAGCTTAGACAAATCAACACATAAGCTAAAAATCAATAGTGTGACAACTTCTTAAAAACATATCAGAAAAAAGGGAATAACCGGTAAACAATTGCATTGATAAGAAAGGTAAGTTAAACATACATATGCAAATAAGTCAGCTGCACTACAAAATGCTAGGTATAAAGAAATCAAAGCAAACTATATACATATGTTCTCACAAACCAAGTTAGGCTGCTGCTAGTATAATATAATAGATGAGTAGAAGGTCATAAATTACATAAGAAACAAAGATTTCACTTCAATCTAAATAAAACAGCTCTTTGTCTTGTACAAAAATAAACAAATTCTGAAAACATTAATTACATGTTATCATAATTAAAGCAAAAGCATTAATTAGCACAACATTTTGTTCAAGCTAGTACTACAGCCGAATTCCTGTGATAATTCCTTCTGCAGTATATGGTACTTAACCAATTAAAGAAAAAAAATAACAAACAAACAGAAACTGTCCAGTTACAACCTGTTAAGTTGCTTCAATATATATACACACACACACACACACACACACACACACACACATATATATATATACATACATATATATATATACATATATATATATATATATATATATATATATATATATATATATATATATCCACCCATATCTTTATATTAGTTTATAAAAAACTTGGCTAAACCTACAAACAAACCTGATAATCAAATAAGGAGAGAAGATAAACATTTGTTGCTTGGTAAACTTAAATTAATTCAAAACAGGAAGCTAAAGAAAGGCTTCAGGAAATTTCTTTCTGCAGTGTTCTTCATCAATACCTTACCTTCTGTTTTAAAGTCACTTGGTGAGTAAACTTACCTATTTTCAATCTAAACTTGTATCTGTAGCTTATAAATGGTGTGTGTTTTGATCTTTGCTTAAATAAGTAGCCTTAAGTATTAGCTGTTGTTCTGGAAAATTTGATATGGCTGTTCTTCAGTGTTTTTCCCAAGTTTCTGAACATAATAAGCAAAGAAATTGTAAATACTTCAAATGTTTTAACCTTGGATATTAATGCTAATTTAAGTTGTTTATCCAAATCAAGGCCTGCAACTTTGTTAGAGTTTTACAGTAATTTATACATACTGTATTTCAAGTTACAGGTAAAATAATTAAAAGGATCAAATTTGTAAATTCAATAACATATTTTGATTTCATACACATAATTATGAATTTTAGCATAAAAATAATGATTTTTAAGTAAGAAGAATAGGTGCGGTTTCAAAGTGAACCAAAATTGCTTATTTGAGAATATCTGATGATTCAATTAATTTTAGAAGTTGAAATTCATGTGGGAGCTTGCTTGATACTTGTAGATGTCAGGAAAAATGCAAAAAAATATATTCAATGCAAGGATTTTAAAGTCGAATCGCAAGTAGAGTTTTGGACATGAGTTTTACACAGCTCTGTAGATTTTCGTTTGCGACTTTTCTGGTTGATCGAGTGCGACGCGTGTCGAGGTGGAGGTTAAGGAGGTACTTGACGTGGTGTAGGCGGAGTGGTTTCGCCTCCGGTGGTCTTGGATGGTGGGGCATTCGAACTTTGGGTTCAGGCATCAGGTCATATTTTGATTGGATAATTTTCGAAGGGTACTGAGTTTTAATTTTGGAAGCCGAGACGTTTTGTGGTTTGCTAGTGGTAGCACAAGTCGCCAGAGGCGAGGTAAACCACCATGCACGTGCACGGTGGCGAGGTGATGGCCGGTTGAGTTGGTTTGGCGGTCGAGAAAAAAAAAGAAGAAGAAAGAAACTGGGAAAGAAGAACAAATTGGAGTGTGAAAGGAGAGACGCGGGAAGAACAGGGAGAGGCTCGGGATTTTCTCGGGTCGAAATAGTATTTGTCTCGAGTCTGATTGTTTTTGCTTAAGTACTTAAGTATTTTGATTAACAAAGAATAAGAATAATTAAGGGAATAATCTTGGTTAGTTCAAGTTAAAATTTGATTAAAAATATGTTGAAGTAAAGTTTATAAAGGAAGATAATTAATTTAAAAGTATAAGGTTATTAAAATTTAACTTATACTCGTAATTAAATTAAAGTAATACCTTTAAATCGAATTTGGAATTTGAAATTAATCATATGTTTAACCAACTTAACTTAAGAACATTAGTTAATTACTTCAAGTTAATTAATAAATGTAGTTACTTAAGTAATTAAAGATAAATGATTAATTAGTTGATAATTAATAATTAATTCATTGTAAATAAATTATTAATTAAATAATTTGTGATAGTTAAATATGTAATTACATTTTATTTATTAATAAGTAAGTTATTAATTAACAATAAAGAATCAATTAATTAACTGAGTAAGTAAGTAATAAGTAATAAAGTTATAAGTTAATTAATCAGTAATTCATAAAGCATAAACTGGTTTATCATAAAGTAACTTAATTAAGTGTTAAGTAAATCAAACAAGTTGACATAAATTGATGCTTCTTGTCTGATTGATTCTGATATCTGTTTGATGATGGTTTGTGATATGTTGTAATATATTCTGTATATATCTGTGATAACTGCATATGATTTATCTGTAATATCTGTTATATGAATTCTTAATATTAAATTGAATTGTTAAGTTAAAATAGACAACTTGGCCCTTAAAATGGCGTTTGGATTCCGATGAGACCGGGATCGGAAGAATCAATTTTGATTCTTCGAAAATCACATCGATCCAAATTAAACGATAGGTCGTGACTTATCATTTGGTGATCGAGATGGTGTTTCAGAATGCAAGGGTTATCGTCGTTAACTCTGAGGGTGAATCCAAAATGAGTGTAACGAGATATTGCCTTCGGTTTCGTTCGAACCCAGCACGAACTCGTATGGATTGAATGCTTTCAGCACATCGTCAGTCGGACGATGTGCATTCTAAGAATAATGTTCAATAAAGGTAATCGTAGCCTCAAGCCTCATCAACCTGGAATGGCTAAAACATGTGAGATGCAGCAAGGTTAGGTGGGTCATGCCCAAGCATGACAAGATATTCCCCTATCTAGATGTCCCTTTTTATTTCGGCTGTGTGAGCAGTTGTTGGCCACAACTGCGGGGTTATCTTGTTCGGGACTGTTCAGTAAAGAATGGTTCCGGCCTTGTGTTGTAAGGGGTCGGGAGTGATCCTCGGTACGGTGATCTAGGCCCCGTACTGTGACGAGCGGTACCCCAGTAGCCCTGCTATTGTTGGAAACCCATTTTTCCTACGAGACCCTACAGTTTTGATTTGTATTACCCACTTTCGTGGCTAGTAGTTGGAATTTAATGAATGTAACAATTTCGGCTATTTTCTATTTACTTGAAAACCCTCGACACTATTATAATATCACTGAATTTCCTATAAAATGTTTTGGTTAGCGTAAGGTAAAAACTTACCCGTATTTATTTGTGGGGAGTCTTATGTGATACTTTTATTTTCAAATGATTTTTAAAGTTAAGCAATTTTAACCTGTTTACTCATACCAGACCCATGTCTGACCCAGAGTTTATATTTTTTTTCATAAACTCTTGGGTACTCAAATTTTTATGAGTAGCCAAGTGATAGGTATTTGGGAGTGTTGATTTTATGGAGAAGCTTTGGGAAGAAGACCAAACGTATGTATCTATATATGCAGTTCCGCTGTGTAGTTAGTGTATGCTGTATTTTGGATGTATGTATGGATATATATGTATATGACAGTCCTGTTATATGATATTGTATGACTCTGATGTATGTATTACTATGTAATAGTTATGTGATATATTATATTTTGTTCCATTCCACTGTGAGATTCTGATGTTGTTATTCTTTCTTTCTATTCTTTTCTATTTCTATCCCTTTCTTTCTTAATGATGAAACGTCTTTCTGGGGTTAGAAAGGCGGGTCGTCACAGTTTAAAATGTATATTATTTTCGAATAGAAATGGTTTTCAAAGAATTTTAAATGATTAAATTAGAGCTCTTCTCTTTTGTCGCTGGAAAATAATTTCGGTGATGACGGCCGCATCATCAATATTCATTTTCGAGTTTCGAAGTGGAGGGACTATTCTGCAGCTTTGTTACGGTTTGTTTTGTAAAATAAAATGATTTGAATTTCTTAAAGTATGATTTGATTTGTAATATATATATCGATATATGATTTAAAACCTGAATCGGTACATTATATATATATATATATATATATTATTTATCTCTAAATTATTTAAAGTTAATCGGAAATTTAATTCCTAAAATTTGGGTAAAAGATGATTTCAATTATAAATGAAACCAAAATTTCGAATTAGTATTTAAACTTGAGAGAATTGAATTAGGAATTTTATTTGGATAATACTCAATTGCATTATATATAACTTACCTAAATTTTCAAAAGTTAACTATGTAATTGAATATTACAAAGTATAAAATGATGTTAAAAGAATTTTTAAGTAAATTGGAGTTGTTATAATTCTGGAAAATATACTTAATACGTGTGATAAGATATATTAAGTGGAATAAAATTTAACAATAATTGGGAATAAAGAAGAATTAAATTTGTCGAATAAAATATGATTATAATAAAAGACTATTTGAATTTATGATCTTTGAAATTGTTAACTTAAGAAAATTGGATAATATATAATATATTGTCTTTATAAATAAAAGTGAGTGCGTATAATACATGTTATTCACTTAAATTTTAATTATAAATGTTTATGGAGATGAATAGAATAATAAGTTAAATTAATAATAGGTGTGATTAATAGAAGGAAAATTTGTTTTGAAAGTTAATAAATTGAAATTAAATCAACATAAGGGAGTATCTTAAATTAACTAAATTTAAATTGTATTTCATTTGAAAGAAACCTTTTGTACCTAACATTAATAAATGTGAAATCAAATCGATTTAATGAAAATCTTGAATTTAAAAAAAAATTGTTGAATATAAATTTATTTAAATTAGAATTCATATGGTTTAAATTAATTGTTTATTATGAAATTCAAGTTTATTTTGTTTTGGTTGTTTCTATTCTCCTACTTCCTTCCTTTTCGGGGACGAAAAGTTTTGAATCGGGGAGAGTGTAATAACCCGTAAATTTAACCGGTTTTAATAACGTTATTAATTGAAATTTTATGGAATTTTAAAACGATAAAATTTTGAAATATAAATTTGATATTTGGAATGCGTCTAGTTAAACATAGCAATTGGTAAATTTTCGTCCGAAAATATGAAAGTTTATTTTGTGCGTAAATTTACTTCAATTTAATTAGTTAAAAAGCGATGAAAATAAAATGTTTTTAGAAACTAAATATTTTTACATAGAAAAATTCTAAACCATCTTATGAGCAAATGTCATTTTTCTTTTTTCCAAATTCGGACTTCTTTGGCTCCGTCGATCTTATTTTTCTACGATTTTCATGCATTTTCCGCTAGTATAAAAATTCGAATTTTAAAATTTTTGGCATTCCACCGATATCTATTTACCATTTTGATCGTCTCATCGTGCTGAGCACAGCGGTATATTGATTCCTATTTTTCGAACCCTAGTGTGCTGTGAAATCAGTATAACGGTCTCCATATCGATACCGTTTAAACCTTTAAACTTCACGTGACCATTCAAATTTCCACCACACAAAATCAATAGCTTTTTGACTTTCCAGTTCCCGAGATTCAAGCTGTAATTTATCTATTCCCTATGTCATTTATGCGTTGGTTCTCTCATCTTCATTGGTTCGTTCATATTGTGTTTCTGGTTCATTTTGCATGAACCTTCTTGTTTTGCTTGCCTTCCCTCCCACCGAAACCCATTACCCTCCCTCTCTATCTTCCATAGCCGCAAGTCCTCCCTCTCTCATGCCGCCTACCGTACCACACTATCTCCACCGACCATCCACTTCCACCCACTTTTCCTCACATGAACTGTCGTAGACCCCACCGCCTCAATAGCCAATTCATGCGACTTCACACACTCCACCTTGGCACCTCGGCCCGTGGATGAAACGTCAACCACCTCACACGCTACCAACTCCTCTGCTCCTCCTTTATACCCTACTACCATGCAAGCACGCATCACTCCCTCGCCACCTTGTGCCTCCGACTAAACCCTGTGTGCTGCCTCCCTTCCCTCTCTCCTGATCACGGCGAACCCCGCCGCTTCTCTTCACTCGCCGGCGCACCATCTTCATCCCGTCCCTCCAGCCTTCGCGTGCCTCTTCGCCGCCCTGCCATCATTCCAAACTGCCACCACCATCTTCGCCGTTGACTAGCAGCCGCGTCCACCTACCGATTTGCTTATTCCTATGCCCTCCGCTGCAAGGCCTGCATCGTCCTTCAACCCGAGCTTGTCACCTTTGTTGCAAGTCCAGTCTTGGGTGAGAAGCTTCTATTGTTTGCATAAATATTGATCACCTGTTCGTATTTTACTTATATGGATATTTGAAATAAAATATGTTCAGTTAGGTACTTTAAACGCGTGTACATATAAGTATGTTAAGCTGTTTGCAAAGTATATGTTATGTTTTTTATATTCGTCAGTATTTTATATTAGTTAACTGGATATAAGGAAAGTATTTTACACGTGATTTCATATAAAGTTTATCTATGTTAATATTTATCGTATTGACCATACAATCATATATTGTAGATGAGAATTAGTTTATATAAATCATTTTATATGTGTGCATTGGTTAGTTTATAAATATCATAATAAAGCAAAATTGAAATTGATTTTATAATGAATGTAAATGTTAAATATAACATGTACATGAGATACATTCTATAGTTTTTCAGTTGCATGCTTTATATTAAAGGCATATTTTATAAGTGCATGGATCTTTTCTTTAGCCCAGTTTTTCCGAGCCTGCAGATATTTGATTACATGTATATATAAGTTTGTTAAGATGTAATTATATATTTTTAATAGTGAGTCTGCATAATTGTTTGTATAAAGTTTTAGTTATATACAAAGTCGACAGCTATTTTTACCCAAGTCTCCAAGGCTAGTTCACGTATTTTGAGGTGCCTATATATTAATAAGGAAGAAAACATATATAAGAACATTAGGTGTATATAAAGGTATTAGAATATATATATATATATATATATATATATATATATATATGTACGTACGTATGTATGTATGTACATTATTTAGCATGCGCATGCATAAGCTTACATATGTTGTATATTTTAATATGTCTGCGTATATTTGTCTTGTTTTCATGTCTGATATGTATTTATGATGTAATAACTTGAGAAAAATACATTATTCTATATATAAATTAAAAGTTGATTTTGAAATGTATATATATTTAATTTAAAATGTGGTTAGAATATGATTATACATATATACAGTTATATATATGTGTTCACTTACAATTATCTTCATCGAACCCGTTCTGATTTGTTCCATCAAATTCTTATTATCAGCTATGATCGTTGGAATCGTGCCAATCAAGATTTGCTTTAAAAATTCGTGCCTGGATTCATAGCTCATTTGATCGTCAAAACATCTCTAGCCTCGAAAGGTGAGAAATCACTCACGATTAATTTTTTTTATTTATTAAATTTGATTTCAATTAAAACGACAATTTAAATATGCAGCAGTTAATTATTTACACTGTTTTATATATGCTATTACCTGTATCAGTTCACCTGTGACATCTAACACCAAAATCTGTTATTTATGAAATGATAATCCAGTTTGGTTGACAATTGATTGTTTGTTGTTTGACATTGGACGGTAAATTGTTAGTGTAGTAAGTGACAAATGATTCGAAATTAAAATTGACGTAGGATAGTTAGAGTGATATAGGTTAAATCTGATTAGATGACATTTGCATAATATGACCCTTAAAATGTTGAATTAGTTGACACGTAGAAATTTGGTTAAGTACACCCTGAACCGTTGAATGTTGTTGTTTAAATTGATGTTGTATGAAATTGAATAATAGATATCCAGTGAAGAACCATATAAATACTGGTGTAATAATCTTTAATCTGCATGAAATGATGGTGAAGATTCTAGAAATAATTATATTAATTTGCAGAAACAACAATGTGAATTAATACGATTATTTCGGGATTTTTTAATTTATTATTGGATTGTTATTGATTGTTATTATTGACTGTTTATTTACTTTGACACCATCCCAGTTATCACACTGCAAGTTCCCTTTGCTATGCTTTGATTTTGAATTGATATGGACTTGGGTTGAAATGATAAATACCCAAATGAACTTGACCTAGGATGAGAATTAAATAAAACCCGATTGGTCAATAATTTGATTTAAAAATAAAATGAAGATTTATTTGAATAAATAATAAGTTTTGAAAGAAATCGGAATTTGAATTTAATGAAAGGAATTGTTAATATTTAACATTTGAAACAAAACATTAACATAATAGTTGTTGAAAGAACGTTGTTTTATAATAAATTATTTGACAATAAAATTTGGAATCATTCATTGAATTAAGTTTGGAATTATTTAATAATTAAGTTTTGAAATTATTTATTGATTAAGTTTGGAATTATTTAATAATTAAGATTGGAACTATTAAATGATTATGTTTGGGAATTTATGTAATAATTAAGTTGAAATTATTAATTAAGTTTTGAAATTATTTAATAATTAAATAAAATTGAATTGTTTGAATTCTTTGATAAGAAAAATTGAACTTTTGAATAAGTGAATTTGAACTACGTTAATAAATGAAATTGAGTTTCTTTATTTATTAAGTTTTGGAAAATTATTTAAGTAAGTTAATAAGTGAAATTGAACTTCATGAATAAGTGAAATTGAGTTTCTTTATTTATTTGAGTTTTAAATTTGTAACTTAGTAAGTAAATACGTGAAATTGAATTTCTTTAACAAGAAATAAATGTGATTTATTGAAATTAATGTAAGACTTGAAATTTAAAGAACTCGATTTGATGAATTTAATTGAATTAAATTTGAAGTTTTGATATAATGAAGTTGAACTTAAGTAATTGATTAGATGAATTTGAAATTTAATAGAAATCGTTTGAATGATAAATTTACTTAATGAATATTGAATGAAATCGATCAATGAGTTTAAATTGGGTTGAATATTAAATAAATTAATTTAAATGATTTCGGAATGAAATTTATATACGAACTTGAATCAATATTTGAATTTTTTAAATAAAAGTTGAAGTCGAATTATAAGATTTTGAAATGGTAATTTGGAAGTTTTGAAACGTAAATTTTGGAAATTGATTTAGAAAGACAAATGAAATGTTGGTTTATGAATTGAAATTGAAATTGAATTTGATTTGAATATATATATATATATATATATATATATATATATATATTAAACGACCAATCGGTGTAATAAGTATGAAAGTTGTTAAAGAAACCGGAATTGGTTATGGACATACTCTCTGTCTAAACCGAAAACCACTTTAATAACTATATGCAGTGTGTGATCCAAAATGAAGTGGTTGGAATGATGTACGTGATGACTGAAGAAAGAGAACGATAATGGATAGCCTTGACACTTGTGTCAAATTGGAATGACTAAAACAGGCGCCGTGCCGAGCCAAATGGGGTTAGCCACCTCGAGCGAACACACTTCTTCGTAAACTACTCATTGCTTGTTATTGATTGGTGCACCCTCGTACTTTTGGGAGTGTTGTTTCGCGGTGTTGCGATCGTTGCGGCGATGCCTTCTCACCAATCCGGATCAAGCAAATGGTAGTTTCACTACCTTGGGCATTGCCTCATGTGCCTTGTCATACTTGTATCCCTATATACGCGACCACTATGAATTTGTTTTTTGTTATACCTTTGGAGTACTCCCTGATATCCCACTAGTTTACGGTGGGTTTACAGTGCTGTATAGACTATTACGCTTATATAAAATGTGTTAATGGGGATAATGGTAACGCCTTAACACTGTTTTGATATTTATTTTACTGATAGACATTATCTATTTAGCGTACACTACTACATAGTAGATAGTTTAATGGATCCTTAGAGGACGGTTATTCCAACGTCCTTTGAGTTATTTGTGTTTCAATTGTTATTTCACTTGAGTAGGATTTATTGATATAAGAATGTTAATCCTGACTCGAGTGTTTTGTGTTTTGCTTTACGCTAGGGTCAGACTGAGTGTACCAGTATTCAAGACTCACCTTTGGAGTTGGAGCTTCGCCTGGAGATCCAGCTATCTATCCAGCTTTCAGATATTCAGTTGATTCCAGTGTTGTATTCTGATTCTTGTATATGACTATTGTATTTGATACTTCTGTTGTAACTTATTTAACTCTGTTATATATATAGTAGTGAAAGGATTACCCGTCGATTGTCTTTGCACTGAATTGCTCCGGGATAGAGATCTCCATATGTGATGAGGAGTCCGGTCGGGATTGTGGATACCCAGAATGCAAGGGCTTCTTCTTTTTTGGATGAAGTGCCTTCGGTTCCATTCAGACCTAGGGTGGACTAGTATGGTTATATGTTTGACATTACACTTTGAGATATAAAGCTGATTTCAATCAAATACATTTATGTTTGGTGGCAGAGAATTTATTATCTTACCTCAACATCCTTCATTGAGACGTACAATCTCAGAGGGTATGTAGTTGATGGTTATTAGTGATATACTCCCAATTTGGTAGTGTGGCATGCTAAGTGCTGATCATTTGTTGATCGAACCATGGCTTTTGTGAAAAGCATATCTTTATGGGACGAGACTTCATCGAACCTCACACCATGAAAATGGTCGAAACGGTAAAAGACGCAGCAAGGTTATGAGGGTCGCGCCATTTAGGGTATGTGCATTTCCTCCGAGATAAAAAGTGGTATTCTGGTATGGAGCCCAAATAATTTGCTTTGTGGTTGTTGGTGTTGAGGTCCCTCGATAAAGGTCGGTTACAACAGGAGGATGACATACTCATGACAGTTAGTTACCTAGTTATAGAGGTAACCCAGCCTTGTGTTGGCAGAGAGCTGGTTAAGTTTCCAGGGCGTCCCTCCAAAGGCGTACCCATTCGGTAAAGGAAGTTCCTTAGCCTTAGCCATTTGTTGGAAATCCAATCACCCAATACGAGCCCTGTACGGTTTTAGTTGTAGAACCTGCCATTTAACATGGTAGCTATAGTAGGCATACTATAATGGTACATATGCTGGCTAAGATTAATATTATACTTTGGATTTTTTTTTCATACTATACACTAATAATAATATCAAAAGATTTTCGCATATCAAGCATGTTTGACTATCATAAGGAGAAACCTCCTCCAATTGAGGGATTGCACTGTGTGTATGCGGAGAGGCCTTACGGCAGTTTCATTTTCCAAAAAGCATAATATATTTCTTCTTACAAATTGTTTTTGTTCAAACAACTATTTTTGTTTACTCATACCAGTCCCATGACTGACCCGGAGTTTATTGTTCCCTTCCTGAACTCTGGGTTCCCATTATTTTCCACACGGGCAGCCTAGAGTCAGGTTAGCTGTGTTCTGGAGCTAGTTCAGATTTGGATCTAGAAGTCTTTTGGAGTCTTTGGTTTTGGAAGCTGTTGGATTTTTGAAGCTTTTGGTTTGGAAGTCCTTGGCATTTTGGAAGACCTTATCGAAGTCAAAATATGGTGGTTTCTTTTGAAGACCCTGATATTGTTCCGCTTTGTGTTATTGTTATGTTGTTGTATTTGTTGTTCAGGCATTGTATCAATGTTGTATCCATATTTTGTGATCAATAAATTCATTTTGTTTCTGCTATGTTGTATCATCTATTATTGTTATAAGCTCCATCGAACTGGAGTTCGACGTTTGAGTCTCCAGCATTCGAATACAAGTGAGGTGTTTGATATTGATTTTTGAATGCTAAATTTTGGGTCGTGACAAGAGCTAAAGGTTGAGTAAGAACTTTAGCTTCGGAGTATAACACATTAGGTGACTCATTAGAGATAGGGTTAGAAATACCCCAGAATGAGTTTATCCCTAAGTTCTCGTATGGCCTAAATCAAGTTTTCTTACTATGTACAGATAGTGAGAATGAGCACAAGAAGAGGACGAGGTAGGGGATGGGGAAGTACCACTACATCTAGTCAAGACCCTGCAACAACAGAAGTTTTTCCTATTCAACCTCAGCCGAATCTGGCTAATTTGTACCGAAGTTTTGCAAGACTTGGGGGAAAGCTATTCACAGGCAAGGAGTCTATTATCGAAGCACAAGCCTGGATTCGATCGTGCGAAAGATTTTTCAAAGGATTGGAGTTGGAAGATGAATAGATGAGATTGATAGCTTCTTGGCAGCTTCAGGAGGAGGCTTTAACTTGGTGGGAGAATATTACATTGGATGAGCTAGAGGATGAGTTCACTTGGGATCGATTCAAAGAGGTGTTTGAACAACATTATATGCCATCTTCCTGTATCTCCATGATGTACCAGGAGTTTACAGACTTGAAGTAGGGGAGTCTATCGTTTGAAGAGTACTTGAACAAATTTGATGAGTTATCTTGATTTGGTCTAGAGCTGGTGAACTCCCTACTGAAAAAGAATGAAAGATTTATTCGAGGGATGAACAAGAAATTCCATGAGAGAATGACAACCCATATGAAAGAACCTTTTTCTGAATTGATAGATATGGTTTATAGATATGCTACCCTGGATAAGAAGGATGTTTTAGAGGAGAAGGGAAGTGCAAGCAATCCGAATTGGAAGAAAAGGAAGTTCGGAGGAAAGAAACCGTGGCAAGGCAAAGAAAATAGCATTAATCAGGAGAATTAGGCAAAGGATGTTACTTGTTTCAATTGTTTGGAGAAGGGACATTTCTCAAGTAGATGCAAGAAGCTAAAGAAACAAGAAAAGAAAGATCAACCCATGAAGACAAGTCAAGGAGCCAGGGAATGCTATTATTATCACAAGCCAGGTCACATAGTTAAAGTTTGCCCGATAATGAAGCAAGCTCAAGTAGCGAAGGTGTATGCGATCAAAGATAAACCTTCAACCTCTAGAGCAGACAAAGGAAAAGAAGTTTAGAAGGTAACCTTCCTATTTATGATAAAGTTGTTAGAGTTCTGTTCGACACAGGAGCAACACATAGCTTTAGTTTCCAACAAACGTAAACGAACTAAAACTTGAACCTGAATTCATAGACAATACCATTTTTGTAAAGAATCCAGTTGGTGGCCTTGCAAACCTTTTTCTATGTTGTAGAAAAGTTCCTATCTCATATCCTCGTCATCAATTTCCTATCAGTCTCTTTGTTCTCTACTTTAATGAATTTTAAATCTTACTTGGAATGAACTGGCTAACGAAATATGAAGCTAAATTAGATTGTAACAATTGAACGGTTTCGGTGAAAACAAAACTTAGGAATTTTGTCGTGATTTCTTGTGAGGATCCCTGTCCGAAGAAGGATAAGTTAATGTATACTTTAGGGAATCCCGAACCTAGTCTGGAATCTATACCTATTGTCCAGAAATTTCCCGACGTATTCGAAGAAGTTAAATCTTTGCCTCCGCACAGGGAATTTGAATTCAGAATCGACTTAGTTTCCAATGCTCGTCCTGTCGTTAATGCAAGCCGCGGGATGGCACCAAGGGAAAGAATAGAACTAGTTAAGTAAACCCAATATTTGCTAGAGAAAGGACTAATACGACCTAATTGTTCCAGTTGGGGCTCATTTGTGGTATTCATAGCCAAGTCTGATGGATCTCTAAGATTGTGTGTGGACTACCGCGATCTCAATAAATTAACTCTTGAAAATAAATTTCCTTTGCCCAGAATCGACGACCTGCTCGATCAGTTGCATGGCGCTCGATTCTTTTCAAAGATGGACCTAGCCCAAGGATTCCATCAACTAAGAATTGCTGAAGACTGTATACATTTTACTGCTTTTACGGGTCCTGACACATTCTACGAATAGTTAGTTATGCCTTTCGGACTAACTAACGCTCTCACGTATTTCATAGACTTAACGACCCGAGTATATCAGGAAGTGTTGAACAAATTCGTTCTTGTATTTATTGATGATATTTTGATCCACTCCAAAACTGAAGAAGAGCATTCCGAGCACTTAAAGAATTGTTTTGGAGATATTGAGGAAGACCATTCTATTTGCCAAATTTTATAAGTGTCGTTTTTGGGTCAAGGAAGTTAGATTTCTCGGTCATATTATCGCCGAAGAGGGAATTTCTGTAGATCCTAGCAAGGTCTCCGCTATCCTAGACTAGAAGCAACCCACAACTCCAAAGGAAGTTAGAAGTTTTCTGGGATTAGCCGGGTATTACAGAAAATTTGTCTAGGATTTCTCCAAGATAGCCAGTCCATTGACTAAGCTGACTATGAAGAATGTTAAATTTGATTGGACTCTGAAGTGCGAGGAAGCGTTTCAGGAGTTAAAGAAAAGGTTGACCACCGCTCCCGTTCTCGCATTATTAACAGGAATCAAGGTTTTTCTATTTATACCGATACATATGGTGAAGGTTTGGGTGATGTTCTAATGCAGGAGGGTAGAGTGATTGCCTACGCAAGTAGACAATTGCAACCACATGAGAAAAACTTCCCGACCCACGATCTCAAACTTCTGGCAGTTATTTTTTTTTAAATCTGGCGTCATTATCTTTTGGTGAAAAGTTCGAATTGTTCACAGACCATAAATCTCTAAAGTATCTCTTTACCCAAAATGATTTGAATTCGAGGCAGCAACGTTGGTTGGAATTTCTAGGTTATATGACCTGGATATTCTGTATACGTCTGGAAAAGCCAACGTGGTAGCTGATGCTTTGAGTAGAAGACATGTTGTTCTCGCATATCTTGTTGTCACTCCTACTCTTCTTGAGAAAGTAGCTAGTAAGCAGAAAGAATAAAAGTTTCTTCAGGAAATGTATGGGAGGATTCATCGAGGTGAAGATTCTAGCTTTAGAATCGATAGTTGTGGAATTATAAGATTGAAAGGCAGAATGTGTGTCCCAGATATCCCAGATCTCAAACAGGAGGTTTTGGACGAGTGCCACAAGTCCAAACTTAGTATCCATCTAGGGGTTAATAAGATATATCGAGATATTAAAAGAACCTTCTAGTGGAAATCAATGAAGAGTGATATATCTATTTATGTCAGTCGTTGCGCAACTTGTCAGCAAATCAAGAGTGATCAAATGAAAATTGCTAGTTTACTTCAACCACTTGAAGTGCCTAAGTGGAAGTGGGATCAAGTATCTATGGATTTCATAGATGGTTTGCCACGAACTCAAAAAGGTAATGAGGCAGTTTGGGTTATTGTGGATCGTCTGGCCAAGACTGCCCACTTTATCCCGGTAAAATCTACCCGAACAGCGGCAAGTTTGGCAAAGTTGCACGTGAAAGAGATTGTTCGTCTCCATGGTATACCGAATAGTATAGTGAGTGATCGTGACCCGATCTTCACTAGTAGATTTTGGAAGGCATTTCAAGCCGCACTAGGAACCAAGTTGAACTTCAGAACTGCTTACCACCTGCAGTCTGATGGGCAAACTGAAAGGATAAATCGAATCTTGGAAGATCTTTTACGAGCTTTTATTCTTGACTTTGGCAGTTTATGGAAGGACCATTTACATTTGGTTGAATTTTCATTTAATAATAGTTATTAAGCCAGTAGTAGGATGGATCCTTTCGAAGCATGTATGGACGTCCGTGTCGATCACCTGCATGTTGGATTGAGTCAGGTGATAGGCTCGTTCTTAGACCAGATATGATAAAGGAAGCTACTAAGAAGGTTGATTTATTCGAAAGAAATTGGATACTTCCCTGAGCCGACAGAAAAGTTATGCTGACCGCAGGAGGAGAACTCTAGAATTTCAGGTTGAAGATTATGTTTTCCTAAAGGTTTCTCCAATGCGTGGAGTGCTAAGGTTTGGAAAGACTGGTAAGCTAGCACCGCGATATATAGGTCCTTTTCCTATACTTAAGAGGATTGGTCCTTTTTCTTATCGAGTGCAGCTACCTAATTGGTTATTTGGCATACATAATGTGTTTCGCGTTTCTTACCATCGGAAATATGTGCACGATCCAGACTGTATTATTGAGGTGGTCGCTTAGCAGGATTTAGAGATTATACCAAATCTGGCAGTAAAAAGGGAATCATTGAAGATAATTGATCGAGAGGAAAAGCAGCTAAGAAATAAAGTGGTAAAAATAGTAAAAGTGCAATGGACTGGTGATCCAAATGATTTATTTGGGAAACAGAGGATAGCATGCAGAAGTCCTATCCCAATTGTAGAATAGATATTCTGGCTTGATTGGTAAGCCAATTATCTATCTTTTATGTGTTCTTATATTCTTTGTTTTGCTCTCTCTCTCTCTCTCTTTCAAATTTCGAGGACGAAATTTTCTTAAGGGGGAAAATCTATAACATCCCTTTTTAAAAACAAATTTGATTTAGTAATTAATATAAAAAAATCGGATTAATTTGTGAATAAATTTTAAAATTTCAAAACAAATAAGATATGTATTGTTGTATATAGGTTGTAATTTGAATTTGAATTTAAAATTTAAAGTAAATATCTTAGAAAAATATTTGGATTCAAAAATAATATATATATGATTTTTATTAGTGTATAATTTAGTTTTAAAACATATTCTTTGAAATTTTTATATAAATACTAATATAAGAAATTATATTTGAAAATAAAAGTAAATTTATTAAACATATTAATATAAACTAAATGCATTATAAAGTAATATATAAATTTTCTAAAAAAAACATATTCTCATGAAAGAAAAAAAACAAGTGTTAAATTTTTAACATATAAATTAACAAGTGTAATAATTCAAATGTGAAAATTTACAAGTGTTACGATTTAAATATATGCGTTAACAAGAGTCAAAACTTTTTATTTTTCTTTTATTTTTAAAAATAATAATTTTCAGGTTATATATACATCTATCTTTCACCCTTCATTTTCTTTTCATTTTCAAAAGAACTTTAAACTAAAATCAAGCTACAACCTATAACTCACACCAGAAAAACAAAATTTGAAACAAATTCCAGTAAATTATGTTTAAATTCAAGATCAAAGCATCAAAGCTCCGCAACAACCTCAGTTTCAACCTGAGCAAGATTTCAACTTCAATAACTTAAGCAAGTAAAGGTCAAGCAGACTCAACATACTCTCAATCCAAACCCAAGTTGCAAATCAGATCAAAGAACCCAGTTTTCAAACTCCAAATCAACTCCTAGGCTTTTTCAAAAGCTCTCTGTTTTCAAAATAAAAGGTGACTAAGCCTTTTTGAAATCTGGATTTTAACCCGTTGTTTGAAATCACGCTTAAAGTAAAGTTGAAATTTGTTTGCATGTATACAAAATGTGTATATATGTATGTGGATATGACTGTGCATGTCTAGGAACAGACACTTACTTCTGTTCCAGGTTTACAGGTACCAAACCTGTTTCAAAAATCAATTTCTCTTCCTATGATTATTGTTAGACTTTAAGATCTAAATAAAACATGTTTATATAATCATGTTTTACCTTTTAAAAATAATTTCCAGCATAATTAATTAAAGTATTCTCTAGAAAATCAATGAATACAGGAAAACTCAAAATATGTTGGAATTTCGAACATCATGATTTTTGATTTCAAGGATATCATCCGAGTCTTTTTCAAAAATGATGATTTTTAAAAGTGGAACCATAATTTTGAAGTGCGTATTCATAAAGAATTTGTGAGTTGATCAGTTTTGGTACATTTGGTGATTTCTGGTGATAGGCATGATGAGGAAGGTCGTGGTCATGGCTGGAGGTAGCCTGGGTGAAGGGGATTCATGAAAAAATTCTTATGAATTTTTTAGTTGATCGTGGAGGAAGACGAGAATGATTTAGGGTTTTATGTCCATTATGGGTTGTCATTGTTCTCAAGACAATTGCGACGTCGATAAGGCACTGGAGACAATCGGTCAGTGGGGGACCGATGTGTGGTTGAACGGTGAGGCTGTGGCCAGAATTTCGAGGCATCTAGTGGTCTGAGTAGTCAACGCAAGGAAGAATTATGGATCAAAGTTTTGTTCCAGGTTTAGCCAGATAGCTCGATCGTGAGTTCGCCGTCGTTCATGGGTTTTGGGTGGTTTGGTGATTTGTGGTGGTTGTGGTTGACTTGCCAATGGTCGTAGCATCGACCAAAGGTAATCGGAGCAGTGTAGATGTGCACATGTACATGTGTGTATCTGGGTTCATTGTGGAGTTTGGGAAGAAAGGCATGGCCTCGGGATCGAACTCAAAGTCAAACAGGGTTGAACTCGAAGATGCGAGTATGGAATTTTTGCTTGAGTTTTTGTTCGGGTGTGACTCTGGTAAGACTCGAGTTTGGAATTTTTGGTGAAAAGCCAAGCTTTTAAAAATTTGAAAATAATCGAGTTTTAATTTAAATAATTTTCTTAACTTATTTCTTTTAAATTATTAGGGCTTTGTTTAAGTTAGGATTAATGAAGGTTTTTATAATTAAATTAATGAAGTTTAAAATGTTTTGAATAATATATAACCTTTATTTTTAAATTAACATAAAAATGTAATTAAGGAATTGATCAAGAAGATTAAATGTTTTTAAAAGGTTAATTAACTTAAATACCTTAAGTTAATTTATGTGTTAGTATTAATTAATCCACGGGTTCATTAATTTAAAGATTTTTAAAGATAATTTAGTAATTAACTAAGATAAATGATTTATCTTTTAATTAATTAAGTTTCTAAGTAATTAAGAATTGATTAATTAATGAAGGTAACTAAAGGCTGATC
Source organism: Allium cepa (assembly GCA_030765085.1). NCBI lineage: Eukaryota > Viridiplantae > Streptophyta > Magnoliopsida > Asparagales > Amaryllidaceae > Allium > Allium cepa. Next base: position 760,666,884 of record CM060941.1, on the reverse strand, counting down.
ACTTAAAGAATAATTACTTAATATAAGTAATTAAAGAATAATTAAGGGTTAATTTGTAACATTCCTGGAATACTAGCCGAAATAATTCAATAATTAATTTAATTTTAAAATTAAATTGTGGGATTATTTGTGAATTAATTAGAGATTTTCAAAATAAACTTAAAATTTTAGATTTTAAATAGAAATTTGATTACAAGTAAATAAAAATTGAATTGACTTGAAATTTGGTGATTCTAAGATTAAAATATATTGTAAATAGAATTTAAAGGCTTAGAGATTAATTAAAAAAACATGTATTTTAAAATGGAACTTTTAATTGGAAATTCAATAATTAATATTTTTATCAAATTAGTTGGATTTAAAAGTTGTATTTTGAATTGGATACAAATGATTTTAGAACAATTGTTTAGAACTAAATACTATTATATATGTGTTTATTTATTAAAAACATAATTAGTTAAAATCATTTCTTTCTTTAAAATTAATAAAATAAAATGTGTGCATATACGAATATTGGTTAAAACACAATTTTCTTTCAACATTGTATATATGTATATGCTAATGAATAAAAGGTACATTTATTTATAAAATAAATATGATATAAAAATAAAAATAAACATTCTTTTGTCGTTAAAAATTTAAATGTAAACAATGAAATATACATGCACATGGTTTGGAGTAGGGTACTTAACAAAATCTAAGCTCATGATTCCATTCTAACAAATGGCATTCCACATTCATTGCTTAAATAAAATAATAGAATTAAAAATTAAAGAAAACTTTTAAGCTCCCAAGAATTCAAAATTTATTCAGTTGCCAAAATCTTTGTAGAACAGTAAACAAAAGATTTAGCAAATCTCAAAAGCAAGCCTACAGTTCAAAAAAAAATCAAAACCAGGCAGAAAAATATATACATACCAGAGAGTGGAATTCAAAAACAAAAGAAGAGAAAATCTGGAAACCAGAGGAGAATTTTTTTTTAAACTAAAGCAAATATCAATTTCAAGATTAAAAGCAACATCCTCTTCTAGTTCTAAAATCTGAAACAAGCAAGTTAAGAACAGTTTCAAAAGTCAAGTACAACTCTAGTTGAATCAAGTTCAAAGCTGAAGAAATTCCAATAACCTCGAGAGTAAGTGCAGGGCTTCTGAAATGAATTTAGGCAAGTAAATTTCTTTTTTTAGGATTTGGATTTAATATTGTTAATCAGTAACTAAAACAAGGATTTAAACAACTTTATTAACAAGTTGCAGAAAAACAATCAAAAACAGTTTAAAGTCTTCAAACCTGGAAAATAAAAGAGGAAAAAGCAAAGTCTGGAAATTCTTAAACAATGGCAATATCAAAACAGAAAAAATCAACCTGAAACAAGTTCAATCTAAATCAAGGGAGCGGGCTAAACTCATGTTCCAGGAAATAAAAGTATTTCTCTCTACTTCTCTGATTATCATCCTAGGCCAACAAAATCCATTCTCTGTCTTTCTTCATTGACAAGGTGAGCAACTCTAAATCCCATTTTTTCTTTGGTTTGCATGCTTAATTTCCTCTGAATATATATATGAAGATTCTTGGTTTCAATTGTGAATGTTGGGTTGCATGGGGGTTTTCACTGGGTTGTGGTTTGAATTGCACTAAATACCTGTATGAAAGGATCTAAAATAAAACCAAATCAGTAGCTTTCAAATTTCCAATCTGAAAACTTGGGTAGAAGAAAAAGCAATTTGAAGATTTAAACTCAAATAGATCTAGGGTATCTCAATCATTTTTGGATGTGAGCAAACTATTTCTTTTCAACCATTAACATGTTTCAATACTCTGATGCTTGTGAGTAAACTTTTGTCTCCTCAAATCTTTGGTTGTTGTGTGGATGTTGGATGATGTAGGAAATTAAACTTTGTTTGCATCCTGAATATATGTATGAATGTTTGGTTTTTGCATGTTGATTGTATAAATTCAATCTCTGGTTCTAGTCAGAAAAAAAAAGTGAAAACCTGTCAACAACTTTTTCTTTCTTTCCCTCTGTCTCTCTTTCTTCTTACATTGAGTTATAGGTTTACAAGTAAACCATAAAAAAAAATTGAATCTCCAAAATAAAGCAGTGTTGAGTTATAATCTGTAAATGAAAAATGTTAGAGATACTTAGATTCATTTTTTAGAAATAATTTCAACTATAAAATATCAGAAAATAACTCAAATTTGTGGGATTACAGAGACATCATAAACATGTCCAAAAATTGATGATTTTAAAATTGGGTTTTGACTTCATAATTATATTTGAATTACACAATGAGGAATTTTGAAGCAAGTTTCAAGATTTTTAGATCTGTATATAGCGCGCATTTTTGAGTTGAACGGTAAACGTTCTTCGGTTAATTGCCGTCAATTGAGGCAAAATTGGGGCTTGAGATTTTTGTCAGAGGAAGCTCGTAGTTCGAGAATAATGGGAAAAATACTTATTGAATTTATTAATAACCATGGTGGAGTCACGGTGAGGTTATAGGGTTTTAGAGTTCGTTTTTGAACAATGGGTTGAGGTGGAGATTGCGTCAAGCTCACTGCATCGGATTACACCGGAGTTGGGCTAAGCGTTGCGTTGTTGAACGAGGTGGTTTTAGTCGCGGTGGCGTGGCCTCTGATGGCCTCAGGTGGGGTGCAAGGTGATTACGCGGTGATTTTGGTTGGTCGTTTTGGGTTTTCAAATTGTTGCTGAGATACTCGATCTCGATTTCCAGTTGAACTCGAGTTGCTGGGTGGTCGTGGTGTTAGAGGGGATGGCTGTCGACTTGTCAACGCTAGTGGCGATGGTCAGAAGTGGCTCTGGGGTTGTGCACGTTGCACGTGGGCATTCGTGTATCTGATGGGTGTCACGTTGGAGAAGAAGAAGGTTACTCAGGGGCGACTCGTGGAATTTGCAAATTTGCTCGAAGTAAAAGAAGATGTGGGGTGTACCTGAATACAGTTAAAGTTGAAGAAGGAATGGGTTTTATCAGGTTTGTGTTCGAGGATTTTGCGTATTGGCTCGAAGTCAGGGATGTGAGGACTCGGGTGTGTTATATGTTACAGGTTTATGTATTAAAACTGCCAATATTTAAGTTTTTAAATATGTTTCAAAATGAAATGCTACTCGAAGTTTTACTCGAGTTATTTTAGTGTTTTGCTCAAGTTAGGTTAGACTCGAGTGATTTAGGTCTAGCTCGAGTTAGTTTTGTTCAAGTTTGAAACTTGTCCCGTTTTGAAAATTTAAACTGAAACTTAAAATGTTAAGCAAAGATTTAAAATAAGTTTTAAATCTAATTGTAAATTATGGATTCAAGCTTAATTTGAATCATAGCTGGAAATGAATAAATTTAAATTCAAATTTGTTTAAATAATTTTAAAAAAATGGGTTAAGTGTTTAAAAGTGTTTTTAAAAGAATTCGAATTTAAATTGGAATTTGAAATGTAAAGGAATGTTTTAGACAAAGTTTAAATCTGATTCAAATCTAAATTTGAATCTTTGTTTTGAAATAAAGGAATTTTTTTTTGAATTTAAATCGTACTCATTTTTAATCTTAAATTTAGAATGAAAGTTAAGAGTAAATTTGAAAATAAATTATTTTAAATACTTTGTTAATGATGATTTAATCATAAATAAGAATAACGTTTTTCCTAAAATTCAATTAGGAATTTATGATTTAATTCATTAAATTATCAAGTTAATTGAAATGGATAATTTATCAAATTAATTATTGATTTTGGTTAATTAAATAAGTAATTAAAGGTTTAAATAAATAAATCAAGTTATTAAGCATTAATTTATTATTCAATTAATCTATGGGTTAATTGATTAGTGAAAGTAATTAAGAGATGCTATTGATTAAGAATTAATAAATTTTGTAATTAACTTGAGGTTACTCAAATTTTAGTAACTAATTAAGGATAATTAATTCCATGGTAATTAGTTAATTGAGGGTTAATTAATTAATTAAAGATAATTTATTAAATGGTAAATTAAATAATTAAAGGTTAATTATTTAATAATTGAAAGTTGATGAATTATAATTAATGGTAATTAATAAATGATTAAAGAATAATTAATAAAATAATTTGTAATTCATTAATATTAAGTAACCGGGATTAGCAATTTTTCATCAGTAATTAAACCTGATTTAAATTACTCAAACAATTAACTGTCCTTACTTATGGATGTGTGGCTTCTATTGGATGATTGTATTGTTTGATACCCCTGATATGTGATGTTTTATTTTGATTTGAGTTTGTAACTTATTTATATATCTGTGATCTGCGAATGGAAGATAAGCGTTATAGTTTATACCGCTTATCAAATCTATGTTGTTGTACTGATTGGTGATGTTGCACTTTTATTGTGTAAAATCCCTGGACCACACTTGTATACACACAAATATGGATTGCATGTGGAAATTGGTTAAGTCACTGATTTTTGAAATAATTGTAAATTTGAAATTTTGAATTCAAATGGTTTTGGGAATAGATTGGGTTAAAAATAAAATCTTTTGTAAAGGAGTTTCAAAGATGAAAGTTGCTTTTGAATAACTTAATTTAGTTTTAAAATTTAATTTAAATTTGAATTAAAAATTCGAAATTGAATCCCATCCATAAATTAAAAAGATTATACAAGTTTATGTGGGTTTTAAAAACAATTTAAAAAGGGTTGTTTGGGAACTTTAAATTTAACCCAAAGTTTTTAACTTGTATAAATGAAATCGGATCTTCCTGAAACAAAGACTATTGTTTTTAAAAATAAAAGCTTTCACAAAAGATATGAATTTCCAATTTGTGTTAAAAGGATTTCAAGTCTAAAATGAAAATGGTTTTCCAGGTTATAAGTAAATCTTTGGAAATAGTTTTGAAAGCTATGAATAAATCTTTGATTTAAAGATCGGATGGGTTAATCCAATTTGAAATGGAATTGCTTTGAAAGGCTTTGAATGAATCTTTGAAAAGATTGATGAACCTTGTTTTAAAATTGAAAGGGGTCTTAAAATGAATCTTTTGTTTAAAAGATTTAAGTGTGGGAATTGTTTAAACCATTGAAGGTTTTTGAAATGAATCTTTTTGTTAAAAAAAAGATTGGAAATGATAAATTGTTTTAACCATTTGAATGAAAGGTTTTGGTTTTTAAGTTGTGACTTAACTGGGACCCCATATCCATATGTTTTTAAATCTCGCGCTCACTATTCGGTTTAGCCGGGAGAGGACCTTTGTGTCATATAGCCCATTCCGAATATGTGATACGACGTTATGGATAGCATTTGAAGACCGGTGGTGAAGACCGGGTATTTGCGAGAACGATAGGATGACCTATCGATTATCTCTGCACTGAGTCGCGCCGGTATAGAGATTTCCTAAGTGATGGGAAGTCCGATCGGGATTGTGAATACCCGGATTTGCAAGGGCTTCTTCGAAAGTGCCTTCGGTTCTGTTCGAACGCGGAATAGACTTGTATGGTCGTGTGTCTGACACTACACTTTGAGATATAAAGCCAATGACTTGCAAATACATTTCTGTTTGGTGGCGGATATTTATTCTCTTAGCTTAACACCCTTCTCTGAGACGTAAGAGCTCAGAGGTAATGTAGTTGAAGGTTATTAGCGATATACTCCGAATTTGGTAGTGTGGCATGCTAAGTGCTGCTGTATGTTGATGATCATTTGTGATCAAAGCATGGCTTTTGTATAAAGCGTAGCTTTGTGGACGAGACTACATCAGGACCTCACACCCCGAAAGTGGTCGAAACAGGAAAGATGCGGCAAGGTTATGAGGGTCGCGCCCTTTAGGGTGTGTCATACCCTTCTGGTAAAGGGTGGTATCATGGTATGGAGCCCAGATGCTTACTCATGTGGATACTGCAGATCTATTACTTTGTGATCGCTTTGTGGTTTTGAGGCGCCTCGGATAAAGGTCCCAAACGACCGGGGGATGACATGCTCGAGTAGTAGTTACCTAGTTACAGAGGTAACCCGGCCTTGTGTTGGCAGAGATCCGGTTAGGTTCTCGGGACGTCCCGCCAGAGGCGATCCCATTGACAGTAGAAAGTTCCTTAGCCTGACCATTTGTTGGAAATCCATTCATCCAATACGTGCCTTGTACGATTTTAGTTGTAGAACCTGCCATTTACTTATGGTGGTCACCACTGTTTAGATGGTAGCTATTGTAGGCATAGTTCGGAATGTCTATGCTGGCTAGGATTTATATTATACTTCCGAAATGATTTTCCACACTTTGCAATTATAGCAATAATATCAAAGAAATTTTCTCGTATTAAGCATATTTGACTATCATAAGGAGAAATCTCCTCCAAGTCTGCGTTTGCATTGTGTGTGTGGCAGGTGGCTTTATGGTAGTTTCATTTTCTAAAAATGCATTGCGAATTTCAAATTTAAATTCCTATGTTGTTTGTTTTAAAGGACCAAATGTTTTTGTTTGCTCATACCAGTCCCACGACTGACCTGGAGTTTATTGTTCCTTTCCTAAACTCTGGGTGCCCACCATTTTTCCCACACGGGCAGTCTAGAGTTGGGTTTTTCAAATAGTCAGGTTTAGTAGATTATCTGGAGCTAGTTCAGTCTTTGGATCACGACTGTTCTTGCTTATCTTTATGCATCGTTATTGGGAGTTCGAGCTATTTCTGGATTGGTGCTTTGGAGATGGAGATTACTGATACTGAAGTTCTTTCTTTGAAGACCATATTGAAGATTTGTTCCGCTGCTGTGTTATCTTTTCCTTTCCGTTGCTATTATCTTGTATCATATCTCTGATGTATATTCATAGTATCATTTGTTGTATCATATTGCATCGAATATTGTATATTGATATATTCTGTTTCTTCCGCTATGTTGTACTTAATGTGTTATAGGCTCCGGCGAACCAGATTCGGCGTTTGGATCTACGGCATTTGAATACGACTGTCGTATTCGGTGCCGATTTTCGAAGGTTGGTTCAGGGTCGTTACAGTGGTATCAGAGCTGAGGATTAAAACTTTAGCTCAGGAGTATAACACACTAAGTGACTCATTAGAGATAGGGTGAAGTATACCCTAGAATGAATATATCCTTAAGATATTCGTTTGAATGCATCAGTAAATTCTCTTGCTATTCACTAATAGTAAGTACGAGTGCGAGAAGAGAACGAGATAGGGGACAGGGGAGTACCACTACAAATGGTCAATACCTGTAACAGCGAGGAAACAATCTTATCTCTATCAATCTCTTTTGCTCATCATTTCTTCTCAATTTCCTTTGATTCGATTACAATTCTTTGTCGGCTTCGTGGAAGTTTGAAAGAGAAGCTTTGGTAAGAGATCATCATTTTGGTTAAACCAAAAGATGAGTTGATATGGGACATAAACTCCAGATAGGCCAAAAAAATTGTTTGCTTGTTTGTTTGGATGTATTGGTTGTTTTGGTTGCTATGATTAATAGGTATACTTAAGCTTATAAATTAGAAGTTTGGATTGTATCCATATATCTGTCTGTTCGTTTGGTTCCGATATATTCTACGAACGATTAGTTATCCCTTCGAACTAATCAATGCCCTTGCATATCGTAGACCGGTGACCCGAGTATCTTGTACAATAATTATATGAGTTTGTTCTCATATATATTAGTGATATTCTGATTTGGTAAACCGAATACAGAATAAATATTTCAGTCTAATTCGATCAATCACCTTTTTTTTTATCTATCATCTATTCTTTCTCGTCTCCCTGGCAAATTTCGGGGACGAAATTTCTTAAGTGGGGGAATCTGTAACATTCCTGGAATACTAGCCGAAATCATTCAATAATTAATTTAATTTTAAAATTAAATTGTGGGATTATTTGTGAATTAATTAGAGATTTTCAGAATAAACTTAAAATTTTAGATTTTAAATAGAAATTTGATTACAAGTAAATAAAAATTGAATTAACTTGAAATTTGGAGATTCTAAGATTAAAATATATTGTAAATAGAATTTAAAGGCTTAGAGATTAATAAAAAAAAGTATGTATTTTAAAATGGAACTTTTAATTGGAAATTCAATAATTAATATTTTTATCAAATTAGTTGGATTTAAAAGTTGTATTTTGAATTGGATACAAATAATTTTAGAACAATTGTTTAGAACTAAATACTATTATATATGTGTTTATTTATTAAAAACATAATTAGTTAAAATCATTTCTTTCTTTAAAATTAATAAAAAAAAATGTGTACATATATGAATATTGGTTAAAACACAATTTTCTTTCAACATTGTATATATGTATATGCTAATGAATAAAAGGTACATTCATTTATAAAATAAATATGATATAAAAATTAAAATAAACATTCTTTTGTCTTTAAAAATTTAAATGTAAACAATGAAATATACATGCACATGGTTTGGAGTAGGGTACTTAACAAAATCTAAGCTCATGATTTCATTCTAACAAATGGCATTCCACATTCATTGCTTAAATAAAATAATAGAATTAAAAATTAAAGAAAACTTTTAAGCTCCCAAGAATTCAAAATTTATTCAGTTGCCAAAATCTTTGTAGAACAGTAAACAAAAGATTTAGCAAATCTCAAAAGCAAGCCTACAGTTCAAAAAAAAATCAAAACCAGGCAGAAAAATATATACATACCAGGGAGTGGAATTCAAAAACAAAAGAAGAGAAAATCTGGAAACCAGAGGAGAATTTTTTTTTAAACTGAAGCAAATATCAGTTTCAAGATTAAAAGCAACATCCTCTTCTAGTTCTAAAATCTGAAACAAGCAAGTTAAGAACAGTTTCAAAAGTCAAGTACAACTCTAGTTGAATCAAGTTCAAAGCTGAAGAAATTCCAATAACCTCGATAGCAAGTGCAGGGCTTCTGAAATGAATTTAGGCAAGTAAATTTCTTTTTTTTAGGATTTGGATTTAATATTGTTAATCAGTAACTAAAACAAGGATTTAAACAACTTTATTAACAAGTTGCAGAAAAACAATCAAAAACAGTTTAAAGTCTTCAAACATGGAAAATAAAAGAGGAAAAAGCAAAGTCTGAAAATTCTTAAACAATGGCAATATCAAAACAGAAAAAATCAACCTGAAACAAGTTTAATCTAAATCATGGGAGCGGGCTAAACTCATGTTCTAGGAAATAAAAGTATTTCTCTCTACTTCTCTGATTATCATCCCAGGCCAACAAAATCCATTCTCTGTCTTTCTTCATTGTCAAGGTGAGCAACTCTAAATCCCATTTTTTCTTTGGTTTGCATGCTTAATTTCCTCTAAATATATATATGAAGATTCTTGGTTTCAATTGTGAATGTTGGGTTGCATGGGGGTTTTCACTGGGTTGTGGTTTGAATTGCACTAAATACCTGTGTGAAAGGAACTAAAATAAAACCAAATCAGTAGCTTTCAAATTTCCAATCTGAAAACTTGGGTAGAAGAAAAAGCAATTTGAAGATTTAAACTCAAATAGATCTAGGGTATCTCAATCATTTTTGGATGTGAGCAAACTATTTCTTTTCAACCATTAACATGTTTCAATACTCTGATGCTTGTGAGTAAACTTTTGTCTCCTCAAATCTTTGGTTGTTGTGTGGATGTTGGATGATGTAGGAAATTAAACTTTGTTTGCATCCTGAATATATGTATGAATGTTTGGTTTTTGCATGTTGATTGTATAAATTCAATCTCTGGTTCTAGTCAGAAAAAAAAGTGAAAACCTGTCAACAACTTTTTCTTTCTTTCCCTCTGTCTCTCTTTCTTGTTACATTTAGTTATAGGTTTACAAATAAACCATAAAAAAAAAATTTGAATCTCCAAAATAAAGCAGTGTTGAGTTATAATCTGTAAATGAAAAATGTTAGAGATACTTAGATTCAATTTTTAAAAATAATTTCAACTATAAAATATCAGAAAATAACTCGAATTTGTGGAATTACATAGACATCATAAACATGTCCAAAAATTGATGATTTTAAAATTGGGTTTTGACTTCATAATTAGATTTGAATTACACAATGAGGAATTTTAAAGCAAGTTTCAAGATTTTTAGATCTGTATATAGCGCGCATTTTTGAGTTGAATGGTAAACGTTCTTCGGTTAATTGCCGTCGATTGAGGCAAAAATGGGGCTTGAGATTTTTGTCAAAGGAAGCTCGTAGTTCGAGAATAATGGGAAAAATACTTATTGAATTTATTAATAACCATGGTGGAGTCACGGTGAGGTTATAGGGTTTTAGAGTTCGTTTTTGAACAACGGGTTGAGGTGGAGATTGCGTCAAGCTCACTGCATCGGATTACACAGGAGTTGGGCTAAGCGTTGCATTGTTGAACGAGGTGGTTTTAGTCACGGTGGCGTGGCCTCTGATGGCCTGAGGCGGGGTGCAAGGTGATTACGCGGTGATTTGGGTTGGTCGTTTTGGGTTTTCAAATTGTTGCTGAGATACTCGATCTCGATTTCTAGTTGAACTCGAGTTGCTTGGTGGTCGTGGCGTTAGAGGGGATGGCTGTCGACTTGTCAACGCTAGTGGCGATGGTCAGAAGTGGCTCTGGGGTTGTGTACGTTGCACGTGGGCATTCGTGTATCTGATGGGTATCACGTTGGAGAAGAAGAAGGTTACTCAGGGGCGACTCGTGGAATTTGCAAATTTGCTCGAAGTAAAAGAAGATGTGGGGTGTACCTGAATACAGTTAAACTTGAAGAAGGAATGGGTTTTATCAGGTTTGCGTTCGAGGATTTTGCGCATTGGCTCGAAGTCAGGGATGTGAAGACTCGGGTGTGTTATATATTACAGGTTTATGTGTTAAAACTGCCAATATTTAAGTTTTTAAATATGTTTCAAAATGAAATGCTACTCGAAGTTTTACTCGAGTTATTTTAGCGTTTTGCTCAAATTAGGTTAGACTCGAGTGATTTAGGTCTAGCTCGAGTTAGTTTTGTTCAAGTTTGAAACTTGTCCCGTTTTGAAAATTTAAACTGAAACTTAAAATGTTAAGCAAAGATTTAAAATAAGTTTTAAATCTAATTGTAAATTATGGATTCAAGCTTAATTTGAATCATAGCTGGAAATGAATAAAGTTTAAATTCAAATTTGTTTAAATAATTTTAAAAAAATGGGATAAGTGTTTAAAAGTGTTTTTAAAAGAATTCGAATTTAAATTGGAATATGAAATGTAAAGGAATGTTTTAGACAAAGTTTAAATCTGATTCAAATCTAAATTTGAATCTTTGTTTTGAAATAAAGGAAAATTTTTTTTGAATTTAAATCGTACTCATTTTTAATCTTAAATTTAGAATGAAAGTTAAGAGTAAATTTGGAAATAAATTATTTTAAATACTTTGATAATGATGATTTAATCATAAATAAGAATAACATTTTTCCTAAAATTCAATTAGGAATTTATGATTTAATTCATTAAATTATCAAGTTAATTGAAATGGATAATTTATCAAATTAATTATTGATTTTGGTTAATTAAATAAGTAATTAAAGGTTTAAATAAATAAATCAAGTTATTAAGCATTAATTTATTATTCAATTAATCTAAGGGTAAATTGATTAGTGAAAGTAATTAAGAGATGCTATTGATTAAGAATTAATAAATTTTGTAATTAACTTGAGGTTACTCAAATTTTAGTAACTAATTAAGGATAATTAATTCCATAGTAATTAGTTAATTGAGGGTTAATTAATTAATTAAAGATAATTTATTAAATGGTAAATTAAATAATTAAAGGTTAATTATTTAATAATTGAAAGTTGATGAATTATAATTAATGGTAAATTAATAAATGATTAAAGAATAATTAATAAAATAATTTGTAATTCGTTAATATTAAGTAACCAGGATTAGCAATTTTTCGTCAGTAATTAAATCCGATTTAAATTACTCAAACAATTAACTGTCCTTACTTATGGATGTGCGGCTTCTATTGGATGATTGTATTGTTTGATACCCCTATATGTGATGTTTTATTTTGATTTGAGTTGTATAACTTATTTATATATCTGTGATCTGCGAATGGAAGATAAGCGTTATAGTTTATACCGCTTATCAAATCTATGTTGTTGTACTGATTGGTGATGTTGCACTTTTATTGTGTAAAATCCCTGGACCACACTTGTACACACACAAATATGGATTGCACGTGGAAATTGGTTAAGTCACTGATTTTTGAAATAATTGTAAATTTGAAATTTTGAATTCAAATGGTTTTGGGAATAGATTGGGTTCAAAATAAAATCTTTTGTAAAGGAATTTCAAAGATGAAAGTTATTTTTAAATAACTTAATTTAGTTTTGAAATTTGATTTAAATTTGAATTCAAAATTCGAAATTGAATCCCATCCATAAATTAAAAAGATTATACAAGTTTATGTGGGTTTTAAAACCAATTTAAAAAGGGTTGTTTGGGAACTTTAAATTTAACCCAAAGTTTTTAACTTGTATAAATGAAATCGGATCTTCCTGAAACAAAGACTATTGTTTTTAAAAATAAAAGCTTTCACAAAAGATATGAATTTCCAATTTGTGTTAAAAGGATTTCAAGTCTAAAATGAAAATGGTTTTCCGGGTTATGAGTAAATCTTTGGAAATAGTTTTGAAAGCTATGAATAAATCTTTGATTTAAAGACCGGATGGGTTAATCCAATTTGAAATGGAATTGCTTTGAAAGGCTTTGGATGAATCTTTGAAAAGGTTGATGAACCTTGTTTTAAAATTGAAAGGGGTCTTAAAATGAATCTTTTGTTTAAAAGATTTAAGTGTGGGAATTGTTTAAACCATTGAAGGTTTTTGAAATGAATCTTTTTGTTAAAAAAAAAGATTGGAAATGATAAATTGTTTTAACCATTTGAATGAAAGGTTTTGGTTTTTAAGTTGTGACTTAACTGAGACACCATATCCATATGTTTTTAAATCTCGCGCTCACTATTCGGTTTAGCCGGGAGAGGACCTTTGTGTCATATAGCCCATTCCGAATATGGGATACGACGTTATGGATAGCATTTGAAGACCGGTGGTGAAGACCGGGTATTTGCGAGAACAATAGGATGACCTATCGATTATCTCTGCACTGAGTCGCACCGGTATAGAGATTTCCTAAGTGATGGGAAGTCCGATCGGGATTGTGAATACCCGGATTTGCAAGGGCTTCTTCGGAAGTGCCTTCGGTTCTGTTCGAACCAGGAATAGACTTGTATGGTCGTGTGTCTGACACTACACTTTGAGATATAAAGCCAATGACTTTCAAATACATTTCTGTTTGGTGGCGGAGATTTATTCTCTTAGCTTAACACCCTTCTCTGAGACGTAAGAGCTCAGAGGTAATGTAGTTGAAGGTTATTAGCGATATACTCCCAATTTGGTAGTGTGGCATGCTAAGTGTTGCTGTATGTTGATGATCATTTCTTGATCATTTGTGATCAAAGCATGGCTTTTGTGTAAAGCGTAGCTTTGTGGACGAGACTGCATCAGGACCTCACACCCCGGAAGTGGTCGAAACAGGAAAGATGTGGCAAGGTTATGAGGGTCGCGCCCTTTAGGGTGTGTCATACCCTTCTAATAAAGTGTGGTATCATGGTATGGAGCCCAGATGCTTACTCGTGTGGATACTGCAAATCTATTACTTTGTGATCTCTTTGTGGTTTTGAGGCGCCTCGGATAAAGGTCCTAAAGGGCCGGGGGATAACATGCTCGAGTAGTAGTTACCTAGTTACAAAGGTAACCCGGCCTTGTGTTGGCAGAGATCCGGTTAGGTTCTCGGGACGTCCCGCCAGAGGCGATCCCATTGACAGTAGGAAGTTCCTTAGCCTGACCATTTGTTGGAAATCCATTCATCCAATACGTGCCTTGTACGATTTTAGTTGTAGAACCTGCCATTTACTTATGGTGGTCACCACTGTTTAGATGGTAGCTATAGTAGGCATAGTTCGGAATGTCTATGCTGGCTAGGATTTATATTATACTTCCGAAATGATTTTCCACACTTTGCACTTATAGTAATAATATCAAAGAAATTTTTTCGTATTAAGCATATTTTACTATCATAAGGAGAAATCTCCTCCAAGTCTGCGTTTGCATTGTGTGTGTGGCGGGAGGCTTTATGGTAGTTTCATTTTCTAAAAAAGCATTGCGAATTTCAAATTTAAATTCCTATGTTGTTTGTTTTAAAGGACCAAATGTTTTTGTTTGCTCATACCAGTCCCACGACTGACCTGGAGTTTATTGTTCCTTTCCTAAACTCTGGTTGCCCACCATTTTTCCCACACGGGCAGTCTAGAGTTGGGTTTTTCAGATAGTCAGGTTTAGTAGATTATCTGGAGCTAGTTCAGTCTTTGGATCCCGACTGTTCTTGCTTATCTTTGTGCATCGTTATTGGGAGTTGGAGCTATTTCTGGATTGGTGCTTTGGAGATGGAGATTACTGATACTGAAGTTCTTTCTTTGAAGACCATATTGAAGATTTGTTCCGCTGCTGTGTTATCTTTTCCTTTCCGCTGCTATTATCTTGTATCATATCTCTGATGTATATTCATGGTATCATCTGTTGTATCATATTGTATCGAATATTGTATATTGATATATTATGTTTCTTCGGCTGTGTTGTACTTAATGTGTTATAGGCTCCGGCGAACCAGATTCGGCGTTTGGATCTGCGGCATTTGAATACGATTGTCGTATTCGGTACCGATTTTCGAAGGTCGATTCAGGGTCGTTACATAATTAATTATTGATTAAGGGTTGATTAATTAATAATTAAAAGTTAATTAATAAATAATTAAAGTTAATTAATTAATAATTAACGATTAATTAATTAATGATTAAGAATAACTAATCATTAATTAAGGGTAATTAATGAAAATAATTATATGATTAATTAATTATAATCACACAATTATTTAATCTTTCTTGTAAATGATTGGATTATTATTGAATATCTTGGATTGGTTAATATCTCTAATATGTGATTATGATACTTTATGATATGAATTGCTTTGCTTTAAGCTATGACATCTGTGATATATTGCTATGTGAATGTGAAAACAACTTGGCCCGTAAAATGGCATTTGAATTTCGATGCGACAGGGAATTGGATACCAATTGGTTATCTGAAACCCACATCGAATCTTAATGGTGAATCTTTATGATTGATATATCCACATGTTTTAAAATAAGCTGTCTTATTCGGTTTAGCGGGGAGAGGACATTATGTCATAAAACCCTTTCTGAACAATGATATGACGAAATTGGAGTGCATTTGAAGACGGTGGTCGAAGACCAGGTATTATCGAGAGTGAAAGGATTATCTGTCGATTGTCTCTGCATTGAGTTGCTTTGATATATAGATCTCCATATGTGATGGAGAGTCTGGTCGAGATTGTGGATACCCGGATTGCAAGGGCTTCTTCTTTTTTAGACGAAGTGCCTTCGTTTCCATTCAGACCTAGGATGGACTTGTATGGTTGTATGTATGACATTACAATTTGAGATATAAAGCTAATTTCTATCAAATACATTTCTGTTTGGTGGCGGAGAATTTATTCTCTTAGCTTAACACCCTTCTCTGAGATGTACGAGCTCACAGGTTATGTATTTGATGGTTATTAGTGATATACTCCCAATTTGGTAGCGTGGCATGCTGAGTGCTGATCATTTTTTGATCGAAGCATAGCTTTTGTGAAAAGCGTAGCTTTGTGGGACGGGACTTCATTGCCCCGAAAATGATGGTAACAGGAAAAGATGCAGCAAGGTTATGAGGGTCGCGCCCTTTAGGGTATGTGCATTTCCTTCTGGATAAAAAGTGGTATTCTGGTATGGAGCCCAGATAATTTGATTTGTGTTTTTTGGTTTTGATGGCCTTCGATAAAGGTCGGTTACGACCGGGGGATGACATACTCATGACAGTTGATTACCTAGTTACAGAGGTAACCCGGCCTTGTGTTGGCAGAGAGCTGTTTAAGTTCTCGGGGAATCCCTCCAGAGGCGTACCCATTCGGTAAAGTAAGTTCCTTAGCCTTGGCCATTTGTTGGAAATCTAATCACCCAATACGAGCCCTATATGGTTTTAGTTGTAGAACCTGCCATTTAACATGGTAGCTATAGTAGCTATGCTATAATGGTACATTTGCTAACTAAGATTAATATTATACTTTCGAAATGTTTTTTCACAATATGCACTAATAATAGTATCAAAAAAAATTGTGTATCAAGCATGTTTGACTATGATAAGGAGAAATCTCCTCTAATTGTGCGATTCCATTGGTGTGTGCGGGGAGGCCTTATGGTAGTTTCATTTTCCCAAAATCATAAAGGATTTCTTTTTATAAAAAATTTTGTTCAGACAACTATTTTTGTTTACTCATACTAGTCCCATGACTGACCCAAAGTTTATTGTTCCCTTCCTAAACTCTGGGTGCCCGTAATTTTCCACACGGGCAGCCTAGAGTTCGGTTAGTCGTGTTCTAGAGATAGTTCAGATTTGGATCTAGAAGTCTTTTGGAGTCTTTGGTTTTGGAAGCTGTCAGATTTTGGAAGCTTTTGGTTTGGAAGGTCTTAGCATTTTGGAAGACCTTATCAAAGTCAAAGTATGGTGGTTTCTTTTGAAGACCCTGATATTGTTCCGCTATGTGTTATTGTTCGGTTGTTGTATCATGTATAGCACTCTGATGGTAGTGTTCGTGTATTGTATCAATGTTGTATCCATATTTTGCGATAAATGAAATTCATTTTGTTTCCGCTGTGTTGCATTAGCTAATGTTGTTATATGCTCCACCGAACTGGAGTCCAACGTTTGAGTCTCCGGCATTCGAACACAAGTGAGGTATTTGATGTCGATTTTGAACGCTGGATTTCGAATTGTGACACATACATACATACATACATACATGCATACATACATACATACATACATACATACATACATACATACATGTGTGTGTACATTCACTTAGGCAGCACATAGAATACTAGATAGACTAACATATCCATTGAAGTGTAAATCCCAACACGTATACATAGGCATGTCAAACAATGTAGACTTTATTATGTTACATGTGCACACATGTGTGTATATGATACATATATTCAATGACAATACAAAATAATATAAAGTTCAACTTTATTTATAAAATTAAATAAAATAACAATATTATTTAAAAGAAATTTAAAAAATTTCTAAATGAACTCTTCATAAGCCCAATAAAGATCCAAAATGGTAAAAAATTGAAATTCACATATTTCTTCAATGTAGGCTGGCACAGTTCCAACAATGGTATCATAGCCTACGCGGCCTTAATTAGTCATATTATGGCTAACTAATTAAGCTTAAAACACAATCAATAGGGTGCCTAAGAAATGTTGTATCTAGGTTGGATTGTTGGACAATCTAGTACATGTCCTATCTGGGCTACTAACCAGTCCCGAACAGTTATGTAAGCCTTAAAGGTTGCCCTAATGGAAAAGATCCAATTTTAATTGGGCCTTAGGCTGATTTCAAAATTGTTTTGAAGTTAAACATAAAAATTTAAAATAAAACACATATTATAAAAGTTATAATATAATTTTCAAAATTTTATTAAATTGATTTCGAAAGTATTATTTATTGATAAGACTAATAAATTAATGAATTAATTAAATAAGTTAATTAATTAAATATATATATACTTGTATAATAATATATATATATATAATGATATATGTTACGTTGCCTTGAATTGTTTAAGACACTATTGAGTATACATATGTGTATGAAAGGATTTTTGAAATAAATAAAATTTAATTAAAAATTGTTAAATTATACTAGTTAATTAAATTTTAAGTAATAAACTAAAGTACATATATATATATATATATGATATATATGTACTACTATAAAGGTTATAGTATATAAATTTAATATAATAT
This sequence comes from Allium cepa, assembly GCA_030765085.1. Taxonomy (NCBI): domain Eukaryota; kingdom Viridiplantae; phylum Streptophyta; class Magnoliopsida; order Asparagales; family Amaryllidaceae; genus Allium; species Allium cepa. The sequence goes on along the minus strand of CM060941.1, from coordinate 760,648,996 downwards.
GTTATAATCAATTAAAGTGTTAATTAATTAAATAAGATTTGGTTAATATAATATTTTAAAAAATTACTTTAGGGAGGAGAGCTAAGTGATACAGATGGTCCACTATAACAGACCCACCTTTTTAGCCAGTTTAACACATAGCATCAATCCCCAAAGCATTTTTGCTTTTTTCGAGGGATAACCGCTCCATGTCTTAATGATTACACAATGTAGATTACTAGGACTCGAAATCGTGACCTTATAAACTTTGTTCCAAGATCGTTAGAAAACCCTTACCAACTAAACTATAAACACAGACTTAAGGGACCGTAGAAAATCCAAAATAGACTTGAGGGATAAATACACATGTATAGTACATATACCGTGATTTCTGATATGTCCGACACTTGAATCATAAGGGTATTTCATAAGAAAAGAAAACATTATTCCATATGTTGATATCGCTTAGTTAAATATATTAAAGATTATGAAGCTTTAATATAAATGTTGTCATCTACCATTTATATTTTAATAAATTAATTGCATACTCTATGTTTGTTGAACAAACTCAAGCTACAGATGTTATGTGTAGCATTATTAATATATTGACTAGACAAGTTAAGACAACTATATGTATTTGCTAAGAAAACTCCAGGTACTTATACTATGCGTAGGCCGTAGTGAAGTGTCAGGTGCGAGTGAATAATCTTTTTCAATTTGTTGAGCAAGCTCATGGTCAAAATAAGATAGAAAAATGAACCATAGGATAGGAGTTGTGTATGATACAACTGATAAAGGGGTTATCCATCATTTATGGGGAATGACTTGTTAAGCAAACTCAAGGTCAAAATCCCAAGATAGATGAGTCCCAACACCCACTAGTGAAGTCAAAAGACATCTATGTTTCAACTTATAGTTTGGAGAAAAATAAAAGACTAATGGGAGACTTATTAGAAAAATGAAAAGTAACATTTAACCTTTCTAATACGGTAAGAAAATCTGCTATATAAAGTTGTAATAATCTACAATGATAAATTTGTGTAATTGGTATAATTGATAAAATGTCTGTTTCTGCCAAAATTGGTCACAAACCCCAAGTATCGTGAAAGCACCGATATATGAATGAAAATCAACAATATATAAGCAACAATTTCATATCTAAGCAATATAACTTATAACAATTTAGGAATAACAGTCAGTGACAAGAGATTTATAGTGGTTCGGCTATTTTCGGCCTATGTCCACTTCAAATAGTAATCCTTTATTGATTTTCCTTGCTGGTTACAGATAATTACAGCGATTACAATGTAGAAATTCGAGTACAACGACGATGGTGAGATGTAGAATTGAATCCTGCAGAGTCTGGACGTTTAATAGCCAAAAGATCTTTTTTCTATAGGCTCTAGGGCTCTATTTATAGGCGTAGGAGGCTGATATTTCGCTCAAACTTCGGGAGGGTCCTTCTGGCACGTGAATGGGCCTATGCGATCGATCCCAGCAAGTTTCGACTCGATCCGTGATTGATACATATCAATTTTGTATCGTTCAAGAAATTGTCCAATCGAGCTGAAACTTGATAGGGACATTCTTTTGCTTGTATGTAAGCTCTTCTGAAAATTTCGTAGCATTTGGACCTATGGTTCTGGAGATATGATCGATGCAATCTCGTGTTTTTTTAAGGCTGTCGATTTCGTATCCATTGCTTCGTCTCCATCCTTTTCGTCACAATCAAGGGCACATGCTCACTTATGGACGTGGAGCGATGAACTAGGGTAGATCCTCATTCCTTGCTACATGGACCGAGCCTTTATCCTTGCAAACTTCCTTCGCATCCCTCTCTAACAAACTTCCCGTATCCATTCATTCCAACTCCTATTCGAATCGATAATCAATGGCATTCTTCATATCGATCATTGCATCCTGATCGATACAAAGCGACTTTTTTTGGGGAATTCCTATCGATTTGAGTAGAAGATTACGATGGATACGAACTCCATCGGTTCGAAGAACCAGGAGTCTAATGGATACAAACGAGGTTCACGGGGTGGATGGATAGGATTAGCTGCCCCCGATCGATACGAAATGGATGGGTACGAAATGAGGTATGACCGTATGGATACGAACAAGATGTTGCTCCATGGATTCGAACTGCCGTCACTGGATCGATGCGAAGAGCCTAAATCCGGATGGAGTCGAACAGCATCGATTCGAATAAAGCTCTATGATGGGTTCGAACAACATCTTTTACTAACTTGCATCGATCATATCTCGATCACATTAACTCCGATTGACCTGAAATTTGAAGCGTAGCCTCTACTAATCTTGATCATCATCTCCTATCGATTCCGTCCCGACTGGAGCTCGGCCAAATTTTAACAACATCGATTGCAACCTTTTTTCTGAAAGATCTCCATTCCCTATATCCTTCCTTTCTTGCCAATTTGTTGATATTCCAGCCTTGACCAAAAGGTGGATAACATTTGCCCTCCAAAACATTCCTTGTGGTAATAAGGTGTGTTTTGAATAGTTCTGAATCCGATGTCCGAAGTCCATGGTCGTATCAACAGAGTACATCATTCTCGACTGCTCTGGGTCGGTGCCCAATCCCAAATCCAGTAACCAAAGACTTTAGTCAATTACATATCCATCTGAACTCGACAACCGAGTCCTAATCCATCCTTATCCAATAGCCAATAACCGAATCCATGACCTCTCCAGGTCAACATCCGAATCTGTAACCTCTGCGGGTTCTTGCCAAATGCAATCCACATCTGACGACCACGATCCAGTGTCCCTGGACGTTGAGTAATGCCATGGCTTAAGTCCTAAGCCGAATCTTGGTCACTCTGGAGCCTTGTCGAGTATAGTCCACACCCGACGACCTAAAATAATAGTTAATAATACGGGGCCTATCTCCTAGGCTGAATCCTGCTCTATCTGGACCCTTGTTGAGCATAGTCCATACTCAATGACCTGAACTAATAAACGATAGTATAGGGCCTAAGTCCTAGGCCGAATCCTAGTTGCTCCGGACCCTTTTCGAGTATAGTCCGTACTCGACGACCTGAGTAAGCCGATTTACCACATTCGGGCAAAGCGACTCACCCCTTGCCAGGTATAATCCATACCCGACGACCGTTTACCAAAAACCAGACGAAAATCCAATCGGAATTCAATCCAAAATCCAAACCAAATTAGAAAATCAACATCCAAAATCAAAACCAGCATCCAAACATGAGAACAATCACCCAAACAGAAGTCCAAACCAGAAAACAGACATAATCAGGAGTTCAAACCAAACTCCAAAACAAAGCCAAAGAAACAAGTATCCAATCAAAAAATAAAAAGCAGATTTCAAAAACCATAGCATCGTTGTTTATCATCATTCGGAGCATGCCAAAGGGCCATCTCCGTCCCCGTACATGTGTAAATGACTTTGCCGTTTGCTAGTAGCTCGCTACTTATTTCACAACATCCCAGTCAATTGATAACCAATCGACCAACATCCCTGGGCCTCAAACCATCATTAGTTGAACTAGACGGTGGTCGCTCCTGCTCCACCCCTGCATTCCGAGCCCCAACATACTGCCTTAGTTGTCTATTCCTTACATGCTCCTCAATTATATCCTTCAAGTGCCTACAGCTGTTGGTATCGTGTCCATTCAAATCATGGAAGAGATGGTGCCTTCCTGATACCCTTTCACGTTCAAAAGGTTCTCTCCTAGCCCGCCTTCGGTGGGGAAGGTGATTCCTCATCTCCATGTATATTTGCTCCAATGTTTCATTCAATCCAGTGTAGGTGGAGAACTTTGGCTCCCTCCATCATTTCTTGGCCTTTCCGAATCGTCATCAAGCTTCATTTTTCCCTTTCCTTTATCTCTGTCCAATCCTCCGCTGGATGGTCCTCCACCCTCAGTCGCATTCACCTCCTTTATCTTTAAATCTATGAACGCATCGTCTTGCCGAAGGAATCTTTCAGCTTCGTGGAAGAATTCCCCGAGATCCAGTGGTGGGTCTCGTATCAGAGATACTTTGAAATCTAAATCCTCTTTGACTACCGAAACTGCTTCCATTAGAACCATCGATGGATCCGGCCGATCCATCAAAGCAACCGCCGCATTAACCGAGTTAGGAAAGCTCTGAGTGACTCATTCGTCCTTTGCTTGATTGACGTTAGTGTCATCACGTTCTTTGGCCTCTTGATATGAACCCGAAATTGCCCCAAAAACCTATCCACCAACTCCGTCCACGTTCTGATAGATCCTTCTTCCAGCTGCCTGAACCACATCGCAGCTATATCTGTCAAGTATAAAGGGAAACATCAGGCCATTACTTCCTCCGATGCCCCCAGCACTTCCATGTGTCGGGTATATCTCATCAAGTGATCGGTTGGGTCAGCCTTGCCATTGTATACTTCCATGCTAGGTAGCTTGAACTCGGGTGGATTTCGAGCTATCCTGATTTCCCAATTAAAAGGACTCTTGTTCACTCCTTTAAAATCTCTATTGGTCAAACCTCCACGCATAGTTCTCCTAATAATCTCAGCTAATGCAGCATTGTCTGTCAAAGGTTGCCCCCATGCCCCCGAGGGAATTCTGGAACATATTCTTCATGTGGCTCATTAGCATTAGGGTTCGCCCTAGCCCGTTGAGTTTCATCCATAGGTCTTCCAGTGTCAGATCCTTCGGGCCTGCCCCCAAGCCCTCGTTGATTGCCTTCTGGCTCTGTATTATACCTCCTTTGGTTTCTGCAACCCTAGCTCCCTATTCCACATTCACAGTCGATGTAGTCGTTCCAAGTTTTTGTGTCCCTGCAGCTCTCATCCGTTCAAAGAAAATCTGCATCATATCCCGTTGACTCTTTAACAACCTCTCATGTAATTAATCTGCCATAGCTTTCATCTCATTCCTGGTGATGTAGATCGAAGCTTGTCCTTCTCCGGCTTTGGAGGATTCCTCTTGACTTCCTCCTTGTTGGCTTCTCTCAACACTTTGTCTTCTACTTGTCTATCGAGTCATTGTCTTCAAAATCTGAATTCTTCAAGCTTTTCAAATCTGAACTCTGAATCTGGTGTAGTGGGTGCTAGTTCTTCTCAGTGAAAGCACCAAAGTGTTTGCGCCAAAATTGGTCACAAACCACAACTATCGTGAAAGCACAGAGATATGAATGAAAATCAACAATATCCAAGCAACAATTTCAGATCTAAGCAATATAAAATATAACAATTTAGGAATAACAGTTAGTGACAAGAGATTTATAGTGGTTTGGTTATCTCCAGCCTACGTCCACTTCAAATAGTAATCCTTTATTGATTTTCCTTGTTGGTTACAGATGATTACGGTGATTACATTGTAGAAATTCGAGTACAACTATCATCGTGAGATGTAGAAATAAATCTGGCAGAGTCTGGACATTCAATAGCCAAAAGATCATTTTTCTATAGGCTCTGGGGCTCTTTTGTAAGCATAGGAGGCTGATATTTCGCTCAAACTTTGGGAGACTCCTTCTAGCACGTGAGTGGGCCCACGTGATCGATCCTAGCAAGTTTCGACTCAATCCGTGATGATACGAATCAATTTTGTATAGATTAAGAAATTGTCCAATCAAGCTAAAACTTGGCAGGGACATACTTTAGCTTGTATGAAAGCTCCTGTGAAAATTTCGTAGCATTTGGACCTGTGGTTCTGGAGATATGATCAATGCAATCTCTTGTTTTTTGAAGGCTATCGATTTCATATCCATTGCTTCGTCTCCATCCTCTTTGTCTCGATCAAGGGCACGTGCTCACTTGCCGACGTGGAGTGATGAAATAGGGTAGATCCACATTCCTCGCCGCATGGACCGAGCCTTTATCCCTGCAAACTTCCTTCGCATCCCTCTCCAACAAACTGCCCGTATCCATTCATTCCAACTCATATTCGAATCGATAATCGATGGCGTTCTTCGTATCAATCATTGCATCCTGATCGATATGAAGTAACTTGCTTTAGGGAATTCCTATCGATTCGAGTAAAAGATTACGATGGATACGAACTCCATCGGTTCGAAGAACCAAGAGTCTGATGGATACGAATGAGGTTCACATGGTGGATGGATATGAATAACTGCCCCCGATCGATACGAAATGGATGAGTATGAAATAAGGTATGACCGTTTGGATACAAACAAGACGTTGCTCCATGGATTCAAACTGTTGTTACTTGATCGATGCGAAGAGCCTAAATCCGGATGGAGTCGAACATCATCGATTCAAATAAAGCTCTATGATGGATTCGAACAACATCTTTTACTAACTTGCATCGATCATATCTCGATCACACGAACTCTGATTGACCTGAAATTTGAAACATAGCCTCGCCTAGTCCTGATCATCATCTCCCATCAATTCCGTCCTGACTGGAGCTTGGCCAAACTTTAACGACATCAATTGTAGCCTTTTTTCCGATAGATCTCCATTCCTGATATCCATCCTTTCTTGCCAATTTGTTGATATTCCATCCTTGACCAAAAGGTGGGATAACAATGTCTATCAATTAAAATATATAAATGAACTAAATTAATTTTGATAAATAGAAATTTATAATATACTAACGATAAATTTTTGCATATTGACCCATCTAAGTGCCTAATTGTACAACCATTGAATACATTTGTAAATTGGTCAATTATGAGTTTACTTGTCGAACTGTGTATTATCTTCAATGAGTTTCAAACTCTAAAAAGCTATATGAGAATATGGATACTTGATCCATATGCGGTCACATATAAATGTTATATGGTGCACGGTCGAAACTCATATTGTACGAAACATCGATGAAATTAGTTCATTGAAATAAGCAAGTAAAATTATAGTGTGAGATCCCGTATTCTATATGATCGATTACAACAATGATTTTGTCGTACTAAATGTAATACTGGACCAAAGGCTACAAGATAGATCTAAGAATTCGATCACTGAAATGTCAATTTAATCGATTTACGTAAAATGCAATTTACTTGATATACTTAAAAATTAAGGATGACAAAACGCACTTTGTAAAGATTCGTTATGATATGTAGAAAGGATTTCCTTTGATTGGTTCAACCATTTAGAAAGAAAATCGAATGTGTAAGAGTGGATGTAACCTAAGGCATAGTTAGGGTGAAGAGAGGAATGTTCACTTCTACTTCATACACATATTGGAAATGAGAATTGTAAAACAATAGTTGTTACTTAACATTGGAATGATAAATATGATTTATATTCCTAAGTGTTTTTTCATATAGAAAATTATTTTCCTGTGAGATTTATTTCATTGAGTTCAAGATATTTGATCTGATAGTTCTAGCTTATAAATCAGTTATAGTAAATGAAATAAATAGCCTGTATTAAGTGGTTGAATGGAGCTTCGTATTTCATATGCTATTATAGTAGTTGCTGAAATAGTGAGAGCATGTCATAACGCACTTATTAGTTGTATCAAGTTATGAAAATTATATTCATAATACATACCGAACATAATATATGAAATAATAAATGTTTTTTACTGTTGACTAAAAAATAGACATAGTTTTAATTCACTATAAATATTCATTATTAAATAAAACTATAATAGCATTGTTTGTGATGCATTATGTAACAACCCCCATATTTATCGAGTTTATATTTAAATATTTTATTTAAATATTATATCGTTAATCGGATTTTGGTCCGAAAAGCTACTTTTTGCAAACGGTCAAATTAGGACTCGAGACCACTTCCATTGAGTTTGAAATGCCGTTTACAACTTTTTTAAGTATAAACATCGATAGGTTTGGAGTTAGTGAAATTTCACTAACTTTTCCCGCTTTGGACTTTGGGTTAGTTTAGCCTATTAAGCCCAAGTTCCAACCCCCTTCTCCTCACTCTTCATAAATTCCTAACTAACTTGAAATTTGCATTAATGGTGAAGAGAATGGGAAATTAAAACTCCAAGCTCAAATTTAATTGCTAATCCAACATTGAACTCCAAATTCAAGTAGAAGATATTGGATTCAAGCTATGGATTGCTTCTCCATTGGCTTCAAGCTTCATCTTTATCCATTTTAGTGAAAAGGTGAGATTTTTATCTCACACTCTAGTCTATAACTATATTGGGCTGTTGGGAATGATTCCCTATCACTTTTGCATGCACATTTGCATTTAGTTTGGATTGGGTTGGCCAAAAACTCCAATTTTTAGCTTTTTTGTGAATTTTCTGCATTTAGGTCGTTCTGGCCATTTTCATGAGTTCGGAGTTAGGTCGCCCGCGAGCTAACTCTTAAGTCGCTTGCGTGTTATCGCGCTAGGTCTCACTGCATGTACTGTCATATCGGAATTAGGTCGTTGGGCTTTAGGTCGTAGGTTCGTTTGGCTTTAGGTCGTAGGTCGTTTGGCCTATAGGTCATTAGGTCGCTAACACTTAGGTCGTTTCTGGCCTTAAACCCCCCCCTATGCAGCGTTAGGTCGCTCTGTTTCCCCTAAACCACTAGGTCGTTAGCTCGTTATCGAGCTTAGGTCGTAGGTCGCTCGGCCTTCATTCCTTAGGTCGTCCAACGTGCAACTCGGCCTCCATTCCTTAAGTCGCTACAGGATAGCTCGTGCGCCTCGGAGCTAAGTCCTTTTCCCATAGGTCGCTGGACCATTGGGTCGTTCAACCTTTAAGTCGCTCACGTGTTAAAACCTTTAAGTCGCTCGCGTGTGAGACTTGTTAGGTCGCGGGATCATTAGGTCATTCGGCCCTAAATTACTAGGTCGCTCGCTTAAGTCGCTCATCCCACTAGGTCGCATGACCATTAGGTCGCGTCCTCCTAGGTCGCACACTAACCTCGTTAGGTCGCTTGGCCATTTCAGTTTGGTCGCATGACCACAGGGTTGCTCCAGTTAGGTCGCTTGACTCCTTAGACCCCTAGGTCGCAACCATTAGGTCGCTCGACGCTATCCCCCTTAGGTCGTTAGGCCTCATTTTGTCTTCACTAGGTTGTACCGTTTTGGACGGGGCGTTGCCCCCTGGACCCCCGCGACCTGACCGGGCAGGTCGAACCCCGTAGCGGTGGCGTTTCCCCCATACCCCCACCTAGGGGGTTGCCACCCCACCCCCCCGGACCCCTCCCCCCCTCCCCTGTAGGGGATCTTATATGAAAAATATTCAACAGAACTTGCTTTGTTGAGATGCTGAGTTGACCATTCTTCGAGACAACTTTAGAAATATGAAGGTTTCAGTACTAGTAGTAAACATCAAAACTTTTTCATCAAAATGATTTCAACTTTATTTTCAAATACCAAACTCGTTTATAAAACCGTTTTCCAGTCTATTAGTATATACAAACCTTTACCTCACTCGGATGAGAAATCTAATTAAATGGCCTAGTAAAACAAGTGGTATGAAACGCTTGCGTTTGCTTCATCGGTTAATTCTTGGACTTGTTCGATTGAACCTCTTGTGACAATTTTCTAGTGAAGATTTACAGTTTGTTCATAAATATTTAAGTTAAGCAAGTGGTTATGGGACATGAAGCTAAACTTTTATATTTACTAGCTTAGTGTATTTGACACTTCTCGTTGATCATGAGGATCATTCTTATGATTTAGACTAGCAATTGTGCGATGTCTCTTGTTTGCTTGGTTAGACTAGACACCACTTGTGTGATTTCATTCACACATACCTTTTTACCTTCTTGGTTAGTCTAGACACCACTTGTGTGATTTCACTCACACATACGTTTTTGTTTGCGAGGTTAGACTAGACACCACTTGTGTGATTTCACTCACACATACCTTTTTGATTTTTGGTTAGTCTAGACCTCATCTGTGTGATTTCGACTCACACATATGGGGTAGCTCCCCATGATCTTCGGACCGTCATGTGATAGGCCTCTTTCTTTTTCATGATTTTCTCGATTTCTTGTGTTGATTTCCAGAATTTATGTCATTGACTTGTTATGAGTACAAGTTTTAGGTATGATACCCTTTTGGATCTTTGAGAAGATTCTTGTGATATTGATTAATCTCTTGTTGATTATCATTTACATACTTATAGTAGTATGATGTTATGGATATCATTCGCATATGCCATTTCTCTATATCATGTCGTCTGATATTTATAGCTAGACTGATCCGTTTATTATTTTCTTATAAATAATACTCGGGTCAGACCGAGATGTTACAGGTGCTTCTGCTTGACTTCTCCCCCAGTGATTCACTACACAGACTTTTGGCTACTTGTTTAGATTAGCAGTTTTTGTTGTATACACTTGAGACATAGACTCATTGTTGTATTCTTTTGTATAGCACGTGTTGCTATTCTTTTGTATTATTGTGGATCTTTTTGACCACTACTCTGATGTACACTTTCATGTGTTAGTTATATATTCATATCTTCTTCCGCCTTTGTGATATGGATGTCTGTGACTGATTTGTGTTATGCTTATTTCTATGTTTGTTTTCGAAGATTATTTATAGCCACCGTGTGATAAGCAATCACATGGATGGTCGCTCCTCAACAACCTTATTCTCCGTGCTAGTTGACAGCACTACACCGTAGTGTTCTTGGCTAGCGTGGGTATGGAGGTGGGGTGTCACACATTGGAAAATACAGAATTTTCTAAATTTATTTACGATTATTTTGGAATTATAGACCAAGCCATAGTTTGGGAAATAATTATTTGAATATATGATTATAAATCATATGGTGTTAATGAGTTATATCATAAGTAATTTAGGGGTAATGCACCCATTCAGTAAGAGCGACGTAGGAGTTGATGAACTCTTCGGATTGATACATATAGATGTATGCAATCATAAGTCTGATAATACAAAAATATTTCCACATACTCCGTTATATTCACCAATGAGTTATCACATACATAAACATGTGTATTTGATACACATGTAGTATGTTTATGATAAGCTCATAAAATATAAAATGAAAGTAAATAAAATAACGTGAAATAAAAAATAAATTGATTCGATTCGATCGAATATGTGAGTATATTAGAAAGAGTTTCGAACATACCTAAAATGAATAGAGGTTCATTTTTAAAAGTCACTCCTCATTATGATACATAATGATGTATTTATAAGGAGTAATTGAACTTTTATGAACAAAGTACTGTAAGTGAAGTTGAGTTAACTTCTTTCTGTAAGGTCGTACTTAAGAGTATTATACACGGTTAAAATTAATTTCATCTAAAGAATGGTTTGCAAAACGATAAAGATAAGTGTTTATAAGAAACTTCAATATATCTTAGCCAATGAGTTGGCGGGTTGTGCGAGTCGAGACCGCACATAATAATTGTTCATGAGGATTCTTGTAAGAATCGCCTCAAAAAGGAGTTTGGAAACGACTATAGTTGAATGACCAATTTATATTTTGAATAAATGTATTGTAAACTAAAACCGAATCAGTATTACATGTAAGGCAATTCATAATATGTTTGTGAATATTCGTTCTGTTGAACTGAGAAACAACCATTGTTATAATGAATATCAACTTCATAGTGAAGGAATTACTTTTAGGAATTATTGATAATGAAATGGATTTGGATACGATCCAAGGATAAAACTATCTATGGAGGATGAAATGAAATTAACCAAACCAAAATAAATACTAGACATTAGAATGTCTAAAAGTATTCTCATGAAGAGAAATTACGAGTTTCTTATCAATATCGAAAACATAAAATAATTAGTTTTCAATTAAGCCATTAAGAATACTGACATTATGATATGGTATAATGCACAAATATGAAAAGGATTCCAAGTACGTTATAAAATTATGATTTTGATAGTTACACTCGAAGGGATATGCTTCATCAGCCTCAAATGTGTCTTCAGGAGGAAGACCAATGCCATTGGAAATGAGCAATATTGATAAGAATAACATCGTAAACTTAATTTACTGAAATTCGCATAATACATTTGTCATTGAACATGCTTAAGTTATTTTGGATTTACATACAAAATTATCACGTAGGATGACTTTATGTTTTGGTACATATGTGCTGAAATGGAAAATTCTAAATAAAGATTTAGAATAGAATGTTTGCACATAACAACCAGAGTGTCTCGAAGTTAGTGGAAGCAATATTGATTTTGTGGGTTTTTGGATATGATCTAAGGAATGACACAAAAGTGTCATTTTATAAGCATCATAATTGAATGAATATTTTGATAGAAATATCAAATAGTTTGATTTTCAATTAAAATGCGAAGGAAGCTTATGTCTATACCAAAGAACCATTAAAAGATACATAGATATTTCTAGACTATATATAAACAACATACTGCTGATTGTTAATAATCTACTTATGTTAAAATCAATAATAGTTTGGCTTTATGCAAAGACACAATATTAAAATATTTAATGTGGAACATGAAAAATGGATTCCTTATGCACCGACAGTAGGAATTATCATGAATGTTAAATTATTTACAATTTTGTTATTTTCTTACGCATTCGATGCATAAAGAAAATATAAAATCAAAATTAAGTAGTTTAGAGTGTTCTCGAGTATTTACGAAATACTAGAGAATTGTTTGTGGAAATAGTGAACTTTTTATGTAAGAGTGTCCAAACTTGAACTTCGTAAGTGTTATCGAGTATAATATATCGATATTAAATTTATTTTCAAACCTTAATTAAGAAGCTTTAAGTTAGAAACGTCCAAATGAAAGGTAATAGCTGATTCAACGTAAAGCTAAGTACATCGCCTTGAATAGTGCCGAATTAAAGAAATATATATATATATAAATGTACAAATTTATAACTGAGCTAAGGGTGATTCCAAGTATTAAGAACACTGTACCACTATTATATGATGATAATTAAATAATAAGAGCTCACTAAAGGTCGAGAAACATACTTTGAATAGTTCCACATGATAAAGGTACTTTATCAGCATAGGAGAGAGTTGATTGACATAGTAGATAATTAAACAACATAGGAGATCCATTCACAAATGGTCTAGCTAAATAAATAATCATCAAGTTGATCGAAGGGATGTGATTAAGTTTCTATAATTAGCCCCAATTGCAAGTGGTAGATTGATAGAGTTAGGGGTATGGCCTAGGGGCAATTATGTAATTGTTACATAAATCTAACTTAATATCCATTCTTGTTCAAAATAAAAGGTATTTTATTTTTGTTATATACTTGATATAATGTGTTATATTATTAATTAATTCAATTAAAAGTATATATTTAATAGAAAATCCATAAACGGTATGTTTTGTCATTGTATTTACAATGTACTGCAACCATGAGTACTTATCATGATAAAATAAACATACCGTTTCAAATATTCCTAACTAAGATGTATGGAGACCAGATATTGATGCATCCGTTGAGACTGGAGTACACAGCTCTCTCTAAATATTAGGCAGTGTATTACTCATGACTACTGGGGCACCAAGGGGTTACGTACTAATAGTTATTGGATATCTATAGAATGAATCACTCGACAGCTTTCTATCGGTTAATGTAACTATGGTTAAACAAAAAAATATCAATATGATAATATTACATAATTCCCTCGACTTGAGAATACTGTTGTGCTTAAATGTGGAAACTCTACATTGATTATAGTTAAATCATAGTGCGACGTCCATCGAATAACTATTGTTGGATCGAGTGGAATCATTGGAAGTGAAACACTATTTAAGAGAGGATTTGTCTCCTCAATCATGAGGTTAGTATCATGGTCAACTGAAATCAATTCAAACAAAGTCTTTGGCTAGTGCATATCAGTTAATAGTAACCATTATTATTAAACCAAGATCTTTGTGTTTGGACTATAGAGTTGAATATGGATGGTATTGAAATTTTGGCCATGACCAAATTCCATAAGTCCAAAGTGATATAGTTTTGACAAAGAGAATTGGTGTAATAATTAACATAATTAGGTAATACTTAAGAAAGAAAAATTCAATTTTACCAAAACCAAATCAGCAGTAAATTTGATCATAATATCGCACTAACTGCTAACTGACATGTGAACGTTAATATTTGAATTGTTCAGTGTTAATTGCTGACTAAATTACATCTAATAGTCACACAACCGAAACGATGAATACACTTTTTATCACCTGATTTAATTAATTTTTAATTGTTATAAAATTATTTAAATTAATTAATATTTATGAAATAATAAGTACAAAACTCTTTAACTGATGTGTTGAACAATGTTAAACAATATATTTGTAATAGTTGTAATATATAAATCGATATATGAGATCGGTACACGTTTAAATTTAGATTTAAAAGCAACTGACATTGTTCAGGACTGACTTGGTTTTGATTCCCATATGGGGTGGGCAAATTTTAGCCAAAATAGCTTGGATAGGCCAGATAAATGTTGGTAAAAGAGGGAGGCTTTTTAATGGTTGAAAAGAGTGAAATTGGTAAGAGAGGGATATGGATATGATCGACTTTTCTCTCCGTTTGACATCCGATTTATGTGCCACTCTCTGCACCATTTATTGCAAGACCTTTGCTCTCCTTCTTCTTGCAAATTTTGACCAAAAAATCCCATTTACAAGGAAAAGAAATCCAAGCTCAAATCATATGAAAAATTTTCAATTCAATCATCGGTGGTACAGTAGTTCAGTTCAGAAACCAACAACTTAAGAACATGGAATTTGATGCAAGAAGCCATTTCATCATTTCAAAGTTTTTACATGTTTACTAATGAATTTGATGCAAGAAGCCATCTCTAGGCCTAGATGAAAGGTATTCAACATGTTCACTAATTCATTTATTATTATTATATATTATTGTAATATATGGTAGGTTAGTAGATTATATTATGAATTTAGTGTATCGATGTTCTATCACATATTGGATGATTGAATATATTGGTGTATTTATATATTAAACATAAAGTAATAAATATTTTGTATGTTTGTAGGTATTAAATTCATAGCCTAAAAACAAAATAAAATAAAAAATAAACCATTTATTAATTAAATGATATTATATATGATTTTATCAATTAATAGAGATTAAAATCATATAATAATTATTTAAAAATCTCCAAAATTTTGGTCATGCATAACAATAATTTGGCAGTATATTTTAATATATATTTATATTAATAGTATATTAATGTATTAATATAATTACTCAATAACTAGAAAATAATTATGCATATGTATATACAACATAAAATTATATATATAATTATAAATTTATTATAAATTTAATTTAATAACATGACATAATTTTTAGATTTCAAATTTAATTTTTTATTAATCTTAGTAAATATTTATACCAAAATCTGGCACAAACACCCAAACGAGTGTAGTAGAGAAAAGAGTGAAGAAACTTGTAACAACCCGCATTTTTCGATAATTTAAAATTGTTAACTTAATAAGTTTTTACGATTTAATATTGGAAGAAATAAAATTGGTGGTTTATTAATGAATTAATAACTAAAATGAAAGGTAAAAATGTCAATTAAAGTTATTTATTAATAACTTAAATGGAATTCCAACCAATTGAATTTATGTAAATGTTATAACTTGGTTATAAGCTTAACACAAGAAAACCAATGTAAATGTTTAATTATGTATTAAAATGGTATAATAAATGGTAATTGAATGAAATAGAGTTATATAGCTGATTGTAACATTGTTGTAAATGATGAACTTATAAATGTAATTAAAAGTTAAAGGTAACAATTGTTGTAAGTTACCTATTTATTTAGTTTATAAAATTTAATTGGAAATAAATGGAAATTAATTCCCTTAATTAGAGCTGTTAATGTAGATTAAATTGGTAATGGTAAAATATTGATTCAATACAATGTAATCAACGAAAATTTAATCATAATATGACCTTTGATTCGAATAAAATGGGTTGGAAATCAAGGTTAATCAAATTTATTGGGATTTGAAATTTTAATAAGTGAATTTATTACAGTTAATGTAATTAAAGATTACGC
Source organism: Allium cepa (assembly GCA_030765085.1). NCBI lineage: Eukaryota > Viridiplantae > Streptophyta > Magnoliopsida > Asparagales > Amaryllidaceae > Allium > Allium cepa. The sequence goes on along the minus strand of CM060941.1, from coordinate 760,633,078 downwards.
TAATGAAAAATAAGGTGAAATGGTAAAAGATTGATGTAATGAAATGTATAACAATGTTGATTATGTATGTAAGGTGATAATTGATTTAATAAGAGAATGAAACCTAGATAAACAAATTTATTTTAGACTTTAACTAATAAATGTGTGAAATTGACCAAAACTCATAAAATGGAAATATAATAATCAATACAAATAAAGGATGGAAATTGGAGTATATTAACGTAATGAAATGTAAAACAAATGTTAAATATGTTATTATATTTATTATTGGTTGAACATAAAGGTTGAAATCAAATTTTAATCAATTTATTGAAATTAAATTATAATTAATTGGATTTAATAACAGTTGGAATAAAACACTGTAATTGGTAAATTTATTTACTTTAAATTGATATCTAAGTTTGTTTAAATTATTGTAATTGTTTAAGGAATCAAAAAAGATAAAATTAGTCAATTATAGAATTGAATTTGAAAATTTGATTTGATTAATTCAATATTAATTTATTTATTAGTGTGAAAATAACCATTTTGGCCACGATCTTGGATTTCGACGATACCTATTTCATCGGATTCGTAACAGTGAATTATTGTAGGATTTCAAGATATGTAGCGATCGGACTTGTCGTTTGATCGACGGACTCGAAACGCCTAGAAATCTATTTAATTGAAATCAATGGAAATCAATTTGAAATAAGCTGATTTTATCATAACCTCTTCATACGATGGAATTAGGACCTAAAACCTTTTCCGTTGAGTTTAAAAATATTGAAAAGATCTATTTTGAATACGTTGACCCATTTTCGTTCCGGAGGCAGAACGGGCTTTTCGGGTCATTTATCATTCCAATCCAAATCAGTCTGGTCCATTCATTCTATTTTTATGATCTGCCTATAAATACCTCATTATAAACCTTAATTATTTATTATTTCTCATTGACAGTATGTACACTCTCCTCCCCAATGGCAGAACAAATTTCAATTCCCAAAGTCTCAAATTCTATTTCAAAACAAAATTTAAACTCCTCAAACTATATCGAATTATACATCGATTTGAAGCCCTGGACAAGCGCAACTCAGTTCTGATATTCGATTTTGGATTCGTTGCATCGTTTATCTAGAAATGAGAATGAACCGTGGTCGTTCACATAGGATTTTTGAAGATCCAATGGTGTATCCGCATATGATCAATGATCGGGGAGCAGCGTTGGGAAGAGGACGATGAGCAGGTCCTGGCCATGCTATTCATTCGTCGAGATGTAGTCAAAATTCACCAGAAAACGAGGAAAGGCAACCGAATACTCGGCCGTGGGATAGGCGGTAGAGGTGGTCGGCGGTGGGTGACGGGGCGGCTTGGCGTTGGCAACTGGGTGGCATAGCCTAATCAATGGTCAAGCGCATGGGGAAGGGATGGCATCGAGTCTTAATGTGGCGGCCGTGAATGATGAGTCGACGTGATTCTATGAGTTAGCTATGGTTTCTGAAATGGTGTAGTGACCTTGTATGAGTGGTCAGTGAAAGTTTTTCTTATTTAATTTAAATTTGAATTTCAATTGTCCTAATTATCATAACTTTCTCATACGAGGTCTGATTCATGCGCGGTTTGATCTGTTAGGATCATATCAAAATTCTAGACATTTTGACGTCGGTTTGACCGAATTCCAAGACTATTTGAATTTTGGACTTAAATTGCATTTAAATTCAATTTATATTCAATGGTGAGTGTTTTGACCCATTCACAACTTCTAAAATTTCTTATATTTGTTAAATAAAACTTATGATGTGATAGAAATTTATTTATGATTGTTTGGTATATTTTAAATCATGTCTCAGTAAATTTGAACTTATTTGAATTAAATCCTTATTTAATTTATTATCGAATATAAATTGTTAGTCGAATACCTTTTATTGATTATCAGTTCTATATTGATATTTATTGATTGGTTTGGATGATTATTGTGATGGATGTTTGATTGTTGATATTGGATGAATGGATGTTGTATTTTATATCGTTATAATACTGCAAGTTCACTATGGAATGATATGTTACATACCCGAACGATCTTATAGATTAAGAGAAAATCGTTATGGGTTGAAATGATAAACCCAAACGATTTTTATTGATTTGGAAATGTTGATTTTTGTACTGGTTGAAATGATATATGTATCCATATAAATTCTTGAATTTGGATTATGTGTTGGAATTGAATTATTTAAAAGGTTTAGGTTAAAATTCGAATATTTTTAATTAAAGTGGTTAAAATTGATACCTCGAATTTTTTGAAATATTTCAATAATTATATTCACATTATACACTAGATAAGAGATGGAACTCGTAACTTCTCCGAAGCCATTGCACTCACATTTTATTTTAGATTAATTTGACTTACATAAGATCTTTTAGTTCTGACTCGAATGTTTTGTTTTCATTACGCTCGGGTCAGTTTGAACTTTTTCAGTGTATTGAAGACCATTTTATTTTCTGGAGGACGAAGATGAAGATTTGGTATACTATTTCTGTTTATTATTATTCCACTGCTTCTTGTGCTCTGCTGCTTTTTTTTTGTTTTTGATGTATGTATAACTCTGATTTGAATTTGTCAAAGTGTAATCAAATGTTATTTCTAAAACAGCTTCATGAACTTTTTATTTGATCCTTATTATAATTTTTCGTTCTGCTGTGAGATTTTGTGTTTTGTTTTTTCTTTCCTTTTTCCTTTTTCTTATTTACCCCATTAATAATCCTCCGTTTTGAATGGTTTGAATTAGACATTTGTGCTTTATTATCGATTTAAACCATCCAAAAAGATGGGTCGTTATAGTTGGTATCAAAGCATTGGTTTAGACGTACTTAGCCTGTTGGGATTAACTCATTAGAGATTGGGTAGTAATACCCTAGAATGAGTTGTCTAAGTGTATATATGAGAGCGCGTATTTGTTAGTGTTATGAATTTTTTTATGTAAGTTTTGAAATGAAATTATTTTTCCTAAAATTATATGATATATATAAAGGAATAAATTTTTATAACTAATATAGTTATTTGTAATGTGTTTGATTTATGAAATGGTAATATTTAGTTATTATCATTTATTGTTGACTAGTTGAGCTTTTGTCAATTTATAAGACTTGGATAATTATTGTTAATTGAATTAATAAACTAAACATTAGTTTAATAATAGTGTATTGAAGAGAATAAAATGAATAATTAGGATATTTGTTCATGAAATTGAAATATTGTTGTGAATTTTGTTATTTGTTGATTGGTAGTTTCAACTATTGAAATAAAATGGAATATTTGGATATTTTGGATAATCAAATCCTTCCGAATTAATATATGAGTTGAAACTTAGAAATCATGTTGAATTATGCAGCTGAATTTGATAACCTTAATTTGAAAGCAAGTGAAACAGGGTTTAATTTGTTATAGCTAAGTTTAGTAAATGAATAAAATTGTGGTATACATTCTTGGCATGCAATGTAATAATATATAAGTGTGAATGTTAAGCCTTAGAATGTTTAAATTGAAACTGTGATTAAGGAAATGTTGTAAATGAGATTAAATTGGAAAAATATGTTTATAAACTTAGTTAATAAATCATGAAATGTGTTATAAATAAATTGAAAAGTAAGAGTGAAAACTAATTGAATAAAAAAATATGAAATAAAAGTGAAATGATTATAAATAAAGCCATGACTTGTAAATTGTCATGAAAGAAAAGGATGTCGCAATAAATGGTTATGAATAAAGTTGTGATAACTATAAACTCGAACAATGTCTTATAAAAAGGAATTAAGTTTTTTGAAATTGGTTATAAACTTAACTAAATTTTTTATGAAATGATTTGCAAATAAATGTAGTATTAAATGAGAAATATTACATGTGAAATGAATATGATTTAAGTTGAAGAGAAATATAAGCAATATTATGAGAATAAATATATTAATATTTTATTTTAAATAGAGAAAGTTTGTGAAACAAATATTAAAGTATGAGGTGATATTTGTGTAAATCAATGAGATTAAAAATGAATTTAACTGAAATGCAATTGTGATGAAACAAATTGGAATAATTATAAGTTGTATGTATATTATTTTACTCACAAAATTAATTGATCCGGATTTGAGTACACAAGTTCTATGTGAATTTCACCGTTTTGTGTTAGGATTTTTCATTCGATTCTTGATGGCAAATATTTGATATGTATTTTGGTTTGATTCTAGAATTCTCTATCATAGTATATTGCTACGCAAGGAGAATGATGGTTTTCAAGAAACCATATTGAAGTTCGCATTAGGGAAGATAAATGGACAATACTAGTTTGAAAGCGAACATGCGTGATCGAGCGAGCGATCAAATGTTATTTTTCGAAATGATGACATATGGACATCTTATGTTCTAGTATTATAATATGCTTTAACGCTGACTATAACGATCCTGGTTTTGAGTCAAATTTAATTTGTTAATTAATATAAAATTTTGGATTAAATTGTGAATTGATTTGAATTTTCTGAATTTAATAATATATGTGCCTGTTTATTTATATAAATAGAATATAATTTGAAATCTGAATTTGAATTTTTCCAAAATAAATAATATATGTTTATATACAAATTGATTCTAAATTGAATTTTGAATTTGAAACTCAAAAATAAAATATATTGAATTTAAATACTCTATATTTTAAGATTTATAAAATTTGTTTTCTAATTATAATATATACATATATAAGTAATATATATTTGAAAGTTATATTTGAATTTAATATAAAAAATTTCCAAAAGCTATTTAAAGAGTTAAAACAAATATATACATGTTATATATTTATTTATTAATGTTTAATTTATTTTAAATAGTATTCCTTAAAGTTATAAATACGTATGTAAAAGGAAATGGATTTATTTAGATTTAAAATATGATATAAAAATTATATTTAAACAAAAATACATGTAAAATACATGTGTAACCTTAATAATACATAAACTTACATGTGTAATCATCTTAACAAGGGACTAAACATTTGTAAGTAAAATCAACATGCACAAATCCAAGTGTCATGTTTGGTTTTCTTCTTTTAGTACTAAAGGGAAATCAAAGTTGTATATATCATTATTCCTACTCTCCCTCATTTTCTTGGATCTTCAAACTACAAACCTGGAAAACAGAAATTCAAAAGCATACAAAACCAGATCAAAAGAAAAAGCAAACAAAAGAAAGTCAAAATCATGGAAATGCTTAGACCAGAGAAAATAAAAAAAAAACACAAAATCCAAATTCAAAACAATCTTTTCAAGTTTCAAATCTAAAGCTAAAACAACGATCATCTCAAAGAAAAGATTCAATTCAGTAAATCAAGTAGCAGATTTAACTCAAAGCAAATACAAGTTTTAGGTCAAACCAAATCATTAGTAGATTCAAAATCAAGCAAGTCAAGGTCAATCAAAAAATTTCCAGATCAAAGCGTAAGAACATGTTCTCCGCTTTTATACACAGATGAGAAAACTGACCCATTTTAAATTTAATCTATGTTACATTTTGATGTTTGTAAAGAGGTTGTTGTGAAAAATGATGAATGAATGTAAATATATCTGTAAGTATATGTATTTACATATGTGAATTTATGTATGCATATCTCTGTATATGCATTTCCCTCTCTCTGTTGATCTACAGGCAGGGGTTCCTCACAAAGAAAAATTCATATCTCAAAATGTAAGCACATGTGGGTAATGATCTTTACATGAAAATTTATTATATCAATGTAATACAAATTATAAAAATGGTTTTTAGTATTTATATCGAGGAATCATTTCAAAATATAGAATTTACAGTGGTGTCTCTTTAAATCAGAAAAATAGAACATTTCAATTTTAAAATCTGATTTCATAATCAAATTCGTCTCACGAAATAATGATTTTAGATGAATGTCTCGTGATTTTTAAGCAAGTAGATGTCAAGAATTTTCAAGTTGAACGGAAAATCTGTTTTGGGTAAATTCCGACGATCGGCAAGTTTATACGCGTCGTGATCGTTGGTGAAGAATGTTGGTGGATAGGCGATCATCAGAAAAATACATGTTTGAATTCTAGATCGCTGTGCTAGCCATGTGATGATGTTTTAGGGTTTAAGGGTATGTTTGGGTTGTTGTCATTTTCGAACTGATTTCATCATCGACGAAGCATTATGGTCGATCAGACCTGGGGATTGATTTGTTTCGTGTGGCGAAGCTCTGGTATAGTTTGCGTGTTCTATAACGATCTAAGGAGGCGAGACAAGCTGATTTTATCGATCGGTTTGGGTTTTCAGGTGATACTCGATTGCTCAAATTTTGATTCCTGACGTTATCAATCAATTTGGGTGGACGGAAAACTTGTTGGTGTCGTCGTCGACTTGTTGAAGGCAACGTGGTCAATCGGGGGTGGTTCGTTCAGATGTACGCATGCATGTGTGTACATCTGTGTTTGGGTTGGTTAAGGGATCGGGGAAGAAGGAGCAAAGCTCGGGTTCGATCACGAGAAGCTGAAGTGTTTGCTTGAGTATTTAATTGGGAAGGATAGTTTTGGGCTCGAGCTGTTTTGAATCATAGCAGGTCTTAAAAATTAAAAAAAAGAAACATATGTTCCAGGTTTTAAAGTTTTAACAGAAACATGAACCAGGTTTTGGGAAGTTTGTAATGTAAATGAATGGTGAAAGAAAATGTAAAACAAGTTTTTTAGAGGTAAATGTGTACCAAGTTTTAAAATTTTATAACAAGCTTTTAAAAAAAGTTTCAAAGTTTAATTTTAAAGTTAAATGTTTTGAGTTTGTTTTGGTTTTTGAAATTCTCGAGTGTTTCAAATGGAATAAAATGGTGTAATTTAAAAGTGATTAAGGAAGTATATTAAACTTTAATTAATAAAAGTTCTTAAGTGATTTTGTATAACAAAATTTATTTCAAGCATTTAAATTAAATCAGGTTTAAATGATATATTTGGATAATAAATTAAGATAAAAAAGGTTTATATTTAATTTATTAGGGTGAATAATTAAAGGATTAATTAATTAATTTATTAATTAAGATAATTAATTAAAGGTTAATTACTTAATAATTACTGAATGTAATTAACTAAAATATTAATTAAATTAAAGGATTAATTAACATACTAAACTAAAAGGTTAGTTAATTGATTAAGGATAATTACTTAAGATGGATAATTACTTAATGTAATTAATTAAGGGTAATTAGTTACTTAAAGATAATTACTTAACGAAAGAAATTAAAGAATAATTAAGTAATTAAAGGTTAATTATTTAACAATTAAAGGTTAATTAATTAAAGTGATTAATTAAAGGAGAATTAACCAATGTGATTGACTAAATTAATGTGATTAATTAAAGGTTAATTAATTAATGATTAAAGGTGAATTAATTAAAGGTTAATTAATTTATTATTAAAGCTTGATTAATAAATAAAGGATAATTTGGTTTGTAAATAATTAATGTCAATTAACCGGGATTTGTAATTTATTGGAAAGTAATTAATCTTGTTAGAATTAATTATAATCAGATGATTAATTGATCTTACTTATAAATGATTGGATTCTATTGAATGCTTTAAATTGTTTGATATCTCTGATGTGTGACATACTGTGATATGAATTATGTGAATTGAGTTGTGAACGGTGATTTATTTGTCTGTGATAAATTTACATATTTATCCGTGAATCTGTAAATGAAAGATAAGCGTTATAAGATTATACTGCTTATCGATATTGTTGTGCTTAATTTGATGATGGGTTGTGATATTGTATTATTGTGTGTAAAACCCTTGGACTACACCACAACACAAAAATATGGATTTCACGTGGAACTGGTTAAGTCAAAGATATTTTGAATTTAAATATTATTTGGTTTAAAAGTTGAATTTTGAATCCAAAATGTTAGGCAGTGAAATTGTGCTGAATATGAAAAGCTTTTGAAAAAGAAGTCTTGAAATTAAAATTTGTTTTGAACATAGTATGGCTTGTTAAAGCTTTGAAATTTAAAATTATTTTTGGAAATTATGGTTTGAAAGGTTATACTAGTTATATAATGTATATATATGGATTTTAAACTATTTATAAGTATTTTTAAGTATATTATTTTGGGAAATTTAAATTTGACCCAAATTTATACTTGAAGGGCTCTAACTTGAGCAAATGTGATCATATTTCCTGAAATGGAAAATCTTTCTTTTCATGGCTTTCATGTAATGAAATGTTTCCAGTTTTTATTAAAATGTTTTCAAGTTGTGTGAAATGGAATTGTTTTGAAAGCTATGAATGAATATTTGTGAAAGATTGGTGAAACTTTGTTTCAAATTGAAGTGGATTTTAAAAGGTGAATCTTTTGTTTAAAAGATTAAAAGTGTAAATTTGTTTAAACCATACAAAAGAAAGGTTTTGGGAAACAAGTGTTGGAAAATTGTGACTTAACTAAGATCCCAATATATCCGTATAGTTTAAAAATTAGCGCTCATTATTCGGTTTAGTAGGGAGAGGTCTTAATGTCATAAAACCCATTCTGAATAATGATACGATGAAATGGATAACATTTGAAGACAGCGGTAAAGACCGAGTATTTTCGAGAACGAAAGTATTACCTGTCGAATGTCTCTGCACTGAATCGCTTAGGTATTGAGATTTCCATATGTGATGGGGAGTCCGATCGGGATTGTGAATACTTGAATTTGCAAGGGCTTCTTTGAAGTGCCTTCGGTTTCGTTCGAACTCAGAACAGACTTGTATGGATGTATGTCTGACATTACACTTTGAGATGTAAAGATGGTTTCTATCAAATACATTTCTGTTTGGTTGCGGAGAATTTGTTCTCTTAGCTTAACACCCTTCTTTGTGACGTACGAGCTTAGAGGTGATGTAGTTGATATTTACCAATGATACATTCCCAATTTGGTAATGTGGCATGCTGAGTGCTGCTGATCATTTATTGATCAAAGCTTGGCTTTTGTGAAAAGCTTAGCTTTGTGAACGAGACCTCGTCGAACCTCACAACCCAAAAATGGTCGAAACGGTAAGAATGCGGCATGGTTATGAGAGTCGCGCCCTTTAGGGTATGTCCATTTCCTTCTGGAAAAAGGTCGTATAATGGTATGGAGCCCAGTTATTTAACCTATATGGTTGTTGGTGTTGAGGATCCGCTGATAAAGGTCGGTGACGATCGAGGGATGGCATACTCGTGTCAGTAGTTACCTAGTTACAGAGGTAACCCGGCCTTGTATTGGCAGAGATCTGGTTAGGTTCTCGGGGAATCCCTCCAGAGGCGTACCCACGTGGTGAGGAAGTTCCTTAGCCAGACCATTTGTTGGAAATCCAATCAAACAATACGATCCCTTTACGATTGCAGTTCTATAGACTGCCACCTCAGGCGGTAGCTATGGCAGGCATAATATAATGGTACCTATGCTGGCTGAGATTAATATTATACTTTCGAAATGTTTTCTGCACTATGCACTAATATTAATATCAAAAGGATTTTGCGTATAAAGCATGTTTGACTATCATAAGGAGAAATCTACCTCAAGTGTACGATTGCATTGTGCGTGTATCGGGAGGCCTTATGGTAGTTTTATTTTCCAAAAAGCATTACGTATTTCTCTTTATTTCCTTTTGTTTTGTTTTTGTTCAAAATAACTATTTTTGTTTGCTCACACCAGCCTCATGAATGACCTCGAGTTTATTGTTCCCTTTGTAAACTCTAGGTGCCCACAATTTTCCACACGGGCAGCCTAGCGTCAGGTTTACAGATAGTTGGATAGTAGATGTAGATTTGAAAGCATTCAGTCTGTGGATTTTGGCAATCCCATTGTGGACCGGATTTGCTTAAGTTCATCATGATAGGATTTTGAGCTTTTGAATTGGGCTTTTACCTTGGAGCTATGGTGATGGGATGCATTCTATGGAGCTATTTTCGTAGTACAAGCAGTTGAAGTTATGTTTCTGCTGTTGCGTTCCGCTGTGGTATATGTATAATTCCTCTGATGTTGGATAAGTTGTTGTAGAATTGTTGTATTCATGGAGTTGTATCAATGATATATTGTTTTTCTTCCGCTATGTTGTTGTACTTATTGTATTATAAGCTCTGACGAATCAGATTTCAACGGTTGAATCTACGACATTCGAATACGGGTGAAGTATGGATGTTGATTTTGGAGCATTGAAATTCGGGTCATCACATTTTCGAATTAGAGCTAAAGGTTGAGTAAGAACTTTAGCTCAGGAGTATAACACATTAGGTGACTCATTAGAGATAGGGTTACAAATGCCCTATAATGAGTATATCCCTAAGATATCTGTCCATATGCCTCAGTAAATTCTCTTACTATCCTTTAATAGTGAGTATGAGTGCAAGAAGAGGGCAAGATAGGGGATAGGGAAGTACCACTATAAATGGTCGATACCCTGTAACAGTAAGGACCAACTTTCTCTATCGATTTCTTTGATCATTATTCACTTTTGGTTCTTTGATGGCTTCATGGCAGCTACAAGAAGAAGCTTTGGTATGGTGGTGGCCCTACGAATCATTGTAGAAAAGGTTCTTAATTCTTATTTCATATTTTGTTCATCGGTTTTCTATTAGCTTTTCGTTTTTAACTTTAATAAATTTGAAATTTATTTAAATAAGTTGGTTAATAAAATATGAAGCTAAATTGGATTGAATCAATTTATTTGTTCTTTGAGGCCTTGATACATTCTACGAAAGGTTAGTTATCCCTTCGAACTAACCAATGCCCAGCATATTTCGTAGATCCGATGACCCGAGTATTTCATAAAGTGTTGAATGAGTTCGTTCTCATATATATTATTGATATTCTGATTTGGCAAGCCAAATATAGAATAATTATTTCAACTTGATCTAGCGAGCCGATTCTCTATCTTTCTATGTGTTCATCTGTTCTTTGTTGTCTCCCTGTCTAGCAAATTTCGGGGACAAAATTTTCTTAATGGGGAAAATTTGAAACGATCCCGTTTTTGAGTCAAATTTAATTTGGTAATTAATATAAAATTTTGGATTAAATTGTGAATAGATTTGAATTTTCCAAATTTAATAAGATATGTGCATGTTTATTTATATAAATAGATTATAATTTGAAATTTGAAATTGATTTTTTCCAAAATAAATAATATATGTCTGTATACAAATTGATTTTAAATTGAATTTTGAATTTGAAACTCAAAAATAAATATTTTAGAAAATAAATTGAATCTAAATATTCTATATTTTAAGATTTATAAAATTTGTTTTCTAATTATAATATAAATATGTAATATATATTTGAAAGTTATATTTTAAATCTAATATAAATTTTTTCCAAAAGCTACTTAAAGAGTTAAACTCAAATATATACACATTATATATTTATTTGTTAATGTTTAATTGATTTTAAATCCTATTCTTTAAAGTTATAAATATGTACTTAAAAGGAAATAGATTTATTTAAATTTAAAATATGATTTAAAAATTGTATTTAAACATAAATACATGTAAAAGACATGTGTAACCTTAATAATATATAAATTTACACGTGTAATCATCTTAACAAGGGATTAACATTTGTAACTAAAATTAACATGCACAAATCCAAATGTCATGTTTGGTTTTTTCTTTTTCTTTTTGAAATTAATACTAAAGGAAAATCAAAGTTGTGTATATCATTATTCCTACTCTCCCTCATTTTCTTGGATCTTCAAATGACAAACCTGGAAGACAAAAATTCAAAAGCATACAAAACCAGATAAAAAGAAAAAGCAAACAAAATAAAATAAAAATCCTGGAAAAGCTTAGACCTGAGAAAATCAAAAAAAAAACAAAGCCTGAATTCAAAACAATCTTTTCAAGTTTCAAATCTAAAGCTAAAACAAAGATCATCTCAAAGCAAAGATTCAATTAAGCAAATCAAGTAGCAGATTCAACTCAAAGAAAATACAAGTTTCATATCAAACCAAATCATTAGTAGATTCAAAATCAAGCAAGTCAAGGTCAATTAAAAAAATTTCAAATCAAAGCATAGGAACATGTTCTTTGCTTTTACACACAGGTGAGCCAACTGACCCATTTTAAATTGAATCTATGTTATATTTTGATGTTTGTGAAGAGGTTGTAGTGAAAAATGATGAATGAATGTAAATATATGTGTAAGTATATGTATTTACATATGTGAATTTATGTATACATATCTATGTATATGCATTTCCCTCTCTCTGTTGATCTACAAGCAGGGGTTCCTCGCAAAGAAAAATTCATATCTCAAAATGTAAGCATATTTGGTTAACTATCTTTACATGAAAAATTTATAATAACAATGTACTACAAATTATAAAAATGGTTTTGAGTATTCATATCGAGGAATCATTTAGAAATATAGAATTTACAGTGGAGTCTCTTTAAATTGGAAAAATGGAACATTTCAATTTTAAAATCTGATTTCATAATCAAATTCATCTCACGAAATAATGATTTTAGATGAAGGTCTTGTGATTTTTAAGTAGTAGATGTTGAGAATTTTCAAGTTGAACGGAAAACCTGTTTTGGGTAAATTCCGACGATCGGCAAGTTTATACGCATCGTGATCGTTGATGAAGGAAGTTGGTGAGTAGGTGATCATCCAAAAAATACATGTTTGAATTCCAGATCGCCGTGGTAGCTGTGCGATGATGTTTTAGGGTTTAAGGGTATGTTTGGGTTGCTGTCATTTTCGAACTAATTACGTCGTCGACGAAGCATTATGGTCGATCGGACCTGGGGGGATTGATTTGTTGTTGTGTGGTGAAGCTCCGGGGTAGTTCGCATGTTCTCTAGCGATCTAGGCAGGCTAGACGAGTTGATTTTATCGATCGGTTTGGGGTTTCAGGTGATACTTGATTGCTCAATTTTGATTTCCGACGTTATCAATCAATCTGGGTGGACGAGAAACTTGTGGGAGTCAACGTCGACTTGTCGAAGGCAACGTGGTCGATCGGAGGTGGTTGGTTCAGGTGTACACATGCACGTGTGTGCATCTGTGTTTGGGTTGGTTAATGGATCGGGGAAGAAGGAGCAAAGCTCGAGTTCGAGCACGGGAAGCTGAAGCGTTTGCTCGAGTATTTAATCAAGAAGGATAGTTTTGGGCTCGAGCTATTTTGAATCATGGCAGTTTTTAAAAATTTTAAAAAAAAGAAACATATGTTTCAGGTTTTAAAATTCTAACAGAAACATGAACCAGGTTTTGGGAAGTTTTTAATGAAAATGAATGGTAAAAGAAAATGTAAAACAAGTTTTTCAAAGGTAAGTATGTACCAAGTTTTAAAACAAGTTTCAAATTTAATTTTAAAGTCAAATGTTTTGAAGTTGTTTTGGTATTTGAAATTCTCAATTGCTTCAAATAAAATAAAATAGTGTAATTTAGAAGTGATTAAGGAAGCATATTAAAATTTAATTAATAAAAGTTCATAAGTGATTTTGTATAACTAAATTTATTTCAAGATTATACCACATATCGATTTGTTGTGCTTAATTTGATGATGGTTGTGATATTGTATTATTGTGTGTAAAACCCTTAGACTACACCACATACACACAAATATGGATTTCACATGGAATTGGTTAAGTCACAGATATTTTGAATTTAAATATTATTTGGTTTAAAATTTGAATTTTGAATCCAAAATTTTTAGAAGTGAAATTGGGCTGAATATGAAAAGCTTTTGAAAAAGAAGTTTTGAATTTATTTTTTTTGAATATAATATGGCTTGTTAAAGGTTTGAAATTTAAAATTATTTTGAAATTATGGTTTAAAAGGCTATACAAGTTATATAACGTATCTATATGGATTTTAAACCATTTTTAAGTATTTTTAAGTATATTAGTTTGGGAAATTTAAATTTAACCCAAGTTTATAGTTGAAGGGCTTTAACTTGAGCAAATGTGATCGGAATTTCCTGAAATGGAAAATATTTGTTTTCAAACGATAATGGCTTTTTTATAATGAAAGGATTTCCAGTTTTTATTGAAAAGTTTTCAAGTTGTGTGAAATGGAATTTTTTTGAAAGCTATGAATGAATCTTTGTGAAAGATTGGTGAAAATTTGTTTCAAATTAAAGTGGATTTTAAACGGTGAATCTTTTGTTTAAAAGATTAAAAGTGTAAATTTGTTTAAACCATCCAAAAAAAGGTTTGGGAAATAAGTGTTGAAAAGTTGTGACTTAACTAAGATCCCAATATATCCATTTGGTTTTAAAATTAGCGCTCATTATTCAGTTTAGCCGGAAGAGGATTTATGTCATAAAACCCATTCTGAATAATGATACGACGAAATGGATAGCATTTGAAGAAGGCGGTGAAGATCGGTTATTTTCGAGAATGAAAGGATTACCTGTCGAATGTCTCTACACTAAGTCATGCCGGTATAGAGATCTCCATATGTGATGTGGAGTCCGATCGGGATTGTGAATACCCGGATTTGCAAGGGCTAGTTTGAAGTGCCTTCAATTCTGTTCAAACTCGGAATGGACTTGTATGGATGTATGTCTGACAATACACTTTGAGATGTAAAACTGGTTTCTATCAAATACATTTCTGTTTGGTGGCAGAGAATTTTTCCTCTTAACTTAACACCCTTCTGTGAGACATACGAGCTTAGAGGTGATGTAGTTGATATTTACTAGTGATACATTTCCAATTTGGTAATGTGGCATGATAAGTGCTGCTGATCATTTTTTGATCAAAGTATGGCTTTTGTGAAAAGCTTAGCTTTGTGGACGAGACTTCGTCGAACCTCAGAACCCGAAAATGGTCGAAACATGAAGAATGCGGTAAGGTTATAAGAGTCGCACCCTTTAGGTTATGTCCATTTCCTTCTAGAAAAAGGTCGTATCATGGTATGGAGCCCGGATATTTAACCCATGTGGTCGTTGGAATTTGTTAGTGTTGAGGATCCTCGGATAAAGGTCGGTGACGATCTAGGGATGGCATACTCGTGTCAATAGTTACCCAGTTACAAAGGTAACCCGACCTTGTGTTGGCAGAGATCCAGTTAGGTTCTCGGGGCGTCCCTCCAGAGGCGTACCCACGTGGTGAGGAAGTTTCTTAGCCTGACCATTTGTTGGAAATACATTCAAACAATACGAGCCCTTTACAATTGAAATTGTATAACCTGCCACCTCAGGTGGTAGCTATAGCAGGCATAATATAATGGTACCTATGCTGGCAATGATTAATATTATACTTTCAAAATGTTTTCTGCATTATGCAGTAATAATAATATCAAAAGGATTTTGCGTATCAAGCATTTTTGACAATCATAAGGAGAAATCTCCCCCAAGTGTGCGCTTGCATTATGTTTTTGCTAGGAGGCCTTATGTAGTTTCATTTTTCAAAAAGTATTGCGGATTTCTTTTTGTTTCCTTTTGTTTTTTTGTTCAAAACAACTGTTTTTGTTTGCTCAGACCAGTCCCATGACTGACCTGGAGTTTATTCTTCCCTTTTTAAACTCTCGGTGCCCAAGTTTTCTACACTGGCAGCCTAGAGACGGGTTTTAAGATAGTCGGATAGTAGATGTAGATTTGATAGCATTCAGTCTTTGGATTTTGGCAATCCCATTATGGACTGGATTTGCTTAAGTTCAGCATGATAGGGTTTTGAGCTTTTGGATTGGGCTTTTGATTTGGAGCTTTGGTGAAGGGATGCAATCTATGGAGCTGTTTTAGTAGTACAAGCAGTTGAAGTTATGTTTCCGTTGTTGCGTTCCACTATGGCATATGTATATTTGCTTTGATGTTGGATAAATTATTGTATAAATGTTGTATTCATGGAGTTGTATTAATGATATATTGTTTTTCTTCCACTCTGTTGTTATACTTAATTTGTTATAATCTCCGGCAAATCGGATTTCAACGGTTGAATCTGCAGCATTCGAAAACGGGTGAAGTATGGATGTCGATTTTGGAGCACTGAAATTCGGGTCGTCGCACTGACATTGAAAGTTGTTGGGTTAAATATCTTTGTAATTTAAATTGGAATTTTTTTTCTATACAAAACTACTATTAATTTAAAACCATTTTTCAAACTATTTTCTTTTATTTTTCTTATACAAACTATTTATTCAATTTTACTTACAAAAGTATCTTACAAACTATCTTATTTACAAAAACTATCTTACAAACTATTTTACAAACTATTTTACAAATTATTTTATTTACAAACTATTTCACACAACCATTTTATATACAAAACTATTTCACAAAACGATTTCATATACAAAACTATTCTAAATCAGAAACCCTTTATAAAGCAAAGATGTCCTATCCCATGTGGCTTTTCATACAGCGAAATTGATTTTGAAAATTTTGATTCATGTATAAGATGGACTTTATATAAGTACAAGTGATTTTGAAACTGTTGGTTTTGGAAGGTATTCGATATGAAGGGACAATTCTTATACCTAACAGAATTTATATAAGAATGATTTGATATATTTTATATTATTGATTATGGAAAGTACTTTGTCTGAAAATGAAATCTTATATAGAATGGAATTTCTATAAGTGTGATATTTGAAGCTATGATTATGAAAGGGTACTATATATGGTATATTATATTTTGAAGTAAGAGTTACGGGAAAGTACCCTCCATGAAGAAGTATAGTATGATATGCTTCGACGCAGATGGATTAAGGGAATCCAGGAATGGATTCACCCGATAAACCCTAATGGACTTGGGTGAATTCAGAAATGGATTCGAACTGATATGGTTGTCCGAACTCAAACTCATGAGTTCCTCGATTTTTTTAGGATAGATGGTTCTTTAGTTTACCCAATGGAGGTGCTTTCGATCCTGGGATCGGTTGTTTTATGGATCTTCTAGGAAGGAAGTGCATCTATTGCGTAAATCATCGAATCAGCAGTGTACCACTGCAGCAGGGGTCGATGGTCCCTTGTTTACGAAATTGCTACGATATTTTTCTGGAATCCGAACGGTAGAAGGATCTTCTGGATAATTTTGTATCCATTGCGTAAATACTGGAGCAGCAGCGGGCCACTACTATAATATTATCATCATCTGGAATTGGATTTTGAGCGGTGCTTCTCATACCCGATTTTGAGTATTTTCATTGGATGTTGAAACAGGTCTACTAAGTACTTGGAGATTTCTAGTCTTACACCTGACCAACGTACGACCAGAGCCTGCAAGAATGAGGATAAACTTGTTAAGACATCGAGTTATAAAAGTATTTTGATAGAGTGTTATATAGTGGATATTTTGGTCATTTTTTTTCATTTCTAAATACATTAACATGTTTAAAAGATTTTTATTTCTGTACAATACAGTTTAATAATAAATTACTAGTGTTGTAAATATTTTGAGAAGTTACTAATTAAATAAAACATATTTAAAGTTAATGATTATCTATTTATTAATGATGTTTAAATGAATTTTGAGATTTAAGACTAATAAATTTATAAATAATGGATTTAATGTTTTCAGTTGCTTCTTTGTTAATACAAGTAATGATGTCAATAATTATTTTAAAATAGTTTACATATATTTATAAAGATGTTATTTAAAATATTTCAAGGGTATTTATAAATGAAGCAAGAAATTTTACAAATGAATTTTTGAAACGTATTGAAGTGTTAAAGATGATTGATTTGCAAATAAAGCTTTCAAATGAATATTTCAAGTAAATTTTTTATAAGTTTCTTAGAATGTATAATTTAAAGATATTATATAAAATATTTTTTTTAATTTGTGAAGTTTTTTTATAGTAATATACTTAACAAATAAATTTAAATCTCTATTTTGGAAGTATAATTTGGAATATTTACTTGATTTCAAAGTATTAATAGAAAATTTATTAGTTTATTTACTATTTGAATTTTTGTATTAAACCATAATAAATGTTTTTCCATGATTTGAATATTCATTTTAAAACAAGTGTGTAAAATTAATTATGAACATATGAAATTTTATAATTTGATTTAGAAATTAATGTACGATTTGAATATACTATTGGTTTCATTTAATAATCTTGAGTTTATACTTATTTTAAAAATAATGAGTCTAACAAATTATCGGATTTAAGGAACTTTATTTTAAAGATTATTATAATGTTTAAAAATATAAATTTCTAACATTGTTTTAGACTTTTAGAAAAATCTTTACATAATGCTGTGAGGATGTTTTAAATATATCTTATATTTTACTAAGTGAATGAGGTTAAATGTTTTATTGAATTTTTAGATACATTGAAATATTTCTTTTCTCCTCAGGGCGAATATCAAAAGATTAAATTTTTATTCAATAACCGAATTAAGTTATAAACTTAAGTAAGGCAGTAGAAGCTTAAGAAAAAAAATTTAATGGTTCATTAATAACTTAAATCCTTGATGGAAAACAAATTGTGTAAGTGATTGATCTTTATATAAATAAATGAACGGAAAAGTAAATAATGAGAAGAAAAAATCCAGTAGAATAAACTAAAGTAAATTTAAATTAGAATTTCAATGATTATAATGGAACAAAATTTTAACTATTTAATAATTGGAACTTCTAAAGTTGAAAGTAAGAAAATAAATGCAAAGTTATAAATGAAATATACAAGAAATTTGAAATTTGTAACTTGTAAATAAAAAGGATATGAAAATAAGAAAAGATTACTATTGAACATTTATTCACTAAAATGAAATAAGATAAACTTGCGTAACTTTCAATTACATTCGTAGAAACATATATGTAACTTACCAGAATATTAAAAGTTGTAATGTTAAATAAGAATATGTAATGGAATATTATAGAAGAAAAACTTAAATAATGAAAGTGTTCAATCAAATTTACTTAAAATAAGAAATTTGATAAAAAAAAGTTATAAACCTGAGTTGTAATTGTAGTGCTACTAAATAAAATAAAATAGAAAGTGAATATTGTAAGCAAAGAATTATGAACTTAAGTTAATGTTTGAAGCTATTAATAATTAAAGTAAATAATAAAATGAATACTATATTAAAGTTAATGATTGTAGCTTCAAAAATGGTTGATTTCTTTGGTCCCTTGTGAAGATTGTATGTTTGTTTGTAAAAGATTGTTGTTATGTTATGTCGATTGTTTGTCATTAATTCAAAACAATATAGTCTTTTCACTTCTATATAATTATTAACCTCTTTGAATTATATAAGCGGAATACAGGTTATGGAAGCAATTGCTACTGCTTTTGATTTCATAAAATAAGCGTTATTTGCCTGACAAATAGGTACGTTCTCGGATTTCAATTTTCTAGCGATATTATATTGTTTTACTGCTGTTGGGATATATTATTTCGAAAATTTTGGTATATATTGTTATACTTTGATATTATTATTTCTTCTAGACCTCTCGGTACAAAGAAGACTCTATCGACATTTTCAGTGAATTTTGGACTTAAATTTTTTTTGGAAATGTTTCCAACTTTTATAACTTGAATATGAAGGGTTTAAATGTTATTAATTGATGTATTATTTGAATTATTTAATTATGTAAATTAACTGTTTATAAAGTTAATATTTTGAATAAGAGATATTGATTACTTGATTCCTTTTTTTCCCTTTCTTTTACCTTTTCGGGGATGAAAAATTTTGAGTAGAGGAGAGTGTAACGAACCGTGATTTTCGATAATTAAAATTATTAATTTAATAGAATTTTACTATTTAATATTGGAAGAAATAAAATTGGTGGTTTATTAATGAAATAATAACTAAAATGAAAGGTAACAATGCCTATTAAAGTTATTTGTTAATAACTTGAATGGAATTCCAACCAATTGAATTTATGTAAATGTTGTAATTTGGTTATAAGCTTAACATAAGAAAACCAATGTAAATGTTAATTATATAATGAAATGGTACATGAGTAAAATTAGAGTTATATAGCTACTTGTATTATTGTTGTAAATGATGAACTTATAAATGTAATTAAAAGTAAATGGTAACAATTGTTACAAGTTACCTATTTGTTTAGTTCATAAAATTTAATTGGAAATAAATGCTAATTAATTCCCTTAATTAGAGCTATTAATGTAGATTAAATTGATAATGGTAAAATGTTGATTCAATACAACATAACCAACGAAAATTTATCATAGCATGGCCTTTGTCGAATAAAAAGGGATGAAAATCAAGGTTACTCAAATTTATTGGGATTTAAAATTTTAATAAGTTAATTTATTACAATTAATGTAATTAATGGTTATGTTAATGAAAAGTAAGGTGAAATGGTAAAAGATTGATGAAATGAAATATATAACAATGTTGACTATGTATGTTAGGTGATAATTGATTTAATAAAAGAATGAAACCTAGATAAAAAATTTATTTTTGACTTTAATTAATTAATGTGTGAAATTGACCAAAATTAAATAAAATGGAAATATAGTAGTTAATACAAATAAAGGAAGGAAATTGGAGTAGATTAACATAATGAAATGTAAAACAAATGTTAACTATGTTATTAAATTTATAATTGGTTGAACATAAAGGTCGAAATCGAATTAAAAATCAATTTATTGAAATTAAATTATAATTAATTGGATTTAATCACACTTGGAATTAAACACTGCAATTAGTAAATTGATTTACTTTAAATTGACATCTAAGTTTGTTTAAATTATTGTAATTGTTTAAGAAATCAAAAATGATAAAATTAGTCAATTATAGAATTGAAATTTGAAAATTTGATTTAATTAATTCAATAATAATTTATTTATTACTGCAAAATAGCCATTTTGGCCACGATCTTGGATTTCGACGAAACCGGTTTCATTGGATTCGTAACAGTGAATTATTGTATGATTTCAAGTTTCGCAGCGATCAGACTTGTCGTTTGATCATACGGACTCGAAACGCATAGAAATCAATTTATTGAAATCAATTTGAAATAAGCTGGTTTTATCATAACTTCTTCATATGATGGAATTAGGACCTGAAACCTGTTCCATTGAGTTTAAAAATATTAAAAACATCTATTTTGATATATGGTTGACCCATTTTCGTCCCGGAGGCAGAACGGGCTTTTCGGGTCGTTTATCATTCTAATCGAAATCAATCTAGTCCATTCTTTCTATTTTTATGATTTGCCTATAAATAGTTGTTATAAACCCTAATTATTTCTTATTTATCATTGACAATAAGTACAATTCTTTCTGCTCCTCTCCTCCTCAATGGTAGACCAAATTCCAATTCCCAGAGTCTCAAATTCTATTTCAAAACAAAATTCAAACTTCTCAAACCATATAGAATTATATATCGATTTGAAGCCCTCGACAAGTGCAACTCAGCTCTAATGTTCATTTTCGGAGTCGATGCACCATTTATCCAGAAATCGAGAACGAACCGTGGTCGTTCATGTTGGATTTTTGAAGATCCAATGGTGAATCAGCATCTGATCGACGATCGAGGAGCGGCGTTGGGAAGAGGACGATGAGCAGGCTCTGTCCATACTATTCGTTTGTCGAGATGCAGTCGAAATTCACCAGAAAATAAGGAAAGGCGATCGAATTTCATTCTCGGCCAGGGGACAGGTAGTGGCACCGAAGGTGGTTGGTCGGTGGGTAATGGGGCGGCTCGGCATTGGAAACTGGGTGGCGTAGCCTAATCAATAGTTAAGCGCGTGGGGAAGGGAGTGCATCGAGTCTTAACGTGACAATCGTGAACGAAGAGTCAAGCGCGATTCTTTGAGTTAGCTAGGGTTTCTGAAGCGGTGACATGGCCTTGTATGAGCGGTCGGTGAAATTTTGTCTTATTTAATTTAAATTTGAATTTCAGTTGTTCTAATTATCATGGCTTTCTCATACGAGGTCCGATTCACAAGGGTTTGATCCACTGGGATCGTATCGAAATTCCGGACATTCCGATGCTGGTTTGGTTGAATTCTGAGACTGTTTGAGTTTTGGGCTTAAATTGGATTTAAATGCAAAGGTGAGTGTTTTGACCCACTCATAAATTCTAAAATTTCTTATGTTTGTTAAATAAGATTTATGATGTAATAGAAATTTATTTGACTGTTTGGCATATTTTAAATTGTCATCTCAGTAAATTTGAATTTATTTGAATTAAATCCTTATTTAATTTATTATCGAATATAAATTGTCAGTTGAATACCTGTTATTGATTATCAATTCTATATTGATATTTATTTATTCTTTTGGATGACTATTGTGATGGATGTTTGATTGTTGAAATTGGATGAATGGATGTTGTATTTTATATCGTTATAACACTACAAGTTCACTATGGGTTAAAATGATACATACCCGAACGATCTTGTAGATTCAGGGAAAATCGTTATAGGTAGAAGTGATAAACCCGAATGGTTTTCATTGATTTGGAAATGTTGATTTTGGTATTGGTTGGAATGATATATATATATACATATAAATTCTTGAATTTGGATTATGTGTTGGAATTGAATTATTTAAAAGGCTTAGGTTAAACTTCGAATATTTTTAATTAAAGTGGTTAAAATTGATACCTCGAATTTTTTGAAATCTTTCAATAATTATATTCACGTTGTACACTTGTTAGGAGATGGAAAATCTCGTAACATCTCTGAAGCCATTGCACTCACATTCTATTTTAGATTAATTTGACTTATATAAGATCTTTTAGTTCTGACTCGAGTGTTTTGTTTTCATTAGGCTCGGGTCAATATGAGCTTTTTCATTGTATTGAAGACCATTTTATTTTCGATAGGACGAAGATGAAGATTCAGTTTATTATTTCTATTTATTATTATTATTCCACTACTTCCTATGTTTCACTGCATTATTTGTTTATTTTCTTATGTATGTATAACTCTGATTTGAATTTGTCAAAGTGTAACCAAATGTTATTTGTAAAACAACTTCATGAACTTTTCATTTGATTAATATTATATTTTTTCGTTCCGCTGTGAGATTCTTGTTTTATTTTTTCCTTTCCCTTTTTCCTTTTTCTTATTTATCCCATCAACAATCCTCTCGTTTGATTGGTTTGAATTAGACATGTGTGGCTTTTGTCGATTTAAACCATCCAAATAGGTGGGTCATTACAAAACTAAATTAAAACAAGGAAAAGCAAGACACAAAAGTTTTATAGTGGTTCGGCTATGCCTGTGTCCACTTAGCTTTATTGCTGGTTTGGTCGCCGTTTTCAACTACAGTTCTTATGGATCAGTAGGGTTCCATGGGGGTTACAAGTGAATTATGAAAAAGTTGCAAGGAAGCAAAAAGGTCTCTAAAATGATCCCCTAGCCTCCTATTTATACCTGTAGGTTACTAAGATACGCTCCTCCATGATCTCCCCTACCTTCCCCATGTTCAAGCGTCAGTTATGCTTGAGAAAATGTGGTCATGTCAGCACTTGCGATGGATCGGTACCGATCCATAAGATAGATTTATGGATCAGTTTCAATGCTTTGTATTGTGGGAACTTGATGTTAGCTTCATGTTTCTCTTCTTGGACTCTCTGCTAGAAGCTTGTTTCTGAGCTAATAAGATGGATCTGCGATGGAATGGAGTTGCTGGTTTCAAGTGCTTGAGGGGATTGAAAGACAATTGTATGTGATCAATCTTATGAAGTTTAAAATACGCTATAGCCACAAATTCATGGAAATAGAGGGAGTTTGCGGAAAACTAGGTGCAATTCTATGGATAGGTACCGATCCATAGGGATGGATAGGTATCGATCCATAGGGATGGATCGGTATTGATCCATCACTTGATGGATTTTGGTTTTGGCATTTATGCGATGGCCTTGCTTCCACCTTGTGATCTTGGTCATACTTTGTTTCTAGGCTTGTTTTTGTGGATTTAGAGTGGTGTTGGGCAAAAAGTGGGGATTGGTATCGATCTATAGACATGGATTGGTATTGAACCATAATTTTGCTTGAATGTTAGACTTCAGTCCTAGTAGTTGAAGCAGTGTGATGTGCGGACCACTTTGGTAGCTTGTTTGTATGTTGGAAACCTTATTTCTTGACTCTGTTTTCCATCTAAGTCTAGCAATTATCCTTGTGGATTCCTGCTTGATCAATTCAATTCGTTGGAATATGGCCTGGTCAAAAGGCTATGTAACGCTTGCTTCACAAACCACGCCTTGCGAAAGGAAGGTTTGCTTTTGCCCAAGAAAAGATATCGGAGTTGATGCAACATACTAGTTGAGTTTTCTAGCTATCAGCCGATTGAGCTATGGCGAATCATCCCGTTCCTTTGGGTTCATATGTAAATCAAATATTGTTCCTGACCATGATAGTTAAGGACTTGGGTCCTTGCTTTAATGTTAGAAATAAATAATCATTTCGTGTTCTCCTGTAATTGTTATCTTGTACATTGCATCATGAATTAGGATCATCCCATGTTGGCCCAAGAGTTAGCAGCCACGTGCTGAAATCAATATATCGATTCGATAACTCCTAACGAATTACTCTAAGGTCAAGTGGTGTTCAAAGCTAGAGTATAAAGCTTAATTTCTCCAGGTCATGTATTCGATGACCGATTCAATTCATGATCACTCCGGATAATTATTCGAAAGCTCGATCTCTTTGTATTGCTAGTTGCAATCTCGATCTCTTTAGATTATTAGTGGGATCTATGGCCTTTCTAAGCCAATAATCTGGATCGTTAATTAACTGTTTCAGGCCGATAATTTAGTCCATGGTCTCTTCGGACCGTTAGTTGAATCTATGGACGTCCTGGGTCGATAATTGAGTACATGGTATCTAGGACCATTAACTGAATCTATGGCTGCTCCGGGCCAATAATCAAATTCATGGTCTTTCTAGACACTTCTTGAGCCCAATTCGCTCGCTCTCCAGCAATGGGACTAAGAAACTAAGTAAGCCCATCCACTCCATTCCGGTTTTGTACAAGATCAATCAACATGCTCTCTCGCAAGGGAACTTGAGCCTTGCAATCTGGTCTTACCTCTTTGGCGAGGCTTAACGTGATCAATATTGTACAAGTCCATCCACTCACTCTTTAGTAAGGTAACTTGTATCATGTGGTCATTGCCCCGTTTCTCCGGTCGAGACTACCATGATCAATATGAATCATCATATTCTAGTAGATTTTAAAAATCAAGGATCCATCTACTGTATTCAAATTCATAAGTTAATAAACATAAAACTAAACATCATGATAACTGCCTTATCGGGAATTACAGCCTAGCATCCAACACTGAGCGTGCGTGAGGAGCGATGAGATCCCATCCATGAGTAAATGGCTCGAATGTAATATTGCATTTTTATTGAAAATGAAGATAGAGTGTGAGAAACGAACCCGATTGTTTGCCATTCTAATCAACAGATGACTATCCTCGACCTTGATCCAAGGCCATTTCCATTCACCGCAGATGATGACTGCTTCTATTCCACCACCCATCTTCGTTTCTCACATATTGCTGTAATTGGTTATTTCTGACTTGTTCCTCATTCAATTCACGAAAGTACTTGCAATCGTTTATGTTATTCCCATCCAGCTCATGGATTAGATAATATTTTCCTACCCTTTCTCTCACACTTAGTGGGCTCTTTCCTGATGGGTTTTTGGCAGGGGATCTGTCCCCTGATATCAAGGTAAATGTGCCTTATGGTTTTGTTCAAATCCATGTAAGAAGAGAATTTTGGTCCCTTCTTTGATGCGCTGATCCTTTAAATCCATCATCCATCTTTTGTTTTCCTTTATCTTTACTAGATCCTGCACTGGACGGTCCTCTACCATCTGGAGCATTAATTTCTTCATTTTCACCTTCAGCGTCCTTTTAATGCAGGTATCTTTCTACCTCATGATAAAATTCGAGGAGACCATCGGTGGATCCCTCCCTAAAGAAATTTTGAAATCCATATTACTAGCTACTTTTTAATTATCACCATCAGAATCACCAATGGATCCGGTTTATTGATCGTGGCAGCTGTCGCATTGAACTGTTAGAAACTGGAGATAGTGGTTTTGATGACAACAACCTTTGTAACTTATTTTATTATAACTTATATACTAACACTATTGTTTAGATATATATGAATGTTATTATGTAGGATATACATAAGAAGGCACTGATTATTGAAGACTGTACAGTACAAAGATCAAGAATGAAGAAATCAAGTTTGAAGACTCAAGAGTATCAAGATAAAGATTTCAACGCAAGTGTCTAGTTTTGTTAAAACTTCATAATAGCATGAAATCATCATTCCAAATTTCATTTGGGATGGAATCCATTTCTACCATCTTAGTGGCTTACAAACCCATGACAAGTAGCTTACAAACCTACGAAAAGTGGCTTACAAACCCACGAACATCCTTGTTTTGAACAAGTTCTCGAGTCATAATGTGATGAAATATTCTGAAGGAAGAAGCTTGCAAAACTACTTCAAAATGGTTTTTCGAAATGATTTTCAAAACTTCTTTTCAAAATGTTTTAGCTTTAAAATTATCTTTTCAAAAAGATGTTTTAGCCTTAAAATATCCTTTGTTTTTGTTTTTAAATAAACTCTTGTTTTAAACTTCGTTTGTTTTTAAAACTATCTTCTGAATTTTAAATATTCTTTATAATATATACTTTAGATTTAAAATCAAATTTATATATACATTCTAAAATTATATTTTTCTACTCTTCTTTATTTTAAAACATAGGAAAATTAGTTTATTTTACTCCAAATTCATTTCATCTTGTTTTCCTTTCAATACCATTTTCAAAAAAAAAAAAAATAGATTGTTTTTAAATAAGGGATGTCAACATCATGGGATACCCCATGTTGATATGGTGGCCATTAAATTCAAAAGTTTCAATTTTCAAACGAAGCATTTATTCATTTAAATCTCTTCACAAATGGTTATGACCATTACTGGTCTATAAATAGCCATCACAAACGAATTTTTTAACTAACTATTTTGTTATTTTCTTCACTCCTTCTCCACAAATTCATATTTTAAAATTTTCATATTTTTAAGATCGTGTCGAAATTATGTCGAATTCTCAAGTGAATCAAATTATAATCTCATTCTTGTTTGATTCTCCGCCCTCTCTTGAATATCAAAGTGCTATTCAGAGTTATTAGATCAATTTATAATCAAAAGTTTATCGAGTCTCTCTATAAGGTGTGGTTGTGCCTGAAAATCAATTGGAAGATCTTTTGTCCTGTAAATCAAGAGAATTTGCCCCAGACTCATAGAAAGGAGGGTACCACATGGCCTTTAGAAATTGAGGATTATAATCTCGACAATGATATAATAAAAATCTATACGAGGTGTTTTCCTTGGTGTAGGACTGGACATAGGGTAACTCCGAACCATTATAAAATCTAGCGTATTCTTTCCTTTTATTGCTTTTTATTTACTTTCTGTGTCTGTGTTTAATTTTGTGATTGCTCTATGATTAAGTTCAACATTTTTTTGTGTCATAATTTTAATTTAGTCCATATAGGTCATAGATTCCATTAAATACTATTCATCCCCCTCTAGTGTTAAATTAGCCTTATGTAACAACCCTGGTTTTAGCCATTTCTTGAGAATATTAAATTATAACAGCGGTTATAATTTAATAGTGAGAATTAATAATAAATGGATAATCAAAATTTTTTTAGTGGGAATAAACAATATAATTGAGAATAAAATGAGAAAATTTCGACATGACAAATGTTATCACGTTACCAAATCTTACCAATTTTCTTAAGGAATTCTTCAAATTAATCTTTCGACATGACAAATGTTACTCAAAGGTAGCTGAAGGCCTGTGACGCTCCACCTCTATGCTCACAATAATAAAGAGTATTAAAGAAAATACTGTCTGTTATCACGAAGAATAAGGCTGAATAGGAGCGGTCATCCATAGTTGGGCCTTACACTAGTATTGGTTATTTCGATAGGAGTGGTATATATTTTTATTTTTCATCTCTTATTTATTTACTCCCATTAACATACCCAATTCCAGTATAAAACGAACTACGATGGTTCATAATAGTTTAGGACAATAAATATAATAATAACACAGATCATATAAATGCGGAACACAGATAAAACAAAAAGTCTCATATATATAATAGTTGATGTCAGTTACAATACATGTGATACAGTACATATGATACAACTACAACTGTCGACTGTGGAAGCTACATATACAAGTACATTATCGTATATAATATACATGAATACATATCTTCTTATACAAATACACTGACTACTATAAAATGACGACGACTACTCCAAAAGGTATGAAAAGACTTCATAGCTCTAGCAACAGCCCAAAGTAAGATATGTACAACCTGTAAATACTCGGTCTGACCCGAGTATTACATTCAAAAGAAAATAATACACGGGCCAGTCTAATTCAAACTCAGTTATTAATGCATAGAAGCAATAATAATTAAACAACAATTAGACGACAGTCATAAAAATCTCGTATATCCAATTATTTAACAAGGAAATCGGATAACGGTAAATATAACACGTAACAGTGTTAAACAACAAATCAGCAGATTCAAATTATCAACAAAGATTAATGGAAAGATCATCAATGAAGATAATTTAGAAAACAACAGAATTGCCTAAACGGCAATTAACAACAAAATCTAATTACTAATAAATAATTAGAAACTCATAATCTAATTATCAAATAAATAATTAGACAACAACAAAATGTTTAAATTAAACCAAATCAAAACACCATTCAAACAATTGAAATATCCATTTAAAATGCCAACTCGGGTAGAGCTGCAGTACACGCACGCGTGTACTGCCTCGCCACTACAGCCTCTGGAATACGCAAAAGATTAATAAATCAAAAGCAAATAGAATATTAATAAAAGCAATACCGTGTGGCTGCAGTACACACTTGTGTGCACTGCCTTGCCACTACAGTGATGATGTACACAAAAGATCAACGAACCAAAATCAAATGGCATCAACTCAAATCAAATGAACCAGATGGAACTGCAACAGCGAGCTCAAAACAACACAAAAGTTCTCAAATTCAACATGGCAGTAAGCATTAGTGCACAAGGGCAATGACACATACATATACATGAACCAGCAGAAGCAATTGAAATGCAATAGTGGAACGACAAGGTACAAAGAACATACTCAACAATGCAATGAAATCATCAAAGACCAAGTCACAGCCGTGATGATCAATCATAGTGCAACAAAAATAAATGCATCAGTGCACATGAGAATTGACTCAGTGCAATACAAAACAACAAGGGCACAATTGCAACAAAAAGAAGCTGCAACCACCACAAGTACACAAAGCACGAAGGCTCGAATGACCCAGTGCGCAAAGGCAGGGGTACAAACTACATGGAAACAGCTGAGTGATGGTGAGAGCACCAAAAATATGGTACCACAACACGCAACATTAAAGGACACAGAGCATCAGTACCCAACAAAGGCAACTGGCAACAACATGTATACATATACATGCTATCAGCAATTACCAAAGGCAAAGGTCAAGTCACAACTATCATGACTCAACACAACTGCAAAGCAACTCAATGAAGTATGGTAAAGAGCACAAAGGAAGTGGTATCACAACCAAGCAGTGAAAGTCAAAACAACAAAGACTAAATAGTCCATACATGTCAACCGGCAGCATGCAAAGTCGACAAGTATTTCATGTACAAATGCACATCTAGATGCATGAATAACCCTCAGTGGCAAATAAACAAAGTCAACGTGTATGCAACAGCGAGTTAAATTGGACAGTACAATTCAAACTCAATACTGCAATGGCCATAGCCAATTCGACATAGGTGCAAACTACAACAACCAAAATTGTTGCAACATGATGTAATACAATGAATGCAACAATTTTTAAGTGAAGATAGTGTAATCAAGGTAACATAAAGTAATACTAGACCACAAAATCAAGCAATGCAAAATGCATATAGTCATGCAATACAAAACAGTGCAGACTATATCAAGTCTAACAATTGCCAAAATGCTATCATGACATCAAGTCAGAAGCAACAGGGAATTCAAAGAAATAGGAGTAAGCAAGCTACTGAACCCTAATGCAAAATTCAAAGGCAAGTATACACATACTGTTGTAGTGAAGACTGCAGATAGTCCATATATAATGCAACTGAGATGTGTGGATACACAATGAAATTCCAGAAGCAACAACAATCATATATATACATACTTGAATGCCTATATGTACATGATAACAGAAAGACATATAAGTTCAAATGAAAACACAGCTAGGCCAAATACACAACAACAAAGTCCAAGACCAGTGAATCGCTATGGTCGACCAGGCAGCAACCAAATCAATGCATCATGACTCAATAAACAAAACTGACACACATTGGAGCGTCATATACAATTCAAGACCGAAGTCATCAATTTAATATCAAAGAATTAACCAAAGTCGAACGAATCACTTCGTCAAAATCAAGTTAAAGCCGAGGCCAACATTATCACATGCCAAAGCGACCTAAGTCAAAGACGAATTCAATCAAGCAAGATAGAGGCTCAATATCAAAAACCACCTTCGATACATAAGAGTTATTAAGTTCAAATCGAAATGAACAGAAACAATATCAAAGCAATGGTGATGGCTGACGATAATATGAAGTTATGAAATCCCACTCACACAACCACGTGACCGAAGTCAGATGGAAGTCAAGCCGTGGTGTTCACGAGATAAGGTTGTGCCGTGAATACCAGAAAACAAGAAATCAGCAACATCGAAACGAAATTACCAAGAAGATGAATAGTTCAAAATCAACGTCAAACCAAATCGAACCAAAATAAAATCAAAACCGTGAGTATCAAGTATCAGATTTTACTCGAAATTGACAAAGTTAGAGAAATCATTAATCAACAAAACAGAATCAAACTGCCTTAGATTCGTGTTGAATTAGATGTGAGTAGAAGCATTCACCTTTTCGACGAATTAAAACAGCCGTGAGCGAAGCGAAGAGATGTCGATCGACAGAGCAAGGTCGAAAATCATCGTTCGATCGCACAGTTGAAGTCGGCGCCTTCGATTCTCCCACAAGCCCTAATTTTTAAGCCGAACGAAAAAGAGATGAGAGGCCATTATTTTCCGATTGTTTTGCTTATGGTTTTTTGAATGAGAAAAAGGGGAACGGTACTCTTTTGATAACACGGCAGAAACATGGGCCAAGATTATAAAGCCCATATAATTCTTAAACAAATTTCAAAAGAATTTTAACCCAATAAAATTCCAATAGGAATTAGCAAACGATTTAATCACCTAGTGACGATAATTAATAGCTACGAATTCTCGGGTTATTACAGACTCCCCTCCTTATAGAAATTGCGTCCCCCAATTTTCATAATTAAGGCCGTCAATAACAATTATTTTTCTAACATAAACTGGTTAAGCTAGAAAAATAAAGGTCAAGAACACACACGTCAAAGAAATCTTTTAATTTCCATAAAGAAATTCACAAATTCTCAACAAAATCTAACTATCAAATAGATAACCAGAAAACAACAAAACTGAATAAATGCTGTCATCGGCAATATTCAATTATCAATTAGATAATTAGAATACAGAACTCACAAAACAACAAAACCTAATTATCGATACGATAATTAGAAAACAGCAAAATCTAATTATCAACAAAGATAATTAGAAAACAAAATTTGCAAATCGCAAAACTGCAAATATCTAGTTATCCAATAGATAAATAGAAAACACAATCTTCATAATCAGCAAACTCTAACTATCAACAGAGATAGATAGAAAACAACAATTTAATATAATCAACATAATCTTGAATCAATTAGAGACTAGAAAATCTTACAATCAGCAAAATTAGCAATTGCCTAATTATCAAAACGATAATCAGAAATCTCAAATCAACAAATATTCAATTATCAAAAATGATAATCAAATCTCAAATCAACAAATATCTAATTATCAAAAACGATAATCAGAAACAACAAACATCTGATTATCAAAAACGATAATCAAATTTCAAATCAACAAATATTTAATTATCACAAATGATAATTAAATCTCAAATCAAAAAATATTTAATTATCACAAATGATAATCAAATCTCAAATCAACAAATATCTAATTATCAAAAATGATAATCAGAAACAACAAATATCCGATTATCAAAATCGATAATCAGAATCAACAAATATCTAATTATCAAAAACGATAATTAGAACTCATATCAACAAATATCCGATTATCAAAAACGATAATCAGAATCAACAAATATCTAATTATCAAAAACGATAATTAGAACCCATATCAACAAATATCCAATTATCAAAAACGATAATAAAGATCAACAAATATCTAATTATCAAAAACGATAATTAGAACTCATATCAACAAATATCCAATTATCAAAAACAATAATCAGAAACAACAAGTATCCGATTATCAAAATGTAACGACCCGAAAAATTCGATCCCGAAATTTCTAGATAGTTAGAGAAAAGAAGAAAGAGATAGAAGAAGAACAGAGAAGAAACACACAATCTCACATTCGCAGCGGATAAAATATAATATCAATAATAGTTATACCAAGAAAACTGTATCTATCAATTTACATTGATATATCAGAGTTACAACAATTTTGTACAACATTTGATAGATTCAATTTAACATGTCTCAGATATATACAATATCAATGTAGAAACTCTCCATACGTCCCTGCCATCCTGCTCGCCTCCTGAGCTCCAGAACGTCCTTGCCTGAAAATCTATAATACTCGGTCCGACCCGAGCATTACATCAAAGTGACACCCGGGTCAGGCTGGAAACCATCGTGAGTAAACCCATATAACATATAATACAAAAGTATACAACTCACATAAACCCGGGGTACATATATCAATTTACAACTTCGCAAGTTGTTATAGACGTCACTATTTCACATATCAATTTATAAAGAATCGAAGTGGTTTCGGGTATGTACTAATTCCCGACTCCGGTCTCTTCGAATTGAATACCATGTTAACCCAAGTTATTCAAGTGAAATACAATTTAACTTCAGATAGGATGTCACTCCTTACACTGCAATTTATCATCGATAGAAAACCATACTATCTCTTTTAAACCAATCATCTCCTAGCATAACAAATCACATATCAGAGATATCCTTTAATCTCCGGCATTCAATATTATTCAATCATTTATGAACAAGATAAATCAGTTATACCATTCCAATTAACTCTAACAAACTTAATTAATTACCCCAATCATCCTTAATCCTGCTTATAAATTAATTTCAATCATTAATTTATCATCCCTTAATTATTCTATGTAATTACATTCAGTAATTAGCCTTTTCACAATAAAAACAACCCGTCCTTTATTTAATAATTAGCCTTAAATTTATCACATTCATTAATCAATCTTGAGAAATCACATTTAGTAATTAACCATTCTTAATTACTTCCATTAATTAATTAACCTTTTAATTAATTAATGAATCGTTTAATTAATTACACTGAGTAATTATCACTTTGTTTCTTCCACCAAGTAATTATTCTTTAACTACCTCCCATCGAGTAATTTCCTTCTTATTAATTACATTTAGTAATTATTCCTCATTACTTTACTAAGTAATTACACCTCATTAATTATCCTAAGTAATCATACTTAATCTTTAATTAATTATATTTATTAATTCCCTTGATTAATCTCATTCTGTAATTAATTATTCTTAGTTAATTACAATTTCTTAATTTACTTCCCACCCTTTTTATTACTCAATTCTTAAATTAATTATACTAAATAATTAATTATTAATTACTTATACTAAGTAATTATTCTTCATATTTATTACATCAGGTAATTAACCCAGAAGTACCTC
Source organism: Allium cepa (assembly GCA_030765085.1). Classification (NCBI taxonomy): domain Eukaryota; kingdom Viridiplantae; phylum Streptophyta; class Magnoliopsida; order Asparagales; family Amaryllidaceae; genus Allium; species Allium cepa. The sequence goes on along the minus strand of CM060941.1, from coordinate 760,599,269 downwards.
AAATTTACAATTAATCAACTTTAAATTAATTTATAACTCTCAGATGTAACAAATAAATTAATCCAAAATCATTAATTAATTAATCCCCTTTTTAACACTTCATTAATATAATAAATTATCTAGGTCCTTAATTACCTTTAAGGTAACCATTTACCTTACTAATTATTTAATTACTCCATAAACTTAAACATTTTATATTTTTTTCCATTCCTTCTCATTTACTTAACTTATATTAAAATTAAGTTAAGAATAATTTAAAATTTTAACTTGATACGTTTAAGTTAAACAAACTTACCATATCTTAAATCAAAATAGAACATTAAAAATGTATTTAAGAAAACTCAGACTAGATGCATTTGAATTTTACAACTTACCTTATTTAGATTTAGAGCTGTTATAAATTCATGAGTTCCCACCGTACCACACAACAAAATTCTCGAGCAACACCCCGCGCGCTTCACAACTTACCTTGCTCCGAGTCAACTCATAACCATCGCGAGATTTACCCGATACATCTCCTTCTCCCTCACACCAAACAGCAACCCAGGTAACCCAAAAACACGCGTGCACGTGCACGATAATTCCAGTTACCTCCGACCATCCCCTCTGGCTCCAGGAAGTCACCAATGACTCCGATGATACACTAGACACCCAGAAATGTAGATCACACTATAAATCAAAAATTGAACATCCAGTTGAAAACTGGAACTTGAATCCATGACCGGAACCACCTCGATCTCGCACCTCCTTTCACCAGTGCCTTCCAAACTTCGTCCACATCTCCATGATTCATCCTCGAAGCTATCTTTCAATTTCCAGGCAACTCGATGCTTTAGAAATGACTCAGCGTCCATTAATATAAAGTCGACCAAAACTAGGGTTTTAAACTTCTACAACCCACCGCCGCCGCCTCGATGGTCCAGTCACCCACCAACCATTTTTCCCATATTTACCGATGCCACCTCCACCATCACTGAAAATCCCGACCACTAAAATGCACGAGATCAACAGATAATGCTCAAGATCCCATTCCTAGTAAATTTCAAAGTTCTCATTCATATCAATATTAAAATTTGAGATTTGTGTTTTTAATAATCCTAATTTTTGAAGGTGATTCAAGATATTGAATTGAATTAACAATTTGTGACATTTCAAATTTAACAAAAATCTATGTTTTGTTTTGTAAAACTAAATTTACAGCTGTGACATTCCACTAACATGCTTAATTCAAATTTTAGCCTAAGATTTGAGTTTAAACCAATTTATTTTGTTTAAAACTGAACACCTATAAATGGTTGAATTGAAGATGGTTTTAAAATTTTGATCTTACTATTAAATCTGTGACTAAACACAGAGAAGAACAGGTCAGGTATTTTTTTCCTAGAACAACACCAAAAGATATACAGAGTTACATCAAAAATACACATACCAACACTATATTCTTCATGAATCAGAGGCTCGGAATTTTATTTTAAATGATGTTATTCACAAGCACTTTAAATCAAATCAGGGAAAAGTTTGGACTACTCACAAACAGAAATTTCAAACAGATATAAGCATTTAACAAGAGAAGTGGCTTACTCACATGTAAGCAAGATGAACAGAGCCTAAAAAAAACTTTGAACTCTTAAACTAGAAAATTTCTTTGCTCAAAAATTGAATTGCTTGATTCAAGCTTGAAAATTATCTGTTGTTAGCATTGATTTTTCTTTCTTTTCTGTTTCCAGATATATTTTGTTTTCTTCTCACTTGACTTAAGTGACAGGTTCTTTCTCTAACACATATATAAACATAAGGACTGATTCATTATTCATTTTGAGAATAGAGAACCTATCTGAGTTCCATAAACATGCAATGATGTATAAGATTTTCATATAAAGGTTAAAGCTTTTTATTTTCACAGATTTCACTAATAAGAACAACTACGGCCTTTTCATCAGTTTATATCTTTAGTAAAGCTAAAACATGTGATTTACTCACCTTAGTAATGTCGAACAGAGGACACAAGCTCTGAAACTAGAAATCTTGTTTGCTTTTGAAATTAAACTTCAGTTTACTTTAAAAACTTCCATCTTGTTTGTATTTGCTCATTGCTTTAACAATTGCATGCATCCAAGAAAAGGAAATGCAGGCCTGGAAATTGTTTCCAAACAGAGATACAGAGATCTCTAATTGCATGCAGGCTTCATATCTTTGAAGATTTGTTGATAGACTCAGATTTGAAGGTGTGTAGGTTGTTGTTCTCAGGAAAATTAAAAGGATATGCAGGTTTTGATACTGAGAGTGGATTACAGGTTTCTAAATGTTTCAGATTTTTTTTTTGAAAATGAAGATGAGATTTCAAACTTTGATCTTGTTTCGGGTTTTATGAAGTGGATTGATTTCAGATTGTTTTGAGAAAGGGTTTTAGGGAGTAGATGGATTGCTGGTTTGAGAATAGAACAAGCTAACTCTTTTTTTTTTTTAATGTATAGGCTGAAAAAGAAAATCTAAAATAAATGACACTTGTCCTTAAAATTAACATTTGTCATACACCTTACTTAATTATCTAACATATGTTGTTACAAAGCCTAAGAAGATTACACTTGTCTTTAAATTTAATTAGTTATTATTAAATGTTAATTTATATTTAGTTAATAGATTAATATAAGATAAATATAAACTTATGTTTAAATAGTTAGTTAATATGTACTTATTTATATGTAGGAAATATTGAAATGGATAAATCTAATTATATTTATAAGATAAAGGTTCATACAAATATTTTAAAATTCAAAACAAATTAAAATATTTATACTTTAAGTTTTTTTGAAGGCTTTAAACTCAAATACAAATTAGATTCTAAAATTAAAATTTGAGATCAAGTTATATACATACATATACATATATAACTACACAATTCACTTTTTTTAAAAAAATATTATTATTAAAAATCTATGTGTTAAAGACAATGTATCATTTCCAGATATCTATTCCAATATCATCATAGTTTTAAATATATTCAGATATCTTTTATTACCAGGATTTTATCTGTTCACTAAATAAGGTCAAAACTTATCCAATTATCAGATGCCGAAATTCCGAGTTATCACATTCCTCCCCCCTTTAAGTCTTTTCGTCCTCGAAAAGGAACGAAGCCAGAATTTATAAAATGCTTATTATCAGAAAATTATTCTTTGATCATTTTAAAATACTTTTGAAATATATTTATATTATAAAATAATTTTTATACAAATACTTTTTATAACTCGATGTCTCAACAAGTCCATCCTCGTTCTCATAGAAATTCGGTCATACGTTGATCAGGCGTAAGACTGAAAATCTACAAGTGCTTGGCAGACCCGTTTTCAACATCTAGTGAAAATACTTTGAAAATAATTTTATTGTAAATATAGAAAATAGTTTTTTGAAAACAGAGGATATATATTTGGTGAGAATGCTCTGGAAATCATCACCCCCATCCATGGTCACAGTTACATTCCAGGGTTACGTTGCCATCACAGCAAAAGTCCATGTAACTGCAGGCTCTCCAAGGCCTCTCGATTACGCCATGGAACCCACACAACAGATCGCAGTTATATCCAGGGTTACGTTGCCATCGCAGCAAAAGTCCATGTAACTGCAGGCTCTCAGCGGCCTATGATTTTCGCTGTCAAAATGAAACCTCTCCGCTCCTACATATGTCGCAATTTACCGATATAAAATCAAACGCAGACTGTTGGCTCTCAGTGGCACACATGACTTTCGCTATGTTATACCATAGGTCGTAGTCTACCGATATAAAATCAAACGCAGACCATTGGCTCTCAGCGACACACACGACTTTCGCTATGGTATATTCTACTCATAATCTCCAGGAACTAGTTTTGTCCGGACTCCTCACAGGATCAACTTTAGAACCCCCCTTTGGGGTTCAAGGCAGCACCACCCAGTGGTACTCCTGAGAAGTTCATTTCAAGGGAGAGCCTTTTTCTCCAGAGCCATCATCAAAACATTTTTATACTATACACATATAGTATCTTCAAATCATACACCTAGTATGATCTCATACAAAGCTCCTTTACAAAATCGATTATTCCAAAATCGATAATTCTCAAACTAGGCTTTCCAAATTCAATATTGATTTTACCCAAAAATCAAAAGCCTTTCCAAATCCAAAGGTTCCAAAAACCTTTTTCCAAAATCCTCATATGATCCTTTATATATATAGATATATATAAAATCCTTGATAAAAATCTTTGGATCATTTTAAAATTGTATAAAACTCCTTTTATACTTCAAAACACCTTCAAAATCCTTTTCTTCCGGCAATAGATTCAACAAGGGGAGTTTCATTTTATAAAACAAAGATTTTTAAAACCTTGTTTACACAAAATCAAACATTCAAATTTGATTACTCTTTTCAATATCATTTTCATTGAAATTCGTACGATGTACGCATATCATCCGTACGCTATACCAATCTGATCGATCACTCGACCACAAAATTTCACTTCCGAACTAGTATCGTCCACCCGACTTCCTAGTGCGGACACAGATCTGGTTTCTTGATCAGAAAACGTCATTCTCCTTGCATAGTCATAACTATGATAGAGAATATCCAGAATCAATCAACAATCCATATCCAGGTTCGCCGTCGAAAATCGAGTGAAAAATCCCACTCGGATCAATATATCTATCTCGAAATTCTGTGCTCGAATCTGGATCAAATCACTATGCGAATAGAATAACATATGTAGACCCTACGTATTTATTCTTTATTGGTTATTAGCCAAATCAATTCTATTTCTATTCACATTCACTTTAATTTTCAATCACTTACTCACAATAGCTTCAATTTATTTGGATTATCACTTCTATTCTTATCTTGATTGGGTATTTAACCAATAACAGTTTAAACTCCGACAAGTTTATCTAGAAAATAGCTTGAGATATTTAAAAATAGATAAATAGTTGGAAAATAATTACTAGTTTGTAAAATAGGTGTAAAATAGTTAGGTAGTTGTAAAATAGTTGGAAAATAGTCAAATAATTATAGAAATTTTAAATAATTGCAAAATAATAGTAAGATAGTAATTAATTTTGTAAAATAGTTGAAATATAGTAATTAGTTTACAACACAGTTGGAAAGTTGTTAAACAGTTTCAAAAATAATTGTAAAACAAGTATAAGATAGTTTGGTTTTTTTTAAAAGAAAGGTTGTATAAATAATGAATAGCTTGGAAAAATAGGTTTATATTAAAAATAGTCCAGAGTCAAAACTGCTCACTTCCCAATCTCCATTCTCATCAATCCAATTTAAATTTCTTCTTCCATTTAAACGGACCCAATTCCAATTTAAATAACTTCAATTTCTATTGAAATTGTTTCAACCCCAATTCAAGTTGAATTAACCACAGTTTCTTTCCAAATTTAACTTTATTCAACCTTGATCTCAAATTCTACTAATTCAAATAAATTTTAATTGAACAAGTTCCAATTTCAATTCATTTCAACCCCAGGTTGAATTAATCCCAATTTCAAACTCCATTTCCAAATCAAGTTGTATTATTCTTGATTTCTTTCCAAATTCAATTCAAATTCCATTTGAATTCAAAAATTATTCAACTTTAATTACAATTTCAAATTATTCAAATCAATCCAATTCAAATTTTCCCTTTGAATCTTATACTCATACATCTTCAATCACCATTCATTTAATTCAAATCAAATTCAATTTGAACCAACTTCAAATTCCAGTTCACTATGAACCATCTCGAATGACATAAACTCGAGTTAATACTTCAAATGTTGATATAATTCCTTTAAATCAATTTACCTTTTTATCCCAACAATGGATTACCATATTCCATTTCTCATTCATTTAAACAAATCCAATTCACATTTTTAAGATTATTAATAACAATAGAATGATATCATCCAATTATTTCAAAACATCCATCCATTTCCAATTTTCGGATCTCAAACCCAATTTGAGATCACTCAAACTCTCAAATATAATCAATCATTTAACTTTCCAAGTTAAAACTTAATTTCATCTGGAAATTTCCAAATCAAGTTGATCATTTCAACTTATTTAACCTTTCCCAAGTTAAACTCAATTCACTTAATCCAGTCAACCTTACCCACTTTGAACTTCCATTTCAAATTCTAAACTTCACATTAATAATCTTTCCATTTATAAGTTCAAAAACTTATCACCTTGGGTATCACATCTTATTCCAAATTCAAAACTCACAATTTAGAGTTTATTTCCAATCACCTTTGATATTAAGTATATCCACATGTATACATATTAATTTCTTTTACATACCAAGTTATACTTTAAAATTTTTAACCACCTTTGGTTTTAATTCAAAACAAATTTCCTTTAAATTTTCAAACAACTCTTGTTTGAAATAGGACCATTTCATTCAATTGCATTAAATAATATTATTTACTATTTCTTTAAATTAATTACGTCATTAATTAATCACATTCGGTAATTAACTTATTTCTCAATTATCTTCATTAAGTAATTGTCCCTTTAATTACTTACCTCTATTACTTCATTAAGTAACTCCCTCTTTATTTATCATTTCCAATTATTATCCATTAATTAATCTCATTAAATAAAGTTTAATTAATTACATAAATTAATTGATTATCCTGAACCCTTTCCCAATTTCAAGATTTAATTCCAGTTTGAATCCATTTCAAACTTGTCTTTAATTCAATTTCAATTTGGTTGTAATTCTATTACCACTTAATTCTTACTATTACTTTTAGTTTAATTAATACTACAACCAATTTCTTTAATATAATATATAATCTATTTCTTATATAAGATTCATTTACTTTGGAAATCATTTAAAAACCTTTATATAAGAAAATAACAAGTACGCTCTCTCATATTTACACACTCAACTCATTATAGGGTACCACTTACCCTATCCTTAATGAGTAATCCCCAACAGAGCCAAGGTTCTTTCTTAACCTTCAGCTCTGATACCAAATGTAACGACCCAAAAATTTCGATCCCGAAATTTCCAGATAGTTAGAGAAAAGAAGAAAGAGATAGAAGAAGAACAGAGAAGAAGCACACAATCTCACATTCGCAGCGGATAAAATATAATATCAATAATAGTTATACCAAGAAAACTGTATCTATCAATTTACATTGATATATCAGAGTTACGACAATTTTATACAACATTTGATAGATTCAATTTAACATGTCTCAGATATATACAATATCATTGTAGAAACTCTCCATACCACATATCAATTTATAAAGAATCGAAGTGGTTTCGGGTATGTACTAATTCCCGACTCCGGTCTCTTCGAATTGAATACCATCTTAACCCAAGTTATTCAAGTGAAATACAATTTAACTTCAGATAGGATGTCACTCCTTACACTGCAATATATCATCGATAGACAACCATACTATCTCTTTTAAACCAATCATCTCATAGCATCACAAATCACATATTAGAGATATCCCCTAATCTCCAGCATTCAATATTATTCAATCATTTATGAAAAAGATAAATCAGCTATACCATTCCAATTAACTCTAACAAACTTAATTAATTACCCCAATCATCCTTAATCCTGCTTATAAATTAATTTCAATCATTAATTTATCATCCCTTAATTATTCTATCTAATTACATTCAGTAATTAGCCCTTTCACAATAAAAACAACCCGTCCTTTATTTAACAATTAGCCTTAAATTTATCACATTCATTAATCAATCTTGAGAAATCAGATTTAGTAATTAACTATTCTTAATTACTTCCATTAATTAATTAACCTTTTAATTAATTGATGAATCCTTTAATTAATTACACTGAGTAATTATCACTTTATTTCTTCCACCAAGTAATTATTCTTTAACTACCTCCCATCGAGTAATTTCCTTTTTATAAATTACATTTAGTAATTATTCCTCATTACTTTACTAAGTAATTACACCTCATTAATTATCCTAAGTAATCATACTTAATCTTTAATTAATTATATTTATTAATTCCCTTGATTAATCTCATTCTATAATTAATTATTCTTAGTTAATTGCAATTTCTTAATTTACTTCCCACCCTTTTTATTACTCAATTCTTAAATTAATTATACTAAATAATTAATTATTAATTACTTATACTAAGTAATTATTCTTCATATTTATTACATCAGGTAATTAACCCAGAAGTACCTCAAATTTACAATTAATCAACTTTAAATTAATTTATAACTCTCAGATGTAACAAATAAATTAATCCAAAATCAATAATTAATTAATCCCCTTTTTAACACTTCATTAATTTAATAAATTATCTAGGTCCTTAATTACCTTTAAGGTAACCATTTACCTTACTACTTATTTAATTACTCCATAAACTTAAACACTTTATATTTTTTTTTCATTCCTTCTCATTTACTTAACTTATATTAAAATTAAGTTAAGAATAATTTAAAATTTTAACTTGATACGTTTAAGTTAAACAAACTTACCATATCTTAAATCAAAATAGAACATTGAAAATGTATTTAAGAAAACTCAAACTAGATGCATTTAAATTTTACAACTTACCTTATTTAGATTTAGAGTTGTTATAAATTCACGAGTTCCCACCGTACCACACAACAAAATTCTCGAGCAACACCCCGCGCGCTTCACAACTTACCTTGCTCCGAGTCAACTCATAACCATCGCGAGATTTACCCGATACATCTCCTTCTCCCTCGCACCAAACAGCAACCCAGGTAACCCAAAAACACGCATGCACGTGCACGATAATTCCGGTCACTTCCGACCATCCCCTCTGGCTCCAGGAAGTCACCAATGACTCCGATGATACACTAGACACCCAGAAATGTAGATCACATTATAAATCAAAAATTGAACATCCAGTTGAAAAATGGAACTTGAATCCATGACTAGAACCACCTCGATCTCGCACCTCCTTCCACCAATGCCTTCCAAACTTCGGCCACATCTCCATGATTCATCCTCGAAGCTATCTTTCAATTTCCAAGCAACTCGATGCTTTAGAAATGACTCAGCGTCCATTAATATAAAGTCGACCAAAACTAGGGTTTTAAACTTCTACAACCCACCGCCGCCGTCTCGATGGTCCAGTCACCCACCAACCATTTTTCCCTTATTTACCGATGCCACCTCCACCATCACTGAAAATCCCGACCACTAAAATCCACGAGATAAACAGATAATGCTCAAGATCCCATTCCTAGTAAATTTCAAAGTTCTCATTCATATCAATATTAAAATTTGAGATTTGTGTTTTTAAAAATCCTAATTTTTGAAGGTGATTCAAGATATTGAATTGAATTAACAATTTGTGACATTTCAAATTTAACAAAAATCTAAGTTTTGTTCTGTAAAACTAAATTTACAGCTGTGACATTCCACTAACATGCTTAATTCAAATTTTAGCCTAAGATTTGAGTTTAAACCAATTTATTTTGTTTAAAACTGAACACCTATAAATGGTTGAATTGAAGACGGTTTTAAAATTTTGATCTTACTATTAAATCTGTGACTAAACACAGAGAAGAACAGGTCAGGTATTTTTTTTCCTAGAACAACACCAAAAGATATACAGAGTTACATCAAAAATAAACATACCAACACTATTTTCTTCATGAATCAGAGGCTCAGAATTTTATTTTAAATGATGTTATTCACAAGCACTTTAAATCAAATCAGGTAAAAGTTTGGACTACTCACAAACAGAAATTTCAAAGAGATATAAGCATTTAACAAGAGAAGTGGATTACTCACATGTAAGCAAGATGAACAGAGCCTAAAAAACCTTTAAACTCTTAAACTGGAAAATTTCTTTGCTTAAAAATTGAATTGATTGATTCAGGCTTGAAAATTATCTGTTATTGTTAGCATAGATTTTTTTTCTTTTCTGCTTCCAGATATATTTTGTTTTCTTCTCACTTGACTTAAGTGACAGGTTCTTTCTCTAACACATATATAAACATAAGGACTGATTCATTATTCATTTTGAGAATAGAGAACCTATCTGAGTTCCATAAACATGCAATGATGTATAAGATTTTCATATAACGGTTAAAGCTTTTTATTTTCATAGATTTCACTAATAAGAACAACTACGGCCTTTTCATCAGTTTATATCCTTAGTAAAGCTAAAACATGTGATTTACTCACCTTAGTAATGTCGAGCAGAGGACACAAGCTCTGAAACTAGAAATCTTGTTTGCTTTTGAAATTAAACTTCAGTTTACTTTAAAAACTTCCATCTTTTTTGTATTTGCTCCTTGCTTTAACAATTGCATGCATCCAAGAAAAGGAAATGCAGGCCTGGAAGTTGTTTCCAAACAGAGATACAGAGATCTCTAATTTCATGCAGGCTTCATATCTTTGAAGATCTGTTGATAGACTCTGATTTGAAGATGTGCAGGTTGTTGTTCTCAGGAAAATTAAAAGGATATGCAGGTTTTGATATTGAGAGTGGATTACAGGTTTTTAAACGTTTTAGATTTTTTTTTTGAAAATGAAGATGAAATTTCAAACTTCGATCTTGTTTCGGGTTTTATGAAGTGGATTGATTTCAGATTGTTTTGAGAAGGGGTTTCAGGGAGTAGATGGGTTGCTGGTTTGAGAATAGAACAAGCTAAGTCTCTTTTTTTTTTAATGTAAAGGCTGAAAAAGAAAATCTAAAATAAATGACACTTGTCCTCAAAATTAACATTTGTCATACACCTTACTTAATTATCTAACATATGTTGTTACAAAGCCTAAGAAGATTACACTTGTCTTTAAATTTAATTAGTTATTATTAAATGTTAATTTGTATTTAGTTAATAGATTAATATAAGATAAATATAAACTTGTGTTTAAATAGTTAGTTAATATGTACTTATTTATATGTAGGAAATATTGAAATGGATAAATCTAATTATATTTATAAGATAAAGGTTCATACAAATATTTTAAAATTCAAAACAAAGTAAAATATTTATACTTTAAGTTTTTTTTGAAGGCTTTAAACTCAAATACAAATTAGATTCTAAAATTAAAATTTGAGATCAAGTTATATATATATATATACATATATAACTACACAATTCACTTTTTTTTAAAAATTATTTTTATTAAAAATCTATGTGTTAAAAACAATGTATCATTTCCAGATATCTATTCCAATATCATCATAGTTTCAAATATATTCAGATATCTTTTATTACCAGGATTTTATCTGTTCACTAAATAAGGTCAAAACTTATCCAATTATCAGATGCCGAAATTCCGAGTTATCACACAAAAACGATAATCAAATTTCAAATCAACAAATATTTAATTATCACAAATGATAATTAAATCTCAAATCAATAAATATTTAATTATCACAAATGATAATCAAATCTCAAATCAACAAATATCCAATTATTAAAAACGATAATGAGAACAACAAGTATCTGATTATCCAAAACGATAATCAAAATCAACAAATATCTAATTATCAAAAATGATAATTAGAAATCATATCAACAAATATCCAATTATCAAAAATGATAATCAGAATCAACAAATATCTAATTATCAAAAACGATAATTAGAACTCATATCAACAAATATCCAATTACCTACAGATAATTGTAAACAACAAATATCTAGAAATCAATTAAGATAATCTAGAAAATCAACATAAAAGGTTGGATCGATCCCATCAGATGGCGAGTTTTAGCTACGCCGCACGTGCATCTCAGAGTGGCCGAAGCCTATCAAGTACTATAAATTTTGGCACCCATCAGATTGACCGGAAGGTCCGCAGAGTGACCCGAAGGTCTAGTACTGGTATTTGACCCGAAGGTCCGCAGAGTGGCCCGAAAACCCAACAAATGACCCGGAGGTCCAACATAGTGGCCCGAAAGCCCAACAAATGACCCGAAGGTCCAGCAATTGACCCGAAGGTCCATCAGAGTGGCTCGAAAGCCAAATAAAATCATCAGAATCATCAAACATCAAATATTTCAATTAACGAGTCTGGAATTAACCAAAATACTAAACGCACATGTCCCATAACCATGAGTTTTACTAAATCGTTCAATTCTCTTCATCGTTTCCTTGAAAGTGCAAAATTGTGTATTTCAAAAATAACATTTCACATTCTCAAACGGACAAGTCCGGAATTAAGCGAATCAGTAAAAGAAAGGGGTCATAGTCCTCGATTTTGCTGAAACGTTTAAATCGCTTTCTCATTCTTTTGAAAACGCAAACTGCAAAACTTCTGAAAACAATTTCATTTATTTTATAAAAGTAATAATTTACATTCTCAAACGAACAAGTCCCGAATTAAGCGAATCAGTAAAAGAAAGGGGTCATAGTCCTCGATTTTGCTGAAACGTTTAAATCGCTTTCTCATTCTTTTGAAAGCGTAAACTGTAAAAATTTTGAAAACAATTTCTATTTTGAAACAATTTTTAAAACACGTGATTAAAATAGCAACATCAGTAGCAACTTCGACAAGGAAATTGCACTTCTCAAAATACTGTAAAAATGGACAACAAAATCAGCATTGCGGAATAACCGCTTGAAAATTCACTTTAAAACTTGACGGTTACTGAAGCCAAAGCGACAGTAATATTCATATGTCAAAGTCTCATCAAAATAATTTGCAGCAAAATATAATATTTGTGAATTTTCATTCATTAAAAAGGTCAACAAAACACCGTACTTCAAAAATTTAGCATTGGTGTAAAAATCCCGTTATAAAATAACGGCAAAAAAATACGTTTAAACCAAACATCGGTTCAACGTAAAATTAATGCAGTAACGTGCAACTTAAATTTGTACATATACTTACAAAATGAACAAAGAAATCGATCGAATATATCTTCAATAAAGATAATTCAAAACAGCAGAAATCTCAACAAATTCACATAACTGCAATCGCTTCGGATCCTCAAATCGGATTCGAAATTTTTAAAGAAAACAAATTAGACACAGCTATGTAAACAACAAATGAAATTTATTTCAATTTCATATTTTGATTTTTAAATCAAAAAGGTTATCAGCTGTACTCAGCGAAGACAGTCTCACTGCTTCCGCTGCGCACTCTGATAATCAGAACACAAATTCACTTTTTATTTTTAAATAAAGATATTTAAAAATTTCATCAAAATTTCAAAACTTTGGTTTTGACTCAAAGCACAATAAAACATCAACAAATAGTTGTAACACATGTTCCATCTAAGTTATGTTTTATATTATGTCCAAAAACCCCCAAGCTCTGATACCAACTGTGACGCCCCACCTCTATGCTCACAATAACAAAGAGTATTAAAGAAAATACTGTCTATTATCACGAAGAATAAGGCTGGATATGAGCGTCCATCTGTAGCTGGGCCTTACACTAGTATTGGTTATTTCGATAGGAGTGGTATATATTTTTATTTTTCATCTCTTATTTATTTACTCCCATCGACATACCCAATTCCAGTATAAAACGAACTACGATGGTCCATAATAGTTTAGGACAATAAATATAATAATAACACAGATCATATAAATGCGGAACACAGACACAACAAAAAGTCTCATATATATAATAACTGATGTCAGTTACAATACATGTGATATAATACATATGATACAACTACAACTGTCGACTCTGGAAGTTACATATACAAGTACATTATCGTATATAATATACATGAATACATATCTTCCTATACAAATACACTGACTACTATAAAATGACGATGACTACTCCAAAAGGTATGAAAAGACTTCATAGCTCTAGCAACAACCTAAAGTAAGATATCTACAGCCTGTAAATACTCGGTCTGACCCGAGTATTACATTCAAAAGAAAATAGTACACGGGTCAGTCTAATTCAAACTCAGTTATTAATGCACAGAAGCAATAATAATCAAACAACAATTAGACGACATTCACAAAAATGTCATATATCCAATTCTTTACTAAGGAAATCGAATAATGGTAAATATAACACGTAACAGTGTTAAACAACAAATTAGCAGACTCAAATTATCAACAAAGATAAATAGAAAGATCATCAATGAAGATAATTTAGAAAACAGCAGAATTGCCTAAACGGCAATTAACAACAAAATCTAATTACTAATAAATAATTAGAAACTCATAATCTAATTATCAAATAAATAATTAGACAACAACAAAATTTTTAAATTAAACCAAATCAAAACAGCATTCAAACAATTGAAATATCCATTTAAAATGCCAACTCGGGTAGGGCTGCAGTACACGCACGCGTGTACTGCCTCGCTACTACAGCCTCTGGAATACGCAAAAGATTAATAAATCAAAAGCAAATAGAATATTAATAAAAGCAATACCGTATGGATGGAGTAAACGCTTGCGTGTACTACCTTGCCACTACAGTGATGATGTACACAAAATATCAACGAACCAAAATCAAATGGCATCAACTCAAATCAAATGAACCAGATGGAACTGCAATAGCGAGCTCAAAACAACACAAAAGTTCTCAAATTCAACATGGCAATAAACATTAGTGCACAAGGGCAATGACACATACATATACATGAACCAGGAGAAGCAATTGAAATGCAACAGTGGAACGATAAGGTACGAAGAACATACTCAGCAATGCAATGAAATCATCAAAGACCAAGTCAAAGCCGTGATGATCAATCACAGTGCAACAAAAATAAATGCATCAGTGCACATGAGAATTGACTCAGTGCAATACAAAACAACAAGGGCACAATTGCAACAAAAAGAAGCTGCAACCGCCACAAGTACACAAAGCACGAAGGCTCGAATGACCCAGTGCGCAAAGGCAGGGTTACAAACTACATGAAAAGAGCTGAGTGAAGGTGAAAGCACCAAAAATATGGCACCGCAACACACAACATTAAAGGACACGGAGCATCGGTACCCAACAAAGGCAACTGGCAATAACATGTATACATATACATGCTATCAGCAATTACAAAAGGCAAAGGTCAAGTCACAACTATCATGACTCAACACCACTGCAAAGCAACTCAATGAAGTATGGTAAAGAGCACAAAGGAAGTGGTACCAGGCAGTGAAACTCAAAACAACAAAGACTAAACAGTCCATACATGTCAACCGGCAGCATGCAAAGTCGACAAGTATTTCATGTACAAATGCACATCTGGATGCATGAATAACCCTCAGTGGCAAATAAACAAAGTCAACATGTATGCATCAGTGAGTTAAATTGGAAAGTACAATTCAAACTCAACACTGCAATGGCCATAGCCAATTCGACACAGGTGCAAAACTACAACAACCAAAATTGTAGCAACATGATGCAATACAATGAATACAACAGTTTTTAAGTGAAGATAGTGTAATCAAGGTAACATAAAGTGATACCAGACCACAAAATCAAGCAATGCAAAATGCATATAGTCATGCAATACAAAATAGTGCAGACTATATCAAGTCTAACAATGGTCAAAATGCTATCATGACATCAAGTCAGAAGCAACAGGGAATTCAAAGAAACAGGAGTAAGCAAGCTACTGAACCCCAATGCAAAATTCAAAGGCAAGTATACACATACTGTTGTAGTGAAGACTGCAGATAGTCCATATATAATGCAACTGAGATGTGTGGATACACAATGAAATTCCAGAAGCAACAACAATCATATATATACATACCTGAATGCATATATGTACATGATAACTGAAAGACATATATAAGTTCAAATGAAAACACAGCAAGGCCAAATACACAACAACAAAGTCCAAGACCAGTGAATCGCCATAGTCGACCAGGCAGCAACCAAATCAATGCATCATGAATCAATAAACAAAACTGACACACATTGGAGTGTCATATAAAATTCAAGACCGAAGTCATCAATTTAATATCAAAGAATTAACCAAAGTCGAACGAATCACTTCGTCAAAATCAAGTTAAAGCCGAGGCCAACATTATCACATGCCAAAGCGACCTAAGTCAAAGACGAATTCAATCAAGCAAGATATAGGCTCAATATCAAAAACCACCTTCGATACAAAAGAGTTATTAAGTTCAAATCGAAATGAACAGAAACAATATCAAAGCAATGGTGATGGCTGACGATAATATGAAGTTATGAAATCCCACTCACACAACCACGTGACCGAAGTCAGATGGAAGTCATGCCGTGGTGTTCACGAGATAAGGCAGTGCCGTGAATACCAGAAAACAAGAAATCAACAACATCGAAACGAAATTACCAAGAAGACGAACAGTTCAAAATCAACGTCAAACCAAATCGAACCAAAACAAAATCAAAACCGTGAGTATCAAGTATCAGATTTTACTCAAAATTGACAATGTTAGAGAAATCATCAATCAACAAAACAGAATCAAACTACCTTAGCATCGTGTTGACTTAGATGTTAGTAGAAGCACTCACCTTTTCGACGAATTGAAACAACCATGAGCGAAGCGAAGAGATGTCGATCGACAGAGCAAGGTCGAAAATCATCGTTCGATCGCACAGTTGAAGTCGACGCCTTCGATTCTCCCACAAGCCTAACTTTTTGAAGACGAACGAAAAAGAGATCGAGCAGCCATTATTTTCTCTCTCGATTGTTTAGCTTAGGGTTTTTCGAATGAGAAAAAGGGGAACGGTACTCTTTTGATAACACGGCAGAAACATGGGCCAAGATTATAAAGCCCATATAATTCTTAAACAAATTTCAAAAGAATTTTAACCTAATAAAATTCCAATAGGAATTAGCAAACGATTTAATCACCTCGTGACGATAATTAATTGCTACGAATTCCCTGGTTGTTACAAGGCCAAATCCAAGCTATAGTCTCCATTTTTCTAGCAATAATCCATCTCTAATTGCTGCGTATCTTTGGATTTCAGGTGAGTTTTACTCACATCTAGCACTGATTTTAAAAGTTGGTTGATTTTAGTGATAAGTGGTTATGGATAATCTATTGTTTTGTTGTTTATACACACTCAATTGTTCACTATAAATTAACCCACTGTCTTGAAATTGGTCAGACAATGACCTGTTGCATTGAAAATTTATCATGCAACCGTGCCTTGAATTGTTTTGCACTCCTCCTCCTGTTGTTTATTATATTGCTCGCATGCTTCTAGAACACAACCCTCATTTTATTGCTGTTTATGTTGTACGTCCTTTATATATGTCGAGCTTGGAAAATCTGTCACACATCCATGCTTGCAACCTTTCTTTCGTACGTCCCCTATTGCTATTGCTTTGAAATAGTGTCACTCTCCCAAATGTATGTGTGTACAGTGCCTTGAATTTTGTCACGCACCTTGGTCTGTCTGTACTATGCTCGTACGTCCCTGCTTTGGGAGAGTTGTGGGATACTTACTGGTTCTGTCCTTTATTGCTTTGTAGCCTTGAAATTGGTTACACCTTCCATGGCTTGCTGCTTTGGCTTGTACGAACTTTGCATGCTTTTGTCTTTGAATTTGTTCTTGCATCACTGCTTATATCTTATTTTTGTACATCCTTGATGCGTTGATTTGTTGCCACTTTATTTCTCTTGTTGGCTTTTGTTTTGGTTCATTACTTTATGAAGTTTACTTCTGCTCATTTCGATCTTCTGTGTATTAGTATTTCGTATATTTATATAAGGTCTCTCCCTTATGTAAATTTCAACGCAAGTAGTTTACCAAAGGAAAATTAATCAAAATTTATTATTTTCGAATCATGTTTGTAAAAAAAAAATATTTTTTTAGCCTTAATCTGTTTCAATTAAGAATTTAATCTGCACGTACGTATTCGTATGAAATAAATAAAAGTATGAGACCCAAATGCTTTTTGAATTAAATATTTTATTTATTTATTTATAAATTAACATGTTATGGATTATAGAAGAGAATGTACATATTAGTTTGGCGCTAAATACAAATTTTACTTTTGTGAATAGTAGCATTGATTTGCACATGCCTGTGCTTTGATTTAATTGCAAATTTCCTTTGTCCTTGCTTATGCTTTGAATTCATATGTACGTCCCTGGTGATTTGTGGGCTACATTAACTTATTTAGTCCTTTGTGCCTATTACTTTGAAATGTACACACACACATAAGATTTGAATTTTATAAACTATAGTATATTGCTAGGATTCAAAATTTTTGCATAGTAGTGAATATATAATGTTTAGTCATTTTTCGTCAAATTTATAAAGAATGCGCTGTCCATAATTTTTATATTGATTTGTTGTATTGAAAAAAATGATCACATACCTGTGCCTTGTTTGATTTCATGCGTCCTTACCCTGTTCTTCCAATTAGTTCACCCATTTTTCTTGTAGTCATAGTTCTTTACATGCTAAAGGACACATGTCCCTGTCACTTTGTTTAGTTGCTTTAAATTATCAAGTCCCTACCCTTATGTGAAATTGTACACATTTAAATAGACCTATATGCAAATATCTCTTTAGTGAATAGTACCATATACTACTTACTTTGTTGCCTTTAAGTTGCACACGTCCCTGTGCCTTTTCCTTGAAAGTGGTTCATGTTTGCCTTCACATTGAAGGTATAATCACGTATGCATGCCTTTTTGCATTTAATTTGCACTTCTGCCTTGCTTGTTCCATGTTGCTTCTGTAGATACATTGTTTTGGTTCCTATGATGCTCTCAAATGCTTCAAGTTTTTGGGATTTTGAAATCTCACTTTGATGATTGAGTTTTGTGTCATTTACCCGTTTAGAAATGTTTATCTGTGTTTTTTTCTTTTATAATTCATTTTCATGCGGTTTTCAAAAGGAATTTGTATCGAAATTCTTTGCCAATCAATTCCGTTTTTAAAACCCGATTTTCAACTGAATGTTTTTAGAACTATTTGCTATATAAATATGACATTGCATTTTGTTTCAAATCTTAAAGTTCAACTTTGTTTAGTTTTGAAGTTCAATTCAGTTTGATAAATTATTTTATATATATAATATACAATTTTACACTATTCGAACGTATGAGAAAGCGAATTAAACGATTTAATAAAACATGTGGTATGGGACATGTGCGTTTACTATTTCGGTTAATTTTGGACTTGTACGATCGAAGCTATTTGAGATTATTGATTCTGAAATGTTTTGCCATTTTATGGCGTATTTTGAATTTTATAATTCCTATTTATTGGAATTATTTGAGATGACCAATATTAGGTAAGTATTATGGTTTGAGATCTCCTATGTAGAAGTATGGTCGATGAGAACCATCATGATGTTTTGTTTACTTGCCAATGTTATATGGCAAGTCTAGGGTTAATGATTTCACATTTTGAAATTTATGGTTTATGAGGAACCATCACGATGTTTTCACTTGTCGATGGGATGAGACAAGTTAAGATGCCATTTAATATTCGTCGATGAGATGAGACGACTAGATGTCTCTTACCACTCGCCAATGAGATGAGATGAGCTATAATTTTTTGAGTTTTATGGTGTTTCTAGTGTGGCATCGACTAACGGGTAGTAAACCATTAAGTGCGAATGTGAGGTATGGGACACACGTTAACACTTTTCCGGTTTTTATCCGTGAGTTTGTGACACATTCACGATGTTCACCTAACAACACTGCTTTGAGAGGTGTTGGTGACCTAGTCATGAGGATGAACTGCTTTGGGGAGGGGGTGTTAGCGACCTTGTTAGGTCTGACAAAACGGCTTTTAGAGGTGTCAGCGACCTTGTCACGAGGATGAACTGCTTTGGGAGGTATCAGCGACCACGAGGATGAACTGCTTTGGGAGGTGTTAGCGACCTTGTCAGAGGCTTCGGCCGTTGGAATTAGGCACGTGCAACATTGCTTTAGCATTTACAATTGAGGATCTGGCAAATCCGAGGTATTCTGAGTTTTGAGTCCATCGTTTTTGGCGCATTAGTGTTGAGATTTTTCTGAGTTTTGTACTCGCATCGAATTCTTTATTTAGTTTGAGAATTTATGAGTTTGGATTCGTATCGAGTTCCATGAGCTTTTGTGACTGAGTTAAATATGTGAGATTTAGCCGCCTTGGCTTACTTTTGAGTTTGAAATCACTCAATATTATGGAGATATCTTGCGTTTGCTTTCATGGCTTCTTTTGAGATTTAGATGAGTTTTCTTCTTTTTGGAATAAAGGTACATCGAACCATTTGATTATTGCGTGAGCTTTATATGGGATGACTTGTGTGCATTATGGAGTTATCGCCGATGATATGAGGCACTTGTGTTTTATTTAGAGTATTGAGTTTGAGTTACCTCTTTCGAGATATTTAGTCTCTTAAGTAGCATTCGTTACTTGAGTGTCGAGCTTATGAGTTACCTCGTCATTTTTCTCTTTTGAGTAGAAGTATCTCATGTCTATTCTGCTTCATATTATCGTTATTAACTGATTTTTTTAGCTAGGCTGACCCGAGTATTTTTACTCGGGTCAGCCCGAGTTGTTTCGGGTTTTTTGCTTTTAGGCATAGCTTGAAGTTGAGGTTGCATATAAGCTTATTTATCACTTGAGTAGTTATTTGTTCCGCATACTCTGATATATTTATATTTTATTCGATGCATATGGTGTGGTCAAGTACCACCTTTATTGTATTCATATTGTATTGTACTAAACATGTATCAGTGTATATGTATATATATGATGTTGGTTACTGTTCTGTGATGTGATTTACATTCAGTTATTGTATTTTGTTCTGATAGATCCGTTAGCCACCTATAGTTTTGGGTTATACATTTACTGGATATGTCGATCCACTTGAGTTGAAAAAAATTATATTACATTTATCAACGTATTCAATAGATGTTTAAGACAAAATTATAGATGGTCGCCCTTAACCAGCCCTATTCTCCACTTTAGTAGACATAATTACTTGTTATTTCTCTTTGCTAAGGTGGTTCTCGGGGTGGGGCGTCATAGAATGGTATCAGAGCTGTGGTCAGAACAAAGTAGAATAAACGCAGAACAGTACGTATATCATGACACATCAAAGTACAATACGAGTGAATCATTCTCCTTTATTCGAGCTTGTTTTCGAATCGTGCTTTGATTCTTTTTTGAGTTTTGGGATTGTTGAGATGGAATATGTCTAGGAATATAGATATATTGTATTTTGTAGGATTCCATAATAGAGTTTGATGTCATCTTATCTTATATAAAATCTTATTTGGGATTATTCTATTCTTATTTTTGTTGATACGAGTGAGTTCGTATCGATGGAGCTGATTGATTTCTTTGAGTATTCTTGTTGCATTCCTTTGAGAGTTTGTGAATCCTATTGAAGGGATCCACAACGATTGGCTTGCTGTGAACATTCTGAGATTTCTATTTGATGTTGCTTTTGTGAGTTACTGTTTATTACTTTCTATCTTGAGATGTATTTGATTTGAGTTGGATTGGCTTATATGAGGCTAAGTCCAATCCTTTGTGTTATAGGATCCTATATTTATTTAGGCATCCTAGTTTGATTGGGTTATTATTTCTATCACTTTGGAATGTTAATGATGATTCCGAAGTTTTTGTATTCACTCTTTAGTATCAAGATGTTGATCATATATCTCGAATTCCAGTCAAGGTGACTTTGTTGAGTTTGGTGAGTCTGTTTGGATTTGACATCCAATCGGGCAATCGAGTGTTGAGGTAACCTTATTCCTGGCTCTTAGCTCTTCGGTTATCCTTCCACGAGGACATCCACTAAAGAATGAGGTGAGTTTCTAGATTGTTCGAGTTTGATTGAGTTTATCATTCAGTTTCTTTGAGTTATCCTTTTCGGATGCTCAATCGGTGTTATCCTTTGTAGCATTACTTTGTTTGAAGTAATGACTTGTTGTTTGTGTGCTTCTTCTCCTTCGAGAAGAATATCGTGCTTATCTTTTGTACTAATTATTTTCGAGAGTGGCTCGTCGTCTTGTAGGAGTGGACGAACACTTCATCTCCTTCTGTGGATTTTGTGAATCACGTATTCTAGGAATATCTCGATGCATTCTCTCAATGTTCTTTGGTTTGAGTTTTTGAAGCTATATATATGAGTTTTAAAAAGAGAAATTGGAGTTTTGAGATATATATAAAAAAAATCAAAGAATATTTTGAGAGTATATTTACATGAGTAGTATTTCTTTTTTTTAAGGAAATAATTTTAGAGTGTTGGGTTGTCCATCGAGTAATTAAGAGTTCTAGTCGATACGCCTGATCAACGTTATCGATAGGAATCTCCTAAATGCTATGATAAGGCAATCAGGCACGATGGTGTGTTTTAAAAATTGAGATTTTGAAAATAATATTTGAGATTAAATATTAAATTTATTTTTGAACGGTAATTGCAGCCATTGATTTTAGAGACGAGTAAAAGTGTGGCAAGGCAGTTTTGATAGTTCGGTCAACTCTGCAGCCAACGATATATTTATTTATTAGAGACTCAATGGCGAGGCAATGCCATTTATTTATTTTTTTAAATTATAAAAACGAGAATATAAATGAGATTATTTTTGAATTTTTTTATTGGAAGTATATTTTGAGATTTTAGAATTTATATTATATAATAATAGAATTTAAACCCTTAATTTATATTGAGGGATATTATTATGGATTTACAAAATTCTTTGGAAATTAATTTTGAAGTAAGAGGAGAAATTTGAAATTGAACTTTGAGTTTTAAATTACTTGCTTTGGGATATAGTAAAGAGTTTGAGAAATTTTCAAATGTTGTTTACGGCTCTTTTTCTAGATAATTGCGGGGACGCAATTTTTGTAAGAGGGGGAGTCTGTAACAACCTTGGTTTTAGCGATTTCTTGAGAATATTAAATTACAACGGCGGTTATAATTTAATAGTGAGAATTAATAATAAATGGATAATTTAAAGTTTTTTAGTGGGAATAAACAATATAATGGAGAATAAAATGAGAAAATAAAGTTCTAAATAATGTTTGGAAATGATCTAGGATATTTTTCTAAATGGGAAATTGAATTCAGTTGAACTTTAGAAGTAATAGACATGGTTTATTAAACTTAATTGAATAAATAGTGTATTTTATGGGAATAAAGGACAGTAATAACAAAAATGTTTAAAAGTGTAAATTATCATTTTATATGATAGAAAATATTCAATTTCATAAGTATATAAATTTACATTATTCGTTTGAATTAAAAGTTAAAGGAAAATGAATCTATATAGGTGTGCTTGTGCATATATGTGATAAGTGTGAATTTTAACTAACTACATCTATGCCTTTTTTTTCCTGAGTATTTGGCCCATTGGCATGCTAATGGAAGGGAAGCACTGTGAACGTGGGCATACTCTTTCTTAATTGATTCATCTTCCTGAACCAGCCTAAAGCGTAAAAAAAGAAGCAATGGGAACGTTACCAAATCTTACCAATTTTCTTAAGGAATTCTTCAAATTAATCTTTCGGCATGACAAATGCTACTCAAAGGTAGCTGAAGGCCAAATCCAAGCTATAGTCTCCATCTTTCTAGCAATAATCCATCTCTAATTGCTGCATATCTTTGGATTTCAGGTGAGTTTTACTCACATCTAGTAATGATTTTAAAAGTTAGTTGATTTAGTGATAAGTGGTTATTGATAATCTATTGTTTTGTTGTTTATACACACTCAATTGTTCACTATAAATTAACTCACCGTCTTGAAATTGGTCAGACAATGACCTGTTGTATTGAAAATTTATCATGCAACTGTGCCTTGAATTGTTTTGCACTCCTCCTCCTGTTGTTTATTATATTGCTCGCATGCTTCTAGAACACAACCCTCATTTTATTGCTGTTTATGTTGTACGTCCTTTATATATGTCGAGCTTGGAAAATCTGTCACACATCCATGCTTGAAACCTTACTTTCGTACGTCCCCTATTGCTATTTCTTTCAATAGTGTCACTCTCCCAAATGCATGTGTGTACAGTGCCTTGAATTTTGTCACGCACCTTGGTCTGTCTGTGCTATGCTTGTACGTCCCTGCTTTGGGAGAGTTGTGGGGTACTTACTAGTTCTGTCCTTTATTGCTTTGTAGCCTTGAAATTGGTTACACCTTCCATAACTTGCTGCTTTGGCTTGTACGAACCTTGCATGCTTGTGTCTTTGAATTTGTTCTTGCATCACTGCTTATATCTTATTTTTGTACATCCTTGATGCTTTGATTTGTTGCCACTTTATTTCTCTTGTTGGTTTTTGTTTTGGTTCATTGCTTTATGAATTTTACTTCTGCTCATTTCAATCTTCTGTGTATTAGTATTTCGTATATTTATATAAGGTCTCTCCCGTATGTAAATTTCAATGCAAGTAGTTTACCAAAGGAAAATTAATCAAAATTTATTATTTTCGAATCATGTTTGTAAAAAAAATTATTTTTTTTAGCCTTAATCTATTTCAATTAAGAATTTAATCTACACGTACGTATTAGTATGAAATAAATAAAAGTATGAGACCAAAATGCTTTTTGGATTAAATATTTTGTTTATTTATTTATAAATTAACATGTTATGGATTATAGAAGAGGTTATGTACATATTAGTTTGGCGCTAAATACAAATTTTACTTTTGTGAATAGTAGCATTGATTTGCACTTGCCTGTGCTTTGATTTAATTGCAAATCTCCTTTGTCCTTCCTTATGCTCTGAATTCATATGTACGTCCCTGGTGATTTGTGGGCTACATTAACTTGTTTAGTCCTTTATGCCTATTACTTTGAAATGTATAGACACACATAAGTTTTGAATTTTATAAGCTATAGTATATTGCTAGGATTCGAAATTTTTGCATAGTAGTGTATATATAATGTTTAGTCATTTTTCGTCAAATTTATAAAGAATGCGCTGTCCATAATTTTTATATTGATTTGTTGTATTGAAAAAAATGATCACATACCTGTGCCTTTTTTGATTTCATGCGTCCTTACCCTGTTCTTCCAATTAGTTCGCCCATTTTTCTTGTAGTCATAGTTCTTTACATGCTAAAGGACACATGTCCCTATCACTTTGTTTGGTTGCTTTAAATTATCAAGTCCCTACCCTTATGTGAAATTGTACACATTTAAATAGACCTATATGCAAATATCTCTTTCGTGAATAGTAGCATATACTACTTACTTTGCTGCCTTGAAGTTGCACACATCCCTGTGCCTTTCCTTGAAAGTGGTTCATGTAAAACTTCACATTGAAGGTATAGTCACGTATGCATGCCTTTTTGTATTTAATTTGCACTTCTGCCTTGTTGTTCCATGTTGCTTCTGTAGATACATTGTTTTGTTTGCTATGATGCTCTCAAATGCTTCAAGTTTCTGGGATTTTGAAATCTCACTTTGATGATTGAGTTTTGTGTCATTTACCCGTTTGGAAATGTTTATTTGTGTTTTTTATTTTATAATTCATTTTCATGCAGTTTTCAAAAGGAATTTGTATTTAAATTATTTGCTAATCAATCCGATTTTCAACTGAATGTTTTTAGAACTATTTGCTATATAAATATGACAGTGCATTTTGTTTCAAATCTTAAAGTTCAACTTTGTTTAGTTTTGAAGTTCAATTCAGTTTGATAAATTATTTTATATATATAATATACAATTTTACACTATTCGAACGTATGAGAAAGAGAATTAAACGATTTAATAAAACATGTGGTATGGGACATGTGCGTTTACTATTTCGGTTAATTCTGGACTTGTACGATCGAAGCTATTTGAGATTATTAATTCTGAAATGTTTTGCCATTTTATGGCATAATTTGAATTTTATAATTCCTATTTATTGGAATTATTTGAGATGACCAATATTAGGTAAGTATTATGGTTTGAGATCTCCTATGTAGGAGTATGGTCGATGAGAACCATCATGATGTTTTGTTTACTTGCCAATGATATATGGCAAGTCTTGGGTTAATGATTTCACATTTTGAAATTTATGGTTTATAAGGAACCATCACGATGTTTTCACTTGTCGATGGGATGACACAAGTTAAGATGCCATTTAATATTCATCGATGAGATGAGACGACTATTATGTCTCTTACCACTCGCCAATGAGATGAGGTGAGCTATAATTTTCTGAGTTTTATGGTGTTTCTAGTGTGGCATTGACTAACGGGTAGTAAACCGTTAAGTGCGAATGTGAGGTATGGGACACACGTTAACACTTTTTGGGTTTCTATCCGTGAGTTTGTGACACATTCACGATGTTCACCTAACAAAACTGCTTTGAGAGGTGTTAGCGACCTAGTCATGAGGATGAACTGCTTTGGGGAGGGGGTGTTAGCGACCTTGTTAGGTCTGACAAAATGGCTTGTAGAGGTGTCAGCGACCTTGTCACGAGGATGAACTGCTTTGGGAGGTGTCAGCGACCTCGTCATGAGGATGTACTGCTTTGGAAGGTGTAAGCGACCTTGTCGGAGGCTTCGGCCGTTGGAATTAGGCACGTGCGGCATTGCTTTAGCATTTGCAATTGGGGAACTGGCCAATCCGGGGTATTCTGAGTTTTGAGTCCATCATTTTTGGCGCATTAGTGTTGAGATTTTTCTGAGTTTTGTACTCGCATCGAATTCTTTATTTAGTTTTAGAATTTATGAGTTCGGATTCGTATCGAGTTCCATGAGCTTTTGTGACTGTGTTAAATATGTAAGATTTAGCCGTCTTGGCTTAGTTTTGTGTTTGAAATCACTCAATATTATGGAGATATCTTGCGTTTGCTTTTATGGCTTCTTTTGAGATTTAGATGAGTTTTCTTCTTTTTGGAATAAAGGTACATCGAACCATTTGATTATTGCGTGAGCTTTATATGGGATGACTTGTGTACATTATGGAGTTATCGCCGATGATATGAGGCACTTGTGTTTTATTTAGAGTATTGAGTTTGAGTTACCTCTTTTGAGTTATTTAGTCTCTTAAGTAGCATTCGTTACTTAAATGTCGAGCTTATGAGTTACCTAGTCATTTTTCTCTTTCGAGAAGAAGTATCTTATGTTTATTCTGCTTCATATTATCGTTATTAACTGATTTGTTTAGCTAGACCGACCCGAGTATTTTTACTCGGGTCTGCCCGAGTTGTTTCAGGTATTTCGCTTTTGGGCATAGCTTGAAGTTGAGGTTGCATATCAGCTTATTTATCGCTTGAGTAGTTATTTCTTCCGCATACTCTGATGTATTTATATTTTATTCGATGCATATGGTGTGGTCAAGTACCACCTTTATTGTATTCATATTGTATTGTACTAAACATGTATCAGTTTATATGTATATATATGATGTTGGTTACTGTTCTGTGATGTGATTTACATTCAGTTATTGTATTTTGTTCTGATAGATCAATTAGCCACCTATAGTTTTGGATTATGCATTTACTGGGTATGTCGATCCACTTGAGTTGAAAAAAATTATATTGCATTTATCGACGTATTCAATAGATGTTTAAGAAAAAATTATAGATGGTCGCCCTTAACCAGCCCTATTCTCCGCTTTAGTTGACAGAATTACTTGTTAATTCTCTTTGCTAAGGTGGGCCTCTGTTAGGAACTGAGTTGATGATGTTTTGATGACAACAACCTTATATAGTTATTATACTTTACTTTATAAAATATATAATTACATTTCCATATAGATAGATATATATGTATATATGAAGTATATGCAGGTATTATCGAAGACTGATGAGTATAAAGACTCAAGCATCAAGATGAAGATTAGAGATTCAAGATTCAAGACTTTAGAGAATCAAGATTTCAAGATCTCAAGATAAGTGTTTAGTATTTTGTTAAAACTTCATAATAGCACTCTCATCTTTCTTCCAATTTTCTTTTGGGATGGAACCCAATTTCTATTGAAACCAGTGGCTTACAAACCCACGACAAGTAGCTTACAAACCTATGACAAGTGGCTTACAAACCCACGAAAATCAAAATCATTTAAACTACTTTGTACAAGTTCTCGAGTCCTATGGAGGAGCTCTATAGGAAGGTTCTTGCAATTTCAGTTTGAATAGATTTTTAAAAATGTTTTTGAATCCATTTTCAAAATGTTTTAGCTTTCAAAATCATGTTTTCAAAAATGTTTTCAAACTTTGTTTTAGCCTTGAAATATTCCTCCATTCTGATTTTAAAAACTTCTATTTTTAAAACATCAAAACTTATTCTGATTTTAAATATTACTTATATAATTGACGGTCTATATCAATTATATATATATATATATATATTTAAAATAATGTTTTATATTCATTCTCTATCTCAAAATATTATTTACACACTTTATTTTGTTTCAGAGAAGTTTTAACTTGTTTTAAATTCAAATGCTTTTAAAAAACAACATCTCTACAATTTTGAACTGAGGGATGTCGACATAAGGGGATACCCCATGTCGACATGGTGACAGGTGGATTCAAAATTCAATTTTCAAAAGAAGTGTCCATTCGTTCAAAAACCTTTCGCCAATGGTTATGACTGTTGTGCATCTACATAAAGGCTTCCAAAACGAATTTTTTTAACAACTACTTTCTTATTTTCTTCACTCTTTCTTCTCCACCATTCCATATCCATAAAATTTCATATTTTCAAGATCGTACCATCATTCTGCCAAATTCTCAATAGGAGATCATTTAGATACTCTCTCTATTTGATGCTCCATCATTCTACTAAAGATCAAAGTGCTATTCAGAGTTATAGGATTAATTTGTATTCAAAAAGTCCATAGAGTCTCTCCATTCAAAAGGATTGTTATTAAGAAGTATTAAGGTGATCTTGTGTCCCATAAATCAAGAGAGTTTACCCCAGACTCGGAGATAGGAGGGTTCCTCAAGGCCTTAGAAATTGAGGGTTGTAATTTGGATATTGGCTTATAAAAATTTGTACAAGGATATTGCCTTGGTGCAGGACTGGATGTAGGAGGATTCCGAACCAGTATAAAATCCGGTGTGTTCTTTCCTTTTACTTGCTTTACTTTACTATTTGCATTTGTTATATGTTCTGTGATCATTCTGTGTTAGAATTCTGTTTAGATTTGTGATGAAAGTTTTAATTTAGTCATATATTCCTTAAAACACTATTCACCCCCCTCTAGTGTTATTTCTGCCTTAAGATCCTTAATCCGCATCCCCAACAATTGGAATCAGAGCATTGGTTTTCATTGTTTTCATAATCCGAAACTTGAAAAATATAAAAATGGCATTTTTGGAAAATTGTGTTAAAACTGTTTTGAATCTATGCATTTCATCAAAGTATCATAAGTCTGCATATAGTTATTTTGAAAAATCAAATTATATACCGAATTGATGTGTTATGCAGGGACAGACATGTTATATGGCTTTTGACGAATCAACACCCAATGGACAAACTGTGCAAATTGAGAAAGATAAATGGATACTTGATAGTGGCTGTTCGAGGCACATGACTGGAAATCCCGAGATACTCAAGGAAATTACTTATCAAGATGGTGGATTAGTCAATTTTGGTGACAACTCTGAAGGATATGTGGTTGGCGTCGGCAATGTCGTAGTTAATAGTTTTTGTTGATGACAAAAGGGGAGAAAGTTATAAAAATATATGTGCTTGGTGTAAGGGGGAGTCATGGAGTAAGGGGGAGTTGTAGTTTTAAGAAGAAATCACGGAGTAAGGGGGAGTTATGGTATGGTAAGAATACTTTATAAATAAAGGTTGTCATCATCAAAAAGGGGGAGATTGTTAGGAACTGAGTTGATGATGTTTTGACGACAACAACCTTATAAAGTTATTATACTTTACTTTATAAAATATATACTAACATTTCCATATATATATATGTATGTATGTATATATGAAGTATATGCATGTATTATCGAAGACTGATCAGTATAAAGACTCAAGCATCAAGATGAAGATTAGAGATACAAGATTCAAGACTCTAGAGAATCAAGATTTCAAGATCTCAAGATAAGTATCTAGTATTTTGTTAAAACTTCATAATAGCACTCTCATCTTTCTTCCAATTTTCTTTTGGGATGGAACCCAATTTCTATCGAAACCAGTGGCTTACAAACCCACGACAAGTAGCTTACAAACCTTCGACAAGTGGCTTACAAACCCACGAAAATCAAAATCATTTAAACTACTTTGTACAAGTTCTCGAGTCCTATGGAGGAGCTCTATAGGAAGGTTCTTGCAATTTTAGTTTGAATAGATTTTTCAAAATGTTTTTAAATCTGTTTTCAAAATGTTTTAGCTTTCAAAATCATGTTTTCAAAAATGTTTTCAAACTTTCTTTTAGCCTTGAAATATTCCTCCATTCTGATTTTAAAAACTTCTATTTTTAAAACATCAAAACTTATTCTGATTTTAAATATTACTTATATAATTGACGGTCTATATCAATTATATATATATATTTAAAATAATGTTTTATATTCATTCTCTATCTCAAAATATTGTTTACACACTTTATTTTGTTTCAGAGAAGTTTCAACTTGTTTTAAATTCAAATGCTTTTACAAAACAACATATCTACAATTATGAACCGAGGGATGTAGACATAAGGGGATAGCCCATGTCGACATGGTGACAGTTGGATTCAAAATACAATTTTCAAAAGAAGTGTCCATTCGTTCAAAAACCTTTCGCCAATGGTTATGACTGTTGTGCATCTATATAAAGGCTTCCAAAACGAATTTTTTTAACAACTACTTTCTTATTTTCTTCACTCTTTCTTCTCCACCATTCCATATCCATAAAATTTCATATTTTCAAGACCGTGCCATCATTCTGCCAAATTCTCAAGAGGAAATCATTTAGATACTCTCTCTATTTGATTCTCCATCATTCTACTAAAGATCAAAGTGCTATTCAGAGTTATAGGATTAATTTGTATTCAAAAAGTCCATAGAGTCTCTCCATTCAAAAGGATTGTTATTAAGAAGTATTAAGGTGATCATGTGTCCCGTAAATCAAGAGAGTTTACCCCAGACTCGGAGATAGGAGGGTTCCTCAAGGCTTTAGAAATTGAGGGTTGTAATTTGGATATTGGCTTATAAAAATCTGTACAAGGATATTGCTTTGGTGCAGGACTGGATGTAGGAGGATTCCGAACCAGTATAAAATCCGGTGTGTTCTTTCCTTTTACTTGCTTTACTTTACTATTTGAATTTGTTATATGTTCTGTGATCATTCTGTGTTAGAATTCTGTTTAGATTTGTGTTGAAAGTTTTAATTTAGTCATATAGTTCATATATTCTTTAAAACACTATTCACCCCCCTCTAGTGTTATTTCTGCCTTAAGATCCTTAATCCGCATCCCCAACAGTCTCGGGGTGGGGCGTCACACCATAAGATCCTTAATCCACACTCCCTTTCAATTGGTATCAGAGCGTAGGTTTTCATTGTTTTCATAATCTAAAACTTGAAAATTTAAAAATGACATTTTCAAGAAATTATTCTAATACTAGTTTGAATTTATGCATTTCATCATAGTATCATAGGTCTGGATATAGTTTTTAAGAAAAATCAAGTTATCTACTGAATTGGTTTGTTATGTAGGAACACACATGTTACATGGCTTGTGAAGAATCAAAAACCAATGGATAAACTATGCAAACTGAGAAAGATAAATGGATACTTGATAGTGGCTGATCAAGGCATATGCTTGGTAATCCCAAGATACTCAATGACATTATATATCAAGATAGTGGATTGGTCAACTTTGGAGATAGCTCAAAAGGATATATGATTGGCATCAGAAATGTCGGTAATTCTAAAACTCCTCTTATTATGATGTTTTGCTAGTTAGGAATTTAAAACATAATTTGCTTAGTATAAGTCAACTATGTGATAAAGGATTTAAAATTAAGTTTAGAAAAGGTAAGTGTTACATCGAAGATAATAAGTCAAATATTATCCTTGAAGGAATCAGGAAAAAAAACATTTACATCCTTAGTATGAAAGTTTCAAATGATAACTTATGTCTTTTGACTAATACAAGTGGCCCTAGGATTTGGCATAAAAGATTTAGTCATTTAAATTTCAAACTGTTATCTTGGTTATCAAAACTTGACTTAGTTAGAGGTCTTCCAAGTTATACTTTAAAGTAGATAGTATACGTGATGCTTGCCAATTAGGAAAATTTAAGAAAAGTTCATTTAAATTCAAAGATATGCTTTCTACTTCTAAACCTCTAGAATAACTTCATTAGATTAATTTGGTCCATCTCAGGTTCAATCAATTAATCACAATGAATATGTTTTTGTAATTGTAGATGATTATTCTAGACATACTTGGAAAAAAAATTAACTTAAAAGTGATGCTTTTGAATTATTTAAGAGTTTTGCTAAAAGAATTCAAAGTAAACTTTCTTTAAAATAAAAACTATTCGTAGTGATCACGGTGGAGAATTTGAAAATGAAAATTTTGAGAATTTCTGTAATCAAAAAGGAATTTCTCATAATTTATCTTTTCGAAGAACTCCACAACAAAACGGAGTATTGGAACATAAGAATAGAATGATTCAAGAGTGTTCTAGAACAATGCTTTCTGATAGTAACTTACCTAAAAACTTTTGGGCTGAAGTAATCATGTAAGGACCCGCTATTTTGGACCATTCAAATCAACAATAAAACCACACATGTCGGAGTTGTATAATTCAAAATACTGGATTGTTAATTTAAATTTGGCAAAACTCAGAATATCCAGTAAATAAATCACAGACCGCGGACATAGAGTATTATACAATAATGCAGTGGAAGCAAAGAGATAGTAGTTCATGAAGCTACTATATATATACTTCAGAGTTAAACAAGATACAGCAGGAGTAACAAGATACAATAGAAGTCTTAATACAATAATCAAGTACCAATCTGAATACATCATTGGAATTGATAAAATAAGTGAAAGCCAAATCAATAGATGGATCCAAGCTAAGCGCCAACTCCGAAGGTGAGTCTCGAATGTTGTATCCCTCAGTCTGACCCGAGAGTAAAGCAAAACACAAAACACTCGAGTTAGGACATACATACTTATACAATGTAAACCAACTCAAGTGAACTGTAATAAAATGCACAAGTAACTTAAAGGATGCTTGGGACTGCCCATCCTCTAAGGATCCATTAAACTATTTACTATTCTAGTAATATACTCTATTATAATAATGTCTAAAGTAAAGTATAATACATTTAAAAATAGAGTTAAGGA
Organism: Allium cepa; assembly: GCA_030765085.1. Taxonomy (NCBI): domain Eukaryota; kingdom Viridiplantae; phylum Streptophyta; class Magnoliopsida; order Asparagales; family Amaryllidaceae; genus Allium; species Allium cepa. Next base: position 760,566,145 of record CM060941.1, on the reverse strand, counting down.
GTTACCCAATATCCCCCTTAACACATTTTATATATTCTTATAGTCTATACAGTACTGTAATCTCCTCCGTACTGGGCGTCGTAAGAGGGCACTCCATAGGTATAGTACAAAACAAAATCGTACAAGGCGCGCTAGGGTAGGTGAGATGACACAACTAGGCAATGCCAGGGTAGATATACCAATTGCACTTCCGGATCGGTGGTAACGCATAATAGCTACTACTGCCCACCTCGAGCCACACTCCCAAAAATCAAAGGTGCGCACCAATCAACCACAAAGTAATAGAGTGGCATATGAAGAAGTGTGTCCGATAAGACGAGCGACCTCATTAGCCCATCGATTGCTCATGTTTTAGCCACCTTAAGTCAACTCACGGGAGTCGGGTCCACGTTCATACCTCAATAGGATCGTTGCCACCATCCTACTTCATTCTGGAATCTCCACCGCATACACGGTTATTAAAGTGGTTTTCGGTATCGATAGAGAGTATGCCCATATCCGATTCTGGTTTCTTTAACAGCCAATCATTATTATAACCCATGGAAATTTATTTCGAAATCATTTATACTTCAAAAACTAAAATATCATATCCATTTCAAAACTATGTCAATAAGATATCCTTTCCATTTAGAAACCAAATCAATATAATATCCTTTTCAAATAAAACCCAAATTTTTAAATCACTGAATATTTCCTTCAATTTATTTAAACTTGAAATACTCTTTAAAATCATCTTAAACCAAGACCACGATATAAAGTCATATCCTGCAATTTTCAAATTTCAATAAGTTTCAAATCAACATATTTAAAGTCAATTCTTAGTTTAACACAATTTCAAATAAATTCATTTCCAAAATCATTGTACTTTCAAAGCGATAACAACTCCGAAACCAATACTTTGAAACCGTAATACTTTAAAATCATAATACTTGAAATGTTATCATTTGGAAATCATAATACTTAGAAAATCATAACACCTTTAAAACAATATTCATTACTAAAGTTGTAGCATTTTCTAAGTTCATTCATTCAATTATAACATTTTCAATAACATTGTATTTTCAGAAACAGCAGCACTTATAAAGTGTTACATTAGATATTTTAGTATTTCAAAAAGTTCAATTTAAGAAACAGCGGCACTTATAAAGTGCTACAGTAGATAAAATTAGTCTTTCAGAAATAGTTTAATTTCAGAAAAAGCAGCACTTATAAGTGTTACAGTAGATATTTTAGTATTTCAAAAATAGTTCAATTTCAAAAACAGCAGCACTTATAAAGTGTTATATTAGATATTTAAGTATTTTAAAAAAGTTCGTTTTCAAAAACAGCAGCACTTATAAAGTGTTACAGTAGATATTTTAGTATTTCAAAAACAGTTCAATTTGAAAAACAGTTCAATTTCAAAAACAACAACACTTATAAAGTGTTATAGTAGATATTTTAGTATTTCAGAAACAGCAGCACTTATAAAGTGGTACAGTTGATATTTTAGTATTTCAAAAAAAGTACAATTTCAGAAACAGCAGCACTTATAAAGTGTTACAGTAGATATTTTAGTATTTCAAAACTGTTCAATTTCAGAAACAACAGCACTTATAAAGTGTTACAGCAGATATTTTAGTATTTCTCAGAAATGGTAGCACTTAGAAAATGCTATCTTAAAACCACAGCATTTTGGAAAATGCTTCCAATACAAATTCCAGATTTATTATAACATTTCAGAAACATCAAAATCTCAATTTAAGCTATTTTTAACTTATAAAACATATCTCACGCTTCAGAAAATATTCATTTGGATATCATTTAACTAACTACTAAATAAAATAATTTTTTATTAGTAAAATATCCAGATTAACTATAGTTCAGTTATTAAGTCCAAAGTACACTATTTTACTTAACTTTTATTTTAACAAATAACTTAACACTTTATTTTGAAATACCCATTTCATAAATATCTTTTTCAAAGTTAAACTCAACATTTCCAGTTGAAAAACTAAATTTTCAATTATTAAGTTAAGTTAAAATTTAAGATACATTTTACCATCTAAATCATGATTTTTTTTATTTTACAAAACATATCCATTTCATAAAATAAAATCTATTACAATCACTAGGTTAGATTTAAAATTCCATATTGAATCAAATTTAATTATTAATTTATTTATCATCAATAAAGATCTTTAAATTAGAATTTAAAACCAATGAATGACTTATAAAAATTTTAAGTTATAGAAAACCAGTATCTCTTTATATTTTAAATCATTAAATCAAATCTGTAAGCTAAAATTTTATATATTTTAAAAATTAAAAATACTCAGTAATTTTTTGGGAAAATATTATATTACAAATTAACCATGGGTCTATATAATTTTTCTAACCTAGGTCAAGTCATACAGATATGTGTCATTTCAATCCGTAATTTAAAAGAAAAATCAGGGTTCTATCATTTCAAACACGCAATCTCAAGTCAAATCAAATAAAGAAAAATCACTCGAGCCTATCATTTCAGCTCATAATGGTTTTTCCTTATTCTAAAGTCTGTTCGAGTGTGATTCATTTCAACCCATAGTGAAAAGGGAACTTGTAGTGTGAGAAACAGAAAATAAATAAACAGTATAGCATAGCATATCATATCATATCAAATGATGTAACACATATATAAGCAGCATTTAACATCATATAATCATATCACAGGCATATATGAACTTATCAACATAGCATATCAATTACTACAATTCACATGTCATTGTTTCACAACTATGTAAGTATAAATGCCGAGAGTGATAAACTCACCTTCTAAAGCTAGAGATGATAAACTAGAGACACACAACCAAACTCTGAAAAGCACGACAAAGCACGAATCAAACTTGAGTAGATGGAGAGTCAAGATCCAAATCTTGTAAACAACACAATATCACAAACATAGCATATGGTTCAACACAAACAAAATATGAATTAAACAATGAAAATACGAATCAAAATGACCTAGTATTGCTTGACCAAGGCCATTGGGCTCAGCCACTTCACATATAGGCTCGACCATCAATCAAACAAACTCGGCCATAATGGTTTGTGGCATGAAGGCTTGGCTATGGTCACCAAAAGTGCACGACTATGGGCTAGAATGTGAAGAGATGGCATGTTAAAAGCAATAGGAAGGAAAAAGATCAAAAGGCATGCGACTATTGGTTCGGCCATGGTGCAAAGGGGCTCGGCCTGGGTTGTTTAGTTTGGATCAAGTTTAGTCATCACGGCTAGGAGTGGTTCTAGTCATGGTAAAGCAAAGGAGGTGGAGGAATTTTTTGTGGCCGAGGCACATAAAGAGGAGGTGGATGAATATATAGGCTCGACTTGGTTTCTAACATCATGGTAGTCACGGCCTTGCTGGAGTTAGTGAGAGGTGGTGCTGGATGTATAGGAGATGGTGGTGGTGGAGAAAGATGGTCGGCAAGGCCTAGGAAAGGTGATGGCCGAGCAAAGCTTTGAGGAGAACAAAGAAAAAGAATAAAAGAAGAGGAGGAAAACAATGAGAACTTACTAAATATTTTTCTCAGTAGAAAAAAAATGAGAACATGAATGAAAAGGAGGTGAGATGAGAAACTTTTGTACGTGACTTGAGAAAAGAATGAACGGCTAAGAAATAGAAAGGTCTTGAACGGCTAGAAAGGAAAAGTCACAATTTACACTAAAGAAAAGAAAACATACGTCTCTAGAATTTCCTAAGCTCAAAATCAAAAATAAACTAGTCAAAAACCCAATAAATAAAATCAAAGTCCAAAAAAATAGAATAAATAAAATAAAATACAGTAATGAACATAGGAAATAGAAAATAAAAATACAGAAAATAATTGCGTGTAAAACGCTAAATTTTATCAAATTTATAAAATATAAAATAGAATTTGATGAAACGAAAAGCAGAATGAATATCATAATTAAATTCAGCTTCAAAGAAAAAGATTAGAAATTTAAAATTCAAATTTAAAAAATTTCAACTGAGAGTCAAAGTTTGACCAAAGTTGACCAAAATATAAAACTTTCAGAAAATATTTATTTTATTATGTTTGGAAAATAAGTTACGAACAAAACCCATAATTACATTGGAAAATTCCAAAAATTCAATTCTTAAATGATTTAAAATCAAAGTTTTCAAATAAATTAAATTAAAAATATTTATTAAATTATGCGTTGTTACAATTCGCTACAGCTTGTTATATATTAAACAGGATTTTAATTAGACCATTAACTAATAAAACACCATATGAATTACTTTACAATAAGAAACCCGTAGTAGCTTATTTTAAATTTTTTGGTAGTAAGTGTTTTATTCTTAATACAAAAGATAATTTAGATAAATTTGAACCTAAATCCGACAAAGGTATCTTTGTCGGATATTCTAATACAAGTAAAGCATTTAGAGTTTATAATTTAAGAACTAACACTATTGAAGAAACAATGCATGTATCTTTTGATGAAAATTTCAAAGATACTATACAAATAGAAGATGAAGAAGATATTGTAACTTTAAATAATGAACCTAATGAAACTAATTATGAAATCATTTAACCTAATAAAAGAATTAGGTTATTAAAAGATCATCCTGTAGACAATATATTAGGAAATATTGTATCTATAGTTAAAACAAGAAATCAACTAGATAGTATGAGCAATGTAGCTTTTATATCAACTATTGAACCTAAAAATCAAAAGAAAGCATAATCTGATGATTCATGGATTCGTGTTATGCAAGAAGAATTGAATCGGTTCACCAGAAATGATGTTTGGAAACTTGTTCCTAGACCTGAGGATAAATGCATAATTGGAACAAATGCGTTTATATAAATAAAATGAATGAACTTGGTGAGGTCATGAGAAATAAAGCTTGTTTAGTTGCACAAGGTTATTGTCAAGAAGAAGGAATTGATTATGATGAAACCTTTGCACCCATAGCAAGACTAGAAGCTATCGGTATTCTACTTGCTTTCGCAGACTATAATAATTTCAAGTTATATCAAATTGATGTTAAAAGTGCTTTTCTAAATTGTTTTGTAAAAGATGTTTATGTTGAACAACCTCCACTTTTTGGAAATTCATGTATATAAATTAAAAAAAGCTTTATATGGTCTGAAACATGCTCCTAAAGCCTGGTATGAAAGACTAAGATCTTATTTACTACAATCTGGTTTTGAAATTGATAAAATAAATGCAACTCTTTTTATTAAAAGAAACAATTCAATTAGTACAAATATATGCAGATGATATAATATTTGGGTCAACCAATAACATAATAAATAAAGAATTTTCAGATATAATGACTAAAGAATTTGAAATGAGTCATATGGGAGAACTAAGTTTCTTCTTAGGACTTAAAATCAAACAATTGGATAAAGGAATTTTCATTAGTCAAGAAAAATATACTAAGGATTTAATTAATAAATTTGGATTGACCACTTCTAGTGGGAAACCAACTCCAATGACAATTAATGTAGCATTAAGTAAAGAAAACAAATCAAATGGTGTTGATCAAAAATTATATAAGGGAATGGTTAGTTTGCTGCTTTATATAACATCAAGTTATCCTGACATCATGCATAGTGTCTGTATCTGTGCAAGATACAAATCTCAACCTAAAGAAACCCACTTAAAAGCTGTTAAAGGAATTTTAAGATATGTAGAACATACTTTATATTATGGTTTATTTTACCCTAAAAATGATGCATTTGATTTAATTTCATATTGTGTTGCTAATTACGCTGGTTGTAAATCTGACCGAAAATGTACAAGTGGAACTATATATATGTTTGTTCAAAATGTTCAATGTTAAGCATTTGCCAGTAATAAATAACAAGAACTTGCTTATTTAACAGTTTTATGATTATCTTGTTATTTTACCAATAGCAAGTGTACAGCATGAGTTGAAAACCCTAAAACATATCGTATTAAAGCAAGGTAATGATTACTCATTTGCAGTTAAATGGTAAATTTAGTGCTTTTGGACAAAGATCAGAGTTTACATAGCATAATGAAGACTCGAGTTCTCTACTCTCCACAATTTCATGCATATCTATAGCCAGGTTTAGAGTTTAAAACAGTCTGAAATAAACAAACAAATATGAAAAAAGATTACTTGTAAAAGTCAAAATTAAACCTTATATCAAAACTTACATAGCTCTGCTCCCCGTAGGAAATCCATCATACATAAACACAAATTAAACAATACTCTTACCAGTTGGTTATGTTTCTTAAATTCGTAATTAATTGGATTGTGAAGATATTACCTACGTTAGTTTTATCAATATATATTTTTCACTATAGATGCATCATGAGGTCTGTATAAACACAAAGAGGAGTAAACAAGCCTGCAACGAAATATCTGAGAATGGGAAGCAAAGTAAATTTTGTGTTACCTCACGGATCAAGCTTTTCTAAATCAAAAAGGCACACAGAGAAAGAATCTTCAACCTGAAACAAATGTTAAAAACCTAAAAAAAAGAACAGATTAGAGAATTACCCCATTTTGTAGAATTTTCAGTTTTGATATTAAGATGGGAGGATTCTGATATTAAGAACATATCAGAGAACATATATAGGTTTCCATTCAGATTGAATTTATTGGATAATAATAATATATACCTGCTCCTGCGTCTAAAGATATCGAATTGAACTCTTTAGATGACGCACATTACCACCGATTCCAACATCATCAAAGGTCATAGAAAGAGGATGATTTTGTTTGGTTGTGGTCTCATCTGGCAATAGTATATTGTCCATAATCAACTTCTCATGTGTAGGAGGTATAGGTTTTCCATGTATGATGGATGCCGTTGAATCTCTGCATACAAAACCTGTTTTAATGACTTCTAGATCAAAGTTCAACACTTCACATTTTTGATTTTCCTGAACATGCGAAATAAGCGGGTTAGCAGCATCTTCATTGTTCGACGTTCTTCCAACACTTTCATGATGTGTCCCACCACTTTTTCCTTCGTTGGAAGCAATGTCTGGCATCTATTTCACATATCCTTTTAGTGTGTCGACCAATGTGTTTAATGTCCCCTTCACATCTCCAATGAACCCTCCACCTACACCATCCTTGTTTCCAATCTATTTGAGTCTTGTTTACTCGTTTTGAGTTGTTTACGTGGAATAGTAGATGCTTTAACTTGTGGCTTTGGTATTATAGTTTCAACACTTCGAGTCCGGCCCCTTTTATCTTTGCCAAACGCTTGTGACAAGATGTCTTCATACAATGGCACACCTTCTTCCTCGTCGTCATTGATTGTTTCCCTTGCTTTTGCAATTTTACCCTAAAATATGATAATACTTGAGATATTACGTGCATATAAGTTATAGGCCGATAAACCATGTAAACATATATGTCATGATAGTAAATTATATTTAATTTATCATCTAAAACAATATATTGTTTAACTTACAAAGTACGAAGAATTTGAATCCGATATGGTGCCATCCTTTTTGTATGAGTTTTCTCCCACACTTCACGGCATATGATTTCTTTTCTTGGATTTTCAATTGCCTGCAACCAAAACATCGGTTTATCTTAACAGTATAACGTTAATATGAAGTTTTAAATAGCCTATCTTTTAAATGGAGGTGGGCATTGGCTCGGTTCATAACTGAGGCAACATGGCCTCAGTTTAAAATTGAGGCACAGTCTCAATTTTAAACCAAGGCACAATGGCCTTAGTTTGAAACTGAGGCTGCAGTTGCCTTAGTTTAAAACTGAGGCAGGCATGGCTTATATGCTTGTAAGCAGTTGAAGTTAATAACTTGCTTGAAACCATTTTGAAATAATTTAAATAATTTTTTCACATGTAAACAATTTTGTCATTTCTCGTGCTAAAAGCTTGCTCGTGCCATATAAAAGATTACATAAAGAGGAGAACTTGCAGAATTTAATAAAAAATGGTTGTAAATGCTTTAACTTATTTTGTGTAATTCGGTTTTAATTTGAGGCCAACATAGCCTAGTTATCTCATAGGCAACAAATTTGAACAACGAGCAATAACACTGCAGTGATTGATGAAGATGACAGTACAAAGTCCGTAACTTTACATATATTCTAGTCTGCACAAGAAAACTAATGATGCAACGGAATAACAAAAAATTAAAAATGTACAATTTTATATTCTACTATGGCGTGACTTGTACGACCACTGTGATGAGTATAGTTCTATTGTGATCTATTTTTTTGCCTAGCTCTCTTCTTTCACGTGCGTCGTGTTTTACTTCATTTTTCAAGAATCCGTCCCAATCTTCTAAGCTAACTTTTGGCAGACATTTTTTCCTTCTAGCTTCATCATTATCAAATGTGTCGTAGTACCTTGTCCTCAATTCACTTTTGTATCTTCTAAATGATTCGAACATTTTTTTAAAATACAACTCTTTTGTATCCGACTCTAGCGCATAAAATGTCTGTATATATTGAAGATAAAAAATACGTTAAAAAGAAGATATAGAAAAACTATTAACATACTAGGAGGCTAGTATGTCCGATTGTGAGTTCTTGTTCTGACCGTATAGAACATTCAAGTTAAATGAAAGATGTGAAGTACTGCAGTTTGAACGCATCCGTTCAACATATCCATAAAGATTAAAAAAAAGATTGGATCATGTAAATACTTTTAGTCATGTACTAAGGCGTGTTGGATCATTCCCCACTGTTCTCTGCATTATTCTTTATACTTCTACCAGATTAAAAACTTTGGAAGTTCAATTGGAAAATTCACAAATCATGTCTATACGGATCATTAGTGCAGGAGAACAAAAATATATATCAAAATATGTATCAGTATAGTCTAAAAAGTAAATAGAAACATGCTTTATAGGTAGTTGGATCATATCATGTTGTATTATAAAAAATAAATAGAAACATGCTTTGTTATATTTAAAAAAATATTATTTGTAGTGTTTAAAATATAGTAAAAAGTTTAAAATTTGTTTAAAAGTTAAACTTTATAATTTACATATGTGTGATTATTTATTTAAAATATAATTAGATTTTTGAAAATCAATTCCTTGAAAATATAAATATATACATTAGTATTAAATCATTCTCTTTTAAAAAAGTTGTGCAAATGTAAAAATATATAAGAAGACAAAAACATAAACATTTAAAAATAAAAAGAATATGTTGAGATATGAAAATATAAATCCATAAAGGTTTAAAACAAAATTTATAAGATAATTTAAATAAAGGATTTAAACACAATTTTAATTACATGTAACAAGTGTAAAGAAATAGATATCCATTTTTGCAAGTGTTAAGTAAGAATGCTTATGTGAAAACAAGTGGCATAAATTTTGTTCAAAATAAATTAAATTTTATTTTGGAAAATGAAAACTAAACTACATTCATTTTTTTCTCATATCTTCAAATTTGAAATCAGTAAATAAAAGAAAAAGAAAAGAAAACAAAATCATCTCAAATTTAAAACAAAACACAGATCAAAACTTCAACTAATAAAGGCCTGGAAATTTAAGTTTTCAAACCTGAAGATCACCAGATTAAATAGAAGGAAGAAATCAGAAACCAAAAGGCATTCAAGTGTTGGGTCAAAAACTGGTTGCTATAATCAAGCAACCTGGAAACAAAATTAAGTTGCAAATGCAAATCCAAAGTCTGGAAATGTAGCCTGTAATCAAGCAAACCTGGAACAAAATTAAGCTGCAAATCAATTTACAAGCCTGGGATTTGATCAAAGCAACTTCAACTCTGTTTTGAAAGCAAGCTCAAAAAAAGCAAACATCAAAGTACGAATTCAAAGCTTAAGCCAAATCATCATTTCCGGTATTCAACCTCCTCTGTTCAAAAGTGATTCAGGTGAGAAAACTTCATTTTAAAAACCTATTCTCTTTATTCTGATGCCTATGATGATAATAACTTGAAATATTGTATGAATGTGTGCATATATCTGCAAGTTTATTGTGCTTCTATGTATGGATTGAGGTGTGCATGTCTGTGTTATGGATATGCACATTTATTGTTCTGTAAGTAAGTATGATTCATAGAAAGAAAATCATACCTCAAAATATAAAACGATTTAGGCTTCGATCTCTAAATGAAAAGAGATGAGAATTACGTAATACAAATTTTAAATGAAAAGAGATGAGAACAATGATTAACTTATTATGTATCTTTATATAATTGTTATTTACGGATAAGTTAAATATCATTTTGCAGTAAATAATTATTCGGAAAAAAGAGAAAATGGCTTACCCGCAATTTAGCCCAAACGTCAACTTTACATTTTTTGGGTACTTTATCCCAACTTTCATATGATATCGGCACATGAATTCATACCAATTTACCAAGTCTACTGCCTATTTTCCCAGCATTACCAGAAACTGGAACACCATATGCATTTGTCTCAACTTTCTCGGGTTGTGAAGATGACGAATGCACGAATGAATGGATCGATGCATTGCTGCTGCAAGTATTCAGAAAGAAACATATATGAGTTCATAGCATATGTTATGCAAATAATATTTTCTAACATACTAGGTTGTTAGAAATAAGTGAAACAAGTGAAACAATAGTTCACAACATATGAGTAAGTGAAACAAGTGAAACAATTACAATTACAAATTTAGAAATCTTAGCGGAAGCATACTGTATATAATGTTTTGCCTGGAAGTGCTTGCATTTTCAACAGTGGATATTTTAGCCAGTTACCATAGCCCGATCTAAAGAGCATACAAGGCATACTATTTACATATTGTTATCTAAAGCCATGTATTGATATGCATCGGTCTCATCACGGTATCTCAAGCAACGGTATAACATACAAGGCTATAAACATGAGGAGGAACAAAATATGCAGATAAAGAGGCAATATAGATTTCTTTAATATAAATTATTTTTCTTTAATATAAATTTCAAAATGATTATCGTCAGTACTACAATAATATTTCATACCAACTCCACATATACTCCCATTCACATGGCAATTGATTAAGCAGATCCAGAAAGGGGGAATGTCAGAACATCTTATCACAAATGTACCAAATTTATATACAAAGTTGAAACATCTGTTCTTCCAAGCCTTCTCTCTAAAAGAAAACAGTTGCAAACATTAGGCACTAATATTAATCTTTGTTTTGCCAACCTGTATCTAACCTTCCAAATAAATCTTTGAAACTCTATGGGCATCCAAACAAAAGTATGGGAATAAAAGTTACTGTTAGTTAAACTCTTTTATGAAGTTCCACCCTATAGAGAGAGTTCCACTTTCAAGAAAGCGTTCCACATCCATACATAGATACATACATATATACTACCACATTTGATATATTAGGAAAATCATGAAACATCGTAGATAATAGTTAAGGAAAAGTAATTTAAATTGACATATCTTAATATAAAATATCATAAATGTAAAATTTATTTACATACGCATGCGCACATAGCACATACCCACATATATCCAAGCAACACACATTCCATATCCCATTTAATTGCATAAGTTTACATAATATATTAGGTGCAGTTCCACATTGCATTATAAAAATATAAATAGTACAAGTTGCTTCAATTTATAGCATAATTTAACCTAAAAGTGAAAATAATAGCATCAGAGGCAAATAAGGAAGATAGAAAAGAAATACAAAAACCAAACTACTATGACCTTGCATGAAAATATAACAACTCACACATAACCTCCACACACGCACAAGTTGAAACAAACATGTTCACGCACAACGATGCACATACCATATTCACAGCTAAGTTAAGATTAATGGAAACGAATTTAACCAATTTGGTTGGTATAAGAAATAAAATGAGCATGTGAACTAAACTCAAAGTTACTGTTTATGATCTTTAGCTTTATGAGCTGAAGTATGAAACTTTTGCAAGTCACAAAAGTAAATATAGAATATATTAAGTATTCAAACATTACCCGTAACAATATGTGACTATTGCAGTATCATTATATTCTTATCAATTAGCTCGCCTGAATGATAATGAAAATGGAAATGCTACACGATGCAATGATAGAATTAATAAGATTATCGACATATTTCGTTGTCCATCACCACATACAACACCATGTCTTTAAGTCATTTTGTAGCCCTAAGCAAACAAATTTCTAAAATTTAGAATAATAATTAAATAATGGTACATGAAAAATTCTAAATTCATAATAAAAAAAAATTTAAATTCAGTCACATTTGAAATTCAACTAATTAAATTAAGAAATACATCTTATATTAACATATGCATTTGGTAAGATCTTCTAATTTTTTGTTATCTTCAAAGGTCGATTGATAGACGGTAGGAAACTCAAGATCATCCATGATTGTAGTCAACCGCTTAGGTGTGTGTAAAACCACAAACCATTCGCTGTTTTTTATATCTTTTGAGCAGAACACTTGACTCGCTTGTAACGCAAGAATAAATGGCTCATCGTTCATCCTATCTTTCGTCTTTAATTTTTCTAAATTAACCGTAATCAAGTTTGAAACAGGATCAATCTTGCAACCGTTGACCTTGTCTTCGACCTTTACCCAATCACAATAAAATACCGTTTGTTTGAAGTTTATATAATCCAACTCAATTATCTCTTGAATAACTCCATCATACAGTGTTTCAACTTCTATATAATTTTTATCTTTCCCACTGGCTCTAAATTTTGTGATTGCTCTCATACATACACCGCTGTCTCTTGTTACCATCCGCTCTTCATAATTTTTCAGGGAAAATGTAAACCCATTTACTTGGTACTTCATATAACTGCGCGCCTTGAACTTCGGCCCATTCACAAGGCGCCAAAGAGTTGAATCAACATCGTTTGTTTTCACCAACTAAAAAAATAAAATATGTGAAAAGTATGATTAATAAGGTGTATGATACCTTTAAGTACGCATGAAATATTAAATAAGCTTTTATATATACCTCGCCACGTAACCATAGAGCAAAACTTTGACAATCTTCCATGGATGAAACCCCATTTTGAGATTGAGATTTAGTATTTTTCACATAGATGTTATACCTTCTACAAAAAAACACATTTCAAAACATTTATATACTTACAATGGTGGAGATTTAGGAGTTATTGTAAACTTACTTCTCCTATTTATCCAATCCATCATACTTATTGAGGACCCATCTACGAACTTGTTCAAACTGCACCGAGGTTAAGTGCCACGATCCAAATTTCAGCGTTCGAAAATCAACACCCGTACATCACTCGTACTCGAATGCCGCAGATTTAACCGCTAAAATTTGACTCGTGCCGAGCTTATAACACATCAAGTACAACATAGCGGAGGAAAATGAATAATATCATTTGATATACAATGTTTGATACAATATCTGATACAACAATGAATACAATAGGATAATACAACTGAATATCAACACTATCAGTGATACAAGGAATAGCAGCGGAAAGAATACATCTCTAAAATGCAACTGCAACACCATCTCCAAACTAACGGTAGCTCGAACAACCATCAAGTTGCACCAAGATAAGAAAGATCAGTCGTGAAAATGCAATCCATGATCCAAAAGGCTTCGTAGGCTATCAAATCAATCCTACTATTCGACTATCTGAAAAATCCAAATCTAGACTGCCCGTGTGGAAAATAGTGGGCACCCAGAGTTTAGGAAAGGAACGATAAACTCCAGATCAATCATGGGACTGGGGTGAGCAAACAAAACAGTTTTTATCTTTAAAAACAATCAACAGATTTAGATTTTGAAAACCGCAATGCTTTTGGAAAATGAAACTACTATAAGGCCTCCTGGCACACACACAATGCAATCGCACACACGGGGGAGATTTCTCCTTATGATAGTCAAATATGCTTAACACGCAAAACCCTTTTCGATATTATTATTAGTGCATAGTGGAAAACATTTCGAAAGTATAATATTAATCTTATCCAGCATAGGTACCATTATATTATGCCAGCTATAGCTGCCATTTTAAATGATAGGTTCTACAACTAAAACTGTACAAGGCTCGTATTGTTTTATTGGATTTTCCAACAAATGGTCAGGCTAAGGAACTTCCTACTGCCACATGGGAACGCCTCTGGTGAGACTCCCCGAGAACTTACCCAGTTCTCTACCAACACTAGGTCGGTTTCCTCCCTGCCCGGGAGTAATACCTAAAGATATGCCACCCCCGGTCCTTTAGGACCTTTATACGAGGCACCTCTAAACCAACAACATCACACAGTAATAAATATACTACAGTGCCCACATGAGTAAGTATCTAGGCTCCATACCATGAAACTACCCTTTTCCAGAAGGAATGGTCACACCCTAGAGGAGCTACCCCCCAAACCTTGCTGCCACGATTCCTGTTTCGACCATTACCGGGTTGTGAGGCTCGACGAAGTCTCGTCCACAAAGCTACACTTTTTCACAAAGCCATGCTTCGATCACAAATGATCATCAACACACAACAACACTTAGCATGCCACACAACCAATTTGGGAGTATATCGCTGATAACCTTCAACTACATAATCTCTGAGCTCATACGTCTCAGAGAAGGGTGTTAAGCTAAGAGAATAAATTCTCCGCCACCAACAGATATATATTTGAAAGAAATCTTCTTTATATCTCAAAGTGTAGTGTTAGATACACGACCATACAAGTATGTTCCGAGTTCGAACAGAATCGAAGGCACTTCCGAAGAAGCCCTTGCAAATCCGGGTATTCACAATCCCGATCAGACTTACCATCACTTAGGAAATCTCTATACCGGCGCGACTCAGTGCAGAGACAATCGACGGGTTATCCTTTCATTTTTGAAAATACCCGGTCTTTACCACCGGTCTTCAAATGCTATCCATATCGACGTATAATTATTCAAAATGGGTTATATGACACAAAGTCCTCTCCCGGCTAAACCGAATAATGAGCGTAATATTTAAAAACATATGGATAATGGGATTTCAGTTAAGTCACAACCTATTATCCAAACTTTTCTTTCAAATGGTTCAAACAAATAACCATTTCGAATCTTTTAATTAAAAAAGATTTATTTCACAAAGTTCACCCAGTTTCACAAAGATCCATTCACAGATTTCAAAACAATTTCCATTTCAATGGGATTAATTCATTTAACCTTCCAATTAAAAATTTAATTCATAACTTTCAGACCAATTCCAATTCAAATCTTTATTATATAAAAGATGCGCCATTTAAAATCCTCTTCGATTTCAAAACAAGATTTAATCATCTTCACAAAGGTTAATTCATAGTTTTACCCAAACTATTTACAATTTCATTTCAACTTGAAATCTTTCGATACAAATTTGAAATCCTTTCTTTTTATGAAAGCTATTATTATTTGAAACAATTAGTTTTCATTTTGGGAAAACTGATTACAATTTACATAAGTTAAAGCCATCCAAGTATAAAACTTGTGTTTAAAATTATGTTTCCAAAATCATACTTTTTAAATGGTTAAAAACCCGTATAAACACCTTTATAACTTGTTAACCTTTTGGACCATAATTTCCCAATTATTGAGTTCAATTTCAAATGCTGAATTTGAGTTTAAATCAAATTATTTTAATTTCGAGTTTTATTACGTTGTATAAAATAACTTTTATTATTGAAAACTCATTTTCAAAAGCTTTCAATTCAAATTCCAAAAATATTTTGGATTCAAGAATTCAATATTTAAAATTGTTAAAAATCTGTGACTTAGCCGATTTCCTCGTGCAATCCATATTTGTGTGTGTATAAGTGTAGTCCAGGGGTTTTACACAATAGTGCAACATCATAAATCATCACATCACATATTTAAGCACATTGATATTGATAAGTGGTATAATCTATAACGCTTATCGTTCATTCATAGATTTACAGATAAATAATATAAATTTATCACAGATAAATAAATTTGCATTCATCACAGATCACACCAAAACAATTCACAGCACAAAACATAACATATCAGAAATATCAAACAGTTCGACAATCAATAAAATTCAAAACATCCATAGGTGAGCTCAATGAATCACCTAATTAATTTAAATCAGATAGGCCATCAATCATAATTAATTTACATTAATTGATTTCAAATCATTTGATTAATTGTCCTTTAATCATTTACTAATTAAATCAACCTTTAATTATTGAGTAATGACCTTTAATTATTCAATTGTCCTTTAATTAATTCATTAATAAATTAATCAGCCCTTAATTAATTAATATTTAATTAATTATCCTTAATTATAATAAGTGATTTTTCCTAATCACTTAATCAACTTTAATTAAATTATTTACATTAACCAACACTCTTAAATAATAATTGAATTGGTTTAATTATCTTCACACATTTATTTACCTTTAATTAATCAAAGTTCTTAATTACTTAAGATAAATCTTTATCGTGATTGATTACTAAATCTTAATCTTTAAATTTTATTTTAAATAAAATACTTTAGAAATCAGTTATAATTAATTAAGCACTCAGATTTAACTTTTAACTCTTTAAAACTATTCTAAGTTAATAATAACTTTTAATACAAATATTACTCAAAAAAACTTGTTTATTACATACTTAAAATCTCGTTTATCTTTGTTTTGAAATTTGAATTATTTACAAAATCAAACTTCTTTGTTTTTAAAACTTAAACACCCTGTTTAACCCAGACTCAGCAAACACCCGCGTCTCCCTCTCTCATTTCTTTTCTGTTTGATTTAAAATTTTGAAACCGTTAAAACTTATAACCTCCACGCGAATAACCCGAGAATATACATGAGAAAACTTTGAGGAAACCCACTATCATCTTCGAGACCAACCGATGCATCCCTCATCTTCCCCAAGCCTTAAATCGACAGATACACATATAAATTTATGCACGTGTACAGGGACTCCGATCAACTTCGATCATCGCCAATCACCCCCCCAAATCGTCGACAACACCTACAAGCCCTCCACACACCCAGATCGTCGAACTTGACCACGAATTGAAGTTGAGTAGCTCAAACACCCAGGCAACCAAACCCAGTCAACACAAAATGCCTTGCCGACGTCACTTCTGACCATCAGAAATCACGTCCACAAATCTGAACCCTCGCCATGCTTCAACACTTCGATTCCACCACCTGCAATTATGTCCGATTTACCATAGTCGACGTACAAACATGGCAAATTTGTCAATCAAAAATGGGTGTAAAACCCTATTTCATCCTCGCACCTCCATCTCGATGATCGGAAAATTTTCCAAACATTTTTGCTGAGATCCCCCATCCTCAAACATGTTTCATTAAAAATTTCGAGGCTAATTACTTCGCCAATCACCAGAAAATACTCGATATCCATATAACGTTCAACTATCGATCTCTCGTTATTTAAAAGCCTAAAAATCTTGATTTTCATTTCAAAGATCCTAGTTTTCGATAGCATAACAGATTATATACCTGAAACAAACAATTTCTATGATCGAGATTTTGATAAGTTTTCAAAAGAACTATTCTTTTTCCTTTTATTTAAACCAGCTACAGGTTAAATTTTCAAAACATTTTTGAAATGGTTATTTTGATATAACCAATAAATTTGGTTTATATATTATAGTCTAAAGAGACTCAGGGAAGAAGATTTGAATTTTTTTTTCAAGTTTGAAAACCTGAACAAGGAACAGAGCCTAAATACAGATATGCATATCTTTATCCCTCAACATACACATACATGCAAGCATAACCAAAGCATCAATCAAGCACATTTGAGAGCAAATTTCACAGATCATTCAAAAATATATCAGGTTGGGTTTGCTCACTTGGATTCTGTCAAAGCAGAGAGGAACAGAATTCTGGATTTTGATTATTTGTTGTAGCTTCTATTGATCTGAATGCTTCCTTATCTTTGCATTTGTCTTAAATCTTCATTTTGATTTGTTTCAGTGTTTGAAAACTTTGAATAGATTGTTATTTGATTTTTTTTCTTCTGGCTTTACTCTGATTTCAGTTTTGAAAACTGGAAGCTTGATGTTGAAACAAAGACTTTGAATTTAAGCCTTTAGTTGATTATAGTTTGGTTTCTGAAATGCTAAGTTATGTTTTGAACGAACAAAGTCTAAATTAGATGTATATATAAAGAGGGACAGTGTTTGCATAGGGAAGGCTTTACTGGTTCAGTCGTTTTCTCTTCTTTTTTTGATTTGATCAAAGATATTTCTTCTCTTGCCCACATTTTTTTACCAAAGAATACTTTTGATTTGGAGGATATTTCGGCTGAGAAGATATGAGTTAGTACATATGTTTCCATTTTTGTGTACATGAATCATTTCATTTTTTTTATTTGTGCTTATCCAATTTGTTTTATTACCTTCTTGCATACTTTTTTTCTTCTGTTTTTGTTATGTCATTCTTCATTTATACATCTTCTTTTGCAAGCTTCCATACCTATCCTTATTTTCTTTCTTGCATTCTTTTGTTAATGTAATGCTTATATATATATATAATATTGTCTTCTTTCTATGCACATAGATATTTAGATTTTTGTTTCTTGTTGTTCAAGCCTATATACTTATCCTTATATATATAAATAAATTTCTAATTTAATATGTTGTTAGATTTTTAACTAATGTGTTGACTTTATATTTTACAATTTATCATATATATATATATATATGTGTGCGTGTGTGTATACATACATACATACATACATACATACATATATATATATATATATATATATATATATATATATATATATTTGTTTCTATTTCTAGTCTACATATTGAATGAGTTTATGCTTAGATTTATACCTATTTCTAGTATAAATACTTACTTTTATTTCTTTATTTTAAAATTTAACTATCAAACATTTAATTCATATTAACATGTTTTATAATTATGTTTTATATTTGTATTTGTATTGATAAAATTTATTCCATTATAAATACATCTTCTTACTCAGTATTATATACACATTATTTTAAAGAAAATGTTTTTAAAACTAATTATCCATAAATCAATTTACATAAAAAATATTTTTAAACCCAAATTGTTGCTCTAAGTCATTTATTTAAAATTTTAAATTCAAATGCAAACTCTAAAGTCAAATTCAAATTTATTCCAAAATTACATTAATTATTAATTTAAATTCAATTCAAAATTGAGATCGTTATATTAAGGTTATGTCTTTACCACTATCTAGAGGCATCTCACCAGCAAACTTATTATCCTCGTCTAAAAAAGCCTCACGAGTATGTTTATGTGTGCCATCGCCTCCTTTTGGCATATACTCCATGCAGTAAAGACTGGCTTCCTGTATGATATATCCTTCTGCAATACATCCTTCAATATATCTTTTGTTGCGGATGTATCCTTTATATGTTTTCATCAACCTATGAATATAAATCGATTACAAATAACTGGCACCTATTTAAATCGAATGATGATGAACAAAACTAAGATTGGTAAATCACCGTTCAAAAGGATACATCCACCTATATCTAACAGGACCGCATATCAATGCTTCATCGGCTAAATGAACCATAAAGTGGATGCTGATGTCAAAAAATGCAGGTGGAAAATATTTTTTAAACATACAAATTTCTTCTACCAAACTAGTCTTTGCTTTTAAAAGATGTTCTCTATTGATCACCTTTGAGCATAAAATGTTAGAAAATAGACTTATACGATGTACAACATTACGTAGATCCTTATGTTGTGGATAAAAATGATGAAGCAATACCAGAAGTAATTGCTGCATTATGACGTGGTAATCAAGAGACTTCATATTTGTTAGTTTAGGAGTATTGATGTTCACATTGTTATTGAAGTTGGAAGAGAATTTGCTAGGCACTTTTAGGCTTTTCAAAATGGTGCAAAACCGTAGCCTTTCGTCTTTGCTCAAGGTGAAAGTTGCATCTGGTATGGTTACTTTATTTCTTTCAGGATCTTCACTCACCCACAATTTTTGTTTTATACCCATGTTTTTCAAATCCTTACGTGCATTGATGCCGTCTTTTGACTTGTCTTTATGACCCATAATTGTGCTAATGAGATGCTCAGTGACATTCTTCTCTGTATGCATAACATTAATATTATGTCGGACCAAATTTCCTTTCCAATATGGCAAATCAAAGAGGATGGACCTCATATATCATGCAGGAACATTCTCAACTTCATCTTCATCGGTTTTCTTTTTTCGTTTTCGATCGATTTCTAGTTTGTCTTTACCAACTTTAATCTTGATATTAGCTACCTTCTCTTCAACTTGATAACCAGCCAATGGCCGTGGAGGATGAGGATATTCTTGTTTGTTATCAAATTTTTTTTTTCGTCTCGAAAATTATGTTTGAAAGGAAGAAATCTTCGATGTCCCACGTACCACATCTTATTACTTGCACGAAGATAGTAAGAACAAGTTTCTTCCCCACGTGTAGGACATGCAAAATAGCCATGAGTTGTGTATCCCTGTAACGTCCCGCCTTTCCGCATGCTTTAAATCGACACACGTGCCAATTCAAACCATACTGTAACGACCCGATATTTTCAACCATTCGCATCCGCATGTGTCGGACTTGAATTGCTCAAAATACCGAATTGTAAAATAAATTTGGCAAAACACAGCATAAATAGTAAATAAATAAATCACAGATCACAGACATAGAGTAATAAATGCAGCGGAAGTAAAGAAATAGTAGTTCATGAAGCTACTATATAAATACATCAGAGTCAAACAAGATACAACAGAGATAACAAGATACAACGGAGTTGTCAACATGATAACCAGGTATGAATCATAACACATCACTGGAACCAACCGCATAACTGGAATCAACTGGATAACCGAAAGTGAAATAGATAGCTGGATTTTCAAGAAAAGCTTCCAACTTCGAAGGTGAGTCTATAATGCTGTATCACTCAGTCTGACCCAAACGTGAAGAAACACAAAACACTCGAGTCAGGACATACATACTTATATAATGTAAACCAACTCAAGTGAACTGTAATATAAGGTACTAGTAACTTAAAGGATGCTTGGGATCGCCCATCCTCTAAGGATCCGTCAAACTATTTACTACGTAGTAATATTTCGCTATTATAATAATGTCTATAGTAAAATAAACTTACTTTTTCATAGCATTAAGGGGTTACCCATATAGCCCTTAACACGTAATAGTCCCAGTAGTCCACCAATAGCATAGTCGATGCTGATCGGGAAGCCACCAGAGGATACCACACGGACTACGGGAGAAAACCAAACTCGTACAAGGCGCGATAGGGTAGGTGACACGGCACAACTAGGCAATGCCAGGGTAGATATACCAATTACGCTTCCGGGTCGGTGGTAACGCGTAGCGCGTAGCTACCGCCCACCTCGAGCCACACCACCAAATAAAAATCAAAAGTGGCCACCGAAACAATCCAAAAGTCAAAGTATAATATCGAAGGGATGTGACCGATCAAATGTGCTACCTTATTAACCCGTCAATCGCTCCTGTTTTAGCCACCTTATGCCAACTCACGGGAGTCGGGTCCACGTATTTACCTTAAAGGAAACGCCACCACCATCCTACTTTATTCTGTAATCTCCATCGCGTACATGGTTGTTAAATTGGTTTTCGGTATTGGCCGGCTATAAGACAATATCTGATCCCGATCTCTTTAACAACCAATCGTTATTATAACCCGTAGTTATAACTTTAAAACAATATTATATACTTCAAAATAAAATATCATTTCAACCCAAATCTTTATCAAAATAAAGATTAAACCATTTCCAAACCATTTCAATATATCATCATACCATATCTTTCAATTCAAATATGTATCAAAATAAATATCCAGTCATTTCTAACCATTTCAATATATTAAATTATCATATCCTTTCAAAACTTCCTTTCAAATCATTTTAATATATCAAAATATCATAACCTTTCAAAGCTTCATTTCCAAAATATCATATCTTTCAGAACTTCTTTTCAAATCATTTTAATATCAAAATATCATATCTTTCAAAACTCCATTTTCCAAATCATTTAATATCAAAATATCATATCTTTCAAAACTTCGTTTCAAATCATTTTAATATATCAAAATATCATATCTGTTCGAAACCACATTTCAATCATTTTAATATATCAAAATATCATATCTTTCGAAACCACATATCAATATAGTTATATTTCATAACAAATTACTTCATTATTAAATCATAAAAATGAAGTTATTACATTTAATAATTAAATTATTAAATGCCAAAAGTTTAAAATTTTCAATGTTCATTTATGCACTTAAATTTATTAAAACAATGAAAATTCAAGTTTCGCAGCATTTAGAAAATGCTACAGAAAGTTACATTCAGAAAAAACAATTAAATTTAACAAATGACAGTACTAAAATTGCTGTTAATTAACTTCAAATATTAAATATAATTTCACAAACACTTATATTTTTATTTAAATCACTTTTAACTTATAAAATGATACGTTTTCACATTTACAAGCATTATTTAATTTTCCTTAAATTCATGATTTTATAAAGTTAAGTTTCCTTCCAAAAATCAATATTTATTAATAATTCACTTATTACATTTCAACATTCAAATTTAAATTCATTACATTAAATTTCAACTTAACACTTAAGTTTAAAATTTCAAATATAACTTAATTCCATTTTAATTAACTTAAAATTTCACTTTTAAACCAAATTCATAAATTCCAATTTAAGTTATATTTCCAAATTCAACTCAATATTCACTCATTAACATTTTAAATTTATTCAAAAATAATTAATATGTTATACAAATCATTTTGAATTAATTTAGAATTCAAAATATCATAAATTTATCATATTTTCAAAGTTAATTTAGATTCCACTAAGAATTAAATCAAAATTTCCAAAATAACTTACATTCAGATTTTCTAACTTTTCCATAATTTATTTAATTTATAGATTTCCAGAAAATCAATAATACTTTACAAAAATTATATTTTTATTTAATTTTAAATCAAAATATTATAATAATTAAATTTCTAAAATATTTTAAATTTTTAGAAAACATATTTTAACTATGGGCCTGTATATAATTTTCTACGCTAGGTAAAGTGATACGGGTAATATTCATTTCAACCCGTAATTTACAAAGAAAAATCCGGGTTTTATCATTTCAAACCCACAATCCCAAGTAAATAAAATAAGTTGAAAATCGTTCAGGCCTATCATTTCAGCCCATAACGATTTTCCCCTATTCTAAAGTCCGTTCGGGTATGTATCATTTCAACCCATAGTGATTCTAATCTAAAGGGAACTTGTAGTGTGATAAACTGATAAAAATAGCAGAACAACATAATATAACAGTAACAGATGTTATAATAGGTTTTTGAGCATGGGTGAACATCATAAAATCATAATATAGCATGTGTAACATGATAATGCATTTTACAGATTCAAAAGGGGTCAATTTACTAGTTATATATGTACATATTGTCTGGTGAGAATAACTCACATGTTCAAAGCTGGAGATTGCTGCCAAAGTACACATACCGACACTACGAAGGCATGACAACACGGATACGACAAGAGAGTGCGGAGCCAAAGCTCATAGCCTTGTTCAAACATTTACACAAAATAATACAAATATACGTAAGTTTCAACACGATTTAAACATCAAATAACATTAGAATTCAAAGCCCAAAACAACATCGAATGAATTGCACTTGTTCTCAACTTCACATACTTCCATTATGAACTGAAATAGAACAGCCAAGGCATGGATTTAGGTCTAGTTTGGGTCCCTATAGGGTCGGCCTACACATGGGTTTGAATGGTGAGTGGGAGTTACAAGTACAGAAGGCAATGGAATACAAAGGGTTCTAAGGCAAATTGTGGCTTTTGTTGCACCATAGGGTTCGGCCCTCAAGCTATAGGGGCATGGCCAGGTGTACAGATCGTGATGAGTGATGTGGCAGAGGGTGGTGGTCAGATCTGGGCGGGTGGTGGTGGTGAAAGTGGCGGCTAAAGGAAGGTGAAGGTGGTGCTAGCAAACTAGGCTCGGTTTGTGTGAATAGGTGATGTATTTGTGGATTTTGGTGATGATCTTCATCTTGGATTGGCTTGGCCTGAAATGGAGAGGTAGTAGGATGGGTGATGGTTAGAGGAAGGGGGTGGTGGAGGTTAGGTCAGAGCTGGAGGAGGAGGAGCCAATCAAATCTAGATGAGAACAAGTGCAAAAATCAATGTAAACAAGGAAGAAGAATAAGAAAAGTTGAAAAATCATTACCCAAACTCTTCTCAATAGCCATGACCGATTTTTTTTTGTTTCAGAAATGAAAATGAATTTATGTGAATAGGAAATATAGTATGTAGCTGAAAGATGTGGCTAATAAATAAAAAAACTGGCAAAGAGTAAATGAAGAAACGGTAAAAGAAACAACTTAGGAGGTGAAACGACTTTACGTTTCAAAAGCTTTTAAAACCTTTCAAATTTCCTTAATTTATTCATATAAGTTTACATTACTGAAATTAATAATAATTTCAGTCAAAATTTCGAAAATATAGCCAAATATGAAATATATATAAATATTTATTAATTATATAAGGTTAAAATAAGAAAATAGCACAAATTTGCAAACTAGTCTAGAAAAATGGAAAATAAACAGAATGAGCTTTGGAAAATTTTATATGGACTTGTAAAAATATTTATAACAAAGATAATAACATAAAGTAAAATGCATTCACAAATAAATATATAAATTTTAAATTTAAATATAATTTAAATAAAGAAAATAGCAGAAAAATGGAAACCAGGCTTTAAAATTTGGAAATAGACTCAATAAGCTTTGGAAAAATTCAAACATCACTTTAAAAACATTTAAAAGATAAAATATACCTAAAATAACACATTAACACATAAAAAAATTAAATTTAAAGAAAATAGAAAAAGATTTAAAGAAATTGCTTAAAAATCCAAAACAGTGTCCAGAAATTATAAATAAATCACCATTGACTTTGAAAAATTGTTTCCTTCATTTTAAAATTATTATAATACAAAAACATACATGCAATAACATATTAAAATAAATATGACAAAGAAATTTTTTTTATATATAATTTATAATTTATAATAGACAAAATTGTTAAATAAATCAAATTACACTCAAAATTGAAATGTACATAACTTTTACAGTGTAACTCCATTTTCAACGAAACAAAAAGCAGTGTTCAATTTATTACATATATTTTCATAATAAAAGATAAAATTTAATATTTTAAATAATTTAAATTTGAATTTTGAAAGTCATAGTTTGAGCAGCTTGACCAGAAATCCACTTTACAGTAAAATATTCAAATTATACTGGTTTGAACTATAAATCATTTAATAATCATCGTTTATATTTAAAAATGAAATGTTTGAAATAAAACAAATTTAAAATAATTTAAAAATAAAAGAAAGTCCAATTTAAATAATATACAAAAATCTAGGGTTGTTACACATACGGAAGGGCAGATTGTTATGGGGTAAATAAGAAAAACAAGGAAGAAAAAAAAAGAATCTCACAGCGGAAGGATAGAATATAATAATCAAATATATAGTTCATGATGCTGTTTACAAAATTTTAATTTTTCTTATATAATATATATATATCAGAGTTGCACATACCGACGAATAATAATTGATGCAGCGGAATACAGTGTAATGGAACAATATAATAATAACAATAATGATGAAGTCTTCGTCTTCGTCCTCCAGAAATAAAGTCTTCGATCCTGAAATGCTCGGACTGACCCGAGCGAATTGAAAAGACAAACACTCGAGTCAGAACTAAAAGATCTTATGTAAGTGAAATCAACAGAAATAAATATGAGTGCAGTAACTCAAGAGATGCTCTGGATTTTCATCTCTTAAGGATCCGTTAAACTATTTACTATGTAATATATTTCGCTATTATAATAGTGTCTAATTGTAAAATAAACTTTCTTTTAAATAGCGTTAAGACTTTACGTTTTCCACCTTACCACGTAATAATGCCAATAGTCTACACAGTACCGTAATACCTCCTGATCGGGAGGCTACCAGAGGATACTCCATAGGTACGACACAAATAGAAAATCGTATAAGGCGCGATAGGGTAGGTGACACGGCACAACTCGGCAATGCCAGGGTAGATATACCAATTACGCATCCGGGCTGGTGGTAACGCGTAGCGCGCAGCTACCGCCCACCTCGAGCCACACCGCCAAAAAGAAAATCAAAAGTGGCCATCGAATCAATCCAAAAGTCAAAGTATAAAATCGTAGGGATGTGTCCAATCAAATGTGCTACCTCATTGGCCCGAGAATCGCTCCTGTTTTAGGCACCTTATGCAAGCTCACGAGAGTCGGGTCTACGTATTTATCTCAAAGGAAACGCCGCCACTATCCTACTTCATTCTGGAATCTCCACCGCGTACACGGTTGTTAAAGTGGTTTTCGGAGTTGGCAGAGAGTATAACAACTTCCGATCCCGGTCTCTTCAACAACCAATCGTTATTATAACACCGCGGTCTTTTCAAAATAGTTTATACTTTAAAACAAGAATATAATATCCATTTCAAAACCATATAAATATGATATCATTTTCGTTTTAAAACCCAAATCAATATGGTATCATTTTTATTTAAAATATATCCTTTTTCAAAAATCATAGCACTTCAAATCAATATACCTTGAAAACCCATAGCTTTGAAACAAAATTTTCAATACTTAAATGGTTTAATAATAAATTACTTTATAACGTAAATTAGCTTTTAATTTCTCAAATCAATTCCAAATACAGGTTTGAATTCCCAAATAAACCATTAAAATTTCCATCTATTTCAAAGTTTAAATATTCCACCATTTCAAAACTAAATTTTTAATTCATATATATATATGCCAAATTCACTTTACTATTATTTAGACTTGAAATGTTTTCTTAATAAATCAAATAGCATTTAAGCAAAGCCTTTAAACTTCATATAACGGGATATACTTTCTATTTAAATTAACTTGATAATATTCATTTAAAGCGATTGATATTTTTTTAAATCCTCTAAATCAAAATCGAATTATGCAAATCATACCTTTTAAAATCTCAGATTTATTTAAATTTCAAATCAATTTTTATTCGAGGATAATTCTTAAAACACTTTAATTCAAATCAATTTATATTTCTCGTCCAGCCTTCATTATTTAAGTCATTATACTCTACAAATATAATATAAATAAATACTTCACTGTATCATATCTTAATAAAATCAACTTTTATTATTAGACTTCTTTTATACTTTAAACCAATTTATACAAAGCTTAAATCCAAGAAATTAATTATATATATAAATATAACATTTATAAATATCCGAATCAATATCTCATAAACCATATTTAGCAACCACAGAAAATCATTTCAAAATATTTTTATATATATACCGCGGTGTATGTATAAAATTTTCTATCCTGTGGTCAAGTGATACGGATATTTATCATTTCAATCCGTAATTTAAAATGAAAATTTGCCGTTATATATCATTTCCAACCGCAATCCCAAATAAAATGAAAATGCATAATAACTTGCAGTTTATAACCATATAAAATACAGCATCTATTCATCCAATATCAACCATCAACCATTTATCACAATCATCATCCAAAAAAATCAATAGCATCAATATATAATGGATAATAAACAACAGATATCAACTAGTAGTTTATATTAAATAAAAAAATAAATGGAAATTTAACTGGCAATTTATATGCAATGAATAAATTAAATAACAATTTAATCAAATAAATCAAATTTAACTGGAATGATGATTAAAAATAAGTCAAGCAGTCATAAATCAATTTCTAATCACATCCTAAATCAATTTAACAAACATAAGAAATTTTAGAAGTTGTGAGTGGGTTAAAACACTTACCTTTTGAATTGAAATTGAATTTAAATTCAATTTAAACCCAAAAATTGCATAGTCTCCAAATTCGTCCAAACCAGCGCCAAAATATCCGAAATTCAATACGAACCTAGCGGAGAAAACCGCGTGTAAAATGGATGTCGTAAGCGAAAGTTATAAGAGTTAGAATAATTTGAAATCAAAATTAAATAAAATAGAAAAAAATAAAGAAAACAAAAATATACCACGTCATCATCAACCCGTACACGCGTAACCCTTCTTCACGTTCGTTCCCTTTCTGCTCGAACCCAGAATTACGCGTGCCGCCGCTAGTCCCTCGCCGTCGTTGCACCAACCGAAACGAGCCACCACGACTTGATCGCCACGCTGAGACACACCCACGGCCGCGAGCAAGACGCTCGAGCCCCCTAAACTTTTTGTAACAGCCCGATATTTTCAACCATTCGCATCCGCACATGTCGGACTTGAATTGCTCAAAATACCGCGTTGTAAATAAAATTTGGCAAATCTCAGAATATACAGTAAATAATTAATCACAGATCATAGACACAGAGTAAATAATAATGCAGCGGAAGTAAAAGAGATAGTAGTTCATGAAGCTACTATATATATAAGATACATCAGAGTTAAACAAGTTACAACAAAAAGTAACAAGATACATCAGGTACAAATCAGAATACATCACTGAAATCACTGGATACAGAAAGCAAAATGGATGGCTGGATCTTCAAGGAAAGCTCCAACTCCGAAGGTGAATCTTGAATGCTAACTCACTCAATATGACTCGAGCGTAAAGCAAAACACAAAACACTCGAGTCAGGACATAAATACTTATGAACTATAAATCAACTCAAATGAACAGTAACAAAAATGCATCAGTAACTTAAAGGATGCTTGGGATCGCCCATCCTTTAAGGATCCGTTAAAGTATTTACTATGTAGTAATATTGCGCTATTATAATAATGTCTACAGTAAAATAAACATACTTTTAAATAGCGTTCCGGGCTACCCATATCACCCTTCAGACATAATAGTCCCAGTAGTACATCCAATATCATGCCATCTCCACTCCGGGTGACTGTCAGAGGATACCACACGGGCTACGGGAGAAAAACAAACTCGTAGTAAAGGCTCGGTATGGTAGGTGACACGGCACACAAGGAAATGCCAGGGTAGATATACCAATTACGCACACGGGCTGGTGATAACGCAGCAGCCACATACGCCCACCTCGGAACACACTCCCAATCAAAATCGGAGGATGGCCATCTAATCAATCACCAGTAAGAGTATAGTATCGAAGGAATGTGTCCGATAGGAGGAATGACCTCACTTGGCCCGAGATCGCTCCTGTTTTAGCCACCTTATGCCGACTCACGGGAGTTGGGTCCACGTAATATACCTCAAGAACGTCGCCACCATCCTACTTCATTCTGGAATCTCCACCGCGTACACGGTTGTTAAAGTGGTTTTCGGAGTTGGCAGAGAGTATGACAACTTCCGATCCCGGTCTCTTTAACAACCAAACGTTATTATAACGCCGTGGTCATTTCAAAATAGTTTATACTTTAAAAAGATCAAATCATTTCATTTCAAACTATATTTCTTTCAAAATAGTTTATACTTCGAAACCAAAACCAATTTTATTTCAAAACTATTTATTCAATCAAAATAGTTTATACTTCAAAACCAAAAACATTTCAAACATATATTCATTTCAAAATCATAATATTTTCAAAGTATAACTCTTTCGAAACCAAAAATACTTGAAACAATTACACTTTGAAAATCATAACATTTCAAAATCATACATTTGAAATCATCGGATATTCATTTAATTCTTTACATTTTACAATTCATTCAATTAATCCCAAATTTTTAATTTCCAACTTAATTCAATTCAAACCATCAGTTTCAATTAAATTTCCCAATAACCATTTCAAATCATATCGTTTTCAAATATAGATTTGATCCACAAATTAAACTATTCAATTTTTAATAAATTTCAAAGCTTTAATATCCCGCATTTCAAAACTAAATTTTATAATTTCATATATCTCAAATCTAATTTCATTATTACTTAGTTTTGAAATATTCATTTCATAAATCCAATACTATTTAAATAAACTCAATTTACAATTAAACTAAATATCCTTTCATACCAATATAAACTTCAAATATTCATTTATCAAAAGTACATATCATTCTAATTCATATTCTTTATCAAAATAAAGATCAAATCATTTCCAAACCTTATTATCAAATCATTATTTGAATTCAAATTCAAATACTCAAATTTAAATATTATTTTTAAATCAAATAAGTCATTCATTTGTTATTTCAAGTATCATTACAAAATACATTAAAAATTCCATTCAAAATTCATTTATCTCATTACATTTCATTCCATTTAACACATAACCAAGTAAACCTTACTTAAATTCAAATTCAAATTTAAATTCCCTAAAAATTCAAATTTAAACATTAAAATATATTCAAAACTTCTTAAATTTCACAATTAATCAATTTCCAAAATTTAAATCATTTAACACTTTAAAATATAACTCAAACAGTGTTAAAAACTATAACATTTCAAACATTGTCAAATTATAGCAACGACAGCATTTATAAAGTGCTATCGTAGCTTATAGCTTCCAAAAATGGTTTAGTTCAAGAATAATAGCATTTGTAAAATGTCGTAATGGATATTTAGTTATTTCAAACATTGTTAGATTCAAAACAATAGCATTTAAAAATGTTGTCAAAAGACTACAACATTTTGAAAATGCTATGAATTCCAGATTTCATTTTAGCTTTTCAAAACAAAAAATAATAAAACTCCAAATTTTTATTATAACTTAAAAATCATATTTCTAGACTTCAAAATTTCACATTTAAAATCATTTTAACATATGATTTAACACAACAAAATTTTTAGATCAAATATTCAATTTAAAAACTCCATTCATTTATGAAGTCAAAATTCACTGTTTATTAACATATAAATTAAATAAAACTTAAAATTTTACATCAAATATAATTTTAAAACTTTAAATTTAATTTCCATTATTTATTTACATTTTAAAATAAAATTTAAAGTCTAAAATCTCAATTATTTCACATTTACATACTCAAATTCACAATTTCAAGACTTAATATTTAATATTCTTAAAACCATAAAATATATATTTTTAAATCAAAATTTCATACTTTTAAAAATACATATTTTAATAAATATCATCTAAAAATATACCACGGGGTCTGTATATAATTTTCTAACCTAGGTCAAGTGATACGGATATATATCATTTCAATCCGCAGTTTACAAAGAAAACCCGGGTTCTATCATTTCAAACCCGCAATCCCAAGTCAAATAAAATACAATAAAAATTGCTCAGGCCTATCATTTCAGCCCATAACAATTTTTCCCTAATCTAAAGTCCGTTTGGGTATGTATCATTTCAACCCATAGTGATTCTATTCTAACAGGGAACTTGCAGTGTGAATATATGCATAAACAATATAAACAATGCCAGTGTCACAATATAATGTCATATATCACATGTCAGGTGATAATTAACAGTTTTAACATGGTAATAACATGGCATAGCATATCATATGATCATCATTAACTTGGATAACATTTGATATTACTAAACACTTGTCATCAATTCACTATTTCATAAGTATAAATGTCAGAGTGAGAAAGACTCACCTTTTACGAAGCAAGAGACAAACAACACACACAAGAGCGATTCCAAAGGCACGACAAGCACGATTTGATTTGAATTGATGGAGACCCTTGTGAACAACACAAAATATAACATACATAAGCACAAACATAGATATCGACATACAAATATAATCAACAACTTTGGTTTGCAGAACAGTTGCAAAACAAGAGAGATGACCAAACCTTAGAAGCAAAAGACTTGCACACGACAACAAAAGCTTATCACATGATCAAATGGGCTTGATCTCACCACACTAGGCTCTGGTTTGGGTCAGGTATAGCAACCATAAATGTCAGGTTACAAGTGGATGAAGGTGGTGGAACAGTTTCAACATGAAGCATACATGGGTTAAAGGCAAATATGTGATGTTTTTGGTGCATTTTGACTCGACTATGACCACATATAGGCTCGGCCATGGGGTCTTCATGTCAGGTCAGATCTGGACAGTAGTGAAAGGGGCAGCCAAATGTGAAGTAGATGATGGTGGTGGTGGCTAAGGGGTGGCCAAAAGCAACTATGAAGGCAATAGTGGAGTATAGGCTTGGCTAGCATTGTTTTGGTGAAGTGCTTTGCAAATTTGAGGTGGTGGCTTCATCTAATGGTCATGGCCAGAGGTGGTGGTCAGAGGAGAGGGGGTTGGTGCTGCTGTAGATGGTGGAGAGGATGGTGGTCAGCAAGGAGAGAGATGAGGCCAAGCAAACATGAAGAAGAGGAAGGCTAAATCAGTGAAGAAGAGAGAAAAATGTGAAAAGAAAAGCCATTGTTTTTTTTTTTTTTCTCTTGAAGCTATGGAGCCATGAGTTTGTGATGAGAAGAAACAAATTCACGTGAATGGAAGAGGGAAGTCACGGCAATAACAAAAGAAAGTGGTCGGCCAATCAAAATGAAGAGGCAATTGGAAAATGAAAGGACAAGAATACAAAGAGACTAAGCATACAAAAGGTTTCAAACTCTTCATATATCCAATGTTTCTTTTTAAATTTTTATATAACTGAAAAACATATATAAATTCAGTTAAAATACGAAAATATAGTAAATAAACAAAAATTAATTAATTAATTATTAATTATATATAGTTTAATTAAATAAAACAACAAAATTTGCAACTAGTCTTGAAAATATGAAAAATAAGTGCAATGAACTTGGGAAATTTTTTATGTACTTAAAAATATTTATAAATAAAGATAAGAACACAAAATAAAAAGGAAATCACAAAAATAAATAAATAAATTTCAATTTAAATATAGTTTAGATGAAGAAAATAGCAGAAAAAGGAAAACAACCTTTTAAAAATAGGAAATCATCATAGTAAATTTTAGAAAAATTCTATTATCATTTCAAAACTATTTAAAAGTCAAAATATACATAATATAACATATTAAAACATATGAAAATAAAATACGACAAAGAAAAATCAAATTTATACAATTTAAAATAACAAAATTGCAAAATAAACAATTTATACTCAAAATTGAAATGTACATATCTTTTGCAGTTTAACTCCGTTTTCCACGAAACAAAAAGCAATGTTCAAGTTATTAAATCTATTTTCATAATAAAAGATAAGATTTAAAATTTCAAACTTTTAAATTTTTAAGTTAAAAGTCAAAATTTGACTATTTTGACCAAAATCAACATTTTCTGGAAATATTCAATTTATGCATGTTTGAAATTCTAATCCACATCAAAATCAACATTTATATTTAAATTAACAAAATATATTAATTTTAATAAATAAAATAAAGTTTTTAAACTAGGAATTTATATTAAAAAAATTAAAATGTACAATTACAATAATCAGAAAATACAGGGTTGTTACACTCTCCCCCACTCAAAACTTTTCGTCCCCGAAAAGGAATGAGGTATGGGAAAGCATGGAAAAGATAGAATGAAGTAGTATTAAGGCAAGATGACAAGAAGATTAAAATTATACTTGATAACTGTTGCTATAGGTAAGTTTAACAATGTGGAGATGATCTTCTCAAGATCCTCCAGAATCAAGAACACAAGCACAAAAAAAATCTTTTAGAATCTGATTCACCCTTCCCGCTTGACCGACGGTCTATGGATGGTAAGCAATGCTCAGATTCAAAGATGAGTACCAAAGATTATTAAAGATTATAGAAAGATTTCTAAACAGACTGGTATAAGCAATCGCCTTCCATTCTGTAGCAAGATAAGGGAAATAAGGACAACCAAAAGATAGTTTGAAAAACAAAATAAGATAATAAATTTGAAACCATAAAAATTTCAACTTAAACTGAAAATTAATTTTACATAAATCAAATAAATCTTTAACAACTCTAATTTCATTATCTTATTATCCAATTATCTTAAATTAACAAATCCCCAAAATCATGTATTTGAAAAAAATCTTTTATTATACTGAAATGTGCCAAATAAAATTTAATTCTTCTTCACTACTAATTAAAATTAAATTTATTCCTCTCAATATATTTTATCACCTATGTTAAATATACTCACACTCATTGCAACTGCCTTAAATTTATTCTTAGTTCCTTTATCATCATTTTATATTGTAAATTATTCCATTACCCTTTTTCTTTATTTACCTCTGTTAATCCTTTTATAACTAAAATTTAAGTATATAACATTTATAATAACCACTCAAATTTTATTTATAAAAATCTTTTTTTTATATTGTATATTATCCAACTACATATTCAACTTCTGAAAATTAAGGTAAGTTATATTGGAATGAAATTGTGTATTATACAAATAAAACTTTCTAATTCACTTATTTCAAGCTTGAATATTTATCCAAATCTTGAAATTATAATTGAAATTATTCTTCAATATAAAATTTAAGAACTAAATTTCCGATTACCTTCAAACCATTTGAAGATAAGTAATTATATATACATAAAAAGTCAAATCAAATTTAAATCATATATCTATATATATTATAAATCAAATCATATTTTAGAATTTCAAATCAATTAAATTTCCCAAAACAAAGCTGTAGCAAGACTACAGAACAGTCTCTTCACTTCGAAACTCGAAAATGATCGTCGATGATGCTGCAGTCATCACCGAAATTATTTTCCAGCGATAAAGAGAAGAGCACAAAATTTTGAACTTTAAAATTCTTTGGAAACAAATTTCTACTCGAAAATACATTAAATAGTACATTCTTTAAAACTTTAAACACAAGGTTTGGAAGCATTGGAAATTAAATTCCCAAATTCTTGTTTAAATTCATTTTAAATTTCCAAATAAATTTATAACCATGTTCATAGTTCACTTATTTATAAATGAAACAAGAGATAAAGATATATAAAACCAAATATTATTTCTTAACAACCATTCAATAAAATTCAGAAAAGATTTATAATATAGTTACAAAATTTATTTCACAAAATTATTTCATTACTAAATTTTAAAAACATATTGTGTTAGTTTGATCTGTTCAAGTGTTTTGGAAATCTTATCGATAGCATTGATCAGACGAATCTATTAGAAACCCAAATCAACATCAACAACTCAAACAACACAATATATAAAACATTTTAAATATTAGTTTACAAATACACTTCAAGAATAATTTGAAGATAAGTTGGAAACAAAGATGAGATAATTAAGTAATAGAATAGAAAGATGGATAAGCTTATATAAATCGCGGGCAAGCTTAACCGGGTCAACCGTGACTTAAAGAATAAGACCGATGTGGATTTCTTGGGTAAATCGACATTCGATCTCAAGATGTAGAGTTCGAAATTATAAGAGATACTAGCATCTAAACCGAGGATATAGAATCTCTGGTGAATCAATGTTGTTGTAAAGGAGTTTTCCCCCTTTACAAATAAATTTGAGGTTGGCGAGACCGCCGACTCATTATGAAGATCTTTTGAAGTTGAGTTATGGGATACTCCAGAAACAAAAGAAGATAAATAATGAGGGACACGAATGGATTTTGAAACCACAGGGAATGTTCCAAAATTCAAAGGAATCGAGTCAAAAAGGAAGAGGTTTAAACTCGAATGAAAGTGATTCTGTAAATACATTTACCCTATATACTGAGTTTTGCCTAGAGCTACCAAAGCTCTGATACCAACTGTAACAGCCCGATATTTTCAACCATTCGCATCCGCACATGTCGGACTTGAATTGCTCAAAATACCGCGTTGTAAATAAAATTTGGCAAATCTCAGAATATACAGTAAATAATTAATCACAGATCACAGACACAGAGTAAATAATAATGCAGCGGAAGTAAAAGAGATAGTAGTTCACGAAGCTACTATATATATGTAACGACCCAGAATTTTAATTTATTTAAATTTGAATATTTAATTAATTTTAAATATTAATAAGTGAATATATAAGTCAAATAAATTTTTATTTGAATAATTGGATTTAATTGAATAATTAAATCGATAATTTAATATGTTAAATTATGGAAATAATTGAAAATTACGTAAAATATGATTGAAAATGATTTGAAAATTTTTATTTTATCATGTTGAAGTTAGAATGATATTTTAGAACTTTTAAAATCGAATTAAAAGTTTATTTGTGAAAATTGAATATTTTAATATTAAAATCGACTAGTGAAAATAGTCAATTTTTGAACAGTCTCAGAATTGAACGAAACTGGTTCCATTGGATCCGTAATAGTTAGTTATTACCGGATTTCAATTTTCGTGTCAATCGGAGTTATCGTTTGATTGTGGCAGCTCGAAACGCATCGAATTATTTTTAATATTAATTTGGCGAGTTAAAGTAGCCATTTTTCAAAAAGTCTCGGATTTTGACGAAACTAGTTTCATCGGATCCGTAATGTGATATTATTGTAAGGTTTCAAATTTCAAGTCGATTGGATTTACCGTTTGTCTGGTACAAATTAAAACGCCTAGAAAATCGTTTAAATCGGTTTAATTTAAATCGAACGTTTATTGCCATAACTCGCACAGATGTCCGAATTAGCTTTCGAAACCTATTCCATTGTGTCCGGAACGCGGGATAAACCCTAGGAATGTCAGTTTCGGCGCATAAATCGGAGTTCGGAATTTCCGGGATGAATAGTGTCGTTCGAAATTCTATAAATAGACACCAACACCCCTTCATAAATTAAAAAAAAAAAAAAGAAACCCTAGTTTGTTCTTTCAGCCGCCATCTTCAAATGGAAGGCCAGAAATTCACGAACTTCTCCTCCTCTTTTCTCTTCATCCATTAACAATTAGGCGAAAGTTCCAACTACAATCTTGAAGAACACACTGAGATCTACAGATCCAACGGTCACTTTTCCTTATCGTCGTCGTTTGGAGGCGTTTATGGCCTGCGTTCGTGCTTAAGTCGGCACGCAATTCGAGCTCAATAAGGGGGCCGAGCTTGCTATGGTTGTAGCCGAGTGTTTCCCTTATCGTGCTCTTCAAAATGCAAGTTGCTGATCGTGTTTTCGTGGAGCGATGTGGTTGCTAAATTCAACCCTAGTTGTTGAGAATGGGTTCTATGGTGCGGCGGCTATGTCCTGTAGGATACGTGAGTGGAAGATGATGTTATGTGCGGCCAAGATTGCAAAGGAGATGGATCCAGTGGCTGTAGTTGAGCTAGGTTTAGAAATAGTTAAGTTATATTGTAAATTGTTTATAAAAAATTTGTGTAATGTTCAAATATTCATAACTTTTTCATACGAGGTCGAAAACGTGCGAAACCAGTTGCGTTGGAATCGTATGGACGAGCACTACGCGATGGAATTGGATTGGAGTCGTTTGGAGTTAGTGAGAATTTTGGGTAAAATTAAACGTCCGTTTAATTTTATTCGAAATAAATCGCTAAAACGAAATTGAAATCAAGGTGAGAACTTCTCACTCAATCGAATCAGTTTCGATTTTATTTTAAATAGTTAGATTTGAAATATTTGAATGCATGTTTGAATGATGATTGTTATCTATTGATTGTTAAAATATACATTATGCACCGTTAGTAAGCGGATGTTATTTATTAAAAACATATACCGCGAATATTTCATAAACAGTGAAATTGGTATTATATATAATAGCAATATATATATATTGGCATATGTATATATTGGAGTTATTGATTTCCCGCATTTTGTTTAGCGGATGAGACCCTATTGCGCCGTGTATTAAGCGGATAATATTTAAATCCCATATACCGCGATAATTTCGTACTAGAGCGAAATTGGTATTGTGCTAATGTTTGTGGATGCAGGAAAACAGGTTGGAGGGATCCAACTGGATTCCTCAACAGCATTTATTTGAATTCAGATATTTTGATATTAGATGGATTATCATATCGATATATGATATCGTTGTGGTCGTGATTGACTATTCGGTGTGTAGCATCATTGGACCAAATTTTGGAATTTTAAAAGGATTTCAAAGTGATTTTTGAAAGAAAACGTTTATAAAATATTTTTGGAATTGATCCATTTTAAATAAATAAACGTATAATTTTAATGTTATAAAAATTATGATTTTGAGAAATACGATCACAGATTTATTTTTGAAAATATGAGGTTAATGGTTTTATAAAATAGTTAAATTGGGATTTTAGAATTTATTGTGAAAAGTTTAAATATAGGATTTATAAAATTTAATTATTTTATGAATCAAAATGGTGAAATAATAAAGGAGATTAAAGACGTTTTAAAGAATAATATAAATTGATTCATATTAAGAGATTTATAAATGGATATTTATAAATTGAAATATTGACATTATAAAACGAGTTTTTATAAGTGTTTGAATGAAGTGAAAATGAATTTCATAAATGAATGAAATTTATAGAATTATAATTGGTGAAGATATAAATGGAATTTTATAAGCAGTAGGTTTATAAAATTTATAAAGTTATTAAAGGAATAGGTTTGGGTGAATAAATAAATCTTATAAGTTATAAGATTTATAATTTGGAAAGTTTAAAAGAACGATTTTGTAAAATAATCATTTCATAAGCATTTGACTTATAATATGAACTTTTGGTTTATAATTGAGTTATAAACTGGAATAGGTTAATAAAGGAGATGTATAAAAAGGAAGTTCTTATAAAACAAATAGAAATGGAATTTATAAACATTGTTTTATAAATTCACAACGACTTATTTTGATAAGTTAAATTGTTATAATTTATTTATGGAGTTATATTCACGTTTTTGACTGTGAAAAAATCCTTTGAAATAAAATGAATAAAAGGATGAAATTTGTTAACATAGTATATTCACGTTTTGAATAGTGAATAATATGTTAAAGAAAATGTTTAGATTTGATGTTTTAAATAGAATTAAAACGATCTAACGATGTTTTAAAATGTGTTAAGATTCAAAACCATAGATTTCAACATTTATTGTTGAAATAGATGTTTTCGAGAAATAGAAGGAAATGGTGGACTATAACACTGTTGTTATAGTAAATGATTTCCGAAAGGAAATGTTTTGTATAGTATTGGGATTTATATATCTATTTTAATTTCGAATCCCTATACTAGTGATTTTGGGTTGTCGTAACGATGTTTTACACAACATTTGTTTTGGCCCAAATAAATATGTTTAAGAGAATGATTTCCTTAAAGAATGAAATATATACTTAATCTCGATTTAAGTATATTGAATATTTTCTAAGTGTTGAAAATAAATAAAATTTGTGAATTACTTATGAATAAATAAGTATGGAAATGTTTTCCGATATAAAGTGAATATCTTAAGAATTTATCTTTTTGAAGATAAATTGAAATAAATAATTGAAATCGTATATGCATGGATATTTGGGAATGAAAATTCACTATGGAATTTATAAGTGAAAAGTGGGATTTGATTAAAAATAAATATTGATTTATTTTTGAAGTGTGAAAATTATATATCTTGTAAAGATATTTTTGGAAAATAAATAATTTGGAAAATTATTTGGAATCTGGTGATGTTGTGCATATCCATTGATAGTTCAATAACCGACTATCAATATTTCCCTTTGAATGGGTAATTGATGTGATTTTCTTGAATTTGAATGCCACACTTATTTTTGAATAAGCGCTCACTATTCGGGTTAATCCGGAAAGGACCATGGGGTCGTATAACCCATTCCGAATATGTGATACGTCGTTATGAATTGCAATTGATGACCGGTGTTGAAGACCGAGTATTTGCGAAAGCGATAGGATGACCTATCGATTGTCTCTGCACTGGGTAGCTCCTGGTATAGAGATTTCCTTAAGTGATGGGAAATTCGATCGGGATTGTGAATAACCGAATTGCAAGGGCTTCGTGAGAAGTGCCTTCGGTTTTGTTCGAGCCCGGAACAGACTTGTATGGATTGTATGTCTGACGTTACAAATTGAGATATAAAGCAGATTTCTTTCAAATATATTTCTGTTGGTGGCGGAGAATTTATTCTTTTAGCTTAACACCCTTCTTTGAGACGTACGAGCTCAGAGGTTATGTAGTTGAAGGTTATCAGCGATATATTCCCAATTTGGTAATGTGACATGCTGAGTGTTGCTGTGAAATGATCATTGTGTTGATTATTTGTGATAGGATCATTTATTTGATCGTCTATCCTGGTGATCATTTCTATGATCATTTGTTGACCCAAAGCATGGCTTTTGTATAAAGTATGTTTTTGTGGACGTGACTTCGTCGAGCCTCACACCCCGTGAATGGTCAAAACAGGAAAGATGCAGCAAGGTTATGAGGGGTAGCGCCCTTTAGGATGTGTGCATTTCCTTCTGGAAAAGGGTGGTATCATGGTATGGAGCCCAGATACTTACTCATGTTGAAAACACTTTATGATTGCGTGAATTGATTGCGAGCGCTCGGTTGAAAGGTCCCAAAGGACCGGGGGATGGCATATTCGGTCAGTTGTTACTCAGTTAGGGGTAACCCGGCCTTGTGTTGGTAGAGATCGGGTTTGGTTCTCGGGGATGTCCATCCAGAGGCATTCTCATGTGGCAATGGGAAGTTCCTTGGCCAAATCATTCGTTGGAAATCCAATTCCCAATATGAAACTTGTACGGTATTAGTTGTAGAACATGCCATTCACTTATGGTGGTCACCACTGTTTGGATGGTAGCTATAGTAGGCATAGTTCGGAATGTCTATGTTGGCTAAGATTTATATTCTACTTTCGAAATAAATTTTTCCTACACTATGCACTAGTAATAATATAAAATGTTCTTTTAAATGCGTATCAAGCATCTTTGACTATCATAAGGAGAAATCTCCTCTGATTCTGCGTTTGCATTGTGTGTGTGTGCGGGAGGCCTTATGGTAGTCTCATTTTTAAAAGCATTGCGAATTGAATTTAAAAATATTCCTCTATTTTGATTTTAAAGATAAATAAACTATTTTGAGTTCTCACACCAGTCACATGACTGACTTGGAGTTTATTGTTTTCCTTCCTAAACTCTGGGTGCCCACCAATTTCCACACGGGCAGTTAAGAGTTAGGTATATCAGGATATTCTGGAGTTGCTGAAGGCAAGATGGATGGCATGGCGTATTACTAGTTATATAGTATTTCTTTTTCCGCTGCACTGTTTGTTATTGTTGTACACTCTGATGATATAATGTAATGAAATGTGATGTAATGTAATAACTGATATAGTTCTTTGTTTAAAGATTATTCATTTATTTATTATATGTTGTTCCGCTGCGAATTGTGAGATTCTGATGTTGTTCAGTTGTTTCCTTTCTGTTCTATTTTCTATTTTCTTTTCCCTCTATTTTCTATCTTCTTCTCTCTTCTTCTCTCTCTTTCTTTTTCTTAAACACATAACATTTTGGGTTTCCGGCCTTCGATTTCTCGGCAGTCGATAAAGTGACACGATAAACCGACACGATATTGTTTTAAATTGGGTAAATGAAATAATTTTACCTTGATTATATTTTATATATGAAGAAATAATTTTTCAGAATTATTAAAGTGTATATAAGTTGATTGTTTAGTTGTTTGAATAATCTAAATTGAAGAATAATTGTATAAGTAAAGAATTATAAGAATTGAATTATAATTAATGTGATTTACAATTGTGAAATAAACTTATATATATAAGAAGTGAAACTATATGGATATATTTATGAATATGAATAAGTGAAGTGATAAATGTGAACTTGAGTTATGTAAATGAAATTCAACTTTAGTAATTGAATTGAATTAATGGATTGAATGTTAATCAATTGAATGTGAATTAAGTTGATATAAAAAAAATGAATATAAGTGTTAATTCATTAAAATCTAATGTTATTGAAAGTTGAATAATTAAATGAAAATCAATCTAATTAAACCAATTGAAAGCAAAGGAATTTGGTTGTAATGAATATACATTGATTGTTATATGGTTGTTAGTTGATTGTATATAATTCATTAAGTATTAATGAAATTGGAAGCTAAAGTAATTGAAATTCAATTGGAAGTTAAGTGAATCTTAAATAGAATTGAATTTGATTTGGAAGTGAACCAACTTGAATATGAATTAGTGAATATAAACTAATTGAAAATGAATGCTAGTAAATCCAATGTTAATGAATCAAAAGTGATTAAATTGAAAACCCAAATTTATTGAATATTAATGAGAATAAGAATGAATATATATTGGTTATGGATGATAGTTGATTGATGGTTGAATATAATTGCTTTTATTGCATTTGCTATGTTGACATATATAGTTATTATGTTGCTATATGATGTATATTGAGATTATTGTCTATATACATGATTCTCATGTTGTTTGTTGAGTGTTTAGTAGGTGCGGATCGCGTTTGCTTCGCATTTGGAGCTCGCTTTCGCGCTATATTAGTCGTATATGCTTGCTAATAAAATATAAGGTACATATCTCGGATTACATACCGTACTTTTACACTTTTTCCCTTCGGGATGCCTCATTACTTGATGAGATGTATATTTGTGATATATTTAGTGTCATTTTTTTTTCGGATCGAGCCGCGCAAAGGAGACTATGGCGAATTTTTCCGAAAATATAAGGCGTTAGAAAAAATTTGAGAAAATTGAAATTTTTTTGAAAACTTTAACTTTGATTTGGAATTGAAAGTTAAACAATAGTGGTTGTTTTTGAAACGATAACTAAGCATGATTTGAAACTTAGTAAAGTTATGGTAAGAAATTTAACTATGGATTTTGGAAAGTTAATAAATTCTGTAACTTTTCTTACTTAATAATTTCGAGGACGAAATTCTTTTAAGGGGGGAAGATTGTAACGACCCAGAATTTTAATTTATTTAAATTTGAATATTTAATTAATTTTAAATATTAATAAGTCAATATATAAGTCAAATAAATTTTTATTTGAATAATTGGATTTAATTGAATAATTAAATCGATAATTTAATATGTTAAATTATGGAAATAATTGAAAATTACGTAAAATATGATTGAAAATGATTTGAAAATTTTTATTTTATCACGTTGAAGTTAGAATGATATTTTAGAACTTTTAAAATCGAATTAAAAGTTTATTTGTGAAAATTGAATATTTTAATATTAAAATCGACTAGTGAAAATAGTCAATTTTTGAACAGTCTCAGAATTGAACGAAACCAGTTCCATTGGATCCGTAATAGTTAGTTATTACCGGATTTCAGTTTTCGTGTCAATCGGAGTTATCGTTTGATCGTGGCAGCTCGAAACGCATCGAATTATTTTTAATATTAATTTGGCGAGTTAAAATAGCCATTTTTCAAAAAGTCTCGGATTTCGACGAAACTAGTTTCATCGGATCCGTAATGTGATATTATTGTAAGGTTTCAAATTTCAAGTCGATTGGATTTACCGTTTGTCTGGTACAAATTAAAACGCCTAGAAAATCGTTTAAATCAGTTTAATTTAAATCGAACGTTTATTGCCATAACTCGCACAGATGTCCGAATTAGCTTTCGAAACCTGTTCCATTGTGTCCGGAACGCGGGATAAACCCTAGGAACGTCAGTTTCGGCGCGTAAATCGGAGTTCGGAATTTCCGGGATGAATAGTGTCGTTCGAAATTCT
Organism: Allium cepa; assembly: GCA_030765085.1. NCBI lineage: Eukaryota > Viridiplantae > Streptophyta > Magnoliopsida > Asparagales > Amaryllidaceae > Allium > Allium cepa. The sequence continues at coordinate 760,522,561 of CM060941.1, read as the reverse complement.
ATAAATAGACACCAACACCCCTTCATAAATTAAAAAAAAAGAAACCCTAATTTGTTCTTTCAGCCACCACCTTCAAATGGAAGGCCAGAAATTCACGAATTTCTCCTCCTCTTTTCTCTTCATCCATTAACAATTAGGCGAAAGTTCCAACTACAATCTTGTAGAACACACTGAGATCTACAGATCCAACGGTCACTTTTCCTTATCGTCGTCGTTTGGTGGCGTTTATGGCCTGCGTTCGTGCTTAAGTCGGCACGCAATTCGAGCTCAATAAGGGGGCCGAGCTTGCTATGGTTGCAGCCGAGTGTTGCCCTTATCGTGCTCTTCAAAATGCAAGTTGCTGATCGTGTTTTCGTGGAGCGATGTGGTTGCTAAATTCAACCCTAGTTGTTGAGAATGGGTTCTATAGTGCGGCGGCTATGTCCTGTAGGATACGTGAGTGGAAGATGAAGTTATGTGCGGCCAAGATTGCAAAGGAGATGGATCCAGTGGCTGTAGTTGAGCTAGGTTTAAAAATAGTTAAGTTATATTGTAAATTGTTTATAAAAAATTTGTGTAATGTTCAAATATTCATAACTTTTTCATACGAGGTTGAAAACGCACGAAACCAGTTGCGTTGGAATCGTATGGACGAGCACTACGCGATGGAATTGGATTGGAGTCGTTTGGAGTTAGTGAGAAATTCGGGTAAAATTAAACGTCCGTTTAATTTTATTCGAAATAAATCGCTAAAATGAAATTGAAATCAAGGTGAGAACTTCTCACTCAATCGAATCAGTTTCGATTTTATTTTAAATAGTTAGATTTGAAATATTTGAATGCATGTTTGAATGATGATTGTTATCTATTGATTGTTAAAATATACATTATGCGCCGTTAGTAAGCGGATGTTATTTATTAAAAACATATACCGCGAATATTTCATAAACAGTGAAATTGGTATTATATATAATAGCAATATATATATATTGGCATATGTATATATTGGAGTTATTGATTTCCCGCATTTTGTTTAGCGGATGAGACCCTATTGCGCCGTCTATTAAGCGGATAATATTTAAATCCCATATACCGCGATAATTTCGTACTGGAGCGAAATTGGTATTGTGCTAATGTTTGTGGATGCAGAAAAAAAGGTTGGAGGGATCCAACTGGATTCCTCAACAGTATTTATTTGAATTCAGATATTTTAATATTTGATGGATTATCATATCGATATATGATATCTTTGTGGTCGTGATTGACTATTTGGTGTGTAGCATCATTGGACCAAATTTTGGAATTTTAAAAGGATTTCAAAGTGATTTTTGAAAGAAAACGTTTATAAAATATTTTTGGAATTGATCCATTTTAAATAAATAAACGTATAATTTTAATGTTATAAAAATTATGATTTTGAGAAATACGATTAAAGATTTATTTTTGAAAATATGAGGTTAATGGTTTTATAAAATAGTTAAATTGGGATTTTAGAATTTATTGTGAAAAGTTTAAATATAGGATTTATAAAATTTAATTATTTTATGAATCAAAATGGTGAAATAATAAAGGAGATTAAAGACGTTTTAAAGAATAATATAAATTGATTCATATTAAGAGATTTATAAATGGATATTTATAAATTGAAATATTGACATTATAAAACGAGTTTTTATAAGTGTTTGAATGAAGTGAAAATGAATTTCATAAATGAATGAAAATTATAGAATTATAATTGGTGAAGTTATAAATGGAATTTTATATGCAGTAGGTTTATAAAATTTATAAAGTTATTAAAGGAATAGGTTTGGGTGAATAAATAAATCTTATAAGTTATAAGATTTATAATTTGGAAAGTTTAAAAGAACGATTTTGTAAAATAATCATTTCATAAGCATTTGACTTATAATATGAACTTTTGGTTTATAATTGAGTTATAAACTTGAATAGGTTAATAAAGGAGATGTATAAAAAGGAAGTTCTTATAAAACAAATAGAAATGGAATTTATAAACATTGTTTTATAAATTCACAACGACTTATTTTGATAAGTTAAATTGTTATAATTTATTTATGGAGTTATATTCACGTTTTTGACTGTGAAAAAATCCTTTGAAATAAAATGAATAAAAGGATGAAATTTGTTAACATAGTATATTCACGTTTTTGAATAGTGAATAATATGTTAAAGAAAATGTTTAGATTTGATGTTTTAAATAGAATTAAAACGATCTAACGATGTTTTAAAATGTGTTAAGATTCAAAACCATAGATTTCAACATTTATTGTTGAAATAGATGTTTTCGAGAAATAGAAGGAAATGGTGGACTATAACACTGTTGTTATAGTAAATGATTTCCGAAAGGAAATGTTTTGTATAGTATTGGGATTTATATATCTATTTTAATTTCGAATCCCTATACTAGTGATTTTGGGTTGTCGTAACGATGTTTTACACAACATTTGTTTTGGCCCAAATAAATATGTTTAAGAGAATGATTTCCTTAAAGAATGAAATATATACTTAATCTCGATTTAAGTATATTGAATATTTTCTAAGTGTTGAAAATAAATAAAATTTGTGAATTACTTATGAATAAATAAGTATGGAAATGTTTTCCGATATAAAGTGAATATCTTAAGAATTTATCTTTTTGAAGATAAATTGAAATAAATAATTGAAATCGTATATGCATGGATATTTGGGAATGAAAATTCACTATGGAATTTATAAGTGAAAAGTGGGATTTGATTAAAAATAAATATTGATTTATTTTTGAAGTGTGAAAATTATATATCTTGTAAAGATATTTTTGGAAAATAAATAATTTGGAAAATTATTTGGAATCTGGTGATGTTGTGCATATCCATTGATAGTTCAATAACCGACTATCAATATTTCCCTTTGAATGGGTAATTGATGTGATTTTCTTGAATTTGAATGCCACACTTATTTTTGAATAAGCGCTCACTATTCGGGTTAATCCGGAAAGGACCATGGGGTCGTATAACCCATTCCGAATATGTGATACGTCGTTATGAATTGCAATTGATGACCGGTGTTGAAGACCGAGTATTTGCGAAAGCGATAGGATGACCTATCGATTGTCTCTGCACTGGGTAGCCCCTGGTATAGAGATTTCCTTAAGTGATGGGAAATTCGATCGGGATTGTGAATACCCGGATTGCAAGGGCTTCGTGAGAAGTGCCTTCGGTTTTGTTCGAGCCCGGAACAGACTTGTATGGACTGTATGTCTGACGTTACAAATTGAGATATAAAGCAGATTTCTTTCAAATATATTTCTGTTGGTGGCGGAGAATTTATTCTTTTAGCTTAACACCCTTCTTTGAGACGTACGAGCTCAGAGGTTATGTAGTTGAAGGTTATCAGCGATATATTCCCAATTTGGTAATGTGACATGCTGAGTGTTGCTGTGAAATGATCATTGTGTTGATTATTTATGATAGGATCATTTATTTGATCGTCTATCCTGTTGATCATTTCTATGATCATTTGTTGACCCAAAGCATGGCTTTTGTATAAAGTATGTTTTTGTGGACGTGACTTCGTCGAGCCTCACACCCCGTGAATGGTCAAAACAGGAAAGATGCAGCAAGGTTATGAGGGGTAGCGCCCTTTAGGATGTGTGCATTTCCTTCTGGAAAAGGGTGGTATCATGGTATGGAGCCCAGATACTTACTCATGTTGAAAACACTTTATGATTGCGTGAATTGATTGCGAGCGCTCGGTTGAAAGGTCCCAAAGGACCAGGGGATGGCATATTCGGTCAGTTGTTACTCAGTTAGGGGTAACCCGGCCTTGTGTTGGTAGAGATCCGGTTTGGTTCTCGGGGATGTCCATCCAGAGGCATTCTCATGTGGCAATGGGAAGTTCCTTGGCCTGATCATTCGTTGGAAATCCAATTCCCAATACGAAACTTGTACGGTATTAGTTGTAGAACCTGCCATTCACTTATGGTGGTCACCACTGTTTGGATGGTAGCTATAGTAGGCATAGTTCGGAATGTCTATGTTGGCTAAGATTTATATTCTACTTTCGAAATAAATTTTTCCTACACTATGCACTAGTAATAATATAAAATATTCTTTTAAATGCGTATCAAGCATCTTTGACTATCATAAGGAGAAATCTCCTCCGATTCTGCGTTTGCATTGTGTGTGTGTGCGGGAGGACTTATGGTAGTCTCATTTTTAAAAGCATTGCGAATTGAATTTAAAAATATTCCTCTATTTTGATTTTAAAGATAAATAAACTGTTTTGAGTTCTCACACCAGTCACATGACTGACTTGGAGTTTATTGTTTTCCTTCCTAAACTCTGGGTGCCCACCAATTTCCACACGGGCAGTTAAGAGTTAGGTATATCAGGATATTCTAGAGTTGCTGGAGGCAAGATGGATGGCATGTCGTATTACTAGTTATATAGTATTTCTTTTTCCGCTGCACTGTTTGTTATTGTTGTACACTCTGATGATATGATGTAATGAAATGTGATGTAATGTAATAACTGATATAGTTCTTTGTTTAAAAATTATTCATTTATTTATTATATGTTGTTCCGTTGCGAATTGTGAGATTCTGATGTTGTTCAGTTGTTTCCTTTCTGTTCTATTTTCTATTTTCTTTTCCCTCTATTTTCTATCTTCTTCTCTCTTCTTCTCTCTCTTTCTTTTTCTTAAACACATAACATTTCGGGTTTCCGGCCTTCGATTTCTCGGCAGTCGATAAAGTGAGTATCGATGTTGAATTTTCGAAAGTCGAAAATTTCCGAGGCGTTACAATATATAAGATACATCAGAGTTAAACAAGTTACAACAAAAAGTAACAAGATACATCAGGTACAAATCAGAATACATCACTGAAATCACTGGATACAGAAAGCAAAATGGATGGCTGGATCTTCAAGGAAAGCTCCAACTCCGAAGGTGAATCTTGAATGCTAACTCACTCAATCTGACTCGAGCGTAAAGCAAAACACAAAACACTCGATTCAGGACATAAATAATTATGAACTATAAATCAACTCAAATGAACAGTAACAAAAATGCATCAGTAACTTAAAGGATGCTTGGGATCGCCCATCCTTTAAGGATCCGTTAGACTATTTACTATGTAGTAATATTGCGCTATTATAATAATGTCTACAGTAAAATAAACATACTTTTAAATAACATTCTGGGCTACCCATATCACCCTTCACACATAATAGTCCCAGTAGTCCATCCAATATCATGCCATCTCCACTCCGGGTGACTGTCAGAGGATACCACACGGGCTACAGGAGAAAAACAAACTCGTAGTAAAGGCTCGGTATGGTAGGTGACACGGCACACAAGGCAATGCCAGGGTAGATATACCAATTACGCACACAGGCTGGTGGTAACGCAGCAGCCACATACGCCCACCTCGGAACACACTCCCAATCAAAATCGAAGGATGGCCATCTAATCAATCACCAGTAAGAGTATAGTATCGAAGGAATGTGTCCGATAGGAGGAATGACCTCACTTGGCCCGAGATCGCTCCTGTTTTAGCCACCTTATGCCAACTCACGGGAGTTGGGTCCACGTAATATACCTCAAGAACGTCGCAACCATCCTACTTCATTCTGGAATCTCTACCGCGTACACGGTTGTTAAAGTGGTTTTCGGAGTTGGCAGAGAGTATGACAACTTCCGATCCCGGTCTCTTTAACAACCAAACGTTATTATAACGCCGTGGTCATTTCAAAATAGTTTATACTTTAAAAAGATCAAATCATTTCATTTCAAACTATATTTCTTTCAAAATAGTTTATACTTCGAAACCAAAACCATTTTTATTTCAAAACTATTTATTCAATCAAAATAGTTTATACTTCAAAACCAAAAACATTTCAAACATATATTCATTTCAAAATCATAATATTTTCAAAGTATAACTCTTTCGAAACCAAAAATACTTGAAACAATTACACTTTGAAAATCATAACATTTCAAAATCATACATTTGAAATCATCGGATATTCATTTAATTCTTTACATTTTACAATTCATTCAATTAATCCCAAATTTTCAATTTCCAACTTAATTCAATTCAAACCATCAGTTTCAATTAAAATTCCCAATAACCATTTCTAATCATATCATTTTCAAATATAGATTTGATCCACAAATCAAACTATTCAATTTTTAATAAATTTCAAAGCTTTAATATTCCGCATTTCATAACTAAATTTTATAATTTCATATATCTCAAATCTAGTTTCATTATTACTTAGTTTTGAAATATTCATTTCATAAATCCAATACTATTTAAATAAACTCAATTTACAATTAAACTAAATATCCTTTCAACCAATATAAACTTCAAATATTCATTTATCAAAAGTACATATCATTCTAATTCATATTCTTTATCAAAATAAAGATCAAATCATTTCCAAACCTAATTATCAAATCATTATTTGAATTCAAATTCAAATACTCAAATTTAAATATCATTTTTAAATCAAATAAGTTATTCATTTGTTATTTCAAGTATCATTACAAAATACATTAAAAATTCCATTCAAAATTCATTTATCTCATTACATTTCATTCCATTTAACACATAACCAAGTAAACCTTACTTAAATTCAAATTCAAATTTAAATTCCCTAAAAATTCAAATTTAAATACTAAAATATATTCAAAACTTCTTAAATTTCACAATTAATCAATTTCCAAAATTTAAATCATTTAACACTTTAAAATATAACTCAAATAGTGTTAAAAACTATAACATTTCAAACATTGTCAAATTATAGCAACGACAGCATTTATAAAGTGCTATCGTAGCTTATAGCTTCCAAAAATGGTTTAGTTCAAGAATAACGGAATTTATAAATTGTCGTAATAGATATTTAGTTATTTCAAACATTGTTAGATTCAAAACAATAGCATTTAAAAATGCTGTCAAAAGACTACAACATTTTGAAAATGCTATGAATTCCAGATTTCATTTTAGCTTTTCAAAACAAAAAATAATAAAACTCCAAATTTTTATTATAACTTAAAAATCATATTTATAGACTTCAAAATTTCACATTTAAAATCATTTTAACATATGATTTAACACAACAAAATTTTTAGATCAAATATTCAATTTAAAAACTCCATTCATTTATTAAGTCAAAATTCACTGTTTATTAACATATAAATTAAATAAAACTTAAAATTTTACTTCAAATATAATTTTAAAACTTTAAATTTAATTTCCATTATTTATTTACATTTTAAAATAAAATTTAAAGTCTAAAATCTCAATTATTTCACATTTACATACTCAAATTCACAATTTCAAGACTTAATATTTAATTTTCTTAAAACCATAAAATATATTTTTTTAAATCAAAATTTCATACTTTTAAAAATACATATTTTAATAAATATCATTTAAAAATATACCACGGGGTCTGTATATAATTTTCTAACCTAGGTCAAGTGATACGGATATATATCATTTCAATCCGCAGTTTACAAAGAAAACTCGGGTTCTATCATTTCAAACCCGCAATTCCAAGTCAAATAAAATACAATAAAAATCGCTCAGGCCTATCATTTCAGCCCATAACAATTTTTCCCTAATCTAAAGTCCGTTTGGGTATGTATCATTTCAACCCATAGTGATTCTATTCTAACAGGGAACTTGCAGTGTGAATATATGCATAAACAATATAAACAATGCCAGTGTCACAATATAATGTCATATATCACATGTCAGGTGATAATTAACAGTTTTAACATGGTAATAACATGGCATAGCATATCATATGATCATCATTAACTTGCATAACATTTTATATTACTAAACACTTGTCATCAATTCACTATTTCATAAGTATACATGTCAGAGTGAGAAAGACTCACCTTTTACGAAGCTAGAGACAAACAACACACACAAGAGCGATTCCAAAGGCACGACAAGCACGATTTGATTTGAATTGATGGAGACCCTTGTAAACAACACAAAATATAACATACATAAGCACAAACGTAGATATCGACATACAAATGTAATCAACAACTTTAGTTTGCAGAACAGTTGCAAAACAAGAGAGATGACCAAACCTTAGAAGCAAAAGACTTGCACACGACAACATAAGCTTGTCACATGATCAAATGGGCTTGATCTCACCACACTAGGCTCTGGTTTGGGTCAGGTATAGCAACCATAAATGTCAGGTTACAAGTGGATGAAGGTGGTGGAACAGTTTCAACATGAAGCATACATGGGTTAAAGGCAAATATGTGAAGTTTTTGGTGCATTTTGACTCGGCTATGACCACATATAGGCTCGGCCATGGGGTCTTCATGTCAGGTCAGATCTGGACAGTAGTGAAAGGGGCAGCCAAATGTGAAGTAGATGATGGTGGTGGTGGCTAAGGGGTGGCCAAAAGCAACTATGAAGGCAATAGTGGAGTATAGGCTTGGCTAGCATTGTTTTGGTGAAGTGCTTTGCAAATTTGAGGTGGTGGCTTCATCTAATGGTCATGGCCAGAGGTGGTGGTCAAAGGAGAGGGGGTTGGTGCTGCTGTAGATGGTGGAGAGGATGGTGGTCAGCAAGGAGAGAGATGAGGCCAAGAAAACATGAAGAAGAGGAAGGCTAAATCAGTGAAGAAGAGGGAAAAATGTGAAAAGAAAAGCCATTGTTTTTTTTTTCTCTCTTGAAGCTATGGAGCCGTGAGTTTGTGATGAGAAGAAACAAATTCACGTGAATGGAAGAGGGAAGTCACGGCAATAACAAAAGAAAGTGGTCGGCCAATCAAAATGAAGAGGCAATTGGAAAATGTAAGGACAAGAATACAAAGAGACTAAGCATACATAGGGTTTCAAACTCTTCATATATCCAATGTTTCTTTTTAAATTTTTATATAACTGAAAAACATATATAAATTCAGTTAAAATACGAAAATATAGTAAATAAACAAAAATAAATTAATTAATTATTAATTATATATAGTTTAATTAAATAAAACAGCAAAATTTGCAACTAGTCTTGAAAATATGAAAAATAAGTGCAATGAACTTGGGAAAATTTTTATGTACTTAAAAATATTTATAAATAAAGATAAGAACACAAAATAAAAAGGAAATCACAAAAATAAATAAATAAATTTTAATTTAAATATAGTTTAGATGAAGAAAATAGCAGAAAAAGGCAAACAGCCTTTTAAAAATAGGAAATCATCATAGTAAATTTTAGAAAAATTCTATTATCATTTCAAAAATATTTAAAAGTCAAAATATACATAATATAACATATTAAAACATATGAAAATAAAATATGACAAAGAAAAATAAAATTTATACAATTTAAAATAACAAAATTGCAAAATAAACAATTTATACTCAAAATTGAACTGTACATATCTTTTGCAGTTTAACTCCATTTTCCACGAAACAACAAGCAATGTTCAAGTTATTAAATCTATTTTCATAATAAAAGATAAAATTTAAAATTTCAAACTTTTAAATTTTTAAGTTAAAAGTCAAAGTTTGACTATTTTGACCAAAATCAACATTTTCTGGAAATATTCAATTTATGCATGTTTGAAATTCTAATCCACATCAAAATCAACATTTATATTTAAATTAATAAAATATATTAATTTTAATAAATAAAATAAAGTTTTTAAACTAGGAATTTAAATTAAAATAATTAAAATGTACAATTACAATAATCAGAAAATACAAGGTTGTTACAATTTTGCAGGTGCCAGTCAAAATCCAAAACCCTAATCCAAAAATTGACGCTGATCTAACCGTCAAATCGACAAACCAATCATCTAGATGCGATTCCCTCGGCTTCCTCTCCAAAACCCAGAAAGGGTTTCCCGATCCATCGACATTGATTACGAACCCATTGAACAGCCGGGAATTAAAACACAATTTCTGATCAAACGATAATATGAATCAAAAAACGAACACCACCAATGAATTACGCTAGTCGAGAGCTTCAACATATATATTTTTCCAAATTTTTCTGAGGAGTTTGAAATTTTAGTTTTGGATTGAATTTGCAATTGGATCAGGAAATATAGAATTTTGTTTTCCATTAAGGAAGAGGAGGAATAGAATGAATTTACGTACGTACAAATGAGAATTCGGGAGGTTAGGGTTTGCAGCAGCATATTTATAGAGAAGGTTGGAATAGAATAAATGGATCGGATTGAATACGCGCTAACGACAAAGTGGTCCAAAAAGCCCGTTTTGACACCGGAACGAAATTAAGTAAACCCACATATCAAAATAGGTTTTTAAAAATACTTTAAACGCGATGGAACAAGTTTCAAGTCCAAATTCCATCGTATGAAGAAGTTATGCTAAAAACAATATTTTCAAGTTGATTTCAATTTCATAAATTTCAAGGCGTTTCGAGTCCGTATGATCAAATGACAAGTCCGATCGTTACGAAACATGAAATCCTATAATAATTCACCGTTACGGATCCGATGAAACTTGTTTCATCGAAATCCGAGTCAGTGGCCAAAATGGCTATTTTTCCATTAATTAAATAAATAAATTTTATTCAATTTATACAAAATTTTCAATTTTAATTCGATAATTATCAATTCTTATCATTTTTAAATTCCCAATCATTTACAATGATTTAAACAATTTAACTGTCAAATTAGAGTCGATAAATTTACAAATTTCGGTATTAACCTCCGTTTCATTGAATTCGAAAATTATAAACTAAATTTTCAAAAATTCTATCAAATTTACTTTTCATTATATTATTCAGTTCATTAGTAACAATTAGATGAAACTAACATTTGGTTTATACTTTATTACATATATATCTTAAATTTCATCCAACTAATATTTACGTAATACTTAAAATTTTAATTTCCATTGATTTCAATAAACCCAATTACCTTAATTTTACATTCAAACAAATAAACCCTGATTCCTATTCTTATTATTCAACAATCATTGTCCTATAAGGATATTTAACGTTGTTTACGTTTCATTACTTTGATACTTCCCGCTTCACCATTATTCGTTTTAACTATTTTATTTCCACTTATTGTGTAATAACTACAATAATCCAATCATAGTGAAATTTGTCGATTGCACCTATTAATTTAGATTTTAAATTCAATAAATTAATCTACCTTGGTCCCATTCTTTATTTCATCAATCGTTACTTTAATCTATATTAACAAAATGTTAAATTAAGTTCGTTACAATGGATTGCCAAAAGTTTATTTAGCCCATTAGATAAACAAAGCAACATATATTAATTGCCTTTATAAGTTTGTTACTTCAATCCAGATTATAATTCAATATATAACACTAATTTTTATTTCATTGCATTAATATATGCCTATTTACATCTTAATTCGAATAAATATTACGTTTTTAATGTGTACTTCTATCAATCAAACACATTAATTAAGGTTTTTAAATACTTTACATTCTATTAAATTTACAACATTAAATTTGCATTCTATTAATTTCTTTACATACATTACGTATTAATTTCTCAATTAACATAATTTGAACTTATTCCCCAATCCACCAATTACTACTTAAAATAAATTTACCCTTTTATTAAATTTACATTCACACTTATGTTTCTATATTAATAATTATTAAAGTAATGTTTATTATCAATAACAACATTATAATACTTAAAATTTAAATGAACTTTATTTCCACTAAATTCATTGGCCAATTAATTAGGTAATTTATAATAGTTGTTATCCTACCCTTAAATTTATTTGCAAATAACGTACTACCTAATTTCCTTTAATTGCAGTTTGATTTCCAAATTTTATGCTGCATACTAAAGAAATAAAACATATATTAATTAATTCGTTTTAATTCAAATCTTTTTATTAAGTTCAGTACTACTATATAAACTTAGTTACCTTGTTTTTTCTCATTCATTACTTTAATATACCCATTCTAACAACTCCTAACCATTGTATTACATTTCACACAAATGTAACATTTATTTACATTTGTTACAATTTATCTCCAATTCCAATTAACCATCTAAATGAATAGGTAACCTACAATAAACATTATCGTTAATTTTTAGTCACATAAGTAAGCCTCTATTACTTATAGATCAATGTTGGCATTTATTTCCGTACCACTAATTGCATTCACTTATGTTCTATCCAAATATACATTTAGATTTTATTTCCATTAATTAATTCAATATTTACATCCACTTATTAACAATTTACTTCCATTTATACAGTTGCAATTCATTTTAGTTATTATTTCATTAATACTATTTCAAATTTTATTTCTTTCAGTATTAATTACACAATCATACTTAATTAAGAAATTATAATGTTTTCCGCTATTTCTTATTTGGATTTCATTCCAATTGTCAAGAATTGATTTTATTTACCATTGCAACATTTATTTTCTAACATTCGCTCCAATATAAATTATAAGATTTTCATTTCTTTCTACATTAAATTACAAAATCTTATAAATTTAACAAATTTAATCATCGAAATTTACAGGTCGTTACACTCTCCCCCACTCAAAACTTTTCGTCCCCAAAAATGAAAAGAAGGGAAAAGAAGAATTAGGAATCAATATATCTTACTTAAAATATTAAATTTATAAACAAATAAATTTACAAAATTAATTAATTTAAATAAAATATACCAATTTATACCTATTAAATCTTTTAAACTCAAACTAATAAAGTTTAGAAAACATTTTCAAAAAAATTTCTAAGTCCAAAATTTTCGAAATTTTTTGGCAGTCTCCTTTGTACGGGGAGGCTCGGGAGAAAATATAATATCAAAAATAACAATATACAACATATAATCTCCAAAATAATATATATCCCAACACGGGAAAAATAATATAATACGCTATAAACCGTAATCCGAAAACGTACCTATTTGTGGAGCAATTAACGCTTATTATGTTGAATCAAAAGCAGTAGCAATTGCTTCCATAACCTGCATTTCACTTATATAATCTAAAAGGGTTAACAATTACATAAAATGAAATATTTAACTTATTTCAATCGATAACAAACAAATCAATACAACAACAACAATGTGACGCCCTACCTCTATACCCACGCTAGCCAAGAACACTCCGGAGTAGTGCTGTCAACTAGCACGGAGAATAAGGCTGTTGAGGAGCGACCATCCATGTAATTGCTTATCACACGGTGGCTATAAATAATCTTCGGAAACAAACATAGAAATAATCATATCACAAATCAGTCACAGATATCCATATCACAAAGGCGGAAGAAGATATGAATATATAACTAACACATGAAAGTGTACATCAGAGTAGTGGTCAGTAAGATCCACGATAATACAAAAGAATAGCAACACGTGCTATACAAAAGAATACAACTATGAGTCTATCTCTCAAGTGTATACAGCAAAAACTTCTAATCTAAACAGTTAGCCAAAAGTCAGAGTGATGAATCCCTGGGAAGAAGTCAAGCAGAAGCACCTGTAACATCTCGGTCTGACCCGAGTATTATTTAAGAAAATAATAAACGGATCAGTCTAGCTATAAATATCAGATGACATGATATAACATAAAAGATATGGCATAAACATAAACATCCATAATGACATACCACTATAAGTATGTAAATAATGATCAACAGAAGATCAATCAATAAGAGATAATCAATATCACAAGAATCTTCTCAAAGATTCGGAAAGGGCATCATACCCCAAACTTGTACTCATAACAAGTCAATGACATAAATTCTAGAAATCAATGCAAGAAGTCCAGAAATCATAGAAAAGAGAAAGAGGCCTATCACATGACGGTCCAAAGACCATGGGGAGCTACCCCGCATGTGTGAATGGAATCACACAGATTGAGGTCAAGACTAACCAAAAAGCAGAAAGGTATGTGTGAATGGAATCACACAAGTGGTGTCTAGTCTAACCTTGCAATGAAAGAGACATCGCGCAATTGCTAGTCTAATTCATAAAGCGATCATCAAGATCAACGAGAAGTGTCAATTACACTAAGCTAGTAAATATAGAAGTTTAGCTTCATGTCCCATAACCACTTGCTTAACTTAAATATTTACGAACAAACTGTAAATATTCACTAATAAAATTGTCACAATAGGTTCAATCGAACAAGTCCAAGAATTAACCGACGAAGTGAACGCAAGCGTTTCATACCACTTGTTTTACTAAGTCGTTTAATTAGATTTCTCATCCGAGTGAGGTAAAGGCTTGTATATACTAATAGATTGGAAAACGGTTTAAGAAAAGAGCTTTGGTATTAAAAACAGAGTTGAAATTGTTTGTTAAAAGAGTTTTGATATTTACTACTAGTATTGAAACCTTTATATTATAAAGTGACAAAACACAGAAGCAATTGTAGAAACAATCAATCACAAAAATCGCATACGGAGATGTGAATAAAATCCAAGGAAATCAGCTCAATGTTTTTCAGATAAGATCCCCTGCGGAGGGGGGGTCCAGGGGGGGTGGCAACCCCCAAGGTGGGGGTGCGGGGGCAACGCCACCGCTTACGGGGTTCGACCTTGCGACTTACGGGGGTCCAGGGGGCAGCGCCCCCGGTGGGGTGCGGGGCAGCGCCCCCGGCGGGGTGCGGGGCAGCGCCCCGTCCAAAACGGTACGACTTAGTGAAGACAAAATGAGGTCTAACGACCTAAAAGTTAAGGGTCCAATGACCTATAGGTTCACGCGACCTAGGTGGAATGCGACCTACGAGATAGGCAAGTGGAACGACCTAAAGATGAATGGGTCGAACGACCTAACGTGAGCACAGGTGAAGCGACCTATCGGTCCAACGACCTAAGGGGAAAAGGCAACCTAGGTCTAACGACCTAACTGCTCACGACCTAAGGGTCTAAAGGCCACGCAACCTAGAGGAAAATAAGGTTAAGCGACCTAAGTGGGTTCGCGACCTAACGACAAAAAGGGGCGAACGACCTAATAGGTGCGCAACTTAAAGCCATCGCGACCTAATGACCTAACAAGGTCATACGATCAAGTGGTTTCCAACGACCTAATGGTGCAACGACCTAAGGCCAAACGACTTAAGGGTTCCAGAGGAGAGCGACCTAAAGGAGGCGCAACCTAAAAGAGGCGGGACCTAAAGGAGACATGACCTAAAAAAGGCGCGAGCTAAAGGAGACGCGACCTAAAAGAGGCACGACCTAAAGGAGACGCGACCTAAAAGAGGCGCGACCTAACTCAAACAAGCATTTTGATGACCCAAAGTCATGCCGAGCGACCTAGACCCAAACGACCCACGACCTAGCGACCTTGCGACCTACGACCTAACTCCGAGGTGAAGATTCAAGGCAGTGCGACTTAGCGCGATAACACGCGAACGACCTAAGGGTTAGGTCGCGAGCGACCTAACTCCGAACACCAAAAATGGCCAGAACGACCTAAGTGCAGAAAATTCACCAAAACGCTAAAAATTGGAGTTTTTTGCCAATCCAATCCAAATCAAATGCTAATGTGCATGCAAAAGTGATAGGGAATCATTCCCAACAGTCCAATATAGTTATAGACTAGATTTGTGAGATAAAAATCTCACCTTTGCACCAAATATCAATGAAAATGAAGTTTTAAGCAAGCAAGAATCAATCCTTCTTCTATCTAAGCACAAGAAGCTTGAATCCAATGTCTTCTTCTTGAATTTGGAGTAGAAAGATGGATTGCAATTGAATTTGAGTTTTGGAATTTTAATTTCCCATTCCCTCCACCATTAATGCCAAAGCTTGATTAGTTAGGAAATTTATGAAGAGTGAGGAGAAGAGGGTTGGAACTTGGGTTTAATAGGCTAAACTAACCCAAAGTCCAAAGCGGGAAAAGTTAGTGAAATTTCACTAACTCCAAACCTATCGATGTTTATACTTAAAAAAGTTGTAAATGACATTTCGAACTCAATGGAAGTGGTCTCGAGTCCAAATTTGACCGTTTGCAAAAGTAGCTTTTCGGACCAAAATCCGATTAACGAGTTAATATTTAAATAAAATATTAAAATACAAACTCGATAAATATGCGGGTTGTTACAAACAATCCCTTGCAACAAGGCATATAACCATCACATAAAATCAACACAAATCAACCATTCATTCATATCAAACAAACAAATAGTTGTTCGGGTTCAAAACTTTAAATTGTACGAAATGAAAAATAAACCACTAAGTGTACCCTTCACTCAACAGTCTTAAGTGGAACTAAATATATTATTCAAACATCCAAACAATTTTAAAGTTTCCTTACCCAAACAATCATAAACCAAAACAAACAACCATTTAAACAAAATTTCCATTTCATTCTTATTAATTTCATTTCATACATTTGTTGTTTGGTTTCCTTTTTATTTATACAATGATTTATCTTTTTAATTTACATTTATTTCTAAACTAACTTTTAATTTCATTTACTCATTCAGTGTTTGTTTCATTTATTTTCACTTATTACTTACAATTATTCATTTCCATTAATTCAGGTCATGCCAGTTCCTTTTATTGCATTATAATTATTCATTCATTTATTATTGCATGACCTCATTTATTTACATTCATTTATCAATAGTATTCATGTCCCATTCAATTTCTTAGCATTTCCATTTAATTTACTTAAGTTTATAATCATCTATTTGTAACACTTATCTTTAATTATATTTACTTATAGTAAAATTTCAATTATAACTTAAGTTATCCCGATATAATCAATTCTTATAAATAAAAGCGATTTATTGAACACTTTCATTACATACTTTTACTTGTACGATTTCCATTACATTTTCTTATTAAACAGTTCAACTTTTAAAATTTGGTAAGTTATATATATGCTTTTTAAGAATGTAATTGAAAATCACCCAAGTTTTCTCCATTCTTTTAATTAATTATATGCTCAATAATTATATCTTACGTTTTATAAGATTACCATTTCAACCTTTTTTTCCTTTCTCATTTATACTTATCATTAAATCACCTATTTTAATTAAAGGTTCCAATTCATAAATTAGTTATGTTCCAATTTTACTACCCTTAATTGAAACTATTAATTAACTGAGACTTCGGAATTAAATATCGGGTGTTTATTCAAAATCATTTTAAAATAATAGATAAATGTATATACTTACAATTTATGTATTCAATTTATTTAAAACAATTAAAATTTATATTTTTTATGAAAATAAATCTGTAGTAAAACTACTACAGTGGCCTTCCCACTTCGAAACTCGAAAATGAATGTTGATGATGCGTGCACTCATCACCGAAATTATTTTCCAGCGACAGAGAGGGGAGTACAGAACTTATTTCTTTTCAAAATTTCTTTAAAACATTTCTTTCAAATTATATTGAAATACTTTTATCCGAAAATACTTCTTTTAATATTATTATTATTATATTTCAAAATCATTCAAAAGAAATTTCAAAACCCCGGAACTTAAGTTCTAAATTTTCAATTTTCATTTCAATCTTATTTCGACTATTATTTATAAATTTCATTACCTAACAACCAATATAATACAACCAAATATAACCCTTATAAAAATTTACTTTATATTTATATATATAAAATAAAATAGAAAAAATTATTTCATTCACCTATATTAAAACCAAATATTATGTCGGTCTGTCATATCAAGTGTTTAGAAATCCCTATTGATGTCTAGCGTCTCATGCATCAACAAGAATTTTTAAATACAAAACGGAATAAATTAACACAATATTAAAACCATTGTATAAGACTAATAAATACGCTCTCTCATATATATACACTCAGCGACTCTCATAGGGTATTACTACCCTATTAGTAAAGAGCAAACCCCATAAAGCTAAGGTTTATCGCTAAACCAAAGATCTGATACCAGATGTAATGTCCCGCCTTTCCGCACGCTTTAAATCGACACACGTGCCAATTCAAACCATACGGAAGGACGGATTGTTATGGGGTAAATAAGAAAAACAAGGAAGAAATAAAAAATAAAATAAAATCTCACAGCGGAAGGATAAAATATAATAATAAAATATACATTTCATGAAGCTGTTTACAAAATTTTAATTTTTCTTATACAATATATATCAGAGTTGCACATACCAACGAATAATAATCGATGTAGTGGAATACAGTGTAGTGGAACAATATAATAATAATAGTGAAATCTTCGTCTTTATCCTCCAGAAATAAAGTCTTCGGTCCTGAAATGCTCTGATTGACCCGAGCGAATTGAAAAGAAAAATACTCGAGTCAGAACTAAAAGATCTTATGTAAATGAAATCAACAGAAATAAATATGAGCATTGTAACTCAAGAGATGCTCGGGATTTTCATCTCTTAAGGATCCGTTAAACTATTTACTATATAATATATTTCGCTATTATAACAGTGTCTAATTGTAAAATAAAATTACTTTTAAATAGCGTTAAGTCTTTACATTTTCCACCTTAACACGTAATAATGCCAATAGTCTATACAGTACCGTAGTACCTCCTGATCGGGAGGCTACCAGAGGATACTCCATAGGTACGACACAAATAGAAACTCGTACAATGCACAATAGGGTAGGTGACACGGCACAAGTAGGCAATGCCAGGGTAAATATACCAATTACGCATCCCGGCCGGTGGTAACACGTAGCGCGCAGCTAACGCCCACCTCGAGCAACACCCCCAAAAAGAAAATCAAAAGTGGCCATCGAATCAATCCAAAAGTCAAAGTATAAAATCGAAGGGATGTGTCCGATCGAAGATGCTACCGCATTGGCCCGAAAATCGCTCATGTTTTAGCCATCATATGCCAACTCATGGGAGTCGGATTCACGTATTTACCTCAAAGGAAACGCCGACACCATCCTGCTTCATTCTAGAATCTCCACCGCATACACGGTTGTTAAAGTGGTTTTCGGAGTTGGCAGAGAGTATGACAACTTCTGATTCCGGTCTCTTCAACAACCAGTCGTTATTACAACACCGCTGTCTTTTCAAAATAGTTTATACTTTAAAACCAGAATATAATATCCATTTCAAAACCATATAAATATGATATCATTTTCGTTTTAAAACCCAAATCAATATGATATCATTTTTATTTAAAATATATCCTTTTTCAAAAATCATAGCACTTCAAATCAATATACCTTAAAAACCCATAGCCCTGAAACAAAATTTTCAATACTTAAATGGTTTAATAATAAATTACTTTATAAAGTAAATTAGCTTTTAATTTTTCAAATCAATTCCAAATACAGGTTTGAATTCCCAAATAAACCATTTAAATTTCCATCTATTTCAAAGTTTAAATATTCCACCATTTCAAAACTAAATTTTTAATTCATATATATATATGCCAAATTCTCTTTACTATTATTTAGACTTGAAATGTTTACTTAATAAATCAAATATCATTTAAGCAAAGCCTTTAAAGTTCATATAACAGGATATACTTTCTATTTAAATTAACTTATAATATTCATTTAAAGTGATTGATATTTTTTTTAAATCCTCTAAACCAAAATCGAATTATACAAATCATACCTTTTAAAATCTTAGATTTATTTAAATTTCAAATCAATTTTTATTCGAGGATAATTCTTAAAACACTTTAATTCAAATCAATTTATATTTCTCATCCAGCCTTCATTATTTAAGTCATTATACTCTACAAATATAATATAAATAAATACTTCACTGTATCATATCTTAATAAAATCAACTTTTATCATTAGACTTCTTTTATACTTTAAACCAATTTATACATGGCTTAAATCCAAGAAATTAATTATATATATAAATATAACATTTATAAATATCCGAATCAATATCTCATAAACCATATTTACATTTCTTTACACAACCATAGAAAATCATTTCAAAATATTTTTATATATATACTGCGGTGTCTGTATAAAATTTTCTATCCTTTGGTCAAGTGATACAGATATTTATCATTTCAATCCGTAATTTAAAATGAAAATTTGTGGTTATATATCATTTCAAACCGCACTACCGATTGAAATGAAAGTGCATAATAACTTGAAGTTTATAACCATATAAAATACAACATCCATTCATCCAATATCAACCATCAACCATTTATCACAATCATCATCCAAATAAATCAATAGCATCAATATATAATGGATAATAAACAACAGATATCAACTAGCACTTTATATTCAATAATAAAATAAATGGAAATTTAACTGGCAACTTATATGCAATGAATAAATTAAATAACAGTTTAATTCTAATAAATTAAATTTAACTGGGATGATGATTAAAAATAAGTCAAACAGTCATAAATCAATTTCTAATCACATCCTAAATCAACTTAACAAACATAAGAAATTTTAGAAGTTGTGAGTGGGTCAAAACACTCACCTTCTGAATTTGCATTTTCAATTTAAATTGAATTTAAATTCAATTTAAACCCAAAAATTGCACGTTCTCCAAATTCCTCCAAACCAGTGTCAAAATGTTCGAAATTCCAATACGTACCGAGCGGAGAAAACCGCGTGTAAAACGGACGTCATAAGCGAAAGTTATAAGAGTTAGAATAATTTGAAATCAAAATTAAATAAAATAGAAACAAAATAAAGAAAAAAATATACCCTGTCATCATCAACTCGTACGCGCATAACCCTTCTTCACGTTCGTTCTCTTTCTGCTCGAACCCAGAATCGCGCGTGCCGCCGCTAGTCCCTCGCCGTCGTCGCACCAACCGAAACGAGCCACCATGCCTTGATCGCCATGCCGAGATGCACCCACGGCCGCGAGCAAGACGCTCGAGCCCCCCAAAATTTTGCAGCCGCCGATCAAAATCCAAAACCCTAATCCAAAAATTGACGTCGATCTAACAGTCAAATCAACAAATCAATCACCAAGATGCGATCCCTTCGGCTTCCTCTCCAAAACCCAGAAAGGGTTTTCCGATCCATCGACATTGATTACAACCACATTGAATGGCCGAGAATTAAAACACAATTTCTGGTCAAATGATAATTTGAATCGAAAAACGAACACCACCAGTGAATTACGCTAATGGAGAGCTTCAACATATATTTTTTTCAAATTTTTCTGAGGAGATTGAAATTTTAGCTTTGGATTGAATTTGCAATTGGATCCGGAAATATAGAATTTTGTCTGCCATTGAGGAAGAGGAGGAATATAATGAATTTATGTACAGACAAATGAGAATTAGGGAGGCTAGGGTTTGTAGCAGGATATTTATAGAGAAGGTTGGAATAGAATAAATGGATCGGGTTGAATACACGCTAACGACAAAGTGGCCCAAAAAGCCCGTTCTGACCCCGGAACGAAATTGGGTAAACCCACATATCAAAATAGGTGTTTAAAAATATTTTAAACGCGATGGAATAAGTTCCAAGTCCAAATTCCATCGTATTGAAGAAGTTATGCTAAAAACAATACTTTCAAATTGATTTCAATTGATTTCAATTTCATAAATTTCAAGGTGTTTCGAGTCCGTATGATAAAACGACAAGTCCGATCGTTAAGAAACTTGAAATCCTATAATAATTCACCGTTACGGATGCGATGAAACCTGTTTCTTCGAAATCCAAGTCAGTAGCCAAAAAGGCTATTTTTCCATTAATTAAATAAATAAAATTTAGTCAATTTATTCAAATTTTCAATTTTAATTCGATAATTACCAATTCTTATCATTTTCAAATTCCCAATCATTTACAATGATTTAAACCAATTTAACTGTCAAATTAGAGTCGATAGATTTATAAATTTCGGTATTAACCTCCATTTCATTAAATTCGAAAATTATAAATTAAATTTCAAAAAATTGTATCAAATTTACTTTTCACTATATTATTCAGTTCATTAGTAACAATTAGATGAAACTAACATTTGGTTCATACTTTATTACATAAATATCTTCAATTTCATCTAACTAATATTTACGTAATACTTAAAATTTTAATTTCCATTGATTTCAATAAACCCAATTACCTTAATTTAAATTCAAATAAATAAACCCTGATTCCCATTCTTATTATTCAACAATCATTGTCCTATAAGGATATTTAGCATTGTTTACGTTTCATTACCTTGACTTCCCGTTTCACCTTTATTCGTTTTAACTATTTTATTTCCACTTATTGTATAATAACTACCATAATCCAATCATAGTGAACTTTGTCCATTTCACCTATTAATTTAGATTTTAAATTCAATAAATTAATCTACCTTGGTCCCATTCTTTATTTCATCAATCGTTACTTTAATCTATATTAACAAAACGTTAAATCAAATTTATTACAATGGATTACCAATGTTTATTTAGCCCATTAGATAAATAAAGCAACCTATATTAATTGCCTTTATAAGTTTGTTACTTCAATCCAGATTATAATTCAATATATAACACTAATTTTTATTTCATTGCATTAATATATGCCTATTTACATCTTAATTCGAATAAATATTACGTTTTTAATGTGTACTTCTATCAATCGAACACATTAATTAAGGTTTTTAAATACTTTACATTCTATTAAATTTACAACATTAAATTTGCATTCTATTAATTTCTTTACATACATTACGTATTAATTTCTCAATTAACATAATTTGAACTTATTCCCCAATCCACCAATTACTACTTAAAATAAATTTACGCTTTTATTAAATTTACATTCACACTTCTGTTTCTATATTAATAATTATTAAAGTAATGTTTATTATCAATAACAACATTATAATACTTAACATTTAAATGAACTTTATTTCCACTAAATTCATTGACCAATTAATTAGGTAATTTATAATAGTTGCTATCCTACCCTTAAATTTATTTCCAAATAACGTGCCACCTAATTTCCTTTAATTGCAGTTTGATTTCCAAATTTTGTGCGACATACTAAAGAAATAAAACATATATTAATTGATTCGTTTTAATTCAAATCTTTTATTAAGTTCAGTACTACTATATAAACTTAGTTACCTTGTTTTTTCCCATTCATTACTTTAATATACCCATTCTAACAACTCCTAACCATTGTATTACATTTCACACAAATGTAACATTTATTTACATTTATTACAATTTATCTCCAATTCCAATTAACCATCTAAATGAATGGCTAACCTACAATAAACATTATCTTTACTCTTTAGTCATATAAGTAAGCCTCTATTACTTACAAATCAATGTTGGCATTTATTTCCATACTACTAATTGCATTCACTTATGTTCTATCCGAACATACATTTAGATTTTATTTCCATTAATTAATTCAATATTTACATCCACTTATTAACAATTTACTTCCATTTATACAGTTGCAATTCATTTTAGTTAATATTTCATTAATACTATTTCAAATTTTATTTCTTTCAGTATTAATTACACAATCATACTTAATTAACAAATTATAATGTTTTCCACTATTTCTTTATTTGGATTTCATTCCAATTGTCAAGAATTGATTTTATTTACCATTGCAACATTTAATTTCTAACATTCGCTCCAATATAAATTATAAGATTTTCATTTCTTTCTACATTAAATTACAAAATCTTATAAATTTAACAAATTTAATCATCGAAATTTACAGGTCGTTACAATCCCGATAAAGTCCCATGTGCAGGATGATCATGAATTGCCCACAACAACCTAGCTCTCATTATAAACTCAAAATTATTAAATGAGTCAAATGCACCGACTCCTTCCCATAACAGTTGTAACTCGTCTATCAATGGTTGCAAATAAACATCAATATCCTTTCCTCGTTGTTTTGATCCAGAAATCCACAATGTCAACATTGAAAACTCTCTTTTCATGCACATGGATGGAGGAAGATTATACGGTACTATAACTACTGGCCAACAACTATAACGGTTACTTAGAGATGCATGTGGATTGAAACCGTCTGTTGCTAATCCAAGCGTGACATTTTGTGATTCAACAGCAAATGTTTTGTCAAAAGAATCTGCAGCTCGCCATTGAGAAGTGTCACATAGGTGATGCATTACGTCTGAATTAGACTTGGCATGACCATGCCAAATCATAGCATCTCCTATCCATGGTATAATATACAACCTCCTCAGCCTAGGAATTAGAGGGAAATGTCTCAACGTATTTTGAGGTACTTGGGCTGCTCTTTTCTCTTCGTTGAATGTTGTTTTATATCTTGATTGTTTGCAAACTGGACAAAAAAATCTATTCGTAACATCCTTCCAATACAAAATGCAGTCATTAATGTACGCATCATAAGTTTTGTAATCCATACCAACTTGCTTAATCATCTTCTTCATGTCGTGATACTTTGTTGGTAGTGTGTTACCTTTAGGAAGTAATTCCTTCATGAATTCTAGGAGTGCGGTCACACCACTATCGGAAAAGCCATAATGGGTTTTCAAGTTATTCAGCTTGACGACGAAATACAATATTGTTATCCCTTTTGGACATGAAGGATACAATGGCTCTTTTGCATTATCAAAAAGTGATTTATACTTCATGCTTTGATTGGCCGGCCAATCAACATCAACCATAGGAGAATCCTCAGTATTATCTGGCAACAAACTTGTAGGTTGAAATTGATGAAATCTATCAGCATCATTGACCAGATCTTCCATCCTAGGAAGTTCAGAGTCATCGGTACTTATGGCTTGACTAGCAGGTTCTTTTTGGTTCATTGCTGACTCTTCCCCATGAAAATGCCAAACAGTATATGATTGGACAATTCCCCATCTAAGCATATGAAAATGAATTTCATCTAATTTAATTTTCATTTTCATATTTTTGCACTGTGTGCAAGGATAAGAATAGATTTTGTTATTGCCACCATTTTCTACAACAAATCAATAAACTTCTGCACTCCTTCCATATATCGTGGGGTTCTTTGATCGGTTTCTTTCATCCACTCTTTATCTATACTTGAAGACATATTGATCCGCCAACTAAAATATACACAACATATTATAAACTTGAAAGTACGAGCTACTTAAAGAGTAATTATACCTCTTACAGAACATGAGTCATTTTTTAAGGATATTGAGTCAGCTGAATATATTTTCTACTATTGTTATAGATTATAATTTTGATTATGGCCTATTAATGATGTTGAAATTCATTTATAATGATTAAGGACATTTCGATATTAAATCATTGCACAAAATCAGCTGTAGCTGATTATTGGTCCCAACACTTGTATGTTATGTTATTGTTTTTATCCCTAGTTATGTGCACCAAGGAATGGGCTATACCACTTATGTGCATTACACCTGGCATGTCTATAAGTGTATGTTAGGTGCCTGATGTCTAATCTGCTTTAATTAGTCGGGTATGTCATTTTATGAGCAAATCCATAAAGTAAAACATCAGTTATGTGCTGCAAGTCCCAGTTTTCTTTAAATATGCAAGTTTAACGTGAATTTAATTCTCGGACATCACTGGATTTGATTTATGTGGACACTGGGTTTTAGTAAAAAAAACCTTAAACCTGACATAAAACACATTGAAAGAAAAATAGTAGCGAGCTAATTTTATCAGGTTATGTTGACACAAGGTTTTAGATAAAAATCTTCTCCTTTATCCCCTTTAACCAGCCAAAAGATCCTCATTTCCATATGCATTGCATGTTTTTTTTTTTACTTTACACCTCACTTTCTTTAGCAAAATAACTACTTTACCCTCACATACAAATATCTATATAATACATCATCCAAGACATCATCAAATTTTTATTTTGGAAAAATAAATTTATTTCATAATAATGATTTCCTATGTTTTTGGTATATCTAAAAGAAGTTTAAAAATTTTTAACTTGGAAAAATGTTGTTTATCGATAAAATGATTTTTGGGCACATTATCGATATTTTTTCGAAGAATTTATTTTTGCAAATATTTTTCTAAAACAAACTTACCATTATTAGTTATAATTTAAAAGGGGGTTAACAAGGTTATTAAATAAATTAAATAACATTTACTCTACGACTCAAATATTTAAATAATTTAGATATTTAAATATGAAGCGTCTGCAATTATGGACCATTACATGTGTTATCATCATCGGAAGCAGAATATATCGCAACTTCCTCTAATGCATGTCAAGCTATTTGGTTACGGTGGATACTAGATGGACTACATCAAAAGCAGAGACGTGTGACTCTTTTCTTGTAAAATAAACAACTTTAATTTTTAACAGTAATTTGAAACTATGGAAGAAAAGCAAAACAAAATGATCTATGCACACTTGCTAAAAATTTAATAAAATATTTCATTCTTGGACATTTTTTGGTTAAATCATGCTAAGAATAATCAACGCATTTTTGTACATATTTCATAACATTATAAGAAACAATATAAATTGGTAGAAAAATAGCAGTCACCAAGCTTTAACATAAAATTAATGAGCATATCACGAAACACAATTTTTTGTATGAAAAAAAAATCCAACTCATATAATTTTTGAAATACGAAGAATAACTTAACAAAGCTTTTACAGTAAATTATACAGCTGATATATCATAAGTAGAAATTTGGTAGAAAGATATTTTGATTAGAAAACTTCCAAAATAAAACTAAATCCAAAAATTATTAGTGCATATACGACAATCCAGAAATCAAAATTGACCTAAAAAGGCTTGGACACGTCAATTGGAAAAAGCATGCTTATGTTATATTGAATACTGCAAAAGTAAAAAAAATAAGGATAGAAAACCGAAAGCATATTGAAATAAAATGAAGCAGGTAACCAAAACATCAGGTTTGTTATCTAAGTCCATCCCGTTATCGGATTCATTGATGGTTTCAAGGGTCGCAAACATGTTGGCGCTATTCCTACAAATTATGTCCAATTGGGGATTAATACATTTCAGTTGGATTAGCAAAGGATGTGTCATTAATAATATTCTCCTTATCCGGAGAGACTGAAAAAGACACATTATCAATAGAAGGTTGATTGACATCTAGTGTGACTTGCTTTCTAACATATTTCCTTATGCTACCATCTTTGATCCATGCACACTTTTGAGTGGTTCTGGGATCATAAATGCCACTATAATTTTGCTTAGTGGTCAAAATATATGTAAAACATGTTCTGAATGGATCAATAATATGTTGAATTCTGTAGGATGCATCTGGATATAAAAGAATAACATTGCATAACTTTAACATCAAGCAACTACCATTCGTTAATTAGTACTACCGTATGTTTTTTTTCTAGCATTTAGAGCTAAAAGTTTTGCAGCAACAAAAGGTAAGGCCAAATCCCTTCTAGTTGGTTTACACAAAAGGATTTCAAACCAGTTTTCTTTCTTCTTCCTCATCACACAAAAAGATTATTAACAAATATACAACAAAAAAAATCATGAAATCATTCATAACAAACCATTTCTAATGAATAAAAATAAAATTCGAATCCTATTGTATACCCTAACTGGATCGATTGCAAATTTCGATATTACGAGAGGAGCCGATTTAGGAACTGCTTTGATAATATGAGTTTACAAACACAAGGATAATCCGATTCTTCTAGAACTGGATCGATTGCGAAAACAGATGCCAGAATTTGCTCAAGGATCTGGATCGATTGTTTAGATGAAACTGGATCTGGTTTGGGAATAAGATATTGGATTAGGGAAAGCGATATTTTTTTTTGGAAAAGTTAATTGTCACAAAAGCGTATTAGTTTGGGAATGAGGGCATATGCAATTAAGTCATAAAAAATAGGGAAACTTGGTAACGGTTTAGAGCCTGCAGCAAAAAAATTTGCACCAGAACATTTGCTGTTTAATCCTCATTTCGCAACGGCTTTAAGCCGTTGTTAATAGTTTTGCAACGGCTCAGAGATGTTGTGAATCTTCCACATTGGGGGGTTGCAAAACTGCTAATATGGTGTAGTGAGTGCTAGACAAAAGAATATGTATACGTTAAGGAGTCTCTGTCTCAAAGGTATAGTAGCAAAAACTACCAATCTAATGTAGTTAGACAAAAGTCAGATGATGATTCCTGATAAGGAGCCAAGCAGAAGCACCTGTAACATCTCAGTCTGACCCGAATATTACTCAATAAGAAAATAATAAATGGATCATTCTAGCTATAAATATCAGATAAAATGAGATAGAATAAGGGATATGATGAAAATGTATGATAACAATTATGCCATACAATGAAAAGTATACATTTAACAACAACAAAAATCATACAATATCTCAAAAATCTCATAACATCAAAAAGAATGTCATATTCTTTACCATATTCACCAAACCACAAATATTGGCTAACGTATCAATGCCAATCATAAAAACTGGTGAAACCCAAATTCTAGAAATCATCAATTAGAAATCCTGAAATCACAAAAGGGGGAGGACTATCATAAATGGGAGCATGAAAACTCTCCAATATGTGTATCACAAACGGGACGCTATCCCATGGTCGCTAAACATGGAGCCAGTGCAACAACGTAGTACAACGGTACGTCCGAGGAACCTGAAACTCGAATAATTCGGAACAACGACGTAGTACAACGGTACGCCTGATGAACCTGATAAGCTGGAACAACGACGTAGTACAACGGTACGCCTGATGAACCTGATAAGCCGGAACAACGACGTTATACAAAGGTAGGTCCGATGAGCCGAACTCCATAAAAGAACATGGGTCACTAGCCCACAAGAATGAGTCGAAAGTCTAAAGAATGCATAGGTCGTTATCCTATAAAAGAAATGAGATGAAACTCAATAAAACGGGGTATAGTCCCCTACGTGGACAAAGAGACATCGCATATCGCAAGTCTAATCACAAAATGATCATCAATGATCAATAAATGTGTGGATTACAGTAAGCTAGTAAATAAATGAGTTTAGCTTAATGTTCCATAACCACTGGCTTAACTTAAATATTCACGAACAAATTTTAGATCTCCGCTCATAAAATTGTCACAAGAGTTTCAATCGAAAAAGTCCAAAAATTAACCGACGAAGTAAACGCAAGCGTTTCATACCACTAGTTTTACTAAGCCATTTAACTAGATTTCTCAAACGAATTAGATAAAGGTTTGTGTATACTAATAGATTGGAAAACGGTTTTAGAAACAAGCTTTGTATTAAAAATAGAGTTGAAATCAATTTTGAGAAAGAGTTTGACTATTTACTACTAGTATAGAAACCTTTATATTTAAAAGTGACAAACCATAGAAATGATTGTAAACACAATCAATCACCAAAATTCACATTCGAAGACGTGAATTAGATCCAAAGAAATCGATACCAAATCCATCAAAATGGATATTCCCCAAAAATCCTGCAATGGAAGTCATCAAAGTCGTATAAATGATAACAACTCGGATAATCATGAATCGATAAAAATTGGAATTTCAAGCAAAATAGTCAAATTGGGATGAAGCAGCATGTCAGTCGACTGGGCACTGAGTTCAGTCAACTGGCCCAATGCCTGGAAAAATCTCGGGCTCCAGATCAGTCGACTGGACTCAGAGCGCCAGTCGACTGGAACCTATTTTCCAGTATTTCCAGCCTAGTCCCCAAAGGGGCACCGGTCGATGGATCAATTGCAACCAGGGATTTATACCACGCGATAACCCAGTCCTATAGGCTCTTCGACTCACCCCAAAGACATGTTCAAGCATCAAAGCTAGGATTTTTAAAGATTTAACTTCAAAACACCAAAAATTGAAAGGTTCACCAAATCAATTCAAATAAAAAGCAAACGAACATTAATAGATGTTAGGAATTCATACCTAACAATAATGATAGTTATAGACATGGATATGAGATAAAAATCTCATCCTTTTCTCAAAAATAATGAGGGAGAAGCTTGAAAACAAAGGAGGATCAACCACTCTTCAATCCCAACTCTAAAAGCTCCAATCTAAGATCATAAGCCAAAGTTTTTTAAATTAGGTTATAGGAATTTCTGAAATTGGAGAGACATTGAGACGGAAAAGAAGAAGGAGATGCTTACCTAAGCTTCTCTTTGATTTTGGGGATAAAACTTGGATTTGCTAAAGATACTAGGGCTTAGGATTTTAATTTCCAATCTCCTCCACCATTTTTTCTAAAACTTGAGTTGTAGGAAATATTATGAAGGAATGAAGAAGAGTGGAGTGGAGTTGGATTGATATGTTAGGTTAATGGGTTGAAACCCAAACCCAAAGCCCTAAGTGAAAAGGTCAAAATTTTAGCTAGCCCCAAACATATCAACGTTTATACTCAAAAAGGTCGCAAATGCCATTTTGAACTCAATGGAAGTGATCTCGGGTCCTAATTTGACTATTTGCAAAAAGTAACCTTTCGTACTTAAATCCGACTAACGATGCTATATTTAAATATACAACCATAAAATATGCGGGTTGTTACAATGTTGATCATTTCATTTGTATCATTGTTGTATCCATTGTGTATCAATAAAATTTTCTGCTATTTCCACTGTGTTATTATCACCTAATGTAGTTATTAGCTCCGGCGAACCAGACTCAACGTTTGAATCTGCGGCTTTCGAATACAGGTGATATATTTGGATGTCGATTTTCGAAGGTCGAGCCAGGGT
Organism: Allium cepa; assembly: GCA_030765085.1. Taxonomy (NCBI): domain Eukaryota; kingdom Viridiplantae; phylum Streptophyta; class Magnoliopsida; order Asparagales; family Amaryllidaceae; genus Allium; species Allium cepa. The sequence goes on along the minus strand of CM060941.1, from coordinate 760,492,032 downwards.
CGTCACACAACTTAACATATATGTAATTCATTAGCAATTGAATAAGTGAATGTTATGTCATCATATACATAAAATCTCATCCAATGTCAATTTTCAATTTCATAAGTTTCCAAATAAAACAAAAGAGTTCTAAACATGACAGACGAGTGCAAATTTGTAGCAAGAATTTATAGATTTAAACAATACAAAGTATGAAGATAATTTTTCAGAAGTAAAATGATAATCAAAACATGTTAATTTATCATAAACATGCATTAAAGGAATTGATGAAAAAACATAGATCTAAATAAAAATAATACAATAAACATGATTTAATCAAATTAAACACGTTGTAAGATGAAAAATTGGAACATGAAGTGAATCATAGGGAATCTAATTATATATGAATATATAGGTGAATTTAATTAAAGATTACCTTTAGATGTAGCCAATAAATCATGCCTTGAATGATGAATCAAAACTCCCAGATTTAGAAATTCGCCTCTGGATTTTGCAAGGATCTTATTACCCAAAGCCTTGATACACACACTGAAAATGAATTTCTCTTTGGATGTTGCCTAGAATTCACACCTGAAATGATGATATATCCTTGGATCTTCAAAACCATTATCCTATCCTTGCAAGAGATAGATGAACCACTTTTTTATATTCTATTTGATGTTTTTATTCGAAGTTGAAAGATTTTGGAAATTTGATTTTTTTGTTTACTTCCATGAAAAGTTAGGAGGAGAGAATGAGAAAGAATATAGAGTGAATTAGAGAATATGTTTTATTTGAAAGAATGAAACTTTTCCCATTCTTTAATTAAAATTTCCCTAATTAATTCCTCTGATCGTTTCTTTCACTCCAATCCTTTCTTTACACGTATGTCATCAAATGACGTATAATTACCCCAAATCATGTCATTAAATGACATAAAATTTCCATAAATCATGCCATTAAATGGCATAAAATTTTCATAAATCATTTCAGTTAATTATCTTTAAATTACATCGATATCTTATATCAATGCGCTAAAATATAACTTTTATAAATGCATTAAAATAATTACAAAAAATTACAAAAATTAAATAGATAATAGTTAATATTTCTCAAATATCAATTAATTTAATCAATTTATAACATTTTATATATTAATTAAATCATATGGTTTTTCAAAGAATTCATCATTACGGTTGGGCAACTCAAATGTGTAAATTCAGTCAGCGATTAATATCGTACTATTTGAATATTAATGTTCACACATCACTTAGCAAAAAGTGTAACATTTTAACGAATTTATCGCTTATACATCTTTTGGTAAAATTCAATTTTACTTATTATAAGCTGAACATAATAGTTACAGTTATTTACACCAATTCTTTTTGTTAAAACTATATCACTTTGGATTTATTGAAATGGTCAAAATTCCAATATCATCCACATTCAAATTTATAGTTCAAACACAAAGTCCTTGGTTCAACAATAACAATTATTATTATTAACTGAAATGCTCTGGTCAGAGACTTTGACTTTTAGTTGACCATGATACTAACCTCATATAACCGAGGAGACGAATCTTCTCTTGAATAGTGTTTCACTTCCAATGCTTCCACTCTACCCAACTATAGCCGCTCAATGGATGCTGTGCTATGATGTAACTATAATCAAAGCGAAGATTACATATTGAAGATCAACGGTATTCTCAAGTTGAGAGAATTGTGTAAATTAGTTACATCGATATTCTCTACTTGACCTTCAATAGAAAACTACCGAATGAGTCATTCCATAGATATCAAATAACTATTAGTCCATAACCCTTTAGTGCCCCTGGCAGTCATGAGTAATACACTGCCCAACATTTGGAGAGCGTTACGTTGTCGACCATCCTACTTCGTTTTGGAATTTCCATCACGTACATAGTTGTTAAAGTGGTTTTCGTTATTGGCAGAGAGTATGACATTATCTAATCTCGGTCTCTCATTTTAAAAAATCACTTTTATAATCATTTTAAATAGTTCATACTTTATATCGAAATATCATATTCTTTTCAAAAATCATATCGCTATCGAAATCATATTCACTTTCGAAATCACCTCACTTGCGAAATCATATTCACAAAATAGTTTAAACCATCGCATCAAAATATTAGTACTTAAATCCATTAAATTTAAATCATAACAGTTCTAACTTACATAGTTTAAACATTGAAAATAGCTTTTATATATATTTTTAAATAATTATAAATTAAAAATAGTTTATATTTAAAAATAGGTTACAGATTAAAATAGTTTATATATTAAAAATAGTGTATATATATTAAAAATACTTTATATAATAAAAATAGTTTCCTAAGTTAAGTTACTCTTATGGACCTTCGCTGCCTTTATTATCGACCATCTGGTGATTCCTTGGTTCTTGACTTGGATGGTTCGTATGCTAAGTTAAATTCTGTCATACTTGCTGATTCTTCCTGGGATAGATCCTTTATTTACTCTTCTGAAGCTGAGATTTATGATCCTTCTCTTCCACTCCTCTTTAGCCCGCTTATTGGCATTATTGGTAATGTCTCTTTGGTATCTTCCCTGGTGGAAGATGTCGTTGGTTTTACTACCTCTTCGGAGGAGTCCTGGTCTTGTTAGTTATTTTTGTAGCTGTGACATGTCTGTCACACTCCTGTGCCGTATTTTCTTCTTTTTTAGTAGTTAAGGTGCTTCTACCTTACTCTTATATTTCAAGTTTTTATTGCGTTCGTAATAAAAGTTGACGGTCCACTATAAAACCGGCTGGCCTTGCCAAAAAAAATAGTTTCCTCCAATTTCACAAATTGATTCAAATTTACTTTAATTCCAAAATTAAATTTAAATCCATCCCAGTTCAAGAGTTTCAATTCAAAAGGTTAAAGATCCAATTCAAATTCTTAATAAACCATTTCAATTTATATCGATTCAAATCTAGGTTTGAACTATCACTACAATTCCAATAAGATTCAAAGTTTAAATACTCAAACATTTACAATCTAAGTTTCATTTATATTTCCACATTTGACTTTAATTTTATTCAAATTGGAAAATATTTACTTAAACATTTTAATAACAATCAAATAAAATCTCAATTTTATCTAAAGTTTAGAAACTCATTTAATCACTTTTTATCAAATCAAGTTATAAAATAATACCTTTCATAATCTCAAAATCAATAAGTTCAAATCAATTCTTATTTAAATTCAATTATTAACCAATTTAAATTCCAAGTCAATATTAATTCATCTTTCTAACCTCTATTATTAAAGTTATAAAAAATCTATTTTTAAAATATTAATATAAACTTAGATAAATACATAAACCTATTATATATTAATTAAATGAATTTTATTAAATTAAATCTTATTATTAAATTTTTTTTATACATTTTTTAATAATAAAGCTATAAGTAAAATATTAAAATTATTTTTTCAAAACTTACTTATAAATTCAAAATTTTCAGAACATATAATTTATAAAATCTAAATTTTACATATATATAAATATAACATATATATTATATTTTAAAAATTAATATTTATTAAAAATCCATATATTTATTTCCAAAACTTTGGAAATCATTACAAAATATGGACCAGTAGCGTATATAATTTTCTATCCTATGGTCAAGTGGTATGGATATTCATCATTTCAATCTGCAAATTAAATATTTACGGGTCTATATCATTTCAACCCGCAATCCTAAAACTCAAAATCAATGAAAATTGCTTGGGTTAACCATTTAAAACCATAACGATTTTCCCCTAATCTATAAGATCATTTGGATATGTATCATTTCAACCTATAGGATTTCTAAACTAACAGGGAACTTGTAGAGTGAGAACAAATATGATAATAATATAACATACCAACAACAGGCATATATCATTAGTAACAAATTTACATATAATATATACAATGGGTTATAGTGTCATATGTCATAGGTGAACAATTACAGATATGGCATATCATATTTAACAATCAAATAACTTAACAATTCTAATTTAACAGCACATTTCAATCGTCATTTCATGTGAATCAAATTTACTAAATATAAGAATGTTAATCATGAGGGATTGCTCACCTTTCGAGGCTAGAGAATAATGATAGCGAAGAAAATGACACTGACGCGCACGAGGATATGGACACGAGCAATGCAAATCAAAAGTTGGTGAGATTTTCGGGGCAGCGACGAATCAAAATAACAACTGGACATTGACGAAGTAAGCAAGTAAACCACTAGAATTCGATGGGAAAATAAACACACACATATTTGTATGAAATATATATATCGGTATAAATTATATTTAAAAAAATCAATATCCAATTTAAAACACATATCAAAACAAAACATCTTCATATCCTATTTGAAAATCAATACTTATCAAAATACATATATTTTCCTTTCAATGTCCACAAATACATATTTCATCATAATATATTTAATCATAAAAATCTATAACAAAACATTCAAATATATGTATACTTTTTAAACATATATTATATATATCTATATCAAATAAAACACATCGCCATTTATATATATAAGAAAATCAAATAAATTCCTCGCTTTATATTTAAAACTAAACTTATATATACCTATATAGACTTATATTTTATAACAACAGATTATATACAAACTTTATATAACTTTATATACATACAACAGATTATAGTTCATATACTTTTATATAAATAGAACTTATACATTATAATCAATATATCTATATAAAAAATTATGTACTAAAACGTATTCGTATACATACTGGCTTAGACATATATACACGGCATATATATAGAATATATATGCAGCAGAGGTAAACAGGTGGATAAAGAAACAAAGGTTGGCTCGGCCAGATGGGCTGTGGAGAAGTTTTGTTGTAGGTGAGGGGCGGAGGGCCTGGAGCATTGCATATGGTCTGGATGTGGTTAAAGGTGGGTCTCGGGTTATTGTTAGTGATCTCAGCATGTGATCGTTGTGGTTCAATCAGTTCAAGGAGGGCACGGGCGATCTGGTCAGGAGTTGTTGCTCGATGTGGCTTTTGGCTCTGGGCATTACATGATAGAAGGTCAGAGGGGTGGGTTAAGGGTTGATGTTTATCGAAACAATATATATGATTTTATATCTCATACCATATTTTTTATATAATAAGAGGAAAAGAAAAAGAAGGGAGAGGGTGAGACGGTGACTAACGGCAGTCTGCAGTCGGAGGAAGAGTGTACGGGTAAGTAAGGCCGTGGAGCGGGTTCTGGTGTGGGTACGAGGTTAGTGGGCTTGGCGTGCATGCTGGAGGTGGATCTGCTAGGTGGAATGGTGGAGTAACTGGTGGAGACATGGAGTTTCGGCGGTTTGGTGGTCGGGGAGTAAGGGGATAGAAGATGGAAGAGTCGTTTGGAAGTGGGGGTGCTTGGTTAAGGGCAACGGCGGGTTTGTCGGAGCATACGAGTAGGTTGTTTGTATTGCAAAGATAATGAACAGTCAGGATATAGATGCTTTAAAAATATAAACTAAGTTATAGTTATATATATTTTTCCAAAGGAAGATGATAGACTAAAGAAAGAGAGGAGAGAAATGGGTATGAACCAACATTTATATTTTGAACATAGGGAATGGCATGAGTCAGATGTTGATTTCTGTATATAATAAAAGTGAATGACTATTGGTTTTAAATGGTGGACAATGAATGGTCATAAAGAACGAAAAGACGGACAGTTATGGTTAATTGTTTCACGTGTTACACCACATACTGAACACCGAAACACACAAATGAATATACTGCAGAGGTCAACACGATGAGACGATCAGAGTGGTACACAAATATCAATGATACGACCATCCTATCGAAAGTTGATATTTCGCTACCAATTTGCTGCAAATTCACCAAAAATAAGATAACGGGGCTAGAGAAATCCAAATTTAATGAAATGAAATATGACATCTCACTCAGATAATAGCCTACATTTTTATTGTATAAAAATACTAAGATTTCGAAATTATTTTACTTTCATTAATTTAACTGATTTTAAATTGAAATTGGAAATTACACAACAGAATAACATTCATATTTTCTGACGAAAATCTAACATTTTCTACGTTTAAATAGATGCATTTCAAATGTCAATTTTAATTATCAAATTTAATTGTTTTATTTTCAAGAAAAATTCAGTCAATTATGTTATTAAAACCATTAGAATTTCCAGGTTGTTACACTCTCCCCCACTCAAAACTTTTCGTCCTTGAAAAGGCACGAGATAAGAGAATAGGATTGACCAGAAAGAAAGATAAATTCAGAAATCATAATACCAGATACGGCAGTTAATTCAAAATGGTATAAATTTCATTTATGAACATCTTATTACTTAAATTTATAACGTATATTACTCGATTACATATTCTCATAAAAACATTTTGACTTTTGAATATTTCAAGCAAGTTATTTACGTTTTAAAATGCAATTGAGTATTCTACAGATAAATTTATCCTAGTTCAATAGTTTCTAGTTGTTTCAATTCAAATTTTCATTTTAAACACTTTAGTTGTTCAAAGTTTTTGCTTTGTTTCAATAATTAAAACCATTGCTTGACATAACTTAAGAATTAAACTCCAGCTTCACTTCAAATCATTTTGAAATAAATACAAACACACACAGATATATATATACATATATATATATATGTATATATATATATCTATGTGTGTGTGTGTGTGTATATATTTACGTCAAATTATACTCAGGAAATTCAAATCAAATCCATTTTTCTAAACAAAAAAGTAGCAAAGCTGCTATGATGTTTCTCCACCTTAAGACTCGAAAATGAATATGCAGTCATCACCAAAATCATTTTCCAGTGAAAAAAGAGGAAAGTACCGACTTACTTGTTTTAAAATTCTTTGAAAACAATTTCTATTCGAAAATACTTTCAAATAATACATTTTCAAAACATTGAAAACCAAATTTAGAACAACACAAAAATTTAAATTCTCAAGTCCTTAATTTAAATCTATTTCATTTCAAATCAGATTTATAAACCATGTTTTAAAATTTCATCTTCTTACAACAACAATAGTTAATGGTTTAGGAAATGTTGACAAAACAATAAATGATAATCTAGTATTATCATTTCAAACCACCAATTCATTTAACTATCTAATTTTAGAAAAATTATACTTTTATATACAAAATATAATCATACATAAAATTATTTCATTTACGAATTCCGAAAATAATATTGTGTCACTTTGCTATGTTCAAGTGTTTCGGAATTCCTATCGATAGCGTTGGCCAGATGAATAAATCGTGTAACAACCCAGATTTTTCGACGTTTGATTTGGAATATTTCAATGGCTTTAACTATTGAATTTGATTGTAGATTGATTTTGAATATGGAAAATTTAGGTTTTCGTTTATAAAATAAATTCAGACTTTAAATATAATGATTTATTGGATAATTTAATTATCGAAGTTTACAATTGAATATTGGTTAAATAATTGTATCTTGAGTTTTAAGCCCGATAAAAATAATTTAAAGTCCTGTAAAATTTATATCAATAATAAGGAAGATAATAAAAGTTTTAAAATTGAATTTAAAAGTGGTATGTTCAATTTTAAAATTAGCTTGTTTAAATTGACATTTAAAAATAGCCTTCCGAGGCACAGTCTCGAAATTCAACGAAACTGGTTCCATTGAATCCGTAATTGTGCCATATTATCATATTTCAAATTTCATAGCTTTTGGGAGTATCATTTGTGTTGTACGGGACATAAACGCGTTGAAACTTATATCAAAATTCAATATAATAATTGGGTCCAAAAGACTATCTTTTCCATACGATCGAATCGGGACGCGAAACCTTTTCTATTGCGTTCGAAATAGGGGTATGACATTATAAATGCCTAGCGGCATGCCTCGATAGGGGTTCGAGGTTTTGAGTTGCTAAATTCGAGGCATTTAAATTATATATATATATATATATATATATATTAGTCAAGCTTCCTTTTAAAACACGACATTTCTTTTCACTATACCTTTCCCTCGTCGGTACGCCACCATCACGTGTATAATATCCATTTCCCCCTATATCCTTTCACAGAGCTCAAATTCGAAATGTCAAAAATCAAAATCAAAGCGAATATTTGTTCGTATACAAAATAAGAAGAGCAAAATCACACTCTTCTTTTTTCCTTCCAATCGAACATCAGTTCGACTTTAAGTAGGGGACTTCATATGGAATCGTGTTCGATTTGGCAAGAGGTCACGATTCATCAAAGGTGAGGCAAGTCGCGGCATGCGTTTCGTGTCTGGCTACTGACGCGCGAATCGTAGGTGATGCCAGGCGAAGGGATTCATTGCTCATGTTGAAGGGTGAAAGGTCACGTCGTCTAGAGCAGCAAAAAATAGATGGTCCCGATTTTGTTTTTACGGTGTGCGCGATTTGGGGATGGCGACAGCAGGCGAAGTGGGGTAGGATCCCGTGTTCAAGTGGTGGCGTTTTGTCCTTGGAGGGGAGTACAAGGTGTAGTTGCAGGTGATCTGGTGGTGAGGGGGCCGAGATGGAGGCAACGATGGTTTGGGGATGCAACGTGCGTCGCGTGCACATATAACCGGCTGTGTAGTGTCGCGCTACACATCCATTTCTCTCAAAAAAACGTGCGTTGCGTGCAGGGGAGGGAGAGAGGCAGAGGATCTAGTTTAGGATTATGGGTAAGAAAATCAATTTTTATTACTTTTAATAAAAGTGAAAATTTAGTGAGAATATATATATGTGTATGTATGTATGTATGTTAACTTATATAAGTCATAAATTACATATATGAGGTTCGAAATCATTAAATCAGTTGAGTTGGCTTTGTGACCCCCCACTCTGAGACCCATATTAACAAAGAGTATTACGAGGTAATACTCTTTGCTAATGCGGAGAATAGAGCTGGGTAGGAGCGACCATCTATCGCCTTGTCTTAACTATCCACTAAATACGTTGATAAGTGCTATCTATTTTTTCTTCTTAAGTTGATCGACATATCCAATAAATATTTAATACAAAACTATAATGGCTGACGGATCAATCAGAACAAAACATAACAACTCAAATGTAAATAACATCACAGAAGAGCAGAAATGCATACATATGCGTAAGTACAGATATAATCAGTAGTACAATCCAAATGATACATCAAAATGGTATGACAACCACAACCCAAACATGGGTCAAAAGAATAAACATATCAGAGTAGCAAATCAAAACGGACTACAAAAAAGCTATAACAAAAAGAGCTAGCAGAATAGTCCGTGCAGAAGCGGAGTAGGCTAAATCCAAATATACCTAACCAAAAACACCTAGGTCTGGCCTAAGTCTAAAATACACGGGTCAGTCTAGCTAAAAAATCAGTAAAAGATGATAGCAGAATAATAGAGTATAAGAGTATAGTGATATTCTTCTTAAACAAGAAGGAACAATAAGAAAGCTAACCATAAACATATGGAGGATACGCATTATGTATGGCATATATGGTTATACTAGGTGATAGAACACTATTGGTTCAATAAGCATAAAACGCAAAGGAGACAAAAAATCTCATAAATCGCAAAAATGTAGCATGCCTCATATCATCGGCAATCATAAATCAAATAAGAATGGTCTAGGGATAGTATAATGTAAACTCCTAAAAGAGTAATTCCCAAACACGCCATATCGGCAACTCCAAGGAAAACATAAGCAAAAGCCATCTTGACAGAAGCCATAAGGCAAATGTCAACAAAGAGATAAAAATCTCATACAACGCCAAAAGGCAAATTTCATAAATAGCGCCAATAGGCAATCTCAATATATACACACACACACATGCCAACGGGCATGTCACAACGCATTAGTGTAGGAAATGAAAATCTCAAAGGAACTCCCAAGAGTCCAAAAGCCTGAAGTAATTGCGATCGAATAGTTTAAAGATCTGATTCCAAAATAACGACACACAAGGGTAAAAATCATCTCAAAAAGGTTTTGCACGTGCTATTTTTTACCAAGTATTGTTTCACATAATAGGTAACTCGACCAAAGGCAAACGTCAAAAGATGAATACGTCGCAATGGCAAAGGTCCAAAGACAATTACGCCGCAATGGAAAACGTCGAAGACAAATATGCCGCAATGGAAAATGACCTAAAGGTCCAGTACTGGCATGCCAACAGGCAAATGTGTCAAACTCTCGAAATAGAGCTCAAAAAGCGTTAACATGTGTCCCATACCACACGTTCACACTAAATGGTTTACTAACTGCTAGTAAATTTCACACTCAAAGCAGTAAAAAAATTACCTCATCTCATCCGTAAACTCGACCCGAAGGTCAAAACGATCAAACGAATAGATTAGGAATTAACTAAAAAGATAAATCATGTGTTCATAGCAAGCATTTTATCCAATCATTTAATTATCCACCCTCTTCGCTCGAAGTGCAAAATTGTTTGTTTTATATAGAAATTAAGTTGAAGAAAATAAGTTTTAGGAACGCTATGTTAATCGCTTTAGAAACTGCCTTTAGAATTCTCTTATTATAGAGTATATAATTTTTATACTTAAAAATATAATATCTATATTAATTTCAAAAGCCCACTTATTTGAAAAACATTTTTAAAACACATTATAAAACCCGTATATGGAATCCAGAAAGAAATATCAAGAGAACATTGAAATAACGAAAATTACACAAAGTATTATCCGTTTAAAACAAGTTGCGATTCAATATTCGAAAGCAGGTTTGAACAAGCTAACAGTGTCAAAATAACTTGAAATTCTACAGGAACGAATTTCAACATTCTTACTTCAATTTAAAAAAAAATTATTCAAATCCAATTTCAAACGAAGAATCTGCATGTTTCAAAGTTGGACTAAAACAAGGTTAAATCGCTGAATTCCAGCATGCTAGGTACAAGTTTGACAGCAATTTCAAAATAGCAAAAGAAACCTGATTGTCATGAAAATTTGCCAAAAGAATCACTCAAATCCAATTTTAAATGAAGAATCCGCGTCGTTTCAAAGTTGGACTAAAACAAGGTTAAATCGCTGAATTCTAGCATGCTGCGGGTTCAAGTTCGATAGCAGATATATACAAGTTAACATGGTCGGAATGACCTAAAAATTTCTAGAAATAAAGCACAACATTTATCCTTTAAACTGAAAAAAGAATTGCTGAGTTCCGATAAGAGACGAAGAAAGTGCAATGTCTCAAAGTCGGACTAATGGCACGAAGTGAATACATAGGAAAAACAAAGGCCAGCGGCTTGTTTAGCCAGTTCGCCCCTATTCCATCCAAAATTTGAGAAAGCATGAAACATGAAAGTTATATACGATATTCTACGGTTTCCAAAACATCAAAAATCATTGAATTACGATAAGTAAGGAAAGAGTTATGACAATTTTAATTTCTGGTTTCAACTTAGAAAATACACAGCCTGAAATATACCCCTGTTTCAAACCCAATTTCATGCTTTTAAACATCAAAAGTTCGTAAAGTGAATAAAAAAAAGGTTGTAGAAAATTTCCTAAGCTTTCTAGGAAATCAAAAATCATTGAATTCCGATAAGGGACGAAAAATTTATGACTCAAACAATTCTCGGATCTAAATTCATTGTCGCTGTCGTTTTGCTCTCGGGACAGCAACAAAGAAGTACAGTTTTGACCAATTTAATTCCAAAATTTCATAAAACTCAAAATACGAAACTTTTATTACAAAGTATGTGCTTTTCAGAACATTAAAAATCATCTAATTTGGGTAAGAAGCGAGGGAGATATGGCCAAATTCATTTTAGATACAATCGTAGAAAATTTGTTTCAGCAACCAAACAAAGAAACAACATATGATCAACATGCTAGCTTGCTTAAGTTAGAAATGTGAGTTTATAACTCACCTTAAGATTTATTTGCAGCAACTTAGCATATTTGCCAAGCAAAGATTGAAGCTTTGGTCTTAGATTGAAGCTAGAATGTGTAGAGTTTGATTTGCTACCAATTTCTCCTTGATTTTTAATTAATTTGGAGCTTAGATTTGGAGTTGGAGAAGAAACCACTATTTGGATTTTAGAGCTTTCTAGGTTCGAAGAAGAGAATGGGGAAGATAGAAATGAGATAATGGGTTTAGATCCAATATCCAACCCAATAAGCAATGTCAAACACTAAGCTAAATTTTCTAGTTTTCTCAACCATTTTTCTATATTTTAATATGCTTTACTCTACCAAATTTTTACATACAATTTTGGAAAATAAACATATCTTAAAATAAATTATATTACACTATAAATTAGAATATTTTCTACATTTTAAACCATTAAAGTTTTATGAAAAACATTTTATTATTTGTTTCAAACAAAATTTCCACAAAGACCAAAAATAGATTTTTGCTCAAATTCATTGTTTATTCAAATAAACAATTTGTAAATCAATTTGTCACTCCAAATTATTATTATTAACCCTAATTTAATTAAAATCACATTTTAATTTATTAACAGGTAATCATAAAACCGCAGGTTGTTACACTCGCAGCCATGAAATCTATGCGTAGAATTGATTTTGCAAAGTCAGCTAGGATTTTAGATTTAAATAAAACGGGATATTCGACAAATTAAAAATCACGATGAGAAAAATCTCACTCATTCGGATTGTTAGAATAATTTAAAAACGATGATTAAATTATTGATTATTGGTTGATTTTATGTGTTGGATGTTATATATATATATATATATATATATATATATATATAGTGGTATATATACTAGTATTTGGAGTGATACTCCCGTACGTTATAGGGAATGAGACTCTATGCGCCTAGCATAATAGTAGATGATCCTATATACCACGATATACCCTCGAAGTGGGATTAGTGTTTATTTTATGTTGTATTAACATCTGTGGATGCAGGGAAACCGGTTGGAGGGATCCAACTAGATTCCTCAAATATATTGTTTATTTTTTATATATAGTGATATATGATTTGTGTAGAATAATCTACTATAGATTATTGTAGCGATCGGAATTATTTGATGCAATTGTAGCATTGGCCAGAATTTCTTTAATTTAAAATAGAAATTTAAGGAATTAAAAGGAATTTGATATAAAAATATATATATTGTAATTGGAGTTATTTAAATAAATTTGAATTAGAGAAAAATATAATTAGTTTTGGCTACACTTAACTATTGCGAATTAATAAATGAAGATTTTTAAAAAATGAATTATACAAGAAAATTTCTAAATAGTATCCTGGAAATATAAAAAGGAGTTAAAATCAATATTTAAAATAGATTGGAAGTGTAAATGGGAATTATGAACAAAGAATTTATATGATGGAGCTAAATAAATAAGATTTGTTTATCAATAGATAAAAAAAAGGTTATGAAATTTATAAACAATGTTCAAAAATAAAGAAATTCGATATCAGATGATAACTGGGAATATAAATTCATAGGGTGAATTTATATTAGAATATGGAAACAGGGTTTAGGAAAAAAATAATAGTTTCTATTTTTAAAATGGAAAGGTTAGGGAATCGAAAATAAGTCGATATATTTTGAAATCGAGAGGAAGTTATAAATTAAGTTGGCTATCGAGATTTTAAAATATATTTGTAAGAAGTTAAGTTGTTTTCCAAAAGGAAAACTTTATTATTTTAAACTATGATAGTTAATATTGGAATACTTCGAAAAAATGGATTTTTAAATATTTAACATTTATCGAAATAATTTTTTTTAACTATTATAATCAATTTTGTAAATTGATTTTTTATTTTAAATGAGTTATTGGTGGTTTATTAAAAGTATTTAATATCTTAAATAATAACCTAAAACATATTTTTTTTAAATAAATATAAATTACTAATCTTTAAAAATGCTCATTATATATATAGTTTGAAAAGATTAAAAATTTAATTATAAAATCCCGTCGAGACGTGTAGAGATGATATTTTATAAGAGAACCCTTATAATGGAATTTTGAGATTTAAGAAAATTTCCGATGTTTAGATGTGATAACTTCGGAAAGATTTTGAATTCGTTTAAAGAAGTTAAAAACGGTTGGTTGGGATTATAAATAAGTATGATCAGTTTGGAAATCGTAGGAATAATTTATTAAAAATTCCGAAAACTTATGAGATAAGTCGTGAAATATTTCCAAGTTAAATATTAAAAATGATTTTGGAAATTATACATATAAATATGTTCCTAAGTATTGGGTGGAAGGGTTTGGGAGAATATTTTTAGTGGTAAATATTTGGAAAAGAAATATTCTCTAAGTGTTATAAAATTAGAAGTTGGAAATATTTCTAAGTATTGAAATGGTAGAATATACTATTATGGACACAAGTGTTGAAATTGTTTTCAAATATAGAATATTGAAGAGATTGAATATATATATATATATATATATATATATATATATATATATGTATGTATGTATCTTGGTGAAGTTGTTTGAAATAAATATTTTGGAAATTTATAAAATAAGGCCTAGTGTTGCTTTGGATGTTATTTGATAGTTAAATAACCGACTATCAATATTGTCTAATTTCGTTAATCATTTCGAAGAGACCGGGATCAGATTTAATTATCAGGGTTTGAATGTGAGACTGAATATCGTAAAGATGATGAAGATTGTGATTCAGTTTGTCCAGACCCTGGACAACATGTATAATGAATGCTATTAGAACATCGTCATTGGAGAACGATGAGCATTCTAAGTAAAATTGTTCTTGAAAAATAATGCTCAGCCTTGAACCACATCAACCGAGAATGACTAAAATAGGGGAGATGCAGCAAGGCTCAGTGGGTGCACTCAACTAGGGTATGTTATCACCTTTCTAGATGTCTTGGTAAAACCTATATATTATGGATATAGTTGTGCATGGAAGGAGCGCTCGATGTTAAGGGTGGGAACACCCGGAGTGATAACATATTCGGTCTATCCAGATCAAGGCTAGGCCGGTCTTGCGTAGTAGGGGATCTCGATGTGACCCTCGGTACATTTTCCTAGAGGTGTACTATGATGGACGATATCCCGGTGGCCCAGTCATTCGTTGGAATCCATTTTCCAATACGAAATTACGGTTTTGTTTGTAGTGCCTAGTATGCTGGAATTTAATGAATGTAACAATTTTAGCTATTTGAATAATTATTTTTATTTAGACACTACTATAATATCATTGGATTTTCTATAAAAATGTTTTGGTTATCGTAAGGTAAAACCCGTCATGTTTATGTGTGACGTGGTCTTACGAGATACCATTGTTTTTCAAAAGATTTTGATAAATCTAATAATTCAAATTGAGTGTGTTTTCTCATGCTGGTTTTCAAAACTGATTCGGGTGTTATTTTTATTATAATGGTCAGGTCAGACCGAGTATTACAGATTTAGGTTAAATGCTATGGAGCTCAGGAGACTAGCTAGAGGAGTTTTAGACGTATTTCCGTACTTAACTTATATTTCGCTGAGTAAGGACAAGTTGTATAACTGTCTAGTTTGATGTATTGATCGTTATACTCTGATGATTAGAAGTATATAAACTGTTACAAATTCTTTTGTATAAAATCTGTTATTATATATTATATCTTGTTCCGCTGTGATTGTGAGATTCTATGTTGTTGTTTTTATTTTTCTTCTATCTTTTTCTTCTTTTACCTTAAAGATTCGTACTTCCGTCCAATTTAGGTTGAGCAGAAGTGAAATATTGTCATCTCAAAAGGGTATGGATTTGCGGGCCTTTATATTGGTATCAGAGGTGAAGGTTAAGCGAGAACCTTAGCTCTGGTAGGGATTACTCATTAGAGATAGAGTCAGTAGTGCCCTAGAATGAGTTGAGTGTAATAATATATGAGCACATGTTTGTTAGTGGATATAAACGGTTTTATATTTTGCTAGCTTATTGGTTGAATGGTATATACATTCTGTTCAAGTAGTGGGATTCCACTAAATCAATAGGGGTTTCTAAACACTTGAACTAGGTAAATTGACACAATATTGTATTGAAGCGGGTAAATGAAATAATTTTACCCAAATTATATTTTTATATAAAGGAAAATAAATTTTAGAAATTATTATGGTATAATTGGAGTGTTTGGATGATAATATTATAATCAAAACAAGTAAATAGCATATATAACCAAATACACATTGTATAAATATGGATTATACAATTTAGTTAAGAACTAAGACTTGATTAAAAACCAGAGTTTGAAAATTTAATCTCGGAGATTTTTGAAATGCTTTCCAATGTATTTTGTGATAAATAATAGTATTATTATTTGGAGATATTTTTTAATAGAAAAATGTTTTTAAATGGATTTTTGAAGGTGATAATAGCACTGAAATTGCTTCGGTCGTTGGAAAATAATTTCGATGATGATCGTAACATCGTCATTGTTCATTTTCCAATTTTTAAGTGATGGAATGCTGCCTGGGTCATTGTTTTGGGTTTTTTTGAGGAAAAACAAGTTTGTTTTGAAAATTTCGAAGGACAATCGTTTTGGGATGAAACCAAGTGAATTTCTAAAAATTCCAATGGAATGGTTTGTTGAAACAGAGGGTTATATATATGTATATAAATTGATTTCAAAGTAATTTAAAATAAATACCCGGTGTTTGAATTCTAGAATCCTTATTTAAATAATTTAGGGATAATCAGGAAATAAGTTATAACTTACAAATTGAAAATGATTCTAGATAAGAAAGGAAAATATGGAAAGTGAATTTTAGAATAAATTCTAACTTGAGGAAGTCAAAATGGATGAAAATTAAGATGAGCTAAGTTAAATAGAGTTGTAATGGAAATGATATCGATCGGGCTGAGGTACAAAATTAAATGGAATTCAACTTAAGTTAAGTTGAATGAATTAAATTTTAAAAAAAAATTATTGATTGGGTTGCATTGAATTAATGTGGTGCATTAACGAAATTGGAATTTGAATTAAGCAAGTTAAAGTAAATCAATAAATGAAGTGATTATACTAAGTGGGGTTTTAACTTAAGTGAGTTAAATTAAATTGAAAAATTGAAAATTTAACTTAAGCTAAGTCGAATAAAAATTGGGTTGAATTTGGATTGAATTGAAATAAAATTGAATTGATTTATAGATGATTTTGAATGGAATAAACAAACTTCGATAGCTTATAAAAATTTAAATGAATTGAATAAAATTATATTTGGGCTATAAATAAGTGTATAATCTCGAGTTAAAAATAAAAGGTGAATATATTCGCGCATAAATTGATGGAAATGGAAAAAAAAATTGTATGACTTATAAAATCAAAAATTGGAATAGACAAGCCAAAATAAAATGAGTCTGATATTTTAGAAATGAAATAAAACCCAAACTTGAACTACAAAAATAAATTTTAACTCATGTAAATTAAATGAATTGATTTTTGAAATAAGAATCAAATATTGAGTTATAAATTTGAGATGAACTAATCAATCAATTAATTAGTTAAATGAATATGAAGGTGGAATTTAACTTGGATTGTGAATTAAAAATGCATACCGGAAATGAAAATTGAGTTATAAATAAAATTCAACTTAGATTGTAAGTGAACTAAATATGATTGGAAGTGTGATCAAATGAATTGAAATTGGGTTGAAATAGAAATGACTTGAGTTACAAATAAATCCAAGTGAGTATAAATAAAATATATAGCCTTAAATTTCTATTTAAATAAGTTCGAAAAATGAATTGAGTATTGAATTAAAATTGAAAGGGGGTTGATTAAATGAAAATTAATCCAAAATGGGAATAGAAATTTGTTGCAAAAGGAAATAAACTTAATTCGTAAAGTGGCAATAGATAGAAATAAATAAATAAATTTGATTTTATATTTTAGTGGGGGGTTGGCATAAATAATTTATGAGATGGCTATTTTTTATAATGACATGGAATGATTCCGAGGCTAAATTAAATGGATTTGAGTACAGTGCAACTGAATTTATCGTGAATGAGTTTGAAATGAAATGGAATGAAAAATAAAATGAGTTGGAATCAAATTAAAATAGTTATAAACTAAATGGATATTCTATTAAATAAATATTGTCAAATTTGCATGGAATAAATTGTCATTTGACGAAACAGAAGTAAATAAAATTCCTATGAATATATGGCAAGTGAATGAATTGATTTTTATCAATTTGGAATGGATGTAAGTTTGATTTAAAAATGAATTAAACGCATGTAAATGAATTGTAAATCATTCAAATTGGATGAAATGGTAAATGAATGACTTGAAAGCAATTAAATTTGCATTGGAACCTTATAAGTGCTTATAAACAATTGTTTAGCATGCATTGCTTATGAAACTTATGTTTTTTAACCATTTAAATGAATGAAAGGTCATGGAATTTCATATATTTGGTACTTACATGTTTAAATTTACTAAGTATAGATTCCTGAAGCTGTTTTTCTTGACTTTGATTGCGGGAAGTGCGAAAATAAATAAGGCGCTTGCTTAAAATGCTAAAATAAGGTACGAGTTCAGATTAAATACTACGAAAATATAAAATATTATTATATTTTTTCGACCGTGTGGATCGATGTATACATATTTATATCTCTTGTCATATTACAAAAGGCCTTTCGTACAAAGGCCTTTCGTACAAAGGAGACTCTGCCAAAATTTTCAAAAATTTAGGGTGTTAGAAAAATTTTGAAAATTTTTCAAAATTTTTTCTTAAAGACAAATTGATTTCAAATTGGAATAAAGGATTCTGCGTTTAGAATTGAAAAAAAAATTGTTTTAGGTATAACCAAATGATTAGAAAAGTGAATATCGAATTTTCACAGAGTGGGTTTTGAAAAAGTTAGTGGGTTTGGAGTATTTTCCTACTTTAGCAATTTTTGGGACGAAATTCTTTTAAGGAGGAGGAATGTGACGACCCGGATTTTTCAACGTTTGATCTAGAATATTTAAATGGTTTTAAATATTGAATTTGAATTATAGATTAATTTTGAATATGAAAATTATAGGTTTTATTTATAAAATAAATTCAGATTTTAAATATAGCGATTTATTGGATAATTTAATTATCGAAGTTTATAATTGAATATTGGTTAAATTATTGTATCTTGAGTTTTAAGCCCAATAAAAATAATTTAAAGGCTTGTAAAATTTATATTAATAATAAATAAGATAATAAAAGTTTTAAAATTGAATTTAGAAGTGTAATAAAAGTTTTAAAATTGAATTTAGAAGTGATCTATTCAATTTTAAAAATAGCTTATTTAAATTGACATTTAAAAATAGGCTTCTATGGCATAGTCTCAGAATTCGACGAAACCAGCTCCACTAGATCCATAATAGTGTATTATTATCGAATTTCAAGTTTCATGGCTTTTGGAGTTATCGTTTGGTTGTACAGGACATAACACATATTGAAATTTATATCGAAATTCAATATAATAATTGGGTCCAAAAAGCTGTCTTATCCATATGATCGAATTAGGACTCAAAACCTTTTCCATTGCGTCCAAAATAGTGTATAACATTATAAACGCATAGTGGCATGCCTCGATAAGGATTCGAGGTTTTTAGTTGCGAAAATCGGGACATTTAAATAATATATATATGTATGTATATATATATGTATGTATATATATGTATATATGTGTATATATATATATATATTAGTCAATCTTCCTTTTTAAACACGACGTTTCTTTTCACTATAATTTTCCATCGTCAATACGCCACCATCATGTATATCATATCCATTTCCCCCTATATAATTTTAGAGAGCTCGAATTTAAAATGTCAAAAACGAAAATCAAAACGAAAATCTGTTCGTATACGAAAAAGAGAAAAAAATCACGTTCTTCTTCTTTCCTTCCAATCGAACGTCAGTTTGACTTTAAAAAGGGGGGCTTCATAAGGAATCATATTCAATTTGGCAAAAGGTCGCAATTCATCGAAGGTGAGGCGAGTCGCGGAATGGGTTTCGTGTTTGGCTAGAGATGCGCAAGTTGCAGGTGATGCCAGATGAAGGGATTCATGGCTCCTACTGAAGGGGAAGGGTCGCGTCATCTAGAGCAGTGATAAATAGCCAGGTAGCAATTTGTTTTTAAGTTGTATGTGATTTGGGGATGGCGACAGCAGGCAAAGATGGGTAGGATCTCGCATTCAAGTGGTAGCATTTGGTCTTTATAGGGTAGTACGAGGTGTGGTTGTAGGCGATCTGGTGGCGAGCGGGCCGCGATGGAGGCAACGATGATTTGGGGATGTAGCGTGTGTTGCGTGCAAGGGAGAGAGAGGGGCAAGGGATCTAGTTTAGGATTTTGGGTGAGAAAATCAATTTTTATTGCTTTTAATAAAAGAGAAAATTTAGTGAGAATACGTATATATGTGTGTGTGTGTGTGTGTGTGTGTGTGTGTGTGTGTGTGTGTGTGTGTATATATATATGTTAACTTATATAAGTCATAAACTATCCATTCAAGGTTCAACATAATGGAATCAGTTGAGTTGGTTCACAGTTGTGAAACCTATGCATCGAATTGATTTTGGATTGTGCAAAGTTAGTTAGGAATTTAGATTTAAGTTAAACAGGATATTCGGCAAACTAAAATTCAAGGTGAAAAATCTTACTCATTTGGATTGTTAGAATAATTTAAAAATTATGAATTTAAATTATTGATTGTTGGTTGATTTTATAAATTACTATCTATTGGATGTAATATATATATATATAGCAGTATATATAGTATTTGGAGTGACATCCCCGCATGTCACAGCGGATGAGACCTTATGCGCCCCGCATAATCGCGGATGACCCTATATACTGCAATATCCCATGCAAAGTGGGATTGGTATTTGTTTTATGCTATATTAACATCTGTGGATGCAGGGAAATGGATTGTAGGGATCCAACTGGATTCCTCAAATATATTTTTTATTTTTCATATATAATGATATATGATTTGTGTAGAATAATCTATTGTAGATTGTTGTAGTGATTAGAATTATTGGATGCTATTGTAGCACTGGCCTGAATTTTAATAATTTAAAATTAAAATTTAAGGAATTAAAAGGAATTTGATATAAAAATATATGTACATTGGAATTGGAGTTTTTTAAAGAAAATTGAATTAGAGAAAAGTATAATTGATTTTGGCTCTACTTAGCTATTGCGAATTAATAAATGGTGATTAAAAAAAATGATAAACAAGAAATTTTCTAAATGATATCCTAGAAATATAAAAAGGAATTAAATTCAATATTTAAAATAGATTGGAAGTATAAATGGGAATTATAAGGAAAAAATTTATTTATTGGAGTTAAATAAATAAGATTTGTTTATAAACAG
Source organism: Allium cepa (assembly GCA_030765085.1). Lineage (NCBI taxonomy): Eukaryota > Viridiplantae > Streptophyta > Magnoliopsida > Asparagales > Amaryllidaceae > Allium > Allium cepa. Next base: position 760,470,710 of record CM060941.1, on the reverse strand, counting down.
ATAAAAAAGGTTATAAAATTTATAAATGTTTATAAATAAAGGAATTCAATATCAGATGATAATTTGAAGTATAAATTCGTAAGGTGGCCTTGTATTATAATATGAAAAACGGGGTTTAGGAAAAAAAAGTAGATTCTATTTTTGAAGTGGAAATGGTTAGGGAATCGAAAATAAGTCGATATGTTGTGGAATCGAGATGAAGTTATAAATTAAGTTGGCTATCGAGAATTTAAAATATATTTGTACGAAGTTAAGTTGTTTTTCAAAAGGAAAATTTTATTATTTTAAACTATGAAATTTTAAACTAACTAATATTGGAATACTTCGAAAAATGGATTTTTAAATATTTAATATTTATTGAATAAAAATTTTAACTTTTATAATCAGTTTTGTAAATTGATTTTTTTATTTTAAATGAGTTATTGATGGTTTATTAAAAGTGTTTGATATTTTAAATAATAACCTAAAACATATTTTTTTTAAATAAAGATAAATTACTATTCTTTTAAAATTCCCATTATATATATATAGTTTGAAAAGATTGAAAATTTAATTATAAAATCCTCTCGAGACGTGTAAATAGGTTTTATTTTAAAGATGATATTTTATAAGAGAACCCTTATAGTGGAATTTAGAGATTTAAGAAAATTTCCGATGTCTAGATGCGATAACTGCAGAATGATTTTCAATTTGTTTAAAGAAGTTAAAAATGGTTGGTTGGGATCATAAATAATATAAACTATTTGGAAATCATAGGAAGAATTAATTAAAAATTCTGAAAACTTATGAGATAAGTTGTGAAATATTTTTAAGTTAAAAATTAAAAATTATTTTGGAAATTATACATATAAATATTTTCCTATGTATTGGGAGGAAGGGTTTGGAAGAATATTTTTAGTGGTAAAGATTTAGAAAAGAATTATTCTCTAAGTGTTATAAAAATGGAAGTTGGAAATATTTCTAAGTAATGAAATGGTAGAATATCTGGTTATGTATACAAGTGTTGAAATTGTTCTCAAATATAGAATATTGAAGAGATTGAATATATATATATATATATATATATATATATATATATATCTGTGTGTGTGTGTATTTTGGTGAACGCGTTTGAAATAAATATTTTGGAAATTTATAAAATAAGGCCTAGTGTTGCTTTTTGATGTTATTTGATAGTTAAATAACCAATTATCAATATTGGCCAATTTCATTAATCCTTTCGAAGAGGCAGGGATCGGTTTTAATTATTCAAAAACTATTTCGATCCAGTTTGAACGTTACGATTGAATACCTTAAAGATGATGAAGACGGTGATTCGGTTTGTCCAGACCCAGGACAACTTGTATGGACGAATGCTATCAGAACATCGTCATTGGAGAACGATGAGCATTCTAAGTAAAATTTTTCTTGAAAGGTAACGCTTAGCCTCGAACCTCATCAACCGGGAATGACTAAAACAAGGGATATGCAGCAAGGCTAAGTGGGTCGCACCCAATTAGGGTATGTTATCCCCTTTCTAGATGTCCTTGGAAAACCTTTATATTATGGATACGGTTGTGCATGGAAGGAGCCCTCGATGATAAAGGTGGGAACACTCGGGGTGATAATATATTCGGTTTATGCAGGTCTGGGGTAGGCCGGTCTTGTATAGTAGGTGATGCCGGCGTGGTCCTCGGTGCATTTTTCCAGAGGTGTACTATGATGGGCGGTACCCCAGTGGCCCAGTCATTCGTTGGAATCCATTTTCCAGTACGAGCTTGCAGTTTGGTTTGTAGAAACTAGTATGCTGGAATTTAATAAATGTAATAATTTCAGCTATTTGCATAAGTATTTTTATTTAGACACTATTATAATATCACTGGATTTTCTATAAAAATGTTTTGGTTTTCGTAAGGTAAAACCCGTCGTGTTTATGTGTGACGGAGTCTTACGAGATACCTTTTTTTTCAAAAGATTTTGATAATTCTAATAATTCAAATTGAGTGTGTTTTCTCACGCTGGTTTTCCAGACTGACTCGGGTTTATTCTTATTATAATGTTCGGGTCAGACTGAGTATTACAGATTCACGTTAAATGCTATGGAGCTCCAAAGACAGCTGGAGAAGTTTCAGACGTATTTCCATATTTGACTTATATTCCGCTGTGTAAGGACAAGTTATATAACTGTCCAGTTTAATGTATTGATCGTTGTACTCTGATGATTGTAAGTATATAAAATGTTATAGATTCAAAGGGCTTGACTAACCATTCACAGAACCATTCGTCCGGCCGGAAGGAAAATGGGTCAAGCTCCATAATAAGATCGACGCGGAATTCAATTTCCCGCTTAGTAGGAGAAGTGACTTCACCAAACATCACGATAATTCCTAACTATCGGGGTGGAGTGGGATAACTAGGCTGAGAATCAAGTGAAAGAATAAAACAGCCTGAAAATCCTAAGGCATTCGAATTCGATCACAAGAGACTTTCCCTGGGTCGTTTACTAGAGAACAGTTCAGACTTTGCAAGAAACAATATCATCGTAAACGAGAACATAGAAATCTCTGACGAATTGACGCTTGTTGTAAAGGAGCTTCATCCCTTTACAAATCATACTAAGGTTGGTAGGACCGCCGATGGGATTCGACACATAAAAGGAAGAAGTTGCCAATTGAGGTGACAAGATGTTCTCAAATTTGTTAAAGAAGTCAACCGAAGCAGAGCTATGGGATGCTCCAGAATAAAGAGGAACACAAACTGGAAAGGACTAGAATGGGTTTTAGAACAAAGGGATAGTTCCAAAATCCGAAAGAAATCCTAATCCAGGAGGATCCTAACAAAGAATTTCACGCTCGAACGAATATGATTCTATAATTAATTCTACACATTCTAGGATATTACTATCATATCTCTAATGATTTTTCGCTCCATATGATAAGTTTTGCCTAAACCTCGCTATGATACCACTTGCAACGACCCGCTATTTCGAACCGTTCAAATCAACAATCATCCGCTCATATCAGACTTGAATTGCTCAAAACAACCGATTATTAATTTATATTTGGCAAAATTCAGCATGTACAGTAAATAAAATCAATCATAAAATCACAGACCCGGAGTAATATAACAATTAGCAGTGGAATAGATAGATAGTAGTTCATGAAGCTACTATATAAACAACTTAGTTTGAAACATAAATACAACAGATATCTCGAATACACAGAAGTTACCAACACCATTGTCAATGACAAGTTAGAAAAAAAAACAACTGGAATAAACTGATGTAACTGGAAACCTGAATAGACAAAGACCGATCTTCAAATGAAGCTCCAAACTTAATGGTGGTCTCAAATGATGTGACATTTAGTCTGATCCGGAGCATAAAGCAAAACACAAAACACTGAGCCAGGATTAACATTCTTATACCAGTAAATTCAACTCAAGTGAAATGTCAACTGAAATACAAAATAACTTAATGGATGTTTGGTGCGACGAACTGGATTTTCGATCCTCGAAAATCGACATTAATACGACCACTGTATAGAATGTCGAGCAATCGAGTGCTGGAAATACCGATTAGTAGGGGTGAAGAAGAAAAAGGTAGAAGAAAGTAGAAACAACAACACAGAGTCTCATAATCGAATCGGAACAAAATATAATATAATATATATATATATATAATAACATGTTTTTGTACAAAAGAACTGTAGCTATTATTTATACATATCAACATCAAAATACAATAGACAACAATCAACCTCGATAGTTATAATAACTTGTCCTGATATACATAACCCATACAGCAGAAATAGCCAAGTATGCGATATAGGTCTGAACTCCTCCAACTTGTCTCCTAAGCTCGATAGCATCCTAACCTGAATCTGTAATACTAGGTCTGACCTGAGCATTATAATAAAATAACATCCGAGTCAGTCCAAAAAACCAGAATGAGAAAAACACACTCAATTTGAATTATTAAATTTATCTAAATCCTTTGAAAAACAAAGGTATCTCGTAAGACCACGCCATAAATAAACACGATGGGTTTTTACCTTACGATAACCAAAACATTCTATATCAAAATCATCTGATATTATAGTAGTGTCTAGGTACAGATACTTATTCAAATAGCTGAAATTGTTACATTAACTAAATTTCAGCATACTAGGCCCTACAACCAAAACTATAAAGGCACGTAATAGAGAATGGATTCCTTATTGGTGACCAGGCATTGGGGTACCACCTATCACAGTAAATATCTAGAAAAAATGTACCGAGGATCACGCTGTGATCCACTCCAGTGCAAGATCGGAATACCACTAACCTAGATAGATCAAATATGCTATCACCGGGGTGTTCCTAACCTTTTTGAGTTCCTTCCATGCACCATAGTAATAATATCCGAGGGTATCTAGAAAGGTGATGTGATGTCGCACCTCTATACTCACATTAAACAAGGACACTACTAGGTAATGCTGTCAATTAGTACAAAGAATAAGGCTGTTGAGGAGCGACCATCTTTGTAATTGATTTGTGCGAGTACCGATATGCCAGATAGAAGGTCATGCATTTCATTTCAAGAGGAAATCTGACATATCAAATACAAACTCAAAGCTACTACACAGTGGCGGTATGGCCTTCGGAAACAAATATAAAATAAGCATAACAAAAAATTAGTCATAGATATTCATATCACTAAGGCGAAAACGGATATGAATATATATGTAGAAGTGAACATAAAAGTAGTGGTCACACAAGATCCACTACATCACTAAAGAATAGGTAGAAGTGCTAGACAAAATAATAAGTATATGTCAAGGAGTTTCTATCTCGAATGTATAAAAAAACTACTAAGCTAAAGTAGTTAGCCAAAAATCAGAAGCTAGCCCCTACTAAGAATTCAACTGGAAGCACCTGAAACACCTTGGTTTTACTGAGTATTATTTAAGAAGAAAAACAATAAACGGACCAGTCTAGCCATAAATATCATACAAGAAGAGATATGAAAAAATATATGATAGCGATAATGTCATACTGTGACAAGTATATATTTGATAACATTGAAAATCATAAAATATCTCAAATCTCCTCAAATATCCAAAAAGAATATCATATTCTTTAGTTTATTCACTAAACCTCAAATATTGATAAAACATATCAATGCAAATTGCAAAAATTGTTGAAACACAAATTCCAAAAATCAATAATTAGAAATCCAGAAAACAAAAAGGGGGAGGCCTATCACGAACGGAAGCGTGAAAACTTATCAACACGTGTATCACAAACGGAACGTTATTCCATGGTCGCTAACCCATCAAATTTGAGCCAAAGCTCTATAAACGGCCCGAAGACCATGGGTCGCTGCCTCACCAATTTGAGCCGAAACACCACAAATGAGGTTTTTAGTCCCCCACGCAGACAGAGAGACATCGCACATCGCTAGTCTAAATCACAAAAATGATCATCATTGATCAATAAGTGTAAATTACACTAAGCTAGTAAATAAATGAGTTTCGCTTCGTGTCCCATAGCCACTAACTTAACTTAAATATTTACGAACAGATTGTAGATTTTTACTTGAAAATTATCACGAAAGTTCGATCGAACAAGTCCAAGAATTAACCGACAAAGTAAACGCAAACGTTTCATACCACTTATTTTGTTAAGTTTTTTAATTAGATTTCTCATACGAATGTGGTAAAGTTTTTATATACTAATAGATAGGAAAATGGGTTTTAAAACGAGCTTTGTACTAAAAGTAAATGTCGAGATCAGTTTTTTGTAAAAGAGTTTGAGTATTTACTACTAGTATAAAAACCTATGTATTTTAAAGTGGCATGTAACAACCCTGTATTTTGTGATTATTTTAATTGTATGTTTTTTATTTTAAATTGGATTTCCTAATTTAAAACTTTATTTTTTATCAAAATGAATAAATTTTGTTATTTTAAATATAAATTTTGATTTTTATGTGAATTATAAATCCAAACATGAATAAATAGAATATTTTCCAAAAAAGTGGATTTTTGGTCAACATGGTCAAACTTTGACTTTTAAATTTAAAATTTAAAAATTTGAATTCTGAATTTTATCTTTTGTTATGAAATTAAATTAAATATAAAGAATATTGCTTTTCGTTTCGTTGAAATCTGATTAATATTGTGAAAGTTATGTTTTTGACAATATTGTGTGTGAATAGATTTATTTAACAATATTGTTTATTTTAAATTATATAAATAATATTGTTATTTGTCATATCTTATTCCCATTTGTATATATATGTGTAATATGTTATGTTATATATATTTTTATCTTTTAAATATTTTAAAGTGATGTTTGAATTTTTCCAAAGCTTATTGTATTTATTTTCAATTTTTATAACCTAGTTTCTATTTTTAAGCTATTTTCTTAATTTATTTATATTTATCCAAAATTTATTTATTTATTTTCATTCATACATTATTTTGTTATTATTTTATTTTATTTATATTCAATTTTCATTGTAAAAAAATGCAAAAGGAAATAAAGAAATTTGAAGTGGTTTTAAACCTTTCACTTGCCTTTGTCTTTTCACCTTCTTTGTCTTTTTAATTTCAATCAACACATGCATTAACTTTTGGCTAAACATACCTCATTCCTTCAGCCGCATATCACTTCATTCTCACACAAAAAAAATAGTTTCTCATCTCAAAAAAATTTCGGCCATGATCACCTGAGAAAAAATTTTGTAAATGTTTCACTCTTTTTTTTCATTTTCTTCCTTGTTTTATGTATTGATCTTGCACTTGCTTCACCTTCTACGTTTGGCCTCTAGCCTCCACCATCACCACCACCTCCATCACCACCTTTTCCATCTGCAAACACCTCCATTTCCTCTGTCATGTCATGGCCGTAGCCACTATTGATGAGAAGATCCACAAAAATAATGCAAACACTTCCTATATCATGCATAGCCGAGCTCCTATTACCATTATCACCTCATATAACCCCTTGGCTGACCTTTTCACCACCTTCTCCAGCCCATACCTGAACCAAGACCTCGGCCACATCATTGCCTGACCCCTTCGGGTCTGGCCGTGCCAATTGGAGCCTTGGCTGAAGCTTGTTGTTGCATAGAAAATTGCTTTGTTGCCTTGTATTGTAATTTCATGCACAAACCACTCCCATACTTTCATTACCTTAGTTATGCCGAGCATACTAGACCCATACTTGACCAAACACACTCCATGGCCATGTTTTATCATCCTATGGCCGAGCATAGTGATGGTGGAAGCAAGTGCAGATCATTTGATTTGATGTTGTGTATTATTTCTACTTGTTTAAAATCATATTTTGGGTTGAAATTCATGTAATATATATATATATATATATATATATATATATATTATTTTGTTTCATTTGCATAAGACAAATAGCTTTGGCTCTCCCCACACTTGAATCGTACTTATGCTTTCGTGCCTTTGTGGATCTTAGTTTGTGTGTTTGGTTGTTATCTCCAGCTTGTAGAGGTGTGTAAAATAATTTTTATAAAATATTAGTGATTTTCTACAAACTAAATAAGTGAAATAAATGAATGGTAAAGTAGAATTTGAAATATAATTTAATTTTGCAATTTATGATTTTATTTATAAATGGAACTTAAGTAAAGTTGGAAATTATGATCATTTGATTTAATTTTGAATTTAAAATGATTTTTAAAAAGTATTATTGATTTTTCTATGAAAAAAAGGGTTAAATAAATGAATACTTTAAAGGGAAATTTAAAATATAATTTAAATTTGGAAATGTGAAATTTGGTTTTAAAAATGAAATTTAAGTTATATAAATAAAATGGAAATTAAGTTTAAATCATGAAATGGTAAATTTAATTAAAAGTGTAAAGTAAATGCAAGAATAGAAAATTTTACACTTGAATTTAGTAAGTGAATTATTGAAAATTTGATTTTTGTTATAGGAAATTTACTCTATAAAAAAATCATCAGTTAAAGGTATTTTAATGAACATTTTTGAGTGTTAAAATATGATTTTTATAATGTTTAAAGTTTTAAAATAAAGTTTATTTATTTATGAAACTGTATTGAAATTTTCGAATTAAATAACAGCACTTCAGAAATGCTATCGTTTTTGAAGTTAACTTAAAATCTAAGTAAATGATATTGCATTTTGTAAGTGCTATGGTTGATACAAATGAACTATGTCTAAATTTTAACTAGGTGATATTACAGCGCTTGGTAAGTGCTATGGTAGTAGAAAGATAACAAAAATTTGAAACTAAATAAAGGGCTACAGTAGCACTTAATAAGTGCTGCGGTAGGCTGAATTTCGCTGTTTTCAATTATAATTTACAGCAGCTTTTTCTAAATGCTGTGAAAAGTTGTAATTTTCAATGTTTATGGTTTTAGCTAAATAAATGAGCTCAGAATTTTCTTAAATTTTGGGAATTGATTACTTGAATTGTAAATATAATAACTTCACTTTTAAATGGTTTAAATGAATTGCTTTAATTAAATAATATGAACTATTTAAAAAGGTGATGTGAAATGGTAATAAATAAATGATATCTTTCAATTAAATGGACATTTAAATTTAAATTTTGGTTTTGAATTTAAATAATGATCTGAAAATGAAGTTTTGAAAAGATATGATATTTTGATATATTGAAATGGTTTGGAAATGATTTGATTTTTATTTTGATACAGATTTTGAATTTAAAAATGATACTTTTTTTTGAAGTATAACTATGATTATTAAATTATAACCACGGGTTATAATAACGATTGGTTGTTAAAGAGACCGGGATCAGATATGGACATACTCTCTGTCGATACCCAAAAACACTTTAACAACTGTGTAAGCGGTGGAGATTCCAGAACGAAGTAGGATGGTGGCGACGATCCTTGAGGTATATTACGTGGACCCAACTCCCGTGAGTTGGCATAAGGTGGCTAAAACAGGAGTGATATCGGGCCAAAAGGGATAGCTCCTCTGGTCGGACACATTTCTTCGATACTATACTCTTACTTGTGGTTGATTTGATGGTCATCCTCCGATTTTGATTGGGAGTGTGTTCCGAGGTGGGAATATGTGGCTGCTACGTTACCACTAGCCTGCTTGCGTAATTGGTATATCTACCCCGGCATTGCCTTGTGTGTCGTATCACCTACCATACCGAGCTTTACTACGAGTTTGTTTTTCTCCCATAGCCCATGGAGTATTTAGGGTAGTTTTACGATCTGGAGATATGCTGATACTGGATGCACTACTGGGACTATTATGTTTTGGGGGATATATGGGTAACTCTTTGACGCTATTTTAAAGTAAGTTTATTTTATTGTAGACATTATTATAATAGCGCAATATTACTACATAGTAAATAGTTTAACGGATCCTTAGAGGATGGGCGGTCCCAGGCATCTTTTAAGTTACTTATACTTTATTACAGTTCACTTGAGTTGGTTTACATTATATAAGTATTTATGTCTTGACTCGAGTGTTTTGTGTTTTGCTTTACGCTCGGGTCAGCCTGAGTATTAACAACTTTGGATTCTCTTTCCAGAGCTGGTATTTGTTGGAGATTCTGCCTATCTATTTTTATATCTATTTCAGTTTCAGCTGTTCTAGTTTATCTCATGTATTAGTGAACATCTATGTATTTGGGATTCCTATTATGTTGTTTTCAGACTGATATTATGTATTTGTTTTGAGACTTTTTTATAGTAGCTTCATGAACTACTATGGTATTTTATATTCCGCTGTGAGTTATTCTGATATGTTCTGTGTTTGTGATTCTGTGGTAGCATTTCATTTGCTCCAAATTTTATTACAATGCGGTATTTTGAGCAATTCAAGTCCGACATGTGCGGATGCGAATGGCTGAAAATATCGGGTTCTTATAGTTGGTATCAGAGCTTTGGTTTTAGGCAAACCTTAGCCTGCGGAGCAAAAACTCATTAGAGGTAGTGTAGAAGTACGCTAGAATGAGTGAAATCAATCTCAGAATCACTTTCTTTGTGAGAGAATGTATTTTCAAAGTATAAAATGATTTTCAAAATGATTTTTCAAAGGATTTTTCAAAGATTATTTTGATACAAAAATTTTCTTGTTTTAAAAGGATTTTTCAAATGTTTTCTAATTTCCTTCCTTTCGTATCTACCTTGTTAGTATTTTCTTTCTTTAGGATATTCATCCAAGTGAATTTATCTTGTCCTAAATTCATTCTTGATTTTTCAGGATGAATCGAGGAAATGCCAGAGGTAGGGTTCGTGGTATTACCCCAGGTCCTCAACCTACTACTCCTGTTAGATTCACTGTTCTCTGTATGGAATTCACTTAACTTGGTGGAACTCCATTCACCAGTTCAGAGAGCATCATTGAGGATTAGCAGTGGTTGCGGAGTCTAGAGAGGATATTTACTTGTCTTGATATTATTGATGCCCAAAAGCATCAGTTAGCAGCTTGGCAGTTGCATGAGTCTGCTCTAGATTGGTGGGAGTTTGTTACGGCTAATACCATCAAAGATGATCTTACTTGGGAGCAGTTTAGGTATCCTTTATGTTATCTTTAATTTTGTTCCTATTTTTCCCTTTCCTTTGGAACCTATCTTAGTTTGTTTCTATATCTCTTTCCATGGAGGCTTTTGTGGCAAAATCGATGCATGTAGCCGAGAATCTCAGCTTTATCGTGAATTTATGGATCTCAAACAGGGTACCATGTCTTTTGCTGAGTATGAGAGGAAGTTCAATGAGCTTTCCAAGTTCGTTCCTAGTCTGATTGATACTCCTCTCAAGAAGAATGAGAAGTTCATTGCTGGTGCTCGTCCTGAGTACTATAGTCGTCTAATTGCTCATGTTCATGGCACTTTCACCCAGCTTATGGATATGGCTATCCGATATGAGAACCCTACTTCTAAGGGTTGTGCTACTTCTGGTGCTCCTTCATCTCAGTCTTCTTCTGTCAATTCTAGGAAGAGAAAGCCTAATTTCCAGCAGCAGAAGCACAATTGGCTCAAGAATACGGGTTCGGGATCTTCATCATCTTCTCCTTCCCAGAGGCAGCCTGTTGATCTTTCTGTTATCACCTGGTTTAGATATGATCAGAAGGGGCACTATGCTAATAGCTGTCCTACTTTATCTGGTGCTGCTATTCCTCCACCTGCTCAGTTGGCGAGGCGTGATCTCTGCCATATCTGTCTCCATCCTGGTCATTTTAAGAAGGATTGCCCTACCCAGCAGAAGGGTATGCCTTCTGGTATATTTTCTGCCTCATCTACATCTTCTCCGGTTCCTCCACTGCTCTTGTTCCTAGTGATGATCAAGGTACTCTTCAGTGCAACCTTCCTTTATTTCTGTGTCATGTTAGTGTTTTATTTGATGCTGGAGTTTTCCATAGTTTCATTTCTATTGATTTGTGTGTTAAGTTTGAGTATCTCCATTCTCCTGAGTTTTCTTCTGTACCTTATGTGTTTCAAATCCAATTGGGCTCCACAAACCTTAATAGGATTTGTAAGCATGTGCAACTTCTCTATTCTGATCATTGCTTTAGTAGTGGTCTTCATTTGACTCCTGTAGTCAGATTCTATTCCGATGTATTTGGTGAAGTCACTGCTTTACCTCTAAGCGGGAAATTGATTTCCATATTGATTTTATTCTTGAAGCTCTGAGAATGGGTTCTATAAATGGTTAGTCATACCTTTTGGTCTGACTAATGCTCCTGCTTTCTTTGTTGATTTGATGAATCGTGTTTTATCCCGTGCTGTGCCTAATAAATTTTCTAAATAACATTTCTAGAAAGAAGAAGTCCGATTCCTTGGACATATTGTTTCTAGTAATGGAATTCCCGTTGATCCAGTCGTGATGGCTGCGATCAATGAAAATCTTTCTTTCTTTCTCTTTTTCTTTCGTCATTCAATTATTCTATTTTTTTGTTCTGTTGTTCTTATTTCTCCATATTCTGCTACAGGATTGGGAAACTTCTTAGACTCCTTCTGAGAGTTCGTAGTTTTCTGAGCCTTATCGGTTATACCAGAGATTCATTGAGAATTTTGCTTGGATTGCTGCATTTCTCACTGCTTAGTTTATCTAGGTTATTGTGGATAGACTGACCAAGTCCTCTCATTTAATTCTGGTCAAGTCTACTTGTTCTGCTTCTAGCTGTCGGAGATCTACATGAGGGAGATTGTTCGTCTCTATGGTGATCTTCTCAATATTGTTGGTGATCGTGATCCTATCTTTTATAGTCAGTTTGAAAATTTTTCTGGTATTTTGTGGTACTCATCTGAATCTAAGCACTATTTATCTTCCATAGCCTGACGGTCAAACGGGAAGAGTGAATCAGATTTCTCGAGGATCTTCTTTAAGTTTGTGATCGCCTCCACCTTTTTAAACTTACCTATAACAATAGTTATCATGTATAGTCTCATTCTTCTTGTCATATTATCTTAATCCTATTTCATTCTACCTTTTTCTATGTTTTTCCCATACCTCGTTCCTTTTCGGGTACGAAAAGTTTTTGAGTGCGGGAGAGTGTAACAACCCTGTATTTTGTGATTATTTTAATTGTATATTTTTATTTTAAATTCGATTTCCTAATTTAAAACTTTATTTTATTTATCAAAATGAATAAATTTTGTTATTTTAAATATAAATTTTGATTTTTATGTGAATTATAAACCCAAACATGAAAAAATAGAATATTTTCCAGAAAAGTGGATTTTTTGTCAATATGGTAAAACTTTGACTTTTAAATTTAAAATTTAAACATTTGAATTTTTAATTTTATCTTTTGTTATGAAATTAGATTAAATATAAAGAATACTGCTTTTTGTTTCGTTGATTCTGATTTATATTGTGAAAGTTATGTTTTTTACAATATCGTGTGTGAATTGATTTATTTAACAATATTGTTTATTTTAAATTATATAAATAATATTTTTATTTGTCATATCTTATTCCCATTTATATATATATATGTGCAATATGTTATGTTATATATATTTTATCTTTTAAATATTTTAAAGTGATGTTTGAATTTTTTCAAAGCTTATTGTATTTATTTTCAATTTTTATAACCTAGTTTCTATTTTTAAGCTATTTTCTTAATTTAGTTATATTTATCTAAAATTTATTTATTTATTTTCATTCATACATTATTTTTTTATGATTTTATTTTATTTGTATTCAATTTTCATTGTAAAAAAAGGCAAAAAGAAATAAAAAAATTTGAAGAGGTTTTAAACCTTTAACTTGCCTTTGTCTTTTCACCTTCTTTGTCTTTTTAATTTCAATCAACACATGCATTAACTTTTGGCTGACCATACCTCATTCCTTCAGCCACATATCACTTCATTCTCACGCACAGAAAAATAGTTTCTCATCTAAAAAAAATTCGGCCATCATCACCTGAGAAAAAAATTGGAAAATGTTTCGCCTTTTTTTTCATTTTCTTCCTTATTTTATGTATTGATCTTGCACTTGATTCACCTTTTATGTTTGGCCTCTAGCCTCCACCATCACCACCACCTTCATCACCACCTTGTCCAGCTGCAAACTCTCCCATCTCCTCTATCATATCATGGCCGTAGCCACCATTGATGAGAAGATCCACAAAAATAGTGCAAACACTTCCTATATCATGCATAGCCGAGCTCTTATTACCATTATCACCTCATACAACTGCTTGGCCACCCTTTTCACCACCTTCTCCAGACCATATGTGAACCAAGACCTCTGCCACATCGTTACCTGACCCCACCAGGTCTGGCCATGCCAATTGGAGCCTTGGCCGAAGCTTGTTGTTGCATAGAAAATTGCTTTCTTGCCTTGTATTGTAATTTCATGCACAAACCACTCCCGTGCTTTCATTACCTTAGTTATGCCAAGCATACTAGACCCACACTTGACCAAACACACCAAACACACTCCATGGCCGTGCTTTATCATCCTATGGCTGGGCATGGTAATGGTGGAAGCAAGTGCAAGTCATTTGATTTGATGTTGTGTATTATTTCTAGTTGTTTAAAATCATATTTTGGGTTGAAATTCATGTTATATATATATATTGTTTGTTTCATATGCACAAGACAAATAGCTTTAGCTCTCCCTACAATTGAATCGTACTCGTGATTTCGTGCCTTTGTGGATCTTAGTTTGTGTGTTTGGTTGTTATCTCCAGCTTGTAGAGGTGAGTAATTTCTCACCAAACAATTTATACCTATATAATTAGTAAACTGATAGCATTTGAATCTATAAACCATATTATCATGTCATAACAACCTATGCTATGATCATATGATGTTCACCGATGTTTATGCACCTGTTATATCATCTGTTACTGTTATATAATGCTATTCTGTTTATTTATATCAGTTTCTCACACTGCAAGTTCCCTGTAGATTAGAATCATTATAGGTTGAAATGATACATACCCGAACGAACTTTAGAATAGGAAAAAATCATTATGAGCTGAAATGATAGGCCTGAACGATTTTTATTTATTTCATTTTACTTGGGACCGCGGGTTTGAAATGTTAGAACCCGGGTTTTCTTTGTAAATTACGGATTAAAATGATATATATCCGTATCACTTTACCTAGGATAGAAAATTATATACAGACCTGTGGTTAATACATATTTTCTATAAATTTAAAGTATTTTTAAAATGTAAATATTATGATATTTTGATTTAAATTTAAATAAAAATGATTTTTATAAAATATTAGTGATTTTCTACAAACTAAATAAGTGAAATAAATGAATGGTAAAGTAGAATTTGAAATATAAGTTAATTTTGGTATTTATGATTTTATTTATAAATGGAATTAAGTAAAGTAGGAAATTATGATAATTTGATTTAAATTTGAATTAAAATGATTTCTATAAAGTATTATTGATTTCTCTATGGATTAAAATGGTTAAATAAATGAATACTTTAAGGGAAATTTGAAATACAATTTAAATTTGGAAATGTGAAATTTGGTTTTAAAAATGAAATTTAAGTTATATAAATAAAATGGAAATCAAGTTTAAATTATGAAATGGTAAATTTAATTAAAGGGTGTAAAGTAAATGAAAGAATAGAAAATTTTACACTTGAATTTATTAAGTGAATTGTTGAAAATTTGAATTTTTTATATGAAATTTACTTTATTTGAATTTTTTATATGAAATTTACTTTATAAAAAAATCATAAGCTAAAGGAATTTTAATGAACATTTTTTAGTATTAAAATATGATTTTTATAATGTTTAAAAGTGTTAAAATAAAAGTTTATTTATTTATGAAATTGTATTGAAATTTCGGAATAAAACAACAGCACTTTAGAAATGCTATCGTTTTTTAACTTAACTTAAAATCTAAGTAAATGATATTACAGCACTTTGTAAATGCTGTAGTTGATACAAGTGAACTATGTCTAAATTTTAACTATGTGATATTACAACGCTTGGTAAGTGCTGTGGTAGCAGAAAGATGACTAAAATCTGAAACTAAATAAAGGGTTACAGTAGCACTTGATAAGTGCTGCGGTAGGCTGAATTTAACTGTTTTCAATTATAACTTACTGCAGATTTTTCTAAATGCTGTGATAGGCTATAATTTTCAATGTTTATAGTTTTTAGCTAAATAAACGAGCTTAGAATTGTCTTAAATTTTGGGAACTGAATATTTGAATTGTAAATATAATAACTTCACTTTTAAATGGTTTAAATGAATTGTTTTGGTTAAATAATATAAACTGTTTAAAAAGGTGATTTGAAATGATACTAAACGAATGAAATAAATGGGTATTTAAATTTGAATATTTGGTTTTGAAATTTAAATAATGATTTGAAAATGAAGTTTTGAAAAGATATGATATTTTGATATATTGAAATGGTTTGGAAATGATTGATTTTTATTTTGATACAAATTTTGAATTTGAAAATGATACTTTATTTTGAAGTATAAGCTATGATTTTTTGAATTATAACCACGGGTTATAATAACGATTGGTGGTTAAAGAGACCGAAATCGGATATGGACATACTCTATGTCGATACCGAAAACCACTTTAACAACTGTGTACGCTGTGGAGATTCCAGAACGAAGTAGGATGGCGGCGACGATCCTTGAGGTATATTACGTGGACCCAACTCCCGTGAGTTGGCATAAGGTGGCTAAAACAGGAGCGATCTCGGACCAAAAAGGGAAGCTCCTCTGGTCGAACACATTTCTTCGATCCTATACTCTTACTTGTGGTTGATTTGATGGCCATCCTTCGATTTTGATTGGGAGTGTGTTTTAAGGTGGGCATATGTGGCTGCTACGTTGCCACCAACCTGTGTGCTTAATTGGTATATCTACCATGGCATTGCCTCGTGTGCCATGTCACCTACCATACCTAGCTTTACTATGAGTTTTTTTTCTCTCATAGCCCATGGATTATTTAGGGTAGTCTCCCGATCTGGAGATATGCTGATACTGGATGGACAACTGGGACTATTATGTGTTGGGGGCTATATGGGTAACCCTTCGACGCTATTTTAAAGTAAGTTTATTTTACTGCAGACATTATTATGATAGCGCAATATTACTACATAGTTAATAGTTTAACGGATCCTTTGAGGATGGGCGGTACCAGGCACCCTTTAAGTTACTTGTACTTTATTACAGTTCACTTGAGTTGGTTTACATTATATAAGTATTTATGTCCTGACTTGAGTGTTTTGTGTTTTGCTTTACGCTCGAATCAGCCTGAGTATTCACAGCTTTGAATTCTCCTTCTGATGCTGGTCTATGCTGGAGATTCTACCTATCTATTTATATATCTATTTTAGTTTCAGCTATTCTAGTTTATCTCATGTATTAGTGAACTTCTTTGTATTTGGGATTCCTATTATGTCGTTTTCAGACTGATATTATGTATTTGTTTTGATACTTTGTTATAGTAGCTTCATGAACTACTATGGTATTTTATATTTCGCTACGAGTTATTCTGATATGTTCTGTGCCTGTGATTCTATGATTGCATTTCATTTGCTCCAAATTTTATTTCAATGAGACATTTTGAGCAATTCAAGTCCGACATGTGCGAATGCGAATGGCTGAGAATAGCGGGTTGTTACATGGAAAATCACATAAACGATTGTAGAAACAATTTATCACCAAAAACCCACATTCGACGATTGTAGTTTAACCAAACGTTTGGTCCTGGCCTTTGGAATTTTCTATTTTTTCGTTTCTTTTTTTAACCTTCTAGTGCCCTAACTAGACACCTGGATATTTCAACCAAAAATCTGGTTGCATGTACTGGGCAACAATTTGCCTGGGCCTTTGATGGTAAAACCAATTTGAAAGCGATCATACGGGCGATGAGGCTAAGGATCTATGCCAAGCGACAACCCAACCTGTAGGCTCTTCAATACATGCCAAATATCATGTCCAAACATCCATAGTAGGATTTTCGTAAATTTTGACTTTGAAACAAAAAATTGGAAAATTCACCAAACCAATTCAAATCAAAAGCAATTACACATGAAATATATGTTAGAAATTCATACCTAACAACAACGAAAGCTATAGACATAGATATGAGTTCAAGAAATCACCATTAAACTCAAAAACAAGAAATGTGAAGCTATAAAACAAGGAACGATCAACTCCTCTTTAACTACACCTCTAAGATCTTCAATCTATTATTACATGCAAAGATTTCCTAAGTTAGGTTATAGGAAATTCTAAAAATTAAAGAGAGATTGAGATGGAGAAGATGAAGAGGATGCTTAGCTAAGCCTCTTTTTGACTTATAACTTGAATTTGAATTTCTAAGAAAAGCTAGGGCTTAGGAATTTTAATTTCCTCTTCCAACCATTCTTCCTAGGGTTTGAGTTTAGGAAATTATGAGTGGAATGAATGAATGAAGAGGAGTGGAGTGGGAGCTATTAGGTAGAAGATTTCGGTTATTTTTTTGGGTTAGTGGGCTATAACAGAATCAAAAGCCCAATTGAAAACACCAAAATCCTAACCAACTATAAACATGTTGATGTTTATACTTAAACAAGTTGTAAACGTCAGTTTAATCTCAATGGAAGTAGTCTCGAGTCCGGATTCGACTATTTACAAAAAGCCACGTTTCAGACTTTAAATTCAACTAATGATGCTATATTTAAATAAAACATTTAAATATATAATCGTAAAATATGCGGGTTGCTACAGACTCCCATCCTTAAGAAATTGCATTCTTGCAATAATTAAGAAGAAATTAAAGAGTAACAACCACTATAAGGCATAATAACACAAAAGAAAATTTTGAAGTGAGAAGTTCATCTTAAGGAATATGAGAGCGTAAATCCGGATGTGTTCGCTCGATGACTTCTCCGAATTCTCAAGAACAATCCTTAGGTGTAGCAAACCATAATTTTCGATAATTTAATTTTGTTAATTTATTAAGTTTTGGTAATTTAATTTGGAAAGAAAAAGAAAAATCTGTAATTTAATGATGAAATCACTGAAATAAAGATAATAATGTTAATGCAAGTGAATATATAATTAATTTAGTGCAATACTAATTAATTGAAACCAATTGTATAGTTATAATTGATTGTAACTAATAAATTGGGAAATAAGTTCAAAGTATATTAATTGATGAAATAATACGTAATAAATTATGGTTTGATAGGACCAATGCTAGAAAGTAATTATAATAATTGTTGTTTGGTAATAAAGTAAGAATGGGAATCAAGATTATTAATTTAAATTTAATGAATTGGATTAATTGAAATTAAATGATATTTAATATTTAAATATTACGTAAATAGGAATTGAGATGAAATTAGGAAACATTAATGTACCAAGATGTAACTAATGTTAATTGTATTCTTATTGTAATAAAGAGTTGGAAATCAAGATTTATTAATTTATTGGAGATTTAGATTCAATAATTGGATTAATTGCAAATAAATGAAACTAAATATTTAATTATTATGGTAATGGGTAAGTCAATTAACTTTGAATTGATATCTAAGTTGTTTAAATTACTGTATGTGCTTAAGGAATCAAAAATGATAAGATTTGTTAATTATCGAATTGAAAATGAAAAAGTGATAAATTAATTAATTATTAAATCATTTAATTAACTGGAAAATAGCCATCTTTTCCACTGACTTGGATTTTGGCGAAACCAGTTTCATCGGATCCATAATGGTGAATTTTTGTAGGATTTCAAGTTTCGTAGCGATCGGGCTTGTTGTTTGATCGTACAGACTCGAAACGCCTAGAAATCGATTTAATTGAAATCAATTGAAATCAATTTAATAACTTGATTTTAGCATAACTTCTTCATACGATGCAATTTGGACTTGAAACCTATTCTATCGCGTTTAAAATATTTTAAAACATCTATTTTGATATATGGATTGACCCAATTTCGTTCTTAAGTCAAAACAGGATTTTTGGGCCGTGGAGTGTTCAACTTTCAAACCGATTTGATCCAATTGTTCTATTTTCCGATCCCTCTATAAATATGTCATTATAAACCCTAGCCTACTTCTTATTCCTTAATTCTGTATGTACAATTCTAGTGCTTCTCTTTATTTCCAATGGCAGACAAAACAAAAATTTCCAATTGCAATTTCAAATCAAATTCAAAGGAAAAAATTCAAACTCCTCAAAAAAATTCAGAAAAATTATATATTGAATATCTCGACAATACAAATCCACGTCAAGTATTTTTTTTCAAAATTGATGCTCGAATCAACGGTAAATCGCAGTCAAACCCTCGAATTTTCGAAACCCTAAGCCAATTTGGGGCCTTTTTGATTTGGGCTCTAATCGACGAAATTGGGATATGGGTTTTGGAGAGAGAAGCTTGGAGAGTCGATGGGTTGTAGTCTCGTGGCCTAGCTCGACTTGTGGTGGTGTGAATTTGGTGATTAGGGTTCGTGGAAAGAGGGGCGGCGCGTGTATTGGGGGCGATCAGAGGGGAAATCGTAGGCACTGGCCAACGCGTATCGGCGAGGCAAAGGATTTGAAGGTGGTCGGGGACGTCCTGGTGGCCTGAGGTGCGTGAATTTTGTGGTCAAAATCGAGGTTGGCTGTGCGTGATTGGGTTTGTGCATGCCTGCGTTGACCATATGCGTGAGGGAGAGAAGATAGGTGACATGTACTTTATTGATTATTTTAATTATTTTTAATTTATATTGTTGATCGTTCTAACCACAATAACTTTTGCATACGAGGTCCGTTTCATGCATGGTTTTCTCCGTTAGGTTCATATTGGAATTCTAGACATTATGGCATTTGTTTGGATGGATTCTTAGATTGTTCAAATTTTGGGTTTAAATTGGATTTAAATTCAATTTAAATTCAAAAGGTGAGTGTTTTGACCCACTCATAACTTCTAAAATTTCTTATGTGTGTTAAATTAATTTCTGATGTGATTAGAAATTTATTTATGGCTATCTGGTATATTTTATCATCATTCCAGTTAAATTGAATTTATTGAATTAAATTGTTATTTAATTTATTATTACGTATAAACTGTCAGTTAAATTGTTATTTAATTTATCATTGCATATAAACTGCCAGTTAAATTGTTATTTAATTTATTATTGAATATAAACTGCCAGTAAATACCTATTATTTATTACTTGTTCTATATTGATGTTATTGTTTGAATTGGATGATGATTGTGATAAATGGTTGATGATTGATATTGGATGAATGGACGTTGTATTTTATATTGTTATAAACTGCAAGTTGTTATGCATTTTTATTTCATTCGGGATTGTAGTTTGAAATGATATGTAACCGTTTTTTATTTTAAATTACGTATTGAAATGACAAATATTTGTATCACTTGACCGTAGGGTAGAAAATTATATATAGACACCGTGGTCTATATCTAAAATATTTTGAAAATGATTTTCTATGGTTTTGGAAAGAAATATATGGTTTAATGAATATTGATTTTTGATATTATACAAAAATTATTTTTATATATAATTAAATGCTTGAATTTAAGCTATGCATAAGTTTGTTAAATAAAAAAATTTAAGTATAATAATAGAGTTTGATTTTTATTAAAATAAATGTGAGTAAGTATTTAAATTTTATTTTAATATAGAGTGTATAATGATTTAAATAAATTAAGTTTGGGAGATAAATTGGAGATCTATTTGAAATTAAATTTATTCAAGAATTAAACTCCAAAAGGTTGATGTGAAATTTACTAAATTGGAAAATTTAAAAGGTATAATTATTATAACTTGATTTAGGGGTCAAGGTGAATTAAATGAGTATTTCAAGTATAAATGAATGGAACGAAATATTTAGTTATTTGTAATTTTAGTTTTATTTAAATGATAAGGGATTTATTATGTAGAACATTTCAAAACTAAATAATAGAAAACTTAATTGTTGAATAGAAATTATCAAATTTAGTTTTGAAATTTTGGAATATTTAAAGCATTGAATACATCAAAATTGAAATGTTTTATTGAAATTGAAGTGTACCAAAGTTATGAATTTCAAAATATTATGTTTTAAAGGTGTTATAATTTCAAATTTTTGGTTTCGAAGTGTATAAATTTGAAAGTGCTATGATTTGAAAAGGGGCTATATTTGAAATAAAAACGATATTATATTGTTTTGTGTTTATAAAAGATGATATCATATTGATTTGGGTTTTAAAATGGAAATGATATCGTATTTATATGGGTTTGAAATGGATATTAAATTCTAGTTTGAAAGGTATAAATTATTTTGAAATGTCCACGGTGTTATAACAACGTTTGGTTATTAAAGAGACAACTCCGAAAACCACTTTAACAACCGTGTACGCGGTGGAGATTCCAGAATGAAGTAGGATGGCGGCGGCGTTTTCTTAAGGTATATATGTGGACCCAACTCCCATGAGTTGGCATAAGGTGGCTAAAACAGGAGCTATTCCGGTCCAGTGAGGTAGCTCCTCTTATCCGACACACTCCTTCGATATTATATTCAGACTTTGAGATTTATTTGGAGGCCACTTTTGATTTTTGATTTTAGGGGTGTGGCTCGAGGTGGGCGGTAGCTGCGTGTTATGCGTCAACACTAGTCCGGATAGTAATTGGTATATCTACCCTGGCATTGCCTTGTGTGCCGTGTCACCTACCCTAGCGCGCCTTGTACGCGTTTGGTTTTCTCCCGTAGCTCGTGTGGTATCCTCTGGTAACTTCCTGATCAGGAGGCACCATGATACTGGATGGACTACTGGGACTATTACATGTTAAGGTGGAAAATGTAAAGCCTTAATGCTACTTAAAAGTAAGTTTATTTTACTATTAGACATTATTATAATAGCGAAATATTACTACATAGTAAATAGTTTAACGGATCCTTAGGAGATGTGAATCCCGAGCATCTCTTAAGTTACCGCACTCACGTTAGACACTAGATAGGAGATGTTAAATCCCGTAAACTATCTGACGCCATCTACACTCATTTTTATTTACTGTTGATTTAACTTACATAAGATCTTTTAATTTCGACTCGAGTATTTTGTCTTTCCAATTCGCTCGGGTCAGTTTGAGCGTTTCAGGATTTGAAGACTTTATTTTGGAGGATGATGCCAAAGATATTATTACTATTATTTATTATATCATTCACCATATCATGTATTTCGCTGTATTTTATTATTCTCCGGTATGTGTAATTCTGATATGTATTGTATAAGTATAATCAAAGGTTTTGTAAATAGCTTCGTGAACTGTTTATTTGACAATTATAATTTATTGTTCCGCTACAAGATTCTATTTTTTTTTCTTTCTATGCTTCTTCTTATTTACCCCATAACAATACGCACTTCTGTATGGTTTAAGTCTGACTTATGTGGTTTATCGTCGATTTAAAGCGTACGAAAATGTGGGATGTTACATTAGGATTTGCGGACCATTGAACTTTCACAAGTGGAACATCTTTTTACGAAGGTGTTTAACCTCCGTAACAATTATGCGAATGGGATGTTGCTCATAAGTCAAATAAGGTGAAACTTCAATTTCTTCAATAACACTAGGCTCAAGAATGGAATCGGAATCTCTAAAGCATTTTCGTAGTTAAAAAACATGGAATATCTTATGCATAGCAGAAAATCGAGCCGGTAATAAAAGGCAATAAACCATGGAACTAATGCGTTCGGTGATGGGAAATAGGCCAATATATCTAGGTGCTAACTTCCTCGATCGACCGAAACACACAATACCCTTCATAAGTGAAACATGAATGAATACAAAATCTCCCACAGAAAATTCTAAATTCCTTCTTCGCTTATCAGCATTGGATTTTTGTCTAGTTTGAGCTTCTTTCATCCTATGACGAATAAGGTCAATCTTTTTGTTGGAATCACGAATAAAATTAGGACCTAAAACTAGCTTCTCACCGACTTCAAGCCAACATGAAGGAGATCGACATGGCCTTCCATAGAGTGCCTCGAAAGGTTTCATCCCTAGATTGGAAGCTATTATTACAAGAAAACTCAACAAGAGAAATATGATCTTTCCAACTTCCACCAAAATCAAGAACACATGCACGAAGAAGATCTTCAAGAGTTTGATTCACGTGCTCTATTTTCCCAATGGACCGAGAATGATAAGCGGTGCTAAAATTAAGCTTCGTTCCCAAATCTTTTTGAAGGCCCGTCCAAAATCCACTAGTAAATAATGGATCACGATCACTAACAATAGAAGTTGGAACTTCATGTAATTTAATAATTTCATTAATATAGAGTTTAACCAAAAGAGGTACGGTCCGATTGGACCGAACGGGAAGAAAATGGGCAGATTTTGTAAGTCAATCTATTGTCACCTATAGACTATCATGAGCCAAACGAGAACGAGAAAGACCGTTAATAAAGTCCATGGAGACTTGATCCCACTTTCAAATTGGAATTTCTAAAGGTTGCAATATCCCACCGGGCCTTTGATGCTCGACACTTACAAGTTGGCAAGTCATACACACTTAATGAAGTTAGCAATACTAGGTTTCATTCCATTCCAATAATAAAGTCGCTTCACGTCTGCATACATTTTACTACTATTAGGATGAATGATAAATTTGGAACAATGAGAATCTTCTAAAATGTCTTTACAAAGATCTCTAATATTTGGTATAATAAGTGTACCAAATGTTTGAATGCCACCATGAGCATCTATTTCAAAGTCTTTCAAACCATCAATTTTTCTATCCTTATAACTTTGGCTAAGATGAGCCAATTCGGGATCATTCTTTTGAGCTTCTAGAATGTAGTCTAAAAGAGAAGGATGAGCCTTAAGGTTACATAAAACAAGAGACGAACATGAATCAGATTCACTATCTCGAATCTCACAATTGAACAAAGTCTCGAGATCACTCCATTTGGATATCATCATGGACACAACCGCTTGTTTCTTACGGCTAAGGGAATCGGCAACACAGTTTCCCTTTCTGGGAGTATAAAGAATATCAAGATCATAAGATGTAAGAAATTCAAGTAAACGTTGTTGATGCAAATTAAGTTCCTTTTAAGAAAACAAATACTTTGAAGATTTATGATCGATGTAGAGAACAAATTTCTCTCCTAAAAGATAACGATGCTTAATTCTAAGGGATAAAACAATGACCATGAGCTCTAAATCATGAGTGGCACATCTATCTCGACCGGCTTTAATTTCCTAGAAGCATAAGCGATAACACGTTCCCTTTGCATGAGAATGGCTTCCAAACCAACACGACTAGCATTGGTATAAACAACTAAGTCTTGGTTCCCTTCGGGAATCACAAGAATAAGAGCATTAGAAAGGAGTTCTTTTAATTACTAAAAAGCAGCTTCTCATTTTTCTGACCAAATGTACTTAACTCCCTTCTTTCTCAAACTAGTAAGAGGTATGAAAATTTTAGAAAAGTCTTTTATGAACTGACGGTAATAGCCCTCCAATCCAAGAAAACTATGGATTTCCATCACACTCTCCAGCCTCGTCAAATTTTGAATCACTTCAATCTTTGAAGGATCCATTGAAATTTCGGATTCAGAAATAATATGTGCTAAAAATTTCACATGGGATTGCCAAAAGTGGCACTTAGAAAAATTTTCTTTCATTGGTTGTTCCTATGGTTTCCAACACATTTCGAAGGTGTTTTTCATGCTCTTCCTCGGTTTTAGAATAAACAACAACATCATCAATAAATATAAGAACAAATCGATCAAGAAAACCTTTGAAAACTTGGTTCATAAGGTCAAGGAAATAAGCTGGAGTGTTCGTTAAACCAAATGTCATAACAAGCCATTCATAAGATCCATAACATGTATGGAATGACGTCAAAGGAATACTCTCCTCTGCAATTCGAAGCTGATGAAAACAGGTTTATAAATCCAAATATGAAAAGACTCTAGCAATGCTAAGTTGATTTAATAGATCATCCGTCCGGGGTAAGAGATATTTATTCTTAATGGTAAGATCATTAAGCTTGCAGTAGTCAACGCAAAGCCTAAGTTTGCCATCAGATTTCATCACAAAGACAGCTGAAGCTCCCCAAGGAGAGGATCTAGATCAAATAAACTGTTTCGTTTCCAATTCAGATAATTATTTACGCATCTCCTCATTCTCCTTATTGGCCATACGATAAGGAAGACGATTGATAAGTAGCACTCCAAGGATTAGATTAATTCTGAACTCAATTGCTCGTTTAGGTGGCAATCCTAAAACGGGCTCAAATATATCAAAAAATTTACGACAACGTGAATGAGCAAGATGACATCTTCCTCATTATCATTATCGTCATCATGTGGATTTAGAGAATATAAGGATGCTACCTAATTGGAATCTAAATCTTTAAGAACAATAGAAATATGCTTAACATATTGGGAATTTCAAAGGTGTATAGTCCTCTCGGGACACAGGATGTGGGCTTTATAACGATTAAGCCAATCCATTCCTAAAATCATTTTGAAACCTAAGTAACTCATAACATGAAAATCGACACGGAAAGCATAATCACATAAAATAATTTCAACATCCTTACAAAATAAACAGAGTGTTGCTGATCCACCAACTAGATTTGTAATATTTAATGAAGTCATCAAGCCCATAACATT
The DNA here is from genome assembly GCA_030765085.1 of Allium cepa. NCBI lineage: Eukaryota > Viridiplantae > Streptophyta > Magnoliopsida > Asparagales > Amaryllidaceae > Allium > Allium cepa. Next base: position 760,444,652 of record CM060941.1, on the reverse strand, counting down.
TAAAGACAAAGTATCAACAAGTTTTTTTGATATAAAAGATTGAGATGCACCCGTATCGAAAAGAACTCGAATATAGTGATCATGAAACATAATAATGCCATCAAGGACAAAATGAGAAATACCTTGAACAAGAGAAGTGTTAGTAGGGGCTTGCACAACATTCAACTTTCCCTCTTTCATGCTTTGAAGTTTGGGACGATATATGATGACTCGAACTTTTGCAATAGCAACAAGTAATGGGCTTAACACTTATTTGCATAGTGGTCCTTAGAACCACAATTGTATCACTCTCCATGAATAGAGGTAGGAGTCTTTTGCTACCAAAGTTGCTTGTTTCCCTTTCTTGTTAGGATTAGGACCTTTGAACTTACTATCGAGTTGCCTCTTCTTTTTGTTGTTGAAGTTCTTATTGGCACCCACAACTTCAACATCACTTTCTTTATCGGCCTCTTCAAGTCGAAGAGCGATATCTACAAGCTGATCGAAAGGCACTTCTAGTTTCAAAAGTAAAGCCTTTTTGAGATTCTTATTCAACCCATGGATAAACCTTTGATTTTTCTTCAACGTGTTATTAATATACTCGACCCCATATTCAGAGAGGGATTCAAAAGATACGACATAATCCGTCACAGAAGATTCACCTTGAATAAGGTCAATATTACGTCGGGCTAAAGTTACTTTTTCAACTTCCAGCACAAACTTTAACTCGAACCTTTCCCGAAATTGCTCCCAAGTAAGATCCGCTTCAATAATATTTGAAAACCAGAAGCTCATACCAATCTAATGCTCTCTTCTGGAGCATGCTAGAAGCCACTTGGACTCGATGTAGATCCACAAGATTCATGCAAGAAAAAAGCGGTCGCATGTTCTAAGCCAAGCTTGGACTTCTATAATGCTTTCGGAACACTTAAATGGCCTTCCGCCCAAATTGTATAACTACTACACAAGCATGCAAACCCGGATTTAGCATGAGTATGCTTTGGAATGGGTCCGACAGCTTAGGCACTCTTTACAAGATCCAAAAGTAGTTGGGCAGACATGAATAAGCCATCTTGAAGAGTAACACTGGATTGACTAGCGCTGGGACGGCTAGGTCTACCATTTCTCTTCTTTAAGAAAGAAAGTAAGAAAGAAAGAAAGAAGAGGAAACATGTTATTCTCAGAATGAATATCAAACAAACCTGATTGATAGAACAAGGCATCATAAAAGAAAATAGGATAGAATGGGTCCTAAGACTCGAATTAAATCCTAAGGCATGACTCCTAATTGAGATTTAGGAAAATGATCCTTGCTACATTATTCTACATTGTTCCAAAGTTTGGCTCTGATACCAAGCTGTGACGCCCCACCTCTATACTTACACTAACCAAGGACACAATTGGGTAGTGCCATTAATTAGTACAAAGAATAAGGATGTTGAGGAGCGACTATTTTGTAATTAATTTGTGTAAGTACCGATATGCCAGATAGAAGGTCAGCATTTCATTTCAAGATGAAATCTAACATATCAAATACAAACTCAAAGCTACTACACAGTGGCTATGCAGAATTTGGAAACAAATATAAAATAACCGTAACACAAAATCAGTCACAAATATTCATATCACTAAGGCGAACACAGATATGAATATAACACGTAGAAGTGAACATCAAAGCAGATGTCATACAAGATCCACTACATCACAAAGGAACAGGTACAAGTGCTAGACAAAAGAATAAGTATACATCAAGGAGTCTCTGTCTCCAATGTATAAAAACAAAAACTACTAAGCTAAATAGTTGGCCAAAAGTCAAAAGCTAGTCCCTGCTAAGAAGTCAAGTGGAAGCATCTGAACCTCCTCGGCATGACTTAAGTATTATCTAAGAAGAAAAATAATAAACGGATTAGTCTAGCTATAAATATCATACAAGATGAGATAGGACAAGAGATATGAAAAAAAATATAATAACAATAATATCATACTGTGACAAGTATATATTTGATAATAATGAAAATCATACAATATCTCATAATCTCCTCAAATATCCAAAAAGAATATCATATTCTTTAGCTTATTCACCAAACCTCAAATATTTAAAAAAAATATCAATGCAATTCACAAAAATTGGTGAAACACAAATTCTAGAAATCAATAATTAGAAATCCAGAAAACACGAAGGGGAGACCTATCACAAACGGCAGCATGAAAATCCACCAACATATATATCACAAACGGAATGCTATTCCATGGTCACTGACCCATCAAATTTGAGTCGAAGATCCACAAACGGCCTGAAGACCATGGGTCGCTACCCCACCAATTTGGGTCGAAACTCCACAAACGGGGTTTTTAGTCCCCTATACTGACAAAGAGACATCGCATATCGCTAGTCTAAATCACAAAAATGATCATCATTGATCAATAAGTGTAAATTACACTAAGCTATTAAATAAATGAGTTTAGCCTCATGTCCAATAACCACGGGCTTAACTTAAATATTTACGAATAGATTTTAGATTTCCACTCAAAAATTGACACGAGAGTACAAACGAACAAGTCCAAGAATTAACCGACAAAGTAAACGTGAGCATTTCATACCACTTGTTTTGCTAAGTTGTTTAAGTAGATTTCTCATACGAATGAGGTAAAAGTTTGTATATACTAATAGATTTGAAAATGGATTTAAAAACGAGCTTTGTGTTAAAAGTAAAAGTTAAAACCTTTTTTTGTAAAAGAGTTTGAGTATTTACTACTAATATGAAAACCTTTGTATTTTGAAGTGACAAATAACATAAATGATTTTAAAAACAATCTATTACCAAAAATCCACATTCGACGACGCGAATTAAAATCATAAAAGTCGATACCAAATCCATAGATGGATTTTCCCAAAAACCAAGAAAAAAAGGTCATCAAAGTCGATAGTAAATGACAACAACTAATCCGAACAACAAAAGTCGATAAAAATTGGAAATCCACTCAAAAATGGGCAAAAAACAGGAAAATACGCAAAATTCCACAAAACCAGACGTCTGGTTGGTTTGGCCAGACATCCGACCCGACGTTTTGGAAATTTATAATTATTTTCTCCTTTTTCTTTTTACTTCCTGAAGCCTACCAGACGTCTGGTTAAACCTCTTGTTAGATTAACCAGACGTCTGGTCCTGGGCTTTGGAATTTTCTTTTTCTGCCATTTATTTTTTTCTTCTGGTTGCCATAACCAGACGTCTGGATTTTTCAACCAGACGTCTGGTTGCCTATACTGGGCAATAATTTGCCTAGGCTAATGATGCCAAATCAACTCGGAAGCGTTCGAGCAATAGAGGCTAGGGAATTATGCCAAGCAACAACCCATCCCTATAGGCTCTTCGATACACCCCAAATATCATGTTCAAACAACCATAGTAGGATTTCATAAATTTTAACTTTGAAACCAAAATTTGGAAAGTTTACCAAACCAATTCAAATAAAAAACAATTGAACATGAAATAGATGTTAATAATTCATACCTAACAATAATGAAAGCTATAGATATGGATGTGAGTTCAAGAACTCACCTTTAAACTCAAAATCAAGGAATGAAGTTTTAAAACAAGGAAAGATCAACCCCACTTTAACTAAACCTCAAAGATCTTCAATCTAGTATTACGTGCAAAGATTTCCTAAGTTAGGTTATAGGAAATTCTAAAAATTGAAGAGAGATTAAGATGGAGAAGATGAAGAGGATGCATACTTAAGCTTCTCCTTGATTTATAACTTAAATTTGAATTCCGAAGTAAAGCTAGGGCTTAGGAATTTTAATTTACTCTTCCCACCATTCTTCCCAGGGCTTGAGTGTTAGGAAATTATGAGTGGAATGAATGAATGAAGAGTGGAGTGGGAGTTATTAGGTAGAAGGTTTGTGTTATCTTATTGGGTTAGCGGGCTAGAACATAACCTAAAGCCCAATTGAAAATACCAAAATCCTAAACAACTCCAAACACCCACTCCGGAGAAGAGGCCCTTCGAAACTCCAATCGATGTTTATACTTAAACAAGTTGTAAACGTCATTTTAAACTCAATGGAAGTCTAGAGTCCGGATTCGACTTTTTACAAAAAGTCACGTTTCGAAATTTAAATTCAACTAACGATGCTATACTTAAATAAAACATTAAATATATACTCGTAAAATATGTGGGTCATTACAGGTGATAAGCATACCCTAATTGGGAGCGACCCACTTAGCCTTCCTGCATCTCCCTAATTTTCAGTCATTCCCGATTGATGAGGCTAAGATTACCTTCCAAGAACAATTTCACTTAGAACACTCATCGTCCTCCAATGACAATGTTCTAAAGCATTCGTCAATACAAGTTTTCCTGGGTCTAGACAAACTAAATCATTATCTTCACCATCTTCACGGTATACATTCGTGACGTTCATATTGGATCGAAGTGGTTTTCGAATAATAAAATCCGATCCCGTTCTCTTCGAAACGATTAACGAAATTGGCAAAAATTAATAATCAGTTATTTAACTATCAAATAACATCCAAAAGCAATCACTAGGTCATTATTTAAACTTTCCCAAATTTATTTCCAAAATTCCTTTACAAGATATATATTTAAACTACTTCTAGTATTCCAAAATTTGAAGCCATTTCAAACCATTATATATTCAACGGAATATTCCTACCCATTCCAAATACTTAGAATACTTTCTCCACTTCATTTTATGTTCAACACTTAGGAAATATTCCATTTATTTCCTATTTATTTTTCTCAAAATAATTTACAATTTATTTATAAATCCCTTGACTAGCTTATAATGAATTCTATAAATTCTGGAATTCATTAATTAATCCCCTTTAATATTTCCAAAGCAAATTATACTTGCTTATAATCCTAATTTCCCTTTCTACTTCTTCTATGAATTCTATTTCATTTTTTTGACGTTCACTTTCTTTAACTAGTTCCTTTTTGAGAATTTTCTTATAAATCACATATACTGAATAATCTAATTTCCAGACTTCCGAGAAGGTTTATAAATAAATTTAAACCGCTACAAAACTCTCTCTATATATAAATAAAATATGTATTTAAAAGAATAATAATAATTTTTTAGGACATATTCAAGTAATTATCTAAATATCGAAATGCTTTGTACAAACAACAGTGCTCATTTTTAGATAAAGAAATCAATCTTCAAAGCTGATTTTAAGAATTAGAATTTATTAAAATAAATATTAATATTTGAAGGATCCAATTTTCAATGTATTCAATTCTACTAGTTTAAAATTCATAGTTTTCATAAATAAAATTTCCTTATAAAAACACTTAACTTTGTAAAACTTAAAATATATTTTTAAAATATCAACACCCAATTCAGTTATAGATTCATCTCGACCAACACATTGATTTTTATTTGATCTCCTTAACCTTTTTCACTTCAAAAATAGTATCCACTATTTTTCTCTCACCCTATTCCATATTCTAATATAAATTCTCCTTGTAAATTTATATTCCAAATTTATCATCTGAAATCAATTTTCTTTATCTATAAACATTATTTATAATTTTTTATAACTCCATTTAGTTTTACTATAAATAATCACATTTATAAAATTCCATTTTATAAATTCAATTCCCTATAAATTCCATTAATTTTTGCCAATTTCTTTTTAATATCGATTTCAACTTCTTTCCATATTCTTTCTCGAATATCATTTTAAAATCTAGTCTTAGAAATATTTTTATATAATTTATTTTAAAATCTCTATTTAAAATATATTTTTTCTGCATTATTTACTACGATAAAAAACCAATCATTGCTTATACAAATCAATCTCTGTCAAATAATCCAAATTTCGATATGCATATTATAATATTTAAAATCAACTTTTAATTCGTTAAAAATTCATAATAATGTTTATCCTATTTAATACACTATGATGACCCGCCCTTCTCGACCCTCGAAAATCGACACAAATACGCCTCTGTATAATATGTCGACGATCGAGTGCTAGAAAAAACAGATTGCCGAGGGAAGAAAGAAGGGGGTGGAAGAAGAGAAAATAAAACAACATCGGAATCTCACAATCGCAGCGGAATAATATATAATAGAGAAATGATTGATCTTTATACAAAAAGAATTATAATGGTTTTATACATTATATCACCAGAGTACAACACAATCAATAGCAAAATACTCTGGTACGTATAATGTATAAAACCGTACCAGATAATGTATCAATCAATTTTGGTATTTATTGTGTTGTACTCTAGTAATGTAATGTATAAAACTAATGTAGTTCCTTTTGTATAAAGATCGGTCATTTCTCTATTATATATTGTTCCGCTGCGATTGTGAGATTCTGATGTTGTTTTGTTTTCTCTTCTTCTACCTACTTCTTTCTTCCCTCAGCAATCTATCTTTTTCGACACTCGATCGTCGGCATATTATACAGAGGCGTATTTGTGTCGATTTTCGAGGGTCGAGAAGGGCGGGTCATCACATACACCAAAGTTAGTTCTCATGCTATTATAACATTTAAAAATTTACAACATAAAATAATCCAGCAGATTATCCGATCACATCATTATTTTTATATAGATCAGAAACACCAAATATATTTGAGGAATCCAATTCGATCCCTCCAATCTGTTTCCCTCCATCCATAGATGTTAGACAATATAAAATACCAATCCCACTTCGAGGAGGATATCGCGGTATATAGGGTTAACCGCTATTATCGGGGGTGCATAGGGTCTCATCCGCTAAAAAATACGGGAATATCAATTTAACTACTAATATATGTACCACTATGTATAATATAATCATCCAACATATAATTATAAATTTATCAATCCAATCAAGCATCCAATAATTAAATTCAAATATTTAAATTTAAATTTGAAAATCCAAATGAGTGAGAAATTCTCACCTTGAATTTTATTTTGCAATCTGATCCAAACCCGACTTGTTTCTTCATGATTTTTAGACCTTGTAAGAAAATTACGAATTATATAAGTTATTGATTTCAATTTTAATTATAGTTAATAAATCAATTATTCTCTAATTAAAATCAATTAAAATAAACTATTTTATGCCCTAATAGTTTTTCCCAAAACAAGCTTGCAACAGTCAAGGCTTGCAACACGCGTGACTCGACTTCATCAAACACCTCACTGTCCATCTAATCATCGTTGACCGCCGCACTGCTTCAACAGTCATGCCTCCCCCAAAACAACACATCCCCGGCATGAATGCCAACACGACTCCACCTGGCCACAACCATCGACGTAATAACCCATAATTTTTGTAAATATTTTTTTTCAATTTATTTGAAAACTTTGATTTTTAATTATTTAGAAATTTGAAATTTTGGAATTTTCAAATAATTTTGGATTTTGTTTAAAATTTAATTTCCAAATACAATAAAATGAATATTCTATGAAATTTTTATATTTTGGCCAACTAAAAGTCAAAGTTTGACCGTAGTTGAAAATTTTAAATTGAATTTTTAGTTTCTAATCTTTTTCTTTGAAACTCTATTTTATTTTAATGTTCGTGTTGCTTTTCGTTCGTAAAGTTTCGTTTTATACTTTTTAAATTTGATAGCTTTTAGCCTTTTAAACGCAATTATTTTCAGTAAATTTTGTCAATTTTCTATTTTTTTCAACCTCATTTCTATTTTTCTATTTATATTTTATTTTATTTTTCCATTCTCTTTTCTATTTGATTTTATTTGGATTTTGGGATTGGGATTTCAAAGAGTCTTCGGTTTCTTTTCTTGAAAATCAAGTAAGCTCTTCATTTTCTAGCCTTTACTTCATAGCTGTTCACTCTCGAAACCTAGTCGCCACTACTTTTGTAATTCAATACAAAAGTTTCTCACCTCGTCTCATTTATCTTTTGCATTCTAAAAAAATATACAGTAAGTCATGGCCTCCTCTATCTTCTCTTTCCTTTCTCTCTTTTCTTTTGTTATCTATTTTGCAAGCTTGGCCACATACCCTAGCCAACCATCTCCTCCTCACCACCACCACCTGACCATGACCTCCACCACTTTATCCCCTCCCCTATGCCTTGCCGTGAGTATTAGAACCAAATCCATTACCAAAACATGTTGCAACCCCAATCCAAGCCTATTGATCGTTACCCCCTCTTATTTGCCTCGGCCACACCTATTTCCACCACCTACTCCTCCTCCTTGCCTTGCTCTAGGCCATGCCCTTCTGATGTGACCAGATCCCACCAAGTTTAGCACATAGGCGGAGACACATAGCCATAGGCCGAGCACGAACATCCACACTCCTTGCCCTTTTTCCATCTTAAGGCTTGTACCTTGCCAATCTCTTCATGTTCCAAGCCTAGCCGAGCATAAGTGCCTCTGGTGTAGTCATGGCCGAGCCTTTATGCCACCAACCAATAATGGCCGAGCCATATCTCCTTGTGTCTAGCCCATAGTGATGGTGGCCGAGCCCACTTATTGATTAAAACAATGTTTTCTTCACCTTGTTTCATTTTTGATTTATATATTTCTTGTATTGAATTATATACCTATATATGTTGTACATTTTGGTGTCTACAAGATTTCAATTTGGGTCTTACTTCTTCTTGAATCTAGTCGTGCCTTTTCGTGCTTTGCGGAGTTTGGATTTGTGTTTTGAATTTGATCTCTAGCTTGAGAAGGTGAGTTATTCACTCTAGACATTCGTACTTATATAATTGTGAAACGATGACAAGTGGACATGTAGTAATTGATATGCTATGTTGATAAGTTCATATATGCTTGTGATATGATTATATGATGTTAAAATCTACTTATAAACCTGTTACATCATCTGATATGTTATATTATATTATATAGTTTATTTATTTTACTGTTTCTCACACTGCAAGTTCCCTGTAGAATAGAATCACTATGGGTTGAAAAGATACATACCCGAACGAACAGTAGAATAAGGAAAAATCGTTATGAGCTGAAATGATAGGCTCAAGCGATTTTTATTTATTTTGTTTGACTTGGTATTGCGGGTTTGAAATGATAGAACCCAGATTTTTCCTTTTAAATTACGGACTGAAATGATACATATCATATCACTTGACGTAGGTTAGAAAATTATATACAGTCCCATGGTTAATTTTAAATATTTTCTAAAAATTATTAAGTATTTTGAAATTTAAAAATATGAAATTTTAACTTAAATTGGATTTAAATGATTTAATAAATGTTATAGTGATTTTATATAAGTTAAATGTATGAGCAAATTAAAGATTAAAATGTAAATTTTGATTTGACTTAATAATTGAAAATTTAGGGTTCAAATGGAGTTTTAAGCTTAACTTAGTGATAAGAATTTTTTTTGAAATTGGGATTTTAGATAAAGTATTAGGTTATTTGTTAAAATAAAAGTAAAGAAATTTATAATGTATTTGACTTAAGAAGTGAATTTTAATTTAAATTGGATATTTGTTAATAAAAGTTATTTTATTAAAATTATAAGTTCAGTAATATCCAAATAAATAATTTGGAAAAGTGAAATAAGTTTGATAAGTTACAAACGAGAAAAGTTGAAAATATATTGTTTTTAAAAAGGGTGTAGTAAAACTTATAACAGAAATATTAGCGTTTTCAAAATGCTGTGATTTTAAGGTAGCATTTGCTAAGTTCTACCATTTCTGAATTTGAACTGTTTTTGAATACACTAATATATACCTATAATAGAATTTTTAAAGTGCCACAGTTTCTGAATTTGAACAGTTTTTGAATACACTAATATACCTACAGTAGCATTTTGAAAGTGCTGCAGTTTCTGATTTGAACTGTTTTTTAATACACTAATATACCTACAATAGCATTTTTAAGGTGATGATTTTCTGAATTTGAACTGTTTTTGAATACACTAGTGTATCTACGGTAGCACTAATAAGTGCTGCAGTTTCTGAAAATACACTATTTGAAATTGTTATAACTAAATGAATGAACTTAGAAAATGTTACAATTCTGGGAATTGAATATTTAATTTGGAAGGATAACGACTTCATATTTAAATGGTTTAAATGAATTATTTTGGTTTGGAATATAAACCATTTTGAAATTTATAACCGCAGGTAATAATAACGTTGGGTTGTTAAAGAGACCGGGATCGGAAGTTGTCATACTCTCTGCCAGCTTCGACAACTACTTTAACAACGGTGTACGCGGTGGAGATTCCAGAATGAAGTAGGATGGTGGTCACGTTCTATTGAGGTATGAACGTGTACCCAACTCCCGAGAGTTGGCATAAGGTGTCTAAAACAGGAGCAATTCCGAGCCAATGAGGTAGCTCCTCTTATCGCACACACTCTTCGTATGCCATTCTATCACTTTGTGATTGATATGGTGCGCACCTTTGATTTTGGGAGTGTGGCTCGATATGGACGGTAGTGGCTGCTCTGCGTTACTACCAGTCCGGATGCGTAATTGGTATATCTACACTGGCATTGCCTCGTTGTGCCATGTCACCTACCCTAGCGCGCCTTGTACGAGTTTGATTTGTGTCATACCTATGGAGTATTTGTGGTAGCCTGCCGCTCTGGAGGTACGACGGTACTGTTTATACTATTGACACTATAAAATGTGTTAAGGGGTATATTGAGTAACTCCTCAATGCTATTTTTTAAATATATTATACTTTACTCTAAACATTATTATAATAGCGTATATTACTACATAGTAAATAGTTTAACGGATCCATAAAGGATTGGCGGTCCCAAGCATCCTTTAAGTTACTTGTGCATTTATATTACACTTCACTTGAGTTGGTTTACATTGTATAAGTATGTAAGTCCTGACTCGAGTGTTTGTGTTTATTTTCTTACGCTCGGGTCAGCCTTAGTATCAGCTTTGGAATTCACCTTCTGGAGCTAGGATTGGCTGGAGATCACCAGTTATCTAGTTGCTATCTATTTCTTTCAATATTTTCTATTCAGCTATTGTACTAATGAACATTTATGTATTTGGGATTTCTGTTGTATTTACTTTTCATACTGTAGTATTTTGTACTTGTTTTCAGACTGTGTTTGAGATTGTATTTGTAGTAGTTTCATGAACTACTACTATTATTTTATTTCCGCTGCGAGTTATTCTGATTTATCTGAGTTTGTGATTCTGTGATTGGTTTTATTTGCTCCAAATTATATTACAGTCTACTATTTTGAATTATTCAATTCAGACGTGTGTGGTTTTATTGTCGATTTGAATGGTCCAAAATAGTGGGTCGTTATAGTTGGTATCAGAGCTTTGATTTTAGGCAAACCTTAGCCTGCGGAGCAAAAACTCATTAGAGATAGGGTAGAAATACCCTAGAATGAGTGAAATCAATCTTGGAATTCTTCTTTGTGTGAGAACGTATTTCAAAGTATAAAATGATTTTCAAAGGATTTTCAAAAAGTATTTTTGTATAAAATCTTTTCTTGCTTTGAAATCAAATTTTCTTAACTTCCTTCTTTTCCATATCCACCTTGTTAATAATATCATTGTTCAGGATATTCAATTCTCATTGCATCCTATCTTATCTTATCTAATCTTGTCTGTGTTTCTCAATTACCTCTGTCCTAAAATTCATTCTTGATTTTCCAGGATGAGTCATAGGAATGCTAGAGGTAGGGGATGTGGTGTTGCCCTAGCTCATGAGCCTGCTGCACCAGTTAGGTTCACTAAACTCTACAAGGAATACACAGAACTTGGTGGAACCAAGTTCACCGGATCTGAAAGCATTATAGAGGCCCAGTAGTGGTTGAAGGATTTGAAGAGGTTTTTTCCGGTCTTGAGATTAATAATGCCCACCAGCGTTAGTTGGCAGCTTGGCAGTTGAAGGGAGCAGCCTTAGATTTGTGGGAGTCCATCATAGCTCACAATGCTGAGGCTGACGTGTCTTGTGAAAAATTTAGGTATCATCTTCTGTTTTGATTGAATTTGGTTTAGTTTTCTCTTTTTTGAAATATGTCTTATGTTTCTTTATCATGCTTTAGAGATTCTTTTGTTGTGAAGTGGATGCCCGAGGCAGGGAAATCTCAGCTGTATCGAGAATTAATGGATCTGAGACAGGGTGATATGTCTTTTGCTGAATATGACAGGAAGTTCAATGAACTTTCTAAGTTTGGCCCTAATCTGATTGATACTCCTCTCAAGAAGAATGAGAAGTTTATTGCTGGTGCCCGTCCAGAGTACTATGATCGTCTCATCGCTCATGTGCACAACCCTTTCACCACTCTGATGGACATGGCCATTAGGTACAAGAATCCTACTTCTAAGGATCCTCCAGTTGCTCGTTCTACTTCAGCTTAGTCTTTTTCTGCTAATCCTAGAAAGAGGAAGCCCAACTTTCACCATCAGAAGAAGAACCGAAAGAAGACTTCAGGGTCGGGATCATCTTCTACATCTCAGAGGCAGTCGATCGACCTTTCTTCCATTACTTGTTTTAGATGTAATCAGAAAGGACACTATGCAAATAGTTGTCTACTTTAGTTGGTGCTGCTGTTCCTTCTCGCCTTCAGCTGAACAGGCATGATCTTGTCATATTTACATGCAGTCTGGTCACTTTAGAAAGGACTACTCTACTCAGCAGAACGGCAAGTCATCTGGTATTTTTGTTTTTACTTCTACTTCTTCACCAGATCCACCTCCTGCACCTGCACCTGCACCTGCTCCTACTCCTAGTGATAACCAAGGTACCCTTTAGGGAACTTTTTCTATGTTTAATTTTCCTGTCCATGTTCTATTTGATACCGGAGCTTCCCATAGCTTTATTTCTGTGGATCTTTGTAACAAATTTGAGCATCTTCTTTATCCCGATTCTGTGCCTTTATGTGTTTCAAATCCTATTAGTGGTCTTGCAAATCTTAGTAGGATTTGTAAGCGAGTGAAGCTTCTCTATCTTGATCACTATTTCATTGGTGATTTCTGTGTTTTGGGTTTTGATGCCTTTGACCTATTGCTTGGAGGTGATTGGCTGCAGAGGCATGATGTCGTTACCTCTTGGAACTCCTGAACTGTTTCTCTTTTTGATGATTTTGGTAATTATTTGGTGATTCAGTGTAGTTTCCCCCAAAATTTTGCTGGCAGCTTTATTTATTCTCTTGATTCTTCTCCTGGTGATCTTAACTCGACTCATGTGGTCAAACTCTATCCCGATGTATTTGGTGAAGTCACTTCTTTACCTCATAAGTGGGAAATAATTTCCGTATTGATCTTATTCCTGGAGCTCGACCTGTAGTTCTTCCACCTAGAAGAATGGCACCCCGTGAGAACGTTGAGTTGAGGAAGCAAATTGAGGACTTATTCTCCAAGGGTCTGATCAGACCTAGCCATTCAAAATGGGGAGCAGCAGTGGTTTTGTCACTAAGTCCAATAGTTTTTTGAGGATGTGTGTTGATTATAGGGAGTTGAACAAGCTTACTATAAGGAACTGATATCCTATGCCTCGCATCAATGATATGTTTGATCAGGTCCATGGAGCTATTGTTTTCTCTCAGCTTGATCTAGCTATACGTTTTCAGCAGCTCAGAGTTGCTGAGGAAAGTACTACCAAAGACTACTTTCCATACCGAGAATGGTTTCTATGAATGGTTAATTATGCCTTTTGGTTTGACTAAGGCTCATGCTTTCTTTGTTGATTTGATGAATTGTGTTTTTCGTGATGTGCTTAACAAGTTTTTTCTAGTCTTTGTTGATGATATCCTTGTCTTCCCCAAGACAAGGGAAGAGCATGGGTCACATTTGAAATTTATTCTGGGACTCTTAGAAATCATTGGTTGAAGGCTAAATTCCCGAAATGCCATTTCTGGAGGGATGAAGTTCGATTTCTCGGGCATTTTGTTTCTAGAAATGGAGTTTCTGTTGATCTAGTCAAGATCGCTGCGATTGATGTAAGTCTTTCTTTTCTTCTCCTTCTGTAATTTGGTCATTCTATCTTTTCTATGGTGCTTATTTCTCCCTATTCTGTTACAGGATTGGGAAACTCCTAGAACTCCAACTGATATTCACAGATTGTTCTGGGCCTGGCCGGTTACTGCCAGAGATTCATTTAAAACATTGCTCAGATTTCTACACCTCTCACTGCTTTAAATTGAAAGAATTCTAATTTTGTATGGATTTATAAGTATGAAGCTGCATTCAATGAGTTGAAGCGTAAGCTTTCTTCCGCACCAGTGCTTACCATTCTGAATGGAAATGAGGGATTAACGGTATACACTGATGCTTGTCATGAGGGTTTGGAAGCTGTTTTGAAGCAAGATGGGAAGGTGATTGCTTACGCCAGTTGCTAATTGAAGACCCATGAGGCCAATTATGCAGCTCATGATCTAGAATTGCTTGCTATAGTCTTTGCTTTGAAGCTTTGGAAGCATCATCTTTTGGGTGCTAAGTTTGAGCTCTTTACTGATCATCAGTCTTTGAAATACATCTACACCCAAAAGGATTTGAATCAGCGGCAGGTTAGGTGGCTTGAGTTTCTTGCTTATTATGATCTCGACATTAGCTGTAGCCTTGGAAAGGCTAATGTTATGGTTGATGCTTTGATTTGGAAGAAGGCTATGCTGTGTCAACTTGTTGTTTCTTCTTCTCCTATTTTGGATCGTATCATTGCTAAGCAGGGTAAGGATGAGATGCTTAGATGTATAAAGGAGAGTGTTCGTAGCAGAGTTGGTGGTAGTATTCCTAATGGTAGTGGAGCTCAGATCGATGATAGAGGGATTTTGAGGATTAATAATCGGATTGTGTCCCGAATGTTGATGGATTGAGGCAAGAGTTACTACGGGAACATCATCTATCCAGACTTTCTATTCATCTTGGTGTGACAAAGATGTATCAGGATATGAAGAAGCTTTATTGGTGGAGAGGTATAAGGCGAGATATCTTTGTCCTTGTTAGTAGGTGTGTGACTTGTCAGCAAGTCAAGGTATATCATCAAAAGACCCTTGGTTTGTTGCAGCCCCTTGAGGTTCCCAATTGGAAATGGGAACAGGTTTCCATGGATTTTATTAATGGTTTACCAAGTACTCGGAGGGATAATGAGAGCATTTGGGTTATTGTGGATAGATTGACCAAATCAGCTTATTTCATTCTGGTCAAATCTACCCATTCTGCTTCCAGTCTGGCTGAGATCTATACGAGGGAGATTGTTCATCTCCATGGTGTTCATGTCAATATTGTTTATGATCGAGATCCAATCTTTACCAGTCAGTTTTGGAAAGCTTTTCAGGAATCTTTGGGTACTCGTTTGAATTTGAACACTGCCTACCATCCGCAAACCGACGTTCAAATGGAAAGAGTGAATCAGATTCTTGGATATCTTCTTCGTGCTTGTGTTCTGGATTATGGAGGATCTTGAAAAGATAATCTCCATCTTGTTGAATTCACCTATAACAATAGTTATCAGGTATATTTTTAATCTTCTATGTTAATCTTAGCTTAATCTTTTATCTATCTCATTCAATCTTTTATTCAGGCTAGTTTCGAGATGTCTCCATTTGCTGCTCTTTACGGAAGACCTTGTAGATCTCCATCTTGCTGGATTGAATCTGGTGATCGTTTAGCTCTTGGTCCAGATTTAATTTTGGAGGCTTTGGAGAAGGTTAAGGAGATTAAGAGGAAGTTGAGGATTGCTCAAGATAGACAGAAGAAGTATGTTGATCGTCGTAGGAAGAGTTTAGATTTTTCTGTTGGTGACCTGTTTTTCCTTAAGGTCTCTCCATTAAGGAATGTGATTCGGTTTGGTCGTAGAGGGAAGCTTTCCCCTAGGTTTGTTGGTTCTTTCTGCATCTTGGAAAGGATTGGTTCTTTATCTTATCGTCCGGATTTGCCTGAGAATTTTTTTGGAGTGCATAATATATTCCATGTTTCACATCTTCGTTGATATCTACATGATCCATCTTCGATTGTCTGGCCTTTTGCTACCGAGAGTTTGGATATTGAGCCTAACCTTACTGTCGAGAGGAGGCTACTTCGTATTGTCGACAGAGGTACAAAGCAGCTGAGAAGGAAATCTGTTAACCTGGTCAAAGAGCACTGGAGTATGGATGATTACCTGGGAGACGGAGGAGAGCATGCATGCTTCGAATCCGGAATTGTTTGTTTCAGGTACTATTTGCTTTTCTATCCTAAATATTTTTATTCTATTTATTTGAAAACTTTGATTTTTAATTATTTGAAATTTTGGAATTTTGGAATTTTCCAATGTGATTTTGGATTTTGTTTACAATTTAATTTCCAAATACAATAAAATGAATATTTTCTAAATTTTTTATATTTTGGTCAACTGTAAGTCAAAGTTTGACCATAGTGGAAAATTTTAAAATTGAATTTTTAATTTCTAATCTTTTTCTTTGAAACTCTATTTGATTTTGATGTTCGTGCTGCTTTTCGTTTCGCAAAATTTCATTTTATACTTTTCAAATTTGACAACTTTTAGCGTTTTACATGCGATTATTTTCATAAACATTATCTATTTTATATTTTTATTTTTCAACCTCATTTCTATTTTTCTATTTCTATTTTATTTTATTTTTACATTTTCTATTCTATTTGATTTTATTTTGATTTTTCGGCTTGGAAATTCAAAGAGTCTTCGGATTCTTTTCTCAGAAATCAAGTAAGCTCTTCATTTTCTAGCCGTTATTTCTTAACTGTTCACTCTCTAACCCTAGTCGCCACTACTTTTGTAATTCACGCACAAATGTTTCTCAACTCATCTCATTTCTCATTTGTGTTTTGAAAAAAATATACATTAAATCATGGCCTCCTCTTTCTTCTCTTTCTCTTCTCTCTTTTCTTTTGTTTTCTATTTTGCAAGCTCGACCACATGCCCTCGCCGACCATCTCCTCCTCACCACCACCACCTGACCATGGCCTCTACCACTTTATCTCCTTCTCTATGCCATGTCATAAGCATTAGATCCAAATCCATTACCAAAAGCATGTTGCAACCTTAAGCTGAGCCTATTAATCATCACCCCCTCTTGTTTGCCTCGGCCACACCTATTTCCACCACCTACTCCTCTGCCTTGCCTTGCTCTAGGCCATGTCCTTCTGATGTAACCAGATCCGACCAAGTTTAGCACATAGGTCGAGCCACATAGCCATAGGCCGAGCCATATAGCCATAGGCCGAGCCCAAACACCCACACCCCTTGCCCTTTTGCCTTCTAAGGCTGGCACATTGCCAATCTCTTCATATTCCAAGCCTAGTCGAGCATATGTGCCTCTAGTCTAGTCATGGCCTAGCCTTTATGCCACCAACCAATCATGGACGAGCCATATTGCCTTGTGTCTAGCCCATATTGATGGTGTCTTCAATATTTAGATTTGGGTGTTACCTCTTCTCGAACCTATTCGTGCCTTTTCGTGCTCTGCGGTGTTTGGATTTGTGTTTTGAATTTGATCTCTAGCTTGAGAAGATGAGTTATTCACTCAAGACATTCGTACTTATATAATTATGAAACGATGACAAGTGGATATGTAGTAATTGTTGAGTCACAGGTTCTATGAAGTTTTTGATTTCTGACAAAGAAATAAAGGCGATCGACAAAACAAAGACATCATGGCTATAAAGAGGCACAAAAGAGCTACATATGGTACTCTAGATTATAGGTTGATTATTTGATATTGTAATAGTGATAAACTTGTTAAAATCTATCCTCAGATAATCATATCGATATATATATGTTTGAATAGCATTGCACATTCATTAAGCAAATTAACAGGGACCGGTCGACCGGTCATAAATCAGGCGGTCGACCGTTTCTGTGTAAAATGCACAATGAACGTGCACACATGCACATAACGACTATATATTTGAAATCCTGTCTACTGGCCATTTTTTGACCTGTCGACCGTTTTTAAACAGAGAGCAACCTTTTTCAAAAGACACTTCTTTCTCCAATGGTTGCATCTCTTACCTTTCATCAATGGTCATATCTATTAATGGCTACTGTTCACAAAGAGTTACAACCATTTTTTCTATATATAAACTCATCTAAATCATTGATTAAAATATATGAATATAGATTAATATATGTTTTTCTACTCTAATTTCTGATCTTACTTTCTAAATACTCCTGCATTCTAAAAGCTCTCAATTATTTTAATTGCTTATTAAATCATTGAAATCATTTCATATCTTTTGATTCAATAAGTAATATACTTCCCTTAATCTTCACAAAACATCATTCACGTATTTTGAGGAGAAGATTATAGGAAGTTTGTACTACAAGTGACAAAACTGTGTTAGCAAGAACACATACCGTCAACAAACAATTATATTCATCGTTGTTGAAGTCCTCGGTGTTGTAAGAGGCAAGTGTTGAAGTCCTCGGTGTTGTAAGAGGCAAGTGTTGAAGTCCTTAGTGTATTAGAGGCGTGAAATCCCGTTCGTTTGCTCGGGTGTTGTAAACCTGTTCCTCCGAGTGAAGCGAGGTAGTTAATAGTGAAAATCCAGATAGAAGTCTGGGACTGGACGTAGGACGGTGCTCCGAACCAGTATAAAAATCTCTGTTGTGATTTTTCTATTTTTATTTACTTTGCTACTATCATCAATTTCCGCATTTATATTATATTCCATATTACACGATCCGTGTGTACTATATTAGTACGTGCACTCGTTCACTGCACACTTTTCATTTAGTATCAGAGCACGGACATCATATAACCGTAACACAGTTATTTGATATATTCTTCTAATATGGCAAATAACGCAAGTACTAGCACTCAAAACACCACTTACATGGAAGGTCAATCGACACAAAGATCTCCATTTTGCAATGGTCTTAACTATAGTTATTGGGCAACACGTATGTCATTCTTTATGCAATCAAATAGTTATGATGCTTGGAATGCAACTCAAAAAGAAATAGTGAATCCAACAACTGATTATTCAGAATGGACTGCGGCTGAGAAAACGGCAGCAGCCGTAAATGCAAGAGCAATAAATATATTGTTTTGTGCATTAGACCAAAATGAATATAACCATGTTAGTATCTGTACTACTGCATATCAAATAGGCAAACGCTAAAAATCACTCATGAAGGTACTAACAAGGTTAAACAAGCCAAAATAGCCATGCTGAAAAGTCAATTTCAAAATTTCAAAATGAAACCAAATGAGACAATCAATGATATGTATTCACGGTTTCAAACTATCCACCATGCACTTATTGGCTTAGGACAAAAGTATTCTGATTTTGATGTTGTTTCAACAGTCCTACATTCTCTGACTAGTGAATGGAAAGGAAAAGTATTAGCAATTGAAGAAGCTAATGACCTTTCTGTCATGAAGCCAGATGAATTGATAGGAAATCTAATGTCCTACGAAGCTTACTTGCAGACTAGAAAGGAACAAAAAGAAGAAAAGAAAAACATGGCATTCCATGCTGAAAAAGACGAAAATGAATCAGAATCTGAAGACGAAGATCTGGCATTCATAGCAAAAGGTTTCAAAAAATTCCTAAAACAGCGAAAAGCCAGTCGTTATAACAGAAAGAAATCTGGATCGAATAAACCAACATCATCCTCTATAGAATGTTTCAACTGCCGCAAAAAAGGGCATATGTAGAAGGATTGTCCAGAACAAAAGAAGAAGTCAGAAAATGACAAATTCAAATATAAGAAGGACAAGTCAAAGAAACGAGCCTTCTCAGTAACATGGGATGATTCAGACTCATCTTCATCAGAAAGTGAAAGTGATTCGGAGAATGAACAAGCTAATGTATGTTTCATGGCAACAGAAGATGAGGTACAAATTCTTACATTCGATGAAATGCTTGATATTAATGCTGAATTGATAGTCAAATATAAAGACATAAAACGACAGCTAAAAGAAACCAAAACCAGATTTGAGTAGAGCAGAATTTGAACGAGATATGTTAAAAGACGAGAAGAAAATATTAGAAGAAGAACTTGAAAAATTTCAAGAATCGTCATCTAATGCTGACTCTCAACTAGTTCTTTTGAGTCAAGAAATTGAAACTCAAAAAGAGAAAAATGATGCTCTCACTACTAAAAATCATGAGCTTGAGGCAAAAGTCAAAATTCTGGACCTAGAAAAGGCTAGTTTACAAACTAAGTTAGATAACATTACTCAAAATGTTTCTAACTTTAACAAAGTTCGAGAAAATTTGACAAAAATCATTGAAAGTTCACAATCTATTTCGGATAAACAAGTTTTGGGATATAAGAAACAAGAAATCATGAAACATCTTGGTAATAAAAGAAAGAAGAAAGTACAAAAGACTGAAGTTAAGAAAAATCTTAGTTTATTATATTCCAAACCAAAGCCAGTTGTGAAATTTCAAAAGAAAAATACAAAGACTATCAAAATATGGGTTCCTAAAACAAATAACAATTTGATTAGGAACAAATACATTCAGCAATTCATGAATACTGTGCATCTTAATACTAATTATGTATATAAAGGGGATACCAGACCCGTATGGGTTTGGACTCCTAAGACCTAACTCTTAGGACCCTATAAAAAGTGGGTACCATGGACTTAATTTTATTTTTTGCACGTCCCACTTAACAAAAGAGGAAAGTGGATATTGGACAGTGGTTGCTCGAAGCACATGACTGGAGACAAGAGCTTATTAACAAATATTACATACTCAGATGGTGGCTCCGTCACTTTTGGAGATAATTCAAAAGGTTATATCATCGGCAAAGGCGATGTGAGCAATTGCGGTACATCTAACTTACCTCTTATTACTAATGTCATGCTAGTTAGAAATTTAAAACACAATTTACTTAGTATTAGTCAGTTATGTGACAAGGGTTTTACGATTTCCTTTTCAAATAATAAGTGTAGTATTTTAGACAAAGACCATAATTTAGTTTTCGAAGGTTATAGAGACAGAAATATATATATTCTGAATATGAATATTAATCATAATTCAGATATGTGTCTTGTGGCTAATGATAATGATCCATGGCTATGGCACAAACGCTTCTGTCATATAAACTTCAGAACTATTGACAAGCTAGCCAAAAACAATCTATTTAGAGGACTACCCAAAATGAGTTTTAAGGTTAACAACATTTGTGATGCATGTCAATTAGGAAAATTGACCACATCATCTTTTAAATCCAAGAAAATCATATCAACATTACAACCACTTGAGTTACTACACATGGATTTATTTGGACCTACTAGGGTTCAGTCAATAAATCACAGTCGATATGTGCTTGTAATTGTTGATGATTTCTCTCGTTACACATAGACAATTTTCTTAAAAAATAAAAGTGACACCTTCTATCATTTCAAATCTTTCGTCAAAAGAATTCAAAAGTCAAAAGGGATTAAAGTTAAAAATATAAGAAGTGATCATGGCAGAGAGTTTGAAAATAATAAATTTGAATATTTTTGTACAAAGAAAGGTATATATCATAATTTTTCGTTTCCCAAAACTCCACAACAGAACGGAGTTGTAGAACGGAAGAACCGAACTTTACAAGAATGTGCAAGAACATTATTGAATGGAACCACCTTACCAAAACATTTCTGGGCAGAAGCCGTCGCAACTGCCTGTTATGTTTTAAATCGTGTGTCCATAAGACCTCTTACCAAGAATATTCCTTATGAATTATTTAACAAAAGAAAGCCTAAAATCTCATACTTCAAAGTTTTTGGTTCCAAGTGTTATATTTTAAATACAAAAGACCAGCTTGGCAAATTCGATCCAAAAGCCGATGAAGGAATATTTGTCGGTTATTCGGAACGAAGTAAGGCCTATCGTATATTTAATAAACGAACCAAAACTATTGAAGAATCACTTCATGTCTCTTTTGATGAATTCTATCAGCATCCTCACCCTATATCAGATGATGACGAATCAATAGTCACTGACAATCCAATTATCACGAATATTGATTCTGACTCGGAAATAATTATTGAGAATATTCCTCAAATATGTGAGTTGCAGTCACCACCAAGGATATTAAGAGACCATCAGGCCCAAAATATAATCGGTGAAGTAACATCACATGTCAGAACAAGGAGTCAACTCAATCAAATGGGTCATGTCGCTTTTCTCTCAAATATCGAACCTAAGAATCCAAAAGAAGCTGCTACAGACGATTATTGGATCATTGCCATGTAGGAAGAACTAAATCAGTTCGAGCGCAATGACGTTTGGGAACCTGTTCCAAGACCAACTGATCAGTCAGTTATTGGTACTAAATGGGTCTATAAAAATAAGGCTGACGAACAAGGAAATATCACCAAAAATAAAGCAAGATTAGTAGCACAAGGGTATAATCAGGAAGAAGGTATCGATTATGAAGAAACTTATGCACCAGTTGCTCGACTAGAAGCTATTAGAATCCTATTATCTTTTGCTTGTCACCATAATTTCAAACTTTATCAGATGGATGTCAAAAGTGTTTTTCTCAATGGATTTATCAAAGAGAATGTCTATGTCGAACAACCTCCTTTGTTCGTACATGAAAAAAATCCTGACCATGTGTTCAAACTTAAGAAAGCTTTGTATGGTTTAAAACAAGCACCTCGTGTTTGGTATGAACGATTACGTAGCTATCTTATTAACTCAGGATTTCAAATAGGCAAAGTCGATCAAACTTTGTTTATTAAACGTTCTAAAAAGGATATTCTAGTTATCCAGATATATGTAGACGACATCATCTTTGGTTCAACAAACGATAAACTCTGCAAGGAATTTGCAAGTATTATGACCAAAGAGTTTGAAATGTCTCATATGGGAGAACTGTCATATTTTCTTGGACTTCAAGTCAAACAACTTCCGAGTGGTATCTTTATCAATCAAGAAAAATATTGCGGAAATCTTATCAAACGCTTCGGATTAGAAAATACATCTGGTAAACCAACTCCTATGAGTACAACTACACATCTTGAAAAGGATGAAAATGGTAAGAGTGTTGACCAGAAATTATATCGAAGCATGATTGGTTCTCTTCTTTATCTTACAGCTAGTCGTCCAGATATAATGATGAGTGTTTGTCTATGTGCACGCTTTCAAGCAGATCCAAAGGAATCACATCTACGAGCAGTGAAACGTATAATTCGTTATCTTAATAATACCAAAGATTTCGGTCTTTTTTATCCAAAAGAATGTCCATTTGAATTAGTATCATATAGTGATGCTGATTTTGGCGTCTCACGAACGGATAGAAAAAGTACAAGTGGTACGTGCCATTTTATTGGAAAATCACTTGTCTCTTGGTTTAGTAAGAAACAAAATTGTGTTTCACTATCAACATGTGAAGCTGAATGTATATCAGCAGCTCTCTCTTGTACTCAAGTACTATATATGCAACAAACACTTCAAGATTTTGATATTCATTTATCAAATTCTATTATATACTTTGATAACACAAGTTCTATAAATCTCTCTAAGAATCCAGTGAATCATTCTAGAACCAAACACATTGATATCCGTCATCATTTCCTTAGAGATAATATTGAAAAAGGATATATATGTCTTGAATATGTCCAAACTGATAATCAATTAGCGGACATTTTTACTAAGCCTCTGCTCGAATCTAGTTTTATTAGATTACGAAGAGAGCTTAGTTTAATTTCAAGAAAAGATCTTTACTAGTAATTACTAATGATTGTCTTTTCCTTTGGTAATATTTTAACTATAGCACTTTTTTCTAAGAAAAGCTATTTATTTTCTTTAAATAAGAGCCTTTGCTTGCTTTCACGGTCAAATTTCTTTATTCACTCTCATCCACAGGCCTATGTATAAGGAATTTCTTTATAAGCTTGTCAAAACTTCTCTCTTTATTCATCTTTTCTTATCTGAGCATAAAGCTCTATACATAATTTTCTATAGCCCACATTTGTGATGAGTGTGCTCAAAAATCACACATTTCCGTTACAAGTTCTGAACCAGAGGAGTATTATTCTCCTGAAACACCAAAACAAAAGCCGAAGTATCATCACCAATGCATTCGTACTCCTGGAGTACACAAACCTCAAAACGAGTAAAGAAGGCGCTGTTTTGTTCTCCTCGTACCAAAGCACAGATCGACGAGATTCACCACTATCAGAAACATCAAATAGATCTTCAAAGACAGCTCCATTGTGGACAAAGCCAGCTTTATCATGAAAAACAACAGACATCGGCACGTTTATCTGTTTTAGAAAAAATAGCATCATTCTTTTGTGGTTCAAACAAGCATGATGTGCATGAACCAATGTCGTCTAGGCCGTCAACATCTAGGAGTCCTAACTCTTGGGATCGGAATTATAACAAGAATGAAGGTGCTCAGAAAAACTGGAGTCCATGGACACATCGTATTAAAGATAATAAAGAAAATTCTAATGACGATTCTTCCACTCTTCATTAGATTTATATGTATATACATGTTGTAACGTTTTCTCTCTATCACCCATGTAATAACGTTTGTATTTTATAATAAGAGTGAAATATGAATTATATAGCTCGACATATTCTCAAAAAAAAAAACTGCAAAACAGACTGTTTTTCATCAGGCAACAAAACCGGTCAACCACCTATAATAGAACCGGTCGACCGTTTAGCCTCTTGATGAAAACGGTCGACCGGCCATATTAGAGCGGTCGACCGATATACGTAGATTCAGTTTTTATATATACTTTGCGTCACTTTTTCCCATCCTCCCCCTCATTTGTCTCAACCGGTTACTTATCCCCAAATTCCAAAAACCCTATTCTCTCAATTCCAAATTCCAGTTCTCCAAATTTCCTAAAATAATGGCTCCTCCGCAAAAGAAACCCAAGAGAGGGTCATCCTCCGGAACTTCATCACTCAATATCTCTGCTAAGAAATGGCTCGAAAATCCGGTAGCTATCACAAGATGGAATCAAATGACTAACTACAAATTTCATCCGGATTCTTAAATCAAATTTGATGATTTCACATCTTATGGAATCCATAGGTTAGCAAATAACTCCAATCTTTCTCCATTGATCGATTTTTCAGAAAACAATGTGGAAATAAATCACTTGATGATAAAATTGTTCTATGCCAACATGAACCTGGACGAGTATAAACCCGATGATCCGAATGGAGTCATTTGGTCTGTCGTATGTGGCAAACAAATTTTTATCACTCATGATAGGATAGCTTCTATACTGGGTATTCCAAATCAAGGCGATGAGTTTTCATCACATTTCTGTGAAGTCTTCACTCGCAATAGCATCAGCCATCAATTCATGGAGGACAACAGTGATGTCACAAAATCAATTGGACTTCGACCCACTGCCAGACTACTACATCGCGTCTTGATGTTTTCTTTGTTTCCTAGACTAGGAAACTACGACGCTGTATACAAAGAAAACTTCAAGGCCCTTTATGCTATTTATGGAGATATCCAAATCAATTGGGTTCATATGCTATTTGACGAGATTCTCAAGGTGAACAACTCTACGCGACCTCACTTTTTCTTCAATGAATATATCATGTGTATTTTACTAGCTTGTGGCGTAAGACCCCCTGACTCTGCCACCTCGAAACCAAAATGTATTGATTCCGTAACCATCAAACGCATGAAGCTTCCTCCTCCTTACCTTCAGATTATGTCGTTTGAACAATGGCAACAAAGAGGTCCAACAAAACAAAAAGCTACTTCCTCTCGACCTCGTTCCGAAGAAGTTAAAATGTTGAAATCAAAATCCACCACAAAAGAATCACTTGAAACTATTGCGCGTAATCAATTCTTGCT
This sequence comes from Allium cepa, assembly GCA_030765085.1. Classification (NCBI taxonomy): domain Eukaryota; kingdom Viridiplantae; phylum Streptophyta; class Magnoliopsida; order Asparagales; family Amaryllidaceae; genus Allium; species Allium cepa. The sequence goes on along the minus strand of CM060941.1, from coordinate 760,418,969 downwards.
TGAATCAAGACTCAAGCGCATGGACCCAAAAAATTGATAAACGCTTCAACAAAGTCAAGTCATTCTTTGGTATTTTATGGGATGCTATTTCATGTAGCACATCCATCTTTGCTCAAGACCCAGGCAAACATCCTGCTCCTCCTGTTTTCAACTGGTCATCAACTGAGGAGTCTACTGGTACTAGTGGACATGGTCGTGGAGAATCATCTAGAGAGGACGATGAAGAGGAAGATGATGATGATGATGATGATGATGATGAGGAAGAAGATGATCAAGAGGAGACAGCATCTGAATCATCCTAGATTCTGTTTTCTATCTCTATTTTTTGGTTTAGTAATTTAAAACATCATTCGACACTTGTACTAAATAGTGTCGTTACTTTTATTCGTATGATATTATGGTGTGTATGATACTCTGGTATGTTTGGATATGTTATAGTTTTTTGTTATGCATGAATATTCTGGTTGATATACTCCTATATTATTCCATTATCTATTATTCCTTTTTGTCGATGACAAAGGGGGAGAAAGTGCTAACAATTATTTGCAGGAATATATATATATATATATATATATATATATATAAAGAATACAAACAAAATCTCAGGGGGAGATCACATATTCAGGGGAGATTCAGAACTTCAGATATATGTTGTCATCAATCAAAAAGGGGGAGAATGTTGAGTCACAGGTTCTATGAAGTTTTTGATTTCTGACAAAGAAATAAAGGCGATCGACAAAACAAAGACATCATGGCTATAAAGAGGCACAAAAGAGCTACATATGGTACTCTAGATTATTGGTTGATTATTTGATATTGTAATAGTGATAAACTTGTTAAAATCTATCCTCAAATAATCATATCGATATATATATGTTTGAATAGCATTGCACATTCATTGAGCAAATTAACAGGGACCGGTCGACCGATCATAAATCAGGCGGTCGACCGTTTCTGTGTAAAATGCACAATGAACGTGCACACATGCACATAACGACTATATATTTGAAATCCTATCTACTGGCCATTTTTTGACCCGTCGACCGTTTTTAAACAAAGAGCAACCTTTTTCAAAAGACACTTCTTTCTCCAATGGTTGCATCTCTTACCTTTCATCAATGGTCATATCTATTAATGGCTACTGTTCACAAAGAGTTACAACCATTTTTTCTATATATAAACTCATCTAAATCATTGATTAAAATATATGAATATAGATTAATATATGTTTTTCTACTCTAATTTCTGATCTTACTTTCTAAATACTCCTGCATTCTAAAAGCTCTCAATTATTTTAATTGCTTATTGAATCATTGAAATTATTTCATATCTTTTGATTCAATAAGTAATATACTTCCCTTAATCTTCACAAAACATCATGCACGTATTTTGAGGATAAGATTATAGGAAGCTTGTACTACAAGTGACAAAACTGTGTTAGCAAGAATACATACCGTCAACAAACAATTATATTCATCGTTGTTGAAGTCCTCGGTGTTGTAAGAGGCAAGTGTTGAAGTCCTCGGTGTTGTAAGAGGCAAGTGTTGAAGTCCTCAGTGTATTAGAGGCGTGAAATCCCGTTCGTTTGCTCGGGTGTTGTAAACCTGTTCCTCCGGGTGAAGCGAGGTAGTTAATAGTGAAAATCCAGATAGAAGTCTGGGACTGGACGTAGGATGGTGCTCCGAACCAGTATAAAAATCTTTGGTGTGATTTTTCTATTTTTATTTACTTTGCTACTATCATCTATTTCCGCATTTATCTCATATTCCATATTACACGATCCGTGTGTACTATATTAATACGTGCACTCGTTCACTGCACACTTTTCAGTAATTGATATGCTATGTTGATAAGTTCATATACGCCTGTGATATGATTATATGATGTTAAAATCTGCTTATAAACCTGTTACATCATTTGATATGTTATATTATATTATGCAGTTTATTTATTTTACTGTTTCTCACACTACAAGTTCCCTGTAGAATAGAATCACTATGAGTTGAAATGATACATAGCAGAACGGACATTAGAATAAGTAAAAAAATCATTATGAGCTGAAATGATAGGCTCAAGTGATTTTTATTTATTTTGTTTGACTTGGGATTGCTGGTTTGAAATGATAGAACGCAGATTTTTCTTTTTAAATTACGGATTGAAATGATACATATCCGTATCACTTCACCTAGGTTAGAAAATTATATACAGACCCATGGTTAATTTTCAATATTTTTTGAAAATTATTAAGTATTTTGAAATTTAAAAATATGAAACTTTAACTTAAATTGGATTTAAATGATTTAAATAAATGTTATAGTGATTTTCTATAAGTTAAATGTATTAGCAAATTAAAGATTAAAATGTAAATTTTGATTTGACTTAATAATTGAACATTTAGGGTTCAAATGGAGTTTTAAACTTAACTTAGTGATAAGAATATTTTTTTGAAATGGGGATTTTAGATAAAATATTAGGTTATTTGTTAAAATAAAAGTTAAGGAATTTATAATATATTTGACTTAACAAATGAATTTTAATTCAAATTGGATATTTATTAATAAAATGTTATTTTGTTAAAAGTATAAGTTAAGTAGTATCCAAATAAATAATTTTGAAAAGTGAAATAAGTTTGATAAGTTAAAAATGAGAAAAGTTGAAAATATATTGTTTTTAAAAAGGGTGTAGTAAAACTTATAACAGAAATTGTAGTTTTTTCAAAATGCTGTGATTTTAAGGTAGCATTTGCTAAGTGCTCCCATTTTTGAATTAGAACTATTTTTGAATACACTAATATACCTATAGTAGCATTTTTAAAGTTCTGCAGTTCCTGTATTTGAACAGTTTTTGAATACAGTACATCTACAGTAGCACTTTATAAGTGCTGAAGTTTCTGAAAATAAAATGTTTGAAATTGTTATAATTGAATGAATGGACTTAGAAAACGTTACAAAAGTTGTCATACTCTTTGCCAGCTCCGACAACCACTTTAACCACCGTGTATGCAGTGAAGATTCCATAATGAAGTAGCATGGTGGCGACGTTCTATTGAGGTATGAATGTGGACCCGACTCCCTTGAGTTGGCATGGTAGCTAAAACGGGAGCGATTCCGAGCCAAAGAGGTAGCTTCTCTTATCGGGCACACTTCTTCATATGCCATTCTATTACTTTGTGCTTGATATGGTGTGCACTTTTGATTTTGGGAGTGTGGCTCGAGGTGGGCGGAGTGGCTGCTACGCTTTACCACCAGTCCGGATGCGTAATTGGTATATCTACCTTGGCGTTGCCTCGTTGTGTCGTGTCACCTACCCTAGCGTGCCTTGTACGAGTTTGATTTGTGTCGTACCTATGGAGTATTTGTGGTAGCCTCCCGATCTAGAGGTACGACGGTACTGCATAGACTATTGGAACTATAAAATGTGTGAAGGGGGATATTGGGTAAATCCTTAACACTATTTTTTAAATATATTATACTTTTACTCTAGCCATTATTATAATAGCGTATATTACTACATGGTAAATTGTTTAACGGATCCTTAAAGAATGGGCGGTCCCAAGCATCCTTTAAGTTACTTGTGCATTTATATTACAGTTCACTTGAGTTGGTTTACATTGTATAAGTATGTATGTCCTCACTCGAGTGTTTATGTTTATTTTCTTACGCTCAGGTCAGCCTGAGTATCAGCTTTGGAATTCACCTTCTTGAGCTAGGATTGGCTGGAGATCACCAGTTATCAAGTTGTTATCTATTTCTTTCAGTATTTTCTATTTAGCTATTGTACTAGTGAACATTTTTGTATCTGGGATTTCTGTTGTATTTACTTTTTAAACAATGGTATTTTGTACTTTTTTTGAGACAGTGTTTGAGACTGTATTTGCAGTAGCTTCATGAACTACTACTATTATTTTATTTCCGCTACGAGTTATTCTAATTTATCCATGTCTATGATTCCGTGATTGATTTTATTTATGCCAAATTATATTACAATCTAGTTTTTGAATTATTCAATTCAGACATGTGTGGTTTTATTGTCGATTTGAATGGTCAAAAATAGTAGGTCGTTACAATCGACCTCTCGATTGCAACCTCATGACTCTACCTGGCCACCGCCCTCCCCTTCGAACACCGCAAACTCTAAATCACGACCGCATTACCCTAGTTCGACATCCCCCTAGTTGCCGCCCATAACCGACCCGAAAATGGATTCGAACCCTTCCATGTTCAATGTCGAGCACAACAAAATGTCGGCCTCCTCTCCATTATTTATTTTCCCTCGAGTGAGAAGAATAAAATCACGCTTCCCACACCTGAGCACCGCCGACCTAACCCCTAACCATCGCGCCTTGGGAACCCTCCCTCCTCGACTTCGTTCGCCGTTCTTGATCCCTTTATGATTGCACATGTGTCATCGTGATTTTCCTTGTGTAATTAACCTCTTTTTTATAAGCGAAGGACTATTTCAGTCGAGTAAAAGAAGTGGGAGAACGAGTTTTAACTAGGAAAGATCCGTGAGCATGATTATCGGCTTGCTTTTTTCTTATTTGATTAGAACTGAAGGAAGAAGAAGCCATGAATTTTAAAAGAGAAGAAGAGGTTACATGTTTAAGAAAAAAGAGAGATGTGATTTTTGCGTGTAGGGTGGGTGAGATGAAAGGAATAGATAGTTGAAAAGGCTTTCACTTGACAATATATTTATTTATTCTCAAATGTCTTGATTTACGCAACTCAAAACCTCAAACCCCTATTAAGGCATGCTGCTAGGCATTTATATTGTTATACCCCTGTTTCGAATGCAATGGAAAAGGTTTCGAGTTCTAATTCGATCGTATAGAGAAGATAGCTTTTTGGATACCATTATTATATTGAGTTTTCGATATTAAATTCAACTCATTTATACCGTACGGCCAAACGATAATTCCAAATGCTATAAAATTTGAAATACGATAATATTACACTATCATGGATACAATGGAACCGGTTTCGTCGAATTTCGAGAGAGCGTCCCGGATTGCTATTTTAATGCATCGATTAAATCGATAATTTCTAAAATTGAAAAATCAGTTGAAATATCAGTTTTATAAATCTTATTAACAAATTTAAAATTCCAAATCCAATATTAAAACCATTTAGATATTCAAAATTAACCGTTGAATAATCCCGGTTGTTACATTTGGGATTACCATCCTTTGAGGATCTGTTACTATCTACATACATAATACAATACGCTATATATATAATAGCTAAAGTAAAGTAAACTATAAAAAATAGCATTAAGGCATCACCCGTATCCCCCTTAACACATTTTATATTACGTCGTAGTCTATACAGTACTTTAAACTCCACCGAACCGATGGACTATCAGGGAGCACTCCATAGGTACGACACAAATCAAACTCGTAGAAGGCGTAATAGGGCATGTGACAGGGCATGCGAGACAATGCCTAGGGTTGCATACTACCATTTTGCAGATCCAGACTGGTGGTAATGCATAGCAGCTACTACTGCCCATCTCGGGACGCACTCCGAAATCAAAGGTGCACCTAATCGAATCACAAAGTAATAGAATGGTATCAAAGAAATATGCACGATTGGAGGTATAACCTCACTTGACCCGGCGTGGCTCCTGTTTTAGCTACATCAAGTTGACTCACGGGAGTCAAGGCTGCATTATTACCTCATATAGAATCGTCATCGACCATCTTACGTTGTTTTGGAATCTCCACCACATACATAGTTGTTAAAGTGCTTTTCGGTATTAGCAGAGAGTATGACAATATCCGATCCCGGACTCTCATTTTATAAAACCGCTTTTATAATCATTTTGAACAGTTTATAATTCATATCAAAATATTATATTCTTTTCGAAAATCATATCACTTTCGAAATCTTATTCGCTTTCGAAATCACCTTACTTTCGAACACATATTCACAAAAATAGTTTAAACCATCATATCGAAATATTAGTATTTAAATCCATTAAATATAAATCATAAAGGTTCCAACTTATATTGTTTAAACATCAAAAATAGTTTTTATATATTTTGAAATATTTGTAAATTAAAAATAGTTTATATTTAGAAATAGGTTATAGATTAAAATAGTTTATATATTAAAAATATTTTTTATATATATATTAAAAATACTTTGTATTATAAAAATAATTTCCTCCAATTTCACAAATTGATTCAAATCAAGTTTACTTCCAAAATTGAGTTAAATCCATCATAGTTCAAGAATTTCAATTCAAAAATTTAAAGATCCAATTCAATTCTTAATAAACCATTTCAATTTATATTGATTTCAAATCCAGCTTTGAACTATCACTTCAATTCCAATAAGATTCAAAGTTTAAATATTCAAACATTTAAGTTTCATTTATATTTCAAGATTTAACTTTAATTTTATTCAAATTGGAAAATATTCACTTAATTATTTTAATAACAATTAAATAAAATCTCAATTTATAAATTTAAATCAATATTAAGTATTCAGTCTCAATTTTTTTTAAATTGAGAATATTCATTTAATCACTTTTTATCAAATCAAGTTATAGAATCATACCTTTCAAACTTTTGAAATCAATAAGTTCAAATCAATTCATATTTAAATTCAATTATTAGCCGATTTAAATTCCAAGTCAACATTAATTCATCTTTCCAACCTCAAAGTCATAAGAATCTATTTTTAAAATATTAATATAAATTTAAATAAATACTTAAACATATTATATATTAATTTTATTAAATTAAATATTATTATTAAATTTATTTTATTTTAAATCTTATTTTATGCCTTTTCTTAATAATAAAATTATAAATAAAATCTTGAAAATTATATTTTCAAAACTAACTTGTAAATTTAAAATTTCCAAAACAAAATTTAGAAAATCTAAAATTTACACATATATAAAAATAACATATATATATATCATATATTTTAAAAATCAATATTTATTAAAACCCATATATTTCATTGCAAAAGTTTGGAAATCATTTTCAAAATATGGACCAATGATGTTCGTATATAATTTTCTATCCTATGTTCAAGTAATAAGTTTCTATACTATGTTCAAGTGATACAGATATTTATCATTTCAATCCGCAATTTAAATATTTACAGGTATATATCATTTCAACCGCAATCCTAAAATTCAAAATAAATGAAAATTGCTTCAGTTTATCATTTCAACTCTTAAGGATTTTCCACTAATCTGTAAGATCATTCGGGTATGTATCCATTCAACCTATAAGGATTTCCAAACTAACAAGGAACTTGTAGGGTGAGAACAAATATGATAATAATATAACATATCAACAACATGCATATATCATCAGCAACAAATTTAAATATAATATATACAACAGGTTATGGTGTCATATGTCATAGGTGAACAATTGTGGATATGGCACATCATATTTAACAATTAAATAACTTAACAATTCTAATTTAACAGCATATTTCAATTGTTATTTCATGTGAATCAAATTTACTAAATATAAGAATGTTAATCATGATTGATTGCTCACCTTTCGAGGCTAGAGAACAACGACGGCGAAGAAGATGACATGGACATGCACGTGGATTCGGGCACGAGCAAAGCAAATCAAAAGCTGTCGAGATTTTCGAGCAGCGACGAATCAAAATTACAGCTGTACATTGACGAAGTAAGCAAGCGAACCACTTGAATTCGATGGGAAACTATATATAAATATATATATATATATATATATATATATATATATATATATATATATATATGTATGTATGTATGAAATATATATATATAAATTATATTTAAGAGAATCAATATCCAATTTTAAACACATATCAAAATAAAACATCTTCATATCCTATTTGAAAATCAATACTTAATAAAAATATATATATTTTTTTTCCTTTCAAAATCTTCAAATATATACTTAATCATAATATATTTAAACATAAAAATGTATAGAAAACATTCAAATTTATGTGTACTTTTTAAACATATACTATTTATATGTATATTAAAGAAAATACCTCGCCATTTATATATATATATATATATATATATATATATATATATATATAAATCAAATAAAATCCATGCTTTATATTTAAAACCAAACTTATATATACGTATATAAAATTATATTTTATAAAAACAGATTATATACAAACTTATATAACTTTATATACATAAAATAGATTATAGTTCATACACTTTTATATAAACAGAACTTATACATTATAATCAGTATATCTATATAGAAAAATCAGTACTAAAACCATATTCGCATACATACTGGCTTAGACATATATACACGACATATATATAATATATATGCAACAGAGGAAACTAGGTAGATCAGGAAACAAAGGAGTGGCTCGGCCGGATGGGCTATGGAGAACTTCAGCTGTAGGTAATGAGGCGGAGGGCTCAGAGCATGGCGTATGGTCTGGAGGTGGTTGAAGTCAGGTCTCAGGTTTTTGTAAGTGATCTCGACATGTGATCGTTGTGGTTTAGGACGTTTAAGGAGGGCAGGGACAATCTGATTAGGGGTGGTTGCTCTGGGTGGGGTGGCTATAGGCGTACGTGATGGAAAGTCGGATGGGTCAGTTAAGGGTTGATGGCTATTGGAAAAATATATATGATTTTATATATCGTACCATATTTTTTTATAATAAGAGGAACAAAAAAAGAAGGGGGATGGTGAGATGGTAACTAGCGGCAGCCTGGGGTCGGAGGAAGAGTAAATGGATTAGCAAGGCTGTAAGGCGGGTTCGGGTGTGGGTGTTAGGTCAATGGGCTTTTCGTACACGCTGGAGGCAGATCTAATGCATGGAATGGTTGAGCAACTAGTGGAGACATGGAGTATAACTGTTTGGTGGTCGGGGTATGAGGAGATAGTGGTGGGAAGAGATGCGTCGAAGAGGGGACGCTCGGTTGAGGGCAACGACGGGTTTTTAGGAGCATACGAGCAGGTTGTTTGTATTGCAAAGATAATGAACAATCAAGATATACAAGATTTAAAAATATAAACTGAGTTATAGTTATATATATTTTCCAAAGGAAGAAGACAGACTAAAGAAAGAGAGGAGAGAAAGAGGTACGAACCAACAATTTATATTTTGAACACAAGGAATGGCAAGAGTCAGATGTGGATTTCTGTATATAATAAAAGCGAATGACCATTGGTTTTAAATGGTGGACAATGAAAGGTCACAAATAAATATACTATGGAGGTCGACATGACGAGATGTTCATAACGGCACATAGACATCAATGATACGACCATCCTGTCAATAGTCGATATTTCGCTGCCAAATTGCTGCAAATTCGTCGAAAATAAGATAACGGTGCTAGAGAAGTCCAAATTAGACGAAACAAAATATGATGTCTCACTCAGAAAATAATCTACATTTTTATTATATAAAAATTTTTAGATTTCGAAAATATTTTATTTTCATCAATTTAACTGATTTTAAATTGAAATTAGATATTACACAATAGAACTAACATTCATATTTTCTGGTGAAAAGAAGATATTTGCTACGTTTAAATAGACGCATTCCAAATATCAAATTTTAATTATTAAATTTAATTATTTTATTTTCAAGTAAAATTCAGTTAATTACATCATTAAATTTGCTAAAATTTCCAGGTCATTACAGATAGTACATCTGGAATTCTTTCAGATTTCTGCATCATACCATAGAGTCAACACTCTTAATGGTTTAATTATACAACCGAGGATTATATATTTTCGATATTGATAAGAACTCATAGTTTCTCTTTAATGTGTGAGAATACTTATTAGACACTCTAATGCATTGTGTCAGCTTAGGTTGGTTAATTTCATTTCATCTCATCTAATCAGTTTTATCTATGAATCGTATCAAATTTCATTTTACTACCAGTAATTCCTCAAATAAATTTCTTCACCACGAGGTTGGTATTTCTTGAAACAACAATTGTTTCTCGATGCAACAGAATAGGTATTCATAGATGTTTTATGAAATTCTTTATTTATAAAACTAATTTGATTTTAGTTTACGGAACTTACATTCAAATAATAAATATGTCATCCAATGACAGTCTTCCGAAAATTCTTTTGGGGAGATTCATTAAAGATCCCTTACGAACAATTATTATGTGCAATCTTTCGACTCGCACAACCTTCCAACTCCTTGGCTTGAGATATTTTAGGCTTTCTTATAAACCTCATCTTGTGTGATTTTGTAAACTGTTATTCAAATAAAATAATTTAACCTTGTATACAGCTCTTAAGTACATGACCTTGTAGAATAAAAACAAACTCAACTTCACTCATAATTAATCGTATTCTCCAACAAAGTTTGATTAGTCTTTATCGATGCATCATTATGTATCACATGGAGGAGTGAATTTTGAGAATGGATCTTTATTTATTTTTAGGTACATTCCAAACTTTTTCCAATATACTCTCTCATTCGATCAAATCGAACCATTTCTATTGCATGTTATCTTATTTATTCTGTTTTATACATTATGAGTTTACTATAGACATACTACATGTATATCAAATACACATGTCTATGTCAATGATAACTCTTTGGTGAATATGATGAAGTATGTGGAACCATTTCGGTATTAATAGACTTACAGTTGCATACATCTATATGTATCAAATCCGAAGAGTTCATCGGCCCTTATGATGCTTCCACTAATTGGATGCATAAATCTTCAATTGTTTGAGATATAATTAACCAGTGTTATATGACTCATAATAATTACATACTGAAAATTATTTCCTAAAATCATGACTTGGTCTATAATTCCAAACTAATTTTACGTAATTTTTGATACTTCTATATTTTCAATGCATCATTTTTGTTGTGAAAACAAATACCACATAATTTTTTTTATTTCATAACGAATATTCATAATATTCACAATGAAAGATAATTATATCTATTTTAAAGTCGGCACCAAAAAATAGTCATTATTTCATAAATAATGTTCAAAATGTTTTATGATTTTTTTTTGTAATTTGATGCAATCAATAAGTGCTATATGGCATGCTCCCACTATTTTCGCCATTACTATAGTAGCATACTTAATTTGGAGGTCTATCATTCAATTAATACAGAGTATTTATTTCATATACTATAATAAGTTTACAGTAGAGGGTTCTTTGATCAAATATCTTGAAAACAGAGAAAAAATCTCATAGAAAACAGTTTTCTATGCAAAAGTACATTTCAGAATAGAAATCATATCTCTTATCCCAATGTTAAGTATCTTTTATTAGCATTACAATTCTTGTCTCTGATGTTTCTTTATGAAGCAAGAGTGATCATTCACTTTCTTCATCCCAACTTTACCTTAAATCACATCTACACTTGCACATTCATTATTATTCCTAAACATTCAAACCATTCAAAAGAAAAAATCTTACTACAATATCATTACGAACTATTTACAAAAGTGCATTCGACTATCCTTAATTTTAAAGACATCATATATTTTGTACTTCGCATGAAATAATCAAACTGATATTTCAGTAATCGAGTTATTAGATTTATAATGTAATTTTGGTCTAGTGTTACATTTAACATGATATGATCCTTTTGTAATTAATCAAGTTGAATACTCGAGCTCAAACACTAAGGTTTATTTGATTTTCCAGAGGAACTAGTTTCATCGAAACATTGTACATTACAAATTTCGATGGTCATCATAGAACATTTATATGCGATTGTATATGGGTCAAATATCCATAGTCTTGTACTGATTTGAGAGTTCAAAACTCATAGAATGCAATACATGGTCTCAACAAGATAAACGCATAAATAACCAAATTACGAATGTATTTCGTAGTTGTAAAATCAGGCACCTGCTTGGGAGTTGAAACGTTAGCATGCAATAAGCTTTTATCGGTAAGTATATGTTATATTTCTATTTGTTAATTTTCAATTCAGTTCATTTGTATATAGTAATTGATAAAGGTTTTACCAATCATATTATATGCACAAATTTATCATTGTAGATAATTATAAAATTAATTAGCATATGTACTTACTATATTAGAAAGATTAAATGTTAAGATTTCATTTTTCTAATAAGGCTCCCACTAGTTTTTTATGTTTCTCCAAACCCTAAGATGAAACATAGAAGTCTTTTGACTTCACTAATGGATGTTAGGACTTGTTTGTCTTTGTATTCTGATTTTGAGTTTATTCAACAAATCATAGCCCCGCAAACAAGAGATAACTCCTTATCGATTTTATCACATACAAATCCTATCCCATGTTTCATTGTCCCAATCTCATTTCGTTCTTGAGTTTTCTTAACAAATTGTAAGGGATTATTCACTCATACCTACCATTGCAACGGCCTAAGTTGTAACGACCCATAATTTTACCACTCTGAAAATGAAACATTCAAACTTAAAAATTCATATTTAAAATGATAAATAAGAATGGTAAACATATTTTTAGAATTAAATAAAGATTTCGGACTTTTACCATAACGTTGACAAAATTGACAAAAGCCGGTTTTGGATAAAATTAGATATACAGTCAAATACTTGTTTTAAAAGATGAATAACTTCTTTTAAAATTATTATATAAAGATAATAGTCGACAAATGTCTTATAATTTTATATATATATACACTTATGTTATAGCGATTAACAAATTTTGTCGCGCACTAACAAAATCAATGCCGTATTTTTGCAAATGAATTTTGATATTGTTTTATATTATTTTATAAGTCAAATATACTTGTTTTAATTATTTAAAAATGATAAGAAATTTATTCTAAAGTTTGGTTTACATGAATAAATAGTTTAACAAAAACGTCAAAATGTAACCGTAAAACATTTTGTCGAAAATCAACGTTTTGTCGAATAAAAGTTGCCACAGTGTTGTTGCACCTTTGTTAACATGTTTTAACATATATATTAGATATTTCAATAACTAAACGTGTTTTCTTTTATTAATTATGATTAGATAACTTCTAGAATATGATTAACAAAAGTAAGTAAAAAGAAAAGTCAAAAAAGTAAACATCACATCAAAATCAAACCAAACCTTCTCTTTAGCCATTTTTCCATCCAAATACATTAGCTTAGCTCTTAAGTGACTATGACATAAAGTAAGAAGTGATAAGTGGTAAGTGTTGAAAAAGTAAGGTCACTTTAAATTTGAGTAAGGTTATTTTGGTGATTTGGCAAAGGGACGTTTTAGTAACTTACTACTACATTTTTTCCTATAAATACACAACGATTCTTATCATTTTCTCGCACAAATCATTCTTTTCTTCTTATTTTTCCTTTAAGCTATGTTAATGGCTTATTCTTCCCTTCTTTTCCTTATTAACTTTTCTTAAAATCATATCAAACTAACTCCAAACTCCACCAAACTTTGCCAAAGTTCTTATATCATCATTAAAACATGGTTTACATCTAAGAAGTGAAGAAATTTTGGAGGAAGAGGTGGAATAAGGGGAGGCCAAACCTATTTAGGAGGAAGGAGCAAGTTAGAAAGCTCCAGCACAAAAAAAGAGAGGGAAGTGCCGCCCGTTTTATTTCATGGAAATAGGAAGAAGTTTAAAAGACTGCAGAATCTCTGCCGAATTTTTAGGAGTTTGAAAGAAGAGAGAGATAGAAAAAAGCAAAGAGGAATGAAGTTGGATTTGATTAGTTAAAGTTAACAATGGTTTTAATGAAATGTTGTTGAAAAGAATGTTGGTAGGAAGTTAATCAATTTGGTTAAAGGTGAGAACTTCTAAACTATTATTATTATATTTTTGGATGATGATATGATGTTTGAAATGGATGTTTAATATGCTTTGATCATCAAGTTTGGTTGTTTTTATATGAATGTTGAATATATATGCAAGTCATGGAAATACACGTCGATAAACACAAATCACTTTCCTCCATATTTAATGAAATGGTTATATGGAATGTTAAACCTCCTCAAAAAAGGTTTAAAATATATTTGAAATGTTTTATAAACATTTAAAAGTGTTTTGTTGAAGTTTGAATGAGAGATGGAAAATTTAGTTAAAAATAAGCGCGTAGCGTAACGGTAGTTCACGATTTCATGGTATAAAAGTCAAACAAGTGTAAAGTCAGAGTTTAGCATGGAATTCTTCGAGATAAAAATTTTCCAAACTATCATATCCATACTTTTCCAACTAAGAATGGAAATCGAGAATTTGACTAGTAGATTTTGAAATGTGAGTAAAATAAGTTTTTGAAAAAAGCCCGATTTTGTAGTTTAGAATCCAAAATTGGATTTCTTTACAAATGATGTTTTAAAATTGTTTAAAAAATTGAAATAAATTGTGACGACCCAGGATCCCACGCTCGAAAATCGGCATTCACTCGTATTCAAATGCCAGAGATTCAAACATTGGTGTCCAGTTCGCTAGAGCTTATAACACATTAGATAATAACAACACAGCGGAAATAAAATGATGGTCTCATTGATACACAATAAGAGTTACAACATGGATACAACATTCTACAACAAATGACCACCAACATTAGAGCACTATATATACAATATAATATAGCAGAAACAACATAACAGCGGAAAGATAATATCAACAGGGGGTCTTCCAAAAGAATCCAACATACTGCGTCTTCATTCCAAAGCTTCAAACCAAAAATCTCAAAAAACCCAAAAGCTCCAAAAACTTCCAGATCCATATCAACTACCTGAATTAGCTCCACAATCTACTAATGACCTGACTCTAGGCTATCCGTGTGGAAAATTAGGGGCACCCAGAGTTTAGAAAAGGGAACAATAAACTCTGGGTCAGTCATGGGACTGGTGTGAGCAAACATAAAACAGTTGTTTGTATAAAAAGAAAAAAGAAAAAGAAATCAGTTAATGCCTTTGAAAAATGAAACTACCATAAGGTCTTCCGGCACACACACAATGCAATCACACACTTTGGGGAGGTTTCTCCTTATAGTAGTCAAACATGCTTGATACGCGAAAGTCTTTTGATATTACTATTAGTGAATAGTGTGGAAAACATTTTGAAAGTATAATATTAATCTTAGCCAGCATACACAGCATTATAGTATGCCTATTATAGCTACCATGTTAGATGGCAGGCTCTACAACTGTACATGGCTCGTATTGAGTGTTTGGATTTCCAACAAATGGCCAAGGCTAAGGAACTTCCTTTATCCGAATGGGTATGCCTCTAGAGGGATGCTCCGAGAACCTAACCGGATTTATGCTAACACAAGGTCGGGTTACCTCTCTAACTAGGTAACTAACTATCACGAGTATGACATCCCCCGGTCGTAACCGACCTTTATCAGGGCCCTCAACACCAACAGCCACATAAGCAAAATATCTGGGCTCTATACCAGAATACCACTTTTTATCCAAAAGGAAATGCACATACCCCGAGAGGCACGACCCCCATAACCATGCTGCATCCTTTCCTGTTTTGACCATTTCCGAGGTGTGAGGTACGATGAAGTCTCATCCCACAAAACTACGCTTTTCACAAAAGTCATGCTTCGATCAATCAATGATCAGCACTTAGCATGCCACATTACCAAATTGGGAATATATCACTAATAACCATCAACTACATAACCTCTAAGCTCGTACATCTCAGAGAAGGGTGTTAAGCTAAGAGAATAAATTCTCCGCCACCAAATAGAAACGTATTTGATAGAAATTGGCTTTACATCTCAAAGTGTAATGTCAGACATACATCTATACAAGTCCATCCTGGGTCTGAATGGAACCGAAGGCACTTCGTCCAATTAAGGAAAGAAGTCCTTGCAAATCCGGATATCCCCAGTCCCGACCGGACTCCCCATCACATAGAGAAATCTCTGTACCGAAGCAACTCGGTGTAGAGACAATCAACAGGCAATCCTTTCGTTCTCGAAAATACCCGGTCTTCAACCACCGTCTTCAAATGTAATCCCATTTCGTCATACCATTATTCGGAATGGGTTTTATGACTTAATGTCCTCTCCCGGCTTAACCGAATAATGAGCGCTTATTTTAAAAACATGTGGATACAAATTTCTAAAAAGATCCACTCTTAAGATTCGATGTGGTTTTCGGATAGCCATTTGGAATCCGACCCCCGGTCACATCGAAATTCAAATGTCGTCTTACAGACCAAGTTGTTTAAGTAACAAAATTTAATTCAATTCAAAATTCACATTCACACAGCAATATATCACAAATATCACAACTCAATCCAAAGCAATTCATATCACAGAGCATCACAAATCATATATCAGAAATATCAGGTAATCCAAGGCATTCAATTCACGTTTATCATTCTTAAGCAAGATTGATTTATCATATGATTGTGATTAATTTAATTAACTCAAAATGAATTAATTACTTATGAATTAATCACCTACCCTACTTAATTAACATTAAGTAATTACAAACCATTTTAATTAATTATTGAATTAAGTAATCACATAATTACTTTCATTAATTATCCTTTAACTACTGATTAATTATCCTTAATTATTAATTAATTAATCCTTAATTATCGATTAATTATACTTTGATCATCAATTAGTTAACCCTTAATTGTTAATTAATTATCCTTATTTATTAATTAATTAACCTTAATTTTTTTTAATTACTTATATTAAGTAATTTTTTAAGTAATTGTCCTTTAATTACTTTTATTTAATTAATCTTTAATTACTTAAGATCTAAATTAATTAAAAGATAAACCATTATTTTAATTATCATTTAAATCTTATTTAATAACCTTTGGAATTACTTATCATTAACCAATTAACTTACACCTTTAAGTTAATTAACCTTAAAAAACATTTTATCGTCTTAATTAACCCCTTAATTACATTATTAGTTTATTTAAAATAAACTTTAAAAATAAAGGTTATATGTATTTTAAAACATTTTAAACTTAATTATTTTAAAATAATTTTATTTTAAAACCTTTAAATAATTCCCAACTTAAAAAAACAATTATAATTTAAGAGAGATAATTAAGAAATTGTTTAAACTTGTCTTTATTTTAAAATTTCAGAAATTTAGTTAATACTCTAACTAACCCGTTACAAACCCGAGTGCTCCCCCGAGATAAATGCAAGTTTCCCCGAGCTCTTCCCCGAGCCAATTCTTTATTTTATTTTCAAAATTTTGTTTTTAGTTTAACATTTTAAAACTATTACATACTCGAGTAACTACTCGATAGCAGACCCGAGCCACCACCTCATATTCCCTAGATCAAACTCGAGTCAATCACCTTCTTCCTCAACCCAACCTACTGACATTCTACAGATGCGTGGGCATGTGTACAGGCGATCGGAGCAACTCTGACCAACGACACCATCGCCAGAAAGTCAAAGACAACTCACTCGTACGTTCTGACCACCCAATATCTTCGATTACGCCTAGAATCAAAATCGAACAAATTGATGCAAACTGGAATCCAAAACTTATCACCAAAATCACCTCGCAGGGCCACCTTTGGTCACCAGAAAATCTGAAATTCCGACCACAGCCGCACCGAAGGCCCATGCATCGATTCCCCCACTTGCGATCATTTCCAGTGCATTGTTGATGATGCACGGCCCTTGAATAAAACCTCAACCAAATCAGGCTACAAAACCCTACTCCACCATCTTTTCGCCACCACGGTAATCTATAAACACAACCACCATTTTTCCTATGATACATGAACTCCGAGCTTCCTCCAATATCGATCCCGACCTCCCTACAACCTCCAGTCATCAGAAATTGCCACGATTTCATTTTCCGTTCAACCCGAAAAAACTCGAGATTTCCAAACTTAAAAATCTTGATTTCATCATTAAAATTCATGATTTTCAAATGCAAATTAGGTCATGCAAGCGAATCAAGAAATCATGTTAGTCGAAATTTTGAGTATTTTGAGTTCCACTGTGTTTCCATCTTCCCAGTAAATACACTTATTATTTATACTTTAAAGTATTTTTAAAATTAAGATCTAGTAATTTTAAACACGTTTTGTTTAAACAACATAAGCTAAAAGAGATTAAAGGAAGAGGCTTTGGATTTTTAACAGGTTTTGAAACCCATAACCAAAATAGAGGCAAATGTGCATATTCCCTGATATGCACAGATATGTATATACATATTTGTATACATACAAACATATTTTCGTTCAAGCAAACATTTTTCACGGCTTTACTTCAAACATTAATCACCACATCAAGTTATAGATCAGATCAAAAGTAGTTTACTCACCTATAGTTTTAAAAACAGAAAACCTAGAAGTTGTTTTTGAATTTGAAAATCTGGAAATATTTTTGATGTTGATCTGCTTTCTTGTTTGATTTGAATTGATCTTTGAATCTTTGATCTTGATTTGAAATCTGGGTTAAATCTTCTTTATTTGAGATGATCTTGCTTTGATTTGAATTGAACTTGTTTTAGCTTCGGATTTTAAAAATTGAAAAGGTTTGTTTTACTTTTGTTTTAATTTTCTATTTTCTGGTTTGAGTCGCCAGGTTTTGATTTTCTTTTTAGTTGTAGGTTTTTAAATGAGAAGAAAAATGGGAAGAGTGGAAGTATAGATGTATATATAACTTGATTTTTTTTAAATAAAAGAAAATGTAACACTTGTTCATATGCATTATAAAATAGTTACGTTTGTTAAACTTTATATTATAATACTTACACTTGTTAAAATATATGTCAATATACTTACATTTGTAATTTTGCATATTCTTAATATTTTTATATAATTTTTTTATATTATATTATTTTAGTTTTATTAATTTATATTCTATTTCCAATTTTAATGAATACATTTTCTTTATTAATATTTATATATACTTTTAAAGGAAATGATTTAAAACTAAATTATACACTAATAAAAGTCACATATACATATATACTAGTTTTTAATATATGGTTTTAAATCAAATTATTTTAAAGATAGTCATTTTTTAATTTCAAATCAAATTTCAAATAACAATCTATATATATATATATATATATATATATATATATATATATATATATATAAACAAATACATATCTTATTTGTTTTTGAATAATTCAAATTAATTCACAAATAAATTCTAAAAATTATATTAATTATTAAATTAAATTTGGCTTAAAAACGGGATTGTTACACATTACGTCCTTAAGAAAATTTCGTCCTCGAAAATTGATAGATAGGGAGACAAACAAAGAACATATGAGCACATAAAAAGATAGAGAAATGGCTTATCAGATCAAGCTGAAATATCCATTCTACACTTGGGATAGGACTCTATATGCTTTCCACTGTTTCCCAAGTGCAATCATTCGGATCTCCACTCCATTGTACTTTCATCAATTTCACCACTTTATTCCTTAACCGCTTTTCATCTCGATCAATAATCTTCAATGGTTCTTTTTTCATTGCCAAATTAGGTGTGATTTCCAAATCCTGTTGAGCGGCCTCTTCAATAATATGATCTTGGTCGTGCACATATATCCGAAGGAGAGAAACATGGAACACATTATGCACGCCAGCTAACCAATTAGGTAACTGCACTCGATAAGCCAAAGGACCAATTCTCTCAAGTATAGGAAAAGGACCCATATATCGCGGTGCCAGCTTACCCGACTTTCCAAATCTCAAAACCCCACGCATTGAAGAAACCTTTAATAAAACTGAATCTCCAACCTGGAACTCTAAAGTTCTTCTCCGATGGTCGGCATAACTTTTCTGTCGACTCTATGCAGTTTTCAACTTCTTCCGAATGAAATCAACCTTCTCAGTAGCTTCCTTTATCATGTCCGGACTATGAACAAGCCAATCACCCGACTCAATCCAACATGCAAGTGATCTATAAGGAAGACCATATAATGCTTCGAAAGGAGCCATTCTAATACTGGCCTGATAATTATTATTATAAGAAAACTCAACCAAATGCAGATGGTCCTCCCATGAACCTCCAAAATCAAGAATACAAGCACGCAAAAGATCTTCCAAGATTTGATTTATTCTCTAAGTTTGCCCATCAGACTACAGGGTGGTAAGCAGTACTGATGTTCAACTTGGTTCCTAATGTGGCTTGAAATGCCTCCCAAATCTGCTAGTGATAGTCGGGTCATGATCACTCACAATACTACTTGATATTCCATGGAGTCCAACAATCTCCTTTACATATAACTCTGCCAAACTCGCTGCCGTTCGGGTGGATTTAACTGGGATAAAGTGGGAAGTCTTGGTCAGACGATCCACAATAACACAAATTGCCTCATTGCCCTTCCGAGTTCATGGCAAAACGTCTATAAAATCCATAGACACTTGGTCCCATTTCCATTTAGACAGTTCAGGTGGTTGGAGTAAACCCGCCATCTTCATTTGATCACTCTTTATTTGTTGGCACGTTGCGCAACGACCAACATAAATGAATATATCTCTCTTCATCGTTTTCCACCAAAAAGTCCTCTTAATATCTCGATACATTTTGTTAAACCCTAGATTGATATTGAACTTGGATTTGTGACATTCGACCAATACTTCTCGTTTAAGATCTAGGATGTCTAGGACACAAATCCTGCCTTTCAACCTTACACTTCCACTATTATCGATTTCAAAGCTGGAATCTTCATCTTGACGTATTCTCACATAAATTTCTTGAAGAAACTTGTCTTCTTTTTTCTTAATAGCGATCTTCTCAAGAAGAGTGGGGGTGAAAACAAGATAAGCAAGAACAGCATGTCTTCTACTCAAAGCATCAGCTATCACATTGGCTTTACGGGGTGTATACTGAATATCCAGGTTGTATGACGCTAGGAATTCCAACCCACATTGCTATCTTAGATTCAAATCCTTTTAGGTAAAGAGGTATTTCAAAGATTTATGGTCGATGAACAATTCAAAATTTTCACCTAGATGATAATGACGCCATATTTTCAAAGCAAATATAACCGCTAAAATCTCAAAATCGTGGGTCGGGTAGTTCTTCTCATGTGGTCGCAATTGTCTACTCACGTAGGCAATCACTCTACCCTCCTTCGTTAGAACATCACCCACTTCTTCACTACACGCATCTGTGTAAACAAATAAACCTTTATTCCCATTAATAATAGCAAGAACAGGAGCAGTGTTCGTGTAACAACCCGGAATTTTGGGCAATAACAATTTAATAATCTGTGTTAATAATTTAACTGGTTTGATAATTTTCTTTATAATTTTAATTTAAAACTGATAAATTTATTCTTTTTATGGTTAATGAATTTTTAATATGGCAATATTGATAAGATTTGTTTCTCTAAGCTAATAAATTTTTATTCTGTTTATAATATATACAATTGATATATATTGTAAATAGAAGAGCTTTTGTTTTAAATTAAAGATTGAGTTTTGCAAATTGTAATATATATGTTTGTATATGTTATAATTTGAAATTGTTTTGAAATTTAATTAAATCAATTAATAATTTATAATGTATGAATATTTTAGATTGAAGATTTGTTTTAGAATCAATGTTTTCAAAAGTTAATTTAGTTTAATTTATTTATTTTCAAATATAAGATTGATATTTATTTTTAATAGGATAGTTTCAAAAAAAAAGAGTTTTGTTTTGTCTTTCTTTTAAAGTATTTAAACTAAAATGGTCATAATTACATATGGTTTTAAATAAGCTTTCTTTTTAAATATCTTTGAAAACTAAGAATAGTTGTAATTATACATAAATAAAACATGAATAATATATAAATAGATCAATATAAATCCATATTTACATAATTAACAAAGCATAATACTTAGTAAGCCAAGGATATAAACATAATAATCTTTCTTTTTAACACTTGTAAACTTTTAAATTATGCTTGAGACACTTGTTCAATTTATCAACAAGTGGCAATTTATTCATTTTAATTTTAATAAACATTTCTAAAAGAAAACTAGTTTCTCAAACACTTTTCCTTTGTTTCCATTTCTTAGCTCAAATTAATGGAAAATCTGAAAATATCAAAACCTAAAAGTTAAAACCTGCACTTTCTTTTGAGAGCATCTACAAAACCAATCTGCATTTCAAAGATGAAGAATCAACCTGCAATTCAAACTAAAGCTGCAATATCAATCTGCAATTTCAGCATGCAAAGGCATTTGATTTTAACAACAAAGTAAAAGCAGTTTTCAAATTTAAAAGTTCAAGCCTGGTATAATAAAGCCTGTTCTGGTCCGCATATTTTAAGAAGGTGAGTAAATCTTATTTTAAAAACAAGTTTTGATTTAATCTTTGATTGAATGTTGCATGCTAAAGTATTTGCTTTAGATGATGCATATTTGTTTTCCTGCATGTAAGTTTATATAAAAAAAATTATACAGTGAATGCTTACATATGAATCCTGTGTTATACAGGTTTGTGTTTTTTTTCTTTCTAATCAATAACTTGATTTTGAATATGATTTGGACTGTGATTTGTAAATGAAAGTTGTTTGTATTCAAGTGATTGATCATCTAAATAGTTTATAGAATTTTAAATTGAATAATTTGCTCAGAAATTTGAAAATACAGTGAAAAACCAAACTTGGGCAAAATTTCGTGATTTTAATTTTTAGTTTTGAAATTATAATCGAATTACATTTGGAAAAATATGATTTTTAGAGTTTGTATGATAATTTTTAATTGAGTAATCATGTTGAAATTGGGGTTTATATGAAATTGGGGATTTTGTGAATTATTGATTATCTGTGCATTAACTTGAGTTGATTTTTGATTCATAGCTAGCTTGTAAGCTATAGACTATAGGAAAAATGCAAAGTATTTTTTTTAATGAACGAATCAATGGAAATTTAATAGAGTAGGGTTTAGCATTGTTTTTTTTCTTGTCTGGGTAGCCGAGAGTTGTGATGTGGATATGGGATCGGGTTTGACCGCGACTTGGAAATAGAGGTGTGGAGGTTGTAGTGATGCTGTAAGGTGATCGTTGGGACTTTTCTGCTAGAGGCGACATCGGAGGTGATGGATTTTGGGTTTGTGTCATCTGCAGTATTTCAAGCTCATGTACGAATTTTTGATTTACGTGATGATTCTTGGATCTGGGTTTGAATTTCGGCTCGCATGCGCTAGAGTGATCATCGTCGATGATCGTGACGATCGCTGGTGGCCGGCGACAATGGGACATATGCACGGGTGGGTGTGTGCACTGGGAAGAGTTCTGTATTTGGAGAAGACGTATTGAACTCGGTGGGTTCTAGCGATGTAACAGGGGGTAACTCGAAGATGAGAGGTTTGGGTTTTTCTTCGGGGCTAGCTCGTGTGGGATTAGTGTTTTACTCGGGTTTAGGTGGTGCTTTCAGTTATGTGTTGTAAGAAGCTAAGTTACAAGATTAACTTGTTATTTTTGATAAATAAAATCAATGTTAAGATTTTACAAAAGAAAATAAATTTACAAGTTTAAGTTTGTCCTTTGAAATAAAGTTAATCAAACTTTAAGGGTGTAATTGAATTTATTTGGAAATTTAAATTTGTTTAAAAATGATTTCTTTTTGGAAGTAAGTAATTTAATTAAATTTTGAAATTCAATTTAAAAAGAAGTGTTTTGAATTTAAAGTATTAAATCAAAGTTTTAAGTAAGTTTTAAAGTAAGGTTTTAACAACTAAAGTTTTCAAATTTTATTTAAATTGAATAAGTTTGAAATTAGATAATTTAAAGTGTTTTGAATTTTGAAATTGATTTCTAAATGCCTTATCCTCAAATAAGGTTATTATTATGATTTTGAAATTATAAGAGGTTAATTAATTAATTGTTAATTAATTTTAAATAATTAGTTAATTGTTTATTTATTTTATTTCATTTTATTTTTAATAATCACTTAATTATGGATTAATTAAGTGTAATTACTTAATGAAGTAATTAATGTTTAATAATTGAATGTAATTAAGAATGATAATTCTTATGGAAGTAATTAATGATAATTATTCATGGAGTAATTAGTTGAAGTGATTATTGGTTAATCACTTAATGATATTAATTAAAGAATTAATTAATATAATTATTTTAAAGATAATTAATTATGAAACAATTAATTAAAGAATTAAGAATTATTTATTAAGGAGATTAATTGTTTGTTAAGTAATTAGTTAAGCAATTAATTAAGATTTATTAATGAAGTAATTAGAGATAATTACTTGTTAAGTAATTAAGAGTTAATTACTTAATTATTTTAGTTAATTAATTAATGGGGTTATTTAATTAACGAATGAGTTTAACTTAAGATTAATTACTAAATGTAATTAATTAAATTGTAATTAACTAATAAAGTAATTAATTAAGAATTTATTATTTAATCTAATTGTTTAATAATTACTTAATGAAGTAATTAAGGATTAATTAATTGAATTAATTAATCAAGGATTAAAATAATTAAATTAGAAGTTAATTAATTTAATTGAGTAATTACAAATTGTTAATTACTAATTATGATTAATGAGTTGATTAATTATAAGTTAATTATTTAATTAATTAAAGTAATTATTAATTAATAAGGATCACTAATTAATGTGATTTAGGATATTAATCAAGGTTGATTAATATAAGTAATTAATTTAAGTGTGATTAATTAATTGTAATTAATTAAGAATTAGTGTAATTAATTATAATTAATTAATTAATGAATGATCATTAATTATTGTAATTAATGATAGTAATTAAAGATTAATTACTAAATATGGATAGGATAATTACTTGAATGTAATTAAAGATAATTAATCAAGGAAGATTAATTAAAGAAGATCATTAGAGATAATTAATTTATTTATTTGGAATAAATAAATGAAAAGGATTTAGGTAATCGAGGAGATTTAGAATTAATCAATTCTGTTTTGATACGGATGATGGATATTAGATGATTGATTAATTTGGGCTGATGGATTAATATTGGTTAATTGATTGATATTGGATGATCCATATTTTATATTGGATGATTGGTTGATATTAGATGTTTGATATTGGTTTGATATTGGATGATTTGGATATATCTGTTATGTGATATGCTGCTTTGTGAGATGAATGTTGTTATGAATTATCTCTTGTGATAATATGATTCATTTATCTGTTTACACATCATCCTGAATATAAATTTAGATTGTTTAAAACCCTTAAGTACAACTTGGACATTAAAATGGCGTTTGGTTTCGGTGAGACCGGGATCAGATTTCCATATTTAGAATCCGAAAACCACATCGATTCCAATTAAACGTTAGGTCGTGTATCCAAGTGGAGCAAGTGAAGACTCGAGTTGTAAGGGCTATACGTCAGTATAACTCTGTGGGTGATTCCGTAATAAGTTGACGGAATAGTGCTTATAGATTCGAGATGGTGAATCAGAGTGCAAGGGCTATGGTCGTTGACTCTGAGGGTGATTCCAATAATGAGTGCAACGAGATAGTGCCTTCGGTTTCGTTCGAACCCGGAATGAACTTGTATGGATTGAATGCTTTCAGCACATCGTCAGGTGGACGATGAGCATTCTAAGATAGATGTGTTCTATAAAGGTAATCGTAACCTCAAGCCTCATCAACCGGGAATGGCTAAAACAGGGGAGGTGCAGCAAGGCTTCGTGGGTAGCTCCCACTGGAGAGCAAGATTTTCCCCTGTCTAGAAGTCCCTTTTTATTCGGCTGTGTGGGCAGTTGGGTCGCGGCCAACTGCGGGGTTGTCTTGTTCGGGACTGTCCAGTAAGGAATGGTTCCGGCCTTGTGTTGCAGGGGAGTGGGAGTACTCCTCGGTACGTTGATCTAGGCCACGTACTGTGACGGGTGGTACCCCAGTAGCCCTGCCATTGATGGAAACCCATTTTGCCTAAGAGAACCTACGGTTTTGATTGTATTACCCACTTTTGTGGCTAGTAGCTGGAATTTAATCATGTAACAATTTCGGCTATTTCTTATTTACTTGAAAACCCTAGACACTATTATAATGTCACTGGATTTCCTATCAAATGTTTTGGTTAGCGTAAGGTAAAAACTTTTCCATGTTTATGTGTGGGAAGTCTTACGTGATACCTTTTTCTTTCAAAGGTTTTCTAAAGTTAAGCAATTTTAACCCGTTTACTCACACCAGACCCCTGTCTGACCCGAGTGTTTATTTTCTGTTTTGTTAAACTCTTGGGTACTCATATTATGTATGAGTAGTCAAGTGATCAGGTTAGCTTGACGAATTCTGGAGGAGTTATGGAACAGGAGGCTTCGACGTGTAGATAAATATTTTGATTCCGCTATGTATGTTGTGTCTGTATCTTGTATACTTGAGTTGTATAGTTAGACAGAAGTTTATAACTTTCTATTATCAGTTGTTTAAGTTTTGTACTCTGATATAATGAGATACTATGTAATATTTTATGTGATATATTATATTTTATTCGTTCCGCTGTGAGTTCTCTGATGTTGTTTGTGTTCAGGAATCTTTGTGGTTTTTTTTTTCAGCAGTCCGGGCTGAAGGTGGTGATGTTTTCTTGAAAGGTTAACCTGGTTTGGAAAAGTTTAAGGCTGTTCTAATTGGTAAAGAGGGGACAGTTTTATTTGGAATCCAAACTAGGTAGGATCGCAAAAGTGACTTGCGATTAGTTGGGAATTTTCTTAGGCTATCTTGGGTGATCTGTGTTGAGACTAAGGATTCTCATATGGAAGTAGGAGCTACTGATGTGATCAGGAGTTTTTCAGCATCTGGAGTTGAGTTCCATTTTGTTTTGATTCCAGAAGTAATTTTGGTAGTTAGCCTAGTAGTAGAGTTGGTGTAGCAACTCAGATATCTTTGGAATTTGGAATTGGACTGATCTAGCTTTTGAGTTGGATTCCGTTATAGGATGAGTGACTGAGGCAGATGAGTTACTCAGATTTTTATGGATTTGATGAATAAGGTTTCCCGAAAATAGTGGATAAGTTTGTATTCATGTTCATCAACAAATATTCTTATCTATTTTAGAATCAGAGTTGTGCAGCGGAAGCAAGGTAGCTGCTGTGCAAGGAAGAAGCAAGTTCTGTTTGTTTTTGCTTGAGTAGTAGAGCTCGAGTTCTGGATTTCGACGGATTTTGGAAGATTTTTCTGTTGAATAGGATCCATAGATTGTTTTGCTTTGGTCTAGTTGTTTCTGGAAGTTTCAGCATAGGTTGAGCTGATCAGGAAGAAGATTGGCAGCCCATGATTATCTGTTGAGTTATACAGATATGAGATAAGGAGTTTGGAATTTGAAGTTAGAGACTTCAGAGTTGTTAAGAATTCTCTGGTTAAGAGAACAGATATTGGATAAGATTGGTTGGTTAGTTCTAAGGGATTTGAGATTTCTTATCCGTGTTTTGATAGGATAAGATTGACTTGCTAGTTTGGATAGCTGGAATTCATTTGTAACACGTGTCTCTGAGGGAGTACGTGTATGATTCATTGATTGGTTGTTGAATCTGTAGTTCAGTTAGATTTGGATGTTGAGCTAGATTTGAGAGTAATCTGATGTTCTGTTCAGTTTGAAGGATCTAGAGATGAGTGGTGTTCTGGATTTTGGTTGTGTAGTTGGTTTGTTGGCTTTTGTAGAGCGAGTCTCCCGGTGATTTATATTTGGGAAACTCGAGTTAGTATTAGAATTTTATTCTGATTTGTGTCAGAATAATTAGTTAAGTTTGTTTGTTATTTGATTGCTATGGATGTTAGTTACTGGTTGATAAGTATGCTTTGTTATTTGAAATTAAAATCTGTACTAGGTTATTGAATTACCTTTGCTTTTAAATTTCGGGGACGAAATTCTTTTAAGGGGGAAGGATTGTAACGACCCGGAATTTTGGGCAATAACAATTTAATAATCTGTGTTAATAATTTAACTGGTTTGGTAATTTTCTTTATAATTTTAATTTAAAACTGATAAATTTATTCTTTTTATGGTTAATGAATTTTTAATATGGCAATATTGATAAGATTTGTTTCTCTAAGCTAATAAATTTTTATTCTGTTTATAATATATACAATTGATATATATTGTAAATAGAAGAGCTTTTGTTTTAAATTAAAGATTGAGTTTTGCAAATTGTAATATATATGTTTGTATATGTTATAATTTGAAATTGTTTTGAAATTTAATTAAATCAATTAATAATTTATAATGTATGAATATTTTAGATTGAAGATTTGTTTTAGAATCAATGTTTTCAAAAGTTAATTTAGTTTAATTTATTTGTTTTCAAATATAAGATTAATATTTATTTTTAATAGGATAGTTTAAAAAAAAAGAGTTTTGTTTTGTCTTTCTTTTAAAGTATTTAAACTAAAATGGTCATAATTACATATGGTTTTAAATAAGCTTTCTTTTTAAATATCTTTGAAAACTAAGAGTAGTTGTAAATATATATAAATAAAACGTGAATAATATATAAATAGATCAATATAAATCCATATTTACATAATTAACAAAGCATAATACTTAGTAAGCCAAGGATATAAACATAATAATCTTTCTTTTTAACACTTGTAAACTTTTAAATTATGCTTGAGACACTTGTTTAATTTATCAAAAAGTGGCAATTTATTCATTTTAATTTTAATAAACATTTTTAAAAGAAAACTGGTTTCTCAAACACTTTTCCTTTGTTTCCATTTCTTAGCTCAAATTAATGGAAAATCTGAAAATATCAAAACCTAAAAGTTAAAACCTGCACTTTCTTTTGAGAGCATCTGCAAAACCAATCTGCATTTCAAAGATGAAGAATCAACCTGCAATTCAAACTAAAGATGCAATATCAATCTGCAATTTCAGCATGCAAAGGCATTTGATTTTAACAACAAAGTAAAAGCAGTTTTCAAATTTAAAAGTTCAAGCCGGGTATAATAAAGCGTGTTCTGGTCTGCATATTTTAAGAAGGTGAGTAAATCTTATTTTAAAAACAGGTTTTGATTTAATCTTTGATTGAATATTGCATGCTAAAGTATTTGATTTAGATGATGCATATTTGTTTTCCTGCATGTAAGTTTATAAAAAAAAATATACAGTGAATGCCTGCATATGAATCCTGTGTTATACAGGTTTGTGTTTTTTTTCTTTTTAATCAATAACTTGATTTTGAATACGATTTGGACTGTGATTTGTAAATGAAAGTTGTTTGTATTCAAGTGATTGATCATCTAAATAGTTTATAAAATTTTAAATTGAATAATTTGCTCAGAAATTTCAAAATACAGTGAAAAACCAAACTTGGGCAAAATTTCATGATTTTAATTTTTAGTTTTGAAATTATAATCGAATTACATTTGGAAAAATATGATTTTTAGAGTTTGTATGATAATTTTTAATTGAGTAATCATGTTGAAATTGGGGTTTATATGAAATTGGGGATTTTGTGAATTATTGATTATCTGTGCATTAACTTGAGTTGATTTTTGAATCATAGCTAGCTTGTAAGCTATAGACTATAGGAAAAATGCAAAGTATTTTTTTAATGAACGAATCAATGGAAATTTAATAAAGTAGGGTTTAGCATTGTTTTTTTTCTTGTCTGGGTAGCCGAGAGTTGTGATGTGGATATGGGATCGGGTTTGACCGCGACTTGGAAATAGAGGCGTGGAGGTTCTAGTGATGCTGTGAGGTGATCGTTGGGATTTTTCTGGTGGAGGCGACATCGGAGGTGATGGATTTTGGGTTTGTGTCATCTGCAGTATTTCAAGCTCATGTACGAATTTTCGATTTACATCATGATTCTTGGATCTGGGTTTGAGTTTCGGCTCGCATGCGCTAGAATGATCATCGTCGATGATCGTGATGATCGTTGGTGGCCGGCGACAGTGGGACATGTGCACGGGTGGGTGTGTGCGCTGGGAAGAGTTCTGTGTTTGGAGAAGACGTATTGAACTCGGTGGGTTCTCGCGATGTAACAGGGGGTAACTCGAAGATGAAAGGTTTGGGTTTTTCTTCGGGGCAAGCTCGTGTGGGATTAGTGTTTTACTCGGGTTTAGGTGGTGCTTTCGGTTATGTGTTGTAAGAAGCTAAGTTACAAGATTAACTTGTTATTTTTGATAAATAAAATCAATGTTAAGATTTTACAAAAGAAAATAAATTTACAAGTTTAAGTTTGTCCTTTGAAATAAAGTTAATCAAACTTTAAGGGTGTAATTGAATTTATTTGGAAATTTAAATTTGTTTAAAAAATGATTTCTTTTTGGAAGTGATTAATTTAATTAAATTTTGAAATTCAATTTAAAAATAAGTGTTTTGAATTTAAAGTATTAAATCAAAGTTTTAAGTAAGTTTTAAAGTAAGGTTTTAATAACTAAAGTTTTCAAATTTTATTTAAATTGAATAAGTTTGAAATTAGATAATTTAAAGTGTTTTGAATTTTGAAATTGATTTCTAAATGCCTTATCCTCAAATAAGGTTATTATTATGATTTTGAAATTATAAGAGGTTAATTAATTAACTGTTAATTAATTTTAAATAATTAGTTAATTGTTTGTTTATTTTATTTTATTTTATTTTTAATAATCACTTAATTATGGATTAATTAAGTGTAATTACTTAATGAAGTAATTAATGTTAAATAATTGAATGTAATTAAGAATGATAATTCTTATGGAAGTAATTAATGATAATTATTCGTGGAGTAATTAGTTGAAGTGATTATTGGTTAATCACTTAATGATATTAATTAAAGAATTAATTAATATAATTATTTTAAAGATAATTAATTATGAAATAATTAATTAAAGAATTAAGAATTATTTAATAAGGAGATTAATTGTTTGTTAAGTAATTAGTTAAGCAATTAATTAAGATTTATTAATGAAGTAATTAGAGATAATTACTTGTTAAGTAATTAAGAGTCAATTACTTAATTATTTTAGTTAATTAATTAATGGGGTTATTTAATTAACGAATGAGTTTAACTTAAGATTAATTACTAAATGTAATTAATTAAATTGTAATTAATTAATAAAGTAATTAATTAAGAATTTATTATTTAATCTAATTGTTTAATAATTACTTAATGAAGTAATTAAGGATTAATTAATTGAATTAATTAATCAAGGATTTAAAATAATTAAATTAGAAGTTAATTAATTTAATTGAGTAATTACAAATTGTTAATTACTAATATGATTAATGAGTTGATTAATTATAAGTTATTTATTTAATTAATTAAAGTAATTATTAATTAATAAGGATCACTAATTAATGTGATTTAGGATATTAATCAAGGTTGATTAATATAAGTAATTAATTTAAGTGTGATTAATTAATTGTAATTAATTAAGAATTAATGTAATTAATTATAGTTAATTAATTAATGAATGATCATTAATTATTGTAATTAATGATAGTAATTAAAGATTAATTACTAAATATGGATAGGATAGTTACTTGAATGTAATTAAAGATAATTAATCAAGGAAGATTAATTAAAGAAGATCATTAGAGATAATTAATTTATTTATTTGGAATAAATAAATGAAAAGGATTTAGGTAATCCAGGAGATTTAGAATTAATCAATTTTGTTTTGATATGGATGATGGATATTAGATGATTGATTAATTTGGGCTGATTGATTAATATTGGTTAATTGATTGATATTGGATGATCCATATTTATATTGGATGATTGGTTGATATTAGATGTTTGATATTGGTTTGGTATTTGATGATTTGGATATATCTGTTATGTGATATGCTGCTTTGTGAGATGAATGTTGTTATGAATTATCTCTTGTGATAATATGATTCATTTATCTGTTTACACATTGTTCGTCGACAAAATTTCTATTGATTTAGAAATTTGCCGAAAAATTTCAAATTAAAATATAACCGCAAGCGCACGGCGTACACTTGAAGTACGTGGCGAATACAGGTCGATCCGCAGGGAATTGATGATTTAAAAAAAATCTATTCAATCAAATTATACCAAAGTTGAAGAGGATTTGTTAACTAGAAATAAAATGAGGCTAACACTAGAAAAAGCGATTCAAAAATTATTAGACTAAAGAACAATTTAGAGGCAAATCCACTCTCAAATTTTTGTAAATCAACAAACACATAATTTATGATCTCTAACTTTGATCTTAAGTGAAATAACCATTGCATTTATCATAAGTATGGTTTGTTTATGTTATTAGTTAACATAACTCAAACCATCAAACTATAATACAACAATTATACCACTGACAATTCTCATGAAAAAGAAGCCAAAGAAAAAACTATTTTAAGTATGATCTATTTACTATTGTAACTAGTAACATAGATCATCAAATTTCATTTTTACTTTCATTTCATAATCAAAAATTAATTAGCAAATGTTGATGTAAATTGTGTTTATGTTGAGTAAGAATAGCTCATTTGCATAAGCAATATAAGCTATCAAATCCACTTGTATAAACTTACATCAAAATTCACATTCATGAAGCATAAACAAAGAGATCATAAATCATAAAAAATGTTGAAATTACATAAAGTTAGAGAGCTTCATCACCCCTAAATTGAAGGGGTTTAGCTACTCATTTGTGGCATTGAAGCATCACAAGTAAGTTTCAACATTAAAGAAAAGAAAATAGAAAATAAGCAAAGAAAGCAAAAGAGATTAGCTACTAACTACTTGCATAAATGTAAATCTAAGCTATGAACATAAAGAGAAAGAGAGCATATAAATTTAACAATAAAACAAAGAAAAACATGTAGAAAAGAGAGAAGAAAGAGGCTTGTAAGCCATTTTTATTTCATAGAACATTGAGCTTACACTTTGATTTCTTAATTTCCTAAGTAAAATGAAAGAGTAGATGATCATCTTCATGTACATAAGAGGGCTATTTATACATGTATAAAACCCTAATTCTCTTTTTAGGGAGCTTCCCAAAATACCCTTGAGGTGGTGTAGCCTCCAAGTAATCATTAACATTCACTAATCCCCCACTTAATATGTACATGAAGCTTTAAGTCCTTTTAGCATGTGCTTAGCTTCTAATTGGAAGTTAGGTAAGTGGGTGGGGTCCTCCATGATCTTGAACTTGAATTATTTCCTCTTCATTCCTTTGTATTTCCTTGTGCATGCATGTATCTTCATATAAGCCTCTTCCATATGCATCCAAATTCCTATAAAAATAATCAAAAAATGTCCAAGTAAAAATTCTTACATTGACACATGCACAAAAATGACCGTTTTGCCCCTGAATGATGATGAAAATATGATGGTTTGGAAATAATTGAATTTTGGTTTTAAACATGTTAAAATGCCCAAATATGATGATTATTTAAAAAAGAAAGATAAAATATGAATGTAAATATATGCACAATTACGTGCACATCAAATACCCCCACACTTATCTTTTTATTCGTCTCGAATAAAGGAAAACTAAGATAAATCCGTTTTCGTAGGGAGCACGATTGCATTGAGCGTATGCAACAAGCCGTTAAACCTCAGGGTGTCCCCAGTAGGACGAGTGTTCTATCGTGAGGGTTTTCAGCGGATACTACCCACAAAATCCAAATGCAGGATGAAAATATTTACAAATTGCAAGATTTATTTACAAAGAGATGAATGCGAATTTTTTGGAAATATTTACAAATGAAGGATTTATTTTTAAATTGACACGAATAAGTTAAATACAAGTTTTGGTCATTGTCTTGAAAATTTAAGTCATTTACTCGTCAAAATTTCCAATAAAAATCAAGTTGTCATGACAGATAGACCATAGTTTGGCTAGTTGTTTCGGTTGATAACACAATGTAATTATGAAATGGATCCTTAGTTGATTATCAAAGTTTATTAAAGTGGTATTTTCATTTCTTTTCAACAACAAGTTAGGTCAAACAAGTTAAAATAGTGCTAGGATTTCAATTGCTTGCTCTCTCATTATTTGCAAGAAAAATTACACACCTAGCTCAGGTAAACTGAGGCCAGATATACCACCCATGCACTGCCTTTCGGGCTTATGTGAGGGGAGTACAGAGCATGGCGAGTGTACACACTTTCGTGCATACACCTATCGACCGTAGGTGGTTTTTATTAAGTCTGTTCTTTTTTTTAATATGTGTTTCATACATGCATAACCGTAAGGACTTTTAAATGAGTATGAAAGCACATAATCAAAGATTACAAGTAATTCACACATGCATAACCGTGAGGACTTTTAAATGAGAGTGAATACTTTGGATGTTATTATTTTGTTTTTTGTTTTTTTTTATATATATATATATTTTTTAAGAGAGAGAGAGAGTTTTGCAAAATCATCTTAGCACCATTTAACTTAGAAGACAAAAATGTTATATCCTTTACTTTAAATTTACCACTTTTTAAACAACGATTTTCAATTAGAACATACTTCATAATTAACATAAATGAACCTTCCTATATACTTGTAAAACCATTGTTATTTGTAATCAAACTTCATTTTTATTTTTGTTAAGACAAATAAATTTTCAAAAATTTCAATTTATTAACCAAAACTTATACTTATCCCATAGTGTTTCTTCAAAAATAAATCAAAATGGTAAAAAGAAAATGTTTCTGAGATTTAGGAGTTTTGAGATTTTTTTTTTGAAGAAAATGAAAATTCAAAAATGCCATGAAAAACTAAAAAAAAATGAAAATGAGACTCCCCCCACACTTAATTTTGACTGTGTCCCCACAGTCGATGCATGATATAATGAGTGTAATGGGGAAAAATATGTACATATTTACAAAAGAGGGTTAACATTCTTACTAGACGTAGCTTGGCTCATGAAGGATCATGAGCCCCTCCTCTTGGTAACCGGGAAATTCCAAGAAGGGTTTTAAACGATGACCGCTGACTTTGAAAATCAATCCATCCTTTGGGTTTTCTATTTCTATGGCACCATGTGGAAAAACAGTTCGTACCACAAATGGTCCGGTCCACCTTGATTTAAGTTTCCCAGGGAATAAATAATGTCTCGAGTCATATAAAAGAACTTTCTGGTTAGGCGAAAACTTTTTCCTTAGGATTGACTTGTCATGAAAAACTTTGGTTCTTTCTTTGTAAATTTTCTCGTTTTCATACGCGTCGTTCCTAAGTTCTTCTAGTTCGTTGAGTTGTAATTTTCAATTTTCGCCAGCTTCTTCATGATCAAAGTTTAAGTTTTTTATTGCCCACAACGCTTTGTGTTCAATTTCAACGGGTAAATGGAAAGCTTTACCGTAAACTAAACGAAAAGGGGACATCCCAAGGTTAGTTTTAAAAGCAGTACGGTAAGCCCAAAGCGCGTCGGTCAATTTCTGAGACCAATCTTTTCGATTTTTATTGACAGTTTTCTCCAAGACTTGTTTTATTTGTCGATTTGAAACTTCAACTTGGCCACAAGTCTGAGGATGATATGGAGTGGATAACTTGTGGGTTATCGAGTATTTTTTTATTAAAGTTTCAAAAGAACGGTTGCAAAAATGGGTTCCGTTATCACTAATTATTGTGCGAGGTGTGCCGAACCTCGAAAAGATGTTTTCTTTAAGAAATTTCACAACAATTCTGTGGTCATTGGTTTTGCAAGGAACGGCTTCGACCCATTTTGAAACGTAATCGACAGCGAGAAGGATATACAAGTTTCCAAAGGAATTGGGAAAAGGTCCCATAAAGTCGATACCCCATACATCAAAGATTTCGATCGTAAGAATGGGGTTTAAAGGCATCATATCTCGTCGAGAAATTCGTCCAAGCATTTGACATCGATCACAAGTTTTACGAAATTCAAACGAGTCTTTGAAAAGAGAAGGCCAATAGAAACCACACTGAAGCACTTTTTCCGCAGTTTTTCGAGGACCGAAATGTCCACCGCACGCTTGATCGTGGCAAAACGAAAGAACACTCCTTATTTCATTATCCGGAATGCAACGTCGGATGATTTGGTCGGGATAATATTTGAACAAGTATGGATCGTCCCAATAGAAATATTTCACTTGGGACATGAATTTGCATTTGTCCTGTTTGGACCAAGATGAGGGAGTTTCTTTAGTGACTAAGTAGTTCACTATATCAGCGTACCATGGATCGATAGAAATAGAAAGAAGTTGTTCATCGGGGAAGTTTTCATTGATCGGCAAGGAAGATGGTGCGTTCGAAAGACGAGATAATTGATCGGCTATGACATTATCGGATCCTTTTTTGTCTTTGATTGTAAGGTCGAATTCTTGAAGTAAAAGGATCCAACGAATCAAACGGGATTTAGCATCCTTTTTAGCGAAGAGATATCGAAGCGCAGAATGGTCAGTGTAGACCGTAATGTGTGAACCTATCAAGTAAGGTCGAAACTTTTCAAGCGCAAAAACGACAGCTAGAAGCTCTTTTTCAGTTGTTGTGTAGTTGAGTTGAGCGTCGTTCAAGGTCATACTCGCGTAGTAAATGACATGAAGGATCTTGTTGATGCGTTGTCCCAAGACAGCACCAACGGCAAAGTTTGAAGCGTCGCACATTATTTCGAAAGGAAGATCCCAATTGGGTGCGCAAATGACTGGGGCAGAAATGAGTTCGCTCTTAAGACGTTCAAAAGAAGAGGTACAATCAGAGTTAAAATCGAAAGGAACGTCTTTTCCAAGAAGGGTCGTCAAAGGACGGGCGATTTTGCTAAAGTCTTTCACAAAGCGTCGATAAAAGCCAGCGTGTCCTAAAAATGATCGAATGTCCTTAACAGATTTGGGAATGGGTAGATTTGCAATGACATCGATTTTCGCTTTGTCTACCTCAATGCCTTTGTTTGAGATGATATGTCCAAGGACAATGCCTTGTTTGACCATAAAGTGGCATTTTTCCCAATTCAAAGTCAAGTGTTTTTCTTTACATCGATTCAAAACCAATTCGAGGTGATGTAAACATTGAGAAAAAGAATCGCCAAAGATAGAGAAATCGTCCATAAAGACTTCTAGAAAGCGCTCAATCATGTCAGAAAAGATTCCAACCATGCATCGTTGGAAAGTCGCAGGAGCGTTACAAAGTCCGAATGGCATACGTCGATAAGCGAAGGTACCGAATGGACACGTGAAAGTCGTTTTCTCCTGATCTTCGGGAGCGATTGGAATTTGGTTATAGCCGGAATAACCATCAAGAAAGCAATAGAATTCGTGACCGGCTAAACGTTGAGCATTTGGTCGATAAATGGAAGAGGAAAATGATCCTTACGTGTTGCGGCATTTAGTTTTCGATAGTCAATGCAAACACACCAACCCGTTTGAGTACGAGTTGGAATAAGTTCGTTAGCGTCGTTTTTTATAACAGTAAGTCCGGACTTTTTAGGCACGACATGAATTGGGCTAACCCATGGGCTATCGGAGATGGGGTATATGATACCGTTATCGAGGAGCTTAAGAATTTCATCACGAACCACATCTTTCATTTTGGGTTAAGCCTCCGTTGTGCATCACGAGTGGGTTTGGCTTCATCAATCAAATGAATGCGATGTTGGACAATAGCAGGGCTAATTCCCTTAATATCAGTAATGGACCACCCAATTGCTTCTCTATTTTTCAAAAGAATAGAGAGAAGAGAAGCTTCTTGGTCAAGAGAAAGATTATTAGAAATGATGACAGGACAAGTTTCGTTTTCACCTAAGTATGCATACTTAAGGTAAGCGGGAAGTGGTTTGAGGTCCAATTTCGGGAGTTTTTCGATTGCAGAATTGGGTTGAGATTCGGACTCCACTTGAAGCGATTCAAAGGGAAGAGTGTGTTCGATCTCGTTGGGGACTTCATGAAACAATTTTTCATACTCGGCCTCGCGTTCATCGTTAAGATCAAATGTTTCGTTTTCAAAGTTTTCAAGGATGGCACTAACTTCTAATGTTTGGTCACGAAGTTCGCTCGAGTGGCTTTCAAGATTGAAAATGTTAAGGTCCAAAGTCATGTTTCCAAAAGAGATTTTCATCGAACCGTTACGACAATTGATTAAGGCGTTTGAGGTGGCTAAGAATGGTCGGCCTAAAATCAATGGGATTTGACTCGCAGGGTTTGTCACGGGTTGTGTTTCGAGAACGATAAAATCAACGAGGAATATGAATTGCCCTACTCGAATGAGCACGTCTTTGATTTCTCTCACGGGCTTCTTAATGGAACGATCGGCAAATTGAAGCGTAACTTTCGTGGGTTTGAGCTCACCTAAGCCTAATTGTTCGTACAAGGCATATGGAATCAAGTTGACACTCGCGCCTAAGTCTATTAAACATTTGTTAATCGTCTTTTCTCTAATTGTACACGAAATCGTAGGGCAGCCAGGATCTTTGTATTTAACGGGTATGGATTGGGACAAGACTTCACTCAAACTAGCGGCTAAGAAGACTTTTTTGGGCACTTGAGTGTGTCGCTTTTGGGTGCACAAGTCCTTAAGAAATTTCACGTAAGTGGGGACTTACTGAACGATGTCAAGAAGAGGAATGTTAACTTTGACTTGTTTAAAAATTTCCAACATCTTTTTCATTTGGTCCGAATGTTTCTTTGGTCGAAGACGATGTGGAAATGGAACATGATACTCGGTAGGCGGGTCTACTCGAGTAGAAGAAGAAGAATTTTGATTGTCGTTCGATTCGACGTTTGGCTCCACGTTCTGTTCTGAGTCATTCGTTGTTTTAGAAGTATCGAGAAAAGTTCCCAGTGAATCATTTGGATTAACGACTTGATTATCGATTTGTTTACCAGAACGGAGAGTTGTGATAGCATTCAACTGGGTGACATTGCTATCTTGAACAACATGGGCTTGATTTGAATTTGCGTTTTGATTTCTGGGATTTGGAAGGGGCTGGCTTGGGAATGTTCCTCGTTCACGTTCACTTACAGACGTGGCTAATTAACTCATTTGCATTTCGAGTTTCGCAATCGATTGGTTTGTGTTTTGCATATATGAAGTCAATAAATTTTGCAAATTGCTGTTTGATTGAAGGCTTTGAGTAGTTGCCTTAGCCAACGTTTCAAGAGTTTTCTCAAGCGAAGTTAAACGTTTATCGTCTTGTAGAGGATGAGTAGAATTTGGTGGAAAATTTGGTTGTTGCGGTTGATTATGAGACGGGCCCGCAAAGTTTGGTTGAAAATTATTGGGCTGAAAGGGAGGATTCGAAGCATTATTCGGAAATGCTTGAAAATTGGGACGAATCGTATTCGTGTTGGGATTGTTTTGGTTCCACGCAAAATTCGGATGATTTCTCCATCCAGGGTTGTACGTTGGAGAAAACGGGTCGTTTTTGGTTTTATTGAAAGCATTGATTTGTTCGACGGAATTGGGACACTGATCGGCTATATGATTAGGATCGTTGCATTTATAACACATTGGTTGGGAAGCTTGGTTCGTTTGATTCGATGAGAAAACGTTATCGAATTTTTTAATCATTGCGTCGATCTTAGCTTCCAAAGCAAAATAAGATCCCGTCGAGTGTGCACTCGATCGTGAGTAGATTGATTTTTCGTTCGAGCGTTCCCATTGGGACGACTTTTCAGCGAGGTTTTCAAGAAATTGCCAAGCATCGTCATGATGTTGGGCAAGAAAATTGCCTTGGCACATTGATTCGAGCATGGTTCGTGAGCTGTATTCGAGTCCATCATATAAGATTTGGCAAATCGTCCATTTTTCAAAGTTATGGTGTGGGCATTTTATCTAAAGCTCTTTGAATCTTTCAAAATATTTTCCAAATGGTTCACCCTTGAATTGATGAAAATTTACAATTTCGTTTCGAATTCTACTTGTTTTTTCTAAGGGGTAGAACTTTTTTAAGAAAGCTTTTACAAATTCTTCCCACGTTTTAATTGAGTTCGAAGGTAAGCTGTACAACCATTTTTCAGCGTAATCCGTAAGAGCAAATGGGATTAATCGAAGTTTGATTCCATCATCAGAAAGTTGTTGAAGTTTAATGGTTGCGCAAACTTGTTCGAATTTAGTCAAAAAGATGTATGGGTCATCGTGTTCGAAATTGCCAAATTTTGGAAGCGTGGCAATATGGTTCGAATGGATTTCGAAATGGTTACCCGTAGGGGCGGGTAATGTGATGCAAGATGGAATAGAAACTCTATCGGGAAAGATTCTAGCCATAAGAGTTCGAGGGGCGTTTTCGTTCGCCATTTCGGGAGGATTGTCTGTTCGAGTTAAACGGTTTGTAGAAGGGTCACGAATCCAAGTATTCGTTGTTGTGTCACGAGTCCAAGTACTCATGCACAAGTGAAAGTCGAGAGGAGAAAGAAATTAGAAACGAGTTTGGAGAATGAAAGAAGATTTGAAAATGTTTTTTTTTTAAAGGGAAAAAAAACTATTTACCAAGTGAAGTTTATTTCAAAAGAAAAGTTTGATTTTTGTTTTGTTTTTGAATTTTCAATTTTTTTTTTGAAATGATTTTACAAATTTTTTTAGATATTTGTTTTTGAGTTTTTTTTTAAATATGCATGAACTAATGCAACTAAATGAATGCAAAGGACTTAATTACAGTTTTCTGTCCTTAGTAGCTACTAACCCAAAATTGTATAATCACACTTTGTTTTAAATCAACAAAAATATTTCTCAGCCAGGTAACGGACAGGGGTTATCGGTGCACCACGAATCACCGTAGCAATGCAACCGAAGGTTTAAGTACCTTCAGAGGAACAACCAGTATAATATTTACGAATCACCGTAATTTTTATAACTGGTTATTACTCTGCCTAGCCTAGACACCAAGAAATAAAATCGTTTAAGTAAAACAATTGTGAAGATACAATTAAGCCCTAAGTGAGCTCGTGACACCCTTAGGTCCAACGTCTAACCTTTATTATTAGTCAAATTCTACGATGAAATGCGTTTGTGGGCTAAGGAAAGGGTGATGAAATCCCTCACCTTATGTGAATTGGGGTATTGCCCTTAGAAAAGAAAAACAAGATGAGATGAATGCAAAGCAGAAATTAAACGTGAAATTACAATGCAACTAAAATGAAGTTTGTTTTTGTTTTTTGATTTTTTTTTGAAATTTTTTTTTGTTATATATAAATGCAAATGCAAGCAACCAACAATGCACTAGAGATGAAAGCACAATACCAGAGCATGCAGATTATTAGCAAAATTTTTTTTCTTTTTTAGCGGCGATTTTAGCAAAGCAAAGCAATTATTTTTCCTTTTGGCAAGCAATTCCTTGTAATTTTCTGCTTTGACAACCTGAAATGAAAAACAAGATATATTCAACAATTTTTATTGTTATTATTTTTTTGTATGTTTATCAAAGATGAAAAACAAAATAAGCGAAAAACAAAACAATTGAAAATAAAATAAATGAAAAATGAAAATTAAACAAACTTGAACTTGTTTTTTTTTTGGAGAGGAAATTTAAAAGTAGGGTTTTACTTTAAAAAAAATAATAATTGAAACAACACAAAACAAATTTTTTCTATTTTTTTTAAAGGAACAAGACAAAACTAAACTAAAGACAATTTAACTAAATAAGTTAAAACAAAGCAATAGAAAAAGAAAATAAAAATAAAATAATAATTCACTCAAGCTTTAAAAACATCCAACCCGGCCCAGGTAAAAACAAATCCAAACTCTCCTGATATTAACACAAATCATCATTTCCAAATCAATTCCCGTAACAATTGCAAAATCATGAATTTCAAAACCGCATGTCGTCAACCAATTCCCCAATTTCCACAAACTTGTTCGTGTTAATCGATTCAAGGCGATTGAGCAAGCGCAGGTCTTTTGTGTAGGAGGCTAATGATTTCAAATGGTGGTGGGTGCGATTAGGGGTTGGGTGGTTCGAGTTCTAGTGGCTGTGGTTGGCTTGAAGTGGTAGGGAATTTCGATGTTGGACTGTTGATCGACTTGGGTGGAGGCGATTGCGT
Source organism: Allium cepa (assembly GCA_030765085.1). Classification (NCBI taxonomy): domain Eukaryota; kingdom Viridiplantae; phylum Streptophyta; class Magnoliopsida; order Asparagales; family Amaryllidaceae; genus Allium; species Allium cepa. Next base: position 760,377,225 of record CM060941.1, on the reverse strand, counting down.
GAAGTGGCGAAGACGAGTGCAGAGGTGAGGTTGGCGGAGATGACAGGAAGATTGTTGTGGTGGTGGTTCTGTGCAGAGGTTGGGTATGGTTAATTTGACAGCAGATTTGTGTGGTGGTGAGGGAAGGAGTTGAAGTTTGTGAATTCAGAGTGAGCAGTGATGATATTGGGCAGTGGGATTGAATTGGGGACGAGGCGAGTTTGTTCGAATTGCTGTTGGTTTATAGTGAAGTGTGAATTGGCAGTTTGGATTTTTGCAGTTTGAGGAATGCGATGTTGCAGGGAAGATTGGGTTGTTGTTTGAATGGGGACAGAGGTGTTTGTGGTGGAGTTGTAGCTACTGTCGTGGGAGAGGATGGGTATGCAGGAAGCAGGGAGATTGTGATGACAAGCACAATGGTGATATTGTGATATTGAATGGATGTGTTTGAATGGAACAGATTGTGGACAGTGGTGATAGTGGAGTAGGAATGACTGTTTGTAAATTTTGGTTTGTTGAAATGGCAATTTGGTTTTGAGGAGGGTGAGATTGCGGAGGTGTAGGCAGGCAATTTTGCAAGTATGATATTCTCTGTTGGTCTGGAGTGATAAGCAGGCGATGGGGCACTGGTATGCGATGTGAAGGAGGAAGATGGTTGTATGAAGTGACGATGTTGAGGCAGAAATGTTTGAACTATGGTTATGAAATTTGTTTGCAGTTTTGTGAATGGTTGTATATGGTGGTTGTTGCGGTTTGTATGGTCGTTTGCTGGAGTGGGAGATGTGTGGAAGAAGTGGGGAATTGGCAATGTTGTGTGGTTTGAATGGTTGTTGAAGCAAGGCACTGATGTTAAGGGGAAAGTTATGGTATGATGGAGATGACAGGTAGTGGGGATGTGCTGAGGAAAAAAAAGGTGATGGATCAGGGAGTATGTTTGAAGTGTTACGGCAAGTGATGAGGTGAGGCAAGTTGATAAAGAAGAGGGTGGAAGTATTGTAAGGTGGAAGACAGGGGGAGGCAGTATGTATAGGTCAGAGGGCAAAGGGGATGGCAATAATTAAGAAATTATTATTTAATCTAATTGTTTAATAATTACTTAATGAAGTAATTAAGGATTAATTAATTGAATTAATTAATCAAGGATTAAAATAATTAAATTAGAAGTTAATTAATTTAATTGAGCAATTACAAATTGTTAATTACTAATTATGATTAATGAGTTGATTAATTATAAGTTATTTATTTAATTAATTAAAGTAATTATTAATTAATAAGGATCACTAATTAATGTGATTTAGGATATTAATCAAGGTTGATTAATATAAGTAATTAATTTAAGTGTGATTAATTAATTGTAACTAATTAAGAATTAATGTAATTAATTATAGTTAATTAATTAATGAATGATCATTAATTATTGTAATTAATGATAGTAATTAAAGATTAATTACTAAATATGGATAGGATAATTACTTGAATGTAATTAAAGATAATTAATCAAGGAAGATTAATTAAAGAAGATCATTAGAGATAATTAATTTATTTATTTGGAATAAATAAATGAAAAGGATTTAGATAATCCAGGAGATTTAGAATTAATCAATTTTGTTTTGATATGGATGATGGATATTAGATGATTGATTAATTTGGGCTGATTGATTAATATTGGTTAATTGATTGATATTGGATGATCCATATTTATATTGGATGATTGGTTGATATTAGATGTTTGATATTGGTTTGATATTTGATGATTTGGATATATCTGTTATGTGATATGCTGCTTTGTGAAATGAATGTTGTTATGAATTATCTCTTGTGATAATATGATTCATTTATCTGTTTACACATTGTTCGTCGACAAAATTTCTATTGATTTAGAAATTTGCCAAAAAATTTCAAATTAAAATATAACCGCAAGCGCACGGCGTACACTTGAAGTACGTGGCGAATACGGGTCGATCCGCAGGGAATTGATGATTTAAAAAAAATCTATTCAATCAAATTATACCAAAGTCGAAGAGGATTTGTTAACTAGAAATAAAATGAGGCTAACACTAGAAAATGCGATTCAAAAATTATTAGACTAAAGAACAATTTAGAGGCAAATCCACTCTCAAATTTTTGTAAATCAACAAACACATAATTTATGATCTCTAACTTTGATATTAAGTGAAATAATCATTGCATTTATCATAAGTATGGTTTGTTTATGTTATTAGTTAACATAACTCAAACCATCAAACTATAATACAACAATTATACCACTTACAATTCTCATGAAAAAGAAGCCAAAGCAAAAACTATTTTAAGTATAATCTATTTACTATTGTAACTAGTAACATAGATCATCAAATTTCATTTTTACTTTCATTTCATAATCAAAAATTAATTAGCAAATGTTGATGTAAATTGTGTTTATGTTGAGTAAGAATAGCTCATTTGCATAAGCAATATAAGCTATCAAATCCACTTGTATAAACTTACATCAAAATTCACATTCATGAAGCATAAACAAAGAGGTCATAAATCATAAAAAATGTTGAAACTACATAAAGTTAGAGAGTTTCATCACCCCTAAATTGAAGGGGTTTAGCTACTCATTTGTGGCATTGAAGCATCACAAGTAAGTTTCAACATTAAAGAAAAGAAAATAGAAAATAAGCAAAGAAAGCAAAAGAGATTAGCTACTAACTACTTGCATAAATGTAAATCTAAGCTATGAACATAAAGAGAAAGAGAGCATATAAATTAAAAATAAAAAAAAGAAAAACATGTAGAAAAGAGAGAAGAAAGAGGCTTGGAAGCCATTTTTATTTCATAGAACATTGAGCTTACACTTTGATTTCTTAATTTCCTAAGTAAAATGAAAGAGTAGATGATCATCTTCATGCACATAAGAGGGCTATTTATACATGTATAAAACCCTAATTCTCTTTTTAGGGAGCTTCCCAAAATACCCTTGAGGTGGTGTAGCCTCCAAGTAATCATTAACATTCACTAATCCCCCACTTAATATGTACATGAAGCTTTAAGTCCTTTTAGCATGTGCTTAGCTTCTAATTGGAAGTTAGGTAAGTGGGTGGGGTCCTCCATGATCTTGAACTTGAATTATTTCCTCTTCATTCCTTTGTATTTCCTTGTGCATGCATGTATCTTCATATAAGCCTCTTCCATATGCATCCAAATTCCTATAAAAATAATCAAAAAATGTCCAAGTAAAAATTCTTACATTGACACATGCACAAAAATGACCGTTTTGCCCCTGACTGATGATGAAAATATGATGGTTTGGAAATAATTGAATTTTGGTTTTAAACATGTTAAAATGCCCAAATATGATGATTGTTTAAATAAAAGAGATAAAATATGGATGTAAATATATGCACAATTACGTGCACATCACACATCATCCTGAATATAAATTTAGATTGTTTAAAAACCTTAAGTACAATTTGGACATTAAAATGGAATTTGGTTTCGGTGAGACCGGGATCGGATTTCCATATTTGGAATCCGAAAACCACATCGATTCCAATTAAACGTTAGGTCGTGTATCCAAGTGGAGCAAGTGAAGACTCGAGGTGTAAGGGCTATACGTCAGTATAACTCTGTGGGTGATTCCGTAATGAGTTGACGGAATAGTGCTTATAGATTCGAGATGGTGAATCAGAGTGCAAGGGCTATGGTCGTTGACTCTGAGGGTGATTCCAATAATGAGTGCAACAAGATAGTGCCTTCGGTTTCGTTCGAACCCGGAACGAACTTGTATGGATTGAATGCTTTCAGCACATTGTCAGGTGGACGATGAGCATTCTAAGATAGATGTGTTCTATAAAGGTAATCGTAACCTCAAGCCTCATCAACCGGGAATGGCTAAAACAGGGGAGGTGCAGCAAGGTTTCGTGGGTAGCTCCCACTGGAGAGCAAGATTTTCCCCTGTCTAGAAGTCCCTTTTTATTCGGCTGTGTGGGCAGTTGGGTCGCGGCCAACTGCGGGGTTGTCTTGTTCCGGACTGTCCAGTAAGGGATGGTTCCGGCCTTGTGTTGCAGGGGAGTGGGAGTACTCCTCGGTACGTTGATCTAGGCCACGTACTGTGACGGGCAGTACCCCAGTAGCCCTGCCATTGATGGAAACCCATTTTCCCTACGAGACCCTACGGTTTTGATTGTATTACCCATTTTTGTGGCTAGTAGCTGGAATTTAATCATGTAACAATTTCGGCTATTTCTTATTTACTTGAAAACCCTAGACACTATTATAATATCACTGGATTTCCTATCAAATGTTTTGGTTAGCGTAAGGTAAAAACTTTTCCATGTTTATGTGTGGGAAGTCTTACGTGATACCTTTTTCTTTCAAAGGTTTTCTAAAGTTAAGCAATTTTAACCCGTTTACTCACACCAGACCCCTGTCTGACCCGAGTGTTTATTTTCTGTTCTATTAAACTCTTGGGTACTCATATTATGTATGAGTAGTCAAGTGATCAGGTTAGCTTGACGAATTCTGGAGGAGTTATGGAGCAGGAGGCTTCGACGTGTAGATAAATATTTTGATTCCGCTATGTATGTTGTGTCTGTATCTTGTATACTTGAGTTGTATAGTTAGACAGAAGTTTATAACTTTCTATTATCAGTTGTTTAAGTTTTGTACTCTGATATAATGAGATACTATGTAATATTTTATGTGATATATTATATTTTATTCGTTCCGCTGTGAGTTCTCTGATGTTGTTTGTGTTCTTCTTTCTCTTTCTTTCTCTTTTCTATCCCTTTCTTTCTTCAAGATGATGCGATTTTCTAGGTGTATAAAGTCGGTTCGTCTCAGTTCGACCTTTTCTTCAATTCGTAGAACACTTCCTCGCACTTCGGAGTCCAAATAAATTTGACATTCTTTATAGTCAACTTAGTTAATGGACTGGCTAAGTTGGAGAAATCATGGACAAACATTCGGTAGTATCCGGCTAATCCTAGGAAACTTCTGACCTCCTTTTGAGTTGGGGGTTGTTTCCAATCTAGGATAGCGGAAACCTTAACTGGGTCTACAGAAATTCCCTCTTCTATTACAATATGTCCTAGAATTCTAACTTCTTTTACCCAAAAATAAAATTTAGAAAACTTGGCGAAAAGAATATTCCTCTTCAATATTTCCAAAACTATTTTTAAGTGTTTGGCATGCTCTTCTTCAGTTTTGGAACAGATCAGAATATCATCAATAAATACGAGAACGAATTTATTCAATACTTTTCGAAATACTCGGTTCATCGGGTCTACGAAATATACAACGGCATTGGTTAGTCCGAAGGGCATAACTAACCGTTCGTAGAATGTATCAGGACCCCTAAAAGTAGTCAAATGAATACAGTCTTCTGCAATTCTCAACTGATGGAGTCCTTGGGCAAGCTCTATCTTTGAAAAGAATCGAGCATCATGGAGTTGATCGAACAGGTCGTCGATTCGGGACAAAGGAAATTTATTCTTAAGAGTTAACTTATTAAGATTACGATAATCTACACAATCTCAAATATCCATCATACTTGGCTATAACTACCACAGTTGAACCCCAACTGGAACGACTGGGTCGTATAAATCCTTTCTCCAGTAAATCTTGGTTTTGCTTAACTGGCTCTACTCTTTCCCTTGGTGCCGACCTAACTTCTTTAAATACGTTCGGAAATTCTCGAACAATAGGTATGGATTCCAAACTCGAGTCGGGATACCCTAAAGTATACATTAGCTTGTCCCTCTTCGGACTTGGATCCTCACAAGAAATCACAACAAAATTTCCAAGTTTGATTTTGACCGCAATCGGTCTATTTGTACAATTTAATTTAGCTTCATATTTTGTTAACCAATTCATTCCAAGTAAAATTTAAAATTCATTAAAGTCAAGAAGGAAAAGGCTGATACGAAATCGATGATGAGAATACAAAATAGGAATTTTTCTACAACGTAAACAAAGATTCGTTGGGCCTCCTACCGGGTTCTTCACACAGATAGGTTCATCTACGAATTCGAGTTCAAGATTTAACTTGTCTACGGTTTGCTGGGAAATAAAACTATGCGTGGCTCCAGTGTTGAGTAGAACTCTAACAATTTTATCATAAATAAGAAGTAAGGTAATCTTCTTAATACATCGAATTGGATGGGAAGAGATGCTCCTTCCATTGCTGTTGTTGCAGGGTCTCGACCCTTTGTAGTGGTATTCCCCCTTCCCCTACCTCGTCCTCTCCTTTCACTAAATTGACTTAGGCATACAGACAAGATATCTTAAGGATACTCATTCTAGGGCATTTCTAACCCTATCTCTAATGAGTCACCTAATGAGTTATACTCCAAAGCTAAAGTTTTTACTCAACCTTTAGCTCTGATACCAAATGTGACGACCCGAGATCCGACGCTTGAAAATCGGCATTCAATACATCACCTGCATTCAAATGCCGGAGAGTAAAACGTTGGAGACCATTTCGATGGAGCTTATAACACATTAGATGATAACAACATAGCGGAAACAAAATTATGATCTCATTGATACACAATAAGAGTTACAACATGGATACAACATTCTACAACAAATGACCACCAACATCAGAGCATTATATGTAAATCAGAATACGGCGGAAACAACACAACAACAGAAAGATAATATCAACATGGGGTCTTCCAAAAGAATCCAACATACTGCGTCATCATTCCAAAGCTTCAAAGCTCCAAACCAAAAGCTCCAAAAAACCAAAAGCTCCAAAGACTTCCAAATCCATATCAACTATCTGAATTAGCTCCACAATCTACTAATGACCTGACTCTAGGCTGCCGGTGTGGAAAATTAGGGGCACTCAGAGTTTAGAAAAGGGAACAATAAACTCCGGGTCAGTCATGGGACTGGTGTGAGCAAACACAAAACAGTTATTTGTCAAAAAAGAAAACACAAAAAGAAATCCGTTCATGCCTTTGGAAAATGAAACTACCATAAGGTCTCCCGACTCACACGCAATGCAATCACACACTTGGGGGAGGTTTCTCCTTATAGTAGTCAAACATGCTTGATACGTGAAAATCCTTTTAATATTATTATTAGTGCGTAGTGTGGAAAACATTTCGAAAGTATAATATTAATCTTAGCTAGCATACATACCAATATAGTATGCCTACTATAGCTAGCATGTTAGATGTCGGGTTCTATAACTAAAACCGTACTCGTATTGAGTGATTGGATTTCCAAAAAATGGCCAAGGCTAAGAAACTTTGTTTATCCGAATGGATACGCCTTTGGAGGGACCCGAGAACCTAACCGGATCTCTGCCAACAAAAGGCCGGGTTACCTCTATAACTAGGTAACTAACTATCACGAGTATGCCATCCCATGGTCATAACCGACCTTTATCGAGGGCCCTCAATAGCAACAAGCACATAAGCAAAATAACTAGGCTCCATACCACAATACCACTTTTTATCTAGATGCAAATGCACGTATCCTGAGGGGCGCGACCCTCATAAGTATGTTGCTTCCTTTCCTGTTTCGACCATTTTCGGGGTGTGAGGTTCGATGAAGTCTCGTCCCATAAGGCTACGCTTCTCACAAAAGCCATGTTTCGATCAACCAATGATCAGCGCTTAGCATGCCACATTACCAAATTGGGAAAATATCACTAATAACCATCAACTACATAGCCTCTGAGCTCGTACATCTCAGAGAAGGGTGTTAAGCTAAGAGAATAAATTCTCCCCCACCAAATAGAAAAGTATTTGATATAAATCAGCTTTACATCTCAAAGTGTAATGTCAGAGATACATCCATACAAGTCCATCCTGGGTCTAAATGGAACCGAAGGCACTTCATCCAAATAAGGAAAGAAGTCCTTGCAAATCCGGATATCCTCAATCCCGGCTGGACTCCCCATCACATAGGGAAATTTTTATACCAGATCAACTCGGTGTAGAGACAATCAATAGGCAATCCTTCCGTTCTCAAAAATACCTGGTCTTCAACCACCTTCCTCAAATGCAGTCCCATTTTGTCGCACCATTATTCGAAATGAGTTTAATGACTTAATGTCCTCTTCCAGCTTAACCGAATAATGAGCGCTTATTTTAAAAAATGTCGATACAAGTTTCCAAAAAATTCCACTTTTAAGATTCGATGTGATTTTCGAAAAGCCATTTGGAATCTGACCCTCACTCGCATCAAAATTCAACTATAACGACCTGATATTTTCAACCATTCGCATCCAAACATGTCGGAAGTGAATTGCTCAAAATACCAGATTGTAAGTTTATATTTGGCAAAACTCGGCATATATAGTAAATAAATAATCACAGGATCACAGACACAGAGTAATATAACAATATTGTTGCGGAAACAAAAGAATAGTAGTTCATGAAGCTACTATATATTTAACAGAGTTAAATGAGTTACAACAGAAGTCTCGAATATAATAGTCAAATACAAGAATCAGAATACATCACTATAATCAACTGAATACCTGAAAGCTGGATAGAGAGCTGGATCTCCAAGCAAAGCTCCAACTCCAAAGGTGAGTCTCGAATACTGGTACACTTAGTCTGACTCGAGCATAAAGCAAAATACAAATCACTCGAGTCAGGATTAACATTCTTATATCAATAAATCCAACTCAAGTTAAATAACAACTGGAAATTCAAATAACTCAAAAGATGTTTGGGATAACCATCCTCTGAGGATCCGTTAAACTATATATTGTAGTGTACGCTAAGTAGATAATGCCTATCAGTAATATAAAGTATCAAAATAGCGTTAAGGCGTTACCATTTTCCCCCTTACACATTTTATACAAGCGTCATAGTCTATACAGCACTGTAAACTCCACCGTAAACTAGTGGGCAATCAGGGAGTACTCCATAGGTATAACACAAAACAAATCATAGTGGTCGTGCATAGGGATATGAGTATGACAAGGCACATAAGGCAATACCCAAGGTAGTAAAACTACCGTTTGCTTGATCTGGACTGGTGAGAACGCATCGCCGCAACGATTGCAACACTGCAAAACAACACTCCCAATTCAAGGGTGCGCACCAATCAAAAACAAGTAATGAGTAGTTTACAAAGAAGTGTGTTCGCTTAGAGGTGGCTAAGCTCATTGGCCCGGCACGGCCCCTGTTTAAGTCATTTCAAATTTGACACAAGGTCAAGGCTATTCATTATCGTTCTCTTTCTCCAAATCCAACAACGTCATCATTCCAACCACTTCATTCTGGATCAAACTCTACGTATAATAGTTATTAAAGTGGTTTTCGATTTGGACAGAGAGTCTGTCCCTAACCGATCCCGAACTCTTCAATAAGTACGTAATTATTACACCGATTAATCATTTAATAAACTTTCGAAATAGTTTATATTCCAAAACCAAAATATCATTGCCATTTCAAAACCATATCAATACGATGTCACTTCCATTTCAAAACCAAATACGATATCAATTCCATTTTAAATATATCCATCTCCAATATATCCATTTACAAAATCTTAGTACTTCAAAGTTATAACACTTTCTAAATCAAACTCTTTGGAAATCATAATACCTTGGAAATCAAAATTTAGAAATCATAATGCTTTGGAATCATAACACTTCCCACTTAACCGTTTTAAATATAAATAATGGTATATATAATAAAATAGTTTATAATTTAAAATAGTTTATATAAAAATAGTTATATTTAAAATAGTTTATATTAAAAATAATTTACATTAAAATAGTTTATATTAAAAATAATTTATATTAAAATAGTTTATATTAAAAATAATTTATATTAAAATAATTTATATTAAAACTAATTTATAAAGTAACATATATAAGTAGTTTTAAATATAATTTAAAATACTTCATATAATAAAATAGTTTCCTCAAATTTCACAAATCAATTCCAAATCAACGCCAATCCCAAAATTTCGAATTTAATCAAATCTCACATCATACATTTCAATTCAATTCAGTTCTTAATAAACCATTATATTGATTTCAAACACAGATTTGAACCACAAATAAACCACTTAAATTTTGATATATTCCCAAGCTTTAAATATTTCACAACCTCAAAACTAAATTTGATAATTTCATATATATATATATATATATATATCTTATTTTAACTTTATTATTATTTAGTTTTGAAATATTCACTTAATAAATCCAATGTTCCCCAAATTACAAATAAACTAAATATTTCCTTCAACTTATTTAAACTTGAAATATTCATTTAAGTTCCAAATCGATTTCTAATTAAATAAGTTCTCAAATTCAATAAGTTCCAAATCGATTTTTAATTAAATATATTTCTTAATTAAATACAATTTCAAATCAATTTCAAATCTATCTTCTCAACCTTAATTTATTAAATCATTATAAACTCTATATTAAAATATAATTTAAAGAAATAATTAACCATATTATATTTTAATAAAATCAAACTTTATTATAAAGCTTATTTTATATTAAAAAAAATTTATGCATAGCTTAAAATCAAGAATTCAACTATATACATAAAATAACATTTATATAATATCTAAAATCAATATTTATATAAAACCATATATTTCCTTCCAAAACCATAGTAATCATTTCAAATTATTTATATATAGACAAATTATGTCTGTATATAATTTTCTATCCTATGGTCAAGTGATATGTATATTTATCTTTTAATCCGCAATTTAAATATATATGGGTATATATATCATTTCAACCTACAATCCCAAACTCAATTCAATGAAAATCGCTTGGGTTTATCATTTTAACACATAACGATTTTCTCCTATTCTACAGATCATTTGGGTATGTATCATTTCAACCCATATGGAATTTTATACTAACAGGGAACTTGTAGAGTGATAACATATATAAAAATAATATAACAGGCATATACCATCAATATAAATAACAGATAATGGTGTTAGATGTCACAGGTGAATGGGTACAAGTAATGGCATATATATAACAATGTAAAAAACTAACAGCGGCATATTTCAATTGTCGTTTCTATTGAAATCAAATTTAAGAAGTAAAATTACATTAATCGTGAGTGATTGCTCACCTTTCGAGGCTACAGAAGTTTAACGACGAATTGAGTATGAAATCCAAAGCAACGCTGGATGGACATGATTCGATGAAGAAAACAGGCACGACAGACAAAGCTAATAATCAGAAATCGATGAGAATGATTGAAACAGTTGATATAAATTGAACTAGATATATATATATATATATTATTTTATGAAAATAATTTAGACATATATATTTACTTTCAAATTTTATATTTACCCATACTTATAAAATAAAGTATTCATTTACACAACATATAACATATATATAACTCAGAACAATATATATATATATATACACACACACACACTATATTTCAACAGATCAACCTACTACAGAACTAATACATATAGACACACGACATATATTATAAATTAAACAAATAACATTTATATGTTTAGAAACCTATGACAGTATAAAAAAATATAACTTAGTTACTTCAAACTATTTGAACAGAAATCATATAAACATAACATTCATATAATACAATACTGTTATGACATAATATATATACGGTACTATATATTTATATACCTTCCAAGTCAAAATGCATATAATATTTAATATAAAAATTAATATATATAACTGATTAGAAAGTTTATATAAAATATATATATATATACACACACACTACATTTACTTACATTTATAAATCCACACATAACATAAACAATACACCTGCCAGTTCTGAATACAAATAAAATTTAAAGATTGATGCAAATCTATACACAACAATAGATTATATTCAACTCGGCTAATTATATATAATACTTTTTATATGGACTAATACTATATGTATATATACTGTCTTGAAATCATGTATAGTATAAATCTTGAATATATATGCACAACTGTTTCGAAATCATATATAGCATAAGTCTATATTATCATATGTACTAACGAATATAAAATATAAATATATTTACTATATTTCATAGGTCACTATTATACATAACTACTGTAAACAATATTTTATAACTTACTGTGTAACTTAATATATACATCAACCCATAGCTTACGTGCACCAAACATCTTTATAAAATAAAACTCTCGTATACAAATATATGACCTATATTTATATATATAACATGTCCTTTAAAAAATGTAATATAATAGTTTTATAATATAATATACTGTACTATACCATAATACACTAACAGGTAATGTACTCCTTTATATATATAAATATATAACTATTTGTTATGCATAACCACTCATATACCAATATATAATACTATATATACCTACAGATTGAAATATAGCGAAGACGACTGAGATTTGCGAGGAGGCGCTGGTGGTGGTCAGCCAAGATAGAGCTCGGCAAGATGAAGGCACAAAGAGAACGAAAAATGAGAGCAAGAGGACGAGTGGGCCCAAATGCTTAGGCTGGAGGGAGGAGTTCGGCAATGGCTTCGGCCTCGCGTTGATAAGCGGCCATAGAGAGGTGTTTGAGTTTTTCTGCCGTGGTGGATGCCGAGCAGATCTGAAGGGGTGAAAGCTTGCCGTGGAGGAAGCTTGCTTTCGGTTAGAGGCTGAAGGGGGTGTGGGTTTTCGAGCCGAGGTGGAGAGCAGCGATTTGATTTTAGGCGAAGGCGGAGGAAATGGCTTTGGAATCTATGCGGCAGAGGGCAGTTGCTGGCGTGGTGGGCGAATGCGGCAAATGGTGGTTGAAGTGAAAAGCTATGCAGTTCACGGGTATGTGTCGGTCAATGTTTGGTGAAGGAGATGGTGAAAATTTTGAGGCCAGGTGGAGGTGGAGCAAGGAAAAAATGTGGAGAGGAGTTGCAGTAAGGTGTAGCAAATGGAAACGACCAAATGGGTTTGCAGGCGAAATGATGAATGCTATAGCAAACAAAAGTATGCTTTATATATTTAAAATATTATATTTCATACTATATTATATTTCCAAAACAAGAGTAAAAGAGGATTGCAATATATATATTGAAAAGAGAAAGCAGGTCACGAGATCAAGGAAGGGATTCAATGTAGCCAATACTATTCAAACTTTATATTTGTTATGTTACAGGTGAAAAATTTATATTTCCAAAGCAATACTATTCAATAATGATGAATCCAAGAATATTTAGTGCTAGTGGCCTTTTGTTGTATTCGATTGGATAACAGTTTCAGATTTGAAACGTAAAGGAAAAATAAAAAGTCAAAATTTCGGTACCGTTACAACGAACTGTTCAATCATTTCGTCGTGCGTCGGATCTCAAAGTACAGAAATAAATATGCCACGAAGATCAACATGCCGAGACGATCAAAACGGTATATAGATATTAGTGGTATGATCATCCGATCAAAAATCGGTATCGGTATGTAAGTGCTGCTATTTCGCCGAAATTAAGATCGACGGAGAAATAACAGTTAAAATTTGGAGAAACGAACTATGACGTCTTACTCAGAAGATGATTTAAAAAATTTCTATAGAAAAATATTCATGTTTGAAAAACATTTTATTATCATCAAATATTAACTGATATAAATTGAAATAGAATTACACAATAAAATAAACTTTCATATTTTCAGATGAAAATTTATAGTTTGCTATGTTCAATTAGACGTATTCCAAACATTAAATTTTTATTTTAAAATTTTATTTTAAAATTTTCACAAGAATTCAATTAATCACATTATTAAAACAGTTAAAATTTACGGATCGTTACACTCTCCCCTACTCAAAACTTTTTGTCCCCGAAAAAGAAGATGACGGGAGAGTAGAAACAACCAGAAGAAAATAGACTTGAACTACAAAATAAACAATTAATTTAAACCATATAAATTTCAATTTAAATTAATTTATATTTAACAATTAATTTTTAAATTCAAGGTATTTCATTAAGTTTATTTAATTTCAATTTATTAATATTTGCCACCATAAAGGTTTCTTTTAAAACAAAATTTATTTAATTTGTCTCATTTACTATTCAATCAACTTATTATTTTATTTATCTCTATTAACATTTTATAATTAAAATTTGAAGTGTGTAACATTTGTTATAACCACTCAAATTTTGTCTATAAAATCCTTTAACATCATTTTACATTGTAAATTATTCAATTACATTTCAACTTCTGAATGATTTAGGTAAGTTATATTGGAATGTAATTGGGTATTATACAAGAATTTTTTTCTAATTCAACTATTTCAACTTTAAATATTTATTCAAAATTTTTGACTTCATTTTATAATTGAAAACATCTTTTAACATAAGTTCAAGAATTTAATTTCCGATTTGACTTCAAACCATTGGAGACAAATATACAAATATATATATAAGTCAAATCAAATCTTTAAATATATACTTGTATTATAAATCAAGTCATACTTTAGCAATTCAAATCAATTTAATTTCCAACATAATAGTGTAGCAAGGCTACAGAATGGTCTCTCCACTTTGAAACTCGAAAATGAATGTCGACGATGCGACACTGAAGTTATTTTACAGCAACAAAATAGGAGAGCAGTGCTTTTAAACATTTAGATTTTTTTTTGAAACAATTTCTATTCGAAAATACTTTAAATAATATACCTTTTAAAATTTTAAATCCAAAGTTTGAAACCATCGAAAATTAAATTCTTAGTTTCTTGATTTAGTTCATTTTAATTTCTAAATTAGTTTATGACCATGATCTATAGTTCAATTATTTATATATATATGAGACAAAAGCCAATGGTTTACAAAACAATAAATGATAATCAAATATTATCATTTCAACAATCAATTTATTAACAGTTTAGTTACAGAAAATTCATACTTACAATCATACAAACTTTATTAAATTTACCAATTTGGAAACAATATTGTGTCAGTTTGCTCTGTTCAAGTGTTTTGAAAATCCTAACGATGGTGTGGATTAGACGAATCGATCAGAAACCCAAGTCATCATCAACAACTCAAACAACACAATATATAAAACATTTTAAATATTAATTTACAAATACGTTTCCTTGTTCGACGATACAAGCATGGATTTCAAAGAAAGAATATAGAGATTCAAATTTGATAGACTTAAATCAAGGAGAATTCTAATTCGAAGATAAGTTCAAAACAGAAGATAAGATGATTAGACGTCAAAAAAGAAAGGAGGTTAGACTTATACAAATCTCGGGCAACCTTAACAGGGTCGACCAGGACTTCATGAATTAGATCGATGTGGAATTCTGAGGAAAATCTCCATTCGATCTCAAGAGATAGAATTTGGCATAACAAACGATATTAGCATTTAAACCGAGGACATAGAAATCTCCGGTGAATCGATGCCAATTGTGAAGGAGTTTCACCCCTTTACAAATCATTCGGAGATTGGCGAGACCGCCAAGTTATTATAGAGATCATTCGACGTAGAGTTATGGGGTACTCCAAAATCAAAATAATTTAGATGCAGGAAGACAAGATTGGATTTTAGAATGAATAAGGGAGTTCCAAAATTCAAAGGAAACCGAATAAAAGAGGAAGGAATTCAAGCTTAAACAAAAGGGATTCCGTAACTGCATTTACTTTATATGCTAAGTTTTGCCTAAAACCAGAGCTCTGATACCACATGTAAAGACCTGATATTTTCAACCATTCGCATCCAAACATGCCGGAAGTGAATTGCTAAAAATACCACATTGTAAGTTTATATTTGTCAAAACTTAGCATATACAGTAAATAAATAATCACAAACACAGAGTAATATAGCAATAGTGCAGCGGAAACAAAAGAATAGTAGTTCATGAAGCTACTATATATATAACAGTGTTAAATAAGTTACAACAGAAGTCTCGAATACAATAGTCAAATACAAGAATCTGAATACATCACTATAATCAACTGAATATCTGAAAGCTGGATAAATAGCTGGATCTCCAAGCGAAGATTCAACTCTAAAGCCGAGTCTCAAATACTGGTACACTCAGTCTGACCCGAGAAGCAAAACACAAATCACTCGAATGAGGATTAACATTTTATATCAATAAATCCAACTCAAGTGAAATAACAACTGGAAATTCAAATAACTCAAAAGATGTTTGGGATAATCATCCTCTAAGGATCCGTTAAACTATCTATATGTAGTAGTGTATGCTAAGTATATAATGCCTATCAGTAATATAAAGCATCAAAATAGCGTTAAGGCGTTACCATTTTCCCCCTTAACACATTTTATACAAGCGTCATAGTATATATAGCACTGTAAACTCCACCGTAAACTAGTAGGCTATCAGGGAGTACTCCATAGATATAACACAAAACAAATCATAGTGGTCGCGCATAGGGATACGAGTATGACAAGGCACATGAGGCAATACCCAAGGTAGTGAAACTACCGTTTGCCTGATCCGGACTAGTGAGAATGCATCGCCGCAACGATCGCAACACCGTCAAACAAAACTTCCAATTCAAGGGTGTGCACCAATCAAAAATAAGTAATGAGTAGTTTGCGAAGAAGTGTGTTCGCTTAGAGTGGTTAACCACATTGGCCCGGCACGACTCCTGTTTAAGTCATTTCAAATTTGACACAAGTGTCAAGGCTGTCCATTATCTTCTCTTTCTTCAAATCTAGCAACGTCATCATTCCAACCACTTCATTCTAGATCGCACTCCGCGTATACTAGTTATTAAAGTGGTTTTCGGTTTAGACAGAGAGTATGTCCCTAACCGATCCCGGACTCTCCAATAACTACGTAATTATTACACCGATTGGTCATTTAATAAACTTTCAAAATAGTTTATATTCCAAAACCAATATATCATTGCCATTTCAAAATCATATCAATACGATATCACTTCCATTTCAAAACCAAATACGATATTATTTCCATTTTAAATATATCCATCTCAAATATATCCATTTATGAAATCTTAGCACTTCAAAGTTACAACATTATCTAAATCAAACACTTTGGAAATCATAATACATTGGAAATCAAAATTTAGAAATCATAATGCTTTAGATCATAACACTTCCCACTTAACTGTCTTAAATATAAATAATAGTATATATAATAAAATAGTTTATAATTTAAAATTGTTTATATAAAAATAGTTATATTTAAAATAGTTTAAATTAAAAATAATTTATACTAAAATAATTTATATTAAAAATAATTTATATTAAAATAGTTTATATTAAAAATAATTTATAAAGTAACTTATATAAATAGTTTCAAATATAATTTAAAAATACTTTATATAATAAAATAGCTTCCTCAAATTTCACAAATCAATTCCAAGTCAACGCCAATCCCAAAATTTCAAATTTAATCAAATATCACATTATACATTTCAATTCAGTTCAGTTCTTAATAAACCATTATATCGATTTCAAATATAGATTTGAACAACAAATAAACCATTTAAATTTCGATACATTCCAAAGCTTTAAATATTTCACAACCTCAAAACTAAATTTGATACTTTCATATATATATATATATATATATCTTAATTTAACTTTATTGTTATTTAGTTTTGAAATATTCACTTAATAAATCCAATATTATTGAATAAAACCCCAAATTACAAATAAACTAAATATTTCCTTCAACTTATTTAAACTTGAAATATTCATTTAAGTTCCAAATCGATTTCTAATTAAATAAGTTCTCAAATTCAATAAGTTCCAAATCGATCTCTAATTAAATATATTTCTTAATTAAATGCAATTTCAAATCAATTTCAAATCTATCTTCTCAACCTTAATTTATTAAATCATTATAAACTCTATATTAAAATATAATTTAAAGAAATACTTAACCAAATTTTATTTAAAAAAATCAAACTTTATTATTAAGCTTATTTTATATTAAAACGAATTTATGCATAGCTTAAAATCAAGAATTTAACTGTATATAAATTAACATTTATATAATATATGAAATCAATATTTATATAAAACCATATATTTCCTTCAAAAACCATAGTAATCATTTCAAATTATTTATATATAGACTAACGGTGTCTGTATATAATTTTCTATCCTATGGTCAAGTGATATGGATATTTATCTTTCAATCCGCAATTTAAATATATATAGGTATATATATCATTTCAACCCGCAATCCCAAATTCAATTCAATGAAAATCACTTGGGTTTATCATTTCAACCCATAACGATTTTCTCTTATTCTACAGATCATTCGGGTATGTAACATTTCAACTCATAGGGAATTCTATACTAACAGGGAACTTACAGAGTGATAACATTTATAATAATAATATAACATGCATATATCATCAATATAAATAATAGATAATGGTGTCAGATGTCACAGGTTAACAGGTACAGGTAATAGCATATATATAATAATGTAAATAACTAACAACAGCATATTTCAATTGTCGTTTCAATTGAAATCAAATTTAATAAATAAAAGAACATGAATCGTGAGTGATTGCTTATCTTTCAAGACTACAGAAGTTTGACGATGAATTGAGTTACGAAATCCGAAGCAACGCTGGATGGACATGATTCGATGAGGAAAACAGGCACGACGCACAAAGATGATAATGGAAAATCAATGAGAACGATTGAATTAGTTGATATAAATTGAACTAAATATATATATATATATATATATATATATATATATATTATTTTCTAAAATCAACTTTGACATATATATTTACTTTCAAAATTTATATTTGCCCATACTTATAAAATAAAGTGTACGTTTACACTACTTATAAAATATATAACTCAGAACAATACACACACACACACACACACACACTATATATCAACAGATCAACCTACCACGGACCATATATATATAGACACACAACTTATATTATAAATTAAATAAAGTGGAAATTATCCACAAGGGCCTCTTTAGCAAGTGCAATTAGTTTCTAGGACACATAACTCAAATAATTACTTTTAAGGACAAAATGCAAAATAATTAGTTTCTAAGGCCTAAAACCCTATGAAATTATGTCCTTAAAAGTAATTGGACAGCTGACTTTGTCCTTAAAAGTAATTATTCTTCTTACTTTGGCCTTGAAATTAATTTCTGTGGATGTGTGTCCTAGATACTAATTGGACTGCAAAGTTTGTCCATATAGTGAAATGCCCCATACATAAACAACATTTATAACTTTGCCAACCTATGACAGTATAAACAAATATAACTTAGTTACTTCAAACTATTTAAACAGAAATCATATGAACATAACATTCATATAATACAATACTGTTATGACATAATATATATACGGTACTATATATTTATATACCTACTAAGTCAAAATGCATGTAATATTTACTGTACAAATTAATATGTGTGTGTGTGTGTGTGTGTGTGTGTGTGTGTGTGTGTGTATAACTGATTTGAAAGTTTATGTAAAATAAATATATAAATATACACTACATATACTTACATTTATAAATCCACACATAACATAAATAATACACCTGCCAGTTCTAAATACAAATAAAATTTAAAGATTGATGCAAATATATACACAACAATAGATTATATTCAACCCGGCTAATTATATTTAATACTTTATATATGGACTAACACTATATGTATATATACTGTCTTGAAATCATGTATAGTATAAATCTTGAATATATATGCACAACTGTTTCGAAATCATATATAGCATAAACCTATATTATCATATATACTAATGAATATAAAATATAAATATATTTACTATATTTCATAGGTAACTATTATACATAACTATTGTAAACAATATTTTATAACTTACTGTACAACTTAATATATACATCAACCCATAGCTTACGTGCACCAAGCATCTTTATAAAACAAAACTCTCTTATACAAATATATGGCCTATATTTATATATATAACATATCCTTTAAAAAAAATGTAATATAATAGTTTTTATAATATAATATACTGTACTATACCATAATACACTAACAGGTTATATACACCTTTATATATATAAATATATAACTAATAGTTATGCATAACCACTCATATACCAATATATAATACTATAGATAACTTCATATTGAAATATAGCGAAGACGGCTGAGATTTGGCGAGGAGGCGCAGCCGGTGGTCGGCTACGGCAGAGCTCGGCACGATGAAGGCACGAAGAGAAGGAAATATGAGAGCAAGAGGACGAGTGGGCCCGGAAGCTTCGGCTGGAGGGAGGAGTTCGACAATGGCTTCGGGCTCGCGTTGATAAGCGTCCATAGGCGAGCTGTTTGAGTTTTTCTGCCGTGGTGGAGGCCGAGCAGATCTGAAGGGGTGGAAGCTTGTCATGGAGGAAGCTTGCTTTCGGTTAAAGGCCGAAGGGGGTGTGGGTTCTAAGCCGAGGTAGAGAGCAGCGATTTGATTTTAGGTGAAGGTGGAGGAAATGGATTTGGAATGTGTGCGGCGGAGGGCAGTTGCTGGCGTGGTGGGAGAATGCGGCAAGTGGTGGTTGAAGTGAAAAGCTACACGGTTCACAGGTATGTGTCGGTCAACATTTGGTGGAGGAGGCAGTGAATATTTTGAGGCCATATGGAGGCGGAGTAAGGAAAAAATGTGGAGAGGAGTTGCAGTAAGGTGTAGCAAATGGAAACGACCAAATGGGTTTACAAGCGAAATGATGAATGCTACAACAAACAAAAGTATGCTTTATATATTTGAAATATTATTATATTTCATACTATGTTATATTTCCAAAGCAAGATTAAAAGAGGATTGCAATATATATTGAAAAGAAAAAGTAGGTCACGAGGTCAAGGAAGGGATTCAATGCAGCCAATACTTTTCAAACTTTATATTTGTTATGTTAAAGGTGAAAAATTTATATTACCAAAGCAATACTATTCAATAACGATGAATCCAAGAATATTTATTGCTAGTGGCCTTTTGTTGTGTTCGATTCGACAACACGTTTCAGATTTGAAACGTAAAGGAAAAATAAAAAGTCAAAATTTCGGCACCATTACAACGAACTGTTTAATCATTTCGTCGTGCGTCGGGCCTCAAAATACAGAAATAAATATACCACAAAGATCAGCACGCCGAGACGATCAAAACGGTATATAGATATCAGTGGTTCGATCATCCGATTAAAAATCGGTATCGGTATGTAAGTGCTACTATTTCGTAGAAATTAAGATCGACGGAGCAATAAAAGTCAAAATTTGGAGAAACAAACTATACGACTTGCTCAGAAGATGATTTACAATTTTTCTATAAAAAAATATTCATGTTTGAAAAAACATTTTATTATCATCAAATATTAACTGATATAAATTGAAATAGAAATACATAATAAAATAAACTTTTATATTTTCAGATGAAAATTTACAGTTTGCTATATTCAATTAGACGTATTCCAAATATTAAATTTTTATTTAAAAATTTTATTTTTAAAGTTTTACAAAATTCAATTAATCACATTATTAAAACAGTTAAAATTTACGGGTCGTTACATCGTCTTACAGGCCTTGTTGTTTAAGTAAGCTATTTTAATTCAATTCATAAGTTCACATTCACACAGCAATATATCATAGATATCAAAACTCAATCCAAAGCAATTCATATCACAGAGCATCACAAATCACATATCAGAGATATCAAGTAATCCAAGGCATTCAATTTAGGTTTATCATTCATAAGCAAGATTGATTAGTCATATGATTATGATTAATTTAATTAACTCAAAATAAATTAATTACTTATGAATTAACCACCTAAACCTACTTAATTAACATTAAGTAATTACAAACCATTTTAATTAATTATTGAATTAATTAATCACATGATTACTTTCATCAATTATCCTTTAATTACTAATTAATTATCCTTAATTATTAATTAATTGATCCTTAATTATCAATTGATTATACTTTAATCATGGACTAATTAAA
Organism: Allium cepa; assembly: GCA_030765085.1. Lineage (NCBI taxonomy): Eukaryota > Viridiplantae > Streptophyta > Magnoliopsida > Asparagales > Amaryllidaceae > Allium > Allium cepa. Next base: position 760,355,335 of record CM060941.1, on the reverse strand, counting down.
CCTTAATTATTAATTAATTAACTTATTAATTAATTAACCTTAATTTTTCTTTAATTACTTATATTAGGTAATTATTCTTCAAGTAATTATCCTTTAGTTACTTTCATTTATTTAATTAATCTTTAATTACATAAGATCTAATTTAAATAAAAGATAAACCATTATTTCAATTATCATTTAAATCTTATTAATAACCTTTGGAATTAATTCTCATTAACCAATTAACTTACATCTTTAAGTTAATTAACCTTAAAAAACACTTTATCTTCTTAATTAACTCCTTAATTACATTATTAAGTTTATTTAAAATTAACTTTAAAAATAAAGGTTATATATATTTTAATACATTTTAAACTTAGTTAATTTAAAATAGTTTTATTTTAAAATATTTAACTAATTCCCAACTTAACAAAGCAATTATTATTTAAGAGAGATAATTAAGAAATGTGTAAAGTTGTCTTTATTTTAAAATTTCAAAAATTTAGTTGATACTCTAACTAACCCGAGACAAACCCGAATGCTCCCCCGAGACAAATGCAAGTTTCCCCGAGATCTTCCCTGAGCCACTTCTTTTTTTATGCATTTCAAAACTTTGTTTTTATTTTAACATTTTAAAACTGTTATATACTCGAGTAACTACTCGAGTAACTACTTGATAGCAGACCCGAGCCACCTCATATTCCTGAGATCAAACCCGAGTCAATCACCTTCTTCCTCAACCCAACCTACTAACATTCTACCGATACATGTGCATGTGTACATACGATCGGAGCAACTCTGACCATCGACACCATCGCCAGAAAGTCGATGACAACCCACTCGTTTGTTATGACCACCCAGTATCTTTGATTTCGCCTAGAATCGAAATCGAACAAATTGATACAAACTAGCACCCAAAACTAATGATTGAAATCACCTTACATGGACACCTGTGGTCAGTAGAATTTCTAAAACTCCAACCATAGCCGCACCGAAGGCCCATGCATCGATTTCTCCACATGCGATCATTTCCAATGCATTGTTGACGATGCACGACCCTCAAATACAACCTCGACCAAATTAGGCTACAAAACCCTACTCCACCGCCATTTCGCCACCCCGGCGATCTATAAACCCAACCACCATTTTTTCCATGATACATGACCTCCGAGCTTCCTCCAACATCGATCCCGACCTCCCTACAACCTCTAGTGTAACGACCCAGAATTTTTAGAAATTAAAATTTGAATATTTAATTTATTTTAAATATTAAAAAGTGAATTTATAAGTCGAATAAATTTTTATTTTGAATTTTTGGATTTAATTGAATAATTAAATCGATAATTTAATATTTGAAATTATGGAAATAATTGAAAATTGAGTTAAATATGATTGAAAATGATTTGTAAAATTTTATTATATCATATGGGAGTTAGAATGATATTTTAGAACTTTTAAAATCGAATTTAAAGTTAATTTGTGAAAATTGAATATTTTAATATTTAAATCGACTAGTGAAAATAGTCAATTTTTGAACAGTCTCAAAATTGAACGAAACCAGTTCCATTGGATCCGTAATAGTTAGTTATTACCGGATTTCAAATTTCGTGTCAATCGGAGTTATCGTTTGATCGTGGCAGCTCGAAACGCATCGATTTAATTTTAATTTAAATTTGACGAGTGAAAATAGCCATTTTTCAAAGTCTCGGATTTCGACGAAACTAGTTTCATCGGATCCGTAATGTGATATTATTGTAAGGTTTCAAATTTCAAGTCAATTGGATTTACCGTTTGTCCTGTACAAATTAAAACGCCTAGAAATCGAGTTAAATCGGTTTAATTCAAATTGAGCGTTTATAGCCATAACTCGCACAGATGTCCGAATTAGCTTTCGAAACCTGTTCCATTGTGTCCGGAACGCGGGGTAAACCCTAGAAACGCTGGTTACGGCGCGTAAATCGGAGTTTGGAATTTCCGGGTGAATAGTGTCGATCGGTTCTCTATAAATAGACCTAAATTCACAAAAATCTAAATAAATTAAAAACCTAAACCTAATTCACGTTGCAGCCGCCACTATCTCATTCTATGGCCGTGATTTCTCGATTTCTCCCTCTTAAATTTGCAAAATCCATCAATAATTAGAGGATATCTCCAACATGAAAATCATGGAGCTTTCCGAGCTCTTCACATCCGTACGGTGGGTCGTTACAAAGTTCATCGAGATGGCCAAAAGTCAGCTATGAAGGTCACGAGTTTGTAGGCGTTTTTCACAGGCAGGGCACGACCGAGCTGGGGGATTTTGGGGCCGAGTATAGCTCTCGCATGGGCGCACGACATGGAGCAATTTGATCGAGCTGTAATGCGTCGAGGAGATTGAAAAATTTAAAACCCTAATTCGAAGTGATGGGTTTGTGCGTGCTTTGATTATCTGGGTGGAGGAGATGCGTGTGAAGAAGAAAAGGGAGGTGCGTTCTACGGTCAGGATGGGGGTATGCAAGATCTAGGGCTCAAATTAGTTAGGTTATAAATTTAAAATTTATGTATATAAAATTCGTGTAAACTTCAATAATTCATAACTTTTTCATACGAGGTCGAAAATGCGCGAAACCAGTTGTGTTGGAACGTATGGACGAGCACTACGCGATGGAGTTGGTTTGGAGTCGTTTGGAGTTAGTGAGAATTTTGGGTAAAATTAAACGTCCGTTTAATTTTATTCGAAATAAATCGCTAAAACGGAAATTAAAACCAAGGTGAGAACTTCTCACTCAATCGAATCAGTTTCGATTTTATTTTAAATAGTTAGATTTAAAATATTTGAATGCATGTTTGAATGTTGATTGATATCTATTGATTGTTAAAATAGACATTATTACGCCGTTATTAAGCGGATGTTATTTATTAAAAACATATACCGCGAATATTTCATAAACAGTGAAATTGGTATTATATATAATATCAATATATATATTGGCATATGTATATATTGGAGTTATTGATTTTCCGCATTTTTTGTTTAGCGGATGAGACCCTATTACGCCGTTATTAAGCGGATAATATTTAATAAGAACATATACCGCGATAATTTCGTACTGGAGCGAAATTGGTATTGTGCTAATGTTTTTGGATGCAGGAAAACAGGTTGGAGGGATCCAACTGGATTCCTCAACAGTTTTTATTTGATTTCAGATATTTTGATATTTGATGGATTATCATATCGATATGTGATATCGTTGTTTGTCGTGATTGACTATTTGGTGTGTAGCATCATTGGAACCAAATTTTGGGATTTTAAAATGATTATAAAGTGATTTTTGAAAATATACTATATTTTTAGAATTGATCCATTTTAAATAAATAAACGTTATAATTTTAAAAGTTATAAAATTATGGTTTTTGTGAAATATAGTTAAAAGCTGATTTTTGAGAAATATGGATTAATGATTTTTTTTAAAATAGTTTAAATTGAGATTTTGGAATTTATTATAAAGAGTTTAAATATGGGATTTATAAAATTTGATTATTTTATAAATCAAGAGAATGGGAAATTATAAAGGAATTTAAAGATGTTTTTAAAGAATAATATAAATTGATTTATATTAAGAGATTTATAAATGGACATTTATAAATTGAAATATAGACATTATAAAACGAGTTTTTATAAGTGTTTGAATAAAGTGAAGATGAATTTAGTAAACGAATGAAATTTACAGGATTATAAACAGTGAAGTTATAAATGGAATTTTATAAACAGTAGGTTTATAAAATTTATAAAGTTATTGAAAGAATGAATTTTGAATAAATAATTGAATCTTATAAGATATAAGATTTATAATTATGAAGTTTAGAGGAACGATTTTGTAAAATAATCGTTTTATAAGCATTTAACTTATAATATGAACTTTTAGTTTATAATTGAGTTATAAACTGGAATAGGTTAATAAAAGAATTTATAAAAAGGAAGTTTTTATAAATAAATAGAAATGGAATTTATAAACGTTGTTTTATAAATCCGCAAACGACTTATTTTGATAAGTAAATTGTTGAAACCTATTAATGGAGTTATATTCACGTTTTTGAATAGTGAATAATTCTTTTAAATAAAATGTATAAAAGGATGGAAGTTGTTAACAAAATATATTCACGTTTTTGAATAGTGAATAGTATGTTAAAGAAAATGTTTAGAATGTGATATTTTAAATAGAATTAAAACGATCTAACGATGTTTTAAAATGTGTTGAGATTTGAAACCATAGATTTCAACATTCATTGTTGAAAAAGACGTTTTCGAGAAATAAAAGGAAATAGTGGACTATAACACTGTTGTTATAGTAAATAATTTCCGAAAGGAAATGTTTTGTATAGTATTGGGATTTATATATCTATTTTAATTTCGAATCCCTATACTAGTGATTTTGGGTTGTCGTAACGATGTTTTACGTAACATTCGTTTTGGCCCAAATAAATATGTTAAAGTGAATGATTTTCCTTAATAGAATGAAATATATACTTAATTTCGATTGAAGTATATTGAATATTTTCTAAGTGTTGAAAATAAATAAAATTTGTGAATTACTTATGTATAAATAAGTATGGAAATGTTTTCCAATATAAAGTGAATATTTTGAGAATTTATCTTTTTGAAGATAAATTGGAAAGAAAATTAAAATGAATAATTGAAATCGAATATTCATTGATATTTTGGAATTATAAATTCACTAAGGAATTTATAAAGGAAGTGGAATTTGTCGAAAAATAAATATTGATTTATTTTTGAAGTGTGAAATAATATATCTTGTAAAGATATTTTTGGAAAATAAATAATTTGGAAAATTATTTGGAATCTGGTGATGTGTGCATGTCCAGTGATAGTTAAATAATCGACTATCAATATTTCCCTTTGAATGGGTAATTGATGTGAATTTGTTTGAATGTGAATGCTACACTTATTTTTGAATAAGCGCTCACTATTCGGGTTAACCGGGAAAGGACCATGGGGTCGTATAACCCATTCCGAATATGTGATATGTCGTTATGATAGCATTGAAGATCGGTGTTGAAGACCCGGTATTTGCGAGAGCGATAGGATGACCTGTCGATTTACTCTGCACCGAGTTGCTCCGGTATAGAGTTCTCCATATGTGATGGTGAATCCGATCAGGATTGTGAATATCCAGATTGCAAGGACTTCTTTGTAAGTGCCTTCGGTTTTGTTCGATCCCGGAACAGACTTGTATGGATTGTGTGTCTGACATTACAAGTTGAGATGTAAAGCCGATTTCTTTCAAATATATTTCTGTGGTGGCGGAGAATTTATTCTTTTAGCTTAACACCCTTCTCTGAGACGTACGAGCTCAGAGGTTATATAGTTGAAGTTATCAGCGATATATTCCCAATTTGGAAATGTGATATGCTGAGTGATGCTGAAATGATCATTGTGTTGATTATTGTGATAGGATCGTTTATTTGATCGTCTATCTTAGTAATCATTGTATTGATCATTTGTTGACCCAAAGCATGGCTTTTGTATAAAGTATGTTTTTGTGGACGTGACTTCGTCGAACCTCACACCCCGGAAATGGTCAAAACAGGAAAGATGCAGCAAGGTTATGAGGGGTAGCACCCTTTAGGGTATGTACATTTCCTTCTGGATAGAGGTGATATCATGGTATGGAGCCCAGATATTTAACCTATGTGGTTACTACGAATTTATTACTTTGTGGTTGTTGGCTATCGGGATCCCGTGAGAAAGGTCGTTTACGATCGGGGAATGGCGTGCTCGTGTCAGTAGTTACCCAGTTAGGGGTAACCCGGCCTTGTGTTGGCAGAGTTCCGGTTTGGTTCTCGGGGATGTCTTTCCAGAGGCATTCTCATGTGGCAATGGGAAGTTCCTTGGCCTGACCATTTGTTGGAAATCCAAAGAAACAATACGTGACTTGTACGGTTTTAGTTGTAGAACCTGCTTCCTCAGGAAGTAGCTATAGTAGGCATAATATAATGGTACCTATGCTGGCTAAGATTTATATTCTACTTTCGAAATGAATTTCTTCTACACTATGCACTAATAATAATATCAAAATTGATTTGATTTTAATACGTATCAAGCATGTTTGACTATCATAAGGAGAAATCTTCTCCAAGTCTGCGTTTGCATGGTGTGTGTGGCAGGAGGTCTTATGGTAGCCTCATTTTTAAAAGCATTGCGAATTGAATTTAAAAATATTCCTCTATTTTGATTTTTAAAGATAAATAAACTGTTTTGAGTTCTCACACCAGTCACATGACTGACTTGGAGTTTATTATTTTCCTTCCTAAACTCTGGGTGCCCACCAATTTCCACACGGGCAGTTAGGAGTTAAGGTTTATCAGGATATTCTGGATATTCTGGAGTTGCTGGAGGCAAGCTGGATAGCATGGCGTATTACTTATATAGTATTTCTTTTTCCGCTGCACTGTTTGTTGTTGTTGTTGTACACTCTGATGATATGATATGATGATGTAATGAAATGTATAAAATGTAATAACTGATATAGTTCTTTGTTTAAAGATTATTCATTTATTTATTATATGTTGTTCCGCTGCGAATTGTGAGATTCTGATGTTGTTCTGTTTCTTTCTGTTCCGTCTTCTTTTCTTCTGTTTTTCTATTTTCTATTCTCTTTTTCTTCTATTCTCTTTTCTTTCAATTTTAAAATATTCTATTTCCTTCTTCCCTATCTCTATCTTCTACCTTCTTCTCTCTTTTCTTTTCTTAAATTCTTTTTAAAAACCCTCAGTGTTCGGTTTTCCGTCGTTCGATTCCTCGGCAATCGATAAAGTGAGTATCGATGTTGAATTTTCGGAAGACGAAGAATCGTGTCCTGACAATGTGGTATCAGAGCTTATGGTTAAGCGACAACCATGGTTCTGTTGGGTATAATTCATTAGAGATAGAGTCAGCAGTACTCTAGAGTGAATTTGAGTGTAATAATAGCTATGAGAGCGTATTTGTTAGTGAATATATAAAATTGTTTTATATTGTGATGATTGGTTTATTGAGTGGCATATGAACTTTCGTCAGCGCGGTCTGTCAAACTATGCCGAAGGGGTTTCTAAACACTTGAATAGAACAATTCGACACAATATTGTTTTAAAATTGGGTAAATGAAATAATTTTACCTTGAGTATATTTTGTATATGAAGAAATAATTTTTCAGAATTATTAAAGTATATAAGTTGATTGTTAGGTTGTTTGAATAATCTAAATAAAAGAATAATTGTATAAGCAAAAGGATTATAAGAACTAAATTATAATTAAAGTGATTTACAATTATGAATAAACTTATATATATTAGAAGTGAAACTATATGAATATATTTATGAATATGAGTAGTAAATAAAAATGAATTTAAAGTTAAATGGAATATAACTTAAGTGATATTGAATGAAGTTGATAGTAGTATCAAAGTAAAATTTATAAAGTTAAGTGATGAATATAAACTTGAGTTATATAAATGAATTGAATGAATGGATTGAATGTTAATCAATTAAATGTGAATAATTGATATGAAATAATGAGTGAAAGTGTTAATTCATTTAAAATCTAAAGTTATTGAAAGTTGAATAGTTGAATGAAAATCAATTAAATTAAACCAATTGATAAGCAAAAGAATTTAGTTGTAATTAATATACATTGATTGTTATATGATTGTTAGTTGATTGTATATAAGTTCATTAAGTGTAAATGAAAGTGAATTAGCGAAATTGAAAGCTAAAGTAATTGAAATTCAATTGGAAGTTAAATGAATCTTAAATAAAATTGAATTTGAATTGGAAGTGAACCAACTTGAATATAAATTAGTGAATATAAACTAATTGAGAATGGATGTTAGTAAGAACATCCACTGTATATGAATCAAATATGATTAAATTGATAGACCAATTCATTAATATTAAAGAGAATATGAATGAATATTTATTGGTTATGGATGTTAGTTGGTTGATGGTTGAATATATGTTGTTTTACTACATGTGCTATGTTGACATATATAGTTATTATGTTGCTATATGTTGTATATTGATACTATTGTCATATATGCATGTTCTCATGTTGTTTGTTGAGTAATTAGTAGGTGCGGATCGCGTTTGCTTCGCATTTGGAGCTCGCTTTTGCGCTATATTAGCCGTATATGCTTGCTAATAAACTATAAGGTACATATCTCGGATTAAATACAGTACTTTTACACTTTTTTCCCTTCGGGATGCCTCATTACTTGATGAGATGTATATTTGTGATATATATACTGTCATTTTTTTTCGGATCGAGCCGCGCAAAGGAGACTATGGCGAATTTTTCCGAAAATTTAAGGCGTTAGAAAAAATTTGAGAAAATGGGAAAATTTTGAAAACTTTAACTTTGATTTTGGAATTTAAAGTTAAACAATGGTAGTTGTTTTCCAAAAGATAACTAAGTATGATTCGAAAACTTAGTAAAGTATTATAAGAAGTTTAACTATGAAATATGGAAAATTAATAGATTCTGTAACTTTTCTTACTTGATAATTTCGAGGACGAAATTCTTTTAAGTGGGGAAGATTGTAACGACCCAGAATTTTTAGAAATTAAAATTTGAATATTTAATTTATTTTAAATATTAAAAAGTGAATTTATAAGTCGAATAAATTTTTATTTTGAATTTTTGGATTTAATTGAATAATTAAATCGATAATTTAATATTTGAAATTATGGAAATAATTGAAAATTGAGTTAAATATGATTGAAAATGATTTGTAAAATTTTATTATATCATATGGGAGTTAGAATGATATTTTAGAACTTTTAAAATCGAATTTAAAGTTAATTTGTGAAAATTGAATATTTTAATATTTAAATCGACTAGTGAAAATAGTCAATTTTTGAACAGTCTCAGAATTGAACGAAACCAGTTCCATTGGATCCGTAATAGTTAGTTATTACCGGATTTCAAATTTCGTGTCAATCGGAGTTATCGTTTGATCGTGGCAGCTCGAAACGCATCGATTTAATTTTAATTTAAATTTGACGAGTGAAAATAGCCATTTTTCAAAAAGTCTCGGATTTCGACGAAACTAGTTTCATCGGATCCGTAATGTGATATTATTGTAAGGTTTCAAATTTCAAGTCAATTGGATTTACCGTTTGTCCTGTACAAATTAAAACGCCTAGAAATCGACTTAAATCGGTTTAATTAAAATTGAGCGTTTATAGCCATAACTCGCACAGATGTCCGAATTAGCTTTCGAAACCTGTTTCATTGTGTCCGGAACGCGGGGTAAACCCTAGAAACGCTGGTTACGGTGCGTAAATCGGAGTTCGGAATTTCCGAGTGAATAGTGTCGATCGGTTCTCTATAAATAGACCTAAATTCACAAAAATCTAAATAAATTAAAAACCTAAACCTAATTCACGTTGCAGCCGCCACTATCTCATTCTATGGCCGTGAATTCTCGATTTCTCCCTCTTAAATTTGCAAAATCCATCAATAATTAGAGGATATCTCCAACATGAAAATCATGGAGCTTTCCGAGCTCTTCACATCCATACGGTGGGTCGTTACAAAGTTCATCGAGATGGCCAAAAGTCAGCTATGAAGGTCACGAGTTTGTAGGCGTTTTTCACAGGCAGGGCACGACCGAGCTGGGGGATTTTGGGGCCGAGTATAGCTCTCGCATGGGCGCACGACATGGAGCAATTTGATCGAGCTGTAATGCGTCGAGGAGGTTGAAAAATTTAAAACCCTAATCGAAGTGATGGGTTTGTGCGTGCTTTGATTATCTGGGTGGAGGAGATGCGCGTGAAGAAGAAAAGGGGGGTGCGTTCTACGGTCAGGATGGGGGTATGCAAGATCTAGGGCTCAAATTAGTTAGGTTATAAATTTAAAATTTATGTATATAAAATTCGTGTAAACTTCAATAATTCATAACTTTTTCATACGAGGTCGAAAACGCGCGAAACCAGTTGCGTTGGAATCGTATGGACGAGCACTACGCGATGGATTTGGTTTGGAGTCGTTTGGATTTAGTGAGAATTTTGGGTAAAATTAAACGTCCGTTTAATTTTATTCGAAATAAATCGCTAAAACGAAAATTAAAACCAAGGTGAGAACTTCTCACTCAATCGAATCAGTTTCGATTTTATTTTAAATAGTTAGATTTAAAATATTTGAATGCATGTTTGAATGTTGATTGATATCTATTGATTGTTAAAATAGACATTATTACGCCGTTATTAAGCGGATGTTATTTATTAAAAACATATACCGCGAATATTTCATAAACAGTGAAATTGGTATTATATATAATATCAATATATATATATTGGCATATGTATATATTGGAGTTATTGATTTCCCGCATTTTTTGTTTAGCGGATGAGACCCTATTACGCCGTTATTAAGCGGATAATATTTAATAAGAACATATACCGCGATAATTTCATACTGGAGCGAAATTGGTATTGTGCTAATGTTTTTGGATGCAGGAAAACAGGTTGGAGGGATCCAACAGGATTCCTCAACAGTTTTTATTTGATTTCAGATATTTTGATATTTGATGGATTATCATATCGATATATGATATCGTTGTTTGTCGTGATTGACTATTTGGTGTGTAGCGTCATTGGACCCAAATTTTGGGATTTTAAAATGATTATAAAGTGATTTTTGAAAATATACTATATTTTTAGAATTGATCCATTTTAAATAAATAAACGTTATAATTTTAAAAGTTATAAAATTATGGTTTTTGTGAAATATAGTTAAAAGCTGATTTTTGAGAAATATGGATTAATGATTTTTTTTAAAATAGTTTAAATTGAGATTTTGGAATTTATTATAAAGAGTTTAAATATGGGATTTATAAAATTTGATTATTTTATAAATCAAGAGAATGGGAAATTATAAAGGAATTTAAAGATGTTTTTAAAGAATAATATAAATTGATTTATATTAAGAGATTTATAAATGGACATTTATAAATTGAAATATAGACATTATAAAACGAGTTTTTATAAGTGTTTGAATAAAGTGAAGATGAATTTAGTAAACGAATGAAATTTACAGGATTATAAACAGTGAAGTTATAAATGGAATTTTATAAACAGTAGGTTTATAAAATTTATAAAGTTATTGAAAGAATGAATTTTGAATAAATAATTGAATCTTATAAGATATAAGATTTATAATTATGAAGTTTAGAGGAACGATTTTGTAAAATAATCGTTTTATAAGCATTTAACTTATAATATGAACTTTTAGTTTATAATTGAGTTATAAACTGGAATAGGTTAATAAAAGAATTTATAAAAAGGAAGTTTTTATAAATAAATAGAAATGGAATTTATAAACGTTGTTTTATAAATCCGCAAACGACTTATTTTGATAAGTAAATTGTTGAAACCTATTAATGGAGTTATATTCACGTTTTTGAATAGTGAATAATTCTTTTAAATAAAATGTATAAAAGGATGGAAGTTGTTAACAAAATATATTCACGTTTTTGAATAGTGAATAGTATGTTAAAGAAAATGTTTAGAATATGATATTTTAAATAGAATTAAAACGATCTAACGATGTTTTAAAATGTGTTGAGATTCGAAACCATAGATTTCAACATTCATTGTTGAAATAGACGTTTTCGAGAAATAAAAGGAAATAGTGGACTATAACACTGTTGTTATAGTAAATAATTTCCGAAAGGAAATGTTTTGTATAGTATTGGGATTTATATATCTATTTTAATTTCGAATCCCTATACTAGTGATTTTGGGTTGTCGTAACGATGTTTTACGTAACATTCGTTTTGGCCCAAATAAATATGTTAAAGTGAATGATTTTCCTTAATAGAATGAAATATATACTTAATTTCGATTGAAGTATATTGAATATTTTCTAAGTGTTGAAAATAAATAAAATTTGTGAATTACTTATGTATAAATAAGTATGGAAATGTTTTCCAATATAAAGTGAATATTTTGAGAATTTATCTTTTTGAAGATAAATTGGAAAGAAAATTAAAATGAATAATTGAAATCGAATATTCATTGATATTTTGGAATTATAAATTCACTAAGGAATTTATAAAGGAAGTGGAATTTGTCTAAAAATAAATATTGATTTATTTTTGAAGTGTGAAATAATATATCTTGTAAAGATATTTTTGGAAAATAAATAATTTGGAAAATTATTTGGAATCTGGTGATGTGTGCATGTCCAGTGATAGTTAAATAATCGACTATCAATATTTCCCTTTGAATGGGTAATTGATGTGAATTTGTTTGAATGTGAATGCTACACTTATTTTTGAATAAGCGCTCACTATTCGGGTTAACCGGGAAAGGACCATGGGGTCGTATAACCCATTCCGAATATGTGATACGTCGTTATGATAGCATTGAAGATCGGTGTTGAAGACCCGGTATTTGCGAGAGCGATAGGATGACCTGTCGATTTACTCTGCACCGAGTTGCTCCAGTATAGAGTTCTCCATATGTGATGGTGAATCCGATCAGGATTGTGAATATCCGGATTGCAAGGACTTCTTTGTAAGTGCCTTCGGTTTTGTTCGATCCCGGAACAGACTTGTATGGATTGTGTGTCTGACATTACAAGTTGAGATGTAAAGCCGATTTCTTTCAAATATATTTCTGTGGTGGCGGAGAATTTATTCTTTTAGCTTAACACCCTTCTCTGAGACGTACGAGCTCAGAGGTTATATAGTTGAAGTTATCAGCGATATATTCCCAATTTGGAAATGTGATATGCTGAGTGATGCTGAAATGATCATTGTGTTGATTATTGTGATAGGATCGTTTATTTGATCGTCTATCTTAGTGATCATTGTGTTGATCATTTTTTGACCCAAAGCATGGCTTTTGTATAAAGTATGTTTTTGTGGACGTGACTTCGTCGAACCTCACACCCCGAAAATGGTCAAAACAGGAAAGATGCAGCAAGGTTATGAGGGGTAGCACCCTTTAGGGTATGTACATTTCCTTCTGGATAGAGGTGATATCATGGTATGGAGCCCAGATATTTAACCTATGTGGTTACTACGAATTTATTACTTTGTGGTTGTTGGCTATCGGGATCCCGTGAGAAAGGTCGTTTACGATCGGGGAATGGCGTGCTCGTGTCAGTAGTTACCCAGTTAGGGGTAACCCGGCCTTGTGTTGGCAGAGTTCCGGTTTGGTTCTCGGGGATGTCTTTCCAGAGGCATACTCATGTGGCAATGGGAAGTTCCTTGGCCTGACCATTTGTTGGAAATCCAAAGAAACAATACGTGACTTGTACGGTTTTAGTTGTAGAACCTGCTTCCTCAGGAAGTAGCTATAGTAGGCATAATATAATGGTACCTATGCTGGCTAAGATTTATATTCTACTTTCGAAATGAATTTCTTCTACACTATGCACTAATAATAATATCAAAATTGATTTGATTTTAATACGTATCAAGCATGTTTGACTATCATAAGGAGAAATCTTCTCCAAGTCTGCGTTTGCATGGTGTGTGTGGCAGGAGGTCTTATGGTAGCCTCATTTTTAAAAGCATTGCGAATTGAATTTAAAAATATTCCTCTATTTTGATTTTTAAAGATAAATAAACTGTTTTGAGTTCTCACACCAGTCACATGACTGACTTGGAGTTTATTGTTTTCCTTCCTAAACTCTGGGTGCCCACCAATTTCCACACGGGCAGTTAGGAGTTAAGGTTTATCAGGATATTCTGGATATTCTGGAGTTGCTGGAGGCAAGCTGGATAGCATGGCGTATTACTTATATAGTATTTCTTTTTCCGCTGCACTGTTTGTTGTTGTTGTTGTACACTCTGATGATATGATATGATGATGTAATGAAATGTATAAAATGTAATAACTGATATAGTTCTTTGTTTAAAGATTATTCATTTATTTATTATATGTTGTTCCGCTGCGAATTGTGAGATTCTGATGTTGTTCTGTTTCTTTCTGTTCCGTCTTCTTTTCTTCTGTTTTTCTATTTTCTATTCTCTTTTTCTTCTATTCTCTTTTCTTTCAATTTTAAAATATTCTATTTCCTTCTTCCCTATCTCTATCTTCTACCTTCTTCTCTCTTTTCTTTTCTTAAATTCTTTTTAAAAACCCTCAGTGTTCGGTTTTCCGTCGTTCGATTCCTCGGCAATCGATAAAGTGAGTATCGATGTTGAATTTTCGAAAGACGAAGAATCGTGTCCTGACATCTAGTCATCAGAAATTGCCACTATTCCATTTTCTGTTCAACCCGAAAATTCCCGAGATTTCCAAACTTAAAAAATCTTGATTTCATCATTAAAATTCATGATTTTCAAATACAAATTAGGTCATGCAAGCGAATCAAGAAATCATGCCGGTCGAAATTTTGATGTATTTTGAGTTCCACCGTGTTTCCATCTTCCCAGTAAATACACTTATTATTTATACTTTAAAGTATTTTTAAAATTAAGATCAAGTAATTTTAAACACATTTTGTTTAAACATCACAAGCTAAAAGAGATTAGAGGAAGAGGTTTTGGATTTTTATAGGTTTTGAAACATGTAACCAAAATAGAGGCAAATATGCCTGTTCCCAGACATGCATAGATATGTATATACATATTTGTATACATACAAACATATTTTTATTCAAGCAAACATTTTTCACGGCTTTACTTCAAACATTAATCACCACATCAAGTTATAGATCGGATCAAAAGTAATTTACTCACCGGCAGTTTTAAAAACAGGGAACTTGGAAGTTGTTTTTGAATTTGAAAAACTGGAAACGTTTTTTATGTTGATCTACTTTGTTGTTTGATTTGAATTGATCATTGAATCTTTGATCTTGATTTGAAATCTGGTTTGAATCTTCTTTATGTTGAGATGATCTTGCTTCGATTTGAATTGAACTTGTTTTAGTTTCGGGTTTTAAAATTTGAAAAGGTTTGTTTTACTTTTGTTTTAATTTTCTATTTTCTGATTTGAGTCACCAGGTTTTGATTTTCTTTTTAGTTGTAGTTTTTAAAATGAAAAGAAAAATGGGAAGAGTGGAAGTATAGATGTATATATAACTTGATTTTATTTTTTAAAATAAAAGAAAATGTGACACTTGTTCATATGCATGATAAAATAGTTACATTTGTTAAACTTTATATTATAATACTTACACTTGTTAAACTATATGTTAATATACTTACATTTGTAATCTTGCATTTTTTTAATATTTTATATAATTTTTTATCTTATATTTTTTTAGTTTTATATTTATATTCTATTTCCAATTTTAACGAATACATTTTCCTTATTTACATTTATATAATCTTTTAAAGGAAATGATTTAAAACTAAATTATACACTAATAAAAATTCATATACATATATATTAGTTTTTAAAATATACAATTTTAAATCCAATTATTTTTAATATATTTATTTTTGAATTTAAAATTAAATTTCAAATTACAATCTATTTATATAAACAAATACATTTCATATTTGTTTTTAAATAATTCAAATTAATTCACAAATAAATTCTAAAAATTATATTAATTATTAAATTAAATTTGGCTTAAAAACGAGATCGTTACATAAATCCTATAAATTTTTTAAAATGTTTTAAAAGTGTTTTGAGTAATAAAAATGGATTTTCAAATAATAAAAAGTTGTTGATCAATATAGCTTAAAAGGCACTTTCCGCAGCACTTTTCTGGAGTTGTTGAAATATAGTTTTAAACTTAACGATTGTTATCCAAATTTATAAATGATTTAGAATGGATAATTTAGTGTTTTAATAATGATTTGGAGGTTTTATAGCTTATTGAATAAAATTCAAATAAATTATTTAAAGAAAAACTGTTATAAATAAGCGGTTTAATCTTGACTCTAAAAGCCGACGAGTAGACTAAAATTTTCTCTTGCGGGATCTGGATGAGGTGCTTAAACTAAGGGAATTTTCAGGAGCAACCAGTGCCCTGACTCACCTGGCCTCTTTCCTTGGCTAGGGATGTATAATGTTGAAATATTGGAAACGAGTTAAGTATAAAAAGATTTAATTTTCCAAATCTGATAACATCTTAGATTTCATAAAGATGATCTTCTTTTACTCGGTGTTAAAGCTCGAAGAGGGAAATTGTCTATTCGTGGAATTTAAATGGTGATTTCATCGTTATTCTGCCCATAGTATTTGTTGAATACGGGAGTTGATATTGAGTAGAATTAGATGATTTCCATAGATTCTACTCACTTAATGTTTACTGGTTTTGGGATTAACATCCTAGATAACATGGTTTTAAATCAAACAAAATTTTGAGTTTTGAATAAAGAAATCATTGTTAAGATTTAAATGAAATGATTTGGAAATATTTTTCTAAGCAAAACTTGAAACGATTTTGAATTACTCCAAGTTTTTAAAAAAGGGTTTAATTAATCAAAGGATTTGATAAAAGAGGTTTAATGATTCCATATATACCGGCAGGAATGTTTTTAGAAATATATATTTCCAAATGAGATTTTGATAAAAAGAACTTAATCAATTAAAAAATGATACCCTATTTACAGAACTTCTTTTTATCGATGATTGGTGCGAAGGAACCAGGGTCAAATTTGGGCAGTTCCTATCCAAAGACCACTTTGAACCAATTTACGTATTTGAACTGAAGACATGGAAATGATTTAGAAAATGGAATGTAGGGCTGCTTGTCACTGACCTTCGGGGGAAATTTCCCATATCATATTTTGTGACAATAGTTCTTCATTTGATATCTTCGATGCAAGGACTGCTCAGTGCTCACTACTAATCCTAGGGGTAATTTCTGACAGGATGTGGTAGGAGAGTACCTTTAGTTTGTCCTGCTACTGGAAAACTTGTGACGATCCACTTTTTGAAAGGGTTAAATCGATAATAATCCACACAGGTCCAACTTAAACAATCTGGAAAGCAGATAATCAATGGGGTTAATTTAGAAAAATAAAAAAAGAAGAAGAAAACAAACATAAAATCTCATAGCAGAACGATAAAATATAAAAATCAAATAAATAGTTCATGATGCTATTTACTATACATTTGGTTATATGCTATATAACATTTATCAAAGTTATACATACAACAGGGATAAATAAAAATAATGCAGCAGACAATGTGATGTAGAGAATAGTAATATTATTATTATACCAAATCTTCATCTTTGTCCCTTGAAAAACGATCTTCAATGTGCTGAAAAACTCAGGGCTGAACCGAGCGTAATGAAAAGACAAACACTCGAGTCGGGACTAAAATACCCCCATGTAAATCAAATTGATATCGCAAATAATATGAGTGCCATGGCATCAGGGATGTTTATGGTATTTTACATCTCCTATCCAGTGTATAACGTGCGTGTAATTACTTAAGAGATGTTACGGGATTTTCCATCTCCTAAGGATTCGTTAAACTATTTATATATAATAGTATACGCTATAATAGGTAATGTCTATTAGTAAAATAAATATCAAAATAGCGTTAAGGCTTTACATTGATCCACCTTAACACATTTTTATAGTACGTAGTCTATGCAGGTCCTATAACACAACCAATAATATCGGTAGCCAGTGTGTCCCCTATAGGTATAATACTAAACAAAAGTTGTAATGGATCGTATAAAGATAAGTATGATAAGGCACGTGAGGTAATGATCAAGGTATGATTCTACCAGTTTATCCTTTCTGGCTGAGCGTAACCCATCCATGGCCAACCGTGATAATCAATCCAAACAAAAAGGTGCACCCGTCGAGTCAAAATCATAGTAATAATACGAGAGATCAATGTCGCTAGAGGTAGCCAACCTCGTTGGCCAAACATAGGCTCCTATTTTAGTCATTTTAATTATGTCATATTCACGACCACATTTTTTGACTTTCGAAAGTCGACATCGATATGTCCACTGTATCAAATGCCGCACGGTCGAATGCCGGAAAACCGAACTATTATGGTTTAAGAAGAAGAAGATAGAAGAAGATAGAAGAAGAAAATAGAAACAATAACAGAATCTCACTTTTCGCAATGGAACAACATATAATAGATAAATGAATATCTTTAAAACAAAAGCTCTATATTAGTTTTACATCACATCATTAGAGTATCAGAGTTTACAACAACACGATACAACACAACAGCGGAAAAGAAATAACATTATACTAGTGATACGCCTCGCCATCCAACTTGCTCCATATCTCCACAGCAACTTCTTGACTTCACTCAAGAATAACTGATAACCTGACTCTAGGCTTCCCGTGTGAAAAATTATGAGCACCCAGAGTTTAGAAAGGGAACAATAAACTCCAGGTCAATCATGGGACTGGTGTGAGATCTTAAAAACAGTTATTTTCAAAAAGAAAATAAAAAGAAATCCGCTATGCTTTTGGAAAATGAAACTACCATAAGGTCTCCCGACACACACACGACGCAATCGCACACTTAGGGGAGATTTCCCCTTATGATAGTCAAACATGCTTGATACGCAAAATTATTTTTAATATTATCATTAGTGCATAGTGCAGAAAACCTTTTGAAAGTATAATATAAATCTTAGCCAGCATAGGTACCATTATATTATGCCCGCTATAGCTACCATTTAAGAATGGCTGGTTATACAACTAAGACCATACAAGGCGTATATTGGAGATTGGATTTCCAATAAATGGTTAGGCTAAGGAACTTCCTAGGCCACATGGGTACGCCTCTGGAGGGACGCCCCGAGAATCTAACCGGATCTTTTCCAACACAAGGTCGGGTTGCCTCTGTAACTAGGTAACTACTACACGAGTATGCCATCCCCCTGTCGTAACCGACCTTTATCCGAGGATCCTTAACACCAACAACCTTAAAGTAATAAATTTGCAGCATTCACATAGGTTAAGTATCTAGGCTCCATACCATGATACCACCTCATTCCAGAAGGAAATGACATACCCTCAAGGGTTGTTACCCCCAAATAACCTTGCTGCATCCTTCTTGTTTTGACCATTCCGAGTTGTGAGGTCCGACGAAGTCTCGTCCACAAAGCTATGCTTTTCACAAAATCCATGCTTCGATCAACAAATGATCAGCAGCACTTCGTAAGCCATATTACCAAATTGGGAGTATATCACTAATAACCATCAACTATATAACCTCTGAGCTCGTACGTCTCAGAGAAGGGTGTTAAGCTAAGAGAATAAATTCTCCGCCACCAATATAAATGTATTTGATAGAAACCAGCTTTACATCTCAAAGTGTAATGTCAGACACACATCTATACAAGTCCGCTCCGGGATCGAACGAAACCGAAGGCACTTCCAAAGAATCCCTTGCAAATCCGGATATTCACCAATCACATCCGGAATCCCCATCACAAAGGGTGATAAAATCTTTATACCTGAGCAACCTGTGTAGAGACATTCGACAGGTAATCCTTTCGCTTTCGAAAATACCCGGTCTTTAACACCATCTTCAATTGCAATCCCATTTCGTCGTATCATTATTCGGAATGGGTTTTATTACACAAATTCCTCTCCTGGCTAATCCGAATAACGAATTTTAAAAATAAGCATTACATTCAAATTTCAACAAATCACAACAATTTCCATTTTGATTTTCTAAACAAAAGCTCAATCACAATCACAAAGGTTCGATGTGGTTTTCGAATATCCATTTGGAATCCGACCCTCGATCGCATCGAAATTCAAATGCCATTTAAGGGCCAATTTTGATAGTCGGTTATTTAACTATCAATCATCATTCACAACAATTACCATATTTAAATAATTTTCCCCAATTATTTATTTTCAAAATATTTTCGCAAGATATATTTTCACACGTCAATCGTTTAAAAGCAAATTTCAAATTACTTTCCACATTTCAATCCTTTGAAAACAAATTTCAAATCACCTTCCACACTTCAATCCTTTTGAAAACAAATTTCAAATCATTTTTCACACTTCAATCCTTTTGAAAACAAATTTCAAATCACTTTCCTCACGTGGAATAAATTTCCAAATATTTATTTAATTTCATTGAAAATTTGCCGAGTTCAAATACTTTTAAAATAATTTAAATTACTTTTCCAAACATATATACTTGGAAATATTTAAATTAAAACTATTTTAAAACACTCACTAAAATATTAGTTATGAAAATATTATACTATTATCTCATACAAACTTAATTCCAAAATAATTTTAAAATAAAATTATTAGATAGAGTGTAATTATTTAAATAACCATTTTCTAATCAAATATCAATTGAAATTTTAAATAATCACTTCTATAATAATTAAAATAAATATTTACTTTAATGATCTTCAAAATAAGCTAAATAAATAATTTCTTCAAAATATTCTTTCCTTAAACCATCTTTAAAAACTTCAACTTATATTTATAAACTATATTGAAAACATACTCGGCTTTCCAGGGAAAATACACCTTCCATTTCAAAATGGACCATTTAATCAAATAATAAATTCTTCTTGATTTATCTCAATTTATATTCCAAATCCGCAAATTTCTTTCCACACTTTTAAAAATAAATGGATATTTATTTTTAAAACAAATTTCTCTTTCCTTTTTGAATTCCCATTGTGAATTTAAAATTTTCAAATATCCATTGATATACGATTTTCTAATTGATTTCAAATATCATTTCCAAACACCCAACCAATTTCCAAATTGATTTAAAATTTTATTTCAAGCACCTAATCGAATTCCAAATTGATTTCTAAATTTATTTCAAACACCAAATTAATTTTCATATTAATTTCCCAAAGAGTTAATTTTAAACACCAAATCAATTTCAAATTGGTTTCCAAAGATTAAATTTCAAACAGCAAATTTAAACTATAAATTGATTTCCAAAATTATTTTCTTTTAAAATAAATTCTTTTATTTCTTCCACTAAAATCTGTATTTTAAATAAAATTTTCAACCCTTGAATAATATTACCCGAAATCCATTTATTAAGCCTTTTCCCATATTTTGGAATTTATTCAATAAGATTACAAAAATAGAACTTTATCCTTTTAAAATTCCTTTTTTAAATTTATCCAATTTTCAAAAATAAATTTTTCTATAAATTTTCTACTTAAATTTCAAAAATCAAACTTTATTTATTTCTGGTATCCTACGATACCAAAAAATATTCAACTAAACTATAGCCTTCAACGATTTTAATCACAAATATAATCACACAGAGATTATAAAAAAATCAACACACAACATATGAAAGAAATTCAATATTTGAGGAATCCAGTTGGATCCCTCCAACCTGTTTCCCTGCATCCGTAGACGTTAGTGTGAGAAATGTGGATTACGGATCTTAAGGCAATAATCAACACTAGAGGGGAGGGGTGAATAATGTTTTAAGGAATTACTAAATCTTTTTGAGTTTATATTAATTTGAACACAAATGCATGCAATATTCAGACACGGATATGATCACAGAATCAAACACAGATGCTTAAATAAAGTAAAAATAAAATAAAAGCAATAAAGAAAAGAACACATCGGATTTTATACTGGTTTGGAGTTACCCTACATCCAGTCCCGCACACAAGTACGGATTTCTTTTCAAAATCAATTTTTACAATTACACCCTCGATTTCAAGGCCACAAGGTACACCACTCCAAATTCACAATCCTCTGGGTAGAGATACTTGATTTTACAAGCAACAAATTCACCCAATTGATTTCATAGGCTACAACCACACCTTTTCTCGCTTGATTGATTTCACAAGCTACAATCACACCTTTTATCACTTAATTTATTACAAAGAAGCCTATAACCTTGAATAACACTGGAATCTTGTGGAGATAGTGATAGAGAATCAAACCAGAATTCATCTAGTTAGATTCAACGTTGATTTCGGCAGAGTAATGGCAAAAATATATATAAAGAAATGTGGAAGAAGAAGACGAGTGAAATCAGAGAAAATATATATGTAAATTCGTTTAAAATATCCCCTATTTATAGTAGAACAACAGCCATGTCCATTCGTGAAAGGATATGACAAATAGACACTTCCTTTGAAATACAAAATTTTGAAATAAACCGCCACCTTGTCAACAAGGGTATCTTAGGGCTGTGAACAGGCCTAAGCAATTTTTGGTAATTTGTTTTTCTTTGAAAATAACTTTTATCCTATATTAAAACTATTTTAAACTTTATACATATACTTAACTATAGTTAAAATACATAAATAAGCATAGAGAATAATATTTTTGTATATATAAAATTTTACTATATATTTAAATCTAAGTATAAATATTAAAAGTTAAATATATTATAATTAAAAGATAGTTTAAAACCAAGGATAATTTGATTTTGAAAATAAAGATTATTTTGAGTCTAAAAGTATTTTAAGACTAGGATAGATGTGTTTGATCCCTTTAAAAGGAAGGTTTTGAAATCATTTTGAAAAACAAGATATAATTTTGTGAAACATTTGAGTAAAAGTAGTGGATACAAAACAATGTTGCACTAGATTTTTTGTAGGTTCCATCCTATTTAGGGTTCCATCCCTTTAACAGGCTCGAAGTGGATTCCATTCCACGAATAAATTGGATTTTAAGATGCCAGTGCTTTTCTAGGAGTTTTAACAAAATTCCTAATTAAATTACTTATTATTGAAATCATGAACTCTTGATAATCTTGATACTCATGAGTCTTCAATCTTGATATTTTCAGTCTTGAATCTTTATACTATACAGTCTTCGTTCTTGGTACCTGCATGGTTAAATCGTGCATATACATATATATCTAAACTATAATGTTAGTATTTATATTTTATAATCTTTTTCTAAGGTTGTTGTCATCAAAACCATCTTCTCAATGGCTAACAATCTCCCCCTTTTTGATGACGACAACCTTTGTTTATAAAATATTACTTCTATCCTAATTACTCCCCTTAAAACTAATAATTCCCCCTTAATCTATGCCTAACTATTCTATTTTATATTTCTCCCTATTTTCCATCAACCAAAACCATCCTAAAACCATAAAACTATATAATTCCCCTTTAAACTAATACTTGAACAAAGTATGGTAAATGTAATGTGGAAGACATTAACATAATTATATTATAATTATTTAATACATAAATATGCATAAGTATATTTTTAGACAATCCAATCAACATACACATCAAATCCAATCATGAAACAAGTCAAACAAATCAATCAAGTCAAAAAAGTCAATCAAATCAATCAAGTCACACAAGTGAATCAAATCAATCAAGTCAAACAATTTAATTCGATCAAAAAGTCAAACAAAATATACCAAACAAATTCAAAAAAACTAATAATCCTATGCTATAAGACTAAAATACAAACTCCCCCTGAATAAAATACACTTCTTATGTGTGTATGTATGCATTATGTGCTTTGTAATGCAGTATGAAATGTATGACATATGCAATGTAGCATGAGATGATATGCAGAATGAAGTGCAACTTGTGATGCAAATGATTATGATATTTCATGCATTGGAATTTATAATGTAATATGTAATGAAATGTGTTATGAAATATGATGCATAATAATATGTTATATGAAATAAAATGATAACGAAGTAAAAATAATAATAACATGTAGAATGATATGATGATATATATACTATGGTAAGAGATAATAAGATTATAAGATAAACACGAGTGATAAGTAATATCTAATTGACAAGCATATATATATATATATATATATATATATATATATATATATATATATCCATGTGTGTGTTTGCATGTATATATGTATGTATATGTATGTTTATGAATGTATGTATACATATATCAAACAATTTATTATAACTTGCTTCAACCAAACAAAGGTAATACACACCAATTACTAAACTTAGTTTAAGGAAACTAACGAATGAGACTAAAAGAGTAGTAAAGACAAGAGTTTAAAGGTAATTAATGATATTAGAACATATTCATGAAAGGTAGTAATCAAACTCAATATCAAAATCAAATTGCTAAGAAATATGGATTTAAACTATATATGATCAAATATGGTTTTTATAAAATTAATACCTTCCTTATTTAAGTTCATTAAAATAAAAAAATTTAACTTAATTGTTTTTTAAGAATCCAAACTTCCACGTTTATAAAATACTTAACTTACTAATTAAAATCTCTATATTAGACTATTATTAGTTAAAATATTTAGAAACATGTTTATACACCTTTTAAATTTAAAAAAATAATATCATAATGAAATATTCAATAACAAAGATTGAAAAACTAAAATAAACATGTGTTATATTAAGGCCTCTTAAATTAAAAAATCTAGTTAATTATTAAAAAATATTTAAATATGAAATTAATTTAAAATATTCTAGTATAAGTTAGAAAATAACTCTAACAAGAATAGAGAAAAATACTTAATTTAAATGTTATTTTTACTTAGTTTAAAGTTTCAAATAGAAAAGACAGCATTTATAGAAAGTTATAAAATGTTTTTGTAGTAAAATGTAATCAAAACATAAAATAGAAACTGCAGCATTTACCCATGCTGTGTAAAGTTTCTCAAACACTACAGCGTGTCAAAGCACAGAAATGCTATAAAAACGTATTTGCAGCGTAACAGAAGCAAAGACAGCATTTCAGAAATGCTATCTAAAGTTCTGGGCCTGTCGTGATTTTGCACTAATTTTATGACTAGATTTTGACATGTAAATAATTGATTTTTGACTCAATTATTTATAGTAGATAATATAATTAAAGTACTTAAAAAACATAAAAATAATAATGAAAAAACATGTGTAAAGAAACTTGATATAACGCATGTAAAAATGTTTTTATTAAAGAACAAGCGTAATGATAGGTGTCATTTTGCATAAATGTCACTATCTATTTATATGATAAGTGTCATGTGATGTGGCGCTATCTTATCAATTGAAGAATTATATAAATAGAGCCTTATTCTAACATTCTAAATTTATTCTATTAATTTCTTAAAGACATAAAATTAGTATCTTAAAAGAAATATAGTAGGAGAAGTAAAAACAACATTAGAAAAGTTGAAATCACGAATGAAGGTATGCTTTTCTACTTAGTATAGTAGCAATAAATTAATAGTAAGATTTTATTTGAAAGGAAACAGATTTTAAAAGACTTTTTAAAAAAAAATTAGTCTGATATATCGATATGTATACTATGGTGTGTCGATATATGGACCAAAATTTCAACACTTATAAAAGAGATAAATTTCTATACCTAACTAAATGCATAACCATGTATTCCTAAATGCAACAATAAAGATGAAATAATAGTAAAGCGTACCGCTTTTTGCACTTCTCTATCTTTCTAACTTTGTTGTTTTTCCATTGCCATGAACCATACATTTATATCTTTTAAAATTTGACAACAAGATCTGTTCTATTATGACGGGCTTGTTTTTCTGATCAGCATAGTATGTTCATTTTCTGAATTTGAAGACGGCATGAGAAAGATGCAGATGATTTAGTAGATTGACTAACTTGGCGTCAAATTGTTGAATTTGAATTTTGAATGAATGGACACTTCAACTACGATAAATAGGCCCAACAGTCACCACTTTTCATAGAAAATTCCTCCTCTTCTTCTTCCCCTTTTTTATATATACTATCAAACTTCTAGAAGGCATATCTCCTTCGTTTCTTAACGGAATTGGATGAAACCATTGACTAATCGAAGAGGAAGGAAAGGGTTACGATCTAGTAATAGTTTGGTGATGAATATAGACGGTATTGTGGTGCAACAGGTCGATCAGTAGGAGAAATGTAGAAAATCCCGTACACGGTTTTTCAGTTTTGGATAGCCAACTTCAAACTATCATATCTCACTCAATTTTGATCAGTATTTGATGATCCACCCATCAAAACGACCGTAGGAACAAGGACTACAATCTGAAAAAGGAGTTGGGACAAAATAATCGAATCTTTAGATGCAATTTGAAGAATTCCATTGACAGTTGGCTTTCTTTTTCTCTTTGTTCACCAAAACATCATTTGACCATAACTTGGTCATTTCTTGACGGATTCGCACGAAACCAGTGGCATTTCGAAGCAGATGGAGAGAAGACAATATAAATTGGAGTTGTAGATGAGAAACAAAAGTTTTTATTGATCTGGTACCCATTTCAATGTCCATTTCCATTATATATCCATTTGTTCTTCTTGATCGATGAATGATTATCTGGTATCTTTTAATCAACGGTCGTTAGATATAGCTCTTCTCCTGCAAAACAACAATTTTTTTTAAAGAATCAAGTGACTTTTCAAGATAACTAAATGTAGTTTTAAACAACAATATCATGATGACTCTGTGACATATTCATATGAAAATAGTGTTAATGATTTTATCAAAAAAAATTGCCATTTTAAAATTTTTAAAAATTCAGATTATGAAAACTTTGAAAACCTTGCTCTAATGTGAGAAATGCGGATCACGGATCTTAAGGCTAGAATTAATACTAGAAGGGGGTGAATAGTGTTTTAAGGAATTACTAAATCTTTTTGAGTTTATGTAAATTTGAACACAAATGCATGCAATATTCAGACATGGATATGATCACAGAATCAAACACAGATGCATAAATAAAGTAAAAGCAATAAAGGAAAGCACACATCGGATTTTATACTGGTTCGGAGTTACCCTACATCCAGTCCTACACACAAGTACGAATTTCCTTTCAAAATCAATTTTTAGAATTACACCCTCTATTCTAAGGCCACGAGGTACACCACTCCAGATTCACAATCCTTTGGGTAGAGATACTTGATTTTATGGACAACAAGTTCACCCAATTGATTTCACAGGCTACAATCACACTTTTCTTGCTTGATTGATTTCACAAGCTACAATCACACCTTTTCTCACTTAATTTATTAGCCTATAACTCTGAATAACATTGAGATCTTGTTTAGATAGTGATAGAGAATCAAACCAGAATTGATCTAGCTAGATTTAATGTTGATTTCGGCCGAGTAATGGTGAAAATATATATAAAGATATGCGGAAGAAGAAGAGGAGTGAAATAAGAGAAAATATATATGTAAATTCGTTTGAAACATCTCATATTTATTGTAGAACAACAGTCATGTCCATTCGTGAAAGGATATGACGAATAGACACTTCCTTTGAAATTCAAAATTTTGAAATAATCTGTCATCTTGTCGACAAGGGTATCTTGGGGTTGTCAACGGGCCTAAGCAATTTTTGGTAATTTGTTTTTCTTTGAAAATAAATTTTGTCTTGTATTAAAACTATTTTAAACTTTATAAATATACTTAACTATAATTAAAATACATAAATAAGCATAGAAAATAATATTTTGGTATATATAAAATTTTACTATATATTTAAATCTAAGTATAAATATTAAAAGTTAAATATATTATAATTAAAAGATAGTTCAAAAACCAAGGATAATTTGATTTTGAAAATAAAGATGATTTTGAGGCTAAAGTATTTTAAGACCAGCATAGATGTTTTTGATTCTTTTGAAAGGAAGTTTTTGAAATTATTTTGAAAACAAGAATAATTTTGTAAAATATTTGAATAGAAGTTAGTGGACACAAAACAATGTTCCACTAGATTTTTCGTAGGTTCCATCCTGCTTAGGGTTCCATCCCTTTTAACAGGCTGAAAGTGGATTCCATTCCACGAATAAATTGGACTTTAAGATGCCAGTGCTTTTCTAGGATTTTTAACAAAATTTCTAATTAAATTACTTATTATTGAAATCTTGAACTCTTGATAATCTTGATACTCATGAGTCTTCAATCTTGATATTTTTAGTCTTGAATCTCTATATTGTACCGTCTTCATTCTTGGTATCTGCATGGTTAAATCCTGCATATACATATATATCTAAACTATAATGTTAGTATTTATATTTTATAATCTTATTCTAATGTTGTTATCATCAAAACCGTCTTCTAAGGGACTAACAGTTAGCAACAATTAAATAGCAATTCCACTTCGAGGTGGAATATCGCGGTATATGGGATTTATAAAATGTCATCCGCTATTATGCGGTGCATAGGATCTCATCCGCTATTTAATGTGGGAAATCAATTACACCAAATACATATATAATACCAATTCCACTTCGAGGTGGGATATTGCGGTATATAAGGGTTTAATATAATATCATCCGCTATTATGCGGCGCATAATGTTTAATTCAATACAACTGATAATAATTTATCATCCAAGCACACAATCAATCACTTTCAAATTTAACTATTTAAAATTAAATCAGAAAAATCTGATTGAGTGAGATCTCACATTTGCCCTTTTATTTGCAATTCATTTCCAATTCAACTTGTTTTTTTACGATTTTGACCTTGTCTAAATAATTATATCATTTATTAATATTCGAAATAAATCAAACAAACAATTTTTCCATTTACTAAATTTAACTATTAATGACTTAATTCAACTTAATGATTTAATTTTAAACTTCAGTAATTATCAGATCTATTTGCATGTATATTTAATTTTTTTCCCTTTTAATATACATATATACATATACTTATAAAACAACCTATATACTTATATACAAATGTTTTTAAGAGGTCTGATCTAAGAAATGGCTTCATATAAAATCTGTAAATATATATTTTATTTTTAAAAAAAGTTGTCTATTTTCAAACTATATTTTTTTTTTCTTTCCAATCTGAATATATATATATATAGTAGATTTTTAAATAAATAAATAAAATAGGCTATACCTTAATGCTTATATACCATGCAGCAAGCATGTTTACTCAACCCTGGCCGGACCCCGCAAGGCCGCATCTTCATCGCCGACCCTTAACCAATGTCGCACAACAACTTCCACCAGATCGCAGTCCCCTCGACTTCGATTGCCAGAGAATCATTCACCATTTTGATCAACGACGAGCTCCTCTAAAGCTTCGCCTGAATGCGTGCGAAGTCGCACGTCCACCGCCCTTGCGCTTGACTAAAATGAGCTCTCCTCCACGACTTAGCCGAAGCCCGCCTCACACTTGGTTCCATCAGATCGCGAAATAAATTTCTTTTCCGTTTTCTTTTTTTGGAATCAGTTTCAATTATTCTCGATTTCATTTTGAATGAAGACGAGGGAGTACGATATTTGGTTTATAACAAAGAGGATTGAAAGGGAGAAAAAAATATGCAGACGGCCATGATTTTCGAAGCCACTGTGCTTTTCTTTTGAACGAAAATAGTCTTCGTTCGTTTTTTTTATATTTTATTTTACTGGTTCAAGAATTATGTATTTCTCAAGGAATGCATGTCAGGAAAAACGCCAGATGTTTGAAGGATGAAGAAACATGTCATTAGTCTTGCAAATGTGAATGTTTATATTAAATCTAAATTCAAATTCAAGTTCAAATTTAAATCGTCTCGAAAACGCAACTTAAATTTTTCGAGCTCCAATCGAGGCTAACACCATGCGTTTATAATGTTTAACCATATTCCGAATGCAATGGAAAAGGTTTCAAGTTCAAATTCGATCGTATGGAGAAGACAGCTTTTTGGACCTAGGTTATTAAATTGAATTTCGATAAAATTTTCAGCGCGTTTGCTTATCGTACAACCCCAAGACAACTCCGAATGCTACAGAAATTGAAATCCGATAATAATACACTACTACAGATCCAACGGAGCTGGTTTCGTCGAATTCCGAGACTGTGCCCCGGAAGGCTATTTTTAAATATTGATTTAAACGATATAATTTCAAAACTGAACAAATCGTTTTTCAAATTCAATTCTGAAGCCCATTATCTTCATTATTATCACTATAAATTTTCTAAGCCTTTGAATTATTTTAATTCAGGTTATAACTGAAGATTCAAATTTTTATCCAACCTCAATAAATTAAATTCAATAATTTAATCGCCAAATTCATTTTGATATTTGAAATTCAAGTTAAAAAAACTTTCAAACATTTAAAATCAATTAAATATTTCAATTTCTAATGTTCAAAATTCTAGATCGTCACATCCTTTCCCCCTTAAAAGAATTTCGTCCCGAAATTACCAGTTAAGAAGAAAGATCCTTAACCCTTTTATCTTTGCAAAACCAAACAGTTTTATCAATTTGCCAAAACAAATCTTTTTATTCAAGACTCATTCACTTCAAATAACTTTCCAAAGTTTTCCATAGTTTCCAAACAACATTGTTTACTTCACAATCCAAATTTAAATTTTAAATTTTCAAAATTTTCTCAAAATTTTTCTACCTTCCTAAATTATCGAAAAATTTCGCCAGCGTCTCCATTGCACGGCTAGCTCGGTACGACTAGAAAATGCCACAACGGGCCTCCAGATTTCAAAAAGAAAACAAAAGGCCAAGCGGCTAGACAAGAAAGTCATCAAATTTCGTATAGAAATTTAAATACATACCTTTTTCAAGAAATTCAAATTATATTCGAAATCAAAATCCCAATTCCATTTCCTTTACAATACCTGTATGTTATTTAACAACCATATCCAGTTTCTACATTCAAAAATCATTTTGCACATTCCATTACAAAAGTTTGAATACTTACTTCTTATACCATTTTTTTCTTCACTATTGAAGTTATATATCCATTTTCATTCAATCTTGCATTTTCAATTTCATTTGAATTCAATTTACAATTTAAATTCTATTTGGATTCAATTTACCGTCTGAATATTGAATTTTATCAACTATCTTTCATTCACAACTGATTCATCTCTCTATTTCAAATTAGTTTCATTTACTAATCCATTACAAATTCTATTTTATCTCAAACCATTTTTTTCTCTCTCATTTCCACCATTATTATCTTTAGTTCACTTCGAACTAATTTGACAATTTCACACAATACAAATTGGTTTTCAATATTCACTTTAATTTAACTCAATTCTTTATGTTAAATTCATTCTACCAAAATTCAAATTATATAAGTTATCAACTCATAAACACTTCTAATAAATCTTCCAAAGTTTTAAACGATTTCTCAATATTTCAAAATCACCTTTGAAATCAATTATTTCCAAAATCAAACTATTTTAATTTTAACCTTTCTTCAAGTTAAATATTATTCTAACAAGTTCAAATTTATAAGTTATCAAACTCAATATATCCTATAAGTACTTTATGTAGGATTCCAGAGTTTTTCTATCTTTTCAAAATCATCTTTGAAATCAATTCAAATTATCCTTTGAATTCCCAAAACCAAAACCAATTTGCAAACAACTTCCATTTAAAACAATTTGGCAGCAATTCCTCTTCTGGAAACCCGAAAATGAACATTGATGATGCTGCAGTCATCACCGAAATCATTTTCTAACGATAGAAAAGAGTTTAGAGCTTTTTATCCCATTAAAACATTTTTCCAAAACCTTTGAAAATTCATTTTCAAACTCAAGGGAATTTAAACTTTTTCAAATCTCCAAAACTTCAAATCCTTTCAATTTCTGTTCAAATATTTCTCTGGAATTCTATTTTAAATTTATAAATCACATTTACATTTACAATTCCCATTTGTATATGGATTTTATTTTCTTAGCTTTAAGTTATGATTTCAATTTCTGATTTAATAATCAATGATAATAATTTAATATTATCATTTCCTAACAACCAAGCAACCATATACTATAATAATTTACGAAAATTATTTTCTTTTATATACAAAAATAGTTTTGGGTAAAATTATTTCATTTACCCTATTTTAAAACAATATCTTGTCGAATTGTATTGTACAAGTGTTTAGAGATCCCTATCAATAAGTTAATTACTCGTATTGACCAGAGTCCATATACCACTCAACAAACCAATCAACACAATATGAAACAAATTTTTTTATATTCACTAACAAATACGCGCTCATATTTATTATTACACTCAAACACATTCTAGAGTACTACTGACTCTATCTCTAATGAGTAATCCCCACTAGAGCCAAGGTTGTCGCTTAACCAAATGCTTTGATACCACTTTTGTCACGACCCAATTTTTCGACTTTTGGAAGTCGACATCGATATATCCACTGTATCAAATGCCGCACAGCCGAATGTCGGAAAACCGAACCGTTAGGGTTTAAAAAGAAGAAGATAGAAGAACAAAACAGAAACAATAATAAAATCTCACATTTCACAATGGAACAACATATAACAGATAAATGAATATCTTTAAAACAAAAGCTCTATATTAGTCTTACATCACATCATCAGAGTATCAGAGTTTGCAACAACACGATACAACATGACAGCGGAAAAGAAATAACATTATACAAGTGAAACGCCCCGCCATCCGGTATGCTTCAGATCTCCACAGCAACTTCTTGACTTCGCTAAAGAATAACTGATAACCTGACTCTAGGCTGCCCATGTGGAAAATTATGGGCACCCAGAGTTTAGAAAGGGAATAATGAACTCCAGATCAGTCATGTGACTGATGTGAGATCTTAAAAACAGTTATTTTCACAAAGAAAATAAAAAGAAATCTGGTATGCTTTTGGAAAATGAAACTACCATAAGGCCTCGAGGCACACACACGATGCAATCACACACTTAGGGGAGATTTCCCCTTAAGATAGTCAAACATGCTTGATACGCAAAATTCTTTTTAATATATCATTAGTGCATACCGTAGAAAACCTTTCGAAAGTATATTATAAATCTTAGCCAACATAGCTACCATTATATTATGCCCGCTATAGCACCCATTTAAGAATGGAAGGTTATACAACTAAAACCGTACAAGGCGTGTAGTGGAGATTATATTTCCAACAAATGCTCAGGTTAAGGAACTTCCTGGGCCATATGGGTATGCCTCTGGAGAGACGCTCCGAGTACCTTACCGGATCTTTTCCAACACAAGGCCGGGTTACCTCTGTTACTAGGTAACTACTGCACGAGTATGCCATCCCCCGGTCATAACCGACCTTTATCCGAGGATCCTCAACACCAACAACCACAAAGTAATAAATATGCAGCATTCACATAGGTTAAGTATCTGGGCTCCATAACATGATACCACCTCTTTCCAGAAGGAAATGACATACCCTCACGGGGAGCTACCACTAAATAACCATGCCGCATCCTTCCTGTTTTGACCATTCCGAGTTGTGAGGTCCGACGAAGTCTCGTCCATAAAGCTACGCTTTTCACAAAAGCCATGCTTCGATCAACAAATGATCAGCAGTACTTCATATGCCACATTATCAAATTGGGAGTATATCACCAATAACCATCAACTACGTAACCTCTGAGCTCGTACGTCACGGAGAAGGGTGTTAAGCTAAGAGAATAAATTCTCCACAACCAACAGAAATGTATTTGATAGAAATCAGCTTTACATCTCAAAGTGTGACGTCAGACAAACATCCATACAAGTTCGTTCCGAGATCGAACTGAACCGAAGGCACTTCCAAAGAAGCCCTTGCAAATTCGGATATTCACTAATCACGTTCGGAATCCCCATCACAAAGGGTGATAAAATCCCTATACCGGAGCAACCTGGTGCAAAGACATTCGACAGGTAATCCCTTCGCTTTTGAAAATACCCGGTCTTCAACACCATCTTTAATTGCAATCCCATTTCGTCGTATCGTTATTCGGAATGGGTTTTATGACACAAAGTCCTCTCCCGGCTAATCCGAATAACGAGCGCCTATTTTAAAAATAAGTGCTACATTCAGATTTCTACAAATCACGACAATTTCCATTTTGATTTTCTAAACAAAAGATCCAACACAATCACAAAGGTTCGATGTGGTTTTTGAATATCCATTTGGAATCTGACCCCCGGTCTCATCGAAATTCAAATGCCATTTAAGGGACAATATTGATAGTCGGTTATTTAACTATCAATCATCATTCACAACAATTACCAGATTTAAATAATTTCCCCCAATTATTTGTCTTCAAAATATTTTCGCAAGATATATTTTCACACTTCAACCATTTGAAAACAAATTTCAAATTACTTTCCACATTTCAGCCCTTTGAAAACAAATTTCAAATCACTTTCCATACTTCAATCCTTTTGAAAACAAATTTCAAATCACTTTTCACACTTCAATCCTTTTGAAAAAAATTCAAATCACTTTCCTCACGCGGAATAAATTTCCAAATATTTATTTAATTTCATTGAAAATTTTCCGAGTTCAAATACTTTTAAAATAATTTAAATTAATTATCCAAACATATGTACTTGGAAATATTTAAATTAAAACTATTTTAAAACACTTACTTAAATATTAGTTATGAAAATATTATACTAATATCTCATATAAACTTAAGTCCAAACTAATTTCAAAATAAAATTATTAGATAGAGTGTAATTATTAAATAACCATTTTCTAATCAAATATCAATTAAAACTTTGAATAATCACTTCTATAATAAATTAAAATAAATCTTTACTTTAAAGATCTTAAAAATAACATAAACAAATAATTTGTCCAAAATATTTGTAACAACCCGCATATTTATCGATTTTACATTTAAATATTTTGTTTAAATATTTTGTCGTTAATCGGATATTGGTTCGAAAAGCTACTTTTTGCAAATGTTAAAATTCGGACTCGAGACCACTTCCATTGAGTTTGAAATGCCGTTTACAAGTTTTTTAAGTATAAACATCAATAGGTTTGGAGTTAGCGAAATTTCACTAACTTTTCCCGCTTTGGACTTTGGGTTAGTTTAGCCTATTAAGCCCAAGTTCCAACCCCCTTCTCCTCACTCTTCATAAAATTCCTAACTAACTCAAGCTTGGGCATTAATGGTGAAAAGAATGGGAAATTAAAACTCCAAGCACAAATTCAATTGCAAATCCAACATTCAACTCCAAATTCAAGTAGAAGATATTGGATTCAAGCTTTGGATTGCTTCTCCTTGCTTTCAAGCTTCATCTTCATAAACTTTAGTGCAAAGGTGAGATTTTTATCTCACAAATCTAGTCTATAACTATATTGGACTGTTGGGAATGATTCCCTATCACTTTTGCATGCACATTTGCATTTGGTTTGGATTGGATTGGCGAAAAACTCCAATTTTTAGCGTTTTGGTGAATTTTCTGCACTTAGGTCGTTCTGGCCATTTTCGTGTGTTCGGAGTTAGGTCGCTCACGACCTAACCCTTAGGTTGTTCGCGTGTTAGCGCGCTAGGTCGCACTGCCTTTAATTTTCACTTCGGAGTTAGGTCGTTTCACGTTAGGTCGTATGGGGTTTAGGTCGTAGGTCGTTTCTGGCCTTAAATCCCCTCTGCAGCGTTAGGTCGCTCAGCCTTTCCTTGTTAGGTGTCACCACTTAGGTCGCGACAAATGTTAGTACGTTAGGGCCTTAGGTCGTAGGCCTTAGCTCGCATTTGAGCTTAGGTCGTAGGTCGCTAGCTCGTAGCTCGTATTTGAGCTTAGGTCGTATGGCGCTTAGGTCGTAGGTCGCATCGCCCTTAAGTCGTTCGACCTGATGCCTCTCTTAGGTCGCGCATCGCCTTAAGTCGCTCGACCTGCTCTCACCTTAGGTCGCGCCATCTTTTAGGTCGCGTACCATACTTTAGCCCGTTGTCCCTTAGGTCGCTTGCACCTTAGGTCGGCCTCGTTAGCTCGCAGATCCTCTAGGTCGCGTGGCCTTTAGATCGTAGGTCGTTAGGTCGTAAGACCTTAGGTCGCCTGACCACTTAGGTCGCTTGACCTATTCAAATGTTAGGTCGCGAGTTCCTTAAGTCGCTCGTCTCTCTTAGGTCGCTCGCTTCGGCTAACTCGCGAACACCACTAGGTCGTTTGACCCTTTAGACCCTTAGGTCGTGAGCAGTTAGGTCGTTAGACCTAGGTTGCCTTTTCCCCTTAGGTCGTTGGACCGATAGGTCGCTTCACCTATGCTCACGTTAGGTCGTTCGACCCATTCATCTTTAGGTCGTTCCACTTGCCTATCCTTCGTAGGTCACATTCCACCTAGGTCGCGTGAACCTATAGGTCGTTGGACCCTTAACTTTTAGGTCGTTAGACCTCATTTTGTCTTCACTAGGTCGTTGCCACCCCCCCTGGACCCCCCCTCCATAGGGGATCTTATCTGAAAAACATTGAGCTGATTTCCTTGGATTTTATTCGCATCTCCGTATGCGATCTTTGTGACTGATTGTTTCTACACTTGCTTATGTGTTTTGTCACTTTATAATATAAAGGTTTCAATACTAGTAGTAAATATCAAAACTCTTTTAACAAACAATTTCAACTCTATTTTTAATAACAAAGCTCTTTTCTTAAACCGTTTTCCAATCTATTAGTATATACAAGCCTTTACCTCACTCGGATGAGAAATCTAATTAAACGACTTAGTAAAACAAGTGGTATGAAACGCTTGCGTTCACTTCGTCAGTTAATTCTTGGACTTGTTCGATTGAACCTCTTGTGACAATTTTATTAGTGAAGATTTACAGTTTGTTCGTAAATATTTAAGTTAAGCAAGTGGTTATGGGACATGAAGCTAAACTTCTATATTTACTAGCTTAGTGTAATTGACACTTCTCATTGATCTTGATGATCGCTTTATGAATTAGACTAGCAATTGTGCGATGTCTCTTTCATTGCAAGGTTAGACTAGACACCACTTGTGTGATTCCATTCACACATACCTTTCTGCTTTTTGGTTAGTCTTGACCTCAATCTGTGTGATTCCACTCACACATGTGGGGTAGCTCCCCATGGTTTTCGGACCGTCATGTGATAGGCCTCTTTCCCTTTTTATGATTTCTGGATTTCTTGTGTTGATTTCTGGAATTTATCTCTTTGACTTGTCATGAGTACAAGTTTAGGGTATGATGCCCTCTTTGGATCTTTGAGAAGATTCTTGTGATATTGATTTATCTCTTATCGGTTGATCTCCTGTTGATCATTATTTGCATACTTATAGTAGTATGTCAGTATGGATATTTTATGTTTATGCCATATCTTTTATTTTATACCATGTCATCTGATATTTATAGCTAGACTGATCCGTTTATTATTTTCTTATAAATAATACTCGGGTCAGACCGAGATGTTACAGGTGCTACTGCTTGACTCCTCCCCCAGTGATTCACTACTCAGACTTTTGGCTACTTGTTTAGATTAGCAGCTTTTGTTGTTTACACTTGAGATATAGACTCATAGTTGTATTCTTTTGTATAGCACGCGTTGCTATTCTTTTGTATTATCGTGGATCTTTTTAGACCACTACTCTGATGTACACTTTTATGTGATATATATTCATATCTCTTTCCGCCTTTGTGATATGGATATCTGTGATTGATTCGCATGTTATGCTTCTTCTATATTTGTTTCCGAAGATTATTTTATAGCCACCGTGTGATAAGAAATTACATGGATGGTCGCTCCTCAACAGCCTTATTCTCCGCGCTAGTTGACAACACTACACCGTAGTGTTCTTGGCTAGCGTGGGTATAGAGGTGGGGCGTCACAATATTCTTTCCTTAAAACCTTCTTTAAAAACTTCAATTCATATTTATAAACTATATTGAAAACATACTCGGCTTTTCAGGGAAAATACACCTTGCATTTCAAAATGGACCATTTAATCAATAAATAAATTCTTCTTGATTTGTCTCAATTTATATTCCAAATCCACAAATTTCTTTCCACACTTTTAAAAATAAATGGATATTTATTTTTAAAACAAATTTCCCTTTCCTTTTTGAATTCCCATTGTGAATTTGAATTTTTCAAATATCCACTGATATACGATTTTCTGATCGATTTCAAAAATCATTTCCAAACACCCAACCAATTTCCAAATTGATTTCAAATTTTATTTTAAGCACCAAATCAAATTCCAAATTGATTTCTAAATTTATTTCAAACACCAAATCAATTTTCATATTGATTTCCCAAAGATTTATTTTTAAACACCAAATCAATTTCAAATCGGTTTTCCCAAGATTAAATTTCAAACACCGAATTTAAACTCCAAATTGATTTCCAAATTGATTTTCTGTTAAATTAAATTCTTGTATTTCTTCCAAACTATTTAAAATCCATATTTTAAATAAATTTTTCAACCCTTGAATAATATTACCCGTAATCCATTTATTAAGGTTTTTTCCCATTTTTTGGAATTTATTCAATAAGATTACAAAATAAAAATTTATCCTTTTCAAATTTCTTTTTTTTAAAATTTATCCAATTTTCAAAAATAAATTTTTCTATAAACTTTCTACTTAAATTTGAAAAATCAAACTTTATTTATTTCTGGTATCCTACAATACCAAAAATATATTCGAGTAAACAATAGCCTTCAACGATTTTAATCACAAATATAATCACACAGAGATTATAAAAATCAACAAACAATATATGAAACAAATTAAATATTTGAGGAATCCAGTTGGATCCCTCCAACCTAGTTCCCTGCATCCACGGACATTAGCACAACAATTAAATATTAATTCCACTTCGAGGTGGAATATCGCGGTATATGAGATTTATAAAATATCATCCGCTATATAATGTGGGAAATCAATCACTCCAAATACATATATAATACAAATTCCACTTCGAGGTGGAATATCACGGTATATAGGTTTAATATAATATCATCCACTATTATGCGGCGCATAAGGTCTAATTCAATATAATTGATAATAATTTATCATCCAAGACACAATCAATTAATTTTAAATTTAACTATTTAAAATTAAATCAGAAAAAACTGATTGAATGAAAAGATCTCACCTTTTCCCTTTTATTTGCAATCCAATTCCAATTCAACTTGTTTTTCCACGATTTTGACCTTGTATAAATAATTATATCATTTATTAATAATCGAAATAAATCGAACACTTAATTTTTCCATTTACTAAATTTAACTACTAATGATTCAATTTAACTTAATGATTTAGTTTTAAACTTCAGTAATTATCAGATCTATATGCATGTATATTTATTTTTTTCGCTTTGAATATACGTACATACATATACTTATAAAACAACCTATATACTTATATAAAAAATGTTTTTACAAGGTCTGACCTAAGAAATGGCTTCATATAAAATCTGTAGATATATATTTTATTTTAAAAAAAGTTTTCTGTTTTCAAACTATTTTTTTTTTCTTCCCAATCTGAATATATATATATATATATATATATTATATATTTAGTAGATATTTAAATAAATAAATAAAACAGGCTATACCTTAATGCTTCCAGACCACGCAGCAACCACGTTCACCCAACCTTGGCCGAACCCCGTGAGGCCACATCTTCATTGCCGACCCTCGACCAATGTCGCACTGCTATTGCCACCAGGTTGCAATCCCTTCGACTTCGATTTCCATAGAATCATTCGCCATTTTGATTCACGACGAGCTCCCAAAGCTTCGTCTGAACGCGCGCGAAGTCACACGTCCGCCGCCGTTGCGCTTGACTGAAATGAGCTCTCCTCCATGACTCTGCTGAAGCCTGCCTCGCACTTGGTTCCATCAGATCGCGAAATAAATTTCTTTTCCTTTTTTCTCATTTTTTTTGGAATCAATTTCAATTATTCTCGATTTTATTTTGAACGAAGAGAGGAGGGAGTATGAGATTTGATTTATGACAAGGAGGATTGAAAGGAAAAAAATATTTGCAAGCGACCATGATTTCTGAAGCCACTGTGCTTTTCTTTTGAACGAAAATAGTCTTCATTCGTTTTTTTATATTATACTTTACTGGTTCGAGAATTATTTATTTCTCAAGGAACGCGTGTCAAGAAAAACGCCAAATGTTTGAAGGACAAAGAAACATGTCATTAGCCTTGTAAATGTGAATGTTTATATTAAATAAAAATTCAAATTCAAGTTCAAATTCAAATCGTCTCGAAAAAGCAACTTAAATTTTTTGAGCTCCAATTGAGGCATGCCGCCAGGCGTTTATAATGTTAAACCCTATTCCAAACGTAATGGAAAAGGTTTCGAGTCCAAATTCGATCGTACGGAGAAGATAGCCTTTTGGACCCAGCTTATTAAATTGAATTACGATAAAATTTTCAGCGTGTTTGCTTATCGTATAACCCCACGACAACTCTGAATGCTACAGAAATTGAAAGCCGATAATAATACACTATTACGGATCAAATGGAGCTGGTTTCGTCGAATTTCGAGACTCTGCCCTAGAAGGCTATTTTTAAATATCGATTTAAACGGTATAACTTCAAAACTGAACAAATCGTTTTCAAATTCAATTCTGAAGCTTCCATTATCTTCAGTATTGTCAATATAAATTTTCTAAACCTTTGAAATATTTTAAATCGGCTTATAATTGAAGATTCAAACTTTTATCCAACCTTAATAAATTAAATTCAATAATTTAATTCCCAAATTCATTCTGATATTTGAAATTCAAGTTAAAATAACTTTCAAACATTTAAAACCAATTAAATATTTCAATTTCTAATGTTCAAAATTCTAGGTCGTTACATCATAGGTGTCAAGGCTATCTATCATCGTTCTCTAACTTCATTTCAGTAAACGTTCACCAATTCAACCACTACATTCTGGATATCGTCTATCGCGTATACGGTTTTCAAAGTGGTTCCAATATTGACAGAGAGTATGCCAATAATAGGCGCCAGTTTCTTTAACAACCAAACGTCATTTTACACACTGGTTGGTACTTTTATATCTCAAAAACAATTCGTACTTGAAATCAAAATATTATATTCGCTTCAAAATCAAATCCATTTCGAAATCATCATATTTACTTCAAAAATATTATTCAGTTCGATACGTCATTTTTCACTTAAAATATCATTTCACTTCACTATCTCGATTTGCCTCTAAATTATTTCGAACATCAATTTAGGTTAGAGCTTTATTTTATCCCATTCCGTATTTAAATCCAAGATTTAAATATAAACATTCCACCTTTTGACCAAATTGAATTTTAAGAAAACAATTTGAATACTTTTAAAATAGCATAAATAGTTGAAATAGTTTAATAGAAAATAGATTGAGTGTTGAAAATGGTTTATATAGTAAAATATTTTAGAAAACCAAAATAAATTTGAATATTTAAGAAGATAGATTTAAAATAGTTTATGCTACAATAATTTTATTTGAAAATAGTTTCATTATCAGACGGATTCAATTCCAAATTTCCCAATTCAAATCAATTTCAATTTCCATTTCGATTTAATCGATTCAATTTCGAGTTCAAGTCAAATTCTTATTCGATTCCCAATTCAATTCAAATAAATTTGATTTGATTTCAAATTAATTCAATTTCACTTTCAGTTCTAATTGATTTCAATTTCAATTCCAACTTGAATAAATTTCAATCCAATTCCAATTTAATTTCCATTTCAATTCAAAATTAATTTCAATTTCGATTCCAAATTAATTTCAATTTAATCCCAATTTAATTTCAATTTCAACTATCCGATTCAGTGATTAAGTTTCAACTCAATTCTCAAATTTAAAACATTTCAATTTATATCAATTTCGCTCTCGAATTTTAAAATATAGTTTTAAATCATTTAAACCAAATTAACTTTCAATATTCAATTCAAAATCCAAATCTTCAAATATAATTCAATTTGGATCTCAATTTGGAAATATCGTTTTATATTAACTTTTACTTATCAATATTCAAAGTTCGGATAAAAGTCCAATATCTTAAAATAAATCAATTTCTAAAATTCAAATCATATTTCGATTATAACTTCAAAATCTCAACTCTGATTATTTAAGCAATTCCTGCTATGAAATTTAAATTTCAACATTTCGAACTCAAGTTCGAAAATAATTCAATTTCCATAAATTCGATTTGTATTTCTTAAATCAAATAATTTTAAATTAATTACAAATTGGAAATTTTCAAATCATTTAATTTAATCAACCTGGTGACCATGTATAATTTTCTATCGTATGGCCAAGTGAATCAATTATTTCATTTTAATTCCAAGGATGGATATATATCATTTCAATCCAAAATAAATGCCATAGGTATATATCATTTCAACCTATTTCTTAATTTGTTCTTATAATTCAAATAACAATTATATACTGCCAAATGACATTTAGAGTGATATGAGATATATGTAAAATAAATAAACATCCGATCATCTAATATATCAACCAGCAGCATTCAATTTCAATCAACATCCAAATTTGCCAATAATTTGGAATAATTACATCATTATCAATATCGAGTATTTCGATGGCAAATAAATTCCATTCTTAACATTAACTACCAATTTAAATCATTATTAATTCAGTCTTATGTCCATATTATGTCAATTAATTTACCAAACATCAACCAATGCAATTAGATTACTTCACGACATTAATTTAACTAACAAAAAAATTTATTTAGTCCATTGTGAGTGTATAAAACACTCACCTTTTATTTTAACTAAAGTATTTCAGTTTCAAATCAATTTCCAATCTGATTCCATGCTAAAGCCTTCGTCGATATGATTCTAACATGATTTGATTCGTCCATAACCAATCTTGTAAGCAAAAGTTACGCAATAATTGGTTTAACGATTAACTAAAAAAAAATTAACTAATTAATAATATAATTAAATTTATTACTCACGTCTGCTCTCTCGTCTAATTCCTTTCCAATGCAAAATCGCATGCAAGAACCATCCTACCTCATGAACAACCACCCACGCGCGACCCAAACTATGCCCAGACTCTGATCAGACCTTGCCAAAACGTGCACGCTTCCATTCCCAGATCGCAACACATACTTCTCCCTATGCGATCGAGGCACTCAAAATCTGAAGCCCAGATATCGCCGCCTCCTCGGGCTCCTTGCCTCTATCATCACGCATGTAGCTGCACCTCCGGCACATGCGCTCGCGATTTCGCACCCTGTGTTGACGATTTTATTCGCCATTCTTTTTTTTCCTTTTTCTTTTTCAATCGTGCTTTCATTTTTTTTCTTCATTCATTTTTTATTTTTTATTTTGAGTCTGCATTTAGAAGAGAGGGGAAATGGAGAGGGTTATATGGGTTGAAAGAGGAACGTGGGTTTGAACGAGTTAGTTTGAAGGAAATAAAACTATTATATGTTATATTGAAAATATCTAGCTACTTAACGTCCAAAAACCTCAAACTCCAAACATAGCATGCCACTTGGCATTCATAATGTTTTACTATATCTTGAACACAATGGAACTAGTCTCAAGGCATAGTTCGATTGTATGTAGAAGATGGCTTTTCAAATCAAACTATTTTAATTAAATTCTAAAATTAATTTCTATGTGTTTCAAGCTCGCATGGCTAAACGACAAGTCCGACCGCTATGAAACTTAAAATCATACAATAATTCACTATAACGGATCCGATGCAACTGGTTTCATCGAAATCCAAGATAGTGGCCAAAATGGCTATTTTCTACTCGTTAATTATAATGTAAAATTTTTAATTTCTAATTATTCACCTTTTAAATACAATTTAAAATGTCAACAATCTTCATTCAAATTTAAATAAATTTTCGATATCATTCCTAATTATATTAAATTCAAAAAATTTAATTGCCCAAAATGTAACGACCCGGAAATTTCGAACTCGAAAATTCCAGATAGCTAGGGAAATAAATAAAGAGATAGAAGAAGAAACAGAAACAAAACACGGATTCTCACGTTCACAGCGGATAAAATATAATATCTCATAAAATAACAGTTTACAAAAGAAGAACTGTATCAGCACACTTACATTTTTATACATCAGAGTTACAACCAATACACAACACTGATAGTTTAAACAAACATGTCCTAGATAAACTATAATATATACAGCGGAATTCTCTCCATACGATCCTGTCATCCAGCTTGCCTCCTGAGCTCCAAAACGTCCCTACCTGATAAATCTGTAATACTCGGTCTGACCTGAGCATTACATCAAAGTAACACCCGGGTCAGGCTGGAAACCAGCGTGAGTAAACCCATCTAACAAGGAACACAAAAGCATATAACTTATATAAAACCCAGGTAACTCGTATCAATTTCCAAACTCACAAATTTTTTTAGACATCTCTTACCTTACACATTAATTTCTAAGTACCAATACTTAAATTAAATGGTCCAATTCACTTAAATCATTCCATACCAACCTATTAATTTCACAATCAATCTATAAAGAATCAAAATGGTTTCAGGTATTTACTAATACCCGACTCCGGTCTCTTCGAACCCAATGTCATCTTAACCCAAGTTATTCAAGTGAAATACAATTCAACTTTAAATACAGGGTGTCACGGTAATTCATCATCAATAGATAACTACATCATCACATTTTAAACCAAACATATCATATCACATAGCATCATGAATCACACACCAGGGACAACAAATAACCCAAGATATTCAAATATCATGCAATAATCTATAAGCAAGATAAATTTAATCATACCATTTCTAATTAATTTAACTAACTACACATGAATTATATTAATTACTTTGTAAATCTTGCTTATTTAACATTAATTAATTATATTCAATTAATTAAAAATCCCTTAATTATTCATCACGATTAATCATTCATTAATTACATTAAGTAATTAACCTTTAATTAATTACATCGATTAAATTATTCTTA
This sequence comes from Allium cepa, assembly GCA_030765085.1. NCBI lineage: Eukaryota > Viridiplantae > Streptophyta > Magnoliopsida > Asparagales > Amaryllidaceae > Allium > Allium cepa. Next base: position 760,310,820 of record CM060941.1, on the reverse strand, counting down.
ACCATTCTCATTAATTAATCTTTAATTATTTAATGACATTCATTAATGATCCTTAATCACTTCTAGTCATTAATTATTCTTTAATTAATTACATTTAACAAGTAGTTTTATATTAATCACATTTATCAATTAACCTTAATTAATCTCGTTCAGAAATTAATTATCCCTTATTAATTAATTAATAAACTTAGTCATCAATTAATAAAACTTAAATACAATTAATTTATTTTTATTTACTAGCTAATTAATCCTTAATTAACAATTGATAAATCTCTAATAACTTAATTAATTAATACTTGATTACAACATAATTACTCAATTAATTAATCTCCAATCATTAATAAAAAAATTAATTATCTAATTAACAACCCTTAATGTCAAATTAATTAATTTCTAATTAATTAACTTATAACTCTTAATTACAAATTAGTTGATCCTTAATCATTAATTTCCTACATAATTTAATCACTCTTCCATTACCTCATTAATTTATCAAAACCTAAATTAGATTAAAATAAAATCATTTCCTTTATTAAATACCAAATGACATATTTAGTTTGAACATTTATCAATCACATAAATTGATCCACTTAATATAGTTATCTTGTTATTACTAACAAGCTTAGTTTATAGATCAAAGCTTAAAGAAGATTAGAAGGTGAGAAATTTAGAGCAAATCAAGTTTATTTTCCAAATTTCTTTGAATATATAGTATTTTTAAACAACATTTGCTTTTAAGTAAATTGGTTTTTGAAAAATATTTATTTAAAAAAATCATGTTTGTCATATCCTTTGGAAAGTAAATTGATCATGGGTTTTTGTTTAATTTTAAGATCAATTCCCTTTCATAAACAAACCTTGCTTAATATACAAAGGACCCTAGCCCAAACTATAACCCAATCTAACTGGCCCGAACATTCCTTCCAATCACAACGCATGGGCCAAAGCCCAACAAAAACCACCCCGATGTCATCACTCTTTCTTCCCAAATTCCGATCCAGTTCACCTCCCAGAATAACCATGAAACAAATGGCAAGAATAATGACACAAACAATCAAAACACTACGCGAATCAACCAATACCAGCACCAAACCCAAGCGTTTCGCACCATCCATCGTGTCGACGAACCACCGTACCTGCCCGGCTCCATCATGCACGATGATACACGTGCATGTGTACGCCCAAATCTTCGACTATTTCGCCACCGCGACCTCTCCTCTCATCTCCACATCAATGCCAACCCCCAATTTGCCACTCGCCGAAGCAAAATTCACCACCAATCGGAAATCGAACCCCGGTACACAAATTTCCAAAACACGATACCACAATACCACCACAGATCGAACTTCTGCACCGTCGATCATTCACTGCTACGCACGCCACTTACCCCAGTCGGAAGTCCACACCATGCTCCTCCTTTCAGCCTAAAACCGACGAACTCGGTCGCCGCTTCGTCTCCAAATCCTGTCGCAAACACCGTCCCTCCCTCAACTACTCAAAACCCTAAAACGTACTCAATCCCCAGAATCAAACCCAAATCAACCAAACGGCCATGGTCGATTTCTTCCTTAGGACCACCTGCCTCTCCAGTCGAGACTGCGCCATTTCTCGTTGACTAGATCGATGAAAATTTATTTTTGAACAGAAATCTTCCATTCTAAATTTTCTTTCATTATAATCTATTAAAAATTAAAATTTAACTTCTAAAAATCCTATTTTTATAAAGGAAAACAAATTGCATGCTTGAATTCAATTTAAATTATATTGGATTTTCACAAAAATGTGGCTACCTAGTGTAAAACAAATCTGAGACCGCAATATAACATAAACCATTCATAAAATTATTTTTAACCCAGACTACATACTAAAATAATCATTTCCCTAGTTGACCACATCATCAGATTCTAACTAGAATCAAAGATATGTGTTTTTGAAATAGGAATGAACATAAAAATTCACTGTTTAACTGAGTCAATAACATCTGTGGTTTATATAACAGAGATATGAACAGATTTACAGACATGCATACTTACGAATCTTCATATTTATAACATGCAAGCCAAAATTCACTTATGCAAACAAATTTTCACATCATTATATAACATATTCATCATATGCAATAGATTAACAAATGATAGTTCTGTTTACTCACCTATAATTGAAGAATAGAGGAGCTTTATGAAACTGGAATTTGCTTTGATTCCTTAAAAACTTGAAACTGGAGATTTTCCTATTGATCTGATTTGAATTGAGTTGAATTTGAATTCTAATTTGAGTATCAAGTTTGAAATAATTGAAAGGTTATTGTTTTTTTCCTTAGATCTTCTTTCCTCAAATTTCTTTTACAGGCTTTGTAATTGAGAATATGTGATAAAAAAAATGAGAGAGAGGAGAAAAGTATAATTATAATATGATTTTATCATCTAAAAAGAAAAATGGAAAAAACTTGACACTTGTTCAAATTTATATTACAAATGTTATACTTGTTTATTTCCAAGTTAAATAATTTTATATTTGTTAGTTTGGCTTTTTAAACATCTATTACTTCTTACTAATATGGTTTGATCTATTAACACTTGTAATTATGCAATCTTATGTTATTTTTAAATGTTAATATAAAGCGTTTGTATTTATCTTCTTAAATAATAAGTACATTTATAAATAAAATATCCTTTAAAGAAGATAATATAAAACAAATTGTATACTAATAAAAATATTATACATATATTTTTGAATTCAAAATATTTACAAATATCTATCCTTTGAATTTCAAATTCAAATTCAAATCCAAACTTAAAAATCCAATTTTTAGATCTACTCAAATATATATTTAAACAATCACAAATTCAATTATATTAAAAATCCATTTATATATATATATACACACATTATTATAATTGTTTTGAAAATAATCAATTTTATATCATTTTGAATAATTATAAAGGATATTATCACATTTATTTGTTTGAAATTCCTGGAATATCACACAATAAATCACCATATTTCAAATATCAGTTATTTAACGTATAAATCTTCTTTTAAAACGAACCCAAGTAATAAAATACTAATTCCATTTCATAATAATTCAACATTATTATTCAATTCAAGTTGTTGATTGCAGCACATTAGATACGTAGAATTTTGTTTCAATATTTGTTATTGCCTAAAGCTTCGAAATTATCATTTCAAATTTTTATTCAAGTTCATATTCAATAAATTACATAAATAAAAAAAAATTTATTTCACCTATTTTAAACAATAATCCTACTAAATTTAATAATTTAGCTTAAAAATACGGGTCGTTACATTCTTCCTCCTCAAAAAATTTCATCCTCGAAAAGGGACTAAGTAAAGAATTTAACATACAATATATTTTATTCAAAATAATTAACTTATAAAACATAAACATCTTATTTGCAAAACTATTACTACGCTTCTACTGTGCCAATCTGATATCGGTTTTACAGAAAATATAACTTATATATAAAACAAGCTAAAAAATTTAAAACTCCACAAATTTTCTATCTCCCGGATTTATGGAAAATTTCGACAAAGTTCCCTTTGCGCGACTCGATTAGAAAAAATTTCAATATCAATATAATCATATACTATACATCTCATCTCAACGATGAGGCATCCCAACCATGGAGAAACAATATATAATATCAAAATATGGTACGTAATCCGATATATGTACCTTTTATTAGCATTATGAGCAACTTAACTTATATTTAAGCAAGCAAAAGTAACATACGTGCAATTGAGTTCCAAAAGCGAGCATACACCCTTTGTACCTACTAAACACTCAATAATAGATGAGAATATGTATATGGAAAGAGAAATTAATATATAACATAACCATACAACAACTATATGAGCAAATATTGCCATGCAATAAAAGAAATATCCAAACAACCATATTCGTGCAAGTTTTATGCATAACCGTACTATTATTCAATGTCAATATTTCAATTCATACACTTCTATTTCTATTAAGATTCATTTGTTAACATTTTAATTTATTCAGTTTCAATTAATTTACATTCACATCCAATTTATTTGCATTCACTTTATTTACTTCTTAATTGATTAACATTCACCTACTAATATTCTTTACATTAATTAATTATATAATAGATTTATATTCAATTCATTTGCTTTTAAATTATTTACGTTCAACGAATTTAGTTTCAATTCATTTTTATTCAATCAACCAATATTCATTGCATTCACATTTGGTTGATTACAATTCAATGTATTTACATTTAACCGATTTACTTTCAATTGATTAATATTTTTTTCATGACATTCATTTTATTTATCATCCAATGAATTTCCATCACATTCATTTGTATTCCTTTATCCATATTCATTTGGTTAGAATATCTCATTCAATACAATTTACTCAAGCAACCATTCCAAAATTTATTTAAGTTTAATATAAGAAATTTATACTATACAGCTCATTTTTATTATTACTTCATAACCTAAGTTTATTTTAATTCATCAACAACATTTCAAACCATTTTAAATTTATTAATTACTTCATCGGTTCATTCAATTATTATTTTCAAATCATTAATATTTTTTTTCTCATTTTACAATTCAAATTCATTATTAATTCAAATCACCATTAATATCATTTTTACTTAGTTCAGTTATTTTCATTTATTCTTACTTACCATCCATTCATCTCACAAGTTAAGTTCATCTTTATTCTAAATTAAATTCGAATTTATTTAACTTATTTCATCCATTCCTTTTATTAATCCATTTCATGTATTCATTTCATTTAACTTAAGTTAAAAAAAAATTCATAACCCAATTTCATTTTATTTCAGTGTCAATTTTATTTGACTTTTCTTAAGTTAACTTTCATTCATATACTCATCTTAATAACTTATTTCCTTAAGTATGTTTTATTTCAATTAATAGTCATTTCAAAAAGTTACAATTATACTTCAAACACGTTTTTGCAAACTTACTTTTGTTTTTCAATCAATTTATAAAGATATGATTTTATTTATCATTTTTTACATTCTTAGAACATTAAATAAGTTTAAACATTTCTTATAAAAACTTAATTTAAATTTTATTTAAGTTAAACTTTTCTTCTTTTATCATTCACATTCAACAAATTTTAAATTTGTTTTTATCTTAATAATTCTGAAATCTATAAGTTATACAATTTAATCATTTAAAATTTCATCTTATTATTTTATCTAATTCATTTCAAATACAATTCACTTTCTTTTATTTAAGCTTTCATGAGTTAAACTATATTTTATTTACCTCCTTTCAATAACTCAATTTATTAACATTCTTAAATTACTTCTCTTATCTCATATCTCAAATTAAAATTTTCCCTTTTTTTTGCTAAACTAAAATGTGTGACCACTTAAAATTTGATTTACTCTCCGTGCAAATTTATAAGTTATAAACTTATTTCTTATATATAACAATTTCAATTCATAAGTTCAAAATTATTTCATGTATTTATCAAGTTATACTTAAGAATATTTTTTTTCATAACCAAAAGGTGTTTTAATCAAAAATAAATTTCTTTTGGTAACAATTCTCACCCAAAAACTCAAAAATAATACAGGCGATGCTGCAGTCATCTCCAGAATTATTTTTCAGCAACTAAGGCGAGTTCAAAGCTTTATTTCTTTCAAAAATCTTTTCAAATATATCTCTCATCAAAACATTTTCAAATACCATTATTATTAATTTTTTGAAGGCTTTGAAAACCATTTTGAAAACAAAAGGATTTGGAATTCTAAAATTCTCAATTTTTAAAATCATTTACATATATAAGCTATATTAAATATGCTTATACAAATTTCCTTACCTTATTACCAAAATATTGCACTAATTTACAACTTGGTCATTTTAACCAATTCTTATTTTAATTGATCTTAATTCAATTTAATTATCAAATGTTTCATAAAATAAAATTAATTAAGTATTCGTTTTATTTCTAATTCAACCAATAATCGATGATAACTAAATATTATCATCTCCTAACAACAACATTAATTAATAATCATTACATATATAATATATATAATTTAGGTAAAATTATTTCATTTACCTAGTTTTTAAACAATATTATGTCGACTTGCCTCGTTTAAGTGTTTAGAGATCCCTATCGATAACATGGCATCCCACACACTGAGCAGAATTCATTAACAACTCAATGGATAAGTAAACACAATATAGAAGATTTTATAACACTAACAAGTACGCCCTCAAACACACATGCACGGCTGCACTCAAGAACTCATTCTATGGTATTACTGCCCTATCTCTAATGAGTCAAACCCCACAGAGCTAAGGTTATCACTAAACCAAAGATCTGATACCAACTATTAAGACTCATATTCTGGAAGGTTTAAATCGACAATAATCCACAAATTTACAACTTAAAAAATCTGGAACATAGATAACCAACAGGGTTAATTAAAAAATAGAAAAAGAAGAAGAAAATAAACACATAATCGTACAGCGGAACGATAAAATATAATAATCAAATAAACAGTTCATGCAGCTATTTACTATGTATTTGATTATAATGTATCAAACATTTATCAGAGTTATATACACAACAGGGATAAATTAAAATAATGCAGCAGATAATGTGATGCAAACAATAATAATAGTAATAATATACCGAATCTTTGTCTTTCTCCTCCGAAAAACGATCTTCAAAATGCTGAAAAACCCAAGACGGACCAAGCATAATGAAATGACAAAACACTCAAGCCAGGACTAAAATACTCCTATATAAGTCGAATCGATATCGCAAATAATATGAGTGTCATGGCGTCAGAGATGTTTATGGAACTTTACATCTCCTATCCAGTGTATATAGTGCGTGCAATAACTTAAGAGATGTTACGGGATTTTCAATCTCCTAAGGATCCGTTAAACTATTTATATATAGTATACGCTATAATAGGTAACGTTTATTGGTAAAAGAAATATCAAAATAGCGTTAAAGCTTTATGCTGATCCACCTCAACACATTTTTATAGCATGTAGTCTACGAAGGTCCTGTAACACAACCAGTAACGTTGGTAGCCATTGGTCCCCTATAAGTATAATACTGAAACAAAATCGTAATGGCTCGTATAAGGATAAGCATAACAAGGCACGTGAGGCAATGCCCAACGTAGGATTCTACAATTTTACCCTTTCTAACTGGTCGTAACCCATCCATGGCCACCTGTGACAATCAATCCAAACAAGAAGGTGCACCCATCGAGTCAAAATCACAATAGTAATACGAGCGATCAACGTCGCTAGAGGTAGCTACCTAATTGGCCAGATAAAGGCTCTTTATTTAGTCATTTTAATTATGACACAAGTGTCAAGGCTATCCATCGTCGTTCTCTTACTTTATTCAAGCAAATGTTTGTCAATTCAACCACTGCATTCTAGATAACATCCACTGCGTACACGGTTGTCAAAGTTGTTCCAATATTGACATGGAGTATGCAATTAAGAGGCCCTAGTCTCTTTAACAATAAAACGTCATTGTACATTCCAGTTGGTACTTCTATATTTCAAAAATAATTCGTACTTGAAATCAAAATATCATATTCGCTTTAGAATCAAATCCATTTCGAAATCATAATATTTACTTCAAAAATAATATTAAGTTCGATACGTCATTTTTACTTGAAAATATCATTTCACTCTACTATCTCGATTTCACCTCTAAAATTATTTCATACTTTAATTTAAGTTATAGCTAAATTTTACTCATTTTGTATTTAAATCCAAGATTTAAATATAAACATTACACTCTTTGACTAGTTTGAATATTAGGAAAAAAGTTTGAATAGTGTTAAAATAGCTTAGATAGTGGAAATAGTTTAATAGAAAATAGTTTGAGCATTGAAAATGGTTTGTATAGTAAATAGTTTGCAAAATCAAAATAATTTAAATATTTAAGAAGATTGATTAAAAATAGTTTATGCCACAATAATTTTATTTGAAAATAGTTTCAAAGTCAAACTGATTCAATTCCAAATTTTCAAATTCAAATCAATTTCAATTTCCGTTTCGATTTAGTCGATTCAATTCCGATTTCAAGTCAGATTTTTGCTTCGATTCCAATTTTAATTCAAATAAATTCGATTTTGATTTCAAATTAATTCAATTTCGCTTTCAATTTCAATTGATTTCAATTTCATTTCAAACTTGAATAAATTTCAGTCCAATTCAAATTTAATTTCAATTCCAAATTAATTTCAATTTCAATTCCAATTTTTTTCAATTTCGGTTCCAAATAAATTTCAATTCAATCCCAATTTAATTCCAGTTTCAGTTTCAACTATCCGATTCAATGTTCAAATTTCAACTCAATCCTCAAATTTTAAACCATTTCAATTTATATCAATTTTGCATTCGATTTTAAGAATCTTGATTCAAATCACTTAAACCAAATTAACTTTCAATATTCAATTCAAAATCCAAATCTTCAAATATAATTCAATTTCGAGCTCAATTTTGATATATCGTTTTATATTACTTTTACTTATCTATATTCAAAGTTCGAATAAAAGCCCAATCTTTTTAAAACAAACCAATTTCTAAAATTCAAATTATATTTCGATTGTAACTTCAAAATCTCAACTTCGATTATTCAAACAATTCCTGTTATCAAATTTAAATTTCAAAATTCCGAGCTCATGTTCGAAAATAATTCAATTTCCATAAATTCGATTATTATTTCTTAAATCAAATCATTTTAAATAGTTTCAAATTAGGAAATTCCAAATCATTTAATTTAACCAATCCGATGTCCGTATATAATTATCTATCCTATGGCCAAGTGAATCAATTATTTCAGTTTAATTCCGAGGAAAAATATATCTCATTTCAATCCGAAATAAATGCCATATATATATATATATATATATATATATATATATCATTTCAACCAATTTCTTAATTTATTCGAAATAATTCAAATAGCAATTATATACTACCAAATGATATTCAAGGTAATAACGGGATATATATAAATAAAATAAACATCCAACCATCTAATATATTAACCAATAACATTCAATTTCAATCAACATCCAAATCAGCCAATAATCCATAATAGTTACATCGTTATCAGTATCAGGTATTTTACTGGGAAATAAATTCCATTCTTAACATTAACCGCCGAATTAAATCCTTATTAATTTAATTCTTATATCAATATAATGTCAATTAATTGCCAAACATCAGCCAATGCAATTAAATTACTTTACGATAACTAGCATAAAAATTTATTTAGGCAATTATAAGCGTATAAAACACTCACCTTTTATTTGAACTAAAAATATCTCAATTTCAAACAAATTTCGAATCCAATTCCCTACTGGAGCCTTCATCGATATGATTCCAACGTGATTTGACTCGTCTGAAACCGATCTCCTAAGCAAAAGTTACGCGATAATTTGTTTAATGATTAACTAAAACAAAATTAACTATTTAATAATATAATTAAATTTATAACTCATGTCTTCTCTCTCATCTGATTCCTTTCCCAAGCAAAATCGCATGCAAGAACCATCCTACCTTACAAACAACCACCCACGGGTGACCCAAACTATGCCTAAACATCGATCTAATCTTGCCCAAATGTGCACGCCTCCCTTCCCAAACCATGACCATACTTCTCTCCACGCGATCGGGGCTCTCAAAACCCTTAGCCTAGATCTCACCGTCTTCAGTGGCTCCTTGCCTCTGTCGTCATGCCTACAGCTGCACCTCCAGCACAAGCGCTCATGACTTCTCCCTTTTTGCTATGCGATTTTATTCGCTGTTGTTTTTTTCCTTTTCTGTTTCGATCGTGCTATCCTTTTTTCTTCATTCGTTTTTATTTTCTTTATTCTGAATTTGCGATTAGAAGAAATGAGAAAGGGAAAGGGATATATAGGTTGAAAGTGGAACGTGGGTTTGAATGAGTTAGTTGGAAGGAAATAAAATAATTATATATCTGCACCTCTAGCACACGGGCTCGCGACTTCGCCCCTTGCTTAGGCGATTTTATTCGTAGTTCTTTGTTACCTTTTCTGTTTCAATCATGCTTTCCTTTTTTTCTTCGTTTTTTCTTTTTTTATTTTGAATCTGTAATTAGAAGAAAGGGGAGAGGGAAAGGGATATACGGGTTGAAAGTGGAACGTGGGTTTAAACGAGTTAGTTGGAAGGAAATAAAACAATTATATATTATATTGAAAATATTTATCCACTAAAGCTCGGAAATCTCGAACTCCAAACACAGCGTTCCACTTGGCATTTATAATGTTTTTCCCAATTCAGAACATAATGGAACTAGTCTCGAGGCCTAGTTCGATCATATGTAGAAAATAGCTTTTCAAATAGAATTATTTTAATTAACTTCTAAAATTAATTTCTACACGTTTCAAGCTTGCACAGCCAAACAACAAGTCCGATCACTATGAAACTTTAAATCCTACAATAATTCACCATTACAGATCCGATGAAACTGGTTTCGTCGAAATTCGAGACAGTGGCCAAAATGCTATTTCCTACTCGTTAATTATAATATAAAATTTCCAATTTCTAATTATTCACTTTTTGAATCTAATGTAAAATGTCAACAATCTTCATTCATATTTAAATAAAATTTAAATAAATTTCCAATATCATTCCCAATCATATTAAATTCTAATAATTTAATTATCCAATAAATCACCATATTTCAAATATAAGTTTTTTAACTTATAAAATCTTATTTTAAAACAAATTCAAATAGTATAACAAATATTTCCATTTCATAGCAATTCAACATTATTATTCAATTCAAGTTGTTGAATACAATGCATTAAATACATAGGATTTTGTTTTAATATTTATTATTTCCTAAAGCTTCGGAATTTATTATTTTAAATTTTATTCATATTCAATAGATTAAATAAATAACAATTAAATTTTATTTTTACCCTTTTTATCTAATCACTCTATTAAATTTAATAATTTAAAATAGCTCAAAGTACGGGTCGTTACACAATTTGTACGGACGAATGTCTAACGTTGCATTTCTAAATGTATCATCTGTTTGGTGGTGCAGAACGCAACTTCTCTTAGCTTAACACGCTTTCCCGAGATATATGAGCTTAGAAGTTATACGTTTGTAGAAATCAATTGTGTGATCATGGAATGGCAGTGTGGCATTCAAATTGAAATGTGCTATGTGAAAGGTAAAACGTTACTGTCACGACCCGACTTTCCACTCCCAGAAAATCGCGTCATGAATTAAGAAAGAAAGGGATAGAAGAAGAAAAGAAAGAAGAGAAGAAGAAACAACACATCAGAATCTAACACAGCGGAACGAATAAATTATATTGATAACATAATACTTTACATAGTATCATATACATCAGAGATACACAGCATAAACACTCATACTAGACAGTTATAAACACCTGTCTAGTTATACAACATAATACAACAACTCAGAGAACACACACAGCGGAAAACTATATATATATCTACTCGCAGAAGCCTCCTGCTCCATTGCTCCTCCACAAGTCGTCAAAGCTAATCCAGAATCCTAACCTGAATTCCCTTGACTACTCATAAAAATTTGAGTACCCAAGAGTTTATGAAAAACAAAAATAAACTCCGGGTCAGACATGGGTCTGGTGTGAGTAACAGGTTAAAGTTGCTTAACTTTGAAAAACCTTTGAAAAGAAAAGGTATCACGTAAGACTTCCCACACATAAACATGGAAAAGTTTTTACCTTACGCTAACCAAAACATTTGATAGGAAATCCGATGATATTATAATAGTGTCTAGGGTTTTCAAGTAAATAAGAAAATAGCCGAAATTGTTGCATTCATTAAATTCCAGCTACTAGCCACAAAAGTGGGTAATACAATCAAAACCGTTGGCACTTATTGGATTTTGGATTCCATCAATGGCAGGGCTACTGGGGTACCGCCCGTCACAGTACGTGGCCTAGATCACCGTACCGAGGATTACTCCCTTCATCCCCTGCTACACAAAGCCGGACCCGTTCCTTACTGAACAGTTCCAAACAAGACAACCCCGTGGTTGTAGCTAGCAACCACCCACACAGCCGAATATAAAGGGACTTCTAGACAGGGATCAATCTTGCTCTCCAGTGGGCGCGACCCACGAAGCTTTGCTGCACCTCCCCTGTTTTAGCCATTCCCGGTTGATGAGGCTTGAGGCTACGATTACCTTTATAGGACATATCACTTAGAATGCTCATCGTCCACCTGACGATGTGCTGAAAGCATTCAATCCATACAAGTTCGTTCCGGGTTCGAACGAAACCGAAGGCATTATCTCGTTACACTCGTATTGGAATCACCCTCAGAGTTAACGACAATAACCCTTGCAATCTGATTCACCATCTCGAATCTATAAGGTCTATTCCGTCAAACTCATTACGGAATCACCCACAGAGTTATACTGACGTATAGCCCTTACACCTCGAGTCTTCACAAAGCTCCACTTTGAATCACGACCTAACGTTATTTGGAATCGATGTGGTTTTCGGATATCCAATTATGGAAACCCGATCCCGGTCTCATCGAAAACCAAAGCGTGTCTTTTAAGGTCCAAGTTGTTTTAAAGTTTTAAAACATTTCAATTACAGTATCTATATACACACAGATAGATAACTCAAATCATAACTGATAATCAACATTATCACATAACAGGTAATTCACATCATCAATATCATATAGATATTCCATATCTCAACATCACAATAGATAACCTATGTTATCATCACAATATAACCAACATCCATACCACACAATATCATTTATCTCATTACTGAGATTACAAAGCATCCAAGTCAAACCATTCATCCATAAGCAAAGATTCACTCATCATAATATAATTAATTTAAAATGAATTAAATTAATCATCTCTATCTCAAATTAATTTAAAATGAATTAAATTAATCCCTTCATCTTTAATTAATTTAAAATAAATTAAATTAATTGCTTTACCAAAATATCTTGCTTACTCAATCATTTAATTGATTTCAATCAATTAATCAATCATTCAAAATAACTTACCTTAATTAATCACTCTTGATTAATTACTCTTAATTACATTCATGTAATTATCCTCAATTAATTTTACAAAATTAATTATCCTCAACTAAACAGTAATTAACTTTTAATTACTCCAACTAATTAATTAATCATAATTAATTACATTAATCCTTAATTAATTACATTAATTAATTACCTTTAATTACCTATTATTGATTAATTAATCATAATTAATCAACTTAAATTACATCATTAATTAAAATAATTAATGATCTCAATTACTTCTTAAATTAATTATCAAAGTAATTAACAAACTTAATTACTATATTAAACCAAATTAATTACCCTTAAATTAATTTCTTAATTAATACCTTGATTAATTATTTAAATAATTAATCCAAATTCCTTCATACTTAAACATCTCCTTAATTACAACCTGTAATTATTATATAATTACTTAACTAAGTAATTTCCAAAACATAAAGTAATTATCCTTAACCCAAGTGTTTAAAATTAATTAAACTTAATTAATTAAATTAAACAATCTCATTTAATTAAATTAATTACAATAAGTAATTAATTTCTTAATTACTTTATCAAGTAATTACTCAAACCATTTACAATTAATTATTATTAAATTAATTAATCTAATTAATTATAAAAATTAACTACATTAATTAATTGTTAAATAATCATGGTTAATGACCTTCATTAACCATCCTTAAATTATTTTATTAAAGTAATTAACTTAAATTAATTACAAATTAGATTATCTTTAATCATTTATTTATTAAAGTTATTTATTAAATTAATTAACCTTAATTACATAATTAATATTCATTTATCATTAATTAATAACTTAATTATTGATCTTAATTCCAAATTGATTAATCCTTGATCAATTATTAATTCCAAATTTAATTAATTAATTAAATTAATTAATTAATCTTAATTACCTGTTAATAAATTTTAAAACATAATTCTTAATCAAATTTTCCAAAATAAAACATAACTTAATTATGTTTAAAACAATTTGATTCAAACAAAGTACTTTTGAAATTACCTTTAAATTTCAATTCAAATTCAAGTTTAAAATAGAATAATTTTAAACTTATCAAAGTTTTAAATAAATTTAAAACTTTTTAAATTGCAAATCAACTAATGCTATGGAAATTTTAAAGGTTAAAGTCTTTTCAAAACCTTCAGTAATTTAAATTTCCTTTTTAATTTGAAACTTCAAATTTTAAATCTTCTTTAAAATTTAAACTGCATTTCAAATTTTAATTTTAAATTTCCAGATTTAAATAACTTTAAATCTACTCACATTTTTTAAAAACCTTATTATCAAAATGTTTAAACTATCCTTTCAACATGATATAGTTAATAAAGTTAAATTTTTAAACTTAAGTTTCTGTTTTAAAAACTGGAATTTAAAATCAGATGAGAATTTTAAACTTACATTTAAATTTGAATTTAAATTTTACTCAAAAGATAACTGCAGATTTAAAAAGATTTAAATCCTGATTTGCAGAAAACAGAAAATACACAGGTTTCAAATTCAAACCTGGATTTTAAATTTAAATTAGTAGTTCAAACTTAAATTAAATTTAAACTTAAGCCTTATTTAAAATCTATAACTACAGATTTTAAACTTCAAAAATCCAGATTTTTAAAAAGTTAAAAACCCAGATTTTAAAACAAAACACAGTACTGTGTTTTGTGGAAACTACAGGTTAACCCCATACAAAACTTTACTTCGGGTTTTCTGCAACCTTGCTTCGAGTCTACAGATGCCTTACTTCGGGTTTCACAAGCTACTACTTCGAGTCATTATACAACTCTCCCCACATCTCCCCTGAATCGCCCCCAAACCCAAAAGTTCACCAGAAATCATGTCGCACCACCTCTAGCGACCTCCAGTGGTGATCCATCAACTACCAAAAACTCATCCATACCCTAACTACAACACCAGGTCGATTAAAAGTCTAAGCATTTAAAAGATCACCAAATTCCAAAAACCTGTAAACTTCATACAGGTTTAAACTGTAAACCTGTCAACGGCCTTTACGAGTTGCTCCGACCACTTCCAGATCCACCCCTCCGGCCACAAGTTCCTACACCCTTCAACTACACAACCACCAAGTATCACATCACTCGGTCAATCCATCCTTCCTTACTGGCCAAATCCTTACCCCTTATTTCAAACAAGGGTTCAATACAAAAACTCAAGACTGCAACCATTACAGGAATCATGATACTCATTTCAGATTTTTATATGTATCTAAGATCCTTACCCTATAACTCAAAAGAGTTTTAAGTTTTCTTAATCTACAGATTTCAAGAATTTGCACAAAATCATATTTTTGCTCCTGACCAAACTGTATATGAACATTCACTAAAAAAAATATACACCAATACTTGATTTAAAAATCAAGATTCATTTTATACTTTTGATTTGTATTACTGAATTATTATATTAATTAGGTTTGGTTTGATTAAAATTGAACATGCAATGATGTTTTCTGTTTTACAGAGGCAACTCATATTTTAAACTTCTTGACATTTTTTTTAAACATTAACTTATGAAACTAATACAACCTTACTTTGCATTTCCTTTTAACAGATAACTGATTTAAAGGCAAGAGTAGTTAATAAAGTTTTACCTGGAAATAAATTCAAAAACAGAACAGATGATATAAACAGTATGAACATAAGTCATTTCCACATCAACAACCATAGATAGCACAAAAATATTATTTGCATTCAGTAAAACATGCAACTTATTTTTAAAACTAAAGAGTTTAAATGTTACTCACTTTTGAAAAATACAGTGCTCAGTTGAATATGCAGAAAACTCAAAAATGCAAGCATTCCATCTCATACACAAACACAGGCATATCCATCATACTCAACAGGCAATAGATTTAAGCAACTATATCATTTTAATTTAGTTTTTAAAATAAATTGTTACTCACCTTATTTGAATGCAGAGCTGCTGTTTGAATTGCAGAAATAAGATATGCAGGCTTTATGAAAAAAATGCAGGTGCTCCTCTCTGTTGATCATTAGATGATATGCTCATGCTCACAGCCTAATTGCTTGCATGTAGGAAATAGATGATGCTGATCCACTTTCCATATGCATGCAAATGCCTTTCCACCCAGGCTTAAACATAGATGCATGCAGAGACAAAAGTGTGCAGGTTCACTTGAATTTTTGTGGAAATGTAAATTGAATTTGATGAGAAGTTTGATCTTTTAATATGCAGGGGAATTTGCAGATTTGTGGATTCTTTTATATGCAGAATTGCAGATTTGGATTTGAGGGAATGTAAATTGATGGATTTGAATGTGGTTTTGGTGAATTGTATATGCAGATCTGATCTTTATTTGATTAAAGAAGAATGAAAATGTTATATGAAATGAAGAATGCAAGCTATACAAAAGGTATTTTCAGATTTTAGGAAATAAAAGAAAATTAAAAACTAAAACTAACACTTGTCTAAAATGAGACACTTGTCTATATGATTGCACATTAATTTAACACATGTATATTCTTTAAGGAAAATTAGTATTTATTTACAAGCTAATGCATATATTAACTTAGTTTCAATTTGTTAATTTATATTTAAACATGTGTATGAAATAGAAACAACCAATGTTTTCTTAAAGACAATTAGTTTTTAATTACAAATTAATGTTATATTAGCTTAAATTAAGTTGTTAGTTTATATGTATAAATTTATAAATGAAAACAAAAACAAATCATGTTTATAAACTTATACAAATAAAAATTAAAACAAATTTAGATTTTATACCTTTGAATTTAAATTCAAACTAGATTCAAAACCAAACAATTTTCAAATTAAGTTATAAATAGAAATTCAATTTGAACTAAAAATTACAAATGTTATTTAAAACTTATTTAAAAATTCAATACAGTATTAATATTATTTTTATAAATCTCTTTTTATTAAATTAAAATCATTTTTCAAGAAATTATATTTTTAACAATAAAATGTCCATTTTATTAAACCATAAAACATTTTATTGAATTTATTCTAAATTTAAAACAATACCAATCTATTTAAAATATAAACCAAATATTCATATTGAAAATAGAAATCAATTTATATCATTTAAAAGATAAAATAACCAATTTAAATAATTATTGAAGAAGATTATTAAATTTATCTGAATATTATTAACAGATTATCAATATCAATTTAATTTTAACTACAGATTATTAAATTGATATTGTCAAAAATTCCGGGATGTTACAATCCTTCCCCCTTAAAAGAATTTCGTCCTCGAAATTTAAAACAAAGGTAATTTAATAATCTTATTATATTTTAATTTTAAACACATGCATATATCAACATATGCTAACAACCAAACAACCAATTCAACCAATCAAACAAATCTAATTATTCGGACAAAATCTGGATAAAATCTCATCGAGTTTCCCCAGTGTGTGTATATATCCACTGGGACACTCGCTCTAGAAAATCCAAACAAACAATACTACGAAGCTACAAAGATCCTATACAACTATATCTAAACACTAGACAAGATATCAGACTACAAACGAGTCTGACTCAACAACCAAAACTCCAGAACTGCTGGTTCCTCAACCAAAGATAGATCATACACGTACTCCCTCAGAGATACGTGAAACTCATCGATCCCAGTTATCCAAACTGGCAATCCAATCCTGTAGATCAATCACTTAATCTCCAAGATCACAGAAAAGATCCAAAATACTTCAGAGCTAGCTGCTCAGACTTACCCAATCTTATAGCTCACCTTTGATCGGGGAAAACTTATCTAAAATTAAATCTCCGACTTCAGAGTCCAAATCTCTTTGACTCTTATCCACAAAACTCCCCAGACGATCCTGGGCTACCTACAGCCTACTGATCATCTAAACCTTCGCTGATGCTTCCAGAAACAAACCAGACCAATCAACTCAACAAAATGATCTCCTCAAGATCAACCAAAATCAAGAACTCAAACTCAACTTCTCAACATCAGAAAACAACAACTCACTTCTGCCCAGAAAAGGAAAAAGCAGGTACACTTCCAAACTGCTTCCGCTGCTCAACTCTGATCCGAAGAAGAGAATGCTGAAGAAGAACACAAGCACAAACTGGACAACACACCCCAGAGATATGGTTCAACAAGTCCATAAGAATCATTCAGGAGTTCCTCCAAATCTCCGAGCTGCTACACCAACTCAACTCTTGGAATCATTCTACTATAAAGCTGAACCTCCAATACCACTCCTGGAATTCCAATCGATAAGGAAACTCAATCTCCAGATGCAAACAGAACTCTGACTTCCTGAAGACATCCAGAAAAACTCAGATAACCCAAGAGAACTCTCAAACAATCGCAAGTCACTTTTGCGATCTACCCAAACCAAATCCAAAGAAAACTGTTCTTTCTTAACCAAACAGAACAGCTCAATCTCAACTAGCCAACCCATCGAAGAAACGGGTTCACTCAACTACTTCTGAACTCCATTTCAGAAAAACTGCTAAACCAAAAGATCTCTTGCCAACACTGAGAACATTCATAGTCACTGCATCTCATCACGCAGCTACTATTCCTGAGGTATTCAAAATACCATCACTTGCTTCTGCTCAGCCAACAAATCCAATCACTACTCATCCAATCTCAAAAATAAACTCCGAACCTTAACAGGTTTCCTTCAGAGATCAATGAAGTTCTTCATCACTTCAGAACTCAATCGAGACGGTATTAGGTCTACAGTCTCAACAAAACACTTCTAACCTCAAACATTCAAACTCCAACCAATGGTAGTCGTGTTACACACACTACTACCCCATCTACCTTTATAACTCAAATTGGAAAACCTGAACAGGTAACCCAACAGATAGGTAGAAATAAATATATATATGATATATAAAAATTACAAATACGCTCTCTCAAAAAAAGACACTACTACAGAGCCTAGGTATTCACTCAACCTAATGCTCCCTAAAGAAAGATACACTTCAGAGCCTAGGTATTCACTCAACCTAATGCTCTGATACCACAATGTCACGACCCGACTTTCCACTCCCAGAAAATCGCGTCATGAATTAAGAAAGAAAGGGATAGAAGAAGAAAAGAAAGAAGAGAAGAAGAAACAACACATCAGAATCTAACACAGCGGAACGAATAAATTATATTGATAACATAATACTTTACATAGTATCATATACATCAGAGATACACAGCATAAACACTCATACTAGACAGTTATAAACACCTGTCTAGTTATACAACATAATACAACAACTCAGAGAACACACACAGCGGAAAACTATATATATATCTACTCGCAGAAGCCTCCTGCTCCATTGCTCCTCCACAAGTCGTCAAAGCTAATCCAGAATCCTAACCTGAATTCCCTTGACTACTCATAAAAATTTGAGTACCCAAGAGTTTATGAAAAACAAAAATAAACTCCGGGTCAGACATGGGTCTGGTGTGAGTAACAGGTTAAAGTTGCTTAACTTTGAAAAACCTTTGAAAAGAAAAGGTATCACGTAAGACTTCCCACACATAAACATGGAAAAGTTTTTACCTTACGCTAACCAAAACATTTGATAGGAAATCCGATGATATTATAATAGTGTCTAGGGTTTTCAAGTAAATAAGAAAATAGCCGAAATTGTTGCATTCATTAAATTCCAGCTACTAGCCACAAAAGTGGGTAATACAATCAAAACCGTTGGCACTTATTGGATTTTGGATTCCATCAATGGCAGGGCTACTGGGGTACCGCCCGTCACAGTACGTGGCCTAGATCACCGTACCGAGGATTACTCCCTTCATCCCCTGCTACACAAAGCCGGACCCGTTCCTTACTGAACAGTTCCAAACAAGACAACCCCGTGGTTGTAGCTAGCAACCACCCACACAGCCGAATATAAAGGGACTTCTAGACAGGGATCAATCTTGCTCTCCAGTGGGCGCGACCCACGAAGCTTTGCTGCACCTCCCCTGTTTTAGCCATTCCCGGTTGATGAGGCTTGAGGCTACGATTACCTTTATAGGACATATCACTTAGAATGCTCATCGTCCACCTGACGATGTGCTGAAAGCATTCAATCCATACAAGTTCGTTCCGGGTTCGAACGAAACCGAAGGCATTATCTCGTTACACTCGTATTGGAATCACCCTCAGAGTTAACGACAATAACCCTTGCAATCTGATTCACCATCTCGAATCTATAAGGTCTATTCCGTCAAACTCATTACGGAATCACCCACAGAGTTATACTGACGTATAGCCCTTACACCTCGAGTCTTCACAAAGCTCCACTTTGAATCACGACCTAACGTTATTTGGAATCGATGTGGTTTTCGGATATCCAATTATGGAAACCCGATCCCGGTCTCATCGAAAACCAAAGCGTGTCTTTTAAGGTCCAAGTTGTTTTAAAGTTTTAAAACATTTCAATTACAGTATCTATACACACACAGATAGATAACTCAAATCATAACTGATAATCAACATTATCACATAACAGGTAATTCACATCATCAATATCATATAGATATTCCATATCTCAACATCACAATAGATAACCTATGTTATCATCATAATATAACCAACATCCATACCACACAATATCATTTATCTCATTACTGAGATTACAAAGCATCCAAGTCAAACCATTCATCCATAAGCAAAGATTCACTCATCACAATATAATTAATTTAAAATGAATTAAATTAATCATCTCTATCTCAAATTAATTTAAAATGAATTAAATTAATCCCTTCATCTTTAATTAATTTAAAATAAATTAAATTAATTGCTTTACCAAAATATCTTGCTTACTCAATCATTTAATTGATTTCAATCAATTAATCAATCATTCAAAATAACTTACCTTAATTAATCACTCTTGATTAATTACTCTTAATTACATTCATGTAATTATCCTCAATTAATTTTACAAAATTAATTATCCTCAACTAAACAGTAATTAACTTTTAATTACTCCAACAAATTAATTAATCATAATTAATTACATTTATCCTTAATTAATTACATTAATTAATTACCTTTAATTACCTATTATTGATTAATTAATCATAATTAATCAACTTAAATTACATCATTAATTAAAATAATTAATGATCTCAATTACTTCTTAAATTAATTATCAAAGTAATTAACAAACTTAATTACTATATTAAACCAAATTAATTACCCTTAAATTAATTTCTTAATTAATACCTTGATTAATTATTTAAATAATTAATCCAAATTCCTTCATACTTAAACATCTCCTTAATTACAACCTGTAATTATTATATAATTACTTAACTAAGTAATTTCCAAAACATAAAGTAATTATCCTTAACCCAAGTGTTTAAAATTAATTAAACTTAATTAATTAAATTAAACAATCTCATTTAATTAAATTAATTACAATAAGTAATTAATTTCTTAATTACTTTATCAAGTAATTACTCAAACCATTTACAATTGATTATTATTAAATTAATTAATCTAATTAATTATAAAAATTAACTACATTAATTAATTGTTAAATAATCATGGTTAATGACCTTCATTAACCATCCTTAAATTATTTTATTAAAGTAATTAACTTAAATTAATTACAAATTAGATTATCTTTAATCATTTATTTATTAAAGTTATTTATTAAATTAATTAACCTTAATTACATAATTAATATTCATTTATCATTAATTAATAACTTAATTATTGATCTTAATTCCAAATTGATTAATCCTTGATCAATTATTAATTCCAAATTTAATTAATTAATTAAATTAATTAATTAATCTTAATTACCTGTTAATAAATTTTAAAACATAATTCTTAATCAAATTTTCCAAAATAAAACATAACTTAATTATGTTTAAAACAATTTGATTCAAACAAAGTACTTTTGAAATTACCTTTAAATTTCAATTCAAATTCAAGTTTAAAATAGAATAATTTTAAACTTATCAAAGTTTTAAATAAATTTAAAACTTTTTAAATTGCAAATCAACTAATGCTATGGAAATTTTAAAGGTTAAAGTCTTTTCAAAACCTTCAGTAATTTAAATTTCCTTTTTAATTTGAAACTTCAAATTTTAAATCTTCTTTAAAATTTAAACTGCATTTCAAATTTTAATTTTAAATTTCCAGATTTAAATAACTTTAAATCTACTCACATTTTTTAAAAACCTTATTATCAAAATGTTTAAACTATCCTTTCAACATGATATAGTTAATAAAGTTAAATTTTTAAACTTAAGTTTCTGTTTTAAAAACTGGAATTTAAAATCAGATGAGAATTTTAAACTTACATTTAAATTTGAATTTAAATTTTACTCAAAAGATAACTGCAGATTTAAAAAGATTTAAATCCTGATTTGCAGAAAACAGAAAATACACAGGTTTCAAATTCAAACCTGGATTTTAAATTTAAATTAGTAGTTCAAACTTAAATTAAATTTAAACTTAAGCCTTATTTAAAATCTATAACTACAGATTTTAAACTTCAAAAATCCAGATTTTTAAAAAGTTAAAAACCCAGATTTTAAAACAAAACACAGTACTGTGTTTTGTGGAAACTACAGGTTAACCCCATACAAAACTTTACTTCGGGTTTTCTGCAACCTTGCTTCGAGTCTACAGATGCCTTACTTCGGGTTTCACAAGCTACTACTTCGAGTCATTATACAACTCTCCCCACATCTCCTCTGAATCACCCCCAAACCCAAAAGTTCACCAGAAATCATGTCGCACCACCTCTAGCAACCTCCAGTGGTGATCCATCAACTACCAAAAACTCATCCATACCCTAACTACAACACCAGGTCGATTAAAAGTCTAAGCATTTAAAAGATCACCAAATTCCAAAAACCTGTAAACTTCATACAGGTTTAAACTGTAAACCTGTCAACGGCCTTTACGAGTTGCTCCGACCACTTCCAGATCCACCCCTCCGGCCACAAGTTCCTACACCCTTCAACTACACAACCACCAAGTATCACATCACTCGGTCAATCCATCCTTCCTTACTGGCCAAATCCTTACCCCTTATTTCAAACAAGGGTTCAATACAAAAACTCAAGACTGCAACCATTACAGGAATCATGATACTCATTTCAGATTTTTATATGTATCTAAGATCCTTACCCTATAACTCAAAAGAGTTTTAAGTTTTCTTAATCTACAGATTTCAAGAATTTGCACAAAATCATATTTTTGCTCCTGACCAAACTGTATATGAACATTCACTAAAAAAAAATATACCAATACTTGATTTAAAAATCAAGATTCATTTTATACTTTTGATTTGTATTACTGAATTATTATATTAATTAGGTTTGGTTTGATTAAAATTGAACATGCAATGATGTTTTCTGTTTTACAGAGGCAACTCATATTTTAAACTTCTTGACATTTTTTTTAAACATTAACTTATGAAACTAATACAACCTTACTTTGCATTTCCTTTTAACAGATAACTGATTTAAAGGCAAGAGTAGTTAATAAAGTTTTACCTGGAAATAAATTCAAAAACAGAACAGATGATATAAACAGTATGAACATAAGTCATTTCCACATCAACAACCATAGATAGCACAAAAATATTATTTGCATTCAGTAAAACATGCAACTTATTTTTAAAACTAAAGAGTTTAAATGTTACTCACTTTTGAAAAATACAGTGCTCAGTTGAATATGCAGAAAACTCAAAAATGCAAGCATTCCATCTCATACACAAACACAGG
This sequence comes from Allium cepa, assembly GCA_030765085.1. Lineage (NCBI taxonomy): Eukaryota > Viridiplantae > Streptophyta > Magnoliopsida > Asparagales > Amaryllidaceae > Allium > Allium cepa. Next base: position 760,286,974 of record CM060941.1, on the reverse strand, counting down.
CATATCCATCATACTCAACAGGCAATAGATTTAAGCAACTATATCATTTTAATTTAGTTTTTAAAATAAATTGTTACTCACCTTATTTGAATGCAGAGCTGCTGTTTGAATTGCAGAAATAAGATATGCAGGCTTTATGAAAAAAATGCAGGTGCTCCTCCCTGTTGATCATTAGATGATATGCTCATGCTCACAGCCTAATTGCTTGCATGTAGGAAATAGATGATGCTGATCCACTTTCCATATGCATGCAAATGCCTTTCCACCCAGGCTTAAACATAGATGCATGCAGAGACAAAAGTGTGCAGGTTCACTTGAATTTTTGTGGAAATGTAAATTGAATTTGATGAGAAGTTTGATCTTTTAATATGCAGGGGAATTTGCAGATTTGTGGATTCTTTTATATGCAGAATTGCAGATTTGGATTTGAGGGAATGTAAATTGATGGATTTGAATGTGGTTTTGGTGAATTGTATATGCAGATCTGATCTTTATTTGATTAAAGAAGAATGAAAATGTTATATGAAATGAAGAATGCAAGCTATACAAAAGGTATTTTCAGATTTTAGGAAATAAAAGAAAATTAAAAACTAAAACTAACACTTGTCTAAAATGAGACACTTGTCTATATGATTGCACATTAATTTAACACATGTATATTCTTTAAGGAAAATTAGTATTTATTTACAAGCTAATGCATATATTAACTTAGTTTCAATTTGTTAATTTATATTTAAACATGTGTATGAAATAGAAACAACCAATGTTTTCTTAAAGACAATTAGTTTTTAATTACAAATTAATGTTATATTAGCTTAAATTAAGTTGTTAGTTTATATGTATAAATTTATAAATGAAAACAAAAACAAATCATGTTTATAAACTTATACAAATAAAAATTAAAACAAATTTAGATTTTATACCTTTGAATTTAAATTCAAACTAGATTCAAAACCAAACAATTTTCAAATTAAGTTATAAATAGAAATTCAATTTGAACTAAAAATTACAAATGTTATTTAAAACTTATTTAAAAATTCAATACAGTATTAATATTATTTTTATAAATCTCTTTTTATTAAATTAAAATCATTTTTCAAGAAATTATATTTTTAACAATAAAATGTCCATTTTATTAAACCATAAAACATTTTATTGAATTTATTCTAAATTTAAAACAATACCAATCTATTTAAAATATAAACCAAATATTCATATTGAAAATAGAAATCAATTTATATCATATAAAAGATAAAATAACCAATTTAAATAATTATTGAAGAAGATTATTAAATTTATCTGAATATTATTAACAGATTATCAATATCAATTTAATTTTAACTACAGATTATTAAATTGATATTGTCAAAAATTCCGGGATGTTACAGTTACCTTAGCTTCATCAACCAGAAATGGCAAAAATAGGGTAGATGTGGCAGGGCTAAATAGATCGCTCCCATTAGGAGATGATCATCACGTTTCTAGATAACCCTCTATATATCGGGTATGTTGTGTATGCTATGAGATGTCTCGGATAGGTTGGTAATGACTAGGATAATGTCATATTCGATACTATCCAGATGAAAGGGGCAGGTCGGTTCTGTGTTGGTATAGGCGTTCAGTATCTGGACCCTAGGTGCATTCCTCTAGAGGTGTATTGTACGGAAGGTAGTCCCTCACCTTATCGTTTTTATGGAAATCCATTCTCCAGTAAGTGCCTTCGGACTTGATTATAAACCTTATGCCGTCAAATTTAACCGATGTAACAATTTCGGCTATTTGAATATATTTACTTGAAAAGTTTTTTCAAAGAATGTCATTAAAAATAATATCAATTGTTTAGTTTTGCATAGCAAATGTTTAGTTATCATAAGGTAAAATCCGTTCCGTGTTTATGCGCGACGTGGTCTTATAGATACCTTTTTGTTTTCAAACGTCGTATTTTGAGTTCTCACACCAGTCCCATGACTGACCTAGAGTTTATTTTCCTTTTCCCTTAAACTCTGGGTGCCCTAATTTCTCCGCGCAGTCTAGAAGAAATCTGAAAGAGCTCGATGCATGGAGTTAGAAGATTGTTCAGAAGAATGCTATCCATTTCCACCACACATGTACTATTGTATTCCACGTCAGGACAGAAATTTATAACCGTCCAAATCTAACTCTGAAAAATGTATATAAATTTTACGCTATAAAATTATATGCTAAAATAATATATGTTATTTCATTTGTGTGAGATTATGTTCTATCTTTATTTTCTTTCTTATCCTTAACTATTGGGGTTCCGACAATTGGATTTGCAGCACATGAATATTGAGGATGTATTAGTGTCGATTTTTTGGAGTCAAAAATTCTGGTTCGTCACATTTGTTATCGGAGCGCAAGGTTAAGTGGGAACCTTGTCTTTGGTGGGTCAAAGTCTCATCAGAGATATAGTTAGTGATACATTAATATGAGTAACTCATTAGAGATAGGGTAGTAACCCTCTAGAATGAGTTTAAGGGTATTACATATGAGCGCGTATTTGTTAATATTATATACAAATGATTTCGCTTTTGAAAATTTGTAAATGAAATAATTTTACCTAGGATTTTTGAATATAAGGAATATTATTTTCAAAATTTATTCGATTAAGAAAATGATAATATCAGTTAATATCCTTAACTAATTGGTTTTTCAATTTAAAATTTAAAATACAAACACCTCATGAATTTAGTTTCACAGTTTGGCCGTAGGGTATTTAACAAATAATAATATTGGTTAAAGATTAAAGGAATTTATTTAAGATAAATAAATCTTATGAATATGCTTTATATAAGTAATTTTATAAAATGGATTTATAAAACATGCTTTATAAAGGAATTTTTGAGAATTTCAAATGATTTTGGAAAAGGAATAATGATAATATTATTTCTAAAATGGGATTTCGAAAATGAAAAAATATCTTATGACTAATTTATCCGAGTGGCTCGAAAGTAACGAAAAATGGGCAGGAGATGTTTTCGGAAGCACTTCCCTTAAGTATTCCCCTTCTTTTTTAAGAAAATGTGTGATACTATTGGTAGTACCCAGTTCCTTAGTATCATTTTTAAGTTACTCAATCTATATAAATTTCTAAAATTAAAAAGGATAATGCGAATCATTACTTAATAAATTAATTGATGGTTGTAAATTTTTATCAAAATGTATTACCTTAAATGATAAGCATGAGAATGCTTTGATCTTTAAAATAAATATTTAAAGTTAATAATGGATGTTATTAGGTTTGTAGTAAAAAATGTTTTAGCAACATTTATTTTTAAACCCTGACACTTTGGAAGAAATCTTATAGGTACATTTAGATCTTTAATAATGAGATTTTAAAGAAAAAACAAATATTGGAGTCTTTTATAGAAAGATGAAAAATATTATAATTAACATGTTACAAAAAATAGAAGTTTATTATAACAATATTTTGGTGGCAATTGTTTTAATCTCTTTGATTATATTTTAAAGGTACGAAAAAAAACTTGTTAAATATACTTATAACATTTGAGTAAGTATTTATATACTTTTTAAGTATTAAAACTGGTAAAAGTAAATAAAATATATACATATATATATAATCGAAGTTTATGATAATTTGTCAATTTAATGAATTATTTTGAAAATAAGTTTTCTAGAAAAGTACTAAGATATGTTTAGAAATGTATTATGGTAAAAAGATAGTTATCTTTTGAAAAGAAATGTGTTTTAAGTTGGAAGATTTGGAAATACGTTAAATGATTATAAATAAATATCTTTAGAGAAGTTTGAATAAAAGATGAAAGTTTTATGAACTATTTTCATAAGAATTTTGGAATGGTTAATAAATACATATGAAGTATGTGGATTATTTCATTGCATGATTAATCTAAGATTCGAGCACAGAACATTGATGTGCTTGACACTTATCCGAAAGAGCACTTATCACTCGAATCTTGATGATGAACATTGATAGGGGTTTGTGGTTGGTTGCTTGAGTTTTCTATCCTAGTTGAGAGCTATGGAAGGAGAACGAAAGTTTTGATCAGAAAGCTTGATCGGAGTCCACACTAGAGGATTGGGGGGTCAATGCTAGTTTGGAAGCGAATTTGTGAATTCGAATTAGATATTACATATAGATCATCTATATACATCATATGTATGTAAGTTTAAAAATAAATATTTTGGTAAATACCTTAGGGGTTTATCGTTGGTTAATTTCGGGGACAAAATTCTTTTAAGGGGGGAAGTATATAACAAACCTTAATTTTTCCACATTGAAAATGGAATATTCAAACTTAAATAATCATATTTCATGTGATAAATAAGAATGGTAAACTTATTTTTAGTTTTAAATAAAGATTTTGGACTTTTATCCTAACATTGACAAAATTGACAAAAGCCCGTTTTGGATAAAATTGGATATAAGGTCAAATAATTATTTTAAAAGATGAATAACTCCATTTAATATCATTATATGAACATAATAATAGGTTGACAAAAGTTTTACCATTATATATATATATATATATATATATATATATATATATAAATTATAGTGATTAACAAATTTCATCGCGCATTGGCAAAATCAACGTCGTATATTTGCAAATGAACTTTGATATTGTTTTTTATTACTTTATAAATCAAATAAACTTGTTTTAATCATTTAAAAATTATAAGAAATTAATTTTGAAGTTTGGTTTACATGAATAAATAGTATAACAAAAATGTCAAAATGTTACCGTAAAACATTTTGTCGAAAATCAACGTTTTCTTGAATAAAAGTTGTCGCAGCATTGTTACACCATTGTTAACATGTTTTAACATATATATTACATATTTTAATAACTAAACATGTTTACTTTTATTAATTAATATTAGGAAACTTTTAGAATTTAATTAACAAAAGTAAGTTAAAAAGAAAAGTCAAAAAAAATAAACATCACACCAAAAACAAACCAAATCTTCTCTTTAGCCACTTTTCCATCCAAATACATTTTCTTAGCTTTGAAGTGACTATGACATAAATTAATAAGTGATAAGTGATGGTAAGCGTTGAAAAAGTAAGGTTACTTTAAAGTTAAATAAGGTTATTTTGGTAATTTGGTAAGGTGATATTTTAGTAACTTACCCCTTTATTTTTTTCCTATAAATGCACATCTATCCTTCTCATTTTCTCACACAAATCATTCTTTTCTTCTTCTTACTTTAAGCTATGTTAATGGCTTCTTTTTCTGTTTTTTCCTTACTAACTTTTCATAAAATCATATCAAACCAAGTCCAAATTCCAACAAAATTTGCCAAATTTTTTATATCATCATTAAAATATGTTTTAGCATTTAATAAGTGAATAAATGTTGGAGGAAGAGGCAGGATGGGGGGGCAAACCTATTGAGGAGGGAGATGCAAGTTAGAAAGCTCAGGTGCAAGAAAAAGAGAAGGAAGTGTCGTCCATTTCATTCCATGGATATAGGAGGAAGCACAAAATATTACGGAAGCTCTACCATTTGTTGAGAGTTTGGAAGAAGAGATTGGTAGCATAAAGTAAAGAGGAATGAAGTAGAAGTTGATTAGATAAAGTTAACAATGGTTTTAGTGAAGTGTTGTTGATAAGAATGTTGGTAAAAAGTTAATCGATTTGGTTAAAGGTGAGAACTCCTAAACTATTATTTTTATTATATTTTTGGATGATGACATGATGTTTTCAATGGATTTTTAATATGCTTTGATCATCAAGTTTGATGTTTTTCATATGGATGTCGAATATATATACAAGTCATGGAAATACATGTTTATAAGCACAAAGGAAATCACTTTCCTCTATATTTAATAAAATGGTGTATATTTAATGTTAAAGCTCCTAATAAATGGTTTAAAATTTATTTGAAATGTTTTATGAATGTTTAAAAGTATTTTGTTGAAGTTTGAATGAGAAATGAAAATTTTAGTTGAAAATAAGCTCACCGCGTAACGGTATTTCGCGATTTCATGCTAAAAAGTCAAACAAGTGTAAAATTTGGAATATAGCTCGGAATTATTTGAGATAATAATTTTTTGAACTATTATATCCATAGTTTTCCAACTAAGAAAGAGAATCGATAATTATACAAGTAGATTTTGAAATATGAGTAAAACAAATTTTGGAAAAATCCTAATTTATAGTTCAGAATCCAAAACTAGATTTCTTTATAAATGTTGTTTTAACATTGTTTAAAAATGTGAAATGAATCTTATAAATCTTTTAATTTTCTTAAAAAAGTGGTTTGATTAATAAAAATGGAATTTCAAATAATGAAAAATCAATTTGATCAACATAGCTTAAAAGGCACTTTCCGCGGCACTTATTGCAGCATTTTTCTACAACATTTGAAATTTAATTTTTGACTTAGTGATTCTTATCCAAATCTTTTATAAATGTTTTCAAATGGATAATTAAGTGTTTTAATAATGATTTGGAAGTTTTCTAGCTTATTGAAGAAAATTCAAATAAATGATTAAAAGAAAAGGCTATTATAAATAAGCGGTGTAATCTTGGCTCTAAAAGAGGACGAGTAGACTGGATTTTCTATTCGTGAAATCCACATAAGAGGTGCTTAAACTAAGGAGATGTTTAGGAGAAAATAGTGGCATGGCTCACATGGCCTTTCCTAGGTGTGGGATGGATAAGGTCAAAATGTTGGAAACGAGTTACATATGAAAAGATTTTATTTTCCAAATTCAACAACTTAGATTTTATAAAGATGATCTTCTTGTTCCTAGTGTTAAAGCCCAAAGAGGGCATCACACTATTCGTGGAATTTAAATGGGGTTTTCATTATTATTCCGCCCATAGTATTTGTCGAATACAGGAATTAATATTGAGTAGAATTACATGATTTAAAAAATATCTACTCACTTAATATTTACTGGCTTTGGGATTAATATCCTAGATAACATTGTTTTAACCCAATCAAAATTTTAAGTTTTGAATTAAGAAATAATTGTTAGGATTTAAATGAAACGATTTGGAAATATTTTCCTAACCAAAAATGAAATGATTTTGAATTATTCCAAGTTTAAAAAACGGTTTAAGTAATCAAAGGATTTGATAAGAGAGGTTTAATGATTTCGTATATACCAAAAGGAATGTTTTAGAAATATATATCTACAAATGAGATTTTGATAAAAAGATCATAATCAATTAAAGAATGATATGCTATTCCGGAACATCATTTTATCGAATATTGGTTCGAAGGAACCGGTGTAGGATTTGGATAATTCCTATCCGAAGACCACTTTGAACCAATTTATGTATTTGAAGTGAAGACATGGACATGATTCGGAAGATGAAATGTAGGGCTTCTTGTAACTTACCCTTCGGGGATATTTCTCATATCATATTTTGTGTCAATAGTTCTTCATTGAGATCTTCGACGCAACGACTTCTCGCTACTAATCCTAGAAGTACTCCCAACAGGATGTAGTAAGAGAGTACTTTTGGTTTGTTCTGTTCTTGTATAACTTGTATCGACGAATGTATGACATTGCATTTCTACTTACATTAATTGATCTTTATGAACGTATCATCTATTTGGTGGCAGAGAAGACAACTTCACTTAGCTTAACACCCATTCCTGAGACGTATGAGTTCGGGAGTTATACGTTTGTAGAAATCAATTGTGTGATCCGAATGGCGGTATGGCATTCAAAGTGGAATGTGCTATGTGAAAGGTAATACGTTACATCAGACCTTATCAACCGAAAATGGCAAAAATAGAATAGATGCAGCAGGTCTATGTAGGTCGCTTCCATTAGGAGATGGTCATCACCTTTCTAGATAACCCACTATATATCGGCTATGTTGTGTATGCTATGAGTCGTCGCGGATAGGTGATAACAACCGGGAGATGTTATACTCAGTGCTATCCAGATGAAAGGGTTTGGCCGGTTCTATGTTGGTATAGGCATATAGTATATGGACCCTAGGTACGTACCTTAGGTGTACTGTACGAAAGCTAATCCCGCACCTTGTCATTTGTATGGAAATCCATTCTCCAATAAGCGCCTTCAAACTTGATTGTAAACCTATTATGCCATCAAATTTAATCAATTAACAATTTCAGCTATTTGAAATATTTACTTGAAAAGTGTTTTCAAAGAATGTCGTTAAAAATAATATAAAATGTTTATTTTTGCATAGGAAATGTTTGGTTATCATAAGGTAAAAACCCTTTTCGTGTTTATGTGCGGCGTGGTCTTATGAGATACCTTTTTGTTTTCAAACATCGTATTTTGAGTTCTCACACTAGTCCCATGACTAACCCGAAGTTTATTTTTCTTTTCCCTTAAACTCATGGTGCCTTAATTTCCCTGGGCAGTTTAGTAATCAGGTTTAGTTAGAAGAAATCTGGAAGAGCTTGAATCATGGAGTTAGAAGATTCTTCTGAAGATTGTTATCTATTTCCACCACACTCATGCACTATTGTATTCTGCATTTGTAAGGACAGATATTTATAACTGTCTATGTTTAACTCTGATAAATGTATTTAAATTTTCCAATGTAAAGATTATATATTGAAATAATATATGTTATTTCATTCATGTGATGTTCTATTTTATCTTTATTTTCTTTCTTACCCTTGACAATCGGGTTTTTGGCACTTGAATTTGCAGCACATGAACATCGAGAATGCATTAGTGTCGATTATCGAGGGTCAAAAGTTCCAGTTCATCACATGAGTATAGTATATATAACTTGAATTTTCTCAACAAATACAAATAGTTACCTTACCTCGTCTATTCTATATATTAATAATACTACACATAACATCCCTAGCTTGAGTTTGCTCAACAAATAAGAAGGATGCAAGTAATTTATTAATATATATATATATGGTAGAGGACAACATTATATGGAAGATTCAAAATCTTTAGTATATTATATTGAGTGATATCGACTTATGAAATAATGTATTTCTTATGAAATGTCCTCGTGATTAAAGTGTCAAACACATACTTGCATATTAATATATACATTTAGATCTCAACAACATACATTACAAGCATTGTAGCATATGATATTTGATATGTACAGTTTTATAAAAGGTTTTTGGTTTTAAAGTTAACAATTTTCATTAAATCTTTAATTTTGGAATGAAACAAACTTTAGTTTTTACATGAAACTTTAAACATAGAAAACAACAAAGAAATATAATTTGCACTAAAGTTCATTCAATAATTTTAAATCAAAGTTTTCCCTTTTAGGCAAACAAAGATTGAAACAACCGTACACATGAATTTAACGTATAAATTATATCAATTTCAAGGAATGGTAGATGACTAAACATATATGTAATTTATTAGCAATTGCATAAGTGAATGTAATGTCTTTATATACATGAAATCTCATCTAATGTCAATTTTCAATTCCATAAGTTTCCAAAATAAAATATAAGAGATCTAAAAAAGGTAGACATATGTAAATTTGTGACAAGAATTTACAAGCCTAAACAATATAGATAATGAACATAACTCATTAAAAGTAATATGAGAATTAAAACATGTCAATTTATCATAAACATACATTAAAAGGAATTGATGAACAAACATAGATCTAAATAAAAGTAATATAATAAACATGATTTAATAAAGCTAAGCATAAGGCATAGTTAATTTACATGTTCTAAGATGAAAAATTGAAACATAAAGTGAATAATAGATAATCTAATTATATCAGTCATATGAATATATAGGTGAATTGAATTAAAAATTACCTTTAGATGTAGCCAGTAAATCGTGCCTTGAATGATGAAACATAACTCCTAGATTTGGAAATCAGCCTCCAGATTTTGCAACGATTTTACCCAAAGCCTTGAAACACCTATAGAAACTGAATTCCCTTAGGATGTTATCTAGTAGTTGCACCTTGGATGATGTTATCTCCTTAAATCTTCAAGATCTCATCCCATCCTTGCAAGAGATGGATGAACTGCTTTTATTTTATTTTATTTGATGTTTTTATTTGGAGTTGAAATATTTTGGAAATTTGATTTTTTTTTTCTACCGTGAAAAGTTAGGAGGAGAGAAAGAAAAAGAATGAATTGTACGTACAGAATGAATTAGAGAATAAGTTTCATTTGAAGGAATGAAACTTTTCCCATTCTTAATGAAAACATCCCTAATTAGTTCCCATGATTGTTTCACTCTCTCCAATCCTTTCTTTGCACGTAAGTTGTAAGGCCTAAATTTCGACCCAAAAAAGGCCCGTCGGGACTTAGATCCATTCTAAGGCAAGCGGTAGGTAGTAAAAAAACAACATCGCAGAGCTATAACTAAACTTTCAGAACTCACTGTGGATGGAATAAAATATAATAGTGAAGTGTACCCATTTATTTCAAAACCATAAAAATGTCATAATACAAAATTCTATAAAAACTGTAACATAATATCCTTTACATGAGTACACATAAAAGTAAGTAATAATAACAAATACCGCCACAAGCCAACCATCTCAATTTCTAAGCATCATCAACATAGCACTCTATCCTTAACTTGTGTTGTAATGAAAAGGGAGTCAGAACAACAAGTGTCTAGTGAATAAAAACCTCGAGTCTTACCTTTTCAGTACTTGGGTTGTTTATTCCAAAATAAGAATGTGTCTACGAACATAAACCATTAAAATCATTTAATACTACTTGACAAGGAAAGGAGGCGTGCCCAACCACTTAATACCTTCCATTCCAGAAGTAGATCCCATATCCCAATCATACGTCATAAGTCTCTAATAATTTAAGAGACGGTATCCAAGCTACTTAATACTTCCCAGTGGAAAATAGGTATACCCTGTCATTTAAGCCCTATTTCTAGAAGAGCCTCATTGGACTATCTAGCTGGCATCGTATGGAATCTCATAAGCCACTTAATACTTTCAAGTGGAAAATAGGCAGACCCGCCGTTTAAGGCTTAATTCTCGAAGAGGACCCTATAGAGATACCACCCAATTTAACCCCTTTTCTATTAAATACTTCGCCTAAAGAAAAAGGCGGGTCTAACCACTTAGTACCTCAAGCCCTAAAGAAGGTCCTTCGTCTTATGGCACATCACATAATGACATCTCACATTAGTCCTATATTCATAGAAACTTGTAGCTAGATTAGCTGACCCCTCTATAATTTGAAACTAACCTAGTATCATTACAAATACTTATAGATAGGATATCATACATCAATGCAAGTGTACACAACTAGTGGGAGCTTCAATGTGAAGGGCGGACTTCCGTTATGTTACTTTTTTGACCTCGCATCCCTATTACTTAGCCATAAATAAATTACTCTCTACATATTTATTATATACTACCTTTTGAACAGGCATTATATCATAAAAGTTCACTAAATGGCTTCTGCGATCATTAAGGATGGAAGCCTAGAGGGATGGTTATCAGGCTCGGAGATCGACTATAAACAAGACTATGACGACGGTCAAGCGGATTATGATCGGGTCCTCAATTTTTGTCCCAATCAAGGTGCAATCGAAATGAAGTGACAAGGAAGGGCCCCTAAGGCTATATTTCAAATTTCAAGTCGACTGGGATTCGCATGCTCGAGTTATGGACAAAGGAAGAATTTATATGGATCGGTCGGGAACGATCCATAAAACAACATAAATCAATGATGAACGATCAAATAACTCAAGATTTATAACTCAATAACCCATAAAACATAAGTAACATCAATATATTGAAGAAAGGAGTCCCCAAAATCGATCGCATGCCAAAACTCATAAATATCAGAAAAATATATCGATCGTTCCATAACGATCGTACAAAATCAGCCAAAACGATCCATAGTTTCATGGAAAATGCGATATCTCACAAATAATATGTCGGAAATGCACGAAGTATGGAGAGAAAGTAGTTTACATCATGGGAAACCTTCATGATCAATTGCAGAACAAAATTCATATATATCAGAAAAAATTATAGATCGTTTTTGAATGATCATATCAGTTTCAGCCAGAACGATCCACAGTTTCATAAAAAAGGCAATATCTCACAAACGGTATGTCAAAATTATATGAAATTTGGAGAGCAAGTAGCTTACATAATGGAGAACTACATGAGCAATCGCAGCTTAATTAGATGAAGAATGGAATGTTCGCACTTAATTTACTAAGATCCAACTCGACTACACGGAAAATGCGATATCACAAACGGTACGTCGGAATTGCACGAAATTTGGAGGGAAAGTAGCTTATATCATGGAGCACCCCCATGATCATTTGTAGCACCAGTGGAGCTCATATGAATGATTAGCCCTGATCGTTCCAATGGTGGGATCCGAAAATTGGTGGATCGGGTCATACAGATGTGTAGGTTCTTGTAGCATAAATTTAGCCCAATCCATGCACGTCTTCTGTCACGACCCGTCTTTCTATCACCAAAAAAGTGCATCATGATTTAAGAAAGAAAGGGATAGAAGAAGAAAAGATAAGAAAGAAGAAACTCAACAACAAAAGATACTCACAGCGAAACAAATGAAATATAATATATCACATAAAATATTACATAGTATCATAAACATCAGAGTTACACAACCTATACATTTCATATTAGACAGTTATAAACATCTGTCTATCATACAACTCAAGGTACATCAATACAAGATAGACATAACACTAACACAGCGGAACCATAATATATCTACACGTTGAAGCCTCCTTCTCCAAATCTCCTCTAGAATTCGTCAAAGCTAACCTGAATCCCTCGACTACTCATACATAATATGAGTACCCAAGAGTTTAATAAAACGGAAAATAAGCACTTGGGTCAGACAAGGGTCTGGTGTGAGTAAACGGTTTAAAATTGCTTAATTTTAGAAAATCCTTTGAAAAGAATGGTATCACGTAAGACTTCCCACACATAAACATGGAAAAGTTTTTACCTTACGCTAACCAAAACATTTGATAGAAATCCAGTGATATTATAATAGTGTCTAGAGTTTTCAAGTAAAGAAGAAATAGCCGAAATTGTTACATGATTAAATTCCAGCTACTAGCCACAAAAGTGGGTAATACAATCAAAACCGTAGGGTCTCGGAGGAAGAATGGGTTTCCATCAAGGCAGGGCTACTGGGGTACCGCCCGTCACTGTATAGGGCCTAGATCACCGTATCGAGGATCCATCCTAAATCCTCTGCAACACAAGGCCGGAACCATCCCTTACTGGACGGTCCCGAACAAGAACACCCCGTGGTTGGCGTGACCAACCACAGACTAAGCCGAAATAGAAAGGGACCTTTAGACATGGGTAAATCTCGTCTTACTTGGGCATGACCCACTTAACATTGCTGCACCTCCCCTGTTTTAGCCATTCCCGGTTGATGAGGCTTGAGGCTGCGATTACTTTTATAGAACATATCTATCTTAGAATGCTCCTCGTCCACCTGATGATGTTCTGAAAGCATTCAATCCATACAAGTTTGTTCCGGGTTCGAACGAAACCGAAGGCACTATCTCGTTGCACTCATTTTGGAATCACCCTCAGAGTCAACGACCATAGCCCTTGCACTGTGAATCACCATCTCGAACCTGAAAGTACTATTTCCGTCAAACTCATCTCGGAATCACCCTCAGAGTTATACTGACGAATAGTTCTTACACTTCGAGTCTTCACTAAGCTCTTCTCTTGGATTCACGACCTAACGTTTAATTTGGATCGATGTGGTTTTCGGATATACAAATATGGAAACCCGATCCCGGTCTCACCAAAATCCAAATGCCATTTTAATGTCCAAGTTGTTTAAGGGTTTAAACAATTAAACTTATATTCAGAATAACATAAACAAATAGATGATTCACATTATCACAATAGATAATTCATATCAACCAATCATCTCACAAAGCACACATATCACATATCAGAGATATCACATCCAAATTATCCAATATCAATCAATTATCTAATATCAATCATCTATAAGCAGGTTTGATTCTCTCTCAATCAATTGGATTACCTTAATCCTGCATACTTAACATTAATTAATTACAAATTAATTAATTAATCACCTCTTAAAGATCTTCCTAAATTAATCTCCCTTGATTAATTAACCTTTAATTTCATTCAAGTAATTAGCCTTTAATTAATTACCCAAATTAATTATTCTTAACCATATACAGTAACTAACCTTTAATTACTTCATTAATTACACTAATTAATGATCCTCCATTTATTTTCATTAATTAATTAACTATAATTAATTTGCATTAAACCTCAATTAATTACAATTAATTAATCATACTTTAATAAATCACTTTTACTAATCAAGCTTGATTAATTTCATTAATTATATTAATTCATGATCCTTATTAATTAATTAACCCTTTAAATAATTAATTTGTAATTAACCATCTCATTAATTAGTCTTAATTAATCATAAACAGAAATTAACAATTGTAATTACTTATCTTCATTAATTAACTTCTTAATTAATTATATTAAACCTTAATTAATTATACTAATTAATTCATCTTTAATTACTTCATTAAGTAATTATTAATTAATTACATTAATTAATAATCCTCAATTAATTACTTTATTAATTATTCACATTTTTAATTAATTACACTTAGTAATTAATCTTAAATTAATCACATTCAATAATTAATTAATCACATTAATTAATTAACTAAAATTAACTAAGTAATTAACCTTTAATTATTTCCATAAGTAATTATCCTCTAATTATCTCCATTAGATAATTACTCTCTTAATTAATTACCTTAAAAAGTAATTAATCCCACCATTAATTTACCGTAATTATTTAATTAATTAATTACTCTTTAATTAATTAACTTTCAAATCAATTATATTAATTAGTCCTTTAATTAATATCATCGAGTGATTATCCCTTAATCACGTCCACTTAATTACTTCCATAAGTAATTATACACTAATTACTTCCATAAGTAATTTCTCTTTTCTTAATCACATTTAATAATTATACATTAATTACTTAACTAAGTAATTACTCAATTAATTAATAAGTGATCATCATTAATTAATTAGACTAATTACTTAACCTAAACTTATTTACATTAATTAATTAATTATCCAATTAATAAACCACTTTCATCCTTAATTAATTCATTAACTATCCTCTAATTACTTCCATAAGTAATTATTCTTAATTACCAATAAGTAATTAAGCTTAAATTTATTGTATTAATTAATTATTCTTAATTAATCTCTACTTAACTAATTAAGAATAAACTTTGCATTTATTAAATATTTTCTCAAATCATTTACTTCATTAAAACCAATTTAAAAATCAATTTGAAATAGGGTTTATTTTTAACAAAACAATTCAAACAATTAATTTTAGTATACTTGAAATCTTTGAATATCCTTTCAAACATATTAAATTAGATTAAACAATTATTTAACTTTGAAATCCAAAATTTTCATATCCTTTAAACTTATTCATTTAAAATGAATTTTAAAATCTAACTTAAACATTCCTTATAATTACCTTGGATATATCTTATTTCTTATTTTAAACTCATTTGAACTTCTTTAACCATGATCTAATAATTTAAATTGAAAATATCTTGAATTAAAATTCAAAATAAATTTAGTTAATTTCTTTTGAATTCAACTATTTTAAACATTTCAAGTCTTGACACATATTAAATTAAATATTTTCAAAATCTTGGTTTCTATTCATTAGAAAAAAACTTGTTTTATAATTTTAAAGCTTGATTTTATTTATTTCAAAACAACAAGTTTAAATTTGTAAACTTTATATATTTTTTATTGTACTTAACCAGATTAGCATACCACCTAAAAAATCAAGTTCGAACACCAAATCTACACGAGCCTGCCCCGAGTCTTCCACCTACTCAAAAGCTTCAAGTCAACATCAGGAAAACGCGAGCACCACTCCAAGTCGACCCTCATCTTCCCCGAAGCACATCACCACCAGGATACTTCGTGCACGTGGCGCACGTACCCCATCGATTCCGACCACCGTAGGTCATCGCGGCGACTCTCGCCGATCACTCCTACCCACGCAACCCCCTTCGAACACTCAAATCGAACAATAATCACGCGAATCAAAATCGAGGCATTCAAGCCTAAACAAAAACCCACCATGGCTAGAAAGCTTCACCATACCGACGCCACAGACCTCGAGAAACTTCGCCATCCACACCGCGCCTTCGTTTCGACCACCGGCTCCTCCAGTAAGCCACGCGATCGTCTCCGTTCATGCCTCGTCGCCGCAAAACCCACTGAAACGTCGACTTGAATAACAGACCCTACCACGAACGGTTCTGATTATCTCGGCCATAGGAAAAATTCGAGAGTATTTTTCCCTTCATCAACGATACTATAACTAGCTTCGACCATGAATTCGGCCCCAAACATCATGTTGATCATCAGCAATTCATCAAATTGCCGAAAACGTCCATTTCAAAATTTCTAATCGAATATCAAATTAAAATGTTTGAAATGTATGTTAAAAATCATAATTTTTAACCACTAATTCATTTATGCAATCCAAAGTAGGAATTAAAGTTTGATTTTTAACACGAATCAGTATTTTACTGTTATTCCTATTTTTTAAACTTATTTGCTGAAATTAAAACCCTGAAATTATTTTAAAAACCATCATCATCCATTAACAAACAACTTTTATTTAAATTTTGTTGTCTAATATTGACTTTATTTAGAGCTTTGAATTTCCAAAAGCAGAACAATAACTCTGAAACCACAGAGGACAGGGTCATCATATATATATATATATATATATATATATATATATATATAGACATGCTAACAATTTCTGTGTATATATATATATCAGTCCAAACATAAACAAATTGAAAATCTTTCATGCTAAACTGACAAAATTCCACAGATCATCACATGCATTGTATATAATTACAAACTAATCTGTTTTTAAAAAAACATTTTACTCACCAGGCATGTAAAAACAGAGAGCAGAGGACAGTTTAATCTTTAATCTGGAATTCGGTTTTGATCTTTTCTTGATCTTGTATTGCTGAAGCTTTGAAAATAATTGATGTTGAAACTTAATAATTGAGCTTGCATGTTCGAAATCTTGAAACTGATGTTATTGCTTATTTGATGCTACACCTTGTTTGATTTCAGTTTTGTTGAATTTGATTTTTAATGCAACTGCTGATCTGAAACTTTGTATTTAAGTTTGAAATCTTGCATTGTTAAAGCTTTGTAAACTAATGAAGTTGATAGTTGAGTTGAATATAGGTTGAGTAGAATATTTGGTCAAGTTTTATTCTTTTAGAAATGAAAAAAGAGGAATGGGAAATATTTGTTCTGAAGAAACCAGATTTATTTTTCAAAAGCATTTTAGTATATGTGCTAAAAAATGTATTGCCATTTGTTCACAAATTAGACAAATGTCATCACAATTTTATTTTAGCTTACAAGTGTTGAAAAAATGGATTATTATGTTTATATGCCTATTATAAAAGTATTTATGTTTTCCTTTAAATTGTGTAATATGAATTTGTATTTATATTTATGTAAATGTGAATTATTTAATTTATTTACATATTTCTTATGTTTACAAACTATTCTAATTCAAGAGATATTTAAAAAGAAAGTTTATTTATAAATTTATATGCATATATAACCATTTTAATTTAGGCACTTTTAAAAGAAAACAAAATAAAACTTTAATTAAATCTTATTTAAACTATCATATTTAAAAATAAATAATTATCTTATACTTCGAAAATATAGAATTTAACCTTAAATTAGCTTTTGAAAAAATATATTAAATTTAAAGCAAAGCTTCAAATCACAATATATATAACAATTTGAAAACATATTTCTCTTATTAAATTTTAAGCAAAGCTTCCTATTATAATGTATATACATACATATATATATATATATATTATCAATAGATTATATTGAATTTCAAAACAACTTCAAATTATAACATATACATACATATATATTACAATTTGAAAATACATCTTTTATTTAACAAAAGACCTCCTATTCACAATATATATACCAAATATATATATTATAAATAAAATAACATTTTTTATTAGCTTTGAAAGATAAATCTTATCAATTTTAAATTGTTAGAAAGATATTGATCGATATTGCCAAATTATATATTTATTAACCCTTAGAAGATTAAATTTACCAATTTAAATTAAAATTATAAAGGAAAATTATCAATTCAATTTAATTATTAATACAGATTATTAAATTGATATTGCCCAAAATTCCGGGTCGTCACATTCCTCCCGCCTTAAAAGAATTTCGTCCCCGAAATTTAAAAGCAAAGATAATTTAATAACCCAACAAATATTTTAATCTCAAACAGCAAAGTATACCTATCATCCAGTTACTAACAACCATAGCAATCAATCAAACAAACCTAACTAATTATCTTGACACAAATTAGGATAGATCTAACTAACACTATCTAGAGTTTTCCAAGTATAAATCACTGGGAGACTCGCTCTATGGAAGCTAAACTAACTACAACACTATAATCCAGAGATCCTCTCATCTCTAGATCCACCAATCTGAACAGAACATCAGACTATACTCAAGTCTAGTACAACTTCCAAATCCAACTGAACTACAGATTCTACAATCAACGATAAATCATACACGTACTCCCATAGAGATACGTGAAATACAATGAGTTTCAGCTATCCAAACTGGCAATTTAATCTTATAGACAAAAGAACTTATTCTATCAAAAACACAGATAAGAAATCCCAAATGCCTCGGAGCTAGCTTTCCAATCTTATCGAATTACTGCTTTCTCAACCAGAGAAACCTTAACAACAACGAAGTCTCCAACTTCGAATTCCGGATTTATCCATCTTATCCACACAATCTTCAAACAATCCTGAACTGCCTATCTTCATCCTGATCAGCTCAACCTATGTTGATGCTCCCTTAAACAAACTGGACCAAGAACAAAACAATTCCTAGATCCTACCCAACAGAATGGTCTTCCAAGATCCCTCAAAATCCACAAACTCTACTCCACAAATATCAGAAGACTGAACTTACTTCCTTCCTCGCACAACTACTCCGTTGCTTCTGCTGCACAACTCTGATTCTGAAATAGATGAGAATACTGTTGACGAACACAAGTACAAACTTATCCAATATATCAAGGAAACTTTGTTCATCAAATTCATAAAATCTTAGTGACCCATCTGACTCAGTCACACAACCTTATAGCAGAATCCAACTCAAAAACTAGATCTGACCAATCCAAATTCCAAAAATTCCTGAGCTACTACACCAACTCTTCTTCTTCAAGAACCATCCTACTACCATGCTAACCACCAGTATCGCTTCTCGAACCGATTCAATATGGAACTCAACTCCAGATGCAGGCAAACTTCTGATTACTTCAGTAGCTCCTACTTCCACTGTAACAACCCGGAAATTTTGACAGCATATTTTAATAAATATTTAATCCAATTAAATAAAATGTAAACCGATCATTCTAAAATAAATAAATCTTTTGGAATGATTGCCATTTGTTTATATAACATTGTATTTTTGAAAGAATAGTTAGATTTGAGAATTTAAAATAAATCTCTTACATAATATTTATCTTATATAATTGAAGTAAAATATTTCACTTTGTTTACAATTGATAAATATTATATCTAGATTATAATGTTGAAATAAAATCAAAGACTATCAAATCAAAATAAATCCATGTAAAATGTAAGTAAACTAATAAATGTAGTTAAATATTCTTAGCCAACATACAAAGAGAATATATATAAAATTGAAATAAGAAATCAAGTAAAAGCATAAACTCTTAGCAATGTAATATGAAATTAACAAAGTTATTTATAGTTGCACTCAACAAACAAAGAAATCTCACTACACTATAAAAATAAAATAAAATAATATAACATACTTATATACATGAGCAAGCTTCTTAAGTAAGACAAGTTAAATTTATAACTAAGAATGTTGCTACACCCGGACGTCTATTGAGTATAGGGTAATAATATCAACCAGACAAAATTAATTAATGAAGCCACAAATCAATTTTTTCAGCCTATAAATTTTTTACAAACGAAATCTCTGCTCAACATAAATAAATATTTCTAGTACATTAAAATATCTTGCCTAAATTTCATCACCCTATGTGTTTCTCCTATATATACCACCTTATATTTCATTCTCGTTCATACTGAGTTTATAAAAAAAAAGGGAGAAACAGCAACTACATCATCTTCAAGAGCAAATCATCAGCAGGGAGGGAATAGCAAGAACAGACTGGAAATACAAACTCTATAACATTCAAACAACTATCTGTCTAATTTCATATCAGGTGAGTAAACTTACCTATTTTCAATCTAAACTTGTATCTTTAGCTTATAAATGGTGTGTGTTTTGATATTTGCTTAAATAAGTAGCCTTGAGTATTTTCTGTTGCTCTGGAAGCATATATAATTGTTCTTCAGAAATATTTGAGTATCCGAACAAAGTAAACAAAGAAATTTACAAACACTTATTCATATAATTGTTTGAACTTTGGTGTTGTTGCTGATTCAAGTTGGTTATCTTAAACATAGGCCTGCAAAATTGTTTTAGAGTTTAACAGTATGTCATAAATACTGTTTATTTCAAGTTACAGGTAAAGAAATCAAAGGTCAAATTTTGAATGTTTAAATTTGTAAATTGAATAACATATTCTGATTTCATATATATAATTAGGATTTTTAACATAAAAATTTTGATTTTTAAGCAAAGATATTCAGAGCAGTTTTAAAAAGAAGCTGTAATGGATTTTCGTCAGTTTTGGACGATTGAGTTAATTTTAATTGTTGTAAATTGATATGAAGCAAGCTTGTAATCCATTTGACACAAGAAAAATGTCAACAAAAAAAAATTCGAATGCGTAGATTTTGAGATTGTGATTAAAGTAGGGTTTTGGTCATGAGTTTTACTGAGCTCTGTAAATTTTCATTTGCGACTCACCTAGATGATCGAGCTTCATGAAATTTAAGGGAAGGGTAGTGTGGAGGCTAATGGTGGTGTAGCCAGAGTTTCGAAGCTTTCGGAGGTTTGTATCGCTTGAACGAGGAGAAAGTTGGTCGAAGCATTATTTTGATCTGAACCTCGAACTGTTGTTTCTCGTTCTCGAGTTCCATCAAAGTTTTGGGGTGCTGGGATCAAGAGAGTGGACGATAGTCGACCTGTTGGCGATCGACTCAGGCGAAGGAAGTTCGCCGTGGCATTGTGCACGTGTACGGCGATGATGTGCGTGTCTTTGTTTTGATCGAGATCGACTCGGTACTCGAGTAAGGGGGTCGGTTGGCTCGAGTTAGGACCCGTGTTTGCGTGAGTTTTTCATCACAGCAGTTTTGTTAAAACTTAAATATAATGAGAAGAAGAAAGAAACTAAAAAAAAGAAGAAGAAGAAGGTGGATGGGAAAGAGGGAGATGTAGGGGGAGCATGGGGGAAAACTCGAGACGGTCTCGAGTGGAAATGGTGTTGTCTCGTCCGTGTTTTGCCTAATGCCTTTTAGTATGTTTATTAATAAGTTCAACAGTAATAACATTAGTTAGTTTAAAGTAAATAATGGAATTCTAGTGCTCATTAATATTCGTCCAATTAAGCTCATTAATATGATTTCTAGTGCTCTTAATAAATTCTTTTGGCATGGTGATCCTTTTTCTAGGAAGTTAATTCCAATTTCTTTCCATAAACTTTTTGATGCAAAGAAACATGGAGGTCTTGGAATAACAAATATTTTTCAGTGGAATAACAAATATTTTTCAATAAAAAATTTACAACTGATAACTATCTTTGGTCACAATGGGTTAATCACAATCTTATTGGTAGGAGAAATTTTTGGACTATGTCAATTCCTCAAAGTTGTAGTTGGAGTTGGAGGTGTATTTTAAAACTTAGAGAATCATTTATACCTTTAATTCAATGTAACCATGTTCTGATTAAAGATTTGTCTTTCTGGCATTCTCCATGGGCTAAACAAGGTTTAATCCTTAGTTCTATTGTTGATTATAATTTGAGAAGAAATTCTGGTATATCAGAAGAGACTAAAGTTGATGATTTTATTCATGATGGCAGTATAGTTTTGCCATACTCCAGTTCTTTCCATTTAAGAAACTTATGGAACCTCATTTCAAATAACCATTTTATCAGGTCTGATAATGTACTAGTATGGTCTGGGAAGAATTTTACTATTAAGCTTGTTTATAAGTCTCTCTGTGATAATGGTACACAATTTCCTTGGCATACTAGAATTTGGAAAATAGGTGGTAGTGCAAAGGAAAATTTGTTGCTATGGAAAGTGATGGCTAATGCTTTAATTACCAAGGATAAGCTTTGTAGAATTGGTGTTATCTTAGAGGATCTATGTGTATT
Source organism: Allium cepa (assembly GCA_030765085.1). Classification (NCBI taxonomy): domain Eukaryota; kingdom Viridiplantae; phylum Streptophyta; class Magnoliopsida; order Asparagales; family Amaryllidaceae; genus Allium; species Allium cepa. Next base: position 760,264,553 of record CM060941.1, on the reverse strand, counting down.
TTGTAATTCTAACACTGAATGTAATACACATTTATTCTTTGAGTGTCCTTTTGTATTTTAAATCTGGTACAGATTATTATCAATTGGTGGATTTTATAAGCCTTCGTCTGTTAGTGCTATTGAGTGGTTTAATATCTTCAAAGCAACTAGATGGAAGTCACGTAATACTAGGCTTTTGCTAAAGATGCTTAAGAGATTGATTTATGAGGTATGGCAAGAGAGGAATAACAGAGTTTTTGGTAATGGTATAAATAATTCCTCTCAGTTGTTTTGTCAGATACATAGTAATATTCTCAATTTTTTGAAAACTGATACATGTTAAGTATGATGTATCATCTTAACATCTATGTATTTCTTAGAAAATCTGATAGTTTGCTTCACTATGGAGGTTTCTGGAAATTGCTCTCATTTTAAAGTGTGAAGTTTCCATCTGTTGACATGTTATTCTGGAAATCAATTTTATTATGATGACTGATACATAGGTCTTGCTATAGCATGCTTTCATGTCAGGTTATTTGCTGAAGATCATTCTTATGAAGAGTTGTTGTTAGATGCTGATGGTCATGATTGGTATAGAGGGATGATGGAGATATCATGCATTGCCTTATTTTCCTATCATCTCTGGTTGATTTGGTTGCAATGCTATTGCCATGTATTTCTTTATTGAGTCTTAGTTTAGTTGTACTACAGTTTGTTGTTGATGTTGCTAGTTAATTTAATGTCTTTTGTTGTAGTCATGTTATCATGGTTTTGTGGTTATCTTGGAGAATTATAATTGTTTTTTTTTGTAAGTCAAGCTCTATGTTTGTAATGCTACATTAGTTAATAAAGTGAGCTCTTTGCTCTCTCTTTTCAAAAAAATAATAATGGATTTAAATCTATTAAAAGTATGGTTTGTAAAAGGGGTAATTAATTGGTATAAAGTAATTAGAATGTAAATTAATTTATATTTGAAATTAAATTGATAACTTTAAATTAATTTTGTAATTTAAAAATTTATCATGTGTTAAATCAATTTAAAATTTAAGAACGTTAGCTAATTAACTTAAGCGATTAATTAATTGAATTGATTAAAAAAATTGATTAATTAAAGTAATTAAATAAGAAATTAATTTTTAAGAAAGTATGAATTAATAATTAAGAATCAATAAATTAATAGGGTAATTAAGTAATAAATGAATAAAAGTTAATTAATTGAATAATTAACTTAGAATTAAATGATTAATAAATTGATAATTAATGAGTAACTAAGTAATTAATTGATCATTAATAAGTTAATTAATCAGTGATTAATTAAACATAATGAAGTAGTTTATTCTTAAACAATAAATTAAGCTAAGTAAACCAAACTGTTTTGGTATGCATTGATAATTCTGTTTGATTGACTTTGATGATATTCTGTGATATGTTGTAATATATTCTGGATATATCTATGATAACTGTGTATGATTTATCTGTGATATCTGTTATGTGAATTCTGATATTAAATTGAACTGTTAAGTTAAATAGACAACTTGGCACTTAAATGGCGTTTGGATTTCGATGAGACCGGGATCGGAAGAATCAATTTTGATTCTCAGAAAACCACATCGATCCAAATTAAACGAAAGGTCGTGACTTATCATTTGGTGATCGAGATGGTGTTTTTGAATGCAAGGGTTATCCTCGTTAACTCTGAGGGTGATTCCAAAATGAGTGTAACGAGATAATGCCTTCGGTTTCGTTCGAACCCGGAACGAACTTGTATGGATTGAATGCTTTCAGCACATCGTCAGGCGGACGATGAGCATTCTAAGAATAATGTTCAATAAAGGTAATTGCAGCCTCAAGCCTCATCAACCGGGAATGGCTAAAACAGGGGAGATGCAGCAAGGTTAGGTGGGTCATGCCCAAGCAGGACAAGATATTCCCCTGTCTAGATGTCCCTTTTTATTTCGTCTGTATGAGAAGTTGTTGGCGACAACTGCGGGGTTATCTTGTTCGGGACTGTTCAGTAAGGAATGTTTCCGGCCTTGTGTTGTAAGGGTCGGGAGTGATCCTCGGTACGGTGATCTAGGCCCCGTACTGTGACGGGCGGTACCCCAGTAGCCCTGTCATTGTTTGGAAACCCATTTTCCCTACAAGACCCTACGGTTTTTATTTGTATTACACACTTTCGTGGCTACTAGCTGGAATTTAATTAATGTAACAATTTCGGCTATTTTCTATTTACTTGAAAACCCTAGACACTATTATAATATCACTGAAGTTCCTATAAAATGTTTTGGTTAGCGTATGGTAAAACTTACCTGTATTTATTTGTGGGAAGTCTTACGTGATACCTTTATTTCAAATGATTTTCAAAGTTAAGCAATTTTAACCTGTTTACTCACACCGGACCCATGTCTGACCCGGAGTTTATATTTTGTTTTTCATAAACTCTTGGGTACTCAAATTTTTATGAGTAGCCAAGTGATAGGTATTGGAAGTGTTGATTTTCTGGAGAAGCTTTTGGGAAGAAGACCTGACGTATGTATCTATATATGTAGTTCCGCTGTGTAGTTAGTGTATGCTGTATTTTGGATGTATGTATGGACATATATGTATATGACAGTCCTGTTATATGATATTGTATAACTCCGAGGTATGTTAACAGTTATGTGATGTATTATATTTTATTCCATTCCGTTGTGAGATTCTGATGTTGTTATTCTTTCTTTCTACTCTTTTCTATTTCTATCCCTTTCTTTCTTAATGATGAAACGTCTTTCTGGGGTTAGAAAGGCGGGTCATCACAGTTGGTATCAGAGCTCTAGGTCGAGCGAGTGCCTAGGCTCTTGTATTATATTTATCTTGAGAGTGCGTATTTGTATTTTCATATAATTATATATGTCTATCTAAATTTGTTGAGTTACCTGTTCAGGTGACTGACATGAGTTCCAGAAGAAGAGGTAGATAGGGCCAGTACTTCAACAGATGATGGACGGAGTCAAAATGCTAATGAGGCTGTCAATCCAGTACCGTCTCAAGTTAGTTTTGCAGCTTTATGCAAAGATTTCAAAAATCTTGGAGGCCAACCATTCAAAGGTTCAGAGTCAATAATTGAAGTTCAAGACTGGCTACGCTCTTGCGAACGTATTTTCAAGAGCATGAAATTGTCCGATGAGCGTAAGAGGCATATGGCATCATGGCAATTGCAAGGTGGTGCAGCCGCATGGTGGGATGCAACAATTGCAAATATTTCTGAGGATGACATTTCATGGGACAGGTTTAAGGAATTGTTTGAAGAGAAGTTTATGCCAACGGCAGGGAGAACCCAATTGTATCAGGATTTCTGTATTTGAAGAAGAGTAGTATGTCTATCTCGGAGTATGAAACCAGATTCAACGAACTCTCTTGTTATGGACCAGGACTCATCGACGCTCCTCATAAAAAGAATGAGAAATTTGTGCAAGGATTGAGGCCTGAAGTCCATGGAAAATTGACGGTGCTTTTGAAAGGATCATTTGTTGATTTGATTGATATGGCGTTGAGATATGAAAGTTTGATGAGTAAGAAACCGGTGGCTCCAGTTGTAGCTTCAGGTGGGAATTCCACTAATCCGAATAAGAGAAAGTTCGATCCCAAATGGAGAAAGCCGAATAAGAAGAAACCTGGAAATAACAATGGACCTCGCAAGTGCTACGTTTGTCAACATGAAGGACATTTGGCAAATAAGTGTTGTAGAAAAGGATTCCAGCAGCAGCAGCAACAACCGCATCAGAGTGGCCCAGGATTAGCTATGGTATAGAGATCATTGTGCTTTAATTGTCATCAGCCAGGACACATGATCAAGAATTGTCCACTTCTGCAAAGGGCGCCTCAGAATAAAGTTTTTGCTTTGGAAGCCGGACCATCTTCTTCTTCGATCGAAAAAGGAGTATTAGAAGGTACTTTACTTTTAGATGGAAAATATGTTAAAGTTTTGTTTGATTTGGGTGTTTCCTTGAGTTTTATTTCTCTGGACTCTGTTGAAAAGTTCTCCCTTACTCCTAATTCTATAGACAGTCCTATCTTGGTATCAAATCCTATAGGGGGTGACCAAATTAGACTATCTGTAAGGACTTAAAGATCTCTTATCTATCCCACAGTTTTTCTTGTGACCCGTATGTGTTGAATTTTAAGGGATTTGATCTTATTTTGGGAATGGATTGGCTGGATAAGTATAAAGCCGTTTTGAATTGTGATGAAAGAACAGTTTCGTTGGAAACTGATCTGGGTAGAATTGCCAGAGTGTCGTGTGATAATTTTGGGATTCATTTGTGCAGTCTTTTGCATGGAATTGAGACTTCTGAAGAGAATATTGAAGTCATCGATGTGGTACAAGATTTTGCTGATGTATTTGAAGAAGTTAAGTGTTTGCCACCACATCGAGAAATAGAATTCCGAATTGATTTGATTCCAAGAGTTGTGCCGGTGATTCAGCCCAGTAGGAGAATGGCTCATAGGGAACGAGAAGAGTTGCTTAAGCAGACACAGGATCTTTTAGAGAAGGGGTTGATAAGACCCAATTTTTCTTGTTGGGGTTCGGCGGCGGTGTTTGTGACCAAATCGGATGGACCATTAAGGTTCTCTGTCGATTATAGAGAATTGAACAAAGTGACTATCCGTAATAAATATCCTCTTCCTCGCATCGATGATCTTTTTGACCAGTTGCATGGTGCCTCTATTTTTCTCAATTGGATCTAGCTTCAGGTTTCCACCAATTGAGGGTAGCTGAAGACAGTATCCCCTTGACTGCATTTAGGGGACCGAATTGTTTCTATGAGTGGTTGGTTATGCCGTTCGGATTAACCAACGCTCCTGCCTACTTTGTTGACCTCATGAACCGAGTCTTTAGGAATGTGTTGAATAAATTCGTGCTGGTATTCATTGATGATATTTTGGTTTATTCCAAATCTGAAGAAGAGCACAGGGAGCATTTGAGGTTTGTATTAGAGACTCTGAGGAAGCATGTGTTGAAGGAGAAATTTTCGAAGTGCCATTTCTGGAAAATGGAAGTTAAATTTTTAGGGGACATTGTTTCTGGTGAAGGCATTTCTATAGACCCAGCGAAAGTTGAAACTATTCTGGAATGGAAACAGCCGGAGACGCCGACGGAAGTTCGCAGTTTTCTAGGATTGGCTGGCTACTATAGGAAATTTATCAAGGATTATTCCAAGATTTCTTCGCATCTAACTAAGCTGACCAGGAAAGGAGAAAAATTCAAGTGGACATCTCAGTGTGAAGAAGCTTTTTAGGAGTTGAAGCTAAGGCTAACTAGTGCACCAGTACTTGCTATTCCGGATGGGAAGAGCAAATTCGAGGTTTATACTGATGCTTGTATAGTGGGTTTGGGAGCAGTTCTGATGCAAAACGGAAGGGTTATTGCGTATGCTAGTAGGCAGCTGAAGCCACATGAGAAAAACTACGCTACACACGATCTTGAATTGCTAGCCATTGTTTTTTCTTTGAAAATTTGGAGACATTATCTTTTGGGAGAGAAATTCGAATTGTTCACGGATCACAAACCGTTGAAATATCTATTCTCTCAAAAAGATCTTAATCTGAGACAGCAGCGGTGGGTTGAATTTCTTGCATCCTATGATTTGGATATTCTATATACTCCGGGGAAAGCTAATGTCGTAGCTGATGCTCTCAATAGGAACACAGTTCTATCTCTTCTGGAAGTGGTTCCATCTCTTATTGAAAGGATCTCAAGCAAGCAATAATCTGATAAGAAGTTGAGGAGGATCATTAAAAGAGTTAAAAAAGGTCAGTGTCCTAGTTTTGAAACTGATGGCCAAGGAACATTAAGGATCAACGGGAGAATCTGTGTTCCGAATGATAAGGAGTTGAGGCAGGAAGTGTTGTCAGAAAGTCATCGCTCCAAATTGAATATTCATCCGGGAATTTCGAAGATGTAGAAAGATATGAGGAGAGTCTTTTGGTGGAAGGGCATGAAGGAAGATGTAGATGCTTCTGTGAACAGTTGTGCCATCTGCCAACAAGTTAAAGGTGATCAACAGAAATCTACAGGGTTAATGCAGCCTTTGGAAATTCCGAATTGGAAATGGGAAATGATTTCGATGGATTTTATTGATGGTTTGCCTAGAACCAGGAAAGGGAATGATGGTATATGGGTTATTGTGGATCGTTTAACTAAGAGTGCCCATTTTATACCAGTAAAGGCAACCCGTACTGCAGTTTCTTTAGCGGAAATTTTCTTGAAGGAGATAGTTAGGTTGCATGGTGTTCCAGTTAGCATAGTAAGCGATCGTGATCCTATTTTCACTAGCAAATTTTGGGAAGCTCTGCAATCAGCAATAGGAACAAATTTGAGATTGAGTACACCCTATCATCCTTAAACGGACGGACGGACGGAGAGGCTTAATCGTATTCTTGAGGATATGCTACGAGCTTGTGTTTTAGATTTTGGAGGATCGTGGGAAGACCATCTTCATCTAGTGGAATTCTCTTATAATAACAGTTATCAAGAAAGTATTAAGATGGCTCCTTATGAAGCTTTATATGGAAGACCGTGTAGATCCCCATCTCGTTGAATTGAATCGAAGGATCGTCTTGTGCTCGGACCCGATCTTATTCGAGAAGCTTCTACGAAGGTTGAGCTTATCAAGAAAAGTATGAAAGCTGCTCAAGATCGTCAGAGGAAATATGTTGACCGAAGACGAAGACCATTGGAATTTGAGATCGGAGACTTGGTTTTTGTCAATGTTTCCCCAATTAAAGGTGCTATAAAATTCGGAAAAACGGAAAAACTTGCTCCGAGATACATTGGACCATTTCGAGTATTGGAAAGAATTGGAGCTATAGCCTACAGGATTGAATTTCCAGAGCGGATGTCTGGAATTCATAATGTATTTCATGTATCACATTTGAGGAATTTTTTTCATGATCCATCACTGGTTGTAGAACTGGTAGTTCAAGAAGATTTGGAAGTTGAACCCAATTTAACTGTGGTCAGAAATCCAGTTCGGATTGTGGATCAAGACGAGAAGCAACTCAGGAACAAAGTGGTGAAACTCGTCAAGGTGCAGTGGAGTGAGGATCCCAGAGATTGTACCTGCGAAACTCTCGATAGTTTTAGAGATGCTTATCCGGATTTATGTTCGGATAACTAGTGATGTTTGTTAGAGTAGACTGTTTGTTTGTTTGCTATTGTATGAATGATATGTATGTTTGAATTGTTAATATAAAAGCTTTTGAATTAACTGTTGTTTTAAATTTTGGGGACGAAATTCTTTTAAGGGGGATTGAATGTAACAACCCGAAAATTTTGACAACATATTTTAATAAATATTTAATCCAATTAAATAAAATGTAAACCGATCATTCTAAAATAAATAAATCTTTTGGAATGATTGCCATTTGTTTATATAACATTGTATTTTGGAAAGAACAGTTAGATTTGAAAATTTAAAATAAATCTCTTACATAGTATTTATCTTATATAATTGAAGTAAAATATTTCACTCTGTTTACAATTGATAAATATTATATATAGGTTATAATGTTGAAATAAAATCAAAGACTATCAAATCAAAATAAATCCATGTAATATGTAAGTAAACTTATAAATGTAGTTAAATATTCTTAGCCAACATACAAAGAGAATATATATAAAATTGAAATAAGAAATCAAGTAAAAGCATAAACTCTTAGCAATGTAATATGAAATTAACAAAGTTATTTATAGTTGCACTCAACAAACAAAGAAATCTCACTGCACTATAAAAATAAAAATATAAATATAACACACTTATATACATGAGCAAGCTTCTTAAGTAAGGCAAGTTAAATTTATAACTAAGAATGTTGCTACACCTGGACGTCTATTGAGTATAGCGTAATAATATCAACCAGACAAAATTAATTAATGAAGCCACAAATCAATCTTTTCAGCCTACAAATTTTTTACAAACGAAATCTCTGCTCAACATAAACAAATATTTCTAGTACATTAAAATATCTTGCCTAAATTTCATCACCCTATGCGTTTCTCCTATATATACCACCTTATATTTCATTCTCGTTCATACTGAGTTTATACAAGAAAAAAAGAAGGGAGAAACAGCAACTACATCATCTTCAAGAGAAAATCATCAGCAGGGTGTGAATAGCAAGAACAGACTGGAAATACAAACTCTATAACATTCAAACAACTCTCTGTCTAATTTCATATCAGGTGAGTAAACTTACCTATTTTCAATCTAAACTTGTATCTTTAGCTTATAAATGGTGTGTGTTTTGATATTTGCTTAAATAAGTAGCCTAGAGTATTTTCTGTTGCTTTGGAAGCATATATAATTGTTCTTCAGAAATATTTGAGTATTTGAACAAAGTAAGCAAAGAAATTTACAAACACTTATTCATATAATTGTATGAACTTTGGTGTTATTGCTGATTCAAGTTGGTTATCTTAAACATAGGCCTGCAAACTTGTTTTAGAGTTTAACAGTATGTCATAAATACTGTTTATTTCAAGTTACAGGTAAAGAAATCAAAGGTCAAATTTTGAATGTTTAAATTTGTAAATTCAATAACATATTCTGATTTCATATATATAATTAGGATTTTTAACATAAAAATTTTGATTTTTAAGCAAAGATATTCAGAGCAGTTTTAAAAAGAAGCTGTAATGTATTTTCGTCAATTTTGGATGATTGAGTTAATTTTAATTGTTGTAAATCAATATGAAGCAAGCTTGTAATCCATTTAACACAAGAAAAATGTCAAATTTTTTTTTACGAATGCATAGATTTTGAGATTGTGATTAAAGTAGGGTTTTGGTCATGAGTTTTACTAAGCTCTGTAAATTTTCGTTTGCGACTCACCTAGATGATCGAGCTTCACGAAATTTAAGGGAACGGTAGTGTGGAGGCTAATGGTGGTGTAGCCGGAGTTTCAAAGCTTCCGGAGGTTTGTATCGCTTGAACGAGGAGAAAGTTGGTCGGAGCATTATTTTGATCTGAACCTCGAACTGTTGTTTCTCGTTCTCGAGTTCCATCAAAGTTTTGGGGTGCTGGGATCAAGAGAGTGGATGATAGTCGACCTATTGGCGATCGACTCAGGTGATGGATGTTTGCGCGGCATTGTGCACGTCTACGGCGATTATGTGCGTGTGTGTGTTTTGATCGAGATCGACTTGGTACTCGAGTAAGGGGGTCGGTTGGCTCGAGTTAGGACCCGTGTTCGCGTGAGTTTTTCATCACAGCAGTTTTGTTAAAACTTAAATATAATGAGAAGAAGAAAGAAACTGAAAAAAAATGAAGAAGAAGGTGGATGGGAAAGAGGGAGATGCAGGGGAAGCATGGGGGAAAACTCGAGACGGTCTCGAGTGGAAATGGTGCTGTCTCGTCCGTGTTTTGCCTGATGCCTTTTAGTATGTTTATTAATAAGTTCAACAGTAATAACATTAGTTAGTTTAAAGTAAATAATGGATTTAAATCTATTAAAAGTATTGTTTGTAAAAGGGGTAATTAATTGGTATAAAGTAATTAGAATGTAAATTAATTTATATTTGAAATTAAAATTGATAACTTTAAATTAATTTTGTAATTTAAAAATTTATCATGTGTTAAATCGATTTAAAATTTAAGAACGTTAGCTAATTAACTTAAGTGATTAATTAATTGAATTGATTAAAAAATTGATTAATTAAAGTAATTAAATAAGTAATTAATTTTTAAGAAAGTTATGAATTAATAATTAAGAATCAATAAATTAACTGGGCAATTAAGTAATAAATGAATAAAAGTTAATTAATTGAATAATTAATTTAGAATTAGATGATTAATAAATTGATAATTAATGAGTAACTAAGTAATTAATTGATCATTAATAAGTTAATTAATCAGTGATTAATTAAACATAATGAAGTAGTTTATTCTTAAACAATAAATTAAGTAAACCAAACTGTTTTGGTATGCATTGATAATTCTGTTTGATTGACTTTGATGATATTCTGTGATATGTTGTAATGTACTCTGGATATATCTATGATAACTGTGTATGATTTATCTGTGATAACTGTTATGTGAATTCTGATATTAAATTGAACTTTAAGTTAAATAGACAACTTGGCCCTTAAATGGCGTTTGGATTTCGATGAGACCGGGATCGGAAGAATCATTTTTGATTCTCCGAAAACCACATCGATCCAAATTAAACGATAGGTCGTGACTTATCATTTGGTGATCGAGATGGTGTGTCAGAATGCAAGGGTTATCGTCGTTAACTCTGAGGGTGATTCCAAAATGAGTGTAACGAGATAATGCCTTCGGTTTCGTTCGAACCCGGAATGAACTTGTATGGAGTGAATGCTTTCAGCACATCGTCAGGCGGACGATGAGCATTCTAAGAATAATGTTCAATAAAGGTAATCGCAGCCTCAAGCCTCATCAACCGGGAATGGCTAAAACAGGGGAGATGCAGCAAGGTTAGGTGGGTCATGCCCAAGCAGGACAAGATATTCCCCTGTCTAGATGTCCCTTTTTATTTCGGCTGTGTGAGAAGTTGTTGGCCACAACCGCGGGGTTATCTTGTTCAGGACTATTCAGTAAGGAATGGTTCCGGCATTGTGTTGTAGGGGTCGGGAGTGATCCTCGGTACGGTGATCTAGGCCCCGTACTGTGACGGGCGGTACCCCAGTAGCCCTGCCATTGTTGGAAACCCATTTTCCCTACGAGACCCTAAGGTTTTTATTTGTATTTCCCACTTTCATGGCTAGTAGCTGGAATTTAATGAATGTAATAATTTCGGCTATTTTCTATTTACTTGGAAACCCTAGACACTATTATAATATCACTGAAGTTCCTATAAAATATTTTGGTCAGCGTAAGGTAAAAACTTACCTGTATTTATTTGTGGGAAGTCTTACGTGATACCTTTATTTCAAATGATTTTCAAAGTTAAGCAATTTTAACCTATTTACTCACACCAGACCCATGTCTGACCCGGAGTTTATATTTTGTTTTTCATAAACTCTTGGGTACTCAAATTTTTATGAGTAGCCAAGTGATAGGTATTGGAAGTGTTGACTTTCTGGAGAATCTTTTGGGAAGAAGACCTGACGTATGTATCTATATATGTAGTTCCGCTGTGTAGTTAGTGTATACTGTATTTTGGATGTATGTATGGACATATATGTATATGACAGTCATGTTATATGATATTGTATAACTCTGCGGTATGTTAACAGTTATGTGATGTATTACATTTTGTTCCATTATGGTGTGAGATTCTGATGTTGTTATTCTTTCTTTCCACTCTTTTCTATTTCTATCCCTTTCTTTCTTAATGATGAAACGTCCTTCTGGGGTTAGAAAGGCGGGTCGTCACATCCACATGAGAACTCTCAGTCTCAAACAAAAGATTGCCCAAGATAAATTCCCAAACTAATCGCAAGTCACTTTTGCGATCCTACCTAGTTCGGATTCCAAAGAAACTGTTCTTTCTTTACCAATTAGAATAGCTTTAAGATTCTCCAAACAAGGTTAACTCTTCAAGGAAACCTTCACAATCTGCCCGGACTGCTGATAGAAGAACCACTAAGATTTCTGAACCATCGGAGAAACGGGCCACATTATTGCTTCCAAACTCTACTTCGATGATACTGCAAAGCCAAAAGACCTTCTTGTCGTCTTACAAACACCTCCGAGCTGAAACTGCTACCACAACTAACCAAAGACTTCTAATCCAAAGGCTCCTTGAACCCCAAAATCATCAACAAACTACGCAAAAGACCCTTCGAGATAGCAGACAACCTCTCAAGAAACTCAAGCTCCAGACCAAGTACTAACATCTCGACCTCCTTAAGGGTGACAATGAGACCATGCTGAAATGAAGCAAATTATAGACCTTAATCTCATACTCCAAAATAGCCAACCTCCTTGCTAGAGATCCAGATAACTTCTACACAGACGAATCTTCCCTGCGGCAGGTAAAGACTGCTCCTCAACTACTTCAAAAACTGATTCAAGAGAAAACATCTTCGAAAATACCCATGGATACGGCATCTCACCACACAGCTGTCAAGATACCATCATTTGCTTCTGCACTTCCGACAGATCCAATCTTTATAAAATCCGCTCATCTGAGCGCAATCCAAACTTACACTTCAAAGATGGACTCCGAATATTTTTTTAAAAAGATTTCCTTCGTAGACCAGAGATCCTTACTCCAAGCTACAAAGTTCACTTGAGACGGTATTGGGTTTACAATCTCGACAAATATACTTCCAACCTCAATCATATGGACCTCTTCCGTTAGTGGTTAGTCGTGTTACACATACACCACTACTTCATTTACCTTAGAACTTATGTTAGGAAACCCGAACAGGTAACCTAACAAATCAGGTAGAATATATATATATATATATATATATATATATATATATATATATATATATATATAATACAAGTATGCTCTCTCAAGAAAGACACCACTCTAGAGCCAGGTGTTCTCTCAACCTAGTGCTCTGATACCAACTGTCACGACCCGTCTTTCTATCGCCAGAAAAACGCATCATGATTTAAGAAAGAAAGGGATGGAAGAAGAAAAGATGAGAAAGAAGAAACTCAACAACAACAGATACTCACAGCGGAACGAATGAAATATAATATATCACATAAAGTATTACATAGTATCATAAACATCAGAGTTACACAACCTATGCATTTCATATTAGACGGTTATAAACATTTGTCTATCATACAACTCAAGGTACATCTATACAAGATAGACATAACACTAACACAACGGAACCATAATATATCTACACGCTGAAGCCTCCTGCTCAAAATCACCTCCATAATTCGTCAAAGCTAACCTGAATCCCTCGACTGCTCATACATAATATGAGTACCCAAGAGTTTAATAAAACAGAAAATAAACACTTGGGTGAGACAGGGGTCTAGTGTGAGTAAACGGTTTAAAATTGCTTAACTTTAGAAAATCCTTTGAAAAGAAAGGTACATGTAAGATTTCCTACACATAAATATGGAAAAGTTTTTACCTTACACTAACCAAAACATTTGATAGGAAATCCAGTGATATTATAATAGTGTCTAGGGTTTTCAAGTAAATAAGAAATAACCGAAATTGTTACATGATTAAATTCCAGCTACTAGCCACAAAAGTGGGTAATACAATCAAAACCGTAGGGTCTCGTAGGAAGAATGTGTTTCCATCAATGGCAGGGCTACCGGGGTACCGCCCGTCACAGTATGGGGCCTAGATCACCGTACCGAGGATCCACCCTAAATCATCTGCAACACAAGGCCGAAACCATCCCTTACTGGACAGTCCCGAACAAGACCACCCCATGGTTGGCGCGACCAACCACACACAAAGCCGAAATAGAAAGGGACCTCTAGATAGGAGTATATCTCATCCTACTTGGGCATGACCCACTTAACCTTGCGCGCCTCCCCTGTTTTAGCCATTCCTGGTTGATGAGGGTTTAGGTTGCGATTACCTTTATAGATCACATCTATCCTAGAATGCTCATTGTCCACCTGACGATTTTCTGAAAGCATTCAATCCATACAAGTTCATTCCGGGTTCGAACGAAACCGAAGGCGCTATCTCGTTGCACTCATTTTGGAATCACCCTTAGAGTCAACGACCATAGCCCTTGCACTCTGAATCACCATCTCGAACCTGAAAGTACTATTTCCGTGAAACTCATCTCGAAATCACCCTCGGAGTTATACTGACGAATAGTTCTTACACTTCGAGTCTTCACTAGGCACTTCTCTTGGATTCACGACCTAACGTTTAATTTGGATCGATGTGGTTTTCAGATGTCCAAATATGGAAACCCGATCCCGGTCTCACCGAAATCCAAACGCCATTTTAATGTCCAAGTTGTTTAAGGTTTTAAACAATTAAACTTATATTTAGAATAACATAAATGGATAGATGATTCACATTATCACAATAGATAATTCATATCAACCATTCATCTCACAAAGCACACATATCACATATCAGAGATATCACATTCAAATTATCCAATATCAATCAATTATCCAATATCAATCATCCAATATTAATCAATCATCTATAAGCAGGTTTGATTCTCTCTTAATCAATTGGATTACCTTAATCATGCATACTTAACATTAATTAATACAAATTAATTAATTAATCACCTCTTAATGATCTTCCTTAATTAATCTCCCTTGATTAATTATCCTTTAATTTCATTCTAGTAATTAGCCTTTAATTAATTACACAAATTAATTATTCTTAACCATATACAGCAATTAACCTTTAATTACTTCATTAATTACATTAATTAGTGATCCTCCATTTATTTTCATTAATTAATTAACTATAATTAATTTGCATTAAAACTCAATGAATTACAATTAATTAATCATACTTTAATAAATCACTTTTATTAATCAACCTTGATTAATTTCATTAATTGTATTAATTAATGATCCTTATTAATTAATTAACCCTTTAAATAATTAATTTTTAATTAACCATCTCATTAATTAGTCTTAATTAATCACAAACAGAAATTAACAAACTTGTAATCACTTATCTTAATAAATTAACTTCTTAATTAATTATATTAATCCTTGATTAATTATACTAAGTAATTAATCTTTAATTAATTCATTAAGTAATTATTAATTAATTACATTAATTAATAATCCTTAATTAATTACTTTATTAATTATTCCCATTTTTAATTAATTACACTTAGTAATTAATCTTAAATTAATCACATTCATTAATTAATTAATCACATTAATTAATTAACTAAAATTAGCTAAGTAATTAACCTTTAATTATTTCCATAAGTAATTATCCTCTAATTATCTCCATTAGATAATTACTCTCTTAATTAATTACCTTAACAAGTAATTAATCCCACCATTAATTTACCTTAATTCTTTAATTAATTAATTACTCTTTAATTAATTAACTTTCAAATCAATTATATTAATTAATCCTTTAATTAATATCATCGAGTGATTATCCCTTAATCACTTCCACTTAATTACTTCCATAAGTAATTATACACTAATTACTTCCATAGGTAATTTATCTTTTCTTAATCACATTTAGTAATTATACATTAATTACTTCACTAAGTAATTACTCAATTAATTAATAAGTGATCATCATTAATTAATTAAACTAATTAATTAACCTAAACTTAATTACATTAATTAATTATCCAATTAATAAACCACTTTAATCCCTAATTAATTCATTAACCATCCACTAATTACTTCCATAAGTAATTATTCTTAATGGCCAATAAGTAAATAAGCTTAAATTTATTTTATTAATTAATTATTCTTAATTAATCTCTACTTAACTAATTAAGAATAAACTTTGCATTTATTAAATATTTTCTCAAATCATTTACGTCATTAAAACCAATTTAAAAATCAATTTGAAATAGGGTTTATTTTTAACAAAACAATTCAAATAATTAATTTTAATATACTTGAAATCTTTGAATATCCTTTCAAACATATTAAATTAGATTAAACAATTATTTAATTTTGAAATCCAAATTTTTCGTATCCTTTAAACTTATTCATTTAAAATGAATTTTAAAATCTAATTTAAACATTCCTTATAATTACCTTGGACATATCATATTTCTTATTTTAAACTCATTTGAACTTCTTTAACCTTGATCTAATAATTTAAATTGAAAATATCTTGAATTAAAATTCAAAATAAATTTAGTTAATTTCTTTTGAATTCAACTATTTTGAACATTTCAAGTCTAGACACATATTAAATTAAATATTTTCAAAATCTTTGTTTCTATTCATTAGAAAAAAAACTTGTTTTATAATTTTAAAGCTTGATTTTATTTATTTCAAAACAACAAGTTTAAATTTGTAAACTTTATATCTTTTTTACTGTACTTAACCAGATTAGCATACCACCTAAAAACTCAAGTTCGAACACCAAATCTACACGAGCCTGCCCCGAGTCTTCCACCTACTCAAAAGCTTCAAGTCAACATCAGGAAAACGCGAGCACCACTCTGAGTCGACCCTCATCATCCCCGAAGCACATCACCAGCCAGATACTTCATGCACGTGGTGCACGTACCCCATCGATTTCGACCACCGTAGGTCATCGCGGCGACTCTCGCCGATCACTCCTACCCACGCAACCCCCATCGAACACTCTGATCGAACAATAATCACGCGGATCAAAATCGAGTCATTCAAGCATAAACAAAAACCCACCATGGCCAGAAAGCTTCACCATACCGACGCCACAGACCTTGAGAAACTTCGCCATCCACACCGCGCCTTCGGTTCGACCACCGGCTCCTCCAGCAAGCCACGCGATCGACTCCGTTCATGCCTCGTCGCCGCAAAACCCACTGAAACGTCGACTTGAATAACAGGATATTAAACCCTACCACGAACGATTCTGATCATCTCGGCCATAGGAAAAATTCGAGAGTATTTTTCCCTTCATCAACGATACTATAGCTAGCTTCGACCATGAATTCGGCCCCAAAACATCATGTTGATCATCGACAATTCATCAAATTGCCGAAAATGTTCATCTCAAAATTTCTAATCGAATATCAAATTAAATTTTTTAAAATGTATGTTAAAAATCATAATTTTTAACCACTAATTCATTTATGCAATCCAAAGCAGGAATTAAAGTTATTGATTTTTAACACGAATCAGTATTTTACTGTTATTCCTAATTTTTAAACTTATTTGCTGAAATTAAAATTTGAAATTATTTTAAAAACCATCATCATCCATTAACAAACAACTTTTATTTAAATTTTGAAGTCTAATATTGACTTGATTTAGAGCTTTGAATTTCCAAAAGCAGAACAATAACTCTGAAACCACAGAGGAAAGGGTCATCATATACATATAAACATGCTAACAATTTCTGTATATATATATATATATATATATATATATATATATATATATATATATATATATATATATATATATATATATCAGTCCAAACATAAACAAACTGAAAATCTTTCATGCCAAACTAACATCATTCCACAGATCATCACATGCATTGTATATAATTATAAACTAATCTGTTTTTAAAAAAAACAGTTTACTCACTAGGCATGTAAAAACAGAGAGCAGAGGACAGGTTCAATCTTTAATCTGGAATTCTGTTTTGATCTTTCCTTGATCTTGTATTGCTGAAGCTTTGAAAATAATTGATGTTGAAACTTAATGTTGAGCTTGCATGTTCGAAATCTTGAAACTGATGTTATTGCTTATTTGATGCTACACCTTGTTTGATTTCAGTTTTGTTGAATTTGATTTTTAATGCAACTGCTGATCTGAAACTTTGTATTTGAGTTTGAAATCTTGCATTGTTAAAGCTTTGTAAACTAATGAAGTTGATAGTTGAGTTGAATATAGGTTGAGTAGAATATTTGGTCAACTTTTATTCTTTTAGAAATGAAAGAAGAGGAATGGGAAATATTTGTTCTGAAGAAAGCAGATTTATTTTTCAAAAGCATTTTAGTATATATGCTAAAAAATGTATTGCCATTTGTTCACAAATTAGAAAAATGTCATCACAATTTTATTTTAGCTTACAAGTGTTAAAAAAATGGATTATTATGTTTATATCCCTATTATAAAAGTATTTATGTTTTCCTTTAAATTGTGTAATATGGATTTGTATTTATATTTACGTAAATGTAAATTATTTAATTTATTTACATATTTCTTATGTTTACAAACTATTCTAATTCAAGAGATATTTAAAAAGAAAGTTTATTTATAAATTTATATGTATATATATATATATATAACCATTTTAATTTAGGCACTTTAAAAGAAAACAAAATAAAACTTTGATTAAATCTTATTTAAACTATCGTATTTAAAAATAAATAATTATCTTATACTTTGAAAACATTGAATTTAACCTTAAATTAGCTTTTGAAAAAATATATTAAATTTAAAGCAAAGCTTCAAATCACAATATATATAACAATTTGAAAACATATTTCTCTTATTAAATTTTAAGCAAAGCTTCCTATTATAATGTATATACATACATATATATATTATCAATAGATTATATTAAATTTCAAAACAAATTCAAATTATAACATATACATACATATATACTACAATTTTAAAATACATCTTTTATTTAACAAAAGACCTCCTATTCACAATATATATATACCAAATATATATATATATTATAAATAGAATAATTTTTTTATTAGCTTTGAAAGATAAATCTTATCAATTTTAAATTGTTAGAAAGATATTGATCAATATTGCCGAATTAGACATTTATTAACCTTTAAAAGATTAAATTTACCAGTTTAAATTAAAATTATAAAGGAAAATTATCAAATCAATTTAATTATTAATACAGATTATTAAATTGATATTGCCCAAAATTCCATGTCGTCGTATCTTTACGTATATATAGCGGACTTGGCTCATCGCAAAGGACTTTTGGGGCTGGCTTTCCTTCGCACTTCTTATCCCTTCCTCCATTCTTTTTCTAAGGCAAAAAGAATTATACTTGTAATTTTACAATATAAATAAAAGTTTATTAGATTGGACGTAGGCTAGAGTTTGCCGAACCACTGTAAAACATACATGTTCATTTACTTTTCTACAATCTATTACTGTGAATCAGTATTTCTCTGTTCCGATCTAAATATTGGATATTGGTGCTTTCACATCCAACTTGGTGTTTGTGACCAAATTTTGCGCAAACAACACACACACACACACACACACACACTCGTCTCACTATTTAATAAATAAGGTCTTATAAGGAATATTCCTTATTACATCTTAATATAATAATTAGGCTATATAAAAGTTTCCACTTATTTCCGCCTCAAAAAATTACCCTCCTTATTGGGGAAAATAAATGAAAATAAACGCCTAACTAATTACGCCATATATGCAATAACTATATGTTAATTACTTAAATATAAATATTCGCGCCTAATAAGTCCTAAACGCATGGATTTTACGTTCTAAACAAGGGTTAAATATCAATTCTGTAATCAATTATTATTACAAGTCCATTATCTTCAATTTTCCAGGATTTCATGGAATTCAAATGTCTAAAATAAAGAATAAATATTCATAATCAAAAATGCATTAACAGACTTGTAACTAAAGTAGAAACTTAATTTATTACGCAAATTCAATGGAATATCTTGAACAATAAGGATTGCAATCTAATCCCTATGTTCTATTCAGCTCCTCTTTTTACAAAGACTGGATATGAATAATGGTGTAAATTATGAATAGAATTCATATTCTAAACCCTTTATTCTATTGAAGAATCACAATTTGACCCAAAGAAGAAGGAGAAGTGGAACATGCTGAAATTATCAAAAACAGCATAAATGAAATAAATTCCATCAAATTAATGTATATCATTGAGAATCTCAACATAGAATTGACATTTTGAAATAAAAATGAATTTTAGGGGATTTTATCTACTATATTTTTGGAATTCCAAAATCCCTACGACATATCCAGATTCAAAAGAAATACTAAGGTTTCCACTCACAGAATAGCCTTAACTTCGCCTTTTTTGGATTTGCATGCCTCATAATGTCTTCCAGAATCTCCCTCTTTTGATATATGTAAACACAATAGGGAAGTAGTTTATATATTTATTAGAGTCATAATAATTGGAGAAGAATATGACAAGAATAGATTGGAGGAAGAAGAAACAAATAGGAAATAGGTTGAATCCTTACCTAAATTCTCTACGGAGTTTCTGAATCTTATTAGAGAGATAGCAATGGCAGAGTTTTGTGGTATTCCCCAAAATAATATAAATAAAAGTGGAGAGGATAGGGTTCTATTTATAGGAGTTGAAATGCACCTGAATCGTAGGATGGAAGTAAATAGAAAACGAGTAATTTTGGAGCACACAACCGAATAGTACATAACGTAAAACCCTAGCCACCACTGGAAACTATCGTTGCTAAGTGATCGACCACACTTGGGCAATCGGTCGACTGCTACGGTCGACTAGTTGACCTATTCAGGTCGACCATTCTTTTCTTTAGGGGCATTTATTTTTGTTTCAGTTGCCATATTACTTTATTCCCTAATTAACTTTTTAACATTAAACATTAATTAATTGTTTACTTAGCCCTCAAGCTAATTTTTGAAATTTAAATCCTAAATTTGATTTCTCATTTGAATTTGATTTAAACTAAATTAATTTAAATCTAAGAACTTCAAATGCTCATAACTTCTTTGTTTGAGCTCCGTTCTCAGCATATTATATATGGAAACAGATTAGAACGCCATGAATGCAATGAAATAACTTCCATGGTCAGATCTCAACTTTTATAAAATTTCAATATTCTATCATACCACGTTTAATTTAATTTTCTTCATTTATTTATGGTTTATTTTACGGGATGTTACATTCTTTCCCCCTTAAAAAAGATTTCGTCCCGAAACTATCAATGGGAGAACAACATAACGTGCAATAACATCCATGTTATATAAACAAGTTATCTACACAACCATCTACTAAACCAATACTGCAATGTGATTGTGTTTCGTAGACATACTAAAATGACCTCAATCCTAGCGTGAGTGTGTAAGCATGTCATGAAAGTGTGTATGCAAATACCCTAAACATGCATAAAAATTTCTGCATGAGTGTGAAGTTTTGTTGCGAAAAAAAAAGTAGCAACCATCTCCTACCATCTAATCATTCCCCTTACTTTCCATTCATATTTCTATTTTTGAAAAGAAAATTATCTGGAGAAAGGTTTTGGACGAAGAGACCTCATTCCTCCCATCAGATTTTCACACCATTGTACTCAAACAATTCAAATACTTTGTTATGGAGCTTCTGAGTTCCATGATGCACGTAGTGGCATGGGACGCTATTGGCTCCACCTTAAAATCCTTAATTGATTAGTCTCTATAATAGTTTTTATGTTATGAAGGCATTTCTTCAAATGCAAAAACATCATTGGCTCTAGCCAACATAGAAGTTTTTTATTTTTTCCCATACCGGGAAAATGCCCAATAAATTTGGTGCATACTTTCCAACTATCCAAATCATACACTGCTTAATCGATTTCAATTTTCCAAAGTCTCGAAACATATCTGGTCCGAGTAGAATTTGTCAGTGGTTTCCTACCCACAATTTGATGAAATGCTTCAAGGGTGCCATACTAATCGTCCATTGATGTCTAATGAATTCTATTAAGAGTAAGCACTACTCTTAAGGTCCTCCAAAGTCTAAGATTCAAGCTCTCAACAATTCTCCAAGTTCACATCCATTCCTTCAGTTTGTCCATCAATCTCTAATCGATAAGCGATGCTCTAATTTAACAAAGTTCCTAAAGGTAGTTCCTAAATCTACTAGTAAAACCCTCCTAATTTTCTAGTAAACTAAGATTCCTTATTACTAACGATGCAAAGCCCAACTCCATAAAGCTATGTTGGAATGCTGCGGTTCCGCTACTTCCAACGGAAAATTTATGCCACCTTCTTCTTAATCCTTGATCAATAGGAAATTCCTTTCTCATTCCTATACATTCTCTATTTTTCTTGCATGGTGGCATTTTGTGAGCTAAATCCCTTATGTTTTCCAAAATGTAAAGTTTTGAGATCGAAACATTTTACTCACTTTAGGCCGCTAACCTAATTTTCTCATTAACCACTAGTTTTACCTATGGTCTATCGCTAGTTAAGTTTTCCTATAATATTTCCATAATTAGTTTGCTTCCCAACATGTATAAAATGGTTTAAATTCCATTCATAAAGTCTACATAGGAACAAAATGGGAAAACATTTTATACTACATCATCCACTTTTCCAATAATTAAGGAAGACAACTAGCGACTATAATCTAAGAACTCCAAAAGAAAATTTTACTGGAAATTTCCATTTATTATGGGTTAATATAAATGGTGTTGAGGTACTAACACTCCTTTCTAAATTAAGTTGGACTATCTTTAATATTTCATTCCATTGCTATCCATTTTCTTAATTTCCCTGCTTTTTCGGTATTTAATAAACAAGGTCTATTTATTGCTTCAATTAATATCCATAGCAGCTGATCATTACGATCAGAATCAGACCATTTCCAATTAATCCTTTCAATCTTTTTAACCTTCTTCAGGTTTCCAAAATCCATTCATTACTCAAATTTATTTCATCCACAAATGCAATATAGAGTTTCCTTAATCAGTCTACCTTTAGATTACTTTTCCTCTCATTAGTTGCAAATTTATTGCCGTTAAATTTGTAATTAACATCAATAAATCCTAATCTGTAAATTACTAATTAATACACATATAGTCGTAATCTATGCTATTTATATATATTTTAGTCATTTAGCGTTGTTGTACGATATCTATATCTAATTACTAATTCTACAACTAGAATACTCATTTCCATATTTTAATTCACTTAAATTATCCAAAAAGATTACTGTCATAAATTAACAATAATTAAGATTTTTGCTTTGTTTGAAATTACGAGACATCATTTTTTTCTTATAATTGAAATAGACAGTGCAAACTATAGAAGGAAATATCCATCTCTTACACATCTCTTTTCTTTTTAGTGTGTTCCTTGTTACTTCAAACAATGCACTTTACACGTATTTTGGAATTGGCTATTTTATGAAAAATACATGGAAATGTTTCCATAATTAAAATATAGAAATTCATATTCTATTGGAAACCTAATTCACAACCCAATTATAGATTTAGATATCTTTATACTTTACCAACTTCTTCAAATAGTGGTTTGGGACTGACTTTAACTTTCCAGATCAGGTTGTACATTTTAGTTCTATCTTACTTATATCCTAAACACCTTATTCTACCCCTCGTGATCCATATCTACTCCATAAATTTTTATAATATCATAACTTCCACACATAAAATATAATATCTTCATACAAATAAACTTCTTAAAAAATAAGCATTTATTACTTCATTTCTTGCATACTTAAAACGTGATGAATATCTCCATCTTTGAAAACGTAAACTTTAATAAAACCTTTATCAAAGATTCAAAATTCCTTTGTTCCCAAACATGAATAAAATAATCTCCATTTTGAAAACTTTCTACATGATATATTTTTTAAAGTTAGACTTCCTAATTTATGGTATTCAAAATTCTCTTGGTTTTTCAAAAAGGAACTTACGAAAAACTTTTCTTTTACAATAGCTTACTAAAATAAGTATTTACACCTTTTTTAAAAATTGGAATTTAACACAAATGATTAAACACTTAATTATCTTTCCAAAATATCTTGTTAAAGCATTTTTTTCAAAGAGTTTTCTAGCTACAAGAACTATCGTTTACGAAATAGTAAAAATCATAGATTCCAAATAAAATTCATTTCCTTCTAAAGGATACAATAATATTTATTACCTCATTGCTCAAAATATACTGTAATTTGATGAAATATAGCTCGAACATTGCTAAAAAATTCTTATAATCTCTTTCAACACTTTTGTTTATCACATCCAATATAATTATTTTTAGATAACATTTGTATTCAATTTTGAAAAAACATATAAAATTCTCATCTTTACGTAAATTCTTCTCCTTATACAAAAACATCTAACTTATTTATCAATCATCATTGAAATCCAATCAATGATCAAAGATACATTTTATAACTTTATACGATAGAAAAATAGACGGAGCATTAAAAGATGACTTCTATCTTACTCTATTACTCCTTTCAATATATATCTCATCTACCAGAATTCACAATTCGATTATTACCTAAACACCAACGATTATACTCTTCATCAGCCTATATGGAAATGCTCTCCTTCCTGTATTATCGAACATTTCTATCTTTCTACTTCTATCACAAAATAGGTGTTATTTCTATCTATAAACCCATAAAAAGTGTTCTAAACAAAGAATTTTAGCTTTATAAACAAGGAAACATAGAAGGACCAAAGAACCAAAAATTTGAATTATTTTAATCAAATTAAAAAGGTTAACGAATGAAAACTTTTCAATGCATTAATTTACAATTAAAACCATCCACCAATTCTTCTTAATGAAATTCACCGCTTTTAAAAATTGCATTACCTTTCTAAACTTTTTCAAAAACAATGGTGGTATATTTCCAAAGCTGTCGAAAATCATATTTATATTTCTAAAAATTTCCAACTTATACAACCTCTAAGAAGTTGTAGAGGGAGGAACTTTCAAATTTATTGCATAGGAAATATAAATAGAAAAATTGAAGAATACAAAAACAAGGAATTTGAAAACTTTTCTAATCCAATCAAAATTTAAATTGAGAAGTTAATAAATGGAAACTTTTTTCAACTTCTCAACTAGCCAAGTTTTTAAATTAAAATCACCTACATAAAATATTTCACCACTCTTTTTAAATTTACAACCTCTTTTTAATAAATTATAAAATAAACGGTGTTGTAATTTAAAGGTCATCTAAAATCACTTTTTATAAACAATTTCTAACTTATAAGATTTTCATTTCAAAAATTTTTGAAATGCACTTTCAAAATTTTCAAGGGCTTTTTAGACAAACATTTTTATTAAATTATGTCCTAAAAGGTAGGATTAAAATTTGTTCTTTCTTTTAAACCTTTGTACCCTACCTCTTAAAAATCTAATTCCCTCCTTTTGGTGATAAATGTATTCCTTCATACAAAAGTTTGTTCCTTTCCTTACTTCCATATTTTATTGATACATAAAACTTTCTTTTGTTACCTCCATAAATGTTAATTTGTTCATATTAATTGTCGACCCAACGACCTTTTACTTAAGGTTATTTATTTGCTATCAACCTTTTCATCTATATTCACACCTATTACTAAATATGTCTATAGGGTCCACAATAATATGGAATATCAGGTCCTATCGAGGAGTCAATTACTATCCAACTTCTAGGGTGCTTCCATAAGTTGAGGATATGCTCTCCCTAGTTTGCTCCTAAAGATATGATCTCCGCTGCACGGATAATCGGATTTGGAGAAGAAATTATTTATATTTATTCTTTCAACTCTTAGTCGCGTCACCCATCCTTTTGAAATATGATCGCAATTACTTCTATATTTGGAATTTATAGAGTTAAGAAAATTCAAAAATAAGTATATATATAGTATGAGTTGTAGAAATTTTTTTGAAAAATTTTTTCAAAAATTACAAGCACGTTACTCATACGTATAGCATACTTTCATTGTTGATCGGGCAACCTAGTGCTTTGATACCAGATGTAACAACCCACCCTAGAATACGGCTAAATTTTTATCCAAAAGAGGCCCATCGAAACTTAAATTCATTCAAAGACAAGTTGTTGGTAGTAAAAAGAAATAACATTGCAGAGCCATAACTAAAATTTTAAAACTCACAGTGGTTGGAACAAAATATAACAGTAAAATGCAGCCATCTATTTCAAAACCACAAAAATGTCATAATACAAAATTCCATAGAAATTGTAACATAATATCTATTACATGGGTACACATAAAAGCAATTATTACTACCACATGCCAAGCTTCTCCCTCTCTAAGCAATATCACAGTCATCACTCCATTCTTAACCTGTGTTGTAATAAGGAGTGAGTCAGAACAATAACTGTCTTGGTGAATAAAAACCTCGAGTCTTAACTTTTTCAATACTTAGGCAGTATATTTCAAAATAAGAATATGTCTACGAACATAAAACCAATAAAATAATTTAATACTTCTTTATAAGGAAAGGAGGTGGGTCCAACCACTTAATACCTTCCATTCAAGAAGTATATCCCATATCTCAATCATACGTCATAAATAGCTAATAATGTGTGAGACGGTACACAAACCACTTGATACTTCCTAATGGAAAATAGGTAGACCCATCATTTAAGGCCTATTTCCAAAAGCGTGCTTCTTAGTGGTACCATCTAGCTGACATCATATGGAATCTCATAGGCCACTTAATACTTCAAAGTGGAAAATAGAAGATCCCATCATTTAAGGAAAAATTCCAAAAGCGGACCCTTGTAGAGATACTATCTAACGTAACCTCTTGGCCATTTAATACTTCATTTGAGGAAAAAGGTGGGTCCAACCACTTAAAAACTCAAGCCCCAAAGCAGGCTCTTCGTCTTATGGTTCATACCCATAATGATGTCTCACATTAGTCTTATACTCATAGGAATTGATAACCAGATTAGCTGAGCATATTTCCCTACAGAATTTGAAACTAACCTCATGTCGTTAAAAATATTTATTATAAGGGTCAACAAAAGTGCACACAACTACTGGTAGCCTCAAACTAAAGGGCGGACTTTCATCGTGTAACTCTATTGACTTCGCACCCCTATGTCTTAGCCTTAAATTAATTACTCTATATATATACACACACTCATCTCACCCTTTTATAAACAAGACCTTATAAGGAATCTTCCTTATTACGCCTTAAAATAATAATTAGGCTACATAAGCTTATTTTCACCTCAAAATTAATTACCTTCCTAATGGGGGGAATAAGTGAACAGAATTAAACAAATATTCACTTCTAATAAGTTCTAAACACATGGATTTTATGTTGTAAACCAACGTTAAATGTTAATTTCTTAATCGATTATTATTACAATTCCTGTATATTTAATTTTCCAAAATTTCATGAAATTCAAATGTCTAAAAGAGGGAATGAATAATCATAATCAAAAATGTAATAACAGACTTGTAAATAAAATAGAAACTCAATTTATTACACCTATTCAATGGAATATCTTAAACAACAAGAATTGTAATCTAAACCCCATATTTTATTCGAATCCTCTTTTTGCAAAGAAATAGATATGAATAAGTGGTGTAAATTACGAATAGAATTTGCAATCTAAACCCCTTATTTTATTAAAGCATCACAATTTGACCTAAAGAAGAAGGAGAAGTAGAATAGACTATCAAATTATCAAAAATTGCATAAACGAAACAAATTCCATGAAACTAATGTAAATAATGGAGAATCTCAACATAGAATTGACATTTCAAAATAAAAAGACATTTTAGGGGATTTTATCTATCATATTTTCAAAATCCAAAATCCCTATGGCATATTCAAATACAAAAGAAATACACTAAACAATTGTTAGAAAGAAATACATAGGTTTCCACTCACAGAATAGCCTTAGCTTTACCTTCCTTGGATTTGCATGCCTCGCAATCTCTTTCAGAATCTCTCTTTTGATATATACACACAAAATAGGGAAGAGGTATATATTTATTAGATTGAGGTTAAGAGTATTATAAGAATAGATTGGAGGAAGAAGAAACAAATAGGAAATAGGTTGAACATTTACCTGAATTCTCTATTGATTTTCTAAATCTTATTAGAGAAATAGAAATAGCAGAGTTTCGTCATATTCTCCAAAATAATATGAATAAAAATGGAGAGGATAGAGTTCTATTTATAGGAGTTGGAATGCACCATAATCGTAGGATGGAAGTAGGTGTGAAATGGATAAATCTAGAGGCACAACTGAATAAAACATAACGTAAAAGCCTAGTTGCCACTGGCAACATTCGTTTCCAAGCAGTCAACCGCCTTGGATGGCTGGCCGACCACTACGGTTGAACAGTTGACCTATTCAGGTCGACTGCTCTTTTATTCATGGGCGTTTATTTTTATTTCCATTGTCGTATTATTTTATTCCTAATAAATTTTTTAACATCAAGCATTAATTAATTGTTCACTTGGCCACAAGCTAATTTTTGCAATTTAAATCCTAAATTAGATTTCTCATTTGAATTTCATTCAAACTATATTAAATTTGAGAATTTCAAATGCCTATAACTTCTTTATTTGAGATCCCTTTTCAACATATTATATATGGAAACAAATCAGAATTTTGCCATGAACGTAATGGAATAACTTTCATGGTCAAATTCTAACCTTTATAAAATTTCAATTTTCTACCATCACATTTAATTTAATTTACTTCGTTTATTAATGGTTCATTTTATGGGGTGTTATATATGTCCTCAAATGACATAAATTTTACACAATTCTTGTCATCAAATAATAAAAAACTTCCATAAATTATGTCATTAAATGACATAAAATTCCATAAATCATTTCATATAATTATCTTTAAATTACATCGATATCGTACATTGATGCATGCAAATATAGCTTTTATAAATGCGTTAAAATAATTACAAAAAACTTCCAAACATCAAATAACTAATAATTAATATTTCTCAAATATTAATTAATTTAATAAATTTAAAACATTTTATAAATTAATTAAGTCGTGTGATTTTTCAAAAATTCATCATTACGGTTGTGCGACTCAAAAGTGTAAATTCATTCAGCGGTTAATATTGAACTATTCATATATTAATGTTTATACATCACTTGCAGGTAGTGTGACATTCTGGCTGAATTTATTACTTACACATCTTTTGGTAAAATCCACTTTTGCTTATTATAAGTAGTATTTGATAGTGACTATTATTTACACCAATTGTTTTCGTCAAAACTATGCCACTTTAAATTTATGGAATTTGGTAATGGTCAAAATTCCAATATCATCCACATCCAACTTTATAGTTCAAACACAAAGTCCTTAGTTCAATAATAACAATCATTTTTAACTGAAATGCTCTGGATGGAGACATTGATTTTGAGTTGACTTCAGTTGGTTGTGATACTAACCTCGTATAATTGAAAAGAAAAATTCACTCTTAAATAGTGTCTCACTTCCAACGCTTCCACTCAACTCAACTATAGTCGTTTGATGGACACTTTACCATGATTTAACTGTAATTAAAGTGGAGCTTCCACATTAGAGATCAACAACATTCTCAACTCGAGAGAACTCTGTAAGTTAATCACATCGATATTCTTGCTTGACCTTAGTAATATTAACAAATAAAAAACTATCGAGTGAGTCATTCTATAGGTATCCAATAACTATCAGTACGTAACCCCTTGGTGACCCAACAGTTTGAATAATATACTGCCTAACATTTGGAGAGCGTTACGTACTCTAATCTTTACGGACGCATATATCCAGTCTCGATACATCTTGAGTAGGAACATTTAAAATAGTATATTTGTTTCAATATGATAATTTACTCACGGTTACAACACTTTGTAACCACTATCACAAAACATACCATTTATGAATCTTCTACTAAGTATACTTTTAATTAAATTGATTAACCAATGTAACCACATAATATCAAGTATATAATAGAAAGAAAATTGTTTATTTCAAACAAGATTGGTCAACGAGTTAGATATATGTAACGAATTACGTAACTGCCCCTAGGGCATACCCTTAACTCTATCAGCACCGTCCCATCACTTCTTCAAACACATCTAGCACTTCCATGTGTTGGTGTACCTCATCAAATGGACTGTCAGATCCTTCTTTCCATCATACGTTTCCAATGTTGGTAGCTTGAAATCAAGCAGATTCCTAATGCATTGAATGTACAAAGTGAATAGACTCATGTTCACATCTTCTAAACTCCAATTAGGAAATCCATCCCTCATTGCCCGTCTCACCGTCTCAGCAAGTCTGTCATTATCATATAAGGAAACTCTTAAGATTGCATTCTCAGCTTGCCTCCCGTTCCCATGAGGAAATTCTGGTATGTACTCGTCCAGTCGTGCATCGACATTTTGATCCACATTCAAATTCTTAGCATTATTTTCCAAAAATGCGTCATTTCCACCCAAGTGAACAATGGCCATGCCTCCACGTCCTTAGGGATCGATACTGATCGATGCTTGAGGATCGATACCGATCCATATAACTCCTTGAGGAGTTGCTCCAATTTGCTTCCAAGTGCACTTGCTTCGGCTTTAGGTCTTCGACTCTGGTTTGCAGCTACTCCGGCTATTCCTATTGTCCCATTCTTCTAGAGAAACTCCCAATCATCTCTTCCTAACAGGCTATATCCTTTCTTTCATTTCATTCATCGTGGTACCTATCTCGTCCCTGATTATGTAGATAAATTGGGGATTAGATCCTGAAGACGCATCATGGCTGCCCCCTTGTTGATTTCCTCTTGTAGCAGCCTCCCTAGTTGATTGCCTCATCATTTTAAAATTTTCAAATCTCAAATCAGTGAGTTCAAGTATTTCTCAATGAAAGCGCCATAATATTTAAAACAAAATCTGGCTCAAACACTCAGTTGAGTATAGTAGAGAAAAGAGTGAAGAAAATAAATAATAAGGAAAACTAAGACACGGAAGTTTTATAGTGGTTCAGTTAATCATTTCCTACATCCACTTAGTTTTGTTGCTGATTTGGTAGCTGTTTACAAGTACAGTTCTTATGGATCGGTGGGTATCCATGGGGTTAAAAGAGAATTATGGAAAATTTGCAAGGAAACAAAAAGGCCCCCTAAAATGAGTCCCTAGCCTCATATTTAGAGCTGTAGGTTGTCGAGATATGTTCCTCTACGATGTCCCCTACCTTCCCCACGTTCAGGCATCGGTTATGCTTGAGAAAATGTGGCCATGACAGTAGTTGGGATACCAATCCATAAGATAGATTTATGGGTCATTTTCAATGCTTTGTGTTGTAGCGACTTGTTGTTAGCTACGTGTTTCTCAACTTGGATTCTCTGTTGGAAGTTTGTTTCTATGCTAATAACATGGCTCGGTAAATAGAATGGAGTTGCTTGTTATAAGTACTTAATGGGATCGATAAAGGATTGTATGCAATCGATTTTATGAAGCTTGAAATACGCTGTAATCAGTAATTCATGGAAGTAGATGTAGTTTGAGGCAAATTGGGTGCAAGTCTATGGATTGGTATAGAGTTTGCAGCAGCAACTAAATAAATTTGAAATTATTTTATACTAATTATTGATGATTTTTTTAATTTAGTTGAACGTTTGTACAAATACATCTTGTATATTTTATTTAAATTATTACAATAATTATTTTCACATATTTATATATAAATATATACGATTGTATTTTACAAATGTATAACTTTATGTATATATGTGTGTGTATGTTCATTTGAATAACATAGAAAATACTAAAGGGGCTAATGTGTCTGCTGCAGTGTAAATTGTAACATTTATAAATGGGCATGTCAAACCATATACACTTTATTATGTTTCACGTGCATGTATGCACATAAGTGTGTACGATATGCCTATTCAAATATAATAACAAAATAATATAGAGTAAAACTTTATCTGTAAAATTATATAAAATAAAAATTTTATTTAAAAACAATTTAGAAAATTTCTAAATGAATTAGACTTCATATACCCAATAAACATCCAAAATGGTAAAACAATTGAAATTTACTCATTTCTTCTATTGTGGATAGGTCCAGTTCCAACAACTTTACCTTTAAATCGAAAACTCTTAAACTACGAACCCAGTAGTTCAGTTCTATAACAAAATTCTAGAGTTCAAAATGTTATGCCCTAAAATCTAGGAGTTTGGAAATATTAAAAATACGGGGGCATAGGAGAAAAGTAATCCCTTTCTTTCTCTTTCTCACATGTTTTTCAATTTCGTGGCCTTTTCTTCTTTAAATTTGTCCACAATGCATTTCAAAATTGTAGAAAACCGATTCACTTCAAAAGTAATTTTTTTACTTTTCCTAACTTTGAGAAATGCCACAATCCCCTCTAAAGAATTTTTTTTGCCTTAGCCACCTTTTCCTCTCGCGGCTCATGCTTTGAGTTTTAGTTTTTCGCCTTCGATTACTTGGACTGTAAAACCTAAAATAATGTTATTGTTCGTGGATGATGAGAAGTGATGTGTAGTTGCTTTCTACTACCTCATCCAATTCTTTGCGATCGTTTGAGATTTCAGGACATGTTACGGTGAAGTCATCGTGACATTGTCGATTACAAAGTTCAATGCCTGGAACATATAAACGATTCCACATGTTGTAAAGGATTAGTGGATCTTAAGTTGGCTGTTGTTGGTTCGACTGCCTTGGCCATGAACAATTTTTGACTCGTTGATCATTGCTTAGCTAAGAGTTGATGTTGTGCTCCCTGGTGATGTCGATGTTTGTTGAGGATGGTTGAGTTGTTGTTGTTGTTATGAGATGTTTGTGTTGAGACTTTTAAATTGTTGCTTGTTGATGAAGTTAGGTCAATGGTGTGCTCAGTGACAAGTTTGGCATGGTGATATTGCTCAGTGACAAGTTTGACCCCAAAGATGGTGGTTAGAGATGGGATGAAATGTTGGATATGATATATGCTTTTCTTCTACTATAATTGAAGTTCTATGATAGCCTTGTTGCTATGGTTTTTTAAATCTAATTGCTTGAAGATATATTATTTGGAGGAGATGTTCGATGGGAAGCTAAACACTAATATTTTTGAGATTTTGATGCATAATATGTAGCATATTTCTAAAGTGAATTTTGATCGGATAGAAATGTTAATGAATTTTTAATTTTGTTGATTTTAGAAATTTATATTATAATTCGATAAGAAATATTGTTGAGATAATAGAGTTTATATAGAGTTGCTCGGCAGAGATAATAGGAGTACGAGAGAAATAACAAAAGAAAGAAAATTATAGGATATTTTAAAAGGAAAGAATATATACTTCAATTTTGTGATTGGAAAATACACATTGTGTAAGATAATTTTCCTTTTTGTTTAAACAATTTGCCTCCATGACATTTTATTTTATTTTTCTTTTTGATTTGTATCCTCAAATCTATATTGATCTCATAATATAATACGTTGATTTGTCACTTTATAAATTTGAAAATATTTTATTTAAGGTTCAAAGAGAATATTATAATTGATTCTTCCTTTTATATTTTTTTGAACGCATCCTTTGACATTGAATTGTATATATGATATGAAGATGGTTGTGGTTCAAAACAAGAAAACAACCCAAATTCCAGTGTGTCTGGAATTTACGCAAAAATGCTAAAACCCGCCCACTTAATCCTGAGTTGGGTATTTGGTATCTTGCAAATAGGCAAGGATAAATATATCAGTGCTTAAATAAATATCTCATAGCGAAACTGACTAAACTATAATAGTAAGTAAATACTCACCAAGGTAATAACACTTCCTAAACAAGTGTCACAAAGTTAGAAAATCTCTGCCATCGATCTAACCCGTGGGATGATATGAGAAGGGGGTCAGAACTAAAGTTCTAGTGAATGGAAAAATTATACACTTCCAAGCATAATTCTACATATACCGTTCTATTTTTGTTTCTTTTATATTAGGTTTATTGGGTTTATAATACTCTCGCCTCTATATGCGAATCATACCCATCTACTCTCTGGTAGATTAAGACCTTATAACCAATATATATAGCTACATGCCTAAAGACCGCATCGGTCCTAGGTACCACCCATATTACCTTCTGTATCTCCTTGAAATGGATGCATCGTCTTGCTCTAAGGGCTTACTGTAACTACATCTGTAAAGGACAGCTTCGTGAGGCCTACAATATAGATGTTCCATCGTCTACTATGAAATGTGAAACTACATTCGCACTAGCTTATGCTATTGCTCGGATATCCATAGTGTACCACCCAATGCATACCTTGAGGACTACACGTAATCGTTCTGTCTATTCCTTGAATTCCGCCAATAAGGTCTATCTTGTACGAAACTCAATCGATGATTTTCTATATCTGTATTGCTCCGCTTCGTTAGGCCTACAATACAGATATTCTACTTGATCTGTCTCTTTTCTCATCGTGGCAATGGCCCCACGCAGCCCCCCTCAACTAATCGAAAGACTTTTCAAGAGCTAAGTGGTTGTGCCCTACTTCAAACAATCTAAACATCCATTTGGTTATGCCTATCATCCAATGTCTCGATAGTAAAGAATAATTGGTTTGTTGGTTTAACTCTAGTCTTTACCGAACTCGCTCTGACCGATGATGGCTGATCTCCACATGCAACTATCCTTGTGGGTCTTGCCCACTATAACCTACTCACAAACTAGAGTACGGTGTCGTACGAATATCCTACTCCAACATCAATCTTTTGACTGTCCACAAAGGTCCTCTTCGTTAGGCTTGCAATGCAAAAGCTGTCAAGCATACTCTATTGATGGAACACCTATAGACCTGCCTTCGGGGGTGCAGCTTCGTTAGGCCTACTCTAGAGGACCATCCTAAAGTATCTCGACGTCTTGTTGAAGTCTTGTACTTCCTTCTAGCCTAAACTAACTAAGTTTGGACATGCTCTTTTTGTACTAAAAATCTACGATGAACTACTTCGTTAGGCTCTTTATTTAGATTCTCTTTGGGCTACTCCAAACGTATCTTATCATTTTATTAGACCCTACGCTAATCTTTTACTATGCATTTAGTTTACTTTTCTTATTCTGTTGGTTACTTATTTACGCTAATCAACATGCCCAGCCCCACCCACATGTGAGACCATCAGTTCAAGACCTGAAAGTGAATGCTGCCCGTACGGACCACTGCTATTATTCTTGCTTATTAACTTAATCCAAGATCTAAGTTTCATAAAATAAGCATCTTCTATTTCATTTTTTTTTAATTATAACCTACGTGTTACAATTATACTTGCAATTGTACATTCCTTTCTTTTTTTTGTAACCTACACGTTATAAATGTAATTGTAAGTGTCTCGATTCTATTCTAGTCTGTCGTCTTTCATTATGATACTAAATTCTCTTTAGTTCTTTTATATTATACGACAGTCTTAGCTTGGGACTACGTCCAACTGTCACAAATTACTTGTCATAATAATTGTTTTACTTTTTACTCTACTATCTACGCAATAAATGTAGATCTAGTCACATTTTCTGTTTATTGTTTCAAGTCTTGTCAAATAATTAACTTGACTATTTCTTCTTCTTTAGTTTCTTTAACGCTTCATGTTATTCTCTTTTATTCAGAAAAGTAGTTCTATTCTATTTGGTTGGTTACGAAAACCATGCTAAAAATCCATTTCTATTATTTAATATTAAATAATGCTATAAACAATAACTTGCAACTACAGGATATTTCTTTTATTGTTTCTTTAATTGTTGGGTAATGCAAAGTACACTAATATCTCTATTTTGCACTAATTCCACTTTTCTTGCTTTTATTCTTGCAATTAGGTTTATGTTAATCTTGTAATATTAAACTATGTAGATATATTCTCTTTTCTAAACCAACCAACTAATCTTCCACTAACTTCCAAATCAAGTTATTAAATTTTCCCATTTTTAATTCATTTCTCCCATTAAAACATAATTTACTGTAAATCTCACAGGCTTATGCCTTTCTTTACAAAGCCTAATATTACTTATATTTAATTGGATTCCTTTTTTCATATAAATAACATTTAAATATAAGTACAGTTGATTTGGAAGCCTAATGTTGATAAAATTTACAGTCTCAACATAACTATTTAGTAGAATGAATTACTGAAATTGGTTCAAATGCTGAATTAAAATACTTAATAGGAATCTAACAATAACATGTATCATAAACATAAAAGATATATAATTTCAATACACTCATCTGTTGTCCTTAGCTTTGCTCCACGGCCTTCCTAGATCCCCTTCTAAGGCGTTTATTATTTTTATTAAGAAGATATTCTCCTTAGAAATATTTTCTATTTAGGATTTAGCCTCAGATAATGAACCCAATTGGAAGAAAATTTGATTATGAGAAAATAGCTAGGCCTAGGGTCCTATTTATAGTGTAGCTTAGAGATCTCAGGCTATTGGATTTAGCATATTGAATCTGAAGCCACCATGTCACAGTTTAACGATCCAAATTTTTTCATTGTGGATTTTGAATATTTAAAAAGTTAAAATATTTGATTTTGACTTATAATTTAATTAATGATATTTTAAAACTGAGATCTCAAGCGATTTCGTCAATTTTTGAAATCACGATTTTATCAACACATTAAAATAACGATACGAGGCACAGTCTCGAAATTCGACCAAACCAGTTCCGTTGGATTCGTAATATTGTATTATTATTGCATTTAAAATTTTGTAGTGTTCAAATTTATTGTTTGGTCGTATGATCTGAAAACGCCTAGAAATAATTTAATTGATTTTAATTTACATAGTCGATTTAAAAGGCTATCTTCCACGTACGATCGAATTAAAGCTCGATGCTCGTTCCATTGAGATCGGAATAGTGGTATCACATTAGAAACACCAGGTGGCATGCCTCCATAGGGGTTCAAAATTTCGTGATATGTATTGTGTGATATTTGGAATATACATACATACATACATACATACATACATACATATATATATATATATAAAATCAAAATCAAGTCATAGCCGCCTAGTCATGTTCAATCACATCTCTTTCCCTTCTAAAACATGCGAACTTCTCTTCCTTCAATTTAAAACCTCGAATTCCTTTTCCCTCTCAGTCAAAACCGAAATCAATTTAATGAAAATAAAAAAATGAGTTACTTAAAAACCGCGAGTTATCTCTTCTTTTCCTCTTTAGTTTGAGCCAGTAAAGAAATGAACAAATAAAAAGAGAGTAACCACGACATTTTCGCACTGCCTGTTCAAGCTCGAGCAAGGGAAATCGAAATAGGGCTTGGGACGTGGGGCAAGGAGAGGTAACAGCGTCGAATATTAGGAAGGGGGCGAGTGCGCGTAGCGCTTGTGAATGAGCGATGGCAATCGAAAGTTTAGCGCGCAACAGTTGGCTAGGGTTTTATGAGGTGTAGTCACAGGAGAAAGCAGAAACTGGGAGGCGATAGTAGCGGGGGTGACAACTTTTAGGGTTTCAGGGGGAGCCCAGGCTATTCTTTACACGTACGGAACGGCGATGCCCAATGGGGTAGTAGATGATGGTGAGGCAGATATGGCAGCATTCATGATGCATAAGGGTCGATGTTACAGCATTGTTTGAGGGTTAGGTCTTCATGTTATGGGTCGTGATCGGAAGGCAAGCTTGCCATGGCCAGCTGTGGCAGCATGGAGGATGTTGTGGCATGGCCAATGTTGGGACAATAAGGTGGTTGGTTCCAGGCAAATAATGATGGAGGCAGTCGCATATTTTTGGCAGTTCCGCAAATAAAAAATGGTTTAGTGTTTTATACCTTTAATTAATTTAGTTAAGATTTTAATTACCGTAAATATTTATTTATTCGTATTTAAACCATATGAGGTCCAAAATCATGGAATAGATCATGATGGAATCGTAGTTACAAACTCTACACGATGGAACAAAAAATTGTAATGGATTGCAAAATAAATCAAGGTGAGAAATGAACACTCATTTAGATTATCGAATTAATTTTTAAATAGTTAAAATAAATTATTGGACGCCTAGTTAAATTTAATAATCATTATCCATTTGGATGTTATTTATATATATATAGTAGTATATATATTAATAATTGGATCTATTTTCCGCCATTTTGGAGCGGATGAGACCTTATGCTCCACGCATAATAGCAGACGACCCTATGTTACCGCGATATCCCGCCTTACAACGGGATTGGTATTTCTTTTATGTTGTATTAACATCTATGGATGCAGAGAAATAGGTTGGTGGGATCCAACTAGGTTCCTCAAAAATGTTGAATTTAATTTCATATACAATGACATATGATATGTTTGAATAATCTATGGTAAAATATAGTGTGATTTAAATTTACTGGATGCTATGGTAGTCTTAGCCAAGATTTTGGTATTTTAAAGTATCGTAAATATATATATTTGAATTTGAAGGAAATAAAAAAGGAATTTTAGGAAGTGAAATATTTATATAGAGTTTTGGATTAATTGATTGGATAAATAAATGGTTTTTAATTTGTACTTAACTATTTCGTGATATTGTAAATTGAGATTTATGAATAATGTATATAAGGGATTTTGAATAATAATTCTTAAGTGATAAGTGTTTAAATATAAAAGGTTTTTTCTAAAAAATCAAGATTTTAATAGATTTGGAGAATTATAGGAAATTTGAAAATAAGTATAAAATTGGTTATGTTAGATCGTAAATAAGATTTTTAAATTGCAAAATGGAAGTAGAATCGAGATTTGGTTAGTTTCTAGAGTATAGTTGGGTTATTCAAGAAATTGATTGATAAATGGAATTTAATTTAGAAATCGATTAAAATGGATGTAAGTGATGTGGAACCATTGTAAAGTGAAAATGAAACTATGGGATTTATAAACAATGTTTATATATAAAGTGAAACGATTATTATTTAATAAAGTGAAGATATAAATTCACGATAAGAATTTATGATGACGTGCGTACATCAATTTAAAAAAAAGGATAGATTTATCTTTTGAAATTGTGAAATGAGGTTTATGAAATTAGGGACGTAAATTGATTGGTTATAAATTTAGAAAAATTTATAAATATTAGATTGGTTATATTGAAATTGAAATATATATATATATATATATATATATATATATATATATATATATATATTGTTGTCAAGAAGTTGGGTGCGTTTTAAAAAGGGGATTTTTAATTATTAAACTAGGAAATTTAAATCTGTTTTAGCACAAAAATATTTCAGAAAGTTAGTTTTTAAATATTTTTAAATTGTCAAAATGAGTTATAAGTTTTATAAACAAGTCTTGTAAATCGAGTAGAATTTTATTAATAAATCATAATTCATTATTGTTTCAAAGTTATGTAACTATTTAAATTGTTTAATAGTATATTTAATTATTAAATAAGTTTTTGGGAAGTAATAGTATACTTTCATGGTGAAAACGGAGGCATAGATTGCCTGTTGTTAAGTATGGATTTCTCTGGGATGGAGACATAATCATTGAGCTATGAATCCATGGTTGATACCGCATGGTGCTTTCCATGTTTATTTTAAAAGGTTTTTCAAATATTTTTGGAGGGAATGGTTAGTGAATATATTTATTTTGGTAAGGTAAGTATATGTTTTTGAATAAAGAGATTTAATTAAGAAACCCCAGAACTTATAGAATTCGTTATAAACGAGTTCAGGAATTTACAATTTAACTTGTGAAGGGTTTTGAGAAAAGAGAAATAAATGGAACTTTCCTAAGTGTTGAGAATTATGGGGTTTATAAAAATGTATTTCTAAATATATTTTTCTAAGTGTCGAAATAAGAGATGGTTTGAAATATGGTGATATGGATATAATTATTTGTGTTGTTTCAAATATTGAAAATTTGGAAGGGATTTGACTATATATCTTATAAAGATATTTTGAAAATAAATTTTGAAAAATTATAACATAGGCCCGATGACTGCTTATGGATGTTATATTGATAGTTAAATAACCAATTATCAAATGTTGGCCAATTTCTTTGATCGTTTTGAAGAGACTAGGATCGGATTTAATTACTCGAAAACCACTTCGATCTGATTTGAGCATTACGAATGGATATCATATAGATAGTGAAGACAGTGGTTTGGTTTGCCCAGACCCAGGACAACTTGTATGGACGAATGCTATCAAAACATCGTAATTGGAGGACAGTGAGCATTCTAAGTGAAATTATTCTTGAAAGCTAATCATAGCCTCAAGCCTCAACAACCAGAATGACTGAAAATTAGAGGAGATGTACCAAGGCTAAGGAGTCACACCCAATTAGTGTATGCTATCACCATTTAAGACACCCTCGGATATATTATAAATTATGGATACGATGGTGCCTAGAAAAAGAGTTCTCGATAAGGGTGGGAACACCTAGGGTGATAACATATTTGGTTCTATCCAGGTTAGGGATAGGGGTGGTCTTGTGTTGTAAGGGATCCCGGCGAGGTCCTCAATGCATATTTCTAGATGTGTGTCGTGATAGGTCGTACCCCAATGCCTAGTCATTGTATGGAATTCATTCTCCGATAAGCATCGTACAGTTTTGATTGTACCCAACTATGCTGAAATGTGAGATGCAAGCATTTTCGCTTTTTTCTATTTACTTTCTGTAGACACTACTATAATATAAGATGATTTTGATAAAAATTGTTTTGGTTATCGTAAGGTAAAAAACTATCGCATTTACGTGTGACGTGGTCTTATGAGATACCTTTGTCTTCAAAGGAGTTTGATAAAAGTTAATAATTCAAATTGAGTGTGTTGTCTCATGCTTGTTTTCTAGACTGACTCGGGTGTTATTTTATAATAATATTAGGGTTAGAATGAGTATAGCAGATTCAGGATAGGATGCTACGGAGCTTAGGAGATGAGTTGGATGACAAAGACGTATTTCCATACTTGATTTGTATTCCCGCTGTGTGAGGACAGGTTATTAAATTGTCCAGATTGATTATTGTCTACCGTACTCTGAAAATGGTATATATATCAACAGTATAGTTCTTGTATTTAATATTTTTTATTATATGTTATATTTTGAACCGCGGCGTTTGTGAGATTCTATGTTGCTGTTCTATTATCTTCTACCCTTCTTTACCCCTAGCAATCGGTATTTTTGGCACTTGAATATTCAGCATGATTATACAGTGAACGTATTGATGTCGGTTTTCGAGGGTCAAAAATCTGGTTCATTACAGTTGGTATCAAAGCTGAAGATTAAGCAAGAACCATTGCTCTGGTGGGGATTACTCATTAGAAATAGTGTCAGTAGTACCCTAGAATGAGTTTGAGTGTATTAATAGATACAACCACGTATTTGTTAGTGAATATAAATTGTTTTATATTGTGTTGGTTGATTTATTGAATGGCTTACGAACTCTGGTGGCATAGTCCGTACAATTTTATCGATAGGGGTTTTAAACACTTGGATAGAGCAACTAGACAAAATATTATTTTGAAGCGGGTAAATAAAATAATTTTACCCAATTTATATTTTTGGATATAAAAGAAACAATTTTTTGAAATTATTGTAATATTTTAGTTGTGTTTGGTTATTATTATATAATCAAAAAACAATTATAAAATTGATAATGGTTTATTAAAACTTAATTAGATTGCATAAGAATGAATTATATGAATGAGTTAACACCTGAAAATGGATTCAAACCAGAATATGGCCAAAAAAAATTAAATCCTGGAGATTTTAGGAAAGGTTTTCCAAAGCATTTTGAAATAAATAACGGTGATATTATTTTTGGATTAGAAAATACTTTAAAATTAGATTTAAACATGGATTTTGGAAGTGATGAAGCACTGAACTCATTATAGTCACTGGAAATTAATTTTGGTAGTGACGGCCGCATTATCAGCATTCATTTTCTAGTTTCTAAGTGACGGATTGCTTCCAGGTGGTTTGATATTGATATTTTTGGGGAAAACAAGTGTTGTTTTGGAAATTCCGAAAGGAACTGTTTTGGAAAAAAAATCAGGTTGATTTTGAAAATCCATGAAAGTGATTTGTTAAACCAAAGTAGAGAGTGTGTGTGTGTGTGTTTAATTTCAAAGTCATTTGAAATAAATACCGAATGTATGAATTTTGAAATCCTTATTAAATGTTCTAGAAATATCAGAAAATAAGTTATGAACTTATAAATGGTGAATGATTTTAAAGAAAAATATGGAAATTGAATTTTGGAAATAAATTTTAACTTGAGTAAGTTAAAATGAGTAAAATTTAACTTGAGCTAAGTCAAATAAAATTGGATTGGACATGGTATCAATTGGGATTGAAATATAAAATTAAATGGAATTCAACTTA
The DNA here is from genome assembly GCA_030765085.1 of Allium cepa. Taxonomy (NCBI): domain Eukaryota; kingdom Viridiplantae; phylum Streptophyta; class Magnoliopsida; order Asparagales; family Amaryllidaceae; genus Allium; species Allium cepa. The sequence continues at coordinate 760,222,950 of CM060941.1, read as the reverse complement.
AGTTAAGTTGAATGAATAAAATTTTAGAAATTTAATTGATAGTGATTTGAATGAATTTAATGGCATAAATTAATGAAATTCAATGGAATATATAAGCTTGGATTATAAAGTGACTAAATAACTATAAGTTATAAAATTGTGATTACGATAAATATATATTTAAGCTATAAGTGATGTAAATCTTGAGTAAATAATTAAATGTGGATATACTCGAGTATGGAATTGATGGGAATGTGAAAAATAAGTTGTGTAACTTATAAAATGGAAAGTGAAATAGAAAAACCAACATAAAAATGGTGTGATATTTTAAAGTGAAGAAATTAAATCCAAACATGAATTATAAAATGAAATTGAACTCAAGTAAATTAAATAGAGCGTTTTTAGAATAAAAATCTAGTTGTGAAATGGAAAATGGAATTAACTAATTGGATGGATTGGTTATTAAATTGGATATTAGAATTGAAAGTTGAGTTATAAAGCGAATTCGACTTAAAAGTAAGCAAATTAAATATATTTTGAAATGCCGTCGAATAAAATGAAAGGGTTTGAAATGGTGATAACTTGAGTCATAAATAAATTCAATTTAAATGTAAATAAACTGAATATAGCCATGGGTGTCATTTAAATAAACTCTAACTTAAAATTTAAAATTTGAAGTAGACTGAGTGAATGAACTAATTAAATTAATTTGTAAATGGAATGGAATTTGATTGAATAGGAATAAACTAAAAATTGAAATGGAATTTGGTTGGAAGAGTAATGTAACTTAAGTTATACAATTGAATAAATTGAAAACAAACAAATTAACTTAAGTTAATATTTTGGACAGGAGCTTGGTTAAATAAAAATATGAAATAATTCATAAGTAAATAGCATGGAATGATTCCAAGCTTAATAAAATGGATTTGAATATAATAAATGTGGATATGAATGGAATGTAAATCAATTGATTGAGAATCAATTTGAAATGGAAGAGAATTAATATAAATTGATTGGAATCAATTTAAAATAGCTATAAACTGAAATGGTTATAAATATCGTCGAATTTGCATGGAAATATTGTCGTTCAACACAAATGAAAATAAATAAAATTCTGTGAATTGATAAAGAGTGAAAAAATTGATTTTAGATCTATTTGGAATGGATTTAAATTTTTTGGGTATAAATGTGAATTGAATGAAAGTAAAATTGGTTGTAAATCATTTCGAATTGAATAAACAGATATATTAATGGAATGAAAGTAATTAAATTAGTATCGGAACCATAGAGTTGCTTTCAAATATATGTTAACATGTTTGGCTATGAAATATTGTGCTAACTAGTGATATAAGTGAAATGTTATTGAATTTTCATGTTTTGGCACTTACGTGTTTGAATTTAGTAAGTACAGATACCTGAAGGCTATGGGCTAGATTTGGGTTGCGAAGTTGTATATTAAATAAGCCGCTCGCTTAAAAAGGCGAAAATAAAGGTACGTTTTTGGATTAAATACAACAAAAATATAATTATTGATATATATTGTGTTTTCCGACTGTGTGAGTCAATGTATATATTTTTATCTCTCTTGTCATATTGCAAAAGCCTCTCCGTACAAGAGAGACTCTGCCAAAAATTTCAGGATTTTAAGGAGTTAGAAAATTTTAAAAAAAAATTTGTTAACTAAAAAAAGTTGATGTTCAAATTGAAATTGAAATTAGAGATTTCGGTTTAGAAATGAAAAATAAATGTTTTGGATAGGACTAGAAGGTTTAGAAAAGTGATGTCAAGTTTTAACTAAGTGGGTTTTGTTAAGTTAATTGGTTTGGTGCATTTTTCTGCCTTAGCAATTTCGGGGACAAAGTTCTTTTAAGGGAGGAGAAATGCAGCGACCCGGATTTTTTCGTTATTGATTTTTAATATTTAATGGTTTAAATATTGGATTTTGAATTATAATTTATTTAGTAAGATTTAAAATTGAGATTTCAAGTGATTTTGTCAATTTTTGAAGTCGTCGATTTTATCGACACGTTAAAATAGTGATCCGGGACACAGTCATAGAATTTGACATTCGATCTGTAATATTGTATTATAATCGGATACCAAATTTCATAGTGTTTGGATTTTGTTTGGTCATACGATCTGAAAACGCCTAGAAATAATTTAATTGAATTCAATTTAAATAGCTGATTAAAAAGCTATTTTCCACATACGATAGAATTAGAGCTCGAGGGTTGTTCCATTGAGTTCGGAATAGTAGTATAACATTAGGAACGCCTGGCGGCATGCCTCCTAAAGGGTTTAAAATATGTAATGTGCGATATTTGGAATATAAGTGTGTGTGTGTTTATATATATATATATGTATATATATATATGTATATATATATATGTATATATATATATGTATATATATATATGTGTATATATATATATATATATATGTATATATATATGTATATATATATGTATATATATATATATATAATCATAATCAAGTCATAGCCACCAATTCACGTTCAATCACGTCTATTTCCCTTTTGAAACACGTGACCTTCTCTTTCTTCAGTTTAAAACCTCCAATTCCTTTTCTTCCTCAACCAAAACCAAATCAATTCAATGCAAATAAAAAAACGAGATACTTAAAAACCGTGAGCTATTTCTTCTTTTCCTCTTCAGTTTGAACCAGCAAAGAAATGAATAAATAAAAAGAGAGTTATCACGATGTTTGTCGCACTGCTTGTTCGAGCTCGAGCAAGGGAAATTGTAACGACCCGATATTTTCAACCATTCGCATCCTCATATGTCGGACTTGGATTGCTCAAAATACCGCGTTGTAAATAAATTTTGGCAAATCTTAGAATATACAGTAAATAAATAATCACATATCACAGACCCAGAGTATTTAATAATGCAGCGGAAGTAAAAAAGATAGTAGTTCATGAAACTACTACATATATATAAGATACATCAAGGTTAAACAAGATACAACAAAAGGGTAACAAGATACACCAAGTACGAATCAGAATACATCACTGGAATCACTGGATACAGAAAACAAATAGATGGCTGGATCTTCAAGCAAAGCTCCAACTCCGAAGGTGAGTCTTGAATGCTGAATCACTCAGTCTGACTCGAGCGTAAAGCAAAACACAAAACACTCGAGTCAGGACATAAATACTTATGAACTGTAAATCAACTCAAGTGAACAGCAACAAAATGCATCAGTAACTTAAAGGATGCTTGGGATCGCCCATTTTTTAAGGATCCGTTAAACTATTTACTATGTATTAATATTGCGCTATTATAATAATGTCTACAGTAAAATAAACTTACTTTAAAATAGCGTTAAAGGGTTACCGATATAGCCCTCAACACGCAATAGTCCCTGTAGCCCATCCAGTATCAGCATGCCTCTAGATCGGGAGGCTACCCTAAATACTCCATGGGCTATGGGAAAAAAACAAACTCGTAGTAATGCTTGCTATGGCAGGTGACACGGCACAACTAGGCGATGCCAGGGTAGATATACCAATTACGCTTCCGAGCTGGTGGTAACGCATAGCAGCCACTACCACCTACCTCGAAACACACTCCCAATCAAAATCGGAGTGTGGCCATTAAATCAACCACAAGTAAGAGTATTGTATCGGAGGAATGTGTCCGAAGGAGGAATGACCTCACTTGGCCCGTCGATCGCTCATGTTTTAACCACCTTAAGCCAACTTACGGGAGTCGGGTCCACGTTCATACCTCAATAGGATCGTCGCCACGATCATACTTCATTCTGGAATCTCCATCGCGTACACAGTTGTTAAAGTGGTTTTCGGAGTGGGCAGAGAGTATGACAACTTTCGATCCTAGTCTCTTTAACAATCAATCACGCCGTGGTCATTTTAAAATAGTATATACTTCAAAATCAAAATTTTTCATTTCCAAACTATATCCCTTTCAAAATAGTCTATACTTCGAAACCAAAACCATTTTTATTTCAAAATTATATCTAAATCAATACGATATCATTTCCATTTCAAACATATATTCACCTTTTAAAAATCGTAATACTTTCAAAGTTATAATTTTTTCGAAACCAAAATACTTGAAATTATTACACTTTGGAAATCATAACATTTCGAAATCATACATTTGAAATCATGGAACATACCTTTAATTCTTTACATTTTCAATTTCCAATTTAATTCAATTCAAACCATCAGTTTTAATTCAATTCAGTTTACCAATGAACTATTTCAAATCTTATCAATTTCAAATACTGATTTGATCCACAAAATAAACTATTCAATCTTCAGTATATTTCTAAGCTTTAATATCCCACATTTCAAAACTTTTTTTGAGAAAAATGTGTGATCCTCTACGCGTAGAGGAGAGCACACATGTGAATATATATATATAACACGAAATATAAGGAGCTGCCAACATGCCTGGCAGATAACAAGAGCAAAAAAACATATAACTAAACTCGGGTACTCCTAAGGTGAGTTCCGGCGATGCCACCACTCATCGCACCTCAATATCAAGTTCCGGCAAGGCCTTCACCCGATATTAATATGTTGAAAGTACCGAAAAGGCTTAAGGGCATAAGCATCTGCTCTGGAGAGGATCTGCTGAATAGAGAGACCGCTTTGAAGGCTCAGAGCAAGAAGAAGGAGTGCCAAACTGGAGGATAGAAACATCCTGAACAAGTACTCCTTAGTGAAGGTAGCAGAATCCCATATCTGAGGGGATATCTGCGAGAAGTCCTGGATAAAGAAACTCAGCTCAGATGGCCTCTCTACAAACTGGTACCCAGCGATCTGAAGACAAGAGAAGCCTGCAAAATGAACCTGATAACCTATCGTCCAAAGCCTGTATCTGAAACAAGACTAGGAAAAAAAGATTTAGAGTGATACATATATATGTATATTCAATTGAGAAAATATGCATATATATGTATTTATAATAAAAGAAATACAAACCTATATAAGCCAAACTTAAGACAAGAACAAAGACAAGAACAAAACTTAAGACGAATCCTAATTATTTATCATTAATCATAAGTAAGTTATTATTTAAAGTGAGGTTATCATTTGAATTTAAAAAAATATTAACAATAATATTATTAGCGCTATGCCAGTTGTTCTTATGTTTAAAGAAGTTAATCTTATAACTAAGCTTGTTAAGATACCTTTTGAAAAGAAATTTTTTAGCTAATTTATATTTGGGATTAGAAATCCAATTAAAACAATATGTAGAAATTGAAAAAATCAATTTGGCGAGATGACTATTGTTATTATTAAAAATTCTTTGATTTCTCTCGAACCAAATAAACCAACTAATAATAATAAATAAAGTGTCTAGCAGAAATCTAATATTTTTATTGAATTTGAACCTAAATTTTTTCCAGTAGAATTCACAGTCCGGAATTTTGTTTATTATGTTAAAGTTAAAAATTTTAGGAGTATTAATTAGAATGTAATTAGAATCGAAAAAGTCATAATATGAGTGATTTATGTCCTTAAGATGCAGATTGCAAAAATAAAATTTATTGTCAATTTGAATGTTTTTCTCTTTAAAAATTCTATTGCATTAAGTTTTCCATGTAGAATTAGCCACATGTGAATTTTGGATTTAGGAGGAGCATTAGATTTCCACATGTATTTAAAAGAGTTATTTAAAGTTTTCGAAAAATTGATAAATCTATAAAAAGAATTTGGAGTATATTTCTTACTCTTATCCCATTCCCAACTAATAGAATCAAAATCATTATCAACGTTGTATAGGTTTAATTTGGCATAAAGCAAAGAAAGTTGCCTAAGGTTAGATACTATTAAAATTCTGTTCAAACTGAAATTCCAAGGAGTATCATTTTCCTGATAATAAACTCCATTAATTAAAGCATACTTAAAGTTACAAATATCATACAAATCCTTAAATTCAAACTTAAGAGGCAAAATCGAAATCCAACAATCATGCCAAAAAGAAGTACTATTTCCGGAGTGCACTATTGTCTTAGTTCCTAAGTTAAAAATTTCCTAACATTTTAAAATGTTTTTCCAAAAATTAGAGAATTTATGTGATAAGGAATAATCAATATGGTGTAAATTGATATTATCGTTATATTTGGAAATGATCACTTTCCAAATAGCGTTATCATTTACATCTTTAAACTTCCAAAGCCATTTACTTAAAAGAGACAAATTCATGTTACACAAATTTATAATTCCTAAACGGCCCTCCTTTTTAGCTTTACAAATAGTTTCCCAGTTAACTAGACATTTTATACTGTTATTAATATTATCACCACTCCATAAGAAATCTCTTCTAATTTTATCGATTTTATCAATAACCCAATCAGGAAATAGATGCATAGACATCCAGTAGATCGGTAAGGCTGATAGAACCGAGTTAATTAAAACAAGCCTACCTGCTTTAGATAGAAATCTCCCATTCCACATTTCAAAACTAATTTTTATAATTTCATATATCTCAAATTCAATTTCATTATTACTTAGTTTACAAATATTCATTTCATAAATCCAATATAATTTAAATAAACTAGAATTACAAGTAAACTAAATATCATATTCTTTATCAAAATAAAGATTGTGTCGTTCAAAACCATTTCAATCATTAAAATATCATATCCTTTCAAAACCTCATTATCAAGTAATTATTTGAAATCAAAATCAAATATTCAAATTTAAATTCCTTTTTTAAAAATCAATTATGTCATTAATTTATTATTTCAAATATCATTAAAAACCTCATTTCAAAATTGCATTCAGAATTTATTTATCCCGTTACATTTCATTCCATTTAACACATAACCAAGTAAACCTTATTTAAATTTAAATTTCTTTCAAATTCAAATTTAAATATTAAATATATATTCAAAAACTCCTTAAATTTCACAAATAATCAATTCTAAAAGCTAAATCATTTAACACTTTAATATAACTCAAACAGTGTTAAAATTTTAACATTTCGAAACATTGTCAAATTATAGCAACGACAACATTTATAAAGTGCTATCGTAGCTTATACTTTCCAAAATAGTTTAGTTCAGGAACAAGGTAATTATAAATTGCCGTAATAGATATTTAGTTATTTCAAACATAGTTAAATTCAAAACAACAACACTTAAAAGTGCTGTCATAAGACCACATCATTTTTGGAAATGCTATTAATAAAATTACAGATTTTATTATAACTTCCGAAACATTAACACTCCAAATTTTTGATATTTTAAACTTATAAATCATATTTCTAGACTTCAAAATTTCACATTTAAATAATTTTAACATATGATTTATCACAATAAAATCTTAAAATCAAATATCCAATTTAAAACTCAATTCATTTGTTAAGTCAAAATTCACAGTTTTCTTAACTTATAAATTAAATAAAACTTAATAATTTACTTCAAGTATCAATTCAAAACTTTAAATTTAATTCCATTATTTACCTACATTTTAAAAATAAAATTTAAAGTCAAAATCACGTTTACTAAAAAAATTACATCCATAAATTCACAAATTCAAAACTTAATATTTAGCCTTCTTAAAACAATAAAATGTATATTTTTAAATCAAAATTTCATACTTTTAAAAATACATATCTTAAGAAAAATCATTTAAAATATACCACGGGGTCTGTATATAATTTTCTAACCTAGGTCAAGTGATACGGATATATATATCGTTTCAATCCGCAATTTAAAAAAAAAACCCAGGTTCCATCATTTCAAACCCGCAATCCCAAGCCAAATAATAATACAATAAAAATCATTTAAGTCTATCATTTCAACTCATAATGATTTTTCCTTATTCTAACATCTGTTCGGGTATGTATCATTTCAACTCATAGTGATTCTATTCTACAGGGAACTTGCAGTGTGAACATATGCATAAACAATGTAAACAATTACACTAACATGTCCATGTCACAATATACTGTCATATATCATATGTCAAGTGATCATTAACAAAGTAAACATGGTAATAACATGGTATAACATATCATATAATCATCATTTACTTGCATAACATTTTTAATTACTAATCACTTGTCATCCATTCACTATTTCATAAGTAGCAATGTAAGAGTGAGAAGGACTCACATTTATCAAAGCTAGAGACCACTACGACACACAAGAAGGATTCCAAGGTACGACAAGCATGATATAGCACGACTTTTGATTTAAATGAATAGAGAGCCAAGATGTTGATCTTGTAGACAACATATAAACAAGACAATATTACACATGAATATTTAAAACAAAAACAATATTGAAACAAATGAAAATAAGAAACAACAATGAAATAGATGACTTGAACTTGCCTTAACCATTCAAGTGATTGGCCGAGGGGTTCTTATGCTTGGCTATGATGGTGCTATAGACTCGGTTTGGCATCAAAAATTCACGGCAACATGAAAATGATGATGGTAATGGGAGTTACAACATAAGGAATACAAAGGACAAGGCAAAAGATAGGGATTTGAGCACAACTAGGTTCGTCCTAGTCATTGTTTGCGCTCGGCAATAGAGGGTTCAGGTCTGGTGATGGCTGAAGCTGTGGCCAGAGGTGGTGGTCATGATGGTGGTGGTCATGATGGTGGTGGAACTAGGTGTGGCGGCCCAGGTGAAATACGAAGGTAATGTTGAAGTATAGGCTCGGCTAGGCATGTTTTGTGGAGTTTTATGCAAAGTTTGTGGTGATGGCTCATATGGAAGTCATGGCCACTATTGGTCAAAGGAGGAGGAGAAGGTTGTCGTGGCAGGAGATGGGTTATAGTGGCTGAGAAGCACAAGAGGAAGCAAGGCAAAATTACAATGAAAATAGAGAGGAAAAGTGAGAAAGAAAGCCATTAGAAAAACTTACAAGATTTTTTTTAGAAATGGAAATAGCCGTGAGTTTTGAAGAGAGGAGAAGTTTCTCGTGAATGGAAATGAGAAAGCACATGGCTATAGGAAGAAAATGTACGTCCAAAAGCAATGAAATGAAAAGGCAAAAGAAAATGAAAACACAATGTGATGACCCGCCCTTCTACTCCTAGAAAGACGTATCATCATTAAGAAAGAAAGGGATAGAAATAGAAAAGAATAGAAAGAAAGAACACCAACATCAGAATCTCATAGCGGAATGGAACAAAATATAATATATCACATAACTATTACATAGTTTTACATATATCAGAGTTATACAATATCAATATACATGAGAATCATATACATACATCTGTCACTATATACATCAGAGATACATCATAAATCAACTACACAGCGGAACTAGATGGATAGCTACATACATCTGGAACTCCTGCTCCAAGCTCCTCCAGAACTCAAAGTCCAAAACCTATCACTTGGCTACTCATAACAATTTGGGTACCCAAGAGTTTATGAAAAACAAATATAAACTCCGGGTCAGACATGGGTCTGGTATGAATAAATGGTTTAAATTTTTTAACTTTGAAAAACATTTGAAAAAAAAGGTATCACGTAAGACTCCCCACAAATAAATACGGGTAGGTTTTACCTTACGCTAACCAAAACATTTCATAGGAAATCCAGCGATATTATAATAGTGTCCAGGGTTTCAAGTAAAATACAGAAATAGATGAAATGCTTACATCTCATATTCCAACATAGTTGGGCACAATCAAAATGTACGGCGCTTATTGGAGATTAGATTCCATACAATGACAGGGCTACTACGCTACCGCCCCTCATAGTACGTGTCCTAGATCACCGTACCGAGGAGCCACCCTAACTCCCCTGCAACACAAGGCCGGAACTATTCCTTACTGAACAGTCCCGAACAAGATAACCCCGGCAGTTGTTGCAGTCAACCGTCCACACAGCCGAAAAAATAAAGGGACATCTAGACAGGGGTATATCTCGTCCTGCTTGGGCATGACCCACCTAACCTTGCCGCACCTCCCCTGTTTTAGCCATTCCCGGTTGATAAGGCTTGAGGCTACGATTGCCTTTACAGAACATATATCATAGAATGCTCATCGTCCACCTGACGATGTGCTGAAAGCATTCAATCCATACAAGTTCGTTTCGGGTTCGAACGAAACCAAAGGCATTATCTTGTTACACTCATTTTGGAATCACCCTCAGAGTCAGCAACGATAACCCTTGCATTCTGAAAACACCATCTCGGTCTTCACTTGAGAATTCACGACCTAACGTTTAATTTGGATCGATATGGCTTTCGGATAATCATAAATGACACCCGATCCCGGTCTCATCGAAATCCAAACGCCATTTTAGAGGCCAAGTTGTCTAATTAACTTAAATAGTTTAATTTCAACAATTGAATTCAAATAACATTAATCACAGATAAATCATACACAATAATCATAGATATATCAAGAGCATATCATAGAGCATCACAGAATATTATCAAATAAATATCACAGATCAGATATTCTACATACACAACAATCCATAAGCAATCATCTTAAATTCTTAATTTAATCAATCCAATTAAACCAATTACTTAAGAATTAATCACTTAACCTGGTTTAATTAATCATTAATTATCAATTAACTACTAATTCCTTTCAAGTGATTTAATTTAATTAATCATTTTCTAAATCAATTATTAAATCTTAATTTCTTAATTACTTGCCCTTAATCATTAATTAATAACTTTAATTATTATTTAATAAAACTTAATTGTCTATTTATTAAACACTAATTACTTAATAATCAATTAGTAATTCTTAATTAAATTACTTAATTAATTACCCACAAATCATATATCATCAAGTAGTTAATTACAAATATTTATTACTTAATCATTATTAACCCAAACTCTTATTATAATGTAATTATTCTTAATTGCTTCCCAAAAGTAATTAATTTATATTAATTACTCATCTTAATTAATATTTATATGTCTTCTTTAAATTTTGGAAACTAATTTATTATTAACTACAACTTTAAACGATAATTAATTTTATACTTACTTATATTAATTACTTAATTAAAATATTAGTTAAGAGTTTAAACATCGTTATACATTAACTAGACAATTAACTTGTATAAAGTTTTAACTTAAGTTTGTTGAAAATTTATTAAATTTTATAATTTTTAAACCCTGATAAAACACAAGTTTGCTTAATCTTCATTTTATTTAAAAACTACAGTATTAAAGAAACCCGAGACTTCCCTTGGTCTACTCGAGTTACACTTCGAGTTGCACAATCATCTTCCTGAGACTCCCCCATGCACGCAACCTTTCTTCTCTCCTTTTTTTAGTGAGTTTAGATTTGAAACTTAAGCACAAATCAAAGTATCAGGAATCCCACCTTGCTCACTCGTTTAAAACTCGAACAGATCACCCAGTCCACTCGAGTAGCAACTCGAACACACACACATCAACACCACTGACATCGAACGTCGCCGTACACGTGCACAGCGGCACGCTAGGCTTTGGTGATCTCCCAAGATCATCAGCAAGTCGCAATCTATCACTAAGCTCAAAATCAAAATTCAAAATGCCTGGAAAAATCGAATTTCGAAAATAGGCATACTGTACGAAACCTGGTGCTCGAACCACGCCATAAATTTACCTCCCCACCACCGCGCCGACCACCGAGTTCACCCAAAATTCGTCCACACCTTGACAACACTCCAAGCAACCTCCTACCAGAATTTTGTGGCACTCGATTGCTTATAAGTGATGAACTCGACGCATTAAAGATAAGACTAAAAACTTGAAGTAAAACCCTAGAATGATCACGTTCGACCAATCCTTGTATTCGAAAAATTATTCAACAATTTTCCTAACCTCATGGATATTCAAACTTGCTTCAAAACAAATTTCAACGTTTATCATTGATTCATTCACTAGAAATTGGTAGAAATACAATTTTTATTCAAATGCGAACTGCTCTTGAATTACCGAACTAAAAATCTTCCTTTTTGTTTTAAAAAACATCAATTTCATTAAGGATTCAAAATATAATCTTGAATTAGCTTCTTGTGACAATTGAATTTACCAATAAATTTCTTGATTGCCTATAAAACCATATTACAGTAACATACCTTTACAAAGATGTTTTAAACAGCTTACAAATCTTAGTTTTAGTTTAAATACCTTAATTGATTGGAAAATTAAAACTTAACATGGATTAGCAGCAAATAAATTTAAGTTTTGAACCAAATGTTCGCCCTTTATCAATTTAAAAAGAGAAGCATATGCAATCACAGGATCATATTCAAGATTAAAACATATACCAAAAGATCACAGATCTCCTTAACTGTTTAATCAAACTTAAACTTTAAGATTTTAGTTTACTCACTAATAAATTTCTGAACAAAGAATAAATCTGAGGTGATGAAGACTGCAGTTGAATCTGCTCTTAATCCCTGTCCTGAATTTTATTTTATTTTTTTGTTTTTAAACTTGAGCTTTGTTTGCTTTTCTCTTTTTTTATTTTTCTCAAGTTTTCTATGGCAGCTGAACGAACTAGAACGGCCAGATGTATTCATATATATAAAATAACAGATATACAAGTGAAGATGATAACAGGTCAGCTTATATGTTAAGATTTTATAAACATTTTGGAAAGACAAAACATTGGCTGGGCTGACGACAATTAAATGCTTTGTTTACCAAATATGTTTACATACATATTATGTTTGGCTGTAGATAGATATATTGTATGCAAATATCTTTTTTTGCAGGTAAACATTGGCTTATGAATGAAGATACTTTGAATAAAAACATTTGTTTATTAACTTCTAGCTTGAAACATGGTTGTCTGTTTTATGTTTTGATTGATTTCCTTTTTCTACTTTGTTCTTATTTTACTTTGTGGTTCACTTTATACATTGTTATAGCTGTTTATACACTTGGGTTTTTATACTTTGTTCTTATATTAGCTTTACACATTTTTGTTTCCAAGTTTTCAATTTATGTTGTATGTTCACCTGAATTATTTAATTCTTGTTTCTTTTATTTTTATTTCTATTTTATATTTTAACAATCAATATTTAAATTAGATTAATGAGTTTACTTATTTATTTGTATTTGTATTTCAACTATTAATATTTAAATTAGATTCATAAGTTTTACTTACATTTATACTTATTTTTATATTTATTTCTATTTGTATTTTATTTAAATTATATACACAAGTTTGACTTATATTTTACATTTATATTTTATATTTTATATTCAAACTATCAATATTTAAATTATATTCTTAAGTTTTACTTACATTTAATATTTATATTTTACATTAATAAACTTTGACTTTATTTTGAACATTATCATTCACATCTATATATTTATCTACCAAATGTTAACTAGACAAAGTATTTTAACAATTATATAAGACAATTTTATTATAAATATTATTGAGATATTTTATGTTAAATTTCCAGAATCTAATTTCCTTTTTAAAAATACGTATCTATATAAACAATGGTGAATATTTCCAAAATTCATATTATTTTAAAATGATAAGTTTACATTTTATTTAATTTGATTAAATATTTATTAAAATAAACAGGGCCAAAATCCAGGGTCGTTACATTCCTCCCCCTTTAAAAGAATATCGTCCCCGAAATTTAAAATAAAAGGTAATCTAAAAACTGTTATACCGACCATTCAAACATACATATCATTCACACATAGTAAACAACCAAACAATCTATTCTATCAAACTTGACTAGCTATCTGGACACAAATCCGGATAAGCTCTCCTAAAACTATCCAGAGTTTCCCAGATGCAATCTCTTGGATCCTCGCTCCACTATATTTTGACAAGCTTCACTACCTTACTCCTGAGTTGCCTCTCGTCTTGACCGACAATCCGAACTGGATTCTTGACCACAATCAAACTCGGCTCAACCTCCAAATCATCCTAAACTACTGGTTCTACAACTAATGATGGATCCTGAACAAATTCCTTAGATGGAATACATGGAATACACTATGAATTTCAGACATCCGTTCTGGCAATTCAATTCTATAAGCTACAACACTAACTCTTTCCAATATCCGAAATGGTACAATATATCTCGAGCAAGTTTTCCCGTCTTTCCAAATCTAACAGCTCCCTTAATCGAGAAACTTGACAAAAATTAAATCACCAGTTTCAGATTCCAATTATCTCCTTCTCTTATCTGCGTACTTCTTCTGACCGTCCTGAGCAGCTCTGATTCTTTCCTTGATAAGCTCAAACTTGAGCAGATGCTTCACGAATCAAATCTGATCCAAGCACACGACGGTCTTCCGACTCTATACAACAGAATGGGAATCTACACGGTCTTCCATACAAAGCTTCACAAGGAGCCATCCTGATCCTCGCTTGGTAACTGATATTATAGGAGAATTCTACCAAACGAAGATGGTCTTCCCAAAGTCCACCAAAATCCAAAATACAAGCTCACAGTATATCCTTAGAATACAATTCAGTCTCTCCGTCAATCCATCTTTCTGAGGATGTTAGGCCGTACTCAATCTCAAACTTATTTCCATAGCTTATTTCAGAGCCTCCCAGAATTCAATGGTAAAAATTGGATGATCACTTACTATACTAATAGGAACACTATGCAATCTGACTATTTCCCTCAAGAAAATCTCTACCAGAGAAACTGTAATATGAGTTGCCTTAACTGGTATAGAATGAGCACTCTTAGCCAAATGATCCATAATAATCCATATTTCATCGTTTCTTTTCTGCGTTCTAGGCAAGCCATAGATAAAATCCATCGAAATCATCTCCCATTTCATTCTGGGATTTCCAAAGGCTGTAACAAACCAGTTGACTTTTGTTAATCTCCTTTAACCTGCTGACAGATAGCACAACTATAAACGAAAGCAGCTACATCCCTTTTCATGCTCGACCACCAGAAAATTCTTCTCATGACTTTATACATCTTAAAGATTCCAGGGTGAATATTTAGCCTGAAGCGATGACACTCAGCTAAAACTTCTTGCCTCAATCCATCCATATTAGGCATACACAAACGACCATTAGTCCTCAAAGCACCTTGATCGACTACCTTGAAAATCCGAATATCGACCATCCTTAGTTCCAAGAATCAGTTCCCCAAAAGATCTATCCTCCATTTGCTTACTATTGATTCTATCCTGGAGAGATGAAGCAACTTCCAAAAGAGACAAAACTGCATTCCTGCTAAGAGTATCGGCTACAACATTCGCCTACCCCGGGGTATACAAAATATCCAAATCATATGATGCCAGAAATTCGACCATCGCTGCTGCCTCAGATTATGATCCTTTTGAAAGAAAATATATTTCAATGGTTTGTGATCCGTGAATAACTCAAACTTCTCTCCCAAGAAATAATGTCTCCAAATCTTCAAAGCAAAAACAATGGCTAACAGCTCAAGATCGTGCATAGCGTAGTTCCTTCCATGTGGCTTTAATTGCCGACTCGCATATGCAATCACTCTTCCATTCTGCATCATAACTGCTCCCAATCCAATTATACAAGCATCGGTTAAAACCTCAAAATTTCTTTTCCGATCCGGAATAGCTAGCACTGGTGCACTGGTTAGCCTTGACTTCATTCTCGAAAACTTCTTCACACTGGGATGTCCATTTGAATCTGCTCTTTTCCTTATCAACTTAGTCAGATGTGAAGAAATCTTGGAATAATCTTTGATAAATTTCCTGTAGTAGCCAGCTAAACACAGAAAACTACGAATTCCCGTCGGTGACTTCGGTTGCTTCCATTCGAGAATAGTCTCCACCTTCACTGGATCTACAGGGATACCTGTACCAGAAACAATGTGCCCTAAAAATTTAACTTCCGATTTCCAAAAATGGAACTTAGAGAACTTCGCCTTCAAAACATGCCTCCTCCATGTCTCCAACACTATCCTCAAATACCGCTTGTACTCTTCTTCAGATTTAGAATAGACAAAAATATCATTGATGAACACCAAAACGAACTTATTCAGTTCTCGATAGTCCACACAGAACCTTAGAAATCCATTCGATTTGGTGACAAACACCACAGCGGACCCCCAACAAGAAAAACTGGACCTAACAATCCCTTCTCCAAAAGATCCTGAGTCTGCTTAACTAACTCTTCTCTCTCTCTAGGAGCCATCCACCTACAGGCTGAATCACTGGCACTGCTCCTGGAATCAAATCAATGCAAACTCTATCTCACGATGGGGAGGCAAACACTTGACTTCCTCAAAAACATCCGAGAAATCTTGGACCACATCGACATCATCAACCTTCTCTTGCGAAGTCTCAATTCCATGTAAAAGACTACTCAAGTTTTAGAATTATCACACTACTCTCTGGCAAATCTACCCAAATCAGTTTCCAACGAAACATCTCTCATCATAATCCAAACCGCTTATATTTGTAGAGCCAATCCATCAAAGAAATGGATCCACCATGCTGCTTTTGAAATTACCTCAAGAAAAACTGCTAAGCCAGAAAATCTTCTCGACGGCACATAGAACACTCCGAGCTACACTGCTAACCCAAATGCCCAAAGACTTCCTATCCTAAGCTCTTCAAGAAACTCAGATCTCGAACCAAACAAAAACACCCTACTGAACTTAGCCACAACTCCGAAGCAGACAAACTTCCTTAACTTGTTCCAAAGTCACTGTGTCTCATCACACAGCTACTACATCCTGAAGTATCAAGATATCATGACTTGCTTCCGTCCAACCAACAGATCCAAACTCTAGTTCATCCAAACTTATCCTTCAAAGGCGAACTCCGAATCTTAACAGATTTCCTTCAGAGATCGATGAAATCCTTAAACCATCCAAAACTCACTCGAGAAGGTAATAGGTCTACAGTCTCGACAAATGCACTTCCAATCTCAAATATTTGAACCGCAACCATTGGTAGTCGTGTTACACACACCACTACCCTATCTACCTTTATAACTTATATTGGAAAACCAAAACAGGTAACCCGAAAAATAGGTAGAAATAAATATATATATTACTAAAATTACAAATACGCTCTCTCAAGAAGGAAATCACTCAAGAGCCTAGGTATTCGCTCAACCTAGTGCTCTGATACCACCTGTTACGACCCGCCCTTCTACTCCCAGAAAGACGTATCATCATTAAGAAAGAAAGGGACAGAAATAGAAACGAATACAAAGAAAAAACAACAACATCAGATTCTCACAGCGGAACGGAACAAAATATAATATATCTAATAAATATTACATAGTTTTACATATATCAGAGTTATACAATATCAATACACATGACAATCATATACATGTATCTATCACTATATACATCAGAGATACAACATAAATCAACTACACAGCGGAACTAGATGGATAGCTACATACGTCTGGAACTCCTGCTCCAAGCTCCTCCAGAACTCAAAGTCCAAAACCTATCACTTGGTTACTCATAAAAATTTGAGTACCCAAGAGTTTATGAAAAACAAATATAAACTCCGAGTCAGACATGGGTTTGGTATGAGTAAACGGTTTAAATTGTTTAACTTTGAAAAACATTTGAAAATAAAGATATCACGTAAGACTCCCCACAAATAAATATGGGTAAGTTTTACCTTACGCTAGCCAAAACATTTCATAGGAAATCCAGTGATATTATAATAATGTCTAAGGTTTTCAAGTAAAATACAGAAATAGCTGAAATGCTTACATCTCACATTCCGACATAGTTGGGCACAATCAAAACGTACGGCGCTTATTGGATATTGGATTCCATACAATGGCAGGCCTATTGGGGTACCGTCCGTTAGAGTACGTGGCCTAGATCAGCGTACTGAGGAGCCACCCTAACTCCCCACAACACAAGGCCGGAACCATTCCTTACCGAACAGTCCGGAACAAGATAACCCGGCAGTTGTTGCAATCAACCGCCCACACAGCCGAAAAAATAAAGGGACATCTAGACAGGGGTATATCTCGTCCTGCTTGGGAATGACCCACCTAACTTTGCTGCACCTCCCCTGTTTTAGCCATACTCGGTTGATGAGGCTTGAGGCTGCGATTACCTTTACAGAACATATCTCTTAGAATGCTCATCTTCCACCTGACGATGTGTTGAAAGCGCTCCATACAAGTTCGTTCCGGGTTCGAACGAAACCGAAGGCATTATCTCGTTGTACTCATTTTGGAATCACCCTCAGAGTCAACGACGATAACCCTTGCATTCTGAAAACACCATCTCGATTTACACTTGAGAATTCACGACCTAGTGTTTAATTTGGATCGATGTGGTTTTCGGATAATCATAAATGACACCCGATCTCGTTCTCATCGAAATCCAAACTCCATTTTAGAGCCCAAGTTATCTAATTAACTTAAATAGTTTAATTTCAACAATTGAATTCAAATAACATTTATCACAGATAAATCATACACAATAATCACAGATATATCAAGAGCATATCATAGAGCATCACAGAATATTATCAAATAAATATCACAGATCAGATATTCTACATACACAATAATCCATAAGCAATCATCTTAAATTCTTAATTTAATCAATCCAATTAAAACAATTACTTGAGAATTAATTACTTAACCTGGTTTAATTAATCATTAATTATCAATTAACTACTTATTCCTTTCAAGTGATTTAATTTAATTAATCATTTTCTAAATCAGTTATTAAATCTTAATTTCTTAATTACCTGCCCTTAATCATTAATTAATAACTTTAATTATTATTTAATAAAACTTAATTGTCTATTTATTAAACACTAATTACTTAATAATCAATTAGTAATTGTTAATTAAATTACTTAATTAATTACCCACAAATCATATATCATCAAGTATTTAATTACAACTATTTATTACTTAATCATTAATTAACCCAAACTCTTATTATAATGTAATTATCCTTAATTGCTTCCCAAAAGTAATTAATTTATATTAATTACTCATCTTAATTAACATTTATAAGTCTTTTTTAAATTTTGGAAACTAATTTATTATTAACTACAACTTTAAACGATAATTAATTGTATACTTACTTATATTAATTACTTAATTAAAATATTAGTTAAGAGTTTAAACATCGTTATACATTAACTAGACAATTAACTTGTATAAAGTATTAACTTAAGTTTGTTGAACATTTATTAAATTTTACAATGTTTAAACCCTGATAAAACACAAGTTTGCTTAATCTTCATTTTATTAAAAACTGCAGTATTAAAGAAACCCGAGACTTCCCTTAGTCTACTCGAGTTACACTTCGAGTTGCACAATCATCTTCCTGAGACTCTCCCCTGTACGCAACCTTTCTTCTCTTTTTTTTAGTGAGTTTAGATTTGAAACTTAAGCACAACTCAAAGTAATAGGAATCCCCCCTTGCTCACTCGTTTAAAACTCGAAGAGTCACCCAGTTCACTCGAGTAGCAACTCGAACACACCCACATTAACGCCACTGACACCGAACCATGCCGTACACGTGCACGGTGGCACGCTGGGCTCTGGTGATCTCCCAAGATCATCAACAAGTCGCATTCTTTCACTAAGCTCTAAATCAAAATTCAAAATGCCTGGAAAAACTGAATTTTGAAAATAGGCATACTGTACGAAACCTGATGCTCGAACCACGCCACAAATTTACCTCGCCACCACCGCGCCGACCACCGAGTTCGCCCAAACCTTGACAACACTCCAAGCAACCTCCCACCAGAATTTTGTGACACTCGATCGCTTATTGGTGATGAACTTGACGCATTACAGATAAGACTAAAAACTTGAAGTAAAACCTAGAATGATCACGTTCGACCAATCCTTGTATTCGAAAAATTATTCAATAATTTTCCTAACCTCATGGGTATTCAAACTTGCTTCAAAACAAATTTCAACGTTTATCATTGATTCAATCACCAGAAATTGGTAGAAATACAATTTTTATTCAAATGCGAACTGCTCTTGAATTACTGAACTAAAAATCTTCCTTTTTGTTTTAAAAATCATCAATTTCATCAAGGATTCAAAATATAATCTTAAATTAGCTTCTTGTAACAATTGAATTTATCAATAAATTTCTTGATTACCTATGAAACCATATTACAGTAACATACCTTTACAAAGATGTTTTAACCAGCTTACAAATCTTAGTTTTAGTATAAATACCTTATTTGATTGGAAAATTAAAACTTAACATGGATTAGCAGCAAATAAATTTAGGTTTTGAACCAAATATTCACCTGTATCAATTTAAACAGCGAAGTATATGAAATCACATGATCATATTCAAGATTAAAACATATACCATAAGATCACTGAATCTCCTTAACTGTTTAATTAAACTTAAAGCTTTAAGAATTTAGTTTACTCACCAACAAAGTTCTGAACAAAGAATAAATCTGAGGTGATGAAGACTGCAGTTGAATTTGCTCTTAATCCCTGTCCTGAATTTTATTTTTTTTGTTTTCTTTTGTTTTTAAACTTGAGCTTTGTTTGCTTTTCTCTTTTTTTTCTTTTTCTCAAGTTTTCTATGGTAGCTAAAGGAACTAGAATGGCCAGATGTATTCATATATATAAAATAACAGATATACAAGTGAAGTTGGTAACTGGTCAGCTTATATGTTAATATTTTATAAATATTTTTGAAAGACAAAAGTTTGACTGAGCTGATGACAATTAATTGCTCTTTTTACCAAATATGTTTACATACTTATTATGTTTGGTTGTAGATAGATATATTGTATGCAAATATCTTTTTTTGCAGGTAAACATTGGCTTGTGAATGAAGATACTTTGAATAAAAACATTTGTTTATTAACTTCTAGCTTGAAACATGGTTGTCTGTTTTATGTTTTGACTGATTTCCTTTTTCTACTTTGTTCTAATTTTACTTTGTGTTTCACTTTATACATTGTTATAGTTGTTTATACACTTGGGTTTTTATACTTTGTTCTCATATCAGCTTTACACGTTTGTGTTTCCAAGTTATCAATTTATGTTGTATGTTCACCAAAATTATTTAATTCTTGTTTCTTTTATTTTTATTTTTATTTTATATTTTAGCAATCAATATTTAAATTAGATTCACGAGTTTACTTATTTATTTATATTTGCATTTCAACTATTAATATTTAAATTAGATTCATAAGTTTTACTTACATTTATACTTATTTCATATTTATTTCTATTTGTATTTTATTTAAATTATATACATAAGTTTGACTTATATTTTACATTTATATTTTATATTTTATATTTTAACTATCAATATTTAAATTATATTCTTAAGTTTTACTTACATTTAATATTTATATTTTACATTGATAAACTTTGATATTATTTTGAACATTATCATTCACATCTATATATTTATCTACCAAATGTTAACTAGAAAAACTATTTTAATTCAATTATATAAGATAATTTTATTATAAATATTATTGAGATATTTTATTTTAAATTATGAAAATCTAATTTCCTTTTTAAAAATACATATCTATATAAACAAAGGTGAATATTTCCAAAAGTCATATTATTTTAAAATAATAAGTTTACATTTTATTTAATTTGATTAAATATTAATTAAAATAAACAGGGCCAAAATCCAGGGTCGTTACACACAAAGTAAATGAAAAGTCACCAAAAAAGAAAAGGCTTTGTCTCTTTAAATTTCTAATTTCTTTTATTCAAAACAAAAAAATTAGTAAATAAAAATAAAAGACAAACAAAAATAAAGTGAAAAATAAAATAAACAATTAAAAATAAAAGTAAATAAAGAAAATAGTTTATCATATTGAAACTAGAATTAAAAATTGTAAAAAAAATACAATAAACATTATAAAATTATAACTGCACTTTTAAAATGTTTTAAAAATAATATATATATATATATAACATGTCATGTTACACATGTATACACAAATTATAACATGATATGACAAAAAAAAAATTATTTCTATAAATTAAAATAAACAATTTTGTTAAATAAATAATTTACATACAATACTGTAAGAAGCATAACTTTCACAATATTAATCGGATTTCAACGAAATGAAAATCAATATACTTGGAATTTTATTTATTTTCATTATAAAAGATAAATTTCAAAATTTTAAAATTTTAAATTTAAAACTCGAAGTTTGACCATATTGACAAAAATTCACATTTTTGGAAAGTATTCTATTTATTCATGTTTGGAATTCTAATTTACATCAAAATAAAAATTTATATTTAAAATAAAAAATTTATTCATTTTAATAAATAAAATAAAGTTTTTAAATCAGAAATCCAATTAATATGCTGGAAGGGAAGGCCACATTGTATTGGTGGGGTGTATGATCTCCTTCTTAATACTAACGCTTTACCATCATTCACTTGGGCCAATGTGGGTTGGTCTCCTCATTATCTAGCAAATAAAAATCTGATGTTCTAGCGAGTTGTTAACAAAGCAATTCTAACAAGAGATAAATTGGTGTCCGCTGGTATGGATATTGATTATCTATGCCTTTTTTGCAATGTGTCCCCAGAAAACGTTGACCATCTCTTTTTTGAATGTGAATACTTATCAAATATTATATGTACCCTTATGAATAAAGTTGGTATATCGAGTTTTGAAGGCAACTCAACTGCTAAATGGAATGTGCTGAAGATGGCAAGGAGGTGGAGTCATAACAGAAGGGAAATTATCTTCTTCGTTCTAAAGATTTACTTCAAATTGGTCTGGTTAGAAAGAAATACTAGGTGTTTCAGAAGTGAGGTCACAGCGGCGCAACAATTTTGGGTCAAGATTACGACAAAAATTGCATCTGGGATCTAGGCATGGTTTCTCTCCACATAACCATGATCTCTGGAACTCATTTGGTCTATGTTCGATGGTTCGAGTTTGGGCTTTATGTTTGTCTGTGCATTCACTTGTGCATGTCAGGCTTTGCCTGTATTTGTGTTTTTATTTGTTCATCTCCGCTTCATTGGCCTTGTGTGAGTTGTCAGCTGTTTGTTTTTCTTTTTTTGCCCATTGTGTTTCGTGACTAGAGTGTGTTTTAGTCTTGATATTCTTCTTTTCTCAATAAATTCTAGTAGGGGACCAGTCAACCCCAGTTGCCTTTCAAATTTTTTTTACAAAATACAGGGTTGTTACACTCTCCCCCACTCAAAACTTTTCATCCTCAAAAAGGAATGAGGTACGGGAAAACATAGAAAAAGGTAGAATGAAATAGGATTAAGACAAGATGACAAGAAGATTGAAATTATACCTGGTAACTTTTGCTATAGGTAAGTTTTCCAAGGTGGAAATGATCTTCCCAAGATCCTCTAGAATCAAGAACACAAATACGAAAAAGATATTCTAAAAATCTGATTCACCCTTTCCGCTTGGCCGACGGTCTGTGGATGGCAAGCAATGTTCAGATTCAAAAGGATGAGTACCAAAGGTCACTAAATATTATAGAAAGTTTTCTAAACATACTGGTATAAGCAATTGCTCAGGTTGTTCTCTGCAAGCGAGGAATAACGGTGGCCAGTGGAGTAGTAGATGATGGCAAGGTAGATATGGCGCTTTCATGATGCGCGAGGGTGGATGTTATAGCATTGTTCGAGGATTAGGTTTTCATGTTGTGGGTCGTGGTCGGCAGGCAAGCTCTCCATGGCCAATCGTGGCAGTGGCTGCAAGGAGGAGGTTGTGGCAAGGCCAATGTTGGGACAACAAAGTGGTTGGTCCTAAGCAGATGATGATAGGGGCAATCGCGTATTTCTAGCAGTTCCATAAATAAATAAAGGTTTAATGTTTATACCTTTAATTAATGTATTTAAGATATTTTAATTACTGTAAATATTTATTTATCCATATTTGAACATAGTTACAACTTCTACACGATGGAATAAAAAATTGAAATGGATTGTAAAATAAATCAAGGTGATAAATCCTCTGTTATTTGGATTACCGAATAAATTTTTTAAATAGTTAAAATAAATTATTGGATGCCTGGTTGAATTAAATAATTATTATCAGTTTGGATGTTATATATATAGTAGTATATATATATATATATTATATATATATATTAGTAGTTGGATATATTTCCCACCTATTGGAGCGAATGAGACCCTATGCTCCCCGCGTAATAGCGGATGATCCTATGTTACCGCTTTATCCCGCCTCGAAGAGGATTGGCATTTTTTATTTTGTATTAACATCTATGGATGCAAGGAAACATGTTGGAGGTATCCAATTGGATTCCTTAAAAATGTTGAATTTAATTTCATATATAGTGATATATGATATGTTTGAATAATCTATGGTAGATTATAGTGTGATTCGAATTTATTAGATGCTATGGTAGTTTTAGCCTAGATTTTGGTATTTTAAAATGCCCCACACACACATATATATTAATATATATTTGAATTTAAAAGAAATTAAAAACGAATTTTAGGAAGCGAAATATTTATATAGAGTTTTGGATTAATTGATTGGAGAAATAAATGGTTTTGAATTTGTACTTAACTATTTCATGATATTGTAAATAGAGATTTTGGAATAATGTATACATGGGATTTTGAATAATAATTCTTAAGTGATACGTGTTTAAATATAAAAGATTTTTAAAAAACAATCAAGATTTTAATCGATTTGGAGAATTATATTAAATTTGGAAATAAGTATAAAATTGGTTATACTGGATCTTAAATAATATTTTTAAATTGCGAAATGGAATTAGAACCGAGATTTGGTCAGTTTTTGGCATATAGTTGGGTTATTCAAGGAAATGATAGATAAATCGAATTTAATTGTAGAAATTGATTAAAATGGATTTAAGTGATATAGAACCGCTATAAACTGGTAATGAGACAATGAGATTTATAAACAATGTTTATGCATAAAGTGAAACGATTATCATTTTATAATTAAAGATATAAACTCACGGTTAGAATTTACGATGAGATGGGTAAATCGGTTTAAAAAGAAAGGATAGATTTATCTTTTGGAAATGTGAAAAGGATTTATGTAATTTGGGGACGTAAATCGATTGGTGATAAATCTAGAGAGATTTACAAATATTAGATTGGCTATATTGGAATTGAATATATATATATATATATATATATATATATATATTATTTTCGAGAAGTTGGATATGTTTTAAAAAGGTGACTTTTAATTATTAAACTAGGTAATCTAAATATGTTTTTAGTATAAAAATATTTCAGAAAGTTAGTTATTTAAATATTTTTAAATTGTCAAAATGAATTATAAGTTTTATAAACAAGTCTTGTAATTCAATTAGAATTTTATTAATAAATTAAAATTAATTACTTTTTTAAAGTTATTTAGTTATTTAAAGTTTTTAAAATTATTAGTAATTATTAAATTTAGTTTTCGAGAAGTAATGATATAATTTCATGGTGTAATCAAAGGCAGAGATTGCCTATAGTTATGTTTGGATTTCTCTGGGATAGAGGCGTAATCACTAAGCTGTGAATCCATGGTTGATACCACGTAGTGCTTTCCATATTTATTTTAAAAGGTTTTTAAAATATTTTTGAAGGGAATGGTATGTGAGTATATTTATTTCGGTGCGGTAAGTATATATTTTTGAATAAAGAGATTTAATTAAGGAACCCCGAAACTTATAGAATTCGTTATAAGCGAGTTAAGGAATTTACAATATAAATGTGAAGGATTTTCAGAAAAGAGAAATAAATGGAACTTTCCTAAGTGTTGAGAAGTAAAGGGTTTAGAAATATATATTTCTAAATATTTTTTTCTAAGTGTTGATATAAGAAATGGTTTGAAATATCCTCATATGGATATAAGTATTTGAGTTGTCTTAAATATTAAAAATTTGGAAGGGGTTTGAATACATATATATCTTATAACGATAT
The DNA here is from genome assembly GCA_030765085.1 of Allium cepa. Taxonomy (NCBI): domain Eukaryota; kingdom Viridiplantae; phylum Streptophyta; class Magnoliopsida; order Asparagales; family Amaryllidaceae; genus Allium; species Allium cepa. Next base: position 760,197,142 of record CM060941.1, on the reverse strand, counting down.
TACGAAAATAAATTTTGGAAAATTATAATATAGGCTTAGGGACTGCTTATGGATGTTATATTGATTGTTTAATAACCGACTATCAAACATTGGCTAATTCCATTGATCGTTTGGAAGAGACCGGGATCGAATTTAATTATCTGAAAGTCACTTCGATCCGATTTGAGCGTTATGAATGGATATCGTAAAGATAGTGAAGACCGTGATTCGGTTTGTCTAGACCCAGGACAACTTGTATGGGCAAATGCTATCAGAACGTCATCATTGGACGATGATGAGCATTCTAAGTGAAATTATTCTAGATAGGTAAACGTAGTCTCAAGCCTCATCAACTAGAATGATTGAAAATCAAGGGAGATGTAGCAATACTAAGCGTGTCGCATCCAATTAGAGTATGTTATCACCTTTCTAGACACTCTTGGATATTTTATAAATTATGGATACGGTGGTGCATGGAAAAAGAGCTTTCGATAAGGGTGGGAACACCCAGGGTGATAACATATTTAATTATCTAAAAATGTAGGGTGTCACATTCTCTGACCTTTTAGGAAATTTCGTCCCTGACATTTGACAAGGGTAAACTATGTAATTCCTCGCATTAATCGCGTCCATTTTGTATACATCCAATTTTGCGACCATCCATGTCCTCGTGCAAAGTGTCATTCAACATAACATATATGCACGTACAAGAATTTCTAAGCGGTACCTCCTATAAGAATGCTTTTCTTCTTTGAAACCTCGCAGACGTCCTAAATATACTTGCAATTTTTATATGAATACAATCTTTTGAAAACTCAAAACATTATTCATCCAATTTTTCCCACACTCCTACTGAATAGGGGCATAGTTCAACAAATTTTACATCCAAATCCCACCATACAACTTTTAATGTAACATTCTCGGTTTTTAGGCCAAATTAAATTTAGTAATTAATATAATTTTTGGAATAATTTGTGAATTAATGAATTTGAAAATTTTTGGGGATAAAGGGATGGATCTCGGGTTGATACCCAAGGTGGTTTCGGGTCAGGTTGAAAATATTAACTAGATTTTGTATATTTTAAATAAAACGTGTTTAAAGTTTAAAAAAAACCAAGTTTTCTCAAACAAGTTTACAAACTTAAATTTTAAATTCAATGAGATTTAAAATAATTGGATTTGGTTTTGAAAACAAATTTTATACTAGATTAATTACTTAATTTAATCTCTAAGTGGTTTTTAAAATATAATTTAATAATGTAATTAGATGGGTGATTAAGATTAGTGTATTAAGTTTTAATCAAAAGGTCTTCAGTAATTTTGTATGTTAATAATAAAATTAATTTCAAACCTATAATTTAAATAATAATTGATAATTAATTAAGATAATGATTTATCTTAGATTAATTAAAGATTTATTATTACTTAAGGGATAATCACTTAAATAAATAAAAGTTAATTAAATTAATTAGAGGATGATTTATTTATGTAATTAATTTGTGATTTATTAATGTAAGTGATTAGGGATAATCACTTATTATAATTAATTAAGGATAATTAATTAAATTGTAATTGATTAAGGGTAAATTAATTAATGTAATTAAGAAAAATTAACTAAAGGATAATTAAATAATTAAAGGTTAATTATTTAATGATTGAAGGTTAATTGATATATTCATTAGGGTTGATTAATTAATAATAAAGGTTAATTTATTTATTATTAAAGGTTAATAAATAAATGATTAAAGGATAATTAATCCAATTAGAATTGCAATTAATTAATATTAATTAACCAGGAATTAGATTTAAATTAATCTAATGATTAATTAATCTTACTTATGGATGTTTGGATTTCATTGAATGCTTTGAATTATTTGAAATCCCTGATGTGTGATGTGTTGTGATATGAATTGTTTTAATTTGAGCTGTGATGAATGTAATGTATTTATCTGCGATGAATTTATCTTATTTGTCTATGAATCTGTAAATGAAGATAAGCATTATAGGATTATACCGCTTATCGATGTTGTTGTGCTTGGATTGTGATGATTGATGATGTTGCACTATCGTGTAAAAACCCTAGACTACACTACATACAGAAATATGGATTGCATGAGGAAATTGGTTAAGTCATAGACGTTTGAATTTAACAATATGAAATGGTTTTAAAATTGAATTTTGAATTCAAATGGTTTGGAAATGGAATTGGGTTAAATATGAAAAACTTTTGAAAAGAAGTTTTAAAGATAAAAATTATTTTGAATAACTTGTTAAAATTTTATAATTTAAATAGTTTGATTTGAATTTGAATTAAAGATTTGAAATTGGGTTCTATGAATATATGTTTGAAACTATGGTTTAAAAAGGTTGTAAAAGTTATATTATGTATTTATATGGGTTTAAAACCATTTTAAATGTATTATTTTTGGAATTTGAATTTAACCCACATTTATACTTTAAAAGCGATAACTTGGGCATATTTGATCGGATTTTTCCAAAACAAAAGGTATTTGTTTTCAAATGATAATGGTTTTCATATAATGAAAGAACTTCCAGTTTTTGTTGAAAGATTTGAAGTTTGAAACGGAAATTGTTTTGAAAACCATGAATTAATCTTTGCGAAAGATTAGTGAACTTTGTTTTCAAAGTGAAGTGAATCTTTTATTTAAAAGATTTAAAGGTGGAAATTTGTGTAAACCATTTGAAACAAAAAAGGTTTTGGGTAACAGTGTGAAGTAAGATCCAATATATGCAAATGATTCTAAAATTAAGCGCTCATTATTCGGTTTAGCCGAAAGAGGACTTTGTGTCATATAACCCATTCCAAATAATGATACGATGTAAATGGATAGCATTTGTAGACCGAGAATGGGTATTTTCAAGAATGAAAGGATTACCCGTCGAATGTCTCTGCACTGAGTCGCGCCGGTATAGAGATCTTCGTATGTGATGGGGAGTCCGATCTGGATTGTGAATACCCGGATTGCAAGGGCTTCTTTTGAAGTGCCTTCGGTTCTGTTCGAACCCAGAACAGACTTGTATGGATGTGTGTCTGACGTTACACTTTGGGATGTAATTCTGGTTTCTATCAAATACATTTCTGTTTGGTGGCAGTGAATTTATTCTCTTAGCTTAACACCTTTCTCTGAGACGTACGAGCTCAAAGGTTATGTAGTCGATGGTTACTAGTGATACATTCCCAATTTGGTAATGTGGCATATGAAGTGCTGCCGATCATTTGTTGATCGAAGCATGGCTTTTGTACAAAGCATGGCTTTGTGGACGAGACCTCGTTGAACCTCACACCCCGGAAATGGTCGAAACAGGAATGTTGCAGCAAGTTTATGATGATCGCGCCATTTAGGTTATGTCCATTTCCTTCTGGATAAAAGGTGGTACAATGGTATGGAGCCTAGATATTTAACCTATGTGGTTGTTGCTATTTTTTGGTGAATCCCGGGATAAAGGTCGGTAACGACCCGGGAGTGGCATTACTCATGTCAGTAGTTACCTAGTTGCAAAGGTAACCTGGCCTTGTGTTGGCAGAGATCCGGTTAGGTTCTCGGGGGCGTCCCTCTAGAGGTGTTCCATTCGGTGTAGGAAGTTCCTTTGCCTGACCATTTGTTGGAAATCCAATGAAACCATACGCTCCCTGTACGATTTTAGTTGTATAACCTGCCTTTTATTTATGGTGGTGACCCGCCATTTAATTGGTAGCTATAGTAGGTATACCATAGTGGTGTTATGCGGGATAAGATTAATATTATACTTTCGACATGTTTTTTGTACTATGAACTAATAATAATATCAAAAGATTTTTGCGTATCAAGCATGTTTGACTATCATAAGGGGAAATCTCCTCCAATTGTGCTTTTGCATTGTGCGTGTGGCTGGAGGCCTTACGGTAGTTTCATTTTTCAAAAAGTATTGCGGATTTTGTTTAATTTCTTTTTTTTTCTTTTATTAAAGATAAAATTGTTTTTTTTGCTCACACTAGTGCCATGACTGACATGGAGTTTATTGTTCCCTTTCTAAACTCTAGGTGCCCACAATTTTCCACCCTAGTAGCCTAGAGTGAGGTTTTTCAGATAATCAAATAATAGGATTAGATTTGATAACATCCGGTCTTTGGATTGGGCGATCGCATTTGTTTCTCTTGGATTGGAGTTGCTTAAGTTCAACATTGATGGTGGTTCGAGCTAATAGCTTGGAGATCTTTGGAGCTTTGGATTGGAATGCAGTTTTGGATTCTTTCTTTCTATCCTTTGGAAGACCATATTGGTGATATTGTTTCGCTGCTGGTGTTATCTTTCCGCTGTTGTATCTTAGCTCTGATATTTATATTCATTTATATTTGATGTTGTATATGTTGTGTATCAATAAATATTCATTTTTCTTCCGCTGTGTTGTTGTATTTAATGTGTTATAAGCTCTAGCGAACCAGACTCGACGTCTGAATCTACGACATTTGAATAAGGGTGATGTATTTGGTGTCAATTTTCGAAGGTCGAGCCAGGGCCGTTTGAATTGGTATCAGAGCTGAAGGTTAAGTAAAAACTTTAGCTCAAGAGTATAACACATTAGGTGACTCATTAGAGATAGGGTTACAGATGCCCTAGAATGAGTATATCCCTAAGATATCCGTCTGTATGCCTAAGTAAACTCTCTTACTATCCACCGATGGTGAGTATGAGTGCAAGAAGAGAACGAGGTACGAGACAGGGTAGTACCACTACAAATGGTCAATACCCTGTAACAACAAGGAAACAATCTTTTCTCTATCAATCTTTTTGATCATCATCCGATTCTTTGATCGTTTTCATGGCAGCTCCAAGAAGAAGCTTTGGTGATGGTGGCCCTACGAATCGTGTAGATAAGTTCCTATTTCGTATTCTCTTTATCGATTCCCTATCAGCTTTTTGTTTTTAAACTTTAATGAATTTGAAATTTATTTGAAATAAATTGGTTAATAAAATATGAAGCTGAATTAAATTGTATCTATTTTTCTATTCTATGGGGTCCAAATATGTTCTAGAATGGTTAGTTGCCCTTTGTACTAAACAATGCCCCTGCATATTTCGTAGATCGGATGATCCGAGTACTTCGTGAGATATTGAATGAGTTCGTTCTCATATTTATTGATATTCTGATTTGGTGAGCCAAATGTAGAATGGATATTCAGTTTGATCTGGCAAAACATTCTTTATCTGTTTCGTTGTCTTCTTGTCTAGCAAATTTCGAGAACGGAATTTTCTTAAGGGGGGAATCTGTAACATTTTTGGTTTTTAGGCCAAATTAAAATTAGTAATTAATATAATTTTTGGGATAATTTGTGAATTAATTAATTTGAAAATTTTGGGGATAAATATATGTATATATATATATGTGTGTGTATGTATGTATATGCACGTGTGTGTGTGTGTATAAATTGAATTTTGATTTGAAATTTTATAAATGAAATTGGATTTAAAATTTTTATTTTAGAGTTAATAACAATTTGTTTTCTAATATATATATTAGCTAAGTTGAATATAAATTTGATAAAAATATTTAAAACACATTTTCTTTTAAAATGAATAAATATAGTTTGCATATTTATGAATTTATGTAAAACATTTAAACAAAAAAACATATGTTAAGATATAAAAATATAAATACTTAATGGTTTAAAAACATTTAAAAATATAAGAACTGTTACCTGGATATTTGACCAGGTAACTACAGGTCATTCGACATTAGTGCACCATTGGCATAAAACCCCGTTTGGCGTAGCAGAGTCGCTCGGCACGTGACCTCGCTCGGCATTCAGCCTCGATCGTCATTCAGCCTCGATCGACACTCAAGCCTCGACCGACATTCAAGCCTCGACCGACATTCAGCTTCAATTGGCATTCAAGCCTCGACTGGCGTTCAGCCTCGACCGTCATTCTGCCTCGACCGGGATTCAACCTTGTTTGGCACAACTAGATCGCTTGGCATTCAGCCTCGACCGGCATTCAGCCTCGACCGGCATTCAGCCTCGACCGGCATTCAAGCCTCGACCGGCATTCAGTCTCGATCGTCAATCAGCCTTGACCAGCATTCAGCCTCGTTCGGCACACTGGGTCGCTCGGCATTCAGCCTCGACCGGCATTCAAGCCTCGACTGGCATTCGGCCTCGATCGGAATTCAAGCCTCGTCCGGCATTCAAGCCTCGACCGGCATTCAAGCCTTGACCGGCATTATGCCTCGTTCGGCATTTCGGCTTCGTTCGACATTCATGCCTCGTTCAACATTCTCCCCTCGATCGGCTTCAGATCTCGTTCGGCCTACACGATTCACTCAACATACTGACTTGTTCGGTTTAGAGGCATGGCTCTGCATTTGCTGCTTGACATTTGCGGCTCGACACACAGAGGTCGTTCATATTGGGCCAAGATATCTCGCTACTAGGCCCACCACGGAAGTCCAACCCATCTTCGTCTATAAATAAAGAGGCAAGGGCACAGTGAAAGGGACCATTTTTCGAGAACACCGGGAAGACTGTGCCGCTTTCAAGACTTATCTTCTTCGCTTAATAATTGTAATCAAGTAGTTGGTGTACAGATCATATCTGTAATCGATTATTGAGAAAAACAATAAAGATTAACCTCAAAGTGGATGTAGGCAGTTATGCCAAACCACTATAAATATGGTATTCTTGTTTTCGGCTTTTAATTTAGCATATTATTCTCTATTTAAATTTACTTTCTTCATTAATCTCTCTACACAATCTCTCCTAAGCGTGTTAGTGACCAATTCTGGTGCTAACATTTTGGTGCTTTCACAGAGAGTGAATTCTCAGGCCGATAGGATCTACTTTGTAGCTACTGGATTGAAAAATCCCCCAAGGAGATCCGACTTATTCATAGGACGCACTTTGAATCTATTTAGAGTTTCGACCGACGAATCTACTATGGGGAGACCACGTACCCGATCAGCCTCTCACAATGCGGACATCCATGAAACTGCTAGTGTGCAACAAGTTGGGCCTAGCAACCAATAGGCAATTTAAGGCATAGGACCCTCCACCCAAAATCAAACGGAAGTAATTACTCGGACAGAGTTCAACGACTTAATGAGAGAACTCAGGGAAAGTAGAAGACAACTTGTTGAGAAGATTCAAGCCAACGCTAATCTCATGATTCAGCTTGCTCAATAGCAGTAGCAGCATCAGAATCCTGGAGGTAGCCCTGCTCTTTATTCTTCATCTGATAGCTCGACCTCAGCTGATGAACCTCCTAGGCGTAGACGCCATAAGAGTGAAGCTGCACAGGCAGGTGCCACTGATCGATCCACCAAGCCCCTAATGGAGATGGCCTTCAGGATGCACAGACAGGCACAAGCACATGAGGAGACAGGACGCCCAGCTCACCAAGACCCTAATGGAGCTGGCCTTCAGGGTGCAAGTTTGGCCGATCGCCAACAGGCGGGACATCAACCCGCACGGTCCCATGGAATGGAACCTAACCTCCCACCCTCCATACAAACTCCAGACTTATCAGCCATGGACAGGCAGTTAATGAGAGAGAACCAAGGCATGACCAATGAAGATTGGGGAGTGTCCAGGAGTCATACTCCCTTTACAGATACTTTCCTACAGGCTAAGTATCCCAGGAAGTTTAGTATGCCGACTATCCCAGCCTACAAAGGGAAGACTGACCCTTGGAAACACGTGATGAGGTACGAATGGATGATGGATTCTACAAGAGCAAATGATGCGACCAAGTGTAGGTGCTTCCCAATCGCTTTGTTCGAAATCACCACCATGTGGCTAACTCGACTTCCTCCGCGGTTTATATCCAGCTTTGACGAGTTGGCAATGAAATTTGTTGAACAATTCTGGATACATGCTACTTGTCCAAAAGACGTGATGTCTTTATCAAGCATAATCCAGGCTCCGGGAGAGTCTTTGAAAGCGTACATGCAAATCATTCCGCCACCACTGAAGTTAGCAACCCTAACGACCATGCAAAATGCCGGTAATGCGAGATGTACATCCAGACTCGGAGTTGGAGATTGGTTGGTGAGAAAGCCCGCAACTACGTTGGAGCGTTTCTATTCCAAAGCTCACGAGTTTATAAGGAGGGAGGAAGCTCGATGGACGAGACGAGATAAGGCACCCAGGCCTGTTCAGGAGACTGTGAAAAGTAACATCGTCGTGAAGCAATCAAGCGGCAACTCGGGAAAAGTTCAAGTCAAGTCCATAACAAGCCTGGGCAATCTAAAGGTTTCAGAGGTGGAAACCCCGAAAAGAAAAAAGAGACACGGAAATGGAAGTCAAGGATTTCGACCTACAACGAATACATCTCCATGAATACGTCTCTTGAAAATATTTACCTATCTACCTGTAACACCTTTCAATACAGAAAGTCGCTCCCAAAGGAATCTACAGAGGAACAGAAGCGGACGGGGAAGTACTATCGCTTCCATGAGATCCACGGGCACAATACTGAGGAGTGTAGACACCTCCATGACGCCATAGAAAGGTTAATCGGGCAGAAAAAGCTGCAGGAGTTTGTTAAGAACCCACACGAGAGTAGGTAAGGAACATCGAACCCCAGACGCGGGCCGGCTCCACGCCACCCAAAGAAACCTGGCCGGACCGTGGGTAGGTTGGTCATAAACACTATAGCCGGAGGACCTCATCCTGTAGACAAGAATTGGTAGGAGATGGAACAATATGCTACCTCCTTAAGGCATGCGAATTATGAATGTTGTTCAAATGTGGAAGACGGAACCCCCGTAAAACAACAATGCATGATAACAGACGATATAGTGTTTAGGAGTCGAGATGCAGACAAGGTGGAGGCTCTGACTATCGATCCGATGGTCATATCCACAACGATCGGGCCAGCTTACGTCAAAAGGATTTTGATTGATTGTGGAATCTCTTTCAACATCATCTTCAAGAAGGCTTATGACCAAATGTAGATGGGACAAAAGATTTAAAACAATGCAAAACCCGTATCCATGGCTTTAATGGTGCCGCAACTGATGCAATGGGGTATATTGAGTTACCAGTTGAATTGAGAGAAGGTGAGTGTAAGAGAGTGCGAATCCTATCGTTCATAGTAATGGATGCTGACTCTCCATATAATGTATTTCTAGGTCGTCCGGCCTGGGCAGAGTTTACGGCAGCTTTGGCCCCATGGTATTTGACATTAAAATTTCGGACAGACAAAGGAGTCGGCGTAGTACATGGTGATCAGGCGATCAGGCGACCGGTCGCGCGTGTTATGTGGCAGAGCTGAGAGAAGCTCAACAGAGAGAAAAGGGGAAGGTTGCGTACAGCTCCGTCCGCATCCAAAACGCTGACAATTGACAAGTAGTGCCCGAGCCGTGACTCGAGCAACATTCTCAAAGCAACAGAGACATAGATTCGAGAGATGATGATGGGGAACCCACGGAAGTGAATGCAGCACCGGCTGAGCTGACAATTGACATTCCAGTCAGTCGGAATGACCCGTTACGAGTGCTTATTATTGGATCGCAACTCGACCTGCCATTGGCCGAGCATCTTGCTGATTTCCTCCGAGCGAATCTAGATGTTTTTGCTTGGACACATTCTGGTATATGCAGGATTTCTCCCGTCATTGCTAGTCATATGTTGAACATAGACCCGAAGTACGCCCAGTAAAATAGAAACGGAGGGGCATGGACCCGGAGAGGTCCGCTGCTCTCAGAGAGGAGGTGGACAAACTCAAAGCCAATGGCTTCGTCCGCGACGCCCCCTACCCTGAATGGGTATCTAACCCCATGCTGGTAAGAAAAGCGAATGGGAAGTGGGGAACTTGCGTTAACTATTCTGATTTAAACAAACCATTCCCGAAGGATAGTTTCCCCTTACCTACGATCGACCAACTAGTCGATACAACGGCCGGACATGAGCCACTGTTATTTATGGATGCGTATTTGGGATACAATCAAATCCTGATGCACATTCCAGACCAAGAACACACCAGTTTCATTACAGATGTTGGGTTGTATTGCTAGGTAGTGATGCCCTTCGAATTAAAAATGCTGGAGTGATTTATCAGCGTTTAGTGAACCGAATGTTTAAAGATCAGATCGGCAGAACAATGGAATTCTATGTGGATGACATTCTCGTGAAGTCACGACGGTCAAACGACCACATTCGAGACTTAGCAGAGATGTTTGATATACTCAGGCATTATGGGATGAAAATCAACCCTTTGAAGTGTTATTTTGGCGTTGCATCAAGGAAGTTCTTGGGTTTCATTGTGAATGCACGTGGAAGTGAAGCTAACCCGGAACAGATTCAGGCTATTCGGGACATACAAGTGCCTATAACTATAAAGCAAGTACAAACCTTGAACGGAAAGGTGGCCACGCTGAGTCGATTCATATCCAGAGCTACGGATAAGTGCATTCCTTTCTTTGATGTGATAAAGAAAGGAAAGAGGAATTTCGAGTAGACGTCTGACTGTGAGGAAGCATTCCGAGCTCTGGTTAGACATCTAAAAAGTCCCTCGGTGCTATCAAAACCAATTGACCATGAAATGTTGTATGTATACCTAGCTGTATCCCAGCATGCTATCAGTACAGCTCTAGTTTGCAAGGTGGACCGAGTTCAAAAGCCAGTGTATTATGTCAGTAAACGTTTGACGAGGGCAGAAAGAAATTATCCCAGGATTGAGAAACTACCTTACTGCTTGGTGATTGCATCATGCAAGCTTCGCCCTTACTTCCAGGCACACTCGATCAGTGTTTACACTGATTAACCCTTGCAACAAGTACTCCAACGACCGAAAACTTCTAGAAGGATGTTAAAATGGAATATCGAGTTGATTCAGTTTGATATTACCTACCTTCCATGAAGGGCCGTACAGGGGCAAGCGCTAGCAGATTTCATTGTTGAATTCACCATGACAGACAAACCAAACGGCCACAATGTCATACCTCCCGTTCGATGGAAGATGCACATTGATGGGGCATCTAACGACCGCTGTTCGGGTGCTAGCATAGTTCTTGTGACTCCTGAAAATCGATCAATTTGCTACGCTTTGAAGCTCAAATTCACAGTAACGAATAAAGAAGCCGAGTATGAAGCATTGATTGCTGGTTTGAGACTTATCAAAGAATTTGGAGTAAGATCAGTTGAAATCTTTTGTGACTCACAACTAGTGGTGTACCAAGTCTGGGGGGACTATCAGGCAAAGGGCAGAGAGTTGCCTCATAACTAGCCCGGGTTCAAGAGCTGAGAGCGAATCTTGAGTATTATGATATTTCACAAGTCCCGCGTGAGCAAAACAGAGCAGCCGATTCATTGGAAAATTTGCAAGCACTGGCGATGCGCAACAGATGGGATTGTTTCCCGTTGAAACCTTATGTGTTCCGAGCATAAATATGATGGAGGTAAATTTCATGTTAGAAACAGAAATCAAGAAGGAATCATGGATGACCCTATTCAAGCAGTACTTGTTACATGGGATCGTGCCCGAGAGAAGGAGCGAAAGACGACAAGTCATTCATAAGGCTTCGCGTTATGTAATGCAAGATAGGGTAATGTATTGGAGGGGATTCTTGACCCTCTTACTCCGGTGCATTGCCCATGTTGAGATAAAACGAGTCGTGAAGGAAGTCCATGAAGGGAATGTGGTGACCATACCGGAAGGCAGACATTAGCGAAGAAAATCCTCCGCTATGGATACTATTGGCCGACTGTAAATCGAGACGCCGTAGACTATGTGAGAAGATGTGACAATTGTCAGAAATATGCGAAATCCCGAGAGCTCCACCAACGAAACTCCACAAATGTTTAGTCCCTGGTCGTTTTCAATGTGGGGGATCGACATAGTTGGTTCCTTACCCATATCCAAAGGTGGTGCGAAATACGCGATAGTTGCGGTCGATTACTTTACCAAGTGGGCAGAAGCAGAGCCCTTAGCCACCACTACCACCAAAAAGGTCATTAATTTCATTGTACGAAATATTATATGTCGTTTTGGACTTCCACGAACCATCATTATAGACAATGGAACTCAATTCGAAAGCAAAGAGTTCAAGGAATTTTGCCAAAAATATGGTATTGAGAAAATGTTTGCAGCGGTTGCTCATCCAAAGGCCAATGGACAAGTGGAAGCCGTGAACAAAATAATCAAATCCATACTGAAAAAGCGTTTGGAAAAGGCTAGAGGCAAGTGGGTGGATGAGCTTCCAACAGCTCTTTGGGCTTATAGAACCATCCACAAGTCCGTGACTGGCCACATTCCATTCGCATTGGCATATAGCGTGGAAGATGTTATACCCGTAGAACTTAAAGTTCCATCACATCGGGTAACTTATTATGACCTTGAGTTGAATCAAGATCTTTTCATGGAATCATTGGACTTCATTGATGAAAAGCGCGAAGAAGATAATTTAAGAGCGGCCGCATACAAACACTGAGTCGCTCGATATTATAATGAAAAAGTCCGACCGAGAATCTTTGGTGTGGGTGATCTCGTTTTGAAATGAATTTTCCCAGTTCCATCACATATGAGCCCCGCATGGAAAGGTCCATACGTCATTGAACGGAAGCTTGGAGAAGGAACTTTCAAGCTAGCGACCGTTGATGGTGCGTCACTCCCCCGAGCCTGCAATAGCGAGCATTTGTGGCATTATTATACTTAGTTCATTTCTATCATATTTTAGTTGCAATTATTTCCAACAATTCCTAGTTTACGACATGTAATAAGACAATTTAGCTTATTTGCATTAATAAAGGCTTGAAGCCATTTTTTCCATGAATTGTCGATGTTTCTGTGTATGATAACCTTGTGACAAATGACTAAGAGATACATTATTCTGTTTGACGTACGAACGCGCATGCGCACTCAAAATCTTCAAGCCACCAGAGTGTGGACTAGAGTACTCTGAATCCCCAGAGTGCGGATAGAGTATAAACGACTCAAAATCACTAAGTCTCCAGAGTGCAGACTGGAGTACTCTGAGTCCCCAGAGTGCGGACTAGAGTATAAACGACTTAAAATCTCCAAACCCCCAGAGCGCGGACTGGAGTACTCTGAGTCCCCAGAGTGTAGACCAGAGTATAAACGACTCAAAATCTCCAAGTCCCCGGAGTGCGGACTGGAGTACTCTGAGTCCCCAGAGTGCGGACTAGAGTATAAACGACTCAAAATTTCCAATCCCCCGGAGTGTGGACTGGAGTACTCTGAGTTCCCAAGGTGCAGACCAGAGTATAAATGACTCAAAATCTCCAAGTCCCCTGAGTGCGGACTGGAGTACTCTTAGTCCCTAAAGTGCAGACTAGAGTATAAACGACTCAAAATCTCCAAGTCCGCGGAGTGCGGATTGGAGTACTCTGAGTCCCCAGAGTGCGGACCAGAGTATAAACGACTCAAAATCTCTGAGTCCTCGGAGTGCGGACTGGAGTACTCTGAGTCCCAAGAGTTCGGGCTAGAGTATAAACAACTCAAAATCTCCAAGTCCCCGGAGTGCGGATTGGAGTACTCTGAGTCCCCAGAGTGCAGAACTAGAGTATAAATGACTCAAAATCTCCAAGTCCCCGTAGTGCTGAATCGAGTACTTTGAGTCCCCAGAGTGCAGACAAGAGTATAAACAACTCAAAATCTCCAAGGCCCCGGAGTGCGGACTGGAGTACTCTGAGTCCCCAGAGTGCAGACCAGAGCATAAACGACTTAAAATTCTCTAAGTCCCCGAAATGCGAGCCAGGACATAAACGACTTGAAGTCATCAAGTCCCCCGCATATGAACTAAAAAATACTCTAAGTGTTTGAAGCATGGAATACAGGATGAGAAACTCCAAAGGATTTTGGAGTTTTAAAAATGAATTAAGAAGTTCATGTAACTCACGGTAGCTTGGGTTTCGACTGCAATCATACGGAAAGCTGAATGATAAAAGTCTTATGAAAGACAAGAACTAGGCTTTATTTATTCAAAACTGAGTTTCTACTACAACTCCTCGAAAATTCAGAGTCAAAAGTTTATTTACATAGACTACGAGAATAAATAAAAATAATTACATAATCTAAACTTACTCCCATTGAACAAGAACAACGATTACTTCTTCGACTTCTTCCCAGATGACTCCTCTCCCTCGTTTGCCCTTGGTAATTTTCTTTGATGGGGAGGTAATGACTGAAGAAACACGGGGAACTTCCATTGGCCAAGACCCGCCAGGGAGGATGACCTTCAACGGCTTATTCAGAGGTTCTTCCAGGTCCACAACTTGAGGCTCGACTTTGATCTCGACCGTCTTTTTCTTCTCCTTCTTAAGCTGCTCCTTCATGCTCAGTTTAGATGTGTGTTCAGAGGCGCCTGTAATTTCGATTTCATAACTCCCATCGTTGGGAGAGGAAGTCTCGGACTTATCCTCATTAAGCGTCCGATCACCTGAGCATCTAGACAGGGAGCCTCCCCTGCATGAGTAGACTCCCTTGTCTTTTCCTTAATCTCCTTGGCGATATCGCCCCTCGAAGTGGGATTAGGATCAGAACGGCCTGCACAAAATCATGAAAAACAAGCATTAGAATACAATAGACCCTATTGAAAAATGACAACTTTTGGAATGTTAAAGTGAAGGGTTATCTACCAGGTTCGGTTGGCTCTCAGCCGTCCGAGGGGTCGCACCCTCTAGAATGAGAGACATAATGTGAACGCCGAGGCCGGGGTCCTCCGGGTCATAACTGATATGCTACTTAAATGGATCGAGTATCAGCCGATCGGCCGGCTGAGTAGGCGCATGAACTTGAGACTCGATCTCTGATGGACCGGCAATAACATCTTTCCCTTTCATTGAGGGGGAGCCTTTGCAGTAAAGAGCTTTCGCCATAGACAGGTCTGAAGGCTTGTTTCCCTTAAGAAATTCTTTTATCAAAGCATCTTTATCAACCTTCTTGGTACCAAGTCCGACCTTCATGATTTTTATTAAGGTCTCCCACGCCTTAGCTAAAGATTCGAGGTAGCCCTCACCCAGAAAAGTTAAGTCTCGATGCATGAGGACGCGGGCATTGAATTCTGCAATCAGTGGGTCGAACATACATTTAACCTCCTCCCTACCAGTTTCTTTGGCGCCTCAAGGCGGGAGTCAACCTCCGCATATGCTATTTTCTTGCCCTCTTCACGGGCTTCATCTTCTAGCATCCTGACTTTAGAAAGTTTATCATCAAGCTTCTCCTTTAGGAGTCATGTAGCTACGATTTTGTCGTAATGTCTTTGCGACTCTTCTTGGGCAGCGATCTTTTCTTCTCTTTCTTTGGGAGTTGCTCCTCCAGTTCATTGACTCGGAGGCCATATACATCCCTCTCTTACTGCACTGAGTCCTTCTCTAAAGCAAGGGCCCCACAGCATTGGACTGCCTCGTCGATTTCTTTTTTATAGGTTGACTCCAGACGAGTAACGGCCTCGGTAGTGTCTTTAGCGCTCTGTTGGGCAGCGTCAAGCTGAGACTTATAAGAAGCAAGCACTTCTTCCTGAGCTTTAATAATGTCTTTATCATGGATGGCCTTAAGCTTCAGGCGATCTATCTCATGCCAACGCTCTATCGAAACTTCTGAAACTTTCTCGGCTAAGTGAACGAACGCATTGTGCTGAATGTAGACATCATTAGTGCAGGCTATAACACTTTGCTTAACGTGCCCTGGAATCTGATGAATTGCCGAAAGAAAATTTAAGCCGTCGAAGCATATCTTCAGTAACGAAGCGTTAACCTCAGTGACCGATGGATCAGGAGTGAGAAGAGTCTGCTTGGAGACTGCGGGTGTTCTGTAGGGGTCTTGAGATTGCCTGGTGCTCGTTGAGCCAGAGTGTTGATCCCGATGGGCCTTAGGCTGAGACCCCTTATGTCCAAATTTCTCTTTGTTATGCTTCGGTTGAGAAGGAGGATCGCGAGGATATGTGGGCTGGTTATAAGTTTTCCTTCGGCGTGATGAATCTCGGCAGTGGTAGTCTCGATCGCAAGATTCATCTCTATCTCGACGCTTGTCGGAGCCCGAATCCCAGCCAGTTTGGTAGAAAATCGATAACCCGCGAAGGCGGTCAAGGCCATGTGTGCGCCCCATGTCACCTACACAAAATTCAAATAGCGATGAGTTAGCGAAGAGTAGGGTGAAAACAGAAATTTAAGTGCAAGGTGAAGTGCATATGTTTGTGTCTGTCCTAGTGTTTCCCCTCGACGGACCAGTTTCTTTACTAATAGGAGTTTTTCTCCCCGGTTTTTGGCTTAAACGCTTATATCGCCTCTCGCGGGCGAATTAAGCTTAAGGGTCTCTAGATCGTCGAAGCCATAGTTGAGAAGATCTTTTGGAAGGGTGAGTTTCGACAGGCCCTTTAGAGAACTCTCTAAGTGCTGAGAGGAAGTTTCTTTCACCACTGGGATAAGCGTAACTTTAGAAGTTCCATCCACCTTTTTCTTCCCCAGCTTATAGGTCAGTTTCTTCTTCCTCTTCGAAGAGGAAGGCGACGCTTCAATATCATGAACTTCAATTATTGGGTCCCGGGATGGGCTAACATTTTCGCCATGTGCTTTGGGCGCTTCGGTTTCTTTAATCTACCCCTCCTCTGGCGTCTTAGGGGCATTGTATGCTGAGGACTTGGCCTTCTTCTTTCCTTTTCCCAAAGCAAGCTTGGGTGTGGAAACACCCAGGGGAGGCTTATTCGGCGACCTTCCGCCAGCAACCCGAACTTTGAAAGTGACTCATTTGAAATGAGTGATCTGATGTCCTGGTCTTCCGCGGGAATGGTCGAATAGCTTCGACTACCTCAAAGTACCCGAAACCTTCGGGACGTGGGTTGATACCTGAAAAAAATGAATTAAGAGTCAGAAACGATATAAGTCTCGGCAAATTCAAGTATCGATCCAGAAAAAGAACTTACTTCCTTCTACCTATCTTCTGGCGAAGCCAGAAGGCAACACACGTAGAACCACTCTTTCTTATATTGGACAAATTTATTCCACGCCCCAGTCAGAATTTGGCCTTTTTTGTGCGCTCGAGAAACATAAAAGATGGGCTATCCGTCTGTCTCTTGATGCGATAGATGTATCGGATATCGTCCAAATTCGGAAGCCTGGAGAGAACACTCATAAAGAGGATGCAAGTGCCATATATGAATGCGTGGCTATTTGGATGCAGTTGCGATGGGACAATCTCGATATACTATAACACGTCGTGAAGAAATGAGTTGAATGGTGGCACACCGCCAACCCAGCACATGAATCTATTATAAGCTGTGTATCGGACTGGGGGCAAGTGCGGACGATCATTCCCCGATGGAACTAACACATCATCGAAGTGGATTCCATTGACAGAGCATATCCGATGAAGTGTACTTTCATTAATATTTGAGGCCTGCGAGTCGATTTGGTCATCTAAGAAAATAGCTGCCTCCAAAGCGTCGGGAGCCAAATCGATAGATGCAGTCGTAGGGCTCGGTAAGTCTTGAGCAGAGGTAGTTGATGGATTTGAAGTTCCTACAACTTCTTGTTGAGAGGATGGCCCAGGTCCATCGGAGATCGTTGCAGAGCTTGATTTCCTAGACATCTCTAATGAAGATTGAATCTGGCAAGGCACCTGTTTGAACTATACTTGAAAAACAATCGACATTAGACTTAACGACACAAATATTGCCCCGTGTGGTGTGTGAACTAGTGCGATCATTCGTGTCGGGCAGTGAGAAGACACTAGATTGATTAAATAAGTCTAAGATTTGAATTATTGTCTTCAAAGACCATCATCGCTGACCATCTACAAAAGCTTGTCGTAAGATGGTTTATGTTTTGAACTCGGCATCATCACTGCATTTGAAAGGCTATTAACCGTTAGTCAGGTTAAAGTCCAAATTTTTAGTTGTTTAAACACGAGATTGGTCAGTTCGGATTGTCCGATATGCTTCGTTGTTCAAGTTTGTCCTTGTTCACTATCATGTGTCCAGGCCTAAGATATATGTTGAGTCAATTATGCATTAGGTTCGACTGGTATAGTTGTTGTACACAACCCGCCTACCTAACCACTTCATCATTTGGTATTCACATGGTCATTCTGAACCACAATCATGCCGAGCCACCTTGCTTGGCATTCTAACCTTAGCATCAACACTCACCTACCACTCATTATCACCATTCGGCATGCGGCAAGACATGCCGAACCGCAGACATACCGAGCCAAGCCGTTCGGTACACCACTCTCCCAATTGTTCTTTTCATCATTCGGCATAAGAGAGTCACGCCGAACCACCCTTATGCCATGCCATGTTGTTCTGCATTTAACCAGGATCCTACTTCTCTCCTACTTTCCATCCTACCTCGTTCGGCATGAGAGAGTCACACCGAGCCGTGGCCGTGCTGAGCCGCATCGCTTGGCACTCCGAGCCTTATCTTCAATTCACTTTTGAACATTTTCTCCTTGCTTGGCATAAGGAAGCCCTACCGAGCCACATCAGAGCTCCTTCCACCAACACCTTCCTTTGAACGCCTCTAACACCTCCTTCGTTCCATCACTCTGCCTATCCCTAAGACGTGTTTGACCTTGAATTCATTGTCCTCTGCCCACACGTTTCCTACCATCCTCAATGCTACAGAAATTCATGAGTGCGAATCTCGTGCTATGTTCCTTATTCAGGATTAAGGTGTTAAAAAGGAGAACCTTTACTAAGAAACGAATCGAAGCTTGGGATGTTCTGGGATAGGAAGCATGACTCTATTCGACTCGTTGATTTAGGAAGGGGGTGAAACAATGTACCGAGTTTGAGAAGAAAAGGAAGGGGTAGGTAATTCGCAGAGGTAAGAGGAAAGTCCGTAGGTTCTACAGGGTGAAGGTAAAAGTAGAAAAGAGAAAAAGAAATAAAGTGTCGACCTTTATAGGGAGAAGAAAGGAAGTCGAAGAGACAACGACCGGTAGAACCGGTAAAACATCTCCCACGCTCGACATTGATCTCGTTCGGTTTTCAGCCCCATTCGGCATGTGTATGTCGCTCGGCATCAGCTAGGCCGTTCGGCATTAGCATGTCATTCGGCGTATGGTGCCTCGTTCGGTATTCTGAAGAAGAGACATCGAAAAGACAAGGCCAAGGCTCGAAGCAAAGCACGAAGGACTCATGATTCAAAGCGCATCATGTTCGTCTACACGATGCACTTTGGGGGGCAAGTGTTACCTGGAGATTTGACCAGGTAGCTAGAGGTCACTCGACATTAGTGCACCATTCGGCATAAAACCCCGTCTGGCATAGCAGAGTTGCTCGACACATGACCTCGGTTGGCATTCAGCGTCGATCGTCATTCCGCCTCGACCGGCATTCAAGTCTCGACCGACATTCAGCCTCGATCGACATTCAAGCCTCGACCAGCATTCAACCTCGATCGGCATTCAAGCCTCGACCGACGTTCAGCCTCGACCATCATTCAGCCTCGACCGGCATTCAACCCCGTTCAGCATAACTAGGTCGCTCGGCATTCAGCCTCGACCGGCATTCAAGCCTCGACCGGCATCCAAGCCTTGACCGACATTCTGCCTCGATCGGCATTCAAGCCTTGACCGACATTCAGCCTCGATCGGCATCCCAGCCTCGACCGGCATTCAGGCTCGACTATCATCCAGCCTCGACCAACATTCAGCCTCGACCGTCATCCAGCCTCGACCGGCATTCACCCTCGTTTGACACAACTGGATCGCTCGGCATTTAGCCTCGACCGGCATTCAAGCCTCGACCGGCATTCAGCCTCGATCGGCATTCAAGCCTCGTTCGGCATTCAGCCTCGACCGACATTCAAGCCTTGATTTGCATTATGCCTCGTTCGACATTTCAGCCTCGTTCGGCATTCATGCCTCGTTCGGCATTCTCCCTCGATCGGCTTCATATCTCATTCGGCCTACTCGATTCACTCAACATACTGTCTCGTCCGGTTTAGAGACATGGCTTGGCATTTGACGCTTGGCATTTGTGGCTTGGCACACAGAGGTCATTCATATTAGGCCGAGGTATCTTGCTACCAGGCTCACCAGGGAAGTCCAACCCATCTTCGTCTATAAATAGAGAGGGTGGGGCACAGGGAAAGGGAACTTTTTTCGAGAACACCGGGGAGGCTCTATCGCATTCAAGACTTATCTTCTTCTCTTAATAATTGTAATCAAGTAGTTGATGTACAAATTGTATTTGTAATCGATTATTGAGAAAAGCAATAAAGATTAACCTCAAGTGGGCGTAGGCAGTTACGCCGAACCACCATAAATCTGGTGTTCTTGTTTTCCGCGTTTAATTTAGCATATTATTCTCTGTTTAAATTTACTTTGTTCATTAATCTCTCTACACAATCTCTCCTAAGGGTGTTAGTGACCAATTCTGGTGCTAACAAGAACTATATAAATATAAATCTAATTAAATATTTAAACATAAAAGTTATTATAAATGACATTTGTAAGGTATTTAAAACAAGCACATACATGTGTTGCCCAAATACAAGTTGTAGTCACAAGTGTAAAGATAATTTTAGACATGCGTAAGCATTTTAATAATAAAATCTACATTTTAAACATTTTGACAAGCATTTAAACAAGTGTTAGTTTAATTAACAAGTGTCAAACTTGATTATTACCTTCATTCTTAAAAAGAAAAAAAATATAAAAAGAAAAAAAATACAAAAAGAAAACAAGGCAATACACTTCATTTTCTTCAAACTTAAGATCTGAAACAAAAGAAAGTTTAAAAATCAATCAACCTGTAAACAATATTATCTCATCATCTCAAGTACAAACCTAAAATCAGATCTATTTGCTAGCCCGTAAACAATTCAAAGATCAAGCAAAAAAACAAAATACAAAATCAAAGTAAAGATCAAAATCTATTCCAAGCTTTCAACCTAATAGCATGCAAGATTCAACTCAAAACCTGAATCAAACAGTCAGTTTCAAACTTCAATTTCATCATAATTCAAATAAGCAAAGTCAGGATCATATTCAAACAACCAAGATCAGATCTATTCAAATCAATACAAAGCTTCAGAACCAAAGTAATTAGCATTTCAAATTTCTAGATTTTTGTTCAAAGCCTCTCTGTTTTAAATTGTCAGGTGAGCAAACCATTTGAACTTGTTATATCTCTTGACGTTTGATTTTGTACTTGAAGTTTTGATTTAATTATGCTTGTGTGATTAAGTGAATATTTCTGCATGTGTGTGTGTAAGAATTAAAAAAAATGCATGTACATGCATATATACCTGTTCTTGTGTTTACAGGCTAAAAATAGAAATCAAAATCTCTTAGATCATTCACTTATAGACTTTGATATTTAAACAAAAAGTATTCAAATTAATAAGACTAAAGTTTTAAAAATACTTTTAAGAATAATTTGGAAATGGTTTTCAACTGAAAGAAGATATACAGTGAAAGTTCAAAAACTTATCAAATTCGAGTATCATGGTTTCAAGTTTCATTTATATAACTTGATTCGTTTTCGAAAGCCTTGAATTTTAAAGGTAAATTCAAAAAATTTAGTTTAGAAAATTATGAAAAATAGCGAGTTGAACGCAATCGAGATTTTTCTCGATTTTCGACCATCGCACGGTCCAGAAATCTCGGGATGGTGGCTGGAGGAAGGTTGAAGGTCAATAGTTAGGGGAAAATTGGCAACAAGGGTTCTCGTAAGTCATGGTAGCCGGAAAATGATGGTGTAGGGGTTAAACCCATATATTGGTTGAGGCTGGATTTTGAATTGCTGAGGCATCGTCAGAGCACCAGAGTTGATCACTTCGGTGAGGATAGACGCAATGGTTCGTGTAGTGGCTATGGACAAGGTGGTGAGGTTAATGGTGCATGGGATCGTCGAGGCGTGACGTTTTTTTTCGATGATCGAACTTGGTTCGAATGTGTCGACGGGCTAAATTATGTTTTTGAGGAAAATTGAGGGTGCTGATCGTTCAAGGTCATCGACGGGGTTGTCGTCGACGTGAGAGAGGCTTCGCTTGGATCGAAGGTAGTCCGATGATCGGTGCATGTGCACGTGCTACTAATTGTGTTAGATAGGCTCTATGTTGGGTGGTCTCGAAGTTAATATCGGGTAAGTGATGAAACAACTTGGAGATGCTCGTGGGTGTCTAAACTAAATACCAATTTTAAACTTAAACTAAAACATAGAATAAAGAAAAAAGAAAGGAAGAGGAAGAAGTACCTCGGGGATGAGCTCAGGGAGGAGCTCGGGGAAATAGGGATGAATCCCGGGTTGATACCCGAGGTGGTTTCGGGTCAGGTTAAAAATATTAGCCAGGTTTTGTATATTTTAAATAAAACATGACTAAAGTTAAAAACAAATCAAATTTTCTTAAACAAGTTTTCAAACTTAAATTTTAAATTCAATGAGATTTGAAATAATTTGATTTGGCTTTGAAAGCAAATTTTATACTAGATTAATTATTTAATTTAATCTCTAAGTGGATTTTAAAATATAATTTAATAATGTAATTAGATAGGTGATTAAGATTAGTATATTAAGTTTTAATCAAAAGGTCTTTAGTAATTTTGTATGTTAATAATTAAATTAATTTCAAACCTTTGATTTAAATAATAATTGAGTAATTAATTAAGATAATGATTTATCTTAGATTAATTAAAGATTTATTATTAATTAAGGGATAATCACATAAATAATTAAAAGTTAATTAAATTAATTAGAGGATGATTTATTTATGTAATAAATTTGTGATTTATTAATGTAAGTGATTAGGGATAATCACTTATTGTAATTAATTAAGGATAATTAATTAATTGGTAATTAAATATGGGTCAATTAATTAATGTAATTAAGAAAAGTTAATCAAAGGATAATTAAATAATTAAAGTTTAATTATTTAATGATTGAAGGTTAATTAATTTATTAATTAGGGTTGATTAATTAATAATTAAAGGTTAATTTATTTATTATTAAAGGTTAATAAATAAAAGATTAAAGGATAATTAATTCAATTTAGTTTGTAATTAATTGATATTAATTAACTAGGATTAGTAATTAATTTGATTTAAATTAATCAGGTTATTAATTAATCTTACTTATGGATGTTTGGATTTCATTAAATGCTTTGAATTATTTGAAACCTCTGTTGTGTGATGTGCTGTGATATGAATTGTTTTAATTTGGGCTGTGATGAATGTAATTTATTTATCTGCGATGAATTTATCTTATTTGTCTGTGAATCTATGAATGAAGATAAGCATTATAGGATTATACCGCTTATCGATATTGCTGTGCTTGGATTGTGATGATTGATGATGTTGCACTATTGAATAAAACCCCAGGACTACACTATACACAAAAAATATGGATTGCATGAGGAAATTGGTTAATTCGCAGACATTTGAATTTAATATTATGAAATTGTTTTAAAATTGAATTTTGAATCCAAAATGGTTTGGAAATGGAATTGGGTTAAATATGAAAAACTTTTGAAAAGAAGTTTTAAAGATAAAAATTATTTTGAATAACTTGTTAAAATGTTGAAATTTAAATAGTTTGATTTGAATTTGAATTAAAGATTTGAAATATGGTTATATGAATATATGTTTGGAAACTATGGTTTAAAAAGGTTATACAAGTTATATAATGTATTTATATGGGTTTAGAACCATTTTGAATGTATTATTTTGGGAATTTGAATTTAACCCAAGTTTATACTTTAAAAGCTATAACTTGGGCATATTTGATCGGATTTTTCCAAAACAAAAAGTATTTTTTTCAAATGATAATGGATTTCATATAATGAAAGAACTTCCAGTTTTTGTTGAAAGATTTCAAGTTTGAAGTGGAAATTATTTTGAAAACTACGAATGAATCTTTGTGAAAGATTAGCGAACTTTGTTTTCCAAGTGAAGTGAATCTTTTTTTTAGAAGAATTAAAGGTGGAAATTTGTTTAAACCATTTGAAAAGAAAGGTTTTGGATAATAAGTGTGACTTAACTAAGACCCCATATATCCATATGCTTTTAAAATTAAGCGTCATTATTCGGTTTAGCCGGAAGAGGGCATTGTGTCATATAACCCATTTCGAATAATGATATGATGTAAATGGATAGCATTTGAAGACCGATAGTGAAGACCGGGTATTTTCGAGAACCAAAGGATTACCCATCGAATGTCTCTGCACTGAGTCGCGCCGATATAGAGATTTCCATATGTGATAGGGAGTCTGATCGGGATCGTGAATACCCGGATTGAAAGGGATTCTTTTTAAGTGCCTTCGATTTTGTTCGAATCCGGAACAGACATGCATGGATGTGTGTCTGACGTTACACTTTGAGATGTAAAGCTGGTTTCTATGAATACATTTCTGTTTGGCGGCGGAGAATTTATTCTCTTAGCTTAACACCCTTCTCTGAGACATACGAGCTCAGAGGTTATGTAGATGATGGTTGCTAGTGATACATTCCTAATTTGGTAATGTGGCATACAAAGTGCCGCTGATCATTTATTGATCGAAGCATGGATTTTATGAAAAGCATAGCTTTGTGGACGAGACCTCGTCGAACCTTACACCCCGAAAATGGTCAAAACAGGAATGTTGCAGCAAGGTTATATGGGTCGCGCCCTTTAAGGCATGTCCATTTCCTTCTGGATAAAAGGTGGTATCATGGTATGGAGCCCCAATATTTAACCTATGTGGTGGTTGCTATTTGTTGGTGAATCCCGAGATAAACATCGGTAACGACCGGGGAGTGGCATTACTCATGTCAACAGTTATCTAGTTACAGAGGTAACCCGGGCCTTGTGTTGCCAGAGATCTGGCTAGGTTCTCGGGGGTGTCCCTCCAGAGGCATTCCATTCAATATAGAAAGTTCCTTTACCTGATCATTTGTTGGAAATCCAAAGAATGAATACGCGCCCTGTACGGTTTTAGTTGTATAACCTGTCTTTTACTTATGGCGGTGACCAGCCATTTAATTGGTAGCTATAGTTGGTATACCATAATGGTGGTATGCTGGCTAAGATTAATATTATACTTTCGAAATGTTTTCTGCACTATGCACTAATAGAAGTATCAAAATATTTTCGCTTATCAATCATGTTTGACTATCATAAGGAGAAATCCCCTTCAATTGTGCGTTCGCATTGTGTGTGTGGCGGGAGGCCTTATGGTAGTTTTATTTTCCAAAAAGCATCGTGGATTTCTTTTAATTTCTTTTGTTTTCTTTTATTAAAGATAAAACTGTTTTTGTTTGCTCACACTAGTCCCATGACTGACCTGAAGTTT
Organism: Allium cepa; assembly: GCA_030765085.1. Taxonomy (NCBI): domain Eukaryota; kingdom Viridiplantae; phylum Streptophyta; class Magnoliopsida; order Asparagales; family Amaryllidaceae; genus Allium; species Allium cepa. The sequence goes on along the minus strand of CM060941.1, from coordinate 760,171,932 downwards.
ATTGTTTCCTTTCTAAACTGTGGATGCCCACAATTTTCCACACGGGCCGCCTAGAGTTAGGTTTTTCAAATAATCAAATAATAGGAGTAGATTCGATAACATCAGGTCTTTGGATTTGGCTATCGCATTTGTTTCTCTTGGATTGGAGTTGCTTAATTCAACATTGATGGTGGTTCGAGCTGATAGCTTGGAGATCTTTGGAGCTTTGGATTCAATCTTTCTTTCTATCCTTTGGAAGACCATACTGGTGATATTGTTCCGCTGCTGGTGTTATCTTTCCACTGTTGTATCTTCGCTCTGATATTGATACTCATTTGTATCAGATGTAGTATCTTTTGTGTATAAATAGATATTCATTTTTCTTCCGCTGTGTTGTTGTGCTTAATGTGTTATAAGCTCCGACGAACCAGACTCGACGTTTGAATCTATGGCATTTGAATACGGAAGATGTGTTCGGTGCTGATTATCGAAGGTCGAGTCAGGGTCGTTAGATTAAATATTCGAGTTTCAGAAAAATCTATTTTTTTCAAACTCGATTTCATATGTCAGAAGGAAGGTAGAAAATGAAAACCTCACATTTACCTTTTTACTTTAGCTCGCCTCTTTTTCCATACTTGGAACCTATGCAGCTATTCTATAAAAATCTATATTTCCTTTCCCGAGGACATTTCACATAAGAAAAAATTTCTTTTCAAGTTATTATGTTGACGTTTTTGTTGCATTCTTTAAAATTATTGCTTTCCTTTTAGTTACTCTTTTTGCCTTTTACTTTTCTTTCATTACTTACATCTTATGTATTTATTCTCTTCTTAAGAACATCGCAGAAAAAGAGCATCATACAAATCATCACTGATTTACTACAATATGAACTAAAAACTTACATTGAAGTACAACTTCATAGCTAAAAGAGAAAACAAGTCTTAATACAAAGCGATACTAGATAGGTAAATATAGCAGCTAAACACGGCTATCATCTAGGGCTAGGAGGCCTAGGACAATGTCCACTCTGACACGGAAGGGTCCCACTCTAGGAATCCAAGTAACTTATATGCTCCTCCTGCCGCCTATTACTCATTATTAACTTATGCTATATTACCCACGATAAATAAGATTTATTCACCGCTTCCACTTCACAGTCAATATGGAATAACCAAGTCTAATTTACTAGAACGAATAAGGATTTCAATCTATGCAGTCTCTATCTAAAAAGGCAACTAAGTTGGGGAAACTTTCTCTTTACCTTTATCTTTTGTTTTTTCCCCAATGAAGGTCTACCTATCCCAACCACGGTTGTCCTATTATCTTGCTAATATCACTTCACTATTCTTCTATAGTCTACACACATGAAGCAACATTCTTAGGTTCTTACTAGTGTCCTATACACTTTACGAGAACTTTTATTATTAAATCTAAAAGTAATCGCTGATATCTCCTACATAACCTTACGCTTTTCCCGTCACGCTTAGGAAATGATTCCTGTCTACTCCATACTTAAAAGTTTGGTTTGATATTGATCATTTCATTTCAAAAATTAAAGCTTCTAAATTTTTGAAACATCAAATTCCAAAATTATTACCTTTAAAAGTGTTACTTTGAAGTTTCTATTAAATTCAAAGGTACTTGATTACTTAACATTTTATCTTTCTAGACTTGCATCTTTACAGCTCTTTGAATTTAAATTGTTCCCCAAACCTAGAGGGAAAAACTTACAAATTCTAACTTTGAAACTTATCTCTCTTTCCCTATTAACGACCTTTACAACATCCCAAAAAAATTAGATTTTTCAATTTAACCATTTACTAAGTTTTTCTCTCCCTAAAACTTATTTACCTTTTCACCCCCAAAAACTTATTTACTGTTTCACCAAATCATTTTTCTTTAAAACATGCCTTGCTTGTCCTTAAAACTTTTTTCTTGACTTCTAAAAATATCCTCACATGTTTCTAAAACATCTTCTTTTCATATATTTTCAAATTTACAAAAGTTGGAGTAGATAAGAACAATTATTTTATAAAAAATCCCTTAACTTTCCTACACTTCTAATTACCTAACTATGTAGGAGTTTCCAACTTACTACAAATGAGGACTTTCTACAAAAGCAAGCAAACAATGCGCATAATCAATGGAAAAACATGAAATTTCTATTGCCTAGCTTCCCTACTAAGATTCTCTATAATTTCCCTCCTAACTAATATTGTCTCTAATTATTACACTTCTTATTACACATAATGGTTTTATACCTTAATGTATTGGAACTACTTTCCCTTATGAGAAGCGGTTAACGCTAAAACAATCTATCAATCCATTAAAAGAGGATTACATGTTTATGTGAAATTATAAGAAACTTATTTTATATTTTATTGAAATAGGCTGTACAAAATATGGTACTTTCCATACCTTGTACTTCTCTTCCACATATTCCTTATAACTTGCACAAAACATCTTTTTTTTCTGATTTGGTTTATTTATTTCATTCCAATAGACTAAAGCATGTTTAATCTATATTCACTTACAACAAACAATTTCTACGCAATTTATTAATTTCCTAAAATTTAATTTACATTATTCTCAAAAGAAATTATTTTCAATCTGTTTTAATATACTAGAAAATATTTCCATATACTTATTTAATTAATAAATGTACTTACAAACCACTTTATTTCTATACTTAGAAATTACCTTCAAAACATATTTTTATTTGGGTCAAAACAGATGCTGTGTAAAACACTTTTACTACGACCCAAAAATACAAGTATATGGATTCAACTAAAATAAATATTAATAAATCTCATATGCTATATAAAAATATTTCCATTAGGAGTCACCTACTATAACAATTGTGTCATAGTTTATGCTTCTTTTATTTTTCACAAAAACATCTATTACAACAATATATGTTGTAACCTACATTTTCGACACTTAACACACTCTAGGTTTTTATATTTAAAATCTTTGTTTACGTATAAAGAAACAAACAAGCAATATAGACTCTATATCTCTTCAAAAAGAATTTCACTTTTAACAAAATTTACATCATATAAAAACCAAATTAAATTTCATGCCACTTTTTTTTCAAAAGCCCAATATTTACTTCCTCAAACATATTAATAATTAAATTTTCAACTTTTTAATTCCAAAAGTTTCATTTTACCGGGCTAGACATAAAGTGGATTTTCGTCTTACTACCACAGGAATACCATTCTAAACCTTGGAAATCTCATTTCCTTACTAAAGTCTCTTATTCCTTCCAAAATAAAAATACTCTCCATACTATCCCTAAGGAACTTTCCCACTTCCTATAAACATAGATACTGTTACTTGGAGATTTGACCAAGCAACTAAGTACTCGGCATTTAGGGTGTTCGGTACTCAGGGTGTTCGGCATTCATGATGTTCGGCTTCGCTTTGTTCGGCATGACTCCATACTGCTCCGCATTCACGGTGTTCAACATTCAGGATGTCCGACTTCGCTTTGTTCGACATGATTCCATACTGCTCGGCATTCAGGGTGTTTGGCATTTATGGTGTTCGGCATACGGGATCTTCGGCTTTGCATTGTTCGGCATGATTCCATACTGCTCGGCATTCAGGGAGTTTGGCATTCAGAGTGTTCGGCATGCAGGATGTTCGCCTTCGCTTCGTTTGGCATGATTCCATACTGCTCGGCATTCAGGGTGTTCGACATTCAAGGTGTTCGGCACCACTTCATTCGGCATGGGAATGTCGTTCGGCATTCAGGGAGTTCGGCATCACTTCGTTCGGCATGAGAAAGTCGTTCGGCATTCAGGGTGTTCGGTATCACTTTGTTCGGCATGAGAATATCGTTCGGCATCCATGCCTTGCTCGGCATTTTTGTCGTTCGGCCTCTCTGGATCGGCACACAAAGATCACTCTATTTGGGCCAAGCTACTTAGCTACCTGGCCCACCAGGGAAGTCCAACCCATTCTCGCCTATAAATAGAGAGGCAGAGGCACAGTGAAAGGGACCTCTTTTCCAGAACACCGTGGAGACTCTACCGCATTCAAGATCCATTCAAGACTTATCTTTTTTTCGTAGCAATTGTATTCAATATAATTGGGATACGGATTGTATCTATAATCGATTATAGAGAAAAGCAATAAAGATTAACCCCAAAGCGAACATAGGAAATTACGCCGAACCACTATAAATCCGGTGTTCGTATTTTCTGCATTTAAATCTGCATATTATCCTCTGTTTAACTTACTTTCTTCATTAATATCTCTACAAAAACTCTCTTAAGGGTGTTAGTGACCTATTTTGGTGCTAACAATTTGGTGAGAATCGAATTCTCAAGACGATAAGATCTACTTTGTAGCTATTGGATTGGAAAATTCCCCAAAAAAGATCCAAATCATTCAAAAGACATCTGTTGATTCTACTTAGAGTTACAACCAACAACTCTACCATGGGGAGACCACGAACTAGATCGGCCTCCCACAATGCAGATGTACATGAAACTACTAATGTACAACAGATAGGACCTAGCAACCAACTAGCAATCCTAGGCGCAGGAACCTCCACCCAGAACCTAGCGGAGATCGTTTCCCGAACAGAGTTCAATGACTTGATAAAAGAACTCAGGGAAAGTAGAAGGCAACTTGCTGAGTAGATCCAAGCCAATACTAATCTCATGACTCAACTTGCCCAGTAGCAATAGCAGAATGCTGGAAGTAGTCCTGCTCCTTATTCTGAATCTGATAGTTCGACCTCGGCTGATGAACCTCCTAGGCATAGACGCCGTAAGGATGAAGCTGCACAAGCAGGTGTCACTGATCGATCTTCCAGGGATCAGGCGCATGGTGAGACCAGACACCCGGATCACCAAGACCCAAATCAAGCGGGACATCAACCCGCACTGTCCTATGGAACGGAACCCAACCTCCCACCCTCCATACAAACTCCGGATTTATCAGCCATGGTCCGGCATTTGATGAGAGAGAACCAAGGCCTGATCAACGAGGATTGGAGAGTGTGCAGAAGTCATACTCCCTTCATAGATGTTACCTTACAGGCTGAGTATCCCAAGAAATTCAATATGCCGACTATCCCAGCCTACGAAGGGAAGACTGACCCTAGGCAACACGTGACGAGGTATGAATGGATGATGGATTCGATAAGGGCAAACGACGCAACTAAGTGTAGGTGTTTCTCAATCACTCTGTCGGGAATCGCCACTATGTGGTTTACTCGGCTTCCTCCGCGATCTATATCCAGCTTCGACAAGTTAGCGACGAAATTAGTCGAACAATTCAGGATGCATACTACCCATCAAAAGGACGTAATGTCTTTATCAAGCGTAATCCAGGCTCCGGGAGAGCCTTTGAAAGCATACTTACAGAGGTTTAATGTTACCGCCACTAAAGTTAGTAATCCTAACGACCATGCAATTTTGATGGAAGTAATGCGATGTGTAGATCCAGACTCGGAGTTTGGAGATTAGTTGGCGGGAAAGCCCCCGGCTACATTAGGACGATTCTACTCCAAAGACCATCAGTTCATACGGAGGGAAGAGGCTCATTGGACGAGACGAGATAACGCACGAGGGCCTGTTCAGGAGACTGTGAAAAGTAACATTGCTGTGAAGCAGTCCGGCGATAGTTCGGTAAAAGTTCAAGTCAACGTCCAGAACACGCCTGAGCAGTCCAAAGTATCCAGAGGTGGGAATCCCGAAAAGAAAAGAGAAGAAGGGAAATGGAAGTCAAGGATTCCAATTGAATGCACCCTGCTGAATACTTCTCTTAAAAATATTTATCTATCTACCTGTAACACCATTGAATATAAAAAGCCGAGCCAAAAGGAGTCCACTGAAGAACAGAAACGAACATGGAAGTACTGTCACTTCCATGAGACCCATGGGCCCAATACTGAGGAGTGTAGATATCTCTATAACGCCATAGAGAAGTTGATTAGATAGAAAAAACTACAGGAATTTTTCAAAAACCCGCAAGATGGAAGGCAAGGAACGTCAGACCCCGGACGCGGGCCGGCCCCACGCATACCAGAACAACCTGCTCGGACCGTGGGTAGACTGATCATAGACACTATTGTCGGAGGACCTCATCCTGCAGACAACAATTGTTAGGAGATGGAACGATATGCTACCTCCTTAAGGCATGCAGATTATGAATGTTGTTCAAACGTGGAAGATGGAACTCCCGCAAAGCAACAATGCATGATGACTGATGATATAGTGTTTAGGAGTCGAGACGCGGACAAGGTGGAGGCTCCTACTATCGACCTGATGGTTATATCTGCAACAATTGGGCCAGCTTACGTGAAAAGAATCCTGATCGATTGTGGAAGCACTGTCAACATCATCTTCAAGAAGGCTTATGACCAAATGAAGATGGAAACAAAAGATTTAAAACCATGCAAAGCCCGTATCCACGGCTTTAACGGTGCTGCAACCGACACGATGGGGTATATAGAGCTATCAGTTGAACTGGGAGAAGGTGAGCATAGGAGAGTGCGAGTCCTACCGTTCATAGTAATGGATGTTGACTCTCCATACAATGTCTTTTTGGGTCGCCCGGCCTTGGCGGAATTTAGGGCTGCTTTGGCCCCATGGTGTTTGACATTAAAAATTTCGACAGACAAAGGAGTCGGTGCTGTACATGGCGATCAGGCAACCGGTTGCATATGTTACGTGGCGGAACTGAGAGAAGCTCAACGAAGAGAGGAGGGAAAAGTTGTGGACAGCTCCGTCCGCATCCTAAAGATTGATGATTGACAAGTAATGCCCGAGCCTTGGCTCGGGCAGCATTCTCGGATCCTTAGAGACATAGATCCGAGAGACGACGATGGGGAACCCAGAGAAACAAATGAAGCACCGGCTGAGCTGACAGTCGACATTCTAGTCAGCCGGGTGACCTATCACAAGTTCTTAAGATTGGATCACAACTCGACCCCTCAGTGGCCGAGGATCTTACCGATTTCCTCTGAGCGAATCTAGACGTTTTCGCTTGGACACACTCTGATATGTGCGGGATTTCTCCAGCAATTGCGGGTCATATGTTGAATATAGACCCGAAACATATTCTCGTAAAACAAAAAAGGAGAGGTATGGACCCAGAGAGGTCTGCGGCTCTCAAAGAGGATGTGGACAAACTCAAAGCCAATGGGTTCATCTGCGACGCCCTCTACCCTGAATGGGTATCTAACCCAGTGCTAGTGAAGAAAGCAAATGGAAAGTGGAGAACTTGTGTTGATTACTCCGATCTGAATAAAGCATGCCCAAAAGATAGTTTCCCTTTACCTTGAATCGACCAGCTCGTCGACTCTACCGCCGGACACGAATTATTGTCATTTATGGATGCGTATTCAGAATACATCAGATCCCAATGAATATTCCAGACCAAGAGCACACCAATTTTGTCACAAATATGAGGCTATATTGCTATGTAGTAATGCCCTTTGGATTGAAAAACGCAGGAGCAACTTATCAGCGTTTGGTGAATCGAATGTTTAAAGACCAGATCGGTAAGACGATGGATGTCTATGTGGATGACATGCTTGTGAAGTCACGGCAGTCATTTTGACCACATTCGAGACTTAGCAGAAATGTTTGATATACTCAGACATTATGGTATGAAGATCAACCCCTTGAAGTGCTCTTTTGGTGTGGCATCAGGAAAGTTCTTGGGTTTCATTGTGAATGCACATGGAATTGAAGCTAACCCAAAAAAGATTCAGGCTATTCGGGACATACAAGTGCCCAGAACTATAAAGAAAGTACAAAGATTGAACGGAAAGGTGGCAGCGCTGAGCCAATTCATATCCAGAGCCACGGATAAGTTCATTCCTTTCTTTGATGTGATAAAGAAGGGAAAAAGGAATTTCGGGTGGACATTCGACCGCGAGGAAGCATTCCGAGCTCTGGTAAAGCATTTAGAGAGCCCACCGGTGTTATCGAAACCCATAGACCATGAAACGTTGTATGTGTACTTGGAAGTATCCCAACATGCTATCAGTATGGCTTTGGTCCGTAAGGAGGACCGACTTCAAAAGCCAGTTTACTATATTAGTACACGTCTAACGGGGGCAGAAATAAACTATCCCAAGATTAAGAAATTAGCCTATTGCTTGGTGATTGCATCACGTAAGCTACGCCAATATTTTCAGGCATACCCAATCAGTGTTTACACTGATCAACCTTTGCGTTAGGTACTCCAACGACCGGAAACTTCTGGAAGAATGTTAAAATGGAATATCGAATTGAGTCAGTTCGATATTACTTACCTGCCTGGAAAGGCCATTCAGGGACAAGCGCTAGCGGATTTCATAGCTGAATTTACCATGACAGACGAATCAAACGGCCGCAATGTCATACCTTCCGTTCGATGGAACATGTACACCGATGGGGGCATCTAACAACCATTGTTCGGGAGGTTGGCATAGTTCTTGTAACTCTTGAAAACCGATCAGTTTACTACGCTTTAAAGCTCGAATTGCCAACAACAAATAACGAAGCCGAGTATGAAGCATTGATTGCCAGCTTAAGACTCGTCAAAGAACTGGGAATAAGATTGTTTGAAATCTTTTGCGACTCGCAATTGGTGGTGTATCAAGTGCGTGGAGACTACCAAGCAGGGGGCAGAGACTTGCCCCATATTTGGCCCAAATTCAGGAGCTGCTAGCGAATCTCGAATATTATGATATTTCACATGTTCTGTGTGAAGAGAACAGGGCAGCTGATTCATTGGCAAAATTTGCAAGCATTGGCGATGCGCAACAGATGGGGTTGTTTCCAGTTAAAACCTTACATGTTCCAAGCATAAATATGATGGAGGTTGATTCCATGTTAGAAACAGAAATCGAGAAAGGAGTCATGGATGACCCCATTCAAGCAGTACTTGTTACATGGTACCGTGCCCGAAAGAAGGAGCGAAAGACAGCAAGTCATTCGTAAGGCTTCTCATTATGTAATGCAGGATTGAATAATGTATCGGAGGGGATTCTCGACCCCACTACTTCAGTGCATTGCCCATGATGAGATAAAACAAGTCCAGAAGGATGTCCATGAAGGTGAACGTGGCGACCATATCGAGGGGCAGACGTTAGCAAAGAAAATCCTCCACTATGGATACTATTGGCCAACTGTAAATCGGGATGCAACTGACTATGTAAGAAGATGTGACAAATGCCAGAAATATACAAAAATCCCAAGAGCTCCGCCGATGGAACTCACACAAATGGTTAGTCCTTGTTCATTTGCAATGTAGGGGATCGATATAGTCGGTTCCTTACCCCTATCCAAACGTCGTGCAAAATACGCGACTGTTGCGGTCGATTACTTTACCACGTGGGCAGAAGTAGAGCCTTTGGCCACTATCACCACCAAGAAAGTCATTAATTTCATGGTATGAAATATCATATGCCGCTTTGGCCTGCCACGAACCAACGTTACAGACAATGGAACTCAGTTTGAAAGCAAAGAGTTCAGGAATTTTGCCAAAAATATGGTATTGAGTAAAAGTTTGCAGCGGTTGCCCATCCGAAATCTAATGGACTGAGGCTGTAAACAAGATAATCAAATCCATATGAAAAAATGTTTGGAAAAGGCTAAAGGCATGTGGGTGGATGAGCTTCCAACAGCACTTTAGGCTTACAGAACCATCCACAAGTCCGCGACTGGCCACACTCCGTTCGCATTAGCATATGGCATGGAAGGTGTCATACCCATGGAACTTGAAGTCCCATCACATCGAGTAACTAATTACGACCCTGAGTCAAACCAAGATCTCTTGTTGGAATCTTTGGATTTCATTGATGAAAAACGTGAAGAAGCTAATTTAAGAGCAGCCGCGTACAGGCACCGAATTGCTCGATATTATAATTGAAAAGTCCGACCGAGAATATTTGGAGTAGGTGATCTCGTTTTGAAACGAGTTTTCCCATTTCCGTCACACATGAGCCCCGCATGGGAAGGTCCATACGTCATTGAACGAAAGCTTGGAGAAGGAACTTTCAAGCTAGCGACCGTTGATGGTGCAACACTTTCCCGAGCATGGAATAGTGAACATTTGCGGCACTATTACACTTCGTTCATTTCTATCATGTTTTAGTTGCATTTATTTTCAGCAAGTTTTTATTCTTAGTTTACAGCATGTAAAAAGACAATTTAGCTTATTTGCATTAATAAAGGCTTGAAGTCATTTCCTTTTCCCATGAATTGTCGATGTTTTTGTGTATGACAACGCTGTAACAAATGACTAAGAGATACATTACTCTATCTGACGTACGAACGAGTATAAACGATTCAAAATCTCCAAGTCCCCAGAGTGCAGACTAGAGTACTCTAAGACTCAAAATCTCCAAGTCCCCGGAGTACGGACTGGAGTACTCTAAGTCCCCAGAGTGCGGATTCGAGTATAAAAGACTCAAAATCTTCAAGTCCCCGGAGTGCGGACTGGAGTAATCGAAGTCCCCAGAGCGTGGGCTCGAGTATAAACGACTCAAAACCTCCAAGTCCCCGGAGGGCGGACTGGAGTAGTCCAAGTCCCCGGAGCGCGGACTTGAGTATAAACGACTCAAAACCTCCAAGTACTCAGAGTGCGGACTGGAGTATTCTAAGTCCCCAGAACGCGGACTTGAATATAAACGACTCAAAACCTCCAAGTCCCCGGAGTGCGGACTAGAGTACTCTAAGTCCCCAGAGCGCGGGCTCGAGTATAAAAGACTCAAAACCTCCAAGTCCCCGTAGTGCGGACTGGAGTACTCTAAGTCCCTAGAATGCGGGCTCGACTATAAACGACTCAAAACCTCCAAGTCCCTGGAGTGCGGACTGGAGTACTCTAAGTCCCCAAAGCGCGGACTCGAGTATAAACGATTTAAATGACCAAGTCCGTTGAAGGCGGACTGGACATAAAATGACTTGAAGTCATCAAGCCCTTGGCGTATGGACTAGAAAATATTCTAAGTACCTGGAGCATGAAATAAAGAATGTGTAATCCCAAAAGATTATCAACTTATTTGAAGATGAATCGAGAAGCTGATGTAACTCGCAATAGCTTGGGTTCCAACCATGATTATACAGAAAACCAAACAACAGAAATCTTCCGAAAGGCAAAAGGAACTAAGTTTTATTCATCAAAAATAAGTTTCTACTACGACTCCTCCGAAGCTCGGAGTCAAAAGTTTATTTATATAAACTACGAAAACAAAAATAATTACATAATCTAAACTAGCTCTTATTGAACGAGAGCGATGACTACTTCTTTTACTTCTTCGACTTTTTGCCCGATGACTCCTCCTCGGTACGTTTACCATTGATAGCTTTCTTTGAGGAGGGAGTGACAGCCGAAGAAGTATGAGGAACATCCATGGGTTTGGACCCGCCTGGGAGAATGACCTTCAACGGCTTGTTCAAAGGATCGTCCGAGTCCACAGCTTGAGGTTCGACCTTGATCTAGATCGTCTTTTCCTTCTCTTTATCAAGCTGCTCCTTCATGCTCAGTTCGGACGTTTACTAGGAGATGCCTGTAATTTCAACTTCATAACTCCCATCGATGGGGGAGGAAGTCTCAGATTTGTCCTCGTCAAGCGCTCCGATCACCTGAGCATCGGGACCGGGAGCCTCTCGTGCATAAGGGGTTTCACTCATTTTTCTCCTAACCTCCTTGACGACATCGCTCCTCGAAGTGGGATCAAGGTCAGAACGGCCTACATAAAATCACGAAAAGTAAGTATTAGAATGTGATAGCTTCTGGTGGAAAGTGAAAACTCTTGGAATGTTAAAGCGAAAGAGTTTCCTACCAGGTTTCGGCTGACTCTCAATCATCAGGGCGGTCTCACCCTTTGGAATAGGTGACAAAACATGAACACTAAGGCCAGGGTCCTCCGGGTCATAGCTGATGTGTTGTTCAAAAGGATCGAGTATCGACCGACTGGTTGGCTGGGTAGGCACACGAGCTAGAGACTCAATCCCGGATGGACCGTCGATGGCTTCTTTCCTTTTTGTTAAAGGGGAGCCTTTGCAATGAATAGCTTTAGCCGTTGACAGGTCTGAAGGGTCATTTCCCTTAAGGAATTCTTTTATCAAGGCCCCCTCATTAACCTCTTCGATACCGTGTTCGGCCTTCTTGATTTCAATTAAAGTCTCCCATGCCTCGGCCAAAGATTCGAGATAGCCCTCACCCAGAAAAGTTAAGACTCGGTGCATGAGAACACGGGCACTGAATTCGACAATAAGCGGGTCGAACATGGTTTTGATTTCTTCTCTACCTTCTTCCATCTCCGCCTCAAGACGGGAGTCGATTTCCGCAGATGCTATCTTTTTGCCCTCTTCGCGAGCTTCATTCTTGAGCGCCTCAACTTTAGAAATCTTTCCCTCAAGTTTTGCCTTTAGGAGTCGCGTTGCAACAATCTCGTCGCAATACCGTTGTGACTCTTCTTGGGCAGCAACCTTCTCCTCTTGTTCTTTGCGGAGTCGCTCCTCATGTTCTTTAACCCAGAGACAGAATGCATCCCTCTCTTCTTGCACCAAGTCTTTTTCCAAAGCCAAAGCCCTACAGCGTTGTACCGCCTCGTCGAGTTCTTTTTTGCGAGTCGATTCCAAATGAGTTACGCCTTCGGCGGTATCGTTGGAGCTCTGCTGGGCGACCTCAGGTTCAGATTTGTAAGTCGCAATCTTTTCGTCCTAAGATTTAATGATATTTTTGTCGTGGATAGCCTCAAGCATCAGACAATCGATCTCATGTTGGAGCTCCATGGAGACTTCTGAAAGTTTACCAGCCAAATGAACAAACGTGTCATGTTGAACATGGACGTCGTTGCTGCAGCCGATGGTGCTATGTTTAACATCTCCAGGTATATGGTGGATCGCCAAGAGGAACTTCAGAACATCAAAGCAGATCTTTGGAAATTTAGCTTTAAGCTTGGCCAGTCTCTCCAATACTGTTGGATCTGTTGTGGGAACAGGAGGAGATGGCTTTGAAAGTTCAGGTCTCCTATGAGGATCTCGGGATTATCGTGTGGAAGAGGGATCAGAGCGTTGGTCTCGGGGAACATCGGATTGTGACCGCTTATAGCAAGTGCTTATCCTTACTTGTTCCAAGTGAGAAAGGGGATGTTGGTGGTACTTGGGCTGATAATATGTTTTCTTCCGAGATGATGAGTCCCGGGAATGATAATCCCTATCGCCATCACCGTCTCTGTCCCGACGTCTCCCGGAACTTGAGTCACGTCCAGAGTGATGGAAGATAGATGACCCGCAGAGGCGATCAATTCCGTGTGTACGCCCCATGTCACCTGCATAAAATTTAAATAATAACAAATTATCAAAGAGTAGTGCGACGACGTAAATTTAAGTGCGAGGCAAAGTGCACGTGTGTGTGTGTCCTAGTGTTTCCCCCGATGGACCAGTTTCTTTACTAATGGGAGTTCTTTCTCCCAGAGTTTGGGCTTGAATGCCTGCATCGTATCTGAGGGGCCAGTGAAGTTTAAGTGCCTCTGGATCACTGAAATCATAATTAAGTGGATCGTCAGGTATCGAGAGGTTCGAGATGCCCTTTAAAGAACTTTCTAAACGTTGTGAGGAGGCCTCTTTCTCTGTCGGAATAAGAGTAACTTTAGTGGTTGCAACAACTTTTTCCCTCCTTATCTTGTATGTTAGTTTCTTTTTCCTCTTCGAATGGGAGGATGACGTTTTGATGTCATGAACTTCAACTAGTGGGTCCTGAGTAGGCCCGACGTTCTCATCTTGTGCTTCGGGTGTTTCATTTTCTTTGATTTCTCCTTCTTCTTGTGCGCCAGGAGCATTGCGTGCTAAAGACTCAGCTTGTTTTTTCCCTTTACCTGAGGCGGGCCAGGGCATGGAAACGCCCTGAGGAAGGCTTATCCGACGGCCTTCTGCTAACAGTCCAAAGCTCGAAAGTGACTCATTTGAAATGAGAGTTCGGATGTCCCGTTCGTCGGCAGAAAGCGCTCTAATGGCTTCGACGTCTTAACAATACCCGCGGCCGTCAGGACGTGGATTAATACCTGAAAAGATAGAAAAAAGAGTAAGAAGAGGCATGGCTTTGACCAAGCATGAATATCGATCCAGAGAAAAGACTTACTTCCTTCCACCCATCTCCTTACGAAACCAGCGGGGCAACGCATATAAAACCATTCATGTTTGTATAGAGCGAACTTGTTGCATGCCCCAGTTAAGATTTGGCATTTGTGGTGCGGCTCGAGAAACATGAAAGAGGGGATATCTCTCCGCTTCTTGATCATATATATATATATATATCTGATGTCACCCGGGGTTGGAGGCCTAGAGAGGACAGTCATAAAGAGGATGTAGGTATCATAGATGAAGGCGTGACCGTTCAGGTGCAATTGTGATGGGGCAACGTCGATGTATTGCAACACGTCCCGAAGAAATAAATTGAACGGTGGAAAACTGCCGACCCAGCACATAAACTTACTACAAGCTGTATATCCAACTGGGTGCAGGTGTGGATGATCATGCCTCGATGGAACTAATATGTCGTCGAAGGGGATTCCATGGACGGAGCATATCCGATGGAGTGCACTTCCATTGATCTTCGAAGCCTGTGAATCGACCGGGTTGTCCAAGAAAATTGATCCCTCAAGGGCGTCGGGAGCAAAGTTATGAGCAAGGGAAGTCGACGTGTTCGAAGTATCTGCGACTCCTTGTTTAGAAGATGGCCCAGGTCTATCCGAGATCGTGGCGGAGCTAGATTTTTTAGACATCTTTGGTAGAAATTGAATCTAGTAGAGTATCTGTTTTAACTATACTTGAAAAACAATCGACGTTAGACTTAACAACACAAGTATTCCCCCAATGTGGTGTGTGGACTAGTGTGAAAATTCAAGAAAAAGCGTTGAGAAATTGAAAGTCACGGAGTTAATGTTACAAAGTTGAGCTTCGAAGACCGTCATCGCTGACCGTCTCGAAAAACCTACCCTATGGTGTTTACAATTTCGGAATCAAACATTGGCACTAAATGTTAGAGGAAATTATCCGTTTTTGTCGATTTAGGTTCAGGCTTGTGACTACTGAAACTAGGAAGTTATCAGTCCAGATTAGTTTGATATGCTAGTTTACTTAGGTCCTTGTCCTTGTTTTTGTCATAAGATTAGGCTAAGTAAATGTTGATCGGCCTAAGTATAGTTCGGCCAAACTATTGGTCAGCCTAATTATCGTTCGGCCAAAACCTTCACTGTCCTAAGTATCGTTCGGCCAAACTATTGGTCAGCCTAACTATCGTCCGGCATTCATGAACGTTCGGCCTAAGCGCTGTTTGGCCGAAATACCGTGCGACATCCTATCTAACTCGTACTTCCTTCCTATTTTTCCACTCCACTGCTTGGCATGTGGTGAATCAAGCCGAGCCGAGGTTACGCCAAGCCCCAACACTCGGCATTTCGCCCTTAACAACGGTTTTATCTTTCTCCTCCATCCATACCAAACGACGTGGTCAAGTCTTTCGGAAAATCATGCCGGGCCAAGTTATTCGACATTCTAGCTAATTTCTGTTCCTCCTCTACTCTTCCCTCCAATCTCGTTCGGCATGAGAGAACCATACCGAACCATAATACATCTTCCATCAACACCCTCATGAACTTGCCTCTGACCACTTCCCCTTTTCTTTACGTCATCTAGCTCTAGAACATGCCCTAACCGCAGTTCGACCTAGCAAATAGATTAAAGCTCGGGAGAATTCTGGAATTAAGGACACGGCTTTGATTAATTCCGAGTGACTTAGGAAAAGGGTGATGCAGGTTATGAAGTTCGAGGAAAGAAGGGTAGTCAAATTCTTGGAGTTTGACGAGATTCGTGAATACAGGATAACAGAGGTAAAAAGTGAAAAGTGAAGAAGAAGGAAAATGCCGACTTTTATAGGAGAAGAGACGAAGTCGAAGAGACTATGACCGGTAGAACCGGTCAGAGCTGCATCGTTCGGCATCGGCATACAAAGCCGTTCGGCATACATGGAGCATTCGGCTTCGGCTATACTGTTCGGCACACATCACTTCATCTGGCAATCAAGGGAAGTCACCATTGAGGAAACTAAACCACGGCTCAGAACAAAGCACAGTGGTCACGTGATTCAAAGCGCACCACGTTCAACCACGTGATGCACTTTGGGGGGCAAGTGTTACTTAGAGATTTGACCAGGCAACTAAGAACTCGGCATTCAGGGTGTTAGGCATTCAAGGTGTTTGACATTCAGGATGTCCACTTCGCTTTGTTTAGCATGATTCCATACTACTCGGCATTCAGGGTGTTCGGCATTCAGGGTGTTCGGCATTCAGGATGTTCGGCTTCGCTTTGTTTGGAACGATTCCATACTTCTTGGCATTCAGGGTGTTCGGCATTCAGGATGTTCGGCTTTGCTTTATTCGGCATGATTCCATACCGCTCGACATTCAGGGTGTTCAGCATTCAGGGTGTTCGGCATACACGATGTTCGGCTTCGCTTTGTTCGGCATGATTCCATACTACTCGGCATTCAGGGTGTTCGACATTTAAGGTGTTCGGCACCACTTTGTTCGGCATGAGAATATTGTTTGGCATTCAGGGTGTTCGGCATCACTTCGTTCGGCATGAGAATATCATTCGACATCCATGCCTTGCTCGGCATTTTTTTCGTTTGGCCTCTCTGGATCGGCACACAGAGATCACTCTATTGGGGTCAAGCTACTTAGCTACCTGGCCCACCAGGCAAGTCCAACCCATTCTCTCCTATAAATAGAGAGGCAGGGGCACAGTAAAAGGGACCTCTTTTCGAGAACACCGGGGAGACTCTACCGCATTCAACATTCATTCAAGACTAATCTTTTTTGCTTAGCAATTGTATTCAATATAATTGAGATACAGATTGTATCTGTAATCGATGATCGAGAAATCAATAAAGATTAACCTCAAAGTGGACGTAGGCAATTACGCCAAACCACTATAAATCTAGTGTTCGTATTTTTTGCATTTAAATCTGCATATTATCCTCTGTTTAACTTACTTTCTTCATTAATCTCTCTACGTAAACTCTCTTAAGGGTGTTAGTGACCCATTTTGGTGCTAACAGATACCAATCTTCTCTCAAAACATAGCTTATTGTACTATAAATCGGCAATAACATAGGGCTCAACATCCTTGGGTCATCCCCAACCCAACTAGCAAATTATGCACAAATATACTTCTAAAAACTTTCTACATGTTAAAATCTGTAGTTAGGGACTATTTGGATATTAGTACATAACATATTTATATTTTATTCAAACAAATAGATTCACTCATATTTCCTAATTTACTTAGGATCTACTAACCTAAGCTCTGATACTAAATGTAACAACCCGAATTCCAATGGGTACAGATTTTTTGCAAAAATGCTAAAATCCAAACCCATTAAATCTCGAGTTGGGTATCTGATATCCTGCACAGGCAAAGGTAAATATATCAGAGCTCAAGTAAATATCTCATAGCGGAACTGACTAGAATGTAATAGTAAGTAAATACTCACCAAGGTAACAACACTTCCTAACCAAGTGTCATAAATCTTGAAAATCTCTGCCATCTATCTAACCTGTGGGATGATTTGAGGAGGGGGTCAGAATTAAATTTCTGGTGAATGGAAAAATTATACACTTCTAAGAATAATTCTACATACACTGTTCTACTTCCATTTTCTGTTATATAAGATTTATTGGGTTTATAATACTCTTTCCTTTTGTGCATGAATCGTACCCATCTATTCCCTAGTAGATTAAAACCTAATAACCAATATATATGTGGCTGCATGCCCAAATACTGCATCGGTTCTAAGTACCACCCATGGTACTTTTTGTGTTGTAAGAAACCAGGATTTTCGACCCTTGAAAATCGATATTGGTACGTTCACTGTATAACATGCCGGTATTCAAGTGCTGGAAATAATGATTCATTAGGGGTGAAGAAAAAAATAGGAAAGAAAATAGAACAAAAACACAGAATCTCACAAACGCAACAGAACAAAATATAATATATAATAACAAATTTTATACGAAAGAATCTGTAACTGTTTTATACTTACAATCACCAGAGTACAATAGTCAATGCATCAATTTGGATAGTTATATCAACTTGTCCTAATATACATAACTTAAATAGCGGAAATAACCAAGTATGTGATATACGTCTGAACTCCTCCAGCTCATCTTCTAAGCTCCATAGCATTCTAATCAGAATCTATAATACTCGGTCTGACCCGAGTATTATAATAAAATAACACCTGAGTCGGTCTGGAAAACCAGCGTGAGAAAACACACTCAATTTGAATTATTAAGGTTATAAAAATCCTTTGGCAAACATTGGTATCTCGTGAGAACGCGTCACACATAAACACAATGGGAATTTCCCTTACGATAACTAAAGCATTTTATAGAAAAACCAGTGATATTATATACTGTCTAAATACAAATACTTATTCAAATAGTAAAAATTATTACATTAATTAAATTCTAGCATATTAGGCTCTACAAACAAAACCGTAAAGGCTCGTATTTGAGAATGGATCCCATATAATGACCGGGCCACTGGGGTACCGCCCATCACAGTATATCTCTAGAAAAATGTACCAAGGACCTAGCCAGGATCCCCTACTACACAAGATCGAGCTACCCCTAACCTGGATAGACCGAATATGTTATCATCCCGGGTGTTCCCACCTTTAAAAATCGAATGCTCCTTTCATGCATAACCATATCCATAAATTACATATTTCATAAAAGTGATAGCATACCCTAATTGGATGCGACCCATTTGGCCTTGCTGCATCTCACGTGTTTTAGTAATCCCCAATTGATGAGGCTTGAGGCTAACAATTACCTTACAAGTACAATTCCACTTAGAATGCTCATCGTCCTCCCATGATGATATTCCGATAGCATTTGTCCATACAAGTTGTCCTAGGTCTGGACAGACCGAATCACCATCTTCATTATCTTCATGGTATCTATTCATAACATTCAAACCAGGTCGAAGTGGTTTTCGAGTAACTAAATCTGATCCCGGTCTTTTCGAAACGGTTAACAAATTGGCCAATATTGATAGTCAGTTATTTAACAATCAATTAAACAACCATAAGTAGACACCGAGCCTTGTTTTATAATTCCAAAATATTTATTTTCAAAATATCTTTATAAGATATATCAATTCCTTCCAACATTAAAAAACAACTTCAAATACTTAAATCCATAATAGGATATTTCCAAACCATCTCAACACTTACAAATATTCCCATATTTCGATTTTTATACTTAGGAAAATATTGTAAGTCTTATTTTCCAAAATCTTTTCAAATATCAACGCTAAAGAGAATATTTTGTACTTATCTCCTAAGTCTTCGGAATCACTAATAAATTCCCTAACACAGTTTCCAAAACCAGGTATACTTATTTATAACCCCCTTCAACAATTTGTAACTTCTTTTATGAATTTAGATTTCATTTTTGAAGTTCCCATATTCAACATTTTGAAATTCCAATTCCTCCAAATCCCTTATAAATTCCTCTTCTCAAAATCATATCCATTTATAAACCATTTACGAATCCCGAAAGAATTTATAAATAAATATTCAATCACTTCAAAACTCTATATATATAATAAGTATATAAAAGAATAATAATTTATTTTTAAAACATGTTCAAGTAATTATTTAAAATATCAAAAACCCTTTATAACATCAATAGCTCGTTTCTAGATAAACAAATAAATTTTCAAAGCTGATTTTAAAAGTTATAATTTACTAAAATAAATACTTAAT
The DNA here is from genome assembly GCA_030765085.1 of Allium cepa. Classification (NCBI taxonomy): domain Eukaryota; kingdom Viridiplantae; phylum Streptophyta; class Magnoliopsida; order Asparagales; family Amaryllidaceae; genus Allium; species Allium cepa. The sequence goes on along the minus strand of CM060941.1, from coordinate 760,152,159 downwards.
ATTTGAAAATCTTTTTTTTGTTTGAAAACCCAGGAGAACCCGACGGGCCGGTAAACTCCTTAGGAGGGTATAGTAAAGCTGTCCGCTGATCCAGGCCCCATACCCCCAGCTTATGGATATGGCTATCTGATATGAGAACCCTTCTTCTAAGGGTCCTGCTGCCGTTTCTGGTGCTTCTTCTGCTCGATCTTGCTCGGCTAATTCTAAGAAGCGTAAGACTAATTTCCCCCATCAGAAGAAGAATTGGCTCAAAAATCCGAGTATTCATCATCTTCTCCTTCTCAGAGGCAGTCTGTTGATCTTTCTTCCATCACCTGTTTCAGATGTGATCAGAGGGGACACTATGCCAATAGTTGTCCCACATTATCTGGTGCTTTTGTTCCTCCCCCTGCTCATGTGACTAGGCGTGCCTCTCCATATCTTTCTCCAGCCTGGTCATTTCAAGAAGGATTGCCCTACCCAGCAGGATGGTAAGCCTTCTGGTGTATTGCTGTCACTTCTGCATCATCTCCAGCTCCGACACCTGCTCTAGCTCATGGCGATGACCAAGGTACTCTTTAGGGCATCTTTTCTTTATTCCAGCATCCTGTTCGTGTTTTATTTGAGACTGGAGCATCCTACAGTTTTATTTCTGTTGATTTATGTGAAAAGTTAGAGCATCTTCTTTCTCTTGAGTTTGATTATGTGCCTTTATGTGTTTCAAATCCAATTTAGGGGTCCCGCAAACCTTAATCGGATTTATAAGCATGTGGAACTTCTATATTCTGATCATTGCTTTAGTGGTGATTTCTATGTTTTGGGCTTCAATGCTTTTGATTTATTGCTTGGTGGCGATTGGTTTGGTAAGCATGATGCCCGTATATCTTGTTGAGCCCGATCTGTTTATCTTGTTGATGATCAAGGAAATTCCTTGACTATTCAGTGTAGCATGCCTCGGGATTTTGCTGACAGTTTTATATATTCTTTGGATTCTTCTCCTGGTGATCTTCATTCGACCCGTGTGGTCAAATTCTATCCAGATGTTTTTGGTGAAGTCTCTGCTTTGCCTCCTGAGCGGGAAATTAATTTTCGCATTGATCTTATTCCTGGAGCTCGACCTGTTGTTCTTCCTCCTAGAAGAATGGCAGCCCGCGAGAAGGTTGAGTTGGCTAAGCAAATTGAGGACTTGTTCTCCAAGGGTCTGATCACACCTAGCCATTCGAAATGGGGAGCAGCGGTGGTTTTCGTCACCAAGTCCAATGGATCTTTGAGGATGTGTGTTGATTATATGGAGATGAACAAGCTCACTATGAAAAACCAGATATCCTATGCCTCGTATCAATGATATGTTTGATTAGCTTTATGGTGCCACTATTTTCTCTCAGCTTGATCTTGCCACAGGTTTTCACCAGCTCAGGGTTGCTGAGGAAAGCATTCACAAGACTGCTTTTTGTACTGAGAATGGGTTTTATGAATGGTTAGTCAGGCCTTTTGGTTTGACTAATGCTCCAACTTTCTTTGTTGATTTGATGAATCATTTTTTTCGTGATGTGCTTAATAAATTTGTTCTAGTCTTTGTTGAAGATATCCTTGTCTTTTCTAAGACCAAGGCAGAGCATGAATCACATTTGAAATCTATTTTGGAGAATCTTAGAAGTCATCAATTGAAGGCTAAATTTTCTAAATGTCATTTCTGGAAGGATGAAGTCCGATTTCTTAGGCATATTGTTTCTGATAATGGAGTTTCTGTTGATCCAGCCAAGATCGCTGTAATCACTGTAAGCCTTCTTTATTTTTCCTTCGTCATTTAATTATTCTATCTTTTATTTTGGTCTAATTTCTCTCTATTCTATTTCAGGATTGGGAAACTCCTAAGACTCCATCAAATATTCGTAGTTTTTTGGGCCTTGCCGGGTATTACCGGAGAATCATCGAGCATTTTGCTCAGATTGCTGCACCTCTCGCTACTTTGACTCGTTAGAATGCTAGGTTCAACTGGGATGAGAAGTGTAAAGTTGCATTCAATGAGTTAAAGAGAAAGCTAACTTCCGCACCAGTTTTTACCATTTCGAATGAAAATAAGGGATTGACGGTATATGTTGATGCTAGTCGTGAGGGATTGGGTGCTGTTCTCATGCAGGATGGTAAGGTCATTGCCTATGCCAGCCGTCAGTTGAAACCCATCAGTCTAATTATGATGCTCATGATTTAGAGTTGCTTACTGTTGTCTTTGCTTTGAAGCTCTGGAGGCACCATCTTCTTGGAGCTAAGTTTGAGCTTTTCACTGATCATCAGTCTCTGAGATATATCTTCACCCAGAAGGATTTGATTCAGAGGCAAGTTCATTAGCTTGATTTTTTGGCTTCTTATGAATATTTTCTACACTCCCGGTAAAACTAATGTTGTGGTCGATGCTCTGAGTCGGAAGAAGGCTTTGTTGTGTCAGCTTGTTGTTTCTTCTCCTTTTCGAGATCGTATCAAGGCTAAGCAGGATGAGGATGGTATGCTTAGATCGATGAAGGAGAATGTTTGTAGCAGGGTTGGTGGTAGTAGTGGTAGTAGTGGAGCTCAGATTGATGATAGTGGGATTTTGAGGATTAATGGTAGGATTTGTGTCCCGAATGTTGATGGATTAAGGCAGGAGTTGCTTCGGGAGAATCATCAATCCAGACTTTCTATTCATCCTGATGTGTCGAAGATGTATCAGGATATGAAGAGGCTTTATTGGTGGAGGGGATGAAGCGAGATATCTCTATCTTTGTTAGTCGGTATGTGACTTTTCAGCAAGTCAAAGTCGATCATCCGAAGGCCCCTGGTTTGTTGCATCCCTTTGAGATTCCCAATTGGAAGTGGGAACAGGTTTCCATAGACCTCATCGATGGTTTGCCGAGGTCTCGGAGGGGTAATGAGAGTATCTGGGTTATTGTGGATAGAATGACCAAGTCCACTCATTTCATTCCGGTCAAGTCTACTCGTTTTGCTTCTGGCTTATCTGAGATCTACATGAGGGAGATTGTTCGTCTCCATGGTGTTCCTCTCAGTATTGTTTGTGATCGTGATCCTATTTTTACCAGTCAGTTTTGGAAATCTTTTGACGAATCTTTAGGTACTTATCTGAATCTGAGCACTGCTTATAATCCACAGACCGACAGTCAAACGAAAAGAGTAAATTAGATTCTCGAGGATCTTCTTCATGCTTGTGTGCTTGATTATGGAAGATCTTAGGAAGATCATCTCCATCTTGTAGAATTCACCTACAATAATAGCTAATAGGTATGATCTTTTCTTCTGTTTTAAGATTATCTTAATCTTTTTATCTATCTCATTCCATCTCTGAATTCAGGCCAGTATCAAAATGTCTCCTTTTGCTGCTCTATATGGACAACGTAGATCTCCATCTTGCTAGATTGATTCCGGTAATCGTTTGGTTCTTGTTCCTGATTTGGTTTTGGAGGCTTCTTAGAGAGTTGAGGAGATTAAGAGGAAGTTAAGGGTTGCGCAGGATAGGCGGAAGAAGAATGTCGATAGGCGTGGGCGGAGTTTGGAGTTTTCCGTTGGTGATCAGGTTTTCCTTAAGGTCTCTCCCTTAAGGAATGTCATTCATTTTAGTTGTAGGGGGAAGCTTTCTCCTAGGTTCATTGGTCTTTTCCACATTATGGAAAAAGTTGGTTCTTTGGCTTATCGTTTGGATTTGCCCGAGAAGCTTTCTAAAGTGCATGATGTATTCCATGTCTCTCATCTTCATCGGTATCTTCATGATCCATCTCTTATTGTTCGGCCTTCTACTCTTGATGGTTTGGAAATTGAGCCTAACCTGACTATCGAGAGGAAGCCACTTCGTATTGTCGACGGAGGTATGAAGCAGCTCAGAAGGAAATCTGCTAATCTGGTCAAAGTACAGTGGAGTACCGATGATCAAGATTGTACCTAGGATACGGAGGAGAGCATTCGTGCTTCGAATCCAGAATTATTCGTTTCAAGTATTATTTTATTTTTCTATCTTGTTTCTTTATTTTCCTTGTCCGTTCTTTTCGAGGACGAAAAGATTTGAGTGGGGGAGAGTGTAACAACCCTAGATTTTTGAATATTTTTAAATTTGACTTTACTTCATTTTGAAATTATTTTAAATTTATTTTTATTTCAAGATTTCATCTATAAATATTTTTAAAGTGATGATAAATTTTTTCCAAAGCTTATTGTATTTATTTATAATTTTTATAGCCTAGTATCTATTTTTAAGCTATTTTCTTAATTTATTTATATTTATCTAAAATTTATTTCTTTCTTTTCATACATTATTTTGTTGTTTTTTTATTTTATTTATATTCATTTTTCATGTGTTCAAAATAAGAAAAGAAAATGGGAAATATGAAGAGTTTTGGACTTTTCATTTACCCATGACCTTTGGTATGCTTTTGTCTTTCATATCAAACAACACATGCATTGAAGGCCGAACATATCTCCTATCTTCAGTTGCAACTTCTTTCTTTTTTTTCATGCAAGAAAAAGTTTTTCAACCCAAAAAATTTCGGCCATCAATTCTGAAGCAAAATTTGGAAATGCTTTTTCACTTTTTTTCTTACTTTCTTTCTTGTTTTATGTATTTTTTTTTCCATGCTTCACCTATATTGTTCGGCCACTTGCTCCTACATCACCATAGCCGCCTTCTCCGCCACCACACTCGCCTACCACCATCACCTACCCCACTGACCTACCAGGCCATGTACCCCATAGTTGCCAAACTCCACCAAATATTGCATGCACCACTTGAAACATGCATAGCCGATCACCAATGCCTCCATCACTTCACCACACCTCTTGGCCACTACTTGCATCACAACCACCAACCTCTACCTGACCCAAAGCCACTACCACACCATCCCCTAGCCTTCACTAGGCATGGCCGAGCCAATACATGCCATGGCCATGACTTGTTGTATGCACAAAATTGCCTTTTGTGCCTTGGCTTTGTATTTTCATGCATTACAACCATTTCCCCTTCACTTCCTCATTATGGCCAACCATATTGATCCATACCTGATCCATTCACACACCATAGCCATGCAATTTTTATACCTAGGCTGAGCATAGGATGGGTGAAAGCAAGTGCAAGTGATTTGGTTCTTGGTTGTGCATTATTTCTAGTGTTATTTAATAATATTTGGGTTGTATATTAATGTGAATATGTTGTTTTGTTTCATATGTACAAGACAGCTATTTTTGCTCTCCCCTCACTTGAATCTGTATTCGTGCTTTCATGCCTTTTGGATCTCTGTTTGTGTGTTTGGTTGTGCTATCTTCAGCTTGTAGAGGTGAGTATTTCTCACAAGGCATACCGTACTTACATAAGTAGTAAATTGACACCCTATGAATCTATAAACATTATTATCATATTATACCTGCCTATGATATAATTTATATGATGTTAACCCTGTTTATACACCTATCATATCATCTGTTACTGTTATATAATGCTATTCTATTTATTTATATCAGTTTATCACACTGCAAGTTCCCTGTAGAATAGAATCACTATGGGTTGAAATGATACACGCCCGAACGAACTTTAAAATAGGGAAAAATCATTATGGGCTGAAATGATAGGCCTGAACGATTTTTATTTACTTCAGTTTACTTGGGATTGCGGGTTTGAAATGATAGAACCTGGATTTTCTTTGTAAATTATGGATTGAAATGATATATATCCGTATCACTTGACCTAGGTTAGGAAATATTATACAGACCCGTGGTTAATGTATATATTTTATCAAAAAAATTTAATTATTTTAAAAATGTAAATTTATGATATTTCAATGAATTTAAAATGATTTTTATAGAATATTAATGATTTTGTACAGGTTAAAATGTGAAATAAATGAATATTTAAGTTGAATTTTGAAATATAACTTAAATTGGAAATTTAGGAATTTTGTTTAAAAGTGAAATTTAAATTAATTAAATAAAATGAAAATAAGTTATATTTGGAAATTTAAATTTAAGTGTTAAGTTAATTTTATTGTGTATAAAATAGAAAATTTAATGCTTAAATTTAATAAGTAAATTGTTAAAATCTGATTTTTTTTGTATAAAAATTTCACTTTATAAAATCATAAATTAATGGGTATTTAAATGATTGTTTTTAAAGTTAAAAATATGATTTTTGTAAGTTAAAAATGATTTAAATTTAAACTTAATTGTTTTCGAAATTGTATTGAAATTTGGAATTTATTTAACAGCATTTCTAAAATGCTATCATTTCTTAATGTAAAGGATATTACAACATTTGCAAATGCTGTAGCTGATACAAATGAACTATAAGACTAAATTGAACTAAGGGCTATTACATCACTTTGTAAGTGCTTTAGTTATAGAAACCAAACTTGAAACTAAAACCTATTACAGCAGTTTAAAAGTGCTATTATTGTTAAATTGAATTGTTTTAAAATGTGACTTTCCGTAGCAATTTCTAAGTGCTACGAAAGTTGAAATTTCACCGTTTTAATAAATATAAGTGAATAAATGAATTCCGAAAAGATAAAATTTTAGGAATTTAATATTTGATTTTTAATTATAATAACTTCTTTTTTAAATGGTCTAAATGGAGTATTTGATTTGAAAAATAATAAACCATTTTGAAAGTGAATTTGAAATGGTATTTAAATTAAATAAAATGAATAGTGTTTTGGAGAAATATGATATTTTGATATTTTGAAATGGATTTGAAATAATATTGAATTTGAAATGATATTGATTTTTGAAGTATAAATACCATTTTGAAATTATAACCACGGGTTATAATAACGATTGGTTGTTAAAGAGATCGGGATCGGATATGGACATACTCTCTGTCGATACCGAAAACCACTTTAACAACTGTGTATGCGGTGGAGATTCGAGAATGAAGAAGGATAGTGGCGACGTTCTTGAGGTATATAACGTGGACCCAACTCCCCTAAGTTGGCTTAAGGTGGCTAAAACAAGAGCGATCTTGGGCCAAAAGGGGTAGCCCCTCTAGTAGGACGCACTTCTTCAATATCATTCTATTACTCTGTGATTGTTTGGTGGCCACCCTTGATATGGAAGGGTGTTCCGAGGTGGGAATATGTGGCTGCTACGTTACCACCAGCCCGTGTGCGTAATTGGTATATCTACCCTGGCATTGCCTCGTGTGTCGTGTCACCTACCGTAGCGAGCCTTTACTACGAGTTTCTATTTGTATCGTACCTATGTAGTATCTTCTCATAGTCTCTCGATCAGGAGATATGCATGTATTGCATAGACTACTGGCATTATTTGTGTTAAGGGGAATATTGGGTCACTTCTTAACGCTATTTTAAAGTAAGTTTATTTTACTGTAGACATTATTATAATAGCGCAATATTACTACATAGTAAATAGTTTAATGGATCCTTAGAGGATGGGCGGTCCCAAGCATCCTTTAAGTTACTTGTTCTTTACTGCAGTTCACTTGAGTTGGTTTACATTATATAAGTATATATGTCCTGACTCGAGTGTTTTGTGTTTTGCTTTACGCTTGGGTCAGCCAGAGTATTCACAGCTTTGGATTCCACTATCTGGAGCTAGTCTTTGCTGGAGATTCTGTTTGTCTACTTACATATCTATTTCAGTTTCATCTGTTCTAGTTTATCTCATGTATGAATGAACTTCTATGTATTTGGGATTTCTATTATGTTGTTTTCAGACTAATATTATGTATTTGTTTTGAGACTTTGTTATAGTACCTTCATGAACTACTATGGTATTTTATTTTCCGCTGTGAGTTATTCTGATATTTCTACATCTGTGATTCTATGTGTTTGATTTTATTTGCTTCAAATTTATTTACAATATGTTATTTTACATCATTCAAGTCTGACATGTGTGGATTATCGTCGATTTGAATGGTACAAAATAGTGGGTCGTTACACTTCCTTGCCTACCAACATCTCGACCAAAAAAATCAAAGCTCGAACACCTCTGGCCGCTGCCATCATCATCCCCCTTTGCACGTTGTCGCTCCATCCCTCCCCATCCACGCGCATACTTCATGCTCCCCCATTCTGCCTGCCCAGATTCATGTGACCTCGACTCCTTGCTCGAGCGCCGTTTTCTCGCGACCCAAGCCTTGGTCACTTTTCTAGCTCGTGACTCCATCCTATCGCGAATGCCACCCATCCATCTCTGCTTCGCCATGGCCATGTGCGATTCCTCCTTCCACATGGTACCATCACTCAGTTGATCGCCTACTACCCTCTTTGTGCCTCCCTATAATGCCATGAACTCTGCTGTAATGGCTGAGGATTTTCAACTCTCGAAAATCGACATTTATACGTTCACTATATAAACTGCCAATTATTCAAATGCCGGAAATACTTGGTCGTTATGGTAAAAGAAGAGAAAGGTGGAAGAAGAAGATAAAAAAACAACGGAGTCCATAATCGCAGCGGAATAAAGTATAATATATAATAATAGCTTTTAAATACAAAGAAACCTATGTTGTTATACATACATACCATTATCGGAGTACAACAATCATCCATTTATTTGGACAGCTTAATACTTGTTCTTGCACAGCGGAAATAATAACCAAGTACGGAGATACGTCTTTGTCATCCAACTCGCCTCTTGAGCTCCATAACATTTTATCTGGATCTGTTCAACTCGGTCTGACACGAGCATCATATTAAAACAATACCTGAGTCAGTCTGGAAAAACCAGCATGAGAAAATCACACTCAAATGGATTGTTATATTTTTGAAAAACCTTTGGAAACGAAGGTATCTCGTAAGACCACGCCACAAATAAACATGCCGGGTTTTTACCTTATGATAACCAAAACATTTTTATCAAATCCATTTGATATTATAATAGTGTCTATAGAAAGTAAATAGAATATAGCTGAAATGCTTGCATCTTACGTTCCAGCATAGTTGGGCGCAATCAAAACCATACGGACGCTTATTGGAGATTGGGTTCCATACAATGGAAGGGCTATTGGGGTACCGCCCATCATAGTTCCTAGTCTAGATCAGCGTACCAAGGACCACTCCCGATCCCCTACAACACAAGACTGGCCTACCCCTAACTTGGATAGACCGAATAAGATCACCCCGCGGTTGGGATCAGCAACTGCCATACAGCCGAAATAAAGGGACTCTAGACATGGATGACCTTACCCTACTTGGAAGCTACCCACTCAGCCTTGCTGCACCTCCCCTGTTTTAGCCATTCCCAGTTGATAAGGCTTGAGGCTACGATTACTTTTTTAGAACACGTTCACTTAGAATGCTCTTCGTCCACCAACGACGATAGTCTGATAGCATTCGTCTATACAAGTTTTCTTGGGTTTGGACAAACCGAATCATCATCTTCACATTATTCATTCGCTACGTTCAAACCAGATTGAAGTGGTTTCAGGATAATTAAATCTGATCCCAGTCTCTTCGAAACGATCAGTGCATTGGCTAATATTGATAATCGGTTATTTAACTATCAAATAACATCCACATGCAACCATCAAGCCTTAAATAATTTTCCAAATTATTTATCTCAAAATATCTACACAAGATATTATTTCCATATTTCAGTATTTTGAAAATTGTTATCAAATCCCTTTTTATTCTTACGGAACAAATTTTTACTCTTTCCAGATCCTTAGAATATTTTTTCCCACTTCATTAGGTATTCAACACTTGAAAAAATACAATTTTTTTATTTCCTATTTTCTTTTCTCATATTTAGAACTTTGTAAATTTCCAAACTCATTTCACACGAATTCTATAAATTCCAGAATTCCTTAGTCAATTTTCCTTTAATATTCCGAAGCCATTTATGCTTATTTAAATTATAGTTTCACTTCAACTTCCCTTGTGAATTCTATTTCACCTTCCCAAGTTTGCTTATCTTATACTTTAGAAATTTAGTTAAGTCCTTATAATACCCCTATAAGATCTTCTAAAATCTTATTCAATTAAATAAACTTAGCTTCCTATCTCGAGAGGATTTAAAATGAAATTTAAAACATTCAAAATTAAATATGAGATAAGAAAGAAATGGTTTGTTTTCATATATGGGTTTAGGTAAAAGTAAAATACCAACATCTTAAAAGCATTAAACATTCATATCCAATTACTAATTAATTTATAAAGTTGATTTATAAAAGTAGAATTTATTTCAATAAATTTTAAGTATTAAAACAACTAAATTCGAAATATTCTAAATCCAAATAATAGTTTATACTATTTAGTATAGTAATTTAAAATATCATTTAAAACATATTTCAATTTATTCGTCGAAAAATCTATTTTTAAGAAATCCAATATTCACCAATTAAATTCATAAGCTCCTCTTGATCCATATCACATCGACTATATCTAAATTTATCACCATTTCTCATATTTGATATATATTCCACTATTTCTTTTCCAAAACAATTCTCATAACTCGATATAAGCCCACACTATTAACTTATATTTCTTACCTATCCTTTGATAACATTTAATCTTGTTTATAATCCCTGTTTATAAATTTATAAACTCTTTTGAGTTTTTCATCTATTTATAAAAACAAATTCTAGTCTCGGTGGTTATGTTTCTTTTTTCTTTTTTTGGGCTTCTTCTCATTCTTCTTTGGCACCAACGGTAGAGATCGGAGGTATTTGGCCCTAAAAAGGATTTGGGTTTTAGATCCTTGGGAAATCCCTTTTCTTAATACCCCTATTCTCCCTTCATCCGGAGCTGTCGTAACTTGGGCTCACCATGCTATACTGGCAATTTTTTATAATTTTATGTTATAATTCATCCCTTAATAAAATTCCATTTTATTTCAAATCTATTTTAATTATCGATTCCAATTCTCTTCAAGCCTTTAATATATAATTAATTTCAAAATCTCTATAAGTAATATCAAGTTAATTTATATATCTTTATTCCACTTAGTTTCCTTTGGAATAAATCCAGTTTTCAACATAAATATTTTCAATTCATAATTTTCTTTTAAATCCCTTCAAAATAAATTATTTGTGGTATTTAAAAATGCTAATTCTAATTCCCATGCTATTTAACATTTAATAATTCAATTCACACACCATCCATATCAATCATATCATATATAAATATATATAAACAATAAATATTTTTGAGGAATCCATTTGGATCCATCCAACCTGTTTTCCTGCACCAAAAGATATTAGTCAACAAATAAAATACCAATCCTGCTTAAAGGCAGGATATCGCGGTATATAGGATTATCCGCTATTATGTGGGGCGCACAGGGTCTCATCTGCTATATAATGCGGGAATATCAATCACTCCAATACTAATATATATACTACACACACACACATATATATATATATATAACATCCTACGTATAGATTATAAATTTTATCAATCATGTCAGACATGCAATATTTTAAATTTAACATTTAATTTTAACAGGGTTATCCAAATGAGTGAGAAAATCTCACCTTCAATTTTGTTTTGCAATCCACTTCAATCTTGATCTGGTTTCATGGTTTTTGACCTTGCATAAACATTATACGGGTTATTAATATTTGAAATATCGGAACAATCAATTACCATTTAATAAACTTAATTAATTAATAATTTAATTTAATTAATTTTCCCATAATAAATAATTTTTTGTAACTAAAATAATTAGATAAGTTAATTAAACAATTTAATCACCCTAAATATATTTTTTAAAATAAACTAGTAGATTTAAATTTTGCATTTGTATATTAATTTTATTTTTTTCTTTGAAACTACATATACTAAAAATAACCTATATAGATTTAAAAATCAATTTTTTCAATAAATTCCTATATTTCCCAAAATTTTATATATATATACTTACATTTTCTATTTCCCTTATATATACATATATTTTTATCAAAATTAAAACAGAATTGTTTTCACCATACTGTAAAATATTTTTCAATTAAAACATGATTATCATTTTATAAGCATCCCTTTAATTAAATAAAATTATTCAAATTTACTGAAATTGTTAGCAGCAAATGTACCTTAATTAAATTAAAACTTCAATTAACTTAATCCTAAAAATGAAAATTAACCTCACAACGCTACCAGGCTCGAGACCACTGAACCTCACTTCATCGATGCTGCTTCGGCCTTTACCCATCTATCGTGCGTCCATCACATCTAGATCGTGAATGCCCTTCGCGCACAAGCTCTAGGCCATGCGTAACCCTTAAAGACGAGCACGGTATCCCATAGCCCATCGCTCCACATCGCCACTTTCCTCCTATTACACGACCATCGCAACGAGCAGCCGACACCTCGCCACACCCCTCCTCGTCCTCGCGAACTCCGTAACTCAACCGCCTCGAATCGAATAAGATCCTTTCCCATCACCTCCATGTGATGCGACCGCTCCTTTCCCCCAGCCTCGCGCATCAGCCAACCCACCTACTCACCCCTCCTCCTTCTGCCTTAGTCATGAACGCCACGCCCAAAGCCATAGAGCACCACGACTTTGTCATGAATAGGTCGGCATCCCTCTAATTTTTTTTAGTTCTAGGATTTGAACTGAAGAATGGAAGCATATGGATTTAGTTCAGTCATTGTTTTTTTTGATTTTTAGGAGCAGATTTGATTTCATTGTTGAGTGAAAGGGAATGGAGAGAAAGCCTGGTTTTAAACTGAATGAATTCGATCAGCTTATTTTTTTAATTTGCATGACCTCTATGAGGAAAGAAAAGGGAGAAAGTGACGTGATTTGAGTTTGAGGTGAAGGGTTGCATGTCTTATGTCGGCTACAGTAGCTTGAAAAGAAGGGAAAAATTTGACGTGAAGGGATTTTGACTAGTCAAACAATATATATTATATTTAAAAATTTAAATTTAAATCGTCTTGAATTCGTAGCTTAAAATCTTGAAATCCAATCGAGGCATGCTGCTAGGCATTCATAATGTTATACCCCTATTTCAAATACAATAGAAAAGGTTTCGAGTCCTAAGTTGATTGTATGGAGAAGATAGCTTTTGGACCTAGTTATTATATTAAATTTCGATATAGATTTCAACAGGTTTCTATCCCGTATCGTCAAACGATAAGTCCAAATGTTACGAAATTTTGAAATATGATATAATACCCTATTACGGATCTAATGGAACTACTTACGTTGACTTCCAAGACTAGGCCTCGGAGGGCAATTTTTAAACATCTATTTAAACGATATATTTTTAAAACTGAACAAATCACTTCCAAATATAATTTAAAAAGCGCATTGTCTTCAGTATTGTTAATATAAATTTTGCAAGCCTTTAAATTATTTTTATCGAGCTTAAAACTCTACATTCAATAATTTATCCAATACTTAATCACAAAATTTCAGCAATTAAATTATCCTAATAAATCACTATATTTAAATTCTGAATCCATTTTATTAAATAAAAATAAATCTTTCACATTCAAAAATCAATCTATAATTCAATTTTAATATTTAAAACCATTCAAATATTCACAATTAACACCAAAAAAACTAGGGTCGTTTCATCTGCCTCTACCAAGAACCTTAAATCGCACACCCCTCCTCTACTGTGAATAACACTCGCATCTTTTTTTAAAGTCGAACGAGATTTCGTTCTCCCTCTTATTTTTCGATACTTGATTTCGATTTCAAACTGGGAATAGGAAGTGAGGGGGATTTGATTTAAAGTGGACGACATGATTTAAGAGGTTAAAGGGGTATCTTCCTATGTGACAGGTGGCGTGAATCAGAAGGCAATGCGACTTTGATTTGATTGCATTTTATTTTATAAATATTTAAAATATGCTGCTTTGCATAATTTAAATTTTCGAGCCCCTATTGAGGCATGCCGCTAGGCATTTGTAATGTTATACCCTTATGTCAAATGCAATGGAAAAGGTTTCGAGTCCTAATTCGATCGTATGGAAAAGATAATTTTTTAGACCCAATTATTATATTAAATTTCGATATTAGTTTCAACGGGTTTGTATCCCGTACGATCAAACGATAACTCCCAACATTAAAAAAAATTAATTCGATAATAATTCAATATTACGGACCCAATGAAACTGAATTCTTCGAATTTCGAGACTGTGCCTCGGATCGCTATTTTTAACGTGTCGATTAAATTGACGATTTCAAAAATTTACGAAATCCTTTGACATTTTCAGTTTCAAAACTAACTAGCTTAATTCTAATTCAAATAGAATTTATATCAACATTGGAAATCATTTTGGTTTCATATTCAACTTCAATTCAGTTATTTAAATGAGTTTTAATTATCAACTCAACAATTAAATTTATTAATCAATTCTCTATAGTTGGAGCTTAAGTTTTATTACACAATTTTTGATCGATGAACTTTACATTAAAATTCCATGCACATTTCTAAACTCAACATTTAAAATAAATTAAATTTCAAAATCAACGACTAAAAATACGGGTCGTTACATTCCTTTCCCTTAAAAGAATTTCGTCTTCAAGATTGCTAAGGTAAGAAAAATGTGAGAAATGCGAATTACGGATCTCAAGGCTAGGACTAACACTAGAGGGGGGTGGATAGTGTTAATAAAGAATTAATAAATCTTATTCGATTTATGTTGATTTAGACACTGATGTATGCAATATACAGACATGGATATGATCACAGAAACAAACACGGATGTAGAAATAAAATAAAAGCAGTAAAGGAAAGAACACACCGGATTTTATACTGCTTCGGAGTTACCCTACATCCAGTCCCGCAACACAAGTACGGATTTCCTTTCAAAAACAATTGTACAATTACACCCTCGGTTTCAAGGCTATGAGTTACACCCTCCAGAATTTCGATCCTCTGGGTAGAGATTCTTGATTTTCGGGCCATTAGTTTACCCAATTGATTTACCAAGGCTACAATCACACCTTTTCTTTCTTGATTGATTTTCAAGGCTACGATCACACCTTTTCTCGCTAAATAGATTACAAAGAAGTCTATAACTCTGAATAGCACTGAGAATCTTGTAGAGAAAGTGATAGAGAATCAAACTAGAAGTAATCGAGTTCGATTCAATGTTGATTTCGACAGAGTAATGATAAAAATATGTATTAAGAAAAGTGGAAGAGGAAGAGGAGTGAAAAACCAGAAAATCTGATATAAAATTCGTTGAAACTAACTCCTATTTATAGAAGAACAACAGCCATGTCCGTTCGTGAAGAGTTATGATGAATAGACACTTCTTTTGAAATTTAAATTTTGAACTCAACTGACACCATGTCGACATAGGGTATATAGGCACGTCGACATCCAAAAGCATTTTTTGATGTTTTGATTTTCTTTGAAAATAAGCTTTGTCTTATATTAAAAATAATTTAAACTTTTTAAATATACTTGAATATAGTTAAAATCCATAAGTAAATATAGAGAATAATATATATAGAATTTAACTCTAATTTTATATTTTAAATCTAAGTATAAATATTTAATAGTTAAATATATTATATTAAAAGATAGTTTAAAATCAGGAGTAATTCGACTTTGAAATTAAAGGTAATTTTGAGGCTAAAATTATTTAAAATCAGGATAGAGGGTTTTGAATCTTTTAAAAGGAAAGTTTGAAAACATTTTGAAAACAGGATATAATTTTGAAAAATCATTTTGAATAAAAAGTTAGCGGATACAAAACAACGTTCCACTAGATTTTTCATAGGTTCCATCCTACTTAGGGTTCCATCCCTTTAACAGGCTTGAAGTGGATTCCATTCCACGATTAAATTGGATTTTAAGATTCCAGTGCTTTTCTATGAGTTTTAACAAAATTCCTAATAATAAAAAATACTTAACTTTGAAATCTTGAACTCTTGATAATCTTGCTACTCCTGAGTCTTCTGTCTTGATATCTTGAATCTCTATACTGCACAGTCTTCTTTCTTAGTACCTACATGGTCAAATCCTGCATATACATATATATCTAAACTTATAATGGTAGTATTTATATTTTATAATCTATTTTAAGATTGTTGTCATCAAAACCATCATCTTACAGACTAACAATCTCCCCCTTTTTTATGATGACAACCTTTGTTTATAAAATTTTACTTCTATCCTAATAACTCCCTCTAAAACTAATAACTCCCCCTTAATCTATGCCTAACAAACCTATTTTATATTTCTCCCCTTTGTCATCAAAAAAAAAATTCACTCCCCCTCATTCTTCAGTACCTGCATTGATAAACTATACAACGGAATATATAGATTAAGAAATAATTATACTTATGAACATGATAACTAATCGAAGTCTATATACATTTCAATGTATATATATGTTTTATACAACAAATTTCAAACCAATGTCAAGAAATTAATCCACACAGAGTATCAATCCAAACCAAATCAATTCAACAAATCAAACAAAGCAAACAAATAAAAATCAAACGTTACGTGAAACTTTCACCCATCCTTCTTCTCCAAAGATTGGGTCTGCCTTAATAGCTTCCCAATTGTCATTGTCATTGGTGAGAGTGATAGAAGGATGTGCTTCGTTATCATCCTTGTGCAAAGAGGAGATCATCCATCTTATCGCATCGAAGTGCCTTTCTTGTTCCTTGATCATCTGCATTTGACTCAATTCTAAGTGACGCTGGTTTCGTAGAATAAACGAGAGAATATTCTTGAACGAATTAAGAGTTTATTCAAGATTTTCGGATAGATTGTGAATAGGATATGCCATAGTTGAATTTATGAAATAAATAAAGGATATAGATGATAAGAAATGAATTTCAGTGAAGAATTCTGGAAGAAACGGGTATTTATAGGTGTAGAAATTCGTTTGAAATAAATAGACATTTGGTGGTTATTCGAATTTCAAATTCAAAATCAATTGTCATTTCTGACCAGTACATGTCGACATGGTCATATAGGGGATGTCGACATGGGTCAGTGAAAAATTAAGACTAATTTGATTTTATGAATAATTGTGTGTGTGTGTGTGTGTGTGTATATATATATATATATATATATATATATATATATTTATATATTGCACGAACATTTATTCTGGAGATAAGATAAGATAGATAACAGAAAGGAAATTCCATTTCATTGCATACTACAATAATACAACAAGTAAGCACACAACAAACAACATGAACATTCGAAATAAAGAAAACTAAAACAAATACAACAAGATATGAAAACATAAGACTAGTTAGAGGATGATGAAGATGAAGATAGCCTAAGTTTCTTGCTGACTTTGGAAATGAACTTGTTTATCTTGGATGAAATTTTGTCCAACTTCTTACTAACGGATCTTTTAAGAATCCGTTGGTTCTCAACAATCGTCTTTTGGTTTTTGAGAAGGGTTTTGGTGGATGGATTAGGAGGATAGTCAATGCTTTCCAAAGAGTTTTCACCTTCTTCTTCTTAAATTTCCATTTCATCCCCTTCTTCTTCTTCCTCTTCCTCTTCTTCCATTTCCTCATGAGCCAAACGCTCTTCTTTTTCGGCAAGGGTCTCATAAGGTTGGAAAAAAAAGGAATTTTCTTAAGCGAAATGTTGGAATGGTTGAAAATTTTTCTAGAAACAAATTCTTCGCCTTTGAAATCCACTCCAAAATACTTAAAAATCCGAGTGAGATAAATTCCATGGCATAAGGTATTCTCATCCATTTCAAGATTTTTAGGAGGAAGTTCATCCAAAATAACTTGCGCCCAATTTATGTCATTATTTCCGAAAATAGCAAAAAGTGCTTTGCAAACTTTTGAAGTAGGATTGTTAAAATTCCCCGATCTTGGGGTCAAATTATGTTGCAAAAGAAGATTGACAATTCTTGCCTTTGGTCGAAAATTTCGATTTTTGAATTCAAAATTATCAATCCCTTCGAAAATGTGATGAAATGTCTCACGATCATTTTTATCAATTTTAAAATTAGAAAGATCCATTCCCGTACACTTGCAATTGAGAATGGTACCCAAAAGATCACAATTCAAAACAATTCTGGTGCCTTTGACACTACTCCAAATTTCATCCTCATTTCCATGATAAAATCCATAGTTTAAATTAGCATAGAAAATTCTGACAAGGTTTGGGCAGCATACAAAATCATTTTGAGAAGCATCAATAAGACCAAGAACTCCATTGTTTGCAAAAAGAGAATCAAGTTCATAAGAAGAAAAATCTTGAAAAATAAGAAATTTTCCGGGATGGACTTTGGCATAATTAGCATAATTGATGTATGCTTTTATTGCCTCCAGATCATTGAATAATTGCTCTTTGATTTTTCTGGAAATTCTCATAGTGGAGGGGTTGCTTATAGAAGCCATTGAAGTTGAGAGTAGAGAGTTTGAAGTTATGAAGAGAGAGTTTGACTTTGAAAATGAGAATGAAAAGATATGATAAAAGATAGCGAATAAATAGATTCTCAAAGGACATATTCTCTGGTCAAAATGTAGCTTTTCAGAGAATTGAATGAAGTGAAAAGGTGGAGGGAAATTCAAACATTTGAATTCAAATTTTGAAATTCAAATTCAGGTAACCACGTCGACATCATGGTAGGGACCATGTCAACATGTGCCTTTGAATTTTCATGAATTGATTTTTCCTAAGTTCTCGAATATATATAAATATTATTGTTATTGTTAATGCCTATATATATGTCTGAAATATTATTAAAATTCAAGTATATTTCAGAAAATATTATTATACTACTAAAGAATAATAAAAATAATAATAAAATAATGAAATAATAATAAAAAATAGAAAATAAATTTTAAAATTCAAACAACACACCAATTCAAAACCAATCAATCAAACAATCAAGTAACTAATTCTAAGCAAGCAATTTCAACAAATTGTATTATGAACGTGTACCTTTTTCTGAGTCCATTTCTTTGAATTCGTCTGAGTCATGAACAGTTGTGAAACACAAATTCGAATTATCTGTTTTCTGATCATCATCACTTGAGGACGAGTCTGAGTCATCTAGAGTAGCGGTAAATGCACGCTTCCATTTCTTTGTTGGATCATTGTTCATAGGAGAATTTGCCTATCTGGATACGGAAAGTCTCTTTTGAAATGGCCTAGTTTATCAAAGTTGTAACACTTGTCATTATTTGGCACTACATTCTAATTTTCAGAATTATTATAGTTGTTTCTCTTGAGATTATTCATCTTTCTATATTTCAGGAATTACCTAAAATTTCTGGTCATAAAAGCTATCTCTTCATCATTATCGTTGTTTGAGTCTGATCCATCGGTTAATGCATTGAATGCCATTGATTTCTTTTCAGATGCTTACTTTCTCTTCTCCTGATCATTTGAAATTCATACGACATTAGATTTCCAATTAATTCTACTATCTTTAAAGTACTGATGTCATTTGCCTCTTCGATCGCAAGGGCCTTTTGATCCCATTCTGGAGTTAGAGAATTTAACATTTTTCTGACTTGATCTTCTTCAAAAAATTCCTTTCCCAAAGATATTAGAGAATGCACAATATCCTAAATCTACTATACATATCTGAAATAGACTCATTAGGATTCATTTTAAATAATTGAAACTGATCTGTGAGCATGGAAATTTTGGTCTGTTTAACTTTTCTTGTTCCTTCACGAGTAACTTGCAAAGTTTTCTAGATTTCATATGCAGACTTACAAACTGACGCTCTATTAAATTCATTTCTATATAGTAAACAAAACAGAATATTCATTGCCTTAGAATTATTTTATGCAATAGTCTTTTGCTCATTAGTCCACTGTGCAAAATTAGTTGTGGGTTCAGAATATTCAGTTTGTGTGATATTCCAAGTGTCTAATCCTATAGATTGTAAATATATTTTCATCCTACATGCCCAATATGTATAGTTACGGCTATTAAAAATTGGTGGTCTGACAGTAGACTGACCCTCTACAAATGAACTAGTGACAGGGATACTAGTGTTAGTAACAGTACCAGTGTTGGTAGCCATTTTGAAAATTTTTCAAAAATAAAATTACGAAACTTTGAAAACCTCGCTCTGATACCAATTGTGAGAAATGCGGATTATGGATCTTAAGTCTAGGATTAACACTAGGGAGGTGAATAGTGTTAATAAAGAATTGCTAAATCTTTTTCGATTTATGTTAATTTAGACACAGATGTATGCAATATACAGACACAGATATGATCACAGAAACAAACACAGATGCAGAAATAAAATAAAAGCAGTAAAGGAAAGAATACACCGGATTTTATACTGGTTCGGAGTTACCCTACATCCAGTCCCGCAACACGAGTACGGATTTCCTTTCAAAAGCAATTGTACAATTACACCATCGGTTTCAAGGCTACAAGGTACACCCTCCAGAATTTCGATCCTCTGGGTAGAGATACTTGATTTCCGGGCCACAAGTTTACCCAATTGATTTACCAAGGCTACAATCACACCTTTTCTTTCTTGATTGATTTTCAAGGCTACAATCACACCTTTTCTCGCTTAATAGATTACAAAGAAGTCTATAACTCTGAACAGCAATGTGAATCTTATAGAGAGAGTGATAGAGAATCAAACTAGAAGTAATCGAGTTCGATTCAATGTTGATTTCGGCAGAGTAATGATAAGAATATGTATTAAGAAAAGTGGAAGAAGAAGAGGAGTGAAAAACCAGAAAATCTGATAAAAAATTCGTTGAAACTAACCTCTGTTTATCGAAGAACAACAGCCATGTCCATTCGTGAAGAGTTATGACGAATAGACATTTCTTTTGAAATTTAAATTTTGAACTCAACTGACACCATGTCGACATGGGGTATATAGGCATGTCGACATCCCAAAGCATTTTTTGATGTTTTGATTTTCTTTGAAAATAACCTTTATCTTATATTAAAACTAATTTAAACTTTATAAATATACTTGAATATAGTTAAATTCATAAGTAAATATAGAGAATAACATATATAGAATTTAACTCTAATTTTATATTTTAAATCTAAATCTAAATATTTAAAAGTTAAATATATTATATTAAAAGATAGTTTAAAATCAGGAGTAATTTGACTTTGAAATTAAAGATAATTTTGAGGCCAAAATTATTTAAAATCAGGATAGAGGGTTTTGAATCTATTAAAAGGAAAGTTTTGAAAACATTTTGAAAACAGGATATAATTCTGAAAAATCATTTTGAATAAAAAGTTAGCGGATACAGAACAATGTTCCACTAGATTTTTCGTAGGTTCCATCCTACTTAGGGTTCCATCCCTTTAACAGGCTCGAAGTAGATTCCATTCCACGAATAAATTGGATTTTAAGATGCAGTGCTTTTCTATGAGTTTTAAATAAATTTCTAATAATAAAAAATACTTAACTTTGAAATCTTGAACTCTTGATAATCTTGATACTCGTGAGTCTTCTATCTTAATATCTTGAATTTCTATACCGTACAGTCTTCTTTCTTAGTACCTGCATGGTTAAATCCGGCATATACATATATATATAAACTTATAATGTTAGTATTTATATTTTATAATCTATTCTAAGGTTGTTTTCATCAAAACCATCATCTTATGGACTAACAAAAAATGCCCCAAACCCATTAACTTATCAAAACCCACTTATCAAAACTCTACATTTCACCTTTCTAATCCTTTTAGTTCCAACCAAACAATCAGTTTCCAATTCTAATTCCAAAATCCTTTATTTCAATTACATTTCGAAATCAAATTATTGTTAAAAAATTACCAAAATTTTCAAAAAATTTCTAATACCCTAAATTTCCATAAAAAATTGGTAGTCCCCTTTGTACGGAGGACCTTCTACAATATGACAAGAGAGATAAATTTATATATATCAACCCACATGGTCGAAAAATAAAAATACATCAATATTTTATATTTTTGCCGTATTTAATTCGAAAACGTACCTTATTAAGCGTTTTTAAGCATTATTAAGCAAGCAAGTTTACTTCGTATGTAATTACGCAACCTAAGTCTAGCTCGATAGCCTCCGGTTACCTGTACTTACTCAATTTAATCATCTAAGTATGAAAACATCAAATTAAAAAATATTTCACTTTTTCCAAAAATAGTTAAAACACATAAAATTCATAACTCAATCATGCCAAACATATATTATAAGCAATTATAAAGATCCAACACCAATTTATTCACTTTAATCAATCCATATTCAATTCGAATGATTTACAACCAGTTTACTTGCATTAACTTCATAAACACACACGTTCTAATTATATTTATTCCAAATTGATTAAAAAATCAATTTATTTATAGAATTTTATTTACCTCAATTTTCGTCAAAGACTATATTTTCATGCAATTCGAAAATATCCATTTAATAAAATACCCACTTGAGCTTACGGCAATTTTGAATTGATTTCCAGTCAATTAATATTCAATTTTATTCCATTTCAGATTTGTTCACAGTAAATTCAGTTGCATTCCATTCATATTTACTTTCATTACATTCAAATTCATTTTATTAAACTCAAAATCATCCCTTGCTAATTCATTAAATATCCATTTCACAAATTTATTTGAGTCAAGCTTCCATTCAAATATTTACTTAAGTTAATCCATTATTTTATATTATCTCCACCTTATAACTTAGGTTTATTTTCATTTCTACCAACTTTCATTTCATTTACTAATTAGTTAATTAGTTCATTCATCCAATCTACTTCAAATTTTAATTCCATACTCGAATTCATTCTCGAATTTATTTAATTCATGTCCAAGGCCACATTCAATTTATTTACACTTAAACTGAATTTATTTATAACTTAAGTCATCACTATTTCAATCCATTTCTATTTTACTCGACGATATTTCAATTACAATTCAATATCTGTTTTTCATTTGAAAATCACTTAATTTAAGTTACTTGAGTTTAAATCCATTTTAATAATTCAAATTTGGATTTTATTTCCTTCACTAAAATATCAAACCATTTTTTTTTCGGTTTTCTGTTTCACTTTTCAATTTTATAAGTCACACAACTTATTTTTCATATTTCCATCAATTCTATGCTCGAATATATTCAGGTTTATTTCTACTAGAGGTTATACATCCATTTATGTCCTATGTATATTTTTATTTCAAAATTTTCAATTTTTATAAGCTATTCAAAAAAAATTGTTCGCAGTTCCAAATTTTCACTCAAATTTCATCTCATTCAAAATTTATACCTTATGGTTACATACTACTTCATACTCAAAATTTATATATACTTCAATTTGATATTATTTTTAATCCAATCCAAGTTTTATCACTTATAGTTTTATAGTCACTTTATAATTCATATTTACATATTTAATTAAATTCCCTATGATACAAATCCAATTCACTTTTTATTTAAATTTCAATTCCTTTTACCCAACATTTTAAAACCATATTCGAGTTATTCATACTCAAACTAGTTTCAGTCCGAACAAATTTATCTTTAACTCATTCAATTTAAATCAAGAAATAATTCAATTCAAATTTCAAAAAAATTCCACTTCCTTACTTATATTTATATAGTAATTTCACCATTTGAATTTATAATTGTCGCAATTCCCAATAGTTTTTTATAACTTTTCTTAAGTTAAATTCAATTCACACAATCTATTTTAACTTACTTAAGTTAAAATTTATTTCACCAAAATTAAAATTCCATACTTTCCTTTCTTATCGAAATCATCCCCGCTTTATAAGTTCATAACTTATTTTCAAGGTTTTCCCCAACATTTATATTAAAATTCCATAATTCAAACACTCGGTATATATTTCAAATCACTTTGAAATCAAATATATAGCTTTTGGGTTTAACAAACCATTTCTTTGGATTTTTCAAAGTCAACCTAATTTTATCCAAAACAATTCCTTTCTGAATTTAAAAAAAAACTTGTTTGCTTGACAAATTTGAATCAAATCAATTTCCACAGGAACCCGTCACTTAGAAACTCGAAAATGAATACCAATGATGCTGTGTAATCATCACTAGGATTATTTTCCAGCGAATGAAGTGAGTTCAGTGCTATATCATTCCAAAATTCATTTAAAACCCTTTTCCTTTTCGAAAATATCTCCAAAACTAAAATGATGTTATTTATATTCAAACACTTTGGAAAATATGTCCAAAAATCACCGGGATTTAATTTCCCAAATTCTAATTTGAATGGATTTTTAGTTTTTAATTCACTTGTATGATTCATTCTTACAAAATCTAATTTGGTTTTTATAAACTATTCCAAATTTTAAAATCTTATTTTCTTTATATAATAACAACCAAACACACCACTATAATAATTTCTATAAAATTATTTCTTTTTATATCAAATTATAGTTTGGGAAAAATTATTTCACTTACCGCTTCAAAACCATAATGTGTTGGTTTACTGTGTTTAAGCGTTTAAAATCTCCTATAGCTTTAGTGGTGGCCCACTACTCAAACAGAATTTATATGCCACTCAATAAATAAGTCAACACAATATAAAACAATTTATATTGACCAACAAATACACGCTCATATCTATTACACTCAAACTCATTCAAGGGTACTGCTGACCCTATCTTTAAACAGTAATCCCCACCAGAGCCAAGATTTGCACTTCACATTCAGTTCTGATACCAAATGTAACAAATGGGTATTTTCAAGCCTCGAAAATCGACATAATACGTTCACTGTATAACATGCCGATAATCAAGTTCCAGAAATACCGATTTATTAGGGGTGGAGAAGAAAAAGATAGGAGAGAAATTAGAACAATAACTGTAAAAACCCGTAAATTTTAAAGGTTTTATTTATTAAATTAATTAAAATTTTGTGAAATTTTGAGCAATGAAATTTGAAAATAAAAATTTATTATTTGGAATACGTCTATTTAAACATAGCAACTGGTAAATATTCATCTGATAATATTGAAGTTTATTTTCTTATGAAATTTTGTTTCAATTTAAATCAGTTAATAATTGATGATAATAAATTTGTTTCCAAACTTGAATATTTTCCTATAGAAAATTTGTAAAATCCTCTTCTGAGTGGGACGTCATATTTCGTTTTTTCAAATTTGGACTTCTATTGCTCCGTTTATCTTATTTCTAATGTAATAACTGCATTTTCGGTACCGAATATCGACTTTTGATAGGATGGTCATATCACTGATATCTGTATAACGTTTTGATCGCCTCATCGTGCTGATCTCAGCGGTATATTCTTTTCCGTATTTTGAGGTCCGGTACGCGATGGAAACAGGAAGATTGTGCGTTGTACCATACCGAAATTTGTGACGTTTTGTTCCTTTTGCACTTCAAACTACAGTCATGTCACCCAAGCAACCGTCAATTGCTTTAATTATGTGCGCCAATCAAGAGTCCTTCTGTTACTTTTCATTTATTTTATATTGATTTATATTTGTTACTATTCCATCTTTATTTATTCTATTGCTTGCGTTCGTTTCTATTCCTCCCTTTTTATTTTGCCTGAAGCATTTTGGATCTGCTTCCCCTCCATTTCTTTTTTTTTCCTCTTTCCTTCTTCTTCTTCCTTTTCCTTTCTCTGATATATTTTTCACGGCCAACCTCTCTAATCTCATCATCTCCACACCCGCGCCTCTGCGTGAACATTTCCACCATCACAGGCCGTGCGCTTCGAACCAAGCTCGGCCCGCTCGACCTGTGCCACAAGACCTGCACCACCACGCAACCAACCTCCCTCTCGGCCAAACCAACACTACAAGAAAATGTGTTTTCAACTGCAATTGTAGACAGCGTTTTTACAATAACTGCTGACAAAGGAATTTTGCAAAATAAAAATTAGAACCTTGAACGCTGTTTAAAGTAGCCCAATTCATTTTTAGAGTTTTTTCATTACGCGGTCACTAAGCCGCCTTCCTTTCTTCCTTTTCAACTTCACTCCGCGTAAAGGTGAAATTCTAAATCCTCCTGCGAAATTTTAACCTAATTAAACATGAAATCTCCCATGAAAAATTGTTCCTTCCTGACCTCTCCTATAATAGCCCATAAACTAAAGCCCTAATTCCCTTTGAATCCATCATTGGCAATCACTTGAGCTCTAAAGCACCGTGAATCCTTCATTGGCAAACACGAGAACATGAATCGAATTCTAAGTCCACTCAATAAATAAGAGGCCTCACTCAAGAATTCTTGGTCGATTCGCTTTAGAGACCCGATTTGAGGTAATTTATTTAATTTTAGATGCAACATGTGAAATTGCTTTCTTTATTATCATGCATAATACTGCAGTTACGTTTCCAAGTTATAGAGAAAAAAGACAGGTCTTTGTATGGTAGGGTCAGTCAATAATAGTTTGTTTACAAATGGTTAGTCAAGATTTCATCATTGCTCATCATAGAAATTTTTAATTTCTATCATCGTTTTAATTACAAAAAGGACAAATAATTTGATCATAAAGCATTTTGAAATCGACGTTTATATTTAGATAACTCCAAGTACTAAAAGCTCTTGAGCCGGCTTTGGTTTAGTTGTATATTATGTCGAGTACAGCAAGGTACGATGATTATTTGTATTTTTTTATTAACATACAATAATGAATAAGTGTATAGAATATAATTTGCAATTGATGAGCTTGCATAAATAGCGTAAAATAGCATGCTCAATACCTAGTGATTCTATAAACTATGGATACACTTTATTATTTTGTTGTTATTGCATAGAAATGATAGTGACATGAAGGTTTGATGTTGTCAGTGTTACTTATAAAATTCTTTCACTGAAGTTTATTAGTGCAAAAATAATATAGTTCTTCATAAATAAGGATTGACTTATTTCCTAATCTACTGCTGCTAGGATGTAATTTTTTGTTGCTCTTGGATTTGGTAGTATTAAATTTAATTAGTTAATACTAATTTGTAAAAGGTTGCTCATGTTATGACAGTAGAAGTAGATTAATAGTTTATACATTATATTTGTGTGAAAAGATTATATTTATTTATAACTAAGCTTTTAATTATCTCCTAGTTAATTTTTGACAGGTAAACAATTGTTTGCTCTTCATGGAAATGGTACATATTGAATTTAATTGGCTAATATTGATTTGTAAAGAGTTGCTCATGTTATGACATTAGAAATATGTGTAAACAAGTTAAATTGAATAATATTCTAGGTTTCCATGTAAGATTAATTTGTTACTAAATTTTGATATTTTCTATTTTGGATTAATATTTTCGTCTTTCAACTTCTTTATTATGATGTAATAAACTTGTAACAATATAATGAATATAAAAAAGGGTGCATTAATCAAGTATAAGGTATCACTATCTTATTCATATTCCAAAATGGCCATGGAATTTCCTTTTATATTTTAGCATTGTGAAATATAAATTGGTAAAGAATACATTCCATAAATTTAGGCTCAAATTCAAGTCACGTTATTATTATTTTCTAGGCTATTAATTTTGTGATTAGGCGGAACTAAATGTATACCATTTTTATTTCAATTTGTACATTTCTTCCAAACGTATCATCTTAGTGAGATTTTTTTTTTACAAAAAGCGAATTTACTCATGGATGCTTGGGGGTCACCTAGTAACTAGCATACCCTCATGCAGGACATATTATAACTATACAGTTTTCTTTTTGGCTAACATCAATCTAGAGGAGTGACTGAAGCCCATTTTTCATTGTCAATGTTTAAATATGAAAAGCTCACCTGAACCTTTAATCCCTAATAAATTAAAACCAATATTTTTGTGCCATCACTATTGGATGTGCATGATGAACCATCATAGGTGGATATACTAATGCTTACCTCCACAGTGTAGTTTAGTTGCTTTTGAGCTTATTTCTGAACTACTCAAATATGGAACTAGGTAATTATTGCATAATTTGGATATATTATAGCTATATACCATGTATGACATTTCAATAGATTTTCTCCTAAAATGTAGTCCACCTACACAAAAATTTAATGTTTTACATATGCAAGCAATTGTCAATTCAAGTTCAAGACCTTATTGGATCAATAATATCATTTATTTCCATATTCATAGTAAGAACTAAAGCAGATGCAGTTTTGCTGTTATTGGTAATTAATGCTGAGTTATGTTATGAGAACAGAACAGTAAATTACCTGACTTTTAGCAACCTTTACAAGCCTTGATGGAGGAATAATAATATTGTCGCTGCATCTTACTTCACTGTTACTGGCATGCAGGCACTGAGCTAAAGCTATTAAGAGGAATGAGTGTACTAAAGGGTTTTATAGGTTACTTCATTTATCTTATCGCTATTGTACTTGAGGCTGAGGTCATGGATAAGGAAATTACAGGTACAACTTTTTAAATAGATCATAAGAGCAGTCCGGATCCAGGCTGATTTGGCTCAAGCTTTCTAAATCACACTAGGATATGGTGAAAGAAGACATTTTTGCAGCTATTAAAGGTATATTTTGATACATATTATGACCAAACTTTAAATTCAGAACATCCTACCCACAACTGGTGTTTATTTAACAACCACAAAAATGCTATTTCTGGAATGCAACTTGGAACATAAAAAATAAACGAACAGGTTATAAAAAATTGTTTCTTATGCTGGTTATCCACATAATGCAATTTTAAAGTAGTTGCAAATTAAATATGTTATTTTAAATGTGTATTTGATCACTAACTTTTAAATTTCATTGTTACAGGTAGGTGAAGTTTTTAGATGCAAAAAATGCACAAGATACTCTTTAGGTTTTTGGAGGTTCGGCCTAGTTAGCACATGAAAAGTTTTTGGTTGCATGTTTGGTCATTAATATAGAAGGGATGTAGTACATGTATATCCACTAAAATGAATATTTTGAAATCTCAGTCTGTAAAATTAACTGACTCCTCTCTTAATGTAGAATTTATTGCTAAGAAATGTGATGTAAATGAAGAAAGAGCAGTCTATCTTCGCGTTGAGTTGTTCAGATCCTGTGGCAGCTCACTTACAGGGATCCTGGTACACACTCATAACCATTTAACATTTATATACTTGTCAGTATCGCTTTTATATTAGTTTACCTAGTAATCTTGAATTATTTTATTTTATGTTTTCAAACTTAGAAAATATTCGGTTTAAGTAGTTTAGTAAAAAATAAAGCTATTGTGTGGCATGGGAGATGGGGCAATGGTTCGGCTTCCATTGTTAAAAGTTGACTATTTGATTATTAGTTTTAGTAGATTTAGGATGAATAATTCCTACTTTGTAGGTGAGGATATATGATGATAACTGTGAAAGAGACTACAAAGTCTGAATCTACTAGCTAATTAAGTTATTTCATGATGATACACGCAAACAAGGTCGATATATTTTTAGCGTGGAATATATAGTTTAATTACAAGAAGTGTTGGATGAAAATTTGGGTTGAAATGGACCTTATGTATTATATTTGCATCTATATTGGTTTGTACACTCAATGAAACCAACCCATTGGTCAATCCTAATCATTGAGTTTTGGTTGGTTGCTGCGGGTTAATGCGGCGGATTCGAGGTGTGTATTGGGAGATAGATGGCTCATATCTGGGAGATGGTTATTGCAATGGAATATTTTGTTTTGTTTGGAAAAGAAAAATAAAAGTTAAAAGGAAAGGAATATGTAATTTAAAAAAGAATTAAATGTACTAAAGAAAGCGAATACTAAAAGTTGTATTCTTTAATAATAGTATTGAGGACAAAATGTGTATTATATAAAAACATATTCTTTAATTTAGAAAAGAATTAAATGTATTAAAAAGTGAATATAAAAAAAATCTATAATAGTACTTTGTAACATCTAAAATAGTTGTTGTTGATTAAATTACATAATCTAAAAATAGTTGTAGTTGCCTCCATTACAATCCTGTTTACAACATCAAAAAAATGTGGTAAAAGACGTCAAGCCTATTACAACTTAGTCTAAAATAGAGCGGTTCAGGTTGTGTTGCTGATTGAGGGTGAGGTTGGTTGGTTGGGTTTTGGCTTG
This sequence comes from Allium cepa, assembly GCA_030765085.1. Classification (NCBI taxonomy): domain Eukaryota; kingdom Viridiplantae; phylum Streptophyta; class Magnoliopsida; order Asparagales; family Amaryllidaceae; genus Allium; species Allium cepa. The sequence continues at coordinate 760,122,268 of CM060941.1, read as the reverse complement.
TTGAATTTCACCAATTAGTCTTGAATTTTATGTTAGTTTTTCTAAAAAAAGTAAAAATATACAAGTGAACTTCTATTTATATTTTGAACAAAAGTAGATGACTGTTTATTCGGTCGATCATGCATTGATTGATTGTCCAGAAGTGGGAGCTTTTCTTTGTGTCCCGTTTAACTTTGTATTGTACTTTGTCCAGAAGTGAGTTCTTATTAATATACTGAAATTTTCTGACATGTTATCGCGGCTAAATTTTTGTTAAAAGTAATCAATTTGATCATAATGTCTTACTGACTGCAGTTTTGAATATTTGTTGCAGCTTTTGTTGCAAACTCTCAGTTAATATAGTGAGTAAGAATAATACCTTTTTAGTTACTTTGAACAGATACTAACGCACCACCCCTTCGGAGACCATCATATGTTATTGTTACTGTATTTGATACTTTTTCTTCTTTACTATGACATTAAACTATTGTTTTCAGCAAGCGAAACCTTAAAATTATGACATATAATATTGTTATACCTCCTGTACAACTTTTACTTCAAGTCTGTTTACTAACTTGGTGTTGAAGTTTCCTTTATACCTTACTGTTTTGCAGAAATAGTTTAAGTAGACAGTTAGTATATTGTGTCATGGAAATTTTGGTTTTACGATGCCTTTTGGTAGAAACCATTCTATAGTGATTCATGGTGATAGGACTCTGTTTGTATGGGCCAATCTTTGTGTCCGGTTTATATTTTGTGCAAGTTTAACTTTGTGTTGTACATTTTCATACACTGATAGATTTTGTCTATGAGTCAGATTATAAGGCATAAGTTGCAACTTCTAGGTGTTTCTGTAATCTACTTGCTGTATAAGTTTAATTAAACATTATCGTTAGAAGTAATTTTTGTGTTTTACACTGAGTGTTGATGAATGATTGCAGGAAATACGAGAAGATTACTCCTCCAAAAGTAGAAGATTTATGTTTGATAACTGATAACAGGTATACAAAGGAAGAGGTTGTTTTCTTAAGCTTATTTGTACACTATCAATGCGTATATGTTTTTTTTTTTAATTTGTTATAAATTAACGGGAAAAAATTTATGTCCAGGTCGTATAAATGGAGGCTGACATATAGAAGTTATTAAATTTTGGGATGGGAAGTCCTACAACCAAGACATTTCTAAGGTATATAATAAGCACACTTTTGATAAATATAAGACTGATGCTATTACATGTCATGATTAATAAACTTCTCACAAATGGAGATTCTTTGCAAGCTTCTATATATTTTATTTTTTATTTTAATTGAGTATAAAGAAGTTCAACAACACATGTAGTGATTCTCATTTGGGAACTTAACTTAAACTCCTGTAGTGATTTCCAACTAAGTCACTTTTGATCTGTGCCCATTTTCTAGCCCAATTCTGTAAGATATGAGGTTATCATGTGCTTTTAAATCTATTAGACTTCGGAAATAATTGTCTATTAACTATTCAAAATTCTAGTTTTCTATTTTCTTTGGAAATTTTTGCATTTTTGAATTATTAAGCACTAGTCTTATTTAAGGACGCCTTCCGCTTTTCATTAAGAAGTAGCAAGCATTAAGCAAATAAATATACCTAGAAGATGGATACATAGGTACCAAGACATGGATATCAAATCTAAAACTTCCCCACAGTGTAAGTATTAAGACATGAATTATTAAGCACTATTCTTATTGCAGACATGTAACTAGAACTATTTTATTATAAGTAAAACCATGTCCTGTTCATTTTGCCTGGGAAAAATTACATTGAGTTTCTAGGTAATAGCATGTCAACATGCATGTTATGTAAGCAATGTACTTCTAGGTATTTTTAATTTGAAGTATTGGGTAAAATAGCGTGTCAACATGCATGATATGCGTACAATCTACTTCTATCTGCTTGCTTCTTTCTATCTACTTGCTTTATGAATAACTCTTTATGGATTTATTTGGTAAAATGTAACTTCTTATGAAGCTTAGAATTATGTGAGTTTGTGTTTGCATCTGTGTAACTCTGCTATCCCTGGTCAAGTGTCTTTAACTAAGAAAGTGGTTATTGTGATCCGTTAGAAAATAAGTAGACTATATGGTTATCTATTTATCACGTCTATGTTGTGATATTTAAGGACCTTTGTGAATTTCTACGCAGATGGAGGTTTAAAATTCTGTATTAGGAACAAAGTAGTTAGGGTGGTAAAATTATGTAGGGATTTATACATTACAAGCTCAATACAAGTTTAAAAAAATGTAGTAGACAGAGAACAACTCTAGTTAATGGAACTTTTTTAATACTCTATGTTTTTTATTTCTTTAATACCTACTTTACTAAAATACTGAGTGGACGAAAGTATAATTTATGTAGTTGTAAAACGTGTGCAGAAGATGTTGTGACCAAAATTTTCGATTCTGAATTCCTCTTACTGTATTATATATTCTGATGTTTTAGCCAAAATTTGGGAAGTTTAATGTATTTCAATGCTATCATCACTCCTATAAGGCTGCTGAAGAGTTATGTTCAAGTATATTTTCGTCTCAATATATTTGAATTACATAATAAGGTCGATATCTGCTAGTTCAAGTCTTCTAGTTTAAATAATCATATGTTAACGTTGACTTTTTGCTTTTTTAGTTTTGTACATCCTATAACAATGCTCCTTATATGACAAAATATAAAAATTTTAATTATTTAGAAAATGAATCACTTTGCAGTTTAAAAAATTAAATGTTGGTGACGGTTGCAATTGAATAAGAAATTTAACCTATAGTGTATAGCTATTACAAGGGAGGAACTTCGAGTAGTATGTCTAAATTTTATTATAACTATAAGCATTATATCTGAATAACTATATTAGGAATGAAGTGTAACAACGTAGTAGTAAATTCATTTTTGTCATTAGCATCATTCATTCAGGGAATACATGGTTTTGGGTTTAACTAAAATAACAATATGTTCACACTGTATCTATTAAGTGAATCCTATCTTCCCTCATCGTGGAATGGTAAACAAAGTTTGGCTTTTTAAATGAACCATCTAAAATATTAATGGGAGTGGATTGCAGGAAAGAGGTGAGCCCTTCAGAATGATAGGGTGGGGTTGGTTTATAGATACAAGTTTGGCCGTTTAAATGAAGCCGAGCTCACCAGTTGGATTCTTGTTGTGTCTAGGACAAAGAAACATATTTGATTAATCCAAATAAGCATCGTCGATTCCTTATATTATTATTTTTCGATAGAACCAAAAGCCTTCTCTTGTCCTTGGATTACTGGATCTTCATTTTGTTATGTTTTATTTGTTTTTGCATCTATTACATAGGAAGCAATCATTGCTGTAGGATATTACTTTTTGTGGATTGATGGCACAACAAAAATTGCAGATAGAGAAAGCATAATGAAGGTCCATATCATTTGCAATCTTATATTTCAATCAATTAAGACGATTTAATCAATATTGTACCAATTGTATTTTCTTTTCAGGATTTCAAGAGGGACGTGGAGCTCCTATATTTTTGTTGACCTTACAAGTTGTTGGACTTGGTCTTACTCTAACAAAAGCAGATCGTGTTATTGTGGTTGATCCAACATGGAACCCAAGGTTATTGATTTTGTCCCTGTTGCTTTTGAATTAGTTAGCCACTCATTTATGAGTTTTGTTGCCTTGGAAAATCATGGCTAAAATAAAAACAAAAATAGAAAATAAGCTGGTGAGGCAGTGTATGTTACTGATGGGTCTGAGGGGAGTTGATAGTATGGTCAGCAGTGGGATGAGGCAGAGGCAGGAGGTGTATGCATGGTGGCTAAGTGGTGGAAGGTGAAGTATGATACAGTACAGCAGGGGGTTGCTGTGGATTTATATCAGTGTTGGGAAGTGCAATGGTTGAATTAGTGGTTGTATCAGTGATTGTAAAAGTGTGGACTTACTGTATTGATATTATACTTTTACTTAACATATAACGTGTCTTTGTTTAACAGAATTTGTGGCAACTTGGTTTACTTTGTTATTTTTGTTTATGGATATTATTGAAACTTGGTTTATGGATGTCTTTTGTTTATTAATATTCTCTTAACTAGTTTATGTAACCAATTAATAGTTATTAGAACCTGTTATATATACTAGTTGCTTGAATATGCTTAAAATATAGTTTTGGAATATTCAAAAAAGCTGTTATATAAATAGAAGACAGCGTTTGATTAATGTTGTCAATGAAGAAACAACAGCGTTTATTTCGTGCTGCAATTATCTTGAAATTGTCAATAACAGCGTTTTTCACATGCTGTCGAAATAGTTGATGATTCAATCACAGCGTTTTTAACATGCTGTCGAAATTGTTGATGATTCAATAACAGCTTTTAGAAAACGCTGTCACAGAGATGTTTCAACGACGTTTATAGAAACGCTGTTGTAAGTTGTGTATATACGACAGCATGTCGTTATACAGCGTTTCTAATAACGCTGTTGTATCATATTACAGCGTTTATCAAACGCTGTTAAAAGCCTTTTGTGGTGTGGTGCAATTCCTTCACAGCTCGCCACCTCCTTGCGTGCAACCCAACCTGAGCAATTGTTCCTCCCTTCATGCCCACGTGATGAACCCAGCGCGCGATCTTCCTCCCTCATCCCCTCTGGCCGAGCTAACCTCACTCTGGCCTCGTCATCCCCTCAATCACTTCCACCTCACTACTTCGCCACTGTCCCAGACTTTGTCTTCCCGCAGCCTTCTCCCCCTCTCGTGTAAGTATATAATATGTGTATATTAATTTATTCACTTATTTGTAAAAGTTTATATATATATATATATATATATATATATTAGCTTTTATATATGTGAGTTGTAAAGTGGTATATTATATTATGTACAGTAGGTTATGAGGAGATAGCGTGAGTTCTAGAGATGAGTTTGGTAAAAGAAAGATTTGTTTATATGCATCAGTGAGTCCTGTTGTTTACAATATAATAATAAGCTTTCATTAAACTGATGTTTGCATTTGTTAGTGTATAGGGTCATAATGTGTTCATATTATATATTCGCTATGTGATTAGTCTGGCAATGGATATGTTTATATAAAGTTGAGATTTATAAAGAATGTTAAAAACGCATATTATCATATAATTTACAAGATTTCAAATATATTGATGAGTTTATACACATATATATAGTAAGTTAAGAACAGAGTTTATAAAAGATTGTTGATTGCGGTGAAGACTACATATAGTTTACACATACAAACTCGATATATATTATATGATAATGTATTATCATTTAAGTATGTTATATAGGATCTGTTACTTGTATATACATTAGCCTATGCATCATTTATATATAGAGTTTGGTAAGTTCAAAATATATTATGTTTTGTTATAGGAAAGCATAGTTATTTGTTAATAGGTCAGTTCATATTTTAGTTTGTATAAATGAGTGGGTTCATTTAGTTGCATTGTTTTGAGATATTATATTCGTATGCATATAGGATTTGCCATAATTGATTTAATTAGATGTTTACAGTGTACAGCTTGTAGGATATAGGTCACACATATATGGATATTTCGAAAAAAAAGAAGGAAAATTTTGATTTAAAGATAAACTAGATATTATTTTCAAGTATACATAGGTATGTCAGAATCTTACTATTCACAAATTTGATATGTATGCGCAGTCAAATTCATTAGTGCAGTTTATATTATAAGAGTTATTTATAAAGGGTATATGACCAAGAGATGTACACATCTTACAAATACAGGTTGTTATTTTACCTGTCTCACTGTCTTGTACTATATTCATATGTATAGGTCTATATTTGTATTAGTTTATTGTTCCGCTATAAGATTTTTATATATATATATATATATATATATATATATATATATATATATATGTTTGAATGAGTCGGTTTCAAAATGTATAGATATTGTATACATAACAATTTGTAATATATTTTTTTGGGATATGTATAGCAAGTCTTGTTAATATTTTAAGCGTATATATAACAGCGCTCGTACATATGTATATTTTGGGTTCATATGATTGTAAACTTTGTATGTTTGAAACTGGGTAATAATGAGAAGTGTGGCAGTTTTATAATAAGCCTATATATATGTATCGATTATATAAAACTATTAAGTTTTAATGTATTGATTCAAATTTTATTTTATATATATGTTGGACTATAATGTACGAATTTTAATTTGAAATAATGATTTTTAAACAATATAATTATAATTTAATATATATTTGAATTTGGAAAATGATTTTTATCTATATATAGTTATATATAATTATATATATATAGGTTCATCTATACCAATTATCATCATCGATCCAATTCTGATTTGATTTCGTCCATTTTGATTTATCAGCTTTTTCGTTGATTCGTGCCAATTTAGCTTTGCTTTGGAATTTCGTGTTCGGATATGTAACTCAATTTTAGTGTTTATCCTCTCTAGCCTCGAAAGGTGAGAAAATCACTCACGATTAACGCTCTTATATTTATTAAATTTGATTTCAATTGAAACAACAATTGAAATATGATGTTGTTAGTTATTTACATTGCTACATATATGCGGTTATCTGTATATGTTCACCTGTGACATCTGGTACCATAATATGTTATTTATATTGATGATATATGCCTGTTATATTATATCATAATTCACTATGGATTGAAATGATACATACCCGAACGGGCTTTAGAGTAGGAGAAAATCGATATTGGTTGAAATGATAGACCCAAACGGTTTTCACTGAATTGAATTTGGGATCGCGGGTTGAAATGATATATACCCGTGTGTGTGTGTGTGTGTATTTAAATTACGGATTGAAATGATAAATATCCGTATCACTTGACCATAGAATAGAAAACTATATACAGACACCGTTGGTCTATATATAAATATTTTGAAAATAAATTCTATGATTTCGGCAAGAAATGTGTGGTTTTAATAAATGTTGATTCTTAGAATAATATACATAAATGATATTTATTTAATAATAATATTAAATTTAATTAAGATGGATTTAGTTAATATATAAGATGTTTAAGTATTTAATAAATCAATTTGAAACGTATCAAGATTTAGGACATGATTTTATACCTTGATTTTGATTAAAGTAATTTAATAAATATTTCATATTTAAATAAAGTGAAGGAAATATTTAGAAGAACGTAATTTAAGGTTATTTAAATGATAATAGATTGATTAAGTGAATATTTCAAAACTAAATAATAATGAAGTTAAAATAAGATATATATATATATATATGATATTCTCAAATTAGTTTTGAAGGTGTTATAAATTTGGAAATATATATATGTGTGTGTGTGTGTGTGTGTGTGTGTGTGTGTGTATTTGAAATGGAAATGATATCTTGGTTTTGAAGTATAAATTATTTTTGAAATGACCATGGTGTTATAGTGTATATTACTACATTGTAGATAGTTTCACGGATCCTTAGAGGATGGTTATCCCAAACATCCTTTAAGTTATTTGTATTTCTGTTGATATTTCACTTGAGTTGGATTTAGTGATATAAGAATGTTAATCCTGACTCGAGTGTTTTGTGTTTTTCTTTACGCTCGGGTCAGACTAAGTGATACAACATTTGAGACTCACCTTGAGGTTTGGATCTTCGCTTAGAAATACAGCTATCGATTCAGCTTTCAGCTTTTCCAATTGATTTGTTCATGGATGTCATCAGTTTGTATTTGAGATATTCTATTGTATTTTATTTCAAACCCCGTTGTCTATATTGTAGCTTCATGAACTATTATTTATCTATTCCGCTGCATTATTATTTTATTAATCTATGCTTGTGATTCTGCGATTGATTTATTTACTGTATATGCTGAGCTTTTCCAAAATTTATATTAACAATCTAATATTTTAAGCAATTCAAGTCCGACATGTGCGGATGCGAATGGTTGGAAATATCAGGTCGTTACAATTGGTATTAGAGCTTTGGCTCTAGGAAAACTTAGCATATATAGTAAATATATTTGCAAAATCACTTTCGCTCGAGCTTGAATTTCTTCCTTTTTTATTTGGTTTTCCTTTGGACTTTGGAACGTTCCCTATGGTTCCAAAATCCATTATCTTCTCTCATATTTGTGTTTCTTGATTCTGGAGTATCCCATAACTCCACCTCGAATGATCTCTATAAAAAAATCGATGATCCCAACAATTTATGATTGATTTGTAAAGGGGTGAAACTCCTTTACAATTGGCATTGATTCATCAGATATTTCTATATCCTTGGTTTAGTTGCCGCCATCTCTTGTGGGCGGATGTTGATTTTCCTTGGAATTATGCATCGACCTTGTTCTTGATGTCACGGTTGACCCGTTATGGTCGCCCGTGGTTTATATAAGTATATCTATCTTTTATTTTGTAATTTAATTATCTCATCTTTGATCGAGTCTGTTTTCGAACCAGAATACTATTTGGTTTGAGTCCCTCTAATTTGAATCTCTATCTTTGTTTTGAAATCAATTCTTGAATCGTTCTTTGAAAAATCGGGTTTGTTTGTATTTTAGAAATAGTTTTATATAGCGAAATTATTATTCTGATAAGTATGATTACATTCTATATAAAGTGATAATGTTTTCGAAAGGATTATATATCTTTTAAAAACTAGAATTTGAAATTTCGAAACGATTGGAAATTTTGAAAAGTTTATAAGAAATTTGATTTATATAAAAATGATTTATAACTGAAAGGGTTTTTAACTTGAAATTCGAGAGATTGGACTTCGGTGTTTTGAAATTGGTTTCAAGATTTTGGAAAACATAAAATAATATGATTTAAAAGTATTCTCTGAATAAGAAATGTTTCAAATGACTTCAAATGAATTCCAATGATTTCGAAGAAATTCCAAAGAAGTTTTCAAGAAAATAGAAGTCCAGAACTCACTTGTGTCGCTGGAAAATAATTTTGGTGATGAGTGCACGCATTATCACATTTATTTTCGACTTTAATAGTGGGGAGAGGCCACTTTAGTAGCTTTTTTATGCGAGTGATTTTTTGAAACCAATTTTGATTTCAAATTTCGAAGGATGATTTGATTTTAGAAAGATATATGTATATATATTTGAAACTATTTGATGTGAACCGGTGTTCAATCCTTGAGTTTCAGATTTATTTTGGCATGATCCTATATATATTGAAATGGAGAATCTTATTTTACTAAATACCTTGATTTGGGAATTATAGAACTTATATATATTTGATTTGTATGGTTATGAAGTTGATTTGAAAACTATTGATTTTGGAAAGTATTCGATTTGGAAATGGAATCTTATATAAAATGAGCTAAATATAAGTATGATATTTGAAAGTGATTTAAAAGGTACTATATGATACATATTTTCGAAGTAACGATATGGAAAGTGTCTTCTGCTTGATATCTACTTTGTGGCCACATTGTGGATTCATTCTATCGATATTATTCTCTCTGATTTTGGTTTTCGAACGTGGTACTCGAGTGTCCTTCCATGGCGTAACCCATGGTCGTTTTTTGGTAGCGTAATCCACAAGGAAGAGATTGCTTAAAGGGTACAGATGTTTCCTTGGGGATCCAAACGTAACCAGTGTTATGTATCCTGCGGTCTACCGGTTTTGTTGTCGTGGCATAATCCACAAGGCAAAGATTGCTTAAAGGGTACGGATGTTTCCTGGGGGATCCATGCGTAACCATTGTTATGTATCCTGCGGTCCACAGTTTTGGTTTTCATGGCGTAATTCACAAGGCAGTGATTGCTTAATGGTACGGATGTTTCCTGGGGGATCCAGGCGTAACCATTGTGTATTTGCGATCCAGGTGATTTGTTTGGATTGTACTTTCCATATCGGTTTTGAAGGTTTTTCAATTATTTTCACTGGGTGTTGAAATAGGTCTACTAAGTACTTGAAGAATTCTAGCTTTGCGCTTGATCAACGCATAGCCAGAGTCTGCAAGAACGAGGATAAACTTGTTGAAACATCGAGTTATAAAAGTATTTTCGAAAGGAAATTTTGTTTCGATATAAAAGTATTTTCGAAAGGAAAATCTCTTACGATATAAAAGTATTTTATTATAAAGGTATTTTATTATAAAGGTATTTCCAACAAAGAAATTTTATATTATTCTTTGAAATGGAAATTCTTATGGTTTGAAATTAACTATCCATGCCCGATACTATTCTTTTGAATCTACCTTATCGGCTCAGCTTTATTTATTCACTTATATTCTGCTTTCCGAATCTACCTTCTTTTCCTTGTTGACTATATCCTTTTTAAATATTGTTTATTTATATATAGACTGCATGGTTTAATAGAAAATTTATTAATATTTTAGAAGTCCTTAATTTAATACAATATAATTAAATAAAATGATTGTTGGTTTATTAATAATATTTGAGAAGTATCTTGAGATAAAATTTATAAATGTACAAATTATAGATTTAATGTTTCAATAGCTTCTTTGTAAATATAAGTAATGAGGCAAATAATTGTTCTCAAGTAATGTTATTGAAACATATAAATGGTATTTATAAGGGAAGCAAGGCACTGGTATTAAAGTATTAAAGAAAATTTTAAAAATCGGTTTGAAATTTTTTACAGTATTAAAGTTAACTGAATTGCAAATGAAGTTTTCAAAGGAATATTTCAAGTAAAATTTATATAGTTTCAAATTAATTGTTTAATCTTGACTTTCAATCTACTTCTATTTTTGGTTTTTCTATTCTCCTACCTCCTTCCTTTTCGGGGACGAAACGATTTGAATGGGTAAGAGTGTAACAACCCGTAAATTTTAAAGGTTTTATTTATTAAATTAATTAAAATTTTATGAAATTTTAAACCACGAAATTTGGAAATTAAAATTTATTATTTGGAATACATCTATTTAAACATAGCAACTGGTAAATTTTCATCTGATAATATTGAAGTTTATTTTTTTGTGAATTTTATTTCAATCTAAATCAGTTAATAGTTGATGATAATTAATTTATTTCCAAACCTGAATATTTTTCTATAGAAAATTTGTAAAATCCTCTTCTGATGGGACATCATCTTTTGTTTTTTCAAATTTGGACTTCTATTCCTCCGTTTATCTTATTTCTGACGTGATAACAACTTTTTCAGTACCAAATATCGACTTTTGATAGGATGGTCATATCATTGATATCTATATGCCTTTTTTGATCATCTCGTCGTGCTGATTTCAGCGGTGTATTCTTTTCTGTATTTTGAGGTCCGGTACGCAATGGAAACAGGAAGATTGTGCATTGTGTCGTACTGAAATTTATGATCTTTTGTTCCTTTTGCATTTCAAACTGCAGCCGTGTCACCCAAGCAACCATCAATTGCTTTAATTATGTGCGTCCATCAAGAGTCCTTTTACTTTTTCATATATTTTATATTTATTTATATTTGTGCCATTCCATCTTTATTTATTCTATTGCTTGCGTTCGTTTCTATTGCTCCCTTTTTATTTTTCCTAAAGCATTTTGGATCTGCTTCCCCTCCATTTCTTTTTTTCTCTTTCCTTCTTCTTCTTCCTTTTCCTTTCTCTGTTATATTTTTCACAGCCAACCTCTCTAATCTCATCATCTCCACACCCTTACCTCCATATGAACATTCCCACCATCACCGGCTGTGTGCTTCGACCCAAGCTCGGCCCGCTCAACCTGTACCCCAAGACCTCCGCCACCATGCAACCAACCCCCCTCTCGGCCGACCCAATTCCTTCACAGCCTGCCACCTCCTTGCATGCAACTTAACCTGAGCAAATGTTCCTCCCTTCATACCCACGTGAGCGCGATCTTCCTCCCTCATACCCTTCTGGCCGAGATGACCTCACTTTGGCCTTGTCATCCCCTCAATCACTTCCACCTCACCACTTCGCCACTGTCCCAAACTTTGTCTTCCTACAGCCTTCTCCCCCTCTCGTGTAAGTATATAATATATGTATATTAGTTTATTTACATATTTGTAAAAGTTTATATATATATATATATATATATATATATTTGCTTTTATATGCGTGAGTTGTAAAGTGGTATATTATATTGTGTATAGTAGGTTATGATGAGATAGCGTGAGTTCTAGAGATGAGTTTGGTAAAACAAAGATTTGTTTATATGCATCAGTGAGTCCTGTTGTTTACAATATAATAATAAGCTTTAATTAAACGGGTGTTTTCATTTGTTGGTGTATATGGTCATAAGGTATTCATATTATATATTCTCTATATGATTAGTCTGGCAATGGATATGTTTATACAAAGTTGAGTTCTATAAAGAATGTTAAAAACGTAGATTTATATATATTTTACAAGATTTCAAATATCCTGATGAGTTTATACACATATATATAGTAAGTTAAGAACAGAGTTTATAAAAGATTGTTGGTTACGGTGAAGACTATATATAGTTTATATATATATAAACCTGGTATATATTATATTGTAATGTATTATCATTTAAGTATGTTATATAGGATCTGTTACTTGTATATACATTAGCCTATGCATCATTTATATATATACAGTTTGGTAAGTTCAAAATATATTATGTTTTGTTGTAGGAAAGCATAGTTATTTGTTAATAGGTCGGTTCATATTTTAAGTTTGTATAAATGAGTGGGTTCATATAGTTTAGTTGCATTGTTCTGAGATATTATATTCCTATGCATATAGGATTTGCCATAATTGATTTAATTAGATGTTTACAGTGTACAACTTGTAGGATATAGGTCACACATATATGGATATTTCAAAAAAAAGAAGGAAAATTTTGTTTTAAAGATAAACTAGATATTATTTTCAAGTATACATAGGCATGTCAGAATCTTACTATTCACAAATTTGATATGTATGCGCAGTCAAATTCATTAGTGCAGTTTATATTATAAGAGTTATTTATAAAAGGTATATGACCAAGAGCTATACACATCTTACAAATACAGGTTGTTATTTTACCTATCTCGCTGTCTTTTAATATATTGGTATGTATAGGTCTGTATTTGTATTAGTTTATTGTTCCGTTTTAAGATTTATATATATATATATATATATATTTGAATGAGTCGGTTTCAAAATTTATAGATATTATATACATAATAGTTTGTAATATTTTTTTTGGGATATGTATAGCAAGTCTTGTTAATATTTTAAGCGTATATATATAACAGCGCTCGTACATATGTATATTTTGGGTTCATAAGATTGTAAACTTTGTACGTTTGAAACTGGGTAATAATGAGAAGTGTGGCAGTGTAACAACCCTGGTTTTTGCGATTACCTGAAAATATTAAATTATAACGGCAGTTATAATTTAATAGCGTAAATTAATAATTAAAGAGGAAATTAAATTGTTTATTGGGAATAAACAATATATTTAAGGATAAAATGAGGAAAATGTGTTTTATTTAGAGTTAATGCAATAATTTTGTTAATTATTGCTCTTTACTTCATTTAATATATTTTTTTAAAAGAAGTAATTACTTTTAAAATGGGTTATATTTAATAAAATGATGGAATTGAGTTTAAAAATATAAGTTGAGCATAAAACTATATTTGAAATGAGTTATAGAATTTTATAACACAAAATTGTGATTTTTTTGTGTAATTTATAGTGTTAATTACAATGAGTTTTGTAATTAAATGTAAATTTGCTATTTTCTTTAAATAGAGAAATATGATAATAAATATGTTCTAATTATGTAAATCATCTTTTAATTGGGTATAAAATATTTTTATTATCATAAGTAATGAATTTCATAATTTTAAAGAAGTAGAGCTTGAAATATTGATAAGTTTATTTCTTAACATACTTGGTTAAGTGATTAAGTAAAAAAAAAAAAACAACATAATCTTATTTCTTTTATTTTGTTGGACCTTAGCCCAATTAGTGTAAATATTCTTTACTGGCCTATTAACCTAAGAAATGAGAAGAGAAAAGTTACAGTAAGTACATTTTCATTCTCTTCTCTAACCCTCCAGAAAACTCAATTCCTCTTTCAAAACCTAGAAAAAAAAATCAAATCTCTTCTTCAATTCATGGTAAATTAAACATCTTTAGGAGCTTATTTGTGCAGGTAATCATCTCTAGCTTAAATACATCTCAATGATTTGAATTCTCAATTTACAGTAAACTAAATTAGGGCTTTTGGGTATATTTTGGATTGATTTTTTGTTTAGGGTTTACTAGTTTGGAAATTTGGGCTGAAGTGATAATAACGATTGTTGAATTAAAGGATAGAGGTGAGTTAATCACTCACATGCCTATTTCTAAATCTTTGTTTGCTGCACATTATTATTTGAATGATTTTTGATTCAATTGTGTGCAATTTGGTTGAAAAGTTGTGTGATTTTTGTGTTATTGTTTGCTGAAAATTTGATATAAAAAAAAAGTAGCTGCAGTAAAACAACGATAATATAAGGTAGACTAATCCAAATTGACTCAATCTTTTTGTGGCTGAAAGCTATTTCAATTAGCTACAAGTTTTCTTTTAATCATACTTCGAAATTCTGCAGTTAAATGGGTCGAAATTGTGTTTGAAACTAATGTTATTGCACAGCCATATAAAACATTTCCGAGTTAATACCTGAAAGTAAAATGGACATAACTTTTGATTGGTAAATCCAATTGTGTTGATTATTTTTTCAGTAGAAAGATAATTTTCTGTGGATGAACTTTTGTTTTAGTTACTTTCTCATATTTTGAATGTTTCTTCGTCAAAATCCCTTTTTTTAACAGAGTAATAGTCTCTGCCCTGTCAAATTTCAGTACTAATATTGTTAGTAATTTAAGCATAACTCTTTCGTTTCTTAACCAAATTTAAGAATATTTGATGTTTTGGAAAGCCTAGATCATATACTACAAGTTTCATGTTTTGTGTTTTTCATAGTTTTGAAGTTATCTATTTCAAATTTGAGTGTTTCTATTGTAATCCCGAGAGCAAAACTATTATTTGCTCTGTTGTTGAATCTGAAACTAAATTAAGCATAACTTCTTCAATTTTTATCCAAATTTAATAATCTTTAATGTTCTGCAAAGCTAAGAATTTGTTCTAAAAGTTTCATGTTTTGAGGTTTCTGAAATTTTGAAGTTATATGGATCAAAACTGCATTTGATCGTTGCTATCCCGAGATCAAAATGACAGCAGTGTTGAATTTAGGTCTCTGAACTATTTTTATCATAACTTTCTCATTTCTTATCCAAAATTAATAATCTTACATGTTCTGGAAAGCTTATACTTTTTACTAAAAGTTTCATGTTTTGTGTTTCTTGAAATTTTGAGGTTTGCTTGATCAAAACTGTGTTCGTTTGTCGCTGTTGCGAGAGCAAAACGACAGCAATAACAATTATTGACCCGAGAATTGTATTAGTTTATTTTTGCTCTCATTCTTATTCGATTTTGATGTTATTTTGAGATGTTTTGAGAGCTATGATGCCTATCAATAGGTTAGCTATATTTGAAGAATTTGAAATTGAAATTTAAATAGAATTTGAATTGAATTCGTGTTGAACTCAAGTTATCGGTCTTGAGTTATCTTTCTTGTTTTTCTTTATTTTTGAGCACGGTTTCCACTAACCATTTTTGAAGTGATTTTTGAAATATATGAAAATTTCAAATTATTATTATATATTATTTTAAATTATTTTTCTTATATAAAATCTACTTATTTCCTATAATGAAGGAACTTCAAATATTGGTTTTATTAATCTTTTTAGAAAGGAAAAAAAAAGTTTAAAAGCTTGTTTTCTCTAGTAAACTATTTTAAATATAAAACATACACTTTTGTACTATTCGAACGTATAAGAAAGAGAATTAAACGATTTAGTAAAACACGTGGTATGGGACATGTGCGTCTACTATTTCGGTTAATTTCGGACTTGTACGATCGAAGCTATTTGGGAATATTGATTCTGAGATGTTTTGCCATTTTGTGGCATATTTTTAATTTTATAATTTCTATTTATTGGAATTATTTAAGATGGTTAATATTTGGCAAGTATTGTGGTTTGAAATCTCCTATGAAGGAGTATGGTCGATGAGAACCATCATGACGTTTTGTTTACTTGCCAATGATATGAGGCAAGTCTTGGGTTAATGATTTCATAATTTGAAATTTATGGTTTATGATGAACCATCATGATGTTTTCACATGTCGATAAGATGAGAAAAATTATGTTGCCATTTAATACCTGTCGATGAGATGAGACAAGTATTGTGTCTCTTTATTACTCGCCAATGAGACTAGACAAGATATAATTTTATGAGTTTTATGATGTTTCTAGTGTGACATCGACTAACGGCTAGTAAACCTCTAAGTGCGAATGTATGGTATGGGACATACGTTAACACTTTTTGGGTTCCTATCCGTGAGTTTGTGGCACATTCACGATGTTTACATAACAAAACTGCTTTGAGAGGTGTTAGCGACCTTGTCATGAGGACAAACTGCTTCGGGAGGTGTTAGCGACCTTGTTAGGGCTGACAAAAACTGCTTGGGGAGGTGTCAGCGACCTTGTCATGAGGACAAACTGCTTCGGGAGGTGTTAGTGACCTTGTTAGGGCTGACAAAATTGCTTGGAGAGGTGTCAGCGACCTTGTCATGAGGACGAACTGCTTTGGGAGGTGTTAGCGACCTTGTCTGAGGCTTCGGCCGTCTGAGTTTAGCATGTGCAGCATTGCTTCGGCATTGCAATCAGGGATTTGGCCTATCATGGTTTTCTGAGTTTTCTATTTTATTATGATTTCACCATTTTAAGATGTTTGATTACATCGATAGCCTAGTGCTATATGAGATGCCGTATGTAGGTGATTTCATTTATGATGTCTTGAACTCTTATTGAGTTCCTTGAGTTATGAGTTTGGATGATTTCATGAATTTATAGGATATTCTAGGCCTTGCCATTCTGGCGAGTTGAGATTGAGATTTATATACATTTATACCGATGAGATGAGGTATAATTGAATTTGGAGATTCTTTTATATTTGAGTTTGGGATCATCCTACTTGAGAATGTCTTATGTTTTCCTTTTTGGCGAGATTTTGTATTGATGTTTTACCTTTTGAGGAGATAGGGTTCATGGAAACCATGTATACATTTTGGAATGTCGTCGATGATATGAGGCGAATGTTTATATTATTTGGGTAGTATTATTGAACTTACCTCTTTTGAGGTCTTTGTATACTTAAGTGACATTATTTCACTTAAGTCATGGGTTATATTCTTTCTGTGGCCTCTTCTCATTCGAAAAGAATTATCACCTTTTATCTTATGCTTCATATTATCTTCTACCCTCATTAACTGATTATTTTAGCTAGACTGACCCGTGTACTTTGTACTCGGGTCAGACCGAGTTTTTTTCAGGTTAGCTATCTGTTACGGGACCTTGCTTTGATGCATTTGCTTGGATACCAGCCTAGGACTTTTGTGTAGTTTTTATTTCTTTCCACTTGACTCTGATGTATTTACAATTAGTTCGATGTATATGGCGTGGTCGTGTACCGTACCACCTTTATTGTATTCATATTGTATTGTACTAAACATGTATCGGTGTATATGTATATATATGATGTTTATTACTGTTCTGTGATGTGCTTTACATATAGTTATTGTATTTTGTTCTGATAGATCCATTAGCCACCTATAATTTTGGATTAAGCATTTACTATGTATGTCGATCCATCGAGATAGAAAAGAAAAATCATAATGCATTTATCGACGTATTCAGTAGATGTTTAAGACAAAGTTATAGATGGTCTCCCTTAACCAGCCCTATTCTCCGCTTTAGTAGACGGAATCACTCGTTAATTCTCTTTACTAAGGTGGGTCTTGGGGTGGGGCGTTACAGCTTGGTATCAGAGCTGTGATCAGAACAAAGTAGAATAAACACAGAACAGTACGCATATCATGATACATCGAAGTACAATACTAGTGAATCATTGTCCTTTATTTGAGCTTGTTTTCGAATCGAGCCTTGATTCTTTTTTGGGTTTTGGGATTGTTGAGATGGAGTATGTCTAGGAAAATATACATTGTATTCCGTAGTATTCCATAATAGAGTTGGATGTCATCTTATCTTATGAATAATCTTATTTGGGATTATTCTATTCTTATTTTTGTCGATGCGAGTGAGTTCGTATCGATGAAGCTTATTGATTTCTTATAGTATTCTTGTTGTGTTCCTTCGAGAGTAGTGAATCCTATTGGAGGGATCTATAAAGATTGGCTTGTTCTAATCATTTTGAGTTTTCTATTTGTTGCTGCTTTATTGAGTATTTGTTTGTTACTCACGATCTTGAGATGCATTTGATTTGAGATGGATTGACTTATTTGATATTAAGTCCAATCCTTTGTTTTTTTTTAGGATCCTATTGTATATTTAGGTTTCCTATTTTGATTGGTTTACTATTTCTATCACTTTGGAATGTCAATGATGATTTCGAAGTTTCTGAATTCACTCTTGAGTATCGAGATGTTGTTGATATAACCCGAATTCCAATCAAGGTGACTTTGTTGAGTTTTGATGAGTCCGTTTGGGTTTGACATCCAAACGAGGAATTGAGTGTTGAATTAACCTTATTTTTAGCTTTTAGCCTTCGACTATCCTTCCATGAGGACATCCACTAAGGAATGAGGTGAGTTGCTAGATTATTCGAGTTTGATTGAGTTTATCATTCAGTTTCTTTAAGTTATCCTTTCCGAATACTCGATCGGTGTTATCCTTTGTAGCATTACTTTGTATGAAGTAACGATTTGTGGTTTGTATGCTTCTTATCCTTCGAGAAGAATATCTTGCTTATCCTATATCTTGATGATTTTTTGGAAGTGGCTCGTGACATCGTAAGATTGACGAACGCTCTATCTCCTTTTGCTGATTTTGAGAATCGAATATTCTGGGAATATCTCGATGCATTCTCTTAATGTTCTTTGGTTTGAGGTTTGAAGCTATATAAATATGAGTTTTAAAAAGAGAAATTGGAGTTTTGAGATATTTGAAAAATCAAAGAATGTTTTGAGAATATATTTATATGAGCAGTATTCTTTCATAGAAATAATTTGAGAGTGTTGGTTTATCCATTGAGTAGTTAAGGGTTCTGGTCGATACGCCTGATCAACGTTATCGATAGGAATCTCCTAAATGCTATGATGAGGCAAACAAACACGAAGATTTGTGTTTTAAGGATTGATATTTTGAAAATAATATTTTGAGATTAAATATTAAATTTATTTTTGAATGGTAATTGCAGCCATTGATTTTAGAGATGAGTAATAGAGTGGCGAGGCAGTTTTGATCATTCGGTCAACTCTGCAGCCAACAGATATATCTATTTATTAGAGATTCAATGGCGAGGCAATGTCATTTATTTATTTATTTATTTTGAAATTTTAAAGATGAGAATATGTGAGAATATTCTTGAGCTATACTTTATTGAAAGTATATTTTGAGATTTTAGAATCTATATTATATACATTGGATGTTTTAAGAGAAAAGTTATAAGAGAACTTGAAGATTGTTTTTAAACTATTTAGGTGGTTTAATAAATAAAAAAGTAAAGAGAATTTAAACCCTCAATTTATTTTGATGATTATTATTATGGATTTACAAATTTCTTTGGAAATTAATTTTGAAGTAAGATAAGAAATTTGGACTTTTAATTTGATTTTTAAATTACTTACTAAGTAATATAATAAAGAGTTAGAAAATTTTCAAATGTTGAAAATTGAGATTTTAAATTTAAAAGATGTTGAGATTTAAAAATTATAAATATCTTGGATTGAAAAGTAATTCGAGCTTATATCCTTGTCTCTTATGTATATTCTATCCTTAAGTTAATAATAACGACATGCATTTTCATGGTCATTCGAGTTTGGTGGCCCTGTAAGAAGTCATTTCGTGATTTATCTATCTTGTCTATTGTTTCTACTCTATTGTGAGGATTTTCTTTCCGTATCTTTATGCGGAAAATCCTATTGATGATTTTCTTTATTGCTTAGAGTTCGGCTTTAAGTGAGTTTGATCCCGACTCTATTCGTAGAGTTTTGTGAAATCAATCATTTTCAATTGATTAACTGTTAAGCATCTTATTGAGTTTTGATTCAAAGACGAGATATCTTTGAAATTCTTTCGAGTTCTTGGAAAATTCGATGGTTTGCTAATCACTATATTAGCATATGATAGGCCATTGAATTAATCAAATGAGTTTTTCCTTATTTCTTTCTACCATTCCATATTGAGAGTATGAATGATTTGGAATTCGAGCTTGTCTTTATCCTTCGATAATTGTATCTTTTATGTTTTTACAGCTCTTTTTCTAGAAAATTGCGGGGACGCAATTTTTGTAAGGGGAGGAGTCTGTAACAACCCTGGTTTTTGCGATTACCTGAAAATATTAAATTATAACGGCAGTTATAATTTAATAGCGTAAATTAATAATTAAAGAGGAAATTAAATTGTTTATTGGGAATAAACAATATATTTAAGGATAAAATGAGGAAAATGTGTTTTATTTAGAGTTAATGCAATAATTTTGTTAATTATTGCTCTTTACTTCATTTAATATATTTTTTTAAAAGAAGTAATTACTTTTAAAATGGGTTATATTTAATAAAATGATGGAATTGAGTTTAAAAATATAAGTTGAGCATAAAACTATATTTGAAATGAGTTATAGAATTTTATGACACAAAATTGTGATTTTTTTGTGTAATTTATAGTGTTAATTACAATGAGTTTTGTAATTAAATGTAAATTTGCTATTTTCTTTAAATAGAGAAATATGATAATAAATATGTTCTAATTATGTAAATCATCTTTTAATTGGGTATAAAATATTTTTATTATCATAAGTAATGAATTTCATAATTTTAAAGAAGTAGAGCTTGAAATATTGATAAGTTTATTTCTTAACATACTTGGTTAAGTGATTAAGTAAAAAAAAAAAAAAACATAATCTTATTTCTTTTATTTTGTTGGACCTTAGCCCAATTAGTGTAAATATTCTTTACTGGCCTATTAATCTAAGAAATGAGAAGAGAAAAGTTACAGTACGTACATTTTCATTCTCTTCTCTAACCCTCCAGAGAACTCAATTCCTCTTTCAAAACCTAGAAGAAAAAAATCAAATCTCTTCTTCAATTCATGGTAAATTAAACATCTTTAGGAGCTTATTTGTGTAGGTAATCATCTCTAGCTTAAATACATCTCAATGATTTGAATTCTCAATTTACAGTAAACTAAATTAGGGCTTTTGGGTATATTTTGGATTGATTTTTTGTTTAGGGTTTACTAGTTTGGAAATTTGGGCTGAAGTGATAATAACGATTGTTGAATTAAAGGATAGAGGTGAGTTAATCACTCACATGCCTATTTCTAAATCTTTGTTTGTTGCACATTAATATTTGAATGATTTTTGATTCAATTGTGTACAATTTGGTTGAAAAGTTGTGTGATTTTTGTGTTATTGTTTGCTGAAAATTTGATATAAAAAAAGTAGCTGCAGTAAAACAACGATAATATAAGGTAGACTAATCCAAATTGACTCAATCTTTTTGTGGCTGAAAGCTATTTCAATTAGCTACAAGTTTTCTTTTAATCATATTTCGAAATTCTGCTGTTAAATGGGTCGAAATTGTGTTTGAAACTAATGTTATTGCACAGCCATATAAAACATTTCCGAGTTAATACCTGAAAGTAAAATGGACATAACTTTTGATTGGTAAATCCAATTGTGTTGAATCTTTTTGCAGTAGAAAGATAATTTTCTGTGGAAGAACTTTTGTTTGTTACTTTCTCATATTTTGAATATTTCTTCGTCAAAATCCCTTTTTTTAACAGAGTAATAGTCTCTGCCCTGTCAAATTTCAGTACTAATATTGTTAGTAATTTAAGCATAACTCTTTCGTTTCTTAACCAAATTTAAGAATATTTGATGTTTTGGAAAGCTTAGATCATATACTACAAGTTTCATGTTTTGTGTTTTTCATCATTTTGAAGTTATCTATTTCAAATTTGAGTGTTTCTATTGTAATCCCGAGAGCAAAACTATTATTTGCTCTGTTGTTGAATCTGAAACTAAATTAAGCATAACTTCTTCAATTTTTATCCAAATTCAATAATCTTTAATGTTCTGGAAAGCTAA
Source organism: Allium cepa (assembly GCA_030765085.1). Taxonomy (NCBI): domain Eukaryota; kingdom Viridiplantae; phylum Streptophyta; class Magnoliopsida; order Asparagales; family Amaryllidaceae; genus Allium; species Allium cepa. The sequence continues at coordinate 760,100,134 of CM060941.1, read as the reverse complement.
GAATTTGTTCTAAAAGTTTCATGTTTTGAGGTTTCTGAAATTTTGAAGTAATATTGATCAAAACTGCATTTGATCGTTGCTATCCCGAGATCAAAATGACAGCAGTGTTGAATTTAGGTCTCTGAACTATTTTTATCATAACTTTCTCATTTCTTATCCAAAATTAATAATCTTACATGTTATGGAAAGCTTATACTTTGTACTAAAAGTTTCATGTTTTGTGTTTCTTGAAATTTTGAGGTTTGCTTGATCAAAACTGTGTTCGTTTGTCGCTGTTGCGAGAGCAAAACGACAGCAATAACAATTATTGACCCGAGAATTGTATTAGTTTATTTTTGCTCTCATTCTTATTCGATTTTGATGTTATTTTGAGATGTTTTGAGAGCTATGATGCCTATCAATAGGTTAGCTATATTTGAAGAATTTGAAATTGAAATTTAAATAGAATTTGAATTGAATTCGTATTGAACTCAAGTTATCGGTCTTGAGTTATCTTTCTTGTTTTTCTTTATTTTTGAGCACGGTTTCCACTAACCATTTTTGAAGTGATTTTTGAAATATATGAAAATTTCAAATTATTATTATATATTATTTTAAATTATTTTTCTTATATAAAATCTACTTATTTCCTATAATGAAGGAACTTCAAATATTGGTTTTATTAATCTTTTTAGAAAGGAAAAAAAAGTTTAAAAGCTTGTTTTCTCTAGTAAACTATTTTAAATATAAAACATACACTTTTGTACTATTCGAACGTATAAGAAAGAGAATTAAACGATTTAGTAAAACACGTGGTATGGGACATGTGCGTTTACTATTTCGGTTAATTTCGGACTTGTACGATCGAAGCTATTTGGGAATATTGATTCTGAGATGTTTTGCCATTTTATGGAATATTTTTAATTTTATAATTTCTATTTATTGGAATTATTTAAGATGGTTAATATTTGGCAAGTATTGTGGTTTGAAATCTCCTATGAAGGAGTATGGTCGATGAGAACCATCATGACGTTTTGTTTACTTGCCAATGATATGAGGCAAGTCTTGGGTTAATGATTTCATAATTTGAAATTTATGGTTTATGATGAACCATCATGATGTTTTCACATGTCGATAAGATGAGAAAAATTACGTTGCCATTTAATACCTGTCGATGAGATGAGACAAGTATTGTGTCTCTTTATCACTCGCCAATGAGACTAGACAAGATATAATTTTATGAGTTTTATGATGTTTCTAGTGTGACATCGACTAACGGCTAGTAAACCTCTAAGTGTGAATGTATGGTATGGGACATACGTTAACACTTTTTGGGTTCCTATCCGTGAGTTTGTGGCACATTCACGATGTTTACATAACAAAATTGCTTTGAGAGGTGTTAGCGACCTTGTCATGAGGACAAACTGGTTCGGGAGGTGTTAGCGACCTTGTTAGGGCTGACAAAAACTGCTTGGGGAGGTGTCAGCGACCTTGTCATGAGGACAAACTGCTTCGGGAGGTGTTAGCGACCTTGTTAAGGCTGACAAAATTGCTTGGAGAGGTGTCAACGACCTTGTCATGAGGACGAACTGCTTTGGGAGGTGTTAGCGACCTTGTCTGAGGCTTCGGCCGTCTGAGTTTAGCACGTGCAGCATTGCTTCGGCATTGCAATCAGGGATTTGGCCTATCATGGTTTTCTGAGTTTTCTATTTTATTATGATTTCACCATTTTAAAATGTTTGATTACATCGATAGCCTAGTGCTATATGAGATGCCGTATGTAGGTGATTTCATTTATGATGTCTTGAACTCTTATTGAGTTCCTTGAGTTATGAGTTTGGATGATTTCATGAATTTATAGGATATTCTAGGCCTTGCCATTCTGGCGAGTTGAGATTGAGATTTATATACATTTATACCGATGAGATGAGGTATAATTGAATTTGGAGATTCTTTTATATTTGAGTTTGGGATCTTCCTACTTGAGAATGTCTTATGTTTTCCTTTTTGGCGAGATTTTGTATTGATGTTTTACCTTTTGAGGAGATATGGTTCATGGAAACCATGTATACATTTTGGAATGTCGTCGATGATATGAGGCGAATGTTTATATTATTTGGGTAGTATTATTGAACTTACCTCTTTTGAGGTCTTTGTATACTTAAGTGACATTATTTCACTTAAGTCATGGGTTATATTCTTTCTGTGGCCTCTTCTCATTCGAAAAGAATTATCACCTTTTATCTTATGCTTCATATTATCTTCTACCCTCATTAACTGATTATTTTAGCTAGACTGACCCGTGTACTTTGTACTCGGGTCAGACCGAGTTTTTTTCAGGTTAGCTATCTGTTACGGGACCTTGCTTTGATGCATTTGCTTGGATACCAGCCTAGGACTTTTGTGTAGTTTTTATTTCTTTCCACTTGACTCTGATGTATTTACAATTAATTCGATGTATATGGCGTGGTCGTGTACCGTACCACCTTTATTGTATTTATATTGTATTGTACTAAACATGTATCGGTGTATATTTATATATATGATGTTTATTACTGTTCTGTGATGTGCTTTACATATAGTTATTGTATTTTGTTCTGATAGATCCATTAGCCACCTATAATTTTGGATTAAGCATTTACTATGTATGTCGATCCATTGAGATAGAAAAGAAAAATCATAATGCATTTATCGACGTATTCAGTAGATGTTTAAGACAAAGTTATAGATGGTCTCCCTTAACCAGCCCTATTCTCCGCTTTAGTAGACGGAATCACTCGTTAATTCTCTTTACTAAGGTGGGTCTTGGGGTGGGGCGTTACAGGCAGTTTTATAATAAGCCTATATATATGTATCGATTATATAAAACTATTAAGTTTTAATGTATTGATTCAAATTTTATTTTATATATATATTGGATTATAATGTACGAATTTTAATTTGAAATAATGATTTTGGAAACAATATATATATATATATATATATATATATATAGTTTAATATATATTTGAATTTGGAATATGATTTTTATCTATATATAATTATATATAGTTATATATATAGGTTCATCTATACCAATTATCGTCATCGATCCAATTCTGATTTGATTTCGTCCATTTTGATTTATCAACTATTTCGTCGATTCGTGCTAATCTAGCTTTGCTTTGGAAATTCGTGTTCGGATGTGTAACTCAATTTCAGTGTTTTTCCTCTCCAGTCTCGAAAGGTGAGCAAATCACTCACGATTAACATTCTTATGTTTATTAATTTGATTTCAATTGAAACAACAATTGAAATATGCTGCTGTCAGTTATTTACATTGCTATATATACTGTTATCTGTATCTGTTTACCTGTAACATCTCGCACCATTATCTGTTAATTATATTGATGATATATGCATATTATATTATTGTCATATCTGTTATCACTCTGCAAGTTCCCTGTTAGTATAGAATTCACTATGGGTTGAAATGATACATACCCGAACGGGCTTTAGAGTAGGAGAAAATCGTTATTGGTTGAAATGATAGACCCACACGGTTTTCACTGAATTGAATTTGGGATTGTGGGTTGAAATGATATATACCCGTGTGTGTGTGTATTTAAATTATGGATTGAAATGATAAGTATCTGTATCACTTGACCATAGAATATAAAATTATATACAGCCACCGCTGGTCTGTATATAAATATTTTGAAAATAAATTCTATTGTTTTGGAAAGAAATATATGGTTTTAATAAATATGATTCTTAGAATAATATACATAAATGATATTTATTAAATAATAATATTAAATTTAATTAAAATGGATTTAATTAATATATATGATGTTTAAGTATTTAATAAATCAATTTGAAACGCGTCAAGATTTAGGATATGATTTTATACCTTAATTTTGATTATAGTAATTTAATGAATATTTCACGTTTAAATAAAGTAAAGGAAATATTTAGAAGAATGTAATTTAAGGTTATTTAAATGACAATAGATTGATTAAGTGAATATTTTAAAACTAAATAATAATGAATTTAAAATAATATATATATATATATATATGAAATTATCAATTTAGTTTTAAAAGTGTTATAATTTGGAAATATATATATATATATATATTTGAAATGGAAATGATATCTTGGTTTTGGTGTATAAACTATTTTTGAAATGACCATGGTGTTATAGTGTATATTTCTACATTGTAGATAGTTCCACGGTTCCTTAGAAGATGGTTATCCCAAACATCCTTTAAGTTATTTGTATTTCTGTTGACATTTCACTTGAGTTGGATTTAGTGATATAAGAATGTTAATCCTGACTCGAGTGTTTTGTGTTTTGCTTTACGATCAGGTCAGATTGAGTGATACGGCTGTGACGACCCGCCTTTCTCAACCCAGAAAGATGTTTCATCATTAAGAAAGAAAGGGATAGAAATAGAAAAGAATAGAAAGAAAGAACAACAACATCAGAATCTCACAGCGGAATGGAACAAAATATAATACATCACATAACTATTACATAGTTATACATACATCAGAGTCATACAATATCATACAACAGGACTGTCATATACATACATGTCCATACATACATCCAAAATACAGCATAGACTAACTACACAGCTGAACTTCATATATAGATACATACGTCTGGTCTTCTCCCCAAAATAGCTCTTCTAGAGAATCAACACTTCCAAATACCTATCACTTGGCTACTCATAAAAATTTGAGTACCCAAGAGTTTATGAGAACACAAAATATAAACTCCGGGTCAGACATGGGTCTGGTATGAGTAAACAGGTTAAAATTGCTTAACTTTGAAAATCATTTGAAAATAAAGGTATCACGTAAGACTCCCCACAAATAAATACGGGTAAGTTTTTACCATACGCTAACCAAAACATTTTATAGGAAATTCAGTGATATTATAATAGTGTCTAGGGTTTTCAAGTAAATAGAAAATAGCCAAAATTGTTACATGATTAAATTCCAGCTACTAGCCACGGAAGTGGGTAATACAAATCAAAACCGTAGGGTCTCGTAGGGAAAATGAGTTTCCAACAATGGCAGTGCTACTGGGGTACCGCCCGTCACAGTACGGGGCCTAGATCACCGTACCGAGGATCACTCCCGACCCCCTACAACACAAGGCCAGAACCTTTCCTTACGGAACAGTCCCGAACAAGATAACCCCGCATTTGTGGCCAACAACTGCTCACACAGACGAAATAAAAAGGGACATCTAGACAGGGGAATATCTTGTCCTGCTTGGGCATGACCCACCTAACCTTACTGCATCTCCCCTGTTTTAGCCATTCCCGGTTGATGAGGCTTGAGGCTACGATTACCTTTATTGAACATATCTTAGAATGCTCATCGTCCGCCTGACGATGTGTTGAAAGCATTCAATCCATACAAGTTCGTTCCGGGTTCGAACGAAACCAAAGGCATTATCTCGTTACACTCATTTTGGAATCACCCTCAGAGTCAACGACGATAACCCTTGCATTCTGAAACACTATCTCGATCACCAATTGATAAGTCACGACCTATCGTTTAATTTGGATCGATGTGGTTTTCGGAGAATCAAAATTGATTCTTCCGATCCCGGTCTCATCGGAATCCAAACGCCATTTTAAAGGCCAAGTTGTCTATTTAACTTAACAGTTCAATTTAAATATCAGAATTAACATAACAGATAAATCATACACAGTTAACACAAATATCCATAATATATCACAACATATCACAGAAACATCATCAAACAGATATTAAAGCAATCAAACAGAATTATCAATGCATACCAAACAGTTTGGTTTTACTTTACTTAATTGATTGCTTAAGAATAAACTATTTTATTTTATTTTATTAATGAATAATTGATTAGCTTATTAATGATCAATTAATTACTCAATTAATCATTAATTTTGAATTTATTAATTATCTAATCTTTAATTAATTAATTAATCACTAAACTTTTTATTCATTAACTGATACTTAATTACTCAGTTAATTAGTTGATTGATTCTTGTTAATTATTAATTATTAACTCACTTATTAAAAATTAATTACAAATTACTTTAATTAACCAATTATTATTAATTTAATTAATTAATTAATCTTTAATTAATCACTTAAGTTAATTATCATTTGTTAATTTACTTTTAAGTGATATGCTAACATTTTTAAGATTTAAATTGATTTAACATGTGAATTATTTTTAATTAACAAATTTAAAGTTATCAATTACATTTCAAATATAAATTAATTAACATTCTAATTACTTACTGATAATCTCCTACCTTTACATATTTACCTAAATCAACCTTTAATTAAAATACTAACTTAACTAATTAACAATTGTTTAGTTAACTTAGTTACACACTTGTACAAAAATCAGTATACATGTCCATTTGGGAAAGAACCGAGACCGCATCACTCCTTACTCGAGAAAACTCGAGTTTTCCCACGTGTCTCTCCCGTGTCCCTCTCTCTCACCCCCTCCCTGTTCTTCTTTCCCAGTTCTTCTTCTTCCAGTTATTTTTTTTAGTTTAAGTTGAAGTTATAAAAGAACAGCAGTAACCAATCACGGGAACGACCCAGAGGCAAACCGAAGTCATGCTCGAAGCAACACCAGAAAAAACACGAGCAAGCGACGACTCCAGATCATCGACCATCACCTCGCCATCGTGCACGTGCACGGTGGCTCGCCTCCCCTGCGGTGACCCGCGACCATCCCCACAAACCACAAATCACCCCTAGAAACGAATAATAAACTCAGATTCAAATTCAAGTTGAAAAAAAAAACACCCTGAAGCTCGAACATGGCAACAACAACGCCACTGACAAATCAATCGCGCGGCCACCACACATCACCGGAGGTGACGAAAATTTACCAGAACCACGATCACACCTCCCCCTAACTCCAACAAAAATCGTGCTTCACTCGGTTGCTTATTGGAGCCGCAAACTAATTTTTACAGAGCATTGAAAAATATGAGCTTAAACCCTATTCTCGATTCAAACCCAAAATCCTTGCATTCGAAAAATAATTTGACATTTTTCTTGAATCAAAAGGTTTACAAACTTGCTTCCTGTTAATTTACAGAAGTTAAAATTAGCTCATTCTTCCAAAATTGACAAAAACCCATTTTTGATTCATTTTAAAACTGCTCTTTTGATCTTTACTTAAAAATCAAGATTTTTATGTTAAAAATCATAATTATGTATATAGAATCTAAATATGATATGGAATTAACAAATTTAAACACTCGTATTTTGATCCTTTTAATTATTTTTCCTGTAACTTGAAAAAAACAGTATTATAACATGCTGTTAAACCTTAAAACATGCTTGCAGGCCTATGTTTAGGATAACAACTTGAATTAGCTCAATTCCAAAGTTCAAACAATTATATGAATGAGTACTATACATTTCTTGGCTTCTTTGTTCAGCTTTTCAAAATTCCTGAAGAACACTTCATATATTATAGTTAACAGGAAGTTCACAAGTTTAACTAGTCAAACAAGTATCAAAGCACATATCTTGTAAGATAAATATACAAATTTTAGATTGGGAAAAATTAAGTTTACTCACCAATCAAAACTTTGAACAGAAATGATGTGTTGAAGAAAACACTACAGGTGAAGTTCCCTGAAACCCTTCTTTTTCTTTTCTCTGTTTCTCTTTCTTTGTTTTTCTGTTTTGAATTGTATTTATATTTGCAAAGCCATAATGTCTCATGTTTGCTTTTAGTTTCAGTTTGTATAAATGAATTGATGATATAAAGGTGGATATATATAAATGCTTGAACAAAACAGGTGATAACTGGACAGCCTCCATTTTTGACCAAACAAGAATTGCTGTATTAAATTTACTGCAATATGAAAAGATATTGTGATCTCGGCTGCATGTACTTATTAAACAATATGTGATGCTAATTAATGCTTATGCTCTTAATCATGATAGCAAGTAATTAATATTTTCTGATAGTTGCTATTTGTACAAAGATATTTATTTCATTTCGGCTAGCATGTTTTGCAAGATAAAGATGTTTGTTTTTATTATATTTCTAAAGTGAACTTTGTTTTCTTATGCATATGTATTTCCTACAGCACCTAAGTTTATTACTGGTTTACATGTTTAGTTTTTTTTTTCTGGATACAACACTAAATTGCTGTACATATGCATATGTGAACATAGGTAATACATAAAGATATTTTATATTAAATTTGTGTCTTGTCTTTTGCATACATAATTTACAAAGTATCCCTGTTATAAATTTTTATTAAAGATTTTGACTTAATTTATTGTAATTTATTTGCACTTTAGATTTTCAAGCATTTGATTCATAGCTTTGTGTTTGCATTTTTATATTGTTAGTTATATTTTCTATTTTATAATTATGGTGCATAGTTATGTTTATGTATCATTTTAAAAACTAAAACTATATTCATATGTATCTTATCAAATAATAAAATATTGAATCTTTGATTTGATTTTACTGAATAAGTCAGATTTTTTTTTTAATGGCTTTGAAGCATTCTATTTCAAATTTTCAAACCAAAATTTCTTTTATAAAACATATAACTGTTAAATATCCAAGAATCTCATCAATTATAAACATTGACAAGCTTATATTTAATTTAAATTAGATTAAATATTTATTAAAATATGCTGTCAAAAATTCTGGGTTGTTACATTCCTCCCCCTTAAAAGAATTTCGTCCCCGAAATTTAAAACAACAGTTAATTCAAAAAGCTTTCATATTAACCATCCAAACATACATATCATTCATACAATAGCAAACAAACAAACAGCCTATTCCAACAAACATCACTAGTTATCCGAACATAAATCCGGATAAGCATTCCTAAAACTATCGAGAGTTTCCCAGGTACAATCTCTGGGATCCTCACTCCATTGCACCTTGACGAGTTTTACCACTTTGTTCCTGAGTTGCTTCTCGTCTCGATCCACAATCTGAACTGGATTCCTGACCACAGTTAAATTGGGTTCCACTTCCAAATCTTCTTGAACTACTGGTTCTACAACCAGTGAGGGATCATGAACAAATTTCCTCAAATGCGATACATGAAACACGTTGTGAATCCCAGACATCCGCTCTGGCAATTCAATCCTGTAGGCTACAGTTCCAATTTTTCCAATACTCGGAATGGTCCAATGTATCTCGGAGCAAGTTTTCCCGTCTTTCCAAATCTTATAGCACCTTTAATTGGGGAAACTTTAACAAAAACCAAGTCTCCGATCTCAAATTCCAATGGTCTTCGTCTTCTATCCGCATATTTCTTCTGACGATCTTGAGCAGCTTTCATCCTTTTCTTGATAAGCTCAATCTTCGTAGAAGCTTCACGAATAAGATCGGGTCCGAGTACAAGACGATCCTTCGATTCAATCCAACAAGATGGGGATCTACACGGTCTTCCGTATAAAGCTTCATAAGGAGTCATCTTAATACTTGCTTGATAACTGTTATTATAAGAAAATTCCACTAGATGAAGATGGTCCTCCCAAGATCCTCCAAAATCTAAGACACAAGCCCATAGCATATCCTCAAGAATACGATTCAGCCTCTCTGTCTGTCCGTCCGTTTGAGGATGATAGGCTGTACTTAATCTCAAATCTGTACCCATTGCTGATTGCAGAGCTCCCCAAAATTTGCTAGTGAAAATAGGATCACGGTCACTTACTATGCTGACTGGGACACCATGCAATCGAACTATCTCACTACGCCATAGATGGCCTTCTGCAACATTTTTGCAAGGTGTTGCCAGGTAAAATGTTGCGATAGCTATACAATTTTGGTCCTACTGCAACGTTGAATTTTTTGTGTTGCCTTATCCATAAAAATGTGTTGCTCAAGTTAAACAAGTGTAATTGATGCAACATTTTTTTATAGTGTTGCTATAGAAGACCTTTGCATATCTTTCGCACCGATCCGCGCCAATCTACCAAGGCAAATCCTACGTTGGAGAACGTAACACCTCATCAATCCGTACACTACTCCTTGATCTTTTAGACCCGCGAAGGAAAAAGTCTCCGCAAATACGTTTTATTTTCATTCTTCTCTGTCTTCTTACAAAGGTTCAAGCGAACATTCTTAATTTGGGGTTCAGCGATTTCGGTCCGATTAGGGCTTCGATTTGGGGGTTCAAGCTTTATTCAGCGATTTCGCTTCTGCCTTTGTTGGATTGAGAAGCTCTCGTAATAGTAGGGTTAGCTTTCGAATTTGTTGGATTTGATGAAGCTTTTGCAAGTATTGGCGGAAGGAGGTTACTTTGATGTCCAACGGAACAACAGCTAGCATTATTAGCATTTGCTTCCGTCAACATCAACGAAAGTAATCAGGTGTCATGGTTATTCAACAGCGCTCCAGATCTACTCTCACCATTGTTTTGCAAGTTGTTGTCCATTTCCAAAACAAATAATCCAGGGTATGGTACTTTATCCCTGAATTAGAGGTTGCGCTTTGGAAACTCATAAACATTTAGAAATTAATATCAAATTTCCCAGATCTAAAAAAAATGCTTTAAGTTCCAAAAGTGATTACAAAATTAATTTTGAAAAGTATTTTATCTTAAATTTAATGAAACTATTATTTTAGTGGAATTTTCTACTATTGGGATAACAATTTAAACGACACAAGTTGAAGATTCATGAGCATAAAAGCTAATTTGGCATTATCTGATATCAACAACAAAGAAATATTATAATTTTATTATATTTTGTGCTACCTTCAAAAAAGTATATGTAATATTGTTGCTCCATATTTTAGTACTATGAAAAACTTTATTTCAGTGAACTCATTTTTTCATTATAATCTGAGTAAGAGAAGAGGGTGTTTATTCTTTGCAAAATAACTTATAAATTGAGCATTATGTTATTCTCCTCTTAAAACCAAATAATTATTAAAATTAAGATTGATCTTTCTAATTTTCATCATGTGTTAATACTTAATACCAGCTTCGGTCAACATTACCGCTATATTATTATCTGACAGTAAAAAAATCATTAACATTTATTCTTAGTGGTAAATGAAGTAATACTAATGTTGTTTTATGATTGGTCTTCAAGATTCTTCTAAGGAAAATATTGGGAATCAAAAGTTAGTGAATTAGACATGAAAACTAATTAGGATTTATATAGGCAACCTCCTACTTTCACTTATGTTTACATTTACGGAACTAATAGACGATATTTCCAGAAAATTCTACCATTACCACAGTACTAGCTTATTTCATCTGTCACGGTATGCTGTATGAAATATTATACTTATTCCTTATTATAATTTTGTAATCAGTCATTTTATAACTAAATTTGGTTCACAATTAAGTATTGAACATGTTCTACTGAAAATTTGGGATCAAGTTATATAGAAATTATATATGATCTACTTATTCATAAATGTTTTTCTAATTACCCTTACGTGGTTTCTATTGTTATATTCTTACTATGTGCCTATTTTGTGATCTTATGTATAATTGTTAAGTTCAACGAGCGTATATATTTGTGATCTTGCCTCTTTCAGTACTTTATTAAGTTTATAATTATTAGTAAATTTATTTTCATTTTTATTCTACTTGAGACCGACTGTACCGTATTTTTTAAATCTCAACACCAACGTTTTATTCGTGTCCCAATAGGCTCACTTGATTGGAAATTTGTTTGAACGCATTCTTCTTCAACTCTTAACAAAATATATTGAAGTTTTGGGAAATTGATTAAACCGTTCTTTTGAAACTAATCTTGACATTTTATTAATTACCATTTATTCTCAATCAATCACCAATGAATACTTTTAATTTCCCTGTCAATGCTCTAATTATGAATTTGGGATATGGATGTCAAATATCATGTAAATATATTGCCAACTGGGTGCTTTCAAATATGGTTTATGTAACTGCATAAGCACAAATAAACGTATTTTATTAGTAGACACGAAGCCAGGATATTTCATATTTTTCATATACATTGTTAATTACAATAAATTGTTTACATTATATTTTTGCTGTAGTTATGAATTTGGGACATGGATGCCAAATATCATGTAAATATATTGCCAACTGGGCATGCTTTCAAATATGGCTTATGTAACTGCATAAGCACAAGTAAAAGTACTTTAACCACTAGAAGCGAAGCCAAGATAACACATATTTTTCATATGCATTGTTAATTACAATAGATTGTTTAGATTATATTTAGCTAAACCTTTCCCACTGCCATACCACTGGTATACTACTAATAGCGAGTAGTGCTTTCGTTTGCTCTGAAGCCCTCTTCAATCTCCCAATAAAATTTTGCCACCTGTACTTGGAAATTCGAAGGTCATTTTTCCTTCTTTGCGAGAACTTCATTCTCTTCTCCTATCTGTAGTGCAGTCAAACGGTAATTCCGTAAATTAAACTAATGATCGTCATTTTCTACGCCCCTTTTGCCACCTAACCTAATCTGTATTTAATCTGCTGCCGTTCTTCACCATGCAGAGAAATTAAATTCTCTCGCTGGCTCCTATTGATCTATTACTTAGATTTTTATTTTGGAGTTCTGATTTTCTTAGTTCATTAGATAATATTTACATCCATTTAAATTATACGATCTTGATGGTTTTTGAATTTCACTATTAACTCCTCCCCTTTGGATCAACCAAAAAACTCAAACGCAACTTTATCGTGTAAGTTTTGATTTATTTTCACTTGATTTGATTACTTTAATTACCTATATTTTTTCTTTGTACATTTTCTTTCTTGGTTGTTTAATTTGCACTAAGATTCAACTAGCAGTTTGCAAGAAGAAAATGAAGAAGCAGCAGCAGTAATACATAAATAAATGAATAATCTCATTGTTGATTGGATCATATTTTTATGCATAATGATTAAATCGGTTTTGGCAAATTTGATATATTTTGCATTAATACTTCAAAGAATTTTACATTTTTAGTCGTGTAAAAATGTGTTCACTCATGTTGTAAGTTTCATATTGTAGTAAACTATAGTTTTTCTAGATTGAATATTAAAAGCTTGATTCATGATATAATAAAATTTTCATAAAACAAATAGTGCATTGTGAACTCACTTTATATCCATGTACCTTCGCAAAGATATTTTCTGAATACTACTGGAATTACTACATAGGAACATTCAGATTTGAATTAGTTGATAATTAAAGTTACTATGAACCGCTTCATTGATGATTTACACTTTATTTTAAAAAAAATCATTTCATAATTTCAGTTTGTGAGTATAATTTTATTTATATTTCACTATATTTTTATTGAACAGAAAAAGTATTATAGTCGTACTTATTATGGCTAATAAGTTTTAATATCATGCTTAATTAATTTGAGGTACATGAATTTCCAGTTCTAAGAACTTGACTCTTGGATTGTCATCAGTTTCAAATGAAGGTCTACCTTCATGTATATTTTTGTGTCCATTATCAGTTACAAATAGCAAATTTTAGAAGCATTAAGTTCTATTGCATCAAGGCTCATGGCCCGTCCTGTACTTAGAGTTGAAAGTTACATGCAAGTTGTTTTTCTTGTATCATCATTCACTCTTCTCCTTCCTATTCTAACCACGGTAAATCCTCTTTTATTTTCATAGACATAACTAGCTATTAAAAAAATGCAATTTATGATAATCACTTCAGTTATTGTACCTTATCTGATTTTATTGTGCTGCAGTTTTTGACTACACCTCCATCTGTTAAAGGTGGAAGTATATCTTTCGCTGCATGTATGCAGCTCTTTGGGTTTTGCACATTTGAAGCATGTTGTGGAATATTTTGGCCATCTATTATGAAAATGAGGTCACAATACATTCCCGACGAGGCTAGGAGCACCATCATGAATTTCTTCTGCACCCCCTTAAATATTTTTATGTGTGTTATTCTTTACAATGTAAGCTCTAAACTCTTGAGTTATTTATCTTTAGACTTAACATCGTTATTTATAGGACAAATTTTTACATAAGCTATTCAAAAAAACTTATTAGCCAAATATGCCGGTTTGCAAACTTATTATCAAATCGAGCTAGTTTCAACAGCTAACTCAGGAAATTGAAACTATCTGGTATATGAATAATTATGAGTTGTGCAAAATGTTGACAATGGTTTCTGCAACTTTGAACTGTGCATATGAGACTATTAGACAATTGAATACTTCGTAGGTGCAAAGTATTTTCCGTCTACCGCTTAACGTTGTGCATAATAGTGTCAACATTTTTTGCACAGCCTGTAGTTGTATACCAGACAATTACAGTTTGCTGAGTTTGGCCGACTAGGCAAAAATAAACCTATTTTGATAGTAAGTTTGCTAGTCAGCATGTTTTGGTAATATTTTATTTTGGGTAGCTTATATTAAAAAAGAAGTCCTTAAATGTAATATAGGTGTGACCCATAGACAATATTTTTTGCCAAATTGCTCATATTGAACTTTACATCCACTTCAAAAAAAATTCTTTCTGAAGTAACCTTAACTCAAAAGCATAGTACTTTAGTAATCAAACTAGAGATGGGATCGAAATGATATTACGTTAGCAAAGAGCAAGCACAGTTGTATTTGCCATCTAACTTTGCTTGATAAACATTTTCGCTAGTGTTCGTATTCATTAACTACACCAATATCTTTAGCTAGCTACTGACATCACTGATGCATTACAGAGCATATATCAATGAAGGAGATAAATCCAGAGGCAGAATCATTGAATATTAGCTAGCTAGAGGAACATGAGTTGGATGGAAGCTAAAATAAAGTAAATTTGCTAGAATCAAGGTAAATCAGAAGGTACAAGTGAATTTACTAGGGTGCTTAAGAAATTAGGTGATGCCAACCCGGAGATGAACATCAATGTAGAGGGTCTAACTTCCACAATCATGTCCGGTGAGACTGATAATCTGACTGGAGGCACCAGCTCTTAAGTCTCATTTATGAATTGTTATGTGTACCGGATATTTTGGGGTAGCTTTGTAGTATTTTAGGGTAACTGGATATTTTGGGGTAACTGACATGAATTGTGATGTGTACTGCTGTATGAACTGTTATCTGTACTGTGTATTATGTTGTGTATTATGCAAGTGTTTTATGTGATAGTGTACTGTGTATTATGCAAGTACTCTATGTGATATTGTACTGTTCTATGTGCTCTCAGTGTCTCTTCAGTATAGTGTTGCAGTAGCTTCAGAATAGTGTTGCAGTAGCTTCAGAATAGTGTTGCCACCGGGTTATAAATGTTGCTTAAAATAATGTTGCAATAGTCATTCAAGGTGTTGCCATAGGGATGGATCCAGTTGGGTCGTGGGCCCTACATTGTGGGCCCCACAAAATGTGGGCCCCACAACTTCAGAAAGTTAATATCTATAGCAACATTTTTGGAATGTTGCTACAGATACCTATGGGTGTTGCCATAGACCCAAATAGGGTTCTATTGCAACAATATTACTTATGTTGCCTTAGATAGTAAAAATGTTGCCTTTGAGGTCTAAGACAACGGCAAAAATTGCATCACCCTAAAAGTGTTGCCATAGACTTATGGCAACTTTTTTCGGGCCTGAGCCAACATTTTTTTTGTGTTGCAGAAGGCCATTTATGGCGTAGTGTCTCTTTCAAGAAAATTTCCGCCAAAGAAACTGCAGTACGGGTTGCCTTAACTGGTATAAAATGGGCACTCTTAGTTAAACGATCTACAATAACCCATATACCATCATTCCCTTTCCTGGTTCTAGGCAAACCATCGATAAAATCCATCGAGATCTTTTTCCATTTCCAATTCGGAATTTCCAGAGGTTGCAATAACCCGGCAGATTTCTGTTGATCACCTTTAACTTGTTGACAGATGGAACAACTGTTCACAAAAGCAGCTACATCCTCCTTCATGCCCTTCCACCAAAAGATTCTCCTCATATCTTTGTACATCTTCGAGATTCCAGGATGAATATTCAATTTGGAGCGATGACTCTCGGATAAAACTTCCTGCTTCAAATCCTTGTCATTCGGAACACAGATTCTTCCGTTGATCCTTAGTGTTCCTTGGTCATCAATTTCGAAACTAGGACACTGACCTTTCCTAACTCTTTTGATGATCCTCCTCAACATCTTATCAGATTCTTGCTTGCTTGATATCCTTTCAATAAGAGATGGAACCACTTCTAGAAGAGATAAAACCGCGTTCCTACTGAGAGCATCAGCTATGACATTTGTTTTTCCCGTAGTGTACAGAATATCCAAATCATAGGATGCAAGAAATTCAACCCACCGCTGCTGTCTCAGATTAAGGCCTTTTTGAGAGAATAGATATTTCAACGGTTTGTGATCCGTGAACAATTCGAATTTCTCTCCTAAAAGATAATGTCTCCAAATTTTCAGAGCAAAAACAATGGCTAGCAATTCAAGATCATGCGTAGCATAGTTTTTCTCATGAGGTTCAACTGTCGACTAGCATACGCAATAACCCTTCCGTTCTGCATCGGAACTGCTCCCAAACCAACAATACAAGCATCAGTATAAACCTCGAATTTGCTCTTCCCATCCGAAATAGCAAGTACTGGTGCACTAGTAAGCCTTATCTTCAATTCCTGAAAAGCTTCTTCACACTGAGATGTCCATTTGAATTTTGCTCCTTTCCTGGTCAGCTTAGTCAGATGCGAAGAAATCTTGGAATAATCCCTGATAAATTTCCTGTAGTAGCCAGCCAATCCTAGAAAATTGCGAACTTCCGTCGGTGTCTCTGGCTGTTTCCATTCCAGAATAGTTTCAACTTTCGCTGGGTCTACAGAAATGCCTTCACCCGAAATTATGTGCCCTAAAAATTTAACTTCCGATTTCCAGAAATGGCACTTCGAAAACTTCGCCTTCAGCACATGCTTCCTCAGAGTCTCTAATACAATCCTTAAATGCTCCCTGTGCTCTTCTTCGGATTTGGAAAAGACCAAGATATCATCAATGAATACCAGCACAAACTTATTCAACACATCTCTAAAGACTCGATTCATGAGGTCAACGAAATAGGCAGGAGCGTTGGTTAATCCGAATGGCATAACCAACCACTCATAGAAATAATTCGGTCCCCTAAATGCAGTCAAGGGAATACTGTCTTCAGCTACCCTCAACTGGTGGAAACCTGAAGCTAGATCCAATTGAGAAAAGATAGAAGCACCATGCAACTGGTCAAAAAGATCATCGATGCGAGGAAGAGGATATTTATTACGGATAGTCACTTTGTTCAATTCTCTATAATCCACACGGAACCTCAGTGATCCATCCGATTTGGTCACAAACACTGCCGCCGAACCCCAACAAGAAAAACTGGGTCTAATCAATCCCTTCTCTAAAAGATCCTGCGTCTGCTTAATCAACTCTTCTCTTTCCCTAGGAGCCATTCTCCTACTGGGCTGAATCACTGGCACAGCTCCTGGAATCAAATCAATACGGAACTCTATTTCTCGATGTGGTGGCAGACACTTAACTTCTTCAAAAACATCAGCAAAATCTTGTACCACATCGATGTCTTCAACTCTCTCTTCAAAAGTCTCAATTCCATGCAAAAGACTGCTAAAGTGAATTCCAGAATGATCACACGACACTCTGGCAATTCGATCCACATCAGTTTCCAACGAAACTGTTCTTTCATCACAATTTAAAACGGCTTTATACTTATCCAGCCAATCCATACCCAAAATAAGATCAAATCCCTTAAAATTCAACACATACGGGTCACAAGAAAAGCTATGGGATAGATAAGAGATCTTCAAGTCCTTACAAATAGTGTCTAATTTAGTCACCCCTCCTATAGGATTAGATACCAAGATAGAACTATCTACAGAACTAGGGGTAAGGGAAAACCTTTCAACAGAGTCCAAAGAAATAAAACTCAAGGTAGCTCCTGAATCAAACAAAACTCTAATATATATTCCATCTAAAAATAAAGTACCTTCTAATACTCCTTTGCCCATCGAAGAAGAAGATGGTCCGGCTTCCAAAGCAAAAACTTTATTCTGAGGTGCTCTCTGCAGAAGTGGACAATTCTTGATCATGTGTCCTGGCTGATGCCAATTAAAGCATAATGATTTCTGAACCATAGCTGATCCTGGGCCACTCTGCTGCTGTTGCTGCTGGAATCCCCTCCTAGGACACTTATTTGCCAAATGTCCTTCCTGATGACAAATGTAGCACTTTCGGGGTCCGTTGTTATTCCCAGGTTTCTTCTTATTCGGTTTTCTCCATTTAGGATCGAACTTTCGCTTATTTGGATTAGTGAAATTCCCACCTGAAGCTGCAACTGGAGCCCCTGGTTTCTTACTCATCAAACTTTCATATCTCAATGCCATATCAATCAAATCAACAAAAGATCCCTTCAAAAGCACTGCCAATTTTCCATGGAATTCAGGCCTCAACCCTTGCACAAATTTCTCATTCTTTTTCAGAGGAGTATCGATTAGTCCTGGTCCATAACAAGAGAGTTCGTTGAATCTAGTTTCATACTCCGAAATGGACATACTACCCTGCTTCAAATACAGAAAATCCTGATACAATTGGGTTCTCCCTACCGTCGGCACAAACTTCTCTTCAAACAACTCCTTGAATCTGTCCCAAGAAATGTCATCCTCAGAAATATTTGCAATAGTTGAATCCCACCATGCTGCTGCACCACCTTGCAACTGCCACGATGCCATATGTCTCTTACGCTCATCAGTCAATCTCATGCTCTTGAAAATACGTTCGCAAGAGCGTAGCCAGTCCTGAACTTCAATTATTGACTCTGAACCTTTGAATGGTTGCCCTCCAAGATGTTTGAAATCCTTGCATAAAGCTGCAAAACTAACTTGAGACGGTACTGGATTGACAGCCTCACTAACATTTTGACTCCATCCATTATCTGTTGAAGTACTAGCCCTAACTCTGCCTCTTCTTCCTGAATTCATGTCGGTCACCTGAACAGGTAACTCAACAAATTAGATAGGTATATATACTATTATATGAAAATACAAATACGCACTCTCAAGATAAATATAACTTAAGAGCCTAGGTACTCGCTCTACCTAACGCTCTGATACCAACTATGATGACCCGCCTTTCTCAACCCATAAAGATGTTTCATCATTAAGAAAGAAAGGGATAGAAATAGAAAAGAATAGAAAGAAAGAACAACAACATCAGAATCTCACAGCGGAATGGAACAAAATATAATACATCACATAACTATTACATAGTTATACATACATCAGAGTCATACAATATCATATAACAGGACTGTCATATACATACATGTCCATACATACATCCAAAATACAACATAGACTAACTACACAGCGGAACTTCATATATAGATACATACGTCTGGTCTTCTCCCCAAAATAGCTCCTCTAGAGAATCAACACTTCCAAATACCTATCACTTGGCTACTCATAAAAATTTGAGTACCCAAGAGTTTATGAAAACACAAAATATAAATTTCGGGTCAGACATGGGTCTGGTATGAGTAAACAGGTTAAAATTGCTTAACTTTGAAAATCATTTGAAAATAAAGGTATCACATAAGACTCCCCACAAATAAATACGGGTAAGTTTTTACCTTACGCTAACCAAAATATTTTATAGGAAATTCAGTGATACTATAATAGTGTCTAGGGTTTTCAAGTAAATAGAAAATAGCCGAAATTGTTGCATGATTAAATTCTAGCTACTAGCCACGGAAGTGGGTAATACAAATCAAAACCGTAGGGTCTCGTAGGGAAAATGGGTTTCCAACAATGGCAGGGCTACTGGGGTACCGCCCGTCACAGTACGGGGCCTAGATCACCGTACCGAGGATCACTCCCGACCCCCTACAACACAAGGCCGGAACCTTTCCTTACTGAACAGTCCCGAACAAGATAACCCCGCAGTTGTGGCCAACAACTGCTCACACAGCCGAAATAAAAAGGGACATCTAGACAGGGGAATATCTTGTCCTGCTTGGGCATGACCCACCTAACCTTGCTGCATCTCCCCTGTTTTAGCCATTCCCGATTGATGAGGCTTGAGGCTACGATTACCTTTATTGAACATATCTTAGAATGCTCATCGTCCGCCTGACGATGTGTTGAAAGCATTCAATCCATACAAGTTCGTTCTGGGTTCGAACGAAACCGAAGGCATTATCTCGTTGCACTCATTTTGGAATCACCCTCAGAGTCAACGACGATAACTCTTGCATTCTGAAACACCGTCTCGATCACCAATTGATAAGTGACGACCTATCGTTTAATTTGGATCGTTGTGGTTTTCGGAGAATCAAAATTGATTCTTCTGATCCCGGTCTCATCGGAATCCAAACGCCATTTTAAAGGCCAAGTTGTCTATTTAACTTAACAGTTCAATTTAAATATCAGAATTAACATAACAGATATAACAGATAAATCATACACAGTTAACACAGATATCCATAATATATCACAACATATCACAGAAACATCATCAAATAGATATTAAAGTCAATCAAACAGAATTATCAGTGCATACCAAACAGTTTGGTTTTACTTTACTTAATTAATTGCTTAAGAATAAACTATTTTATTTTATTTAATTAATGAATAATTGATTAGCTTATTAATGATCAATTAATTACTCAATTAATCATTAATTTTGAATTTATTAATTATCTAATCTTTAATTAATTAATTAATCACTAAACTTTTTATTCATTAACTGATACTTAATTACTCAGTTAATTAGTTGATTGATTCTTGTTAATTATTAATTTTAACTCACTTATTAAAAATTAATTACAAATTACTTTAATTAACCAATTATTATTAATTTAATTAATTAATTAATCTTTAATTAATCACTTAAGTTAATTATCATTTGTTAATTTACTTTTAAGTGATATGCTAACATTTTTAAGATTTAAATTGATTTAACATGTGATTTATTTTTAATTAACAAATTTAAAGTTATCAATTACATTTCAAATATAAATTAATTAACATTCTAATTACTTACTGATAATCTCTTACCTTTACATATTTACCTAAATCAACCTTTAATTAAAATACTAACTTAACTAATTAACAATTGTTTAATTAACTTAGTTACACACTTATACAAAAATCAGTATACATGTCCATTTGGGAAAGAACCGAGACCGCATCACTCCTTACTCGAGAAAACTCGAGTTTTCCCTCGTGTCTCTCCCGTGTCCCTCTCTCTCACCCCCTCCCTGTTCTTCTTCTTCCAGTTATTTTTTTTTAGTTTAAGTTGAAGTTA
The DNA here is from genome assembly GCA_030765085.1 of Allium cepa. Lineage (NCBI taxonomy): Eukaryota > Viridiplantae > Streptophyta > Magnoliopsida > Asparagales > Amaryllidaceae > Allium > Allium cepa. Next base: position 760,078,893 of record CM060941.1, on the reverse strand, counting down.
TAAAAGAACAGCAGAAACCAATCATGGGAACGACCCAGAGGCAAACCGAAGTCATGCTCGAAGCAACACCAGAAAAAACACGGGCACGCGACGACTCCAGATCATCGACCATCACCTCGCCATCGTGCACGTGCACGGTGGCTCGCCTCCCCTGCGGCGACTCACGACCATCCCCACAAACCAAAAATCACCCCTAGAATCGAATAATAAACTTATATTCAAATTCAAGTTGAAAATAAAAAAAACACCCTGAAGCTCAAACATGGCAACAACAACGCCACTGACAATCAATCGCGCGGCCACTACACATCACCAGAAGTGATGAAAATTCACCAGAACCTCGATCACACCTCCCCCTATCTCCACCAAAAATCGCGCTTCACTCGGTTGCCTATTGGAGCCGCAAACTAATTTTTATAGAGCATTGAAAAATATGAGCTTAAACCCTATTCTAGATTCAAACCCAAAATCCTTGCATTCGAAAAATAATTTGACATTTTTCTTGAATCAAAAGGTTTACAAACTTGCTTCCTGTTAATTTACAGAAGTTAAAATTAGCTCATTCTTGCAAAATTGACAAAAACCCATTTTTGATTCATTTTAAAACTGCTCTTTTGATCTTTACTTAAAAATCAAGATTTTTATGTTAAAAATCATAATTATGTATATAGAATCTAAATATGATATGGAATTAACAAATTTAAACACTCGTATTTTGATCCTTTTAATTATTTTTCCTGTAACTTGAAAAAAAACAGTATTATAACATGCTGTTAAACCTTAAAACATGCTTGCAGGCCTATGTTTAGGATAACAACTTGAATTAGCACAATTCCAAAGTTCAAACAATTATATGAATGAGTACTATACATTTCTTGGCTTCTTTGTTCAGATTTTCAAAATTCCTGAAGAACACTTCATATATTACAGTTAACAGGGAGTTCACAAGTTTAACTAGTCAAGCAAGTATCAAAGCACATATCTTGTAAGATAAATATACAAATTTTAGATTGGGAAAAATTAAGTTTACTCACTAATCAAAACTTTGAACAGAAATGATGTGTTGAAGAAAACACTACAGGTGAAGTTCCCTAAAACCCTTCTTTTTCTTTTCTCTGTTTCTCTTTCTTTGTTTTTCTGTTTTGAATTGTATTTATATTTGCAAAGCCATAATGTCTTAGGTTTGCTTTTAGTTTAAGTTTGTATAAATGAACTGATGATATAAAGGTGGATATATATATAAATGCTTGAACAAAACAGGTGATAATTGGACAGCCTCCATTTTTGACCAAACAAGAATTGTTGTATTAAATTTACTGCAATATGAAAAGATATTGTGATCTCGGCTGCATGTACTTATTAAACAATATGTGATGCTAATGAATGCTTATGCTCTTAATCATGATAGTATGTAATTAATATTTACTGATAGTTGCTATTTGTACAAAGATATTTATTTCATTTCGGCTAGCATGTTTTGCAAGATACAGATTTTTGTTTTTATTATATTTCTAAAGTGAACTTTGTTTTCTTATGCATATGTATTTCCTGCAGCACCTAAGTTTATTACTGGTTTACATGTTTAGTTTATTTTTTTTGGATACAACACTAAATTGCTGTACATATGCATATGTGAACATAGGTAATACATAAAGATATTTTATATTAAATTTGTGTCTTGTCTTTTGCATACATAATTTACAAAGTATCCCTGTTATAAATGTTTATTAAAGATTTTGACTTAATTTATTGTAATTTATTTGCACTTTAGATTTTCAAGCATTTGATTCATAGCTTTGTGTTTGCATTTTTATATTGTTAGTTATATTTTCTATTTTATAATTATGGTGCATAGTTATGTTTATATATCATTTTAAAAACTAAAACTGTATTCATATGTATCTTGTCAAATAATAAAATATTGAATCTTTGATTTTATTTTATTGAATAAGTCAGATTTGTTTTAATGGCTTTGAAGCATTCTATTTCAAATTTTGAAACCAAAATTTCTTTTATAAAACATATAACTGTTAAATATCCAAGAATCTCATCAATTATAAACATTGACAGGCTTATATTTAATTTAAATTAGATTAAATATTTATTAAAATATGCTGTCAAAAATTCTGGGTTGTTACAACGGCATTTGAGACTCATGTTGAGGTATGGAACTTCGCTTGGAGATCCAGCTATTAGTTCAGCTTTCATCATTTCCAGTTGATTTGTTCACAGATGTCATCAGTTTGTGTTTGGGATATTCTATTGTATTTTATTTCAAACCCTGTTGTTTATATAGTAGCTTCATGAACTACTATTTATCTATTCCACTGCATTATTATTTTATTACTCTGTGTCTGTTATTTTGCTATTGATTTTTTTACTGTATATGCTGAGTTTTTCCAAAATTTATATTAACAACCAAATATTTTGAGCAATTCAAGTCCAGCATGTGCGGATGCGAATGGTTGAAAATATCAAGTCGTTACAACAACGCAAAATCTAACAAATGCAGCAAAACAAAATATATTATATAATATTTGATTTTATACAAAAGAATCTATAACTATTTTATACTTACAATGATCGGAGTACGATAGTCAATACATTAATATGGACAGTTATCAACTTGTCCTGATATACATAACTCACACAGTGGAAATAAACAAGTACGTCATATACATTTGTACTCCTACTGCTCGTCTCCTAAGCTTCATAGCATTCTAAACTGAATCTGTAATACTCGGTCTGACCTAAGTATTATAGTAAAATAACACCTGATTCGGTCTGGAAAATCATTGTGAGAAAACACATTCAATTTGAATTATTAGGATTATCAAAATCCTTTGGAAAAAAAAGGTATCTCGTAAGACCGCGTCATACATAAACATGACGGGTTTTTCCCTTACGATAACCAAAACATTTTATAGAAAATAAAGTGATATTATAATAGTGTTAAATAAAATACTTATTCAAATAGCCAAAATTGTTACATTAATTAAATTCCAACATACTAGGCTCTACAAATAAAACCGTAAAGGCTCGCATTAGAGAATGGATCCCGTATAATGACTGGGCCACTAGGGTATCGCCCATCATAGTACACCACTAGAAAAATTTACCGAGGACCTCGTCGGGATCCTCTGCTACATAAGACCGGCCTACCCTAACCTGGATAGATCGAATATGTTATCACCCTAGGTGTTCCCACCCTTAAAAATCGAGCGCTCCTTCTTTCATGCACAACCATATCTATAAATTATATATTTCCGAGGATATATAGAAAAGTGATAACATACCCTAATTGGGTGTGACTCACTCAGCCTTGCCATATCTCCCCTATTTTAGTCATTCCCGGTTGATGAGTCTTGAGGCTAACGATTACCTTTCAAGAACAATTCCACTTAGAATGCTCATCGTCCACCAATGACGATGTTTTGATAGAATTCGCACATACAAGTTATTCTGGTCTGGACAAACCGAATCACCGTCTTCACTATCTTCACGGTATTCATTCGTAACATTTAAACCAAATCCAAGTGGTTTTCGGATAATTAAATCCGATCTCAGTCTCTTCGAAACAATTAACGAAATTGGCCAAAATTGATAGCCGATTATGTAACTGTCAATAAAACATATATAAGAAAACACTAAGCCTTATTTTATAATTCCAAAATATTTATTTTCAAAATATCTTTATAAGATAAATCAATTCCTTTGAACATTAGAAAAAAACTTCAAATACTAAATCCATAAAAGGATATATGCAAACCATCTCAATACTTAGAAATATTCCCAAATTTTCATTTTTATACTTAGGAAAATATTATTATTCATATTTTCCAAAATCTTTTCAAATATCAACACCTAAGAGAATATTTTGTAATTTATCTCATAAGCCTTCGGAATCATAAATAAATTCCATTTTACAATTTCCAAAACCTAGTATATTAATTTATAACCCCATTCAAAAATTTATACCTTCTTTTATGAATTCGGATTTCATTTTCGAAGTTTCCATATTCAAAATTTGGAAATTCCATTTCCTCCAAATCCCTTATAAATTCCTCTCTTCAAAATCTTATCCATTTATAAGCCCATTTACGAAGCTCGAAAGAATTTATATATAAATATTCAATCACTTCCAACTCTATATATATGCAGTAAGTATTTAAAAGAATAATAATTTATTTTTAAAACAATTTTAAATAATTATTTAAAATATCAAAAACACTTTTATAACATCAATAGCTCAATTTTAGATAAACAAATAAATTTTCAAAGATGATTTTAAAAGTTATAATTTTCTAAAATAAATACTTAATATTTGAAAATCTGCTTACCGAATTATTTCAATCCTAACTAGTTTAAAATTTCATAGTTTTAAATAATAAAATTTTCCTTTTAAAAACAAACATAACTTCTTAGAATTTAAAAAATATTTTAAAACCTCAATAACCAATTCAATTTATAATTTTCCTCTCGGACCACATCACTTCCATTTCGATATGCTTAACTATTTTCACTTTTCAAAAATAGCATCCACTATTTTTCTTACCCTATTTCCATATGCTAATATAAATTCTCGCTGTAAATTTTTATTCCTAATCTATCATCTGATATCGGTTTCCCTTATTCATAAACATCATTTATAAATTTTATAACTCTTTTGAGTTTCACTTTTTATAAAACTAATCTCGTTTATAAAATATCATTTTTATAAATTCGTTCCTTTATAAATTCCAATCTATTTTTAATATCGACTACAAATCTTTTTTTTTATATTTCCATAATATCATTTATAAATTCTTTTTATATAATTCATTTGAAAAAATCTCCAATTAGCATTTCACAAAAGTTAAGTATAACCAAAAAAATCAAATATATTTTTCTAACCCAATTTTTTTTTAAATAACCGCAATTCCAATATAAATATTTTTATATCAAAAATTACTTTTAATTACTTCAATTTTAAAAATATATTTTTGGTATTTAAAATATCAAAATTCAGGCCAGTGCTTCAATAGCATCCAATAATTCCAATCACTACAATAATCTATAATAGATTATTCTAAACAATCTGTATGTCACAACATACGAAATTAAATTCAACATTTTGAGGAATCCAGTTGGATCCCTTTAACATGTTTTTCTGCATCGACAGATGTTAATACAACATAAAAATACCAATCCTACTTCGAGAGCGATGTCGTACTATATAGGGTCGTCCGCTATTATGTGGGGGCGCATAGGGTCTCATCCGCTAAATATGCAGAAATATCAATCCAACTACATATATATTTTCTTTTATATACATACATACACACATATATATAAATATAACATCCAAGTGATAATAATAATTATCCATTAATCCAATCAATAAATTATTGATTTCAACAAATTTTGAATTCAACCAATAATCCAAGTCGAGTGAGATTTACTCACCTTCATTTTCCAAATTGCTAACCAATCAAATATTTATATTTTTCTGCACCGAATCCGTTCGATCTAACCTCATATGAGAGATTAATAAAAAATGTATTATAAATTTCTGGATTATATTAAAATAAAAAATATCCATCATTAACTTAGTTTAATCATAAATTTAAATTAAATTAACCTTAATATACCCTGCCCAGCCAGCCAACATCTCGACCAAAAAAAATCAATGCTCGAACTCCTCAGGTGGCGGCCTTCATCATCCTATTTTTCACGTCGTCGCTCCAATCCCTCCCCATCCACGCTCGTACTTCGAGCTCTCCAACTCTGCCTGGCCTGATTCACATGACCTCGACTCCATGCTCAAGCGCCATCTGCTCACGACCTAAGCCCTAGTCGCTTTTCTAGCTTACGAATCCATCCTATCACGAACGCCAACCATTCTTCGCAGCTTCACCACGGCCATGCGCCTCGCGCGATTCCTTCTTCCACACGTTGTTGTGACTCAATCGATCACCTGCTGCTATCTTTGCACCTCCTTATATTGCCATGAACTCTGCCTCTATCAAGAACCCTATATCGTACACCCCTCCTTTGCCATGAATGACACTCGCATCTTTTTTTTTCTTTTTCTAAAGTCGAACGAAATTTCATTCTTCCTCTTCCTTTTTTATACTTGATTCCAATTTCAAACTGGGAAAAGGAAGTGAGTGCGAAATGGGATGGCACGATTTAAAAGGTAAAAGGGGTATCTTCGTACATGATAGGTGGCGTGTATCAGAAGGCGAGGTGGCTTTGATTTGATTTCATTTTATTTTATAAATATTCAAAATATGACACTTTGCACAACTCAAATTTGTGAAACCCTATTGAGGTGTGCTACTAGGCGTTTATAATGTTATACCCTTATTTCGAACACAATGGAAATGGTTTAGAGTCCTAATTCAATCATATGGAGAAGATAGCTTTTCAGACATAATTATTATATTAAATTTCAATATTAATTACAGCGTGTTTGTATCTCGTATGATCAAATGATAACTCCAAACACTACGAAATTTGGAATTCGATAATAATTCACTATTACTGACCCAATGGAACTTGTTTCGTCGAATTGCAAGACTGTACCTCATATCGCTTTTTTAACTTGTCGATTAAATCGATAATTTCTAAATTTTATGAAATCATAGAAATTATCAGTTTTAAAACTAATTAACTCAATTCTGATTCAAATAGAATTTATATCAACATTGGAAATCGTTTCGGTTTCATACTCAATTCTAATTCAACTATTTAAACAATTTTAAATTATTAACTCAACAATTAAATTTATTAATCAATTCACTATATTTGGAGCTTAAGTTTTATTACACTATTTTTGATCGATAAACTTCATATTAAAATTCCATTCACATTTCAAAACTCAACATTTAAAGTAAATTAAATGTTCAAAATCAACGACCAAAAACCCGGGAGGTTAAATGTATCCCCCTCGAAAAGGACTCCATCATCTTGCTCCTTGAGCTACTGTAACTACATCTCCAAAATACGGCTTCGTAAGGTCTACAATACAGATGTCCCATCGTCTACTATGAAAACGTAAAACTAAATCCGCACTAGCTTATACTAATGCTCAGACATCCATGATGTACCACCCAGTGCTTACCTCGAGGACTACGCGTAATCGTTCTATCTACTCCCTGAGTTCCGCCAATAAGGTCTATCTTGTACGAAAGTCAGTCGGAGATTTTCTATATCTATAAAGGTCCACTTCCTTAGGCCTACAACATAGATATTCTACATGGTCTGTCTCTTTCTCACCGTAGCTATGGCCCCACGTAGTGCCCTTTAAGTAATCGAAAGACCTTTCGAGAGCTAAGTGGTTGTTATCTACTGCAAATAGTCTAAACATCCAATTGGATATGCCCCATGTCCAAAGTATCGATAGTGAAAGAATCATTGGCCTATTGGTTTAACTCTAGTCTTTTCCTGAACTCGCTTTGACTGATAATGGCCGATCTCCACATGCGACTATCATTTTGGGTCCTGCCCACTTTAACCTACTCGCAAACTAGAGCATGGTGTCATATGAATTTCCAACTCCATCATCAACTTTTTGACTGCCCACAAATGTCCGCTTCCTTAATCTTGCAATCCAATAGCAGTCAAGGCATACTATCTTGATGGAACACTTACAAACCTATCTCCGAGGGTGCAACATCATTAGCCCTACCCCAGAGGGCCATCCTAGAGTATCCTCATATCCCGTCGTAGTCTCATATTTCCTTCTAGCCCAAACTAACTAAGTTGGACATGCTCTTTCTGTACTAAAAATATACGATAAACTACTTCGTTAGGCTCAATAACAATTTGAAATTTAAGGATAAATTAATAAATAATTATAGGTGAAAATAAATAGTGTTTATAATTAGAATTCGTTGAAATTAGTATTGAAATTAATTCGTAGTAGATTTATTGAAATGTTTCAATTAGAAAGGGAAAGAGGTTTTAAATTGTAATGATTAAGTTCAATATAAAAACTTGCACTTGTGTCAAAACGGAACGAACATTTTAAATAGAAATAAATGCATGTTTTAAGGTAAATGAAATAAACTTTTCGTTTTTGAATATAGGTATGATTTTATAAACAGGGAGTTTGTTATGCAAAGTAAAAAAAGAAAAAAATAATATATAATGGTATATTTAAAAATAAGGCATCTACTTTTCTAAATTTGAAATGTAAAGGCGATGTTCACATGAGATGGTTTATTTTGAATGAGAGAAAATGTAACCATATATTTATAGAAAATAAGGCACTTAGTAAAATAAACGTTATATTTTGAAAAGAAAAGGCAAGAGTGTATTATTGAAGGATTGCATTTCTTACAGAAAATATAAGGTCTGTTATTTCTTTCTTAGTAAGGAATAAGGGTGTGTTTGGATTTTGAACATAAAAACATTTATGTCAATTAATTGATGTAATTGATTGCTTAATTTAAAGGTAAAGTATAAGGTTACTAATTAATACACAACATATATACATGTTTGTAGACATATTGTTATTTATCTAATTACAATAGATGTGTATATGGAAAAATTGTAGATATAACAATTCACATGTTAATTTATTTAATTCAGATGTAAATGTGGAAAGATATTGATATGTTGTTTGTTTGTTTATTTTAGATGTAAACATGTAAATTAAATGGGATGTTGAAAACTGAAATGAAATAGGCAAATAAAGAGAGACGCAAGGAAATTTAACCTGAAATAAAATGCATAAATTAGAAATTAATTAAGGAGAAGAAAATGTTATTTATAGTTTGTATATTATTGAGGGTGTAATTAATTGAATTAAATATAAGATAAGGCACTGAAAAGGCGCATTGTAAGTTTTGACAATGCCATGAGTCAGTAGAAGTTTCATACACGTTGTTTTGCATTCATTTATTCCATCTTGACCTTCCGTGCTTCCATCCGATGGCTTCTATTCAGCCTATGACATGGTCGCATCCTATTCAATCCCCAAATCTAATGGTTTGAGATCCACTTCTACACCTATAAATATGACCCCAAGCTTCACACTTTTTATCATTCTAGATTTTCTCCGCTTGGGTTCACCTTTTCAGAAAGGACCCTATAAGGAATAATTTACTAATGAGAGAATTTTTTAATAAAATTATTTTAACAACTTTAAGCGGATCCGTGAAGGCCTAAAGGGAAGAGCTAAGGACTAAAGTTGAGTGATTGTAATTATTTTAAGATTTCTTTAAGTAATTCAAAATAATAAGGTTTCCAATAGTTTTAGTTTTTACTACAATTTTTCGGATACCCTTTTCAATAGTTATTTACATTTTTAGAATTATTTTCAATTTATTTTCTTTCAGCTATTCTTTTCAGTAATTTTAATTTATTTCTATTAACCATAGATTTTCCAATTATTTGGAGCTTATTTACATTTTTTTTTAGTTAGTTATTGTTATTTATAAGTTATTTACATCTTCTTTGTACGTTTTGGATTTTCTTTTATTTTCAGTTTTCTTTTATTCCTCCTTCTTCTTCGCATACAGATTAATAAGATTAACGCGAATACGGATTAATCTGTAAGAAAACTGAAATGATGGAATATAAGATGTAAATTATAAAGACTGTAATAAAATGGAATTAAGACTCAAATTATTCCAAATTATGATATTACTTGAACTGAATTAAATAAATTGGCCTATTTATAATTATGAGATGTAAATTATAAAAACTGTAATATAAGTGGAATTGGACTGAAATTATGCCTAATTACGATTAGAATTGGAATAATTAATTGACTTAGTTATAATGTAGAATTATAACTAAAAAGAATAAAAGATGAAAGGGCTTATTTTCACACTTAGACCTTGGGTTAAGTTATAAGCATGATTATAATATTGGTTATAATAAAAAGAATGGAATGGGGATTATTTTAAGACTTGGAATAAATTAATAAGTGTAGAAAGTAAAAATGATAATAAAGGCTTATTTAAATAACTTATCTTAGTTAATAAGAAAAGATGAAAGTAGGATCATACCAAATAGCATTTCCTATTATGCAAAACGGTGCCTCATATTAGTCTGAAGTGAGATAAGGGCACGTTTATGCTAAATATGGTAGTATTTCAAGCTTAAGTTTCAAAGTATAATTCAACCTTCTTTCGATTCTTTCAAGCTTAAGTTTCCTTTTCTTTGCATATTATGGTTGACTGGTTCCATAAAGTTACGGTACCAAAGGTGCAAGGACAACTGCCCAATACAACACTGGTAGCTGAAAATCCCTTTAGTTCACCTACACTAGCCGATTTTTCTAAGCTATGCAAGGAATTCGCTAGTATGGGGACAAAATATTTTCTAGCATGGAGGATTTCGAGGAGACATGAGCTAGGCTGGAAGATATGAAGCAAAAGTTTAGGCTATTAGACTTGGAAGACCAACAGAGTTCATCCTGTATCTTCGCAATCGAAGGGAGAGCTTAAAGAGGTTCCTAAGTCAAAATGGAAGGCCCTTAAATGCAAATCAAGAAAGGAGAAAAGTGTCGTAGTTGTAGGGTGACTGGTCATTATGCAAAAGACTGCAAGATGAAGGGAAAGTGGTATAATTGCGAACAACCTAGTCACGTGAGTAGGAATGGTCCCCATAGGAAGGGGAGAAAGCAGGTGCACCTACAGCACATGTATAAGCTTTGAATGCAACACCTTCTAGTTGTGGATCAGATAGAGGTAGGAAAGTCACCACGGAAAGTTTTTTTTTCTATTTTTGATTTTCCCATTTAGACTCTTTTTGATTCTGGAGCATCACACCCTTTCATTTCGAGTTCTTTGTTTGACTGTTTGCACTCAGACATCTCTTTAGCGGTAGACCCCATTATTGTTTCAGATCTCATAGGAGGATCGACACACTTATCAATGGTTTGTTAGGGTTTGAAATTTTTTATCCTAGGTGTAGAGCTTGACCGTGATGCCTATATATTGGGATTTTTTGGGTATGGGATGATTTTTGGAATGCATTGGGTATTCGATTATGGAACGATATTAGACTGCGAGAGAAGAGTCGTTTGACAAGAGACATGGAGCAGTAGGACCCTTGAGGTTTCTCACGATCCATAGGAGTCAGTCATGTTGAGCTTCTTTTATCCTTTCGATTCATCACCAGCAGAGTTAGATTCAGTTCCAGTCTTCAAAATTTTCCCAGGCATCTTTAAAGAGGTGTTTTTCTTGGGGCATAGGGAAGGTCTACACATGGTAGGAGTTTTAGAAGTGGTTTTATTATTTAGCTTCGGATTATGGAAATCCAAAGAGAGGTGGAAAAAGGTTGGAGATGTACACTAGATTTAGTTGATAAGAAAAGAAGAAAGTCCATGTGTAGATAATTGCATAAATTATAATTGTTTTGTATAAGTTGATTTAATGGTAGTGCCTTAGAGTAAAAATATAAGCATCAAAGAAGAATTAGAGTAAAAGACTTTGGTAAGGAAATGGGATTACCAAAATTTAGGAAGGATACTCCTAGGGTAATGAGAAGAAAATCCACTTCATATCTAGTCCAATAAACTTGTTAGAATTAGAAAAGTTGAAAAGCAATTGTCAATGTTTTCAAAGTAAATATTGGGTTTTTTAAAAAATGGCATGAAATTTAAAATTGATTTTTATATGATATAAATTTTGTTGAAAATGTGAAATTCTTTTTGAAGAATTATAGAGCGTATATAGCTCACCGGTTTTGTTTGTAAGTAAACAAAGATTCTAAATATAAAAACATAAAGTATATTAAGTATCGAAAACATAGGTTGCAACATTTATTTTTGTAATAGATGTTTTCGTGAAAAATAAAAAGAGCATAGACTATAACACAAATGTTATAGTAGACGACTCCCAAAAGGAATGTTTTTACATAATATGTGAGGTTTATTAGTATTTATTTTAATTAAATTCATACACTAGTATTTTTAGGTTGTTGTAACAGTATTTTACACAACATCCGTTTTAACCTAAGTAAAGACTCATTTTAAAAGGTAATTTCTAAGAATAGAAATAAATTAATTTGTGAATACACTTATTATTTGAATATGTAACGACCCGTAAATTTTAATGTTTTTTATACCGTAGTTAACTGAAATTTTTCTTGAAATTAAATTTTGAATTTTTGCTATGGAAATTTGATATTTGGAATACGACTATTTTAACATAGCAATTGGTAAATTTTTATTGAAAAATATGAAAGTAAATTTTCTTGTGTAATTTTATTTAAATTTAAATTAGTTAATATTTGATGATAATAAAATATTTCTCAAACTTGAATACTTTTTATATAATAAATTTGTAAATCATTTTTTGACTGAGACGCCATATTTCGTTTCGTCAAATTTGGACTTCTCTACCTCCATTTATCTTATTTTAAGCGAATTTGCAACCGTTTGTTAGCGAATATCGACTTTTGATAGGATAGTCTTATCGTGGATATATATATATATCTCATTCTGTTCATTTTGTCGTGCCGATCTCCGTAGTATATTCATCTATGCATTTTGGCATGTGGTACGCGGCGATATCTACAAAACTGATAGCCATATCGGTATTCATTTTAACTTTTTTGATTCTTGTGTCCATTCATTTTTTCCAACGATTGAAAGACAAACAGCCATTTTGTTATCATTAATTTATTCCTGAATTCACAAGTTAGACTTTTACTATCCCATCAATTCAATTTATATTTTTGGTTATTCCATTTTATCTTCGTTTCTAAGCATTGCTTCTATTTTTTCTTGGTCCTTTCTTCTTTCTTGTGTTTTGTCCTCCAGAAAAATATATATAGTATATAGTGAATCATTGCCTGAAAACGTGATCATCCTATTCCTTTCATTCAGCCATGTGAGCGCCATCTCCCTCCGCCGATCCACCACCATGTATCCACCACAACTCCAAGCTTCGACCCACTTTACTTCCCTAGACTTTTAGCCCTCCGTGCTAGACCCATAGCCTCAGCCTCACCAAACCATTCTCCTCCGACCACCTGCCTGCCGCCATAACTTCAGCCACGTGCCTCTCCACTTGAGCTTCACCCCCCGCCATTGTTCCACAGCCGAACACGCAAGCCGAAGCCCCTGCCATCACCTATTTGTTCCATGTCCATCTCAGCTTTTGTCGTTCGCACTTCCATCTCTCTTGCCTTTCGATCAGGCCTCACCACTTGCCCTAGCCGAGCCACCATCCACGCAACCCCTCACCGCATACCTGACAACCATCTCTCCGCCTCCCATTTCTCTTTCCAGATCAACACTCGGCGCTTTCCCTCTCCTCCTCTTACCGACCAACCCACTCCACCATCCATGGCAAAAGTCCATGCCTTCCACCTTCCTTCAACTTCCAACCACACCCCATGCCAAGCAGCACCTGAAACACCCTTTGCCTTCATTCGTGCAGCAGCCTCATTTTGGTAATTAAATACATTCCTCTGTCACGTGTGCGTACATATACTGATTAAAAAATGATGATTATTTTATACAAGTTATTTCCAATCTGAGAGTGTTTTCAATTTTCTGAAGCCTTCTATCTTACGCTGGGTTCTAAATTGTATATATATTATACGCAGTTCTTTAATATATTAGTTATATTATATGTGTTCACTGTATATAGGCTTATAGTATCCTATATGCATATATATAGATTATAAAGTTGGTTATAATGTATAGGTAAGTGAGTTGTATATATAATTATATATTATAAAGTTATATGTTTTGTCCTGTTCTATACAATATTTATATATTATGTATGTACTGTTTTAGCTTGGAATTCACTTCTTTGTGTATATAAGTTTATTTTAATATATATACATATAGTTGCTTGTATTTGTTTTTCCCGAGATGCTTGGCTTAAGAGAATTTTAAAGGAGACACGGTTTTAATTAGCAGTGATTTTAATATATGTATGTAAGACTCTATTTTGATATACAGTGACTTTTAAGATAATGATCAGAAATATATAGTATGATTTTGATAGCTGTTTAAGAAAGATTGATTTTAAATTATATACATAAAGTTTTTATTTTAAATATGTAGTTTGAATTGAAGATTGGAATGTACATGCTTTGATTTTTTTTTTAACATAACATATAGATATGTTGTTTTAAATATGTATTTTAAATTAAATATTGGTTGTAAGGAAAATAATATAATATACATTTCATCTTAGTTTATACCAAGCTGATTTTAATTTGTTTCATCAATCCCTATTATTAGCTTTGTTCATCAAATTCGTGTCAATCTTACTTTGCTTTGGAATTTGTGCTTGGATTCGTAACTCATTTCATTGTCGAATCTCTCTATCCTCGAAAGGTGAGCAATCACTCATGATTAACATCTTATATTTATTAAATTTGATCTCATTTGAAATGACAATTGAAATATCCTGCTAGATTGAACTGATATTTATATAATTGCTATATGATATGCTATTATCTGTAATTGTTCACCTGAGATATATGACACTATATCCTATTGTTTATATTTAATTTAATCTATCACTGATGTACATGCTTATTGTTGAGATGTTATATTATTATCACATTTGTTCTCACTCTGCAAGTTCCCTTTTAGTACAGAATTCCCTATGGATTGAAATGATACATACCCGAACGATCTTGTAGAATAGAAGAAAATCATTATGGGTTGAAATGATAAACCCAAGCTATTTTCATTGACTTTAAATTTGGGATTGCGGATGAAATGATATATACCCGTAGATATTGAAATTGCGGATTAAAATGATAAATATCAGCATCAGTTGACCATAGGATAGAGAATTACATGCACACACCGTTGGTTTATATTTTGAAATTGATTTCCAAAGTTTTGAAAGAAAATATGTAGGTTTTAACAAATATTAATTTTTAAAATATAACATGTATAAATGTATTTCATATATGTCTAAATTTTAGATTTTTAAATTATATATTTTGGCATTTTAAATTTATAAGTTAGTTTTGAAATTATAAATTTTAATATTTTCTTATAATTTTATTTTCTTACAAATATATAAAATAATTTTCAATATAAAATATACAATTAATAATAAGTTTTAATTTAATTTATTTTCTAATTTAATTGGTATATAATATGTTTGAGTATTCATTTTAGTTTTATATTAATATCTTTAAAATAGATTTTTTACCTTAATAATAAAGGTTGGGAAGATAAATTATTGTTGGCTTGGAATTTATATTGTTTAATAATTGAATTTTAGAATTGATGTAAACTTATTAATTTTTGAGATTTTGAAATGATATGATTATAACTTGATTTATAACTTGATTTGATAAAAGGTGGTAAAATGAATATTCTCAACTTTAAATAAAAACGAAGATTGAATATCTAATATTGATTTAGATTTATAAATTAGGATTCAAATAAATTGTTATTAAAATGACTAAATGAATATTTTTCCAAATTCGAATGAATTAAAGTTAAATGTTGAAATATAAATGAAATTTATATTGTAAATGTTCGAATATATAAACTTGAATCTTTGAACTTTAAATTTGAAATGGTTAAACCAGTGATTTAAACTGAATTTTGGAATTTGAGTTGAAAGATTTCTGAAATTGGAGGAAACAAATAAAGTATTTCAATTTATAACAATTATAACATATATATTATTTCAATTTCTTAACTGTTTAGGTGGAAACTGTTATGATTTTTAAAGTGTTATGGTTTCAAAGTTTTAGGGTTTAAAAAGTATGATGATCTCATAATTAAGTGTTATGCTTTTAAAAGTGCTACGATTTCGAAAGTGTTATATATTTGAAAGTGTTAAGGTTTTGAAAATGAATATTGTTTAAAGTGAATAATGATATCGATTTGATATGGTTTTGAAATGAATATGATATTTGATATGAAGTATAAACTATTTGAAATGAAATGACCACGGTGTGAGATAAGCGGTTGGTTGTTAAAGAGACTGGGATCGGATATTGTCATACTCTATGCCAACACCGAAAACCACTTTTACAACTGTGTACATGGTGGAGATTACAGAATGAAGTAGGATGGTTTGATGACGACTCTATGTGGTATTTACATAGCCTTGACTCTCATGAGTCAGCTTGATGTGGCTAAAATAGGAGCCATTTCGGGCCAAGTGAGGTCATTCCTCCTATTGGACACATTTCTTCAATACCATTCTATTGCTTTTGTGATTTGATTGGGTGCACTTTTGAATTTGGAGTGTGTCATGAGGTGGGCGGTAGTAGCTGTTATGCAATTACCACCAGTCTGGATCCGCAAATGGTATATCTACCTTGGCATTGCCTCGCGTGCCGTGTCACATGCCATATTGCGCTTTCTACGATTTTGGTTTGTACCATACCTATGGAGTGCCATCTGATAGCCCATCCAGTTTACGGAGTAATTACGATACTGTATAGACTATGGGAATATATAAAAATGTGTTAAGGGGGATATGGGTAATGCCTTAATGCTATTTTAATAGTTTTGCTTTACTATAAACATATATAATGGCGTATATTACTAGATAGTTCCACGAATCCTCATAGGACGGAAATCCTAAACATCCTTTAAGTTACTTATATTACAATTGACATTTCACTTGAGTTGAATTTATTAATATAAGAATGTTAACTCTGACTCGAGTGTTTTGTGTTTTGCTTTATGCTCAGGTCAGACTGAGTGTCACAGCATTTGAGACTCACCTTCGAAGCTTTGGTTAAAGATCCGTCTATATCTATTCATCTTACAGCTATCCGGTTGTTTCGTTTAGACTTGTCATCCATTTGTGTTCGAGATTATATTGTATTTGAGATATTCTGTTGTATTTTATTTCATACTATGTTGTTATATAGTAGCTCATGAACTACTAATTATCTTTTCCACTGCTTATTTTTATTATTCCGTGTTTGTGATTGATCTATTTACTGTATATGTTGAGTTTTTCCAAATATAAACTAACAATCTAACATTTTAAACAATTCAAGTCCGACATGTGCGGATGCAAATGGTTCGAAATACCGGGTCGTTACAAGTGGTATCAATGTTCAGGTTTTAGGAAAAATTTAGCATATTGAGTGGATTTAATTACAGAATCAACTTCGTTTGAGCTTGAGTCCCTTCCTATTTGATTTGAATTTTCTTTAAATTTTGGAACTTTCCCCTTCGTTCTGAAAACCATTCTGTTCCTATTCGTGTTTTCTTAATTCTGGAGCATCTCGTAGTTGCACTGTATGATTTGTAAAGGGGAGAAACTCCTTTACAACAGGCATCAATTCATCGAAGAATACTATATCCTCGGTTTAGATGTTGTTATCTCTTGTTATGCTCGAATGTCTCTAGTAGACGACCGGGGTAATTCTCTTGTGATCAATCTTATTCTGCATCGATCTTATTCTTGAAGTCTCAGTTGACCCATCTAAGGTCACCGCGATAAAAATAAGTCTACCCATCTTCCTCTTTTGTAATTTAATTACCTTGTCTTCCTTTTGTGCCTATCTTCTTGATAGAATTTTCTTTGATTTGGATCTTTCTAAACTTGAATCAGTGTCTTTGTTTTGGAATCCATTCTTGAATCATTGAGTAAGGGAGTGTATTTGTATTAAAATAAAAATGTTTTTTATTGTGTCGTTTGAGTTGTATTGTTTGAATTTTGGGTTTTGATCGATTCGTCTAGCTAACGTTGTAATAGGAATTCCAAAAAACTTGAACAAAGCAAACTGACACGGTATCATTTTCGGAATTTGTAAATGATATAATTTTGTGTATGGTTATATGTTATATATAAAAGTATAATTTTCTAAAATTGAATAGTTAATTAAATTGGTTACTGGAAATGATAATACTAGATTTTCATTTATTATTTTATTCAACATTCCTTAAACTATTAACTCTTGTGGTAAATTATAAGGAAATGAAATTTTTATAAATATGGTTCATAAATCTGATTTGCAAATGAAATAAACCTAATTTAGGAATTTGAAAAATTAATTTCCTATGCTTTTTTGTTAACCCGCCTTTAGTCAAGGCCATAACAGACGGATTTAAACCAACCAACTTCACGATTCTCGAGGTTGGAATAAGATGGATTCGGTTTAAAAGAATGAAGTTCAATTGGATATGTCATTTGGTATGGGGGTTGCATGGCTTGGTCTAGAAGATAAGCTCCGATCGGCACATCTTCCCTCGACCGACACACCTCCCCTCGACCGGCACCCCTTCCCTCGACCGGCACACCTCCCCTCGACCGGCACACCTCCTCTCGATCGGCACACCTTCCCTCGATCGACACACCTCCCCTCGATCGGTACACCTCCCGTCGTTCGGCACACCTCCCCTCGATCGGCATACCTCCCCTTGATCGGCACCCCTCCCCTCGTTGGGACACCTCCCCTTGTTCGGCATACTTTCCCTCGCTCGGCATGAAGCCTCGCTCGACATTGGATGTCGCTCGGCATCGCACCTTGCTCGGCATCGCAACTCGCTTGGTGTCTTACCTCTCTCGGCATCGTACCTCGTTCGGCATACCAATTGCTCAGGGTCGGTCGGAATAATAAAGTAGGATTCAGCTATGACCTTGGTGGGCCTAAACTACTCAGAAGGCCCAACAACCTGGTTTTGCCTATAAACATAGCATGTGGGTCTCCAAATGGGGAATCTTCTTCTCTTCTCTCTCTAACTTTCTATTTTCTAAAGCTAAAGGTTACTCTATCAGTTTGTAACTATAATTGATTCCAACATCAATAAAAAGGAAACTTCTAGAGTGGACGTAGGCCGGAGTTAGTCGTACCACTATAAAATCTGTGTTCTTTACTGCTTTCATTTAAATTTCGAATGTTCTTCATATTATTACTCTCTACATATATTCTGTCTGTTATCTGTGATCGTTAGTTGGTGCTTTCATTTACATTTGGGTGTTGGTGACCAATTTTGACGCTAACATTTTGGTGCTTTCATAGAGAACGCAATCACTCGGGAATTTTGGAGCTAGGAACTTGAATTCTGGGAAACAATGGCTAAACCATCAGCATGAAAGCAAGTGACAGAAAGGAGTAATCGAGAGGGAAGTCTAGAGGCTTCCTTTATAGCTGGAGCAGGTCAAGCATCCATCTACATCACTAGAGATGAGATGGAAGCGATGTTGAAAAGACAAGAGGAGATGATGTAGGCTCTTCTTAGTTAATTTGCAAGAGTAGGAAATGTAGGAGCTCAGATCCATGGAGCTAGATCAGAAGCGCTCAACAACAAGCAGAGGAAATGGCTCAGCAGGGGGCAACCCCCAATCAACAGACGGCTAATAATCTAGATGGACCTAGACTCGGGGGGACACCAACAGGAAATGCTGGACCAATCCATGGAGGGATACCAGATGACGCTATGCAACCCAACACCAACAGGAGTGCGGGAGTATGAGATGAGGAGTATGTGCCTGAATTTCCTCATGAACAAGGGGCAGACCGGAGGCAATGGACAAGGATTACAGCTTGGCGATAATAACAGATTGGTGGTGATGGTTAGATGAGCTAGGAGAGGTGCATTGGAAAACAAAGACTTGGAGGATGTGAATAGGAGTCCCTTTACACCTACTATCAGGCGAGCTAGGAACCCACCGGATTTTAAGCTATCAACATTGGAGATGTACAATGGGAGGACGGATCCTGTGGTTCATCTGACAAAGTATATGAGGCATATGGATGTGCCGAGGGCATCAGAGGAAGTCATGGCCCGATGCTTCCCATTGTACCTGATAAACATAGCAGCACTATGGTTTAGACAATTGGAGAGCGGTTCCATTGAAAAGTGGACTGAGTTGACTGGGAAAGTTTATGAGGCAGTTCATACTTCACATTTCAAGACCTAAGAATGTGATGAGTTTGGCAGCGCTAAAGCAGAGGAACGGGGAATCTTTGAGAAGCTTTCTAACGCGATTCAATGCAGCGGCAACATTAGTGGATCGACCAAATCAATGGCAGCTGTCTCTGGCATAGAAAATGGAACAGAGTTCAAAAATTCACTAACAAGGGATCCACCTGTGGATCTAGGGGAGTTTTATCATGAAGCTGAAGGATTTCTACGATTAGAGGATGCAAATGCTGAGAGAGAGGAATGAGAAAGAGATGATGTTTATGCGGTTAAGGGTGAAAATCCTTCTAAAAAAGATGTAAGAACTGATAAAGGGAAACGAAAGGCTAGGGATAACGACTTGGACCAATGCGACCACAAAAGCAACCGAGGTTCACCTCTTATTCAAAGCTGAACGAGACTTTGGAACGAATTTACCAAGACATTAGGGAGCAGATTCCCTAACGAAGGCCAATGAGAAGGGATCCGACCAGCAATGAAAGAAGATCGGACAAGTATTGTTTGTTCCATAAACTGAATGGTCATAACACAAATGATTGTAGGCACTTGAAGGATGAAGTTGAGGGGCATATCCGGAATGGTCTACTATCCCAATATGTGAAAAGGAGGGCCACGACCATGGAACAAGAACGACCACCACCTGCACCTACTGGGGACGGCTCAGGATCAAGGCGTCAGTTTATTGTCAACTGATTGAAATAATGACGAATAAGTAGCAAACTCCACACCAACACGATGAAGTCATATACACATGTACAAGACTGCGAACGATTCTCAGGCGTGCTCTGATATGACTATAAATCGCATCAATGTAGGTGTTTGCACGTCGACGTCCCTCTTTTGCTTTTATTTTCCAATTCTCATGTTTGGACTTGATTTTGTTTGACTTTTCTATTGAAAAATTTATTTTGGACGAAAGTATGCCATCTGTAATTCCATAACGGCTATACCACTTACTCATGTAAGGGATCGCGAACGGTCCTCAAGCATGCTCTGAGATGGCGATAAACCGCCATAACAAACAAGTCAGAAATTCACTCGAACATGAAATCTGGCATTAGTAATACTAAGTCCCCCCGGGCACACACAACTCGCCTCGAATGGCACCCGATCGCGAACGATCAAAAATTGCCTCGAACGGCACCCCACCGCGAACAGTCCCAACTCGCCTCGAAGGGCACCCGATCGCGAAAGATCACAAATCACCTCCAACGGCACCCGACCGAGAATGGTCCCAACTCGCCTCGAACAGCACCCGATCGCGTCCGAACACAAATCGCCTCGAACGGCATCCAATCGCGAACGATCAACATTCGACGTGAACGGCACCCGACCTCGAACGGTCACATACTACCGTGAATGACATACGATCGCGAACGATCATCATTCACGATCAGATAAGACTTTCAATTTCTTTGCAGGTCATTGACATGATACGAACATCCAGCTTATTGAGCTACAAAACACACCTTCCAATAACAAGGCATGTTTTAGGGGTAAAGTGTTAACCCACCTTTAGTCAAGGCCATGAATAGGCGGATTCAACCCAACCAACTTCACAATTATCGAGGCTAGAATAGGATTGATTCGGTTTAAAAGAATGAAGTTGACTTGGATATGTCATTTGGTCAAGAAATGGGGGGGCTGCACGGCTCGGTCTAGAAGATAAGTTCTGATCGGCACACCTCCCCTCGATCGGCACACCTCCCCTCGACCGGCACACCTCCCCTCGTTAGGCACAACTACCCTCGATTGGCATACCTCCCCTCGTTTGGCACACCTCCCCTCGCTTGGATGTCGCTCGGCATTGAACGTCGCTCGGCATGGAACGTCGCTCGGCATTGCACCTCGCTCAGTATCGCACTACGCTCGGCATCGCATCATACCTCGTTCATCATACCAACTGCTCAGGGTCAGTCGGCATAATGAAGTAGGGTTCGACTATGGCCTTGGTGGGCCCAAACTACTCAGGAGGCCCAAGAACCTGGTTTTGCGTATACATATAGCATGTGGGTCTCCAGATGGGGATCTTCTTCTCTCCGCTCTCTAACTTTCTATTTTCTAAGGCTAAAGGTTACTCTATCAGTTTGTAACTACAATGGATTCGAACATCATTAAAAAAGAAACTTCTGGAGTGGACGTAGGCCGGAGTTAGCCGAACCACTATAAAATCTGTGTTCTTTACTGATTTTATTTTAATTTCGACTGTTCTTCATATTATTACTCTCTACATATATTCTATATGTTATTTGTGACCGATAGCTGGTGCTTTCATTTACATTTGGGTGTTAGTTACCAATTTTGGCGCTAACATTTTCAAATTTTGGTTTTCAAAGTTTTGGAATATATTATTGAATGTATTTTCGATTGGAAATTGTTTCGATAGTATAGCTTTAAAAGACTTATGTCTGTACTCTCTTCTTTATCGCTGGAAAATAATTTTGGTGATGATTGCAGCATCATCGACATTCGTTTTCGAGTTTCAGAATGGAGAGACCGCTTAGTATCTTTGCTACACTTTTGTTTTGGAAAATTAAATTGGCTTGAATTTCTTAATTATGACTTGACCTACAATACATATATAGGTATATGTTTACAGATTTGATTTTATATGTAGAATGTACATATGTATACATTTATCTCAAAATAGTTGAAGTGAAATCGAAAATTTAACTCTTAAATTTTATGTTAAGAAATGATTTCAATTATAAAATGAAGATAAATATTTAAAACTTGAAATAGATGCATTTGGAAAAAACTTACTTGCATAATACTCAATTTCATTCCAACATATATAACTTACCTAGAAAGTTTAATGTTGGACGAAGTCCCACCGGACCGAGACCACCGAACCAACCCCTTCGGCACCAATCCTCTACCACCGGACCAACTCCACTCACCACCGAATCAATCCACACCCCCTCTCATCACCGAACCACACTACCGAATCAAGGCTAAGGAGGCACTACCAAACCAACCACCCCAACCATCACCGAACCAATCAACGCCTCCATCCACTGCCGAACCAAAGCACCACCGGACCAGAACTCAACGCTCCACCCACCACCGTACCAATCCATGCTCCACTCACTACCGAGCCAAGGCGTTACCGAATCAACAATGCCAGGCCAGATCACATCAACGCAGGCCCACCAGCAGCTATATACATCCAAGACCCCTACTCCTAACCTCACTCTATAAATAGAGAGGCAGGGGTACAAGAATGACAGACAAGTTTGAGAGCTCAAACACGGACAGAACTTTCAAACAACTTTCATACACTTGTAATCAAAGCTTTGTACTTGTAACCCGAACAATAAAGGAGAATAACATATAAAGTGGACGTAGGCACATTCTGGTCGAACCACTATAAATCTGTGTGTATTTTACAGTTTAGTCCCTGCTTTTTACGTATTTGCATAAGTCACCCAAATCACTAAGAACAACATAAAATCAACTAAAACATATGACTTGGAGGTGTTTGCCCATTTTCTGTGCAAACATTTTTGGTGCTTTCATTGAGAGCTCGAGCTAGAAGCTTCAGCTTCTCCCACTTAACCTTCTTCCCGACAGCATCGCTCATTGCTTGGAAGACATGCCTCCCAGGCAGAAGAAAGATGTTAGCAGAGGAAAGAACATCGCAACTAGCAGCGTTCCAGATCCAGTGATCACTGATCAAGAAAACCGTCCCATTTCAACAGCAGTACGAAATGGAAGTCAGGCAAATCCGACAGCCCCTGCCACGGAACAATCGACAGCAATTACTAGGGCAGATCTAGATAGGGTTGTGGCTGAAGTGACTAACCGCTTCACATTCCAACAAGAAGCCTTGGTGGACCGACTCATGTCACGCTTAAGAGATACTGAAGAATCCAACCGCAACACTGAATCATGGGATGAGTCCCAGTCTGGAGGATCTGGGAGGCGACAAAGATCTTTCTTCTTCGAAGAAGCTAACAACAGAAACAGCAATGATAAGAGCCGAGCCCGAACTCAGCCCAAACTCCGACCCGAGGAAACATTTGGAACCAAACCCAATGGGGGAGGTACTAGGCGAGGGTCGGCTATGGCTGAGTCGGTCATGGTACCTAGCCATGGAAACACCAATGAACGGGGCCGAGCTAGAGTCCAACCCGAAGTTGGACCCGAGGAAGTGCCCAGAACAGAGCCCAGTAGGGGAAGATCAAGGCAAAGGCCAACTATAGCTGACCCTAGCATGCTCCCAGAAGACCAAAGACAGCCACTGGAAAATATTAGGAGTGATAGACGATACCATCCCTACAGATCATCTAGACGGAATCAATCCCGCAGAGAAGAACCAACCTCATTTCTATCTGCTCCAAATTCTGATGAAAGGATGGCGTGATTGTTCAGAGAGTGCGTCCAACGGGATCAAAGAGATCGAGGGATAGGCGCTAGGGTAACCAGCCCTTTCACCCGCAATATCGAAATTGCCATCACCCCCCGAGAATGGAAAATGCCAACAATGTAACCTTATAAGGGAATCTCTGACCCAATTGTACACTTGCAGAGATACACGCAACATATGCTCATGAGCGGAGCCACAGAAGGAGTATTGTGCAAATGCTTTTCACTATTCTTGGCAAATCTAGCTACCTCCTGGTTCTGCCACCTACCTCAAGGATCCATCAGCTCATGGGAAATGTTGGAAGAAAAGTTCATAAGGCAGTTTCGCATTCATGTGGAACAACCCAAGGACGCTTATTCCCTATCTAATATCAAATAGAAGCCTGGAGAGACAGTACAGCGATATCTAACCCGATTCAATGCTGCAGCATCCGCAGTCCAAGATGCCGATGAGAAACTTTCTTAATGGCCCTTTGTAGTGGTGTGCATCCGGATACTAAGTTTGCTAGAAGATTAACGAAAGAAAAACCAGCTACCTTACCCGATTTCTTCCATGAAGCCGAAGATATATGAGACTTGAAGACGCTGCCACTGAAAGACAGACAGGGCAACAAACCAAGGCAGCTCATGGCGACACACCCGTTGTAGCAAAGGACATCCAAAGAAATGACTCTAGGGACAATGCTGGGGGCAAGAAGGGAGAAAAACGTCTATATCGGCCAGGACCGAGATTTGACACTTACACCCCTTTGAAAGAGACAATCGAAAACATCTTCCTGGCCATCCAAGACGAAGTTAAATACAGACGCCCCCCGTACAAGAAGGAAACAGATAACGCAATTAAGTCTGGAAAGTTCTGCCGCTTCCACGAATCTCATGGGCATGATTCCAATGAATGCCATCATCTCCGGGACTTAATTGAAGAACACATCAGACGGAAGAGACTGGAACACTATGTAAAAGGTCAGAATAGAACCCCAGCTCCGGCCAATGAAAACCCAAGGCCACCCCTCCCAGAAACAGGAGGGGGAAATCATAACACCAGCGGCTCCAGTCAAGAGAAGATAGTGGTCCATACCATATCGGGAGGACCACACATCGCCGACAGAAGCTGGGCAGAGATGGAAAGATACGGAAAGTCACTTAGAAACAATGAAGGCTACGTTAATTCTGTTACGGAAGAACGCCACCCGAAGCGAAAAGAGAACGATGACATTACATTCAATAGGCGTGACCTAGAAGGAAGGCAGTACCCTCACATGGATCCTATGGTCATCTCTGCCAGGTTCGGCCCAACCGAAGTTTTCCGAATTCTAGTAGACACTGGAAGCTCAGTAAATATCCTATTTAAGCATGCTTTCGACAGAATGAAGCTGTCAATGAAGGATGTGTCCCCCCTGCAACAAACCACTACACGGTTTCACTGGAGACGCGAAGATGCCCTTCGGGCAATTGAACCTTTTTGTTGAAATAGGAAGTCACCCCCGCTCCGTTGTGCGGAAACAAACGTTTATGCTGATAGATAACCACTCAGCCTTCAACGCCTTTTTAGGAAGACCAGCTTGTCTGACTTCCAAATCGTCTTGGCCCCGTGGTGTCTGAAGATGAAATTTCCAACAAACAATGGAATAGGGGAAGTAGAGGGAGATCAAGACGCCGCTCGAGATTGCTATGTAACTGAACTTCGCAATAATCGCAGAGAGGATAGAGGGAAGAATGCAGAGACTACTCTCTGCATGAAAAACTTAGAAGCATAGCAACTAAAGAAAGCCCCTCCTCTTCGATATACCAGTGATCCTTTCAATGAGTTAGACCCCAGAGACAAAGAGGAATGAGGCCACCACCGAGCCTGCAGAGGCTATGGAGTTTGTACTTGTAGACAAACACGACTCAAGTAGACTGTTGAAAATCGGATCTCACCTAAGAGCAGAATTGAGGGATCAACTCATTGATTTTCTCCGCCACAATTTGGATGTATTTGCGTGGACGCAAGCTGACATGACTGGAATCTCCCCAGACGCACGCTGACATGTACTAAACATCGATCCTACCAAGGTGCCATTAAAGCAGAAAAAGAGAAGTATGAGGGCAGAACGATCAGCAGCCCTCGATGAAGAAGTAAAGAACCTACTTGCCAATAACTTCATACGAGAAGCCATATACCCAGAGTGGATCGCTAACCCGGTACTAGCAAAGAAGGCTAATGGGAAGTGGCGAACATGCATTGACTTCTCCAACTTAAATGACGCTTGCCCGAAGGATTGCTTCCCACTCCCCCGAATCGATCAGCTGGTGCACAGCACAGCCGGGCACGAACTCTTATCTTTTATGGACGCATACTCAGGATATAACCAAATTCCTATGCACTCCCCCGATCAAGACCACACTAGTTTCATCACTGACCGAGGATTGTACTGCTATAGAGTAATGCCTTTTGGACTTAAGAACGCCGGAGCTACATATCAGCGCCTCGTCAACAAGATGTTTGCAGAACCGATAGGACGAACTATGGAGGTTTAAGTGGATGACATGCTAGTGAAATCGAGGAAAGCCAACGATCACGTAAGCCACCTGGGCGAGATGTTTCAAGTACTTCGCCAATATGGAATGAAGCCGAATCCTCTAAAGTGCTAATTCGGGGTATCGTCAGGAAAGTTCTTGGGATTCATCTTCCATGCCAGAGGAATTGAAGCAAACCCCGAACAGGTCCGAGCCTTGAAAGATATCAGGATACCTTCCACTCGAAAAGAAATGCAAAGCCTAAATGGGAAGGTGGCCGCCCTAAGCAAATTCATCTCTAAAGCGACTGACAAGTGCGTCCCCTTCTTCGAGGCTCTAAAGAAAGACAAAGGAAAGTTTAAATGGACCGACGAATGCTTAACAGCCTTCCTTAACCTAATCGAACACCACCAGAGACCACCAGTACTCTCAACTCCAAACGAACGCGAAGAGCTATACCTATACCTTGCTATGTCATCTCATGCTCTAAGCGCCGCTCTGGTGAGAGAAGACAACCGCGCGCAACGGCCAGTATACTTTGTAAGAAAGAGGTTAACGGGGGCAGAAGCCAGATATCCTAAACTTGAGAAGCTAGCATACTGTTTACTAATCACGTCACGGAAACTGCGACACTATTTCCAATCTCACTCCATCAGAGTTCTAACCGATCAACCGCTTAGGCAGGTACTCCATCGTCCTGACACTTCTGGACGACTACTTAAATGGTGCATTGAACTGAGTCAATATGATATCACCTACCATCCTCGCACCGCCATCAAGGGACAAGCCATGGCCGATTTCATTGCCGAATTCACTACCAACGAAGGTAAGGAGCAATCTGAAATCGCAAAAGAAACTAAGTGTAATCTCTTTGTGGATGGATCATCAAACGAACAAGGCTCGGGGGCAGGTGTTGTAATAATCAGTCCCAGGGGAAGGAAGCTACAATACGCTCTAAGGTTGGAATTCACTGCCGCCAACAACGATGCAGAATACGGAGCAGTAATAGTTGGATTAGAACTTGCCTTCGAGATTGGAGTCAGTTCTTTATGTCTTCATAGTGATTCGCAACTTATTGTAAACCAAATACTAGGAGAATTTCAGACTCTAGGAGAACGACTAACAACATATCTAAAGAAGACCAAGCTGCTACTCGATCAATTGGATCACTATTTAATCAAACACATCCCTCGAGGAGAGAACCAAGAGGCCGACGAACTGGCGAAGCAAGCTAGCATGAGGGACGACACCATTTCCGGAATAGTAGCCATCTCAAAGAAACTAACCCCAAGTTTCGAGCAAGTGAATCTGGTAGCTGCAATCGAAGAGGAAACTTGGTTGACTCCCATCCGAAAATTCTTACAAGATGGCACACTTCCCGTCGGGCGTAACGAAGTCAAGAAAATCCTGAGGAAAGCTTCCCGCTACACAATACAAGAAGGCATCCTCTATCAGCGCGGCTTCTCTAACCACTTATTAAGGTGTGTTGCTGGAAAGGAAGCCAAGGAAATCTTATCCAACATCCATCAAGGAAGCGGCAGAGATCACACTGGAGGGCAGACTCTGGCAAAGAAGATACTCCGATATGGATATTTCTGGCCCACCTTAAACAAAGACGCCTTAGACCTCGTCAAAAGATGTGACAGATGTCATAAATTTGCTAAGATTCCTCGGCTACCAACAAATGAGATTACTCAAATGACCAGCCCTTGGCCCTTTGCAGTATGGGGAATTGACTTGATTGGCGAACTGCCAATGGGCCGGGGCGGAGCCAAATATGCTATAGTGGCAGTCGACTATTTCACCAAATGGTGGAAGCGGAACCTCTAAATAAAATATCTTCGGCAAAAGTTATCAACTTCTTGATCAAAATGTTCTATGCAGATACGGAGTCCCACTCAAAATCATATCGGACAATGGCCTTTAGTTTGACAGCGAGGAATTCGCCGACTGGTGCCAAGAGCATGGAATTCACAAAAGCTTCTCATCTGTAGCTTATCCCTAGGCAAACGGACAAGTCGAAGCTGTCAACAAAATTCTCAAAACTCTAATCAAGAAGAAACTTAAAAAGTCGAAAGGCGCTTGGGTGGATGAACTTCCTACGGCACTTTGGGCCTACCGCACATCTTTCAGAAGATCAGCGGGGCATACATCCTTCTCTTTGGCACACGGATCGAAGGCCATGCTCCCAGTCGAAACTATAGTGCCTTCCCACCATAGGATCCACTATAATCCAAAAGAGAACGAAGAACTCCTTCACATGTCTTTGGATCTAATTGAAGAGAGAAGAAGCGATGCAGCACTCAAAGTAGCAGCTCACAAGCAAAAAGTGGCAGCACAATACAACTCCAAAGTCAAGCATTGTAGCTTACAAGAAGGAGACCTTGTCCTCAAGCGAATTTTCCCATGCCCTAGTGCACTAGATCCAATCTGGGACGGACCATATGTAATTCATAAAAATCTCCACAACGGATCTTATATTTTGTCAACAGTGGACGGAGAGGTGTTCTAGAGGGCATGGAACATCCAACACCTTCGTCGATACTTTTCTTAACTTGTACCGCCCATATGAAGTGAATTAACAAAGAGAACCAGTGGACGTAGGCAATTTCGTGCCGAACCACTTTAAAAACTTGTCTCTTTTTTAACTTGTTCCTTTATATCTTGGCTTCTTGTTAACTTTATTCTTTTCTATTGAAAAAAATCCCGTGTAATGGCATTTCCATTCAAGACACATCACAGCACGACTTCACCTGGACAAGACCTAACAGGTACTATACAAATCTATGCCCTCACCAACGAGACACTTCTGCTCCAGCATCCTTCTGCTGCGGGTTAACTCATTGCTCCCGATCGGCCCTTAAAGCAACTGTAATGAGCCGATTAAAAGCCACCGAGAAGGCCGACTATAGCCGAGGCAGCTCATTACGGCGTTCGGCTCACCGGCAACCGTGAACCTACTTTAAGCCCCAACATAAGGTGTGGCCAGCCAGGGGTAGTTCACAGTTGACGATCGGCACCCACGCTAGCCGGCCACGGTAACTCGATTAATACCCACGATTACGGGCCATAATGGCCCGGGTAGTTACTGTGCGCGATCTCGGCTCCAAGTGTCTTAAGTACGGCTGTGGTAAAAAAGAGCAACTCCCCGCGGAGGCGTAAGATGGGTGACAAATGTCTCCAAGACCCACGGCTAGGGAAAGAAATTATAAAACCCGTTTTCCACGAACTTAAGCACATCTCAGGCCTTCCGTGATTGGAAGTTTTACTATTTCATATATTTCTATTTCGTTTAAAAACTTTCCTCCTATCCTCTATAACGATCCCTAAAGTACAGGACACAAAATAGGAGACGCTCGCTAATGGGAATAGGAACTCACAACTGGATGACAGGTCACTCAGCTGCATTCCTACAAGGCGTTCAAAGCAACCGTCCATCACCAAAACATAAAGGGCGGTACATTCTTCTTTTGCATATGAATATGTAGCTATAATTTATTCGCACATCACACTAACATTGCAAGATATGAAATTATATTTTAAGCAAGAACTTGACATCAAACACAATTGAATCACATGAATATGCACAGCTACATTTCTTATGCAACACACCAAAATGACGATAGAATTCAAATATGACAGAATCAGCTTAGGTTAAAAATTACATGCCAAGAATAGAGTCATTCATTACGGATAATATAATTACAGCCTAAAAGTTGCATTAATGTTTTGGGACTACCATAGACAGCAATGTCAAGCAAACCAAAAGATATCCAGATCAAGTCAAGGAGTCGACTGCATCAGAGCTTCACCTCTATCCTACTGGTCATCCGAGATCTACTTAACCGTAGGATCAGAACTCTCAGCATGTTGACCAGAGGTAGTTGGTGCTTCAAAGGTCCCGCCTGTCCAATTCAGGAGAAGAATCCATTAAATAAATAATAAGCAATCAAGTTACGAAAAGCTAAAAGGGAAGACTTACCAGCATCTGCTCCTTGATCGTCATCCTCTAATTGCACACCTACCTCCTCAGCGGTAAGCAGCTGCATACCCTCCTTCGCCGCCACTTTCTCCTCCTTGGTGAATTGAGTCGTAACCACATCCATTCTAAAGGCCACGCCACCCTCCTTATCTGCATCGGCCTTAGCCTCCTCCTGGGCCCTGAGATAAATCCTGGCCATAACTCGGGGATAGTCATCCATCCAAGATAAGTTACCCTGCTTCCGAGTACGAAAGTATATATCCTGAAGCATCTCATCCATTATCCCCTCATTCTCCTTGAACTCCTTTATTCGGTCCTTGGAAGCCAACAGCTTTGCAGTGGCGACATGCCTCTCCGATTGGTATCGCGAGCAGTTAGCCTGAAAGGATTTCCTCACCGCCTCCATCTCCTCCTTCAGCTTGATTTGAGCAAGCTCTACGGCTTCAAGCTTCTCGGATAACTCCTGTACCCGCTCGAGAGCCGCTTTCCGAACCTCATCCACCATTGCAATAGCCATGTCAATCAGTTCCTCACAAACAGCCTCCATTTTCCGTAATTCTGCCCTGCTGGCCTCTTCCATGGTTTTCTTTAATTGCCTAGAAGCGGCCTCATGTTTAGAGATCTGAATGGCGTGATCAGCAAGTTGTTTGGCCTGATAGAAAACCATTAACCGCAGTCGAATATTAGCACTCCCGATTTCTTCTCCAGCCTTGACCAGTCGGGCATGATGCCCCATCAACTTCCTGGTTTCCTCAGCGACCCGGTCAATGTTTGCCTTAGCTTCGTCCCCCAAAGCTATGACCTGAGTGGTAAGAAAATCAAGGTCTAGGGACTTAGCTTCATCCAATACTCTCACCATAGGATTACGGGGAAGAAGGTACTCACCGGTAGCCTCATCAAAAGTAATATCACAAGAACCCGGATCCAGATCCGGATGACCTGCAAACGGATTACGAGCCAAGCTGGGATGGCCTATTCGGGTAACAGTAGGATTTTCAGACGAGTGCGGAGGAGGTACGAATTCAGTATTCTTCTTCATGGTATCCCTCAGAGGCTGAATTGGGGACTGAGGACCAGGTGAGGGTTCAAACAAGGAACGACTCCTCTTCTTCCTTTCGATATCCTCTTCGATAACTCCAAGAAGAGGACGGTAGCCGACTATGTCTCCAGGGCGGTTAGTCGGAGGCTTTGGTTTAATAGAATCGTTAAGAAGTTTATATCGTTCAAGACGGTGCTGAACATCTGATGTCTTGGCCACCTTACCCACTTCTGTGATAAAAACCAAGTGTTACAAGCATACATTGAGCTATAATTAAAGAAATATATCAAGTTAAGAAGGGTAAAGAGACGCTTTTATACAAACCCTGGGGAGGAGTAGGATATTGCAATAAGTCCTAGATCTCATTCCAGGAGGGAAGCTGACCATAAAATATTCCTAAATCCTTATCATAAATGGAGTCGGCAGGAGTCAAAAATTCACCTTGAATCGCAGGAATTGCCTTAGCTGAAGAGCTCTTAGAAGATGAATCGGCGCCAGTCCCGGCCTTGTCATCTTTTTTAGGCTTCTCCACTAAAGCCGATCCTTCCTCCAACCCTTCAAAAGCTAGGTGTAAAGCGTCATCTGTCCACTCTTGGATTACACCTGCTTGCTCAGAACACAAAGCCCCAGTACCATCACCACTCCGTCCATCATCACCGTCATCGCTGTGACCATCACCATCACCTTCTCCACCACTTCCACTCTTCGCCTCACCTCCTTCATCCTCGCCTCTTTCCTCCTCCACATCTTCCTCCTCCGGGACATCTGGGCATGTGATGGGGGAGGGTCCATCAGACTTCTTAAGTTTCTTCCCTCCGGTAATTGGATGTTTCGAGAAGGGTCTCCTTTTGCCTCTCTTTGCTGTAGCCCCTTCTTTAGCTTTGACGGCCCTCTCCTCAGCAGTGTCTCTTTGCTTGACCATAAACTGGCGTAGCAGAATCAAGTTATGCTCCAAAAGAGTGGCATTCCTGATCAAGTAAGAAGTTGTCCTCCTCTTTTCCGGGATGACTTCTATTTCCCCAGCCATCCGAACCAAACGATCATTCTCTACAACCGCAAAGCCACCTGTCGCTAGCAAGAAACAAAGCACATAAGGAGGAGCATTGCAGTCAGAACGAAAATTATAAATAAGAGTCAACTTACAGCCAGAAGTGAAGCGGTGGAAAGAAACAGAGTCATCTATAACAAAGAACCATTCCTTCTTGAACATGCTAAAATTTGAATATAAGTCCAGGACCGGCTTGAAAGACACGGCCGATTCTAGGCTAATATATGGGGACCCCTTCTTGTAGCCTCTCAAGTTGTACAAGTACCGAATTTCCCGGTTGGAAGGGGGACGCCCATACTTTCTCTGGAAAATAACAAACAGGCTCACCAAGATGGCATAGAAGTTGGGCTGAAGCTGGAAAGGGGCCACCTTCAAGTATGTGATAAAGCTGACGATCCAAGCGTTGATCGGAGGAATAGCCCCGCACATGCAGTGATACCTACTATAAGCAAAATATCCTTCAGGGGGGTTATACGGCATCACTCCTTTCCCTGGCAACAGCATATGCGCTCTGTCAATCCCAAAGGATCTAGATATAACGTCAGGCTGCTCGTCTTTGAGGGAGCTGGGAAAGCAGTCAGGCGGTGAGTTCAAAAGCTCTTGAGGACCGTACCCATCTACTAATGATCTCGGGGATGGTCCATGTCGTTCTGGCTCTGACTGAACTGGGGGCACTATGGGGGACTCTCCTTTATCCTTGGATTTCTTCTTGTCAGATCGAGTTTCTACTTTATGAGACATTATCTGCAACACGAGAAAATGCATCGTTAGAACAAGAGATATAAACAAGCGAGTACGTGCAGCTTGGAATCTCATTCATAATTCAAAACACAAAATTTCATTCGGTAGTACGAGTCTGAGAATCCATTCGCAACTCACACTCCCAAAATTTCATTCGGTAGTGTGAGTCTAAGGATCCATTCCGCCCTCGTACTCCCAAAGTCCCATTCGGTAGTTTGAGTCTACGAGTCCATTCGGTACTCATCCTCCATAAGTTTCATTCGATAATTCAATCATAAAGTTTATTCGGCAAGAGAATGCCTCACCTTGTCCGGTAGTCAAATCTGATTCGGCACTATGATTGATTCGGTAGTTAAGAATTTGGATCGACTCTTTTAAACGGTAAGGAATAACGGAGGCGTGGAGCCCATGCTTATAGGCAAGAGAAGGATAGCCAGACCAACCGGTTCGGCACTCGAGCCGAATGAGGGTGTCTAAATAAACAAAGCGCGGCATATGCAGGCATATACCCCACTTTGGGGGTAAATGTTGGACGAAGTCCCACCGGACCGAGACCACCGAACCAACCCCTTCGGCACCAATCCTCTGCCACCGGACCAACTCCACTCACCACCGAATCAATCTACACCCCTCTCATCACCGAACCACACTACCGAATCAAGGCTAAGGCGGCACTACCGAACCAACCACCTCCAACCATCACCGAACCAATCAACGCCTCCATCCACTGCCGAACCAAAGCACCACCGGACCAGAACTCAACGCTCCACCCACCACCAAGGCGTTACCGAATCAACAATGCCAGGCCAGATCACATTAGCCCAGGCCCACCAGCAGCTAATACATCTAAGACCCCTACTCCTAACCTCACTCTATAAATAGAGGGGTAGGGGTACAACAATGGCAGACAAGTTTGAGAGCTCAAGCACGGAAAGAACTTCTAAACAACTTTCATACACTTGTAATCAAAGCTTTGTACTTGTAATCCAAACAATAAAGGAGAATAACATATAAAGTAGACGTAGGCACATTCTGGCCGAACCACTACAAATATTTGTGTCTTTTACAGTTTAGTCCCTGCTTTTTACGTATTTGTATAAATCACCCAAATCACTAAGAACAACATAAAATCAACTAAAACATATGACTTGGAGGTGTTTGCCCATTTTTTGTGCAAACATTTAAATTTAATTAGAATGTAATTAGATAGTATACATTATGATATAGGTAATAGGCTATCAAAAATGATATGTTGTTTAGGGAATTTACTGATAATAAATTGGATAATAAATTGAATAATAAAAAGAAAAATTCATTTTTTGAATAATATATAGTTATAAAATGTATACACCTAATATAGGTTGCAAAATATGTCAAGTGAAGTAATTTAAATGAATAAAAGAGAAGACTATTTAAGCAGATAAATATGAACTTAAGCATAGTGAAGTTGACTTTTAGTGGAATCAACTTAGCTGAAGATAAATGGATAAAATAAGCGTGTTAATTTGAAAATGAATTAGTTTGAAATAAATGTTGATAAAATGAAATAAAATCAATTTTTAAATTGAATGACTATTTATTAGTTGAATAAAATGGATTAAACAAAATTGTTGAATATTAATTTATTTTTTAATAATTGAAGTTAAATGCTAAGGTGGAATTAACTATGATTGATCCAATAGATTTAATAGATGAGTAAAATAAATCAAATTTTGTTGTGAAAATTTTACAAATGTTAATAAATGGGAAACAAATCAATTGAATAAAAATATATGGAAACGAAACCAATCAAATGTGAACACAATAAATTTGATTGGTTAAATAAAATGAATTGGAATCAACAAATTGAATGTAAACCAATTTTTAAATAAATATAGTTTATATTATTGTAAATTAATTGTTTCATTTTGTATTTCAATCTATCTTTCTTTCTGGTTGTTCGTATTATCATACCTCCTTTCTTTTCAGGGACGAAAAGTTTTAAGTGGGGAAGAGTGTAATGACCCGTAAATTTTAACGGTTTTTATAACGTAATTTGTAACGAACCGAAATTTTCAAAGCCGAAAATTCCAGATAGTTATGAAAAAGAAGAAAGAGATTGAAGAAGAAGAGAAGATCAGAAACATCAACATCTCACATTCGCAGGTGATAAAATATAATGATAAATAATAACAGTTTACAAAAGATTATTATACCTGACGATTACATTTTAATACATCAGAGTCACACATATATACAGTCACTAAATATACACAATTCTCATGTCACAAATTTAAAATCATATAAAACAACGGAAACACTCCATACGTTCTTGCCGTCCAGCTCGCCTCCTGAGCTCCAGAACGTCCATACCTGAAAATTTGTAATACTTGGTCTGATCCGAGCATTACATCGACGTAACACCCGGGTCAGGCTGGAAACCAGCGTGAGTAAACCCAGCTAACATGGAACACCAAAGCAGACAACTTATATAAAACCCAGATAACTAATATCAATTTACAAATTCACAATTTGTTATAGGCACTACTTATTTCACACATCCATTTTCTAAGTACCAAATTTTAGATTTAAATAGTCCAATTCCTTTAAATCTCTTCACTCCAGCCTATAGATTTCATCTATCAATCTATAAAAAATCAAAGTGGTTTCGGGTATTTCCTATTACCCGATCCCGGTCTTTTCGAGACTCATGTAATTCTAAACCAAGTTATCCAAATGAAATACACAACATTTCGTATCAGAGATATCAACTCATTCAAAGCATCCAATACCATTCAATCATTCATAAGCAAAGCTTAATCGCTACCAACTTTAATTTAATTAATTTTAATTAATTTTTAACCTAAATTACTTTGATTTCTTTACTTGTCATAAATTAATTTCAAATCAATTAATCAATCATCCCTTCATTATTCATCTTAATCAATCACCCTGGATAAATTTTCCTTCAATTACATTCAAGTAATTAACTTTAATTAATTTTACGATATTGATTCTTCTTAACCAAAATCAATAAGTAATCTTAATTACTTCATAAATTAATTAACTATTTAATTACATTAATACTTAATTACTTATATTAATTAACTTCTTATAAGTCACTTATTATTGATTAATTAATCTTAATTAATCAATCTTTAATTACATTATTGATTATATAAATTAACGATTTCCAATTATATTTTAATTTATCCTAATCTACATTAATTACATTAATTAAGCCACAATGTTAATCATTCTCGATTAATCTTAACACGTAATTAACTATCTTTTTATTCACTTCATTAAATAAATTAATTACTCGTTTAAAATAAAAGTTTAAAGGAAATTTTAAAACCAAATTCATCTTTAAATTCAAATCAATCTAAAAATGCACTTAACGTTCAAGTTGTTAAAATAATTAAATTTAAAAACTTATTGGTTTGAAACCCCGGATTTCACTCTTGAATTCCAGATTTAACTCTGACTTAAACTGGCTAAATTTCTACTTTAAAATTTTAACTTCAGTTTTTAAATATCATTTTCATTTCTTTCTAGTCCATTCTTATTTTTATTCTATAATTATTTCACTTTCAAAATTCACCCTTATATTCCTTTCAAAATCCAATTTTATATATTTCGATACCTTAGGGTACCGAAATACCCAAGCAAGCCACAGCATCCAATATTCCAAGTACCAATAATATCCATCACAGAATATCAATCACTCCAATATATTCTATATACTACTATATATAATATAGCATGTCAAACAATCCAATCATTCAACCAATTATTTCAATTTAACCATTTAAATTTGAATAAAAAACCAACAGAGTGAGATTTACTCACCTTTGACTTTGGAATCCAAATCCGTTCTCGATTTGTTTCCTTCAGATTTAAACCTTGTATAAACAGTTATACGTTTGCTAATATTTTACAAAATCGAACAATTAAATTCTCATTTATAAATTCGACTAACCAATGAATTATTTTAAACTAAATTTTAATTTATCTAACAATAAAAATTTTAAACTAACTTCATATAGATGCTTCAGTATCTAAACTCCTATATCATTTCTTTCTGTTTTACACGAGTCTATCACAACAATACTTAATTTTCATAAGTTCATTTCTATATAAAATGAACTAAGACAGGTATGTGTATTCAAAATTTTCTTTTTATTTTAACACAGACCTTTCAAAACTCCCAATTTCCAGAAATTAAACTGAATAAATGACAAGATTATACCTTCCTGCCCACCTGCATGCATCGTCTCGAATCCGCGAATCGACAAAGCTAAATTATGACGAATGCAACACTATCGGCCGTCACTGTCCATATCATAGACCCAGCGAGCTTTCACTTCTGCACCAAACCCCTAGCTCGCGACATCACATGGCTCGATCGACTATCCCAATTCGCGCGAGCGACGACGAGAACCAGATCAGAGATTCGAAAATGGCTCGCTTCCCAATTTTCGAACGAGAACTCCAGCAGTATTGGACGCGATTTGAACGAGAGCTTTGATTCGAACAAAAATTTCGGCCCTAAAATTTGTTCGGCCATGCCAATTTTATCACGAGGAGTTTGTTTTTGTTTTTATGAATTTGAGTTCGGCCATTTTTTTTCTTCTTCTCTCTGAAGATTTTTTTTTATTTCAGTTTGATTTCCCTGAAAACAACGAATATATATTTTCCTAAGGGTGGCTTCGAGTATAAGCTATAGGGTGGCTAAGTTGACCCCTTATTTTTTTATTGTTATTATTATTATTTCCAAAATATCTCGTTTCGCATAACTCTAAATCTCGATCTCCAAACCAGACATGCTGCCAGACGTTTATAAGGCTTTACCCTATTTCAAACATGATGGAACGTGTTTCGGAACCTAATCCGATCGTATGCGCGAGTTACGGAAGTAAACAATCAATTGTTAAATTACATCGATTAAAATAGTTTCTCTGCATTTTGAGCTGTCAGGGTCAAACGACAACTCCGATTGCTACGAAAATTGAAATCCGATAATAACTAACTATTACGGATCCAATGGAACTGGTTTTGTCAAATTCCAAAACTGTGCCTCGGAAGGCTATCTTTAAATATCAATTTAAACGATATATTATTAAAACTGAACAAATCATCTTTAAATTAAATTTCCACCATTCTATTACTTCAGTATCATCATTATAAATTTTATAGGCCTTCAAATTATTTTTAACAGGCTTAAAACTCCATATTCAACATTTTACCCAATTTCAAATTATATAGTTCAATAATTTAAATACCAAGTAAATATGGATATTTGAAATTCAAATTCAAATTAACTTTTCAAATATTTTAAATCAATTAAATATTCCAATTTAAATTGTTAAAAATTCTGGATCATCACGGTCCTCCGCCCTTAAAAGAATTTCGTCCCCGAAATTACTTGTTAGGAAGAATGGTCCAATACCCGTTTACTTCTCCCCCATACCAACAGTTATATCAACTTGCCACAATATATCTTTTATAAAAGACCCATTATCATTCTTACTAACTTTCCATACTCTCCCACAGTTTTCAACAATACCCTTTTGCTCAATCACTCAAATTTCAATTTAAAACCAAATTTTGAATTATCAAAATTTTCTCAAAAATTTTCTTACTCTATAAATTTCCGAAATTTTTTGCCAACGTCCCCTTTGCGTGGCTAGCTCGGTACAACTACAAAATGCCTCTACGGGCTACCAAATTCCAAAGAAAACAATAGGCCAAGTGGCAAGATCAAAAATCCAATCCAATTTCATCCAGAAATTTAAATGCATACCTTTTAGTCGGGCAATTCAAATTATCTTCTGAAATCAAAACCAATTTTCCTTTTTCCTTTAATACATGCATATCCTACTTAGCAAAAACATCCAATCGTAACCTTTCAAATCATTGTATACATTTCCTTACATAAGTTTCATACCCACTTATATTCAAATTAGTTTTTTCCATTTCCATATGGATTCAGTTTGTCTTCAATTCTGAATATTGAATTTATCTTCCATTTATAGCTGATTCATATCATTATTTTAAATTAGTTTCATTCGCAATTTATTTCAGTTTCATATGTAAAATTGTTTTGTTACTAACAAAAAGTTTCTGAATTTTTTTTCAAAAATTTTCTGACTCTCAAAATTTTCGAAACTTTTTG
The DNA here is from genome assembly GCA_030765085.1 of Allium cepa. Lineage (NCBI taxonomy): Eukaryota > Viridiplantae > Streptophyta > Magnoliopsida > Asparagales > Amaryllidaceae > Allium > Allium cepa. Next base: position 760,039,234 of record CM060941.1, on the reverse strand, counting down.
GCAGAGTCTCCTTTGTGCGGAGGAGCTTTTTGCAATTTGACAAAAGATATAAATATATATACATCGACCCATACCGTCGGAAAATCAAAAAACAGTTCATATTTCATATTTTTAATGCGTAGGTGTACCTTTATTTAGCATTTTAAGCAAGCGGCTTATTATTCTAGTATTTATCATGTCCAAATCCAGCTAAACGGCCTTCAGGTACCTGTACTTACTCAATTTAAATATGTAAGTGCCATATATAGAAAATCTATTAGCATTTCACTTACTTTCAATAGCTAAACACATGCATTTCATAAGCAACAAGCACCAAACGCTTTCCATAAGCAATTTATAAAATTTTAAAGCTGATTCAATTACTTTCGACCAATTCATATGCCATTTCATTAAATTTTAATGGCTTACAACTCAATTTCTTACATTAAATTTATTTTTAATCCAAACAAGCTCATATTCAATGCAATTAATTCCAAAATCAAGTTATTTAACTTCTCTCGACCCATAGAATTTTAATTTCTTTCATTTACGTCAAACGACAATTCATTCTATGCAAATTTGACAATATCCACTTAATAGAGTATTTATTTTTAGTCTATAACTACTTCAAATTAATTTCAATTCATTCTGTAATTAATTCAATTTCATTTCTAATTTATTCACTAACCATACATTTGCATTTCACTTCATCTCCGCATTGGTTTCATTTTACTACTATTTCATTGAGCGTGACAACATTCGATGTTTATATTCATATCATTTTTTTTGTTTTCCAAATAAATTTGACCCAACTTTTATTTAAGTAATTTTACTTCAAATTAATCCGCCTCATAACTTAAGTCCATTCTAATAATCTAATTCCAATTAATTGATTTAATTTTTATTCAAGCAGACTTCATTCATTTATTATTTCATTAAATTAACCATTTATTCACCCCAAAAAAATTTGATTTTTTAATTCACCTACTTAATTCATTTTCAAATTTATTTTATTTATACAAAACCATTCTCAATTTATTTCTACTTACTTGGATTTTGTTCGCAACTCAAACCATTTCCATTATAATTCACTTTCATTTCATTCGACAACATTTCCATTATATCTAATTTACTTGCAAATTTCGTTAAATATTATTCATATCACACTTGAAATTTATTTGTACTTCAAACCATCACTATTTCGATCCAACTCTATTTACTTTTTTTATTTTCACAACATCTCTACTTATTTAATTCATTATCAAATCCAAGTCGAATTCCATTTACAATTTGAATTCATTTTCACACTCCATTATTAACTCACAATCCATTTTATTTAACCGAGTTAAATTTTATTAACATACTCTATCAAATAATTATTTAGCTAATTAGCTTACTTCCAACTTTTAATTCAATATTCGATTTTATTACAACAAAATCACTTCATTAAATTTTCCTGAATTCAAATTATTATTATTTTTTATCATTCCTGTTTAGGTTTCTTTCATTTTCCAAAATTCCGTCCCTTTTATTTAAAATTTTAGAAATGCTTTTAAATTCACATCATATTATTAAAATAGCTATTTATAAAAATATTTCTTATAACTCGATGTCTCAACCAGTTCATCCTTTTCTCATAGAAATCCAGTCATACGTTGATCAGGTGTAGGACTGAAAATCTATAAGTACTTAGTAAACCCGTTTTCAACATCTAGTGAAAATACTTGGAAAATAATTTTATTGAAAATATAGAAATTTGTTTTTGAAAATAGATGAAATATCTTTGGTGAGAATGCTCTGGAAATCATCACCCCCATCATGGTCACAGTTACATTCTAGGGTTACGTTGCCATCGCAACAAATGTCCATGTAACTATAGGCACTCCGCGTCCCTCGATTACGCCATGGAACCCACAACAGATCGCAATTACATTCCAGGGTTACGTTGCCATCACAGCAAAGGTCCATGTAACTGTAGGCCCCCTCGATTTTCGCTGTCAAAATGAAACTTCTTCACTCCTACATAGGTCGCAGTCTACCGATGTAAAATCAAACGCAGACTGTTGGCTCTCAGCATCACACACGACTTTCGCTATGTTACCATAGGTCGCAGTCTACCGATATAAAATCAAACGCAGACTATTGGCTCTCAGCGGCACACACGACTTTCGCTATGTTACCATAGGTCGCAGTCTACCGATATAAAATCAAACGTAGACTGTTGGCTCCCAGCGGCACACACGACTTTTTCTATGTTACCATAGGTCTCATTCTACCGAAATAAAATCAAACGTAGACTGTTGGCTCTCAGCAGCACACACGACTTTCGCTATGGTACACTCTACTCATAATCCTCAAGAACTAGTTTTGTCCGGACTCCTCACAAGATCAACTTTAGAACCCTCCATGGGGCTCAAGGAAGCGCCACCCGGTGGCACTCCTGAGAAGTTCATTTCCAAGGAGCGCCTTTTTCCAAAGAGCCATCATCAAAACACTTTATACTATACACATATAGTATCTTTCAAATCATACACCTAGTATGATCTCATACAAAGCTTCTTTACTCAAAATCGATTATCCCAAAATCGATAATTCTCAAACTAGGCTTTCCAAATTCCAATATTGATTTTACCCAAAACTCAAAAGCCTTTCCAAATCCAAAGGTTCCCAAAACCTTTTCCCAAAATCCTCATAAGATCCTTTATATATATATATATATATATATATATAGACATATATAATTTTTAAAAACTTTGGATCATTTCAAACTTGCATAAAATTCCTTTTATACTTCAAACACTTCCAAAATCCTTTTTCTTCCGTCAATAGATACAACAAGGGGAGATTTATCTTTATAACAAAGAAATATAACTTTGTTTATTCAAAATCAAATATTCAAATTTGGTTACTCCTTTCAATATCAATTTCATTCAAATCCGTATGATGTACACATATCATCCGTACGCTATACCAATCCGATCGCTTGCTCGATCATACAATTTCACTTCCGAACTAGTATTGTCCACCCGACTTCGTAATGCGGACTCAGATCTGGTTTCTTGATTAGAAACCATCATTCTCCTTGCATAGCCATAACTATGATAAAAAATATCCAGAACCAATCAACAATCCATATCCGGGTTCGCCGTCGAAAATCGAGTGAAAAATCCCGACTTAGATCGATAAACTATCTTGAAATCCTATGCTCGAATCTGGATCAAATCACTATGCGAATAGAATAATATACGTACGTCCTACATATTTAACTTCATTGATTATTAGCCAAATCAATTTCCTTTCCATTCACATTCACTTAAATTTTCATTCACTTATTTACATTTGCCTCAATTCCATTGGATTATTCCTTCAATCCTTATCTCAATTGGGTATTTAATCAATAACAGTTTAAACTTCGACCGGTTTTTATTTAGAAAATAGCTTGGAAATTTTAAAAATAGATAAATAGTTGGAGAATAATTATTAGTTTGCAAAATAGCTGTAAAATAGTTAACAATTGTAAAATAGTTGGAGAATAGTTGAATAGTTTCAACAAAATTTAGATAATTGCAAAATAGTTGTAAAATAGTAATTAATTTGTAAAACAGGTGAAAAATAGTAATTAGTTTATAAAACAGTTGAAAAATTGTTAAATAGTTCCAAAAATAATTGTAAAACCAATATAAAATAATTCGGCCTTTAAAAAAGAAAGGTTGTATTTATTAAATAGCTTAGAAGGATAAATTTATATTAAAACAATTTATATTGAAAATAGTCCAGAGTCAAAACTGTTCACTTCCTTATAAGTTCAATTTAAATTTCCATTTCCATTTAAATTGACTCAATTCCAATTTGAAGAACTTTAATTTCCATCGAAATTTATTTAATCCGAATTCAAGTTGAATCAATCTTGATTTCTTTCCCAATCCAAATCAACTTCCATTTGATTTTAATCCTGTTCGCTTTAATTATAATTTCAAATTATTCCAATCAACTTGGACTTATATCAAATTGAATCCGCTTCAATTTCAAATCATTTCAATTTCTACTTGAATTAATCCCAATTTCCATTTAAATTTTAAACCTTCAGATTAATAACCTTTCCACTTACGTTTAAAACTTGCTTCACTTTGTGTTTCACATCACATTCCAAAGAAAATTCACAACTCAACCTTAGAGTTAATTTCATACTTATTTCCTTTACACTCCAGATTACCTTTAAATTTAAAACCACCCTTGGTTTTAATTTCAAAACAAATCCCTTAAAAATCTCCCAAACATTTCTTGTTTTAAAATAAGACTATATTCAAAATAGTCTAAATTATATTATTTATTATTTTCTTTAACTCTTTGAAACAATTGCTTGTTTCTAGACTTAGGTTTTAAAACTCCAAAACTTTAAAACCTACTTTAATTTAGAAGTTATACTCATCTTATAAGTACACTTCATTTGGCTTACTTAATAACAAATATATCATTATTAAACACGATGACTATTTATGATACTACCCAAGGTAATCATATCTAGATACCAATTCCTTTTTATATTATTCTTACTTCTATAAATTCAAGATTAAATTTCAGTTTGAATCCATTTCAAACTTACCTTTATTTAAAGTTTTTAAACAATTTAATTTCCGAGTTCAAATTCTAGAATTTCATTTCAATCAATTTAATTTTAATTTAGTTGTATTTCTGTTACCATTTAATTGAATTCCAATTCAAGATTTCAATTTGGTTGTATTATATTACTTCTTAATTTAATTACAATAATTTAACAACCAATCACCTTAATATTTATTAGAGGGAAATATTGCTTTATATATCAAAATATACTTTTATATAAAACCATTAAAACCTTTATATAAGAAAATAACAAATACGTTCTTATATATATACACTCAACTCATCCTAGAGTACTGCAGACTCTATTTAATGAATAATCCCCATCAGATCCAAGGTTCTCGCTTAACCTTCCAGCTCTTATACCAACTACAGCGACCCAAAATTTTCGAATTCGAAAATTCCAGATAGTTATGAAAAAGATGAAAGAGATAGAAGAAGAAGAAGATCAGAAACATCAACATCGCACATTCGCAGCGGATAAAATATAATAATAAATAATAACAGTTTACAAAGGATTATTATACTTGACGATTACATTTTAATACATCAGAGTCACACATATATACAGTAACTGAATATACACAATTCTCATGTCACAAATTTACAATAATATAAAACATCGGAAACACTCCATACGTTCTTGCCATCCAGCTCGCCTCCTGAGCTCCAGAACGTCCATATCTAAAAATCTGTAATACTCGGTCTGACCCAAGCATTACATTAAAGTAACACCCGGGTCAGGCTGGAAACCAGCGTGAGTAAACCCAGCTAACATGGAATACCAAAGCAAACAACTTATATAAAACCCGGGTAACTCAAATCAATTTACAAATTCACAATTTGTTATAGGCATTACTTATTTCACAAATCCATTTTTTAAGTACCAAGTTTTAGATTTAAATAGTCCAATTCCTTTAAATCTCTTCACTCTAGCCTATAGATTTCATCTATCAATCTATAAAAATTCGAAGTGGTTTCAGGTATTTCCTAATGCCCGATCCCGGTCTTTTCAAGACTCATGTCATTCTAACCCAAATTATCCAAATGAAATACACAACATTTCATATCAGAGATATTAACTCATTCAAAGCATCCAATACCATTCAATCGTTCATAAGCAAATCTTAATCGCTACCAACATTACTTCAATTAATTCTAATTAATTTTTTAACCTCAATTACTTAGATTTCTTTACTTGTCATAAATTAATTTCAACTCAATTAATCAATCATCCCTTCAGTATTCATCTTAATTAATCACCCTGGATAAATTTTCCTTCAATTACATTCAAGTAGTTAACTTTAATTAATTTCACGATATTAATTCTTCTTAACCAAAATCAATAAGAAATCTTAATTACTTCATAAATTAATTAACTATTTAATTACATTAATACTTAATTACTTATATTAATTAACTTCTCATAAGTCACTTATTATTGATTAATTGCTCTTAATTAATCAATCTTTAATTACATCATTGATTATATAAATTAACGATTTCCAATTATATTTTAATTTATCCTAATCTAAATTAATTACATTAATTAAGCCACAATATTAATCATTCTAGATTAATCTTAACACGTAACTAACTATCTTTTTATTTACTTCATTAAATAAATTAATTACTCGTTTAAAATAAAAGTTTAAAGGGATTTTTAAAACCGAATTCATCTTTAAATTCAAATCAGTCTAAAAATGCACTTAACGTTCAAGTTGTTAAATAATTAAATTTAAAAACTTATTGGTTTGAAAACACGGATTTCACTCTTGAATTCCTGATTTAACTCTAACTTAAATTTGCTAAATTTCTACTTCACAATTTTAACTTCAGTTTTTAAATATCATTTTCATTTCTTTCCAGGTCATTCTTATTTTTATTCTATAATTTTTTCACTCTCAAAATTCACCCTTATATTCCTTTCAAAATCCAATTTTATATAATTCGATACCTCAGGGTACCAAAATACCCAAGCAAACCACATCATTCAATATTCCAAATACCAATAATATCCATCACACAATATCAATCACTCCAATATATTCTATATACTACTATATATAATATAGCACATCAAACAATCCAATCATTCAACCAATTATTTAAATTTAACCATTTAAATTTAAATAAAAATCCAATAGAGTTAGATTTACTCACCTTTGACTTTGCAATCCAAATCCGTTCTCGATTTGTTTCCTTCAGATTTGAACCTGGTATAAACAGTTATACGATTTATTAATATTTTACAAAATCGAACAATTAAATTCCCATTATAAATTCGACTAACTAATGAATTATTTTAAACTAAAATTTAATTTATCTAATAATTAAAATTTTAAACTAACTTCATATAGATGTTTCAATATCTAAACTCCTATATCATTTCTCTCTGTTTTACACAAGTCTATCACAACAATCCTTAATTTTCATAAGTTCATTTCTATATAAAATCAACTAAGACAGGTATGTGTATTCAAAATTTTCTTTTTATTTTAACACAAACCTTTCAAAACTCCCAATTTCCAGAAATTAAACTGAATAAATGACAAGATTATACCTTATTGCCCACCTGTAAGTATCGTCTCGAATCTGCGAATCGACAAAGCTAAATTACGACGAACGCAACATTATCGGCCTTCACAGTCGATATCGTAGGCCCAACGAGCTTTTGCTTCTGCACCAAACCCCTAGCTTGCAACATGACAAGGCTCGATCGACTATCCCAATTCACGCGAGCGACGACAAGAACCAGATCAGAGATTCGAATACGGCTCGCTTCCCAATTTTCGAACGAGAACTCCAGGAGTATTGGACGAGATTTGAATGAGGGCTTTGATTCGAACAAAAATTTCGGCCCTAAAATTTGTTCGGCCATGCCAATTTCATCACGAGGAGTTTGTTTTTGTTTTTATGAATTCGAGTTTGGCCATTTTCTTCTTCTTCTCTCTAATTTTTTTTTATTTCGGTTTGATTTTGCCTGAAAACAATGAATAGATATTTCCTAAAGGTGGCTTCGGGTATAAGCTATAGGGTGGCTGAGTTGACCCCTTAATTTTTTCTATTGTTACTATTATTATTTCCAAAATATCTCGTTTCGCATAACTCTAAATCTCGATCTCAGAACTAGACATGCCACCAGGCGTTTATAAGGCTTTTCTCGTATTTCAACCACGATGGAACGTGTTTCGGAACCTAATCCAATCGTATGCGCGAGTTACGGAAGTAAACAATCAATTTTTAAATTAAATCGATTAAAATAGTTTCTCTGCGTTTTGAGCTGCCAGGGTCAAACGACAACTCCGATTACTACGAAAATTAAAATCCGATAATAACTAACTATTACGGATCCAATGGAACTGGTTTCGTCAAATTCTGAAACTGTGGCTCGGAAGGCTATCTTTAAATATTGATTTAAACAATATATTGTTAAAACTGAACAAATCGTCTTTAAATTAAATTCCCACCATTCTATTATCTTCAGTATCATCATTATAAATTTTATAAACCTTCAAATTATTTTTAACAGGCTTAAAACTCCATATTCAACATTTTACCCAATTTCAAATTATATAGTTCAATAATTAATACTTAATTACTTATATTAATTAACTTCTCATAAGTCACTTATTATTGATTAATTGATCTTAATTAATCAATCTTTAATTACATCATTGATTATATAAATTAACGATTTCCAATTATATTTTAATTTATCCTAATCTACATTAATTACATTAATTAAGCCAAAATATTAATCATTCCCGATTAATCTTAACACGTAATTAACTATCTTTTTACTTACTACATTAAATAAATTAATTACTCGTTTAAAATAGAAGTTTAAAGGAAATTTTAAAACCAAATTCATCTTTAAATTCAAATCAATCTAAAAATGCACTTAACGTTCAAGTTGTTAAAATAATTAAATTTAAAAACTTATTGGTTTGAAACCCCGGATTTCACTCTTGAATTCCAGATTTAACTCTAACTTAAACTAGTTAAATTTCTAATTTATAATTTTAACTTTAGTTTTTAAATATCATTTTCATTTCTTTCTAGTCCATTCTTATTTTTATTCTATAATTATTTCACTTTCAAAATTCACCCTTATATTCCTTTCAAAATCCAATTTTATATATTTCGATACCTCAAGGTACCGAAATACCCAAGCAAACCACAGCCTTCAATATTCCAAGTACAATAATATCCATCACAGAATATCAATCACTCCAATATATTCTATATACTACTATATATAATATAGCACGTCAAACAATCCAATCATTCAACCAATTATTTAAATTTAACCATTTGAATATAAAACCAACAGAGTGAGATTTACTTACCTTCGATTTTGCAATCCAAATCCATTCTCGATTTGTTTCCTTCAGATTTAAACCTTGTATAAACAGTTACACGTTTACTAATATTTTACAAAATCGAACAATTAAATTCCCATTTATAAATTCGACTAACCAACGAATTATTTTAAACTAAAATTTAATTTATCTAACAACAATAATTTTAAACTAACTTCATATAGATGTTTAAATATCTAAACTCCTATATCATTTTTTTCTGTTTTACACAAGTCTATCACAACAATCCTTAATTTTCATAAGTTCATTTCTATATAAAATCAACTAAGACAGGTATGTGTATTCAAAATTTTCTTTTTATGTTAACAAAAACCTTTCAAAACTCCCAATTTCCAGAAATTAAACTGAATAAATGACAAGATTATTCCTTCCTGCCCACCTGCAAGCATCGTCTCGAATCCGCGAATCAACAAAGCTAAATTACGACGAACGCAACACTATCGGCCTTCACTGTCGATATCATAGACCCAATGAGCTTTCGCTTCTGCACCAAACCTCTAGCTCGCGACATTACATGGCTCGATCGACTATCCCAATTCACGCGAGCGACGATGAGAACCAGATCGGAGATTCGAAAATGGCTCGCTTCCCAATTTTCAAACGAGAACTCCCGGAGTATTGGACGCGATTTGAATGAGAGCTTTGATTCGAACAAAAATTTCGGCCCTAAAATTTGTTCGGCCATGCCAATTTTATCACGAGGAGTTTGTTTTTGTTTTTATGAATTCGAGTTCGGCCATTTTTTTTCTTCTTCTCTCTGAAGATTTTTTTTATTTCGGTTTGATTTCCCTGAAAACAACGAATATATATTTTCCTAAGGGTGGCTTCGAGTATAAGCTATAGGGTGGCTAAGTTGACCCCTTATTTTTTTATTGTTATTATTATTATTTCCAAAATATCTCGTTTCGCATAACTCTAAATCTCGATCTCCAAACCAGACATGCCGCCAGACGTTTATAAGGCTTTGCCTGTATTTTAAACACGATGGAACGTGTTTCAGAACCTAATCCGATCGTATGCGCGAGTTACGGAAGTAAACAATCAATTTTTAAATTAAATCGATTAAAATAGTTTCTCTATGTTAGGAGCTGCAAGGGTCAAACGACAACTCTGATTGCTAAGAAAATTGAAATCCGATAATAACTAACTATTACGGATCCAATGGAACTGGTTTTGTCTAATTCCAAGACTGTGTCTCGGAAGACTATCTTTGAATATCGATTTAAATGATATATTATTAAAACTGAACAAATCATTTTTAAATTAAATTTACTCCATTCTATTATCTTTAGTATCATCATTATAAATTTTATAAACCTTCAAATTATTTTTAACAGGCTTAAAACTCCATATTCAACATTTTACCCCATTTCAAATTATATAGTTCAATAATTTAATTATCAAGTAAATATTGATATTTGAAATACACGTTAAAATTAACTTTTCAAATATTTAAAATCGATTAAATATTCCAATTTAAATTGTTAAAAATTCTGGGTCGTCACATAATATGCTGAAATTTTGCTTGCAATTAAATTTTGAAGTTTTGCAATAGAAATTTGATGTTTGGAATACGTCTATTTTAACATAGCAACTGGTAAATTTTTATTGGAAGACATGAAAGTAAATTTTCTTGTGTAATTTTAATTAAATGTAAATCAGTTAATATTTGATGATAATAAAATATTTCTCACACTTGAATATTTTTTACAAAATAAATTTGAATCATTTTTTAGTGTGGCATCATATTTTTTTCGTCAGATTTGAACTTCTTTACCTCCGTTTATCTTATTTTATGCGAATTTGCAACAGTTTGGCTACGAGTATCGACTTTTGATAGGATAGTCGTATCGCTGATATTTGTATACCATTTTGTTCGTCTTGTCGTGCTGATTTCCACATTATACTCTTCTATGCATTTTGGCGTTTGGTACGCGGCGATACCTGCGAAACTGATAGCCATATCGGTATCCATTTTAACTTTTTGATTCCTGTGTCCATTCATTTTTTTCAACGATTGAAAGATAAACAACTATTTTTCTATCATTAGTTTTTTCATGAATTCACGGGTTGGACTTTTACTATCCTATAAGTTCAATTTATAATTTCGGTTGTTCCATTTTATCTTCGTTCCTATTTGAATCTCGCATTGCTTCTGTTTTTTCCTCTGTCCTTTCTTCTTTCTTGTGTTCTGTCCTCCAAAAAATTATATATAGTATATAATGAATCGTTGCTTGAAAATGTGCTCATCCTGTTCCTTTCATTCAGCCATCCGAGCACTATCTCTCTCCCCCGATCCTCCACCATGTAACCACAACAACCCAAGCTCCGACCCCACTTAACTTCACCTGACCTTTAGCCCTCCGTGCCAGACCTAAAGCCTCGGCCTCACCAAACCATTCTCCTCTGACCACCTACCTACCACCATAATGTCAGACACATGCCGCTCCACTCGACCTTCACCCTCCACCATTGTTCCATAGCCGATGTCCCTGCCATCACCTATTTGTTCCACGTCCATCTCACCTTTTTCCGTCTGCACTTCCATCTCTCTTGCCTTCCGACCAGGCCTCACCACTTCCCCTTGCCGAGACCACCATGCACGCAACCCCTCGCCGCATACCTGACAACCTCCTCTCTCCGCCTCCCCTTTCTGTTTCTAGATCCACACTCAGCGCCCTACGTCTCCTCCTCTTGCCGACCAACTTACTCCACCAACCATGGCCAAAGTCCATACCTTCCACCTTCCTTCAACTTCCAACCACACCACATGCCTCCTAGCACCTAAACCACCCTCCGCCTTCATCCCCGCAGCAGCCTCATTTTGGTAATTACATGCATTCCTCTGTCATATATGTGTATGTGTGTATATATATACCGATTAAAGAACGATGATTATTTTATATAAGTTATTTCCAATTTGAGAGTTTTTTCAATTTTCTGAAGCCTTCTATTTTACATTGGGTTCTAAAGTGTGTGTGTATATATATATATTATGTGCAGTTCTATAATATATTAGTTATATTATATGTGTTTACTGTATATAAACTTATAGTATCCTATATATTCTAAAAGTATTATATATATGATATATGAAAGATAATACACTGTTTATTTGAAAATTGATGTTCAAATTGTATGTATATATATACACACATATACATAGATTATAAAGTTGGTTATAATGTATAGTTAAGTAAGTTGTATATATAATTATATATTATAAAGTTATATGTTTTGTCCCATTCTATATAATATTTATATATTATGTATGTATTGTTTTAGCTTGCAATTCTCTTCTCTGTGTATATAAGTTTATTTTAGTATATATACATATAGTTGCCTGTATTGGTTTTTCCCTAGAAGCTTGGCTTAAGACAACTTTAAAGGAGACATGGTTTTAAATTAAATAGTGATTTCAATATGTGTATATAAGATTCTATTTTGATATATAGTGACTTTAAAGATAATGATCTGAAATATATAGTATGATTTTGATATTTGTTCAAGAAAGATTGATTTTAAATTATATACATAAAGATTTTATTTTAACTACAAAATTTGAATTGAAGATCGGAAAGTACATGTTTTGATTTTTTGTACGTAACATATAGATATGTCATTTTAAATATGTATTTTAAATTGAATATTGGATGTAAGGAAAATAGTAATATAATATACATTTCATCTTAGTTTATATAAAGCTGATTTTTAATTTCTTCCATCGATCCCTATTACCAGCTTTGTTTGTCAAATTCATGCCAATCTTGCTTTGCTCTGTAGTTCGTTCTTAGATTCGTAGCTCATTTCATTGTCGAATCTCTTTAGCCACGAAAGTTGAGCAATCACTCGCGATTAACATTCTTATGTTTACTAAATTTGATTTCACTTGAAACGACAATTGAAATATGCTGCTAAATTTAACTGATATTTATATAATTGCTATATATGATATGTTATTATCTGTAATTGTTCACCTGTGATATATGACACCATATCCTATTATTTATATTTGATTTAATCTATCACTGATGATATATGCCTGTTGTTGAGATGTTATATTATTATCATATTTGTTCTCATTCTCCAAGTTCCCTGTTAGTATAGAATCCCCTATGGGTTGAAATGGTACATAACAGAACGATCTTGTAGAATAGGGAAAAATCGTTATAGGTTGAAATGATAAACCCAAGCTATTTTCATTGACTTTGAATTTTGGATTGCAGGTTGAAATGATATATGCCCGTAGATATTTAAATTGCGGATTAAAATAATAAATATACGTATCGGTTGACCATAAGATAGAGAATTACATACACACACCATTGGTCTATATTTTGAAAATGATTTCCAAAGTTTTGAAAGAAAATATATAGGTTTCAATAAATATTTTTAAAATATAACATATAAATGTATTCCATATAAGTCTAAATTTTAGATTATTAAATTATATGTTTTGGGCATTTTAAATTTATAAGTTAGTTTTGAAATTATAAATCTTAAGATTTTCTTATAATTTTATTTTCTTAAAAATATATAAAATACTTTTTAATATAAAATATACATTTAATAATAACTTTTAATTTAATAATTTTTTAATTTAATTAGTATATAATATCTTTAAGTGTTTTTTTAAATTTTATATTAATATCTTTAAAATAGAATTTTTACTTTAATAATAAAGGTTGGGAAAATAAATTAATGTTGACTTGGAATTTAAATTGTTTAATAATTGAATTTAAGAATTGATTTAAACTTATTATTTTTTGAGATTTTGAAATGATATGATTATAACTTGATTTATAACTTGATTTGATAAAAGGTGATAAAATGAATATTCTCAACTTTAAATAAAAATGGAGATTGAATATCTAATATTGATTTAGATTTATAAATTAGGATTCAAATAAATTGTTGTCAAAATGATTAAATGAATATTTTTCCAAATTGAAATGAATTAAATTTAAATGTTGAAATATAAGTGAAATTTATTTGTAAATGTTTGAATATATAAACTTGAATCTTTAAACTTTAAATTTGAAATGGTTAAACCAGAATTGATTTAAATTGAATTTTGGAATTTAGGTTAAATTGAATCGATTTATGAAATTGGAGGAAACAAGGTATTTTAATTTATAACTATTTTAACATGTATACTATTTCAATATCTAAACTGTTTAAGTGGAAACTATTATGGTTTCAAAGTGTTATGGTTTCAAAAGTGTGATGATCTCATAAGTGTTATGCTTTCAAAAGTGCTATGATTTTGAAAGTGTTATAAATTTGAAAGTGTTATGGTTTTGGAAATAAATATTGTTTAAAGTGAATAATGATATCGATTTGATATGGTTATGAAATGAATATGATTTAATATGAAGTATAATCTATTTGAAATGAAATGACCACATTGTGAAATAAGCGTTTGGTTGTTAAAGAGATTGGGATCGGATATTGTCATACTCTCTGCCAATACCAAAACCACTTTAACAACTGTGTACGTGGTGAAGATTCTAGAATGAAGTAGGATGGTTTGGTAATGATTCTATGTGGTATTTATGTAGCACTTACTACCGTGAGTCAGCTTGATGTCGCTAAAACATGAGCCATGCTGGGCCAAGCGAGGTCATTCCTCCTATCGGACTCATTTCCTCGATACCATTCTATTCCTTTTGTGATTTGATTGGGTGCACCTTTGATTTGGGTGTGTGTCATAAGGTGGGCAGTAGTAGTTGCTATGCGTTACCACCAGTTCGGATCCCCAAACGGTATATCTACCCTGGCATTGCCTCGTGTGCCGTGTCACATGTCCTATCGTGCCTTCTACGTGTTTGGTTTGTACCATACCTATGGAGTTCCCTCTGATAGTCCTCCTATTTACAGAGGAATTATGGTGCTGTATGGACTACAAGAATATATAAAAATGTGTTAAGGGGGGTATGGGTAATGCCTGAATGTTATTTTAATAGTTTTACTTTACTAAAGACATATTATAATAGCGTATATTACTACATAGTAGATAGTTCCACGGATCCTTAGAGGATGAAAATCCCAAACGTCCTTTAAGTTACTTGTATTTCAGTTGACATTTCACTTGGGTTGGATTTATTAATATAAGAACGTTAACCCGACTCGAGTGTTTTGTGTTTTGCTTTACGCTCGGGTGAGACTCAGTGTCACAGCATTTAAGACTCACCTTTGGAGCTTTGGTTGAAGATCTATCTATATCTATTCAGCTTTCAACTATCCAGTTGTTTCGTTCAGACTTGTCATACGTTTGTATTCGAGACCATATTGTATTTGAGATATTCTGTTGTGTTTTATTTCATACTCTGTTGTTTATATAGTAACTTCATGAACTATTATTTATCTTTTCTGATGCTTATTGTTATATTACTCTGCGTCTGTGATTCTATGATTGATTTATTTATTGTATATGTTGAGTATTGCCAAATATAACTTAACAATCTGACATTTTAAGCAACTCAACTCCAACATGTGCAGATGCGAATGGTTCGAAATACTGGGTCGTTACAAAATAAGTATAAGAAAATGTTTATCATTGGAAAGTTTAAATTAAACATGCTTTAATATATTGGAATGAAAAAAAAAATGGTATAATTTTCTATGAAACCAATAAAAAAGTTTTGTGCAAGTCATAAGAAATATATGAAAGAGATGTAAAGGTTTTGATAAACACCATATTTGTATAGTCTATTTCGAAAATATAGAATAAATTCCTCGTAACCCCACATAAACATGAAGTCATCTTTTAAAAGGTTCATAGAAGATTTTAGCGTTAAGAATTTCTCATTAGAGAAAGTAGTTCCAATACCTTAAGGTATGATGCTATTAGGTATAATAAGAAGATGATTTGAAAACAGACATCTTAAAATATTTTAAAACAAAAATTGTTTGATGATAAAGTAAATAAGTTTTTGAAAGCAAAAAGCTTAGTGACAGTTGAATTTAAAAATCCCAATTTTTATAGAAAATTGTAAAGGTCTTTAAAAGAAAATGAGGAATAAGTTTGGATTTAAAAAGTTTCCTCTCTAGGTTTGGGGATTAATGTAAATTCAAAGGCTATAAGGATGCAAGTTTAGAAAAATAAAATATTGAATAGTCAAGTATTTTAGAATTCAATATAAACTGAAAAAGGTAACACAATTAAAGACAAAGATTTTAGGATTTTATGTTTTCAAAATTTTAGAAACCTTAGTTCTAAAACAAGGTGATAAATATCAAACCAAACTCTTAAATGTGGAGTATGTAAGAATCATTTCCTAGGAGTAACGGAAAAGATGTAAGGTGATAGCAGTAATTACTTTTAGAATTAATAATGAAAATTTCAATAAAGTGTATATGACACTAGTAAGAACCTAGGAGTGTTGATTCATGAAGAACGAAATTAGTGGAATTCATACGGTAGTAGATTTCAAGCTAGCATTGGAGTGGCACCTTTCGAACCTCTTTATAGAAGACCGCACACGTCGCCTTCGCTTAAGATAGAGTCTACAGAGGGATTGTGTTAGTTCCGACATAGTTAAGGAGACTTTGGAGAAAATTGGTTTGATTAGGAGAAAATTCATATCTCATATTCGCATTTCTTTGATAGTAAGTTTTAGAATTTTTTATTTCCATCTTTAGTTTTGAATAGGTTCTTTCCTTTATTATCCTTTGAGAGGGTAGAACTTAGGATTTAATCTATGTATGGTAGAATTGACGTAAACATGTTAATAGAACATGTTATGAATGATGTATGCTAGTGGTTGCAAGTGTTTTCTAGTGGATGCTAATGGATGCATATACTTACACTAGGCACAATTATCCTTTAGAGATCGGCCTAACTAGGACACTAGAGCATATTCATATGTATGTGTGCGCATTTGCATTTTTATTTTATTTTCATGGTTGCTTTAAATGGATGATTATCACATGATTGTTGCATTTGAATGATGATTGTAGAACACATACAGAACTATCACTTATCATTTGGAAATTTTTTATTCATTTGGACACATGGCACGGACATGATTGTGTAAATGAGGTTAATTGAATCAGTGGACCGCCTAATCTTTTGCATTAGTTAGGGACACTGACACTACATTATTTGCATAAGTATCATAAATCGCATTAGAAAAACACAAGGACAATGGATGTAATGGGTGATGATTGAGTAGTTGGTTGTAGAACCTAGATGAAAACATTTATTTCATTCTTCTACCCGTAGAGATTTCGAGAATGAGATCCCTTAAGGAGGAGAGAACGTGAAAACCCGAAATTTGAAGAGAAAGTAATAAATAATTATAGTGAAACGAAATAGTGTTTATAATTAGAATTCAGTGGAATTAGTATTGAAATTAATTGGTTGTGGATTTATTGAAATATTTCGATTAGAAAGGGAAAGAGGAATTAAAATGTAATGATTAAGTTTAACATAAGAACTTGCATTTGTGTCAAAATAGAACGAACATTTTAAATAGAAATAAATGCATGCTTTGAGGTAAATGAAATAAACTTTTCATTTTTTAATATATGTATGATTTTATAAACACGGAGTTTGTTGTGTAAAGTAAAAAAATAAAAAAAAGGAAAAAATAATGTATACATAACAGTATATTTAAAAAGAAGGCGT
Organism: Allium cepa; assembly: GCA_030765085.1. Classification (NCBI taxonomy): domain Eukaryota; kingdom Viridiplantae; phylum Streptophyta; class Magnoliopsida; order Asparagales; family Amaryllidaceae; genus Allium; species Allium cepa. The sequence goes on along the minus strand of CM060941.1, from coordinate 760,021,618 downwards.
CTACTTTTATAAATTTGAAAAGTGAAGATGACGATGGTCAAATGAGATGGATCATTATAAATGAGAGAAAATGTAACCATATATTTATAAAAAAGAAGGAATTTAATAAAATAAACATTATATTTAGAAAAGAAAAGGCAAGGGTGTATTATGGAAAGATTGCATTTCTTACAGAAAATATAAGGTATGTTATTTCTTTGTTAGCAAAGAATAAGGGTCCATTCGATTTTTGAACATAAAAACATTTATACCAACTAATCAATGTAATTGATTGCTCAATTTAAAGGTAAAGAATAAGGTAACTAATTAGTACACAAAATATATACACGTTTGTGGGCATGTTATTTATCTAATTACAACAAATGTGAATATGGAAAAAAATGTAGATATAACAATTCACATGTTAATTTATTTAATTCAGATGTAAATGTGGAAAGATATTGATATGTTGTTTGTTTGTTTATTCTAGATGTAAACATGTAAATTAAATGGGATGTTGAAAACTGAAATGAAACATGCGACTAAAGAGAGGCGCATGGAAATTTAACCTAAAATAAAATGCATAAATCAGAAATTAATTGAGGAGAAGAAAACGTTATTTATTGTTCGTATATTATTGAGGGTGTAATTAATTGAATTAAATATAAGATAAGACACTGATAAGGCACATTGTAAGATTTGACACAGCAATGAGTCAGCAGAAGTTTCATATACGTTGTTTTGAATTCTTTTATTCCATCTGGCCTTTCGTGCTTCCATGCGATGGTTCATATTCAGCCTATGACGTGGTCGCATCCTTTTCAATCTCCAAATCCAACGGTCTGAGGTCCACTTCTACACCTATAAATAAGACCCTAGGCTTAAAACTCTCTCTCATTCTAGATTTTCTCCGCTCAGGTTCACCCTTTCAGGAAGGGCCCTAAAAAGAATAATTTTCCAAGGGGAGAATCTTTTTAATAAAATTATTTTAATAACCCAAAGTGGATCCGTAAAGGCCTAAAGGGAAGAGGTAAGGATCATAGGAAAGTGATTGTAATTATTTTATGATTTCTTTAAGTAATTTAAAATAATAGGTTTCCAATAGCTGTAATTTTACTACGATTTTTTGAATAGCCTTTTCAGTAGTTTATTTATAGTTTTTAGAATTATTTTCAGTCTATTTCCTTTCAACTATTGTTTTCAGTAATTTTAATTTATTTCTGTTAATTATAGCTTTTTCAATTATTTACAGTTTATTTACAATATTTTAGTTGTTTACTATTATTTATAAGTTATTTACATCTTCTTTATACATTTTGGATTTTCTTCTATTTTCAATTTTCTTTTATTCCTCCTTCTTCGCGTACGGATTAGAATAAGATTAATGGGAATACAGATTGAATTGTAAGAAAATTGAAATAATGGAATATACGATGTAAATTATAAAAACTATAATAAAATGGAATTAAGACTATAATTATGCCTAATTATGATATTAATTGGACTGAATTAAAGAGATAGGCCTATTTACAATTATGAGATGTAAATTATAAAGACTGTAATATAAGAGGAAATGGACTAAAATTATGCCTAATTGTGGTTAGAATTGGATTAATTAATTGGCCTATTTATAATGTAGAATTATAACTAAAAAGAGTAAAAGATGAAAGAGCTTGTTTTCACACTTAGAGCTTTGGTTAAGTAATAAGTATGATTATAATGTGGGTTATAATAAAAAAATAGAATAGGGCTTATTTTAAGATTTGGAATAAATTAATAAGTGTAGAAAGTAAAAATGATAATAAAGGCTTATTTAAACAATTTATGTAAGTTAATAAGCAAATATGAATGTAGGACTTGTACCAAATAACATTCCCTATTAGGCAAAACAGTGTCTCACATTAGTCTGAAGTGAGATGAGGGCACGCTTATGCTAAGAATGGTAGTAATTAGTCAAATAGAAGTCCAAATCAAGGGGATTTGGATAAGCAGTGCAAATAGATATTATTTGGATGAAGGGCCAGTACCAATAGCATTTCCCCTATAGTTTCTATGGAAACACGGTGATCTCGCATTTGCCTAAAGTGAGATGAGGGGCACGCTATTCTGGATGTTAGAGGTAATAAGAAGACCGAATAGGTGAAGCGAAAGATAGCATGAGCATGGTGGTAGTTACGCGTGCGAATTCCATTTGCGGGTGCTCAATAATAGCTATGTGTTCCAAGTTCTTAGTATGGGTGTCTTTAGTAGACACCATTGCCTTCGGTGTAGGGAGAAATATATGTCGTCATAGCTATAGTAACATTTTGTGTAGAGGGTTATATAGCAGCGGCCCACAGAAAGATATTATAGGTAATAAGGAGACCCAATAGGTGCAGAAAAAGGTAGCATGAGCATGGTGGTAGTTACGCGTGCGACTTCCATTTGGGGGTGCTCAGTAACACCTATGAGTTCCAAGCGCTTAGTATGGATGTCTTTTGTAAACACCATTGCTTTTTGTGTAGGGAGCTATATATGTCGTCTTGGTCATGGTAACATTTAGTGTGGAGATTTATATAGTGACTGGTCCACAGAAAGGTATTATAGACTTGCAGGCCGATCAAAAAGGGTAGAATTAGGGTTATATCCTAATTACGTGATTAGGAATTCAGTCTAATCAAAGCAGAAATCAAGAAGAAGTGCAAATAATCAAAGTTAACCTATCGTATAAATTGAGCAATATTTAATCGTGCTTATTTTCAGTTTATCTCTTTCCTATTTCCTTTTATTATCCTCCTTTATGCTAGAACTGTTGTAGAGTTTATTACTTTTATCTTGCTTAAGGACTCTAGTAATTACTATCATTCACCAGACATTTAGTCTGACCCGCTCCTTTATTTTCCCCATCCCCCATAGGCAATCAAGGGACAAGTCAGTAGATTGCAGTTACTTGGAGATTTCTCGGATGAGTTTGCAACCATGTATTTCTTTTCTTTCAGCTTTTTTTCTTTCTATGTACTGGCTTATTATGAGGAATATTATGCACTTTTATTTTGAGACTATGATTTTTTTAAAGACATGATGGTTTTTGAGATATGGATGGTGTATTTGGTATTTGACTTATTTATGAAGAAATTATGAAATTTTTATTTTAAATAAGTTATTATTCTAGTTTCCGTTATTTTTATCTATTTTTGTCTTGTGAATCTTAGTCTCTGTTAGTTTTTTATACCTACAACGAACCACGCCTTTTAATGTGTCCTTTTGGGTGTAGGATGTTTCAGGCTCTTTATCCAGATTCTCTTTGGGCTACTCCAAACGCGCCTTACCGTTTTGTTAGACCTCCCATCTAATCTTTACTATGCGTTTAGTTTACTTTTCTTATTCTATTGGCTACTTACTTACCCTAATCAACATGCCTAGCCCCACCCATATGTGAGACTGCAACGACCCAGAATTTTAGCCATTTGAAATTTGAATATTTAATTGATTTTAAATATTCACGAGTTAATATTATAAGTTAAATTACTTATATTTCGAATATAATGTTTAATTTGATAATTAAATTATTAATTTAATATTTGAAATTGCAGAAATAATTGGAATTTGAATTTAGTGCGCATACGAATGATTTATAAAGTTGAACCAAATTCTATTTAAATTAGAATAATGTTAGAGAACTTTTAAAATTGAATTAAAAGTTAGTTTATAGAAATTGAATATTTTAATATTTAATTAACTTGTCAAAATAGTCATCTTTACACGATCTCGGATTTCGACGAAACCTGTTTCATTGGATCCGTAATGTAATATTATTGTAGGATTTCAAATTTCGTGTCAATTGAATTTACAGTTTAGTCGTGGCAAGCTGAAACGCGTAGATATTTGTTTAAGTAAATTTTAATTTAAATAATTCGATTCGAAAACCTATCTTCCAAATACGATCAAATTGGCTTCCGATATATATCCCATTGTATTTAGAATAAGGGTAAAACGTTATAAGCGCCAGGCGGCACGCTTCGTTTGGAATTCAAAAAATTATTGAATGAAAAGTGTTTCGAAAATTTTCTATATAAGGCCACAACATTTTATATTTTGCAAGCAAAACAAAACCCTAATCCTAAATTTCACTCAACCGCCGCCACTAAGGAATACACGAACAAATCATTCCAATCTTGTTCTCTCAAAATCTTTCAATCCGTTAACAATTATAGAATACTTTCTAAAGCAAAAGCTTAGAGGGTGACGATATATATAAATCCATATGGATGTGATCAAATTGGAGGCGATGGATCAATAACAATTTCAGCCTGAACGGCCAGCGTTCGTGCATGTTCATCTAGGCGTGGGAAGCACCGAGCACGACTGGTTTTGTAACGACCCGGAATTTTGGTCGCTAGATTTGAACATTTAATTCATTTTAAATGTCGAATTTGAATTATAATTTGGTTTTGGAACAAAAAGATTTTGGTTAAATTAATGAAATTAGTTAAATTTCAAATATGGTAATTCAATTGAATTTGAGTTATAATAATTAAATATTGGGAATTGGGATAATTGGTTAATCTGGGTGTAAATAGGTATAAAAATAGTTTTTAAAAATTTATTTTAAGTCTATTTGGATTTAAATAACGATGTTGGACTTTTGGATTGAATCAAAAGTCGATAAGTTTAAATTTTGGAATTTTATTAATAATGGAATTTAATATTTAAATAATGTAAATAATCATATTTTGATTCAGAATGAATCAGAATGGTTTCTAATGTGAATATAAACTCTATATGATTTATTATAAAGTTAGTAAAGTTTTAAAATTGAAGTTTTAAAAGATTTCGATGATTTTGGAAATCACTTGAATTAATCGACGAGTTAAAATATCCTTCCGGGGCACAGTCTCGGAATTCGACGAAACAAGTTCCATTGGATCCGTAATAGATAGTTATTATCGAATTTCAATTTTCGTTGCAATCGGATTTGTCGTTTGAGCCTGGCAGCTCAAAACGCATAGAAACTATTTTAATCGATTTAATTTAAAATTGATCGTTTATTTTCGTAACTCGCGCATATGATCGAGTTAGCCTCCAAAACACGTTCCATTGTGTTCGGAATGAGGGTAAAACCTTATAAATGCCTGGCGGCACGTGGGATTTGGCGTTCATTTGTAAAAGTTCGTTAAAATTGAGAATATTGATAAAATATTATTTATTAACATACGCGTTTTGCAGTGAACCCCTGGTTCTCTCAAACGCAGTCGCAGCTTATTCAATTAATGGCCGAAATTCTTTTCTTTTTCCCTCTAGATTTCTCACGATTTACTTGGCATCGTGCTATCAGAGGCGCCGAGCTCCATGGTGGTTGTGGTGGAGGAAGAGACGGCGAATGGCTGCAGGATGGTGGTGCTCGATCGTTCCCCAGTCGACCAGAGGAGGAGCGATTTTGAACCCTAGGAGGCGGCAGTAATGGATTTCGTTCGAACCTGTATTGCGTGGAGGAAGAAGCATTTTTGACAACCGATGGTATATTAAGAAAAAGAGGATATTTGTTTTAAACATTTATTCAAACTATAAAATTCATATCTTGTGCATATGTTATCAGATTTCGACGAAACAAGTAGCTCCGGAATCGCAGCGACGCGATCTATGCACTGCAGCAGATATGGAGATGTTTGGAGAAAGCAAAAATTTTGGATTAAATCGAACGGTTCGATTTAATTTAAAATTTAAACGCTCGACAAAACTCAAGGTGAGTTAATCTAACTCACATTTGGAATGCTAGTTGGTTTTAAATAGTTAATATTTAAATGATTGCTTGATTGGTTGAAAATGAAAATTATTATCAGATTGGATCAATATTTATTGGTTGTGCTAATATCTATGGATGTAGTGAAACAGGTTGGAGGGATCCAACTGGATTCCTCACAATATAGAAATTATTTTCATAATTGATGATGCATTTTATTTATATACTGTGATAGATTACCTTGCAATTTGATTGTGCCGTGTTATGATTGGATAAAAAAAATCTGGGATTTTAAAATATAAATAAAATAAATTGGGATTAAAGGGAAATGAAAAGGAATTTTTAAGAAATGAATTTAAGGAAATTAAATTGAAGAAATTGGTTTGGAATTTGAAATGTTTTGAAACTGTGATTGGAATGGAAACGAGAAAAGAAAATTTATAAATTGGGTTATAAATAAAACGGAATACTTATTGGTGGATAAATCGTTGAAATATAGGTTTCCGGTGGGAAATTCTATAAGAAGTTATAAATTATTCAAAAAAAATAAAGATGAGATTATGTTTAAAAGACGGACGGTGTATTTTCCCTGGGAAGTTATGTATGTTTCCAAAGAAAAGCTTTCGAAATATAAACTAGAAGTTTGAAAGATGTTTTTTGATATTTTGGAAAATATTTGTTTTCAATTATTTTAAGTATAAAGAAAATATTTATTTAAGTAATTGTGGTATTCAATTAATTTAAAGGTGAAGTAGTATAAAGTTTCAAAGGTAAATTTTAATATAAAATTTGATTTAATAACTTTATTTTAAAAGGGTAATTTTGTTTTAAGTTATTTAGAAACTCCTCTATATTTCCCTAAGTATTATTTTCATTTATGTAATTTCTAATAGCTTATTTTAAATATATTGGGCAAATATTTTGAAAGTGATTTCCAGGAAATGGAGAACGTGTTTAAAAATAAAAGGGAGTTTTATTTTTAAAGTGTTGGAAGAAATTTACGGGATTTAAACGTAAATTTGAATTGAGATAAATCAAACAGGGTATATAAAAAGTTTCTTTGGCTTATTCTGGAATGGAAGTGTAGTTCCCTGAAAGCCAAGTACGTTTCAAAGCAGATTTTTAAGCAAAAATTTAAAAGTTTAAAATTATTTTTAAAGGAATGTTTTACGAAATTATTATTTAAATTGTAAAAAATTTAAAAGTAAATATATAATAAATTAGTTATAGAAGTAATTATTTTTAAGGGTTAATTGGTATTGTGTTTTAAAATAATATGATTAATATTTATATTTTATAAAATGGTTTTATTTTAAAGATAACCAGTTAAAATTTTATTTGAAAATTGTATAGGATTTTGTAACCCTTCTTGTAAAATTTAGTTTAATTGAACTTTTATTTTAAAATTAGCTTATATTTTATAAAGTGGTTTTTCTTTAAATATTTTTAAATATATTTTAAGGTATATTTTAGAATAAAGTGATTTAATTGTTTTAAAAATCTAAATGTTTGTACTTGTTGTTTCCAGTGGAAATGAATATTTGGGAAATTTATTCCATGACAAAGTGTGAATTGAAAACTATTTTCAAAAGGGTTGAAAATGGAAATATATCTTGCGAAGATATTTTTGAGGTTAATGAATAATTTGGGCAATTATTTATTGTTAATGGATGTTTGTGGATGTTAATTGATAGTTAAATCACCGACTATCAATATTGGCCAATGCGTTGATCGTTTCGAAGAGAACGGGATCAGAATTTATTTCCTGAAAACCACTTCGATCCGGTTTGTACGTTTTTGTGGGTAAAATGAGTTCGGAGTCGAATATGGAGCATAGAAGTGCAAGGGTTAGTCGCTACTAATCTTGAGGATGATTCCAAAATGGATGAAGTAGGAGTATGCCTTCGGTTCCATTCGAACCCGGGACAGACTTGTAAGGATGAATGCTTTCGGAACATCGTCAGGTATACAATGGGCATTCTAAGAGAAACGTTCTAAAAGGTAACGCTTAGCCTCAAGCCTCATCAACCCGGGATGACTAAAAATCAGAGGTTATGCAGCAACGCTATGTGGGTAGCACCCATTAGGGTGACGTCATCCATATCTAGATGTCCCTTTTTATTCGGCTTAGTGGTGCGGTTGCTGATCCCAACCGTGGGGTGATCTTACTCGGGATTATCCAGTAAGGAGTAGTCTCGGTCTTGTGTTGCAGGGGATTGGAAGTAATCCTCGGTACGGTGATCTAGACCACAAACTGTGATAGGTGGTACCCCAGTGCCTAGTCATTAGTTGGAAATCTGTTTTCTCTACATGCCTTTTACGGTTTTGTTTGTATTACCCACGATTGTGGCTAGTAGCTGGAATTTAATCAATGTAATAATTTCGGCTATTTTAATAAGTATTTGTAAATAGAACCTATTATAATATCAGAGGATTTTATAATAAATGTTCTGGCTATTGTAAGGTAAAACCCGACATGTTTAATTTTGGCGTGGTCTTATGAGATGCTTTTGTTTTCAAAGGATTTTGAAACTTTAATAATCAATTTGGGTGTATTTTTCTCACGCTGGTATTCCAGACTGACTCGGGTGTTATTTTATTATAATGCTCGGGTCAGACCGAGTATTATATGTTCAGGTTAGGATGCTATGGAGCTCGGGAGAGGAGCTGGAGACCGAAACTTATTATCCGTACTTGTTTATATCCGCTGCTGTGATTGTTTGAAATTGTCAGGCTGGTAATTGCTGTTTGTTTGAGATATACTCTGATGGTGTATTATATAAAACAGATATAGTTTTCATTTTGTGTAAAGATCTGCTATTGACTATTATATTTTGTTCCGCTGCGATTGTGAGATTTTGTTATTGTTTAGTTCCTTTGTTCTTCTATCTTCTTTTCCCTCAACAATCTGTCTTTTCCGGCACTCGATCGTCGGCATATTATACTGTGGCGTATTTTGCGTCGATTTTCGAGGGTCGAGACTGGAGGGTCGTGATAGTTGGTATCAGAACTTAGGTTGGCGATAACCTTGGCTCTGGTGGGAATTACTCATTAAACAGAGTCAATGGTACTCTATAATGAGTTGAATGTATTAATAGCTATGAGCGAATACTTGTTAGTGAATATAAAAACTGTTTTTATACCGTGTTGACTTACTGGTTGAGTGTTCATGAATTCTGGTCGGTATGGGAAGTACAACCGTATCAATAGAGGTCTCTAAACTCTTAAACAAGATAAACCGACATAGTATTGTTTTTAAAGTTGGTAAATGGGATAATTTTACCTAAAATTATATTTTGGTATGAAAGAAATAATTTTCTAAAATTATTATATATATTTGGATGTTTGGGTGTTAATATTATAATCAAATATAAGAATCTAAAATTTGAAAAGGTTTATAACCAAATAAAACTCTATAAGTATGATTTGTCCAAAAGAAGAATAACTAAAATTTGATTTAATCCAGAATTCAAATCACAGAAATTTTGAAAAGTTTTTGAATGTATATAAAACAAAAGGTTTGGGGATTTAAAATCCTGGGAATGTTTGAAACGTTTCCAAAGTGTTTGAAGGCAATGATGGTGTATTATTTTGGGAAATATTTCTGAATGGAAATTGTTTTGAAAGGAATTTGTGGTAGTAAGGAAGCACAGAATTCACTTCCGTCGTTGGAAAATAATCCTGATGATGATGGCCACATCATCAGAATTCATTTTCGAGTTTCTAAAGTGATGGATTGCTACCCTGGTGATTGGTTATGATATTTGTTTGGACTTATTGGGTAAACAAGGTGTTTTAGAAATTTCAAAAGGGAAATTTGTTTTGGTAAAAACAAGTGGTTTTGGGATCTGGAGATTTGATATACCAAGTGGGTATGTGTTGATTATTATTTCATAGTGGTTTTCAAATAAAACTTGGTAATTGAATTCTGGGAATTCTATTTAAAAATGTGAAAGTTAAAATGAATCAACTATTGAACTTAAAGTGAAGTTGATCTAATTAAGAAGGAAAATGAAAATATTAATCATGGAATTAAAATTTAACTTGAGTAAATGGAAGTGAATAAGATATATTCGAATTTAACTTAAGATAAGTTAAATAAATTGAAATTGAATTAAATTGAATATAAAATTGAAATGACAATGATTATAATTGTGTGATGAAAATTTATATCCATGAGCTGTTAAGTTTATATATATATATATATATATATATATATATATAATTTGGAGTTGTGATTATAAGGTGAAAATGACTCAAATGAGCAATATAAGCTTGTAAATAAATAAGTTGGTGAACTTAAGAATAGGAAATGAAAGTTGCAAAACCAAAATAAAATGGTTGGCATTTTATGGGAAATTCAAAATTTAAATCCTAGATGTAATGCGAAGTGAGGTAAGGCAAAGTGAAAATAAAAGGGGAATGGACTTAGGTTAGTAAATAAGTTTTTGAACTTATATATTAGAAAGTAAAAGTCTTAAATTAAATGGAGAAATAAAAATTGAATCGAATTGGATTTCACTTAAATTAAAGGAATCGAGTTAAATTTGGATTGAATTGAAATCAAAATTCAGTTGTGTTATAGATAAAATTGAATGGAATTAAATTCTTATTTAAAATAGCAAAGGAAATGGTATGAATTTAAGTTGGCTAAATAAAATATGGTTGAACTTGAATTAGAATCCGAAAAGAATTAAATTGAAAGAAAATTTAATTTAATTGAAATGATGTTGAATGAAGTAAATGCTCACTCAACTAAATCCAAAGGAATTGTTTGAGGATGAATTTAGTGTAAGCTAAATTAAATGGAGATTGTAAAGGCAAAAATAAAAACCAGTTCTGATTTAGAATAATTGAAATGGTCATGTTATTAATAAAATAAATTCAGAATGAATTTAGAAGGTGAATTAAAATTAAAATGGATTGAGTAAGTAACAGATTGAATTAAAATTTGTAATAGATTGGAATTTGATTTAATGAGAATCAAATTAAAATGAAAATAAAATTAATATAAGAAGGTGTAACAACCCTAGATTTTGCTTATATTTTTAAATTGACTTTTTTTATGTTATTTTAAATTTTTTTTTCAAACATCTCATTTTTTAATATAAATGATGATTATTAAGTGATTTATAGTTCAAACTAGTATAATTTGAATATTTTGCTGTAAAGTGAATTTTTGGTCAAAATAGTCAAACTTTGACTTTTAATTTAAATTTTTAAAAGTTTGAAAATTTAAATTTTATCTTTTATTATGAAAGTACATAAAATTTTAAGAACACCACTTTTCGTTTCGTTGAAATCGGATGTAAATGTGAAAGTTATACCCTTTACAATATTGTGCGCATATAGGGTTATTTAACAATGACTATTTTAAATTGTATAAATTACTTCTTCTTTGTTATATTTTATTTTAATATGTGATAATATGTTATATTATGTATATTTTGACTTTTAAGTATTTTTGAAATGATAATATAATTTTTCTAAAGTTTATTTGAATTTATTTCAATTTAAAAAGCCTAGTTTGGTATTTACTGCATTTTTCTTTATTTAAAATTCTATTTAATTAAAATTTAATTATTTATTTCACCTTGAAAATGCTTTAAATAAATTAATTTAATTCAACTTTCCACTTCATAATAATTTTATAATGAAATGTATAATTTTCCAAGACAACAGTGATTTATGCACAATTTTAGAACACTGTTTGGTATTTTTAAGGCATTTTCTTCATTATTTTATATTTTTTTTTCAAATTATACTATTTGTTGCCTCATATTTCTAATTGATTTCGGTTTGTAAAGTATTTTCTCCTGAAATTTTGTTTATGTAAAGTTTTAAAAGGAAAAGAATATGGAAGATTGTAAATCACTTTGAAATGTAAGCCCTTTTATTTGCCAAAACCCTTCATTTCCTTAAACTCCTCAATTAATTGCCTTAGCCGTGTAAAACCCTAATGTAGCCGTCATCTCATTAGGTTTTCACGTGAAAAAAAAAGATCATTTTCATTTGTTTCTCACGGCTTCAAAGATCTGGTAATGGCTTCCCTTTCTTTTTCTTACTTTTCTACTTGTTTTCTCTAAATTTTGCCTTGTTTCTCTTCTAGTTTGGATCGGCCTCTTCTCCATAGCCGCAGCCACAAACTCTTACATCTCTTCCATGCCTCCAACACCATCTACTCCACCAACCATGACCATGGCCGAGCCATCTATGGTGGCCAAACCCTTCAAATTGCAACCTACATGCCTAAAAACAATGTTTTTGGCCATTGTTGCCTCATTCCCTTCATCCACCACCCAAATCACCACCATAGCCGCCACCACCACCACTGGCCTGACCACCACACACCACTCCAACATTGATCTGACCTGTAGCATGAATAGCCAAGCCCACATCAGTCAAGGCCGAACCCATATGTGCACCAAAAACCCACTTGTTTGCCTTAACCCTTTGTATTCTCATGCCTTGTAACCTCCACCTTGCTCTTGCCATGTAGCCGTACCTTCTAGGTCCAAACCAGATCCAAACCATATCAAAACCTGACCTATATGATGTCATACCTGGGCCAAAGCATCATCATAGCCAAGCATAAGTGTCCCTTAGGCCAAGCGTTGAAGTGATTGAGGCATGGTAAAATCATCTTGTCCATTGTTGTTTTATTTCAATCAGTTTCAATGCTGTTTTGTATTGTACGCATATGTTTATATGGTCTTGCTTATTTGTTGTATCAAGATCATTATCAAGGCTTTCCATTCATTCAATTCAAAATCGTGCTTGTCGTGCTTTTGGAATCGCTCTTGTGCTTGTTGTTTTGGTCTTCAGCTTGAAAGGTGAGTCTTTCTCACTCTGACATTTATACTTATGAAAAAGTGAATTGATGACAAGTGTTTAGTAATATAAAATGTTTATGCAAGTTAATAATGATCATATGATAGGCTATGCCATGTTATTATCATGTTAAAACTGTTAATTTTCACCTGACACCTGATATATGACTGTATATTGTGATATTGACATTGTTCATATTATTTCTGTTTATGATCACACTACATGTTCCCTGTTAGAATAGAATCATTATGGGCTGAAATGATAGGCCTCAGTTATTGTTATTTATCTAATTTTAACTTGTGGTTGCGGGTTTGAAATGATAGAACCCGAAATTTTACTTTTTAAACTGCGGATCGAAATGATACATATCCGTATCACTTGACCTAGGTTAGAAAACTATATACAGACCCGTGGTTATTCTATAAAGTGTTTTGAATATTTTAAGTATTTTAAAAATTATAAATTTATGAAATTTGGTTTAAATAGTTTTTGAAAGGTTTAAAATAAATAAAATATGATTTTTCTATGTGTTTAAAATGTAATTTATGAATTGTTTAACTGGATTTCTGAAATATAACTTATGTTTGAAATTTGGAATTTTAACTAAAAATGATATTTAAGTTATATGAATAAAATGGACTTTAATTATATTTGAAAAATGGTAAATATGATAAATTGATTTATATTTGAATTAAGTGATTTATTAAAGAATTTTTTATTTTTCTATAAATTTAATTGGTTGAATAAATGACTGTTGAAAAATGAAATTTTAAAAGATAACTTGACTTGAAAATGTAAAATTTGAGTTTTAACTAAAGATGTTAAATTAATTAAATAAATTGGAAGTTTAGTTAAATTTGTAAAATGGTAATATAAATCTGAAATGTTAAGTTTATTTGTTGAAAAGTGAAGAAACGTATAAGTTTTAATTTATGAAAGAAACGTATAAGTTTTAATTTATGAAAGAAACGTATAAGTTTTAATTTATGAAAGAAACGTATATGTTTTAATTTGTGAAAGAAACGTATAAGTTTTAATTTGTGAAAGAAACGTATAAGTTTTAATTTATGAAAGAAACGTATAGGTTTTAATTTGTGAAAGAAACGTATAAGTTTTAATTTGTGAAAGAAACGTATAAGTTTTAATTTATGAAAGAAACGTATAGGTTTTAATTTATGAAAGAAACGTATAGGTTTTTATTTATGAAAGAAACGTATAGGTTTTAATTTATGAAAGAAACGTATAGGTTTTAATTTATGAAAAAAACGTATAGGTTTTAATTTATGAAAGAAACGTATAGGTTTTAATTAATGAAAGAAACGTGTAAAGTCCTAATTAATGAGAGAACATGAAAGTTTTAATTAATGCAAGAACATGTAAAGTTTTAATTAAGAAAGAAACATGTAAAGTTTTAAGTAGTGTGTGAAAGTGGGGTGTGTATACTAATGCACGTACTAATATAGTACACACGGATCGTGTAATATGGACTATAATATAAATGCGGAAAATAGATGATAGTAGCAAAGCAAAAATAAAAATAGAAAAATCACACCAGAGATTTTTATACTGGTTCGGAGCACCGTCCTACGTCCAGTCCCAGTCCCAGACTCCTATCTGGATTTTCACTATTAACTACCTCGCTTCACCCGGAGGAACAGGTTTACAATACCCGAACAGCCGAACGGGATTTCACGCCTCTAATACACTGAGGACTTCAACACTTGCCTCTTACAACACCGAGGACTTCAACACTTGCCTCTTACAACACGAGGACTTCAACAAAAACAAATACAATTGTTGTTGACAACTTGTGTTCTTGAAAACACGGATTTGTCACTAGTAGTACACCCTTCCTATAATCTTATCCTCAAAGAATATGAATGATGTTTTGTAAAGATTAAAGAAGGTATTTACTTATTGAATCAAAAGATATGAAATAATTTCAATGATTCAATAAGCTAAATTAATTTTTAGAATGCAGGAGTGTTAGAGATTAGATTAGAGAGCATATATGATCGTGTAAAAACTTGTATTTGAATCAATGATTTAGATGAGTATATATAGAGAAAAATAGTTGTAACTCTTTGTGAACAGTTGCCATTAAGAGTTATGATCATTGATGAAAGATAGGAGATGCAACCTTTGGAGAAGAGAAGTGTCTTTTGGAAAAGTTGCTTTCTGTTTAAAAACGGTCGACAGGTCAAAAATGGACCGGTAGACAGGAATTCAAATATATATATACGTTATGTGCATGTGTGCATGTTATCTGTGCATTCTGGGCAAAAACGGTCGACCACCTTATTTTCAACCGGTCGACCGGTTTAGTCCAATTTGCACAGTTAATGTGCATATGTATATATATTGAAAGATTGAAGTTATATGATTATTTGAGGATAGATTTTTAACATAAATTACTAACATACCAAATAATCAACCTCTAATATATGGAGCTCTTTGTGTTTCTTCAATGAATAACTTCTTTTTGTCGATCACGGCTTATTCCTTTGTCAGAAATCAAAACTCTATAAAAATCTTGACTCAACATTCTCCCCCTTTTTGATTGATGACAAAAATCTTGACTCAACATTCTCCCCCTTTTTGATTGATGACAACATATATCTGAAGTTTTGAATCTCCCCCTGAATATGTGATCTCCCCCTGATATTTTGTCTATATATATATATATTCCTGCAAATAATTGTTAGCACTTTCTCCCCCTTTGTCATCGACAAAAAGGAATAATAGATAATGGAATAATATAGGAGTATATCAACCAGAATATCCATTTTCCTCTTTTCTTTAGTAGGTCCTGCAAAAAATAGAATTAAGTTCATGGTACCCACTTTTTATAGGGTCCTAAGAGTTAGGTCTTAGGAGTCCAAACCTATATGGGTCCGGTATCCCCTTTATATATATAATTATTATTAAGATGCACAGTATTCATGAATTGCTGAATGTATTTGTTCCTAATCAAATTGTTATTTGTTTTAGGAACCCATATTTTGATAGTCTTGACATCTTTCTTTTGAAATTTCACAACTGGTTTTGGTTTGAAATATAATAAACTAAGATTTTTCTTAGCTTCAGTTTTTTGTACTTTCTTCTTCCTTTTATTTCTAAGATGTTTCTTAGTTTCATGTTTGTTATATCCCAAACCTTGTTTATCTGAAATAGATTGTGAACTTTCAATGATTTTAGTCAAATTTTCTCGACCTTTGTTAAAGTTAGAAACATTTTGAGTAATGTCATCAAACTTTGTTTGTAAACTAGCTTTTTCTAGGTCTAGAATTTTGACTTTTGCTTTAAGTTCATGATTTTCAGTAGTGAGAGCATTATTTTTCTCTTTTTGAGCTTCTATTTCTTGACTCAAAAGAGATATTTGAGAGTCAACATTAGATGATGATTCTTGAATATTTTCAAGTTCTTCTTCTAATATTTTCTTCTCATCTTTTAACATATCTCGTTCAAACTCTGCTCTACTTAAATCTGCTTTGACTACTTTTAATTGACGTTTTATGTCTTTATATTTGACTATCAATTCAGCATTAATATCAAGTAATTCATCAAATGTAGGAATTTGTACCTCATCTTCTGTTGCCATAAAGCAAACATTAGCTTGTTCATTCTCCGAATCACTTTCACTTTCTGATGAAGATGACTCTGAATCATCCCATGTTACTGAGAAGGCTCGTTTCTTTGATTTGTCCTTCTTATATTTGAATTTGTCATTTTCTGACTTTTTCTTTTGTTCTGGACAATCCTTCTGCATGTGTCCCTTTTTATGGCAGTTGAAACATTCTATAGCAGATGAAGATGGTTTATTTGATCCAGGTTTCCTTTTATTGTAGCGACTGGCTTTTCGATATTTTAGGAATTTTTTGAAACCTTTAGCAATGAACGCCAAATCTTCATCTTCAGAATCTGATTCATTTTCATCTTTCTCAACATGAAATGCTACATTTTTCTTTTCTTCTTTCTGTTCTTTTCTAGCCTGCAAATTTGCTTCATAGGACATTAAATTTCCTATCAATTCATCTGGCTTCATGACGGAAAGGTCATTAGCTTCTTCAATTGCTAATACTTTTCCTTCCCATTCATTAGTCAGAGAATGTAGGACTGTTGAAACAACATCAAAATCAGAATACTTTTGTCCTAACCCAATAAGTGCATGGTGAATAGTTTGAAACCGTGAATACATGTCATTGATTGTTTCATTTGGTTTCATTTTGAAATTTTGAAATTGACTTTTCAGCATGGCTATTTTGGCTTGTTTAACCTTGTTAGTACCTTCATGAGTGATTTTTAGCGTTTGCCAAATTTGATATGCAGTAGTGCAGATACTAACACGGTTATATTCATTTTGGTCTAATGCACAGAACAACATATTTATTGCTCTTGCATTTACGGCTGCTGCCGTTTTCTCAGCCACAGTCCATTCTGAATAATCAGTTGTTGGATTTACTATTTCTCTTTGAGTAGCATTCCAAGCATCATAGCTACTTGATTGCATAAAGAATGACATACGTGTTGCCCAATAACTGTAGTTAAGACCATTGAAAAATGGAGGTCTTTGTGTCGATTGCCCTTCTGTGTAAGTGGTGTTTTGAGTGCTAGTACTTGCGTTATTTGCCATATTACAAGAATATATCAAATAACTGTGTTACGGTTATATGATGACCGTGCTCTGATACCAATTGAAAGTGGGGTGTGTATACTAATGCACGTACTAATATAGTACACACGGATCGTGTAATATGGACTATAATATAAATGCGGAAAATAGATGATAGTAGCAAAGCAAAAATAAAAATAGAAAAATCACACCAGAGATTTTTATACTGGTTCGGAGCACCGTCCTACGTCCAGTCCCAGACTCCTATCTGGATTTTCACTATTAACTACCTCGCTTCACCCGGAGGAACAGGTTTACAATACCCGAACAGCCGAACGGGATTTCACGCCTCTAATACACTGAGGACTTCAACACTTGCCTCTTACAACACCGAGGACTTCAACACTTGCCTCTTACAACACGAGGACTTCAACAAAAACAAATACAATTGTTGTTGACAACTTGTGTTCTTGAAAACACGGATTTGTCACTAGTAGTACACCCTTCCTATAATCTTATCCTCAAAGAATATGAATGATGTTTTGTAAAGATTAAAGAAGGTATTTACTTATTGAATCAAAAGATATGAAATAATTTCAATGATTCAATAAGCTAAATTAATTTTTAGAATGCAGGAGTGTTAGAGATTAGATTAGAGAGCATATATGATCGTGTAAAAACTTGTATTTGAATCAATGATTTAGATGAGTATATATAGAGAAAAATAGTTGTAACTCTTTGTGAACAGTTGCCATTAAGAGTTATGATCATTGATGAAAGATAGGAGATGCAACCTTTGGAGAAGAGAAGTGTCTTTTGGAAAAGTTGCTTTCTGTTTAAAAACGGTCGACAGGTCAAAAATGGACCGGTAGACAGGAATTCAAATATATATATATATGTTATGTGCATGTGTGCATGTTATCTGTGCATTCTGGGCAAAAACGGTCGACCACCTTATTTTCAACCGGTCGACCGGTTTAGTCCAATTTGCACAGTTAATGTGCATATGTATATATATTGAAAGATTGAAGTTATATGATTAATTGAGGATAGATTTTTAACATAAATTACTAACATACCAAATAATCAACCTCTAATATATGGAGCTCTTTGTGTTTCTTCAATGAATAACTTCTTTTTGTCGATCACGGCTTATTCCTTTGTCAGAAATCAAAACTCTATAAAAATCTTGACTCAACATTCTCCCCCTTTTTGATTGATGACAAAAATCTTGACTCAACAGTGTGGTATTGATTTAATTAATAAATGTTCATTATTGTAATAGGAATATAAAATTTAAAACGTACATTTGACACGTAGATTTTAATCAATGTAATGGTGTATTTTAAATTGATTAAAATGATAAATGTTAATTACTGTAATAATAAAATGTAAGTTGATAACGTACATTTGATAAGCAAGTTTTAATTTATGTGAATGGCATACTTTAAATGATTAAAATAATAAAGTTTCTTTATTGTAATAATAATGTAAGTTAATAAGGTGCTTTTAACTTAACATAAGAATTTCGGTTTAAATTGTATATTACAGTAAGAAAGTTTATTTAACTATAAGGCTATGATAAATTGACATGTTAAAATTTTAAGCTTATCAATACTTTGATTATATACATGTAAAGTGGAAAGTAGTGCATTCCAAAAATGCTATGATTCCTTAAGGTAACATTTCCAAAATGCTATGATAATTTAAAGGAATATTTCAAGTTTAATAAATTTAAAGAAATATTCAATGATTTGAAAATTTGGGTTTTATTTGAATGATATAATTTTGAATTATATTTTGAAATGGAAATAATACAATTGTGATATTGTTTTGAAATGAGTATGATATTTTGGTCTTGAAAGTATAAATTATTTGAAATAAATATCCATGGGTTATAATAACGATTGGTTGTTAAAGAGACCGGGATCGGATATTGTCTTATAGCCGGACAATACCGAAAACCACTTTAACAACTGTGTACGCGGTGGAGATTCCAGAATGAAGTAGGATGGTGGCGACGTTCTCGAGGTATATATTACGTGGACCCAACTCCCGTGAGTTGGCATATATGACTAAAACAGGAGCTATACCGGGCTACACAAAGGGTCGCACCCTTTCATCGAGCATGCTCCATCGAAAATCATTCTATTACTGTTGTGATTCGTTCGGTGGCGCCACTTTTGATTCGGGGGTATTGTTCGAGGTGGGCGGAAGCTGCTGGCTTGCCGTCACCATCGGTCCGGGAGTGCAAACGGTGTATCCACCCTGGCATTTCCTTGCGTGCCGTGTCATATCCTTATATCGAGCCCACTACGATTTTGGTTTTAAAGATCCGACCGCGTTAAGGTTCATCATTCCCTTAACGCTATTTTCTATATGATTATACTTTACTGATTAGAACTACCGTATATAGCGTATATTACTACGTAGTAAATAGTTTAACGGATCCTTAGAGGATGGGCGGTCCCAAGCATCCTTTAAGTTACTGATGCATTTTGTTACTGTTCACTTGAGTTGATTTACAGTTTATAAGTATTTATGTCCTGACTCGAGGGTTTTGTGTTTTGCTTTACGCTCGGGTCAGATTGAGTGAGTTAGCATTCCAGATTCACCTTCGGCGTTGGAGCTTTCCTTGAAGATCCAGCCACCTATTTTGTTTCAGTATCCAGTGGTTCAGTGATGTATCTGATTTGTACCTGATGTATCCTGTTACTCTTCTGTTGTATCTTATTTAACTCTGATGTATCTCATATTTATATAGTAGCTTCATGAACTACTATCTCTTTTTCTTCCGCTGCTTTTTTTTTATACTCTGTGTCTGTGATCTGTGATTTTTATTTACTGTATATCCTGAGATTTGCCAAATTTTTATTTACAACGCGGTATTTTGAGCAATTCAATTCCGGCATGAGTGTCTACCTATACACTTATAATGGATGCGAATGGTTGAAAATACCGGGCCGTTACAGTTGGTATCAGAGCTTTGGTAGCTCTAGGCAAAGCTCAGCATATAGAGTGAATGTATTTACAGAATCACTTTCATTCGAGTTTGAATCTCTTCCCTTTTGACTCGATTCCTTTGAATTTTGGAACGTTCCCTGCGGTTCCAAAGTCCATTCTTATTCCCCGCTATTCATCTTCATTTGATTCTGGAGTATCGCACAACTCCACTTCGAATGATGTTTATAGTGAATTGGCGGTCCCGCCAATCTCAAAAAATTTCTTGTAAGAGGGGTGAAACTCCATTACAACAGCATCGATTCACCAAAGATTTTATATCCTCTGTTTAGATGCTAGTATCTCCTATTATCCCAAACTCTAACTCTTGAGATCAAACGTAGATTTATCCCAGAAAATCCACTTCGATCTTATACTTTAAATCACGGTTGACCCGATTAAGGTTGCCCGTGATTTATTTTAGCTTATCCACCTCCCTACTCTGTATTTAATCATCTTGTCTTTTGTTTCCAACATATTTTCAAACATTTTGAATTGTATTTGTCAATCTATATTTTTTTTATTGTGTTGTTGGAGTTGTTGATGTTGATTTGGGTTTCCGATCGATTCGTCTGATCAACGCTATCGATAGGATTTCTAAAACACTTTGACAGAACAAACTGACACGATATTATTTTAAATTTTGTTTTGGTTAATGAAATAAAATTTTGATATATATATTTATGGAACTTAATAAAATGATTCAAATTGATAATTTGAAATGATAATACTTGATTTATCATTTATTGTTCTATAAATGAATTTATAAATAATTGTTTATAAATTTATATGGGAACTTAAATGAATTTAGAAAAGAAATTTGAGAATTTAATTTCCGATGGTTCCAAACCTTTTGTTTAAAAATTTAAAGGGATATAATATTTAAAATATTTTCAAATAGAAATTTGTTTCCAAAGAATTTTAATTTTAAAATTAGTACTCTTCTCTTTGTCGCTGGAAAATAACTTCGGTGATGACTGCAGCATCATCGACGTTCATTTTCGAGTTTCGAAGTGAAGAGACTGTTCTGTAGTCTTGCTACAGCTTTGTTTTGGGAAATTAAATTGATTTGAATTTCTAAAATATGACTTAATTTATAATATATATAGATATATGATTGAAATTTGATTTGACGTATTATATATATATTATTACTTATCTCTAAATGGTTTGAAGAAATCGGAAATTTAATTCTTAAATTTTATTTTTAACAATAATTTCAATTATAAAAAGAAAATCAAAAAAAAAAATTGGATAAATGATTAAACTTGAGATAATTGAATTGGAAAGTTTTATTTGTATGACACAATTTCATTCCAATATAACTTACCTTAATTTCAGAAGTTAACAATGTAATTGGGTAATATACAATATAAAAAGATTTTATAAATAAAATTTGAGTGGTTATAATAGATGTTATACACTTAAATTTTAATTATAAAATGATTAACAGAGGTAAATATAATAAAGGGTAATTGAATAACTTACAATAAAATAAAGTTAAAAGAACTAAGAATAAAAGAAAGCAGTTATAATAAGTGTAAGTATGTTTAACATAAGTGATAAATATAGTGAGAGGAATAATTTTAATTTTAATTAGGAATAAAGAAGAATTAAATTTATTAAATACATTGTGAGTGTAATAAATGATTATTTTTCAAACCCATGGTTTTAAAAATTGTTAATTTAAGATGATTGGATAATAAAACAATGAAATTTGAGATAGTTAACGATTTATTTAACTTATAAAAAAAAATTAAGTTGAAATTTCCATGCTTTCAAATTTATTTCCTTATTTTGTTTTTCAAATTATCATTTTGTTGTCCTTATTATTCTTATCTTACTACAGACTGGTATGGGCATCTTTCTATAATCTTTCTGTTTAGAAATCTTTGTATAATCTTTGATAAATCTGCACCTTGTTAAACTTACCTATAACAATAGTTATCGGGTATAATTTCAATCTCCTTGTTATCTTGTCTCAATCTTATTTCACTTTATCTTTTTCTGTGCTTTCCCGTACCTCATTCCTTTTCGGGGACGAAAAGTTTTTGAGTGGGGGAGAGTGTAACAACCCTAGATTTTGCTTATATTTTTAAATTGACTTTTTTTTATGTTATTTTAAAATTTTTTTTCAAACATCTCATTTTTTAATATAAATGATGATTATTAAGTGATTTATAGTTCAAACTAGTATAATTTGAATATTTTACTGTAAAGTGAATTTTTGGTCAAAATAGTCAAACTTTGACTTTTAATTTAAATTTTTAAAAGTTTGAAAATTTAAATTTTATCTTTTATTATGAAAGTACATAAAATTTTAAGAACACCACTTTTCGTTTCGTTGAAATCGGATGTAAATTGTGAAAGTTATACCCTTTACAATATTGTGCGCATATAGGGTTATTTAACAATGACTATTTTAAATTGTATAAATTACTTCTTCTTTATTATATTTTATTTTAATATGTGATAATATGTTATATTATGTATATTTTGACTTTTAAGTATTTTTGAAACGATAATATAATTTTTCTAAAGTTTATTTGAATTTATTTCAATTTAAAAAGCCTAGTTTGGTATTTACTGCATTTTTCTTTATTTAAAATTCTATTTAATTAAAATTTAATTATTTATTTTACCTTGAAAATGCTTTAAATAAATTAATTTAATTCAACTTTCCACTTCATAATAATTTTATAATGAAATGTATAATTTTCCAAGACAACAGTGATTTATGCACAATTTTAGAACACTGTTTGGTATTTTTAAGGCATTTTCTTCATTATTTTATATATTTTTTTCAAATTATACTATTTGTTACCTCATATTTCTAATTGATTTCGGTTTGTAAAGTATTTTCTCCTGAAATTTTGTTTATGTAAAGTTTTAAAAGGAAAAGAATATGGAAGATTGTAAATCACTTTGAAACGTAAGCCCTTTTATTTGCCCAAACCCTTCATTTCCTTAAACTCCTCAATTAATTGCCTTAGCCGTGTAAAAGCCTAATGTAGCCGTCATCTCATTAGGTTTTCACGTGAAAAAAAAGATCATTTTCATTTGTTTATCACGGCTTCAAAGATCTGGTAATGGCTTCCCTTTCCTTTTCTTACTTTTCTACTTGTTTTCTCTAAATTTTGCCTTGTTTCTCTTCTAGTTTGGATCGGCCTCTTCTCCATAGCCGCAGCCACAAACTCTTACATCTCTTCCATGCCTCCAACACCATCTACTCCACCAACCATGACCATGGCCGAGCCATCTATGGTGGCCAAACCCTTCAAATTGCAACCTACATGCCTAAAAACAATGTTTTTGACCATTGTTGCCTCATTCCCTTCATCCACCACCCAAATCACCACCATAGCCGCCACCACCACCACTGGCCTGACCACCACACACCACTCCAACATTGATCTGACCTGTAGCATGAATAGCCAAGCCCACATCAGTCAAGGCCGAACCCATATGTGCACCAAAAACCCACTTGTTTGCCTTAACCCTTTGTATTCTCATGCCTTGTAACCTCCACCTTGCTCTTGCCATGTAGCCGTACCTTCTAGGTCCAAACCAGATCCAAACCATATCAAAACCTGACCTATATGATGTCATACCTGGGCCAAAGCATCATCATAGCCGAGCATAAGTGTCCCTTAGGCCAAGCGTTGAAGTGATTGAGGCATGGTAAAATCATCTTGTCCATTGTTGTTTTATTTCAATCAGTTTCAATGCTGTTTTGTATTGTACGCATATATTTATATGGTCTTGATTATTTGTTGTATCAAGATCATTATCAAGGCTTTCCATTCATTCAATTCAAAATCATGCTTGTCGTGCTTTTGGAATCGCTCTTGTGCTTGTTGTTTTGGTCTTCAGCTTGAAAGGTGAGTCTTTCTCACTCTGACATTTATACTTATGAAAAAGTGAATTGATGATAAGTGTTTAGTAATATAAAATGTTTATGCAAGTTAATGATGATCATATGATAGGCTATGCCATGTTATTATCATGTTAAAACTGTTAATTTTCACCTGACACCTGATATATGACTGTATATTGTGATATTGACATTGTTCATATTATTTCTGTTTATGATCACACTACATGTTCCCTGTTAGAATAGAATCATTATGGGCTGAAATGATAGGCCTCAGTTATTGTTATTTATCTAATTTTAACTTATGGTTGCGGGTTTGAAATGATAGAACCCGGAATTTTACTTTTTAAACTGCGGATTGAAATGATACATATCCGTATCACTTGACCTAGGTTAGAAAACTATATACAGACCCGTGGTTATTCTATAAAGTGTTTTGAATATTTTAAGTATTTTAAAAATTATAAATTTATGAAATTTGGTTTAAATAGTTTTTGAAAGGTTTTAAAATAAATAAAATATGATTTTTCTATGTGTTTAAAATGTAATTTATGAATTGTTTAACTGGATTTCTGAAATATAACTTATGTTTGAAATTTGGAATTTTAACTAAAAATGATATTTAAGTTATATGAATAAAATGGACTTTAATTATATTTGAAAAATGGTAAATATGATAAATTGATTTATATTTGAATTTAAGTGATTTATTAAAGAATTTTTGATTTTTCTATAAATTTAAGTGGTTGAATAAATGACTGTTGAAAAATAAAATTTTAAAAGATAACTTGACTTGAAAATAAGAAATTTGAGTTTTAACTAAAGATGTTAAATTAATTAAATAAATTGGAAGTTTAGTTAAATTTGTAAAATGGTAATATAAATCTGAAATGTTAAGTTTATTTGTTGAAAAGTGAAGAAACGTATAAGTTTTAATTTATGAAAGAAACGTATAAGTTTTAATTTATGAAAGAAACGTATAAGTTTTAATTTATGAAAGAAACGTATATGTTTTAATTTGTGAAAGAAACGTATAAGTTTTAATTTGTGAAAGAAACGTATAAGTTTTAATTTATGAAAGAAACGTATAAGTTTTAATTTGTGAAAGAAACGTATAAGTTTTAATTTGTGAAAGAAACGTATAAGTTTTAATTTATGAAAGAAACGTATAGGTTTTAATTTATGAAAGAAACGTATAGGTTTTTATTTATGAAAGAAACGTATAGGTTTTAATTTATGAAAGAAACGTATAGGTTTTAATTTATGAAAAAAACGTATAGGTTTTAATTTATGAAAGAAACGTATAGGTTTTAATTAATGAAAGAAACGTGTAAAGTCCTAATTAATGAGAGAACATGAAAGTTTTAATTAATGCAAGAACATGTAAAGTTTTAATTAAGAAAGAAACATGTAAAGTTTTAAGCAGTGTGTGAAAGTGGGGTGTGTATACTAATGCACGTACTAATATAGTACACACGGATCGTGTAATATGGACTATAATATAAATGCGGAAAATAGATGATAGTAGCAAAGCAAAAATAAAAATAGAAAAATCACACCAGAGATTTTTATACTGGTTCGGAGCACCGTCCTACGTCCAGTCCCAGTCCCAGACTCCTATCTGGATCCGACCGCATTAAGGTTCATCATCCCCTTAACGCTATTTTCTATATGATTATACTTTACTGATTAGAACTACCGTATATAGCGTATATTACTACGTAGTAAATAGTTTAACGGATCCTTAGAGGATGGGCGGTCCCAAGCATCCTTTAAGTTACTGATGCATTTTGTTACTGTTCACTTGAGTTGATTTACAGTTTATAAGTATTTATGTCCTGACTCGAGGGTTTTGTGTTTTGCTTTACGCTCGGGTCAGATTGAGTGAGTTAGCATTCCAGATTCACCTTCGGCGTTGGAGCTTTCCTTGAAGATCCAGCCACCTATTTTGTTTCAGTATCCAGTGGTTCAGTGATGTATCTGATTTGTACCTGATGTATCCTGTTACTCTTCTGTTGTATCTTATTTAACTCTGATGTATCTCATATTTATATAGTAGCTTCATGAACTACTATCTCTTTTTCTTCCGCTGCTTTTTTTTTATACTCTGTGTCTGTGATCTGTGATTTTTATTTACTGTATATCCTGAGATTTGCCAAATTTTTATTTACAACGCGGTATTTTGAGCAATTCAATTCCGGCATGAGTGTCTACCTATACACTTATAATGGATGCGAATGGTTGAAAATACCGGGCCGTTACAGAAGGAATAGAATTATTTTGGAGTTGAAACAACTTAAGAAATATTGAAATGGTTGTTGTCGAGCTTATAAAATGATTTCGAATGAATCTGTATGGATAACGAAATTAAATGTAAGAATAGGGATTTAATTCAATAATTGTGATGAAGTAAGAATGTGTGGGTTTTAAATAATTCCAAATGGAATAAAATTAATATAAATTTAAGTTGGAATTGATTACAAATGGTTATAAGCTTAAGTGATGGGTATTTTCTTGGATAACATCAAATTTGCATTTAGACTATTCGTTTTTGTTGTAAACGGAATTGAATTGATTTTAAAAAAAGCAAATTAAGCTGGTTTTTTTTTTGAATCAATTGGATTAAGTGAAATCTAATTAAGTGGTTTTGTATATAAATGCAAGTGAATCATAAAAGAAATTCAAATATATCAAATTTAAAACTAAAAATTTGATTTTGAATCAATTTGGAATTGAATTGAAGTAAATTGATGTAAGTAAAGCACATGTTAATCATATTGAAGTGAATATGAATTGAGAGTAGTAAGCTCGGATGTAAATCATTCGAGTGGAATAAAATGAAGTATGGGTTTGTTAGGGAAACAAAAATAGTGTTGAAACTTGTGGATTGCTTATAACAGATGGATTACATGAAGGATTATGAAATTTGTCTGTTTGGGTATGTAATTGATATGTTTAGCTAAGATAAATGAATGGAATGTTGTTAAAATATTATATTGTTGAAAACTGATGTGTATGTTTGAGTAAGTACAAGTACGGATGGCAATCGATAGAGTTGGAGCGCGTAAATGCATAATATATTAGCCGCTTGCTTTTAAAATGCTAATCAAAAGATACGCCTACGCAATATAATTGGAAAATGATATACATATATATATACACACACATACATACATACATATATATATATATTGTGGTATATTTTGTCTTTCGACCGTGTGGGTTGGTGCATATATAATTATATCTATTGTCATATTGTGAATCGCTCTCCGTACAAAGGAGACGCTGCCAAAAAATTTCTAAAATTTTGGGAGTTAGAAAATTTTTGGGAATTTTGAGAATTTTGGGTTAACTAGGAAAGTGATTTTTGAAGTGATATTGAAAACAAAAGCTTTTGAGTTAGAATATATAAGAAAATGGTTTTGGAATTAAGCTAAAAGTTCTGGTGAAGTAAATGTAAGTTTTTAACTAAGTTTGGGTCAGTAAATGAGTCAGTAGCTTTTTCCTACCTTAGCAAATTTCGAGGACGAAATTTTTATAAAGGGGGACGAATGTAACAACCTGGAATTTTGGTCGCCGGATTTGAACATTTAATTCATTTTGAATGTTGAATGGGAATTATAATTTGGTTTTGGAACAAAAAGATTTTGGTTAAATTAATGAAATTAGTTAAATTTCAAATATGGTAATTCAATTGAATTTGAATAATAACAATTAAATATTGGGAATTGGAATAATTGGTGAATCTGGGTGTAAATAGATATACAAATAGTTTCTAAAAATGTATTTCAAGTCTCTTTGGATTTAAGTAATGATGTTGGACTTTTGGATGGAATCAAAAGTCGATAGGTTTAATATTTGGAATTTTATATTATTTTAATAATGGAATTTAATATTTAAATAATGTAAATAATTAGATTTTGATTCGGAATGAATCTGAATGATTTCTAATGTGAATATAAACTCTATACGACTTATAATAAAGTTAGTAATGTTTTAAAAGTGAAGTTTTAAAAGCTTTCGATGATTTTGGAAATCGCTTGAATTAATCGACGAGTTAAAATAGCCTTCCGGGGCATAGTCTCGGAATTCGACGAAACCAGTTCCATTGGATCCGTAATGGTTAGTTATATTGATTTCAATTTTCATAGCAATTGGAGTTGTCATTTGACCCTGGCTGCTCAAAACGCATAGAAACTATTTTAATCGATTTAATTTAAAATTGATCGTTTATTTCCGTAACTCGCGCATATGATCGAATTAGCCTCCGAAACACGTTCCATTGTGTTCGGAATGTGGGTAAAACTTTATAAACGCCTGGCGGCACGTGGGATTTGGAGTTCGTTTGTAAAAGTTCGTTAAAATTGAGAATATTAATAAAATATTATTTATAAACATACGCGTTTTGCAGTGAAACCCTAGTTCTCTCAAACGCGGCCGTCGCTTATTTAATTAATGGCCGAAATTCTTTTCTTTTTCCCTCTATATTTCTCATGATCTACTTGGCATCGTTGGAAACATCCTAAAGGAAAGTCATAGAGCTCGTTGAGCTCTACGAAGTGAACGGTGGTGATCGTGTTTCGAGTGTCGTGGTGGCCAGAAACCGATGGTGAAGGGGCCGCGTTCATGTATGAATTTCGTTCTATCAGAGGCGCTGAGCTCCATGGTGGTTGTGGTGGAGGAAGAGATGGCGAATGGCTATAAGATAGTGGTGCTCGATTGTTCTCCGGTCGACTAGAGGAGGAGCTATTTTGAACCCTAGGAGGCGACGGTAATGGGTTTCGTTCGAACCTGTATTGCATGGAGGAAGAAGCATTTTTGACGGCGATGGTATATTAAAAAAAAGAGGAAATTTGTTTTAAACATTTATTCAAACTATAAAATTCATATCTTGTGCATATGTTATCAGATTTCGATGAAACAAGAAGCGCCCAAATCGCAGCGACGCGGTCTACGCGCTGCAGCAGATACAGAGATGTTTGGAGAAAGCACAAATTTTGGATTAAATTGAACGGTTTGATTTCATTTAAAATTTAAACGCTCGACAATACTCAAGGTGAGTTAATCCCACTCACATCTGGAATGCTAGTTAGTTTTAAATAGTTAATATTTAAATGATTGGTTGATTGGTTGAATATGAAAATTATTATCAGATTTGATCAATATTTATTGGTTGTGCTACTATCTGTGGATGCAGGGAAACAGGATGGAGGGATCCAACTGATTCCTCACAGTATAGAAATTATTTTCATAATTGATGATGCATTTTATTTATATACTGCCATAGATTACCATGGAATTGGATTATGCTGTGTTATGATTGGGTAAATAAAATCTGGGATTTTAAAATATAAATAAAATAAATTAGGATTAAAGGGAAATGAAAAGGAATTTTTAAGGAATGAATTTAAGGAAATTAAATTTAGGAAATTGGTTTGGAATTTGAAATGTTTTGAAACTGTGATTGGAATGGAAACGAGAAATGGAAATATATAAATTGGGTTTATAAATAAAATGGAATATTTATCGGTGGATAAATTTTTGAAAGATAGGTTTCCGGTGGGAAATTCTATAGGAAGTTATAAATTATTTTTAAAAAAATGAAGATGAGATTATTTTTAAAGAAGGAAGGTGTATTTTCCTTGGGAAGTTATGTATGTTTCCAAAGAAAAGCTTTCGAAATATAAACTAGAAGTTTGAAAGATGTTTTTGGATATTTTAGAAAATATTTATTTTCAATTATTTTAAGTATAAAGAAAATATTTATTTAAGTAATTATGGCATTCAACTAATTTAAAGGTGAAGTAGTATAAAGTTTCAAAGGGAAATTTTAATATAAAATTTGATTTAATAACTTTATTTTAATAGGGTAATTTTGTTTTAAGTTATTTAGAAACTCCTCTATATTTCCCTAAGTATTATTTTCATTTATGTAATTTCTAATAGCTTATTTTAAATATTTTGGGCAAATATTTTGAAAGTGATTTCCAGGAAATGGAGAATGTGTTTAAAAATAAAAGGTAGTTTTATTTTTAAAGTGTTGGATGAAATTTACGGGATTTAAACGTAAATTTGAATTGAGATAAATCAAACAGGGTATATAAAAAGTTTCTTTGGCTTATTATGGAATGCAAATGTAGTTCCCTGAAAGCCAAGTACGTTTCAAAGCAGATTTTTAAGCAAAAATTTAAAAGTTTAAAATTATTTTTAAAGGAATGTTTTACGAAATTATTATTTAAATTGTAAAAAATTTAAAAGTAAATATATAATAAATTAGTTATAGAAGTAATTATTTTTAAGGGTTAATTGGTATTATGTTTTAAAATAATATTATTAATATTTATATTTTATAAAATGGTTTTATTTTAAAGATAATCGGTTAAAGTTTTATTTGAAAATTGTATAGGATTTTGTAACCCTTCTTGTAAAATTTAGTTTAATTGAACTTTTATTTTAAAATTAGCTTATATTTTATAAAGTGGTTTTGCTTTAAATATTTTTAAATATATTTTAAGGTATATTTTAGAATAAAGTGATTTAATTGTTTTAAAAATCTAAATGTTTGTACTTGTTGTTTCCAGTGGAAATGAATATTTGGAAATTTATTCCATGAAAAAGTGTGAATTGAAAACTATTTTCAAAAGGGTTGAAAATGGAAATATATCTTGCGAAGATATTTTTGAGGTTAATGAATAATTTGGGCAATTATTTATTGTTAATGGATGTTTCTGGATGTTAATTGATAGTTAAATCACCGACTATCAATATTGGCCAATGCGTTGATCGTTTCGAAGAGACCGGGATCGAGATTCATTTCCTAAAAACCACTTTGATCCGGTTTGTGCTTTTTCGTACATAAAATGAGTTCGAAGTCGAAGATGGAGAAGAGAAGTGTAAGGGCTAGTCGCTACTAATCCTAAGGATGATTCCAAAATGGATGTAGTAGGAGTAGTGCCTTCGGTTCCATTCGAACCCGGGACGGACTTGTATGGATGAATGCTTTCGGAACATCGTCAGGTGGATGATGGGCATTCTAAGAGAAACGTTCTAAAAGGTAACTCTTAGCCTCAAACCTCACCAACTGAGAATGATTGAAAAACAGGGGATATGCCGCAAGGCTATGTGGGTAGCACCCATTAGCGTGTGGTCATCCCTGTTTAGATGTCCCTTTTTATTCAGCTTAGTGGTGTGGTTGCTGATCCCAATCGTGGGGTGATCTTACACGGGATTATCTAGTAAGGGGTAGTCCCGGTCTTGTGTTGTAGGGAATTGGGAGTAATCCTCAGTTCGGTGATCTTGGTCATGTACTGTGACAGGTGGTCCCCCAAGTGCCTAGTCATTGGTTGGAAATCCATTTTCCTTACGTGCCTTTTACGGTTTTGTTTGTATTACCCACGATTATGGCTAGTAGCTGGAATTTAATTAATGTAACAATTCGGCTATTTTAATAATTATTTGTAAATAGACTCTATTATAATATCATAGCATTTTATAATAAATGTTTTGGCTATCGTAAGGTAAAAACCCGACATGTTTATTTATGGCGTGGTCTTACGAGATGCTTTTGTTTTCAAAGGATTTTGAAAATTTAATAATCAATTTGGGTGTATTTTTCTCACGCTGGTATGCCAAACTGGCTTGGGCGTTATTTTATTATAATGCTCGGGTCAGACCGAGTATTATATGTTCAGGATAGGATGCTATGCAGCTCAGGAGCGGAGCTGGAGACCAAGACGTATTATCCGTACTTGTTTATATCCGCTGATGTGATTATTTGAAATTGTCAGGCTGGTAATTGTTGTTTGCTTGAGATACACTCTGATGATGTAATATATAAAATAGATATAGTTTTCATTTTGTGTAAATACCTGTTATTGACTATTATATTTTGTTCCGCTGCGATTGTGAGATTCTATTATTGTTTAGTTCCTTCGTTCTTCTATCTTCTTTCATTTCCCTCAACAATCTGTCTCTTCCGGCACTCGATCGTCGGCATATTATACTATGGCGTATTTTGTGTCGATTTTCGAGGGTCGAGACTGGCGGGTCATGACAGGTTTCAGGTCGATATTAGTGCTCAGCCGGGGCTTCGTCATGTGGGTCGTTGATCAATGTCACGATGCGCGATGGAGGCGTATAATTCGCGGGGGAAATGACGGCTATAGTTTCGTTCAAATTTTCGAATGCGAGTGGAAGAAGATGATGATTGTGGCCTAGATCCATTGTAGAAAAAACTAACGGGCGTGATTGTAATGGACCGGAGATTTTCGAACCTCGAAAATCGACATCTATATGTCCACTATATAGACTACCGAGTAGTCGAGTGCCGAAAATATCAGTTCATTAGAGGTGAAAAAGGAAAGGTGGAGGGAGAGAGAAAAAGCAATACAGATACTCACAATCGCAGTGGAACAAAATATAATACATAACAACATATTTTTATGCAAAAGAATCTATAATTATTTAACACTTACAATCCTCAGAGTATACAATCATTATATCAAATCTGGACAACTATAACAACTTGTCCTCATATATAGCGGAAACATCCAAGTACGTGATATATGTCAGAACTCCTCCAGCTTATCTCCCGAGTTCCGTAGAATTTAACCTGAATCTGTAATACTCGATCTGACCTGAGCATTATAATAAAATAACACCGGAGTTAGTCTGGAAAACCAACGTGAGAAAAACACACTCAATTTGAACTATAAATTTTCTAAACCCTTTGAAAACAAAAGTATCTTGTAAGATCGTGTCACAAATAAACACGACGGATTTTTACCTTACGATAACTCAAGTTTCATTTTCAAATTCCATTCTTAACTTACCATCCAAATTTATTCAACCCAATCAATGTCCATTTTATAACAAGTTAACTAATTAGTTGTTTAACTAGTTCATTTCCACTTTAGAATTCAACATTTGATTTTTATCAAAAATCACTTCAACCAATTTACTTGAGTTCAAATTTAATTCATAATTCAAATTTGGGTTTTTATTTCGTTTCCTAATTATCAATTCTTGTTATCTTGGCTTGTCCTCACAATTCCAATTTTCACTTAAATTTTATCTTATTCAAAATTTATACTATATGATTTTATACATTTCCCAATTCAATTTTTATATTTAATTCCCATCGACCTTATTTCTGTCCAATTCAAATACTATAATTTATAGTTATATGGTTACCTTATAATTTACATTAACAAATTTAATTCAATTCCATATAGATCAAATCCAATTCACTTTTTTATTTAATTTTCAATTCCTTTTAACCCACATTTCAAAACCATATTCGAGTTATCCATACTTTAACTAATGTCACCCCAAACCATTTTATTTTTAATTCATTCCATTTCACTATACATCCCAATTACTTCACTTAAGTTTAATTTTCATTTATTTTGACTTTACTCAAGTTAAAATTTATTTCAGGAATCCAATTTCCATACTTTCCTTATTTAGAACCATTTTCAATTTATAAGTTTATAAAACTTTTCTGGATTATCTCTAAATTATTTAAATAAGGATTCCAGAATTCAAACACTCGGCATTTTTCAAATCATCTTGAAATCTAAAATATTCCGAAATCACACTTTTATATTTTTAAACCAAACCTGGTTCTTATCCAAAACAAATTCCCTTCTGAATTTCCAAAACAAAACTAGTTTTCCAAAAAATCTAGAAAAATCAATTACGGTAGCAATCCATCACTTAGAAACTCGAAAAATAATACTGGTGATGCTGTAGTCATTACAGAATTATTTTCCAGTGACTGAAGTGAGTTCAGTGCTATATCACTTCCAGAAATCCGTTTAAACTATTTTTTTAGAAATATTTAAAATTGATACTCTTATTATTATTATTATTTTCCACTACTTTGAAATTTTTTATTTTCAAACTTTCCAGGATTTAAATTTTTGATTCCGGTTTAAATCCAGTTTTAGTTATAATCCATTTGTATAATTTATAGTTATACAAATTTTCATTTGGTTATACAGATCATTTCGAATTTTATCTTATTTGATTATGATACTACCATCCAAACACTCCAATTATATATGATAATTCAAGAAATTATGTCTTTTTTATCAAGATATATTTTTGGGTAGCATTATTTCATTTACCCACTTTTGAAAACAATACTGTGTCCGTTTACCTAGTTTAAGAGTTTAGAAATCCCGATCGATAAAGCTGTCTAGATTGTACTGACAGAATTTATAAACACTCAACCGATAAGTCAAAAAAATATAAAATAATTTATATTCCCTAATTAATACATGCTCGTATATATTAATGCACTCAAAATAATTCTAGAGTATTACTGACCCTATCTCTAATGAGTAATCCCCACCAGAGCCAAGGTTCTCGCTTAACCTTCACCTCTGATACCAAATGTAACGGATCAGAGATTTTTGACCCTCGAAAATTGACATCTATATGTCCACTATCTATACTACCAAGTAATTGAGTGCCAAAAATAGCAGCTCATTAGGGTGAAGAAGAAAAGGTAGAGGGAACGAGAAAAAAACAACAACATAAATCTCACAATCGCAACGGAAAAATATATAATATATAGCAACAGAATTTTACACCAAAGAATCTATAAATGTTTAACACTTGCAATCCTCATAGTACACAATCATTACATCAAATTTGGACAGATATAACAAATTGTCCTCATACAACAGAAATATCCAAGTACGGTCTGAACTCCTCCATCTTGTCTCCTAAGTTCCATATCATTTAACCTGAATATGTAATACTCGGTCTGACCCAATCATTATAATAAAATAACACTCGTGTCAGTCTGGAAAACCACCGTGAGAAAAACACACTCAATTTGAAATATTAACTTTTCCAAAACCCTTTGAAAACAAAGGTATCTCGTAAGACCATGTCACAAGTAAACACGATGGGTTTTTACCTTACGGTAACTAAAATATTTTTATCAAATCTGTCTGATATTATAACAGTGTCTATAGAAAGTAAATAGAAAATAGCTGAAATGCTTGCATCTCACGTTCGAGCATAGTTGGACACAATCAAAACTGTACGATGCTTATTAGAGAATGGGTTCCAACTAAATGCCTTGGCACTGGGGTACCACCTGTCACGGTACACGTCTAGAACGGCGTACCGAGATCGAACTTATCGATCCCTGCCAACACAAGACCAGACTACCCCTAACCTGGATAGTCTGAATAAGATTACCCCATGGTTGGGATCAGCAACCGCCACACAGCTGAATAAACGGGACTCTACATAGAGGTAACATTACCCTAATTGGGCGCGACCCACTTAGCCTTGCTGCATCTCCCCTGATTTTCAGTCATTCGCGGTTGATGAGGCTTGAGGCTACGATTACCTTTTAAGAACATATCCACTTAGAATTCTCATCATCTCCAACGACGATGTTCTGATAGCATTCGTCCATACAAGTTGTCCGGGATCTAGACAAATCGAATCACCGTCTTCATCATTTTCAAGGTATTCATTCGTTACATTCAAAACATATTGAAGTAGTTTTCGGATAATTAAATCCGATCCCAGTCTCTTTGAAATGATTATCGAAATTGGTCAAATTGATAGTCTACATATCCATAAACAATCATCAGGCCTTATTATAAATTTCCAAAAATTTATTTCAAAATATCTTTATAAGATATTTCCTCCGATACTTCAACATTTCGAAAATAGTTTTGAAATCCCTTTTATTTTCAACGCAACATTTCCAACCCTGCCCAACACTTTGAAAATCTTCCCACTTCGTTTGATATTCAACACTTGAAAAATACCCCTTTTTATTTCATATTTCATATTTCTTTTCTCAAAATCCTTTACAATTTTATTTGCAAATTTCACAACTCGTTTTACACAAATTCTATAAAATCCTGGATTCCCTTAATTAATTCCTTTAATATTTTCAAAAACCAATTTTATACTTGCTTATAAACTCAATCCTCTTGTACTTCTTTATGAATTCTATTTTCATTTTTGAAGTTCCCTTTAATCTAACTTCTTCGGAAATTTCCTTACTTTGCCAAATTTTCGTTTGAGAATTCTTTTAAAAGTCGATCTACTAAATAACCATTTTCCAACTCTCGAGAAGGTTTTAAAATACACTTAAACCACTTAAAAAACTTTACATATATACATACATATGTAAATAAAATAACTATTTAAAGAAAAATAATAATTATTTATTTTTAAAACATGTTCAAATAATTATCTAATATTGAAACACTTTTTAACATCACTTTCCAAAGCAGTTTTAATCTAGAATTTACTAAGATAAATATTAAGTGTTTGAAAATTTACTTCTGAAGTATTTCAGTACTAACTAACTTTGAAATTATATAGTTTAATAAATAAGAATTTTCCTTTTTAGATAAAAATTTAACTTATAGATAATATAAATTTTTAAATCTATATAGCCAAATTTTTAATTTATAAATCTCCTCGATTTCCATCACATTACTTCAATTCCAGTCTCCTTAACCATTTCACTTTAAATATAGTATCCACTATTTTTTCTCACCCTATTTCCGTATTCAACTATAAATTCTTTCTGTAAATTTATCTTCCCACTTTATCATCCGATTTTCAATTTCTTTTATTTATAAGCATCGTTTATAAATCCTTACAACTCCTTTGAGTTCCTCAAAAATATTCTCATTTATAAAATTCCATTTTTATAAATTCGTTTTCTTATAAATTGCATTTATTTGTGCCAATCTATTTTTAACATCGATTTCAACTTCTTTATATATTTACCGAATATCATTTTTAATTTCCAATCACAAAAATCCCTTTATATAATTTTTATTTTTAAATCTCTATTCAAAATATTTTTCCCGCATTATTTAATAGATAAAAAATTCACCATTCTTATTCAAACCATTCTCTTTTAAATAATCCAAATTTCATCATACAAATTTTTAAGCTAAAAATCTCATTTTAATTCCTTGAAATTTAAAATAATATTTATGGTATTTAATATTTGCACAATTAATTTCCATGCCATTATATCACTTAAAGTTTTACAACACACAATAATCTAGCATTTATATCTGGATTACAACACACAGTAATCCAGATAGATCCCTCCAACCTATTTTTCTTTTCCTACACCCACATATGTTAGACAACAATAAAAATACCAATTCCACTTCAAGGGGATATCGTGGTATATAGGATCATCCGCTATTATGCGGGACGCATAAGGTCTCATTCGCTATAATGTGTGGGAATATCACTCCAATACTGATATATATACTACTATATATGTAACGACCCGGAATTTTGGATAATATAAATTTGATAATCTGGATTTAAATTTATATTGAATTGATAATTTTGATTAATAAATTTGATATTGATTTAAATAATCTTCTTTATTTAATTATTTAATTTGTGAAATTATTTTTGATAAGTTAATAAATTGTTTTCTATTTAATAATGTATATGTATTTATATATATTTTTAAATAGATAAGTTGTTTTTATTTAAATTAGTATAGTATAGTTTTAATGTTTTGAAAATGGAAATGGTGATTTATTTTTAATTTAAGCTTTTCAAAAATATTTAATTAAATACTATATGTTTTTAAATAAGAGATAAATGTTTTAACTAGTTTAAAATTCATTTTTTATTTCAAGTTGTATATTAAATTATGTTACAAACTCTTTTATAAATTTGTTTAAAAGTTTTCTTTTTCAAATGAATCATTTGTATATTATTTTATTTATAATACTTTGCTTGTTTCTTTAGAAACTTATTTATGTTCATAATTGTGTATAAAGATTTAATTAACAAAGCTTAATACTTTATTAACTCTAATTAAACATTAACTTAATTCAAAAAGACATGTGTTTGTGTATTAGAGATTTAAGCTAACAAGTGTCTCTATGTTTACAAGTGTCAATGTTTTATTTTAATTTTCTTTTAATTCATTTTCTGAAAATTTACATTCATATTAATTAGTTTCTTCATTCATATGCATTTCTTTCTCATTCCTCATTCTAAAAAGAAAATCTGAAGCTTTTCAATATGAAAAACTGCATATTTTTCAAACCTGTTTACATGTGCATTCAAACTCCTCCTCTTTTTCAAAACAAATCTGCATTTCGCCAAAGATCAAACCTGCATCAACATGAAAATGCTCTGCAATTTCAAGTTCGGCATCAAACAATCAAACTCTGAAACTCAAACAAACTCCTCAAACTCAAAATACTACCTGCATTTCTTTGATCTGAAAAGAAAAGCTCTACTGTTCTTGCATCTGAAAACAAAAACTCTGATTCAATCTTCATCAAGTAAGAAGCCTGCAAGTTTTAAAAAAACAAACATTTGCATTTCTTTTCAAATCTGGAAATGCAAGGAAGCTCTGCATTTCTTTACATATGAGAACAAAGCTCTGCATTTCAAAGATCTGCATGCATCATTTAAAAAGCAATATTCAAGTTTTAGAAGGATTCAAGCTACTGCATTTCAATTTTAAAAGCATTCAAAGGAGCCTGCCTGCATTTTCAAAATCAGGATGTACTCTGCATTTTAATCTTCATCAAGATTGAAGGCCTGCATGCATCATTTAAAAGCAAGAAGGGAGTCTGCATTTCATAGTTTGGAACCTGCAACTGCAATGTGCTCTGCATTTTATAAATAAGGTGAGTAACTCAACTTTTAAGAATTTAAATAGGTAAAAGTTGATTGCATACTTGAATTTAGATATGAACTTATATTATAAATATGCTGTGAATATGTATATGGATATGTTTGTGTGTGTGTGTGCATGATTTATTCCCTGAACATTTCTGGTTTCTCTGATTCAAGTTGTAGTTAGATGTAATACATCCCATTGTCTTTTAGTTTGATCCTTCATTTGAGTTATGACTTAAACAAATATGGTTGCTTCATTACAATATTCAGATTAAAATTTGTACTTGAGTTATATTACAAATTTTAATGCTTTGTTAAAAATGCAGTTTTGAAACTTCTGTGTCTTATATATTAGCTAAGCATAGTTGAAGCTTGAAATTTGTTTGGGTGAATTTGATTTAGGAGATTGTTTATTCATCAAAGATTATAGGAATTTATTGAATTTGTTTGCAATTCAAATTTGAGAATGAAATTTGAAAATTTCTGTCAAGAACCCTAGTTACTGTAAAAATAAAATTTTGGGTGCTGTGGTTTCAAGGGTGCATCGAGTTC
This sequence comes from Allium cepa, assembly GCA_030765085.1. NCBI lineage: Eukaryota > Viridiplantae > Streptophyta > Magnoliopsida > Asparagales > Amaryllidaceae > Allium > Allium cepa. Next base: position 759,982,387 of record CM060941.1, on the reverse strand, counting down.
AAAACTGTGGTGGGTATTGATAGATGGTGAAGTGATGAAGCTACCATCGGAGTTTGGATGTTGATGGTGGTCGAGAGGTAGAGAGATTTGAGTTGACAGGTTTAGGAAGGTGGGAATAGACTGTTACAGTTTTTAGTTTTAAAACTTGATTTCAAATTCAAGTTAATCTTAGGGGATCTGGGGTTTTGATGTTGTAGTGAAGTCTCTGATAGTTAGGGGATGGTCGGAGATGAAGGTCAAGGTGGCCGGAGGTGGTTTGAGAATGTACAAGGGTGTGTGCAGGTTTGTGATGGTGGTGGGGTTGATGTTTCAGGTTGAAGTTGATGTTGAGTTGCAGGGATTTTTCCCTCGGGTAGATCTCGGGTAATTTGGGAAAAAACTCGAAGCAAGCAAGCTTCTGACTCGAAGCAAAATTTTTGGTGACTCGAGTACCTTTTGGCTTCAGGTTTTAAAAACAGAACTGTTCTGTTTTAAGTAAATTTGAGAGTTAAGTTTAAATTTAAACTAAATGTTAGCTTAGGATTTAAATTTGAATCTGAAGATGAATTCAATATTAGAATTCAGATGTTGAAATAATTTAACTGCAGGATTCAAATTTGGTTTTAAAATAAAAAAAAAAAAGAGAGAAGAACAGGAAATTGTTTCCAGTTTTTAAAATTTGATTACAAACTACCATGTTAACATTGGATTTTAAACTGAATTTAATGATAAATTTAAATAAGTTTAAATTTTGTTCTTTGAAATTATTTAAGTTCTGGAAAAAAATTCAAAGTTTAAGTTTTTAAATAAACAGAAAACTGTTTTCTGTTTTAAATAAAAGGTAAGTTTAAATTTTTAAGTGGAGATTTAAAACTGAGTTTAGTTTGAAATTTGGATATGAATTCAAATTTAATTTGTCAGATATTTGAAAACATTTATGCTTTTAAATTCAAATTTGATTTTAAACTCTCAAGTGTAAATGCATTGTTGTTTTGCATATTGAATTGAAAAGTTAAGTATTTAATTTAGGAATTCAAAATGAATCCAAAACTGAGTTTTTAAATCTGAATTTAAAATTTAAACTTCAGTTTTTAAATAAAGTTTAAATTTAAATTGTTTTCAAATGGTTTGCATTTGAATTAAAGGTGTAAATTATAGAAGAGTTTGAAAGAATTTAAAACTAAATTGAGAATGGAAGTTATATTTTAATTTTGAAATTTAAAGATGTTTTTAAATTGATTTGAATTTGATTTGAATTGAAATTTAAATTCTTTTTAAACTTATCAATTAATTAGATGTTTCTTGTAAACATATAAGATTTAGTTGTATTTTAAATAAATTTGGATCTTAAGTTTAAAAGAAATGTTAAATTGAATTTAATGTAAACTTAAAAACACTTTGTTTTTAAATGCTTGATTAATAGGAATGTTTTATCTAAAAGATAAATAAAAGTTTAATGATTGGAATCATTTGATTATTAAGGTAATTAGGATGAATGTTAATTATTTAATTTATTAATAATGTGGATGTTTAATTAAATAATTAATGATTTTTAATTGAACTTGAGATTAATTAATTAAGTTTAATTAATCTATGATTAAGGGTGGTTAATTAAATTTTAATTTATGATTAAGATTTATTTAATCAAGTGATTAATGATTAATTAAGACTTTAATTAACACTTAGTTAATTAATAATTAGAGATTAAATTAAATAGTAATTAAATATTAATTACTTAATGACTAATAATGATTAATATAAGTTAATCTCTTAATTAAGTAATTAAGAAATGTTAATGAGGTCATTAACTTAAGATATTAACAATTAATTAATGTGATTAATTTTTGATAATTAATTAGATTAATTAATAATAATCAAATTGTTTAGATTTAATTACTTAAAAAAAGTAATTAGTGAATTAATTACTAAAGGTAATTAATTAAGGTTAATGTGATTTGTTTAGTTTAATTAATTAAGTTTAATTGATTTAAACAATTGTGGATTGTTTGATAATTACTTTATGTAATTTAGAAATTTGTAATTACTTAAGGAAGTAATTAATAATTACAGGATGTAATTAAAGATATTTGATATAGAAGTAATTTGGATTTAAATTACTTTGAAATTAATTAAGGGAAATAATTTAGATAATTAATTAAGAATAATTAATTTTTGGGTTGAGTAATTAATGTAGTTAATTACTGAATGGTTATTAATCAAGGGTGATTAATATATATGTATGGTTTGATATTAGATTAATTACTTATGTAATTAATTAATTGTAGATAGAAATCATTAATGAATTAATTAATGATGTGATTTGGAATGGATTTATTAAATCAATACTTAATGAATGTTTAATGTAATTAATTATTAATCAATTAAGTAATTAACTTGTGTAATCAACTTATAAGCTAATTACTTATTGTAATTAGAGATAGTTAATCAGTAAGGATTAATTGAAATAAATATTGAGATGATTATTTATAAATTGATTTGAAATCCATAGATGATTAAGTTAAACAGGATTTTGATGATGAAGTGATTAATTTAATTCATTTTAAATAAATTAGAGATTGAGTAATTAATTTAATTCATTTTAAATTAATTATAGAAGGTGTGATCATTAGATCATTTGCTTATGTTTGATGATTGGTATTGGTTGAATGATATTGGTTGTCTGGTTTGGATTGTAATCTCAGTTGTGAGATGAATAGTGTATGTGATATGGATGCATTGGTTGCTCTTGGATGATAATTTGGATTATCTGATTTGATATGATTATCTGTTGATAATGATAAGATTGATTATCTATTGTGTTGTGAATTATCTATCTGTGTATATTTAGATAATGAATTGAATTGTTTTAAACTTAAAACAACTTGGACATAAAAGACACGCTTTGGTTTTCGATGAGACCGGGATCGGGTTTCCATATTTGGACATCCGAAAACCACATCGATTCCAATTAACGTTAGGTCGTTATCCAAGTGGAGCGAGTGAAGACTCGAGGTGTAAGGGCTATACGTCAGTATAACTCTGTGGGTGATTCCGTAATGAGTTTGACGGAATAGATCTTATAGATTCGAGATGGTGATTCAGAGTGCAAGGGTTATTGTCGTTAACTCTGAGGGTGATTCCAAAATGAGTGTAACGAAATAATGCCTTCGGTTTCGTTCGAACCCGGAACGAACTTGTATGGATTGAATGCTTTCAGAACATCGTCAGGTGGACGATGAGCATTCTAAGAGATGTGTCCTCTAAAGGTAATCGTAGCCTCAAGCCTCACCAACCGGGAATGGCTAAAACAGGGGAGGTGCAGCAAGGCTTCGTGGGTAGCCCCCACTGGAGAGCAAGATTGATCCCTGTCTAGAGGTCCCTTTTTATTCGGCTTAGTGGGCAGTTGTTTGTGCGCACCAACTGCGGGGTTGTCTTGTTCGGAACTATTCAGTAATGAATGGGTCCGGCCTTGTGTTGCAGGGGATGAAGGGAGTAATCCTCGGTACGGTGATCTAGGCCACGTACTGTGACGGGCGGTACCCCAGTAGCCCTGCCATTGTATGGAATCCAAAATCCAATAAGTGCCAACGGTTTTGATTGTATTACCCACTTTTGTGGCTAGTAGCTGGAATTTAATGAATGTAACAATTTCGGCTATTTCATATTTATTTGGAAACCCTAGACACTATTATAATATCATCAGATTTCCTATCAAATGTTTTGGTTAGCGTAAGGTAAAAACTTTTCCATGTTTATGTGTGGGAAGTCTTACGTGATACCTTTTCTTTCAAAGGTTTTTCAAAGTTAAACAACTTTAACCTGTTACTCACACCAGACCCATGTCTGACCCGAAGTTATTTTCTGTTTTTCTTTAACTCTTGGGTACTCAAATTTTTATGAGTAGTCAAGGGAATTCAGGTTAGGATTCAGGATTGCTTTGACGATTTGTGGAGGAGCATATGGAGCAGGAGGCTTCTGCGTATAGTTATATTGTTTTCCGCTGTGTTGGTATCTCTGAGTTGTTATGTATTGTGATTGAGTTGTAATAACTAGACAGGTGCTTATAACTGTCTAGTATGTGTTGTATATGTCTGTGTACTCTGATATTTGATGTATACTATGTAATACTTTGGTTATTAATATAATTATTCGTTCCGTTGTTGAGATTCTTGTGTTGTTTCTTCTTTCTCTTCTTTCTTTTCTCTTTTCTATCCCTTTCTTTCTTCTTAATGATGCGACTTTCTGGGAGAGGAAAGTCGGGTCGTTACAGGTGGTATCAGAGCTGTAGGTTGAATGAATACCTAGGCTCTGTAGTGGTGTCTATCTTGAGAGAGCGTATTTGTAATGTTAATATATATATATATATATATATATATATTGGTTCTACCTATTTGTTGGATTACCTGTTCAGGTTTTTCCAATATAAGTTATAAAGGTAGATAAGGTAGTAGTGTGTGTAACACGACTACCATTGGTTGGAGTTTGATGGATGAGGTTAGAAGTGTTTTTTTTTGTCGAGACTGTAGACCTAATACCGTCTCGAGTGAGTTCTGTTGTGAAGAAGTACTTCACCGATCTCTGAAGGTAATCTGTAAAGGTTCGGAGTTCATCTTTGAAGTGCAGAATTGAGTTTTGATCTGTCGGTTGGGCAGAAGCAAGTGAGTGATGATATCTTGATATCTCAGGAAGTAGTAGCTGCGTGATGAGATGCAGTGACTATGGATATTTCCGAAGATGTTTCTTTGGAACAAGAGTAAGAAGTGAGTCTGCCGGTGTTGTGATTGAGTTTAGCTGAGTATTCTGAGTTGATAAGGAGTCTTTTGGCTGAGTAGTTTTTCTGAAGTGGAGTTCAGAAGCAGCAGAGTAGATCTTTTCTCTGGTGAGTTGGCTAAGCTAGCGTAAGCTGTTCAGTTTGGTTAAGAGAGAGCAGTTTTCTTTGGATTTAGGCTGAGTTGATCGCAAAAGTGACTTGCGATAGTTGATTGTTCTCTTGTATTTGTTGGAGATTGTCTGGATGTCTTCTGGAAATCAGAGTTTGTCTGCATCCGGAGATCGAGTTTTCTTTCCAGGATTGGAACTGGTGGTTCAGTTAGTAGAAGAATGGTTCCTTGAGATAGAAGTTGGTGAAGCAACTCAGGTTTAGGAGGAACATCTGAGTTTTCTTTATGGATCTGTGGAATCATATTTCTGTGCTGGGTTGTCTAGTCTGTGCTTGTGTTCTTTGTCAGCATTTTCTTCTATTTCGGATCAGAGTTGTGCAGCGGAAGCAGTTTGGAGGTGCTTCTGTTTGTTTCTCGAATGAGGAGAAGTTGGTTCTGCCTTCTGTTGTTGAGAAGCAGGGTTTTTGTTCTTGGTTTTGTGTGATCTTGAAGAGATCATTGGGTTGTTGTTGATTCATTCTGTTTCTTTTGGAATCAGCAAGAGTTGAGCTGATTAGGAGTGATGTTGGTAGCCCAGGATCGTCTGAAGAGATTTTTATGGATAAGAGACAGAGAAATTTGGATTCTGTAATTGGAGATTTGTTTTTGGTTAAGTTTTTTTTTTCTCGGATCCAAGGAGCTATAAGTTTGGGAAGCTAGCTCCGAAGTGTTTTGGTTTCTTCTGTGATTGGTAAGATCAGTGTTTGGTTTCTTCTGTGTTGGGTTAGATCAGTGTTTGGTTTTCTAGAGCTGAATTGTCAGTTTGGATAACTGGGATTCAGTATGTTTCACGTATCTCTGAGGGAGTTCGTGTTTGATATTTCTGGTTTTAGAACCAGCAGTTTAGGATGGTTTGTTTGTTATGTCAGACTCGTTTGTAGTCTGATACTCTGTATAGAATTGTTGTTAGGAGCTCTATAGCTTAGTAGTATTGATTGATTGGATTTTATAGAGCGAGTATCCCGATATATATATATACCGGGGAAACTCGTGAAGGTTTTATCCAAATTTCTTTTGGATAATTAGATCTGTTCTTATTGTGTGAATTGGTTGCTTTGGTTGTTGGCATATGTTTAACATATGCTGTGTTTTAAAATAAAAGCTGTAGATAGATTATTAAATTGCCTTTGTTTTAAATTTCGGGGACGAAATTCTTTTAAGGGGGAAGGATTGTAACGACCCGGAATTTTGGATAATATAAATTTGATAATCTGGATTTAAATTTATATTGAATTGATAATTTTGATTAATAAATTTGATATTGATTTAAATAATCTTCTTTATTTAATTATTTAATTTGTGAAATTATTTTTGATAAGTTAATAAATTGTTTTCTATTTAATAATGTATATGTATTTATATATATTTTTAAATAGATAAGTTGTTTTTATTTAAATTAGTATAGTATAGTTCTAATGTTTTGAAAATGGAAATGGTGATTTATTTTTAATTTAAGCTTTTCAAAAATATTTAATTAAATACTATATGTTTTTAAATAAGAGATAAATGTTTTAACTAGTTTAAAATTCATTTTTTATTTCAAGTTGTATATTAAATTATGTTACAAACTCTTTTATAAATTTGTTTAAAAGTTTTCTTTTTCAAATGAATCATTTGTATATTATTTTATTTATAATACTTTGCTTGTTTCTTTAGAAACTTATTTATGTTCATAATTGTGTATAAAGATTTAATTAACAAAGCTTAATACTTTATTAACTCTAATTAAACATTAACTTAATTCAAAAAGACATGTGTTTGTGTATTAGAGATTTAAGCTAACAAGTGTCTCTATGTTTACAAGTGTCAATGTTTTATTTTAATTTTCTTTTAATTCATTTTCTGAAAATTTACATTCATATTAATTAGTTTCTTCATTCATATGCATTTCTTTCTCATTCCTCATTCTAAAAAGAAAATCTGAAGCTTTTCAATATGAAAAACTGCATATTTTTCAAACCTGTTTACATGTGCATTCAAACTCCTCCTCTTTTTCAAAACAAATCTGCATTTCCCCAAAGATCAAACCTGCATCAACATGAAAATGCTCTGCAATTTCAAGTTCGGCATCAAACAATCAAACTCTGAAACTCAAACAAACTCCTCAAACTCAAAATACTACCTGCATTTCTTTGATCTGAAAACAAAAGCTCTACTGTTCTTGCATCTGAAAACAAAAACTCTGATTCAATCTTCATCAAGTAAGAAGCCTGCAAGTTTTAAAAAAACAAACATTTGCATTTCTTTTCAAATCTGGAAATGCAAGGAAGCTCTGCATTTCTTTACATATGAGAACAAAGCTCTGCATTTCAAAGATCTGCATGCATCATTTAAAAAGCAATATTCAAGTTTTAGAAGGATTCAAGCTACTGCATTTCAATTTTAAAAGCATTCAAAGGAGCCTGCCTGCATTTTCAAAATCAGGATGTACTCTGCATTTTAATCTTCATCAAGATTGAAGGCCTGCATGCATCATTTAAAAGCAAGAAGGGAGTCTGCATTTCATAGTTTGGAACCTGCAACTGCAATGTGCTCTGCATTTTATAAATAAGGTGAGTAACTCAACTTTTAAGAATTTAAATAGGTAAAAGTTGATTGCATACTTGAATTTAGATATGAACTTATATTATAAATATGCTGTGAATATGTATATGGATATGTTTGTGTGTGTGTGCATGATTTATTCCCTGAACATTTCTGGTTTCTCTGATTCAAGTTGTAGTTAGATGTAATACATCCCATTGTCTTTTAGTTTGATCCTTCATTTGAGTTATGACTTAAACAAATATGGTTGCTTCATTACAATATTCAGATTAAAATTTGTACTTGAGTTATATTACAAATTTTAATGCTTTGTTAAAAATGCAGTTTTGAAACTTCTGTGTCTTATATATTAGCTAAGCATAGTTGAAGCTTGAAATTTGTTTGGGTGAATTTGATTTAGGAGATTGTTTATTCATCAAAGATTATAGGAATTTATTGAATTTGTTTGCAATTCAAATTTGAGAATGAAATTTGAAAATTTCTGTCAAGAACCCTAGTTACTGTAAAAATAAAATTTTGGGTGCTGTGGTTTCAAGGGTGCATCGAGTTCAAAACTGTGGTGGGTATTGATAGATGGTGAAGTGATGAAGCTACCACCGGAGTTTGGATGTTGATGGTGGTCGAGAGGTAGAGAGATTTGAGTTGACAGGTTTAGGAAGGTGGGAATAGACTGTTACAGTTTTTAGTTTTAAAACTTGATTTCAAATTCAAGTTAATCTTAGGGGATCTGGGGTTTTGATGTTGTAGTGAAGTCTCTGATAGTTAGGGGATGGTCGGAGATGAAGGTCAAGGTGGCCGGAGGTGGTTTGAGAATGTACAAGGGTGTGTGCAGGTTTGTGATGGTGGTGGGGTTGATGTTTCAGGTTGAAGTTGATGTTGAGTTGCAGGGATTTTTCCCTCGGGTAGATCTCGGGTAATTTGGGAAAAAACTCGAAGCAAGCAAGCTTCTGACTCGAAGCAAAATTTTTGGTGACTCGAGTACCTTTTGGCTTCAGGTTTTAAAAACAGAACTGTTCTGTTTTAAGTAAATTTGAGAGTTAAGTTTAAATTTAAACTAAATGTTAGCTTAGGATTTAAATTTGAATCTGAAGATGAATTCAATATTAGAATTCAGATGTTGAAATAATTTAACTGCAGGATTCAAATTTGGTTTTAAAATAAAAAAAAAAAAAGAGAGAAGAACAGGAAATTGTTTCCAGTTTTTAAAATTTGATTACAAACTACCATGTTAACATTGGATTTTAAACTGAATTTAATGATGAATTTAAATAAGTTTAAATTTTGTTCTTTGAAATTATTTAAGTTCTGGAAAAAAATTCAAAGTTTAAGTTTTTAAATAAACAGAAAACTGTTTTCTGTTTTAAATAAAAGGTAAGTTTAAATTTTTAAGTGGAGATTTAAAACTGAGTTTAGTTTGAAATTTGGATATGAATTCAAATTTAATTTGTCAGATATTTGAAAACATTTATGCTTTTAAATTCAAATTTGATTTTAAACTCTCAAGTGTAAATGCATTGTTGTTTTGCATATTGAATTGAAAAGTTAAGTATTTAATTTAGGAATTCAAAATGAATCCAAAACTGAGTTTTTAAATCTGAATTTAAAATTTAAACTTCAGTTTTTAAATAAAGTTTAAATTTAAATTGTTTTCAAATGGTTTGCATTTGAATTAAAGGTGTAAATTATAGAAGAGTTTGAAAGAATTTAAAACTAAATTGAGAATGGAAGTTATATTTTAATTTTGAAATTTAAAGATGTTTTTAAATTGATTTGAATTTGATTTGAATTGAAATTTAAATTCTTTTTAAACTTATCAATTAATTAGATGTTTCTTGTAAACATATAAGATTTAGTTGTATTTTAAATAAATTTGGATCTTAAGTTTAAAAGAAATGTTAAATTGAATTTAATGTAAACTTAAAAACACTTTGTTTTTAAATGCTTGATTAATAGGAATGTTTTATCTAAAAGATAAATAAAAGTTTAATGATTGGAATCATTTGATTATTAAGGTAATTAGGATGAATGTTAATTATTTAATTTATTAATAATGTGGATGTTTAATTAAATAATTAATGATTTTTAATTGAACTTGAGATTAATTAATTAAGTTTAATTAATCTATGATTAAGGGTGGTTAATTAAATTTTAATTTATGATTAAGATTTATTTAATCAAGTGATTAATGATTAATTAAGACTTTAATTAACACTTAGTTAATTAATAATTAGAGATTAAATTAAATAGTAATTAAATATTAATTACTTAATGACTAATAATGATTAATATAAGTTAATCTCTTAATTAAGTAATTAAGAAATGTTAATGAGGTCATTAACTTAAGATATTAACAATTAATTAATGTGATTAATTTTTGATAATTAATTAGATTAATTAATAATAATCAAATTGTTTAGATTTAATTACTTAAAAAAAGTAATTAGTGAATTAATTACTAAAGGTAATTAATTAAGGTTAATGTGATTTGTTTAGTTTAATTAATTAAGTTTAATTGATTTAAACAATTGTGGATTGTTTGATAATTACTTTATGTAATTTAGAAATTTGTAATTACTTAAGGAAGTAATTAATAATTACAGGATGTAATTAAAGATATTTGATATAGAAGTAATTTGGATTTAAATTACTTTGAAATTAATTAAGGGAAATAATTTAGATAATTAATTAAGAATAATTAATTTTTGGGTTGAGTAATTAATGTAGTTAATTACTGAATGGTTATTAATCAAGGGTGATTAATATATATGTATGGTTTGATATTAGATTAATTACTTATGTAATTAATTAATTGTAGATAGAAATCATTAATGAATTAATTAATGATGTGATTTGGAATGGATTTATTAAATCAATACTTAATGAATGTTTAATGTAATTAATTATTAATCAATTAAGTAATTAACTTGTGTAATCAACTTATAAGCTAATTACTTATTGTAATTAGAGATAGTTAATCAGTAAGGATTAATTGAAATAAATATTGAGATGATTATTTATAAATTGATTTGAAATCCATAGATGATTAAGTTAAACAGGATTTTGATGATGAAGTGATTAATTTAATTCATTTTAAATAAATTAGAGATTGAGTAATTAATTTAATTCATTTTAAATTAATTATAGAAGGTGTGATCATTAGATCATTTGCTTATGTTTGATGATTGGTATTGGTTGAATGATATTGGTTGTCTGGTTTGGATTGTAATCTCAGTTGTGAGATGAATAGTGTATGTGATATGGATGCATTGGTTGCTCTTGGATGATAATTTGGATTATCTGATTTGATATGATTATCTGTTGATAATGATAAGATTGATTATCTATTGTGTTGTGAATTATCTATCTGTGTATATTTAGATAATGAATTGAATTGTTTTAAACTTAAAACAACTTGGACATAAAAGACACGCTTTGGTTTTCGATGAGACCGGGATCGGGTTTCCATATTTGGACATCCGAAAACCACATCGATTCCAATTAACGTTAGGTCGTTATCCAAGTGGAGCGAGTGAAGACTCGAGGTGTAAGGGCTATACGTCAGTATAACTCTGTGGGTGATTCCGTAATGAGTTTGACGGAATAGATCTTATAGATTCGAGATGGTGATTCAGAGTGCAAGGGTTATTGTCGTTAACTCTGAGGGTGATTCCAAAATGAGTGTAACGAAATAATGCCTTCGGTTTCGTTCGAACCCGGAACGAACTTGTATGGATTGAATGCTTTCAGAACATCGTCAGGTGGACGATGAGCATTCTAAGAGATGTGTCCTCTAAAGGTAATCGTAGCCTCAAGCCTCACCAACCGGGAATGGCTAAAACAGGGGAGGTGCAGCAAGGCTTCATGGGTAGCCCCCACTGGAGAGCAAGATTGATCCCTGTCTAGAGGTCCCTTTTTATTCGGCTTAGTGGGCAGTTGTTTGTGCGCACCAACTGCGGGGTTGTCTTGTTCGGAACTATTCAGTAAGGAATGGGTCCGGCCTTGTGTTGCAGGGGATGAAGGGAGTAATCCTCGGTACGGTGATCTAGGCCACGTACTGTGACGGGCGGTACCCCAGTAGCCCTGCCATTGTATGGAATCCAAAATCCAATAAGTGCCAACGGTTTTGATTGTATTACCCACTTTTGTGGCTAGTAGCTGGAATTTAATGAATGTAACAATTTCGGCTATTTCATATTTATTTGGAAACCCTAGACACTATTATAATATCATCAGATTTCCTATCAAATGTTTTGGTTAGCGTAAGGTAAAAACTTTTCCATGTTTATGTGTGGGAAGTCTTACGTGATACCTTTTCTTTCAAAGGTTTTTCAAAGTTAAACAACTTTAACCTGTTACTCACACCAGACCCATGTCTGACCCGGAGTTATTTTCTGTTTTTCTTTAACTCTTGGGTACTCAAATTTTTATGAGTAGTCAAGGGAATTCAGGTTAGGATTCAGGATTGCTTTGACGATTTGTGGAGGAGCATATGGAGCAGGAGGCTTCTGCGTATAGTTATATTGTTTTCCGCTGTGTTGGTATCTCTGAGTTGTTATGTATTGTGATTGAGTTGTAATAACTAGACAGGTGCTTATAACTGTCTAGTATGTGTTGTATATGTCTGTGTACTCTGATATTTGATGTATACTATGTAATACTTTGGTTATTAATATAATTATTCGTTCCGTTGTTGAGATTCTTGTGTTGTTTCTTCTTTCTCTTCTTTCTTTTCTCTTTTCTATCCCTTTCTTTCTTCTTAATGATGCGACTTTCTGGGAGAGGAAAGTCGGGTCGTTACAGGTGGTATCAGAGCTGTAGGTTGAATGAATACCTAGGCTCTGTAGTGGTGTCTATCTTGAGAGAGCGTATTTGTAATGTTAATATATATATATATATATATATATATATATATTGGTTCTACCTATTTGTTGGATTACCTGTTCAGGTTTTTCCAATATAAGTTATAAAGGTAGATAAGGTAGTAGTGTGTGTAACACGACTACCATTGGTTGGAGTTTGATGGATGAGGTTAGAAGTGTTTTTTTTTGTCGAGACTGTAGACCTAATACCGTCTCGAGTGAGTTCTGTTGTGAAGAAGTACTTCACCGATCTCTGAAGGTAATCTGTAAAGGTTCGGAGTTCATCTTTGAAGTGCAGAATTGAGTTTTGATCTGTCGGTTGGGCAGAAGCAAGTGAGTGATGATATCTTGATATCTCAGGAAGTAGTAGCTGCGTGATGAGATGCAGTGACTATGGATATTTCCGAAGATGTTTCTTTGGAACAAGAGTAAGAAGTGAGTCTGCCGGTGTTGTGATTGAGTTTAGCTGAGTATTCTGAGTTGATAAGGAGTCTTTTGGCTGAGTAGTTTTTCTGAAGTGGAGTTCAGAAGCAGCAGAGTAGATCTTTTCTCTGGTGAGTTGGCTAAGCTAGCGTAAGCTGTTCAGTTTGGTTAAGAGAGAGCAGTTTTCTTTGGATTTAGGCTGAGTTGATCGCAAAAGTGACTTGCGATAGTTGATTGTTCTCTTGTATTTGTTGGAGATTGTCTGGATGTCTTCTGGAAATCAGAGTTTGTCTGCATCCGGAGATCGAGTTTTCTTTCCAGGATTGGAACTGGTGGTTCAGTTAGTAGAAGAATGGTTCCTTGAGATAGAAGTTGGTGAAGCAACTCAGGTTTAGGAGGAACATCTGAGTTTTCTTTATGGATCTGTGGAATCATATTTCTGTGCTGGGTTGTCTAGTCTGTGCTTGTGTTCTTTGTCAGCATTTTCTTCTATTTCGGATCAGAGTTGTGCAGCGGAAGCAGTTTGGAGGTGCTTCTGTTTGTTTCTCGAATGAGGAGAAGTTGGTTCTGCCTTCTGTTGTTGAGAAGCAGGGTTTTTGTTCTTGGTTTTGTGTGATCTTGAAGAGATCATTGGGTTGTTGTTGATTCAGTCTGTTTCTTTTGGAATCAGCAAGAGTTGAGCTGATTAGGAGTGATGTTGGTAGCCCAGGATCGTCTGAAGAGATTTTTATGGATAAGAGACAGAGAAATTTGGATTCTGTAATTGGAGATTTGTTTTTGGTTAAGTTTTTTTTTCTCGGATCCAAGGAGCTATAAGTTTGGGAAGCTAGCTCCGAAGTGTTTTGGTTTCTTCTGTGATTGGTAAGATCAGTGTTTGGTTTCTTCTGTGTTGGGTTAGATCAGTGTTTGGTTTTCTAGAGCTGAATTGTCAGTTTGGATAACTGGGATTCAGTATGTTTCACGTATCTCTGAGGGAGTTCGTGTTTGATATTTCTGGTTTTAGAACCAGCAGTTTAGGATGGTTTGTTTGTTATGTCAGACTCGTTTGTAGTCTGATACTCTGTATAGAATTGTTGTTAGGAGCTCTATAGCTTAGTAGTATTGATTGATTGGATTTTATAGAGCGAGTATCCCGATATATATATATATATACCGGGGAAACTCGTGAAGGTTTTATCCAAATTTCTTTTGGATAATTAGATCTGTTCTTATTGTGTGAATTGGTTGCTTTGGTTGTTGGCATATGTTTAACATATGCTGTGTTTTAAAATAAAAGCTGTAGATAGATTATTAAATTGCCTTTGTTTTAAATTTCGGGGACGAAATTCTTTTAAGGGGGAAGGATTGTAACGACCCGGAATTTTGGATAATATAAATTTGATAATCTGGATTTAAATTTATATTGAATTGATAATTTTGATTAATAAATTTGATATTGATTTAAATAATCTTCTTTATTTAATTATTTAATTTGTGAAATTATTTTTGATAAGTTAATAAATTGTTTTCTATTTAATAATGTATATGTATTTATATATATTTTTAAATAGATAAGTTGTTTTTATTTAAATTAGTATAGTATAGTTCTAATGTTTTGAAAATGGAAATGGTGATTTATTTTTAATTTAAGCTTTTCAAAAATATTTAATTAAATACTATATGTTTTTAAATAAGAGATAAATGTTTTAACTAGTTTAAAATTCATTTTTTATTTCAAGTTGTATATTAAATTATGTTACAAACTCTTTTATAAATTTGTTTAAAAGTTTTCTTTTTCAAATGAATCATTTGTATATTATTTTATTTATAATACTTTGCTTGTTTCTTTAGAAACTTATTTATGTTCATAATTGTGTATAAAGATTTAATTAACAAAGCTTAATACTTTATTAACTCTAATTAAACATTAACTTAATTCAAAAAGACATGTGTTTGTGTATTAGAGATTTAAGCTAACAAGTGTCTCTATGTTTACAAGTGTCAATGTTTTATTTTAATTTTCTTTTAATTCATTTTCTGAAAATTTACATTCATATTAATTAGTTTCTTCATTCATATGCATTTCTTTCTCATTCCTCATTCTAAAAAGAAAATCTGAAGCTTTTCAATATGAAAAACTGCATATTTTTCAAACCTGTTTACATGTGCATTCAAACTCCTCCTCTTTTTCAAAACAAATCTGCATTTCCCCAAAGATCAAACCTGCATCAACATGAAAATGCTCTGCAATTTCAAGTTCGGCATCAAACAATCAAACTCTGAAACTCAAACAAACTCCTCAAACTCAAAATACTACCTGCATTTCTTTGATCTGAAAACAAAAGCTCTACTGTTCTTGCATCTGAAAACAAAAACTCTGATTCAATCTTCATCAAGTAAGAAGCCTGCAAGTTTTAAAAAAACAAACATTTGCATTTCTTTTCAAATCTGGAAATGCAAGGAAGCTCTGCATTTCTTTACATATGAGAACAAAGCTCTGCATTTCAAAGATCTGCATGCATCATTTAAAAAGCAATATTCAAGTTTTAGAAGGATTCAAGCTACTGCATTTCAATTTTAAAAGCATTCAAAGGAGCCTGCCTGCATTTTCAAAATCAGGATGTACGCTGCATTTTAATCTTCATCAAGATTGAAGGCCTGCATGCATCATTTAAAAGCAAGAAGGGAGTCTGCATTTCATAGTTTGGAACCTGCAACTGCAATGTGCTCTGCATTTTATAAATAAGGTGAGTAACTCAACTTTTAAGAATTTAAATAGGTAAAAGTTGATTGCATACTTGAATTTAGATATGAACTTATATTATAAATATGCTGTGAATATGTATATGGATATGTTTGTGTGTGTGTGCATGATTTATTCCCTGAACATTTCTGGTTTCTCTGATTCAAGTTGTAGTTAGATGTAATACATCCCATTGTCTTTTAGTTTGATCCTTCATTTGAGTTATGACTTAAACAAATATGGTTGCTTCATTACAATATTCAGATTAAAATTTGTACTTGAGTTATATTACAAATTTTAATGCTTTGTTAAAAATGCAGTTTTGAAACTTCTGTGTCTTATATATTAGCTAAGCATAGTTGAAGCTTGAAATTTGTTTGGGTGAATTTGATTTAGGAGATTGTTTATTCATCAAAGATTATAGGAATTTATTGAATTTGTTTGCAATTCAAATTTGAGAATGAAATTTGAAAATTTCTGTCAAGAACCCTAGTTACTGTAAAAATAAAATTTTGGGTGCTGTGGTTTCAAGGGTGCATCGAGTTCAAAACTGTGGTGGGTATTGATAGATGGTGAAGTGATGAAGCTACCACCGGAGTTTGGATGTTGATGGTGGTCGAGAGGTAGAGAGATTTGAGTTGACAGGTTTAGGAAGGTGGGAATAGACTGTTACAGTTTTTAGTTTTAAAACTTGATTTCAAATTCAAGTTAATCTTAGGGGATCTGGGGTTTTGATGTTGTAGTGAAGTCTCTGATAGTTAGGGGATGGTCGGAGATGAAGGTCAAGGTGGCCGGAGGTGGTTTGAGAATGTACAAGGGTGTGTGCAGGTTTGTGATGGTGGTGGGGTTGATGTTTCAGGTTGAAGTTGATGTTGAGTTGCAGGGATTTTTCCCTCGGGTAGATCTCGGGTAATTTGGGAAAAAACTCGAAGCAAGCAAGCTTCTGACTCGAAGCAAAATTTTTGGTGACTCGAGTACCTTTTGGCTTCAGGTTTTAAAAACAGAACTGTTCTGTTTTAAGTAAATTTGAGAGTTAAGTTTAAATTTAAACTAAATGTTAGCTTAGGATTTAAATTTGAATCTGAAGATGAATTCAATATTAGAATTCAGATGTTGAAATAATTTAACTGCAGGATTCAAATTTGGTTTTAAAATAAAAAAAAAAAAGAGAGAGAAGAACAGGAAATTGTTTCCAGTTTTTAAAATTTGATTACAAACTACCATATTAACATTGGATTTTAAACTGAATTTAATGATGAATTTAAATAAGTTTAAATTTTGTTCTTTGAAATTATTTAAGTTCTGGAAAAAAATTCAAAGTTTAAGTTTTTAAATAAACAGAAAACTGTTTTCTGTTTTAAATAAAAGGTAAGTTTAAATTTTTAAGTGGAGATTTAAAACTGAGTTTAGTTTGAAATTTGGATATGAATTCAAATTTAATTTGTCAGATATTTGAAAACATTTATGCTTTTAAATTCAAATTTGATTTTAAACTCTCAAGTGTAAATGCATTGTTGTTTTGCATATTGAATTGAAAAGTTAAGTATTTAATTTAGGAATTCAAAATGAATCCAAAACTGAGTTTTTAAATCTGAATTTAAAATTTAAACTTCAGTTTTTAAATAAAGTTTAAATTTAAATTGTTTTCAAATGGTTTGCATTTGAATTAAAGGTGTAAATTATAGAAGAGTTTGAAAGAATTTAAAACTAAATTGAGAATGGAAGTTATATTTTAATTTTGAAATTTAAAGATGTTTTTAAATTGATTTGAATTTGATTTGAATTGAAATTTAAATTCTTTTTAAACTTATCAATTAATTAGATGTTTCTTGTAAACATATAAGATTTAGTTGTATTTTAAATAAATTTGGATCTTAAGTTTAAAAGAAATGTTAAATTGAATTTAATGTAAACTTAAAAACACTTTGTTTTTAAATGCTTGATTAATAGGAATGTTTTATCTAAAAGATAAATAAAAGTTTAATGATTGGAATCATTTGATTATTAAGGTAATTAGGATGAATGTTAATTATTTAATTTATTAATAATGTGGATGTTTAATTAAATAATTAATGATTTTTAATTGAACTTGAGATTAATTAATTAAGTTTAATTAATCTATGATTAAGGGTGGTTAATTAAATTTTAATTTATGATTAAGATTTATTTAATCAAGTGATTAATGATTAATTAAGACTTTAATTAACACTTAGTTAATTAATAATTAGAGATTAAATTAAATAGTAATTAAATATTAATTACTTAATGACTAATAATGATTAATATAAGTTAATCTCTTAATTAAGTAATTAAGAAATGTTAATGAGGTCATTAACTTAAGATATTAACAATTAATTAATGTGATTAATTTTTGATAATTAATTAGATTAATTAATAATAATCAAATTGTTTAGATTTAATTACTTAAAAAAAGTAATTAGTGAATTAATTACTAAAGGTAATTAATTAAGGTTAATGTGATTTGTTTAGTTTAATTAATTAAGTTTAATTGATTTAAACAATTGTGGATTGTTTGATAATTACTTTATGTAATTTAGAAATTTGTAATTACTTAAGGAAGTAATTAATAATTACAGGATGTAATTAAAGATATTTGATATAGAAGTAATTTGGATTTAAATTACTTTGAAATTAATTAAGGGAAATAATTTAGATAATTAATTAAGAATAATTAATTTTTGGGTTGAGTAATTAATGTAGTTAATTACTGAATGGTTATTAATCAAGGGTGATTAATATATATGTATGGTTTGATATTAGATTAATTACTTATGTAATTAATTAATTGTAGATAGAAATCATTAATGAATTAATTAATGATGTGATTTGGAATGGATTTATTAAATCAATACTTAATGAATGTTTAATGTAATTAATTATTAATCAATTAAGTAATTAACTTGTGTAATCAACTTATAAGCTAATTACTTATTGTAATTAGAGATAGTTAATCAGTAAGGATTAATTGAAATAAATATTGAGATGATTATTTATAAATTGATTTGAAATCCATAGATGATTAAGTTAAACAGGATTTTGATGATGAAGTGATTAATTTAATTCATTTTAAATAAATTAGAGATTGAGTAATTAATTTAATTCATTTTAAATTAATTATAGAAGGTGTGATCATTAGATCATTTGCTTATGTTTGATGATTGGTATTGGTTGAATGATATTGGTTGTCTGGTTTGGATTGTAATCTCAGTTGTGAGATGAATAGTGTATGTGATATGGATGCATTGGTTGCTCTTGGATGATAATTTGGATTATCTGATTTGATATGATTATCTGTTGATAATGATAAGATTGATTATCTATTGTGTTGTGAATTATCTATCTGTGTATATTTAGATAATGAATTGAATTGTTTTAAACTTAAAACAACTTGGACATAAAAGACACGCTTTGGTTTTCGATGAGACCGGGATCGGGTTTCCATATTTGGACATCCGAAAACCACATCGATTCCAATTAACGTTAGGTCGTTATCCAAGTGGAGCGAGTGAAGACTCGAGGTGTAAGGGCTATACGTCAGTATAACTCTGTGGGTGATTCCGTAATGAGTTTGACGGAATAGATCTTATAGATTCGAGATGGTGATTCAGAGTGCAAGGGTTATTGTCGTTAACTCTGAGGGTGATTCCAAAATGAGTGTAACGAAATAATGCCTTCGGTTTCGTTCGAACCCGGAACGAACTTGTATGGATTGAATGCTTTCAGAACATCGTCAGGTGGACGATGAGCATTCTAAGAGATGTGTCCTCTAAAGGTAATCGTAGCCTCAAGCCTCACCAACCGGGAATGGCTAAAACAGGGGAGGTGCAGCAAGGCTTCGTGGGTAGCCCCCACTGGAGAGCAAGATTGATCCCTGTCTAGAGGTCCCTTTTTATTCGGCTTAGTGGGCAGTTGTTTGTGCGCACCAACTGCGGGGTTGTCTTGTTCGGAACTATTCAGTAAGGAATGGGTCCGGCCTTGTGTTGCAGGGGATGAAGGGAGTAATCCTCGGTACGGTGATCTAAGCCACGTACTGTGACGGGCGGTACCCCAGTAGCCCTGCCATTGTATGGAATCCAAAATCCAATAAGTGCCAACGGTTTTGATTGTATTACCCACTTTTGTGGCTAGTAGCTGGAATTTAATGAATGTAACAATTTCGACTATTTCATATTTATTTGGAAACCCTAGACACTATTATAATATCATCAGATTTCCTATCAAATGTTTTGGTTAGCGTAAGGTAAAAACTTTTCCATGTTTATGTGTGGGAAGTCTTACGTGATACCTTTTCTTTCAAAGGTTTTTCAAAGTTAAACAACTTTAACCTGTTACTCACACCAGACCCATGTCTGACCCGGAGTTATTTTCTGTTTTTCTTTAACTCTTGGGTACTCAAATTTTTATGAGTAGTCAAGGGAATTCAGGTTAGGATTCAGGATTGCTTTGACGATTTGTGGAGGAGCATATGGAGCAGGAGGCTTCTGCGTATAGTTATATTGTTTTCCGCTGTGTTGGTATCTCTGAGTTGTTATGTATTGTGATTGAGTTGTAATAACTAGACAGGTGCTTATAACTGTCTAGTATGTGTTGTATATGTCTGTGTACTCTGATATTTGATGTATACTATGTAATACTTTGGTTATTAATATAATTATTCGTTCCGTTGTTGAGATTCTTGTGTTGTTTCTTCTTTCTCTTCTTTCTTTTCTCTTTTCTATCCCTTTCTTTCTTCTTAATGATGCGACTTTCTGGGAGAGGAAAGTCGGGTCGTTACAGGTGGTATCAGAGCTGTAGGTTGAATGAATACCTAGGCTCTGTAGTGGTGTCTATCTTGAGAGAGCGTATTTGTAATGTTAATATATATATATATATATATATATATATATTGGTTCTACCTATTTGTTGGATTACCTGTTCAGGTTTTTCCAATATAAGTTATAAAGGTAGATAAGGTAGTAGTGTGTGTAACACGACTACCATTGGTTGGAGTTTGATGGATGAGGTTAGAAGTGTTTTTTTTTGTCGAGACTGTAGACCTAATACCGTCTCGAGTGAGTTCTGTTGTGAAGAAGTACTTCACCGATCTCTGAAGGTAATCTGTAAAGGTTCGGAGTTCATCTTTGAAGTGCAGAATTGAGTTTTGATCTGTCGGTTGGGCAGAAGCAAGTGAGTGATGATATCTTGATATCTCAGGAAGTAGTAGCTGCGTGATGAGATGCAGTGACTATGGATATTTCCGAAGATGTTTCTTTGGAACAAGAGTAAGAAGTGAGTCTGCCGGTGTTGTGATTGAGTTTAGCTGAGTATTCTGAGTTGATAAGGAGTCTTTTGGCTGAGTAGTTTTTCTGAAGTGGAGTTCAGAAGCAGCAGAGTAGATCTTTTCTCTGGTGAGTTGGCTAAGCTAGCGTAAGCTGTTCAGTTTGGTTAAGAGAGAGCAGTTTTCTTTGGATTTAGGCTGAGTTGATCGCAAAAGTGACTTGCGATAGTTGATTGTTCTCTTGTATTTGTTGGAGATTGTCTGGATGTCTTCTGGAAATCAGAGTTTGTCTGCATCCGGAGATCGAGTTTTCTTTCCAGGATTGGAACTGGTGGTTCAGTTAGTAGAAGAATGGTTCCTTGAGATAGAAGTTGGTGAAGCAACTCAGGTTTAGGAGGAACATCTGAGTTTTCTTTATGGATCTGTGGAATCATATTTCTGTGCTGGGTTGTCTAGTCTGTGCTTGTGTTCTTTGTCAGCATTTTCTTCTATTTCGGATCAGAGTTGTGCAGCGGAAGCAGTTTGGAGGTGCTTCTGTTTGTTTCTCGAATGAGGAGAAGTTGGTTCTGCCTTCTGTTGTTGAGAAGCAGGGTTTTTGTTCTTGGTTTTGTGTGATCTTGAAGAGATCATTGGGTTGTTGTTGATTCAGTCTGTTTCTTTTGGAATCAGCAAGAGTTGAGCTGATTAGGAGTGATGTTGGTAGCCCAGGATCGTCTGAAGAGATTTTTATGGATAAGAGACAGAGAAATTTGGATTCTGTAATTGGAGATTTGTTTTTGGTTAAGTTTTTTTTTTCTCGGATCCAAGGAGCTATAAGTTTGGGAAGCTAGCTCCGAAGTGTTTTGGTTTCTTCTGTGATTGGTAAGATCAGTGTTTGGTTTCTTCTGTGTTGGGTTAGATCAGTGTTTGGTTTTCTAGAGCTGAATTGTCAGTTTGGATAACTGGGATTCAGTATGTTTCACGTATCTCTGAGGGAGTTCGTGTTTGATATTTCTGGTTTTAGAACCAGCAGTTTAGGATGGTTTGTTTGTTATGTCAGACTCGTTTGTAGTCTGATACTCTGTATAGAATTGTTGTTAGGAGCTCTATAGCTTAGTAGTATTGATTGATTGGATTTTATAGAGCGAGTATCCCGATATATATATATACCGGGGAAACTCGTGAAGGTTTTATCCAAATTTCTTTTGGATAATTAGATCTGTTCTTATTGTGTGAATTGGTTGCTTTGGTTGTTGGCATATGTTTAACATATGCTGTGTTTTAAAATAAAAGCTGTAGATAGATTATTAAATTGCCTTTGTTTTAAATTTCGGGGACGAAATTCTTTTAAGGGGGAAGGATTGTAACGACCCGGAATTTTGGATAATATAAATTTGATAATCTGGATTTAAATTTATATTGAATTGATAATTTTGATTAATAAATTTGATATTGATTTAAATAATCTTCTTTATTTAATTATTTAATTTGTGAAATTATTTTTGATAAGTTAATAAATTGTTTTCTATTTAATAATGTATATGTATTTATATATATTTTTAAATAGATAAGTTGTTTTTATTTAAATTAGTATAGTATAGTTCTAATGTTTTGAAAATGGAAATGGTGATTTATTTTTAATTTAAGCTTTTCAAAAATATTTAATTAAATACTATATGTTTTTAAATAAGAGATAAATGTTTTAACTAGTTTAAAATTCATTTTTTATTTCAAGTTGTATATTAAATTATGTTACAAACTCTTTTATAAATTTGTTTAAAAGTTTTCTTTTTCAAATGAATCATTTGTATATTATTTTATTTATAATACTTTGCTTGTTTCTTTAGAAACTTATTTATGTTCATAATTGTGTATAAAGATTTAATTAACAAAGCTTAATACTTTATTAACTCTAATTAAACATTAACTTAATTCAAAAAGACATGTGTTTGTGTATTAGAGATTTAAGCTAACAAGTGTCTCTATGTTTACAAGTGTCAATGTTTTATTTTAATTTTCTTTTAATTCATTTTCTGAAAATTTACATTCATATTAATTAGTTTCTTCATTCATATGCATTTCTTTCTCATTCCTCATTCTAAAAAGAAAATCTGAAGCTTTTCAATATGAAAAACTGCATATTTTTCAAACCTGTTTACATGTGCATTCAAACTCCTCCTCTTTTTCAAAACAAATCTGCATTTCCCCAAAGATCAAACCTGCATCAACATGAAAATGCTCTGCAATTTCAAGTTCGGCATCAAACAATCAAACTCTGAAACTCAAACAAACTCCTCAAACTCAAAATACTACCTGCATTTCTTTGATCTGAAAACAAAAGCTCTACTGTTCTTGCATCTGAAAACAAAAACTCTGATTCAATCTTCATCAAGTAAGAAGCCTGCAAGTTTTAAAAAAACAAACATTTGCATTTCTTTTCAAATCTGGAAATGCAAGGAAGCTCTGCATTTCTTTACATATGAGAACAAAGCTCTGCATTTCAAAGATCTGCATGCATCATTTAAAAAGCAATATTCAAGTTTTAGAAGGATTCAAGCTACTGCATTTCAATTTTAAAAGCATTCAAAGGAGCCTGCCTGCATTTTCAAAATCAGGATGTACGCTGCATTTTAATCTTCATCAAGATTGAAGGCCTGCATGCATCATTTAAAAGCAAGAAGGGAGTCTGCATTTCATAGTTTGGAACCTGCAACTGCAATGTGCTCTGCATTTTATAAATAAGGTGAGTAACTCAACTTTTAAGAATTTAAATAGGTAAAAGTTGATTGCATACTTGAATTTAGATATGAACTTATATTATAAATATGCTGTGAATATGTATATGGATATGTTTGTGTGTGTGTGCATGATTTATTCCCTGAACATTTCTGGTTTCTCTGATTCAAGTTGTAGTTAGATGTAATACATCCCATTGTCTTTTAGTTTGATCCTTCATTTGAGTTATGACTTAAACAAATATGGTTGCTTCATTACAATATTCAGATTAAAATTTGTACTTGAGTTATATTACAAATTTTAATGCTTTGTTAAAAATGCAGTTTTGAAACTTCTGTGTCTTATATATTAGCTAAGCATAGTTGAAGCTTGAAATTTGTTTGGGTGAATTTGATTTAGGAGATTGTTTATTCATCAAAGATTATAGGAATTTATTGAATTTGTTTGCAATTCAAATTTGAGAATGAAATTTGAAAATTTCTGTCAAGAACCCTAGTTACTGTAAAAATAAAATTTTGGGTGCTGTGGTTTCAAGGGTGCATCGAGTTCAAAACTGTGGTGGGTATTGATAGATGGTGAAGTGATGAAGCTACCACCGGAGTTTGGATGTTGATGGTGGTCGAGAGGTAGAGAGATTTGAGTTGACAGGTTTAGGAAGGTGGGAATAGACTGTTACAGTTTTTAGTTTTAAAACTTGATTTCAAATTCAAGTTAATCTTAGGGGATCTGGGGTTTTGATGTTGTAGTGAAGTCTCTGATAGTTAGGGGATGGTCGGAGATGAAGGTCAAGGTGGCCGGAGGTGGTTTGAGAATGTACAAGGGTGTGTGCAGGTTTGTGATGGTGGTGGGGTTGATGTTTCAGGTTGAAGTTGATGTTGAGTTGCAGGGATTTTTCCCTCGGGTAGATCTCGGGTAATTTGGGAAAAAACTCGAAGCAAGCAAGCTTCTGACTCGAAGCAAAATTTTTGGTGACTCGAGTACCTTTTGGCTTCAGGTTTTAAAAACAGAACTGTTCTGTTTTAAGTAAATTTGAGAGTTAAGTTTAAATTTAAACTAAATGTTAGCTTAGGATTTAAATTTGAATCTGAAGATGAATTCAATATTAGAATTCAGATGTTGAAATAATTTAACTGCAGGATTCAAATTTGGTTTTAAAATAAAAAAAAAGAGAGAGAAGAACAGGAAATTGTTTCCAGTTTTGAAAATTTGATTACAAACTACCATGTTAACATTGGATTTTAAACTGAATTTAATGATGAATTTAAATAAGTTTAAATTTTGTTCTTTGAAATTATTTAAGTTCTGGAAAAAAATTCAAAGTTTAAGTTTTTAAATAAACAGAAAACTGTTTTCTGTTTTAAATAAAAGGTAAGTTTAAATTTTTAAGTGGAGATTTAAAACTGAGTTTAGTTTGAAATTTGGATATGAATTCAAATTTAATTTGTCAGATATTTGAAAACATTTATGCTTTTAAATTCAAATTTGATTTTAAACTCTCAAGTGTAAATGCATTGTTGTTTTGCATATTGAATTGAAAAGTTAAGTATTTAATTTAGGAATTCAAAATGAATCCAAAACTGAGTTTTTAAATCTGAATTTAAAATTTAAACTTCAGTTTTTAAATAAAGTTTAAATTTAAATTGTTTTCAAATGGTTTGCATTTGAATTAAAGGTGTAAATTATAGAAGAGTTTGAAAGAATTTAAAACTAAATTGAGAATGGAAGTTATATTTTAATTTTGAAATTTAAAGATGTTTTTAAATTGATTTGAATTTGATTTGAATTGAAATTTAAATTCTTTTTAAACTTATCAATTAATTAGATGTTTCTTGTAAACATATAAGATTTAGTTGTATTTTAAATAAATTTGGATCTTAAGTTTAAAAGAAATGTTAAATTGAATTTAATGTAAACTTAAAAACACTTTGTTTTTAAATGCTTGATTAATAGGAATGTTTTATCTAAAAGATAAATAAAAGTTTAATGATTGGAATCATTTGATTATTAAGGTAATTAGGATGAATGTTAATTATTTAATTTATTAATAATGTGGATGTTTAATTAAATAATTAATGATTTTTAATTGAACTTGAGATTAATTAATTAAGTTTAATTAATCTATGATTAAGGGTGGTTAATTAAATTTTAATTTATGATTAAGATTTATTTAATCAAGTGATTAATGATTAATTAAGACTTTAATTAACACTTAGTTAATTAATAATTAGAGATTAAATTAAATAGTAATTAAATATTAATTACTTAATGACTAATAATGATTAATATAAGTTAATCTCTTAATTAAGTAATTAAGAAATGTTAATGAGGTCATTAACTTAAGATATTAACAATTAATTAATGTGATTAATTTTTGATAATTAATTAGATTAATTAATAATAATCAAATTGTTTAGATTTAATTACTTAAAAAAAGTAATTAGTGAATTAATTACTAAAGGTAATTAATTAAGGTTAATGTGATTTGTTTAGTTTAATTAATTAAGTTTAATTGATTTAAACAATTGTGGATTGTTTGATAATTACTTTATGTAATTTAGAAATTTGTAATTACTTAAGGAAGTAATTAATAATTACAGGATGTAATTAAAGATATTTGATATAGAAGTAATTTGGATTTAAATTACTTTGAAATTAATTAAGGGAAATAATTTAGATAATTAATTAAGAATAATTAATTTTTGGGTTGAGTAATTAATGTAGTTAATTACTGAATGGTTATTAATCAAGGGTGATTAATATATATGTATGGTTTGATATTAGATTAATTACTTATGTAATTAATTAATTGTAGATAGAAATCATTAATGAATTAATTAATGATGTGATTTGGAATGGATTTATTAAATCAATACTTAATGAATGTTTAATGTAATTAATTATTAATCAATTAAGTAATTAACTTGTGTAATCAACTTATAAGCTAATTACTTATTGTAATTAGAGATAGTTAATCAGTAAGGATTAATTGAAATAAATATTGAGATGATTATTTATAAATTGATTTGAAATCCATAGATGATTAAGTTAAACAGGATTTTGATGATGAAGTGATTAATTTAATTCATTTTAAATAAATTAGAGATTGAGTAATTAATTTAATTCATTTTAAATTAATTATAGAAGGTGTGATCATTAGATCATTTGCTTATGTTTGATGATTGGTATTGGTTGAATGATATTGGTTGTCTGGTTTGGATTGTAATCTCAGTTGTGAGATGAATAGTGTATGTGATATGGATGCATTGGTTGCTCTTGGATGATAATTTGGATTATCTGATTTGATATGATTATCTGTTGATAATGATAAGATTGATTATCTATTGTGTTGTGAATTATCTATCTGTGTATATTTAGATAATGAATTGAATTGTTTTAAACTTAAAACAACTTGGACATAAAAGACACGCTTTGGTTTTCGATGAGACCGGGATCGGGTTTCCATATTTGGACATCCGAAAACCACATCGATTCCAATTAACGTTAGGTCGTTATCCAAGTGGAGCGAGTGAAGACTCGAGGTGTAAGGGCTATACGTCAGTATAACTCTGTGGGTGATTCCGTAATGAGTTTGACGGAATAGATCTTATAGATTCGAGATGGTGATTCAGAGTGCAAGGGTTATTGTCGTTAACTCTGAGGGTGATTCCAAAATGAGTGTAACGAAATAATGCCTTCGGTTTCGTTCGAACCCGGAACGAACTTGTATGGATTGAATGCTTTCAGAGCATCGTCAGGTGGACGATGAGCATTCTAAGAGATGTGTCCTCTAAAGGTAATCGTAGCCTCAAGCCTCACCAACCGGGAATGGCTAAAACAGGGGAGGTGCAGCAAGGCTTCGTGGGTAGCCCCCACTGGAGAGCAAGATTGATCCCTGTCTAGAGGTCCCTTTTTATTCGGCTTAGTGGGCAGTTGTTTGTGCGCACCAACTGCGGGGTTGTCTTGTTCGGAACTATTCAGTAAGGAATGGGTCCGGCCTTGTGTTGCAGGGGATGAAGGGAGTAATCCTCGGTACGGTGATCTAAGCCACGTACTGTGACGGGCGGTACCCCAGTAGCCCTGCCATTGTATGGAATCCAAAATCCAATAAGTGCCAACGGTTTTGATTGTATTACCCACTTTTGTGGCTAGTAGCTGGAATTTAATGAATGTAACAATTTCGGCTATTTCATATTTATTTGGAAACCCTAGACACTATTATAATATCATCAGATTTCCTATCAAATGTTTTGGTTAGCGTAAGGTAAAAACTTTTCCATGTTTATGTGTGGGAAGTCTTACGTGATACCTTTTCTTTCAAAGGTTTTTCAAAGTTAAACAACTTTAACCTGTTACTCACACCAGACCCATGTCTGACCCGGAGTTATTTTCTGTTTTTCTTTAACTCTTGGGTACTCAAATTTTTATGAGTAGTCAAGGGAATTCAGGTTAGGATTCAGGATTGCTTTGACGATTTGTGGAGGAGCATATGGAGCAGGAGGCTTCTGCGTATAGTTATATTGTTTTCCGCTGTGTTGGTATCTCTGAGTTGTTATGTATTGTGATTGAGTTGTAATAACTAGACAGGTGCTTATAACTGTCTAGTATGTGTTGTATATGTCTGTGTACTCTGATATTTGATGTATACTATGTAATACTTTGGTTATTAATATAATTATTCGTTCCGTTGTTGAGATTCTTGTGTTGTTTCTTCTTTCTCTTCTTTCTTTTCTCTTTTCTATCCCTTTCTTTCTTCTTAATGATGCGACTTTCTGGGAGAGGAAAGTCGGGTCGTTACAATATATATAAATAGTCACCCATAGATAATTATAAATTTATTAATCCAATCAACATTCAATAATTTAAATTTAAACATTTAAATTTAAATACGGTAATCCTAATAAGTGAGGAATTCTCACCTTTATTTTATTTTTGCCGAATATCTGGATTTTAAACTAAATCGAACATCATTCGATTTAATTTAAAATTCCCAGCGGGCTTCGAAAAAATTCCAATCCGACTCTACTGCATAGATTTTCAGCAGTGAACCACTATCGACTTGCTTCATGATTTTTAGACCTCGCACGTGTAATTTCTAAAATTTCGAACATTTAAATTTAAAATAAAAATTATCTAGATTTAAATAGAATAAAATTAATCCTTCTCTGTGAGTACGGCCGTGAACTTCCGCATGAAGCCTATCACCCAAAATCAACTCATGACGAACGCCACCACCGAAAGCTCGATCTTTAGGCTTCAAGTCGATGTCACCATCGAGCCTCGCGCTCGCCACAATGGCCTCTTTCCCACGACATTTGCACGTGCGATGCTCCACTATGCCCAGTCGTACTCGAGTAACCAGAACAAAATGCGACCCCTCACTCGCCGTTGTTCGACTCTCACCCACGCCGCACTACCCAAATTTGCGAGCCCAAAACGTCACCTTTGATCGACCCCGACCTTCCTTAGTATTTGATTTTGAATGAGAACTGCCTCTTTTTTTAAATGAGTTCGAATATATTAGAGAACATTTTAAATGAGTTCGAATATATTGAATGAGAACTGGAGGAAATGATGAAAAAAATGCTCAGCCTTGGTTTGATTTGAAAATTAAAGAAGGAGAGATACACACGACATTTATATTTTTTTTCATTTATGAATTTTGCCCATTCTCGTGCATTTTTAAAAAAGGAAAGACATGATTGTGGCATGTTGTGGTGGATGTACAGTGACTTGAAACGAAAGAATGCAGCTGATGTAATTATATAGGTCAAGTTAATATAAATATATATTATTTTAAAATTCCAAATCATCTCGATTTCACAGATAAAAATGTCGAATCCATATAAAGGCGTGCTGGTAGGCATTTATAATGTTATGCCCCTATTCAGAACACAATGGAAAAGGTTTCAAGTCCTGATTCGATCGTATGGAGAAGATAGCTTTTCGGACCTAATTATATATTAAATTTCGATATAAATTTCAACGCGTTTATATACCATACGACCAAATGATAACTCCAAACATCACAAAATTTGAAATCCAATAATAATACAATAATATGGATTCAACGGAACTGCTTTCATCGAATTCTGAGACTATGCTCTGTATCGCTATTTTTTAAATGTCAATTTGAACGAACCATTTTAAAAAATGTACATATCACTTTTAAATCAAAGTTTAAAACTTTATTATCTTCATTATTATTAATATAAATTTTCAAGCCTTTGAATAATTTTTATCAAGCTTGAAACTCCAAATTTGCTATTTTAACCAATATTCAATCATAAACTTCAATAATTAAATTATCAAGTGAATTGCTATATTTAAATTTTGAATTTATTTTAAAATTAAGCCCAAATTTTCATATTCAAAATCAATCTATAATCCAAATTCAATAGTTAAAACCATATAAATATTCAAAATCGAACAATGAAAAATCCGGGTCGTTACATTAAAGTGATTAAGGTTTAATAAAAAAATTAAAAAAATTGTAAATTGTATTATTTAAATTCATGCAAAATTCTAAATATCATGACTTCTTCATATGAGGTCCGTTTTTGATGAAACATGTTGTATTGGGTCCGTATTGATGAGCACTACAATTTAGAGCTAGATTAGAGTTAATTGGAGCTAGTAAAAAATTTAGGTAAAATTAAACGCTCGTTTAATTTTATTTTGGAATATAACGCTGCATTGTCTTTTGGAACCAAAGTGCGTGCAACCCACTCTACTTGACTCGCTTATATTTTTATATAAACGAGAATAAATTTATTTTGTGACGATTGATGATTGTTTGGTGATATATGATATATTTTCTATATATTGATTGATTTGGATATATTTCCGCCTTTTAGAGCAGATGAGACACTATACATTCCCGTGTATGAGCGGATGACCCTTTTTGAGTGCGTCTCCCTCGAAGCGAACATTGTACATATTTTTCTAATATGTATATTTGTTGCGGATGACAGGTTGGAGGGATCCAAGTGAATTCCTCACCAGTGTTGATTTTATTAACAGATATTGTGGTATATGCTGTTATCATGTGATATATGATATTTGGATGTCGTAATTGATGTGAATCACCTTATTTAGTGTTGTTGTAGCATTGTGCCATATTTTGGAATTTTAAGAATATTAAAATGATGATTTCAAATTAAAAGGTTGTTTAAGTGATTTTTGAAGTTATATAAGTTTTAATAATGATTTGTAAATTATTAAAAGATGTTTATTTAAACGTAATCTGAGTGTAATTATTGAAATATATAGTTAACTATTTGTGAATAGTTAAATTGAGATTTTTGACTTATTATAAATGGTTTATATGCAAGATTTATAAAAATGAACGTTTATAAATCAAAATAAGGGAATTATAAGGGAGTTTTATAAGTGTCAAAATGAAGTTATAATTGGATATAATAAGTGAATAAGAATTATAATTGATGAAGTAATAAAAGGAATGAATTTGTAAATAACAGAATTTATAAGAAATTAACTTATAATTGACTTTTGGCATATAAATGTGATATAAATGGAACTGGTTGATAAATGAATTTTATAAGTGGAATTTTTATAAAATGTAAATGGAATTTATAAACATTATTTAATAAATCTGAATCAATTTATTTTGATAAGTTAAATATGAAAGGTTATTAAACTGATTTTTATTCATGATTTTGGACAGTGGATAATCCTTTATTATATATGTAGAAATAATGAAATTGGTAAATGAATCATATTCATGATTTTGGACAGTTAATAATCCTACAAATTAAATAAATGTTTTGAAAAGCGATTTTCTTTTAAACGGAGTTAAATGGTTTGAAGATGTTTTAAAATGTGTTAAGTATCGAATACAAAGATTTCAACATTCATTGTTGAAATAGACATTATGTGAAGTAAGTAAAGTATGGACTATAAAACTGTTGTTATAGTAAATGATTTTCGAAAGGAGATATTTTGTATAGTATATGAGATTTATATATCTATCTAATTTTCAAATCCCTATACTAATGATTTTGGATTGTCGTAACAATGTTATACGCAACATTCGTTTTGACCAAAATAAATATGTTTAAGAGAATGTTTTCCTTAAAGATTAAAATATATATTTAATCATGATTTAAGTATATGTAATATTTTCTAAGTGTTGAAAATAAAGATAATTGTAAATTCACTTATTATTAAAATAAGTATATGGAAATGTTTTCCAATATAGGAAGTTGAAATGGTTTTGAGAATATATCTTTTATAGATAATTTGAAGTGAATATTTGAAAAGTGATTTAATTAACAAAAGATTAATTAAAAGGGCCTAGTGATTGCTTGTGGTGCTAGATATACGTTTCTTGCTTTGATAGTTAAACAACTGACTATCAAATTTGGCTATTTTAGTTCCTCGACTTTATGTGGGAACTATTTAGTCATATACTTAATACATAGCCATCTGTGTAGGCTTGATTATTGTTTGTGTTGAGATGTTGATTCGTCTAGTGTGGAGTATTACTCCATTCTATTGAGCTTCCTTCTTGGCCGAAGGATAGCAAGTTGAAAGTTGGAGACGTGATAAATCTATGAGGCTTAGTTTTTGTGTGAGGTTGAGAAACACTTTTGCGTTGTTGGTGCGAAGAGACCGTGATCGGTTTATTCGAAAACCACTACGAACGAACATATATGCATTCGATTATGGGGATGTGATGATATTGGTATTTAGAATTTTCATAGTGAAGGACTGCTTGTTGATCGTTTAGGGTTAAAATCCCAATATACATCCAGTGGTCGTTGTCTCTTCATTATGAATATCCAATGCAAGGACTATTCGCTACTAATTTTAGGGATTTCCTGAAAGGATGAGGTAGGACAGTACCTTCAGTTTGTCCTATTCTTGGACAACTGGTATGGACGAGTGTCTGACATTGCATTTCTAAAGATCGCGTACATTGGTTTTTTCAAACGTACATTAATCGTGGCAGAGAAGGCAAATTCTCTTAGCTTAACGCCCTCCTTGAGACGTACGAGCTCAAGGGTTGTATTTCTGTCGAAGGCAATTAGTAGTCAACGAAAATAGCCATGTAGCATTCAAAGTGATGTGATATGTGAAAGATGATCGTCACCTCAGGCCTCATCAACTGGAAATGACCGAAACATGATTAGATGTAGCAAGGCTAAGTGGGTCATTCCCAATTAGGATATGATCATCATCTTCTAGATATATTTCTTCCTACCATGATGTTCGGGATATAATCAATGTGGTTTTTATGCTATGAGGGCCATCGAAAAGGTCAGTAATGATTGGGGGATGACATATTCGGTACTACCAAGTTATGGAGGTAGGCCGGTCATGTGTTGGTAGAGGATCTTTTGTGATGGTCCTCGGTACATTCCTCTGAGATGTACTGTCGGAAGGTAGTCCCTTCACTTGGTCATTTGTATAGAAATCCAAACTCCACTACGTTCCTGCCATTTTGATTGTATTACCCATTTTGGGCTATATGCTAGAATTTAATCAATGTACCAATTTCAGCTATGATTAATATTATTTGTACAATAGACACTATTATAATATAATACGATTTGATATGAAATGTTTTGGTTAGCAAGGTAAAAACATGTCAGTGTTTATGTGTGGGCGTGTCTTACGAGATACTGTTGTTTTGAAAGGAAAAGTTTTGTAATGTGATAAATTCAATTGAGTGTGTTTCTCATGTTAGTTTACCAGACTGATCCAGGTGTTCTTTCCTTTAAATGCTCAGGTCAGACTGAGTATATTTACAGGCTCAGATTTGGAACTTTTGGAGCTTCAGTAGGAGAGCTGGAGATCTTCATTTTCGTATACATGTATCTGTTTATTATCCGCTCTTTGCTTTGTTATTTATATTGTCATCAAATGTAAGGGTATGTTATTATAACTGTCCAGGCTGATGACTAGTGATTAATTGTTGAACTCCGATTGATGTATGTATATACAGTTTCTATTTTTCAAAGATCGTTGATATGATATTATATGTTATTCCGCTGCTATGGAAGATTCTGTATTGTTCTATTTTGTTCTCTCTTCTCTCTTTCTTCTCTTCTCTTTATCTCTCTTCTTTTCTTTCTCATGACTTTCTGTCAATCTGTGCTTTTTGGGTCGGACATGTGTGTTTATTGTCGATTCAAAGGGTACAGATTTGCATATCGTCGCAGAGACCATCGTTCCTAGACCTGAAAGGGAATGCTTCCGATATGGGCCACTGCCTCTATTCTTACCTATTAACTTAATCCAAGATCCAATTTTAATAAAATAAGCCTCTTCTATTTCTTTCTTTTTAATTATAACCTATGTGCTACAATTATACTTGCAATTGTCACTTCTATATTATTTTCTTTCTTTTCTAAGCTACATGTTATAAATGTAATTGCAAGTGTCTCTCTTCTATATAATCTGTCTTCTTTTATTATGATACTAAATTCTGTTTAGTTCTCTTATATTTTTTTGAGAAAAATGTGTGATCCTCTATCATGAGAGGAGAGCACACATGGAATACTATATATATAACTAAAAAATGGAGCTGCCAACATGCCTGACAGGTGGCAAGTCTAAAACAACAATAAAAATAAAGCAGTAGAAACCCCTCGAATGAGCTCCGGCAAAGCCACCGCCCATTACACCCTAGTATCGAGCTCCGGCAAGGCCACCACCCAATACTAAAGTGTTAGAGGTATCTAACAAAAGGAAGAGCACCAAACTGAAAATCAGAAGAAGACCAAGAGACAAGACAGGAGCAATCCGCGTCTCTGAGAAGAGCCATCCAGCAAGTCTGAAAAAGCTAAATGCTATCCAGCAAACCTGATAAGAGAAGAACCCGCATCCAACCTAAACAACACCTGAAATAGAACTAGCAAACAAATAAGAGAGAAACACATATATGTATATAAATAAAATTTATATACATATATGTGTGTATAGAAACCAAAAGAGAGAACTAAAGCTAGAATAATCAGACACAAACAAGAAACTAATTATGATCCTAGAGAAGAAAGAGAAATGTGATTTAAAGAATTATTAGAAACAGTATAATTGGAGTTAAGATTAAATGAGTTAATATTATTTCTAACCTTATTAAGATAGTCCTTAAAGCAATTATTTTTAGCTAATTTATATTTAGGATTAGAAATCCACTTTAAGCAGAAATTTGAGATTAAAATAATCAATTTGTTATTTTGTTGATAATTGTTATTAAAAATTCTTTGGTTTCTTTCAAACCAAATATACCAACAAGAAATAATGAATAAAGAATCAAGCAAATATCTAAAATCCTTATTAAACATGAATCTAAAAGAATTCCAATAAAATAAGCAATCAGAAATTCTAGAATTAATATGAAACTCAAAAATATTAAGGATCTTAATAAGAATAAAATAGGTATCCAAACAATCAAAGTAAATATGATTAATATCTTCAAAAAATGTGTTGCAAAAAAAACATTTATTGTCAATACTAATATTTTTCTTTTTTAAAAATTCAATAGTATTTAACTTACCATGAATGATGAGCCACATATGAATCTTAGATTTAGGAGGAGCATTAGACTTCCAAATGAATTTAAAACAATTGACAGAAACCCCCGAAAAGTTGATAAATTTGTAAAAGGAATTAGAAGTATATTTCTTACTCTTATCCCAATCCCAACTAATAAAGTCATTATCATTGTCAATATAATAAAGATTAAGTTTAGCATAAAGCAAGAAAAGATGTCTAAGAGTAGGTCCTTCTAAAATACAATTAAAATTAAAAGTCCAAGGAGGATCACTATCAGAATTGAAAACATCAGAGATTAATGCAAATTTGAAATTACAAATATCATATAAATCTTTAAACTCAATCTTAAGAGGAGTAGTAGAAATCCAACTATCATGCCAAAAAGAAGTACAGTTACCAGAATGAACTATAATATTTAAACCCAAGTTAAAGATATTACTGCATTTTAAAATAGATTTCCAAAAACAAGAAATATTTCTAAAACTAGAAGAACTAATATGGTATAAATTATAACTACCATTGTAATAAAAATTAGATATAATATCTTTCCAAATGGCCTTATCACTAATGTCCCTGAATTTCCATAACCATTTACCAAGAAGAGACAAATTCATATTATGTAAATTAATGACTCCTAAACCACCCTCTTTTTTAGATTTACATACAGTATCCCAATTAACTAAACATTTAATACTACTATTGGGGTTATCACCGCTCCAAAGAAAATCCCTTCTAATTTTATCTATTTTATCTATCACCCAGTCGGGAAACAGATGCATAGACATCCAATATATAGGAAGTGCTGATAAGACAGAATTAATCAAAACCAATCTACCTGCTCTAGATAGAAATCTAACATTCCAATTATTGATCCTATTTTTAATCTTATCAATAATAATTAACCAATCATCATGTTTAAGTTTCGAAGGTCTAATAACAAAACCAAGATAGTCAAAAGGAAAACTCATAGTTTTACAATTTAACGTATTAGCAACTAAATTTTCTACATTATCAATATCATTTAAAATTAAAACGGAACTTTTATCAAAATTAATTTTTAAACCAGATAATAATTCAAAACTATAAAGGATAAATTTAAGAGCAATAATATGTCTAGGGTGATGGGAGGAAAAAAGCAAAGTATCATCAGCAAATTGAAGGACAGATAAGCCAAAAGAAGAAATATCATTACCAATGGCACCCAAAAGGTTATTGCTAACGGCATTTTTAATAATCTTAGAAAAAACATCACCAGCAAGATTAAACAGAAGGGGTGATAAAGGGTCTCCTTGCCTTAAGCCTCTCTTAGATTGAATCTTATTACCAGAAACACCATTAACCATAATACAGGAGTTACCCGTTTTAAGCAAAATAATAATCCAATTAATCCATCTATTACTAAAGCCTCTGGCACGGAAAATTTCTATAAGGAAATCCCAATCAACCGAGTCGAAGGCTTTAGCAAAATCTAATTTTAAAATAGCACAAGTTATATTATTTTTACAACAAAGATTAATATATTCTTGAACAACCGCAACACCATCAGTAATATTCCTGCCTTTAATGAAAGCAGATTGCGAACAGTCAATGAGGTCATTCATTTTTAAACTAAGCCTATTAGCTAAAACCTTAGAAATAATTTTAACAGAGCAGTTCATCAAAGAGATGGGCCTAAAATCTTTTAAAGTATTAGCGCCCACTTTTTTATGTAATAAAATAACATTAGCAAAATTAAAACGACCTAATTGGAGATTACCATTATAAAAATCATTGAACAAACACATTAAGTCTAATTTTAAAACATCCCAAAAAGATTGATAAAAGAAAATAGGAAAACCATCCGGACCCGGAGATTTGTCTCCAGGTAAATCAAAGATGGCTTTACGAATTTCCTCAATAGTAAAAGGGGCATCTAAATCAGAAAGATTAATGTTAGAGGAAGATGGATAAAGATCATTCCATCTAGCACTAACTCTATGCTTAATTTTGGTGCCAAAAATGTCTTTGTAATAATCAGTAAAAGCATTATTAAGATCTCTTTGATCAACTAATTCCACATCATTAACTAAAATGGAGTTAATTGTATTACTACGTTTTCTATTATTAGCTAGATTGTGAAAGAATTTAGTGTTATTATCACCTTCATTTATCCAATGAAAATTAGATCTTTGTTTCCACATAACTTCCTCTTTTTCAAGAATAGAATAGAGATCCTCTTTTAAATTATTAAGAACATTCCTTTCACCAATATTTAATTGTCTAGATTCTTCAATCCTATTAAGTTTAAGTAATTCATTAAGAATATTATCCTTTTTAATTTTAATATTACCAAAAACATTTTTATTCCATTTTTTAAGAAAATACCTGAGGTTTCTAAGTTTAAGCACAAAAATTTTAGCAGAATTACCATAATACTTAAGGCAAAAATAATTCATAGATGACCACTTATTAATGACTAAATTAGAAAAATCAGATTCTAAAAACCACATTTTTTCAAATTTAAAAACCTTATTCAAAAATCTATGACTATCACAAGTAAGGATAATGGGACAGTGGTCAGAAAGGGTAAAAGGTAAACCTGAAACTCTACATATAGGGAATTTATCCTCAATATCATCACAAACAAAAAATCTATCTAAAAGAGCAAAGGAGGGAGACTCTCTATTATTACTCCAAGTAAATGATCTATTGGATAGAGGAATTTCGATCAAATTACATTGAATAATAAATTGATCGAATTCCTCCATAGCCAAATAATCACCTTCCCGAGGAGAACGCTCCCCAAAAAAACGAGTCACATTAAAATCACCCCCTAAAATCCAAGGACCAGGGGCAAAAGACCTAAACTCGAGGCATTCATTCCAAAGAATCCGCCTCTCAATTTTAGAATTAGGCCCGTAAACATTAGAAATATTAAGAAAAGAGTTATCAGAAAGATTAATTAAGATAATGTGTAAAGAGTGCTGCTTCTTAATACACTGAAGTAATTTAAAGAGATTATCTCTCCAACCAATCATAATGCCCCCAGATGAGCCCATTGAGGGAAGAAATGCCCAATTTCTAAAACGAAAACCACCCAATCTTCTAAAGAAACGAAAATCAGGACATTCAATTTTGGTCTCTTGAAGAAGAGCAATGTCAATAGAAAAATCTTTAAAAAAGATTCTAACCTTATCACATTTACTGAGGTCATTCAAGCCTCTAATATTCCAACTAATGACTCTCATAAACCCATAGATCTAGCCCTATCAAGTTCTTTACTTCTAATAAACTCACGATCTAACTCAATATCAGAAAAAATAAAAGCAGAGCTACTAGCTAACCGACTAAACTCAGAAGCAGATAAATCACCAAGCGCATAAGAAGAGTAAACACTACCAAAATCAAGATGCATACCAGAGCCTGGTTCCAAAACACTGCTCACAGTGCTTGAACCAGGAAACTCACCCGCTGACTGAGAGCGACTGCCTCTAATCCTGACACTGCGACGAACCAAACCACTCGAAGAAACATGCTTTCTACGCCTACCTCTCTTCGAAGTAGCAATAGAAGGCACTGAACTACCAAAAGCCTCAACATTCATAGCAGATAATAATCCATCAGATCCCTCACCTCCATCAATAGTATCAGTAGAATCCACACAAGCCACAGCACTAACATAATCCACTTGAGAATTGGTCAAACTCGGAGAAGCAAATGAAGAAATATTAACAACAGGAAGAAACTGGTCTAAAGCTTTGACCCCAGCTGAACCAGAGAAACACACCAAAGTAGACTCCCTAGGCAAATAGGGAAATTTATTCTCTGAAAAACAATCAACCTGTTCCAAAGAACCATGTGCTTCATGCACAACATGCAATGAATCTTTATTTGGCAAAATCTCATCAAAGTGCGAAACATCATCAACAGACAAAGCCAACATATCATCTGAAGGAGATTCATCTGATAAAAGCCAATCAAGGGGAACTTCAGAATGATGCAACAGCAAAAACTCATCAACTGTGGAAGATACATCATCACCCTCTAAATGAGTAACATCAACCCAGCTACTGATATCAAATAAATCAGAACAACTCGGTGACACTGAGACCACAGGCAAATCGATAAACTGCCTCACTGCCAACTCTTCAAAACACACAACATCATTATGGAGGAAATGATCACTAACTGGAGCAAGAGACTGAAATTCGAAAACAGAACAAATAGGAGACCCATCACAATCCAAACATTTGCTACCTAAAATATCAACCGAGGAAAGAGCTGAGAACTCTTTAGACTGAACACTATCAACATCAATTATATCCGAGCATTCAGAGACAGTATCTGGATCAAGACAAGCATATCTGTTGCTAGTGGATATCTTGAAAGGTTCCAGAAAAGAAGAAGTACCTTTTTTGGAATTAGGATGAATAAATCCACTAAAAAAGATGTTATCCAAAGATGAAATACAGCGGTCGACATCTGGATCAGATAAAATGGGATCTAACCTTACA
Source organism: Allium cepa (assembly GCA_030765085.1). Lineage (NCBI taxonomy): Eukaryota > Viridiplantae > Streptophyta > Magnoliopsida > Asparagales > Amaryllidaceae > Allium > Allium cepa. The sequence goes on along the minus strand of CM060941.1, from coordinate 759,942,935 downwards.
GAATCTTGAAAAAATGCAACAGAAGCCAGCTCTGACTCTGGAGAAGCCGAGTAGTCCAAAGTGTCAACAAGCGTCTCTGTATCTCCACTAAAATCTTGATCTCCCTTATCAGTATTTGGGGAATTAATATTGTTAAAGTGAGATAAAAGATCGTCAAGTAAATTCAAACCATCAAAACTCTTGTGTCCAAGATTACTGATTAATATACCTCTCAAGTTGATGAAATTGAGAACGAACAAAAAACCATGCTTAGCCAAAATATCAGAAGGAATGGAAGCATTCAATGAGGAATCAGTGGTACCAAAATAAATCTCTGGATCTCCAAATTTAGCTTTATAACCCTTGCCAATGTTTGGGGCATTAACAACATTAAAATGAAGAAGCAATGCTTCCAGGAGATTAAAACCTTCAAATCGAAACTGCCCTAAATAGTCGTTAATAAACCTTTTCAGAAGCATGATTTTAAGCACAAACTGAAAACCATTTTCAACCAAGAAATCAGACGAAACCGAAGAGGACGATAGGATCAAACACTTATCACTCTTATGACCAAAATTGCCGCAGCTGAAACACCTAATAGGATCTCGGCACTGGGATGCGAAATGTTTACTGTCTCCACATCTATAACAAAAAGATCCGTTTTTTTTAGAATCAATCCATCGGTTGAAAGAGAACTGAGGTTTCGCATCTCGCAAAGAATTCCCAGGCAAAAAATCTTTGACCACTTGAGCATAGGAGCGACGATGAAGTGAATCAGGAGCGGTAGCCTCAGAGATAATAAGCGAAGGAAAAGAAAGCGACGGGAAGAACTGAGATCTTGGAGAAAGGAAAGAACATGAAGAAGGAGCAGACATTTTTCAATTTGTTTAGTTCTCTTATATTATATGGTAGTCTTAGCTTAGGACAACGTCCAATTGTCACAAGTTACTTATCATAATAACATCTTTACTTTTTACTCTACTATCTGTGCAATAAATGTAGATCTAGTCACATTTTCTATTTATTGTTTTAACTCTTGTCAAATAACAAACTTTATTATCTCTTCTTCTTTAATTTATTTCACACTTCGTGGTATTCTCTTTTATTCTAGGAAGTAGTTCTATTTTATTTGGTTGGTTACAAAAACTATGCTTAAAATCCATTTCCATATTTTAATATTAAATAATGCTATAAACAATAACTCGTAACTACAAATTATTTCTTTTATTGTTTCATTAATTATTGGGTGATGCAAAATACAGTAATGTCTCTATTTTGCACCAATTCCACTTTTCTTGCTTTCATTCTTGCATTTACATTATCGTTATTTTTATAATATTAAACCATGGAGATGTATTCCCTTTCTAAACCAACCAACTAATCTATCACTAACATCCAAATCAAGTTATTAGATCATTCCCCTTTTTAATTCATTTCTTCCATTATATCTCCCACTTTTAGGCTTATGATTTTCTTTACAACTTTTAAGCCTAATATTACTTATATTTAATTGGATTCCTTTTTCCATATTAATAACATTTAAATACAAGCACGCTTCTCTTATAAAACTTATATTCTCAACATAACTAACTAGTAGAATTAATTATTGAAATTAGTTTAAATGTTGAATTAAAATATTTAACGGGAATCTAATGATGATATATATCATGAAAATAAAAGATATATAATTTAAATCCACTCACCTGTCATTCTTAGCTTTGCTCCATGGTCTTCCTAGATCCCTTTCTAAGGCATATAATATTTTTATCAAGAAGATATTCTCCATAGAAACATTTTCTAGTTAGGGTTCGGCCTTAGCAATGAACCCAATTGGGAGAAAAACTGATAATGAGAAAACAGCTAGGCCTATGGTCCTATTTATAGTGTAGCTTAGGGATCACATGCCATTGGATTTACAACACTGGATCTGAAGCCACCATGTCACATGGTCGTTTGGAGCCATCAGATCTATCAACATACGGCTCTGATCGAGTAAAGTCAAACGAAGTCGTCACCATAACAAACTTCTGCTCCGCGAAAGTGCCGGTTGACCCTACATCACCAAGGGTCGACCTATAGGTCGACTTAGGGAGGATGGGGGTCGACATATAAGGTCCCTTCTATTATTATTATTTTGTTTTTCTGATTTTTGTTTCTCTCGTAACTTCTTCATATTAACTCAGATTTTAACAAGTTATATATGAAAATTGATCAGAAAATCACCACGAACACAACGGTATAAGTTTCAAGGCCATATTTTAAAATTTTCAAAAATGCTTATTTTCACTTTCCATCGTTATTTGATTATTTAATTATATAAAAATGCGGGGTGTTACAGGTCGGCCACTAGTGGTCGATGGTTGAAGAGTGACGTTCAACCGGTTGTTGCCAAAATGTGGCAGTCGTAGCTAAGGTTTGGATGTCTACTATATTAAGTTGTATGCTCTAAATTTATTCGTTTCTCATATACCTCCATCTTACTGTTCTGTTGCATTTCAACCCCTAAAAATAGAACCATATCCTCCCCACTTTGATTCATATTACTTGGGGAATTCAACAAAACTCAACTATTGTCATCTTGCCAAATTAGATTTAGAAACTCTATGATGACCCACCCTTTGACCCTTAGGAATGATGCTCAGTACATCTATGGTATTCATGTGTCATTGCCCAAGCATCCGAAGGACAAGTTGTCATGGGGTAAAATAAAGAACAGAAAAAGACATAATAGAAAAACTTCACAACAGAATGGTTAGATATAACACAAAATGATATAGTACAAAAGGTTACTCCTTACATGGAGCTATAAAAGTTAAATAAAAGTACTACATCTAATAGATTTGCAGCTATACATTCTGACTTTTCATTTTTAGGTACAAAACGCACATACATAAACATACAATGGAAATGAATAACTAGATAACTAAGGAGCTACCTGCTTGTCCGTCATCTTTAAAGAGCTCCAAAGAAAAACCTACTATTCTTGGACCATCCAAAAATAATTGAGTACCCGAGAGTTTAGGGAAAATAAATGACTCGGGTCAGACAAAATTTCATGTACAAATAAAATTTTGAAACAAAAGGGAGTGTATTTAACAATAATATGTAGGACCATGCCAATAACGCAGAACAGGTTTTCTCCTACATAAACAATAACCAAATATAAGAATGGAAAAGAGCAATTGGTAACAAATCCGAACCTAGATGATGGGTAAAAATAGTATAAAGATCTAGACATGAAAGAATGAAAATTGTCTGAACAAAATCCAAATTGCACAGAATGGATAAAAAAATAATAACAGTCCAAACTTGATTGAATTGACAAAGCCTATAATTAAAAAATTTGAAGAGTGGATGAATCTTCCCATTGAAATTACAGAAAAATAATTCGAAGGTACAATTCAAATAAAGAAAGAAAAATTTTCAACAATGACTAGGATGATGTACCCCTTATAAGTATACCTATAATAATTTATTTCTAGGTAGCTCATTTACTTTATGACACTTCTCGGAACCCTCTAAGGCGGGCCCTACCAAAACTTGTCGAAAATCCAAATATTTCAGACCTAATAGCACTACTGAATCCAACCTAGGTGAGATGTGAAAGTATCCTAATGGGAGCAACCCTATATAGCTTGGCCTACACTCGCACTTAGGCTTTAGTTATTTCCGACAAAGGATATTAAACCATTAATTAGCCTTAAACATCATTAAATAAAATGATTAATTAAATTTAATACATCGTTAGTAAAACACTAAGTAGCCTTAAACATCATTAAATAAAATGATTAATTAAATTTAAAACGCCATTAACTAAGTAATTAGTTATGTGTAAAACACATCATTAATAAGTTAATTAATAACCTTAATACTTATTAATTAAATAATTAATCAATTAAATTAAATAATAATTATTAGAATAATTAATTATTTTTGAAAACATCATTAATCAAAAACTTGCTTAACTTGTAAAATAATTTCATGCACGATTATGAAACCAAATGGTTTCGATAAAGTGTAATTTTCCATAACTGCTCATATAGCGACTATCGCTATACGTGCAGGTCTAAAATCAATTATATGTTATTGCATTACAATCAAACATTAGATAGCGATGGTATGAGAATATATACATGGCAATTTTCAATAATATAACATATAATGAACATTTACTTACTGATTAGTTAACTTTAACTACCAACAAACATGTCGCTAACTATTTGCCCACTAACTTTTCAAAACACCATCTTTTTGCAACATGAACCAAGCCAATCAACCAATACATCACCAATATATGCATCAAGAATTAAAGCTGCTAATCTGAACATGAATATAGTTTACAAACTTTGGTTTTGAGGGTGGAGTTTTACACAACTAAGCATTTATTCACTTTACTATATTACGACGAATCACTACAACATCTTGCACTAACTTCTACAACACCTCTCTTCACTTGAAATTGGATTTTTTAGCCCCTAAATGGGTTGTTTGGGTTCAGCAATGGGCTATTATGGGCTTGGTTAGCTTTATTTTGGGGTCTATGGGCTTTTTTTGTGGAGAGTATTGATATTAGAAGTGTTGTGGAGTGGTTTAAGCTAGTTTTTAAAGTGTTTCGAACTAATTTTCCATTTAAGAAATTAAATAAGAAGTCATGGAAGCTCTTTATCAAGCCCTTAAGAATTTTAGAAGTAAAGATGAAGAATGTAAAGTGAATTTATGAAAGGATAGAGGTATTTATAAGCTTAGGAAATCATTGAAATTACAAAGTAACCTTATATTAAAATAATACAGGCATACATGCATACCATCCTCTACCTTAACCTAGCACATGTTCTCTCCACCTCTTTCATGCTTTGAATCATGCAAATGCTTCTATGTGTGTGTACTTAAGGTATGGAGATGATTTGTATACACATAAATTTCTTTATATGTATATATATGCCTTTTATAACATAATATGTCACATCCACTCTAACGACCCAAATTTTTTGAATATTTGAAATTGGAATAGTTAATTTATTTTAAATATTTAAAGGGTTAATTTTAATTTCAAATATCTCCATTTATTGGATAATTAAATTATTGAATTTAATAAGTGGAGATTAGGTAAAATATTGAACCTTGATTTTTTTAAGCCTGTTAAAAATATTTCAGTGGTTTATAAAATTTTATTAATAATACTTAAGATAACAGAGGTCTTAAAATTGAATTTCAAGGTGATTTGTTCAGTTTTAAAAATATACAGTTTAAATTGATATTTAAAAATAGCCATCCGAGGCACAATCTTGGATTTCAACGAAACTGGTTCTATTGAATCCGTAATAGTGTACTATTATCGGATTTCAAATTCCGTAGCATTTAGAGTTATCGTATGGCCGTACGATATAGAAATGTGCTGGAATTCATATAGAAAATTTAATATAATATCTGCGTTCAAAAAGCTATCTTCTCTATACAATGGAGTTAGGACTCGAAAACTTTTCCATTACGTTTGGAATAGGGGTATAACATTAGAATTCCTAGCGGCGCATCGATAGGAGATCGAGATTGTGAGTTGCGAAAATCGAGACCATTTAAATTTTAAAATTTAAATATAATATATTTTGTTGAACTGGTCAAATTGTCTAACATCATAACTTTATATTTTCCTTCAATGCACTGTAGACCATATCCAACACTTGTGCTCCCTGAGGACATGCGTTTAAAAAAAACGAACCCCTCTCCTCCTCTTTGAAATAAAACGATTTCAGCCTTTTCCTTTCAAAATCAAGTAATGGCTGAAAAAATATAGGAAAATTTCTAAACGATAAATCGAATCGAGAATCCTTCCTCCGATTTCAATTCAAATCGAGTCGAATGAAGCTGAGGTCGGCTCGATCTTGGAAAATTTTGTAACAACATCTAAATTAAAATCAATTTTGATATGAAGCTTAGGGGCGGCGCTATTGTATCTGGTTATCACGACAAGAGCATGAGGCACCGACGACTGGCGAGCGTTCATGGGAGTCACGGCAGTGGTCGTGTGAGAGGGGGTGGATAGCAGGAGCAATCGCGTTCGATGGTGAACGAAGGGTGGGCTTGGCGGCAGTGATTTCATGAGAGAAGGTAGAGGTGAGTTCGTTGTCGTGGCCATGGATGTTCGGTAGGTCGGCTTCGTCGGGAAGAGCTGGGTGGTGTGGCTTAGTCGAGTTATGGCAGTCGAGTCATGTTTGATGAGTAGTGAGGTAGTAGTTTATTTTATTTATTTTTAATTTAATTTAAATATATATATATATATATATATATTAGAAAGAAAATATGTAATATATGCTTGAACCTGCTATAAGTTTGAATAGGGTTTAATTTAAGTCTTGATTTATAGACATAATAATAGTAAATAGAAAAGAATATACGAAGATAAGATTTAGGAAAATAGAAACTTTAAAATGGTAATATAAATTATTTTTAAAGTGTATACATATAGTTTCAAAGATAAGATTCTGATAAATATAAAGGGATTTTAAAATGTTGAAGAGTTTATTTAAAAGTTGGATTTTTGAATCTACACAAGTTATTTTATCAGTATATCTATGTGATTTCAAAAGAAAATGCAAAAATAAATATAGTTATATACATATATTTTCACTTACTATTTCATTTTAAAAATAATATTAAGGTGGATAACTTATTTAATTGCTTATTTAATTTATTTTAGTTGCTAAAAGATCTTTAAAGGGAAATTAGTTAAGAATTTAGTTATTTGTTTAAATCAGGTCATTAGTTGAAATTAAAACTATTAAACGCTAATTAATTTGTTCGATCAATTCGAATATTAATAAAACCTTATAATGTTTGTTACAAGGTCTAAAAATCATGAAGAAAACATGTTGAGATGGAAATGGGTCACCACAAAAATAAAGGTGAGTTAATCTCTCATTTGGATTACCGATTAATTTAAATAGTTAAAATTTGAATTATTGGTTGATTTATTGAATTGACTGAATGTGATATTATATAATAGTATATATATTGGTGTGATTGATGTTCCCGCATTATATAGTGAGTGAGACCCAATACGTCTCTAATAATATCGGATCACCCTTTATACTGTGATATCCCCCTCAAAGTAGGATTGGTATTTTTATATTGTGCTAACATCTATGGATGCAGGGAAACAAGTTCGAGGGATCCAACCGGATTCCTCAAAATGTTGAATTTATTTTATATTCAAAAAAGTGATTTGTGTGCAAATCTATGATGGATTAAATAGATTATATTGAGAATTGAAATTATTGAATGTTATGGCTTGGTTGAATATATATTGGTATTTTAAGAAAATTAAAAATATTTAAAGTTTGAATTTTTAAAGGAAATAAAATAGGAAATTTTTATGTAAAATAATTTTAGAAGAATTTGGACAAATTAAAGAAGGAATTGGAAAAGGATAAAATTTGATTTTTAAATTCTAATAAATAAATTCCCAGTATGGGAAAATAGATTTTTGAATAAATGGGAATAAATGAATTTTTAAAACTTAAGTGATATTATTTAAAAGGAATAAAGAATTTATTTTTAAATTCAAGGCTTAAAATAGGTTTGGGAGAGATAGAGAATATTTTAGAAAAAGTATGAAATTGGTATTTTCAATTTAAATAAGATTTTAATTCATAATAGAGAAGTAAAATATGAAATTAATGGGTTTTGAAATAAAATTGAGTAAGTAAAGGAATTTATTTTAAAATGGAGTAAATTTTGGAAATCGATTTGGAAATTGATTTAGTTTCTGAAATCGTGTTTTTAAAAGGAGGATGAGACTATGAAATTTATAAACTGGGTTTATAAAGTAAAATAATATATCAGTGGATATTTGGAAGTATAAATTCACGGTGGGAATTTATGATGGAATGGGAAATCTGTTTTAAAAATAAATAGTGGTTTTATTCTTAAAGGTATGGGAATGAAATTAACAGGTTGAGACACAAATTAAATTGGGATTAATCAAGGAGAATTTATAAATGATTAGACGGTTATATTGGAATGGAAGTGAAATTTCGTGAAAAGCTAAGTATGTTTTCAAAGTAGATTTTTAAGTATAAGGTAAAAGTCTTTAAAAGATGTTTAAAAGAATGTTCTGGAGGAATTTATTATTTAAATTGTTTTAAGATTTGTAGAAGCAAATATTTATTAAGTTAATTATATAAGTAAATTATTTTAAAGATTTAACTAGTATAATGGTTTAAAAGATAATTATTTAATATTTATACCTTATAGAATAACTTTTATTTTAAAATTTGTTTTGGCTTAATTTTTACATGAGAAATCATTATAACATCTCATAACTAGTATTTAAAATAAAGTGTTTAAAGTAGTTTTATTTTAAATGTTTTAAAGTATATATATCTTTGGATAAAATGATTTAAATTATTTATAATCTAAGTTATTAATACTTGGTGCTTTTCAGTAGAAACAAAACAATTGTATGGACGATTGTGTGATTTGACAGTTTAATAACCAACTATCAATATTGGCGAATACGATGATCGTTTTGAAGAGACCAGGATTGGGATAAATTTCCCAAAAACTACTTCGATCGTATTTGAACGTTTTCCTGAGGAAGACAAGTGCTTGGAATCGAAGATGGAGCAGTGAAGTGCATGGGTTAATCGCTACTAATCCTGAGGGTGATTCCAAAATGGATGTAGTAGGAGCAGTGCCTTTAGTTCCATTCGAACCGGGAACAAACTTGAATGGACGAATGCTATTGGAACATCGTCAGGGAGACGATGAGCATTCTAAGTGTATGTGTGCTAAACAGGTAACGCATAGCCTTAAGCCTCATCAACCGGGAATGGTCAAGACAGAGGAGGTGCAGCAAGGCTAAGTGGTTGGCAACCAATTAGGGTATGGTCATCCCTGTCTAGATGTCCCTTTCTTTCGGCTATATGGGCGATTGCTGATCCCAACCGTAGGGTGATCTTATTCGGACTATCCAGTAAGGGGTAGCTCTGATCTTGTGTAGCAGGGGATCAAAGGTGGATCCTCGGTACTCTAATCTAGACCAGCACTATAACGGGTGGTACCCCAGTAGCCCTGCCATTGTATGGAATCCAATCTTCAATAAGCGCCTATACGGTTTTGATTGTGCCCAACTTTTGCTGAAACGTGAGATGCAAGCATTTCAGCTAGATTCTATTTTACTTTCAATAGACGGTATTATAATATTAGACATTATAATATCAGACGGATTTGATAAAAATGTTTTGGTTATCGTAAAGTAAAAACCCTGCATGTTTATTTGTGGCATGGTCTTACAAGATACCTTTGATTTCAAAGGATTTTGAAAACTTTAATAATCCAATTGAGTTTGTTCTCTCAAGCTAGTTTTCCAGACTGACTTGGGTGTTATTTTACTATAACGTTCGAGTCAGACCGAGTATTATTGATACAGGAAAGGATGCCGTGTAGCTCCGGAGACGAGCTGGATGTCGAGACGTATCATACATATTTAATGCATATTCCGCTATGCAGGGTTAACTGCATAGTCAATTTTTATGTGGACATGTTATGATAACCGTCCAGTTGTGTGCTATGAATTATTTGTGCTCTGATGATGTAATGTATATAATAGATATACTTCTTTTTTATAAAGATTCAGCTATTTATCTATTATATATTGTTCCACTGCGATTATGAGATTTTGATATTGTTTTGTATTTCTTCTTCTACCTCCTTCTTCTTTCCCTTACGATCTAGTTTTCCGACATTCGATTATTCGGGATTTAATACAGTGAGCATATTGATGTTGATTTTCGGACGTTGAAAAATCGGGTTGTTACATTTGGTATCAGAGCTAATGGTTAAATGAGAACCATGGCTCTAGTGGGGATTACTCATTAGAAATAGAGTCTGTAGTACTCCAGATTGAGTTCGAGTGTATTAATAGATATGAGCGCGTATTTTTTAGTGAATATAAAATTGTTTTATATTGTGTTGAGTAGTTTATAGATTCTGGTCAATACGAGTAATTAACATCATTGATAGGGATCTCTAAACACTTGTACAGAGCAATTCGACATGGTATTGTTTTAAATAGGGTAAATGAAATAATTTTGCCCAAAGTTATTTTTATATAAAAGAAATAATTTATCATAAATTATTGTAGTTAAATATATGGTTGCTTGGTTGTTAGGAAGTGATAATGTTTAATTATTATCATTATTGAGTGGAAATTGAATAAGAAATTGAAACCACAACTAAAAGCTATGAAATAAATTCATATACAAAATAGAATTCATAAATGTGAATTATAAACGTGGTTTACAATTGGAAATGAAATTCTAGAGTAATATTTGAATATGAGTTGAAAGGATTTGGAATTTAAAAAACTAATTTCCTTTGAGTTTGAAAATAATTTTCAAAAATTTTGGAGAAATAATAGTGATATTATTTGGGAATATTTTGAATTGGATATGAAATCTGGTGGGATTTGGAATTAAAAATATTTGAAAATGTTTAAAAAAAAAAAGATTAAAGCACTAAACTCTTTTCGGTTGCTGGAAAATAACTTCGGTGATGACTTCAGCATCATCGGTGTACATTTTCGAATTTCTCAGAGAGGAATTGCTACCAAAAATATTTTAAATTCGAATTTCTTGCAAAACTGGGTTTGGTTTTAAAATTCAAAGGATGATTTAATATGCAAATGAATTATGCATGTGTGTGTGTGTGTGTATATATATATAATTGATTTCAAAAATGTTTTTGAATGTTTAAACAATCATTTAAACTCTGGAATCTTATTTAAAAATGTTATGGAATATAAATGGATTTGATAACTTTTAAAATCTGAAATTGGTTAGAATGAAATTCAATTTGGAAGAGTTAAAAAAATAATAAGTTTGGAAATAAGTAAAGTGGTAGGAAACCAATGAAGAAAGGTAAATCAAAGGAGATTAGTAAATGAAATGAAAATAAGTTAGGAAACTTATGGAGGTTTAAAATTTGAAAGGGAATATAATTTAATCGAATTAAGTTAAATAAAGAGAACTTTAAGGAAATGAATAAGTAAGCTAAATGGGACGGTTATTGAAATAAAATTTATTAAGTAGGGAATAAATTTGTGAATGAACAAATGAATTTACATTTGTAAGTAAATGGAATTGAAAATTGAATATTAAGATGGTATTTAATTTAAATTGTGTAAAGTGAAGTGAAATTGTATAATTTGTATGAAGGTACTAAAAGAAGTAAAAGTTTGGAAACAAATCTTTTATTTAGATTTGAAATTAAATTTGGAATGAAGCGATAAATAAAATCAGTAAGTTAAACAGATTTGAAATTGAATTTGTTTGGAAACGAATTAGTTAATGGAACTAATTTAAAGAAATGGTTAATTAAGAATGGATTTGAGATGAGGTGAATAGAATTCAATATTAAATTGATTTGGAAATAAATTAAGAATTGAAGATAAATTGAATTCAGAATGCGATTAAATTTTTTAAGTTAAATGAAAATAGTTATAAAGATTAAGTGGTGAAGTGAATATAAATATAGGAAGTGTATAAAATATTTGTATTGAACTTAAGAAACGGATGGTTAAATTCTTAAGAAAATATGGAATCAAGAAATATTCTAAGTTAATGAATGAAGGTTTAATAAGCGTGTGTGAAATGATAATTGTAAATAAGTGAATAGAAATCAAAAAAATATGAATAAAAGAGAATTGTTATAGCTAATGATCAATTGATATAAATACGTATGTTGTATGTATATTATTTTATTCGCATAACGATTTGATACAGATTCAAGCATAGAATTTCGAGATGGATATATCGATCCAAGTTGGGATTTTTCACTGGATTTTCGATGGAGAACTTTGGATACGCATTTTTGATTGGTTCTAGAATTCCCTATTCGTAGTTTGTGGATATGCAGGGAGAATGACGATTTCTGATCAAGAAACCAGATCTGAGTCCGCACTAGGAAGTCGGTTGGACGATAGTAGTTCGAAAGTGAAGTTGTGTGATCGAGAGAGCGATCGGATTTGATATTGCGAATGGATGATATGTATGCATCGTACGGCATAAGTAAACCAAATTTTGAAAATTTTGAAAGAAATGAATAAAATGATTTTGGATTCTATGATTGGATATCATTGCTAAATAGGATATACAGGTGTTTTGAAAGGAAAGAAAATTGGTGTCTTTGATTTTAGAAGATAAATTTGAATTGCCCGACAAAAAGGTATGTATTTAAATTGGCATATGAAATTTGTTGATTTTTTGATCTAACCACTTGGCTTTTGTCTTCTTTTGAAACTTGGGGTCCCATAGAGGTATTTGTTAGTCATGCCGATCTAGCTGCGCCAAGGAGACGCTAGCGAATTTTTTTGAAAATTTAGAGAGGTAGAAATTTTTTGGTAAGTTTGAATTTTGATTTTAAATTAAAATTTACAATGGGTGAGTAAGTAATATTGTTTGGAAGTTAAGGATGAATTTGGAATGTTAGTAAGAGTAATAGTGCGTCTTTAATAAAAAGATTGTTTTGAAAGTTGTTTGAAACTATTTGGTTGGAAAAAATAGTAAACGGGTTAGAGCATTCATTTTAACTAGCAATTTCGGGGACAAAATTCTTTTAAGGGGCGAGGAATGTGACGACACGAAAATTTCCCATATTTGAAATTATAATATTTAATTGATTTTAAATATTTAAAGGGTTAATTTTAAATTTCAAATATCTCCATTTATTGGATAATTAAATTATTGAATTTAATAAGTGGAAATTGGGTAAAATATTGAATCTTGATTTTTTTAAGCCTGTTAAAAATATTTCAATGGCTTATAAAATTTTATTGATAATACTAAAGATAATAGAAGTGTTAAAATTGAATTTCAATGTGATTTGTTCAGTTTTAAAAATATAATGTTTAAATTGATATTTTAAAAATAGCCTTCCGAGGCACAGTCTCGGATTTCGACAAAACCGGTTCCATTGGATCCGTAATAGTGTATTATTATCGGATTTCAATTTTCGTAGTGTTTGGAATTATCGTGTGGTCGTACAAGATAGAAACTCGCTTGAATTCTTATCGAAAATTCAATATAATATCTGGGTTCAATGTAATGACCCGCAAAACCGTACCCCTTGAGTCAACACTATTCTACATCAATCAACTCAACATGAACAGAAATACGAACCATTATGATTAAAGAAGAGGATGTAGAAGAAGAAAATAGAAAACAACATCAGAATCTAGTCATCGCAGCGGTATAAAATATAATAGATAATAAATAATCTTTTCTCAAAAATGGAATATATCTATTTATATATTACATCATCAGAGTACATCAATCACAGTTCAACACCAGTAACATACAACTAGATAGACAGCTACTCAACACAGCGGAATATATATAAAACAAGTACGGAAGTACGTATCGTCATACAGCTCGTCTCTTGAGCTCACAGCATCATATCCTGTATCTTATAATCCTCGGTCTGACCCGAGCATTATAGATAAATAACACCCGAGTCAGTCTGGAATATCAATGTGAGAAAATAACACTCAATTGATTATTAATTTTCAAAAATCCTTTGAAAAACAAAAGCATCTCGTAAGACCACACCACAAATAAACATGTTGGGTTTTTACCTTACGATAGCTAAAACGGTTTTATATTAAAATCCTCTGATATTATAATAGGGTCTATATACAAATACTTATTAAAATAGCCGAAATTGTTACATCTATTAAATTCCAGCTACTAGCCACAGAGTGGGTAATACAAACAAAACTCGTACAAGGCGCATAGGGAGAATGGATTTCCAACTAATGACTAGGCATTAGGGTACCACCTGTCACAGTACGCGGCCTAGATCACAGTACGGAGGATCACTTCTGACCCCCTGCAACACAAGACCGGGACTACCCCTTATTGGATAATCCCAGAGTGAGATCACCCTACGGTTGGGATCAGCAACCGCACCATAAGCCGAAATAAAAAGGGACATTCAGACAGGGATGACCTCGCCCTGAATGGGTGCTACTCACCTAGCCTTGCTGCATAACCCCTGATTTTCAGTCATTCCCGGTTGATGAGGCTTGAGGCTAAGCATTACCTTTTTAGAACATATCCCTTAGAATGCCCATCATCCATCTGACGATGTTCCGAAAGCATTCATCCATACAAGTCCGTCCCGAGTTCGACGGAACCGAAGGCACTATTCCTACTACATCCATTTTGGAAAAATCCTCAGGATTAGTAGCGACTAGCCCTTGCACTTCACTGCTCCATCTTCGACTCCAAACTCATTTTCCCATGAAAACGTACAAACCGGATCGAAGTGGTTTTCGAGAAATAAATCTCGATCCCGGTCTCTTCGAAATGATCGACGCATTTGTCCAATATTGATAGTCGGTGATTTAACTATCAATTAATATTCACAACATCCATCACACAATAAATAATTTCCCAAATTATTTATTTATCTCAAAGTATCTTTGCAAGATATATTTCCAATTTCAATCCTTTGAAAACAGTTTCAAACTATCTTCCTTTCTCAGAATAAATTCCAAATATTTTCTATTTCCCTTGGAATCACCAAGCACGAAACTTTATATTTTTAAAATAATTTAAAACGCTTACTTTGAAATATACTTTAAAACATTTAAGTTAAAAACTACTTCAACAATTGGGTTTAAAATACGTACTATATAAATATCTGAAAATATGGTTACTTTACAAAATATAAAACTAGGTTTTCACTTTTAAAAAAAAATATTAAGTCATTTTTTATAAATAATTACTATGATAATAGATTTGAAAAATATTTACTTCGGAATTTTGATAATTAGAAATAATAAATTCCTAAAATAAGCTTTTTAAAACGAAATTAAAACTTTTTATCTTATATTTAAAAATTTACTTTGAACGTACTTGGCTATCCAGAGAAATATACTTCTCTTCACATCTTCTTTAAATTACCAAATTCAAACGCTTGAATCAATTGTCCAAATTGATTTCCAATTTACTCCCTTTTATTCCAAAATCCATTAATTTCCGATTTTATTTCTTAATTATGATTTAAAATATTTCTAACTGAGAATACCAATTTTAGATTTCACAATTTACTTCTTAATCTTTTAAATAAATTTAAAACTTTAAATTTTAAAATAATTCTTTATTCCTTTAAAATAATATCACTTGATTTTACAATTCATTAATTTTCTATTTAATCAAAATCTTTTCATACTCAAAGTTATTTATTAGTATTTTAATATCACTTCCATTTCTTTCAATTCATTCTTAATTTATTCACATTTTCTATAGTTATTTCGCTTACAAATTTACTTCTTTGTTTTCTTTCCAAAATCCAATTTATATATTTTTGGTAGCTCGTTATACCCAAATATATTCAATCAAACCAAAGCATTTAATATTCCAACATTCATCATAGAATATCAACAATCACAACAGAGAATATTAAATGATCTAAATAAATGTTGAGGAACTCAGCTGGATCCCTCCAACCTGCATCCACGGACGTTAGCACAACGTAAATACCAATTCCATTTCGAAGTGGAATATCGCGATATATGGGTTTATATATAATATTTGCTATATAATCGAGAAATCAAACATTTCAAGATATAGTATATACTATAATATAGCACATTAATCAATTCAATCATTCAACCAATTATTTAAATTTAAACATTTAACTTTAAATTTAAATTCAGCTGAGTGAGATTAACTCACCTTTGATTTTTAATATGCAACCTGATCTAACCCAGCTTGTTCTCTTCACGATTTCAGACCATGTATAAATATTATACGGTTTTATTAACATTTGAATTAATCGAACAATTTATTTTCCCTTTTTTTTATTAATTAATTAATAATTTAGTTTGGACTATACAAATTTTCCAATAATAAATATTATTAGTAATTAAATAATTATATGAGTAAATCAAATAAATTAATCACCTAAATAAATTATTTTAATACAAACTAGTAAATTGTATTTATTATTCTCTTCAAACTGTACATAAAATAATTTATATAGATTTTACAGAAATCTAATTTATATATAACTTTCAACATTGCTGAAATTCCTATATATATATATTTTAAAACCTTATCCAAATATATATATATATATATATGTATGTATGTATGTATGTATATTTTTTTTTCCAGTTTTACCTATATACCAAAATATGTGTGTAGAAAATCTTGTTTCCCTTTTCTGTGAATAACCACATCAATTTACTTTTACTGTAAAAATCCCCCTCCCCCTTTTTTTAATAATTATAAAATTAAATTAAAGATATATTGCTATACCTCAGTGCCCTGAATGTTCCTATTATGCTCGCGGGCTCATCATCGCCGACGAAATTGCAACATCCTCCTTCTTCCAGCTCCATCACACGCGTCAAACCTTCCAATTCGAGCCTTTCCTCTCTTACGTGGCCTCGTGGGACTGGAGATTGCCGCCTCCTACGCGAGAACCACTTTGGGTGCGCGAGCGCACACGTGGGCACTACCAGAGGAAACCTAACCAAGCTACCGTAGATCTACAACCGCGTCCCCGAAGTCGTCGCCAGTGCCTCGCCTCGATTTTCCTCGTTGATTTTTGGATTCGAGCTTTCGATTAGAATGAAAAGAGAAGGGGAGGAGAGTATATACGAATCGAAATAGAAAGCGTCCATTTATTCATTTTCTTCTCAGAGTGATTTTGATTTCAATTTAATGTGAATTAAAGAGGAGAGGATTGCGATTTGGGGGATTCGATTCGGCCATTATCTTCTTTTTTTAAGATCGAATTGATTTTTTTGTAGATACGAAAGGATAAGGTTGGACATGATTTTAAGCTAAGGGAAGTGGCGTATACAAGAAGCTTGACTAGTTAAATTAAATTTCATTAGATTATTATCAATTAAATTTTTAAGCGCGTATATATATCGTACACTCACACACTAGCTCCGATCAATACGAAATTTGAAGCCCGATAATAATTCAATATTACGGACCCAATGGAACTGGTTTCGTTGAATTCCGAGACCGTGCCTCGGAAGGCTATTTTTCAATTCAAATTAAACGATAAAATTTCAAAACCGAACAAATCACTGTTAAATTCAATTTTAAAACTTTTATTATTCTCAGCACTTTCAATATAAATTTTACAAGCCTTTAAATTATTTTTAACAGGCTTAAAACTCCAGATTCAATATTTTACCCAACTTTAAATTATTAAATTCAATAAATTCAATCGCTAAATTCAAACTGATATTTAAAATCCAAGTTAAACTATCTTGCAAATATTTAAAATTAATTAAATATTCCAATTTCAAATGCCTAAAAATTATGGGTCGTCATATTCCTCCCCCCTTAAAAGAATTTCGTCCCTGAAATTACTGGTTAGGAAGAATGGTCCAATACCCGTTTATCTTTCCCAAAACCAAACCGTTTCTATCAATTCAACATTCTACCGATCTATCTTTTTATAGAAGACCCAATATCATTTTTACTAACTTCCCAAACTTCCCCATAATTTGCAAACAATAATATTTTCTCAATTATTCAAGTTTTAATTTAAAACCAAATTTTGAATTATCAAAATTTTCTTAAAAATTTTCTAACTCTCTAAATTTCTGAAAAATTTCGACAGCGTCTCCTTTGCGCGGCTAGCTCGGTACAACTACAAAAGGCCTCTACAGGCTCCCAAATTCCAAAAGAAAACAAAAAGCCAAGTGGCTCGATCAAAAACCCAATCAAATTTCATACAGAAATTTAAATACATACCTTTTTGTCGAGAAATTCAAATTTATCTTCTGAAATCAAAACCGATTTTACCTTTTCCTTTTATAATACCTGCATATTCCACTAAGCAATAATATCCAATCACAACATTCAAAACATTTTATTGACTTCCTTACCAATGTCAATATTTATTCATCCAAATATTAACTTACAATATATTTGTAATATCAATTTCCAATTGAGAATGCACCATTCCTTACTTAAGTTTAGTATAAGCATTTTATATGTTCCTTTATTTATTTTCACTTTACCATTCTAGTTTATATCTACTTCTATTCAAATTGATTCTTTCATTTCCATCCGAATTCAATTTATCTTCAACTCTGTATATTTAATTTTATCTTCCATTTAACTGATTCATATCATTATTTTAAAGTAGTTTCATTCCCTAATTTATTTCAATTTTCAATTTGAAATCTTTTTGTCGTTAACAAAAAAATTTACCAAAAATTTTCAATATATTTTCTAACTCCCAAAATTTTCGAAAATTTTTGGCAGAGTCTCCTTCGTACGGAGGAGCTTTTTCAATTTGACAAAAGATATAAATATATATACATCGACCCACACGGTCGGAAAAACCAAAAACAGTTCATATTTCCTATTTTTATTACGTAGGTGTACCTTTATTTAGCATTTTTAAGCAAGCGGCTTTTAAATTAGCATTTAGCGCGATCAAATCCATCCATACGGCTTCCCTGAACCTGTACTTACTCAATTTAAATATATAAGTGCCCAAAATCATAAAATTTAACAACATTTAACATATTTAACTAGCCAATATACAAGTTTCTATAAGCAAATGTAGGTTAACCCATATTTATAAGCCACTTATAGGGTTCCAACATTAATTTTAATTGTTTACAACCAATTCGTATATAACTTTATTCAATTTAAATGGTTTATAACTCAATTCCTTACATTCACTTCATTTTTAAGCAAAACAAACTTATATTCATTCCAACTGATTTCAAAACCATCCTATTTCACTTTTAATAACTCATAGAATTTTATCTAGTCCCGTTCTCATCCAATGGCCCATTTTCTTATGCAATTCGACAATATTAATGTGAATAAATAATTACATAAGTTTTATAACCAATTTAAATTGATTCCAACTCAATGTATATAAATTCCATTCCAATCTAACTTATTCACAGACCATATAGTTGCATTCCATCCTGTTTCACATTGGTTTTGTTCAAAGCCATTTGGCTATACTCGACAATCAATATATTAAATAACCATCTCACAATTTACTTAAGTTATTTATTTTCTTCAAACTATTCCACCCAATAACTTAAGTTTATTTTATTCAACCAACTTCCATTCAAATCTTTGATTTGATTTTGCTTTGGTCAAATCCCAACCATTTTATTAATTTATTCGATTAGTTTATTCTTATATATATTTTAAAATTGTAATTCACATTAACAATTCCATATTGAATTATTAATAATAAGGTCATTCAATTTATGTTTGAGTTGGACTTGTTTACATCTCAAATCATTTTTATTTTGATCCAATTCCAAACAACTTCAATTCATATTTAATTCACTTACAATTCTAAGTTGAATTTATATTTATAACTTATGCTTCATTTCCAAACTCAATTATTTATTCACAATTCAATTCTAAGTTTAAAATTTTGAATTCCATTTCCACATTTCATCAACTAGTTTATTATCTAATTAGCTCTCCCATGGTTTAAATTCAATACTTGATTTTTAATCTCAGAATCTCTTCATTGAATTTCTTGAGTGTAATTTATTTTATAATTCAAGTTTGGATTTTTCGTTTTATTTTCCAATTCATCAAAATTATTTATTTTGGGTTTTCTATCCCACTTTTCAAATTTTATAAGTCACAACTTATTATTTTACACATTTCCATTCATTCTAGGCTTTAATATATTCATCTTTTATTTTCAACTCAAAATTTAAGCTTATTTATAGCCCAAGTATATTTTATTCTATGGATTTTTAACTTTTATAAGTTATTCTAAATTATTTATTCCAACTTATTTCTTATCCAACTTACTTCCATTTATTCAGGTAAGAATCTGTTTCCATTCAATAACACCCATAACTCAATTGAATTTACTCCAATTCAATTCTATTCAACTTAATCCCAGTTAAATCTTGTTACATACCATTCCTTTGAATTTTTGTTAAGCAAGGACTTTATTCCATTTAATATCATTCATGACACAACTGACTTTTGATTCAATTCAATCCAAATTTAATTCAATTTCAATTACAATTTTATTTAACTTATCACAAGTTAAATTCAGATATATTTGCTTCACTTTCATTCACTTAAGTTAAATTTTAATTTCCGGATTAATATTTCCAATTTCTTCTTATTAATATCAAATTTACTTTATCAGTTCAATGGTTGATTCATTTATTCATTCACCAATTCATTTTCAAACAATAAATTTTATTTCCAAACATTAATTATTTTTAGTCCATTTGAACCTATTCTGCACCTTATTTTACACATTTAAATCAAGCATCATCCAATATTGAATTTCATTTCATTTGCATCATATAGTAACTAATCAGTTACTTATAAATTTTAATCTTAAAACGTGTTTATTTAACCCAACTTAACTATTTTTTGTTTCAAACTTAAGTTCAACATTCAATTTTTAAAACATATATATCTAACCAAACTATTCCTTTGCATTTTCAAAATCAATCAAATTCCTCCAACAAACATTAATCCAAAACATCCTGGTAGCAACCCTCTTTTGGAAACTCGAAAATGAACGCCGATGATGTCGCGATCATCATCGGAATTATTTTCTAGCGACCGTAAAGAGTTCAATGCTTTTATCTCTTTTAAAACCTTCAAATATTTTAAAATTTCAAATCTCTCTAGATTTCGAATCCGATTCAAAAATATTTCCCAAATATATTTTATTTTCCCAACTTTTGAGAATCATTATCAAATTCAAAGGAATCTAAATTTCCAAATTTTCAAATTCCAAACTCTTTAAATTAATATTCACACATTACTTTGGAATTTTATCTTATTTTAATTATTAATCACACTATAATTCATATTTATTGTTTACATTTACAAATTTCATTTGTATATGAATTTATATCTAGTTTTTAACTATGGTTTCAATATCGTATTCAATTGTGAATCACATTTACAAATCTCATTTATTATTAATTTCTTCCTTAATCTTTAGTTATTATTTCAGTTCTTATTCAATTAACATACAATGATAATAATTTAATATTATCACTTTCTAACAACCAAACATTCATATATAATTATAACAATTTACGAAACATTATTTCCTTTATATACAAAATAATCTGGGTAAAATTATTTCATTTACTTTATTTAAAACAATACCGTGTCAGTTTATCTTTTTTAAGAGTTTACAAATCCCTATCGATAATATGGCGTCCCACACATCGACCAGAATCCATAAACACTCAACTGATAAATCAAAACAATATAAAAATAATTTTATGTTCACTAACAAATACGCGCTCATATCTATTGACGCAGCGGATTAATCAAGCAAAACTTCAATCAATGAATTGTAGCAATTGGTGAGTTGAAAATACCAAAATTGCCCAAGTTCGTTGATCCAAAGATACCGAACTCTAGCTATCCCAAACACGTTGATAGCGCACTATACCGTGTTCAAAGATCTACGATTCTTCGCACGTTGATCTAGCGCACTAGATTCCGTGAATCGGCTTCTACGTTCGTTGAATCGAGCGCACTCGATTAACCGAAAGAGGAGATAGGAGATTACACTCAACTACCAATTGGTATGAAAGCACAAAGCTAACAAAAGGAAATTTTATTCAATATTCAACCTCCACAAAAATTACAACACACACGCTATTTATAGAGAATTACAACTCAACACAACAAACAACACCCATCTCTTAGGTCGGCACCGACTCACGACCCATTTTAAGTCGTGACCGACTTAACACTCGCGACTCAACGCTTTTACAACAGACCAAAATACAACCGACTCATCCAAGGTCGTTAACGACCTAACACATTACATCTATGACCGACTCAACTCTTGCCGACTCAACCCCCAAGTCGCACACGACTTAGTACCATACATCTCACACATCCATAGGTCGGTAACGACCTACAATACAACACACATAACCTCTAGGTCGGTAACGACCTAAATACAACACGACTCAACAAGCCCAGCGACTCACGACTCAACCGACTTAACACTGGACGACTCATCTAGGTCGTAGTCCCTCCACCGACTCAAGCCTCCATCAGTTGAACCCTTCTCCCTCTTGATGCTAACTCGGGCACGACTTATGGAT
Source organism: Allium cepa (assembly GCA_030765085.1). Lineage (NCBI taxonomy): Eukaryota > Viridiplantae > Streptophyta > Magnoliopsida > Asparagales > Amaryllidaceae > Allium > Allium cepa. Next base: position 759,920,824 of record CM060941.1, on the reverse strand, counting down.
AAGTTGTTGAGTCGTGTACGACTCATCAGGTACGAACACCCCACGATCCCCTTGAGTCGTAACCTTGTTTCCTTAACTCGTATGCGACTCAAGTATCTGTTATCTCGTGCCTCCTCTTCTCTCGCCCAATTAGGTCGGAAACGTTCCATGCTCTTGAGTCGTAGACGACTCAAGTCCGATGCCTCATCTCCCTTTTTGTTGAGCCGTAGCTCGTTCCTCCAAGCTTCGTTAGGTCGGAAACGACTCATGCATCTATTAACCCGTGAACGACTCATCAAACACGTATGACTTAAGCCGTTAAGAGATGCATCCCTCTCATATATCTCCTTCAATTGTCTCGTGTACGACTTACGAGTTAAATCCGAAGCTCCTTGACTCGTGCACGACTTAATATGGTCTAACTTCTGAATTCCCATAGGCCTTGCTGCATCATCCTCCCCTGGTTGAGAAAAATTCGACCTCGAATTTGTAAATTCTTCCTCAACAATCTCATTCCCATGATACGGAGTTAAGTGTTTGATGTTAAAAACATCAGAAGTATAAACATCATCTGGTAACTTTAATCGATAAGCATTCTCATTGATTTTCTTCAAAACTTCAACTGGACCAATTTTTCGCGCCTTCAACTTGTTATAAGCACCCACTGGAAAACGATCCTTTGTTAACACAGCATAAACCAAATCGCCTTCATTAAGTTCAACATTTCGACGTTTCAAATCTGCAAACTTCTTATATTTCTCGTTCGACTTTTCCAATCGTTCCTTAACGATTCTATGACATTCAGTCAGCTCGTCAACAAAATCAACAGCTCGTTTAACTGTTCCCTTCGACTGTGGTACTACTGCCAAATCTAGCGGTCCCCTGGGTAAAATTGAATAAACGATCTGAAATGGACTGAATCCTGTGCTACGATTCACTGCATGATTATGAGCAAACTCAGCTTGGCATAATTTCATGTCCCAACTTCTCAAATTATCCTGTACAAGACAACGCAACAAATTTCCCAATGACCTGTTAACAACTTCTGTCTGCCCATCAGTTTGTGGATGGTAAGCGCTACTAAAATTCAGCTTTGTTCCGACCATCTTCCACAAACTCAGCCAAAAGTGACTCAGGAAACGAGTATCTCGATCAGAAACAATAGATTCTGGTAAACCATGAAGTCGATAAATCTCCTTGAAAAATAACTGTGCCACTCGAACTGCATCTGCTGTCTTCTTGCAAGCAACAAAATGTGCCATCTTTGAAAACCTGTCCACCACAACAAATATCGAATCATTTCCCCTTTGAGTTCTTGGCAAACCCAAAACGAAATCCATGCTAATATCAACCCATGGCTTAGATGGTACTGGTAATGGCATATACAATCCTGCATTCGTTGCTGTTCCTTTTGAAACTTGGCAAATATGACATCGCTCCACGAATCTTTCAACCTCTTTCCTCATCGACGGCCAAAAGTAAGACTGCGAAATCAACTGTAAAGTACGATCACGGCCAACATGTCCTTCCTCGTGCAATTCCTTCACAATCTTCATCCTCAAACTACAGTCCGGAATACATAAACGATTTCCTTTAAACAGAAAACCATCAACCAACATGAATTCATCGGTACTCCCATCCTTCACTTTTTCAACATATTTCACAAAGTAAGGATCTTCTTCAATCATCTCTGGCAACATTTCAAACCCCGTCACTTCCACCTTCATTGTCGTTAGTAAATGACTCCTCCTACTCAAAGCATCTGCTACTCGATTCGTCACCCCTGATTTGTGCTTAACGACAAAAGTAAACTGCTGCAAATAAGCAATCCATGACGCATGTCTCGCAGAAATCTTATCTTGCCCCTGTAAATGTTTCAAAGCTTCGTGATCAGTGTACAGAACAAATTCCTTCTGAAATAAGTAATGTCTCCAATGCTTAACAGCCTGTACAACAGCATAAAACTCAACATCGTATGTACTGTATCTCGTCTTCGCCCCTGACAACTTTTCACTGAAATAAGCAACTGGCTTCCCATTCTGACTCAGAACTCCTCCAATACCAACCTTCGAAGCATCAGTGTGTAATTCAAACAACAACTGAAAATTTGGTAAAACAAGAATTGGTGCAGACGTCAACAATTCCTTGATCTTCTCAAAGGCAACCCCCGCTTCCTCTGACCACACAAACTGCTTCCCCTTCATGCAATCAGTAACTGGAGCCATCACGCTACTGAAGTGTGGTATGAACCTTCGGTAGAATGACGCTAGCCCATGAAAACTTCTCACTTCTGTAATTGTCTTTGGCTGTGGCCAATTCTTGACTGCTTCAACTTTACTCTGGTCAACTTGAATACCTTTCCCTGAAACAACATAACCCAGGAATAAAACACTAGGTGTCATAAACACACATTTCTTGGTAGCAGCATAAAATTGTTCTTCACGAAGAATAAGCAACACTTCCCTCAAATGTAGAACATGTTCCTCCGTACTCCTGCTATAAATCAAAATATCATCGAAATAAACCACGACGAACTTTCCAATGAGTGGTCTAAAAATTTGATTCATCACCCGCATGAATGTACTAGGTGCATTAGACAAACCAAATGGCATAACCAACCATTCGTACAACCCCTCTCTAGTTTTGAAAGCTGTCTTCCATTCGTCTCCAGGTCTGATACGAATTTGATGATAACCACTCTTCAAATCAATCTTTGAAAATATAGTTGCCCCACTCAACTGATCCAACAAATCATCCAACCTTGGCATAGGAAATCTGTAACGTACAGTGATCTTATTCAAAGCTCTACTATCAGTGCACATCCTCCAAGTTCCGTCCTTCTTGGGTACCAACAATGCTGGCACAGCACATGGACTCAAACTTTCCTGAATACGTCCCTGTTCAAGCAACTCTTCCACCTGCCTTCGTAATTCCTCATGTTCCTTTGGACTCATTCGGTAATGTGGTCGATGTGGTAACACTGCTCCTGGAACAAGATCAATCTGATGTTGAATGTCTCTAAGTGGCGGTAACTCCTTCGGTAATTCCTCTGGAAAAACATCTTCAAAATCTTTCAAAACAGGTTTTACTTCTTCTGGAATCTCTACTTCTTCACTGCTCTCTCTCCCAATCAACAAAAACACTTCCGGTTCTTCCTCCACTTCTTTGACAAACTCCTTCAAAGTCAACAGAGTTTTCAATTCTTCAATCTCTTCTAGCTTGCTCTCCTTCTGTTGCTGTCTCTTGGGAACCAAAGTGAATTTAGTACCCTCGAACATGAAACTGTAACTGTTGGCACGACCGTCATGCTGAACTGCTCTATCAAACTGCCATGGTCTGCCCAACAATAAGTGACAAACATCCATATCTACGACATCACACCAGATTTCATCTTTGTACTTTTTCCCAATAGAAAAATTCACACAAGCTCTTCGACACACTTTCACTTCACCTCCTTTCCTTAACCATGCTAGCTTATATGGTTTAGGATGCTTCTCGGTCTTCAAGTTCAACTTTCTCACTGCTTCTGTAGAAATAATATTATCACAACTTCCTGCATCAATAACAAACTTGCAGACCTTTCCCAGAATAGTACATGTCGATTGAAAAATATTGCTTCTCAGCCAACTACAATCCTCCTCTTGCTTTGGTGTCAAACAACTTCTCCTCATCATAAGATTACATCCTTCATCTCCCGACACTTCTTCTTCCTCCTCAACATAAGGTACATTTGAATACTCTGCCTCCTCACCATCATCTGCCTCAACCTCTGCAACCATGGTTCTCTTCTTCGGCTTCGGACATTCGTTGCTTTTGTGACCCAACTCCTGACAATTATAACATTTGAAAACACTACTAGCCTTCGCTTTCTCTGCCTCCTTCACCACTGGCTTTGTAACAGGTTTAGGAACACTAGAACTTCCGCCAACACCCCTTGCTTGATTATTGGAATTAGTAAACACACCACCTCCACGCCTTCCTTGTTTCTCCCAAGCTAACGCTTTCTGATGTGCCTCTGCTACTGATCTAGGATCAAACATATTAACCATATCTTGGATCTGCATTCTCAAGCCCCCAATGAATCTAGCAGTTAGCTGTTCTTCTGTTTCCATGATATCATTCCTGGCGATGAGTTGGTAAAATTCATCAGCATAATCACTAACAGATTTTGTCCCTTGCCTCAGATTCTGCAACCTCTGGTACATAAGTGATTGGTAGTTATAAGGCAAAAATGTAGATCTCATCAACTTTTTCATCTTCTCCCAAGATTCTATCTTTGACTTCCCCATTCGTTCTCGAGTAAGTTTAGTTTGCTGCCACCACGCCAAAGCTCTCCCCCTCAACCTAGTAGCAACCAACTTCACCCTTCGATTCTCCGGCACCTCCTTGAAATCAAAGATTTCCTCCACATTAGACAACCAATCTAAGAACTCCTCAGCAACCATCCCGCCTTTAAACTCCGGAATTTCCATCTTCATACCCGATTCCCAACGTCGATCATCATCAATAACCCGATACGAACGTTGTCCTTGATCTCTATCTCTGTAATGAACACTGCCTCTTTCACCGTCAAACTCATCCTCAAAGTCTGATGTATATCGTTGTCGTTCTCGTCCTCCAACATCTCTAACACCACTCCTACTACCAACATCCCTTCTATCATGATCATCAACATTCCTCCTACTTCGATTGTCAACACTTCTATGCTCTTGACTTCCTCTTCTCTCCCGTTCAGAATGTGATGAAACTCTGCTATTTCCACGGTTTGATTCAGGTGAAACTCTTCTTCGATTCTGACTCATATCAATCATCAATTTCTCCAGTTTACCAATGCCTTCATCGAATTTATCATTAATACGTTGTTCCATAAGTTCAGCTTCTTCTCTACGATACAAAGCTTCAACGTTTTGATGACGGTTAGCTCTCCTCGGTGGCATGGTTGAAAAACTTCCCAAACTCTTCAACAATCTAACACAAGTCTTTGAAAACTTTCAACACAATGAAGCAAGCTCGGCCCAACAACACGGCTCCTTTGTCTCACAATGCTTTATACGGCTCACCCTTAACTCGGCAACGAGTTACGACTTAAGTAAAGTCGGCCCCAACTTATCTCGGCTCACCCTTAGATCGGCCTTCAACTCAATCACTTGGCACGGCTCAAACTAGCTCGCACCAACCTATCTCGGTTCACCACTAAGTCGGCAAAGACTTAGCTCGGCAAGGTCCTACACTTCAAACCTTGGCGCGTAAAACTTCCACAAGTCCAATTCAAACACCTTTGTTCACCTTGATCCAAAAAACAATGGATCAAACACCCCCAACTTGATACAACTTCAATATGAACACGATGAACAACTTCCAACTTCAAAAACTTGGCTCCAAGAATCAACTTAGCTATGATTGGCTAAGTATGGCTCCGATACCAATAATGACGCAGCGGATTAATCAAGCAAAACTTCAATCAATGAATTGTAGCAATTGGTGAGTTGAAAATACCAAAATTGCCCAAGTTCGTTGATCCAAAGATACCGAACTCTAGCTATCCCAAACACGTTGATAGCGCACTATACCGTGTTCAAAGATCTACGATTCTTCGCACGTTGATCTAGCGCACTAGATTCCGTGAATCGGCTTCTACGTTCGTTGAATCGAGCGCACTCGATTAACCGAAAGAGGAGATAGGAGATTACACTCAACTACCAATTGGTATGAAAGCACAAAGCTAACAAAAGGAAATTTTATTCAATATTCAACCTCCACAAAAATTACAACACACACGCTATTTATAGAGAATTACAACTCAACACAACAAACAACACCCATCTCTTAGGTCGGCACCGACTCACGACCCATTTTAAGTCGTGACCGACTTAACACTCGCGACTCAACGCTTTTACAACAGACCAAAATACAACCGACTCATCCAAGGTCGTTAACGACCTAACACATTACATCTATGACCGACTCAACTCTTGCCGACTCAACCCCCAAGTCGCACACGACTTAGTACCATACATCTCACACATCCATAGGTCGGTAACGACCTACAATACAACACACATAACCTCTAGGTCGGTAACGACCTAAATACAACACGACTCAACAAGCCCAGCGACTCACGACTCAACCGACTTAACACTGGACGACTCATCTAGGTCGTAGTCCCTCCACCGACTCAAGCCTCCATCAGTTGAACCCTTCTCCCTCTTGATGCTAACTCGGGCACGACTTATGGATAAGTTGTTGAGTCGTGTACGACTCATCAGGTACGAACACCCCACGATCCCCTTGAGTCGTAACCTTGTTTCCTTAACTCGTATGCGACTCAAGTATCTGTTATCTCGTGCCTCCTCTTCTCTCGCCCAATTAGGTCGGAAACGTTCCATGCTCTTGAGTCGTAGACGACTCAAGTCCGATGCCTCATCTCCCTTTTTGTTGAGCCGTAGCTCGTTCCTCCAAGCTTCGTTAGGTCGGAAACGACTCATGCATCTATTAACCCGTGAACGACTCATCAAACACGTATGACTTAAGCCGTTAAGAGATGCATCCCTCTCATATATCTCCTTCAATTGTCTCGTGTACGACTTACGAGTTAAATCCGAAGCTCCTTGACTCGTGCACGACTTAATATGGTCTAACTTCTGAATTCCCATAGGCCTTGCTGCATCATCTATTAATTCGCTCAAACTCATTCTAGAGTACTACGGACTCTACTCTATGAGTAATCCCCACCAGAGCCAAGATTATCACCAACCTAAGCTTCGATACCAACTGTAATGTCCCGCAAATCCATACCCCTTGAGTCAACACTATTCTACATCAATCAACTCAAGATGAACGGAAATACGAACCATTAAGATTAAAGAAGAAGAAGTAGAGGAAGAAAATAGAAAACAACATCAGAATCTAGCCATCGGAGCGGAATAAAATATAATAAATAATAAATAATATTTTCTCAAAAATGGAATATATCTGTTTATATATTACATCATCAGAGTACATCAATCACAGTTCAACATCAATAATATACAACTGGATACACAACTACTCAACACAGTGGAATATATATATATATAAAACAAGTACGGAAGTACGTATCGTCATCCAGCTCGTCTCCTGAGCTCCACAGCATCATATATTGCATCTTATAATACTCGGTCTGACCCGAGCATTACAGATAAATAACACCCAATCAGTCTGGAATACCAGCGTGAGAAAATCACACTCAATTGATTATTAAGTTTCAAAAATCCTTTGAAAAACAAAAGCATCTCGTAAGACCACGCCACAAATAAACATGTCGGGTTTTTACCTTACGATAGCGAAAACACTTTTATATTAAAATCATCTGATATTATAATAGGGTCTATATACAAATACTTATTAAAATAGCCGAAATTGTTACATCTATTAAATTCCAGCTACTAGCCACAGAGTGGGTAATACAAACAAAACTCGTACAAGGTGCGTAGGGAGAATGGATTTCCAGCTAATGACTAGGCACTGGGGTACCACCTGTCAGAGTACGTGGCCTAGATCATAGTACCGAGGATCACTCCCGACCCTCTACAACACAAGACCGGGACTGCCCCTTACTGCATAACCTCGATTGAGATCACCCCACGGTTCGGATCAGCAACCGCACCACTAAGCCGAAATAAAAAGGGACATCTAGAAAGGGATGACCTCACCCTGAATGGGTGCTACCCACATAGCCTTGCGGCATAACCCCTGATTTTCAGTCATTCCCGGTTGATGAGGCTTGAGTCTAAGCGTTACCTTTTTAGAACATATCGCTTAGAATGCCCATCGTTCACCTGACGATGTTCCGAAAGCATTCATTCATACAAGTCTGCCCCGGGTTCGAACGGAACCGAAGGTACTATTCCTACTACATCCATTTTGGAAATATCCTCAGGATTAGTAGCGACTAGCCCTTGCACTTCACTGCTCCATCTTCGACTCCAAACTCGTTTTCCCATGAAAATGTACAGACCAGATCGAAGTGGTTTTCGAGAAATAAATCTCGATCCCGGTCTCTTCGAAACGATCAACGCATTTGTCTAATATTGATAGTCGGTGATTTAACTATCAATTAATATTCATAACATCCATCACACAATAAATAATTTTCCAAATTATTTATTTATCTCGAAATATCTTTGCAAGATATATTTCCAATTTCAATTCTTTGAAAACAGTTTCAAACTATCTTCCTTTCTCAGAATAAATTCCAAGTATTTTCTATTTCCACTGGAATCACCAAGCACAAAACTTTAGATTTTTCAAATCATTTAAAATGCTTACTTTGAAATATACTTTAAAACATTTAAGTTAAAAACTACTTCAATAATTGGGTTAAAAATACATACTGTATAAATATTTGGAAATATGGTTACTTTATAAAATATAAAACTAGGTTTTCACTTTAAAAACAAAATACTAAGTCATTTTTTTTATAAATAATTACTATGATAATAGATTTGAAAAATATTTACTTTAGAATTTTGATATTTAGAAATAATAAATTCCTAAAATATGCTTTTTAAAACAAAATTAAAACTTTTTATCTTATATTTAAAATTTTACTTTGAACGTACTTGGCTATCCAGAGAAATATACTTCTCTTCACATTCTTCTTTAAATTACCAAATTCAAACACTTGAATCAATTGTCCAAACTGATTTCTAATTTACTCCCTTTTATTCCAAAATCCATTAATTTCCGATTTTATTTCTTAATTATGATTTAAAAAGTTTTTAACTGAAAATGCCAATTTTAGATTTCTCAATTTACTTATTAATCCTTTTAAATAAATTTAAAACTTTAAATTTTAAAATAATTCTTTATTCCTTTAAAATAATATCACCTGATTTTACAATTCATTAATTTTCTTTTTATTCAAAATCTTTTCATACTCGAAGTTATTTATTAGTATTTTAATATCACTTCCATTTCTTTCAATTCATTCTTAATTTATTCACATTTTTTATAGTTATTTCGCTTACAAATTTATTTCTTTATTTCTTTCAAAAATCCAATTTATATATTTTTGGTAGCTCATTATACCCAAATATATTCAATCAAACCAAAGCATTTAATATTCCAACATTCATCATAGAATATCAACAATCACAACAGAAAATATTAAATAATTTAAATAAATGTTGAGGGACCCAGTTGGATCCCTCCAACCTGTTTTTCCTGCATCCACAGACGTTAGCACAACATAAATACCAATTGATTTCGAAGTGGAATATCGTGGTATATGGGTTTATATATAATATTTGCTATATAATCCGGGAAATCAAACATTCCAAGATATAGTATATACTATAATATAGCACATCAATCAATTCAACCATTCAACCAATTATTTAAATCTAAACATTTAAATTTAAATTTAAATTCAGCTGAGTGAGATTAACTCACCTTTGATTTTTAATATGCAATCCGATCTGATCCAGCTTGTTCTCTTCACGATTTCAGACCTTGTATAAACATTATATGGTTTTATTAAGATTTGAATTAATCGAACAATTTATTTTCCCCCTTTTTTTATTAATTAATTAATAATTTATTTTGGACTAGTAACTTACCCTAAATAAATTTTCCTATAATAAATATTATTAGTAACTAAATAATTAGATGAGTAAATCAAATAAATTAATCACCTAAATAAATTATTTTAATACAAACTAGTAAATTGTATTTATTATTCTCTTCAAACTGTATATAAAATAATTTATATAGATTTTATAGAAATCTAATTTATATATAACTTTCAACATTTCTGAAATTCCTATATATATATATATATATATATATATGTTTTAAAACCTTATCCAAATATATATATATATATATATATATATATATATATATATATTATTTTTTCCAGTTTTACCTATATACCAAAATATGTGTGTAGAAAATCTTGTTTCCCTTTTCTGTGAATAACCACATCAATTTACTTTTACTGTAAAAATCCCCCCTCCCCCCTTCCCCCGTTTTTTTAATAATTATAAAATTAAATTAAAGATATATTGTTATACCTCACTGCCCTGAATCTTCCTATCATGCTCGCGGGCTCATCATCGTCGGCGAAATTGCAACATCCTCCTTCTTCCAGCTCCATCACACGCGCCGAACCTTCCAATTCGAGCCTTTCCTCTCTTACGCAGCCTCGTGCGACTGGAGATTGCCGCCTCCTATGCGAGAATCACCTTGGGTGCGCGAGCGCACACGTGGGCGCTACCAGAGGAAACCCAACCAAGCTACCGTAGACACTGCACCAAAACAGGCAAATACTAACATTTATAAATGTTACAAATAATTTCAGTAACACTTTTTAAGTGTTACTAATGGACTGCGAGGAATGGAGCGGCCAAATTTGTAACACTTATAAGTGTTACAAACATACGTATTACTAACACTTATAAGTGTTAGTAACTAAATATATGGTAACACTTATAAGTGTTGGTAACGAAATATATGGTAACACTTAAGTGTTGGTATTGAAATATACGGTAACGCTAATAAGTGTTGGTAATGAAATATACGGTAACACTTTATAAGTGTTGGTACAGAAATATACGGTAACGCTTATAAGTGTTGGTAACGAAATATACGGTAACACTTATAAGCGTTGATATAGAAATACACGGTAACGCTTATAAGTGTTGGAAAATGATTATTTAGTAACACACACACAAAGATATATATATACACACACACACACACACACCAAAACTTAAACGCAAAGTTTGAATATAAACACACTGCAAATAATGATTTCCATATCACAAATAATTCATCATACATATTCAATGCAAAGTTTAAACGCTCTGCAAATGTAGTATAATATATCATAAACAATTATTTACATATCTAAAATACCACAATGTCATATATTCAGATATTATTACAACATAAGCTTCAAAAAATATATTTCAAAATACACTTAAAGTTTAAGTTACGGTTAACCTAACCATTCCTGATCATCCACTACAAACTCAAATGGTTTTGAATATTCTTCAACGTCCAATACAACAATCCAAAGCATCCTTCTTCAAGTTCCTGCATTTAATATAAACACTCGATAAAAACATATACCTTCAAAATCAAAAGGTTAAAGACTGAGTTACAACTCAGGTTCTAATTTTTTTTGTATTTATGAATTCGCAAACTTAGTATGCAAAATACATGTTAATCAAACACCATGCACATCTCTATGCACATTCCTATGCACCGTCTCACCGTCCTTCACCTCTACTATAAGCTTCTTCGACTCCACTCCTCCAAACGATCCAACCATTGCTACAAAAAAAATAGCCTCTGCCACCATTCATTCATGCCTCTGCCACCATATTCAAAACAACCATTAACAATCATCAAACATCACCATCCCCTACAGCTGTTCCAAACACAAGTGCAACATCACACACCCCCTTCCTTCATTCTCTCACCATTATCAATTCCTTAACACCACTAATCTCTGCAACCTGCAAACTAATAAACAAGTTGACTGCACACTAAATAAACAACCATCATCAGTCCTCCATCCCAATCGCGACTGAAACTCCTTGACCCATCTCTAACCACTGTGCCACTATTCTAAGAGCCTCCAAAACCTCCCCACTGTCACACATACACCTAAACTTCCATCCATAATCAAAGTTAGTATGAGGAAAGAACTGTAACAGATCTCACATCCAAGTAGATATGCACTTTTTACGAGAACAAACACTGTAGTTGTTATGATTGATGATCACCCACGCATAGATTAACATAAATTTATTTTATGTCAGCATTGCACCTAGTCACATCATTTTGCTAAAATAATGAATTTTTTTATGGGCAATCTAAAGTTAATTTTCTTTAAAATAAAACAGCCAAATTCAACTTCGTGTGAAAGAATTTATTTTTGGTCGAGAGTCCTAATACAAGTTTAACGTAGTTGAGTTCATACAAATAGGATATATAGGCTAAGTTAATTGTAGCTAGTTGGAAACTAATAGTACTCATTGGTGCATTCTTTTGGACTTCCACTGCACGTGCACACTGATCAATTTCATCTGACTACAATTGTGTAATGTATATTCCCTTTAAGTGATTAGAAACTCTAGGGAAGGCTAAACAATGATATCCGACTGATGCATTAATTGTAGGAACTCACTGTAATATTATTTTGTATGGCATAGAAGTCTTTCATTGCAGTGTCAATGATGGCTACACCTTGCATTTGCACAGGATTTTTAATCTCAATAAGGAAATCATAATGATAGAAACAGGAAGGGTAATTCAGTATGTTTTAACGAAGACTTGTAAAAAGATAAAATGGAAGAAGAGAGTGAGCTATTTTTATGAATCTCATAGTTCATGACATTTCAATTAATTCATATCGCATTTATTGCAAATTCGGTGTAGACGATATGTTAATAAAGACTTACATGATTTCTGCAGGATTCCAGATGATGGCATAGTTATGAAATGTTGCAGTAGGATCGAACCATAGATGAAAAAGCTCCATCTGCCTACCTTGCCTACATATCACTACAACAATTCTCCCCTCACACTTTTCTGCCATTTCTGTGCACAAGTTCTCAACACGTTCACCATTTCTGTGCACATCACAGCAACATAAACTCGCCAAACTTCCAGACTTAAGCCACATTCATCATTCACCAAACTTCCAAACTTGTTCTACATCACCTAGCCTTCTTCCACTAACAAACTAATCCCATACTCATCATTCGAACTACATCTCCATTAGATACAACCAGATAGCTGCTGTAACCACTTCGAAACTACAAACTATTCCATCCTCCATATCCAAACATCACCAGTGCCGCTATGGTACCACTTGCAAACAATCATCACTCACCATTGCTTCAGCTATCAACCCATTCCACTGTTGCACTGCATCTGCTACTTCACCATACCAACTATCAACTGCTCCGTGCAACGTTTCAACAAAAATTCTCATTGCAATTACATTGTCCAACTAATCTCCTCACTTCCACAACCATACGTTCCTCTTCCAGCCTACATACAAAACTGTCAACCATCAGCACTTCACACTGACAACCACCATTCAAAGAAAGTAAAAAAAGAGAAAAACTAGCCATCTACGTGCCTCAAACAAAACTGCAGTCACACATGCCTTCCATCTCACTACTGCTACATTACCAACAACCCATTACGCCAAACACAGTCGCGTCACCGGACCTACTCCACCAGCAAGCAAGCCTCCACATGAATGAAAAGAGTAAAGAAAATATGAATTATTAAATATGAAATAGTAAAGAAAGGATAGAAAGGAATTCTGTCAGCAATTCCAATGAATTAGTGTAGTGAACAATTCAAATGTCGTCAGCATAGAAAGGATCAAAGAAAGAGTAAAGAAAATATGAAATAAAAAACTTACCTCAAAATGAATGACATTGAAAGGTATCTCTTAATGTGGTAGAAATAAGATTTATGAATAAATATGGCTAAGAATTGTATTATCCAAATAAAGGTAGATACTTATATTCCTTTTGAAAAAGCATGCAATAGTGCGTTGGAGCTCCTTTGCTCTATTATGTAACTTAAAGTAGTAACTTAGTAGTACAAGTTAAATTTATGAAATCGTGCAATCTTTGGGGCTCTTTTACTTGTACTTGTCATAACCGAATTTGTACTAAAATTATTCTGTTCCTCTCCGTTGCTTGGAATTTTGAGACCGAATCACCTAAAGATATCTATAATTCTATACAGTTTTCTTTTCTATAATCAAGCAACATGCTTATTCATAAATTATATCATTTAACTGGCACTATTGATTGGGTTAATTTTAGAACCTTCAAATTTGTCCAATATTATTCTGAACGACCACAACATCATGTAGAAAACACTCGTTATAACATGTGAACGAAGTAGAACACAAAAAATACGACCAACACAAAAAAAGGCAAAAAAATGTGTCTAGATTGGACTTAATATGGATAAAATATATAAATAAGTACCACTTGTTCGTCCTAGCATGGATCAAATATGAACAATGGTTTAACATAGAAGTCCTAGTGTTACAAAATTGTGCTTGAGCTAGATTAGAAGGTGATGAACATGGAAATTAAAAACAATATAAAAGTTGAAAATGAACACAGCCTAATAGTCATATATCGGCTCTCCATTATACTGTGAGATGTAATATAATCAACCTACTTCTTCCATTAAAATGATTAATCCACAACCAAAAATGACCCCTAAATAGTAAGATACCAGAACAGTATAGTTTTGGAAAGTATCATCTCTCATTTTCGCCTCTGTATCTCCAAACAAAATCTATGTGTCCCTTTAAGTTAGCCCTTTAACTTTGTTTAGTCGTGATTGCTTTATAGTTTATACCCATTTCAATCATGGAAAAAATAATCATAATATAAAAGTAAATTAGAACTAAACAAACCACAACTAAACAAACCACCACTAAACAATATTGTCACATATCAGGTAAGATTTAGCTCAAAAATATAAATCAATAAAATTTATAAAACATGTACCTTTAAATTAGTTCAATCGGGGTTGATGCATACCCTCCCCATCAGTCTGTTGTCGATGATAGAAAATCCCTAATCTCGAAGCAAAAAAAAATCGCGACCATCCCCAAATCGAAAATCCAATAACCAACGAACCCACAACCTCTGGAATCGCCTCCTTACCACTGACCGACCACCTTCAATCCACCAATTTGCTCAATCCTGAATCCACCGCCTCCTTTAAACGCGAATGAGGCATGGCCATGGTTGTTCGGACTTTATTTGGTAGTATGGCATGGCCATGGTTGAAATGAGGGTAACTAGGGTTTAAGATCACCTTCGATTCGAGCAGCAATTGTCGCATTTGAGGTTGGCGTTGGATTTTCTAGAGCATCAATCTCATTTACTAATATTGCGTCTGTAATTCGTGGAGAAGAGCATTAGGTCGCCTCAAGCGACGATGATCTATAAAGAGTCGCTAAGAAGGAGAAAATAAAAAAAGTGCGGCCAAAAATGAGAATGGGAATGGATAAGTGTGGGAAATGAAACGTATGCTAAATTACAAACAAGTACACTTGGTCATGGATTATTTACAAATTTACCAATCATTGTAACACTTATTTGTGCTATATATCATAAGTATGTGTTGTAAAGTTTATATAGAAAATTATTTATTTTTACCAACGCTTTTTCAGCTATTCTAACACTTATTAACTGTTAGTAGTTCGTAACATCTGTAAGTGTTAGCAACTTACAAATACAAAATGTTGCAAAATCATCAATTTGGTGTAGTGAGATCTACGACCGCGTCCCCGAAGTCGTCGCCAGTGCCTCGCCTCGATTCTCCTTGTTGATTTTTGGATTCGAGCTTTCGATTAGAATGAAAAGAGAATGGGAGGAGAGTATATACGAATCGAAATAGAAAGCGGACATTTATTTATTTTCTTCTCTGAGTGATTTTGGTTTCGATTTAATGTGAATTGAAGAGGAGAGGATTGCGATTTGGGGGATTCATTTCAGCCATTATCTTCATTTTTTAGATCGAATTGATTTTTTTGCAGATACGAAAGGATAAGGATAGGCACGATTTTAAGCTAAGGGAAGTGGCGTATACAAGAAGCTTGATTAATTAAATTAAATTTCATTAGATTATTATCAATTAAATTTTTAAGCGCGTTTATATATCGTACACTCACACACTAGCTCCGATCAATACGACATTTGAAGCCCGATAATAATTCAATATTACGGACCCAATGGAACTGGTTTCGTCGAATTCAAAGATTGTGCCTCGGAAGGCTATTTTTAAATTCAAATTAAACGATAAAATTTCAAAACCGAACAAATCACTGTTAAATTCAATTTCAAAACTTTTATTATTCTCAGCACTATCAATATAAATTTTACAAGCCTTAAAATTATTTTTAACAGGCTTAAAACTCCAGGTTCAACATTTTACCCAACTTTAAATTATTAAATTCAATAAATTCAATCGCTAAATTCAAACTGACATTTAAAATCCAAGTTAAACTATCTTGTAAATATTTAAAATTAATTAAATATTCCAATTTCAAATGCCTAAAAATTCTGGGTCGTCGCATTCAAAATGCTATCTTCTCCATACGATCGAGTTAGGACTCAAAACCTTTTCCATTGCATTTGAAATAGGGTTATAACATTATGAACGCCTAGCTGCACGCCTCGATAGGAGATTAAGATTGTGAGTTACAAAAATCGAGACGATTTAAATTTTAAAATTTAAATATAATATACTTTATTGGACTGGTCAAATTGCCTAACATCAAAACTATATATTTTCCTTCAATGCACTGTAGACCATATCCAACACTTGTCCTCCGTGAGGACACGCATTTTAAAAAAAATAAGAAGAAGAAAACGAACCCCTCTCCTCCTCTTTGAAATAAAACGATTTCAGCCTTTTCCTTTTAAAATCAAGTAATGGCCAAAAAAATAGGGGAAAATTTTGAAACCATAAATAGAATGGAGAATCCTTCCTTTGATTTCAATTTGAATCGAGTCGAACGAAGCTGAGGTCGGCTCGATCTCAGAAAATTTTGTAACAGCATCGAGATCGAAATCAATTTCGATACGAAGCTTAGGAGCGGCGCTATTGCTTCTGCTTGTCGTGACAAGAGCATGCAGCGTCGGCGAATGGCGAGCGTTCGTGGGAGTCGCGGTAGTGGTCACGTGCGAAGGGGAGGATAGCAAAAGAAATCGTATTCGATGGCGACTGAAGGGTGGGCTTGGCGGTAGTGATTTAACGAGAGAAAGCAAAGGTGAGTTCGATATCGCGGCCATGGATGTTCGACAAGTCGGCTTCGTTGGGAAGTGCTGGGTGGTATGGCTCAGTCGAGTTGTGGCAGTCGAGTCATGTTCGGTGAGCAGTGAGGTAGCAGTTTGTGATATCCCGAAAATTTTGACAATAACAATTTAATAATTTATGTCAAAATCTAATTGATTTGATCATATTGTTAATAAAAAAGTTGAATTAAATTTAATAATCTTCTTTAAAATAAATATTTAAACTGACAATCTATTTTAAAGGCTAATAAATTATTTTGTATTTGAATATATACATACCTGTATATATTTTAAATAAATAATCTTTGTTTAAATTTAATATACATAGACATGTTTTCTTATTCTAATATTTTTGATAAATTAAAAATTGGATTTAATTTGATATTAAGCTATTAAATAAATAACCATATGACTTTAAAATACTCAAGATAAAAACTTAATTGTTTAAAATTGATTTTAGCTTAAGTTTAAATATAAATAAAAAGGTTTGTTTTGTTTTAATGCAGCTAATAAAATAAGTAATATATTAGGTAAGAAGACAAATGCTTTTATGAATTATTTTAATTTAATCATGAGTTAAATTTAAACAATATTAATGGTGTAATGTTTTACAAATGGATTTCTAATATAAATAATATCTTAAATTTATGTATGTGTATTCGATAGGAAAGCTATGATTGTAAATTTGAAATAACATCTTTCAAACATGTTTAAAATAAAACAAGTCTTAAATGTATTAAACACCAACATAAATCAAATGTATGATATTAACATAAATATGAAAATAAATTAATAATCAGCAAATTAAGTATTTGATAGTTAAAGTTTAAAAATAAGTAAAACTAGGCCTGTAAATATGTGTAACTTGTAAAATAAATAAGCAAAGACTAAAACAACTTTATATTTGTACATGAAATATAAAAATGAATCTGGCAAGTAAAACATGTGCAATAAATGAGTAGAAATAAAACAAAGTATTTATGTACATAGGATATAAGGCAAGCTAGGCATGTGATAAATAATAATGAATAACCTGTAAGTGATTATGCAAAGCAGGTAAAAGAGAATATTAAGTACTTAAGATATGAAAACAAAAACCAGGCTTGAAATGCTTATAATCTGTGAACTAAATAGGCAAGACTAAGCAAAAGAAAATCTACCAACATCAAAATATCTATATACAAGACAAAAGTGAATATGCAGGTACAGGTAAAAAAACATAATAATAAAAAAATATACAAACCTGACATTGTAATATTTGTTGCCTGCAACCTAATATACAAGCTAAGAATAAGACAAGTAAGAAACATGTTAAAATCTTATATAGGAAGTTTAGATTATCTGCTTAGTTAAGTTTCAACATGTACTAATTAGATAAAGAGTAAACAAAAAGTACAAAGGCATTTAATACTTTCATTTCAGCATACAAATAAGTTAATTCGAAATCTAATAAAACATTTCAGCCTTCCTTTTGAAGAACATTTGCCTGATAAAAACAAAAATAAAATCTTTGAACAAAGATAAATTTTGTTCCAGCAAAGAATTTACCCAGTAAACACCTTCCTCTGAAATCTTTCCTTATAAATACATGTCTTCCACTTCTTTTTGTTTATAAAACATAAGCAAAATCTGAAAATATAAGTAAGTTTTTATTTACAAACCAAAACTGCCTCAAAACCAAAGAACAGATGACTTAAAGGAAGAGAAAACCAGTTTACAGTTTTTTAAAAGTTCAAACTGTTTTCAAAACCAAGCTGTGCTCTGTTCATCCTCTCAAAATCAGGTGAGTAACATAAAAATTAAATAGTTTAAATTTATAAATTTCTTTTGCATACTTATCTATGAGTTTGTGTTTGTGATGTTTATGTATACATAGGTCCCTGAATATATGTATGTGTGCAGTACTGTGACTTTAGTGGTGCTCTGCAATGTTCCCAGGCTCATGTTTTTTTTAATTTTAACTTATTACCACATAATCTTGTCCATGATAGGATCTGGTTGTCAACCAATAATGTTTGATTCAAATTGGAATAATTGTTTAAATTCTAAGATAGTTGAAATTATGTTGTTTGTTTCTGTAAATAATAAAAACCACTGAGCATACCAAATATAAATGAAAACTCAAACTATTTAAATTATGATTCCAGTATCACAAATCGAAAGCCTCACAAAAAATATGATTTTTAACATAAGAGTTTGGATTTATAGTTTAGGATTGAAGGTGGGGTTTGAGTTTTTACTGGTAGTGTGTTTCTGGGTTTACCTCGTGATCAAGAGGATGGGTGAGCTCGTGGACTTTTTTGGAGATGGAGGACCGATCATCGAAGTGGGGAAAATTGGTTTAAGGTCTGGCAGATGGACGTGGTGGCGCCGGCGACGTCTTCTTCTCTGTAGCCCTAATTTTTGTCATGTTGGAAATTTCGTCTCGTTCTCCCTATTGGTGCGATCGAGTGTTACGTGCTTTTGAAGGGAGGTGGAGGGAATGTAGACATGGTGATGGCCAGAATTTTAGCATCTCTGGTGGACAAGGTGGCGAGAGCAGCGTACTTCCAGGTTTGGATTGGGGGTTGTCTGTGTTTCAGGTTTGGAGCTCGAACCTTCTTTTTTTTATTTCGAGTTGGAATGGTCATGTTGATGGTTGCGAGGGGGTATTGGAGTGATGGATGGTGTGGAGAGATCATCAACGATGGACTGCGTCGACCATCGGCACCGTGCATATGCACGGTGCATTGTGTTGTGCCTGGAGTAGTTGTTGAAGCAAGGGGGTACTCGATTTTGTAAGGATTTGACTCGGGAAATACTTAACGCGAACTCGAAGCACGTTCGTTGTTGACTCGAAGTAATGTAGGGGGAAACTGGGTAAGTTGTAATAGGTTTTAAAAACCTGTGAAGTTTAATTTTCTTTAAACCTGGGTTTAAAAATGAGATATAGATGTTTAAAATAGGTATTTAATCAAGGATAAGTTTGGATTAAAATGAAGTTTGAATCTCAGTTTAAAATAAAGGAAAGTTTTAAAATTTTAAATTATTTATATCCACGTTAAAAAGGGGAATTGTTGCTCGAGTTTCACTCGAGTGATTCGAGTGCTGACCCGAAGAAATTTGGGGTTTTACTCAAAGAAGTTTTTGGTTTATCTCGGGTATTTTAGTTACAGGGTTTAAAACCTGTAAGTATTATCAATTTTTAAAACTGAGTTTTTAAATGAAAAGGTTAGGTATTTAAACAAAGTTTTAAATCAAGATAAATTTTGATTCAAAACGTAGTTTGAATCTCAGTTTTTTTTAAATAAGTAAAGTTTTAAAATTTAAAATTTGTTCTAAACAAATTTGAATGATAAAGTGAATTTTAAAGGAAATCGTGTTTAAATTCTTTTAATCTTCTATTTTAAGATAAATATTCTTTAAATTGTAAAATAAAAAGGAGTTTGAAATTGATAAGATTAATTTGATTTCATCTTAAATTTAAAAGGAATTTAAAAGTAAATTTAAATTAAATTGATTAAATAGCTTATTAATGATAAATTGATCATTAAATAGAAGAAGGGTTTCTAAAGACTTAAGGATTTGTAGTTATTAAATTAACTAAGCGGATAATTAATGACTTGTATTAATTAACTTAGAAATTAAGAGTTTAAATTTATTTAAATAAGATATAAGTTAATTAATTTAAGGAAAATCAATTGGTAATTAAGAAGTCAATGATTTAATTTTAAATTTTTGATTAGTAAACATTTAATGAATTAATTAGGGATTAATTAATGATTCATTAATATTAATAAAAATGTAATTAATAAATTTTAGTTAATTACTTTAGGAAAGTAATTTCAGAATTATAAATAGTTAATGAAGGACATTAACTAAAAATTATGAAATAATCAATTAATGGGATTATTTTTAATAATTAAGTAAACTATTTATTTAAGATAAGCAATTGTGAATTGTTAAGTATAATTACTTAACGGAAGCAATTACGAAATTAATTACTCTTTGTAATTAATTCTATGAATTGTTTAAGTTAATTAATTAAATTTAATTAATTTAAACAACCATTTGATGATGTGATAAGTATAATTACTTAGGGAAGTAATTAATGATAATTACTGGATCTGAATTAACCGAGGGTGATTTAATAATGAAAGTACTTGGAATATAATTACTTTGTATAATTAATCAGGGGATTGATTAGAGAAAATTAATTAAGGAGTAATTAATTTATTTGATGGAGTAATTAAAGATAGTTAATTACTGAATGGTATTAATCAGAGGTGATTAATAAATGTGGTTTAATTGAAGATTATTTACTTAAGGTAATTAATTTAAAACAGGGAATTAATTAAAATGTAATTAGAAATCATTAATTGATATAATTAATGATGGGATGATAAATTTAGATTAATTAATCAATAATAAGTAATTAAGAGTACTTAATTAGTGTAATTAAGAAGTAATGTAATGTTTGAAATTTAAGGTTAATTTCTGTATTTAGATAAGATAATTAATTTGTGAAAATAATTAAAGGATGATTACTTGAATATAATTAAATGTTAATCAATCAAGTGTGATTAATTGAAACGAATAATTAGTGAATGATCTATTAACTGATTGACAACTGATTATTAATTATATAAGCAAGATTTAAAATGGTGAAGTAATTAATTTAATTTACTTTAAATTAATTAGAGATGATATAATTAATTTAATTCATTTTAAATTAATTATAGCTTATATGATTGCTTATATATGGATGGATGGAATTGTTTACCTTGAATGATTTAAGATATCAGATATGAGAAATTGATGCTATGTGATATGGATGCTTTGATTTAAATATGATGATAATATGAATTATTTGTTATGATGATAATATGCATTATCTGTTTGTAGTGATAATATTGATTATCTGTTTATGTTGATGTTGACTATCTATTATGATATTGTGAATTATCTATCTGTGAGTAAATGGATAATTGAATTGAATTGTTTTAAAACTTTAAAACAACTTGGCCTTAAAAGACACGTTTTGGATTTCGATGAGACCGGGATCGGGTTTTCCATATTTGGAACATCCGAAAACCACATCGATTCCAAATTAACGATAGGTCGTGAATCTGAAGTGAAGATGAAGATTCAGAATGCAAGGGTTATCGTCGTTAACTCTGAGGGTGATTCCAAAATGAGTGTAACGAGATAATGCCTTCGGTTTCATTCGAACCCGGAACGAACTTGTATGGATTGAATGCTTTCAAAACATCATCAGGTGGACGATGAGCATTCTAAGAAATGTGTTCTCTAAAGGTAATCGTAGCCTCAAGCCTCATCAACCGGGAATGGCTAAAACAGGGGAGGTGCAGAAAGGTTAGATGGATCATGCCCAAGAGGCAAAGATTTTTCCCTGTCTAGATGTCCTTTTTTATTCGGCTGTGTGGACAGTTGTGAGCTCCAACTGTTGGGGTTGTCTTGTTCGGGACTGTTCAGTAAGGAATAGTTCCGGCCTTGTGTTGCAGAGGGTCAGGAGTGATCCTCGGTACGTTGATCTAGGCCACGTACTGTGACGGGCGGTACCCCAGTAACCCTGTCATTGTATGGAATCCACAATCCAATAAGTGCCAACGGTTTTGATTGTATTACCCACTTTTGTGGCTAGTAGCTGGAATTTAATGAATGTAACAATTTCAGCTATTTTCTATTTACTTGACAACCCTAGACCTATTATAATATCACTGAATTTCCTATCAAATGTTTTGGTTAGCGTAAGGTAAAAACTTACCCGTGTTTATTCGTGAGGAGTCTTACGTGATACCTTTTGTTTTCAAATTTTTTTTTCAAAGTTAAGCTACTTTAACCTGTTACTCATACAAGACCCATGTCTGACCCGGAGTTTATTTTTGTTTTTCATAAACTCTCGGGTACCCAAATTTTTACGGGTAGCCAAGGGATTCAGGTTAGCTTTGACGAATTCTAGATGAGCAATGGAGCAGGAGGCTTCTACGTTGTAGACTACATATAGTGTTCCGCTGTGTTGGTGTCTTTGGGATTTTTTGTTTGAGTTGTGATGTATTAACTAGACAGGTGTTTATAACAGTGTAGTATGTGATGTATTATCTGTATAACTCTGATATATGTAAAATTATGTAATAATTATGTGATCTATTATATTTTGTTCCATTCCGCTGTGAGATTCTGATGTTGTTGTTCTTTATTCTCTATCTTTTCTATTTTCTCATCCCTTTCTTTCTTCAAGATGAACCGGATTTCTAGGGTCAGAAACTCGGGTCGTCGCAGTTGGTATCAGAGCGCTAGGTTGAGTGAATACCTAGGCTCTTGAGTGATTTCTATCTTGAGAGAGCGTATTTGTAATTTTTTAATATATATTTATATTTATTTCTACCTATTTGTTGGGTTACCTGTCCGAGTCATCCAATATTAGTTATAAAGTTAGATAGGGTAGTGGTGTGTGTAACACGGCTATCAATGGTTGGAGTATGAATATTTGAGGTTGGAAGTGTATATGTCGAGACTGTAGACCTATTACCGTCTCGAGTGAGCTTTGAATGGTGTAAGGATTTCATCGATCTCTGAAGGAAACCTGTTAAGGTTCGGAGTTCATTTTTGAAGCGTAAGTTTGGATGAGCTAGAGTTTGGACTCGTCAGTTTGGCTTGAGCAAGTCCGGATATCTTACCTCCGAATGTAGTAGCTGTGTGATGAGACACAGTGATTATGGATGTCTCCGAAGTTGTTTCTTTGGAATCAGTTAAGGAAGTGTAGCTGTTTCGGTGTTGGGGCTGAGTTCAGTAGAATGTTTCTGTTAGTTTGAGGTCCGAGTTTCTCGAAGAGCTCTGGGTTAGGAATTTCTTGGCATTGGTGTTGGCAAGGAAGTTTTGACTTCTACATCAGCGGTGGATTTCAAAAACAGCAGTTGGGTCCCGTTTCTTCGATGGATTGGCTAATTAAGCGTAGGCTGTTCTGTTTGGTAAAGAGAGAATAGTTTTTCTTTGGTATTGGGCTAGATTGATCACAAAAGGCGACTTGCGATTGTTGAGTTTCTCTTGGATTATCTGGATGGCTACAGGAAGTCAGAGTTTTGTCCGTGTCTGAAGATTGAGTTTGGTATCGACTGGATTCCAGGAGTGGTACCAATGGTTCAGCTCAGTTGTAAGATGATTTTATGAGAATGAGTTGGGTAAAGCAGCTCGAGATTTGGAGGAACTTCTGAGTTTCTGTTAAGGATTTGTTGAATCATAGTTTTAGAATATGTTGTCCAGTTTGTCCTCGGAATCATCATCAGCATTTTCACCGGCTCTGATTAGAGTTGCGCAGTGAAAGCATGGTAGCAGCTGGTTTAAAGTGGAAACAACTAGAATTTGCAGTATTTTGGATTAGAGAGTTTCTACTGGAAAATTTTCAGGATCTTAACACCAGATTGAAATGCATCTGTACTATCTTTCCATATGAGAAGAAATAAGATCAGTCTCTTGATTTTGGAATTGAGTTTGTGTTCTGAGTTTTAGTCAATCTTGGAAAGATCATTTTGTTGGATTGTTTTTGGATCAATTTGTTTCTAGGGGTATCAGCAAGTGTTGAGCTGATCAGTAAGGATGTAGGCACCCCAGGATCGTCCGAAGAATTTTGTGGATAAGAAACGAAGAAATTTGGAGTCCGTAATCGGAGATTTGATTTTGGATAAGTGTTTGGTTTCAGGAGTGGATTGCCAGTTTGGATAACTGGAATTCGTTGTGTTTCACGTATCTCTGAGAGAGTACGTGTATGAGCTATCTTCGATTTTAGGGTCAGCAGTTCAGAGAGTTCTGGTTGTTGAGTCAGACTAATCTGTAGTCTGATATCCTGTTTTGTTTTGTAGATCTAGGTGAGCGGGAACTCGGTAGCTTAGTAATATTGATTGTTTGGATTCTGTAGAGTGAGTATCCCAGTATTTATACATGGGGAAACCCGATAAAATTCTATTTAGAATTCTATCTGGACAATTAGATTTGTAGATTGGATGAATTGGCGGCTATGAATGTTAGCATATGATTGATATATGCTTGTGTTTTAAAATTAAATCTTTTATTAAATTATTAAATAACCTTTGTTTTAAATTTCGGGGACGAAATTCTTTTAAGGGGGAAGAATGTGATATCCCGGAAATTTTGACAATAACAATTTAATAATTTATGTCAAAATTTAATTGATTTGATCATATTGTTAATAATAAAGTTGAATTAAATTTAATAATCTTCTTTAAAATAAATATTTAAACTGACAATCTATAAAGGCTAATAAATTATTTTGTATTTGAATATATACATACCTGTATATATTTTAAATAAATAATCTTTGTTTAAATTTAATACACATAGACATGTTTTCTTATTCTAATATTTTTGATAAATTAAAAATTGGATTTAATTTGATATTAAGCTATTAAATAAATAACCATATGACTTTAAAATACTCAAGATAAAAACTTAATTGTTTAAAATTGATTTTAGCTTAAGTTTAAATATAAATAAAAAGGTTTGTTTTGTTTTTATGCAACTAATAAAATAAGTAATATATTAGGTAAGAAGAAAATTGCTTTTATGAATTATTTTAATTTAATCATGAGTTAAATTTAAACAATACTAATGGTGTAATGTTTTACAAATGGATTTCTAATATAAATAAAAATTGTTATCTTAAATTTATGTATGTGTATTCGATAGGAAAGCTATGATTGTAAATTTGAAATAACATCTTTCAAACATGTTTAAAATAAAACAAGTCTTAAATGTATTAAACACCAACATAAATCAAATGTATGATATTAACATAAATATGAAAATAAATTAATAATCAGCAAATTAAGTATTTGATAGTTAAAGTTTAAAAATAAGTAAAACTAGGCCTGTAAATATGTGTAACTTGTAAAATTAATAAGCAAAGACTAAAACAACTTTATATTTGTACATGAAATATAAAAATGAATCTGGCAAGTAAAACATGTGTAATAAATGAGTAGAAATAAAACAAGGTACTGATTTTTCCCTCCATGATGATTTCAGCTTGCTTTTGAATTTTAATGGCGTCCGTTTCTTCTTCTTCATCTTTCTCTCTTGATTCTGCCTCTTTTCCCCCTCTCTCAACCTTACTTTCTTCATCTTCTGGTCCTTCATCCTCTTCTTTAGCCTCTGATCCTTCCTTTTCTTCTCTTCCCAGTTCTGTTGCAGTCAAACCTCATTCTTTGGCATCTTCCAATAACAATGTTTCTCGTTCTTTGAAATCGAACTGGTCATCACTCTTCAAATCTCTACCTAGAAATGCTGGATCTTATAAACTGATTCATTTTGATATCTCTCGTGATAAGCCATCTTTTGATTTACCGGATTTAGTTAGAGAAGAAGGATTAAAGTACTGGAATGATCACTTAGTTGGGTTCTTTTTGGATGGTACGCTCTCTTTTTTGACTGTTGTTAATTTCTTGAAAAGATTCTGGAAACTTAAAGGTGAAGTTGAGTTTAAATCGGATGGTTATAATTTCTACTTCAAATTTTCCAATCAAGAAGATAAAGACCATGTTCTTGATTCGGATCCTATCTTTATTAGGGGTAGAATGTTCATAATTACAAAATGGGATCCATCTATTGGTATATCTCAAGCTCAGATCAAAAAAGTACCTATATGGATCCATTTTCATAAGATTCCGATTATACTTTGGACGTTAGTTGGTATTAATTGGCTAGCCTGTCATGTTGGTAGATTAATTTGTTTTGATAGTAGCACTGAGAAATTGCAAAGATTTAAGTATGCAAAAGCACTGGTGGAGATTTCGCCTGATTGTGAATTACCTGATTTTATTCATATTCCACAGTTGGGTAGTAACTGTCCTGATGTTCAATTGTCTTATGATTGGAAATTTGTACTCACTGCAAAATTTTTGGACATGACACTGTATCCTGTGAATTTGTAAACAAGGACATTGATACTGCTGGAAGTAAAAATCATGAGTTGGGGGTGAATGTTAATAAGAGTCAAGGTAATAATGATGTTAATACAGTTGATCATACTTGGAGAGCTGTTAATAAAAGAAATAAAGGGGCATGGAAGCAGAAACAATCAGTGGTCAAGGAAAATAATAAATCAAATGTTGATTCAGTCAATGGTATGGAAGTTGGCAAGGCAATTGAAACTGAAGTTCATCTTGTTAATAGTTCATGTCTTTCAGACAATCCAAATTCTTTTGCAGTTTTATGTGATTCTTCTCTTGTTACAAATAAGGATAGTATATCTGTCAGTGAAGCTATTACATCTTTATCAACTCAGAATCTTTCCATGTATTCCTCTGAATCTGGTCCTATGGTTGTATCATCTGTTAGTGATTCTGTTCCTTCTGCTATTTTTTTACTAGCTGAAACACTATTAAATCTTTCATCTACATCTGCAAATATAGTTGTCTCATCTGTACTTCCTAGTGTAACCACATCTATTTCAGCTTCTTATAGCTCTCAATTTAGTTCAAAGTCCCCAATTTCTAATCCATCCTCACCTTATCTGCATTTGTCTCCACCAAATCATATTTTACTTCCTCCTCCTTCAGTATCTAGTGAGTGTTCTGATCTTATGTCAAATCCTGGCAATACCAATGTTGTAAGCACTAATGATCTCAACAAAGGTAAAGATTATAAACCTCATGAGGTCTTACCTTTATCCTCATCAAAAAATAACTCCCATCATAGGCACACTAGGAAAAATCATTCACCTTTGTTTCCTCCACTTCCCCATAAATGAATAATATTGCTTTTTGGAATTTAAGAGGGGCTAACTTATCATCTAAGCAAATTGAGATCAAAAATCTTATACAGGAAAAAAATATTCAGTTAATGTGTGTTTCTGAAACTAAGCTTGATATTCAATCAACCATTAAGGCTATGCGTTTGATTGCTCCATTCTGGTTATATGGTAATAACTTTCTTGAAGCTAATTATGGCAGATTGCTCACTTTATGGAATCCAAATTTTTTCAAACTTCCCAGAATAAATGCTTCTGATCAATATATACACTATCTTTGTACTCACTTGCCAACAAATGTTTCTTTCCATCTTACCTCTGTCTATGCTCAAAACTCATTAACTTTGAGACAAGTTTTTCTGGATTTTCTTCCATCTTTAAACTCATCTTCCACTCCTTGGCTTATTGGTGGTGATTTTAATTATATGTTTGCAAGTATCAAAAATGTGGTGGCTGTCCATTATCTCTGAAGGGTATTTCTCCTTTAAATAGTGCTTTAATTCAATCAAATCTTATCTCTGCTAAATATCTTGGTTCAGACTTTACCTGGTCTAACATTAATAGGAGTGGAAATTCTACTTTATGTAAGCTTGATCATATTTTCTTAAACATTCCTTTTCTTCATCTTTGGCCAAAATCTTTTTATCATATCTTACAGCCTTCTTTATCTGATCATAGTCCATTATTATTTCATTGTGGAGCTGATGATTTTCGTGGTGGGAAACACTCTTTTAAATTTTTTAATTTCTGGACTAAACAAGTTGATTATCATGTTATTTTAAAGTAGGTTTGGAAGATGCAATATGGAAAGGATCCTCTTACAAGTATTATTCTCAAGATGAAAGCTCTTAAATTTCAACTTAAGAATTGGTCTGCTGCTAACTTTGGTAAGGATTCTAAACTATCAACTCAGATTCGGAATGAGCTCATTAGAATACAAGATATCCTCAATGATAGGCCTTTTGATGCTACTTTACTTCATTTTGAATTGCAATTAAAAAATGCTCTGGATCAAGTTATACAAAAGGAAGTTTCTTCTATCAAACAGAAAATTCATTTGAGAATGGAAAGAGAGGCTGATAGGAATACTAAGTACTTCCATAATTTTCTAATAGTTAAAAGGAACCATGAATGCATTTTTCAGATAAAGGACATGTTTGGAAATATGGTGAATACTTTTGATGGAATAAATGAAGCATTTGTTCAGTATTTCACATCTATCTTAGCTCCAACCAACTTATTCATTCTTGATATCAATCCTCTTTATGATATTAATCTTCCAACCATAACTGCCTCTCAGTCAAATACTCTGATTAGTGCAATATCAGATAATGAAATTGAAACTGCAGTTTTTAGCTTAGATAGTGATAGTTGTGGTGGTCCAGATGGTTTTAATGCACATTTTATTCAGCAGGGTTGGAAAATAATTGGATCAGATATTGTAAAGGCCATTCAGCATTTTTTTCTTTATAATAAGCTCCCTGTTGGACTTGCTGCCACTGCTATTGCTTTAATTCCCAAGATCATTAATCCATCTTCAGTTGCTGATTTTAGGCCAATTTCATGTTGTAATATTATATACAAGATTATATCAAAGGTTATAGCTAATAGATTACAAATATTTTTACCATCCATTATCACAAACAATCAAGCTGCATATATTACTGGTAGATCAATAAGTGATAATATCCTTTTGACTCAAGAATTGTTGTATGGATATGAGAGGACAATCATTTCTCCAAGGTGCATGTTAAAATTAGACATTAAGAAGGCATTTGATTCCATTGCTTGGCCTTCAATATTAGCTATTATGTCTAGAATGAACTTCCCAAAACCTTTTTTAGCTTGGATTTACACATGTATATCATCACCAATGTATTCTATTTCGAGAGAGGGTGGGTTGTATGGTTATTTTAAAGGTAATCAAGGTGTTAGGCAAGGTGATCCAGTCTCTGCTTATTTGTTCATAATAGTTATGGAGCTTCTTAATTCTATCTTGATGGATCTTGTAGTTAAAAAAAAATTCAGCTTCATCCCAAATGTAAAAATCCAATAATCACTCATCTTCTTTTTGCAGATGATCTTATCATTTTTACAAAGCCCACTTACCATAATATTCAATGTATTACTTTATCTCTTAAATTTTTCTATTTAATCAATGGCCTGCAAATTAATCTCCATAAATCAAATATCATGGTTGCTGGTCTAAATTCTATTCAGAGGAATGATATCATAAAATATTCAGGTCTTCAAGAATTGTCTAAGAATTCTTACTATTTGGGTTTACCTCTCTTAAGTTCTAGAATTACAAAACAAAATTGTTTGCCACTCTTTGAGAAGATCATTGAAAGACTTCGAGTATGGCCTATTGATAAACTGTCACAAGCTGGTAGGCTTACTATCATACAATCCATTGTTGTGGCTATGACAAATTATTGGACAAGACATTATATACTCCCTGTTAAGTTGATAAACATGATTTCTAGTGCTCTTAACAAATTCCTCTGGCATGTTGATCCTTTTTCTAGGAAGCTCATCCCTATTTCATATTATAAACTATTTGATTCTAAAAAGAATGGTGGTCTTGGAATAACTAATATTTTTCTATGGAATAAGGCAGCCATGTCTGTATACTACAATAAGATCTTTGAATCTGATAGAAATTTATGGTCACAATGGGTAAATCATAATCTGATTGGTAAGAGGAATTTTTGGACTATGCAAATTCCACAAAACTGCAGTTGGAGTTGGAGATGTATTCTTAAGCTTAGGGAAACATTTATTCCTCTCTTACAATGTAACTATGCTTTAATTAAAGGCCTATTATTCCGGCATTCTCCATGGGCTAAGCAAGGTTTGATTTTAAGTTCTGTTGTTGATTATAATTTGAGAAGGAATTCTGGTATTTCTGATTTGGCAACTGTTGATGAATTTATTCATGGAGATTGTATAGTTTTACCATATTCTAGTTCTTTTCAGCTTAGGAATTTATGGAATGTTATTAGCAGTAATCCCATTAAGAATAATGGAAATGTTTTGATCTGGTCAGATAAGGGTAAGCTTCATTCTATTAGGCATGTTTATAAATCTCTCTGTGGAGTTGGTTCTTATTTTCCATGGCATTCAAGAATTTGGAATATTGGTGGAAGTGCTAAAGAAAATTTATTGTTGTGGAAGGTGATGGCAAATGCATTAATCACTAAAGATAAGCTCTGTAGAATGGGTATTATTTCAGAGGATATTTGTGTTCTTTGTACATCGGAATCTGAAACAAATACTCATTTTTTTTTTGAGTGCACTTATGTATTTCAGATATGGTATAGGCTTTTGTCAAATGGTGGATTTTATAAACCCTCACCAGTTAGTTCTACTGAATGGTTTAATGTGTTTAAAGCAACTAGATGGAAGACCAGAATGACTAGACTGCTTCTAAAGCTACTGAAGAGGCTGATATATGTAGTATGGACAGAAAGAAATAATAGAGTGTTTAGTATTGCTGTCAAAAATTCTTCTCAACTCTATAATATGATTCATGGCAGTGTACTTAGAGATTTGAAAACAGACTGTATCTGAAGCTTGCTTGATTTTCTTGGAAGATTTGCAGATGGTTTTCTTCTAAATTTGTTTAATATGATGTGTCTGTATTCCTATATACTTAAAGATTGTCATTATTTGAAGTTTGAAGTTTGAAGGTTCTATCAATGCTGGAATGTGAGCAACTGGATAGCCTGATCTTAACCTGAATCTGTACAAGAGCATAAGCATAGCTAGTTTTTGTTGTGATACTAGTTTGTTTCAGTATATCTTTTTGAGGGTACTTGTCAGATTGTGTTTTTTTTGTTTTGTATTATTGGTTTTGATACTAGTCAAGTTTAGGGTTGTAACTGATTGTAAGTTGTGGTATTGTAGTTGTTTGTTGTAATGTTGATTAAGTCAACAAAATGAGCCTATGCTCTTGCTTTTCGGAAATAAAACAAAGTACTTATGCACATAGGATATAAGGCAAGCTAGGCATGTGACAAATAATAAAGAATAACCTGTAAGTGATTATGCAAAGCAAGTAAAAGAGAATATTAAGTACTTAAGATATGAAAACAAAAACCGGGCTTGAAATGCTTATAATCTGTGAACTAAATAGGCAAAACTAAGCAAAAGAAAATCTACCAACATCAAAATATCTATATACAAGACAAAAGTGAATATGCAGGTACAGGTAAAAAAACATAATAATAAAAAAAATATACAAACCTGACATTGTAATATTTGTTGCCTGCAACCTAATATACAAGCTAAGAATAAGACAAGTAAGAAACATGTTAAAATCTTATATAGGAAGGTTAGATTATCTGCTTAGTTAAGTTTCAACATGTACTAATTAGATAAAGAGTGAACAAAAAGTACAAAGGCATTTAATACTTTCATTTCAGCATACAAATAAGTCAATTCGAAATCTAATAAAACATTTCAGCCTCCCTTTTGAAGAACATCTGCCTGATAAAAACAAAAATAAAATCTTTGAACAAAGATAAATTTTGTTCCAGCAAAGAGTTTACCCAGTAAACACCTTCCTCTGAAATCTTTCCTTATAAATACATGTCTTCCACTTCTTTTTGTTTATAAAACATAAGCAAAATCTGAAAATATAAGTAAGTCTTTATTTACAAACCTAAACTGCCTCAAAACCAAAGAATAGATGACTTAAAGGAAGAGCAAACCAGTTTACAGTTTTTTAAAAGTTCAAACTGTTTTCGAAACCAAGCTGTGCTCTGTTCATCCTCTCAAAATCAGGTGAGTAACATACAAATTAAATAGTTTAAATTTATAAACTTCTTTTGCATACTTATCTATGAGTTTGTGTTTGTGATGTTTATGTATACATAGGTCTCTGAATATATGTATGTGTGCAGTACTGTGACTTTAGTGGTGCTCTGCAATGTTCCCAGGCTCATGTTTTTTTTTTTAACTTATTTCCACATAATCTTGTCCATGATAGGATCTGGTTGTCAACCAATAATGTTTGATTCAAATTGGAATAATTGTTTAAATTCTAAGATAGTTGAAATTATGTTGTTTGTTTCTGTAAATAATAAAAACCACTGAGTATACCAAATATAAATGAAAACTCAAACTATTTAAATTATGATTCCAGTATCACAAATCGAAAGCCTCACACAAAATATGATTTTTAACATAAGAGTTAGGATTTATAGTTTAGGATTGAAGGTGGGGTTTGAGTTTTTACTGGTAGTGTGTTTCTGGGTTTACCTCGTGATCAAGAGGATGGGTGAGCTCGTGGACTTTTCTGGAGATGGAGGACCGATCATCGAAGTGGGGAAAATTGGTATAAGTTCTGGCAGATGGACGTGGTGGCGCCGGCGATGTCTTCTTCTCTGTAGCCCTAATTTTTGTCATGTTGGAAATTTCGTCTCGTTCTCCCTATTGGTGCGATCGAGTGTTACGTGCTTTTGAGGGGAGGTGGAGGGAACGTAGACGTGGTGATGGTCAGAATTTTAGCATCTCTGGTGGACGAGGTGGCGAGAGCGGCGTACTTCCAGGTTTGGATTGGGGGTTGTCTGTGTTTCAGGTTTGGAGCTCGAACCTTCTTTTTTTTTATTTCGAGTTGGAATGGTCATGTTGATGGTTGCGAGGGGGTGTGATGGATGGTGTGGAGTGATCATCAACGATGGACTGCATCGACCATCGGCACCGTGCATATGCATGGTGCATTGTGTTGTGCCTGGAGTAGTTGTTGAAGCAAGGGGGTACTCGAGTTTGTAAGGATTTGACTCGGGAAATACTTCACGCGAACTCGAAGCACGTTCGTTGTTGACTCGGAGTAATGTAAGGGGGGAACCTAGGTAAGTTGTAACAGGTTTTAAAAACCTGTAAAGTTTAATTTTCTTTAAACCTGGGTTTAAAAATGAGATATAGATGTTTAAAATGGGTATTTAATCAAGGATAAGTTTGGATTAAAATGAAGTTTGAATCTCAGTTTAAAATAAAGGAAAGTTTTAAAATTTTAAATTATTTATAACCACTTTAAAAAGTAAACATTTAATGAATTAATTAGGGATTAATTAATGATTCATTAATATTAATAAAAATGTAATTGATAATAAATTTTAGTTAATTACTTTAGGAAAGTAATTTTAGAATTATAAATAGTTAATGAAGGACATTAACTAAAAATTATGAAATAATCAATTAATGGGATTATTTTTAATAATTAATTAAACTATTTATTTAAGATAAGCAATTGTGAATTGTTAAGTATAATTACTTAACGGAAGCAATTACGAAATTAATTACTCTTTGTAATTAATTCTATGAATTGTTTAAGTTAATTAATTAAATTTAATTAATTTAAACAATCATTTGATGATGTGATAAGTATAATTACTTAGGGAAGTAATTAATGATAATTACTGGATCTGAATTAACCGAGGGTGATTTAATAATGAAAGTACTTGGAATATAATTACTTTGTATAATTAATCAGGGGATTAATTAGAGAAAATTAATTAAGGAGTAATTAATTTATTTGATGGAGTAATTAAAGATAGTTAATTACTGAATGGTATTAATCAGAGGTGATTAATAAATGTGGTTTAATTGAAGATTAATTACTTAAGGTAATTAATTTAAAACAGGGAATTAATTAAAATGTAATTAGAAATCATTAATTGATATAATTAATGATGGGATGATAAATTTAGATTAATTAATCAATAATAAGTAATTAAGAGTACTTAATTAGTGTAATTAAGAAGTAATGTAATGTTTGTAATTTAAGGTTAATTTCTTTATTTAGATAAGATAATTAATTTGTGAAAATAATTAAAGGATGATTACTTGAATATAATTAAATGTTAATCAATCAAGTGCGATTAATTGAAACGAATAATTAGTGAATGATCTATTAACTGATTGACAACTGATTATTAATTATATAAGCAAGATTCAAAATGGTGAAGTAATTAATTTAATTTACTTTAAATTAATTAGAGATGATATAATTAATTTATTTCATTTTAAATTAATTATAGCTTATATGATTGCTTATATATGGATGGATGGAATTGTTTACCTTGAATGATTTAAGATATCAGATATGAGAAATTGATGCTATGTGATATGGATGCTTTGATTTAAATATGTTGATAATATGAATTATCTGTTATGATGATAATATGCATTATCTATTTGTAGTGATAATATTGATTATCTGTTTATGTTGATGTTGACTTTCTATTTATGATATTGTGAATTATCTATCTGTGAGTAAATGGATAATTGAATTGAATTGTTTTAAAACTTTAAAACAACTTGGCCTTAAAAGACACATTTTGGATTTCGATGAGACCGGGATCGGGTTTTCCATATTTGGAACATCCGAAAACCACATCGATTCCAAATTAACGATAGGTCGTGAATCTGAAGTGAAGATGAAGATTCAGAATGCAAGGGTTATCGTCGTTAACTCTGAGGGTGATTCCAAAATGAGTGTAACGAGATAATGCCTTCGGTTTCGTTCGAACCCGGAATGAACTTGTATGGATTGAATGCTTTCAAAACATCGTCAGGTGGACGATGAGCATTCTAAGAAATGTGTTCTCTATAGATAATCGTAGCCTCAAGCCTCATCAACCGGGAATGGCTAAAACAGGGGAGGTGCAGCAAGGTTAGGTGGGTCATGCCCAAGCAGGACAAGATTTTTCCCTGTCTAGATGTCCCTTTTTATTCGGCTGTGTGGATAGCTGTGAGCTCCAACTGTCGGGGTTGTCTTGTTCGGGACTATTCAGTAAGGAATAGTTCCGGCCTTGTGTTGCAAGGGGATGGGAGTGATCCTCGGTACGTTGATCTAGGCCACGTACTGTGACGGGCGGTACCCCAGTAGCCCTGCCATTGTATGGAATCCACAATCCAATAAGTGCCAACGGTTTTGATTGTATTGCCCACTTTTGTGGCTAGTAGCTGGAATTTAATGAATGTAACAATTTCGGCTATTTTCTATTTACTTGAAAACCCTAGACCTATTATAATATCACTGAATTTCCTATCAAATGTTTTGGTTAGCGTAAGGTAAAAACTTACCTGTGTTTTTTCGTGGGGAGTCTTACGTGATACCTTTTGTTTTCAAATGTTTTTTCGAAGTTAAGCAACTTTAACCTGTTACTCATACCAGACCCATGTCTGACCCGGAGTTTATTTTTGTTTTTCATAAACTCTCGGGTACCCAAATTTTTACGGGTAGCCAAAGGATTCAGGTTAGCTTTGACGAATTCTAGATGAGCAATGGAGCAGGAGGCTTCTACGTTGTAGACTACATATAGTGTTCCGCTGTGTTAGTGTCTTTGAGATTTTTTGTTTGAGTTGTGATGTATTAGCTAGACAGGTGTTTATAACTGTGTAGTATGTGATGTATTATCTGTATAACTCTGATATATGTAAAATTATGTAATAATTATGTGATCTATTATATTTTGTTCCATTCCGCTGTGAGATTCTGATGTTGTTGTTCTTTCTTCTCTATCTTTTCTATTTTCTCATCCCTTTCTTTCTTCAAGATGAACCGGATTTCTAGGGTCAGAAACTCGGGTCGTCACACAGTTTATTTTATTATTTTTTAGTTTAATTTAAAAATATATATATGAATTAGAAAAAAAATATGCAATATATGCTTGAACCTACTGTAAGTTTGAATAGGGTTTAATTTAAGTCCTTATTTATAGATACAATAAAAGTAAATAGAAAAGAATATATGAAGATAATATTTAGGAAAATAGAAACTTTAAAATGGTAATATAAATTATTTTTAAAAGTGTATATATATAGTTTCAAAGATAATATTTTTAAAAATATATTGGGATTTTAAAATTTGGAAGAGTTTATTTAAAATTTGGATTTTTGAATCCACATAAGTTATTTTATAAGTATATATATGTCATTTAGAAAGAAAAAGAAAGAATAAATATACTTATCTAAATATATTTTCTCTTATTGTTGCATTTTAAAGTTAAATATTAAGTTGGTTAACTTATTTAATTGCTTATTTAATTTATTTTAGTTACTAAAAGATCTTTAAACGGAAATTGGTTTAGAATTTAGTTATTTATTTAAATTAAATCATTAGTTAAAATTAAAACTATTAAACGGTAATTAATTTGTTCGATCAATTCGAATATCAACAAAACCTTATAATGTTTGTTACAAGGTCTAAAAATCATGAAAAAAACAAGTCGAGATGGAAATGGGTCGCAACAAAAATAAAGGTGAGTTAATCTCAATCATTTGGATTATTAGTTAATTTAAATAGTTAAGATTTAAATAGTTAAGATTTAAATTATTGGTTGATTGATTGAACTGACTGAATGTGATATTATATAATAGCATATATATTGGTGTGATTGATATTCGTGCATTATATAGCGGATGAGACCCTATGCACCCCCATAATGTGGATGTCCCTTTACACCACGATAACCCCCGCGAAATGGGATTGATATTTTTATATTGTGCTAACATCTGTGGATGCAGGGAAACAGGTTGGAGGAATCCAACTGGATTCCTCAAAATGTGAATTTATTTTATATTCATAAATGTGATTTATGTGCAAATCTGTGGTGGATTATATTGATTATATTAAGAATTGAAATTAATGAATGTTATGGCTTGGTTGAATATATATTGTTATTTTGAGAAAATTAAAAATATATAAAATTTGTATTTTTAAAGGAAATAAAAAGGGAAATTTTTAAGTACAATAATTTTAGAAGAATTTGGATAAATTAAGAATGAATTGGAAAAGGATAAAAGTTGATTTTAAATTCTAACAAATAAATTCAGAGTATGGAAAATAGATTTTTGAATAAATGGGAATAAACGAATTATTAAAACTTAAATGATATTATTTAAAGTAATAAAGAAATTATTTTTAAATTCAAGGCTTAAAATAGATTTGGGAGAGATAAAGAAGAATTTTAGAAAAAGTATGAAAT
The DNA here is from genome assembly GCA_030765085.1 of Allium cepa. Taxonomy (NCBI): domain Eukaryota; kingdom Viridiplantae; phylum Streptophyta; class Magnoliopsida; order Asparagales; family Amaryllidaceae; genus Allium; species Allium cepa. Next base: position 759,883,241 of record CM060941.1, on the reverse strand, counting down.
TGGTATTTTCAGTTTAAATAAGATTTTAAATCATAAAAAAGAAGTAAAATCTAAAATTAATGGGTTTTGAAATCAAATTTAGTAAGTAAAGGAATTTATTTTAAGAGGAATAAATTTTGGAAATCGATTTGGAAATCGATTTAGTTTTTGAAACTGTGTTTTTAAAAGGAGGATGAGACTATGGAATTTATAAACTGGGTTTATAAAATGAAGTAAGATATCGGTGGATATTTGAAAGTAAAATTCACGGTGGAAATTTATAAAGGAATGAGAAATTTGTTTTAAAAATAAATAGTGGTTTTATTTTTAAAGGTGTGGAAAAGAAATTTACGGGTAGAGACGTAAATTAAATTGGGATAAATCAAGGAGAATTTACAAGTGATTAGATGGTTATATTGGAATGGAAGTGAAATTTCGTGAAAAGCTAAGTATGTTTTCTGAGATGACCCGCCTTTCATTCCATAGAAAGGCGTATCGTAATTAGGAAGAAATAGATAGAAAAGAAAGTAGATAGAAGAAAGAAGGAAACAACATCAGAATCTCACAGCGGAACGGAAAAAATATATTACTTTACATAGATATTACATAGTATTCATCATACATCAAAGTTATACAGTTACGCAACATCACATTAGATGGTCGTGAAGATCTGTCTATACATTACATCCCAAATACAAAACAGATGATACCAACACAGCGAAACAGATATATATAGATACGCCAAGTCTCCTGCTCCAAGTCCTTTCCAAAGTACGTCAAGCCAACCTGATCACATGGCTACACATAAAAATTCGAGTACCCAAGAGTAAGAAAAAAATAAACTCCGGGTCAGACATGGGTCTGGTGTGAGTAAACGGTTAGGTTGTTTAACTTGAAAAAAAAATTGAAATAAAAGATATCTCGTAAGACTCTCCGCAAATAAACATGGACAAGTTTTTTTCTTACGATAACCAATACATTTGATAGGAAATCCAGTTATATTATAATAGTGTCTAGGGTTTTCAATATAAAATAAAAAATAGCTGGAATGCTTACATCTCACGTTCCTACATAATTGGGCACAATCAAAACCATACAGGCATTTATTGGAGATTGGATTACATACAATGGCAACGCTACTTGGGTACCGCCCATCACAGTACCTGGTCTAGATCAGAGTACCGAGGATCCACCATGATCCCCTACAACACAAGACTGGAGCTACCCCTTACTGGATAATCCAAATAAGACAACCCCGTGGTTGTGGCTGACAACCCCACGGTTGTGGCCGAAAACTGCCCACACAGCTGAATAAAGGGACAACTAGACAAAGGAAAATCTTATCCTACTTAAGTTCTACCCACTTAGCCTTGCTGCACCTTCACTGTTTTAGCCATTCCCGATTGATGAGGCTTGAGGCTACGGTTACCTTTATAGAACACTTATTTTGAAATGCTCATCATCCTCCATTGATGATGGTCTGATAGCATTTCATCCATACAAGTCCATTTCGGGTTCGAACGAAATCGAAGGCACTATCTTCGATACACTCATTTTGGAATCACCCTTAGAGTTAACGACAAATAGCCCTTGCACTCTCAATCTTCATCTTGATCTTCACTTGATATTTCACGATCTATCGCTTAATTTGGATCGACGTGGTTTTTGAATATCAAATTTTATATTCGATCCATGTGACGACCCGGAATTTCAACCTTCGAAAATCGGCATCCAATACATCACCCGTATTCAAATGCCGGAGATTCAAACGTTGGAGTCCGTATCGATGGAGTTATAACACATTAGATAATAACAATACGGTGGAACATAACATTGGATATTGATACACAACATGGATTACAACATAACAACGGAATACAAACATAACAACGGAACATCAACATTGCTTCCAAAAGAGATCAACATACTGCGTCTTAATGCTAAAACTCCAAAGCTCCAAACCAAAAGCTCAAAAAACCAAAAGCTTCCAAACCAAAGACTTCAAGGTCCACATCTACTCTCCTGATCCTGCTAGTAACCTGATTCTAGGCTACCCGTGAGGAAAATTATGGGCACCCAGAGTTTATAAAGGCAACAATAAACTCCGAATCAGTCATGGGACTGGTGTGAGAAACTAAAAAATAGTTATTTGTACCAAAGAAAAGAAAAACATAATATGTTCATGCTTTTGGAAAATGTAACTACCAAGGCTCTCGGCACACACATAATGCAATCACACACTTGGGGAAGGAGTAGAAGTCAAACATGCTTGATAGGCGAAAATCCTTTTGATATTATTATTAGTGCATAGTGTGGAAAAACATTTCGAAAGTATAACATAAATCTTAGCCAGCATACATACCATTATAGTATGCCTACTAAGGCTACCATGTTAGATGGAAGGTTCTACAACTAAAACCGTACATGGCTCATATTGAGTAATTGGATTTCCAACAAATGGCCAAGGTTAAGGAACTTACTTTATCCGAATGGGCACGCCTCTAGAGGGACTCCCCGAGAACCTAACTGGATCTCTACCAACACAAGGCCAGGTTACCTCTATAACTATGTAACTAACTATCACGAGTATGTCATCCTTCGGTCGTAACCGACCTTTATCGAGGTACCTCTATCACCAACAACTACATAAGAAAAATATCTGGGCTCCATACAGGAATACCACTTTTTATTCAGAAGAAAATGCACATACCCTGAGGGGCGCGACCCTTATAACCTTGCTGCATCCTTTCCTATTTCGACCATTTCCGGGATGTGAGGTTCGATGAAGTCTCGTCCCACAAAGCTACACTTTTCACAAAAGCCATGCTTCGATCAACCTATGATCAGCCCTTAGCATGCCACATTACCAAATTGGGAATATATCATAAGTAAATATCAACAACGTAACCTCTGAGCTCGTACGTCTCAGAAAAGGGTGTTAAGCTAAGAGAATAAATTCTCCGCCACCAAACAGAAATGTATTTAGTAGAAACCAGCTTTACATCTCAAAGTGTAATGTCAGATATACATCCATACAAGTCCATCCTGGGTCTGAATGGAACCGAAGGCACGTCGTCTAATTAAGGCAAGAATTCCTTGCAAACCCGAAGATCCCCTAGTCACATTCAGACTCCCATTACATAGGGTAAATGTATATTCCGGAGCAACTCGATGCACAGAAAATCAACAGGCAATCCTTTCGTTTTCGAAAATACCCGGTGTTCAACACCGTCTTCAAATGCAATCTCGTTTCGTCATATCATTATTCGGAATGAGTTTTATGACTTAAAGTCCTTTCCTGACTTATCCTAATAATGAGCGCTTATTTAAAACATGTGGATACAAATTTCCATTTTATTCTTTTAAACAAAAGATCCATCTTTAAGATTCGATGTGGTTGCCGGATAACCGTTTGGAATCTGATTCCCGGTCTCATCGAAATTCAAATGCCGTCTTTAAGGCTAAGTTTTTTTTAAGTAAATAATTTAATTCAATTCAAAAGTTCACATTTACATAGCAAATCAATCACAGATAGATAACTTACATTATCATAGTTCAATCCAGGCATTTCATATCACAGAGCATCACATATCAGAGATATCAAACAATTCAAGGCATTCACTATAATCCAATCATTCATAAGTGAGATCAATTAATCAAATGATTTATAATTAATTTAATTTAAACCAAATTAATTAATTAATTAAGAATTAATTACCTAATCCTGATTAATAACATTAATTAATTACAACCATTTATTATTATTATTATTTTAATTAATTAATTAGATTAACTAATCATCCTTAATTATCCATCTTAATTAATTAACCTAAATCACTTACATTAATTAATTATCTCTTAATTAATTACATAAATTAATTAACCCTTAATTATAATGTAATTAACCTTTAATTTTTAATTAATTATCCTTTAATTATTAGTTTATTGTCCTTTAATTAATTACATTAATTAATTATCCTTAATAAATTAAAGATAAATCATTTATCTTAATTAATCATTTAATTATCATTTAAATCTTTATTTAACAAATCTTGGAAATAAATTATCATTAACATATAAATTAACTTAAGACATTTAAGTTAATTAATAATTGAAATAATTTCATTTACTTAATTAACTATTTAATTACAATATTAAATTTATTTAAAATAAACTTTAAAATTAAGGTTATATATATTAAAACCCTTTAAACTTAATTAATTTAAAATAATTTATTTAAAACCTTTAACTAATCCTAAAAATTTTAATAAGACATTTAATATTTAAAAGCAATGGTTACGAAAATTATTTAATTTAAACTTGATTTGTTTTAAAATTTTAAAACAAAAACTTCAAATACTCGAGTCAAAATCCAAGCCAACTCATCATCCTCCTGAGCCAGACCCGAGAAAACTCCCAACTTCTTTTTTTTTGATATGTTTTAAATTTTTGAAAACTGTTACCCTATAAAACACTCGCTTACACACGAAGGCGAACTCGAGCCATAACATGACTTCCCCGAGTACAAACCCGAGCCATCCTCTACTTCTCCAATTCTAACCTACTGACACAACCCTGAAACATGTGCACATGCACGGTCGATCAACGATGCCCCGACCATCGCCTCTACCTCCCATAAGTCATCATCGACTACTTACCCAAACAACCACCTAGAATCCCATATCGATCACGAAATCAAAATCCGGCAACCTGGGTACAACTGAAACAAAACTGGGTCACCCAAGATCACTTCGTTTCCCCGCCTCGGGTCATCAGACCCTCCGAAACTTCTACCAAACCTTCGACTTGCTTCCACGCTTCGATTTCCCCTACTCCGATCAACCCCAATGCATTGACGACGACATAGTAATTCGAATTCCTACCTCAACCAAAACTTGGGTTTAAACCCTAAATCGACAACATTCAGCCACCACATTGGTCAGAAAATTCACCCACCGTTTTTCCCAAGTTTGTCAACCTCCTAGCTACCTTCAGCCATGATCCCAGACCCATCTCATCAACGATCACCAAAAAATGCTAAAAACCCTTTCCCGTTAAACTCGCAAGTTCCCATGATTTATTAAACGAAAAATCTTTATTTTTATTTTAAAATTCATAATTCTTGAAAAAGATTTAGATGGTGCAAGTGAATCAAGAAATTAATAAAGTCGAATTTTACACATGCATCGAATTTCACTATGTTATCTTCTTCCCAGTAAATTCACTTATTATTTATACTTAGATGCATTATTACAACTTAGATCTGGTAAATTTAAACACATCTTGTTTAAACATCAAGGCCTAAAAAGAATTAGGGGAAGATGTATTGATTTTTTTTAAATTAATTTTAAAACCCTGTAAACCATGAACAGAGCAAGTGTTTTCATATTTATAGACATCACCCATATAATCTTCATATATATGCATATGCAAGCATTATATACGTTCATGCAAGGTATAATTCCCATCATAACTTCAATGATCATCACAGGTTATAGATCATATCAAGGTTTATAAAAAGTAGTTTACTCATAGTATTTTAATGATAAACAGAGAAGCCTGGGAATATTTTTGCTCTTGAATTTGAAAACTAGGAACTTTGATTTGCTTTGCTTCAGATTTGAGATGATCTTTGTTTTTAAGTTGAATTAACTTGCTTTAGGTTGAAGACTTGGAAAAGTTGTTTGATTTGCTTTAGATTTTATTTCTCCTCTGGTTTGTTCTCAGGTTTTTATTTTTTTTGTTTTCTTTGATTTCTAGGTTTTGCTTTTGAATAAAAGAAAAATGAGAAAGAAGGAGAATAGATGTGTATATAGCTTTACTTTTACTTTTATTTATTATTTAAAAATAAAAATAAACATGACACTTGTAATTTCATGTTATCTTAAGCTAACACTTGGTAATTTTTATATTATAATACTTACACTTGTATTATGCATGTTATAATGTTTACATTTGTAAATTTGCATGCCTTATTTTTTTAAATGATTATTATATTATATTTTCAATTTTTATAAATACATATCCTTTATTTATTTTTATAAAATCTTAAAAGAAAATGATTTAAAACTAAATTATACACTAACAAAAATCACATATACAATATTTTTAAATCCAATTTATTTCTTTAAGATATTTATATTTGAATTTCAAATTCAAATTCTATTTACAAACTATATATATATATATATATATATATATATATATAAACAAACACAAATTTTATTTGTTTTGGAAAAATTTTAAACTAATTCGCAATTTTATTCTAAAAGTTATATTAATTAATTTAAATTTGGTCTAAAAACGGGATCGTTACAGATTCCCTCCTTAAGAAAATTTCGTCCTCGAAATTTGATAGACACGGAGACAAAGAACTTATGAACACATAAAGAGATAGAGAAATGGCTTACTAGATCAAGCCGTAATATCCATTCTACACTTGGGATAGGACTTCTGCATGCTTTCCTCTGTTTCCCAAATACAATCATTTGGATCTTCACTCCATTGTACTTTCACCAATTTCACCACTTTATTTCTTAACGGCTTTTCATCTCAACCGATAATTTTCAATGGTTCTCTTTTCACTGCCACGTTAGTTGTGATTTCCAAATCGTATTGAGCGGACTCTTCAACGATATGCTCTAGGTCGTGCACATACTCTCGAAGGTGTGAAACATGGAACACATTATGCACGCTAGCTAACCAATTAGGTAACTGCACTCGATAAGCCAAAGGACTAATCCTCTCAAGTATCGGAAAAGGAAATATATATCGCGGTGCCAGCTTACCCGACTTTCCAAATCTCAAAACCCCACGCATTGGAGAAACCTTTAGGAAAACTGAATTTTCAACCTAGAACTCTATAGTTCTTCTCCTAAGGTCGGCATAACTTTTCTGTCGACTCTGGGCAGTTTTCAACTTCTTCTGAATGAAATCAACCTTCTCAGAAGTTTCCCTTATCATGTCCGAAGCAAGAAGAAGCCTATTTCCCGACTCAATCCAACACGCAGGCGATCTACAAGGGCGACCATACAATGCTTCGAAAGTTGACATTCTAATACTGGCCTGATAACTATTATTATATGAAAACTCAACCAAATGCAAATGGTCCTCCCATGAACCTTCAAAATCAAGAATAAAAGCACGGAAATGATTTTCCAAGATTCGATTTATTCCCTCAGTTTGCACATCAGACTACGGGTGGTAAGCAGTATTGAAGTTCAACTTGGTTCCTGATGCGACTCAAAATGCCTCCCAAAATCTGCTTGTGAAGATAGGATCTCGATCACTCAGTATACTACTTCGTATTCAATGGAGTCAAACAATCTCCTTCACATATAATTCTGCAAAACTTACTGCCGTTCGGGTGGATTTAACTGGGATAAAGTGGGCAGTCTTGGTCAAACGATCCACAATAACCCAAATCGCCTCATTACCCTTCCAAGTTCGTGGCAAACCATGTATGAAACCCATAGACACTTGGTCCCATTTCCATTTAGGCACTTCCAGTGGTTGAAGTAAACCTACCATCTTCATTTGATCACTCTTTATTTGTTGACAAGTTGCGCATCGACTAACATAAATGGATATATCCCTTTTCATTGCTTTCCACCAAAAGGTCCTCTTAATATCTCGATACATATTGTTAACCCCTGGATAGATAGTAAACTTGAATTTGTGACATTCATCCAATACTTCTAGTTTGAGATCTGGGATGTCTGGGACACAAATCCTCCCTTGTAGCCTTATAATTCCACTATTATTAGTTTCAAATCTGGAATCTTCGCCTCGAAGTATTCTCCTATAATTTTTTTGGAGAAACTTGTCTTCTTTCTACTTACTAGCAACCTTCTCAAGAAGAGTGGGGATGACAATAAAATAAGCAAGTACAGCATGTCTTATACTCAAAGCATCAGCTACCGCATTGGCTTTACCAGGGTATATTGAATATCCAGGTCATATGATGCTAGGAATTTCAACCAACGTTGCTGTCTTAAATTCAAATCCTTCTGGGTAAAGAGGTATTTCAAAGATTTATGATCGGTGAACAAGTAAAAATTTTCACCCAGAAGATAATGACGCCAGATTTTCAAAGCAAAGATAACTGCTAAAAGCTCAAGATCGTGGGTCAGGTAGTTCTTTTCATGTGGTCGCAATTGTCTACTTGTGTAGGCAATCAATCTACTCTCTTGCATTAGAACAGCACCCACACCTTCACCACACGCATCTATGTAAACAGAAAGATTTTATTCCCGTTAACAATGGCAAGAAAGGGAGAAGCAGTTAACCTTTTCTTCAATTCCTGGAACGCTTCCTCGCACTTTGGAGTTCAAATAAATTTGGCATTCTTCATAGTTAGCTTAGTTAATGGACTGACTAACATGGAGAAATCCTAGAAAAACTTACGATAATATCCGGCTAATCCCAGAAAACTTCTGACCTCCTTTGGAGTGGTGGGTTGCTTCTAATCTAGGACAGCGGAAACCTTACCAGGATCTACAGAAATTCCTTGTTCTGTTAAAATATGTCGCAAAAATATAACTTCTTTTACCCAAAAATGACAGTTAGAAAACTTGGCAAAAAGAACATTCCTCCTCAATATTCCCAAAACTATTTTTAAGTGTTCAGTATGCTTTTCTTCAGTTCTGGAATAGATCAGAATATCATCAATAAATATGGGAATGAATTTATTCAGTACTTCGTGGAATACTCGGGTCATCGGATCTATGAAATATGCAGGGGCATTAGTTAGTCCGAAAGGCGTAACTAACCATTCGTAGAATGTATGGAAACCCCTAAAAGCAGTAAACGAATACAATCTTCCGCAACTCTCAGCTGATGGAATCATTGGCTAGGTCCATCTTGGAGAAGAATCGACTACCATGCAATTGATCGAATAGGTCGTCATTCTGGGCAAAGGAAATTTATTCTTAAGAGTTAATTTATTAAGATCACGATAATCTATGCACAATCTCAAAGATCCATCGGACTTGGCTATAAATACCACAAATGGAACAATTAGGTCGTATAAATCCTTTCTCCAGCAAATCTTGGGTTTGCTTGACTAGCTCTACTCTTTCCCTTGGTGCCATCCTACAATTTGCACACCAACTGGACGGGCATTGGAAACCAAGTCGATTCTAAACTCGATTTCCTTATGCGGAGGTAAAGACTTAACTTCTTCAAATACATTAGGGAATTCTCGAGCAATAGGTATGGATTCCAAACTCGGGTCGGGAGTCCTCACAAGAAATCACAATAAAATTCCCAAGTTTGGTTTTGACCAAAATCATTCGATTGGTACAGTCTAATTTAGCTTCATATTTTGTTAACCAACTCATTCCAATTAAAATTTCAAACTAATTGAAGTCAAGAACGAAATGTTTGATAGGAAACTGACGATGAGAATACGAGATAGGAAATTTTATACAATGTAAACAAAGATTCGCAGAGCCTCCTACCGGGTTCTTCACACAAATAGGTTCGTCTACGAATTTGGGTTTAAAATTTAACTCTTCTATGGTTTGCTGGGAAATAAAACTATGCGTGGCTCCAGTGTCGAATAGAACTCTAACAATTTTATCATAAATAATAAGATTACCTTCCAAAACTCATTTCCATTTATCAGCTCTTGAGGTTGAAGGTTCATCTTTGATTGCATATACCTTTGCTACTTAGGCCTGCTTCATTGTCGGGCATTCTCTAACTATGTGTCCTGGCTTATGGCACTAATAGCATTCCCTGGCTTCTTGTCTTGACTTCTTAGGTTGATCCTTCTTCCCTTGCTTCTTGGGCTTCTTGCAACTATTTGAGTAATGACCGTTCTCCAAACAGTTAAAACAGGTAACGCTCTTTGCCTTATTCTCCTGATATCCTTCTTTTCCTTGCCTTGCCACGGCTTCTTTCCTCCAAACTTTCTTTTCTTCCATTTTGGATTACTTCCACTTCATTTCTCTTCTGGAATCTCTTGTTTATCTAAGGTGGCATATCTATATCCCATGTCCACCAAATTAGCAAAAGATTCCTTCACAAGGCCTGTCATCCTTTCATGAAACTTCTTGTTCATCCTTTTGATAAATCCCTCATTCTTCTTAGGAGGGGTATTCACCAATTCAGGTCCAAATCGGGATAACTCATTAAACTTATTTAAGTATTCTTCAAAAGATAAATTTCCTTGCTTCAAATCAATAAACTCCTGATACATCCTGGAAATACCCGCAGAAGGCATATAACATTACTCAAACACCTACTTGAAGCAATCCCATGTAAGCTCGTCCTCCGATTCGGCTAAAGTAATGGTCTCCCACCATACCAAAGCTTCTTCCTGAAGCTGCCAGGAAGCCACCAACCTCTTTTGATCATCATCCAACTGCAATCCTTTGAAAATCCTTTCACAAGATCAAATCCAAGCTTGCGCTTCTATAATAGTCTTCGTGCCTTTGAATGGTTGCCCCCAAGTCTTGAGAAACTCCGATATAATTCTGCCATGTTTGTTGGATGGGAAGAGCTGCTCCGTTGCTATTATTGTAGGGTCTCGACCATCTGTAGTGGTACTCCCCCTTCCTCTACATCGTCATCTTCTTGCACTCATTCTCACTATCTATAAATAGTAAGAAAATTGATTTAGGCATACGGACGAGATATCTTAGGGAATATGCTCATTCTAGGGCATTTCTTACCCTATCTCTAATGAGTTACCTAATGAGTTATACTCCAAAGCTAAAGCTCTTACTCAACCTTTAGCTCTGATACCACATGTGACGACCCGGACTTTCAACCTTCGAAAATCGGCATCCAATACATCACCCGTATTCAAATGCCGGAGATTCAAACGTCGGAGTCCGTATCACTGGAGCTAAAACACATTAGATAATAACAACACAGTAGAAAAAAAATGAATTATATTGATATACAACATGGATTACAACATTCTACAACAAGATCCACATCATCATAGCAAAATACAACCCAACAACGGAATACAAACATAACAGCGGAACATCAACATTGCTTCCAAAAGAGATCAACATACTACGTCTTCATGCCAAAGCTCCAAATCTCCAAACCAAAAGCTCAAAAAACCAAAATCTTCCAAACCAAAGACTTCAAGATCCACATCTACTCTCCAGATCCTACTAATAACCTGATTTTAGGCTGCCCGTATGGAAAATTATGGGCACCCAGAGTTTAGAAAGGGAACAAAAAAATCCGAGTCAGTCATGGGACTGGTGCGAGAAACTAAAAAACAGTTATTTGTACCAAAGAAAAGAAAAACAAAATCCATTCATGCTTTTGGAAATTGAAACTACCATAAGGTCTTCCGGCACACACACAGTGCAATCGCACACTTGGGGAAGGTTTCTCCTTATAATAGTCAAACATGCTTGATATGCAAAAATCCATTTGATATTATTATTAGTGCATAGTGTGGAAAATGTTTCGAAAGTATAATATAAATCTTAGCCAGTATACGTACAATGATAGTATGTCTACTATAGCTACCACGTTAGATGGCAGGTTCTACAACTAAAACCGTACAAGGCTCATATTAAGTTATTGGATTTCCAACAATGGCCAAGGCTAAGGAACTTCCTTTATCCGAATGGGTACGCCTTTGGAGGGACACCTTGAGAACCTAATCGGATCTCTGCTAACACAAAACCGGACCTCTGTAACTAAGTAACTAACTGTCATGAGTATACCATCCCTCGGTCGTAACCAGCCTTTATCAAGGTACCTCTGTCACCAACAACCACATAAAAAAATATCTAGGCTCCATACCAAAATACCACTTTTTATCCAGAAGGAAATGCACATACCTAAGGGGCGCGACACACTTAACCTTGTTGCATCCTTTCCTTTTTCGACCATTTCCGGGGTGTGAGTTTCGATGAAGTCTCGTCCCATAAAGCAACGATTTTCACAAAAGCCATGCTTCGATCAATCAATGATTAACACTTAGGAAGCCACATTACCAAATTGGGAATATATCACTAGCAAATATCAACTACATAGCCTCTGAAATCGTACGTCTCAGAAAAGGGTGTTAAGCTAAATTCTTCACTACCAAATAGAAATGTATTTGATAAAACCAGCTTTACATCTAAAAGTGTAATGCCATACATACATCCATACCAGTCTATCCTGGGTCTGAATGGAATCTAAGGCACTTCGTCCAATTAAGGAAAGAAGTCCTTGGAAACCCCGATATCCCCTATTCACGTCCGGACTCCCCATCACATAGGGTAATCTCTATACTGGAGCAACTCGATGCAGAGACAATCAACAGGCAATCCTTTCATTTTCGAAAATACCCGTTCTTCAACACTGTCTTCAATTGCAATCTCATTTTACCGTATCATTATTCGAAATGGATTTTATGACTTAATGCCCTATCTGGCTTATCTGAATAATGAGCATTTATTTAAAACATGTGGATACAAATTTTCATTTTTAATCTTTTAAACAAAAGATCCATCTTTAAGATTCGATGTGGTTTCCGAATAACCATTTGGAATCCGATTCCCGGTCTCAACGAAATTCAAATGTTGTCTTAAAGGCTAAGTTGTTTTAAGTAAACAATTTAATTCAATACAGAAGTTCACATTCACACAGCAAATCAATCACAGATAGATAACTTACGTTATCACAATTCAATACAGGCATTTCATTTCACAGAGCATCATATATCAGAGATATCAAACAATTCAAGGTATTCACTATAATACAATCATTCATAAGCGAGATCAATTAATCATATGATTTATAATTAATTTAATTTAAGCCAAATAAATTAATTACTTATGAATTAATTACCTAATCCTGATTAATTAACATTAATTAATTACAACAATTTATTATTACTATTTTAATTAATTAATGAGATTAATTAATCATCCTTAATTATCCATCTTAATTAATTAACCTTAATCACTTACATTAATTAATTATCTCTTAAGTAATTACATTAATCAATTAACCCTTAATTATAAAGTAATTAACCTTTAGTTATTAATTAATTAACTGTTAATTATTAATTAATTAAGCTTTAATTAATTATCCTTTAATTATTAATATACTATCCTTTAATTAATTGCATTAATTAATTAACCATCCTTAATTAATTAAAGATAAGTCATTTATCTTAATTACTCATTTAGTTATCATTTAAATCTTTATATAATAAACCTTGGAATTAAATTATCATTAACATATAAATTAACTTAAGACATTTAAGTTAATTAATAATTGAAAACATTTCATTTCCTTAAATAACTATTTAATTACAATATTAAATTTATTTAAAATAAACTTTAAAATTAAGGTTATATATATATTAAAACCTTTAAACTTAATTAATTTAAAAAATTAATTTAAAATAATTTATTTAAAACCTTTAACTAATCCCAAAAACTTAAATAAGACATTTATTATTTAAAGCAATGGGTTAAGAAAATTGTTTAATTTAAACTTGATTTGTTTTAAAAATTTAAAACTGCAACTTCAAAAACTCGAGCCAAAACCCGAGCCAACTCATCATCCTCCCTAGACCAAACCCGAGAAAACTCCTAACTTCTTTTTTTCTGTTATGTTTTAAATATTTAAAAACTGTTACCCTGTAAAATACCCGCATACGCACGAAGGCAAACTCGAGGCACAACATGACTTCCCCGAGTACAAACCCGAGCCATCCTCTTCTTCTCCAATTCCAACCTACTAACACAACCCAGAAACATGTGCACATGCATGGTCGATCAATGACACTCCGACCATCGCCTCTACCTCCCACAAGTCATCGTCGACCTACTCGACCCAAGAAACCACTCAGAACCCCGTATCGATCATGAAATCAAAATGGAGCAACCTGGGTACAACTGGAACAAAACTGGGTCACCCAAGATCATCTCGTTCTGCCGCCACAGGTCATCATACCCTACGAAACTTCGACCAAACCTTCGACTTGCTTCCATGCTTTAATTCCCCCTGCTCCGTTTAACCTCGATGCATTGATGGCGACGTAGTAATTCGAATTTCGACCTCAACCAAAAATTGGGTTTAAACCCTAAATCGACAACGTTTATCCACCACGGTGGTCAGAAAATTCACCCACCATTTTTCTTGAATTTTTCAAACTCCCAGCAACCTTCAGCCATGATCCCAGGACCCATCTCATCAACGATCACCAGAAAAAGCTAAAAACTCCTTTCCCGTTCAACTCGCAATTTCCCATGATTTACTAAACTAAAAATCTTGATTTTTCTTTGAAAATTCATGATTCTTGAAAACGATTTAGATGGTGCAAGTGAATCTAGAAATTAAGAAAGTCGAATTTTACACATGCATTGAATTTTAGGGTGTTTTCTTCTTCCCATTAAATTCACTTATTATTTATACTTAAAAGCATTTTTAAAATTTAGATACGGTAAATTTAAACACATATGGTTTAAACATCAAGGCCTAAAAAGAATTAGGGGATGAGATTTTGATTTTTTTTGAAATAAAATTTAAAACCCTGTAAACCTGGAACAGAGCAAGTATTTTCATATGTACATATCATATGTATACATATGCAAGCATTATACACATACATGCAAGGTATATTTCCCATCATAACTTCAATGATCATTATAGGTTATAGATCAGACCAAGGTTTAGAAAAAATAGTTTACTCACGGTATTTTGATGATAAACAGAGAAGCGTAGGAAATATTTTTGCTCTTGAATTTGAAAACTGGGAACTTAGATTTGCTTCGCTTCGGATTTGAGATGATCTTATTTTTAAAGTTGAATTAACTTGCTTCAAGTTGAAGACTTGGAAAAGTTGTTGTTTGATTTGCTTTTGATTTTATTTCTCCTCTGGTTTGTTCTCAATTTTTTATTTTTTTGTTTTCTTTGATTTCATGGTTTTGTTTTTGAATAAAAGAAAAATGTGAAAGAAGGAGAATAGATGTACATATAGCCTGATTTTTACGTTTCTTTATTATTTAAAAATAAAAGAAAACATGACAATTGTAATTTCATGCTATCTTAAGCTAACACTTGTTAATTTTTATATTATAATACTTACACTTGTATTATGCATGTTATAATATTTACTATTGTAAATTTGCATGCCTTATGTTTTTATATAATTATTATATTATATGTTCAATTTTTATAAATACGTTTCCTTTATTTATTTTTATATAATCTTAAAAGAAAATGATTTAAAACTAAGTTATACACCAATAAAAATCACACATATAATATTTTTAAATCCAATTTATTTGTTTAAGATATTTATATTTGAATTTCAAATTTAAATTCTAATTACAATCTATATATATATATAAACAAACACAAATTTTATTTCTTTGGAAAATTTTCAAATTAATTCACAATTTTATTCTAAAAAATATATTAATTATTAAATTAAATTTGGTTTAAAAACGGGATCGTTACAATCTCGGTCTCATCGAAATTAGAACGCCGTCTTAAAAGCCAAGTTGTTTAAGTAAAACAATTTAATTCGATTCAGAACATTATATTCACATAGCAATTCATCACAGATAAATAACTTACATTTATCACAGCTTAATCCAAAGCATTGCACATCACAGATTAACATACTAGAGATATTAATCAATCCAGGACATTCAATACAAATTAAT
Organism: Allium cepa; assembly: GCA_030765085.1. Taxonomy (NCBI): domain Eukaryota; kingdom Viridiplantae; phylum Streptophyta; class Magnoliopsida; order Asparagales; family Amaryllidaceae; genus Allium; species Allium cepa. The sequence goes on along the minus strand of CM060941.1, from coordinate 759,867,612 downwards.
CATCCATAAGCAAGATTAATTAATCACACAATTATAGTTAATTTAATTAATCACAAAGTAAATAAATTATTTATGAATTAATTACTTAATTTAATTAACTCTAATTAATTATGACCTTTTATTATTTTTTTAATTAGTTATTGGAATTAATTAATCATCCTTTAATTATTCACATTAATTAATTATCCCTTAATTATTAAACTACTGATTCTTCGACCATCGGTCCTCTGTCGCTCCACCGATCCAGATGGCGAATGACCGAAAGAAATTTGGTTCTCAAGAAAATGGTGACATAATCAATTCTTATGCTTTTGATTCCTATCCAAATTATAGATCTCCATATACATCTTTTCATTATGTGAATCATGTTTGTGTCCCTTACCCAATTAACGGAGAAGTTAGATTTCCTCATGCTCAAAATCGATATTAGAAATATAACAACTCGAATCGAAAAAGGGGATTTCAATGTTATCGGTGTGGAGATAAAAACCACAAGATTAAAGATTACTCTAATTCATTTAAATGTTTCAATTGTGGAGTGGCTGGTCATAAGAGATCGTCATGCCCCTCGTTTTTCAATCTATTTCTCAATTCTGAGCCAATCTTCCCTTATTCCTATCCTATTCACTAGAGGCCATTGAGTATGAAAGGTCATCATTTTCCTTTTGTTCTTGATTTCTTGATATTAAGGGGTCAATTCTTGGATTGTTGTGATGGAAATATTGTTGAATGTAGCTATTTGTTCGACAAAGTTTTTTGGCACTTCGATTGCTTGACTGTCGATGACATATGTAAGTATTCGAATCATGATAATCGGAATGGTTCTCAAGTTAAAGATTTTCGAATAGTAATAATGTTTTTCATGATTTGGAGGATTTGCATTGGATTAATTCCGAGAGGTTTTATTATCTAACTTGAATAGTGATCTCCATGATGATATCTTTTTATTGGACCCTAGTGTCAAAGGTTGTTATTCTCATTATCCTGAATCGGTGGATTTGTCTATTGGTGATTTTTCAGATTCAATGTTTTCGAATTCAACTGTTATGGACGGCTATGAGATCACATATAGCTCTGCTTCTACCTAAAGTTATTGCGTTTTAGGTTGTGATTTTGTTGATGATTTTGGTCCTACCGTAAATCTTTCTGATGAGGCCTTGAGAGGTTTTTGACCAGGTTAATAGAAGTGAAGAGAGATTTGGTCAATATTTTACCATAACCGATAGTGACATTCTTTTTTCAGATGAGAAAGGGAATAAGGTCAATGGTTGCGGTCCATAGGATTTTTTTTTCTCTGTTCATTATTGTTCTGTGGGTTTTTGTTCATCTGAGTGGATAGAATTGTCAGGACTTGAAAAGGAAGGTGGATCCACTTTCAATGATGGTGAGTTGTTTGATTCTTTGCATAGGTCATTTAAGGATAATGTTGAGTTGAATTTGGTTAGTCTTGAAGGTTTTAAAAAGCCTGTTAAATTTAAATGTGCATACGAGTTTGGTGTGTCATATTGTGCACTCTGTTTTCAAAAGATGAAGCTATCTGGTGTTAATGTATTGAATGAAGGCTCGCAAGCTATTGTGGCTGTTTCAGATTCTGGAGGGGTTTTTGTTTTTTTATTTTGCTGTTTCTTTTGCATCTGATTTGAGGATAAGAGATTTTATTACGTCTAGGGATGGTCAATTCTATTTTGCCTATTCTTGAAAATTGGTGCCTCAGTTAGTAATTCCCTAGGAGGTTTTCACTTTAAAGTTTGGTATTCTATTGTCTAATAGTGAAATGGAATACTTGTTGAAGTTAAATGTTCTTTTATATAATATTATTGAAGAAGCAACTGAATCGGCTTTTTGTAAAGAAGTGAGTGGTTCACATGGTGATTGTTCAGTAGATCAAGTTACAAGTGGTTTGGAGAGCAACTTTATTGTTAGTAATGCGAGTGAAGATATGGTGAATTCCAAATTGCAGCAATCCGATGGAGTGGTCTATTATTGTACAGGCGGTTTCAAGTTTGTTATGTACTGTTTTCTTATGTCTTATGGTAGATTTCCTCGTTCTCCTACCTATGCTAAAGAATTACTTCATGAAGCACAAATTAAGGAGAAGAAATGGTAAGAGATTTTCAGCTGGTAGTATTAGGAGAAGTCCTCGTTTAAATCGTAAAGTTACTTAGTCTTCTGATTGAGGATTGTCATTTTTCTGGGGGAATTGTTGTGTTTTTTTGTTATTTTGGAGTTTGTTTGTGGTTTGTCTAGATATTGTATTTGGTGATGTTTCAGCTTTGTTGTGGAGGTTGCATTTACAGTTGAGGATTATTTTCAGTTGGCTGCTACTCCATAGATGTCGCTATTGACCGAAGTTCAGATTGGCATCGTCTAGGGTTGTTTTTTAGTTTTTTTAGGGGTTTTTGTGGGTTTGTTTTTTTCCTTTGTACGGGGGTTTCTTTAGCTATCTGCCAGGCTTGTTGGCAGCTCCTTACTGTTTCTGTAATATATATATGCATGTGTGCTCTCCTCTCCTGTAGAGGACCACACATTTTTCTCAAAAAAATTATTCCTTGATTATTCTCATTAATTAATTCTCCTTTAATTATAAATTAATTATCCTTTAATTAACTAAGACCCTAATTAATTTAAGATAAACCATTTATCTTAATTAATTACTTAATTACATTTAAGTTTTATTTAATAAACCTTTGGAATTAATTATCATTAACATATGAATTAACTAAGATCCTTAATTAATTAATAATTAAAAACATTTTCTTCTTTAATTAACTACTTAATTATACCATTTAATTTTATTTAAATAATCTTTAAGAATTAATTAAAATAAAAGACACATAAATAAATAATTTAAACTTAATTAATTTCAAATAATTTATTTTAAATCCTTTAACTAACCCAAATCTTAAATAAAACAATTATTATTTTAAAAGAATTAATCTAAGAAATTGTTAAAAACTTGATTTGTTTACTTTTTAAAACTTGTTAATACCTTGAGACTACCCGGATCTAACTCGGTACCTTACCCGAGAAAATTCTTCCTTTTTTAGAAAAAAACTTTGTTTTTGCTTTAAATTCGAAAACTGTTACCCTAGCTAAAGCACACGCAAACTATCCGAAAGCACACTTGAGCCAAAACAAAACCTTCCCATGACTAACCCGAGCTCTCTCTTCTCCTCAAATCCAACAGCAACCAAACCAAAATCCGCTGATACAATTAGACACTCATACACGTGCATAGGCAAACGCAGCTACTCCAATCAATGCTGCCACCTCCAGCATGTTGACGACAACCTCCTCAGTCGACCCGTTCACCCAGATCATCTCAACTTGAAATCAAAATCGAGCAATTCGAGTATTTCCTGGAACCGAAACAGATCGACGAAAACACCTCGTGCCACGCCTCTATTCACCAGTAGCTTCGAAAATCCGACCAAGGCCTCGCCGCAGTCCCACGCTTCGATCTCGCTCACTTTGATCTTCTCCAGTGCTTTGACGATGACGTAGTAGCCTGGAAACCCACGTCGACCAAAACTATTCCTAAAACCCTACATCGATGTCATGTCGCCACCACGATGATCAGAAAATTCACTTATCATTTTTCCCGAGATTACCGACCTCCAAGCTACCTCCAGAAGCAACTCGACACTCCCCTTGCTCCGATCATCAGAAAAGGCCAAAATCCCCTTTCCCATTCAACTCACAATCTCTTTCAATTTACAATCTTAAAAATCTTGATTTTACTTTTAAAATTCATGGTTTTCGAAAACGAATAAGATGATATAAGTGAAGTAATCGAATTTGACATGTCTTTGAGTTTTCACTGTATTTCTCCCCTCCCAGTTAAAAACTACTTCTAATTATACTTATAATTATTTTAAAAATAAGATCGAGCAAATTCAAACATGTTTCCTTTACACAACTTAACTTAAAAGAGAATGAGGGAAGAGATTTTGATTTTTGACCTTGTGTTTAGTCTGTTAATACAAAAACAGATATATATATATATACACACATATATATATATATATATATGTACAGACATGCACACTCAAACAATTGCATATTTATATACATGCAAGCATACTATACATTCATGCAAACATCTTTCACAACATTATTTCAAATATTAATCACATGCATCAAGTTTTAACAGATTTAAGCTTTTATAAAAGTTGTTTACTCACTGGTTAAAATGTTGAACAGAGAAGCTTGGTATATTTTTTGAACTTGAAAACTGGGAACTTGTTTTTGATCTACAACTTGATTTTGATTTGCTTGATTAAACTGAGTTGAATCTTTTCTTAAGCTTCGGGTTGGAATTTGAAGAGGTTGTTAGTTTTAGATTTTATTTTCTGGTTTTGTATTCAGATTTGGTTTTGAATGAAAGAAAATGAGAAGAGAAGGGGTGGAGAGGTATATATATAGTCTTGTTTTTATTATTTTTTTAAAAAAAAAGAAATGAAAATTAATAATATGACACTTGTTAATTTGCATGTTACAATTATCTTACACTTGTTAATTTTCATGCACTTATGTTTTTATATAATTTTATATTATATTTTCTATTTAGTTTTATATTTATATGCGTTTTATGTTTTTATATTTAAACTTTTCCTTTTATTTATATTTATATAACTTGAAGAAAATGATATAAAACTAATTATACACTAATAATCATATATATATATATATACTAGTTTTAAAATATAGAGTTTTTTAAATCCAATTTTTAAGATATTTATTTTTGAATTACAAATCAAAATTCTATTTACAAACTATTTACATATATACATAAACAAACACATATTTATTTGTTTTGAAAAAAAGAATAAGTTCTGGCATATTTAAAATAATTATAAAAGAAAATTATCACATTAATATTTGCCTAAAACTTCTAGCAATCACATTCCTCCCCCCTTAAAAGAATTTCGTCCTCGAAATTTAAAAGCAAAAAATAAATCCCAAAAGCTTTATTTCAAACAATCAAAGCATACATATCAACCATATACTAACTATCAAAGCTAACAATTCATTCAAAAAAACATTCTGAACTATTCTGACACAAATCCGGGTAGGCTTTTCTGATACTATCTAGAGTTTCCTAGGTGCAATCTCAGGGATCCTTGCTCCACTGAATCTTGACAAGCTTTACCACTTTGTTCCTGAGCTGCTTCTCATCTTGATCTACTATCTGGACTGGATGCTTGACCACAGTTAAGTCCGATTCGACCTCTAAATCTTCTTGCACTACCGGTTCTATAACTAGAGATGGGACGTACACGTACTTCCTTGGATGAGATATGTGAAATACATTGTGAATCCCAGCCATCCGGTCTGGCAATTCAATCCTATAGGCCAAAGCACCAATTCTCTCGAGAATACAGAAAGGTCCAATATATCTCGGGGAAAGCTTTCCAGTCTTACCAAATCTAATCGCTCCTTTTATCGAGGAAACCTTAACAAAAACCAAATCTTCGACTTCGAATTCCAATTGCCTTCGTCTCTTGTCCGCATAACTCTTCTGACGATCCTGGGCTGCCTTTATTCTCTTCTTAATTAGCTCTACCTTCGCAGATGCCTCTCGAATCAAATCTAAACATAGAACAAGACAATCTTCGGATTCTACCCAACAGGATGGTGATCTACAAGGTCTCCCGTACAAAGCTTCGTAGGATGCCATCTTAATACTTGCGTGATAACTATTGTTGTACGAGAACTCCACCAAGTGCAGATGGTCCTCCCAAGATCCGCTGAAATAAAGAATACAAGCCCTCAACATGTCCTTAAGAATACAATTCAGCCTTTCTTTTTGACCGTCGGTCAGGGGATGATAAGCTGTACTTAAGCTCAGTCTTGTAACCAGAGCTGTCTGTAGAGCTTCCCAAAATTTACTGGTAAAGATTGGATCATAGTCACTTACTATGCTGACAAGAACTCCGTGCAAACAGACAATCTCTTTCAAGAAAATCTCTGCTAAAGACGTTGTAGTTCTAGTTGCCTTAACGGGAATAAAGTGGGCGCTCTCGGTCGGCCGGTCTACGATTACCCACACTCCCTCATTTCCTTTTCTGGTCCTTGGCAACCCATCGACGAAATCCATTGATATCATTTCCCAATTCCACTTTGGGACTTCCAGAGGCTGCAACAATCCCGCGGACTTCTACTAATCACCCTTCACTTGTTGGCAAATTGCACATCCATTGACGAAGGTAGAAATATCCTTCTTCATGCCCGATCACTGGAAAACTCTTTTCAAATCTTTATTCATCTTTGAGATCCCTGGATGGATACTCAACCTTGATTTGTGGCCTTCCAGCAAAACTTCTTGCCTCAATCCGTCCACATCTGTCACACACAATCGTCCGTTGATTCTCAAAGCTCCTTGACCGTCCATCTTGAAATTCAAATATCGACCTTCCTTAGCTCCAGGAATCAATTCCTCAAAAGTTCTGTCCTTCATCTGATTGCGTACAATCCTTTCTTGCAGAGATGGCATAACTTCCAAAATAGCCAAAACTGCATTCCTACTCAAAGCATCCGTCACAACATTCGCTTTCCCCGGAGTATAGAGAATATCCATATCATAAGATGCCAAAAATTCCACCCATCTCTGTTTCCTCAAATTCATATATTTCTGGGAGAAAAGATATTTAAAGGTTTATGACCGGTGAAACGCTTGAACTTCTCACCCAACAGAAAATGCCTCCAGATCTTCAGAGCAAAGCGGTAGCCAACAATTCCAAATCATGCGTAGCATAGTTCTTCTCATGCGGCTTCAACTGCCTACTCGCGTATGTAATCATTTTTCCATTCTGCATTAGCACAACACCAAGCCCTACTCCACAAGCATCAATGTAGACTTCGTACTTACTCCTTCCATCTGGAATAGACAGAACAGGTGCACTAGTCAACCTTGCCTTCAAATCCAGAAATGCTTCTTCACACTTAGGAGTCCATTTGAACTTTGCTACCTTCCTAGTCAGTTTGGTCAAGTGCGAAGAAATCTTAGAGCAATCCCTGATGAATTTCCTGTAGTAACCCGCCAAACCAAGAAAACTGTGAACTTCCATAGAAGTCTACGGTTGCTTCCATTCTTGAACAGTTGCTATCTTGGTCGGATCCACAGAAATACCTTCTCCAGATGAGATATGTTCCAAAAATCTTACTTTCGACTTCCAGAAATGGCACTTCGACAGCTTAGCTTTCAGGACATGCCTTCTCAATGTTTCCAATACTATCTCCAAATGACGCTTATGCTCTTCCTCTGATTTGGAGTAGATGAGAATGTCATCGATGAACACGAGCACAAACTTGTTCAGCACATCCCAAAGACATGGTTCATCAGATCCTTCTGATTTGGTCATAAAAACTACAGCAGAACCCCAGCTAGAGCAACTAGGCCTGATCAATCCCCCTCTCTAAGAAATCTTGAGTCTGCTTCACCAACTCTTCTCCCTCTCGGTGCTATCCTTCTACTAGGTTGAGCCACCAGTATCGCTCCTAGAACTAAGTCGATACAGAACTCTATCTCCCGCTGTGGGGGCAAATAATAACTTCTTCAAAGACGTCCGAAAAATCTTGGACCACTTCGATGGATCCTACATCTTCTTGAGATGCCTCGAGCCCATGCAAAAGAGTACTCAAGTGAACTCCTGAACTATCGCAAGTCACTTTTGCAATCCTTCCCAGCTCAGTTCCCAATGACTCAATTCTTTCTTCACAAATCAGAACACCCTTATGCTTGTCTAATCAATCCAATCCTAAAATAAGGTCAAATCCTATCAAATCCAATACAAAAAGGTCGCATGAGAAACTATGGGATAGATAAGAAATTCTTAGACCCCTACAGATCATATCTAACTTGGTCACACCCCATATTGGATTAGATACAAAAATAGGGCGGTCCACAACACTAAGGTAAGATGAAATTTCTCTACCGTTTCCAAAGAAATAAAACTAAGGGAAGCACCAGAATCAAACAAAACTCTAACATAAATGCCATCTAAAAGATAAGTACCTTCAAGAACGCCTTTGCCTTTCCCATCCAAAGAATTTTACGGTCCCCCTTGAATAGCAAACACTTTGGTCGGTTGAGCTCTCTGAAGAAGTAGGCAAGCTTTCACCATATGCCCTGGCTGTTGATAATTGAAACACAAAGACCTCTAAACCATTGTGGAGATGGGTCCACTCTACTACTGCTTCTAAGCTCCACCTCTAGTACACTGCTTAGCAAAATGACCTTCTTGCTAGCACACATAACACTTCCGAGCCCATTGTTGCCTCCTGGTTTCCCTTTACCTTGCTTCTTCCAATTCGGGTTGAATTTCCTTTTGTTCGGATTGGAAGAATTCCCACTCGGTGCTGCCACTGATGCTAAGGGTTTCTTTTCCATTAGCTCTTCATACCTCAATGCCATTTCTATTAATTCCACGAATGATCCTTTAAGATGTGAAGTCATCTTTTCATGAAATTTGGGCCTCATTCCCAGCACAAACATCTCGTTCTTCTTGAGGGGTGTATCAATAAGACCAGGCCCGCAGCAAGACAACTCGTTGAACTTAGTCTCATATTCTGATACTGACATACTTCCTTCCTTAAGATCCAGAAAATTTCTATACAAACAAGTCTTTCCTACTGTAGGCATAAATTGTTCCTCAAATGCTTCCTTAAACTTGCTCCAGGAGATATCATCCTCGGAAATATTCATGGTAAATGCATCCCACCATGCAGCTGCTCCTTCTTGAAGTTGCCAAGATGCCATGACACGCTTTAGCTCATTAGACAGATCCAAACTCTTAAAAATTCGCTCACACAAGTGCAACCAAGCCTGAACTTCAATGATGGACTCTGTTCCCTTAAAAGGCGTTCCTTCGAGATTAGTGAAATCCTTACACAAAGCTGCAAAGCTTACTAGAGGCGGTATTAGGTTTACAGCCTCGTCAGGTACTCTTCCTCCTTCAGCATTCCGACCTCTTCCATTGGTGGTCATCGTGTTGCTCACACCTCTACCTCTTCTTCCTCTAGAGCTCATGTTAGCAACCTGAAAAGGTAACCCAACAATCAGATAGGTATACAGATAAATAAAAATTTACAAGTACACTCTCTCAAGATAGATATTAGTCCAAAGCCTAGGTATTATCTCAACCTAGAGCTAAGATACCAACTAAGATGACCCACCTTTCATTCCATAGAAAGACGTATCATAATTAGAAAGAAATAGGTAGAAAAGAAAGTAGATAGAAGAAAGAAAGAAACAACATCAGAATCCCACAGCGGAACGAAAAAAAATGTATTACTTCACATAGATATTACATAATATTCATCATACATCAGAGTTATACGGTTACGCAACGTCACATTAGACAGTCGTGAAGACCTATCTATACATTACATCCTAAATACAAAACAGATGATACCAACACAGCGGGATAGATATATATAGATACACCAAGTCTCCTGCTCCAAGTCCTTTCCAAAATACGTTAAGCCAACATGATCACATGGCTACTCATAAAAATTTGAGTACCCAAGAGTTTAAGAAAAACAGAAATAAACTCCGGGTCAGACATGGGTCTGGTATAAGTAAGCGGTTAAGTTATTTTACTTGAAAAACATTTGAAATAAAAGATATCTCGTAAGACTCTCCACAAATAAACATGGACAAGTTTTCCCTTATGATAATCAAAACATTTGATAAGAAATCCAGTTTTATTATTATAGTGTTTAGGGTTTTCAATATAAAATAGGAAATAACCGGAATGCTTACTTCTTACGTTCCAACATGGTTGGGCATAATCAAAACCGTACAGGTACTTATTGGAGATTGGATTCCATACAATCGCAGGGCTACTGCGGTACCGTCCGTCACAGTACCTGGTCTAGATCAGAGTATCGAGGATCCACCCTGACCCCCTGCAACACAAGACCGAAGCTACCCCTTACTGGATGGTCCGAATAAGACAACCCCGTTGTTGTGGCCAACAACCGTCCACATAGCCAAATAAAAGGACCTCTAGACAAGGGAAAACCTTATCCTACTTGGGTGCTACCCACTTAGCCTTGCTGCACCTCCTTTGTTTTAGCCATTCCCGGTTGATGAGGCTTGAGGCTATGATTACCTTTATAGAACACATAATTTGGAATACTCATCGTCCTCCATTGATGATGGTCTGATAGCATTCATCCATACAAGTGCGTTCCGAGTTCAAACCCGAAGGCACTATCTTCGCTACACTCATTTTGGAATCACCCTTAGAATTAATGAGAAATAGCCCTTGCACTCTGCATCTTCGTCTTCGTCTTCACTTGAGGATTCACGACCTATCGCTTAATTTGGATCGATGTGGTTTTCGGATAACAAATTTGATATCCGATCCCGGTCTTATCGAAATCCAAATATCGTCTTAAAGGCCAAGTTGTTTTAGTAAAATAATTTAATTCAATTCAGAATAGTATATTCACACAGTGATTCATCACAGATAAATAACGTACATTTATCACAGCTCAATCCGAAGCATTGCACATCACAGAACATCACAGATTAACATACTAGAGATATTAATCAATCCAAGACATTCAATACAAATTAATCATCCATAAGCAAGATTAATTAATCAACAATTATAATTAATTTAATTAATCAAAAAATAAATTGATTATTTATGAATTAATTACTTAATTTAATTAAAATTAATTAATTACAACCATTTATTATTGTTTTAATTAATTATTAGAATTAATTAATCATCCTTTAATTATTCACATTAATTAATTATCCCTTAGTTATTCACATTAATTAATTATCCTTTAATTATAAATTAATTATCCTTTAATGACCTAAGACCTTAATTAATTTAAGATAAACTATTTATCTTAATTAATTACTTAATTACATTTAAGTTTTATTTAATAAACCTTTGGAATTAATTATCATTAACATATGAATTAACTAAGATCCTTAATTAATTTACAATTAAAAACATTTTACTTCTTTATTAACCACTTAATTATACCATTTAATTTTATTCAAATAATCTTTAAGAATTTATTAAAATGAAAGACACATAAATAAATAACTTAAACTTAATTAATTTCAAATAATTTATTTTAAATCCTTTAACTAACCCAAAGCTTAAATAAAACAATTATTATTTTCAAAGAATTAATCTCAGAAATTGTTAAAAACTTGATTTGTTTACTTTTTAAAATTAGTTAATACCTTGAGTGTAACGACCTAGAATTTTGAACAATTTAATTGAAAATATTTAATTAATTTTAAATATTTGAAAGTTTGACTTGAATTTCAAATTATCAGAATGAAATTGGCAATTAAATTTTAAATTTTAATCTACTGAAAGTTGAAATTTTCAAGTTTAATATGAGAAATATATTTGAATTTAAATTTGAGTTGGGATTTATAAATAATGTAAAGGAAATTTTCTTTGAAATTTTAAAATATAGAATTTTTGGACTTTAAAAATCAAATTTATCTTATTCAATTAAATTTAAGACTCTATATTTTTTTTGACATTTAATATGATATATGCAAATGAATGTAGTATAGATAATGATGTTTAAAAGGAATAAATTTTATCAATACAAAATAAAAAAATATAATAATAAAATAAAATAAAGCAAAGGGAAGTGAAGGTTGCAAAGGAACACAGACAAAGTACACGGCATAATACATCTCAGCCGAAATTCAAGGCAAGAAACAAGTTGTTTATGTACAAAATAATAGAACAAAAGAGAAGAAAGGACTAAGGCATTTAATGCCACATCCTCTCAGCATGTCCAAGATCCTCTCAGCCGAGATTTAGTTTATAAAAAAAACATCTTTAGTCAAACCAGAGAAGAAAAAATATATCTATACAAACTGCCTTTTTATATAGATATGTAAGCAATTCATCCTATTCCATTTGTTCAGTAAGAAAGCTAAGAAAAAAAACAAGAAGAAAATAAACAATGGCGGCTTCGTTCTTGTTCGTCCCTTTTTTTCCTAATTAGGGTTTTCAGAAATCAAAGACGCGACTTCAAGGTTCGTCAATCGTTCGTCTCTTGAGGATCACGGCTTCGACTCTTCATCTATTCGAACACGCTGCTCCAATTCGCGTCAGGAAAAGGTGAGTAATTTTGTTTACTCACATCTAATTTCATTCCAGACCTTGTTTTCGTTTATATGTGTGCGATCTCCTTTATTCGCGTTCGAATATATAATTGTTTGAATTTGTTAATTTAATTGCTCGGCCATTCGATTATGTTTTGAAGTTGATGATTATTTTGGCCATTTGATTTTGTTTTGATGCTGGTGATTGATCTTTGACTTCGTCAGTTTCGTATATTTTGTTTATTTGATTTTCACGGCATCGATTTGAACTGTGGCCACCACGGTGTTAAATTTTTATTCAATTTCGGTATTGATTTGTTCTATATCAACTTTGAATTCTGGAATTATTACACTCGGACTTGATTGATTACCTTGGCCACTGTTTTGATCATGTCCTCTATGAACTTGAAGTGGCACATGTTTTAGGTTTTTCACTTTGATGTTTGACACTGTCAAACTCGGCTCTGACTTGATAATGTTTTCAATTTTGGCATTTTTCGAACTTGCCTATTCTGGAATTGCTGTACAACTCGTCTGCATTTTTGGCTTGTCCGAATTGTTGCTTGATGCTAGTTTTCGAGTTGCTCTGTTACTTGATGACCATTTCCATTCTTTGTTTTTTTTAAAACTGGTGCTTGCATGTGACTTCGGTCACTTGATTTCTTAAAATGTTGGTGATATTGTTGAACTGTACCATACCATTGTATGATTTTGGTCGTCGATGAATTCTAATGGCTTCGGCCTTGGATTGAGATTGTTGTATATTTGTTGTTTCACTTTGTCAATGATACGCTGATGTTGATACTGTTGAATATGCGCTTTGCGCTATATGATTTTTGTTTGATGATAATAAACATATATACATTCATATAAATGTATTTGGTAATGTACTATTTTGTTTTTCATAGTTTAAATAAATATTTGTTGAATAAAATTAAATTACACAGAATTCGAATTTGAATTCAAACAGAACAAGTTAAACAGATTTTGAATTCAAACAGAAATTTTTATTCAAACAGATATTTATTACAAATTGTAAATAGTACAATTTCATGCTCTCACTATACATGTACATTTTTGATTACAATCACATCACATTTACATCACGACCTTACTACATATCTCTCACACTCATATTTTTGTCTTCAACTATAATCCGGTTTGAATCCAGCATCTGAGTAATCTGCAAAAATATTCAAACGCAGTAAAATTGAAAGAGAAATATTTTTGAAATTTGAAAGAAACGATGATTTTGAAAACATTGTTTGCCTCAGTTATTTGGGTTGTTCGTCATCATTTTTGACTGTGCAATATCTGTGCATATCGATATTTTTTTTTATCAGGGACAGGTAATTACAAGTGGCTGCAGTACACACGTGTACATTCGTATACGTGTGCACTGCCTCGCCAACTCGTGTGCAAAAATCAAACAAAAGCACAGAAATCAAAAACAAGGTCAAACCCAAGATAGGTTCAACTCAAAGCACCACTGACCAGACATTGCAAACACAGTCTCAAGCATGAAACAAGGTGCACCAGACCAGATTGCAAAAATAATCAAATATACACAAATGCAGCCCAATAGACTACAGCAACACAGTAGTAAGACTACATCCACAGAAATACACAACTGCAATGCAAACAATATTAAACAGTGACAATATGTATGGGGCAATGCACAAGCAAAGCTAAGACACAATGCTACCAACATGACAGCAAACAGAAGTGCACCAGTACAAACCAAAGTCAAGGCAACATGAACTGCATAGGACTGTAACAACCAGAATGAAGACAAGTACACTTGAACAAAATGAACAAGTGGAGCATCTGTGTAAACTGGGCAAGTATGGACAGAGTTCGAGCACAGTTGAAGCTCAAGACATCAAGTGATATAAGTCAGAGCAACAAAATCATCACAATGAACACCACTATGCAGTGTACAGTAATACAACAGAGAAATGCACAAGTATGATACAGAGAATACAGTATGAAGACCAAGGCTGCAAATGTGAAAATGCTCAAACTCAGTGACAACATACTACAATGACCAAGTACAAGTGCACAAATGAACCATCAAAGAATGCAACAGGTTATGCTGCAGGGATGAATACAACATGAAGCACTGCAACTCAAGGAGATAGGGTCGACCAAAAATCCAAATGCACAAAAGCGTGATGCAAACTGAACAACTTACAAATATGCAACCATACAGCAGTCATGTATGCAACAGGTTCAAAGGCAATATGAACAAGTGACTCAGTGAAGCAAAACATGTGCAGAAAGTTACAAGTATCAATGAATTGGATGAACAAAACTCGAGAGCAACAGTGAAAGTGCAAATCATGTCAACAAGACAAATGTATGGATCAGTGCCAAAGTCAGAACTCAGTGAAGTCAGTGAAGTCGAAAGCAACAGGGATGAACACTGTAAACATTGAAGCCGTGGATATGATTCAAGAAATCAAAACAGTGCAGTGATGATCAGGGCACAAAACCAAGTAAGAAATTCAAGTGTGTAAATTTGACAAAGTCAAATATCTCAAATCACAAAATCAAATTCAAGCCGAGAATTCTCTACCGTGTCAACCAAGGAATCAAGTGCATACGAATTTGATTAAGTCAAAGAAATCTCAAGCATCAATACATAATCGAACGACCAAAGCAATTTTTTGAAATAATCAGTCAAACGCAAAAATAGGAAATCAAATCCTATTAAAACCCTAATCATCATCGGCATTTCAATTTGATCGAGTTCAAGTATCAAATTAGAAAAGCAAAAGGAGACAGCACATACCGAATTCACAAGCATCAAAACTCGATCGAGCAACTGCAAGCAAGCTAGGGCAACAAATCACAGATCAATTGAAGAAACCAGAGCCCTAATTGCAACGAAGAACCGAAGCCCTAATTGCAACGAAGAGCCGAAGCCCTAACTGGATCAAAAGGGAACGAAGCCCTAACTGGAACGAAGCCGCCATTATTTCTCACGAACAAATAAAAAGAGGATCGGGTGAAATAAGGAAATGGGCCGGTGTTCAAAAACAAAAGGGGTTTTTTGTTTTTTAATTAATATTGTTAATAAACTTATATTAATAATGTTAATTAGTTTAGGGCTATTTTGTTCTTAATTATTGTTTTTTATTCTACGAATCAAAGAGTTTAGGTAAATCACCACCTAGGTTTTAGGTTGTGTCTGATTGTCTATTTAGAGTTAGTTCAGTAAGCAGGGGTTGCGAGTTTGCAAAACTCTATAGGCGGTAGCAGGGTTTGCAAGTCTGTTAGAGTGTTTGTAAGCGTGATACTGTTTAATTCTAATAGAAATCTGGGAATGCAGCAGTAGGCAGGGGTTGCCGAAGCTGGGTAAATCTTGTGTGTGATTTACTTTTCAGTATATTTATTTCTGCAGTTTATTTTTGTGTTTAAATTAAGAAAATTTGCTATAACCCTATTCACCCCCCCCCCCTCTAGGGTTAATTTAGATCCTACAAGTGGTATCAGAGCCTGGTATTTTTAACTCTAGAGTCATGAGTCTACAAAATAATGCTTTTTCTGAGGGGCAATCTATTGCTAGGCCACCCATGTTTAACGGGAACGATTATGCTTATTGGAAAGTTAGGATGGGTATCTATCTCAGTTCTGTTGATTATGAAGTTTGGGATATTATTGAAACTGGCTATAAACCCCCCACTATAATCGTTGGTGATACTGAGATTCCTAAACCTAAGGATAGGTGGGATGCAAACGATAAGAAATTGAAAACGACAAATGCTAAAGCCATGAATGCTTTGATATATGCTCTAGATAAAAATGAATTTAATAGAATTTCTCATTGTACAACAGCACAGGAAATATGGCATACTTTGGAGGTGACACACGAAGGAACTTCTCAAGTCAAGGAGTCTCGGCTAGCCCTGTTCAGCAATGAATACGAAAACTTTGTGATGGACAAAGGCGAGAGCATAAAGGATATGTTTGGACGTTTTTCAACCTTGGTATACAATGCTAGAGCGCTTGGGAAGGTATTCACTGAGGTAGAGCTTGTGCGAAAGATACTACGAGTTTTACCAATGAACTTTGAGGCAAAAGTCACGGCAATCCAAGAATCGAAAGATCTGAGCAAACTAAGCATGGAGGAGTTGATTGGAAACTTGATGACATATGAGCTTGAGCTAAAAGCAAAGGAAGAATGCAATAACTCCGAACCAAAGAAGAAGACGATTGCCTTAAAGAGCAAAGAAGAAAGCGATGAAGAAGAAGAAGATCCAATTGAAGAGCTTGCAATGGCTGTCAATAATCTTAAAAAATGGTCAAGATTCAAGTCACGAAAGAAGAAAATAAGTGGTAATAAGTCAAAGAATTCTGACGATTCCGATAATGAATTGACATGCTATAACTGCAAGAAGCCTGGCCACTTCAAACAAAAATGTCCACTTCTCAAAAACAACAAAGGAAAGAAAAAGAAAAAGAAGGCTTTTGCAGCAACTTGGGATGATGAAGAAGGAGAGGAAGTTTCAAATAATAGCTCAGAGGAGGCTAACTTGTGTCTTATGTCAAAATCGGATTCAGAAGCAAGCTTAGAGGAATCTAGTGAGGTAAGTAACTATTCTTATAAAGAACTTGTTTCAATGTGTTGTGATCTTACTAAAATGATTGATACTCTTGAATCTAAAATTGAAAAACTAAAATCTGATAGGAGAGAACTTGTCCATGAAAATTCTAGGTTAGAAACTGAAATTGAAAATATTCAAAACCTAGAATGTAAAAAATGTAAGATTTTAGATTCAGAATTATCAAAACTGAGGAATAACTTTGAAAGTCTTGAAAGTGAAAACTTGAATCTTAAGGAAACCATCGACACTAGGAGAAAGGATTTTATTAATCGATGCACCTCACTTGTTACTGAAAACTCAACATTAAAAACCAAAGTCCAAAGTCTTGAGAAATCTTTGAATAACTTTTCAAGAGGCGAAAAATCTTTCAACATGCTATTGGGAAATCAAATTTTTGCTAACAACGGGAAAGGACTAGGTTTTGGGAAAACACAAGTTGATGATAATGCAAAATATAAGAATATCTTTGATAGATGTGAAATATATAGATGTCGTGATGAAAATGATAGTCATAGGAACAAGAACACAAAATTTATACAAGTTTGGGTTCCTAAGAATTCTAAAAACAAATTTCATGTTTATTGGAATAAAAATAAAAGGACTAAACAAGTATGGATTCCAAAGGGATTTTTTATTCACAATTCTTCTATCACTAATAACATTGGACCTAAGAGTTTCTCTAGGTCATCTTCCTCTCTTCTTATGTAGGTCTGTTGGCGGGCTAAGGAACAACAAGAATGGTTTCTAGATTCAGGTTGTTCTAGACATATGACAGGTGACAAATCGAAGTTCCTTAGCTTAGAGAATTTTAAAGGTGGAAATGTGATCATGGGAGACAATAGCAAGTGTAAGATTATTGGCAAAGGTGAAGTTGGTAACGGTATTTTTTCTTTGACTAATGTTTTATACGTTGAAAATCTGCATCACAATCTCATTTCTATTAGCCAACTATGTGACAAAGGTATGAACGTGATTTTTGATAGTGATACTTGCAAAATTATTGATAAATCTTCTAGTAACATTGTTTTTATGGGCAAAAGAAAAGGGAATGTTTACTCACTTTCATTTGATAATCTAAAACTTTCTAGATGTTTGGTAGCCACTGACGAAGAGGCATATTTATGGCATAGGAGACTTGGACATGCTAGCATGAGTCTCTTAGAAAAACTCGAATCAAAAGAATTAGTCAGAGGGTTACCACATCAGAAATTTAAAAATAATAAAGTGTGTAAAGCATGTTCCTTGAGCAAGCTTAGTCGATCATCATTTCGTCCTAAAAACATTGTTAGCACATCAAGGGTCCTTGAACTAGTTCACATGGATTTATTTGGACCAAATGAAATTTCAAGCTTGAATGGAAAACGTTATTGTTATGTATTGGTTGATGATTATTCTAGATTTACATGGGTTTACTTTTTAGCCAAAAAGTCTGAATCTTTTGAATATTTTTCAAAATTTGCAAAACTTGTTCAAAATGAAAAAGGAGTTACAATTAAAACCTTGAGAAGTGATCATGGAGGCGAATTTGAAAATTTTGAATTTGAAAATTTTTGTGAAGAAAACGGTTTAAAACATGAATTTTCTGCTCCACGAACACCTCAACAAAATGGGGTGGTTGAAAGGAAAATTCGTACATTACAGGAATTGGCTAGATCCATGTTAAGTGAGTATAAGCTACCTCTAATCTTTTGGGCAGAGGCAGTGAATACTTCGTGCTATGTAATGAATAGAGTAATGATTAGACCAATACTTGGCAAAACGTCTTATGAACTGTGGCATGAAAGGAAACCTAACATTTCTTATTTTCGTATATTTGGGTGTCCTTGTTTCATTCTTAACACAGGTGATCAACTTGGAAAATTTGAATCAAAGGCTGATGATGGAATTTTCATGGGCTATTCAACAAGGAGTAAGGCTTACAGGATATATAACAAACGAACAGAGACAATTGTTGAGTCAATCAATGTGAAATTTGATGAATCTGATCTGGAAAAAACGACTGAAAGGACGGTTGACGATGGAGTAGATCCTGAAGGCACTGAAGAAGGGACATTTAGTAAGAAAACTGAAAGGAGGACTGTTGATGCTGATAAATTAAGGTTCAAACCTAATCATCCTCCTGAATTAATTATTGGTGATCCTACGGAAGGTATACGTACTCGTTCCTCATTTGATGAAAATTTATGTGCGTTTTGTTGTCATAGTGGTTTTATTTCTGAAATTGAACCTGATTCTGTTGAAATGGCTCTTAATGATGAAAATTGGTTTTTAGCAATGCAAAATGAACTTAATCAATTTGAGAGAAACAAAGTCTGGAATTTAGTTCCTAGGCCTAATGACTATCCAATTGTAGGGACTAAATGGGTGTTTAAAAATAAATTTGATGAATCAGGAAATGTAATTAGAAACAAGGCTAGGTTGGTTGCAAAAGGTTATAACCAAATAGAAGGCATAGACTTTGATGAAACATTTGCTCCAGTTGCTAGGTTAGAAGCCATTAGAATCTTGCTAAGTTTTGCATGTTACAAGGGTTTCAAACTTAAACAAATGGATGTAAAAAGTGCCTTTTTGAATGGTGATTTAAAAGAAGAAGTTTTTGTTGAACAACCACCCGGTTTTGAAAATCATGAATTTCCAAATCATGTGTATAAGCTAGAAAAAGCATTATATGGTCTTAAGCAAGCACCAAGAGCTTGGTATGACTGCCTCTGTACATATCTTTTGGAAAATGGTTTTAAAAAGGGAAGTGCTGACACGACTCTGTTTCTATTACATAAAGAACATGATTTTTTAATTGTTCAGATTTATGTGGATGATATTATTTATGGTGCTACTAATGAGCTTTTGTGTGAGAATTTTGAACAAGTCATGCAGGCTAAATTTGAGATGAGTTTGGTTGGTGAATTGAAATACTTTCTTGGATTTCAAATTAAGCAAAGCAGTGATGGTATCTTCATTTCACAATCCAAATATGTGTTGGAGCTATTGAAGAAATTTGGAGTCGAAAATTCCAAACCATTGAGAACTCCTATGAGCCCATCAACAAAGTTGGACAAAGATGAGAAAGGAATTGCAATTGATCAAAAGAAATATCGAGGGATAATCGGTTCACTTCTCTATCTTACTGCTTCTAGACCTGATATTATGTTTTCTGTGTGCTTGTGTGCACGTTTTCAAGCTAATCCCAAAGAATCTCATTTAAAAGCTACTAAACGAATTTTGAGATATCTTTCACACACACACAAATTTGGACTATGGTACCCCTCTTGTGAAAATTTTGATTTAGTAGGTTATTCCGATGCTGATTATGCTGGTTCATTAGTTGACAGAAAAAGCACTAGTGGAACATGTTTCATGCTAGGACATTCATTAGTCTCATGGTCAAGTCGGAAACAGAATTGTGTTGCATTATCCACCACTGAAGCAGAATATATTGCTTTGGGAAGTTGTTGTGCTCAAATTCTATGGATGATGCAAACTCTTTCTGATTTTGGCTTAGTCTATAAACAAGTCCCATTAAAATGTGATAGTAGGAGTGCTATAGATTTGTCAAATAATCCTGTTCATCACTCTCGCACAAAACACATTGATGTGAGACACCATTTTCTTCGAGATCACATTGCTAAAGAAGACATTTGCATTGAATATATTTCAACAGAAACTCAACTTGCTGATATTTTCACAAAACCTCTCCCCGAAGACAGATTTTCCAAATTACGTTTAGATTTGGGAATTATAGAGGTTGACTAATCATTTTTTTTTAAAAAAAATTTTGATTTTTGAATTTGATTCTAAATGACAATTTTTTAACTAATCTAACTCCCTAATGATTATCGAAAAGATGAATAGTGATTGAAAAAGTGATGAGTGTTGATATTTATCATATATTAAAACTCGAGAAAATATAATTAGGAAATTTCTTTAGAATTTCATAACAAGAGTTATAAAAACTTTTTGTTGGGTAATAATTCCATGACCATTTCTATTTCTATCATCTTTCTATCAAACATTACTCATCAAGATCATATTTAGTATGTAAATTTGTGGTAGTTTACAAAGGAAATCATTTGTTCTTCAATATCTTTAAATCAGTGAAGGAAATTATTTGTGCTTCAATTTATTATATTCAGCAATTAAAAATAAATACCCAAAGTATTCACTCTCATTTAAAAGTCCTCACGGTCATGCATGGGTGAATTACTTGGATTTTTGATTATGTGCTTCCATGCTCATTTAAAAGTCCTCACGGTTATGCATGTATGGAACGCATATTAAAAATAATTGATTTAATAGACAAGTTGATTCTAATCCCATTTAAAAGTCCTCACGGTCATGCGTGGTTAGAAGATACTTGATTTCATTTTTTTAAAAAATTAAATTGGAATACTACTAATCTCATTTAAAAGTCCTAACGGTTATGCATGGTTAGTAGATATTCAAATTTCCAGAAATAAATATACCACAAATAGACATAACTATATGAATTTTTGATGATTCTATCTTCATCACTTCTGAAAGTGGAATATGCGCTTGACAAGGGTAATTATGATTTTTGTTTGAATTTTATTGAAATTTGATATTTATATTTAATTGAGTTAAATGTTTGATTCATGTCGATCATTTCATCCCTATTTTATAACACTATTATTCTTTTGCTGATAACAAAAGGGGGAGAGAAAAGTTAAGTTTTTTGTCGAATAGAATCAAGCAAAGGTCAAATAATTTTCATTGCGCATATAGGCTCTCTTATATATTTCTATGCATATATGTAGGGGGAGCATTGTGTAGAGAGGGAGCATTCAAATAGGGGGAGCAAATGAAATTATCAAATACATTTAATATGTTCAAAATCTTAAATATATGTTTGTTATCATCAAAAGGGGGAGATTGTTGAATATGCGCTTTGCGCTATATGATTTTTGTTTGATGATAATAAACATATATACATTCATATAAATGTATTTGGTAATGTACTATTTTGTTTTTCATAGTTTAAATAAATATTTGTTGAATAAAATTAAATTACACAGAATTCGAATTTGAATTCAAACAGAACAAGTTAAACAGATTTTGAATTCAAACGGAAATTTTTATTCAAACAGATATTTATTACAAATTGTAAATAGTACAATTTCATGCTCTCACTATACATGTACATTTTTGATTACAATCACATCACATTTACATCACGACCTTACTACATATCTCTCACACTCATATTTTTGTCTTCAACTATAATCCGGTTTGAATCCAGCATCTGAGTAATCTGCAAAAATATTCAAACGCAGTAAAATTGAAAGAGAAATATTTTTGAAATTTGAAAGAAACGATGATTTTGAAAACATTGTTTGCCTCAGTTATTTGGGTTGTTCGTCATCATTTTTGACTGTGCAATATCTGTGCATATCGATATTTTTTTTTATCAGGGACATGTAATTACAAGTGGCTGCAGTACACACGTGTACATTCGTATACGTGTGCACTGCCTCGCCAACTCGTGTGCAAAAATCAAACAAAAGCACAGAAATCAAAAACAAGGTCAAACCCAAGATAGGTTCAACTCAAAGCACCACTGACCAGACATTGCAAACACAGTCTCAAGCATGAAACAAGGTGCACCAGACCAGATTGCAAAAATAATCAAATATACACAAATGCAGCCCAATAGACTACAGCAACACAGTAGTAAGACTACATCCACAGAAATACACAACTGCAATGCAAACAATATTAAACAGTGACAATATGTATGGGGCAATGCACAAGCAAAGCTAAGACACAATGCTACCAACATGACAGCAAACAGAAGTGCACCAGTACAAACCAAAGTCAAGGCAACATGAACTGCATAGGACTGTAACAACCAGAATGAAGACAAGTACACTTGAACAAAATGAACAAGTGGAGCATCTGTGTAAACTGGGCAAGTATGGACAGAGTTCGAGCACAGTTGAAGCTCAAGACATCAAGTGATATAAGTCAGAGCAACAAAATCATCACAATGAACACCACTATGCAGTGTACAGTAATACAACAGAGAAATGCACAAGTATGATACAGAGAATACAGTATGAAGACCAAGGCTGCAAATGTGAAAATGCTCAAACTCAGTGACAACATACTACAATGACCAAGTACAAGTGCACAAATGAACCATCAAAGAATGCAACAGGTTATGCTGCAGGGATGAATACAACATGAAGCACTGCAACTCAAGGAGATAGGGTCGACCAAAAATCCAAATGCACAAAAGCGTGATGCAAACTGAACAACTTACAAATATGCAACCATACAGCAGTCATGTATGCAACAGGTTCAAAGGCAATATGAACAAGTGACTCAGTGAAGCAAAACATGTGCAGAAAGTTACAAGTATCAATGAATTGGATGAACAAAACTCGAGAGCAACAGTGAAAGTGCAAATCATGTCAACAAGACAAATGTATGGATCAGTGCCAAAGTCAGAACTCAGTGAAGTCAGTGAAGTCGAAAGCAACAGGGATGAACACTGTAAACATTGAAGCCGTGGATATGATTCAAGAAATCAAAACAGTGCAGTGATGATCAGGGCACAAAACCAAGTAAGAAATTCAAGTGTGTAAATTTGACAAAGTCAAATATCTCAAATCACAAAATCAAATTCAAGCCGAGAATTCTCTACCGTGTCAACCAAGGAATCAAGTGCATACGAATTTGATTAAGTCAAAGAAATCTTAAGCATCAATACATAATCGAACGACCAAAGCAATTTTTTGAAATAATCAGTCAAACGCAAAAATAGGAAATCAAATCCTATTAAAACCCTAATCATCATCGGCATTTCAATTTGATCGAGTTCAAGTATCAAATTAGAAAAGCAAAAGGAGACAGCACATACCGAATTCACAAGCATCAAAACTCGATCGAGCAACTGCAAGCAAGCTAGGGCAACAAATCACAGATCAATTGAAGAAACCAGAGCCCTAATTGCAACGAAGAACCGAAGCCCTAATTGCAACGAAGAGCCGAAGCCCTAACTGGATCAAAAGGGAACGAAGCCTTAACTGGAACGAAGCCGCCATTATTTCTCACGAACAAATAAAAAGAGGATCGGGTGAAATAAGGAAGTGGGCCGGTGTTCAAAAACAAAAGGGGGTTTTTTTTTAATTAATATTGTTAATAAACTTATATTAATAATGTTAATTAGTTTAGGGCTATTTTGTTCTTAATTATTGTTTTTTATTCTACGAATCAAAGAGTTTAGGTAAATCACCACCTAGGTTTTAGGTTGTGTCTGATTGTCTATTTAGAGTTAGTTCAGTAAGCAGGAGTTGCGAGTTTGCAAAACTCTATAGGCGGTAGCAGGGTTTGCAAGTCTGTTAGAGTGTTTGTAAGCGTGATACTGTTTAATTCTAATAGAAATCTGGGAATGCAGCAGTAGGCAGGGGTTGCCGAAGCTGGGTAAATCTTGTGTGTGATTTACTTTTCAGTATATTTATTTCTGCAGTTTATTTTTGTGTTTAAATTAAGAAAATTTGCTATAACCCTATTCACCCCCCCCCCTCTAGGGTTAATTTAGATCCTACAGATACAGTGAAATTGAAATTTGAGCCTTCATTTGATAAGTGCTGCACACTTGATTTTTTTTATGTTGATTTTGTTCGTCTTTTGCCATACTATTCATGCTAGCCTATTCCTGCTAGTTCATTGTATAGTATGGTCGAAAATTTTGGGATATGCATTGAGTTACATCACTGGTCTTGCTCCTCTCTGGTCATGACTTGGAATTTTAAGTTTGAACAGTGGCTTTGTGATTTTATTCATATGTACATGAATGAAGTTGCAATGTTGCTTGATCACTGGATTTCACTGCACTTATATATGCTGGTTGCCTTGAGTACAATGTGTATATGAGTTTAGTTTCAATGGTGATATTGTTTCCAATTGAAGCTACATTGTAGTTTCATTAATGCTTGAGTTTATAACTGAGTTCACTGCACTTGAGTTTGTAGTTTTTGTACTCGAGTCTGGTGCTTGCATTTTTCAGTCTCACAGTTGCATACATGTTGTACCTTAGGAAAACATACTTGCTCCTGACCTGTTGCACTATTTTTAGTTGCTGCTGTGTTATGTAGTAACCCAGTTTTATTTGCAATGATCCGGAGTTGTTGTTGCATTTAGTTCTCACTTGAACCTGGTTCACTCAATTGTTTTGGGCATTGCTTTACGCTTGTGGCTACCTGGTCAATACTTGCAGTTCACTGAACTGTTGTATCACTTATTCATATATTTATGTGTTGTAGACCTGTGCATTGTCCTTGTCTTTGTACCTGTTTGCAACTGCAGTTTCATTGTGACATTTGCTTTGTATTTGTTTCTGTACATTGAGTTGAATCCAGCCTAAACGCTCGAGATTGACCTTGTGCTCGCATTGCGATTTCATTTGAAGTACATTTGGGGTTGAACCTGACTTTTCTTGGGTTTGACCTGGTGTTCGTTTGTGAATTTTCATTGAGCTTTTGTGTATTTCATCTCTGTATTGGCGAGGCAGTGCACGCGAGCGTGTACTGCAGCCAATTCAGAATCTAACGTTTTAAATTGATTGATTTCAATTGATGAAATTGTTTCGTGTTATCAATTCAATATTTTTATATTATATTTGATTGTTGATTTGATTATTTTGTTATTGTCTAACTATCTATTTGATAATTAGATTATGAGTTTCTGATTATTTGTTTAAATAATTAGATTTTGTTGTTAATTGCCAATTAGGCACTTCTGATGTTTTCTAAATTATCTTCATTGATAATCTTTTCATTTATCTTGTTGATGATTTGATTCTGCTGATTTGTAGTTTAACACTGTTAAGTGTTATATTTACCGTTATCCGATTTCTTTATTAAAAGGGTTGGATAGACGAGAATTATTGTGATTGCCGTCTATTTGATTATTATTGCCTCTATGCACTAATAACTGAGTTTGAATTAGACTGACCCGTGTATTATTTTCTTTTGAATGTAATACTCGGGTCAGACCAAGTGTTTTACAGCTTGAAGGTTTCCGGGCAGCGAAGTTAGAGAGAGGGGGAAAACGCTCACTTTAGTTTGGGATTTTGTACTTAAAGAAATATTCCGTTGTATAAATTCAATACATTGTATAACTCTGATATTTGTAAGAAAATAGAAAGATTCTTTTTTTTCGAAATATTATTTTTCTGTGATTCTGTGGCTGATTCTGTTTAAACTCTATAAACTAAATAACAATCCGTCATTTTGAACGTTTCAAGTTGGTTTAATTACCGACTAGGGGCAGTCAAAAGGGCGGGATGTTACAAAGTGGTATTAGAGCTTTGGTTTATACAAAGCTTAGTTTATGACGTTTAATATGAATAGTCACTAGGATCACTTTAAAGAAAGCGTTTTTCAAATCTAAAGAAGTATAAAATTGTTTTTTTTGAAAAATAAAAGGTATTTTGAAAATTCAAATCCTTTTCGGAAATCCCTCTCTCTAAATTTAGGTTTACGATAGTTTCTCTTCGGTAAGGTCTCCTTAGATTTGAGTCCCGATCATTTGAAAACCTATTATCGAATTGCTAAGATTTATGAAAAATAAAATATAAGTTAAGTGAATTAATGAATTGGTTTAAATCAAATATTTTGAATATCTCTAAAGTAATAATTGGGAGATAAAATTACATGTCAATTTAGTTATAGCCAAGGGGATCATTGAACTATAACTTGGGAATTTGATTCTGAAATCTTTTGAAAATTGATTTCAAATGTTTTAAAGAACAATACTAGCAGTATATACTGAAAAAAAATTCAAGTAATTTTTCAAAATATTTTTGAAAATAATAAAATTAAATAATTTTTGTTTTTATGTTTGAAGCAGGGTTTGATACGCAAGTATGTATATATATGTATATTTCAAATGTTTGAAATGAATAATCCGGAGTTGAATCTCAAGTTTGGTTGAATAATAATCCCATATATCGGAATAATGTACATTTGCAAATTGTCTTGGGGAAATGATTGAATAATCCAACCTTTGCTAATAGGGATTGCAAATTTTAATAGGAAACTTCGAAAACATCTTGTTAATTATAATGGCGAAAACCAAAGCACAAAAAACAGCACGCCGTGAACAAAAAGCAATTGCCCATAGAGAAGCAGAAGTGGCACATGCGGAAATCGAAAGGAAAATCAATGAAAAGCGAGGACCTAGTCCCTATGATGATGTTATATGTTATCGATGTCATAAAAAGGACATTATGCCGTTATGTGCCAAGAGAAGAGAAAGAAAAGGAATGTGGATGACCGGTTCGCTCGTCCTGAGATTGTGTGTTTTAAATGTCAAGGGAAAGGGCATTTTCTTAGTCATTGCCCTGAAGTGAAAAGGAAGACGCGCGCACTCGATTTACCAGTCGAAAGATTGACAATCTACTACCATTGTCGCCGGACTGGACATATAGCCAGAAACTGCACCGAAAGGCAGCATGGAAAGCAAGCTATAGCCCGATCAGCTAGAGCGAAAAGTGTAAGGACGATAGATAAGGATGGAAACATCTCATATTTTTGCGAGAACTGTAGGAATTGGGGACATGTTGACTTTGAATGTGTTAATCCTCCTTTAATACAACCTGAAATAGTGCAAACCAAAGAGGAAAGTTTGGCAAAGATGCGTACTACCAGATAGGAGGTCGATAGTCCTCAAAAATTCTGAATCTTAAACCAATCAGTATATTTGAAGCAATCAATATATTTTGTAATACTATCTTTTGTAATCCAAAATCTTCTATATACGTATTATAAAAGTATTAACCTATGGATAGTTTTGTATGGAACGAAATATTTTAATAAAATAGCGTCTTGGGAAGGAAATCTATTTGTTGACTTAACTGTATGAATCAAACTAGTTTTGATGTAAAGCTTATATTTCAAGTTTAGACTAATGCCTAAAATAGTTAATGTGGAGATATGAATCTAATGGAACCAAGTCGATGAATGGCTTACTAAAGAACTAGTTGATTATTTTTGGAAATAGAAAGCAAATGCAAGGTTCAAATGGGATTTAGATTTCAAATTTGAAGTTTGTCAACATGATGATCCATAATAGGTTTAATAGATTCAGTGATGAATTTGAATTTAAACGTGCAGAGAATTAAGTTAAGTGGAAAACATAATATTGGAAAGTTTGAAGTCGGTTTAAAACTAATATTGTGAAAAATATGCGGAATTCAAACTACGAATTAAGTCGAAGTTGAAAAAGTTAAATGGGAAATTTGAACAATTAGTTCAACTTGAATTTTTTCAAAAAGATTGAATCTTGAGTTTAATTGAGTTTAACTTCGACACCAAAAACAATATAAGTTGAGTTTTGAATTTCGGATGGTCGGTTTGGATTGTATGTCTAACATTGTGAATTGATGACATAGCAATTGATCTCTATTAAATATATATCTGTTTGGTGGCGGAGAATTTATTCTCTTAGCTATATACACCCTTCTCTGAGACGTACGAGCTCAGAGGTTATATATCGGTAGACATCAATTATGTGTTGAGAATTGACGATGTAACGTAAAATCCAAATCGAGTGTGAAGTCGATAATAAATTGAATTATGAATATGAATTGGGTTTGAGATAACCTTAAACTTCCAAATCGATTTAGAGGAAAATTTTAAATTGGTAACGAGATGGAAAATTTAGGAATCCTCTATTTGTTATGGGTATGGGATACGGAGGTTTTCGGAACTTATATATGAGAATGCAGTAAATTCGGAAACCATCAGTTTGGAAAGTAATTGTTATGGAAATCTTATGTACGTTTACATAGGTATGATATGTATGAAATGTGAAATGAAGTATTATATATATGACATTATGTTTTCTAAACTGAGGATATGGAAAAGTACCTTCCACTGAAAATTTGTGAAGGTGCTGGAACTCAGTACGAGTGTCCATTTGAAATTCGTAGCTACGTAGAATTTCCATAAGTTGTAGTGTCCGTTTAAATTGGAATCCCTCGTGATGGGATCATGTTGATTGATGATAATGTATACTAGCGTAATTCGAGGGGTGTGATGCCTACAGTTACAAGCGATTCCACTGGGATAGTAGCGCAACCGCCGTGTAAACTGCGATCTAGATGCCATAGCGAAATTCGAGAGGCGAGATGCCTATGGTTACAAGCGATTCCACTGGGATAGTGGCGTAACCGCCGTGTGAACTGCAATCTATGGCAACAACCATGGCGAAATTCAAGAGATGTGAAATCTACAGATTACAAGTGATTATACTGGATAGTAGCGTAACCGTCGAGTAACTGTGATCCATGGGGGAACGTGCTTTCCATATCCATTTTTAAACGGATTTTTAAGTATTTTCACTGGGAGTTGAAGCAAGTATATTTAGTACTTGGAGATTTTTAGTCCTGCGCCTGGCCAGCGTATGCCTAATGTCTGTAAGAACGACGATAGACTTGTTAAAATTCGAGTTAGTAAGTATTTTCAAAACTTTAAATAGCAAATCAATAGTCTGAAATTAAAATTACATAATTCCAACCTAATAAACTAAGGAAGAAGATCTTTAAAATGTCTTGAAAGTCCACAGCTTTGGAAAAGATGTAATATGCAAATCTCTAACATGAAGAATTTCAAGTTTAAATATGAGTGGTTATAAACCAAAATAGTGAATTGAAAACAAATTTGAATAAAATGAATTGGAATTTGTAATGAATTAGTGATTGGAACTAATTTAAAATAGTGCAGTAGTAAATGAAAATTAATCGATAAAATTCAATATTCGGAAGATAAATTGAAATCAAATAGAATTGAAATTGTGAATTGAATTCAAATGGAATTTGAAATGCAAAATTGAATGAAAATGGACATATAACTTAAATAGGGAAGTAAATGTGTATAAGAAGCATATATTGAAAATTTTTATAATGGAATTGGCAAAATGATTTGAATGTTGGAATTGGATACTACCGCTAACAGGATATACAGGTGTATAAAAGGAATTGGAAATTTTTGATTCGAAGATAAAAATTAAATTGCTCAACAAAAAGGTACGTATTTTAATTTCAATATGAGATTTGATGATTTTCTTGCCTAGCCGCTTGGCCTTTTCTTTTCTTTTTGAAATTGGAGGCCCGATGTGGCATTTTGTAGTCAAACCGAGTTAGCCGCGCAAAGGAGACGCGGGCGAAATTTTTCGAAAATTTAAAGTGTTAGAAAAATTTTAAGAAAATTTTTAAATTTTAAAATTTGAATTTAAATTTAAATTTGAATTGAGAAGGAACAATGTTGTTTGAAACTTATAATTGAAGTTGGAAAGTTAATTGAAATGATAATGGATCTTTAATAAAAAGATTTAGGTTAGTAAGTTGATAAAATTATTTGGATTGTGAAAAATAGTAGACGGGTTAAGGACCATTTTTCCTAACTTGTAATTTCGGGATGAAATTCTTTTAAGGGGGGAAGGTTGTAACGATCCAGAATTTTGAACAATTTAATTGAAAATATTTAATTAATTTTAAATATTTGAATGATGGTTTGACTTGAATTTCAAATTATCAGAATGAAATTGGCAATTAAAATTTAAAATTTAATCTATTGAATGTTGAAATTTTCAAGTTTAATATGAGAAATATATTGGAATTTAAATTTGAGTTGGGATTTATAAATAATGTAAAGGAAATTTGCTTTGAAATTTTAAAATATAGAATTTTTGGATTTTAAAAATCAAATTTATCTTATTCAATTAAATTTACGACTCAACATTTTTTTGACATTTGATATGATATATGCAAATTAATGTAGTATAGATAATGATGTTTAAAAAGGAATAAATTTTATCAATACAAAATAAAAAAATAAAAAAATAAAATAAAACAAAGCAAAGCAAAGGGAAGTGAAGATTGCAAAGGAACATAGACAAAGTACACAGCATAATACATCTCAGCCAAAATTCAAGGCAAGAAACAAGTTGTTTACGTACAAAATAATAGAACAAAAGAGAAGAAAGGACTTAGGCATTTAATGCCACATCCTCTCAGCATGTCCAAGATCCTCTCAGCCGAGATTTAGTTTATAGAAAAAAAACATCTTTATTCAAACCAGAGGAAAAAAATATATCTGTACAAACTGTCTTTTTATATAGATTTGTAAGCAATTCATCCTATTCCATTTGTTCAGTAAGAAAGCTATGAAAAAAAACAAGAAGAAAATAAACATTGGCGGCTTTGTTCTTGTTCGTCCCTTTTTTTCCTAATTAGGGTTTTCAGAAATCAAAGACGTGACTTCAAGCTTCGTCAATCGTTTGTCTCTTGAGGATCCCGGCTTCGACTCTTCATCTATTCGAACACGCTGCTCCAATTCGCGTCAGGCAAAGGTGAGTAATTTTGTTTACTCACATCTAATTTCATTCCAGACCTTGTTTCGTTTATATGTATGCGATCTCCTTTATTCGCGTTCGAATATATAATTGTTTGAATTTGTTAATTTAATTGCTCGGCCGTTCGATTATGTTTTGAAGTTGATGCTTATTTTGGCCATTTGATTTCGTTTTGATGCTGGTGATTGATCTTTGACTTCATCAATTTCGTATATTTTGTTTATTTGATTTTCACGGCATCGATTTGAACTATGGCCACCACAGTGTTAAATTTTTATTCAATTTCGGTATTGATTTGTTCTATATCAAATTTGAATTCTGGAAGTATTACACTCGGACTTGATTGATTACCTTGGCCACTTTTTTGATCATGTCCTCTATGAACTTGAAGTTGCACGAGTTTTAGGTTTTTCACTTCGATGTTTGACACTGTCAAACTCGGCTCTGACTTGAAAATGTTTTCGATTTTGGCATTTTTCGAACTTGCCTATTCTGGAATTGCTGTACAACTCGTCTGCATTTTTGGCTTGTCCGAATTATTGCTTGATGCTAGTTTTCGAGTTGCTCTGTTACTTGATGACCATTTCCATTCTTTGTTTTTGTTAAAAACTGGTGCTTGCATGTGACTTCGGTCACTTGATTTCTCAAAATGTTGGTGATATTGTTGAACTGTACCATACCGTTATATGATTTTGGTAGTCGATGAATTCTAATGGCTTCGGCCTTGGATTGAGATTGTTGTATATTTGTTGTTTCACTTTGTCAATGATACGCTGATGTTGAGACAGTGAAATTGAAATTTGAGTCTTCGTTTGATAAGTGTTGCGTGTTGAGTCACAGCTTCTATGAAGATTTTGATTGCTGACAACAATATTAAAGCGATCGACAAATCAAGACGTACATATGGTATTCTAGATTATAGGTTGATTATTTGATGTTATAATAGTAATAAAATTGTCAAAATCTATCCTCAAATAATCATGCACAAAATATAATATATATATATATATACATTTATATAGGTTGTGCACTTTATTGTGCAACTTAACAGAGACCGGTCGACCGGTCCAAAAATGAACGGTCGACCGTTCCTGTTGAATGTGCACAATAAACGTGCACACATGTACATAACGACTATATTTTTAAAAACCTGTCTACCGGTTAGTTTTTGACCTGTCGACCGTTTTTAAACAGAGAGCAACTTCTTCCAAAAGACACATCTTTCTTCAATGGTTGCGTCTCTTCTTTTTCATCAATGATCATAACTTTTGACTGCAACTTTTCACCAAGGGTTATAACTATTTTCTCTCTATAAATACACATCAATATCATTGATTAAAACAATAAGATTTTTTATTAAGATTATATATGCTCTCTATTCTTTGAATTCACTTGCATTCAAAAAGCTCTAAACTACTTTCATTCCTTATTGAATCATTGACACTATCTCATATATTTTGATTCAATAAGCAATATAAATTCCATAATCTTCACAAACATCATTCACAATTTGAGGATAAGATTATAGGAAGAGTGTACTACAAGTGACAAATCCGTGTTTACAAGAGCACAAGTTGTCAACAACAATTGTAATTGTTTTTTTGTTGAAGTCCTCAGTATTGTAAGAGGCAAGTGTTGAAGTCCTCAGTATTGTAAGAGGCAAGTGTTGAAGCCCTCAGTGTTGTAGAGGCGTGAAATCCCGTTCGGCTGTTCGGGTAATTGTAAACCTGTTCCTCCGGGTGAAGCGAGGTTGTAATTAGTGAAAATCCAGATAGTAGTCTGGGACTGGACGTAGGACGGTGCTCCGAACCAGTATAAAAATCTCTGGTGTGATTTTTCTATTTTTTTATTTACAATGCTATTATCATCTATTTCTGCATTTGTATTGTAATCCATATTATACGATCCGTGTATACTATATTAGCACATATAATTGTATACACACCGCACTTTCATTTGGTATCAGAGCACGGTCATCATATAACCGTAACACAGTTATTTGATATATTCTTGTAATATGGCAAATAACGCAAGTACTAGCACTCAAAACACCACTTACACAGAAGGGCAATCGACACAAAGACCTCCATTTTTCAATGGTCTTAACTATAGTTATTGGGCAACACGTATGTCATTCTTTATGCAATCAAGTAGCTATGATGCTTGGAATGCTACTCAAAGAGAAATAGTGAATCCAACAACTGATTATTCAGAATGGACTGTGGCTGAGAAAACGGCAGCAGCCGTAAATGCAAGAGCAATAAATATGTTGTTCTGTGCATTAGACCAAAATGAATATAACCGTGTTAGTATCTGCACTACTGCATATCAAATTTGGCAAACGCTAAAAATCACTCATGAAGGTACTAACAAGGTTAAACAAGCCAAAATAGCCATGCTGAAAAGTCAATTTCAAAATTTCAAAATGAAACCAAATGAGACAATCAATGAAATGTATTCACGGTTTCAAACTATTCACCATGCACTTATTGGGTTAGGACAAAAGTATTCTGATTTTGATGTTGTTTCAACAGTCCTACATTCTCTGACTAATGAATGGGAAGGAAAAGTATTAGCAATTGAAGAAGCTAATGATCTTTCCGTCATGAAGCCAGATGAATTGATAGGAAATTTAATGTCCTATGAAGCAAATTTGCAGGCTAGAAAAGAACAGAAAGAAGAAAAGAAAAATGTAGCATTTCATGTTGAGAAAGATGAAAATGAATCAGATTCTGAAGATGAAGATTTGGCGTTCATTGCTAAAGGTTTCAAAAAATTCCTAAAATATCGAAAAGCCAGTCGCTACAATAAAAGGAAACCTGGATCAAATAAACCATCTTCATCTGCTATAGAATGTTTCAACTGCCATAAAAAGGGACACATGCAGAAGGATTGTCCAGAACAAAAGAAAAAGTCAGAAAATGACAAATTCAAATATAAGAAGGACAAATCAAAGAAACGAGCCTTCTCAGTAACATGGGATGATTCAGAGTCATCTTCATCAGAAAGTGAAAGTGATTCGGAGAATGAACAAGCTAATGTTTGTTTTATGGCAACAGAAGATGAGGTACAAATTCCTACATTTGATGAATTACTTGATATTAATGCTGAATTGATAGTCAAATATAAAAACATAAAACGTCAATTAAAAGTAGTCAAAGCAGATTTAAGCAGAGCAGAGTTTGAACGAGATATGTTAAAAGATGAGAAGAAAATATTAGAAGAAGAACTTGAAAATATTCAAGAATCATCATCTAATGTTGACTCTCAAATATCTCTTTTGAGTCAAGAAATAGAAGCTCAAAAAGAGAAAAATAATGCTCTCACTACTGAAAATCATGAACTTAAAGCAAAAGTCAAAATTCTAGACCTAGAAAAAGCTAGTTTACAAACAAAGTTTGATGACATTACTCAAAATGTTTCTAACTTTAACAAAGGTCGAGAAAATTTGACTAAAATCATTGAAAGTTCACAATCTATTTCAGATAAACAAGGTTTGGGATATAACAAACATAAAACTAAGAAACATCTTAGAAATAAAAGGAAAAAGAAAGTACAAAAAACTGAAGCTAAGAAAAATCTTAGTTTATTATATTTCAAACCAAAACCAATAGTGAAATTTCAAAAGAAAGATGTTAAGACTATCAAAATATGGGTTCCTAAAACAAATAACAATTTGATTAGGAACAAATACATTCAGCAATTCATGAATACTGTGCATCTTAATAATAATTATATATATAAAGGGGATACCGGACCCAAATGGGTTTGGACTCCTAAGACCTAACTCTTAGGACCCTATGAAAAGTGGGTACCATGAACTTAATTCTATGTTTGCAGGTCCCACTGAAGAAAAGAGGAAAGTGGATATTGGACAGTGGTTGCTCAAAGCATATGACGGGAGACAAGAGCTTACTAACAAATATTAAATACTCAGATGGTGGCTCAGTCACTTTTGGAGACAATTCAAAAGGTTATATCATCGGCAAAGGCGATGTGAGCAATTGTGGTACATCTAACTTACCTCTTATTACTAATGTCATGCTAGTTAGAAATTTAAAACACAATTTACTTAGTATTAGTCAGTTATGTGACAAGGGTTTTATAATTTCCTTTTCAAATAATAAGTGTAGTATTTTAGATAAAGATCATAATTTGGTTTTTGAAGGTTATAGAGACAGAAATATATATATTCTAAATATGAATATTAATCATAATTCAGATATGTGTCTTATGGCTAATGACAATGATCCATGGCTATGGCACAAACGTTTCTGTCATATAAACTTCAGAACTATTGACAAGCTAGCCAAAAACAATCTAGTTAGAGGACTACCCAAAATGAGTTTTAAAGTTAACAACATTTGTGATGCATGTCAATTAGGAAAATTGACCAAATCATCATTTAAATCCAAGAAAGTCATATCAACATTACAACCGCTTGAGTTACTGCACATGGATTTATTTGGACCTACTAGAGTTCAATCAATAAATCACAGTCAATATGTGCTTGTAATTGTTGATGATTTCTCTCGTTATACATGGACAATTTTCTTAAAAAATAAAAGTGATACTTTCGATCATTTCAAATCTTTCGTCAAAAGAATTCAAAAATCAAAAGGGATTAAAGTTAAAAATATAAGAAGTGATCATGGCGGAGAGTTTGAAAATAACGAATTTGAACATTTTTGTACAAAGAAAGGTATATATCATAATTTTTCGTTTCCCAGAACTCCACAACAGAACGGAGTAGTAGAACGAAAGAACCGAACTTTACAAGAATGTGCAAGAACATTATTAAATGGAACCACCTTACCAAAACACTTCTGGGCAGAAGCTGTTGCAACTGCCTGTTATGTTTTAAATCGTGTGTCCATAAGACCTCTTACCAAAAATACTCCTTATGAATTGTTTAACAAAAGAAAGCCTAAAATCTCATACTTCAAAGTTTTTGGTTCTAAGTGCTTTATTTTAAATACGAAAGACCAGCTTGGAAAATTCGATCCAAAAGCCGATGAAGGAATATTTGTCGGTTATTCGGAACGAAGTAAGGCCTATCGAATATTTAATAAACGAACCAAAACTATTGAAGAATCACTTCATGTATCTTTTGATGAAATCTATCAGCATCCTCACACAATATCAGATGATGACGAATCAATAGTCATTAATAAGCCAATCATCTCAAATACTGATTCTGACTCAGAAGTAATTATTGAGAATACTCCTCAAATATATGAATTACAATCACCACCAAGAATATTAAGAGACCATCCGGCCCAAAATATAATAGGTGAAATAACATCACATGTCAGAACAAGGAGTCAACTCAATCAAATGGGTCATGTCGCTTTTCTCTCAAATATCGAACCCAAGAATTCAAAAGAAGCTGCTACAGATGATTACTGGATCATTGCCATGCAGGAAGAACTAAATCAGTTTGAGCGCAATGACGTTTGGGAACTTGTTCCGAGACCAACTGATCAGTCAGTAATTGGTACTAAATGGGTCTATAAAAATAAGGCCGACGAACAAGGAAATATCACCAAAAATAAAGCAAGATTAGTAGCACAAGGATACAATCAGGAAGAAGGTATCGATTATGAAGAAACTTTTGCACCAGTTGCTCGACTAGAAGCTATTAGAATTCTATTATCTTTTGCTTGTTATCATAATTTCAAACTTTATCAGATGGATGTCAAAAGTGCTTTTCTCAATGGATTTATCAAAGAGAATGTCTATGTCGAACAACCACCTTTATTCGTACATGAAAAATATCCTGACCATGTATTCAAACTTAAGAAAGCTCTGTATGGTTTAAAACAAGCACCTCGTGCTTGGTATGAACGTTTACGTAGCTATCTTATTAATTCAGGATTTGAAATAGGCAAAGTCGATCAAACTTTGTTTATTAAACATTCTCGAAATGATATTCTGGTTATCCAAATATATGTAGACGATATCATCTTTGGTTCAACAAACGATAAACTCTGCAAGGAATTTGCAAGTATTATGACCAAAGAATTCGAAATGTCTCATATGGGAGAACTATCTTATTTTCTTGGACTTCAAATCAAACAACTTTCAAACGGTATTTTTATCAATCAAGAAAAATACTGTGAAAATCTTATCAAACGCTTCGGATTACAAAATACATCTGGTAAACCAACTCCTATGAGTACAACTACACATCTTGAAAAAGATGAAAGTGGTAAGAATGTTGACCAGAAATTATATCGAAGCATGATTGGTTCTCTTCTTTATCTTACAGCTAGTCGTCCAGATATATTAATGAGTGTTTGTTTATGTGCTCGTTTTCAAGCCGATCCAAAGGAATCACATTTACGAGCAGTGAAACGTATAATTCGTTATCTAAATAATACCAAAGATTTTGGTCTTTTCTATCCAAAAGAATGTCCATTTGAATTAGTATCATATAGTGATGCTGATTTTGGTGGCTCACGGACGGATAGAAAAAGTACAAGTGGTACGTGCCATTTTATTGGAAAATCACTTGTCTCTTGGTTTAGTAAGAAACAGAATTGTGTTTCACTATCAACATGTGAAGCTGAATATATATCAGCGGCTCTCGCTTGTACTCAAGTACTATATATGCAACAAACACTTCAAGATTTCGATATACATTTATCGAATTCTATTATATACTGTGATAACACGAGTGCAATAAATCTCTCTAAAAATCCAGTAAATCATTCTAGAACCAAACATATTGATATCCGTCATCATTTCCTTAGAGATAATATTGAAAAAGGTAATATACATCTTGAATATGTTCACACTGACAATCAAATAGCCGATATTTTCACTAAACCATTACTTGAATCTAGTTTTATTAAACTACGAAGAGAGCTTGGCTTAGTATCTCGGAAAGATCTAGAATAGAATAAGTAACCTTCAAACTTAGGCTATATATTTTTCAAATAATTCTTAAATTTCAGCCTATAACAAACTATACCTATTTTTATAACTTTTTTTATCTATCATTGTTTTTGTTTACGGCTAATTATCTCTAACAAATCCTATCCTCAAGTTCATTGGCAAACTTTTTTTCTATATAAACGTTTGAAAAAATACACTTTCATTCATTCACCTTCTTGCTGAAAATTATAAATCACCTTAAACAAGCTACCATGGCACACATTTGCGACAAATGCGCAGAGGAATCTCATATTTCTATCACTAGCTCGGAGTCGGAGGAACAATATTCTCCGATTACACCGAAACAAAGGCCGGAATGCCCTCACCATTGTTTTCGCACACCTGGCCATACTCCAACATCCAAGCGTGCAAAGAAAGCACTATTCTGCTCTCCGCGCACGAAGGCGCAAATCGATGAAATTCATCACTACCAAAAGCATCAAATTGATCTTCAACGACAACTACATTATGGTCAAAACCTACTATACCATGAACAACAACGTACTTCAACTCGTTTATCCGCTTTAGAACGAATGGCTTCATTCTTCTGCGGTTCAAACAAACACGATGTTCATGAACCAATGCCGTCAAGACCATCGACTTCAACAACTCCAAACTCTTGGGATAAAAACTATAACGAGAATGAAGGAGCTCGATATAAGTGGAGTCCGTGGGCTAAACGCATTGAAAACGACAAGAATTCTAATAACAACTCACCTTCTCATTAGAATTCCATAATGTATATTATTTTGCTTTCATATATAATTCTTGTAATACAGTATATTTTTGCAATAATAACATAATATATAATATATTAATTCGACTCGTTTTCAAAATTTTTGCCAAATTCTGCATTTTTGCACACAGAGCCAAACCGGTCGACAGCCTAAAATATGACCGGTCGACCGTTTTGCTCTCTGGTTGAAAACGGTCGACCGGCAATACGCAGGCGGTCGACCGGTCGACAGTTATTATTTTTTTTATATACTACACGTATATATTTTTGCCACCAACCCTCTTTACTTTCTACTCTCCACTGAAAATTTTCCCATTTCCAAACCCTAGTTCAT
Source organism: Allium cepa (assembly GCA_030765085.1). Taxonomy (NCBI): domain Eukaryota; kingdom Viridiplantae; phylum Streptophyta; class Magnoliopsida; order Asparagales; family Amaryllidaceae; genus Allium; species Allium cepa. The sequence continues at coordinate 759,828,511 of CM060941.1, read as the reverse complement.
ATTCTCAAGCTTCACAAACTCTCAAATTCTCTTCAATGGCTCCTCCTCAGAAAAAATCAAAGAAAAGAGCAACATCAGAAACTTCTTCTCTTACTCTCTCTGCTAGAAAATGGTTAGAATCTCCGGTTGCAGTAACTAGATGGAATCAAATGACAAATTACAAATTCCATCCAGGCTCATTCATCAAATTCGACGATTTCACTGCATACGGTATTCAAAGATTAGCAAATAGATCTCGTATCTCTCCTCTTATTGATTTTTCTGTAAATAGCGTACAAATTAATCATTTGATGATTAAGCTATTTTATGCGAATATGAATTTAGAGGAATATACTCCGGAAAATCCAAATGGAGTTATTTGGTCAGTAGTATGTGGCAAACGAATCTATCTCACTTATGATAGAATTGCTTCTATTTTGGGAATACCGAATAGGGGTGAAGAGTTTTCATCCACATTTTGTGAAGTTTTTACCCGGAATAGTACGAGTCATAAATTTATAGAAGATGATAGTAACGGCACCAAATCGATTGGGCTACGACCGACTGCAAGGTTGTTACACCATGTCCTAATGCACTCTCTATTTCCTCGATTAGGAAACTATGATGCCGTTTACAAAGAGAATTTCAAGGCTCTTTATGCTATCTACGATGATATCGAAATAAATTGGGTTCACATGATTTTCGATGAAATTCTTAAGGTAAATAACTCTACTCGTCCACATTTCTTCTATAACGAGTATATTATGCGTATGTTGCTTGCATGTGGAGTCACACCCCCGGATTCGGCATATTCTACACCAAAGTGTATTGACTCCACTACTATCAAACGGATGAAGCTTCCTCCTCCATATGTTCATATTATGCCATTCGAACAATGGCAACAACGCGATACTCAAGAACAACAAGCTCCACCATCTCGTCGTCGTTCTGAAGATGTTAGATTATTGAAATCTAAATCATCTACAAGAGAATCTCTTGAAACCATCGCTCGGAATCAATTTTTACTTGAATCAAGACTAAAACGAATGGATTCGAAAATTGATAGACGATTCAATAAGGTAAAGTCATTCTTCGGCGCTATATGGGATGCTATATCATGTAGCACATCCGTCTCGACCCAACATCAAGACCCCGGAAAACGTCCGGCTCCTCCAACTTTTAATTGGTCGACATCCGAGGAATCCGGTGGTACAAGCGGACAAGGTCGTGGGGACAATGACGATGATGATGACGATGACGATGACGACGATGATGATGATGATGATGATGATGAGGAAGAGATTCAGTCGGAATGAAGTTAGTTTGTTTTTCTTTTCATTTCTTTAAAAACATATATGGCACTTGTACTAAATAGTGTCCATCTTTTTATTCGTAGTAGACTATGACTTGCATTGTACTTCATCAAAACATCCTGTGTTTGAATATATGCATTGTTCTCTTTGGTTTATATTTTCTAGTGTTTACTCCTTTTTGTCGATGACAAAGGGGGAGAAAGGTGCTAATAATTGTCTGCAGGAAATCACATATTCAGGGGGAGATCCTATACTTGAGTTTTTATATTGTCATCAATCAAAAAGGGGGAGAATGTTGAGTCACAGCTTCTATGAAGATTTTGATTGCTGACAACAATATTAAAGCGATCGACAAATCAAGACGTACATATGGTATTCTAGATTATAGGTTGATTATTTGATGTTATAATAGTAATAAAATTGTCAAAATCTATCCTCAAATAATCATGCACAAAATATAATATATATATATATACATTTATATAGGTTGTGCACTTTATTGTGCAACTTAACAGAGACCGGTCGACCGGTCCAAAAATGAACGGTCGACCGTTCCTGTTGAATGTGCACAATAAACGTGCACACATGTACATAACGACTATATTTTTAAAAACCTGTCTACCGGTTAGTTTTTGACCTGTCGACCGTTTTTAAACAGAGAGCAACTTCTTCCAAAAGACACATCTTTCTTCAATGGTTGCGTCTCTTCTTCTTCATCAATGATCATAACTTTTGACTGCAACTTTTCACCAAGGGTTATAACTATTTTCTCTCTATAAATACACATCAATATCATTGATTAAAACAATAAGATTTTTTATTAAGATTATATATGCTCTCTATTCTTTGAATTCACTTGCATTCAAAAAGCTCTAAACTACTTTCATTCCTTATTGAATCATTGACACTATCTCATATATTTTGATTCAATAAGCAATATAAATTCCATAATCTTCACAAACATCATTCACAATTTGAGGATAAGATTATAGGAAGAGTGTACTACAAGTGACAAATCCGTGTTTACAAGAGCACAAGTTGTCAACAACAATTGTAATTGTTTTTTTGTTGAAGTCCTCAGTATTGTAAGAGGCAAGTGTTGAAGTCCTCAGTATTGTAAGAGGCAAGTGTTGAAGCCCTCAGTGTTGTAGAGGCGTGAAATCCCGTTCGGCTGTTCGGGTAATTGTAAACCTGTTCCTCCGGGTGAAGCGAGGTTGTAATTAGTGAAAATCCAGATAGTAGTCTGGGACTGGACGTAGGACGGTGCTCCGAACCAGTATAAAAATCTCTGGTGTGATTTTTCTATTTTTTTATTTACAATGCTATTATCATCTATTTCTGCATTTGTATTGTAATCCATATTATACGATCCGTGTATACTATATTAGCACATATAATTGTATACACACCGCACTTTCATTGCGCACTTGATTTTTTTTTGATGTTGATTTTGTTAGTCTTTTGCCATACTATTCATGCTAGCCTATTCCTGCTAGTTCATTGTATAGTCTGGTCGAAAATTTTGGGATATGCATTGAGTTACATCATTGGTCTTGCTCCTCTCTGGTCATGACTTGGAATTTTAAGTTTGAACAGTGGCTTTGTGATTTAGTCATATATACATGAATGAAGTTGCAATGTTGCTTGATCACTGGCTTTCACTGCACTTATATATGCTAGTTGCCTTGAGTACAATGTGTATATGATTTTAGTTTCAATGCTGATATTGTTTCCAATTGAAGCTACATTGTAGTTTCATTCATGCTTGAGTTTATAATTGAGTTCACTTCACTTGAGTTTGTAGTTTTTGTACTCGAGTCTGGTGCTTGCATTTTTCAGTCTCACGGTTGCATACATGTTGTACCTTAGGTATGCATAATTGCTCCTGACCTGTTGCACTATTTTTAGTTGCTGCTGTGTTATGTAGTAACCCAGTTTTATTTGCAATGATCCGGAGTTGTTGTTGCATTTAGTTCTCACTTGAATCTGGTTCACTCATTTGTGTTGGGCATTGCTTTACACTTGTGGCTACCTGGTCAATACTTGCAGTTCACTGAACTGTTGTATCACTTATTCATATATTTATGTGCTGTTGACCTGTGCATTGTCCTTGTCTTTGTACCTGTTGCAACTGCAGTTTCATTGTGACATTTTCTTTGTATTTTTTTCTGTACATTGAGTTGAATCCAGCCTAAACGCTCGAGATTTACCTTGTGCTCGCATTGCGATTTCATTTGAAGTACATTTGGGGTTTAACCTAACTTTTCCTGGGTTTGACCTGGTGTTCGTTTGTGAATTTTCATTGAGCTTTTGTGTATTTCATCTCTGTATTGGCGAGGCAATGCACGCGAGCGTGTAGTGCAACCAATTCAGAATCTGACGTTTTAAATTGATTGATTTCAATTGATGAAATTGTTTCATGTTGTCAATTCAATATTTTAATATTGTATTTGATTGTTGATTTGATTATTTTGTTATTGTCTAATTATCTATTTGATAATTAGATTATGAGTTTCTAATTATTTATTTAAATAATTAGATTTTGTTGTTAATTGCCAATTAGGCAATTCTGATGTTTCGAAATTATCTTCATTGATAATCTTTTCATTTATCTTGTTGATGATTTGATTCTGCTGATTTGTTGTTTAACACCGTTAAGTGTTATATTTACCGTTATCCGATTTCTTTATTAAAAGGGTCGGATAGACGAGAATTATTGTGACTGTCGTCTATTTGATTATTATTGCCTCTATGCACTAATAACTGAGTTTGAATTAGACTGACCCGTGTATTATTTTCTTTTGAATGTAATACTCGGGTCAGACCGAGTGTTTTACAGCTTGAAGGTTTCCGGGCAGCGAAGTTAGAGAGAGAGGGGGAAACGCCCACTTTAGTTCGGGGATTTGGTACTTAAAGAAATATTCCGTTGTATAAATTCAACACATTGTATAACTCTGATATTTGTAAGAAAATAGAAAGATTCTTTTTTTTCGAAATATTATTATTCTGTGATTCTGTGGCTAATTCTATTTAAACTCTATAAACTAAATAAAAATCCGTCATTTTAAACGTTTCAAGTTGGTTTAATTACCGACTAGGGGCGGTCAAAAAGGGCGGGATGTTGCATTGAGACTACCCGGATCTAACCCGATACCTTCCTCGAGGAAATTCTTCCTTTTTTAGAAAAAAACTTTGTTTTTGCTTTAAATTTGAAACTGTTACCCTGGGTAAAACACATGCGAACTACCCGAAAGCATACTCAAGCCAAAACAACCCTCCCCCTCCCTCGTGACCAACTCGAGCTCTCTCTTCTCCTCAAATCCAACAACAACCAAATCAAAATCCACTAGTACAATCAGATACTTTAGCACGTGCATAGGCGAACGCGGCTGCTCCGATCAACGCTGCCACCTCCTACACATCGACGACGACCTCCTTAGTCGACCCGTTCATCCAGATGATCGATTCAAAATGGAAATCAAAATCGAGCAAATCGAGCATTTCCTAAAACCCAACCCGATCGACGAAAACACCTCGCGCCATCGCCTCAATTCACCGAAAGCTTTGAAACTCCGACCAAAGCCTCGTTGCAGTCCCGCGCTTCGATCCCCCTCAATCTGATCATCTTCGGTGCTTTGACGATGATGTGGTAGCCTGGAATCCCACATCGACCAAAACCGTTCCTAAAACCCTACATCGATGCCATGCCACCGCCACGACGATCAGAAAATTCACTTATCATTTTTCTCGAGATCACCGACCTCCAAGTTACCTCCAGTAGCAACTTCGACACTCCCCTTGCTCCGATCATCAGAAAATGCCAAAATCCCATTTCCCGTTCAACACGCAAGCTCTCTTGATTTACAATCATAAAAATAATGATTTTACTTTTAAAATTCATGGTTTTCGAAAACGAATAAGATGATATAAGCGAATCAAGGAATCAGGGTATTCAAATTTGACATGTATTTGAGTTTTCACTGTATTTCTTCCCTTCCAGTTAAAAACTACTTCTAATTATATTTATAATTATTTTTAAAAATAAGATCTAGTAAATTCAAACATGTTTCTGTTATACATCTTAACTTAAAAGAGAAGGAGGGAAGAGATTTTGATTTTTGATCTTGTTTTTAGTATGTTAATATATGTGTGTGTGTGTACAGACATGCACGCTCAAACAATTGCATATTTATATACATGCAAGCATAATATACATTCATGCAAACATCTTTCACAACATTATTTCAAATATTAATCACGTGCATCAAGTTTTAACAGATTCAAGCTTTTATAAAGGTTGTTTACTCACTGTCTAAAATGTTGAATAGAGAAGCCTGGAATTTGTTTTGAACTTGAAATCTGGTAACTTGGTTTTGATCTGCAACTTGATTTTGATCTGCAACTTGATTTTGATTTGCCTTATTAAACTGAGTTGAATATTTTCTTAACCTTCAGGTTGGAATTTGCAAGTGGTTGTTAGTTTTAGATTTTATTTTCTGGTTTTGTTTTCAGGTTTGGTTTTGGATGAAGAAAAAAGAAGAGAAGGGGTAGAGAGGTATATATATGTTGCTTTTATTATTTTTAAAAAAATGAAAATAAAATTAATAATATGACACTTGTTAAATTGCATGTTACAATTATCTTACACTTGTTAATTTACATGCACTTATGTTTTTATATAATTTTATATTATATTTCAATTTAGTTTTATATTTGTATACATTTTATGTTTTTATATTTAAACTTTTCCTTTTATTTATATTTATATAACCTGAAGAAAATGATATAAAACTAATTATACACTAATAAATAATCATATATATATACTAGTTTTAAAATATATAGTTTTTTAAATCCAATTTATGTTTAAGATTTTTAAATTTGAATTAAAAATCAAAATTCTATTTACAAACTACTTATATATATACACATAAACAAACACGTATTTATTTGTTTTGAAAAAAAAGAATAAGTTTTGGCATTTTTAAAATAATTATAAAAGAAAATATCACAATAATATTTGCCTAAAAAATTTCGGGTTATCACATTTTCAAAGCAGATTTTTAAGTAAAAGGTAAAAGTCTTTTAAAGTTGTTTAAAAGAATGTTCTAGAGGAATTTATGATTTAAATCGTTTTAAGATTTTTAAAAGTAAATATTTATTAAGTAAATTATTTTAAAGGTTTAACTAGTATTATGGTTTAAAAGATAATTATTTAATATTTATACCACATAGAATAACTTTTATTTTAAAATTTGTTTTGGCTTAAGTTTAACATGAGAAATGATTATAAAATGTCATAACTGGTATTTAAAATAAAATGTTTAAAGTAGTTTTATTTTAAATGTTTTAAAGTATATATATATATATATATATATATATATATATATATATCTTTGGATAAAGTGATTTAAACTATTTATAATCTAAGTTATTAAGACTGGTAGTCGATGAATTCTAATGGCTTCGGCCTTGGATTGAGATTGTTGTATATTTGTTGTTTCACTTTGTCAATGATACGCTGATGTTGAGACAGTGAAATTGAAATTTGAGTCTTCGTTTGATAAGTGTTGCGCACTTGATTTTTTTTTTGATGTTGATTTTGTTAGTCTTTTGCCATACTATTCATGCTAGCCTATTCCTGCTAGTTCATTGTATAGTCTGGTCGAAAATTTTGGGATATGCATTGAGTTACATCATTGGTCTTGCTCCTCTCTGGTCATGACTTGGAATTTTAAGTTTGAACAGTGGCTTTGTGATTTAGTCATATATACATGAATGAAGTTGCAATGTTGCTTGATCACTGGCTTTCACTGCACTTATATATGCTAGTTGCCTTGAGTACAATGTGTATATGAGTTTAGTTTCAATGCTGATATTGTTTCCAATTGAAGCTACATTGTAGTTTCATTCATGCTTGAGTTTATAATTGAGTTCACTTCACTTGAGTTTGTAGTTTTTGTACTCGAGTCTGGTGCTTGCATTTTTCAGTCTCACGGTTGCATACATGTTGTACCTTAGGTATGCATAATTGCTCCTGACCTGTTGCACTATTTTTAGTTGCTGCTGTGTTATGTAGTAACCCAGTTTTATTTGCAATGATCCGGAGTTGTTGTTGCATTTAGTTCTCACTTGAATCTGGTTCACTCATTTGTATTGGGCATTGCTTTACACTTGTGGCTACCTGGTCAATACTTGCAGTTCACTGAACTGTTGTATCAGTTATTCATATATTTATGTGCTGTTGACCTGTGCATTGTCCTTGTCTTTGTACCTGTTGCAACTGCAGTTTCATTGTGACATTTGCTTTGTATTTTTTTCTGTACATTGAGTTGAATCCAGCCTAAACGCTCGAGATTTACCTTGTGCTCGCATTGCGATTTCATTTGAAGTACATTTGGGGTTTAACCTAACTTTTCCTGGGTTTGACCTGGTGTTCGTTTGTGAATTTTCATTGAGCTTTTGTGTATTTCATCTCTGTATTGGCGAGGCAATGCACGCGAGCGTGTAGTGCAACCAATTCAGAATCTGACGTTTTAAATTGATTGATTTCAATTGATGAAATTGTTTCATGTTGTCAATTCAATATTTTAATATTGTATTTGATTGTTGATTTGATTATTTTGTTATTGTCTAATTATCTATTTGATAATTAGATTCTGAGTTTCTAATTATTTATTTAAATAATTAGATTTTGTTGTTAATTGCCAGTTAGGCAATTCTGATGTTTCGAAATTATCTTCATTGATAATCTTTTCATTTATCTTGTTGATGATTTGATTCTTCTGATTTGTTGTTTAACACTGTTAAGTGTTATATTTACCGTTATCCGATTTCTTTATTAAAAGGGTCGGATAGACGAGAATTATTGTGATTGTCGTCTATTTGATTATTATTGCCTCTATGCACTAATAACTAAGTTTGAATTAGAGTGACCCCTATATTATTTTCTTTTGAATGTAATACTCGGGTCAGACCGAGTGTTTTACAGCTTGAAGGTTTCCGGGCAGCGAAGTTAGAGAGAGAGGGGGAAACGCCCACTTTAGTTCGGGGATTTTGTACTTAAAGAAATATTCCGTTGTATAAATTCAACACATTGTATAACTATGATATTTGTAAGAAAATAGAAAGATTCTTTTTTTTCGAAATATTATTATTCTGTGATTCTGTGGCTAATTCTATTTAAACTCTATAAACTAAATAAAAATCCGTCATTTTAAACGTTTCAAGTTGGTTTAATTACCGACTAGGGGCGGTCAAAAAGGGCGGGATGTTGCATTGAGACTACCCGGATCTAACCCGATACCTTCCTCGAGGAAATTCTTCCTTTTTTAGAAAAAAACTTTGTTTTTGCTTTAAATTTGAAACTGTTACCCTGGGTAAAACACATGCGAACTACCCGAAAGCATACTCAAGCCAAAACAACCCTCCCCCTCCCCCGTGACCAACTCGAGCTCTCTCTTCTCCTCAAATCCAACAACAACCAAATCAAAATCCACTAGTACAATCAGATACTTTAGCACGTGCATAGGCGAACGCGGCTGCTCCGATCAACGCTGCCACCTCCTACACATCGACGACGACCTCCTTAGTCGACCCGTTCATCCAGATGATCGATTCAAAATGGAAATCAAAATCGAGCATTTCCTAAAACCCAACCCGATCGACGAAAACACCTCGCGCCATCGCCTCAATTCACCGAAAGCTTTGAAACTCCGACCAAAGCCTCGTTGTAGTCCCGCGCTTCGATCCCCCTCACTCTGATCATCTTCGGTGCTTTGACGATGATGTGGTAGCCTGGAATCCCACATCGACCAAAACCGTTCCTAAAACCCTACATCGATGCCATGCCACCGCCACGACGATCAGAAAATTCACTTATCATTTTTCTCGAGACCACCGACCTCCAAGTTACCTCTAGTAGCAACTTCGACACTCCCCTTGCTCCGATCATCAGAAAATGCCAAAATCCCATTTCCCGTTCAACACGCAAGCTCTCTTGATTTACAATCATAAAAATAATGATTTTACTTTTAAAATTCATGGTTTTCGAAAACGAATAAGATGATATAAGCGAATCAAGGAATCAGGGTATTCAAATTTGACACGTATTTGAGTTTTCACTGTATTTCTTCCCTTCCAGTTAAAAACTACTTCTAATTATATTTATAATTATTTTTAAAAATAAGATCTAGTAAATTCAAACATGTTTCTGTTATACATCTTAACTTAAAAGAGAAGGAGGGAAGAGATTTTGATTTTTGATCTTGTTTTTAGTATGTTAATATATGTGTGTGTGTGTGTACAGACATGCACGCTCAAACAATTGCATATTTATATACATGCAAGCATAATATACATTCATGCAAACATCTTTCACAACATTATTTCAAATATTAATCACGTGCATCAAGTTTTAACAGATTCAAGCTTTTATAAAGGTTGTTTACTCACTGTCTAAAATGTTGAATAGAGAAGCCTGGAATTTGTTTTGAACTTGAAATCTGGTAACTTGGTTTTGATCTGCAACTTGATTTTGATCTGCAACTTGATTTTGATTTGCCTTATTAAACTGAGTTGAATATTTTCTTAACCTTCAGGTTGGAATTTGCAAGTGGTTGTTAGTTTTAGATTTTATTTTCTGGTTTTGTTTTCAGGTTTGGTTTTGGATGAAGAAAAAAGAAGAGAAGGGGTAGAGAGGTATATATATGTTGCTTTTATTATTTTTAAAAAAATGAAAATAAAATTAATAATATGACACTTGTTAAATTGCATGTTACAATTATCTTACACTTGTTAATTTACATGCACTTATGTTTTTATATAATTTTATATTATATTTCAATTTAGTTTTATATTTGTATACATTTTATGTTTTTATATTTAAACTTTTCCTTTTATTTATATTTATATAACCTGAAGAAAATGATATAAAACTAATTATACACTAATAAATAATCATATATATATACTAGTTTTAAAATATATAGTTTTTTAAATCCAATTTATGTTTAAGATTTTTAAATTTGAATTAAAAATCAAAATTCTATTTACAAACTACTTATATATATATACACATAAACAAACACGTATTTATTTGTTTTGAAAAAAAAGAATAAGTTTTGGCATTTTTAAAATAATTATAAAAGAAAATATCACAATAATATTTGCCTAAAAAATTTCGGGTTATCACATTTTCAAAGCAGATTTTTAAGTAAAAGGTAAAAGTCTTTTAAAGTTGTTTAAAAGAATGTTCTAGAGGAATTTATGATTTAAATCGTTTTAAGATTTTTAAAAGTAAATATTTATTAAGTAAATTATTTTAAAGGTTTAACTAGTATTATGGTTTAAAAGATAATTATTTAATATTTATACCACATAGAATAACTTTTATTTTAAAATTTGTTTTGGCTTAAGTTTAACATGAGAAATGATTATAAAATGTCATAACTGGTATTTAAAATAAAATGTTTAAAGTAGTTTTATTTTAAATGTTTTAGAGTATATATATATATATATATATATATATATATATATATCTTTGGATAAAGTGATTTAAACTATTTATAATCTAAGTTATTAAGACTGGTAGTCGATGAATTCTAATGGCTTCGGCCTTGGATTGAGATTGTTGTATATTTGTTGTTTCACTTTGTCAATGATACGCTGATGTTGAGACAGTGAAATTGAAATTTGAGTCTTCGTTTGATAAGTGTTGCGCACTTGATTTTTTTTTTGATGTTGATTTTGTTAGTCTTTTGCCATACTATTCATGCTAGCCTATTCCTGCTAGTTCATTGTATAGTCTGGTCGAAAATTTTAGGATATGCATTGAGTTACATCATTGGTCTTGCTCCTCTCTGGTCATGACTTGGAATTTTAAGTTTGAACAGTGGCTTTGTGATTTAGTCATATATACATGAATTTGCAATGTTGCTTGATCACTGGCTTTCACTGCACTTATATATGCTAGTTGCCTTGAGTACAATGTGTATATGAGTTTAGTTTCAATGCTGATATTGTTTCCAATTGAAGCTACATTGTAGTTTCATTCATGCTTGAGTTTATAATTGAGTTCACTTCACTTGAGTTTGTAGTTTTTGTACTCGAGTCTGGTGCTTGCATTTTTCAGTCGCACGGTTGCATACATGTTGTACCTTAGGTATGCATAATTGCTCCTGACCTGTTGCACTATTTTTAGTTGCTGCTGTGTTATGTAGTAACCCAGTTTTATTTGCAATGATCCGGAGTTGTTGTTGCATTTAGTTCTCACTTGAATCTGGTTCACTCATTTGTGTTGGGCATTGCTTTACACTTGTGGCTACCTGGTCAATACTTGCAGTTCACTGAACTGTTGTATCACTTATTCAAATATTTATGTGTTGTTGACCTGTGCATTGTCCTTGTCTTTGTACCTGTTGCAACTGCAGTTTCATTGTGACATTTGCTTTGTATTTTTTTCTGTACATTGAGTTGAATCCAGCCTAAACGCTCGAGATTTACCTTGTGCTCGCATTGCGATTTCATTTGAAGTACATTTGGGGTTTAACCTAACTTTTCCTGGGTTTGACCTGGTGTTCGTTTGTGAATTTTCATTGAGCTTTTGTGTATTTCATCTCTGTATTGGCGAGGCAATGCACGCGAGCGTGTAGTGCAACCAATTCAGAATCTGACGTTTTAAATTGATTGATTTCAATTGATGAAATTGTTTCATGTTGTCAATTCAATATTTTAATATTGTATTTGATTGTTGATTTGATTATTTTGTTATTGTCTAATTATCTATTTGATAATTAGATTCTGAGTTTCTAATTATTTATTTAAATAATTAGATTTTGTTGTTAATTGCCAATTAGGCAATTCTGATGTTTCGAAATTATCTTCACTGATAATCTTTTCATTTATCTTGTTGATGATTTGATTCTGCTGATTTGTTGTTTAACACTGTTAAGTGTTATATTTACCGTTATCCGATTTCTTTATTAAAAGGGTCGGATAGACGAGAATTATTGTGACTGTCGTCTATTTGATTATTATTGCCTCTATGCACTAATAACTGAGTTTGAATTAGAGTGACCCCTATATTATTTTCTTTTGAATGTAATACTCGGGTCAGACCGAGTGTTTTATAGCTTGAAGGTTTCCGGGCAGCGAAGTTAGAGAGAGAGGGGGAAACGCCCACTTTAGTTCGGGGATTTTGTACTTAAAGAAATATTCCGTTGTATAAATTCAACACATTGTATAACTCTGATATTTGTAAGAAAATAGAAAGATTCTTTTTTTTCGAAATATTATTATTCTGTGATTCTGTGGCTAATTCTATTTAAACTCTATAAACTAAATAAAAATCCGTCATTTTAAACGTTTCAAGTTGGTTTAATTACCGACTAGGGGCGGTCAAAAAGGGCGGGATGTTGCATTGAGACTACCCGGATCTAACCCGATACCTTCCTCGAGGAAATTCTTCCTTTTTTAGAAAAAAACTTTGTTTTTGCTTTAAATTTGAAACTGTTACCCTGGGTAAAACACATGCGAACTACCCGAAAGCATACTCAAGCCAAAACAACCCTCCCCCTCCCCCGTGACCAACTCGAGCTCTCTCTTCTCCTCAAATCCAACAACAACCAAATCAAAATCCACTAGTACAATCAGATACTTTAGCACGTGCATAGGCGAACGCGACTGCTCCGATCAACGCTGCCACCTCCTACACATCGACGACGACCTCCTTAGTCGACCCGTTCATCCAGATGATCGATTCAAACTGGAAATCAAAATCTAGCAAATCGAGCATTTCCTAAAACCCAACCCGATCGACGAAAACACCTCGCGCCATCGCCTCAATTCACCGAAAGCTTTGAAACTCCGACCAAAGCCTCGTTGCAGTCCCGCGCTTCGATCCCCCTCACTCTGATCATCTTCGGTGCTTTGACGATGATGTGGTAGCCTGGAATCCCACATCGACCAAAACCGTTCCTAAAACCCTACATCGATGCCATGCCACCGCCACGACGATCAGAAAATTCACTTATCATTTTTCTCGAGATCACCGACCTCCAAGTTACCTCCAGTAGCAACTTCGACACTCCCCTTGCTCCGATCATCAGAAAATGCCAAAATCCCATTTCCCGTTCAACACGCAAGCTCTCTTGATTTACAATCATAAAAATAATGATTTTACTTTTAAAATTCATGGTTTTCGAAAACGAATAAGATGATATAAGCGAATCAAGGAATCAGGGTACTCAAATTTGACATGTATTTGAGTTTTCACTGTATTTCTTCCCTTCCAGTTAAAAACTACTTCTAATTATATTTATAATTATTTTTAAAAATAAGATCTAGTAAATTCAAACATATTTCTGTTATACATCTTAACTTAAAAGAGAAGGAGGGAAGAGATTTTGATTTTTGATCTTGTTTTTAGTATGTTAATATATGTGTGTGTGTACAGACATGCACGCTCAAACAATTGCATATTTATATACATGCAAGCATAATATACATTCATGCAAACATCTTTCACAACATTATTTCAAATATTAATCACGTGCATCAAGTTTTAACAGATTCAAGCTTTTATAAAGGTTGTTTACTCACTGTCTAAAATGTTGAATAGAGAAGCCTGGAATTTGTTTTGAACTTGAAATCTGGTAACTTGGTTTTGATCTGCAACTTGATTTTGATCTGCAACTTGATTTTGATTTGCCTTATTAAACTGAGTTGAATATTTTCTTAAGCTTCAGGTTGGAATTTGCAAGTGGTTGTTAGTTTTAGATTTTATTTTCTGGTTTTGTTTTCAGGTTTGGTTTTGGATGAAGAAAAAAGAAGAGAAGGGGTAGAGAGGTATATATATGTTGCTTTTATTATTTTTAAAAAAATGAAAATAAAATTAATAATATGACACTTGTTAAATTGCATGTTACAATTATCTTACACTTGTTAATTTACATGCACTTATGTTTTTATATAATTTTATATTATATTTCAATTTAGTTTTATATTTGTATACATTTTATGTTTTTATATTTAAACTTTTCCTTTTATTTATATTTATATAACTTGAAGAAAATGATATAAAACTAATTATACACTAATAAATAATCATATATATATACTAGTTTTAAAATATATAGTTTTTTAAATCCAATTTATGTTTAAGATTTTTAAATTTGAATTAAAAATCAAAATTCTATTTACAAACTACCTATATATATATATATATATATATATACACATAAACAAACACGTATTTATTTGTTTTGAAAAAAAAGAATAAGTTTTGGCATTTTTAAAATAATTATAAAAGAAAATATCACAATAATATTTGCCTAAAAAATTTCGGGTTATCACATTTTCAAAGCAGATTTTTAAGTAAAAGGTAAAAGTCTTTTAAAGTTGTTTAAAAGAATGTTCTAGAGGAATTTATGGTTTAAATCGTTTTAAGAATTTTAGAAGTAAATATTTATTAAGTAAATTATTTTAAAGGTTTAACTAGTATTACGGTTTAAAAGATAATTATTTAATATTTATACCACATAGAATAACTTTTATTTTAAAATTTGTTTTGGCTTAAGTTTAACATGAGAAATGATTATAAAATCTCATAACTGGTATTTAAAATAAAATGTTTAAAGTAGTTTTATTTTAAATGTTTTAAAGTGTACATATATATATATATATATATATATATATATCTTTGGATAAAGTGATTTAAACTATTTATAATCTAAGTTATTAAGACTGGTGCTTTTCAGTAGAAATAAAAAAAAATTGTATGGATAATTGTGTGATTTGATATTTAAATAACCGACTATCAATATTGGCCAATACGTTGATTGTTTCGAAGAGACCGAGACTGGGATAAATTTTTCGAAAACCACTTCAATCCGATTTGAAAGTTTTCATGAGGAAGACAAGTGCTTGGAGTCGAAGATGGAGTAGTGAAGTGAAAGGGCTAATCGCTACTAATCCTAAGGGTGATTCCACAATGGATTTAGTAGGAGTAGTGCCTTCAGTTCCGTTTGGACCAGGAACAGACTTGTATGGACGAATGCTATCAGAACATCGTCAAGGGACGATGAGCATTCTAAGTATATGTGTGCTAAAAGGGTAACGCATAGCC
The DNA here is from genome assembly GCA_030765085.1 of Allium cepa. Lineage (NCBI taxonomy): Eukaryota > Viridiplantae > Streptophyta > Magnoliopsida > Asparagales > Amaryllidaceae > Allium > Allium cepa. Next base: position 759,813,094 of record CM060941.1, on the reverse strand, counting down.
TCAAGCCTCATCAACCGGGAATGGCTAAAATAGAAGAGGTCCAGCAAGGCTAAGTGGTTAGCAACTAATTAGTGTAAGGTCATCCCTGTCTAGATGCCTGTAACGATCTTGATTTTTGAGTCAAATTTAAAATTGGTGATTAATATAAATTTTTGGATTTAATTGGTGAATTAATTTAAAATTTCCAAATAAAATAAGATATTTGTTTGTTATTTAAATATATGTATATAAATGATTTTAAATAGAAGTTGGATTTGAAATTCAAAATAAATATATTTGAAAAATAAATTGGATTTGAAAATTCCATATTTTAAATTAATTGAAATTTGTTTTCTAATATATAATAAACATATGTAATATATATATTTGAAAGTTGTATTGGAGTTCAATATAGTAAATTTCTAAAAGATATTTGAAAGTTAAAATTTAATTTGATATAAATAATTTTAAAAAAAATTGTTTAAAGTTAAATTTATATTTTAAAGACTTATATATAATCTATATATGTGTTTGTTTATTTAGTATAATTAGATTTCAAACTCATTTTCTTATTAAGTTATAAATATATAAAATGTAAGAAAACAAAATAGATGAACATGTTTTATAAATTAAAATAAAGTAAGGTTTAAAATAAAGTTATAAATTAATTAAACTAAAGGGATTAAACATAATTTGAATTATTTTAACATGTGTAAAAAAATTATACTATTTTTAAAAATTGTAAAAGAACTAATTCATGCATATAGACAAGTGTACTTAAATTACAAGTGGAAAATTTATTTTCTCCTAAAAATTTAAACACAACATGCTTTACAAAACAAAATAAAAACCAGGCTAAGGCCTTTCATCTTCGTTTCCTGGAAATGAAAACCTGAGAATAAATTATCAAAATCCTTAAACCTGAAGATCAAAGAAAAAGACTAAAACAAAGTACAAACCTAAAGCAACTACTCAACTCAACACAATCAAGTTGATATTCAATCCAGATCAAAAGTTGAATCAAAGCTAGATTAAGAAGCAACTCAACAACTCAAATTTAATTAAAGAAAATGCAAGTTTCATATCAAACCAAGTCATAAGCAGATCAAATTCATCAGATCAGATCAACTTGGGTCAGATCCCAGTTTCCAGTTTTCAAATTTTAAAAAGCTTCTCTGTTCTTCCCATCTACAGGTGAGTAAAAAATTTTGGTTTAAAAAGCTTTTAATCTGTTTAAATCCCTGTTGCAAGCAAAAAACTTAAGTTTGACTAGGCAATAATGGTTTGCATGTTGGAATTACTGATTTTATGTATATGTGAATATCTTTGTGTGCATGTCTATAATTCAAAGTTGTGCTCTGTTCTTAACTACGGGATGCAAATAACTTTCACTAATCAATTGTCTTATCTCTGATCAGTATTATGTTACAATGTTTGAACAAAATTTGTTTAAAACAACAAGATTTAAATTTTAAAAATATATAGCACGAATTAAAGGCAGTACCAACTTGGATGTTTACATTACAGTAAAAACTTGATTTTATAAAAAATTTAACATGAATAATTTGCAGATTCAAGTTTATAATCTGATACATCTATGAGAAATAGGATTTTTAAAATGAAAATCAAGATTTTTAGTCGAGTTTTGAATGAGAATTTCGAAGATAATCAGAAATTGGGTTTTATGTTTTTCTGATGATCGACAAACTTTTGGTGGTCGAGGTTTATATCGAAGCTAGCACGACAATCGGGGAGGTCTGGAAAAATATATGGTGGAGTTCTAGATCACCGTGGCGACGGCGGTGGGTTGAAAAAGTTTTTAACCCTAGTTTGGGTTGAGGTCGGATTCTGGGTCACTGCATCATCTCGGGGTGATTGAGTGGCTCGAGACTTTGGGAAATGGCAGAGTGGAAGGTCGGCAAGGCATGGCCGGAGTTGCAGCGGCTCTGGCGTTCGGTGTCGTGAGTTCGAGGGGGTTTTGGGCCATGGTGTTTGGTTCCAGTTTCGACTGGATTGCTTGATTTCGATCGTGTGCTCGAGATTATGGTTTGGTGGTCGGGATGGGTTGCAGCGACGATGGGTGATGTGCTGGAGGGTTCATCGGAGGTCAGAGGCGACTCTGACGCCGGTGCACGTACACGGTGAAGTTTGTATCGGTGTGTTATGTTGTGGTTTGGGTAGAGGAATTTGCTCGAAGAGGTACTCACGTGTTTGGGGTAGTGACTCGAGTAGTTTCGTGAGTGATAGCACCCTACAGGTTTTTAATTAAAAATAAACTAAGTATAAAAAGGGGAAAGAAGAAGGCAAAATCTCGAGTTGACCGAGTGATCTTCGGGTTGAACTCGAAGCAGAAATTTCAAAACAGTTTAAAAAGGTTTTTAAAGTAAGTTTTGAAAATTTAAAATAAATTTAGTTTAAAACCTTTTCTTATATATATTTCCTCTATATAATAATTGTTCCTTTAAACATTCAATTTGAGAAGTTATCAAATTGTTTTACTTGAATTTGTTAAGTAAATTTTTAACTTATTTTAGATCTTAAATTAAATGATTTAATTTAGGAAGATAATTTAAAAGTATAATGTATTAAGTACATATGTTAATGACAATTAAGTCATTAATAAAGATAATGTTTTATCTAAAAGATAATTAAGGTTTTAATGTCTTGAGATTATTAAAATTAGTAGGTAATTTAAGTATAATTTATTGACTTAATTAATTATTAATTAAGGATTTATAAATTAATAATTGAGGGTTATAAGTTAATTAATTAAAGGTTAATTAATTTGCAATTTAAAATTAATAATTAGGTAATTAGATATTATTAATTAATAATTAGAGATTAATTAAGTAATTAAGATTGATTAATTTAGTAATTAGTGAAAATCTATATGATGGATCGTGTAGTGTATATGCAAGTATATGTGACTAACTATTTGATTAATTAATTATAATATTAATCTAGTAAAATATAGACTAAGCAAACCAGGATTTTATACTGGTTCGGACCTACCGTCCTACGTCCAGTCCCGAAGCTTCCCTTTGGAATTCGACTATCAAACACCCTCACTTCGCCTGGAGGAATAGGCTTGGTTACAATAGCTTGTTCTTGTCAAGTATGTGTTCTATAACACGGATATTGACTATTAAGTACAAACCCTTCTAATATATATATCTAGAGAATAATGATTGAGGAGTTTTGAATATATAGAAGAGTGAAATACAAGTATATGATTGCTAGAGATCAAGAATATATCAGAGTATAAGATTAAAAAGCACAAGTAAGTAAGGTAAGTATTTCTCTTTGATTCTTGATGTTATTTATAGTGGTAGAGAGATTCCTTGAGTAGTTGCATCCATTAATAAGTGTTCTATAGTCTCTTCTGATGGTGATGAAGAGTTGCGGCGAAGAGGAGCAAAGATGGTTTTTTAAGTGCGACAGTTGTTATTTGAATTTCAAAATTTGAGTTTAGTTCCAGACGTCTGGTATATGTTTCAGACGTCTGGCTCTATATATTTATTGTATACAGTAGCCTTTTAGACGTCTGAATACATTAACCAAACGTCTGATCCTATCTGTATTGAATTCCAAAGGATTTATTCAGGCATCTAGCTAGTGTCTTCAGACGTCCGAAACTTGTGTATGTTGCTTATGTGCATCTGTGTCATTATTCCATTGATTCTATTGACTTGTCATCTCTGTTATATTCTTTGAGCCTTGTTCTTGTCTCTTTAGTGATGTTACTTTAGCAATTACCTATAAACACACACACACACACACACACACACACACATATATATATATGCATATTCGATTTTAATTGTATAGTTGTTGTCATCGATACCGTATATTTGATTTTCTAACAATCTCCCCCTTTTTGAAGATGACAACTATATAATGTACTTATATATAATTTATAAATCTCCCCCTGAATATGTGCTTATTTTTAATGTTTTATAAATATACTTATATTTCTCTCCCATTGGCATTTCAAAAAGAGTTATAAAATTTTTGCCAATCGTCAAAGATAACACACAAAAGGAAAATTTAATTAAGAAATCAAAATTGATTACATTCATAGATTTTGTCAATTGTACAAGATTTGAAATCCTAAAATCTATGATTCCTTTGGAGAAGCTTTCTCTTGATCATCTCCTATTTCTTCTTTTTGGGAAGAGCTAGGCTTAGTAGGAGATGCCGAAGCTTCTTTCGGTGGTACATCCTCAAAAAGTTTGGAATGTTTTGCAGGAGGAGAAGGTACCTGGGTTGTCCAATCTTCAGAAGGAGGTGTCGGACTACGAACCCGTTGATGTACTTCTTTGAGAACCGATAGGACAGCTGAAAGTGATTTTTCAACTGTTGTTAGGCGTGTAACAAAAGATGTTTCGAAGTTGTCAATACACTTAGCCAATAGTTTTTTATTTTTATATAATATATGTTGATTTCTAAGGGTGAGATCTCGAACGCTTTCATTTGGATTTGTATCTGTTCGAGTCTCTATAATCTCATCCTGGCCTGGATAATCAAATGGTGCAGGAAGAGGTGCAGTTGCTTCTCGATGTTGTTTCTCATCTTGAGATGGTTCATTGTGTGGTTGAGATGGAGGCTCAACGTGTCTAGTTTGATGATTGTGCGTCCAATCTTCAAAGGATATAAATTCTGGGGGAATCTCGGGTAAGTGCATCAGTGAGAAAAACTTGGTGGAAGCATACTTTGGAGAGATTTTTCAAAAGTTGATAAGTATGAGGGGATGTTGTGAGCACATAGAAGTCCCATAATATATGTGGGGTAGATAATTGATGGCCGTGATGGAGTACAAAAAATATTGAGCTCGTCAAAGACAAATTTTTTCCAATTCACCCTTGTTCCGCTAAATAGAGCATATAAGGCTTTGTGCTCTAACTCGGTTATTTTCTCATGACTTCCCATACGTGGAACGCTGGTATTTATTATAATTCGAGTAAGAAGTCATTCTTTTGGATGTAGATATTTGGAGGCAAAATTTGGCATTTCATCCTTCCAAATTTGATGTGTTATACTATTCTTTGGCTTGAAGTGCATATCGGGAATATTGTATAGATCTTCGCTCGTGTCAGAACATCCTAGGGTTCTACCAATTATGCCAGGAGTGAGTTCAATCGTGTTGCCATACACGCTAGACAATAGCCAATTATCTTTATCTTCAATGTTCCATACTGAAGTGCTGTCCAAATTTGCATAGAAAAGAAATATTGCCAATTGATTGATTTGGATGTCAATAGGAGTGAATGATGTCAATGTTTCTAGGCCGACATTCTCACACATTTCATCCAAATCATACATTGGAAATTTAAGTAGGTTATAGAATGGACCTATATGAAGATTTTGCTTTTGTATATCCTCATATCTCTTGATTGAGTGCGGTGCTCTATCCATCCATCTTTCGACTTGATCATGTGAGCAAACTTAAGTATTTGAGGATGATGTTGGTTGGTCTTGTTTTCATTTAGATATCTTGAGATTTTTAGTTCTAGGAGGAATTGTGAATTGAGTAAGTGTAAAAAGGTGATTTTGAGAATAAAATCGTCTGTGGAAAAATCATAGGTAAAAAAAATAGAGATCAAAGTTAAAAAAAATGACGTTGTCTAGGTGTTTTTAAAGTGTCAATTGAATTTCAGACGTCTGGAAGCAAATTCAGACGTCTGGTTTGCCCTAATTTGAATACAGTAGATAAGTTAAGACGTCTGCTCTATATACTAGACGTTTGGTTTGATCGAATTTTTTAAAAAGTTGATAGTCAGAGAGTTTTCCCAAACGTCTGGGTAAAATATCAGACGTCTGAAATAGGTCAAGTTTTTAAAACTTGGTAGCAGAGACATAACTCAGACATCTGGATCGAAGTTCAAACTTCTGGAATATTCTTATTTTAGTTTCTAGGAGGCAGAGCAGATTTTCAGATGTCTAGGGGTATAACAGGCGTCTGACATATGCACAGTTCTGAAAAATTTGAGGTATATCAGAGTGTCAAACGTCTGAGGTCCATATCCAGACGTCTGAATTAGGCAATCTTTCTAAAAATAGCCTAAATTTTAATGGTTTTGCTTATTTCTCGGTTCTCTAATTTTTTTTAAATGAAATGTAGGATTATTTGTGTGAAACAAAATAACAAATAAGCATAGATACTCATATGATAAAAAAATATAATCTATTTAGATGGATATGGAGGTTTACAATCCTCTGACTTGTTATCCCTCCGTGGTTTGAGTGGAGACCATATATTTCCATGTTCGTGGGTTCTTGGGGAGCCAGAGAATCGTCTTGGTGAAGGGTCCAAAGAAGTACGATATGAAGAAGAGGGATCCAAGGAACTGCAAGGCTTTGGAAGTGGTTCATGGACATCTTTCTTCTATGATGTACAAAACTTCATCGCTACTTGCCCAAAAAGCTTAGCCGACGTGCTGTAAATTTTTGTTCAAAATATAGTTCTCGTTATAGATCTATTTGTTGTTTTTGATAGTGATAAATTTCATCAATTTTCTCCTTTGTGTTAGGAGAGACAAATAGAGATCGTTTGGTCTTCTTGCAATCGGGAGTGAATCCCGTGTGGTATGAGGACCATCTATGCGTTGGGTCCTGATTTGGTGTGTGTTTGCGCCAAAATTGGTCACAAACCCCGAATACCGTGAAAGCACCAGTGTATGAATACAAATCAATAATATTCAAACACAAATCTCAGATCTCAGCAAATATTAAACAGTAATCCCGAAATAAAGAACAAAGACACAAGTTTTATAGTGGTTCGGCTATCTCCGGCCTACGTCCACTCCAAAGATTTAATCCTTTTATTGATTATCCTTGATGATTACAGATGATTACCGCAGTTACAAAGTCCAAAACTTGAAATAAATAGCAGCAATGATGATATGGAATGATTCTGGCAGCGTCCGAGCGTGCTTTCTCTCTCCCGACCCCTTTTCTGAATGACCAGGGGCTCTATTTATAAGCGTAGGAGGCTGATATTTCTCCTAAAATCTGGGAAGACCGCCTCAGGCACGTGCGGGGGCCCACACGCCCGAAATCTGGAGGTCCGGGCCCACCTTGGGATCGATTCGAAGTAAGGTTCGAATCGATCAAGAAATCATCCAATTGAGCTGAAATTTGATGAGAACATTCTTCAACGTGTATGTAAGCTCCTGTAAAAATTTCATAGCATTTGGATCAACGGTTTGGAAGATATGATCGATTCAAGTTCAAAGCTTCGAGTGTTTTGCCTGTTCGAACCTATACATCGAACCCACTCCCTTCGAATCCATCCCCCTCGAATCCATCTTCTTCGAATCCATCTCCCTCGAGTCCGTCTTCTTCGAATCCATCTCCCTCGAGTCCGTCTTCTTCGAATCCATTTCCTTCGAATCCATCGCCTTGAATCCACGAAGCCGACTCCCCTTCTTCGAATCCACGAAGCCGACTCCCCTCCTTCGAATCCACGAAGCCGACTCCCCTCCTTCGAATCCACGAAGCCGACTCCCCTCCTCTCCTGATCGATACGAACCTCATCGATTCGAACCACCATCGATACGAACTTCACCAAGCCGAACCTATGTTGATCGATACGAACCGTATCGATTCGAACCGTCTCTGCGTCATGCCTTCGATCGATGTGAATCCGATGGATTCGAACCGAGCACCACCTTGATGGATTCGAACAACATACCTTTCCTACCTTGAATCCATCATATTTTCTTCATATGAACTCCGATGAACCTGAAATTTGAAACATAGTCTTTCCTAGTCCTTATCATCATCTCCAATTAATTTCGTCCCGATCGGAGTTCAACAAAATTTTGACGATATCGATCGTAGCCTTGATTCCAACCGATCTCCAATCCTGATATTCATCATTCCTTGCCAATTTTGTTGATATTCCAGTTTAGACCAAAAATGGGATAACACTTTGCCCCCCAAAACATGCCTTGTGATAAGAAGGCGTGTTTTGAATAGTTCCGAATCCAATATCCAAAGTCCATAGCCACATTGCCAGAGTGTATCATCCTTGACTGCTTCGAGTCAATGCCTGATTCCAAATCCCATAACAAAAGCCATAGCCAATCCTATATCCATTCGGACTCGACAGCCGAGTCCTAAACCATCCTTATCCAATAGCCAATAACTGAATCCAGGACCTCTCTGGGTCGATATCCAAATCCATAACCTCTCCGGGTCCTAGCCAAGCACAATCTACACCTGACGGTCGTGATCCAGTGTCCCTGGATGCTAAGCTAGCCTCATCGTGTTCTTGTTGAGCGTCATCCACATTTGATGGCCTTGGTCCAGTGTCCCTAGACGTTGAGCTAACCTCTCCGTATTCTTGCCAAGCGTAATCCGCACTTGACGACCTTGGTCCAGTGTCCCTGGACGCTGTACAATATCATGGCTTAAGTCCTAAGTCGAATCCTGGTCTCTCCGGACCCTTGTTGAGCATAATCCACACTCAACGACCTGAAAATAGCAATTGATAATACAGGGCCTAAGTCCTAGTTCGAATCCTGGTCACTCCGGACCCTTGCTGAGCATAGTCCATACTCAGCGACCTGAATGAGTCAATCTAGCACGTTCGGGCAAAGTGACTCACCCCTTGCCAGGCATAATCCATTCCCGACGACCATTTATCAAAAACCAGATGAAAATCCAATCAAAATCCAATCCAACATCCAAACCTAAAAAATCCAAATCATAAACCAGAAAACCAGAAAACCAAACCAACATTCAAAACCGAAAACAATCATCCAAAGAAAAACCCAAATCAAAAGGAAGCAAAACCAGGAGCTTGATTCAAACTCCAAAACCAAAATCCGAAAAGAAAAGTAGTGTCCAATCCAAAAGCAAAAGATAGATTTCACAAACCATAGCGTTGCAGTTTTATCATCATTCAGAGCATGCCTAGGGGCTATCTCCGTCCCCATACATGTGTAAATGACTTGGTTGCTTGCCAATAGTTCGTTACTTATTCCATATTATCCCGATTAGTGGATGATCAATCGACCACCATCCCTGGGTCTCCCATCATCACGGCGAGAGGTTGTCGGTGGTTGCTCCTGCTCCACCGTTGCATTCCGAGCTCCGACATACTGCTGTAACTGTCCATTCCTTACATGCTCCTCGATTATATCCTTCAAGTGCCTGCAGCTGTTGGTGTCATGTCCATCTAAGTCATGGAAGAGACAATGCCTCCCTGATGCCCTCTCTCGTTCAGAAGGCTCTCTCCTGGCTGGCCTCCGGTAGGGAAGGCGATTTCGAGTATCCATGTATATCCGCTCCAGCGTCTCGTTCAATCCTGTGTATGTGGAAAACTTTGGACCCTTCCATCGCTTCCTAGCTTTTCCAGAATCATTATCCAATTTCCTTTTTCCTTTGTCTTTATCCGAACCACCGCTGGATATTGCTCCAACCTCAATTGCACTAACCTTTTTCACTTTTAAATCCGTACTCGCATCCTCCTGCCGAAGGAACCTTTCTGCCTCGTGAAAGAATTCGTCGAGATCCTGTGGGGGATCTCGTATCAGAGATACCTTGAAATCAGAGTCCTCCCTGACTCCTGATACTGCTGCCATTAAAACCATCGATGGATCAGGCCGATCCACCGAAGCGACTGCCACACTGAATCAAGTTAAAAAAGCTCTAACCGATTCATCCATTCTTTGCTTCACCGATGTTAATGTCATCACGTTCTTCGGTCTCTTGACATGGACCCAACACTGCCCCAAAAACCTTTCCACTAATTCCCTCCAAGTCCTGATAGATCCTTCTTCCAGCTGCCTAAACCACATCGCAGCTAAGTCCGTCAAATACAAAGGGAAGCATCGGGCCATCACTTCCTCCGATGCCCCCAGTACTTCCATGTGACTGGTGTACCTCATCAAGTGATCTGCTGGATCTGCCTTGCCATCATAAACCTCCCCGCTAGGTAGCTTAAACTTAGGTGGATTCTGAGCCATCCTTATTTCCCGAGAAAATGGACTCCTATTCACTCCTTCCAAGTCTCCGTTGGTCAAACCACCTCGCACAGTTCTTCTGATGATTTCTACTAATCCGGTATTGTCTGTTGGGGGTTGCCCTCCATGCCCCCGAGGGAACTCTGGCACATATTCCTCGTGTGGTTCACTAGCAGCAACGTTAGCTCTAGCCTGTTGAACTCCTTCCAAAGGTCCTCCTGTGTTGGATTCTGTGGTCCTGCCCCCAAGCCCTTGTTGATTGCCTTCTGGCTCCGTATCTCGTCCTCCATTGGGTTCCACGACCCTAGTCCCCTGTCTTGCATCCACAGCGGCTGTAGCTGTTCCTAAGTTCTGCATCCCTGCAGCTCTCATTTGCTCAAAGAAAGTCTGCATCATTTCCTGTTGGCTCTTCAATAATCTCTCTTGCAAAGAATTTGCCATAGCCTCCATCTCATCCTGGGTTATGTAGATTGAAGCTTGTCCTTCCCCAGCTCCAGAGGAAGCTTGTTGACTTCCTTCCTGTTGGCTTCTCTCAGCCCTCTGCCTTCTACTATTTTGCCTAGTCATTGTCCTTGAATCCAAACTCTTTAAAGTCTTCAAATCCGATGTAGCGGGTGCTAGTCTGTCTCAGTGAAAGCACCAAAATGTTTGCGCCAAAATTGGTCACAAACCCCGAATACCATGAAAGCACCAGTGTATGAATACAAATCAATAATATTCAAACACAAATCTCAGATCTCAGCAAATATTAAACAGTAATCCCGAAATAAAGAACACAGACACAAGTTTTATAGTGGTTCGGCTATCTCTGGCATACGTCCACTCCAAAGTTTTAATCCTTTATTGATTATCCTAGATGATTACAGATGATTACCGCAGTTACAAAGTCCAAAACTTGAAATAAATAGCAGCAATGATGATATGGAATGATTCTGGCAGCGTCCGAGCGTGCTTTCTCTCTCTGGAATCTCCGACACCTTTTCTGAATGACCAGGGGCTCTATTTATAAGCGTAGGAGGCTGATATTTCTCCTAAAATCCGGGAAGACCGCCTCAGGCACGTGAGGGGGCCCACACGCCCAAAATCTGAAGGTCCGGGCCCACCTTAGGATCGATTCGAAGTAAGGTTCGAATCGATCAAGAAATCATCCAATTGAGCTGAAATTTGGTGAGAACATTCTTCAACATGTATGTAAGCTCCTGTAAAAATTTCATAGCATTTGGATCAACGGTTTGGAAGATATGATCGATTCAAGTTCAAAGCTTCGAGTGTTCTGCCTGATTCGAACCTATACATCGAACCCACTCCCTTCGAATCCATCCCCCTCGAATCCATCTTCTTCGAATCCATCTCCCTCGAGTCCGTCTTCTTCGAATCCATTTCCTTCGAATCCATCGCCTTGAATCCACGAAGCCGACTCCCCTCCTTCGAATCCACGAAGCCGACTCCCCTCCTTCGAATCCACGAAGCCGACTCCCCTCCTCTCCTGATCGATACGAACCTCATCGATTCGAACCACCATCGATACGAACTTCACCAAGCCGAACCTATGTTGATCGATACGAACCGTATCGATTCGAACCGTCTCTGCGTCATGCCTTCGATCGATGCGAACCTGATGGGTTCGAATCCGATGGATTCGAACCGAGCACCACCTTGATGGATTCGAACAACATACCTTTCCTACCTTGAATCCATCATATTTTCTTCATACGAACTCCGATTAACCTGAAATTTGAAACATTGTCTTTCCTAGTCCTTATCATCGTCTCCAATTAATTTCGTCCCGATCGGAGTTCAACAAAATTTTGACGATATCGATCGTAGCCTTGATTCCAACCGATCTCCAATCCTGATATTCATCATTCCTTGCCAATTTTGTTGATATTCCAGTTTAGACCAAAAATGGGATAACAGTGTGGGTACAGGAAGCTGTTGTGGTGTATCGGCCGAGCTATCCGTCGTAGGTGTTGAGATGGATATATAAGAATTTTTAGAAGACATGACAATATTTTGTTTCTTAAAAATATATGAATTGTATTATTTTTTCTTTGTTGTATAACTGTTTATATATAAGTTTAAAAATTATTTATAGAAAATTTGTAAAAAAACTAGCTAACTAAAAAAACAAAGGTGCAGAATTTATTAACTACAATTTGTGGATAGAAAAACTAATGGCTAATCATAGACTAAAAGATGGAGTGATTATTAAGTGAGTAGATCATGAAGAGAGCAAATCCGTAAACCACATCGGGGTTTAATAAATGTTTGTTCATTTAGTGGTTTTGTAAAGACGTCTGCTATTTGATTTTCGGTATTTAAGTATTCTAATGAAATAGTTCCTTTTTCAACATTGTCTTGTAAAAATTGATGTCGTATATCTATATGCTTAGTTAGCGAGTGATTGACAGGGTTTTTTGATAAATTTATTGTACTCGTGCTACCACAATATATTGGAGATTTATTGACATTTTGCTGAAATCCGTAAGTGTTTGTTGCATGTATATCACTTGTGCATATGCTAGAGCTGCTGAGATATATTCGGCTTCGCAAGTAGATAAAGAAACACAATTTTTATTTTTGCTAAACCATGAAACTAATGATTGTCCAATAAAGTTACATGTTCCACTAGTACTCTTACGATCTGTTCTACATCCACCACAATCCGCATCGCTATATGAGACTAGTTCAAACGATGATCCTTTAGGGTAAAACAAACCATAATCTCTAGTACTAGATAGATACCGTAAAATACGTTTAATAGCTATTAGGTGAGATTCTTTTGTTTTTGCTTGAAATCGAGCACAAAGACATACACTCATCATAATATCGGATTGACTAGCCGTTAAATAGAGTAATGAACCAATCATGCTACGATACAATTTTTCAACAAAATCTTTTTCGTTATCATCCTTTTCTAAGTGAACAGTAGTACTCATTGGTGTTGGTTTTCTCGAAGTTTTATCCATTTCAAAACGACGTAATAGATCGTTACAATATTTTTCTTGATGAATAAAAATACCATTTTCAAATTTTTTTATTTGTAAACGTAAGAAGAAATTTAATTCTGCCATATGTGACATTTCAAATTCATTTTTCATAATATTTGAAATTAATCACATATATTTTTATTGGTTGAACAAAATATAATAACGTCAACGTAAATCTGAACTACTAAAATATCGTTATTTTCTCACTTAATAAATAAGGTTGTATCGATTTTGCCTGTTTGAAAACCGCATTAGGTAAGTGACTTTTAAGGCGTTCGTACCATGCACGAGAAGCTTGTTTTAATCCATATAATGCTTTGTATAACTTAAAAACATGGTTGGGATATTTTTCGTGAACAAATAATGGTGTTTGTTCTACATATACATTTTCTTTAATAAAACCATTTAAAAAAAGCACTTTTGACATCTATCTGAAATAATATAAAATTATGATGAGTTGCAAAGGTGAGTAATGTACGAGTGGCCTCCAATTTTGCTACTGGAGCAAAGGTTCCATCATAGTCAATACCTTCTTCTTGATTATAGCCTTGAACAACTAAACTGCTTTATTTCTAACAATATTTCCGTTTTCATCTGCTTTGTCTTTAAATACCCATTTTGTGCGTATAACCGATTGATCTTTAGGTCATGGTACCAATTTCCAATCATTATTACGTTCAGATTGATTTAATTCTTCTTGAATAGCTATAATCCAAAAATTATCATTTGAAGCTTCTTTATAATTTTTTGGTTCAAAATTTGACACAAATGCTATATGACTTATTTGATTAAGTTGACTTCTAGTTACTCTAGAATTTAGATTTCCAATGATATTATCTTTTGGATAATCCTTAAGAATTCTAGGGGATGATATTAAAGTATTATTTTGTACATTTGTATCATTATTAATAGAGTTTGTTGTATTTGTTATACTATTTCTTCATCATCATTAGTATAATGATTAATATAATTTTTGTCAAACGAAACATGTAAACTTTCTTTAATATTATTATTTCGTTTATTAAAAATTCTGCATGTTTTGCTTCAATCCGAATATCCAACAAAGATTCCTTCATCAACCTTTGGGTCAAATTTTCCTAATTTATCTTTTGTAATAAAACATTTTGATCCAAAAGTTTTAAAGTATGATATTTTAGGTTTTCTTCCAAAAAATATTTCAAAACAAGTTTGTTTAGTCATAGGACGTATGGTTACTCGATCCAACACATAGCTTCAGTCCAAAAGTGTTTTGGTAGACCACTACTATACAGTAGTGTTCGTGCACATTCTTGTAATGTACGAATTTTTCTTTCTACTACACCGTTCTGTTGAGGTGTGCGAGGAAAAGAAAAATTATGACTTTTCCTTTTTATGGCAAAAATTAGTAAAAAGATCATTTTCGAATTCTTCTCTGTGATCACTTCGAATATTTTTAATTTTCAAGTCCATTTGTGTTTTAATTCTTTTAGCGAATATTTTAAGCATACCAAAAGTATATCTTTTATGTTTTAAAAACAAAGTCCATGTATATCTCGAAAAATCATCAACTATTACGAAAATATATTTGTTGTGATTTATAGATCGAACTTGTGTTGGACCAAATAAATCTAAATGTAATAATTCTAATGGTTGTTTAGTAGAAATATTATTTTTTAGATTTAAAATAATTTTTCTTTAGTTTTCTAATTTGACAATCCTCACATAAATGTTCTACTTTGTAATTTATTTTTGGTAAACCTCTAACTAGCTCATATTTTGCTAATTTATTAATATATTTAAAATTGATATGAAAAAATCGTTTATGTCATAACCATGGATCATCATGTTTGGCGGTTAAACATAAATTTGAATTTCTATTTATATTCATGTTTAGAACATAAATATTTTTGCTTTTAAAACCTTCAAATATAAGTTATTTGTTATTATTGAAAATATTGCACCTATCTTTTTCGAAATTGATTTGAAAACCTTTATCTCATAATTGACTAATATTTAGTTGGTTGTATTTTAGATTTTCTACTAATAAAACATTTGTAATAATAGGAGAGTTAGAAATACCAAAGTTAATGACTTCTCCAGTGCCCATGACATATCCTTTTGAACTATCTCCAAAGGTTACTATTCCACCATCGATGTATGTTATATTTGACAACATTTTTTTTTGAATTTTCGGTCAATGCTTGGAGCATCCGCTATCTAGTATCCATTTCCTTATTTTTTATTTGGGAACCTGCAAAATAGAAGATGTCTTAATTGGTACCCATATACTTTGTTAGAGTCCTAGATGTTAGAAGAAGGTAGTCATACCCAAGATGGTTTGGTACCTTTATAAATATAATTTTTATTATAGACTACATTCTTTAACAAATTATTAATATGTTTTTGTCTAATCAAATTATTATTTGTCTTAGGAATCCAATTTTTCATATTTTGGTATTAATATTAGATTTAGGTAAACTTTTAGTCTTTTTATAACTATAATTCTAAGCATCATTTCCTTTTTGTTTAGGAGTTTTTTTAAATCCTATTCCATTTCTATTACCTGATGGTTTTGAAGTCTTGATAAGATTTTCCAAATCTTGTTTTCCTTTATTAAATTTTGATACATTATTTGCAATTTTATCTAATTTTTCTTTTAATTCTAAATTTTCAATTTTCAATTTCAATATTGCTCTTCAAGTTGACATTTTATTTTAACAAATTATCCTTTACTATTTTAGCTTTATCAAAATCAATAGCAATAGCCTCACTTTCTACCAAATTTTTTTTTTTTTTTAGATAATTCTAGTTCTTCTTCTAAGATAATTTTTTCATCTTTTAACATTCCTACTTCAAGTTTTAATCTATTTATTTTGACTATACATTCTTTGTTCAAATTTTTAATTTGTCTAAATTTATCATCTAATTCCATGCTAAGTTCTAATAATTCGTCATAGCTAAGATCGGGACATACCTCATCAGTTGTGCCATAAAACACACATTAGCTTGTTCTCCGTCAATATCGCTATCACTTTCAAATGATGAAGAATCCGAGTCACCCCATGTTACTTTGAAGCCATTTTTCCTTTTGAGCTTTTTAAATCTGTTCTTCTTTTTATCATTATTGAGCTTGAGACAGTCTTTCTTTATATGTCCAAATTGATCACATTCATAGCATTTGATTGATGTTTGATTCATTGAGCTTGATTTGCCTCATTTTTGAAATTTGGTAATTTTCCTAAACTTCTTGAATTTGTTATAATTTTTGGCAATAAATACAATTTCTTCTTCGTCCAAGTCAGAGTCTTCATTTATTGCTGAGAATGCAATGTTCTTCTTTTTCGAATTTAGTTCTTTTCGTGCTTGCAAATTTTCTTCATAGGACATTAAATTTCCTATCAATTCTTCAACTAAGAGTGCTGAGAGATCATTAGCTTCTTCGATGGCTAATACTTTTCTTTCCCACTCTGGAGTTAAAGAATTGAGTATTCTAGAAACTAAATCAAAATTTGTGAATTAGACTCCATGTGCCATTAAATCATGTTGAATGGTTTGAAATCTAGAGTATATATCTACTATAGATTCATTTTGTTTCATTTTAAATGATGAGAATTGATTTTGTAAAATTGAAATCTTGGTTTGTTTAACTTTATTTGTGCCTTCGTGTGTGACTTGTAAAGTATGCCAAATATCAAATGCAGTGTTACATAACATGACACATGAGAATTCATTTTTATCTAATGAGAAAAATAAAACATTCAGAGCTTTAGCATTATTAGAAGCTGCTGTTTTTTGTGCATCAGTCCATGTGTTCATAGCAGTAGTAGGTGCTTCATATTTATCTTGAGTGGCTGACCAAATTTGTAACAACCCGAGATTTACGATCCCGAAAATCCCAGATAGTCATGAAAAAGAAGAAAGAGATAGAAAAAAGAAAAAGAACAGAAACAACATCTCACATTCGCAGCGGATAAAATATAATAATAAATAATAATAGTCTGCAAAAGGATACTATATTTGTCGATTACATTTAATATACATCAGAGTTTCACATAATATACAGTCATTGAATATTTACAATTATCATGACTCAGATTAACAATAATATAAATACAGCGGATATACTCTATACGATATTGCCACTAGCTCAACTCCTGAGCTCCAGAACGTCCCAACCTAAAAATCTGTAATACTCAGTCTGACCCGAGCATTACACCAAAGTAACACCCGGGTCAGGCTGGAAACCAGCGTGAGTAAACCCGACTAACATTGAATACCAAAGCAAACAATTTATATAAACCCGGTGTAACGTATATCCATTAACAAATTCACAATTTGTTATAGACAACACTTTTCACATATCAATTTCTAAGCACTAAACTTAGATAAAATAATCCAATTCACTTAAATCATTTCACTCCAGCCTATTGATTTCACAAACCAATTTATAGAAATTCGAAGTGGTTTTCGGGTATTTCCTAATACCCGACTCCGGCCTCTTCGAGTCACATGTCATCCTAACCCAAGTTATCCAAATGAAATACACAACATTTCATAACAGAGATATCAACTCATTCAAAGCATCCAGTACCAATCAATCATTCATAAGCAAATTTTATAGCTTCCAAATTAATTCAATTGATTCTAATTGAATTTCTAACCTCCAATCACTTAGATTCTTTACTTGTTAATTACTTAATTCAAATCAAATAAATCAATCATCCCTTCAATATTCATCTAAATAAATCAACCTGGATTAACTATCCTTTTATTTCATTCAAACAACTGTCTTTAATTAACTTCTCCATATTATTTATCCTTAACCAAAAAATAAGTAATCTTAATTACTTCATGAACAAATTAATTGTTTGGTTACATTAATCCTTAATTACTTATACATTGACTTCTCATAAGTCACTTATTATTGATTAATCAATCTCATTTAATCAATCTTTAATTTCGTCATTGATTATATAAATTAACGATTCCCAATTATATTTTAATTGATCCTAATCTAAATTAATTACATTAACTTAACCACAACATTAATCATTCTTTATTTATCTCAATCCTGTAATTAACTCCATTTATTTACTTCATTAAATAAATCAAATTCTCCTTAATTAATCAACTTAATTAATCTCCTGATTGATTTCACGAAGTAATTATATTTTATTAATACCATTAAGTAATTTCTATCAAACCATCCATTGGTTTTTCTAACTTAATTCGACTAAATTAACTTAAACCTTAATGAATTCAAATCTTTACTTACTAATTAATCAACTTGAATTTGTTATTAATTTAATTAATAAATTATCTATTTTAATTACCCTACTATTTCGATGAATCACAAATCATTAAGCTTCTAATTTATGATTTAAGTTTAAACAACTTAAAAACCAACATACTTCGAGTCAAACCACAGTTAACTCGAGAACCAATCAAAACCAAAGTCACATCATCATCAGTGCATATCAAATTAATTTAATCATTCAAACAACTATTAAAATTTAACCCTTTAAATTTAAATTAAAATCCAACATAGTGAGATTTACTCACCTATGTTTTTACATGAATCAATAGAATTAATTCATCATCTATCTTTCCTGCTTAAGTGATTACCCTCAATTACTGAATCATCCCTCAAATCATTATATTATTTATTCTTTGGTTTATTATTTACATTGACCAATAAGCCCTTAAATTATTTACGTAATTATCTTGAATTAATTTCATTTCATAATTCAACTTTAAATAAATTAATCGTCTTGAATTATCTTGAATTATTTACGTAAAGTGTCTGGTCTTCCGTACACCCTTTCAGATCATTGTCCCATTATTCTATCTTGCGATCATCATAAAATTATTTTTCGTTCCTTTAAATTTGAAAAAATGTGGCTTCTTGAACCATATTTTTCAAATTTAGTTGTTAGTAAATGGTTGTCTATGAGTATTTATAGCTTTAAGTATAGTGATAATTCAGCTAAAGCTTTTGTGCTCAAACTTAGAAATCTTAGGATTTTTCTTAAAAACTGGAATAAAAACATTTTTGGTAATATTAAAATTAAAAACGAGAATATTCTTAATGAATTTCTTAAGCTTAATAAGATTGAAGAATCTAGACATTTAAGTTTAGGAGAGAAAAATGTTCTTAATAACTTAAAAGAGGAACTTAATTCTATTCTCGAAAAAGAGGAAGTTATGTGGAAACAAAGATCTAAAATTCAATGGATTAATGAAGGTGATAACAATACCAAATTTTTTCATAATATAGCTAATAGTAGAAAACGTAGCAACACAATTAATTCCATTTTAGTTAATAATGTGGAATTAATTGATCAACGTGATCTCAATAATGCTTTCACTGATTATTATAAAGATATCTTTTGCAATAATAATAAGCATAGAGTTAATGTTAGATGGAATGATCTTTACCCATCCGTCTCTAACATTAATCTTTTTTTATTTAGATGTTCCTTTTACTGAAGAGAAAATCCGTAAAGCCATTTTTGATTTACCGGGAGATAAATCTCCGGGTCCGGATGGATTTTCTATTCTCTTTTAAAAACTTTTTGGGAGGTTTTAAAATTAGACTTAATTAATATGTTTAATGAATTTTATAATGGAAGTCTCCAATTAGGTAGATTTAATTTTGCTAATGTTATTTTATTACATAAAAAAGTTAGTGCTAATACTTTAAAAGATTTTAGACCCATTTCATTGATTAACTGCTCTGTAAAAATTATTTCTAAAGTTTTAGCTAATAGACTTAGTTTAAAAATGAATGATTTAATTGACTGTTCTCAATCAGCTTTCATTAAGGGAAGAAATATCACTGATAGTGTAGCAGTTGTTCAAGAATACATTAATCTTTGTTGTAAGAATAATATTACTTGTGCTATTTTAAAATTAGATTTTTCTAAGGCCTTTGACTCGGTTGATTGGGATTTCCTTATTGATATTTTCCTTGCCAGAGGCTTTAGTAATAGGTGGATTAACTGGATCATTAACTTGCTTAAATCTGGTAACTCAAGTATTATGGTCAATGGTATTTTGGGTAATAAAATTCAATCCAAGAGAGGATTGAGGCAAGGGGATCCTTTATCGCCCCTTCTGTTTAATTTAGCGGCCGATGTTTTTTCAAAGATTATTAAGAATGCAGTTAATAATAATCTCTTGGGTTTTTTTGGTAATGATATTTCAAGTTTTGGTTTGTCTGTCCTTCAATTTGCTGATGATACTTTGCTTTTTTCCTCTCATCTTCCTAGGCACATCATTGCTCTTAAGTTCATTCTTTATAGTTTTGAACTTTTATCAGGTTTAAAAATAAACTTTGATAAAAGTTCGGTTTTAGTTTTAAATGATTTCGACAAAGTTGAAAATTTAGTTGCAAATACTTTAAATTGTAAAACTATGAGTTTTCCTTTTAATTATCTTGGTTTTGTTATTAGACCTTCAAAACTTAAGCATGAAGATTGGTTATTAATCATTGATAAAATTAAAAATAGGATTACTAATTGGAATGGGAGATTCTTATCTAGAGCTGGTAGACTAGTTTTGATTAACTCTGTTTTATCAGCTCTCCCTATTTATTGGATGTCTATGCACCTCTTTCCTGATTGGGTGGTAGACAAAATAGATAAAATTAGAAGAGATTTCCTTTGGAGTGGTGATAATCCTAACAGTAGCATTAAATGTTTAGTTAATTGGGATACTGTCTGTAAGTCTAAAAAAGAGGGTGGTTTAGGTGTCATTAATTTACGTAATATGAACTTGTCTCTTCTTAGTAAATGGTTATGGAAATTCAGAGATACGAGGGATAATTCCATTTGGAAGGAGATTATATCTAAAAATTACTATAATCGTAGTTATAATCTCTATCAAATTAGTCCTTCGATTTATTATAAACTTTCATATTTTTGGAAATCCATCTTAAAATGTAATGATATTTTCAACTTAGGTGTAAATATTATTGTTCATTCTGGTAATAACACTTCTTTTTGGCATGATAGTTGGATTTCCGCTACTCCTCTTAAGATTGAGTTTAAAGATTTATATGATATTTGTAACTTTAAATTTGCTTTTATTTCTGATGTTTTTAACTCTGATAGTGACCCTCCTTGGATTTTTAATTTTAATAGTATTTACTAGGCTCAACCCTTAGACAACTTTATTTGCTTTATGCTAAGCTAAATCTCTACAATATTGACAATGATAATGATTATATTAGTTGGGAGTGGGATAAGAGTAAGAAATATTCTTCGAACTCCTTTTACAAATTTATTAACTTTTCGGCTGTTTCAGACAACTGTTTTAAATTTATTTGGAAATCTAACGCTCCTCCAAAATCTAAGATCCACATGTGGCTCATTATTCATGGTAAATTGAATACTATTGAACTTTTAAAAAAGAAAATTATTATTATTGATAATAAATGTTATTTTTGTAATACATACTCTGAAGATGTTAATCATATTTATTACGAATGCATGGATACTCATTTTATTCTTATTAAGACCCTTAATATTTTTGAGTTTAAGATTAGTTCTAGAGTTACGGATTGTTTTTTCTATTGGAACTCTTTTAGATTTAAGTTCAATAAGGATATTAGATACTTGCTTGATACTATATTTACAATTTCTTGTTGGTACATTTGGTTTGAGAGAAATCAAAGGATTTTTAATAATAAATATAATCACTATAATACTTTGATAATTTTAATTTCATCTTTCTGCTTAAATTGGATTTCTAATCCCAAATATAAATTAGCCAAAAAAAATTGCGTTAAGGAATATCTTAACAAGGTTAGAAATAATATTAACATATTCAAACTTAACTTTAATAATTTTGTTCCTAATAACATTTTTATTAATTCCTATACTAATTTAAATAATGTTCACATGATGCAGTGTAATTTTCTTTCTATTATTTGCCCTTAAAGTAGTTTCTTGTATTGTAGTATTGTTTGCTTTTGGTTCTAGTTTTTCCTTGCTTTAATTTTCATTTTGGTTTTTAATCTCACATATATGTATATAAAATCTATTTATATACATATATGTGATTCATTCTAATTTGGTTTCCTAGTTTTGTTTCAGGTTTGGTTTTAACAGGTTGCTAGTTCTCTCTTGACTGGTTTTCTGGATAGCTTGCAGCTTTGTTCTGGTTGGCAGAATTGCTTTTCTCAGGGATTCCGACTGCGTCTAGCTCTCCTTGGTGGCTTCTCAGTGTCTTCAGAGTGGAGTTCTTCTTGTTATTTCGCCCCTTCTTGTTCTTCTTTTTTGGATCTTCTCTTATTTTGTGGGTGTTGTTTTTTAGTTTCTCTAGTTTTAGATACTTCTAACTCTCTATTATCGGGCGGTGGCCTTGCCGGAGCTCGGTATTAGGGTGTAATGGGAGGTGGCTTTGCCGGAGCTCATTTGAGGGGTATCTATTTCTTTTAGAGGATAGTCTTGTTACCTGCCAGGCATGTTGGCAGCTCCTTTATATTTGTTATATATATATATTGCTCCATGTGTGCTCTCCTCGTTTTTTTAGAGGATCACACATTTCTCTCCAAAAAAAAAACTTATCACATCAACAAATCAATCCTTAAAATTTATTACACAAATTTATCAACCTTTAATTAATTATCTTAATAAATTGATTAATTACTCCTTAAACTGATTAGATTAACTATTTAACCATTTTCAAATAATTAATTCTTGATTCAAGTAATAACTAAATCACGTCTGAGACATGTTGAAATTGACCTATTACAAAATTGTTTAAACAAACCAATTTTGAATTTAATTTTTCTTTCTGCATGAACATAAATGGAGTTAAATTATATAGGGTAGAAAATCTCACCTCGACGGTTCCATTTGCCACTGCCTGTTCGAGAATCCTAGAACGAGAGCCGCTTCGATTGCCGACGAAAACTCGCGAGCCACCCTACTTCCTAACGATGACGGCAAGCTCTTGATGTCTCAGCGCGCGCGAGCGCCTACTCCTCTCTTTGCGAAAATCGCCGCGACACTGCTCGCTTCGAAAGCCACCGCCGCCTGCAATGAATCTTCAGTAACATCATTATAAATTTTATAAGCCTTCAAATTATTTTTAACCGGCTTAAAATTCCATATTCAACATCTTACCCAATTTCAATTATTAAATTCAATATTTAACCATATAATTCAAATGATTTAATTAGCAAGTAAATATTGATATCTTGAATTCAAGTTAAAATTAACTTTTAAATATTTAAAATAAATTATTTATACCAATTTAATTTGTTAAAATTTACGGGTCGTCACATTCCTTCCCCCTTAAAAGAATTTCGTCCCCGAAATTACTAGTTAGGAAGAATGGACCAATACTCATTTACTTTTCCCAAAACGCACAAGTCAACATCCTTCCAATTATCTTTTATTAAAAGCCCACTATCACCTTAACCAGCTTTCTAAAATCATCTATAGTTTCAAACAATACCATTTTTGCACAATCATCTAAATTTCAATTTAAAACCAAATTTGAAATTACCAAAATTTTCTCAAAATTTTGTTAACTCTCTAAATTCCCAAAAATTTTTGTCAGCGTCTCCTTTGCATGGCCAGCTCAGTACTATTACAAAGGCCTTTACGGGCTCCTAAATTCCAAAAGAAAACAAAAAGCCAAGTGGCTAGATCAAAAACCCAATCCAATTTCAAATAGAAATTTTAAATACATACCTTTTGTCGGGCAATTCAAATTTACCTTTTGGAATCAAATCCAATTTTCTTTCCCTTTAATACCTGCATATCTTACTTAGCAACAATATTCAATCGTAACATTTCCAATCATTTTATACATCTTCTTACATAGGTTTCATATCTATTTCCATTCAAACTAGTTTTCCTCACTTCCATACGAATTCAATTTACTTTTAAATTTGAATATTAAATTTTATCTTTCAAGTACAATCGATTCATAGTAGTTTCATTTACTAATTTATTTTAAATTTCAATTTGAAATTGTTTTGTTGTTAACAAAAATTTTCCCAAAAATTTTATAACTCCTAAAATTTTGGAAATTTTTTTGCAGAGTCTCCTTTGTACGAAGGAGCTTTTGCAATTTGACAAGAGATATAAGTATATATACATCGACCCACACGGTCGGAAAAAGCAAAAACAGTTCATATTTCCTATTTTTATTGCGTAGGCGTACCTTATTTAGCATTTTAAGCAAGCAGCTTATTTATGTTTAGCAATTAGTGCATCCAAATCCAGCCAAACGGCGTTCAGGTACTTGTACTTACTCAATATAAATATATAAGCACTATATATATGAAGTTCATAACATTTCTCTTACTTATACAACTATAAGATTTCAATTCTAAAAGAAATGCATTCAAAATAACTTCCATGAGCAATTTATATGTCTTCAAAACTAATTCAATTACTTTCAACCAATTCACAAGCCATTTTATTCAATTTTAATGGTTTGCACCTATACATATAAACATACGTTGCCCAAATATGCAATGCCCAGCTCCAACTTCACTCACACACATACCATATACACTCTTACAACCAAACAACACATACGCACACATTATTATACACTAAAATTTCACTTTAATAAAGTAGAGGCTAAAAATATACATATAATATAATTGAAGTTACTTAATTAACTTAATAGAGTTTAAATTATATCTATAACCAAATTCAGTTTAGTGGAAAGGAAACACAGGTGACATTAAAATGTTAGTACACATATATATACTGAGATGAACATATGCGCACATACATGGTTGCTGGCTGTCACACTCCCTAGCTAACACACGCGTGGACATATATAGGCACATGCAAAATGAAGGGGATTACGACTGGCACACACACATGAGAAAGAATACAAACAAATTCATGTATTCATCCCGCAGGTTTCAGTAATTACTTCATTAAATCAATAGATATAGGTATTTGTATGAAAAGCAGGGTTCCACATCTTAAGGTTTACAGATTATAAAACAGATAATGGAACATTACATTCTAAAAAAAATTCAGTCCATTTAATTTACTTTGAAAACAACATATAGTTTTAGTTAAATCGTATTCAATAATATGAGAAAGATGGTTGCTGGATTCATATCATTTCATTTCTGATAGATTAATCGAAACTCAAGAAATTTATTGTCCCTAAGGAGATATAAGTGCATAAAAGAACTAAAATATACAACTAAAAGAAGGTCAGGAACAAAAGTATAATGTCGAAATATGTAGTAACTGGCAGGAACTAGAAGAACAGAAAATTCAAGGAAAACAAATTTCGTAGCATATTAAATATAGATTGGTGAGTGCTTTGTTTGCAATAACCTGTGAGTTTCAAAAGTAATTAAATTTCTGTGAGTTGATAGAGATTAAATAAAATTGATTTTGAATCATTCGAAGTGAACATGGGTTTATTTGTAACTCAAACCATTTCTTTTATAATTCAATTTCATTTCATTCGACAACACTCCATTATATATAATTTACTTGCAAATTTCATTAGATATTATTCATATCTCACTTGAAATTTCATTTGTAATTTAAACCATCACAATTTCCAATCCAACTCCATTTTATTTTTATTTTACAACATCTCCTCTTATTTAATTCATCATCAAATCTAAGTCGAATTCTATTTAAGTTTCGAATTCATTCCCAAACTCCATTATTAACTTACAATTCATTTTATTTAACCGAGTTAAATTTTTTATTCACATACTCTATCAAATAATTATTTAGCCAATTAGCTTATTTCCAAACTTGTAAATCAATATTCGATTTTAATTACAAAATCACTTCATTAAAATTCTAGTTTGGATTTCCTTGATTTTCCAAAATTCCAACATCTTTATTTAAAAATTCTAGAAATGCTTTTAAATTCAGATAATACTATTTAGAATAGCTTTTAATAAAAATAATTTTATAACTCGATGCCTCAACCAGTCCATCCTTGTTCTCATAGAAATTCAGTCATACGTTGATCAGGCGTAGGACTGAAAATCTATAAGTACTTGGCAAACCCGTTTTCAACATCCAGTGAAAATAAGTGAAAAATAACTTTATTGAAAATATAGAAAACAGTTTTTTTTTTTGAAAATAGAGGAAAAATCTTTGGTGAGAATGCTCTGAGAATCATCACCCCCATCCATGGTCACAGTTACATTCCAGGGTTACGTTGCCATCGCAGCAAAAGTCCATGTAACTGCAGGCTCTCAGCGGCTTCCGATTTTCGCTGTCGAAATGAAACTTCTCCACTCCTACATAGGTCGCAGTCTGCCGATATAAAATCAAACGCAGACTGTTGGCTCTCAGCGGCATACACGACTTTCGCTATGTTATACCATAGGTCGCAGTCTACCGATATAAAATCAAACGTAGACTGTTGGCTCTCAGCGGCACACACGACTTCCGCTATGGTATACGCTACTCATAATCCTTAGGAACTAGTTTTGTTCGGACTCCTCACAGGATCAACTTTAGAATCCCCCCTTGGGGCTCAAGGCAGCACCACCCAGTGGCACCCCTGAGAAGTTCACTTCAAGGGAGCGCCTTTTTCCCCAAAGCCATCATCAAAATATTTTATACTATACACATATAGTATCTGCAAATCATGCACCTAGTATGATATCATACAAAGCTCCTTTACACAAAATCGATTATCCCAAAATCGATAATCCTCAAACTAGGCTTTCCAAATTCAATATTGATTTTACCCAAAATCAAAAGCCTTTCCAAATCCAAAGTTTCTCAAAACCTTTTCTAAAATCCGTATAAGATCCTTTATATATATATATATATATATATATATATATATATATATATATATATATATATATATTAAAACTTTGGATCTTTTCAAACTTGTATAAAACTCCTTTTATACTTCATACACCTTCAAAAATCCTTTCCTTCCGGCAATAGATTTAACAAGGAAAGATTTATCTTATATAACAAAGATATATAACTTTGTTTATTCAAAATCAAGTATTCAAATTTGATTACTCTTTCCAATATCAATTCCATTCAAATCCATACGATGTACACATAACATCCGTACGTTATACCAATCTGACCGCTCACTTGATCACACAATTTCACTTCCGAACTAGTATTGTCCACCTGACTTCCTAGTGCAGACTTAGATCCGGTTTCTTGATCAGAAACCGTCATTCTCCTTGCATAGCTATAACTATGGTAGAGAACATCCAGAAGCAATCAACAATCCATATCCAGGTTCGCCATCGAATAATCGAGTGAAAAATCCCACTCGAATCGATATAACTATCTCGAAATTCTGTGCTCAATCTGGATCAAATCACTATGCGAATAGAATAATATACGTACATCCTACGTATTTAACTTCATTGATTATTAGCCAAATCAATTTCCTCTCCATTCACATTCACTTAAATTTCCACTCACTTATTCACATTTTCCTTAATCCCTATTTGGATTATCACTTCAATTCTTATCTCAGTTGGGTATTTAAATCAATAACAGTTTGAACTCCGTCCATTTTATATTTAGAAAATAGATTGAAAAAATTAAAAATAGGTAAGAAGTTGAAAAAAATAATTATTAGTTTGCAAAATAGCTATAAAATAGTTAACTAATTGTAAAATAGTTGAGAAATAGTTAAATAGTTTCAGAAATTTTAAATGATTGCAAAATAGTTGTGAAATAGTAATTAATTTGTAAAATAGTTGAAAAATAGTAATTAGTTTAGAAAACAGTTGAAAAATGGAGCTATCTCCAAAAATAATTGTAAAACATGTATAAAATATTTTGGCTTTAAGGAAGAAGAGTTGTATATAGTTAATAGCTTGGAAAATAAGTTTATATTAAAACAATTTATATTGAAAATAATCAAGAGTCAAACTGTTCACTCCCCTAACTAATTTCCATTTAAATTGATCCAAATCCAATCTGAATATCTCCAATTCCCACTGAAATTTATTTAATCCCAATTCAAGTTGAATAAATCTTGATTCCTTTCCCAATTTAAATCAAATTCCATTTGATTTTAATCATGTTCAACTTATATTATAATTTCAAATTATTCCAATCAATGTGAATTATTACCAATTGAACCCATTCCAAATTCAAATCATTTCAATATAATCCAATACAATTTGTACCAATGGAATTTAAATTTCAACTTTAACCCATCTCGAATTATATAAATTCGAGTTGAATTCTCAAAGGTTGGTTTAACTCTTTAAACCAAATTAACTTTTATTTTAAAGTTTTTAATCAATTTAATTTCTAAGTTCAATTCTCGAAATTCCATTTTAAATTTTCTTTACTTATGTATTTCAAGGTTCAAATAAGAATTCAATACAATTTTATTTTATTTTTAAATTTAATTTATTATTAAACTTTATCTTCCAGTTTGAAGCCAGTTCTTAAACAAGCTTATTTTACAATTCAATTATTCAAATTTATTTTATTTATACAATACCATCCTCAATTTAAATATATTTTTTTTCAATAGGATGATATCATCCAATTTATTATAAAACATCCATCCATTTTCAATTTTTAAATCTCAAACTCGTTTGAGTTCACACAAATTCCCAATTCAAATCAACCATTTATCTTTCCAAGTTAAATTCCAATTTTATCTTGAATTCTCCAATTCAAGTTGTTCATTCAAACTTATTTAACTTCTTCCAAGTTAAATTCAATTTACTTAATCCAGTCAACCTTACTCAATTTGAATTTCCGCTTCAACTTCAAAATTCTTTTCCTCTTATAAGTTCAAAACTTATTTCACTTCAGGTTTTTACATCACACTTTAGGGAAAAATCAAAACTCAACCTCTTAGAGTTTATTTCAAATTATCTTTGATATCATGTATATCCATACATGTATACATATTTATTACTTGGCCCTCCCAGCCATGTTTTTTTTTTAAATTTTAAACTACCCTCGGTTTTAAATTCAAATCAAATTTCAACAAACCATTGTTCGCAACAAATCCCAATTATCCAAATAATACTTAATTATTGTTTTTCATTACTTTGTAAGAAAATTTTCAAATTTTGGAACCAGATTAAGAATTTCATTTTCAATTAATTAAATTTTAATTTGGTTGTATTTCTATTTCTACTTAATTTAATTCCAATTCAAGATTTCGGTTTGGTCGTATTTTATTACTTCTTAATTTAAATTTTCAATAATTAACCACCAATCACCTTAACATTTATTTGAAGGAAATATTGCCTTATATATATCAAAATATATTTTATATAAAATCATTTAAAATCTTATATATAAAACTAACAAGTATGCTCTCATATATATACACACAACTCATTTTAGAGTACTTTCGACTCTATTTAATGAGTAATCCCCACCAGAGCCAAAGTTCTCGCTTAACCTTTCGGCTCTGATACCAAATGTAACAACCCGAGATTTACGATCCCGAAAATCCCAGATAGTCATGAAAAAGAAGAAAGAGATAGAAAAAATAAAAAGAACAGAAACAACATCTCACATTCGCAGCGGATAAAATATAATAATAAATAATAACAGTCTGCAAAAGGATACTATATTTGTCGATTACATTTAATATACATTAGAGTTTCACATAATATACAGTCCCTGAATATTTACAATTATGATGACTCAGATTAACAATAATATAAATACAGCGGATATACTCTATACGAAATTGCCACCAGCTCGCCTCCTGAGCTCCAGAACGTCCCGACCTGAAAATCTGTAATACTCGGTCTGACCCGAGCATTACACCAAAGTAACACCCGGGTCAGGCTGGAAACCAGCGTGAGTAAACCCGACTAACATGGAATACCAAAGCAAACAATTTATATAAACTCGGTGTAACATATATCCATTAACAAATTCACAATTTGTTATAGACAACACTTTTCACATATCAATTTCTAAGTACTAAACTTAGATAAAATAATCCAATTCACTTAAATCATTTCACTCCAGCCTAGTGATTTCACAAACCAATTTATAGAAATTCGAAGTGGTTTTCGGGTATTTCCTAATACACGACTCCGGCCTCTTCGAGTCACATGTCATCCTAACCCAAGTTATGGAAATGAAATACACAACATTTCATAACAGAGATATCAACTCATTCAAAGCATCCAGTACCAATCAATCATTCATAAGCAAATTTTATAGCTTCCAAATTAATTCAATTGGTTCTAATTGAATTTCTAACCTCCAATCACTTAGATTATTTACTTGTCAATTACTTAATTCAAATCAAATAATTCAATCATCCCTTCAATATTCATCTAAATAAATCAACCTGGATTAACTATCCTTTTATTTCATTCAAACAATTGTCTTTAATTAACTTCTCCATATTATTTATCCTTAACCAAACAATAAGTAATCTTAATTACTTCATGAAAAAATTAATTGTTTAGTTACATTAAACCTTAATTACTTATACATTGACTTCTCATAAGTCACTTATTATTGATTAATCAATCTCATTTAATCAATCTTTAATTTCGTCATTGATTATATAAATTAACGATTCCCAATTATATTTTAATTGATCCTAATCTAAATTAATTACATTAACTTAACCACAACATTAACCATTCTTGATTTATCTCAATCCTGTAATTAACTCCATTTATTTACTTCATTAAATAAATCAAATTCTCCTTAATTAATCAACTTAATTAATCTCCTGATTGATTTCACGAAGTAATTATATTTTATTAATACCATTAAGTTATTTCTATCAAACCATCCATTGGTTTTTCTAACTTAATTCGACTAAATTAACTTAAACCTTAAAGAATTCAAATCTTTACTTACTAATTAATCAACTTGAATTTGTTATTAATTTAATTAATAAATTATCTATTTTAATTACCCTACTATTTCGATGAATCAAAAATCATTAAGCTTCTAATTTATGATTTAAGTTTTAAACAATTTAAAAACCAACATACTTCGGGTCAATCCACAGTTAACTCGAGAACCAATCAAAACCAAAGTCACATCATCATCAGTGCACATCAAATTAATTTAATCATTCAAACAACTATTAAAATTTAACCCTTTAAATTTAAATTAAAATCCAACATAGTGAGATTTACTCACCTTTGTTATTACATGAATCAATAGAATTAATTCATCATCTATCTTTCCCGCTTAAGTGATTACCCTCAATTACTGAATCATCCCTTAAATCATTATATTATTTATTCTTTGGTTTATTATTTACATTGACCAATCAGCCCTTAAATTATTTACGTAATTATCTTGAATTAATTTCATTTCATAATTCAACTTTAAATAAATTAATCGTCTTGAATTACCTTAACTTACTTATCACATCAACAAATCAATCCTCAAAATTTATTACACAAATTTATCGACCTTTAATTAATTATCTTAATAAATTGATTAATTACTCCTTAAACTGATTAGATTAACTATTTAACCATTCTCAAATAATTAATTCTTGATTCAAGTAATAACTAAATCACGTCTGAGACATGTTGAAATTGACATATTACAAAAAAATTTAAACAAACCAATTTTGAATTTAATTTTTCTTTCTGCATGAACATAAATGGAGTTAAATTAAATAGGGTAGAAAATCTCACCTCGACGGTTCCATTTGCCACTGCTTGTTCGAGAATCCTAGAACGAGAGCCCCTTCGATTGCCGACGAAAATTCGCGAGCCACCCTACTTCCTGATGACGACGGCAAGCCCTTGATGTCTCAGCGCGCGCGAGCGCCTACTCCTCTCTTTGCGAAACTCGCCGCGACATTGCTCGCTTCGAAAGCCACCGCCGCCTGCAATGAATCTTCAGTAACATCATTATAAATTTTATAAGCCTTCAAATTATTTTTAACCGGCTTAAAATTCCATATTCAACATCTTACCCAATTTCAATTATTAAATTCAATATTTAACCATATAATTCAAATGATTTAATTAGCAAGTAAATATTGATATCTTGAATTCAAGTTAAAATTAACTTTTAAATATTTAAAATAAATTATTTATACCTATTTAATTTGTTAAAATTTACGGGTCGTCACAAAATTTCTAGACCATTAGCTTCCATAAAAATTCTCATACGTGTTGACCAATTTGCATAGTTAGAGCCATTAAAAAGTAGGGATCGTGCTGTGGATTGTCCTTCTTGAAAAATACTTGCCATATTAAAATGATTCAAAAACGTGTTACTGTACTTTGACCAAACTTTGCTCCGATACCAATTGAAAATCTGTCGGATGGATCGTGTAGTGTTATGCAAGTATATGTGACTAACTATATGATGTAACTAATTATAATATTAATCTAGTAACAATATAGACTAAGAACAACAGGATTTTATACTGGTTCGGACCTCCCATCCTACGTGCAGTCCTGAAGCTTCCCTTTGGAATTCGACTATCAAACACCCTCACTTCGCCTGGAGGAATAGGCTTAGTTACAATAGCTTGTTCTTGTCAAGTATGTGTTCTATAACACGGATATTGACTATTAAGTACAAACGCTTCCAATATATATATCTAGAGAATATTGATTGAGGAGTTCTGAATATATGGAAGTGTGAAATACAAGTATATTATTGCTAGAGATCAAGAATATATCGGGGTATAAGAGTAAAAAGTGCAAGTAAGTAAGGTAAGTATTTCTCTGTGATTCTTGATGTTATTTATAGTGGTAGAAGGATTCCTTGAATAGTTGCATCGATTAGTAAGTGTTCTATGGTCGCTTCTGATGGTGATGAAGAGTTATAGCGAAGAGGAGCGAAGATGTCTTTTCTAGTGCGACAGTTGTTATTTGAATTTCAAAATCCGAGTTTAGTTCCAAACATCTGGTATATGTTTCAGACGTTTGGCTCTATATATTTTTCGTATATAGTAGCCTTTCAAACGTCGGAGTACATTAACCAGACATCTGATCCCGTCTGTGTTGAATTCTAGAAGATTTATTCATACGTCTGGCTAGTGTCTTCAGACGTCTGAAACTTGTGTATGTTGCTTATGTGCATCTGTGTCGTTGTTCCATTGATTCTATCGACTTGTCATCTCTTGTTACGTTCTTTGAGCCTTGTTCTTGTCTCTCTAGTAATGTTACTTTAGCAATTACCTGTAAATAGACATACATAAATATATATATATATATATATATATATATATATATATATATATATGCATATTCGATTTCCATTGTATAGTTGTTGTCATCGAAACCGTACTTTGATTTCCTAAAAATTAAATATTAAGTAATTAATGATTAATCAAACGATAATTAAGGACTAATCAACTGGTAATTAAGGATTAATTAATTTGTAATTAAGTTTTGTTAATTTCTAATTAAGGTTTATTAATTAATAATTAAGGGATAATTAGTTAGTTAATTAAATGATAATTAATTAAGGGTTAATTAATTAATTAAGGGTAATTAATTAAGGATAATTGAATGATTAAGATTTATTCTTTAATGATTAAAGGTTGATTGATTTATTAATTAAGATTTATTAATTAATAATTAAAGGTTGATTAATTTATTAATTAAGTTTAATTAATAAATAATTAAGGGATAATTAATTTACATAAATTGTAACTGATGTTAATCAACTAGGATTAGTGACTAATCTGATTTAAATTAATCAGGTGACTAATTGAACTTAATTATGGATGTTTGGATTGTAATGAATGCCTTGTATTGTTTGATATCCCTGATGTGTGATGCTTTGTGATATGAATTGTATTGATTTGAGCCATGATGAATGTAATTTATTTATCTGTGATAAGTTTATATCATTTGTGAATCTGTGAATGAAGATAAGCGTTATAGGATTATACGGCTTATCGATACCGATGTGCTTGAATCTGTGATGATTGGTGATGTTGCACTATTATGTAAAACCCTGGACTACACCCTACACATAAATATGGATTGCACGAGGAAATTGGTTAAGTCGTAGATATTTGAATTTAGTGAAATGGTTTTAAAATTGAATTTTGAATCTAAATGGTTTTGAAAATGGAATTGGGTTAAATGTAAAAAAAGGTTTTGAAAAGGAATTTTAAAGATAAAAGTTATTTTGAATAACTTGATAAAGTTTGAAAATTTAAATAGTTTGATTTGAATTCAAGATTTAAAATTGAATTCTATGTTTGGAAATTATGGTTTAAAAAGGTTATACAATTTATAAATATGTATATATGGGTTCTAAACCATTTTAGAAATATTATTTTGGAAATTAGAATTTAACCCAAGTTTTAGACTTGAAAGGTTTTAACTTGTGCAAATGTAATCGGATTTTTCCGGAACGAAAACCTTTGTTTCCAAACAATAATAGCTTTCATATACAAGAAAGAATTCCTTGTTTTGTCGAAAGGATTTCTGATTTATGAATAAATCAAAGTTAAAAAGGAAATAGTTTTGAAAGCTATCTTTGTTAAAGATTTAGTAAATCTTGTTGTTGAACTGAAGTGGATCTTTTACTTAAAAGATTTGGAATTGAAATAGTTGTTGAAATCTATAATCTTTGTGAAAGATTGTTGAACTTTGTTTTTGAAATTGAAGGGGATCTTAAAGGTTTCTTTTGTATGAAAGATTTGAAATGGAATAGTTTTGGAAAGCTATTAATGAATCTTTGTGAAAGATTGGTGAACTTTGTGAAGTGAATCTTTTTGTTTAAAGATCTGAAAATGGTAATTTTTTTAAACCATTTGAAGAAAGGTTTTTGGGTTTTAAGTTGTGACTTAACTAAGATCCCACTACATCCATATGTTTTTAAATACTGCGCTCATTATTTGGTTTAGCCGGAAGAGAACTTTGTGTCAAATAACCCATTCCGAATAATGGTACGACGATATGGATAGCATTTGAAGACCAGCGGTAAAGAGCGCATATTTTTAAAAGCGAAAGGATAACCCGTCGAATGTCTTTGCACCAAATGGCCCCGGTATAGAGATTTGATCACCCTTTGTGATGGGGAGTCTGGACGTGATTAGGCATTATCTGGATTGCATGGGCTTCTTTGGAAGTGCCTTCAGTTTTGTTCGAACCCGGAATAGACTTGTATGGATGTGTGTTTGACATTACACTTTGAGATGTAAAGCTGGTTTCTATCAAATACATTTCTGCTTGGTGGCAGAGAATTTATTCTCTTAGCTTAACACCTTTCTCTACGACGTACGAGCTCAGAGGTTATGTAGTTGATAGTTACTAGTGATACATTCTCAATTTGGCAGTGTGGCATGCTAAGTGCTACTGAGTGTTACTGATCATTTGTTGATCAAAGCATGGCTTTTTTGTAAAGCATGGCTTTGTGGACGAGACCTCGTCGTCCTCACAACCCAGAAATGGTCGAAACAGGAAA
The DNA here is from genome assembly GCA_030765085.1 of Allium cepa. Lineage (NCBI taxonomy): Eukaryota > Viridiplantae > Streptophyta > Magnoliopsida > Asparagales > Amaryllidaceae > Allium > Allium cepa. The sequence continues at coordinate 759,777,811 of CM060941.1, read as the reverse complement.
GATGTGGCAAGGTTATTAGGGGTCACGCCCCTAGGGTATGTCCATTTCTTCTGAGAAAAGGTGCTATCGTGGTATGGAGTCCATATATGCGACCTATGTGGTTGCTGCAAATTTATTACTTTGTGGTTGTTGCTATGTGGTTGAGTATCCTCGGATAAAGGTCGCTAACGACCGGGGATGGCATAATTGTAGGTATTACTTCCAAGCAGGGGTAACCCAGCCTTATGTTGGCAGAGATCCGGGTAGGTTCTTGAGGCATCCCTCCAGAGGCATACCCATGTGGCAATAGGAAATTCCTTAGCCTGACCAATTGTTGGAAGTCCAAAGAAACAATAAGCGCCCTGTACGGTTTTAGTTGTATAACCTGCCATGGAATGTGACGGTAACTTGCTATTGAACATGGTAGCTATAGTAGGCATACGACGAAATGTGGTATGCTGGCTTAGATTAATATTACACTTGCAAATGTTTTCCAATATGCACTAATAATAATATCAAAATGTTTTTCACGTATCAAGCATGTTTGACTATCATAAGGAGAAATCTCCTCCAATTCTGTGATTGCATTGTGTGTGCGGCGGGAGCGTTATGGTAGTTTCATTTTCCAAAAAGCATTGCAGATTTCTTTTTTAAAAAAAAATTTGTTTGTTTTGTTTAAAGATAACCGTTTCTAACCTTGCTTAATACAACTTGGTAGTGCTTCGAGCTTCGAGCTTCTGGATTTGGACTCCTTGGAGCTTCGGCAATGGAGTCATATTCTATTGGATTTTCACTTTCTCTTGGAGTCTAAAGATATCATTTTCGCTGCTGTTGTCTTGATGTATATTGATATCATTTGAGTCAAATTATTGTATCGAATGTTGTATATCAATGATATTATTCATTTTCCTCCGCTGTGTTGTTGTACTTAATGTGTTATAAGTTTCGACGGATCGGATTCGAACGTTTGAATCTGCGACATTCGAATACGAGTAAGTATGGATGTCGATTTTTGAAAGAAAATCCGGGTCGTTATAATGTTCCTTCCTTTCGGCTGTGTGGGCGGTTGCTGATCCGAACTGTGGGGTGATCTTATTCGGACTATCCAGTAAGGGGTAGCTCCAGTCTTGTGTAGCAGGGGATCAGGGTGGATCCTCGGTACTCTGATCTAGACCAGGTACTATGACGGGCGGTACCCCAGTAGCCTTGCCATTGTATGGAATCCAATCACCAATAAACGCCTGTACGGTTTTGATTGTACCAAACTATTATTGAAACGTGAGATGCAAGCGTTTCAGCTAGATTCTATTTTACTTTCAATAGACACTATTATAATATCAGACGGATTTGATAAAAATGTTTTGGTTATCGTAAGGTAAAAAACTGGCATGTTTATTTGTGTTGTGGTCTTATGAGATACCTTTGATTTCAAAGGATTTTGAAAACTTCAATAATCCAATTGAGTGTATTCTCTCATGCTGTTTTTCCAGACTGACTCGGGTGTTATTTTACTATAATGCTTGGGTCAGACCGAGTATTATAGATATAGGAAATGATGTCGTAGAGCTCCGGAGACGAGCTGGATGTCGAGAAGTATCACATGTATTTGATGTATATTCCACCGTGCATGGTTAAATGCATAGTTAGTTTTTGTGAGAACAGGTTATGATCACTGTCCAGTTGTGTGCTATGAATTATGTCGTACTTTGATGATGTAATGTATATAATTGATACAGTTCATTTGTATAAATATTCAGCCATTTATCTATTATATATTGTTCCGCTGTGATTGTGTGATCCTGATATTGTTTTGTATTTCTTATTCTACCTCCTTCTTCTTTCCCTTACGGTCCAGTTTTCCAACATTCGATTGTTCGGCATTTAATATAGTGGACGTATTGATGTCGATTTTTGGGCGTCAAAAAATCGAGCCGTTACATCCACTTTTATGCACAAGTATAAACTTGCTGATAATTAACTAAGAGTGTTTATTATTCTTAATCTTGTATATATATGTGGGTGCATTGTTGCACAAGGGTGCACAGTGTTTCCAAGGCTTTCCATTATAGAAAATTCAAAATTTTGAAAAACGTTTTTCGATCGTATTTGCGATTTTTATTTGAACTAATTATTTTGGTAAACATGTTTTGAGAATGTTTTTTGCATCATTAGTTATTATTTAAAAGATTATTACTTGGTTATTAAACCCATTATTTAAATATTTAAAAATGATTTAAACATTCAAATACAATGTGAGGTCGTTACACTCTCCCTCTTTGAAAGAGTTTCATCCCCAAAATTATTACAGAGTGGAAGAAGTAATAACCAACCTAAGAAAAATCATTTTACTTACATGGTTTTCAGTAAATCTAATTAGTTAAATTTTCTTCAATTATATTATTTCTATTAATATAAACATTATACCAACCATACGCAATCAGGTAACATGATGCAACCAAAAGTAATGAACAAGCATATGCAACAAAATAAAGAGAGTATTCTATAATAAATGCTATACATCCAACATTTTTCAAAAAAATTCCAAAATTTAGATCTAATTGCCCGGTTTTATATTTAAAATATTTTCAAAACTTATTTTTCGAACTCTTCAAAAAGAGAAGTAAATCAAAAACCAAAATAAAAAATGTCAAGGAGGGGTCCTCCTAATAAAGCATGTAGAACCTTAGAACTAAAATAACACTGAGCTTTCAATGGTATTTTGGTTCCTTTAAATACAATAACTAGAGTGAATAGTTATTGTTTCTTTCCCAAATATTTCCAAAATCACATTTCCAAAAGCACCAGTATTTAAGTCCTTATAAGTAATAGTTTTATAAACCGTAGTCTATAAAATAACACTGTTAATCAAATCAATTAATTTTTTTTAATGGAATAAACTCACACTATCAGTCAATCGAACTCCATAAGAGAAAAATCTAACAATTAATATTATCCAAAATATCAAATGACTAACAAACAAATCTATACTTTGGTTCAAAACATTTATGATTGCCTAAGAATGTAAATAATTTTTTAAGCGTACCATTTTGCTCATCAGCCTTTTATTATTGCTTAGAGGATTACTTATGCGCCTTCAGACAAAACTAAAAGTCGCTTTCTAAAATTATTGGTTTCTTGATTATACCAATATTTATAAATCACTTAAATTTGCATTTAGTATTTTACTCAATACCCAAATTGTTTATGAATTATTTAATAAATTTTCACCTAAGTTAAAAAAAATATTTTATAAAGTCATTTCTTTATAAAATGCCAATAACTTCTTCCACTTTATTTATTTGTATAATACTCTTATATATCCTAAGAGTTCACAAAAATACAAATTTTATCTTACTTTTCACAATTTAGGTGAAGATCTAATTAAAATTTAGGGCTTTTAAAACTGAGTCGACCTCTCGACCTCTTTAACTAAGAGTATTAAAATGGACTATATGGGTTGATCCAAAATAACAAATAGTTTACACCACTTACATGTTTTTTTAAAAAGCTATGGTTTTAAATAAAACAATGTCCATTAAAACCTTCCTATCATTTTACCTTAACGTGTTATAATGAATAATGTATTATGGACTGGCTCAATTAACACCAATTAGTTTACACTATGGTTTTAAATAAAACAATGTCTTTTAAAACCTTCCTATCCTTTTACCTTCATGTGTTATAATGAATGATGTATATGGACTGGCCCAATTAACACCAATTAATTTACACTTCTAGGAGGCTTTAAATAAAATCTATGATTTTGGTGAAAAAATGTTATCAAAATCTTCTTATCCAATCTAATCCATTGAAATTAATTATCCCTTATTTTATCTAATGGTAAAAATTCATTTATCGACGCAATCTCTTATCAGAATTACTTTTTATTTTGAAATAAATTCCCTACTAAGGGGACTTAAAAATTAAATACCCAGTTATAAATTTCAAAACTCCTCTTTGAAAACATACTAAAAATATTTCTTTTATGAAATAACTTCAAACAATATTTATAATATCAAAGGATAATAAAACAATTTAAAACCTTTATAAATTTTAAAACAATGTTAATCGTTCTAAGGGATGATTTATAATATCCTTTTTAAAACCTTAAAACCATATAAATTTTCTAAAGAAAATAAATAAAATTTAAATTCTTTTATTATATCTAAAATAAAATTAATTATCCTAAAAGATAATAAATAACATTTATAATCACTTTTATAAATCTTACATAAGACTAAAATATAGATTGTTCCGACTCAAGTGTTTTGACTTTTCAAAAGAACTAAAATAAATATGAGTGGAACAGCGTCAGAGATGTTAACGGGATTTGACATCTCCTATCTAGTGGCAAACGTGAGTGCAGTAACTTAAAAGATGCTCGGGATTCACATCTCCTAAGGATTCGTTAAACTATTTACTATGTAGTAATATTTCGCTATTAAAATAATGTCCATAGTAAAATAAACTTAATTTTAAATAGCATTAAGGAATGACCCAATATTCCCCTTAACACGTAATAGTCCCAGTAGTCCATCTAGTATCAGCGCATCTCCAGATCGGGAGACTACCTTAAATACTCCACGGGCTACGGGAGAAAACCAAACTCGTAGAAGTCGCGCTAGGGTAGGTGACACGGCACAACTAAGAAATGCCAGGGTAGATATACCAATTACACTTCCGGGCCGGTGGTAATGCATAGCAGCTACTACCGCCTACCTCGAGCCACACCCCCAAATTAAAAGAATCAAATGTGGCCACTGAATCAATCTAAAAGTCAGAATATAATATCGAAGGAGTATGTCCGATTAGAGGAATTACCACATTAGCTCGTCAATTGCTCCTATTTTAGCCACCTTATGCCAACTCACGGGTGTTGGGTCCACGTTCATACCTCAAAGGAACGCCGTCGCCATCCTACTTCATTCTGGAATCTCCACCGCATGCAGGGTTGTTAAAGTGGTTTTTGGAGTTGGCAGAGAGTATGACAACTTTCGATCCCAGTCTCTTCAACAACCAAACGTTATTATAATACCGCGGTCATTTTAAAATAATCATACTTCAAAACCAGAATATAATATCTATTTCGAAACATATAAATACGATATCCTTTCCACTTCAAAACCAAATCATTTTGGTATCATTGTTATAAAGCCCAAACCAGTATAATATCGTTTTTATTCCAAATATATCTTTTTCCAAAATCATATCAAGGTTATAACACTTCGAAACAAAACACTTGAAATGTAACTTCCACTACTCAAATGGTTTAAATATTAGAATACTTTATATAATAAAATGGCTTCTTAGATTTCACAAATTAATTCCAAAACAGCTCGAATTTCTAAATTTTAAATTTAACCAACTCCCAAATCATAAATTTCAATACAATTCAGTTTCCAATTAAACTATTCCAAATTATATTGATTTCCCAACCGATTGATCCACAAAATAAACCCTTTCAAATTCAGTATATTTCAAGCCTTAAGTATTTAACAATTTCAAAACTAAGTTTGATAATTACAATTCAGTAATACAATTTTCTATTAATTAGTTTTGAAATAATTTACTAAATAAATCTATTTTAATTTAAATATAACGCAAATTCCAAATAACTGAATATTTCCTTAAATTTAATTATACTTGAAATATCCATTTAAATCACTCTACCCCAAAATCAAGTTATAAGAATCATACCCTTTAGAACCTCAATTTTATTTAAAATTTCAAATTTAGTTTATTCGATTATAATTCTTAAATAATTTAATTTAAACCAATTTCATATTTATCTTCCAACCTAAGTTTTATTTAAGTCATTATAACTCTATATACAATATAACTTAAACAAGTACCTAACCATATCATATAAAAACAATCAAACTTTATTATTTGGCTTATTTTACATTTCCAAACAAATTTACACATAGTTAAAAATCAATAATAAAATAACATTTATATAACATATGAAATTAATATTTATACAACTCATATATTTCTTTATAAAACCATAGTAATCATTTCAAAATATTTTATATATATAGACTGCGGTGTCTGTATATAATTTTCTATCCTATGGTCAAGTGATACGGATATTTATCATTTCAGTCCGCAATTTAAAATATAAATACGGTTATATATCATTTCAAACCGCAATCCCGAATGAAATAAAAATCCATAACTACTTACAGTTTATAACAGTATAAAGCACAACATCCATTCATCCAATATCAATCAACAAACATTTATCACAATCATCATCAAACTCAACCAATAGCATCAATATAGAACAGATAATAAATGATAGGTATTAACCGGCAGTTAACATTCAATGATAATTTAAATAACAATTTAACTGGCATTTTATAAGCAATAACAAATTAAATAATAATTTAACTCAAATAAATTCAATTTTACTGAGATGATGATTAAAAATATGCCAAATAGTCATAAATAAAATTATAATCACATCACAAATCAATTTAACAAACATAAGATCACCTTTTGAATTTAAATCCAATTTGAACCTAAAATTTGAACGATCTCAGAATTCATGCAATCCAATGCCAAAATGTCCAAAATTTTATTACGATCCCAGCGGAGGAATCCGCGTGAAATTTCGACCTCGTACGTGAAAGTTATTAAGATTAGAACATTAAACGATATATATATATATATATATATAATAATAATAATAAGCAGAGAAATCAACATGTCAACACCTTTTTCGCGCACGCGTTCCACTACGCGAAAGCATCATCGATCTGTAACCCTAGCGCCGCCACCCTTTGACTGGAAAATGTCGCCTCCACGCATGCAATCACCACGATCAGGCAGTGGCATCGTAAAGCCCATCACGAGCTGCCCCACCATGCCGAACGCGGCCACCTCTAGCTCGCGATGTCGTGGCTGTCGCCGCCACTTACAAGGCTGAATTCCAATGATTCAGAGCACCAATTTGACAAACCAAGACCATAGATCATCTCTGCTCGGCAAGCTTTACCACTCCACGCCTCCTTATCGTCGTAACGACGACGATCCACCGTCGAGATCCCTCTTGCCTTAACGAACGGGCGAAACAATTTCGCTGGTTTTAGGACAAAGAATGCATCAAATCGAAAAATGAATTACAGATCTGAGTTACGCTCTTCGAGAGCTTCGAATTGATTTAAAATTCAATAGGGTTTGTGGAGTTTGAATTTTTGACTTTGAATTTTATTTGAAATTGCAATTGAAATTTTAGTTTTGTTTGCCATGGAATGAGGAGGAGCTAATAGAATTGTTCGTACAGAAATGAGGAATAAGAAATAGGCTACGGTTTATAACGAGGTATACACAGGTAGGTCAGAAATAGAGATGAATGGACATGATTGGTTTGGACCGTTGACCGATAAATGGCCCGAAAAGCCCGTTCTGACTCCAGAACGAAATTGGGTCAACCCATATATCAAAATAGATGTTTTAAACTATTTTAAACGCAATGGAATAGGTTTCAGGTCCAAATTCCATCGTATGAAGAAGTTATGCTAAAATCAAATTATTTCAAATTGATTTCAATTAAATTGATTCCTAGTCGTTTCGAGCCCGTACGATCAAACGCAAATCTAATTGTTACAAAACTTGATACCCTACAATAATTCACCGTTACGAATCTGATGAAACTGGTTTCGTCGAAATCCGAGTCAATGGCCAAAATGGCTACTTTTACATTAATTAAATAAATTAATTAATTAAATCAAACTTTCAATTTCAACTTTATAATTAATAAATTTCATCATTATTAAATTTCTTAATCATTTACACTAATTTAAACAAATTTAGATGTCAATTTAGAGTTGATTAATTTATCAATTTCAGTGTTAACTTCAATGCCATTTAGTTTAGAAATTATAAATTTAATTTCCTATGATTCTATTTAATTTACTTTTCATTATATTATTCAATTCATTGTTATCGAACGGATGAAATTAACATTGTATTCATAATCTATTACATCAATATTCTCACATTCCATCTAAATTTTCAATTAACTTGATATTTAGATATTAAATTTCATTTATTTACAATTAAGTCCAACTACTATAGTTCAAAACCCCATTAAATTGATAAGTCTTCATTTCCATTCTTTCAATTCACAAATTGTCCTATTACGGATAATATTAACATTATTCTCAAATATTACCTTAATTATCATTAACGTAATAATTTATTTAGATTTATTGCAATTGATTCCAATTCAATTTACAGGATTAAAATATGTCGGTAACTTATAATAATTGTTGCCATTAACGTTTAATTACAGTTATAAGTTATCACTAACAAACAAGTGTTAAAATTGATTACATACACTGTTCTTATCCGATTATCATAAATTTTATACTAATTCCTCAATTAGTTCAATATCTACATTTGTTTCCTTATATTCAATTCATAGTCAATCATAACATTTAAATTATTTTAATAAATTAGAGTTTCATTCAAATTGTTAATGATTAACTTTAATTTACATTTTTACGTTTTATTTTTAACATTCACTTCACTATAAATTATAAAGCTTTTTTTATTTCTTTCTAGATTTAATAACAAAAATCTTATTAGATTAACTAGTTAAATTATCGAAATCTACGGGTTGTTACACTCTCCCCCACTCAAAACTTTTCTCCCCGAAAAGGAAAAAGAAGGGAAAAGAAGAATTAAGAATCAATATATCTTACTTAAAATATTAAATTTATAAACAAATAATTTTACAAAATAAATTAATTTAAATAAAATATACCAATTTATAACCATTAAATCTTTTTATCTCAAATTAACAAAGTTTGGAAAACATTTTTCAAAATTTTCTAAGTCCAAAATTTACGGAAAATTTCGGCAGAGTCTCCTTTGTACGGAGAGGCTCGAGAGAAAATATAATATCAAATATAACAATATACAACATATAATTTCCAAAATAATATATGCCAACATAAGAAAAACAATATAATAATGCTATAAATCGTAATTTGAAAAACGTACCTATTTGTCGGACAAACAACGTTTATTTTATGAAACCAAAAGCAGTAGCAGTTGCTTCCATAATCTGTATTTCACTTATACAATCTAAAAGGGTTAATAATTATATAAAGTGAAATATTTAAAGTTATTTCAACCATAAACAAACAAATAAATACAAACAACAATCACTTGTAACAAAGCATACAACCATCACATAAAATCAACACAAACCAATCATCCATTCATATCAAACAAAACAAATAGTATTTTGGGTTCAAAACTTTAAATTGTACAGAATGGAAAATAAACTTCTAGGTGCACCATTTACTCAACAGTCTTGGATGAAACTAAATAGATTATTCATACATCCCAACAAATTTAAAGAATCCTTGCCCAAACAACCATAAACCAAAACAAACAACAAATACAAACAATAGATAAAGTTCATTTTAAATTTCCATTTTATAACATTTGTTGTTTGATTTCCTTTTCTTTCATATAATTATTTATCTTTTTAATTACATTTGTCTCATGCAAATTTTCATTTCCATCCATTGATTCAGTGTTTATTTCACCTATTTGCACTTTTACTTACATAAATTCATTTTTATTTATTCATATCAATTTTATTCACTTAAGTTTAAAATCAACTACTTACAACATTTACCTTCTATCATATTTTATTATAGTAGCATTTCAATTATACTTAAGTTTATAACACTACAACATCAAATTCTTATTTATCAAAGAATTTTATTGAATACTTTCATTACATAAATTAACTTGTACAATTTCCATTATATTTTCTTATTAAACATGACACCTTTTAATATTTTGGTAAGTTATATATATATTAAAGAATGCAAATTGAAAAATTATACAAGTTCATCTCGTTTCCTTTAAATTAATTTGATGTTCAATAATTATCTCTTTTGTTTTATAAGTTACAAATTTCAACTTGCTTGTAATTTCATTCATAACCTAGCATTTAATCTCTTATTCAATTAGAGGTTTCAATTATTAATTAGTTATATTCCATTTTACTACAATAATTGAAACTATTAATTAACGGAAGCTTAAGAACTAAATACCGGTTAAAATTCAAATCATTTTAAAATAATAGATAAATATATATACTTACAATTTATATATCCAATTATATTTAAAATAATTTAAAATTTATATTTGTTTATCAAAATAAATCTGCAGTAAAACTACTACAGTGGCCTTCCCACTTAGAAACTCGAAAATAAAGGTCGAAACCAACGACATAGAGGGGAATACAGAACTTATTTTTTCCAAAATTTCTTTTAAACAATTCTTTCAAATTATATCAAAATATTTATATCGGAAAATACTTCTAATATTATTATTATTTTATCCTAAAATCATTCAAAAGATATTTTCAAAACCCCGGAACTCAGCTTCCAAATTTCCAATTTTCATTAATTTTATTTTCTTCAAATCTTGTTTACAATCAATATTATGAATTTCACTACCTAACAACCAACATATTACAACCAAGTATAACCTTTATAAAAATTTATTACTTTATATACAGAAAATATAATAGGCAAAATTATTTCATTTACCTATATTTCAAAACAAATATTGTGTCGTTCTGTCCTATTAAGTTTTAAGAAATCCCTATTGATGTCATAGCATCCTATACACCAACCAGAATTTATAAATACAAAACGGAACAAATTAACACAATATTAAAACCTTTTATAACACTAACAAATACGCTCTCTCATATATATATATATATATATATATATATATATATATATATATATGCACACACTCAGTGACTCATCATAGGGTATTACTACGCTATTAAAAAAGAGTCAGACCCCATAAAGCTAAGGCTTTTCGCTATACCAAAGCTCTGATACCAGATGTAACATCCCGCCTTTTTGTACGTTTTAAATCGACGATAAACCACACACGTCAGACTTAAACCATACAGAAGGGCGGATTGTTATTGGGGTGAATAAGAAAAACAGAGAAAGAAATAAAAAAAATAGAATTTCACAGCGGAACGATAAAATATAATAATCAAATAACAGTTCGTGAAGCTGTTTTACAAAACATTCGATTATACTTATACAACACAAATTAGAGTTACACATACCATAGAATATTAAATAATGCAGCGGAACAGTATGCATGTAGTGGAATAATATAATAAATAATAGTAATACAATCTTCGTCTTCGTCTTCCAGAAATAAGGTCTTCAAATCCTGAAATGCTCAGGCTAACCCGAGCGAGTTGAAAAGACAAAATAATCGAGTCAGAACTAAAAGATCTTATGTAAGTTAAATCAACTGAAATAAATATGAGTGGAATGGCGTTAGAGATGCTTACAGGATTTGACATCTCCTATCTAGTGTCAAACGTGAGTGCAATAACTTAAAAGATGCTCAGGATTCACATCTCCTAAGGATCCGTTAAACTATTTACTATGTAGTAATATTTCGTTATTAAAATAATTTCTATAGTAAAATAAACTTACTTTTAAATAGCGCTAAGGAGTGACCCAATATTCCCCTTAACACGTAATAGTCCTAGTAGTCCATCGAGTATCAGCCCATCTCCAGATCGGGAGACTACCCTAAATACTCCACGGGCTACGGGAGAAAACCAAACTCGTACAAGGCACGCTAGGGTAGGTGACACAGCACAACTAGGCAATGTCAGGGTAGATATACCAATTACACTTCCGGGCCGGTGGTAACGCGTAGCAGCTACTACCACCCACCTCGAGCCACACCCCCAAATCAAAAGAATCAAATGTGGCCATCGAATCAATCTCAATGTTAGAATATAATATCGGAGGAGTGTGTCTGATCATAGGAATGGCCTCATTACCCCGTCAATTGCTCATGTTTTAGCCACCTTATGCCAACTCATGGGAGTCGGGTCCACGTTCATACCTTAAAGGAACGCTGCCGCCGTCCTACTTCATTCTGGAATCTCCACGGCGGACACAGTTGTTAAAGTGGTTTTCGGAGTTGGCAGAGAGTATGACATCTTCCGGTCCCGGTCTTTTCAACAACCAAACGTTATTATAACACCGCGGTCATTTCAAAATAATCATACTTCAAAACCAGAATATAATATCTATTCTGAAACATATAAATACCATATCCTTTCCACTTCAAAACCAAATCATTTTGATATCGTTGTTATAAAACCCAAATCAGTATAATATCATTTTTATTCCAAATATATCTTTTTCCAAAATCTTAGCACTTCAAGGTAATAACACTTCGAAACAAAACACTTGAAATATAACTTCCACCACTCAAATGGTTTAAATATTAGAATACTTTATATAATAAAATGGCTTCTTAGATTTCACAAATCAATTCCAAAACAGCTCGAATTTCTAAAATTTAAATTTAACCAACTCCCAGATCATAAATTTCAATACAATTCAGTTTCCAATTAAACTATTCCAAATTCTATTGATTTCCCAACCGATTGATCCACAAAATAAACCCTTTCAAATTCAGTATATTTCAAGCCTTAAGTGTTTAACAATTTCAAAATTAAGTTTGATAATTACAGTTCAGCAATACAATTTTTTATTAATTAGTTTTGAAATATTTTACTAAATAAATCCATTTTAATTTAAATATAACCCAAATTCCAAATAACTGAATATTTCCTTAAATTTAATTATACTTGAAATATCCATTTAAATCACTCTACCCCAAAATTAAGTTATAAGAATCATACCCTTTAGAGCCTCAATTTTATTTACAATTTCAAATCAATTTTATTCGAGTATAATTCTTAAATAATTTAATTCAAACTAATTTCATATTTTTCTTCAAACCTAAGTTTAATTTAAGTAATTATAACTCTATATACAATATAACTTAAACAGGTACCTAACCATATCATATAAAAACAATCAAACTGTATTATTTGGCTTATTTTATATTTCCAAACAAATTTACACATAGTTAAAAATCAATTAGAAAATAACATTTATATAACATCTGAAATCAATATTTATATAACTCATATATTTCTTTATAAAACCATGGTAATCATTTCAAAATATTTTATGTATATAAACCACGGCGTCTATATATAATTTTCTATCCTATGGTTAAGTGATACAGATAGTTGTCATTTCAATCCACAATTTAAAATATAAATACGGTTATATATCATTTCAAACCACAATCCCGAATGAAATAAAAATCCATAATAACTTGCAGTTTATAACAGTATAAAATACAACATCCATTCATCCAATATAAATCACTAAATATTTATCACAATCATCATCCAATTCAATCAATAGCATCAATATAGAACGGATAATAAATAACAGGTATTAACTGGCAATTAATATTCAATGATAATTTAAATAACAATTTAACTGGCAGTTTATATGCAATAACAAATTAAATAACAATTTAACTCAAATAAATTCAATTTTACTGAGATGATGATTAAAAATATGCCAAACAATCATAAATAAAATTATAATCACATCATAAATCAATTTAACAAACATAAGAAATTTATGAAGTTGTGAGTGGGTTAAAACACTCACGTTTTGAATTTAAATTGAATTTAAATCCAATTTAAACCCAAAATTTGAACGGTCTTAGAATTCGTCTATACGAACGCCAAAATGTCCGAAATTTTATTACGACCCAGTGGAGAAAACCGCACGAAATTTCGACCTCATATGTGAAAGTTATTAAGATTAGAACATTAAACGATATATATATATAATAAGTAGAGAAATCAACACGTCGGCACCTTTCTCGCGAACGTGTACCACTACGCAAAAGCATCATCGATCTCTAACCCTAGCGCCTTCACCTTTTGACCGAAAAATGCCGCCTCCACGTATGCAATCACCACGATCAGGCAGTGGCGCTGTGAAGCCCATCACGAGCCACCCCACCATGCCGAACACGGCCACCTCCGACTCGCGATGTCGTGGCCGTCACCGCCACTTACAAGGTCGAATTTCGGCGATTTAGAGCACTAATTCGATGAACGAAGACCATAGATCATCTCTGCTCGGCGAGCTCTACCACTCCATGCCTCCTGATCGTCATAACGACGACGATCCACCGTCGAAATCGCTCTTGCCAAAAGGAACGGTCGAAACAATTTCGTTGGTTTCACGACAAAGAATGTGTCGAATCAAAAAATGAATTGCAGATCTGAGTTACGCTCTTCGAGAGCTTCGAATTGATATAAAATTCGATAGGGTTTGTGGAGTTTGAATTTTTGGCTTTGAATTTTATTTGAAATTGCAATTGAAATTTTGGTTTTGTCTGCCATGGAATGAGGAGGAGCTAATAGAATTGTACATACAGAAATAAGGAATAAGAAATAGGCTAGGGTTTATAATGAGGTCAATATAGGTAGGTCAGAAATAGAGATGAATGGACATGATTGGTTTGGACCGTTGACCGATAAATATTTTAAATGCAATAGAACAGGTTTCAGGTCCAAATTCTATTGTATGAAGAAGTTATGCTAAAATAAAATTATTTCAAATTGATTTCAATTCCTAGTCGTTTCGAGACCGTACGATCAAACGGCAAATATGATCATTACGAAACTTAAATCCTATAATAATTCACCGTTACGGATCCGATGAAACTAGTTTCTTCGAAATCCGAGTCAGTGGCCAAAATGGCTATTTTTACATTAATTAAATAAATTAATAATTAATTAATTAAATTAAACTTTCAATTTCAAATCTATAATTTACAAATTCATCACTATTAAATTTCTTAATCATTTACACTAATTTAAACAAATTTAGATGTCAATTTAGAGTTGATTAATTTATCAATTTCAGTGTTAACTTCGATGTCATTTAGTTTAGAAATTATAAATTTAATTTCCAATGATTCTATTTAATTTACTTTTCATTATATTATTCAATTCATTATTATCAAACGGATGAATTTAACATTGGATTCATAATCTATTACATTAATATTCTCACATTCCATTTAAATTTTCAATTAACGTAATATTTAGATATTAAATGTCATTTATTTGCAATTAAATGCAATTACTATAGTTCAAAACCCTATTAAATTGATAAGTCTTCATTTCCATTCTTTCAATTCACAAATTGTCCTATTACGGATAATATTAACATTATTCTCAAATATTACCTTAATTAACATTAACATAATAATTTATTTAGATTTATTGCAATTGACTTCAATTCAATTTAATGGATTAAAATATGTCGATAACTTATAATAATTGTTGCCATTAACGTTTAATTACACTTATAAGTTATCACTAACAAACAAGTGTTAAAATTGATTACATACACTGTTCTCATCCAATTATCATATATTTTATACTAATTCCTCAATTAGTTCAATATCTACACTTATTTCCTTATATTCAATTCATAGTCTATCATAAAATTTAAATTATTTTAATAAATTGGAGTTTCATTCAAATTGTTAATGATTAACTTTAATTTACATTTTTACATTTTATTTTTAACATTCACTTCAATATAAATTATAAAGTTTTTTTATTTCTTTCTATATTTAATAAAAAAATCTTATTATATTAACCAGTTAAATTATCAAAATTTACGGGTCGTTACATAAGCTCAAGCTTATGGGCTCACACACAAGGGTTTAGGGCATGATATTTAATAAATGACGGTATAGCGAAATTTTCTATAATGACACTAAAATGGTTTAAATGTAATATCCAGATTGATTTCAATTAAACAATCAATCAAACAAATCTAACTATTATCAAAGAAATCAACAATAGTTTATAGCATCACATATATAATATAGTAAATTTTAATATATGTTAAACTCAGATTGAATAATTCTCCTTTACTATAACTAAATTTTCTCATATATTTATCCACAAAATGTATTATCCTGCCATTTAGATTATATTAAACAACTTTTTTATTAAAATTTTACTTTCAGCTTAACATATTAAAATATGACTTTTAACTTAACCATTTCACCAAACACCTTATACTCAAACCGTGAAACTTAATTCATAAGGGGTTCGTTCTCAAGGATCCCTAATTCCTATTTACCTAACCTATACCTTACTAAGGAAAATCTCTTATGTACTATTCCACAATAGTTAGTGTTCAAACTGGACTAGCATAAATAAACAAATCTCAAATTATAATAATAAAATATTATCATCTCCAATAATCAACTCATCAATAAAACTATGTTATTTTGAAAATCATTCATGTATATATATAAAATATTTTCCTAGGTAAAATTATTTCATTTACTATTTTAATACAATATCATATCGATAGGTATATTCAAGTGTTTAGGAATTCCTCTCGATAATGCTGATCAGATGCATTGACCATAATTCACACACCACTCAATGGATCAAGCAACGTAATATAAAACATTTTTATAACACTTTAAATACACACTTCTTATATATACCAGTACGTATGGCACGTCCGATTGGATGTGTAAAAGAAAAAATGCATTACTTTTATTTTTAGCAATGACGAAACCATCCTTCTATTCTTTATTTTTAATTAATGTATAGCAAGGGTATTAACGTAATTTAAAAAGTTTCAAATGGAGGTATTCCTATTATATATAGATATAGACTTATCCTAGGACATCACTAATCTTATCCATAGAGAGTTTACCCCACCAGGGCTTAGGGGTTTGCTAAACCTAAGTGTTCGTCGACGGAAATTCTATCGGTTTAGAAAACCGTCGAACGAATTTAAACTAAAAATAACCGCAAGCGCACGGTGTACGAATGTAGCACGTGGTGAATACGGGTCAATCCACAGGGAATTGATGATTTAAATTTCCTACTCAATCAAATTATACCAAAGTCGAGAGTGTGTTTAAGCTAGAAAATGAGAAAATGAACTAACTAACAAAAAGAAAAGAAATGAAAATATGAGAGTTAAATGACAATTTAGAGAATAAATCCACTCTCTAGATCATGTAGTTCAACACATGAAATCATGATCTCTCTTTTATGGTCATTAGTGTTTTAATTGATGTGTTTATCATAAGTATGACATAATTGAGTTATTGATTAGCCAACATAAGCCATCAAACTATAACACACCCCTTAAAACACTTACTAACTTTCATGAAACTTGACAAAGAAAATAAAAATGAAATCTATTTTAAGTATGGCCTATTAACTATTGATTAGAAAGATAGACCATCAAATTTTAATTTTAAATCACTTTCTTATGCCATAATCATATATTCATGAAGAGGCATTTGTGTTAGTGATTGTTTAAGCATAGCCTATTTGGTGTCAACAATATAGGCTATCAAATTCAACACAAAAACAACAAATAAAACACTTCATTGACCATCATTAAGCCCAAAAAGAGAGCATGAATGAACAAATAGTTGGAGTTACATAATTAGAGAGCTTCATTACCCCTAAATTGAAGGGGTTTAGCTTCTCATATTTGTCATTTTATTAACAAATGTAGCTAACAACATAAAAGCAAAATGAAGAGGAAAAAGAGTGCAAAATGAAAAGATAAGCTAATTAACTTGCATAAAAGAAAATAGATCTACACTACAACATAAAAAAGAGGCATGTAAAAGGAAAGAGCATGTATTAATAACATAAAAAAAGGAAAATTACATGAAAATAAAAATGGATAAGTAGCCATGAAAAGAGAAAGAGAGCTTTCTTTTATTTGATCCAAACTAATGAAGAGGAAGGAGGCCTAAGAGAGACTAAGAGAAGAGAGAGATTACATGAAACATAAGGGGTATATATACAAGTTTTAAAACCCTAATTCACTTTTTGGGGAATGCCCAAAATGCCCCTTAGGAAGTGTGGAGGCAAAGTAATCGTTAACATGTCTTAATCCCCCATTAAGTGTACATGAAACCATTAACTCCATAAGCATGTGCATTAGCCTTTAATTTGTACATTAAGGTAGGTGGGTAGGTGGGGTCCTCCATGATCTTCACTTTGAATTATTTCCATCTTCATTCCTTTATATCCATTTTGTGCATGCATGTTTCTTCATGAACCCACTAATATGAAAAGCTAAATTCCTACAAAATATTATAGAAATTTCCAATTAAATTCTCTCAAATTAATATACGCGCACAAATGACCATTTTGCCCTTATATGAAGATGAATATGTGAAAATTTGGAATTAATATGAATTTCGGTTAAAACAAGTTAAAATACCCAATATGATCATTTATTTAATTTAAATAGAATAAATATGGTGGTAAAAATATGCACATTTACGTGCATATCACTAAGCTCCGATACCATCCACGGCTACCCACCTTTCCCAAGCATTTAAAAGAAAAATTGTCATGGGGTCAAAAATAAACAATAGAACAAGACAAAATAGAAAAACCTCACAACGGAATGGTTATATATTATACAAAATGATATAGTACAAAAGGTTACTCCTCATATGGAGCTATTAGAGTTAAAAAAAAAGTACTACACCTAATAGGTTTGCAGCTATGCATTCTGACTTTTCATTTTTAAACACAAAACACACATATATAATCATACAGTGGGAATGAATAACATGATAACAAAGTAGCTACCTGCTCGTCCTTCGTCTTCAAAGAGCTCCAAAGAAAAAATTTCTACTCTCGAAACACTCAAATATACTTGCATACCCAAGAGTTTAGGGAAAATAAACAACTCGGGTCAGACAAAATGTTTGGTATGTGTAAAACTCTAAAACAAAAGGGAGTGTATTTAACAATAATAGGTGGGACCATGCCGCTAACGCGAAACAGGTTTCCTCCGACTCAAACAACAACCAAATATAAGAACGGAAAAGAATAATAAGAAACAAATCCAAAAGCAGATGATGGGCAAAAAATAGTATAAAGATCCAGACTTGAAAGAATGGAAATAGTCTCAACAAAATCCAAACTAAACAGAATCGATAAAACAAGATAACGGTCCAAACTTGATAGAATGGACGAAACCTATAATTAAAAATCGTAAAGAGTGGTTGACTCTTCCCTTTGCAATTATAGAAAAAAAAATTAAAGGTTTGAATCAAAAAAGTAAAGGAAATTTTCCAAAAATGACTAGGAGGGTGCATCCCCTTGAAGTATACCTCTAGTAATGTACTTTATTGAAGCAAACTTACACTGTGACACTTCTCGAAACCCTCCAAGCCGGACCCTGCCAAACCTTACCGAGAATTCGAATATTTCACATTTAATAGCGCTACCAAATCCAATCTTGATGAGATGTGAAAGCATCCTAATGGAAGCAACCCCATGTAGCTTAACCTCTTCTCGCGCTTTGATTTCAGTCATTTCTGAAGAAGGATATCAAAGCTTAACAGAGCAACAAATTGTCTTAGAATGACGATAATAAAGAAGCTGAAGTAAGTGATAGCCGAGAAACCAACTATTAAGGATGTAAAACGATTGTATATGGAAATTAATTCTTGTATACTTATAGCCACTCGTTAGATTCAAACTTATACTATTTCTTGGTTAACAATAATACCAGATAAGTCAAAATAATGTTACTTCAAAGTCATGTCTCATGATTATTCTTAACTTTCGAAATAGTGACAAGTCTACTTCTTCAACGTTTAGTGTTAAGCATACAAATAAATCATTTTCGTATAAGTGATATCGCTTTATTGAATTATTTTCATTAATGAATCAAACGTTTTATTTTAAAAATCGAATTCATGTTTGGCTCCACATTACAAATATTAGCTTTAAAACACTTTGTTAAAAGAGTTTACAAACTTTTAAACATCATTATAAGAAGGATATAATAACTTAAAGCATCCCTATTATATTTATTGATCAACTTTAAAACTTTATTAATTCAATTGATTGATTGACTTCAATAGCCTTTAATTCAAAAGAAGTTAATCATCTTTAGACGCCATTAATTAATTAATTAATTATAATTAATTGAATTAAATAAATAAAAAATTATCATTATTTGAAGTGAATAACAAAGTCAAAACATCCTTGTTACTTTGGTAAATTCACTTTGGAACTTCATTAATTAAGTTAATAAACTAACTTTAAATACCCTTAATTAAAAAGGGTAAATCACCTTTAAAACGTCATTAATTCGATTGATTAATAAATTTAAACATAATTAATTAAATTAATAAATAATTAAATCTCATTATTTAAAATTATTTTTAATTTAAACATCATTTAAGGAAACATTAATTAAAGTTAAACAGATCTATTAACCTCTAAAAGTCATTAATTCAAAAGATTAATTAATTCAAAAATATCATTACTAAATTGATTAACTAACTTTAATCCATCATTATTAAAACATTGATTAACCTTAAAAATCATTAAATAAAATGATTAATTAAATTTAAGACATCATTAACTAAGTGATTAGTTAAATTTAAAACACATTATTAATAAGTTAATTAATTAACCTTAATATTTATTGATTAAATGATCGATTAATTAAATTAAATAGTCATTATTAAAATAATTAACTATTTTTGAAAACATAATTAATAGAAAACATGGTTAACTTGTAAAATAATTCAAAGCACGGTAATGACACCAAATGGTTTCGATAAAGTGAAATTTTCCATAAATGCCGATATAGCGACCATCGCTATATGGGCGGCTCAAAAATCAAGTATATGTCATTGCAATACAATCAAACATCACATAGCAACGGTACGAGCATACATACATGGAAATTTACAATTATACAACATACAATGAACATTTGCTTACTAATTAGATAACTTTCACTACCAATCAAACATGTCGCTAATTGTTTGCTTACAACATTCCAGAACGCCATCTTTTTGCAACATGAACCAAACCAATCAACCAATACATATAAGAAGCATTATATTGCTACTAATTTGAACATGAACATAGTTTACAAATTTTGGTTTTTAGGGTGGAGTTTTACTCACCTAAGCACTTACTAACTTTACCAAATTATGATGAATCACTATAACATCTTGCACTAACTTTAACGATACCTCACTTCACTTGAAATTGGACTTTTTGGCCCCTAAATGGGTTGTTTGGGTTCGCCTATAGGCTTTTATGGTCTTGGCAAGCTTGATTTTAGGGTTTATGGGCTTTGTTTGGAGAGTATTGGTATTAGAGGTGTAGCGGAGTGGTTTAAACTAGTTTTAAAGTGTTTTGAACTAGTTTTCTATTTAGGAATTTAACTACGAAGCCATGGAAGCTCTCTCTCTCAAGCTCTTAGGAATTTTAGAAGTAAAGGAAAAGAATATAAAGTGAATTTATGAGGAGGTGGTGGTATTTATAAACTTACGAAATCACTGAAATTCCAAAACTAAACTTATATAAAAATAATACAAGCATACATGCACACCATCCCCTACCTACATCTAGCATACATCCTCCCCTCCTCATTCATGCCTTTTTGATAGTAACGGGTGTGCAGCGCTAAGCTACGCAGCCGGTTAAAATAAGGCTACTATAGTAATAAGGTTCGACCAACAGGCCTGGTCGATGGCCAAGGAAGAGTTCCACAACCTAACGTAAACTACTTACAAAACCCAGTCGATAATTACACAAGAGCTAAGATATGCAAAAGCATGTCAACCTACTACTAATGCAATGAGTCAATCAGCTAGAGCATTATCCCTGAATGGTAGAACTCGAGTGGAGGGCCATCTACGTGAAGAACCTGTCCAGATAGAAAATATATAAGCAATTCGATTACATATCTCATCAATATTGCTTGTAGGTTTGTTGAAAATGCGAGCATTTCTCTCTTTCCATAAGCACCGACTGTAGATGGCTATGAAGTAATCTAGATTCTTATCCAAAGGGTTATATTGCCAATGCTCAAAAAACGAACGAATGACAGGAATGTGACCAAGGAGAGAAGCACTGGTAGTGGCCCGAATGTGATAAGAGAAGTCACAGTCAAAAAAATATGAGTGATCGATTCTTCATGCATGAAACACAAGACACAGGAAGGGTCTACCGAGGTATTCAAGCGCCTAAGCCTATCTCTGGTGTTGATACAGGCACGATTGAGGCACCATTGGAAGAATATAATGCGCGGGGGAAGCTTACATTTCCAAATTCTTGCAAAAGAGTATGATCTGCCGGTATGCTTAAGAAAATCGTAGCATGAGGAGACGGAAAAGCCATGCGTAGGAGATAAAGCCCAGGTGTAAAAATCTGGTGAGTCGGAGAGATGGATTGAGAGGAGCAAGGAAGAGGCTGAGACAAGCTCATTCAGAGTGTTGAGGTCGAAGAGGGATGGGGGCAAAGGTAGTGCGGACCCAGGGCTGAGATCACACAAACTATAGTGAAGTTGTGGGAAGTATGGGAAAAGAGATTAGGGTAAGAGTGGGCTACGGAGAATGACCGTACCAAGTGTCCAACCAGAAAAGGCAACTGTCACCATTACCTGGAGTGACATGGAAAAGATTTTTGACCCGGGGGATGATACGTACAACTCCAGCCCAGAAGGGAGAGAGTTTGAGATGAGGGGTGGAGTGAAGGACCAGGTGAGGGTTGGCTTGATAGTGGAGCCAAAGAATCCAAGTTTTCCAAAGGAGGTCACCCGGTGAGATTATGCGCCAGAGCCACTTGGATAAGAGAGCTCAGTTATGGTATGGAGATGATTTGTATACAAATAAGTTTTTTATATGTATTTATATGCCTTTTATAACATGATATGTCACATCCATTTTTATGCGTAAGTGTAAACATGCTAATAATTAACAAAGAATCGTGAAAATGCTTCCATGTGTGTATACTTATGGTATGGAGATGATTTGTATACAAATAAGTTTTTTATATGTATATATATGCCTTTTATAACATAATATGTCACATCCATTTTTATGCGTAAGTGTAAACATGCTAATAATTAAAAAAGAATGTTTATTATTACTAATCCTATCATATATGTGTGTGCGCATTATTGCACAAGGGTGCACAACATTTCCAATGACTTCCGATACCGAAAAGCCGAAATTTCGAGAAACATTTTTGGGTTATATTTCTATTTTTATTTGAACTAATTATTTGCTAATCATATCTTGAAAATGATTTTAACATCATTAATTATTATTTAAAAGATGTTTATTTGGTTACTAGAATACATTATTTAAATGTTTAAAAATGAATTAAATATTCAAATACAAAGTGATTAATTTATGGGTCGTTACAATCTCTGTAAAGAATTTAGGTAAGAATCCAATCTATTTTCTATTTATTTCTTCTTCCACTATCCTATCCATATTTTATTCCTCTCCAGGTGTACTAAATCAAATAAAAATCTCTATTGTGTGTATATATATATATAAAAGAGATTCGGAAAGAGATTGAAAGGCATCCAAATCTAAGGAAGGAAAACCTAAGGCTATTCTGTGAGTGACAACCTTAGTAGTACTTTCTCAGTAATTATTTAGTATATCTCTATGGATATGAATATGCCTTAAACATTTTAAGACTACGAAAATACGATAGATAAAATACTTTAAAATTCTTTTTATTTCAAAGTTTCAATTCCATGTGAAGATTGTCATGATGGAATTTGTTTTATTTATGCAATTTTTGATAATTTCATAGTCTATTCCATTTCTTCTCCTTCTTTGATTCAAATTATGATTCTTCAATAAATTAAGGGTTTAAATCACGGATTCTATTCATAATTTACATCACTTATTCCACACAAATTTCCCATTTTCTATGTCTTTATAGAGGAGGAGTTGAATAGAACATGAAGTTAAGGTTGCAATTCCTATTGTTTAGGATATTCCATTGAATTGATGTAATAAATTGGGTTTCTATTTTATTTACAAGTCTATTATTTTAGTTTTGGTTATGAATATTTATTCCTTATTTTGGATATTAAAATTCGTTGTTTATATGTTGAAACCTTAGGGATTTAGAAGAGAAGGACTAGTAATATTTTGGTTAGGGAATTGACATTTAATGCTAGTTTATGGCATATAAATTGCATGCTTAGAATTTATTAAGTGTGAAATTTAATTATTTCTATTTGCATAATGTTAGCACCAAAATTGGTCACTAACACCCTTAAGAGAGATTGTGTAGAGAGATTAATGAAAAAAGTAAAGTTAAACAGAAGACAGTACATAATTTTAAATGCAGCAACAACAAACACCAGATTTATAGTGGTTCGGCATAATTGCCTACGTCCACTTCGAGGTAGATCTTTATTGATTTCTCGATAATCGATTACACATACAATCCGCATGTCAATTACTCAAATACAATTGCTAAGCAAAAAAGATTAAGTCTTGAGTGAGTCTTGAATGCGGCATAGTCTCCGCGGTGTTCTCGAAAAAAGGTCCCTTTCACTATGCCCCTGCCTTGCTATTTATAGACGAAGATGGGTTGGACTTCCCTGGTGGGCCTGGTAGCTGAACACCTCGGTCCAAATGGAGTAAGCTCTACGTGCCGACCCGAACATGTCGAATGGCCAAATGCCCAACCATCATCTTCATGCCGAATGATGCGATGTGTTGAGCGAGGGGTGTAGGCCGACCGAGAATCGATGTCGAACGAGGAAAAAGCCGAACGAGGCTGGAATGCCGAATAGTCCAGGCCGAGTAAAGCATGAATGCCATGCGCTCTAGAAGCCGAACACTCTTAAATGCCATTCGATCCAGTCGTATCGAACATCTATGGATGTCGGACGTTCCTTGTATTTCGAACATCTATGGATGCCGAACGTACCTTGTATGCCGAACGTCTATGGATGCCGAACGTACCTTGTATGCCGAACGTTCCTTGTATGTCGAACGCCCTTGGATGGCGAACGTACCTTGTATGCCGAACGTCTATGGATGCCGAACGTTCCTTGTATGTCGAACGTTCCTTGTATGTCGAACGTCCTTGGATTGCCGAACGTTATTCACTACCGAAGGAATCATATGTGCCGGACGACTCCTGAATGCCGAGCAGTATGCTAATGTCGAGTACTTAGTTGCCTGGTCAAATCTCCAGATAACACTTTTGGTGCTTTCACTGAGAGTCGAATCCTCAGGACGATAGGATCTACTTTGCAGCTACTGGATTGAAAAATCCCTTAAAGGAGATCCAGATCACTTATAAGACATCCGTTGATTCTACTTAGAGTTACAACCAACAACTCTACCATGGGGAGACCACGAACTAGATCGGCATCTCACAACGCAGATGTCCACGAAACTGCTAGTGTACAACAGATAGGACCCAGCAACCATCCGTAATTCAAGGCACAGGAACCTCCACCCAGAACCAAGAGGAGGTTGTTTCCCGAACGGAATTCAATGACTTAATAAGAGAACTCAGGGAAAGTAGAAGGCAACTTGCTAAGCAAATCCAAGCCAATACTAATCTCATGACTCAGCTTGCCAAACAGCAGCATCAGAATGCTGGAAGTAGTCCTGGTTCTTATTCTTAATCTGATAGCTCGACCTCAGCTGATGAACCTCCTAGGCGTCGACACCATAGGGATGAAGATGCTCAAGCAGGTGCTACCGATCGACCCGTCAGGGATCAGGCACGTGATGAGACCGAACACCCGGATCACCAAGACCCAAATCAAGCAGGACATCAACCCGCACGGTCCCGTGGAACGGAACCCAACCTCCCACCCTCCATACAAACACCGGACTTATCATCCATGGTCAGACAATTGACGAGAGAGAACCAAGGCCTGACCAACGAAGATTGGGGTGTGTCTAGAAGTCATACACCCTTCACGGATGTTATCCTACAGGCTGAGTACCCCAAGAAATTCAGTATGCCGACCATTCCATCCTATGAAGGGAAGACTGACCCTAGGCAACACGTGATGAGGTACGAATGGATGATGGATTCGGCAAGGGAGAATGATGCAACTAAGTGTAGGTGTTTCCCAATCACTCTGTCCAGAATTGCCACTATGTGGTTTACTCGGCTCCCTCAACGATCTATATCCAACTTCGACGAGTTAGCGAAGAAATTTGTTGAACAATTCAGGATACATGCTAACCGTCCAAAGGACGTTATGTCATTATCAAGCGTAATCCAAGCTCCGAAAGAGTATTTGAAGGCATACTTACAGAGGTTTCATGTTGCCGCTACTAAAATTAGCAATCCTAACGACCATGCAATTTTGATGGCGCTAATGCGAGGTGTAGATCTAGACTCGGTGTTTGGAGATTGGTTGGCGGGAAAGCCCCCGCTACATTGGAATGATTCTATTCCAAAGCTCATCAGTTCATACGAAGGGAGGAGGCTCGATGGACGAGACGAGATAAGGCACCAGGGCCTGTTCAGGAGACTGTGAAAAGTAACATCGCCGTGAAGCAGTCCGGCGATAGTTTGGGAAAGGTTCAAGTCAACGTTCAGAACAAGCCTCGGCGGTCCAAAGGATCCGGAGGTGGAAATCCCAGAAAGAAAAGAGAAGCAGGGAAATGGAAGTCAAGGGTTTCGACCTACAATGAATACACCCCGATGAATACTTCTCTTGAAAACATTTATCTATCTACCTGTAATACCTTTGAATACAGAAAGCCACGCCCAAAGGAGTCCACTGAAGAATAGAAACGGACAGGGAAGTACTATCGCTTCCATGAGACCCACGGGCACAATACTGAGGAGTGTAGACACCTCCATGACGCCATAGAAAAGTTAATCAGACAGAAAAAGTTGCACGAATTTGTCAAAAACCCGCAAGATGGAAGGCAAGGAACGTCAGACCCCGAACGTGGGCCAGCTCCACGCCAACCAGAACAACCTGCTCAGACTGTGGGTGGATTGTTTATAAACACTATTGTCGGAGGACCTCATCCTGCTGACAAGAATTGGCAGGAGGTGGAACGATATGCTACCTCCTTAAGGCATGCGGATTACGAATGTTTTTCGAATGTGGAAGATGGTACCCCCGCAAACGCATGATGACTGACGATATAGTGTTTAGGAGTCGAGACACAGACAAGGTGAAGGCTCCTACTATCGACCCGATGGTTATATCTGCAACAATTGGGCCAGCTTACATGAAAAGAATCCTGATTGATTGCGGGAGCTCTGTTAACATCATCTTCAAGAAAGCTTATGACCAAATGAAGATGGAAACGAAAGATTTGAAATCATGCAAAGCCCGTATCCACGGCTTTAACGGTGCTGCAACTGACGTGATGGGGTATATAAAGCTACCAATTGAACTGGGAGAGGTGAACGTAGGAGAGTGCGAGTACTACCATTCATAGTAATGGATGTTGACTCTCCATACAATGTCTTTTTTGGTCGTCCAGCCTTGGCAGAGTTTAGGGCTGCTTTGGCCCATGGTGTCTGACATTAAAGTTTCCGACAAACAAAGGAGTCGGTGTTGTACATGGCGATCAGGCGACCGGTCGCGCATGTTATGTGGCGGAATTGAGAGAAGCTCAGCGGAGAGAGAAGGGAAAGGTTGCGGACACCTCCGTCCGCATCCTAAAGACCGATGATTGACAAGTAGTGCCCGAGCCCTGGCTCGAGCAGCATTCTCGGATCCTTAGAGACATAGATCCGAGAGATGATGATGGAGAACCCAGGGAAACGAATGCAGCACCGATTGAGCTGACGATCGACATCCCAGTCAGCCGGGATGGCCCATCATGAGTTCTTAAGATTGGATCACAACTCGACCCTTCAGTGGCCGAGGATCTTACTGATTTTATCCGGGCGAATCTTGACATTTTCGCTTGGACACACTCTGATATGTGCGGGATTTCTCCAACAATTGCGAGTCATATGTTGAACATAGACCCAAAATACGTTCCCGTAAAACAGAAAAGGAGAGGTATGGACTCGAAGAGGTCTGCGGCTCTCAAAGAGGAGGTGGACAAACTCAAAGCCAATGGGTTCGTCCGCGACGCCCTCTATCCTGAATGGGTATCTAACCCAGCGCTAGTGAAGAAAGCAAATGAAAAGTGGAGAACTTGTGTTGATTACTCCGATCTGAATAAAGTATGCTCAAAGGATAGTTTCCCATTACCTAGAATCGATCATCTCGTCGACCCTACCGCCGGACACGAATTATTGTCATTTATGGATGCGTATTCAGGATACAATCAGATCCCAATGCATATTCCAGACCAAGAGCATACCAGTTTTGTCACGAATATAGGGCTATATTGCTATGTCGTAATGCCCATTGGATTGAAAAACGCAGGAGCAACTTATCAGCGTCTGGTGAATCGAATGTTTAAAGAGCATATCGGTAAGACGATGGAAGTCTATGTGGATGACATGCTCATGAAGTCACAGCAGTCAAACGACCACATTCGAGACTTAGCAGAAATGTTTGATATACTCAGACATTATAGTATGAAGATCAACCCCTTGAAGTGCTCTTTGGGTGTGGCATCGGGAAAGTTCTTGGGTTTTATTGTGAATGCACGTGGTATTGAAGCTAACCCAGAAAAGGCCATGGGGGACATACAAGCGCCCAGAACTATAAAGCAAGTACAAAGCTTGAACGGAAAGGTGGCAGCGCTGAGTCGATTCATATCCAGAGCCACGGATAAATGCATCCCCTTCTTCGACGTGATTAAGAAGGGAAAAAGGAATTTCGAGTGGACATCCGACTGTGAGGAAGCATTTTGTAACAACCCATAATTTTGTAAATATTTTAATTAAGTTTTACTTGAAAACGTTGTTTTTTTTAAAAGTAAAATTTTCAATAATTAAATTTTTAAGTTAATAAGTTTTGGTAAAAAAAAAGAGGAAAAAAAGACTTATTGTAATTTAAATTTAAGCCTTAATTAATGTAATATTTCTGTTATTGATTCAAATAGAAAACATATGTAGTTTATTTATGTTTGCATGTGTTCATTATTTAAATCCAATCTTTTGGTTTTTGCATACTTTTGTTTAAAGTTAAAAAAAAAGGGCTTCTTTATAAAAATAACTTGAATTTATTACAAAATATCACGATTCCATTTATTTCCTTTTAAATTAACGTTAGACCTTAATTTATTGCTTAATATTAAAGAATTTACTAAGTTATAAATTTTAACATAAAGATGTTGTATTAAGTTTAAGACATTATTTATAATGATTTGTATATACATATATGCGTGCGTTAATTTGACTTAAGATTTATAAGATGGACTTGTATGCAAAGTCATAACTTTTTTTATCTTAAACCCTTTTAATCTGAAGATTAGGTTCAAAATTGTTGTCTTTAATTTTAGGCTCATAAAATAGTGAAACTTAATTTTAACACATTTATATGTATAAGTCTATTATATATATATATATATATATATATATATATATATATATATATACACACACACGTATACGTATATGTTTTTAATAATACTATGACCAATAAAGATATATATGAAGGAAACATCATCTTTGTACACAATCTAATATTGCACTTACATAATTTACTGTAGAATACATTTGGACATAGTTACATTCCATGCCATGAATAAATAGCTTGTTAATGACATTTAATTAATCAATCAATTTGATTAGAGAAAGAATGAAAGGTTTCTCTCTCCATATATATAATTAAGCTCGAGATTAATTACCTGTTCTTAGGGAAAGAAATGGAAGGTTGCCTTAATTCTTGTCTTTTTGTTTTCCTAACATTTGTTCCTTTCTAGCCATTCATTCCTTTAGTTTAGCCGAATTTTGCCTTGTAATTCACGTACAAGTTTCTCTTTGCCTCATCTTCTTTATTTTCTCATTTCCTAAGAAGGAGAAAAATATTACATATTCTTTTATTTATAAAACCTTGGAATTTATTTTAATATAAATTTTTAATTTGAGTAAATCATTTCCCAAATTCTATAATAAAAATGAAAGTTTCTGAAATTTTTAACTTTGTTAAGGGTAACTCTAATTGGAATTTTAAATAAAGAAATGGATTATCTACTTTCTTTAAAAATGTGTAATATTTTTTGAATAATAAATTTCATTGGAAATGGTAAATAAATCAGAATATTGTAAACATGTTAAGGAGTAACTTTTAAGAAGTCAGCATATTAATAAACTGTTAAAATTACGCATTTATAAGAGTACGATATTTAATGGAATAAATAACATATAAAATAGGAAAATGTATTAATTAAAAAACATTACTTTTGTATTAATTTTGGGGTATTTTATTGCGTCGGTTTTGCGCATTTTAAAATTCATACTGCAATATCTATATGAATAAAAAAAAACAGTTAAAGAATTGCTTTAGCCAAAAGTTACACTTTCCATAGCTTTCATTGGTCTTAAGTTGGTATAAAATCTTTATTAGAGTAACGTTCACAAATTTGTCCAAACTCCATCTCCATTTCAAAGACAAATATTATTACTTGGAGTTACTTTTCTTAATTCGCTCAACCTATTTAAATTGCAAATCGCGCTACCGTTAATTAATGCAATGCAGGGAAATCATTTTCTTCCTTTTATGTCTAAAATTTTAAAATTTACATGTCGTTTTCCCCTGATAAATGCAAGCTTCCTATCTATAACACGTTCTAAACGAATTATAATTTTTGCCTTTGTTCCTAAATAAATTGCCATGCACTTTTAAAAGAGGAAATTCAACCGTGCCTTGTCAATGCGTTTAAAGATATTTCACCTTCCATTTATTTTAATAAGTATAAAATCTTGTAAATCCATAATCGGTTCACATATCAACTTTTCTCCTTGCCTTTCCTTTCACCATTATCAACGCAAGATTTAATTTATACAACACTTTCGAGACTTATGATTTCCTTACCGTTCACATTTTTGATTTTTTGCCATTCCTTTATCAAATCAATGTACGTTACTTTTGGATATGTGGTCCAAGATACCACTGCAAAAATTAACTATTTGATTTAAAAAATCTTTGCCTTATAAAAGCAATAATTCAACATCCCATATCAAAGCAAAAATATTTGCTTGCCTTTTTGTTCCCGTTGATTTGCACACGCTACTTTTCCTTGCGTACAAAGCTTCTGCCTATAAATAAAAACCTCGTATCACATTTCCTCACCTCAAAATTATCTCCATCTCCATCTACTTCTTTCTTTTTCGTGAGCAGGGAATCAGGTAATGGTTTATTTATTTTTCCTTCCTTCTCCTTTTTGTTTTGTTATATTTTTTTCATACACTTCATGCTCGGCCGCACCCTACCCCCTCCATCACTACTGTTGCCAACTCCTCCTCCAAGCCGATCCTTTTATTTGAAAAACTTTGTTAAATGTTCATGATACAAGTGCATGCGTGCATGCTTTTTGATAGTCAGGGCCGTGTCCTATTGTAGCACCAAGAGTAAGTAAATTTTTACAAGTGCAGTTGTGTAGTAAAAAGAAAAAAGAAAAAAAGAGAAGTAAAATAGAATGGATAGGCCGAGCACCACCTTTTGAAATAGTATCTCAACGATTTATCCACTGTTTTAGTATAGAGTGCGTTCATATAACTCAAATAAAAGGTGGGCTGAGCAGTGAGAACATGGCCAAGATGTGGGTGGAGTGGTCGAGAATTTGGGTCAAAATTTTCTTATTCTGTTTTCAATAATCATAGTAAAATGCGAATACTTAGTTTTTCATTCATCTTATTCAAGATTTGAATCAAGACGTTGCCTCCACGGAAATCTGATCGTGCCGTTTGTACGTTTTTTTGTCAAGTGATATAATTGTTTGAATTTAATTTTCTACAGCTTTAAGGTGAGTATTTCTCACCAGACAAATATACCTATATATCTGTAGATTGATAACAAGTGTAATTGTAAATTTATTTTATTTAATTGTATCTGCCTATGATATAAACTTATGATGTTAAAACCCCATTATTTAATTGACCCATCATCAGCTGTATTATCTATTGTTATATTGTTGCAATTAGATTTTTTTTATTATTTACTGCAAATCACACTACAAGTTCCCTGTAGAATAGATATCGTTATAAGCTGAAATGATAGGCCTGAACGATACTTACTTATTTATGCATTCATTTATTTATTTAGTGATTTATTTAACTTGGGATTGCGGGTTTGAAATGATAGAACCCGGGTTTTCTTTGTAAATTGCAGATTGAAATGATATATATCCGTATCACTTGACCTAGGCTAGAAAGCTATATACAGACCCGTGGTTTATATAATATTTTTCTGAAATGTTTTAAAAATATTTTAAATGGAAAATTTATAATATTCTGGTTTAAAATGTATTTAAATGATTTTTATAAAATTTATAATG
The DNA here is from genome assembly GCA_030765085.1 of Allium cepa. NCBI lineage: Eukaryota > Viridiplantae > Streptophyta > Magnoliopsida > Asparagales > Amaryllidaceae > Allium > Allium cepa. Next base: position 759,745,648 of record CM060941.1, on the reverse strand, counting down.
ATTTTTGAATGAGTCAAATGTTAAATAAATGAATGTTTAAGTAAAATTTTGAAATATAACTTATTTTGGGAAATTCTGAATTTTTGTTAAAAGTGAGATTTTAGTTAAGTAAAATAATTGATAATAAGTTATATTCTTGGAATTTAAAACTTAATTGTTAAGTTAATAATTTAATTAAAGAAACGAGAATTTAATACTTGGATTTAAATAAGAAATTCATAATAAAATTTGATTTTTTGTATGAAAATTTACTTATAAATTCATAAAAATATGAGTATTGAAATTATGACTTCATAATGTGAAAATATGATTTGTAAGTTAAATACGATTTAAATAAAAATTTACTTAGTTATGAAATTATAGTTAAACCTTGAAATTTTAAATATAAAGGATATTACAGCATTTGTGAATGTTGTAGTTAAATTTAAATGAACTTAAAGGCTAATTTGAACTAAAAGCTATTATAGCACTTTGTAAGAGCTATAGTTGATAAAAATAACTAAAGTTTAGTTGGAAATAAAGAAATCTATTACAGCACTTAAATGCTGTCTTTTGTAAATGAACTGTTTAACCTATAACTTTAGGTAGCATTTTATAAGTGCTACGGAAACTGAATTTTTGATTGTTTTAATAAAATTTAATAATCTTTGGGAAAAAGGCTTAAATTTTGGAATTTAATATGTAATTAATAAAAGTAAGGAATTGACTTTAAATGGTTTTAAATGGAAGAATTTAACTTTTAAATGTGAGTTGAAAGGCAATTAATTCCTAAATAAACTGAATAGATTTAAATGGTATTTTATATTAAACAAAATGACTGATGTTTAAATAAATTATGTTGGAATGATATTATGATATTGAAATGTATTTGAAATTTATTTTGATTTTTAAAGTATAAAAACCATTTTTAAAGGTTGTAACCACGGGTTATAATAACGTTTGGTTCTTAAAGAGACCGGGATCGGATATCTGGCATACTCTCTGTCGATAACGAAACCACTTTGACAACCGTGTACGCGGTGGAGATTCTAGAATGAAGTAGGTTGGTGGTGGCATTTCCTTTAAGGTAAATACATGGACCCGACTCCCATGAGTTGGCAAAAGGTGGCTAAAACAGGAGCGATTGACGGGTTAATAAGGTAGCACCTTTGATCGAACACATCCCTTCGATATTATACTTTGACTTTTGGATTGATTCGGTGGCCACTTTTGATTTTTATTTGGGGGTGTGGCTCGAGGTGGGCGGTATCTGCGCGCTACGCGTTACCACCGACCCGGAAGCGTAATTGGTATATCTACCCTGGCATTGTCTAGTTGTGTTGTATCACCTACCCTATCGCGCCTTGTACGAGTTTGGTTTTCTCCCGTAGCCCGTGTGGTGTCCACTTGTGGCTTCCCGATCAGGAGGGACTATGATATTGGATGGACTACTGGGACTATTACGTGTTAAGGGCTATATGGGTAACCCCTTAATGCTATGAAAAAAGTAAGTTTATTTTACTATAGATATTATTATAATAGCGAAATATTGCTACATAGTAAATAATTTAATGGATCCTTAGAGGATGGGCTGTCCCAAGCATCCTTTAAGTTACTTGTACCTTATATTACAGTTTACTTGAGTTGGTTTACATTACATAAGTATGTATGTCCTGACTCGAGTGTTTTATGTTTTGCTTTACGCTCGGGTCAGACTGAGTGATACAGCATTTGAGACTCACCTTCGAAGTTAGATTTCTTGAAGATATAACTATCTATTTCACTTTCGGTTATCCAGTTGATTCCAGTTATCCGGTTGGTTCCATTGATGTATTCTGATTCATACTTGGTTATCATGTTGAGACCTCCGTTGTATCTTGTTATCTCCGTTGTATCTTGTTTGACTCTGATGTATTTAAATAGTAGCTTCATGAACTACTATTTCTTTACTTCCGCTGCATTTATTACTCTGTGTTTGTGATCTGTGATTTATTTATTTACTGTTAATGCTGTGTTTTGCCAAATTTATTTTACAATTCGGTATTTTGAGCAATTCAAGTCCGACATGTGCGAATGCGAATGTTTGAAAATAGCGGGTCGTTACATTTGGTATCAGATCTTTGGCTCTAGGCAATACTTAGCATATATGGTAAGTTTATTTACAAAATCACTTTCATTCGAGTGTGAATCTCTTCCTTTTTAACTCGATTCCTTTTTAATTTTAGAATGTTCCCTGCGGTTTCAAAATACATTCTTGTCCCCACTATTCATCTTCTTTTGATTCTGGAGTGTCCCATACCTCCACTTCGAATGATCCTTAGAATGAGTCGGCGGTCTCGCCAATCATTGATTGACTTGTAAAGGGGTGGAACTCCTTTACCATAGGCATCAATTCACCGGAGATTTATATATCCTCGGTTTAGATTCTAGTATCTCTTGTTATCCTAAATTCTATCTCTTGATATCGGATGTAGATTTGCCCCAGAACTCTACATCGATCTTATTCTTGAAGTCACGTTTGAGCCGGTTAAGGTTGCATGCGATTTATGTAAGCTTATCCATTCCTCATTCTGTCAATTTAATCATTTTACCTTTTGTTTCCAACTTATCTTCGAATCAGAATTCTCTTGATCTGAGTCATTCAAATTTGAATCCCTGTTCTTGCTTTGTAAACCTATATTTAAAATGTTTTATATATTGTGTTGTTTGAGTTGTTGATGTTGATTTGGGTTTTCGATCGATTCTTCTGATCAACGTTATCGATAGGATTTCCAAAACACTTGAACAGAGCAAACTGACACCATATTGATTTCAAAATTTAGTAAATGATAAATTTTGTATAATTATATTATGTATGAGTTTGATTTTCTAAATTCTGATAATTAATTGAATAATGTATTAAGAAATAATATTTGACTTTATATATAGCTTGTAACCATTAACTTTTGTTTCATATATGAATAATTGAACTATAAAACATGGTTTTAAATTAATTTGGAAACTTAGATGAATTTAAAATCAAGAATTTGAGAATTTAATTTCCGATGATTTCGAACTTTGGTTTAAAGTTTTAAAAGATATATTATTTGAAGTATTTTTCGAATAGAAATTTGTTTCCAAAGAATTTTAAAGTTTTAAAAATTAGTCCTCTTCTCTTTGTCGCTGGAAAATAATTTCGGTGATGACTGCAGCATCACCGACATTCATTTTCGAGTATCGAAGTGAAGAGACCATGCTGTAGTTTTGCTTCAAAAATTTAATTGATTTGAATTTCTAAAATATGACTTAATTTATAATATATATAGATATATGATTTAAATTCGATTTGACATATGCTATATGTGTATTTATTTATCTCTAAAGTGTTTGAAGTTAATTGGAAATTAAATTCATAAATTTATGTTAAAAGGTGATTCTAATGATAAAATAAAGTCAAATTTTGAATGAATATTTGAACTTGAATAATAGAAATGGAAATTTTTTTACTTGTATAATATTAAATTGCATGCCAATATAACTTACCTAAATCATTCAGAAATTAACTACGTAATTGGATAATGTACAATATAAAAGGATTTTATAAATAAAATTTGAGTGGTTATAATAAATGTTATACACTTAAAGTTTCAGTTACAAAAAGACAAATAGAGGTGAATAGAATAAAAAAATAATTGAATAATATACAATATTAAGTGGTGTTAAAGGAAATTTAGAAATAAATTGGAATAGTTATAATAAATGTAATCTACTTAATATGTGTGATAAGATATATTAAGTAGAATATATTTAATAATAATCTGGAATAAAGAAGAATTAAATTTGTCGAATAAAAGATGATTAATATAAATGACTATACAAATTTATGATTTTAGAAATTGTTAATTTCAAAATAATTGGATAATAAGATAATTAATTTGGAAATAGTTAAGATTGATTTAACTTCAGTAAAAATCAAATGGATTAAATCAATTATTGAATATTAATTCATTTAAATTTAATTTATATGGTTTAAATCAATGATTCCATTTTGAGTTTCAATTTAGTTTTCTTTCAGGGTGTTTCTATCCTCCTTCCTTCCTTTTCGGGGACGAAAAGTTTTGAATGGGGGAGAGTGTAATAACCCATAATTTTGTAAATATTTTAATTAAGTATTACTTGAAAACGTTGTTTTTTTTAAAAGTAAAATTTTCAATAATTAAATTTTTAAGTTAATAAGTTTTGGTTAAAAAAAAGAGGAAAAAAAAACTTATTGTGATTTAAATTTAAGCCTTAATTAATGTAATATTTCTGTTATTGATTCAAATAGAAAACATATGTAGTTTATTTATGTTTGCATGTGTTCATTATTTAAATCCAATCTTTTGGTTTTTGCATACTTTTGTTTAAAGTTAAAAAAAAAAGGGCTTCTTTATAAAAATAACTTGAATTTATTACAAAATATCACGATTCCTTTTATTTTCTTTTAAATTAACGTTAGAACTTAATTTATTGCTTAATATTAAAGAATTTACTAAGTTATAAATTTTAACATAAAGATGTTGTATTAAGTTTAAGACATTATTTACAATGATTTGTATATACATATGTGTGTGCGTTAATTTGACTTCAGATTTATAAGATGGACTTGTATGCAAAGTCATAACTTTTTTTATCTTAAACCCTTTTAATCTGGAGATTAGGTTCAAAATTGTTGTCTTTAATTTTAGGCTCATAAAATAGTGAAACTTAATTTTACCACATTTATATGTATAAGTCTATTATATATATATATACACGTATATGTATATGTTTTTAATAATACTATGACCAATAAAGATATATATGAAGGAAACATCATCTTTGTACACCATCTAATATTGCACTTACATAATTTACTGTAGAATACATTTGGACATAGTTACATTCCATGCCATGAATAAATAGCTTGTTAATGACATTGAATTAATCAATCAATTTGATTAAAGAAAGAATGAAAGGTTTCTCTCTCCGTATACATAATTAAGCTCTAGATTAATTACCTGTTCTTAGGGAAAGAAACGAAAGGTTGCCTTAATTCTTGCCTTTTTGTTTTCCTAACATTTGTTCCTTTCTAGCCATTCATTCCTTTAGTCTAGCCGAATTTTGCCTTACAATTCACGTACAAGTTTCTCTTTTTCTCATCTTCTTTATTTTCTCATTTCCTAAGAGAGAGAAAAATATTACAAGCACTTTATTCTTTTATTTATAAAACCTTGGAATTTATTTAATATAAATTTTTAATTTGAGTAAATCATTTCCCAAAATTCTATAATAAAAATGAAAGTTTCTGAAATTTTTAACTTTGTTAAGGATAACTCTAATTGGAATTTTAAATAAAGAAACGGATTGTCTACTTTCTTTAAAAATGTGTAATATTTTTTGAATAATAAATTTCATTGGAAATGGTAAATAAATCAGAATAATGTAAATAGGTTAAGGAGTAACTTTTAAGAATTCAGCGTATTAATAAACTGTTAAAATTACGCATTTATGAGGGTACGATATTTAATGGAATAAATAACATATAAAATAGGAAAACGTATTAATTAAAAAACGTTACTTTTGTATTAATTTGGGGGTATTTTGTTGCGTCGGTTTTGCGCATTTTAAAATTCATACTGCAACATCTATATGAATAAAAAAATCAGTTAAAGAATTGCTTTAGCCAAAAGTTACACTTTCCATAGCTTTCATTGGTCTTAAGTTGGTATAAAATCTTTATTAGAGTAACGTTCACAAATTTGTCCAAACTCCATCTCCATTTCAAAGACAAATATTATTACTTGCAGTTACTTTTCTTAATTCGCTCAACCTATTTAAATTGCAAATCGCTCAACCGTTAATTAATGCAATGCAGGGAAATCATTTTCTTCCTTTTATGTCTAAAATTTTAAAATTTACATGTCGTTTTCCCCTGATAAATGCAAGCTTCCTATCTATAACATGTTCTAAATGAATAATAATTTTTGCCTTTGTTCCTAAATAAATTGCCATGCACTTTTAAAAGAGGAAATTCAACCGTGCCTTGTCAATGCGTTTAAAGATATTTCACCTTCCATTTATTTTAATAAGTATAAAATCTTGTAAATCCATAATCGGTTCACATATCAACTTTCCTCCTTGCCTTTCCTTTCACCATTATCAACGCAAGATTTAATTTATACAACACTTTCGAGACTTATGATTTCCTTACCGTTCACATTTTTGATTTTTTGCCATTCCTTTATCAAATCAATGTACGTTACGTTTGGATATGTGGTCCAAGATACCACTGCAAAAATTAACTATTTGATTTAAAAAATCTTTGCCATATAAAAGCAATAATTCAACATCCCATATCAAAGCAAAAATATTTGCTTGCCTTTTTGTTCCCATTGATTTGCACACGTTACTTTTCCTTGCGTACAAAGCTTCTGCCTATAAATACAAACCTCATATCACATTTCCTCACCTCAAAATTGTCTGCATCTCCATCTACTTCTTTCTTTTTCGTGAGTAGGGAATCAGGTAATGGTTTATTTATTTTTCCTTCCTTCTTCTTTTTGTTTTGTTATATTTTGTCATACACTTCATGCTCGGCCGCACCTTACCCCCTCCATCACTGCTGTTGCCAACTCCTCCTCCAAGCCGATCCTTTTATTTGACAAACTTTGTTAAATGTTCATGATACAAGTGCATGCGTGCATGCTTTTCGATAGTCAGGTCCGTGTCCTATTGTAGCAGCAAGAGCAAGTAAATTTTTATAAGTGTAGTTCTGTAGTAAAAAGAAAAAAGAAAAAAAAGAAGTAAAATAAAATGGATAGGCCGAGCACCACCTTTTGAAATAGTATCTCAACGATTTATCCACTGTTTTAGTATAGAGTGCGTTCATATAACTCAAATAAAAGGTGGGCTGAGCAGTGAGAACATGGCCAAGATGTGGGTGGAGTGGTCGAGAATTTGGGTCAAAATTTTCTTATTCTGTTTTCAATAATCATAGTAAATGCAAATACTTAGTTTTTCAATCATCTTATTCAAGATTTGAATCAAGACGTTGCCTCTGCGGAAATCTGATCGTGTCGTTTGTACGTTTCTTTATCAAGTGATACAATCGTTTGAATCTAATTTTCTGCAGCTTTAAGGTGAGTATTTCTCACCAAACAAATGTACCTATATATCTATAGATTGATAACAAGTGTAATTGTAAATTTATTTTATTTAATTGTATCTGCCTGTGATATAAACTTATGATGTTAAAACCCCATTATTTAATTGGCCCATCATCAGCTGTATTATCTATTGTTATATTGTTGCTATTAGATTTTTTTTATTTACTGCAAATCACACTGCAAGTTCCCTGTAGAATAGAAATCGTTACAGGCTGAAATGATAGGCCTGAACGATACTTACTTATTTATGCATTCAATTATTTATTTAGTGATTTATTTAACTTGGGATTGCGGGTTTGAAATGATAGAACCCGGGTTTTCTTTGTAAATTGCGGATTGAAATGATATATATCCGTATCACTTGACCTAGGCTAGAAAACTATATACAGACCCGTGGTTTATATAATATTTTTCTGAAATGTTTTAAAAATATTTTTAATGGAAAATTTATAATATTCTGGTTTAAAATGTATTTAAATGATTTTTATAAAATTTATAATGATTTTTGAATGAGTCAAATGTTAAATAAATGAATGTTTAAGTAAAATTTTGAAATATAACTTATTTTGGGAAATTCTGAATTTTTGTTAAAAGTCAGATTTTAGTTAAGTAAAATAATTTATAATAAGTTATATTCTGGGAATTTAAAACTTAATTGTTAAGTTAATAATTTAATTAAAGAAACGAGAATTTAATACTTGGATTCAAATATGAAATTCATAATAAAATTTGATTTTTTGTATGAAAATTTACTTATAAATTCATAAAAATATGAGTATTGAAATTATGACTTCATAATGTGAAAATGTATGATTTGTAAGTTAAATATGATTTAAATAAAAATTTAGTTAGTTATGAAATTATAGTTAAACCTTGAAATTTTAAATATAAAGGATATTACAGCATTTGTGAATGTTGTAGTTAAATTTATAAGAACTTAAAGGCTAATTTGAACTAAAAGCTATTATAGCACTTTGTAAGAGCTATAGTTGATAAAGATAACTAAAGTTTAGTTGGAAATAAAGAAATCTATTACAGCACTAAAATGTTGTCTTTTGTAAATGAACTGTTTAACCTATAACTTTAGGTAGCTTTTATTAGTGCTACGGAAACTGAATTTTTGATTGTTTTAATAAAATTTAATAATCTTTGGGAAAAAGACTTAAATTTTGTAATTTAATATGTAATTAATAAAAATAAGGAATTGACTTTAAATGGTTTTAAATGGAAGAATTTAACTTTTAAATGTGAGTTGAAAGGCAATTAATTCCTAAATAAACTGAATAGATTTAAATGGTATTTTATATTAAATAAAATGACTGATGTTTAAATAAATGATGTTGGAATGATATTTTCATATTGTAATGTATTTGAAATTTATTTTGATTTTTAAAGTATAAATACCATTTTTAAAGGTTGTGACCACGGGTTATAATAACATTTGGTTGTTAAAGGGACCGGGATCGGATATCTGGCATACTCTCTGTAGATACCGAAACCACTTTGACAACCGTGTATGCGGTGGAAATTCCAGAATGAAGTAGGTTGGTGGCGGCGTTTCCTTTAAGGTAAATACATGGACCCGACTCCCGTGAGTTGGCATAAGGTGGCTAAAACAGGAGCGATTGACGGGTTAATAAGGTAGCACCTTTGATCGGACACATCCCTTCGATATTATACTTTGACTTTTGGATTGATTCGGTGGCCACTTTTGATTTTTATTTGGGGGTGTGGCTCGAGGTTGGCGGTAGCTTCGCGCTATGCGTTACCACCGACCCGGAAGCGTAATTGGTATATCTACCCTGGCATTGCCTAGTTGTGCCGTGTCACCTACCCTATCGCGCCTTGTACAAGTTTGGTTTTCTCCCGTAGCCCGTGTGGTATCCTCTTGTGGCTTCCCGGTCAGGAGGGACTATGATATTGGATGGACTACTGGGACTATTACGTGTTAAGGGATATATGGGTAACCCCTTAATGCTATGAAAAAAGTAAGTTTATTTTACTATAGACATTATTATAATAGCGAAATATTACTACATAGTAAATAATTTAACGGATCCTTAGAGGATGGGCGGTCCCAAGCATCCTTTAAGTTACTTGTACCTCATATTACAGTTCACTTGAGTTGGTTTACATTGCATAAGTATGTATGTTCTGACTCGAGTGTTTTGTGTTTTGGTTTACGCTCGGGTCAGACTGAGTGATACAGCATTTGAGACTCACCATCGAAGTTGGATTGCTTGAAGATATAGCTATTTATTTCACTTTCGGTTATCCAGTTGATTCCAGTTATCCAGTTGGTTCCAGTGATGTATTCTGATTCATACTTGGTTATCATGTTGAGACCTCCGTTGTATCTTGTTATCTCCATTGTATCTTGTTTGACTCTGATGTATTTATATAGTAGCTTCATGAACTACTATTTCTTTACTTCCGCTGCATTTATTACTCTGTGTTTGTGATCTGTGATTTATTTATTTACTGTTAATGCTGTGTTTTGCCAAATTTATTTTATAATTCGGTATTTTGAGCAATCCAAGTCCGACATGTGCGGATGAGAATTGTTGAAAATAGCGGGTCGTTACACATTTCGAGCTCTGGTAAGGCATTTGGAGAGCCCCCCGGTGCTATCGTAACCAATCGACCATGAAATGTTGTATGTATACTTGGCAGTATCCCAGCACGCTATCAGTACTTCTCTGGTTCGCGAGGAGGACCGAGTTCAAATGCCAGTATATTACGTCAGTAAACGCTTGATGGGAGCAGAAAGAAATTATCCTAAGATGAGAAATTAGCTTATTGCTTAGTGATTGCATCACGGAAGCTTCGCCCATACTTCCACGCACACTCAATCTGTGTTTACAATGATCAACCGTTGCGACAGGTACTCCAACGACCAGAAACTTCCGGAAGGATGTTAAAGTGGAATATCGAATTAAGTCAATTCAATACTACTTACCTGCCACGATAGGCCATACAAGGATATGCGCTAGCGGATTTCATCGCTGAATTCACCATGACAGATGAATCAAATGGCCGCGATGTCATACCTCCCGTCCGATGTAAGATGTACACCGATGGGGCATCTAACGACCGTTGTTCGGAGGTTGGCATAGTTCTAGTAATTCCTGAAAATAGATCAGTTTGCTACGCTTTGAAGCTCGAATTCACAGCAACAAATAACGAAGCCGAGTACGAAGAATTGATTGCCGGCTTAAGACTCGTCAAAGAATTGGGAATAAGGTCGGTTGAAATCTTTTGGGACTCGCAACTGGTGGTGTATCAAGTGCGTGGAGACTACCAAGCAAGGGGGCAGAGACTTGCCCCATATTTGACCCAAGTTCATGTGCTTCTAGCGTATCTCGAACATTATGATATTTCACATGTTCCGCGCGAACGGAACAGGGCAGCTGATTCATTGGCAAAATTCGCAAGCACTAGTGATGTGCAATAGATGGGATTGTTTCCTGTCTAAACCTTACACATTCCGAGTATAAATATGATGGAGATAGATTTCATGTTAGAAACGAAAATCGAAAGGGAGTCATGGATGACCCCATTCAAGCAGTACTTGTTACACCGGGCATGCCGAAAGAAGGAGCGAAAGACGACAAGTCATTCGTAAGGCTTCTCGTTATGTAATGCAGGATGGAATAATGTATCGGAGGGGATTCTCGACCCCATTACTCCGATGCATTGCCCACGATGAGATAAAACGAGATCTGAAGGAAGTCCATGAAGGTGAATGTGGCGACCATACCAGAGGGCAGACATTAGCAAAGAATATCCTCCGCTATGGATACTATTGGCCAACTGTAAATCAGGATGTCGCAGACTACGTGAGAAGATGTGACAAATGTCATAAGTATGCGAAAATCCCAAGAGCTGCGCCGATGGAACTTACACAAATGTTTAGTCCTTGGCCATTTGCAATATGGGGAATCGACATAGTCGGTTCCTTGCCTCTATCCAAAAGTGGTGCACAATACGCGATTGTTGCGGTCGATTACTTTGCCAAGTGGGAAGAAGCAGAACCTTTAGCCACTATCACCACCAGAAGGTCATTAATTTCGTTGTACGAAATATTATATGCCGTTTTGGCCTTCCACGAACCATCGTCACAGACAACGGAACTCAGTTTGAAAGCAAAGAGTTCAAAAAGTTTTGCCGAAAATATGGTATTGAGAAAAAGTTTGCAGTAGTTGCTCATCCGAAAGCTAATGGACAAGTGGAAGCCGTAAACAAGATTATCAAATCCATATCCAAAAAAAGATTGGAAAAGGCTAGAGGCAAGTGGGTGGATGAACTTCCAACAGCACTTTGGGCTTATAGAACCACCCACAAGTCCACGACTGGCCACACTCCGTTTGCATTAGCATATAGCATGGAAGCTGTCATACCCCTAGAACTTGAAGTCCCATCACATCGGGTAACTTATTATGACCCACAGTCTAACCAAGATCTCTTGCTGGAATCTTTGGACTTCATTGATGAAAACGCGAAGAAGCTAATTTAAGAGCGGCCACGTACAGGCACCAAGTTGCTCGATATTATAATGAAAAAGTTCGACCGAGAATCTTTGGAGTGGGTGATTTCGTTTTGAAACGAGTTTTCCCAGTTCCGTCACACATGAGCCCCGCATGGGAAGGACCATACGTCATTGAACGGAAGATTGAAGAAGGAACTTTCAAGCTAGCGACCGTTGATGGTGCAACACTTCCCCGAGCATGGAATAGTGAGCATTTGCGGCACTATTACACTGAGTTCATTTCTATCATATTTTAATTGCATTTATTTCCAGCAAGTTTTTTATTCTTAGTTTACGGCATGTGAAAAGACAATTTAGCTTATTTACATTAATAAAGGCTTGAAACCATTTCCTTTTCCCATGAATTGTTGATATTTCTGTGTATGATAACGCTGTAACAAATGACTAAGAGATATTACTTTATCTGACGTACGAATGCGCATAAACGATTCGAAACCTCCAAGTCCCCGGAGTGGGGAATGGAGTACTCTAAGTCCCCAGAGCATGGACTCGAGTATAAACAACTTAAAATCTCCAAGTCTCCGAAGTGCTGACTGGAGTTTTCTAAGTCCCCAGAGTGCGAACTCGAGTATAAACGACTCAAAACCTCCAAGTTCCCGAAGTGTGGACTGGAGTACTCTAAGTCCCCAGAGCGTGGACTTGAGTATAAACGACTCAAAATCTTCAAGTCTCCGGAGTGTGGAATGAAGTACCCTAAGTTCCCAGAGTGCGGACACGAGTATAAACGACTCAAAACCTCCAAGTCCTTGGAGTGCGTACTGGAGTACTCTAAGTCCCCAGAGCGTAGACTCGAGTATAAACGACTCAAAATCTCCAAGTCTCCAGAGTGTGGACTGGAGTCTCTAAGTCCCCAAAGTGCGGACTCGAGTATAAACGATTCGAAACCTCAAAGTCTCCAGAGTGTGGATTGGAGTACTCTAAGTCCCCAAAGTGCGGACTCGAGTATAAACGACTCGAAATCTCCAAGTCCCCGAAGTGCGGACTGGAGTACTCTAAGTCCCCAAAGTGCAGGCTCGAGTATTAACGATTTAAATATCCAAGTCCCCTGAAGGCAGACTGGATATAAATGACTTGAAGTCATCGAGCCCTTGGCATACGGACTAGAAAATAGTTTAAGTACCCGGAGCTTGGAATAAAGAATGTGCAATGCCAAAAGATTATCAACTTATTCGGAGTTGAATCGAGAAGCTTATGTAACTTGCGATGGCGTGGGCTCCGACCATGATTATACAGAAAACCGGACAACTGAAATCTTCCAAAAGGAAAAAAGAACTAAGTTTTATTCATCAAAAATAAGTTTCTACTACAACTCTTCTGAAGCTCGGAGTCAAAAGTTTAATTACATGAACTATGAAAACAAAAATAATTACATAATTTAAACTAGCTCTTGTTGAACGAGAGCGAAGATTATTTCTTTGAATTCTTCGACTTTTTGCCCGATGACTCCTCCCCAGTACATTCACCCTTGACGGCTTTCATTGATGGGGGAGTGATAGCCGAAGAAGTATGAGGAACATCCATGGGTTTGGACCCGCTTAGGAGAATAACCTTCAACGGCTTGTTCAAAGGGTCGTCCGAGTCCACAACTTGAGGTTCGACCTTGATCTTGATCATCTTTTCCTTTTCTTTATCAAGCCGCTCCTTCATGCTCAGTTCGGACGTGTGCTCGGAGACGCCTGTAATTTCAACTTCATAGCTCCCATCGATGGGGGAGGAAGTCTCAGGTTTGTCCTCGACAAGCGCTCCGATCACCTGAGCATCGGGACCGGGAGCCTCTCCTGCATGAGCGGCTTCACTCGTTTTTTCCCCAACCTCCTTGGCGACATCGCTCCTCGGAGTGGGCCCAAGATCCGAATGGCCTGCATAAAATCACAAAAAGGAAGTATTAGAATACGATAGATTCTGGTGAAAAACGAAAGCTCTTGGAATGTTAAAGCAAAAGAGTTGCCTACCAGGTTCCGGCTGGCTCTCAACCGTAGGGGGGTCTCGCCCTCTGGAATAGGTGACAAAACATGAACTCCAAGGCCGGGGTCCTCCGGATCATAGCCGATGTGCTGTTCAAAAGGATCGAGTATCGGTCGACTGGTCAGCTGGGTATGCACACGAGCTGGAGACTCAACCCCGGATGGACGGCGATAACTTCTTTCCCTTTAGTTGAAGGGGAGCCTTTGCAATAAATAGCTTTAGCCGTTGATAGATCCGAAGGCTCATTTCCCTTGAGGAATTCTTTTATCGAGGCCCCCTCATCAACCTTCTCGATACCGTGTTCGACTTTTCTGATTTCAATTAAAGTCTCCCACGCCTCATCCAAAGATTCGAGATAGCCCTCGCCCAGAAAAGTTAAGTCCCGGTGCATGAGACCGCGGGCATTGAATTCGGCAATAAGTGGGTCGAACATGGGTTTGATTTCTTCTCTACCCTCCTCCTTGGCCACCTCAAGACGGGAGTCGATCTCCGCAGAGGCTATCATTTTGCCCTCTTCGCAGGCTTCATTCTTCAGCGCCTCAACTTTTGAAAGCTCGCCCTTAAGTTTCGCCTTAAGGAGTCGCGCTGCAACAATCTCGTCGCAATACCGTTGCGACTCTTCTTGGCAGCAACCTTCTCCTCTTGTTCTATGCGGAGTCACTCCTCAAGTTCTTTCACCCGGAGACAGAATGCATCCCTCTCTTTTTGCACTGAATCTTTTTCCAAAGCCAAAGCCCCACAGCGTTGTACCTCCTCGTCGAGTTCTTTTTTGCGAGTCGATTCCAGACGAGTCATGGCTGCGGCGGTATCCTTGGCGCTCTGCTGGGCGGCCTCAAGTTCAGATTTGTAAGTCGAAATCTCCTCGTCTTGAGCTTTGATGACATCTTTGTCATGGATTGCCTCAAGCTTCAGGCGATCGATCTCATGTTGGCGCTCCATGGAGACTTCTGAAAGTTTTTCAGCCAAATGAACAAACGCGTCATGTTGAACATAGACGTCGTTGGTGTAGGCGATGGCACTCTGTTTAACATCTCCAAGTATATGGTGGATCGCCGGAAGGAACTTTAGACCATTAAAGCAAATCTTTGGAAACTTAGCTTTAAGCTCGGTCAGTCTCTCCGATATTGTTGGATCTGTTGCGAAAACAGGAGGAAACGACTTTGAAAGTTCAGCTTTCCTGTGAGGATCTCGGGATTGGAGTGTAGAAGAGGAATCAGAGTGTTGGTCTCGAGGGACATCGGATTGCGATACCTTATAGCCGTGCTTATCCTTGCTTTGTTCCGAGTGAGAGTAGGGATGTTGGTGATACTTGGGCTGGTAGTATGTTTTCTTCCAAGATGATGAGTCCCGGGAATGATAATTCCTATCGTCATCGTCATCTCTATCCCGACGTATCCCGAAACCTGAGTCACGTCCAGAGTGATGGAAGACAGATGACCCGCGAAGGTGATCAATTCCGTGTGTACTCCCCATGCCACCTGCATAAAATTTAAATAACAACGAATCAGCAAAGAGCAATGTGACGACGAAAAATTAAGTGCAAGATGAAGTGCATGTGTATGTGTGTGTGTGTGTCCTAATGTTTCCCCCCGACGGACCAGTTGCTTTACTAATGGGAGTTTTCTCTCTCTGAGTGTGGGCTTGAACGCCTGCATCGTCTCTGATGGGCGAGTGAAGTTTAAGTGCCTCCAGATCATCGAAATCGTAATTAAGTAGATCGTCGGGTATCGAGAGTTTCGAGAGGCCCTTTGAAGAACTTTCTAAACATTGTGAGGAGGCCTCTTTTTCTGTCGGGACAACTTTTTCCCTCCTTATCTTGTACATCGGTTTCGTTTTCTTCTTCAAAGGGGAGGATGACGTTTCGATGTCATGAACTTCAACTGGCGGGTCCTGAGTAGTCCCAACGTTCTCATCTTGTGCTTCGGGTGTTTCATGTTCTTTGATTTCCCCTTCTTCTGGTGTGCCAGGAGCGCCGCGTGCTGAAGTCTTAGCCTGTTTTTGCCCTTTACCGGAGGCGGGCCTAGGTATGGAAACCCCCTCAGGAAGGCTTATCCGACGACCTTCTGCTAACAGTCCAAACCTCGATAGTGACTCATTTGAAATGAGAGTTCGAATGTCCCGTTCCTCGGCAGGAAGGGCTCTAATGGCTTCGATGGCTTCAGAATACCCGCGACCTTCAGGACGTGGATTGATACCTGAAAAAATGGAAAAAAGAATTAGACGAGGCATGGCTTTGACCAAGTATGAATATCAATCCAAGAAAAGACTTACTTCCTTCCACCCATCTCCTTGCGAAACCAGGAGGGCAACGCACATAGAACCATTCCTGTTATACAGGGCAAACTTGTTGCATTACTAGTCAAGATTTGGCATTTGTGGTGCGGCTCGAAGAACAGGAAAGAGGGGCTATCTCTCCGCTTCTTGATCATATATATATCTGATGTCACCCTGGGTTGGAGGCCTGAAGAGAACGGTCATGAACAGGATGTAGGTACCGTAGATAAAGGTGTGACCGTTCGGGTGCAATTGCGACATGGCAATGTCGATGTATTGCAGCACATCCCGAAGAAATAAGTTAAACGGTGGCACATTGTCGACCCAGCACATAAACTTATTATAGGCAGTATATCCAACTGGGGGCAGGTGTGGACGATCGTTCACCGATGGAACTAATACATCATCGAAGGGGATTCCATGGACGGAGCATATCCGATGGAGTGCACTTTCATTGATCTTCGAAGCATGTGAATCGACTGGGTTGTCCAAGAGAATTGATGCCTTCAAGGCGTCAGGAGCTAAGTTATGAGCAGGAGAAGTCGATGGGTTAGAAGTATCTGCGACCCCTTGTTTAAAAGATGGCCCAGGTCTATCTGAGATTGTGGCGGAGCTGGATTTCTTAAACATCTTTGGTAGAAATTGAATCCGGTAGAGTACCTGATTGAACTATACTTCAAAAATGATCGACGTTAGACTTAACAATGTAAATATTGCCGGTGTGTGAGCTAGTGCGATCATTCATGTGTAAGTGTTGAGAAATTATAAGTCACAGAATTGATTATGTAAAGATGAGCTTTAAACTGTCGCCTTCGAAGACCGTCATCGCTGACCGTCTCTAAAAACCAGCCTTGCAATGCTTTCAATTTTAGACTCGGACATTGACACTACGTGTTAAAAGCTTTTATCTGTTCTTGTCGATTTAAGTTCAGGCTTGTGGTTATTGAAACTAGGAAGTGATCAGTCCAGATTAATTCGATATGCCAGTATGTTGGGGTCCTTGTCCTTGTCCTTGTCCTTGTTTTGTTATATGATTAGGCAAGATGAATAAGCTAAGTACTAGTTCGGCTAAAGTATGGTTCGACATTCATGATTGTTCGGCCTAAGTACTGTTCAGCTAAAGTATTGTTCGGCCTTCATGATTGTTTGGCCTAAGTACTGTGCGGCTAAAGTATGGTTCGGCATTCGTGATTGTTCGGCCTAAGTACTATTCGGCTAAAGTATGGTTCGGCATTCTTGATTGTTCGGCCTAAGTACTGTTCCGCTAAAAGTATGGTTCGGCATTCATGATTGTTCAGCCTAAGTATTGTTCGGCTGAAATATCGTTCGATCATACTATTGTTCGGTCGAAACATTGTTCGGCCTAGGCATCGTTCCGCCAAAGCATTGTTTGGCCTAGTGTTTGTTCGATCAAAATCTCGTTCGGCCTAAGTACTGTTCGGCCGAGGTATCAATCGGCACTCTATCCAATTCATGCCTCCTTCATGTCCTTCCACTCCACTGCTCGGCATGTGAGGAATCATGCCGAACCAAAGTTACGCCGAGTCCCAACGCTCGGCACTCCATCCTCAACAACGATTTCGTATTTTTCCTCCTTCCATGCCAAACGACGGGAACGAGCCGTTCGGCAAGTCATAACGAACCGTGTTGTTCGGCATTCTAACCAACTCCTACTCCTCCTCTATTCTTCCCTCTAACATCGCTCGGCATTAAAGGATCATGCCAAGCCACTGCAGCGCATCTTCCACATTCCTCTTCTCTAATCCGTCCACCTCAAGGTCATCTGAAGGCATACTAAGTTTCAACCTTAGAGCGCGCCCGGACTTCAATTCATCAATAATGAGTGATACTTCCTAATCTAAGAGAGTGATCAGAAAGTTCTTACCTAAGAATACGGCAAGAACTAGGGGGTCTGTAAATTTAGAATTGAGGGATGATCGAGCTTAACTTGGAAAGGCGTAATGGATGCCAACTAGGAAAGGAAGATCAAAGGAGTTAATAAAACTCAAGGGAAGTAGTTTATATGTTCTTGGAAAGTCACGGAGGTAAAAAGTGAGAAAGTGGAGGAGAAGGGAAATGCCGGGTTTTATAGGGAAAAAGGGAAGTCGAAGAGGCTATGGCCGGTTGAACTGGTCAAGACAATATCGTTCGGCCTCGGTCATCTTGGTTCGTTCGGCATCCCGGGTGCTCATGTTCAGCTAGGTTGTTTGGCATTCTTATGACGTTCAACATACATCGTCTCGCCTAGTATCCAAGAAAAGATACTATTTAGGAAGCTGAACCACATCTCGAAGCAAAGGCAGTGGACTCATGGTTCAAAGCACATTTAAGTTTCGACAATCATTTGAACTTTCCATAACCCCATTTAAGTTTTGACAATCTTAATATGATTTATAAAGGGGTGAAACTCCTTTGCAACAAGCGTCGATTCATTTGAGATTTCTATATCCTTGGTTTCGACGCTCTTATCTCTTGCAAAGCCCGAATCGTCTCTTAGTGGACAACCCAGGTAATTCTCTTCAATTGAATGTTGAATGCCTTCGGTTATGTAGGCAGTTCTATCTTTCGTTTGATACTTAGCTTTGTGATCTTGACTCCATCCGGTAGTCAGGGATTATCCTGATGTTTTGGTGAAGTCACTTCTCTCCCTCTCGAGTGGGAAATTGAATTTTCGCATCTTCCCGAAATCTCGGTTGACCCGGTAAAGGTTGCCTGCGATTAATATCAGTATATCCATCTTTCTAGTTTGTAATTTAATTGTCCATCTCCCTTTCGAACCTATCTTCGTAGTTAGAATTCTTTTGATTAGGGTCCCTCTAGATTGAATTTCTATTCTTGTTTTTTGTTTACTATTTAATCATCGAGTGAGGGAGTGTATTTGTAATTAATATTAAAAAAATTATATGTGTTGTTTGAGTTGTTAATTTTGAATTTTGGGTTTCGATCGATTAGTTTGATCAACGCTACCGATAAGAATTCCAAAACAGTTGAACAGAGAAAACTGACACGATATTGTTTTTAAAATTGGTAAATGAAATGAATTTTGCATGATTATATATATATAAGTATAAAATTTTCTAAAATTAAATAGTTAATTGAATTGGTTATTAGAAATGATAATATTTGATTTTCTTTTCTTGTTTTGTAAACCATTTACTATTTCCATATAATATATAAATGAAATTATAAAACATGGTTTATAAATTGATTTGGAATTGAAATGAATTTTAAATTAAGAATTTAAGAATTCAATTTTCGGTATCCTAAGAAAATTTGGTTTTCAAAATTTTAGGGTATATTATTTAAAGTATTTTCGAACGGAAATTTTTTCAAAAGAATAAATTTTAAAAGAATTAAGTTTGTACTCCCTTCGTTTGTTGCTGGAAAATAATTTCGGTGATGATTGCAGCATCATCGACATTCATTTTCGAGTCTCAAAATGGGAAGACCACACAGTAGCTTCGCTACACTTTGTTTTGACAAAAATGGATTTGATTTAAATTTCTTGTGTACAATTTGATTTATAAAATATATATGCACATAATTATTTCAAAATAGTTTGAAGTGAAACGAAAATTTGAATCCTAAGTTTTATATTAAGAAATGGTTTCAATTACTGAAATAAAGTGAAATTTTTGAATAAGTGGAATATTTGAAATTATAAATGAAATTTAACCAACTTGAAAAAGTTGAATTTGAATAATAACTCATTTATATAATATTTAATTGAATTCTAATATATAACTTACCTAAAATATTCAAAAATTCAAAATGTTAGGGTATAATAAAGGGTTGTACAAGAAGAAAACTCAAGTAATAAATTGTTCAAACTAAAATTTGACTTAATATAAATGTAGTACATAAATGTAGTACTAAAATTTGACTTAAATAAATAAAAGAGAGTTCTATTTAAATAGACGAATGTGAACTTAAGGATGGTTGAAATTGAATTTTTATAGAATTAATTCAACTTAAGATAGATAAAATTAATAAATGAGTTAAATCAAATAAATTTTGTTTTGAAAGAAACCTTTTTGTAACAAACCTTATAAATTGAAATTAAACCAACTGAATGAAAATACCATGAATTGAAATCAATTGTTGAATATTAATTAATTTAAATCAAAATTTATATGGTTTTAAATTAATTGTTTTATTTTGTATTTCAATCTTCTTTCTTTCTGGTTATTTCCACTCTTCTACCTCCTTCCTTTTCGGGGACGAAAAGTTTTGAGCGGGGGAGAGTGTAACGACCGGTAAATTTTAATGGTTTTAATAACATAATTAACTGAAATTTTGTGAAATTTAAAGTAATTGAATTTGGAAATAAAAAATTTATATTTGAAATACGACTATATAAACAGTAAATGGTAAATATTCATCAGAAAATATGGAAGTTAATTTTATTATATAATTTTATTTAAATTTAAATCGGTTAAAATTGATATCAATAAAACATTTTTCGAACCTGAATATTTTATATAATAAATTTGTAAAAAACTTCTGAGCGAAACGTCACATTTCATTTCATCAAATTTGGACTGCTATTGTTTCGTTTATCTTATTTTTGGCATTTTAGCAGCATTTTCAGTACCGAATATTGAGTTTTGATAATATGGTCGTATCGCTGATATCCTTGTACCATTCTGATTGTATCACCGTGCTGATCTCTGTAGTATATTTATTTCTGTGTTTTGAGGTCTGATATGCGACGGAAACGATAAAACGGTACGTCATGTCGGAACCACAAATTTCGACATTTACTTCCTGTGCCTTTGCAAATTTGAGCGTGCAGCCCAAGCAATCTAATAAATTGCTTTAATAACTTTCTGCTGAATCACAGCATGACCATTCATATCACATTTATTCTTTTTAGTATGTATATTCATTTTGCTTTGGAAACCGGCCACTCGCTTTTCACCTTCTCTGCTATTCCATTTGAAAGAAAACAATTTAATATAAATAAATTAGAAATGTGTATCCTAGTATAAATGTGGCTATTTGCTTTCATCAAGCCCAGCCTTGCCTTTTTTCAAAACTGCTTCTCCTTACCGTATTAATTTTGCTCGCCTTCATTTCCGATTGCTACCTCCACAGCACCCAAGTACCAGCGTGCCTCCCCTCCTCCATTCGCACAAACCCACCTCGACCTGAGCGCGAGCAGCAGCTCAAGCAAGGCCAGCCGTGAGTTTACATATGTTATGTTTATAAGATATATATTATATCCAGTATATGTTAGTAGACATAAAGTTAAGTCTGCATATCTGGTTATACATATTAAGTTGTTCGCATTTTTTTCTGCATAGATTATGTAGTGTCTGCATTTATATATTATTAATGTATGGTCCGTATATATACTTTGAGTAGCAGGTATATATATGCATATAGTTATATAGGATTTGGTAACTAGTATATTGGTTTTAAGTATTGTTTAAAAAGAGAATATACATAGATTTTAAATAGGTGTTTAAATTAAGTATTGATTTTTAAATTTTATATAAGATTTTTATTCTGTATATAATATTGTATTTTACAATAATATAATTTTTATTTTAAACGTGTGTTTCCAAATTGGTCTTTTGAGAAAAGCTATAATATAATATGTGAATACCTTGTTCCACTTATGTAAAGCAAGTTTTGATTTGTCTTCGTTATCCCAGCCTTACTTTGATCATAGAATTCATGCCCATCTTGTTTTGCTTTGGAAATTCGTGCATGGATTCATGACCTATTTCATTGTCAGATCTCTCTAGCCTCGAAAGATGAGCAATCACTCACGATTAACGTTCTTATATGTATTAAATTTGATTTTATTTGGAACGACAATTGAAATATGCTGCTAGAATCAACTGTTAATTTTATAATTGCTAATGATATGCTATTATCTATAATTGTTCACCTATGAGATATGACACCATATCTTGTAATTTATATTTTATTTATCACTGATGATGTATGCATGTTGTAGATATGTTATATTATTATCATATATGTTCTCACTTTGCAAGTTCTCTATTAGTATAGAATTCTCTATGATTTGAAATGATACATACCTAAAAGATCTTGTAGAATAGGAGAAAATCTTTATGGGTTGAAATGATAAATCCAAGCAATTTCCATTTATTTTGAATTTTGGGATTGCGGGTTGAAATGATATAGTTATAATTAAATTGTGGATTGAAATGATAAATATCTGTATCACTTGACCATAGGATAGAAAATTATATACGGACACCGTTGGTCTATAGTTTGAAAATGATTTCCAAAGTTTGAAAGGAAATATATGGTTTTATAATATTTTTTATATAATATATAAATGCTAGTTTATATATGTATAAAAAAAATTAGATTTTAAAATTATATGTTTGGAAAATTTAAATTTATACGTTAGTTTTGAAATTATAATTTTTTTAAGTTTTTATTATGATTTTATTATTATTTTAAAATATAAAAAAATAAGATTTAATAAAATATACATTTAATAATAAGATTTAATTTAATAAAAATTTAGTTTAATTAGTTTATAATATGTTAGGTATTTACTTAATTCATATTAATATTTTAAAATTAGATCTTTATTTATTTATTTTAATAATAAGGTTAGGAAGGTAAATTAATGTTGACTTGGAATTTAAATCGATTAATAATTTAACTTGAATAAGAATTAATTGGAACTTATTAATTTTGAGATTTTGAAAAATACGGTTTATAACTTGATTGGATTAAAGTGATTAAATGAATATTCTCAATTTTTATATAAAAATTTAGATTGAATATTTAATATTGATTTAAATTTATAAATTGGGATTTTTAATAAATTGTTATAAAAAAATTAAGTGAATACTTTCCAAGTTGAGTAAAATTTAAGTTAAACGTTGAAGTATAAAGGAAATGTACTATTTGATTCTTTAGACTTGAATCTTTAAACTTTAAGCTGAAATGGTTAAACTAGAATTGATTTAAATTGAATTTTAAAATTTAAGATGATTTGAATCGATTTGCGAAATTGGAGAAAACTAATTTTATTATATAAAGTATTATTGTAATATATAAACTATTGTAATATATAAACTATTTTAATATATAACTATTTTAATATATATATATATACACTATTTTCAATATCTAAACTGTTTAAGTCGAAAATGTTGTGATTTCCAAGGTGTTATGATTTCAAAGGTATTATGATTTCCAAAGTGCTATAAATTTGAAAGTGTTATGATTCTGGAAATGAACATTATCTAAAGTGAGTAATGATATCCAATTGATATGTTTTAAAATGGACATGATATTTTGAAATGAAATATGAACTATTTGAAATGAAATGACCACGGTGTGAAATAAGCCTTTGGTTGTTAAAGAGACCGGGATCGGATATTGTCATACTCTCTGCCAATACCGAAAACCACTTTAACAACTATGTACATGGTGGAGATTCCAAAATGAAGTAGGATAGTATGGTGACGATTCTATATGTTATTTACGTAACCCCGACTCCCGTGAGTCAGCTTCATGCGGCTAAAACAGGAGCTACACCGGGCCAAGTGAGGTCATTCCTTGATCGAGCACATTCTTCGATACCATTCTATTGCTTTTGTGATTTGATTGGGTGCACCCTTTGATTTAGAAGTGTGTCATGAGGTGGGCGGTAGTAGCTGTTATGCGTTACTTGTAGTCCGAAAATGCAAATGGTATATCTACCCTTGCATTGCCTCGAGTGCCATGTCACATGCCATATTGCGCCTTCTACGAGTTTGGTTTGTGCCATACCTATGGAGTGCCCTCTGATAGCCCTCCAGTTTACGGACGAATTACGGTACTGTATTGACTATGCGAATATATAAAAATGTGTTAATGAGGATACAGGTAACGCCTTAACGCTATTTTAATACTTTTATTTTACTATAGACATACTATAATATCGTATATTACTACATAATAGATAGTTTAACGAATCCTTAGAGGATAAAAATCCAAAACATCCTTTAAGTTACTTTTATTTCTGTTCACATTTCACTTGAGTTGAATTTATTAATATAAGAATGTTTATCCTGACTCGAGTGGTTTGTGTTTTCCTTTATTCTCAGGTCAGACTGAGTGTCACAGCATTTGAGACTCACCGTTTGGAGAATGGAGCTTTTCTTAAAGATCTAACTTATCTATTCAGCTTTTCTAGTTGATTTATTTAGAGAAGTCATCCTTTTGACTTCATTTGTATTTGAGATATTTTGTTATATTTTATTTCAGACTCTGTTATTTATATAGTAGCTTCATGAACTACTATTTATCTATTCCGCTTCTTATTGTTATATTACTCTGTGTTTGTGATTCTGTGATTGATTTATTTACTGTATATGCTGAATTTTGACAAATATAAATTAGCAATCTGACATTTTGAGCAATTCAAGTCTGACGTGCGGGGATGCAAATGGTTCGAAATACCCGGTATTACAATAATGATAGGCTGGAGCAGATATTAAGTGACATAAAGAAAAAAATGATGAATTTGCTTTTGAGTAATTCAAACTACAAAAGGGGAAAATTGCCTAGTCAACCCGAAGTAACCAAAAGTATGATTCCCGAGGAATGCATTTTTGTGATGAGGAAAATGTGAATCCGATTAACATTGTCACCACATTGAGGTCTAGAATGAAGGTGGACAATTAAGTCGACAACCCCGACATTTTTTCAAAGTCTACCCATGTTCAAAATTATGAAACTCATTTGACACCACTCTTGTTGATACAATCAACTCTCATTCTTCATCCAAGTTTGGCAATCTCGGTCACACTTCATCTTTTGATATTGGCAACCCCAAAATTCTAGCTTCTATATCTTCATCGCCTTCACCTCCTAATACGACATCCTCTTCTTCAAACGAAAAAATTGATGAAAAAGTCCATAAACCCAAAGCTCCTTTTCCTCATAGACTCAACACTAAGAAGAAGTCCGCCAATTTCAATTAGATTCTTGAGATTTTCAAACAAGTTCGAGTTATTATACCACTCCTTGATACCATTAAGCAAATTCCCTAGTAATAAAATGTCTCAAAGAACTTTGTACTCAAAAACATGCCACTAACATCCTAAAAACTGCATTTTTACTGCAAATACTAACTCCACACTTGCGAATTATGCCCCAACCAAGCATAGGGACCCTGGTTGTCCCACAACCGGCTGTCAAATAAGCAACACTCACATTATTCGTGCTTTACTTGACCTCGGAGCAAGTGCTAATATTTTTTCTTATATTGTGTACTGCCAAGTAGGACTAGGAGAATTGAAACCCTCGAACATCACGATTCAACTAGCTGATCGATCTATCAAAAAGTCCATAGGCACAACTCGGGATGTGCTGAACCAAATTGAGAAACTGTATTTCTCAATGGATTTCGTAATCCTAGAAACCAAACCTATTTTAGATCCTAACGGTCAAATCCCCTTGATATCAGGTCGTCCCTTCTTAACGCGATCATAAACTGTAGGAATGGTGAACTCAGACTTTCCTTTGGACACCTAACCGTCATACTAAACATTTTCAATCTGAATAAACCACCAAGGGATTTCGAAACAAATGAAGTTGACATGATCCAAACACTAGTAGATGGAAATTTTGGTGATAGTTTAGACTCTCTGATGATGTGTCTCGGTCACTTTAATTTTGATTTCAATGTATATGAATACACCTCTGAATTAAATGATTTGCGAGACCTCTCTCATAATTCATAAAAAATTGATTAACTAATGTCAACTGAAATCGCAATATAAGAACCTCCTAAATTGAACCTCAAACCACTTCTAAACGGTCTTAAGTATGTATTCTTGGATTCATCTGAAAGTCTACCTGTAATTTTGGCCTCTGATCTTAATAAGGATCAAGAGAAAAAAATTGAAAATCCTAAGGGAAAATAAAGAGGCATTGGGATGGGTTATCGCGGACATCAAAGGAATAATCCCCTCGATCATTGAATATCGTATTCATTTAACTGATAAGGCCAAACCCCATCGCCAAGTTCAAAGGCGTTTAAATCCTAACTTAAGAGAAGTTGTGAAGGAGGAGAGTATTAAATGTTTGGACTATGACAATATCTACCCAATATCTAATAGTACATGGGTCAGTCCAATACAAATTGTACCAAAGAAATCGGGGATAACTGTGATTGCGAACGATAATAACGAACTTGTTCCCACAAAAATCAAAACCAAATGGTGAGTTTGTATCGATTATCGAAAACTTAATTAAACCACTAAAAAAGATCACTTTCCCATTCTTTTCAACGATCAAATACTTGAATGCTTGGATGACCACGAATATTACTGTTTCCTTGACTGTTACTCTAGCTATAACCAAATCCCTATTGTGATAGAAAACCAACACAAAACTACTTTCAACTGTCCCTTCAGAACTTTTGCTTATAATCATTTGCCCTTTAGTCTTTGTAACGCTCCTACCGCTTTTTAAAGATGCATGATGAGTATATTCCCTGATATGGTGGAGGATTTTTTTTTTGAAATATTCATGAACAATTTTTCTATCTATGGGTCATCCTTCAATCAATGCCTCCATCATTTAGAATGTGTCTTAAAATGATGTAAGGAAAAGTCACTTTGTGTATAACTGGGAAAAATGACATTTCATGGTAAGGAGAGGAATAGTCTTAGGCCATGTTGTTTCAAAAGATGGTCTCAAGGTTGAAAAATCTAAAGTTGACTTAATCGCTAACCTACTGCTGCCTAGGTCAGTTAACGGCATTCGCTCATTTCTTGGTTATGTTGGATTTTATAGGAGGTTCATCAATGATTTTTCGAAAATTTCAAAACCACTTTCAAATATGCTTACCAAAGACGTTAAATTTGACTTTTCTAATGAATGCAAAACGTCATAAAACCTTTAAATTAACTTGACCTCAACACCTACAATCCAGCCCCTGGATTGGACTCTGCCTTTCGAACTAATATGTGACAACGCTGACTTTTCCATTGGAACCATCTTAGGCCAACAAGTTGATAAACTTCCTTGTGTCGTCTATTATGCTAGCAAACTCTCAACGATGTTCGGTTGAATTTCTCAACCACTAAAGTAGATTTTTTAGCAGTTGTCTTCACTCTTAAGAAGTTCAGATCATATCTCATAGGTTCTAAGGTCATAGCTTATGCCGATCATGCCGCATTTCACTATCTGCTTTGGAAAAAAGGTGCTAAGGCCTGCTTAATATCGTATTATGCATAAGAATGCCAACGATAGTTAGATCAACAATCACTTTCTTGATGAACAAATAATTTCCATTTCTATTACACCTTGGTACATCGGCATCGTAAATTATCTTGTCATGGATGAAATAACTTCAGATTGGTCGAAATAAGACAAAACAAAAATTTCTCTCCAATGTTCAAAACTTTTATTGGGATGACACTTATCTATTTAAATATTGTCTTGATTAAATCATTGATAGATGTGTTCTGATCATGAATATCACCACATTCTCTCGTTTCACATGATCAAGCATGTGGAAGACACTTTGGACAAAGAAAACTGCTGCAAAGATTTTGCATTGTGGATTATATTGTCCTATTCATTTTCGTGACGCATGCAAATTTTATGCTAAATGTGCTCAATGCCAACAAATAGGCCAAATCTTCAAGCAAAACAGATGACTCTAAACTCAATCCTTGTCATTTGAAATTTTCAACATTTTGGGCATCAATTTTACTGTCCATTTCCTAATTCCTTTGGAGATCTCTACATCTTACTTGCCGTAAACTATGTCTCTGAATGGATTGAGGCCATTCTACCAGAACAAAAGACAACAAAGTTGTTGTCAAATTTTTGAAAGAGAACATATTTTCTCATTTCGGTACACTTCGAGCTGTTCTAAGTGACAAAACTCACTTCTGTAATCCTTCCTTTGAATCTCTTCTTAAAAATATTCGATCATTCAAAAACTGACAACTCTATATCATCCATAAAATAGCATCCAAATCGAAATTTCTAACAAGAAAATCAAATAGATTCTTGAAAAGACTGTCAATTCCAACAAAAAAGATTGGTCATCTAGATGGATTGAGGCCCTTTAGGCATTTTACATAACTTATAAAACCAACCTTGGAATGTCCCATTATCGCTTGATCTTTGGAAAAGCATGTCACCTCCCTGCCGAATTGAAACATCAAGCATTTTGGGCAATCAAATACCTTAATTTCGACTTGGAAAAAGGAGGATCATATCGAAAGCTACAGCTGTCAGAAGTTGAAGTACTAAGAAATGAAGCCTATGAAAATGCAAAGATTTATAAAAAGAAAATGAAAATGTATAATGATAAATCCATACTTTGAAAGACATTTGAAGTAGGCCAAAAGGTTCTCTTATATAATTCTAGGCTTCATTTATTTTCGAGTAAACTAAGATCTCGATGGACTAAACCATATGCTGTAAAGATAGCTTACACATATGGCACGATCAAAATCGAAAATCCAATGGATGGATCTATTTTAAAGGTCAATAGGCAATGACTAAAGCCATTCCTAGAGTTTGAGCTTTACGAGGAAATAAATTAAAGGACCTCTACGAACCCAGTTATGCTTCATGGGACATCCCGATCATGTTAGGTTGTAAATATTCTATTTTTCTTTTTCTAGCATTTGCATGATTTAGACAGTTGGGAATCTACCTCATTCAAGTATGGGGGTATCATTTATATTTCATTTGTGCATCATTCATTTGTTATCTCATGTTTCTAAAAAAATTCAAACACAACTTGTTTTAGACTGGTACAACAAAGTAAGTTAACAGTTTAAGTCATTTGATGGAAATTTTTTATGATTCACTAATATCGAATGAAAGATATAATGAAAAGTTGAATTACATGCGATGATAGTGTAACTAGTACACAAGAAGATTCATAATGATGGTTATGTTATCTATTCTAAACCATAGTCTTTGTCTAATAAGTGGTTGATATAAAGTACATGCATTGACAGTTTTAAATCTTTAAAGATAAGTGGAGCTAAGATGATTTTGTGTAACTTTCTATTTGTAATGACCCACAAATCCGCACAATTCAAGTAGATAATAAACCACACATGTCAAACCCAAATTGAATGGAAAGGCGGATAATTATGGGAAAGAAAGAAAGAAGAAGAGAAAAGGAAACTAAAACAAAAAAGAACCTCACAATCGCAGTGGAACAATATACAATAATATCAATGATCTTTACAGAAGAGAAACTATAATACACATACATCTATCAGGGTACAAAACAAATCACAATCATCAGCCTGGATAATTATAACAACATGTCCTTACAAATGCTAATAATTTCAACAACAATGCAGTAGAAAATAAATATATATGTAAATATAACATGAAGACCTCCAGCTTACCTTCGAAAGCACTAAAGCATCCAAACTGAATCTGTTACTATTCTTGACCTGACCCGAGCATTAAAATAAAATAACACCCGAGTCGGTTTGGTAAACGAGCATGAGGAAAACATACCCAGTTGGATTTTTAAAGCTATCAAACTCTTTCAAAATAAAGATATCTCGTAAGACGATGCCACACATAAACACAGACGGGTTTTTATCTTACGATAACTAAAACATTTTCTATAAAAGATCCAATGATATTATAATAATGTCCAGAGATTCATAGTAAATATATAAAATACCCGAAATGCTTGCATCTCATATTTCATCATAGTTGGACTCAACAAAGTCGGTAAAACTCATATTGTAGAATGGGTTTCATATTATGATAAGGTAAGGAACTACCCTCCAAGGTACATCTCTAGGTAAAATGCATTGGGGGTCTAACAAGAACATCTTGTACCCCTGCCACACAGGAATAGCCTACCACTTAACTTGTAGTACCGAATATGATCACCCCTTTCGTTAATGGGCCCCAAAGCATACATGAGTATATAGTAATCGATCAAGATTTTGGGATGACATACCCTATTGGGAACGACCCAATTGGCTCTAGTGCATGCCCTATTTTTGTCATTTATCGGTTGATGAAGCTCGAGGATACATTTTATCTTATATAGCACTTTCCACTTGAAATGCTAACACTACCCTCCAGGCAATAATGCAATGCCAGCATTCATCCACACTAGTTCGTTCTAGGATTGAACAAAACCGGAGGCACCACTTCTGCTACACCCATTTTTAATCATCATCGGCATTAGTAGCAAGTAGCCTTGCACTTCAAAAGCTCCATCTTGATTATCTTCATGATATTCCAATTCTAAATTATCATGCCAATTCGAAGTGGTTTTCAGATAACATATCTAATCCTGGTCACTTTGGAACAACATTCGATAATTTTCAATAAACTCAACCCTGATTCTTTAGGAAATAAACAATCAAAGATAAGAGTTGAGATCATCTCCTAATCGTTAGTGGACGGATTTCCTTATTATTTGCCCTAGTAAATGAAATGATATTTATACATATAGTATAGCATCATCGAAGATGACTGTGTGATATGACTCACATGATTCACTTAGATATTTCCTAAGTTACCTTTCGGGTCCAATTTGATAGTCTGTTATTAAACTAACGAATAAACAATATTTAAATCAGGGATTTGATTCCTGAGGGGAAAAACAATATTGATTAAGCACATAAGCAATCACTGGACTCTTAAATAACACCTTTCATTAATTGAAATCACTTTGTAACTTACATGTAAAAAATATCTGTACAAAGTTATACCCACAAATTTCTATATTTTCGATATTTGGAAAAATATCTATATACTTACCTCAACGGTATAAGAATATTCACTGTTGATCGGGTTTTTATCCTAATAGAATCCAAAGGAAGTTAGAGCATCCATGACAGGACAAAATAACTCAAGAATCAACCAAAGGACAAGGAGAAGGAACCAAGAAAGGCTTAGGAGAGAAAAAAACAAAAATAGCTTAAGGGTATGGATCACTAGTGATCCATCACCTATTAATCGCTAGAGATTCATGAATATTGCTCATGGGACAGCCATTCTTCTTGCATCATGATCTAATATGTTTTCTAAGGGTGTCTGCCAAGTTTCATGATATTCCAAGCAAGCTAGTTCGACAATTGCGCATTCATCTGATTCCAATAATAGTTCAATGCAACTTGTACATGAATCATCATTAAAACAAGGCATCTAGCTATGAAATTCCATAGAGAGTACCTACATAAGGAAAGAAACAAGATCCAATTGAAACAAGCTGAAAATATCCTAATTGCATTGATCATTAGCGATCTATGCTCTATGGATTGCTAGCAATCCATCATATTAGGGCGTCTCGCTATCAAACTTTGGAAGAATCTTCGTTCCTTCAAACGCAAGCTCCTGGAAAAGCGACCTAGCCTAATAGCTCTCCAGTCCCTATAAATACTCACCGATCTGCAACATAAAGAGGGGCTTCTGGACTGGATGATGGAACTCTGTAGAAACTATTTTTCACTCTCCTCCTCCCTCACAACAGTCATCTAAGGGTTCATTGTGATTCTCCAGTGAAATCTTGCATTGGTAACTTGATCTAACTTGAAAGATTCAATCATATTTTAATTTGATTCAACCTATAATAACATTCAGTTAATAAAAAGTTATAAAGTAGATGTAGGCTTCATTAACAGCCGAATCACTATAAAAATCTTCCTATATTTTTACTACTACTTCTCTTTTTACATCTATTTTCTATATTATTGCTCTGCAAGAACAGGTTTGGTTTTCATGCTCATTCCAAGGTGTTGATTCATTTTTGGGATAAAATTTTGGTTCCTTCACTGAGAATCCAACTCAGACTTAGATCTAGCTATCTACCTTGGATCAGATAAGTTCAGAAGTAAGATCCTCAATCTTTCACTTAGAAAATTAACCGTTGAGAATCAATAGCACTAGAAAGAAAAGGAACCGCTTCTAGAAGATCTGTAGGAGCTATAATAGCTAGAGAGGAAACCAATGCTCATCAAGTTAAAGTTAATGGTGATGACATAGGAAGAACAGATGTCGAGATCTTCTATCCAGCATGAAATTGTCACTAGAGGCGAGTTAAACAAGATGATGGATGAAATCAATCAAAAGATGGAAAATAGCCTAAACGCTCTTATGGAAAAATCAAATACCCTCCTGACCTCACAATCACTTGCTGCTCCGAGAACCATGTCAGAGCCTGCGGTTGCAACAAAGTAGGAATACTCTTCCGTTTCTGGTCTAAATAGGAGAAGCGAAAAGCAGCAGCAAAAGGGAGTAGTACATGGAGCTGCAGGAATCACCATAGAAGGAAATGCAAGCACTTCATCAACTGTAAAGAAACCCGTCGTAAACTTGAATCTAGGGACGAAAACCCCACGAGTAGATATAGCATTGGATTTCTCTAACTCTGAAGATGGAGAACAATTTGACGATGACGAGTTGAAAGAGAACTTTAATGTACTAAATACCATTAGAGAGGTCCAAACACTCCCTGTACAACCGACCGCAAGCCAACATAACTCCAAGGGAGTGATTCTCCCTAAGATAGGAGAGCGTAGGCTTTAGCTCACTAACCTAGTCCATTTGCAAAATCAAACACTGGGTACAATCACTGATAGCCAATTCATGGATTACCAAACATCCGAGGCATATATCATGGACATGGTTAAGCGCTTAATGGACAAAAGTAAGAATAGGAGAGATAATTAATGGGGATCTGCCCCAAGCCAGACTCCCTTTACTAATGACGTTCTGAATGAATGATATCCTAAAAGGTTCACTGTGCCAACTATCCCATCCTACGATGGAACTAAGGACCCAAAATCGCACTTGTACAAGCATAGTTGGTACATAGATGGAGTGAATGCTTCAAATTCTATTTGGTGTAGATGTTTTCCAATCTTTCTGGAGGGAATTTCTTCCATGTGGTTCACTAGACTCCCACCTAAACCCATCTCCACTTTCGGTGAGTTAGCGATGAGTTTCCTTGATCAGTTTAGGCTTTACACAGCAAAACCAAAAGATGTGATGTCCTTATCGGACCTATTCTAGGGACAAAATGAATCTATGAAATCCTTTATAAATTGGTTTGACATCGCGATCACTGAAGTAAGTAATCTAAACGAAGATATGGTATTCATGGCTTTGATCTATGCCATCCATCTTGACACTGAATTTGGGAAATGGATAAAAATAAAGCAACTTACCACTAGAAAGGACTTTAATCGAAAGGCGATCTAGTACTTGAGATTGTAAGAAGTAGAAGAGCTAGAAGGAAGAATTGCTAACGTACAATCAACCAACATTGGGAAGAATGTATGGCCGCAAATCAAGGCATAGATATTTCGGGACTACCACAGGAAACGCTGGAAAGAACGGGAACCAGAAAAGAGGAAAAAATTAGAATTCCAACAAAGAAATGGAAGTAGCAAGCGACTCAAAGGCTTCAGGCCTGAAGACTACACCTCGCTTAATGATACTCCAAAAAAAATCCACCTAACGACTCAAGGGACAGAGAAGTACAAGAAGCCGCCTAAAAAGGAAATGACTGAATTTCAAAAGTGCTCCAAAAAGTACTGTTATTTCCATGAAACACATGGTCACAACATGAATGAATGTAATCACTTGAAGAACCTGATTGAATAAGTGATTCAAAAAAACGAGCTTCGGCAGTATGTGAGGAAGCCATAAAATCCTGACCAGCCTAAAGCGCTCAAAGCTCCCAGAGACCTGGGAAACCAAACTGGAACCAGCGAAGAGGGATACAGACTGACTGACTAGAGACTTATTACTTGAACAATATCTGGAGGACCTCATCCTACATAAAAGAGTTGGGGAGAAATGAAGCGATATGCAAGCTCACTACGATACACTTCAAATTTGTTCTTTGTGATTGAAGGCGGAACTCCTGCCAAGCAGCAGAAGACACTAAACGATGACATAGTGTTTCAGAATTGAGACATTGAAGGGATAGAAGCTCTCACCCTTGAACCCATAGTCAAGACAGTAGGAATCGGACCACCCGTGATCCGATGAGTATTGGTGGATAGTGGTATTTCTATGAGTATTATATTTAAATGCATGTTCGACAAGCTTAGATCAGTATGAAAGACGTATCCACTTGCTGAATGAGGATTCAGGAATTCACTGGCGAACCTAAATAGCCCTTCGGAACAATTGATTTACCTATAGAACTCGAAGAAGGTGACCAAAGAGTTGTCCTCATCCAAACCATTATGATTGTAGATGAAATATCTGCCTATAATGCTTTCTTTGGTTGGCACGCTTTGGTAGATTTCAGGATTGCTTTAGCTCAGTGGTGTCTAACTAAGAAATCTTTGATAGAGAATGGATTAAGGTTATCAAGGGAGACCAAAGTGTCGATAGAGAGTGCTACATTGTAGAACTACGAGAGCCTAGAAGAAAAGAAAAAGGGAAGAATGTGGGGGAGAACTCTCCACATTGGTGAACCTACCGAATAGCAACTACAGAGCCGCTCTTGGCTTACGGACCATAGCCGATTTGATAAGGGTTTGGACCCTAGAAAGAAGAGTTCAGGAGAGCAACGGGCAGCACTGGCGGAATTGACGGTGTCTATCCCAGTCGACATGGATGACCCAACACGGGCCCTGAAGATTGGATCGCATGTTGGAAACAAAATGCGATTGAAACTCACCAATTCCTTTGCACCAACCTGGATGTATTTTCTTGGACACATTTCGATATGTGCAGAGTTTTACTAGAGATTGCATGCCATGCACTTAATATTGATCCCAAGTTTACACCAATGAAGTAGAAGAGACACAGCTTTGAATCCAAATGGTCCAAAGAAATGAGAGAAGAAGTGGATAAGTTAATGGCAAATGGTTTTATCCGTGATGCAATATACCCCAAATTTGTATCCAACCCAGTCTTAGTCAAGAAGTCCAACAAAAAAAGATGGACCTATATCGACTATTCAGACCTAAAAAAAAAACTTGCCCAACTTTTCCTAATAAAATTGTTTATTTTCTGATCCAATAAAACTATGTTCACAAAAGTAAACTGCTAAGTCGACGTGGTCAAATCGACTCGAAACCACCTAATCGCTGCTTGAGACAGTGGAACCACACTCAAGTATGCCCCATCTACCTGCCAAGTTGACGAAAGAAGATCAATTCAAACCGTTGGATCGATAAAACTCGATCCCTGCCTTCTAAGAAGCGGTGTTTCTATGGTAACACCGGGAAGGCCCCAGTCAAAGCCATGCATCCCCATAAGCCATGCATTATTTCTTGAGCCATGGAACCACGCTCTAGTAATACGAACTCCGCACATTACCTGAAGATTGGCAATGTCAAGAAATTCCAAACCATTCTGGATCGACTGGTCGTATCATCCCAAAAATCGCGCATCCCATAAGCCACGCACACTCCCAAAAAATATGCATCTCATAAGACACGCATGCCATAAGCCATGCACACTCCCAAAAACCATGCATCTGATAAGTCGCGCACACTCTTAAGTATTAGTATTGTCCCGGCAATGCCAGGAAACTCTTCTATTGTAGGACTAACCGAAATCCACTCCTACCATCAATAGTAATCGACGTGGAACTTGTAATATAGCACAACTAGAAATTGGTAGAAAAAATTGATTGTTGAACGACAAAATCCCTCAATTTTAGATGCTCGGGTCACATGTTCATGAGGATAGGAACCGCAAGGTAGATTCGGCTATAGACATCCGAGGGATCGCTTGGGTTAAGCAGTCGTTTGTCAAGCGTTAGGGCACACAACACATGCACACACATACCAACATTTAGTTGAAACAAAAACTACTCCATGGGTCCATTTCTCCAAATAAAGATTTTTGGGAATCACAATGGATCTAGTTATAAAAGTTAAAAAAGCATATATGTATTTGGTAAAACCGCAAAGATAAAGGCCTCGCATACCGAGAAACACAGCATGGCAATGTGAATTATAGAAATTGCAGGACAAGCAATCATGCCATATGCATACATAAGCGATGAAAAAGCAAGTTAAGTACATGAAAAACAAAGAAGAAGACAAAAGAGATGGCAGTTGAGACATTAATCTTTTCATTCCTTATGATATTTTCTATACAAAGTCAAAATGTTGGGGCCGTACCCACACAAAATCAGCCAAAAAAAAAGAAATACATATGCTACAACAATAAAAGTAATAAGTACAGACTCTGCACCTGTACAAAAAACATATCAAAAAAATCAGAATGTCCCAATATTCATCTCCACTATTACTTGAGCCTATCAATGTTTCTTTCCACTGCTTCCCTTCCCATATTTGGTTGGAAGTTTTTTCTTCTTCTCAGAATCCCCTCCAGGAGTTGTGTTGCTGCCTTAAATATTAATTATCGCCTTCATGCTAGCATCTTCTCCATGTTCTTGAACCTCTTCGGAGGACTCTGCCTTGGTCTTGCGCTTTCGGGACTTGTAGGAGCTCCTTGAAGACTTCCTCTTCTCGATTTTTCCTTCTCAACTGCCACCAACCGTTGTTCAGTTTTACTTAGCTACCAGCTTTGTCTACCTACTTTCAAGTGTTAGTTGTTGTCGAATCGCCCTTCAGAGATATAAAAGGGTCATCCAGGCCGTGCAAAGCAGCAATCTTCTTTGATTCTGGCTTTAGTTGTGGGCTAGACGTGGGCATGGCAATGGAATCAGCTATGGAAACAAGCATTGAAGTAGTCAAAATAGCAGCGATCCCTGGGACCAAAGAAATTAGCAGTTTAGTGGGCAAAGAAGATGACCTATATGATCAAAAAACAAAGCATTCAATTCGTCTTATTTTTGCGGCGTGAGCTAGAAATTCTCAAACTCGGGAGAAATAATAAATTTACCTACATCAGAGGAGTAGCCAAGAATTTCAACTTCATACTCCCCACCTTCTCCTTTTTTGGATGGTTGCACGATGTTTGGAGAAGTTCTAGGATCACCTGAGACTTCTGAGACAACTGTTGGAGGGCAGACAACAAAGCAGTACCGGCTGAACTCGATATTGTTCCTAACTGATCGTGAGTCTTTTTTGATTATTTCCAGGATTGGAAATGGAAGGCTGAGATAGCTCTTTAGAAGTTATAGTTGTAGCAGCATCGACAGTCTCCTGTTCCCTCTCAATCCGAATGATTTCCTGACCCTCTACCAAAGCCATCTTCGACTCTTCGTTAGGATAGGTGTCCTCCAACTCTTTTTCGATGTATAGATCCCCATTCTCTCGGAAATAGATAGAAATTCTTCCCAAACCACAACAAGAGTATGCGGGAATTTGGGGGCCGTGTAGCTGAGTCTGCTCTAATACAGTAAGGAAATAACGTAGAAATTCAAGATGGTGACATCCATATTCTCCATTTTCCTTTCGAAAGTATCATGCATCTCCAAGTAGTCTTTTGTCATGGCAGCCTTCTCAACTTCAACTTGGGTCTTTTCAGCATTAAGCTATGCAATTCTTTACTGGAGTGAAGCAATCATTTGGGTCCGATCAGAAATGGTCTTGTCATAGGATTCCATCATACCTGTATGATCAGCCATTGTTATTTTATAAGCTTTGACAACTTCATCATGACCAGCAATAGTTTTCTTCCGATCATCGATAATCTTGTCACGAGCTTGAGCTCCTCTTTCAGCTTAACCTCATATGCATGGGCGTTCTTGATTTCATCTCGAAACATCATCTCAATTTTGGTGTAGGCATCTCCCAATTCCTTCAGCAAGCTGGCGTTGCTCTTACTCTCTCGCAGTGCAGTGCCCTCTCCTTTGTCAATTGCTCGATTCTAGCATCATATTCCATTAACATCCTCTCATAATTGTCCTTTTCTGACTCAAAGGAAAGGATCTCTTGGTAGTTATTACGTTGGTATCTTCCAGTTGCTTGCATAACTTCTTCCATCCTTCAGCTTGATCTAAATCGCTTTGATTCACCTGTAGATGGGGCAAATAAGAATCTTTACAGATTGGACACAGGCCACGATCAAATTTAACTCCCTTTAGAAACCATTCAAAAAGCGCAAATTCAAGCTTAGGGATACTGGAAGGGAGAATATAAGCAGGCCTCCTGCAGGGACGTGAAAAACAAGAAACAAGCACTATGTGAGTTGGCGGGGCCTGAGTTGATGGAGAAATTTGAACGGTAGAAGTCAGTACTTCAATCCCAATTGAGACGGGAACTAGGATAAATGCTTGGTGCTCGGGAGGATGAGAACCGCGATTTACCTTCGATTTCTTGGATGGCACTTCCCGATCGTCGAGATTTTTCCTCTTCTCATAACCACTCATGTCAACTTTTCCTCGGTACCGGTTATCCTTACGATGAACTTAGGCTTCCAACCCTTTCCTCCTTCTTCACTCTTCCTCGATTTCTCGAGGCTAA
The DNA here is from genome assembly GCA_030765085.1 of Allium cepa. Lineage (NCBI taxonomy): Eukaryota > Viridiplantae > Streptophyta > Magnoliopsida > Asparagales > Amaryllidaceae > Allium > Allium cepa. Next base: position 759,707,366 of record CM060941.1, on the reverse strand, counting down.
TGGCAGCCTGATGTCCATCATGACCATCTTTGTGCGTCAGCGAATTGTTTAAGGTTCTCGTCAAGTCCACGGCCTCCTATGGTACTTAACAAAAAAGAAATGAATGAAGAACTTTAGAAATGGAAAACAATCTCAAATAAAGCGTATGTAAGCGTACGTGACCCTAGTGAAATGTGAAATGTGTAACGTGTCGTTGGCAGCCTAAAAGGACTTCATAAACCAGATCGGGATGCGACTATTGTAGGAGTCAGGCTAAATTAAGATACAGCATGACCGGGGCATGAAGCAATCCCTCGAACTCGAAATCTTCTCCCATGAGTTCATCGATGTCTACATAAATGTTATTCAAGTCCCTAAAGTTAACATCGGTCTCCTTAGGCAAAGAACCATGAAGTCGTTCAGTTTCTGGGTAAGCACCTTGAGCAGAAATTTCTTAGGGAGGTGAATCTGCTAGAATAGGACTCATTCTCGAAGTTTCATTGCATGATTCGAAGTTTTCTTCACCAAAACTTGCAGTTTTGCATCAGGTTCATCAAACTTGCATCAAATTCCTTATTATTAGAGGAGGAACCATAGCTGCTATTGTTCTCAATTTCACCCTTCTCCTTTTCCATTATCACCGTAGCCTTGCCCTTACGCTGCTTGAATTCCTCCTTCCCCCTCCTTCGGAATTGGGACCATGCTAATCGGGCAAATGGCTCCTGCCATAACACCTCTTCCTTCGTGAATTTCTTCAATTGATCTAACACACCTTCCTTCATGAATTTCTTCAATTGACACGCCGAATGAACCTTCTCCTTCTGGAAGATCGACCTCTTCAGAGCCATGTGATGAAGAAGTGGAGCATGTTTGAATTCTTGAATGGGAAGGAGACAGAACTTCAACGGCTACGACAGATCTTCCGGGATGAAACAACTTATACAGAATAAAATTCTCATCCATTAGTAAAAAACATCACCGATCTCTCTTTAGCATCTACGGTCTTTAGAGTATGGAAGATGGGATCAAGTGATAGATCTTTATTTGGCCTCGAAATAACTGCAATGGGTATTTGTTTATTGAAAATCCTACATCAACATATTGAATCTCAATGAGTAAAAGAGAACACTTACCCCCCATCGTCCAAAGACGAATAAATCCCTCGAGACACCCAACGAAAATATATTTGGTCTTGAATTGCGACAGGTTACTTTGAAGTTGTAGCATCATTTTGCAGTTTCTTTGAGCCTTAATGATCATAAGGAACGAATATTTGTCTTTCTTCTTGAATGAGAGGAAATATCTCAACTCGTCAAAGCTTGGGGCGCGATTGATTGTCTGAATAAATAAAATGTGAAGGCAATTCAAAATCGCATATCCGTTAGGGTGAATCTAAAATAAAGCAATTCCTAAGTCTAGAAAAGTCTCTCTCAAGTAGTGATTAAAGGAAGGCACTGCTTCGTTCAAGCACATGTACCATTGGCAAAAGGTGTATCCCAAAGGTGGCATATGTGCATATTTGTTTTTCGATGGAACGCGTACATCATTATTTGGAATGCCATGTTGTAAACAAATGTTATGCAAAGCTTTAGAAAAGATTATAGAGGAAGCTCTCTCCAAAGGTTGAGTAGAACTCTAAAGTTTGGAGGAGATCGATCTACAATCGGACCAACCAAAACTAATTGGCCGTATTCAGCTGGTGGTACTTAAGAAGTAGGCTCTACTAAAACCGTTCGTGAAGGCGTAACTGATGTCAATTCGACTTCTAAGTGTGCCGAACTTCCTCAACTGGATTTACGACGAGATAGCAGGTGCTTCTTTCTATATAATAGAACTTGTATCTAATGTGGTCAGATAATTCTATTTGTAACTAAAAGTCCCCCACGCTTAACACTTGAATTTCGAAAAAATATCGATTTATGCTGACATATTGGGTTCCAAGCGTTGACTGGGGCAAGTGCAGTGCGTTATGTATGTGGGATGGGCTTGGTATCTTGAACACTACAAATGCTCTATCCTATGTAGATAGTTCACTCGTAGTGAAGAAAGAAAATAGCTTTTCATATCATTCATTAAAATTGTTTCTCCTATACTAACGCGTAATCGATCAACAATCGATAATGTATCCATTCTTTGAAGTGACACAGAAATCTCTTTCTATTCTAGGTACACCAACAAGGCAATGACAAGACCAATCCAAAGTGAGAAACTATAGATCAGTGGGTCCGAACTAAATAATGAATTCTCAGCATAAGTCAATTTCAATTTCCTGGAAAGTAATAACAGCATGAGCTACATACAAGATGCTACCCTGAGCTATTATCACCTCCTAGAAGAAAAAAAATCAATCTGCAAGACGTCGGAGCAACGATGTGACTCGATGTGAGTTAATTCTGATTCTATGGATGAAGATAGAAAAATGTGTTAAGCATTGGGGTAAAACCCAAGCTTCGTTCCTTGAAAAACTCAAGACTCGATTTACTACCTTCTTCCACAAAATCGCAATCAACTTGAATTCTCCATTGCATCCATCACCAACATAACTCATCACCAAATCGCTAAATAAACACCAAAATCCACATCACCCACCTTTAGTAAAAAGGCGAAACCTCTAGTAACAAGGCAAACACGGTCGAACTCAGGTTGTTGGTGATCCAAGATGGATAAGATCTGCGGCGATCCAAGTGAGCAAGGTTGGCGGTGATCCAAATAGATAGTGTTTTAGAAGTTAAGGGCTAGATCAAGGCAATGATGAAGTCCATTAGGGTCGACGGCAAGAAGCTTCGACGGTGGAGATCAACGGGGGTGATGGTGAAAGCGTCTTTAAGGTTTGAAGACTTTCGACCGGGTCGCAAGGCAAAAAGCTCGGCTTGCAAGTGAAAATATGGAATGGTGAAAGGTCGGCTCGTATGAAGATAAATAGAAGACTGTGTAGGAAAATTCTGCTACGTCCTTGGATCGCTACCATGGACTACGGATTGCTAGCGTTCCATCAAGTTGTAGTCAATTTTCTCCTGATTCGCCAAGCATGATCTAAGTGTTATTTGAAAGCATTTGGATATTTATGGTATTGAACTTGATTTATCATTACGAGCAACTACGATTCACATTGGAATTCAATAGATGGCTTTAGCCAAAGCTAAATTTGCATGATAGCCTCAACACGATCGGTTGAACTTTTCAAAATGGGAACTCGATAGCAGTTACTTCTAAAGCATACCTCGTTTCCAATGAAGGCATACACTGGGGGTCAACTGGGTTTTTATCCCAATAGAATCCAAAAGAAGTTAGAGCATCCATGGCAGGACAAAAAAACTCAAGAATCAACCAAAAGAATCAAGAGAAGGAACCAAGAAAGGCTTAAAAGAGAATAAATACAAATAGATTAAGGGTGTGGATCGCTAGCGATCCATCACCCATAGATCGCTAGAGTTCCATGAATATTGCTCATAGGAAATAAATTCTTCTTACATTATGATCAAATATGTTTTCTAGGGATGTATGCTAAGCTTCATGATATTTCAAGCAAGCTAGTTTGAGAAGTGGGCTTTCATCTGATTCGAGTAATAGTTTAATGCAACTTGTACATGAGTCATCATCAAAAAAGGGACTTCAGTCATGAAATTGCATGGAGAGTACCTACATAAGGCAATGAACAAGATCCAATCAAAACGAGCTGAAAATACGTTAACTGCATTAATCGCTAGCGATCCATGTCCTATGGATCGCTAGCGATCCATCATATTAGGTTGTCCCACTATTAAACATTTGGAGAATCTTCGTTCCTTCAAATGCAAGCTCCTGGCAAAGCGGCCTAGCCACCAATAACTCTCCAGTCCCTATAAATACTCACCCATCTGCAACATAAAGAGAGGCTTCTAGACTGGCTGTTGAAACTATGCAGAAACTATTCCTCACTATTCTCCTCCCTAACAATAGTCATCTAAAGGTTCACTATGATTCTCCAGTGAATTCTTGCACTAGTGACTTGATCTAACTTAGGAGATTCAATCTTATTATAATCTGATTCAACCTGTAACAGTAGTCAAATAATAGAAAGTTACAAAGTGGACGCAAGCTTCATTAACAGTCGAACAACTATAAATATCTTCTTATCTTTTTACTACTTCTGCCCTTTTATTATCTATTTTCTATATTATTGTTTTGCAAGAATAGGGCTGGTGCTTTCACATTCAATTTAGGGTGTTGATCCATTTTTTGGGTTAACATTCATATAACTGAGGACGATTTCCTTTTCACGGAATTCTAGAACAATTTTATAAATTCCTTTGTAAATCTCTAAACCCATTTATAACCCATTCATTCATCCCTACATCGTTTATAAAATTCCCTTTTATACATTCCTAAAATCATTAATAAACCCTTTATAAATCCATAAAACCATTTATAAACTACTTTTATAAATATATAAACTCATTTCTAAATATCTTTACAAATATCTAAGGTCGTTTATAAAACTCTTTTACCCTTTAACAAATCTTCATTTAAGTTTTCCAAACTATGGTATAAGATTCCCCTTACAAAACTAACATATGTTTATAAAACTCTATTTATAAATCTCGGAACGTTTATAATAAATTCTAATTATTTACTTCAAAACACTATTATATAATAATAGACTTTATAATTAAATAATAATTAACTTCAAACATCTTAAGAATAAAACAATAATAATTTATTTTCAACATTACTATAAATAATAATAATTAATTTCCAAAACTTTATTGATAAATATTTATAATTAATTTCAAACCATATTAAAATTTAAATAATTATCTTTTCAAAATATTAAACTATTGATAAAAAACTTTAAAATAATATTAATATAAATAAAAAACTTTTAAAACATAAATATACTTCCTTGATAAAAATCCATACATAAATTTCAACATCGTCATTTCCACTTTATAAAACTATATGTATAAGTCTCTTTCTATTTTATGACATATCACTTAACGTCTCCAAATCTATCCTCACTTTCAATTTCCAGAATAGAATCAACTATTTTTCTAAAACAATAGTCCACATCTCATTATAAATCCACAATTATGATTTATTTTTCCTAATTTATCCATGATAAAAAATTTCTTTATTTATAGACATCGTTTATAAATCTCTGCTTTTGTTAATAAACACAATTTTACAAATCTTCACTTTTTTGTATGTCACATCTATAGTTTATCACATTTATAAATTTGCACATTTATAATTTGATCTTAATATATGTATGTGTGTGTGTGTATGTAGTTAATAAATATTATACCAATATATTTCTATCTTCTTTTTAAAACTGCATTCCTTTATTATAAAAGACGGACTTATTTTTAAGAATTTAAAACTCTTTATTTTCAATTCAAAATCTCTATTTAAAATATTTCACAATACTGTACTTTTATAACATCAAAATCATACTTTTTTATTTATTTAACATAAATTCGGTCCTTTAAAAATTCGAAAGTAATTATTAAAAAGTTTATACTTTCGAAACCACTTTAAAATCATTTCAATTTAAAATCACTATTCTATAGTATTTCAAAATACTAAAAATATGGCCTAGTGCTATAATAGCACTAAATAATGGAAACCATATCAATGTCATCAATTATGGCATCTAATGCATCATATATCAAATATATGAAAGTTAAATCAACGGTATAAGGAATCCAGTTGGATCTCTCAAACATGTCCCCCTACATCACATACAGTATATATCTAAATATTATAAATCAACCGCTTCGAGGCAGGATCGCATACAAAGGGTCATTCGCTCTTACACAGAAATATAATAGGGTCTCATTCACTTCATAGGCGGAAATATATAATAATAAAATAGTAAATCATCCAAACAGTCAACAAACAATCAGCAATAAATTTATCCACAATTATATAAAAGTATAAGTGGGCCAGAGAGGTAAGTTAACTCACCTTATTTCCATTTATCGCCAAAGCATTCTGGTTTGAAGTAAAATTGAATAGGCATTCAATTTTAATCCAAATTCCTATGAGCTCTAAATCCATCTAATCCAACTCCATCACGTAATGAATGTTTGAATAATTAAATTATAATCAACTTTAAATTAATAAAATTTTAAAATTTAGCTCACCTTTCCCCTCTCCCTCACGTTTCCAGGTAATAGAAAACTTCGACCGCTTCCTCAATGTCACCTCGCCACCATTCCCTATGCATGCTGCCGTGGCGACCTCCTCGTAGCACGTGCCGATCTTTCCGACCCTCCAGCTAGTAACGCCGCCTCCCCGATCGAAGTTTTTAATGATTTGTGTAAATTTAAAATCCAAAAATCCAAAAAAATTAAATTAGTTTTTTAGAAAAAAAACCTTTTCGAAAAGCAAAAAAAATCAAAATCCAAAAACAAAAATCAATTTCTTTTAAAGGAAATAAATAAATTCCTTTTGGTACATAGTTTTCCTTATAAAAAAGCAAAAAATCCAAAAAAAGAAGAAAAAAACAATTTGAAAATTTTGGAATTTGCTTAGCCTCTAGAATTTTACAATAGTTGTGAAAATCAATTAATCCATATAATTTCACACCAAATTCTCATGAATATTTTAGTGACAAATATTGTATAAACAATTCTAATTTCGAACAATAAAATTTTAAAAATAATGGCCAAGGTTCAAATCTGGACAAGAGTATCGAAACAATTTTGTCGTTACTTGAACTCTCTATATAACAAAATCAAAGGATAAATGATTTATGTAATTCATATTTGTGTGACAATTCAAGTCAAAGTTTTCAAAATAATCAAAATTTGAATTTATCTCCAAATTTAAATGATTTCGATTATAACTCATGCCAACTCAATTTCGAACTCCAAAATGAATTCCAAAATCGAAATGAAAATGCGAACCAACTTTTAAATGATTTTGACAATGCGAATAATCTCGATTATGGCGCAATGGAAAATTTTCATTCTCAACAAGTTCCAATTAATTAATAATTATAAATTTGACTTTGTTGATAAAATGAACGAAATTCACAAAGATAACATGGATTTGTTATTTGGAATATATATGAAACAATGTGAGAAACAAAATAAAATCCCAACGTGTGACGAGTCAAATGATAATCCATTTTTTACCCAAATCGACGAGTTTCAAATGATAACTTTTGAAATTGAAAACGACAATCTTAATTAAGTTGTTGAAAATTCAATAATTGAGTTGGATTTCCATTTTTTTGAGGGTGAGAAACTCGATTTGAAATTCGATCTTTCGATTTTCAATTTCGAAAATTTGAATACAACAACTTTGGATTTTGAAATTGATACATGCAATGAAGTTGTTGATAATCCAACAAAGGAAGACGAATTTAATGAACATGATTGCTTTCGACTTTTCAAAGATGAGTTGTTGAATTCTGAAGGGGAAGATATAAATCATCACTTTGACTTTGAAATCGATAATTCTGAAGAAGTTTTCAATGATAAGCTTGAATTTCAAGTTGGCGAAAATAAACTTGAACTTCAATCGATTGTTTTATCAACCTTGAAAATCATTGAAAATAAAATAACTCATACGATTTTTAATAAACGACATTCATTTTTCCAAATCAACATTCAACTTTGAAATCTTTTATGGTTTGGTTTTCCGAGCTTTAGCTGCATCTTGCATACTTGACGAGACAAATGAATTGGTCTTTAAAAGGCCATTTCATTTACTCTCTAATAGCACATTTTCTGATGTCTTGTAAATAATAATCTTTTCATGTAAATATAGGTCATGTTCTTATTTTATTTTTCACCTTTCACCTGGGTTGACTATTACGACACAGTCAATATCAAGTGTGGGAGGAGTCACATCTTCATTTTCGATTTTTCATGGTTTATTTTTTCATTTTCTTTCTAAACTCGGAAAAGAATTAAAAATAAAAAATAAATCCCAAAAATAAATTTTCTATTTAATTATTTTTAAGGACACACTATAGGATAAATATAGGATTTTGGTTATTAAATTGAAAATTTGTTTGTCTTAGCAAAAATAAAAACAAAGTTTGATTACAGGTAACGATTGTTTAACTAGTATATAGAAAGGTTCATGGTGATAATTAAGAAATATATCCTAATTGAAAATCATTGTTTTAAAAAGTGGTGAATTTAAATAAAAGGATAAAACATTTTTTATCTCTAAGTTAAATGGTGCTAAGAAGATTTTGCAAAACTCTCTCTTCAAAAAAATAAAAATAAATAAAAAAAGAAAAAAAATGTATGTATATATATATATATATTAACACATAGCATGTGTTCACATGTAAGTGGTACACCCACCAAGCTCTGTACCCTTCTCATGTAATCCTGAAAGGCAGTGCACGATTGGTATATCTGATCTCAGTTTATCTGAGTAGGTGTATGTATATAAAACTTCCAATAAAAATCAAGCTATCAACCGAAACAACTAGTCAAACTATATTCTATTTATTATGATAACTTAATTTTTGTTGGAGGTTTTGACGAGTAAATGACTTAAATTTTCAAGATAATGACCAGAACTTATATTTAACTTATTCATGTCCATTTGAAAATAAATTCTTCATTGTAAATATTTTCAAAAACTTGCATTCATATCTTACAAACAAATCTTGCATTCAGGAATTTTTCATTTTGTATTTGGATTTTGTGGGTAGCATCCACTGAAAACGCTCACGAGAAAACACTAGTCCTACTAGGGATAACTAGAGGTTTAACGACTTGTTACATATGACCAATGAAATCGTGCTTCTTATGAAAAAAGATTAGTGTGACGGTATTTGATGTGCACGTAAATGTGCATATTTTTACTTCCATATTTAATCTAATTAAATTAAATAAATGATCATAATGGGTGTTTTAACATGTTTAAACCAAAATTCAAATTATTTTCAAATCATCATATAGGGGGAAATGGTTTTTCTGTGCATATATTAATTTGAGAATATTTATTTTTCTAAATTTTTTTTTTATAGGAAAATTGGATGGAAATTATAAGAGCCCTCGTGGAAAATATGCATTGCACAAGAAGAAACAAACAAATGGAGATGAAAATAATTCATTTTATGAAACATGGAGGATCCAACCTACCCACTTACCATGATGTAAAATTAGAAGCTAATGTATAAGCTAATAGAGTTTAAAGTTACATGCACATTTAAGTGGAGGATTAAAACATGCTAATGATTACGTGGTGGCCATACTACCTCAAGGGTAGTTTGGATAGTTCCTAAAATTTGGATTTGTGTTTCAAAACATGTATAAATACCCCATATCTTCATGTAATCCCCTCTTTTTCCTTTAACCTCCTTAATTTAGGATCAAAAATAAACAAATTCTCTTTTCCTTCTTTTTCATGGCTACTTAGCCCTTTCCTTTCATGTATTTTTCTTTTTTAAGCAATGCTAATTAATGTTCTTTTCTATTTACATGCTCTCTTTCTTTTCATGTTAATAGTGTAGATTTTATTTTATGCAATTAGATTATTTCTCACTTTATTTTCATTAATTTGCATTTTTCTTCTTATTTTTGTTTCATCTTGCAATCTATATTTGTTAATATGATAACAAATATGAGAGGCTAAATCCCTTCAATTTAGGGATAATGAAGCTTTCTAATTATGTTTTCAACACTTTTTGATTATTTATGCTCTCTTTTTTGTGCTTATTGGAATGTTGTATGTTGATGTAAGTTTATTAATGAATTTGATTGTTTATGATGTTAATGTAATATCCCGGAATTTTCAACAATATCAATTTAATAATTTGTATAAAAATTAAATTGATATTGATATTCTATTAATAATTATTCAGATAAATTTGATAATCTTCTTCAATAAATATTTCAATTGGTTATTTTATCTTTTAAAAATAATAAATTGATTTCTATTTATATTATAAATATATGGTTTATATTTTAAATAGATTGGTATTGTTTTAATTTTAATAAGTAAAGCATATTTTCTAGTTTTATTATTTGTAGTAATTTGGAAAATTTGTTTTATTTAATATTTAAGTTTTTCAAAGTTAAATAAATGATTTTTGGTTTAAACTTAATAATTGAATCATGTTCTAAAATTCTAATATATACATTATAAATTGGAAATTTTGTTTTGATTAGCATTGAGTTTTTATAACTATTTCATAAATAAATATATGATTTTAAAATTGATAAGAAAAATATTAAAGTGTTTAAATTAAATTAGATTGAATTTAAATTTAGAATAAATTTAACAAAAGGTATTATGGTTTAATAAAATAGATATTTTATTAATAAAAATATAATTCCTTGTAAAATGATTTTAATTTAATAATAAGATATTTCTAAAAACAATATCAATAGTGTATTGTCTTTATAAATAGGTTTTGAATAAGAATGGCAATTATTATTTCAAAATTCAATTTGTATTCATAACTTGATTTTTAAAATATTAGATTTTGAATTTAAATTTAAAAATCCAAAGTCTAGATTTTTGATTGTTTTAATATATGTAAGCTTTATTTATAAGTATAGTTTGTTTCTATTTCTTTTATAAATTTATATACATATTAAATTTTAACTAACAAAAAATTAGGCTTAATACATATGTTAACATTTAAATTAAATACTAACTACTTTATTTAGACATGTGTTTTTTTCTTAAGATTCATATAACAAGTGTTAAGTATTAAACTTTCTAATATGAAAAATGTTAGAATTATTTACAAGTGGCCTCTTTTACATTTATTTTTATTTTACTTAATAAAATCTGAAAATATACTTATATAAACCTACATCTTCATCTCTTTCTTCCTTTTCTCTTCTCAATTTAAAAAAAAATGAAAACTCCTCATTTTTCTTTCAAAATATGTAAACAAATCCAGATTAAAACTCTTCATATCAAAACCCTGCACAAACCCTTCACAAAACTCCTCTTCAAAATCAAACTGCATTCTCATATATTTTTTCTGCATATTCAATTCCTGTACAAGTCTAAAATCAGTAAACTCCTCATATCAAAGCAATTCAAATCCTTGCAACCTTTTCAAATCTGTCAAGCATTCTTCAAAATTCTGTAACCATCTTCAAAAGCAAAACTGCAATTTTCCTAAATCTGGAAATTTATGTTGCATGCAAATTGTACATCTTCAAATCCAAGGAATTGCAGTTTGAACCAAACCTACATCATATTTCTCTTCAATCTGGAAATCTTCTACTGCATACACCAGCAACTTCAAATCAAGTATAAGTTTTAACTCTGGCAACTGCATTTTCAAATAAGCAAGCAACTCTGTTCCAAAGCAAAAGCATTTTTAGCATTTCTGTACAAAGTTTTCAAAGCTGTCTCAAAATATGTTCTCTTCTCCTTCTTGTGAGGTGAGTAACTTTAAAATCTAAAATTTTAATTGGGATTGCATGCTATAATGATTTGATATAAATAAGTATTATTTGAGCATTTATAGAAGTCTGATGTAAATATATTTGTGTATGCATACTGTCAGTGCTCTTCTTTGTTCCCTAATCCATCTTTCCATTTAAGAACCCTCTACACTTGATTTAATTTGTGATAGTACCTGAATTTTTAAACCAAAGAAGTTTGCTTATCATAGATTAGAAAAAAAATTAAATCAAAATAAACAGAGTCTGTTGGCCTCTGGTAAATGTTGAAATGTCAGTGCATGTTGATGCAAACCAAAAATTTAAACCGTGTAATTCCTTACTTAAGTATTTTAAATTGAAAGCATTAACTAAATCATGATTTTCAACATTGAAATCTGGATTTTTAAAAATGGAATGAATGTACAGTTTGGTATTGAACTGAATATGAATTTTGGGGTTTCCTTGGGGATTCATGAATCTGGAAGGGATGAGTTTCGGCATGGTGATGGAGAGTTGATCAGAGATGATAAGAAAAATAGGTGAAGGTGATGAAAATCACCATGGTTGCAGTAATGTAGATTTGCTTTCTGTAACCCTAGTTTTGCTGTGTGTTATGGAATCGTTCATATTTGCTTGTATGTTTGACCGAGTGTTACAAGCCTTTGAGGAATTAAGGATTGGCCATAGTTGAAGACGTGGGCGGAGGAGTTCATCGACAGGTGGTCGGAGGAAAGAGTATTTATTATTGACAGGTTTTGAGGGGGAAACTGTGTTTGTTTCCAGGTTTGAGTTTAAGATCCTCAAACTCGAATTAGGGATTTGAAGCATGAATCGATGGTCGTAGTGGGTAGCTAGGTTGGTTTCTGATGAGATGCGATGGTCGTTGGCGATCATCAATGGTCGGAGCCACCGTGCATATGCATGGTGAAGTAAGGGTACAGGTGATGTTTGGTTAGCTGAAGGTGACTCGGGTAAACCCTGTTTTTGCTCGAAGTAATGAAGTGTTTTCCTCGGGAAAGTTATGTTGCAGACTCGAAGCAGTTTTGTGGGATTTAGGTGTTCTGTTTTTACAAGTTTTTAATAATCTGTAGCATCAGGATTTAAATTTATAAATCCTAAATCTTTTAAATGATTAAGAGAATTTAAATCATATTTGAATTCAAGTTTTTGAATTCAAGCTAATTTAAATTTTCAGTTTAGATAAAATGAAGTTTAAAAGAAATTTAGCCTAAGTTACTACTTTAGTTTGATGAAGCAGTTTAATCTTTTAAAAATGAAACTCTGTTAAAAAAATTGAGAAAGATTTGGAATTCAATTTGAAATCTGGAAATCTAAATTTAAAAATAAAGTTCAGTTTTAAATTTAAATAAAAGATTTAAATTGAAAGTTTAAACTAAGAATGAGTTGGAAATTTCTAAAACATTGAAATGAATTCAACTTCAAATTTTATGATTTCATTTTAAAACAAACTTTTGATTTCTCTCGAAAATTTAAATAAGTTTTAAATTATTTAAAACTTTGATAGGTTTTAAAAATTTATTCTATTTTAAACTAGAATTTAATTTGAAATTTAAAAGGTAATTTCTTAAGTACTTTGTTTTGAATAATATTGTTTTAAAACATAATTAAGTTATGCTTTAGCTTGAAATTTAAGTTAAGATTAATATTTCAAAATTTATGTAATTAGTGAGGAGATTAAGATTAATTAATTAATTTAATTTATTAATTGAATTTAGAATTAATAATTGATTAATAATTAAATAATTTAAGATTAAGATCATTAATTTGATTATTAAATTAATGATGAATGAATTTTTAATTATGTAATTAAGTTTTGAAATTAAGGTTAATTAATTTAATAATTAACTTTTAATTAATAAAGGATTAAAGATAATTTAAATGGTAATTAATTTAGGTTAATTACTTTATAAAAAAATTAGAGGATGGTTAATGAAGGTCATCAACCAGGATTATTTAACAATTAATTAATATAGTTAATTTTTATAATTAATTAGAATAATTAATTTAATAATAATCAATTATAAATGGTTTGAGTATAATTACTTAATAAAGTAATTAAGAAATTAATTACTTAGTATAGTTTAATATGATTGTTTATTTTTAATTAATTAAGTTTAATTAATTATAATCACATGAGTTTTAAAAATAATTACTTTATGTAGTTAATGATTTGGAAATTACTTAGTTAAGTAATTGATTGATAATTACAGATTGTAATTAAGTGGAGATGTTTAAGAATGAGAAATTTAGATTAACTATTTAGTAATTAATCAAGAAATTAATTAACAAATTAATTAAGGATAATTAATTTGGTTTAAATAAAGTAATTAAGTTAGTTAATTACTAAATGTAATTAATTTGCGATGATGACTAATAATTATAAGTAAATTATTTAAGGTAATTAATAATTAAAGATCATTAATTATTTTAATTAATGATGTAATTAAAGTTGATTAATTAAGATTAATTAATCAATGATAAATAATTAAAGGTAATTAATTAATGTAAATAATTAAGGATAAATGTAATTAATTATGATTAATTAATTAATTGAAGTAATTAAAGGTTAATTACTGTTTGTTTGAGAATAATTAATTTGTGAAATTAATTAAGGATAATTACATGAATGTAATTAAGGATAATTAATCAAAGGTGATTAATTAAGGTAATTAATAATGAATCATTAACTGATTGTAATCAATTAAATGATTAATAAGCAAGATTTATATTGATGAAGTAATTAATTTAATTTATTTTAAATTGATTATAGATAAAGTAATTAATTTAATTCACTTTAAATTAATTAGAGATAGAGATAGTTAATTTAATTCATTTTAAATTAATATTATTGTGATGAGTAAATCTTTGCTTATGTATGAATGGATGTCATTGTTTGACTTGGATGCTTTGTGATCTCGGTAATGAGATAAATGATATTGTGTGGTATGGATGTTTGACTGTATTGTGATGATAACGTAGGTTATCTATTGTGATGGTGATATATGGAATATCTATTAGATATTGATAATGTGAATTACCCCTTATTTGATAATGCTGATTATCAATTATTGTTCTGTGTGTTATCTATCTGTGTATATGGATACTATATTAAATTGTTTTAAACCTTTAAACAACTTGGACCTAAAAGACATGCTTTGGATTTCGATGAGACCGGAATCGGGTTTCCATATTTGGATATCCGAAAACCACATCGATTCCAAATAACGTTAGGTCGTGTATCAAAAATGGAGCTTTGTGAAGACTCGAGGTGTAAGAGCTATACGTCAGTGTAACTCTATGTGTGATTCCGTAATGAGTTTGACGGAATAGTACTTATAGATTCGAGATGGTGGTTTAGAGTGCAAGGGTTATTGTCGTTGACTCTGAGGGTGATTCCAATATGAGTGTAACGAGATAATGCATTCAGTTTCGTTCGAACCCGGAACGAACTTGTATGGATCGAATGCTTTCAGAACATCGTCAGGTGGACGATGAGCATTCTAAGTGATATGTCCTATAAAGGTAATCGTAGCCTCATCAACCGGGAATGGCTAAAACAGGGGAGGTGCAGCAAGGCTTCGTGGGTCGCACCCACTGGAGAGCGAGATTTACCCCTGTCTAGAGGTCCCTTTTATTTCGGCTGTGTGGACAGTTGTTGAGCTCCAACTGTCGGGGTTATCTTGTTCGAAACTATTCAGTAAGGAATGGGTCCGGCCTTGTGTTGCAGGGGAGTGGGAGTACTCCTCGGTACAGTGATCTAGGCCACGTACTGTGACGGGTGGTACCCCAGTAGCCCTGCCATTGTATGGAATCCAAAATCCAATAAGTGCCAACGGTTTTGATTGTATTACCCACTTTTGTGGCTAGTAGCTGGAATTTAATCATGTAACAATTTCGGCTATTTCCTATTTATTTGAAAACCCTAGACTATTATAATATCATCGGATTTCCTATCAAATGTTTTGGTTAGCGTAGGGTAAAAACTTTTCCATGTTTATGTGTGGGAAGTCTTACGTGATACCTTTCTTTTCAAAAGGTTTTTGAAAATTAAGCAACTTTAACCTATTACTCACACCAGACCCATGTCTGGCCCAGAGTTTATTTTTGTTTTTCATAAACTCTTGGGTACTCAAATTTTTACGAGTAGTCAAGGGATTCAGGTTAGCTTTGACGAATTGTGGAGGAGCAATGGAGCAGGAGGCTTCTGCGTTTAGATATATATCTAGTATTCCGCTGTGTGTTCTCTGAGTTGTTGTATTGAGTTGTATAACTAGACAGGTGTTTATAACTGTCTAGTATGTGTTGTATGTTTGTGTAACTCTGATATGGTTGTAAACTATGTAATATTTATGTTATTAATATAGTTTATTCGTTCCGCTGTTAGATTCTGATGTTGTTTCTTTCTTCTCTTCTTTCTTTTCTCTTTTCTATCCCTTTCTTTCTTAAAGATGATGCGATTTTCCGGGAATGGAAAGTCGGGTTGTCACAGTTAATCACATATAGGCTATGCTTAATCAAATAAACATAATTTACATCATCAACTAACTAATTGATTTTGGTAATGAAAGTGGATTTGGAATCAAAATTTGATGGTCTATATTTCTAATCAATAATTAATAGGCCATGCTTAAAATAGGTTTTATTTCAATTTCATTGCAATTTTCATAAGAGTTAAGAAGTGGTTTAATGGGTGTGTTATAGTTTGAAGGTTTATATTGGGCTAATTAATAGCAAAAATATTCCATAAATATGATAAACACATCAATTAAACTCACTAATGACCAAAAAAAGATCATAATTTCATATTGTGTAGATTTATATGATACAGGGAGTGGATTTATCTCTAAATTGCCTTCTACTCTTATATTTTTATCCATTCTAGCTTTGTTGATTTTTACAATTTTTTTAGCTTAACCACTTTATCAAATCTTGATTTAATTTGATTGAAAGAAAAAATTTAAAATCTAGACAATTTCCTCTGGATCGACCCATACCTGTCTCGTACTATCATTGTACGCCGTGCACTTGGGGTTATTTTTAATTAAAATGTGATCGACTATTTTCCAATCCGATGGAAATTTAGTTAGTTCGAACAGCCTTCGATCATCGAAATTAGGCTTAAAATCCCATGCTT
The DNA here is from genome assembly GCA_030765085.1 of Allium cepa. Classification (NCBI taxonomy): domain Eukaryota; kingdom Viridiplantae; phylum Streptophyta; class Magnoliopsida; order Asparagales; family Amaryllidaceae; genus Allium; species Allium cepa. The sequence goes on along the minus strand of CM060941.1, from coordinate 759,690,869 downwards.
TCAAATGAGAATTTCTACCGCCAAGGAGCTCCAATCGACGATCCACGACCATGGATCGAATCCCCTGCCACACTTAGATCTTTCATATTGGACCCATCACCCGAAATGGCTTAGATTGGTCGAAGAAATATGAGCCATTGGATGGAGCTCTGGTTTTAACAGCGGTTGAAGTTTATTTAAGGTTTGGTGATGGTGAGGGGCTTGGGTCCTCTATTTATAGACAAATATAAAGCACTATTCACGCGTTAAAATTTCAAATTCCAAATGAGGCATGCCGCCAAGCATTTTATATGTAATACCCCTATTTCAACACAATGGAACTAGTCGAGATCAATTCCATCATATATACAGAAGTTAGCTTTTTGAAATCAATTTTTATTAATTTAAATTTCTTTAAATAATTTCTACACGTTTCGAACTCGCACGACCAAACGATAGGTCCGATCACCATGAAATTCGACGATATACTATAAGTCACTATTACGAATCTAAATGAACTGGTTTCGTCTAATTCCGAGACAATGCCTCGAAAAGTTATTTTCACATGTTAATTAAAAATAATTATTATTAAAACCAGTTTATCACTTTTATTCAAATTTAAAAGTTTATTTCCAACGTTTGATCAACTATTTCATACGTAACTTGAAATTGACTCGTCTTGAAACAGTTATTTGTATTCAGTCTTGCGTTCGTGATTTAGGTCAACTGTTTCATAGTCATAATTTCCTTGAATGGAGCTAACTTCCAACGTTTGATCACGTGGTTTGTTCAATTGGTTTTTGAGATTGAAAATGTTGAAATCCAAAGTCATGTTTACAAAATAAATTCATCGAACTATTTCGACAATTGATTAGAACATTTGAAGTAGCCAAGAATGATTGGCCTAAAATCAATGGAATTTGACTCATCGGATTGTTCACGTGTTGCGTCTCTATCAATGAAATCGATGGGGAATATGAATTGACCGATTTTGATGAGTATGTCCTCGATTTTTGCCTATGGGTTTCTTTATTAAAAGATCGACAAATTGAAGTGTTACTTTCGTCGGTTCAAGTTCATGCAAGCCAAGTTGTTGGTAAATTGAATAAGGAATCAAATTGACACTCACACCCAAATCTAATAAGCACTCGTTAATCGTTTTGTCTCCTATTATGCATGAGATTGTCAGACGTCCAAGATCTTTATATTTAATGGGGATTGATTGAGACAACACTTCGCTAAGTCCGACGGCTAAGAAAACTTTCTAGGGTACATGAGTGTGTTGTTTTAGAGTACACGAGTCCTTAAGAAACTTAGCGTAAGTTGGGACTTGTTAAATGATATCAAGAAGAGGAATGTTTACTTTCACTTGTTTGAAAATTTTAAACATCTTTTCCAATTGTCAAAAGGTTTCTTGGATCGAAGGCGGTGTGGAAATGAACATGATACTCAATAGGTCGGTCTATTTGAGTGGAAGAAGAATTTGGATTGGAGTTTGATTTGATGTTTGGCTCAGTGTTTTGTTAAGATTCACTTGTTTATGAAGTGTCAAGAGGAGCTTCAGGTAAATCGTTTGGATTAACAACTTGATTATCGATTTGTTTACCGAAACAAGGTCATGATATTATTCATTTGGTTTAAATTGCTATCTTGAACAACATAGGCTTGATTCGAATTCAATTTTTGATTTCTAGGATTCAAAACTGGCTGACTAGGGAATATGTCTCGTTCTTCACTCACAGATGTCGGACTTGCATTGCTCAAAACATCAGATTGTTAATTTATATTTGGCAAAGCTCAGCATATACAGTAAATAAAATAATCAACGAATCATAGATATAGAGTGATATAACAATAAGTGGCGGAAACAAAAGAATAGTAGTTCATGAAGCTACTATATATAATAGAGTTAAAACAAGATACAACAGAAATCTCGAATGTATAGAAGTCTCAATACAATAGTCAAATAACAAAATCAGAATATATCACTGGAGTCAACCGAAAAACTGAAAGCTGAATAGACATATGTGGATCTCCAAGCGAAGCTCCAACTCCAAAGGTGAGTCTCAAATGTTGCGACACTTAGTCTGACCTAAGCATAAAGAAAAAAAGAGAACATTCGAGTCAGGATTAACATTCTTATATCAATAACTCCAACTGAAGTGAAATATCAACTGAAATACAAGTAGCTCAAAGGATGTTTTGAATACCCATCCTCTAAGGATCCGTGGAACTATCTACTATGTAGTACAATACGCTATTATAATATGTCTATAGTAAAGTAAAAATATTAAAATAGCATTAAGGCATTACCCATATCCCCCTTAACACATTTTTATATATTCATATAGTCTATACAGTACCCTAATCTCTCTCATACTGGAGGTCGTCAGAGGGCACTCCATAGGTATGGTAAAAAACAAACTCGTAGTGGTCTTGATAAGGTAGGTAACAAGGCACAACTAGGCAATGTCAGGATAGATATACTAATTACACTTCCGGGCTTTTGGTAACGCATAGCCGCAGCCACTGCCCAACTCGATCCACGCTCCCAAAAATCCAAGGGTACGCCCAACCAATCAAAAAGTAATAGAACGGTATCGAAGAAGTGTGTCCGATCAAAGGAGCTACTTCACTTGGCCTGTCAATTGCTCCTATTTTAGCCACCTTAAGCTAACTCACGGGAGTCGTTTCCACGTACATACCTCAAATTGAATCATCACCAACCATCCTACTTTATTCTAGAATCTCCACCATGTATATAGTTGTTAAAGTGGTTTTCGGTTCTGGCAGAGAGTACGACAATAACCGATCTCGGTCTCTTTAACAACTAATCGTTATTATAACACCGTGGTTATTTCAAAATATCATTTCCATATCCAAAATATCATATCCATTTCAAAACCATATCAATATGAGATCTTTATTCACTTAAATATATCCATTTCCAAAATCATAGTACTTTCCAAAATTTTAACTCTTCCTAATTTAAAACGTTTGAAACCTCAACACTTTGGAAATCATAACACTTAAACATAATATTTTGGAAATCATAATACTTTGAAATCAAGATACTTCTCACTTAACCAGTTTAGATATTAAAAATAGTGTATATATAATAAAATAGTTTATATCTTAAAATAATTTGTATATTAAAATAGCTATAAATTAAAATAATTTATGTTAAAATAATTTGTAAATTTAAAATAGTTTTTACTAAATGGTTTTATATTAAAATAGTATATATATTAAAATAATTTTATACTACAAATAGTTTATACTAAAATAGTATATATATTAAAATAATTTATAAAGTAAAATATGTATATATATATTAAAATACCTAAGATTATAAAATAGTTTCCTCAAGTTCACAAATCGATTCAAATCAACTCAAATTCAAAAATTCAATTAAATTAAATTTTAATTCACAAATTTCAATTTAATTCAACGTCTCAATAAACCGTTAATTTATATCGATTTCAAATATAGATTTGAACTACAATCAAACCATTTCGATTTCAATAGATTTCAAAGCTTTGAATATTCAAATACTTACAAAACTAAATTTGATAATTCCATTTATCACAAATCTAACTTTATTATTATTTAGTTTTTTGGAAATATTCATTTAATCAATATAATGTTATTAAAATAAAGTTTCAAAATACAAATTTAAATAAAATATATCCCATTTATATTTATTCAAATTTAAAATTATTCATTTGATCGTCTTTAATCAAAATCAAGTTATAAATCATATCTTTAAAATCTCAAATTCAATAAGTTTCAAATCAATCTTATTTGAGTATAATTCTTAAATAAATTCAATTTCAAATTTATCTTTCCAACCTCAATCAATTAAAATTATTATAAAAAGTCTACTTTTAAAGATATAAATTTAAATAAATACTTAAAACATATTATATACTAATTAAATTAAATTTTATTAAATTAAAGCTTATTATTAAATTTATTTTTTATATTAAAAATTATTTTACATATATTTTAAAAATGGTAAAATTATAAAATCTTAAAATTTATAATTTCAAAACTAACTTATAAATTTAAATTTCCCAAAACATATAATTTTAAAAAAATCAAGAATTTAAACATATGTAAAATAACATTTATGTATATTATTTAAAAATCGTTATTTATATAAAACCATATATATTTCCTTTTTTAAAAATTTGGAAATCATTTCAATATATATATATACACCAACGGTATATGTATATAATTTTCTATCCTATGGTCAAGTGATACGGATATTTATCATTTCAATCCTTAATTTAATTATCTACGGGTCTATATCTTTTCAACCCGCAATCCAAATTCAATGTCAATGAAAATCACTTGGGTTTATCATTTCAACCCATAACGATTTTTTCCTATTCTACAAGATCATTTGGGTAAGTATCATTACAACCCATAGGGAATTCTATACTAACAGGGACTTGCAGATTGAGAATGGTTATGAATATAACATAACATATCGATAATATGCATATATCATCATTGATAATAATATATAAATAACAAGATATAGTGTCATATCTCACAGGTGAACAGCTGCAGATAATAGCATATCATATATAGCAATTAAATAACTAATAACAACATATTTCGATTGTTGTTTCAAATGAAATCAAATCTAATAAATATAAGAATGTTAATCGTGAGTGATTGCTCACCTTTCGAGGATAAAGATGAAAGAGAATGAGATGAGTTACGAATCCAAGCATGAATTCGATGGATAGAACCGATATATAGGAATTGGTGAGAACACACACACACATATATATATATATATAATTTAAAGTCTAATATTAACACTTAATAAAATAAGATAAAATAAAAAAAAATCTTTATAATATTTTCAAAATCAATATTTATCACAAAAATCAATATAAACAATTTATTGTAATATATACAAACTTAAATACTAATGAGATTTTAAATATCTATGTATAACATATTATATAACTACATATATTATTGTACATGAATCATTTTATAAAATATAGTTTATATTTATACAAATGCAACTTTGCACGGATATATTTTCCAAAATTCCGGTGAAATATACAAACAACTCATACTGTATTCATACCAATTTAAATTCTAGATACATCTAAAAATAAGGTCACAATTTACATACCATATTCAAAATCTTATATAAACTGAGAATTACGCATTCTATATAAACTTACATAAAATGTGTGTATACACACACACACACACACACACACACACACACACACACATATATATATATATATATATAAACCCATATAGCCTAACACATATATAGCCTACATACACATCCATATACACAGACCATATTATAGAGGAACAAGTATATTATATTTAACTAATATAAATATATACAAAAAACTTTCAATTTTTTACAAGTATAAACAGCAGCTTGTAAGCTAAACAACTATAACTTGACCATTAAACGCACAGAGTATGTATAAACTAATATACGAAAATCTTGTATATTTAACATCAACACTTAGTATAACTCACACACACACACACACACACACACACACACACACATATATATATAATTTATATGAACTAACCTATGTAACAAACAGATTGTATAAATAACATATTCATCAAAATGCCCAAACCAACATTTCGAAACACACACACATATATATATAAAAACATACTACAAACACAGCCGATATAAGTCTATATAATTTCTTATAATACTGACATATATAAAAACAACGTTTATATAACGTACACAATGATATGTACAACTGACTTAACATAAAATCTATATAAACCTTATATACAAAAGACCGATCTTGAATATAATTAATATATATAACATACATACATATTTGATCCAAAAATCGATACTATAACACAATAGAAACTTACATCATTATGATATACATACATAAGAATCAATACAACATACAGAACACATATTTTATACAACTTATATAGCCTTTATATATATATATATATTAAACTTTTATACTTATAACAAACAGAACAACACATTATAATTAAATAGTTCAAATATACGAGCTAATATTTACAAACCGTTCAAATAGATCATTACAAATAAATCATAGTATATGCTATATAAGAGGATATATATATATATACACACACACACACACATATGTAGCTTGTAAAATTAGTTTACCTTATATATATAAAAGAGGGGAGATGAATGCATCGGGAAAAGAAGGCACGGCTCAGGGCTGACAAAGGGGAAGTAGGGCCGAGGATCTCGGACATTTTGGGCATGGGTAGATAAAGAAGGAGGACGGTGGTAGATTGGAGAAGGGTTGTGGCGTTGATTAGCTGTGAAGTGATGGAAATGAACGAGGCAAGTTTCGATTAGAGAGAAGACGCAAGCTTTTCAGGTATAAAATCATGTATATATGCAACTCGTATCAATTTCACCCTTTTTTTACGAGCTTCCATGACAAGGGTCGAAGGTTTGAAACGATAACATGAGACCTAGCAGAAAAGAAGGGAACGATCCAAGTTCGGAATATATATGCACAGTTTATTAAAATTACTATATATTTTTTTTGAACGGATAAGAAGTAATTGGACTAAGCAATGAAATGAACCAACACATCAATTTAAAACAGAAATATCAAAAGGTTGAAAGTTGAAAATATTAAATGGCTATTTGTTAACATAGTGGATAATGGAAAGTCACAGAACACCAAAGGTTGCAAACGGGTACCGATACGGTCCAACATTTTACAGATTTTGCCATACAACGGACACCAAAACACACAAACGAATATACTAGGGAGATCAACATACAGAGATGATAAAACGATATACATATATTAGTGACAGGTCCATCCTACTAAAAGTCGATATCCGGTACCGAAAATGCTGCTAAAACATCGAAAATAAGATAAACGGAGTAATAACAGTCCAAATTTGGAGAAATGAAATATGACATCTCACTCAGAAGATGATTTACAAATTTAATATATAAAAATATTTAGATTTGGAAAATATTTTATTACCATCAAATATTAACTGATTTAAATATAAATAAAATTACACAATAAAATAAACTTCCATATAATCCGATGAAAATTTACCATTTTCTATGTTTATATAGACATATTCCAAATATCAAAAATTTTATTTCCAAATTTAATTATTTAAAAATTCAAATATTTAGTTTAATTACGTTATTAAAATTATTAAAAATGTACGGGCCGTTACAAGTGAACTCAACCGTTTATCATCTTGGAGAGCATAAGATAGTTGCGGTTGATTTTGCAACGGATTCGCAAACTTTTGTTGAAAATCATTGCGCTGAAAGGGAGAATTCAAGTATTGTTCGAAAATGCTTGAAAATTGGGGCGAACCAAATTTGTATTGAAACTATTTTGGTTCCATGCAAAATTAGGACGAGTTCTCCAACCAGGATTGTATGTTGGAGAAAATGGGTCATTTTTAACCATATTAAAAGCATTGAGTTGTTCAACCGAATATGACACATATCAACTATGTGATTCAGATCATTGCATTTATAACATAATGGTTGTGAAGCTTGGTTCATTTGGTTGGATGAGAAAATGTTGTCGAATTTATTGATCATTGCATCAATTTTAGCTTCCAAAGCCAAAAATGATCCTATCGAGTGTGCGCTCGATTGTGAATAAATGGATTTTTATTTAGAACATTCCCATTAGGATGACTTTTTGGCCAAGTTTTTAAGAAATTGCCAAGCATCGTTGTGATGTTGGACGAGAAAATTTCCTTGGCACATAGATCCAAACATGGTTCGTGTCCATCATATAAGATTTGGCAAAGAGTCCATTTTTCGAAATTATGGTGTGGCTATTTTATCAAAAGCTTTTTAAATCTTTCAAAATATTTTTGAAAGGTTCACCCCTGAACTGATGAAAATTAACAATTTCGTTTTAGATTTTAGTTGTTTTTAAAAGGGTAGAACTTTTTTAAGAAAATTTTAACAAATTCTTTCCAAGTTTTGACTGGGTTCGATGGTAAGCTATACAACCATTTTTCAATGTAATCGGTAAGGAAAAATTGAATTAACGGAAGTTTGATTCCATCATCACATAATAGTTGGAGTTTAATGGTTGCACAAACTTGTTCGAATTATGTTAGGAAAATGTATGGGTCATCATGTTCAAAATTGCCAAATTTTGAGAGCGTGGCAATATGATTGGAATGAATTTCGAAATAGTTACCCATTGGGCGGGTAACGTGATGCAAGAAAGAATAAAAACTCTATTGAGAATGATTCTATCCATGAGAGTTCGTGGAGGTATCGTTCGCCATCGTTGGAGGAGCGCTTGTCCGATTTATTGTTGTGTCACAAGTCCAGGTACTCATGCATAAGAAAAGTCAAGGAGAGAAATAAGTAATAATTAATTTTAAGAGAATGAAACATGGTTTAGAAAATGAAATCAAGTGAAAAATTGTTGTTTTTAAAGGCAAAAAAAAATTTTACCAGAAAGAATTTATTTCTAAAAAGGAAGATATGATTTTTTTTTTTTGGATTCTTTTTTCTTTAAATGTTTTTTCATTTTTTTAATCTTTGTTTCAGTTTTAGAAAAGACTATTTTTTTTATTTTTGTAACTTAAGAAAAATGATTGTTTTCGGATTTTTGATTTTATTTGAAATTATTTTTTCTTTTTTTAAAGGGAAGATTGGAAAAGATTTATTTTGGATTTTAAAAAGAAAAATGTAGATTAAGTATATAAAAAAAATTACTTTTGGATTTTGTTTTTGTTTTTGTTTTTTTATATATGCATGAACTAATGCAACTAAATAAATGCAAGGACTTAATTACAAATTTTCTGTCCTTAGTATTTCTAACCCAAAATTGTATAATCACGCTTTGTCTTAATCCAACAAAATAGTTCTTAGCCAAGTAATGGATATGAGTTACGGTGCATCACGAATCACCGTAGCAATGCAGCTGAAAATTTAAGTAACTTCGAGGAAATAATCACTGTAATATTTACGAATCACTGTAATACTTTTATGTGGTTATTGCTCTGTTGTACCTAGACACTAAGAAGTTAAATTATTGAAAGAAGACAACTTGATAAGATACAATTAAGCCCTAGGTGAGCTCGCAACACCCTTAAGTCCAACGTCTAACTGTTATTACTAATCAAGTTCTAAGATGAAATAAAATTTATGGGCCAAGGAAAAGGTGATGAAATCTCCCGCCTTATGTGGATATGGGTGACACTGTTAGAAAAGAAAATAAGATGAAATGAATGCAAAACTGAAAATAAACATGAATTAATGATGCAAGTATGAATGATATTTGATTTATTTTTGTTTTGAATTTATATTTTCAAAATGCAAGAAAGTAACAATGCAAAGACAATTAAAACAAGAGAATGATAATCGAGCGTGCAGAATTATTAGCAAATTTATTCTAATGCGGCAATTTTTTTAGCAAGCAATTTATTTTGGCAAGCAAAGCGAAACAATTATTAACAACAATTCTTTTTCTTGCGATTTTCTGCTTTTGCAACCTAAAAATTTTAACAAGCTATACGCATTTTATTTATTTTGTTTATATATATATATATAGTTTGTTTTTTTAGAAAGAAAAATAAATTGAGCAAAACAAAACAGAAAACAATAGAAAATTGTAAACAAAGTAAATCTTTCTGCTTGTAAATAAAAGAAAGGGGTTTTAGGCTCAAGCAAAAATTTAGAGAAAATGTTAGTTTTAGAGACAAGAAGTTTGTTTTTTTAGGCTGAAGGACTTTTTTTAGTATAAGACACAGAATGATAGTTGCAACTATCATTTTCAGTTTTCACTAAAAAGTGTCCTTCAGACAAAAAACCAAACTTGTTGTCTCTCACACTAATTGCAACTTCTTCCTTATGCCTATTTACCTGTAAAAAAAAGAAAATTGTAAACAAAAAAAAATTGTAATCAAAGTAAATTATAAACAATAAAGAATTATTGAAATTTGTTTTTTTAAGCTAAAACTTAAAGGACTCGGCCGACGGGCTCATAAGCCCAATACCCAATACCCAATACCCACTAAATTAGCCACGTCTATTAAATAAAATTACTTCTTCTCTTTACATATAGAATACACGAAGATAGATAAAAAAATTAAAGAGGGAATCGTGATTTGTAATTAAAATGAAAATTGAAGAATTAAAGAGGAAATCGCGGTTGGTTTGGGTTGTTTGATTGTTGGCGATTGATTACTCTGATTTGTGGGTGCGAATTTAGTTTGGAATTGGCGGTGTTTGCTTCAGGCGATGGAAGTGAGGCCATTAAGGTGAGGTGAGGTTTGGATTTGAGGAGGAGTTGCAGGCGGAAGGGAATTTGAGTTTGCAGTTTAATTGCGTTGGTGATTCAAATGTTTACAAGTGGTAGGAGGATGGTCGAAGTTTGCGGTGTATTTGTTTAGGTTGTATGATGGTTTTGGCAGAAGAATGGGTGAACTGTGGTTGTTTGTCTTTGGTGATGAGGTGGTTGATATAGTCAGGTTTGGGTGATGTGAATGGGCGAGCTTGAGATGCGGGAGGAATGTTGCTGCGGTGTAGTTGTATTGGTAGAGGGTAATGATTTTTGGCTGATTTGTATGGTATGCAGGTTGTTGGTTGGGGAGATGTAGGTGATGGAGGAATGGAAGAGTTGGAAGAGGTTGGTTTGTTGATGGAGATTTTGCTATGTTGGGATTGATGAAATGTATAGTTGCAATGCAGGGCAAATGGAGGCTATGGGCAGACGTGTTTGGTGTTGGTAGATGCAGCTGTAGAGGACGGTAAGTGCAATGATTTTAGGTGTGGAGGCAGTGGGAAGATGCTTGCTGAAGTGTGACAAGTATGTAATGTAGGCAAATTATGGAGTTGAAGATTGCAATGGGTTGTTGTAGTTGGAAGGAACATAGAGGAATGTGGGTGAGGGCAGGTAGATGAGCAGCAAAGTGAATTGCTGATGATGGCAACAGTTTTGGTTAGGGAGGTGATTGAGTTGGGTTGTTTTGTTAAATGAGGTGAGTGAAGTTTTGTTATGGAAGGAAATTTAATGGGGCTGTAGTGATATAGTGATGTATGTTTGGTTCTATGCAGTTAATGCGCTCGGTAGATTCGAAGCGGTGAAGGTGCAAAAAGTCATAGCGGAGATACAGCGATGATATAACAGGATATAGAGGATGGCTCTAAAAAAGCATATAAAACTTGCACTTAATGTTTTTACAAATATATAAATGGTAATTAAATGAAAAATTATCATTCAATTGAATTACAAATAATACATAAATAATTTTAAATAAAAACATGTGCGAATATACTTTAAATACACGAAAAACTTTTATATATAACATAATTGAATTTGATAGAATATTAGAGTATTTTCATTTTTGAAATATATTAAAAATTAAATCAAATAAATTAGTTTCATAATTTTCTAATGTATAAACGTAATTTTTCAATTCATTTTATTAAAAAAGATATAGCGGGAATAGCGGAATATAGCGGATATAACGGGATATAGCGGAAGTAGCGGGAATTAAAGCGGAAATGCTACATTCGGGGCTATATGGAAAAATCGTAGCGGTAGAAATCTGCAATGAGATATAGCGGGATTGTAGCGGGGTAATAGAGGGACATTAATTACACAGGTTTGGTTTAAGTTGTCTGTTTGATGGAAGGTTAAGTGGGGTTTGTTGGAAGCGATGTATGTATGTTTGAAGAAGTGATGCATTGATGGTTTAAGTTGCGGAGGTAGTGTGATACAGGTTGGCAGGGGTGTGTTATTTTGTGAATGAAGAAGAGAAGGTTGGTTTTGTGTTGCTGTGATGTCCTTGAAGCAGAGAGTAGAAGATGAAAGTTGGAAGGAGAGGCAAGTGATAATTGTTCAATTGGTGAGGGCAGACAGGTGAATGTTTTGTGAAGCTTTGGGAAGGATGTGGTGAAGTTGGTTTGGTAGTGAAATGTTATGGTTGACAGCAAGGAGATTTACCTGTTTCACAATGGTGAGCAGAGAAAGTTTACAAGTTAGGGGAATTGACTATAGGATTGTGGAGGATGATGCAGTTGATGTGGTCTGCAGGAAAAAGGTAGAAGAAGTGAAGTAGGGGATGGAGGTGGAGTTAGAGGCAGCGATGGTGAGTGGCAGGTTGGAAATGGAATTTTGATTATAAATGTGGATGTTGTGGTGGAGTGCAGAAGAGGTGAATGTTAACGGTGAATGCAGCTAACAGTGAGTGCAAAACAGAGAATGCAATGTAATTAGTGAGTTATTAGATGAATGCAATGTAAACAGTGAATGCAAAACTAAATTGCAATATAGAGAATGAAATGTAAATTGTAATGTAAATGAAATAAAATAACTTGATTTGTTTTGTTTTTTTTTTTTTTTGGTTTTTGTTTGTTTTTTTTTTTTTTTTTGAAATGAAATTGTGCACATAGTTTTTCAACTTCAAATGTGAATGCAAATGCAAATAGAAACATAAAGAGCACACAACTCAAATCAACTTCAAATGTGAATGCAAATGCAAATAGAAACATAAAGAGCACACAACTCAAATGAAAGCAAAAAAAACACGGCACGCAATTTTTTTTTTTCATTTTTCTTTAACTGCAAATCAACGTACAAAATGAACACACAATAAAATCAAACAAAAATAATTCGAAGGGTAGAATTAAAATTAAATTTCAATTCTCCAGCAACGGCGCTAAAAACTTCCTGATAATGACGGAAGTTTCCATCGATTAGAAAACGTCGTTAAAAATATATCGTTAAAACCCATAAACGCACGGCGTACAATCGTAGTACGTATGCGAGTATGGGTCGATCCATGGGGAAGAAAATTAAATTCTAAAAATACCCAATCAAATTAACCCAATGTTAACTAAGAAAAGTGTAGAAAATAAGTTGGAGGAAAAGTGAATAAAACTATGATATTAAGGAGTAATTTAGAGGCAAATCTACGTCCAATCATTCATATAAATCAACACAAAATTCACTTCTAATCTCTCATTAAAATATTAAGTAGAAGTGATAGATGTGCTTATTATAAGTATGATTTATTTATGCTTTTAATTAGCACAACTTAAATCATCAAACTCTAACACACCATTCAAACCCACTTATCAACACTCATGAAATGACATGAAAAATAAAAATAAAATATATTTTAAGTATGATCTATTTACTATTAATTAGTAACATAGACCATCAAATTTTGATTATGTTTGACTTTCATTATCAAAATCACTTAGGCAAATGATCAAATAGTTTATGTTTTAAATGGAGTTAAGCACAGCGTATTTAAGATGTCAACATAGGCTATCAAAATTCAATAAATAAGAAACATAAACCACCATCATCATATTTTCCATTAAGCACATATAAGAGATCACAAATAAAATCATTATGTTAATTTAATATGTTTCATGAGAGCTTCACTACCGCTAAATTGAAGGGGTTTAGCTACTTATATTTGAAAACACATTAACATAAATTGATTTCATTATAAAATAAAAGGAAAATGAGAGCTAACTACCAGACAAGAGAGCTAAGTACTTGCATAAAATAAATCTAAACTAATTGCTTGAATTAAAAGAGAGCATAAGATAATAAAAAAGCATAAAAGAAAGTTGCATAAATGAAATGAGCATATTGACAAAAGCTAATACGAAGAAGGCTAAGAAGCCGCTAAAAAGACATACTATTTATCATTGATTTTGTGGCTACAATTTTCATGAAAAAGAAGCAAACAGTTACTTGAAACATAAGAGGTATTTATATATGCTTAAAACCCTAATTCATATTTTAGAGAACTACCTGAAATTCTCTTGAGAAAGTGTAACCTCCAATTAATCATTAGGAAAATAATTAATCCCAACTAACATGCCTTTAAGCCTCCACTATCAAGTGCATGTGCTTTTAATTATGGTCCATATGGTTGTGGGTATGTAGGCTCCTCCATGTTGCATGTTATCTATTTGCCTTCAACATATATGCATGCAGTTATCCATGAAACATTTTCATATTTGCACTCTATTTCCTACAAATAAAATAAAAATATGCATATAAATTTTCTAAAATTAAACCACACAGAAAATTACTATTTTACGTCCAAATGAAGATGAATAAATAATGATTTGAAAACAATTTAAATTTTGGTCTAACATTTAAAATACCTTAATATGCTCATTATTTAATTAAAAGAAGTTTAAATATGAAAGTAAAAATATATACGTTTACGTGCACATCAAGGGGCTGTTCACGCCTATAAATACTCTCAAGTGAAGACCATTGAAGTATTCCATTTTCGGAATATTCTTTCTTCTTGTTTTTTATTCGCTTGTAACAGTAGTTGGTTGACAATGGCTGCCAATTAGGTTTGACAGCATTTTAACTACTACTAAGTTTTTTTTTGTTCTCAATCATTGTTATTTTCTCTTACGAAAACTATAATAAAGTTCTATTCTTCTTCTCTTAGTTTATTTTGTATTTTTCTACATATTTAACTGTGTTGTGTAGTCAATTAGATTTGCTGGAACACAATTACTATTTTATTTTTCATTCTCCATTCTTTTGTTTAATTGTTTTTATTGCTTTGACTAACTACTATATTTGATTTAAATTCGATTAGGTTCGAATTTGTTTCAAGATATTATTAGTTTCCATTGTTTTTTTTTAAAAATCACCTCTCAATTTCGTTTAACATGCCCAAGGTTTTCTTTTAAAAACAATGAATTATTAATAACTTCCTGCATTCGATCTACATACTACAAGTCTGTGCACTTGTATAATTTATTATAATTTATGCTTTCCTAATCTCATAGAAAAGTCCATCAGGAGTTATGACTTATTGAGCAAACTCAAGATTAGAATCTCAAGACAGACGAGTCCTAACACCAATTGGTGAATTTAAAAGACTTCTATGTTTCATCTTAGGTTTGGAGAAACATAAAAGACTAGTGAGGACTTATTAGAAAAATAAAATGGAAAATTTAATGTTTCTAATATTGTAAGAAAATATGTTATATGAAGTTATAATAATCTACATTAATGAATTTGTACAGTTAATATAATTGATAAAATGTCTATCAATTAAAATATACAAATGCATTGAATTAACATTGACAAATAGGAATATAATATATACTTAACAACAAATTTTGGCATGTTGACTAATGCAAATGCTTAATTGTACAACCACTAAATATTTTCGTAACTTGGCAACTTTCGAGTTTACTTGTCGAGACTGTGTATTATCTTCAATGAGTTTCGAACTCTAAAAAGGTATATAAGAATATGGATATTCGATCCATATGCGATAATAAATAAATGTTATATGGTGAACGGTCAAAATTCATATGCTATTGTATAATGGCGAAAATAGTGGGAGCATTCCATAAGGCACTTATTAGTTACATCAAGGTATGAAAATTATTTTTGTAAAACATACCATGCATTATATATGAAATCATAAATATTTTTCAGTGTTGATTTTTCGCTATGAATATTATAAATATTCATTATAAACTAAAACTATAATACGGTGTTTGTCATGCATTGTAAAACGCAGAAGTCTCTAGATTTATTTACAATTATTTTGGAGTTATAGACTATGCTGTAGTTTAAGAAGTAATTGTTTAAATGTATGATTATGAATCATATGGTATTATTGAGTTATATCTTAAATAATTAAGGGAAAAACACCCATTCAGTGGGAGTGACATAAGAGTTGATGAACTCTTCGAATTGATACATATATACGTTCGTAATCATATAAATTTAATAATACCAAAGAATTTCCACATACTTCGTTCTATTCCCCGATGGGTTATCATAGACATGAATATGTGTATTTGATTCACATGTAGTGTGTTTTTGATAAGCTCATAGAATATAGAATGGAAGTAAATAAAATAACATGCAATAGAAAATAAATTTGATTTGATTGAATATGTGAGTATATTGGAAAACTGGAAAGAGTTCTGAACGTACTTAAAACGAATAGAGATTTCAAACTCAAAAGTCACTCTTCTTTATGATACTTAATTATATATCAACAAGGAGTAATCAAATTTTGTTGATCAAAGTACCAATCATTATGAGTGAAGTTGAGTTAACTTCTTTATATAAGGTTGTATACTTAAGCGTAATGGTTCGGAATTTTGGATATTTGAAATTGAAATATTAAATTGATTTTAGATATTTAAAAGTTAATTTTTTAAGTTAAATTTCAAATATAACCATTTATTGTATAATTAAATTATCGAATTTAATAATTGAAAATTGGGTAAAATATTGAATCTGGAGTTTTAAGCTTGTTAAAAATAATTTAAAGGCTTATAAAATTTATATAAATAATACTGAAGATAATAAAAGTTTTAAAATTGAATTTAACAGTGATTCGTCCAGTTTTAAAAATACATCGTTTAAATTGACATTTTAAAAAATAGCCTTCTGAGGCACAGTCTCGAATTTCGACGAAACTAATTCCATTGGATCCACAATAGTGTATTATTATCGGATTTCAAATTTTGTAATGTTTTGAGTTATCCTTTGGCTGTACGAAACAGAAACGCGCTAAAATTTATATCGAAAATTCAATCTAATAATTGGATTCAAAAAGCTATCTTCTACATAGATCGAATTAGGACTCGAAACCTTTTCCATTTCGTTTGGAATAGGGGTATAACATTATAAACGCCTAGCGGCACTCCTCGATAAGAGGTCAGGATTTTAAGCTACGGTTTCGAGATGATTTATATATATATATATATATATATATATATATATATATATATATTTCAACCTATCAAATCTGTATTCCTATCAACCTTTTTCATCCTTCATTCAATCACTGTAGCAAGACCATTTTTTCACACAAGCAGTTTAAAACATGTTCCCTCCTTTATAAAAAGCGCATGCATCAGATAAAAATTTAAAGGGTGGAAAAAAATAAACAATGGTCGAACGAAATTCTTTTCCCCTTCCTTTTAAAAGCTCAAATTCTTTTCCTCCTCTCTTCAATTTAAACGAGACCGTGATTCCCTTTTCTTCTCTGAATGAACGAATTCATTCGAAAGAAAATTAGAAAAAAAAGAATTCAATGCTCAATTAAAATCGAGACAAGCTCAGTCGAGGTCTCGAGGAAGGGTGCGTGGGTGGGGCCATGCTTGCGTGCGGTGGCTGCTGGCAAAGGCTTGGAAAGGAGTCGGTTTTGAAGTGGTAGGTGATCGTGAGGTGGGTGTCGGCCGAGGCAGGAGCTTCAAACTTCGATTTTGGGAATGGTGTGCATGTCGATGCGGGCACGAGCTTGGAAGGCGACGTCGATCGATGTGAGGCCGAAGTCACGACCAGAGGAGGATGAGAGGCGGGGGCCGGCGGCGTACGATTGAGATGGGTGCGTCTTGGAGTGAAGTTGCAAAGTCGAGGTGGGTTTTGGTAATTTATTTAACCTAAATTATTTTTACGTAATCTAATTTTAGTTTAAAAAAAGGAAGCAGCAGGTTCATGAAAAAAAAAGGGTCAGGTCGAAAAGAAGAAAATATAGTGTATTGAAGTATTTTTTTAATTAAGTTGAAAACGTTCATTTATACGCTTCAAAATTTGCCAATACAAGGTTAAAACCGAGCAAATTGTGTGCAATAGAGTCAAGTTGTGTTGATCAGCCAATTCAAAAAATAAAGGTGAGTTAATCTCACTCGATTTTGGATTACAGCAAATTAATTTTAGGTAGCTAAAATATTGATTTCTTGTTGGATTTAAAAAAAATATCAGTTGGATGTGTTATTATATATAGTAGTGTATATATATACATATGTTGGAGTGATTGATATTCCCGCGTATATATAGCGGATGAGACCCTATGCGTCTCGCATAATAGCGGATGACCCTATATACCGTGATATCCCCCTCAAAATGAGATTGGTATTTTTTTATACTATGCTAACATCTGTGGATGCAGGGAAAATAGGTTAGAGGGATCCAACGGGATTCCTCAAAAATGTTCGAATTATTTTCATATGTAGTGATATGATTCATTTGAATAGTCTATGATAGGATATATTGGAAATTGATTTATTTGATGCTATGGTATTGCTGAATATATTTTTAGCATTTTAAAATATCAAAATATAAATATTGAATTTTTAAAGCAAATAAAAGGGGATTTGAAAATGAGAGATTTATAGTAAGGATGGATAAAATTTAAAGTAATGAATTTGGGAAAAATAAATATTTTGATTTTAAAATTATACTTGGTAATTTCTAAATATGGAAAGATAGAGATTTTGAAATATTTGAATAAAGGTATTTAATAATGGGACTTAAGTAATTTATTTAAGTATAAAAGTATTTATTTTTAAATCTGAGATTTAAAATAGATTCGAGAAAAATGAAGAGGAAACTTTGGAAAATAAAACAAATAAAATAAGAAATTAATGTTTTAGATTTAGATAATATTTTAAATCATAAAAAGTGTGTGAATCTAGAATTAGTGGATTTTGGAATAAGTTTGGTTTGACGAAGGAATAAATTTTCAAATGGAATTTACTCAGAAAATCGACTTAAGTATTTTAAAAATTGTTATAAAAGGAAAATGAGAATATGAGATTTATAAACTGGGTTTATAAATAAAGTGAAGTATTTTTCAGTGGATAAATTGAAATTACAAATTCACGATGGGAATTTATAAGGAGATGGGTAAATCGTTTTAAAAATAAAGGGTAGTTTATTTTTAGAAAAATGAAAGAGGTAATTTATGGAATTGGAATGTAAATTTAGCTGAAAATAAACCAGGAGGTATTTATGAATAATTGGACTGGCTATTTTTGGATTGGAAATATATTTTCCCAAAAAGTTAAGTATAATTTAAAGAAATATTTTTTAAGTATTAATTATAAATTTTAAAAAGTGTTTAAAAGAATGTTTTAGAAAATGTATGATTAATTGTTTTAAAATTGTTTAAGTACTTATAAATTAAGTTAGTTATGGTAGTAAATTATTATAAAGATTAAATACATATATTTATTTTAAAAGGTATAATTATTCAATATTAATATTCTATATAACAACTTTTATTTCAAAGTAATTTTTTTCTAAAGAAACTTGGAAAAATTATTATAGAAATTTCATAAGCATTATTTCGGAAAGTTATCAAATAGGTTTTTCGGGAAGTATTAGTATACTAGCGTGGCGAAATCAGAGGTAGTGAGTGCCTGTAGCTAAGTCTTAATTTCTCTAAGATAGAGACGTAACCATTGAGCTATGATCCATGGTTTGATACCGCAGTGGTACTTTCCACATTGTTTTAAAAAGGGTTTTCAAATATTTTGAAAGATGCCTTTTGAATCTACCGAATTCAAAAGGATAAGAATATAATTGTGAATAAAGAGATTTAATTTATTTAAAGCTTGATTTAAATAAAGACTTGGTGTTTTTGGTGAAATTGAAGTATTTGGTTGAATTGATTGTTTATTTAATAGTTAAATAACTGACTATCAAATCTGGACCCAAATATAACTTTGGAAATGTCTAGAAGAGGTACATGAATTATATGGTATAGTTACCGTTCGAGATGATATACTGTACGTGTAAACTCGTTTCGTTCTTCTAGGACATTTATAAGAAAATCCATCCACTAACGGTTAGGAGGTGATCTCCAATCTTATTTTCATCTATTTATTTCCTAATGAACTGAAGTTGAGTTTACCGAAAAATGGCGAACGTTGTTTCAAAGAGACCGGGATCGGATTTGTGATTCAGAAACCACTTCGATCCAACGTATTTCAGAATGAAGAAAAGAGCTTGGAGTCGAAGATGGAGCAGCAAAGTGCAAGGGCTAATCGCTACTAATCCTAAGGGTGACTACAAAATGAATATAATAGGAGTAGTGCCTTTAGTCTCGTTCATACCGGGAATGGACTTGTATGGATGAATCTTCAGTACATTGTCATTGGCGGACAATAAGCATTCTAAGTGAATATTTCTAAAAAGGTAACGCTTAGCCTTGAGTCTCATCAACCAGTAATGACTGAAAATCTGGGGAGATGCAGCAAGGCTAAATGGGTCGCACCCAAGTAAGGTAAGGCTACCCTTATCTAGAATCCCTTTTTATTCAGCTGTGTGGCGGTTGCTGATCTTAACTACGGGGTAATCTTACTCGGGTTGTCCAGTTTAAGGGGTAGTCTGGTCTTGTATTGCAGGGGATCGTGGAGTAATCCTCGGTACGCTTTTCTAAACGTGTACTATGATAGGTGGTACCCCAGTGCCTAGTCATTCAATTGGAATTCATTATCCAATACGTGCCTTTATGGTTTTGATTGTAGAGCCTAGTATTGCTGGAATTTAATTAATGTAACAATTTCAGCTATTTGAATAAGTATTTGTACTTAGACACTATTATACTATCAGAGGATTTTGATATGAAATGTTTTGGTTGCGGTATGGTAAAATCCCACCGTGTTTATTTGTGGCGTGGTCTTACAAGATACCTTTGATTTTCCAAAGATCTGATAACTTTGATAATTCAATTTGAGTGTTTTTTCTCATGCTGGTTTTCCAGACTGACTTGGGTGTTATTTTATTACAATGCTCAGGTCAGACCGAGTATTACAGATTCAGGTATGATGCTATGGAACTCAGGAGACGAGCTGGATGACGAGACGTATCACACGTACTTGGTATATATTCCGTTGTGCATTGTAAGCTGTATAGTCAGCTTTTGTGAGGACAAGTTATTATAATTGTCTAGTATTGTGCTATTGATGTATTGTACTCTGATGATGTAATGTATAAATAAAGAGTTATAGTTCTTTTGTATAAAGACAGTTGTTATCTATTATATATTGTCCCGCTGCGATCGTGAGATTCTGTATTGTTATTTTTATTTTCTTCTTCTACCTCTTTCTTCTTTCCCTAATGATCTGGTATTTTTCAATTCGATTATTCGGCATATAATACAGTGGACGTATTGATGTTGATTTTTGAACATCAAAAATCCCGGTTGTTACATTAAGATTAGTATGCAAGGTTAAAATTAATTTCGTCTAAAGAATGGTTTGCAAAACCATACAAGGTGATTATTTATAAGAAACTCAAATATATCCTAAGCCAACAAGTTGACAGCTTGTGCAAGTCGAAAGACTACATGTAATAATTGTTCATGAGGGTTCTTGTACGAATCACCTAAAAGGTGTTTGGAAACGACTATCATCGAATGACCAATTTATGTTATAAATAAAAGTACTGTAAAATAAAAGTTAATCAATTTTATATGTAAGGAAATTCATAATATGTTTATGAATACCCATTCCATTGAATCGAGAAACAACCATTGTTTCAATGATTACCAACTTCATAGTGTGGGAATTAGTTTTGGAAACTATTGATAGTGAAATGGATCTAAATGTGACCCAATGATAAAACAAACTACGAGGGACGAAATGAAATTAACCAAACCTAAATGAACACAACTCATTAGAATGTTTAAAGGCATTCTTACCTTTTGAAGAGAAACTATGAGTTTCTTATCAAAATTGATAATAGAAAATCCTTTGTTGTCAGTTAAACCATTAAGAATATTGACTCTATAATATGGTATAATGCACAAATCTGAAAAGGATTCCAAATACTTTATAAAAATATGATTTGGATAGTTATACTCGAAAGGATATGATTCATTCGTCGCAAATGTGTCTTCAAGAACAAGACTAATGTATTTGGAGTATAATGAGCAACGTTGATAAGAATAACATCATAAATTTCAATTGTTGAAATTCAGATTATAGATTCGCAATTGAACGTGCTTAAGTTATTTTTGATTTATACATAAAATTATCGCTAAGCATTATTCTGTGCTTTGGTACATATGTGCTGAAATGGTAAATTCCAAATAAAGATTTAGAATAGACTGTTTGCGCATAACAACCAACGTGTCTCGAAGTCAATAGGAGCGATATTGAGTTCGTGAGTTTTGGATATAATCCAAGAAATGATGCAAAAGTATCATTTTACAAGCATCAAAATTGAATAAATGTTTTGATAAAAATATCAAATAGTTTGATTTTTAGTCAAAATGCGGAGGAAACGTGTGTCCATAAGAAAGAACCACTAAAAGGCACATAGATATTTCTAGACTATAAGTAAACAACATACTGCTATTTATTAAAGATGTACTTATGTTAAAATAAATGATAGTTTGGTTGTTTAGTACTCGATATTGGATTTGTAAATTGTATCTTTTGTAATAAGTATAAAGGATGTTGGAAATGTCCCAAACTATAAGCAAAGACACTATATTAAAATGTTTAATATGGAACATGGAAGATGGATTCTTTATGTATTGACAATAGGAATTATCATACATATTGAATTGTCTACAATGTTGCAATTTTCTTATGTATTTAATGCATGAAGAAAATATCGAATCGAAATTACGTAGTTTAGAGATCATAATTATTTCTGGAGCTGGGGGTGGTATAAGCATTCCGGCAACTAGGTACCCATGTTCATCCCTACGTGTATGTGAGGCATAGGTTTCCCTAATCAGAGATCCACCATTGCTAGGTCAACGTTCTGGTTGTTACTCTTCATCGCTAGAGAGAACTATAAGGCTATTCTTCCCGCTTCAATTTGCTCTAGTGGATTCTCCTTTCGCATAACTTCTTTCATTTGGTTTCTATAAGGAAAACAATTATTCTTTTAGACACAAGTAGTACGTTATTGCTAGCATATTCTTAGGTAGAGAGGTTTGGTTAATATTCAAAAAATGTTTCGGGATTTATCTCTGAAGATATCTTTCAAAATCCTTTGGATAAAATATTAATTATTTCAAGAAAGCTCTTTGAAATTTTTCCCAAAATACTATTTTCTTTTTAGATAAATATAAATATTTTGGTATAAAACCAAATTTTTATATTTTATTAACAAATATGCGCTCATATCCATTACCCTCAAACTCATTCTAGGGCATTGTTAACCCTATCTCTAATGAGTTACTCATCCTAGGGTATTATTTGACCCTGTCTCTGATGAGTATTTTACCCTATCAGGCTTAGGTGTTTGTTCAACCTAAGCTCCGATACCACAATGTAAGGACCCGTTTCTTCGACTCTCAAAAATCAATATTAATACATCCTCAGTATTCATGTGCCATATATCCAAGTGCTGGAGAGGCGGATTCTCAAGGGTGAGAAAGATAAATAAGATATAACATAATCTCACATATGTTATTTCAAATAAAACTTATATCGGAAATTAGAATACATTTATCAGAGGTGAAAACATGGACAGTTATAAATATTTGTCCTTACAAATGCGGAATACTATAGTACAAGAGTGTCATGGAAATAGACAAAAATCTTTAGAAAAATCTTCTGACTCCATGCTTCGAGCTCCACCTAGCATCCTTCTAAGCTAAACCTGACTACTAGGCTGCTCGGGAAAATTAGGGCACCCAGAGTTTAAGAAAAAGGAAAATAAACTCCAGGTTCGCCATGGGACTGGTGTGAGAACTCAAAATACGTGTTTTGAAAACAAAACGCTATCTCATAAGACCATGTCGTGCATAAAAACGGAACGGGTTTTTACCTTATGATAACCAAATCATTCTACGTCAAAATGATTGATATTACTTTTAATGACATATCTTCGAAAATTTTTGCAAGTAAACTTATTAATCTTAGCCGAAATTGTTGCCATTGTTAAATTCCAACTACTAGGCTCTACAAACAAAATGGCAGGCACTTATTGGATAATAGATTCCATACAAATGACCAGGTAAAGGGACTACCTTCCGGTAGTACATCTCTAGAGGAATGTACCAAGGTCAACAGAACTTCTGCACCTCTACCAACATAAGACCGTCCTACCATACTCACTATATAGTACCGAATATGTCATCACCCTGGTTGTTACCAACCTATCCGAGGATCCTCGTAGCATACATCCACATTAATTTAAAGCCGAACGTCATAGCGGGTAGAAATATATCTAGAAGGGGATGATCATACCCTAATGGTTGCAAACCACATAGCCTTGCCGCGTCTACCTTGTTTTGGCCATTTTTGGGTGAGAGGCTTGAGGTAGCGATTACCTTTCACTTTGCAAATTCCACTTTGAATGCCAAATTGCCATTCCATATATCACTATTGACTTCCATAAACATAAAACCTCCGAGCTAATACGTCTCAGAGAAGGGTATAAAGCTAATAGAAGTTGCCTTCTCCGCCACCAAATAGATGTATGTTTATAAAAGTCAATGATGAAGTCTCAAGAATGCGATGTCAAACATTCATCCATAAAAGTTGGTTCCATGACTGAACGAAACTAAAGGCACTCCTCCTGCTACCGTTAGTAGTGAGTAGTCCTTGCAACCCAAATAGTTTCAGAAATGAAGGGACCACTACTACTTTAGTATTTAGGAGCTAACCAAAATTATCAATAAGTAGTCCTTTCATACCGAAAATCCCTGGTCCTCGTTCTTCATCCTCTCTATTAGGTCTTAATCTTTTGAATGCATACATCGGTTCTAAGTGGTTTTCAAATAGAGATTACCCTAGATTTGACTCCAATTCCTTCGAACCAATCATATAACGACCCATAAATTTTTAATAATTTTATTTGTTTTATAAATATATTTAATTAAAATTTTATGAAATTTTAAACAATAAAATTTTGAAATTTAAATTTTATATTTGGATTACATCTATTAAAACATAACAAATGGTAAATTTTCATCTGCAAATATGGAAGTTTATTTTCTTGTGTAAATTTTATTTTATTTAAATCAGTTAAATTCGATGATAATAAAATATTTTCAAAACCTGAATATTTTTATATAGAAAATTTGTAAATCATCTTTTGAGTAAGATGGTATATTTCGTTTCTTCAAATTTGGACTGCTATTGCTCCATCTACCTTATTTTCGGCAAATCAGCAGAATTTTCGGTACCGATTATTGACTTTTGATAGGATGATCATACCACTGATATCCACATACCGTTTTGATCGTCTAGTCATGTTGATCTCTGTGGCATATTCACTTCTGCGTTTTGGGGTCAGGTGCACCATGAAATCAGTAAAACAATTTTTATATCAGTTCAACATTCAACTTTTTGGCATCCCTTTCCTATCATATTCCAACGTCTATTAACCAATAGCCACTGCAATTAATATTTTAACTTTTGACTGTTATCATTCCTACCTATTCAATACTTACTGGTCCCAATATTTTTTGGTTCGTTTCGTTTCTTTTCTTTTCCCTCTCTTCTAAAAAAAATGAATTACATATGTTTTCACTGTGCAATCCTCATCTTCTCGTTTTCTTCTTCCCACTAAGCACCATCCAAACCCGCTCAAGCCGAACCGACCTACCACCTTGGAGCCAAGCCTCGCCAACCCCATCAGCACGTAGTGGCTAGAAATCCTCCATCCCACCTTCGGCAAACACCACCCACGACCACACTTTTCCCCTCTCCCTTTGAACCACTAATTTCCTCGACCTCCACCACACACGTAGCAATCCACGGCCTGCGACCCCTTCACCATTCCAAGCTCAGTCGCCTTCTTTTGCTTGGCCGAGAATGCATCACAACCGAGCTTCGGCTTTACCTCTCTGGCCAGCTACCCAGCAGCTCCTTCCCGCATCTCTCTCGTCCTCTACCTTTTCTTGCCTTCATCCTCTTGCCTCTCCTCTTGTTTTCATGGCTGAACCTCCTCTGCTTAACCACGCTCGGCCACTCTTGTCCATGTCTCTTTCGAAGGTGTGTATATATGTATACTGGTGTGTTATATAAGATAAATTTATATGTGTAGGTCAGTTTATATAAATGGTGTACATATATATACAGTTTTAAAGATTATTAGTCATATAATTCGCATATTGAGTTATATATATATATATGTTTAAAGTACACTATGTTAAAGTTATGGTATATTATACATGTTACTTTATTAAAATTTGTGTTACTGCATTTTTCATATATTTTGATTTTAAATCCTAGCTTCTATATATATACGTATATAAGTTATGTAAGTACTATATAACATGTGTTTATATATGCAATTTTTTTTAATAGATATCTAACCCGTGACTTATATTATTTGGTAAATTTTATGTTGATGACAAGTATGGTATATTATAAAATATATATTGGAAAACCTGTTATATATATAGTTAATATATATATATATATATATATATATTTGTTGAGTTTGTAATATACAGATGGTTACAGTATGAGTTGTTATATATAACAGTTTGTTCATGGTAGATATATAACAGTCTGGTCAGTATAATATATATGTTATGTACATATGTTGTTTAGATTTTGTGGTTTTTATAAATTATATTCATTTGATTTTAATATCGTATATATTTAGCTAGATTAGTTTGTATTTGTATGGGTATGGGTTTAAGTAAGTTTATATATATTTACATTAGCTTTGGTATATACAACATATATAGTAAAGTGAATTATATATATATACATATGTATGTATGTATATTGCATGAAAATTTTATACGTGAAGAAAAATAAAAAATAAAAAATTCGAACTGATATGTTGCAAAGTTTATATATATATAAGTCAGCCTATATTTGAGTTTTACTATATATATATATCATATAAAGGTAATATTATTTTAAGTATGTAGTGTTCGCAGCTTTCGTATTTTTTTGTATATAACTATAGTTAAAGGTTGTTTACTTATATTAGCTGCTAGTATTGTATGAGTTACAACTGATTGTTAGGCCACAGACATATGTATGTTTATATAAGAAATACAAATCGGTTTGTTATATATATGGTTAATTTTAAAATATATGTGTTTCAAATTTAGCAGAGATTGTGTTATATAATATATTATATATAGATTTTGCTAATACAATTGGTTTAAATATCTACATTTAATTTTGGTTTACACATATGCATTTCGTTCCAGTTATTAAGCTGATTTTGATTAGTTCTCATCGATTTTCCATTGTCAGCTTTGTCCGTCGTGCCTATTTTCTTTACCGAATCATGTCCATCTAGCACTGCTTGGAATTTGTAGCTCATTTTGTTATTTATCCTCTACCTCGAAAGGTGAGCAATCATTCACGATTGCATTCTTATATTTATTAAATTTGATTTCAATTGAAAGGACGATTGAAATATGCTGTTGTTAGTTATTTATATTGCCATATATATATATATATATATATATATATATATATATGTATGTTATCTGTTTACCTGTGATATCTGACACCATTATCTGATATTTTTATTGATGATATCTGCCTCTTATATTATTATATTTGTTATCACTCTGCAAGTTCCCTGTTGGTATTGATTTCCCTGTAGGTTGAAATGATACATACCCGAGAGATCCGTGGAATAGAAGAAAATCATTATGGGTTGAAATGATAGCCCCAAGCGATTTTCATTGAATTGAATTTGGGATTGCGGGTTGAAATGATATATACCTATACATATTTAAATTACGGATTGAAATGATAAATATCATTATCACTTGACCATATGATAGAAAATTATATACAGGCACCGTTGGTCATTATATATATATATATATATATATATATATATATATAAATGATTTCCAAGGTTTTGAAATTGAATTTATTTCAGAATTGTACTTAAATAAGTTTGGGATTTCTAAAGATATGATTTTTTTAACTTGATTTTGATTAAAAGTGATTTAAATGAATATTTCAAATTTACAAAAATTAAAATGGTATATTTAGTTTTATTTAAATTTGAAATTTGAAGTTTATTTAAATGCTACTTGAGTGATTAAGTAAATATTTCAACATAAATAGTAGTTAAGGGAATTTGACATATATACATATATATATGGAATTATCAAATTCTAGTTTTGAAATGTTTGAATATTTAAAGGTTTGGAAATATTGAAGTTGAAATAGTTTACTTTGTGTTAAAAAAAATCTATATTTGAAATCAATAAAATTTGAGATGGTTTATTGAGAAACGGAAATAAATTGAAATTAATGATTTGAGATTTGGTTAAATTTGAATTTTTGGAATTTGAGTTAATTCGGGTTGATTTGGAGTCGATTTGTGAAATTTGAGGAAAACTATTTTATTATATAAAGTATTGTCAAATTATATTTAAAACTATTTTATATTTTACTTTATAAATTATTTTAATATAAACTAATTTAGTATAAATCATTTTAATATAAACTATTTTATTATAAACCATTTTTAACATAAACTATTTTAATATAAATCATTTTTAATATAACTATTTTAATATAAATTATTTTAATCTACTAACTATTTTAATATAAACTATTTTAACTTATAACTCTTTTAGTAAACTATATTACTTTATAAACTATTTTATTATATATACTATTTCAAAATCTAAACTGTTTAGGTGGTGGAAGTTATGTTTTCAATGTCATGAATTTCAAAATATTATGTTTTGAAAGTGTTATAATTTCAAGTGTTTGGTTTCGAAAGTGTTATAACTTTTAAAGTGCTATGATTTTGGAAATGAATATATATTTAAAATGGAAATGATATCGTATTCGGTTTTAAAATGGAAATGATATCGTATTGATATGGTTTTGAAATGGGAATTATATTTTGGTTTTGAACTATAAACTATTTTGAAATGACCGCGGTGTTATAATAACTTTTGGTTGTTAAAGAGACTGGGATCGGAAGTTGTCATACTCTATGCCAACTCCGAAAACCACTTTAACAACTGTGTATGCGGTGGAGACTCTAAAATGAAGTAGGATAGTGGCGACGATCCAATATGAGGTATATACATAGACCCGACTCTCGTGAGTTGGCATAAGGTGGCTAAACGAGGAGCAATTGACGGGCTAAGTGAGGTAGCTCCTCCTATCGAACACACTCTTTCGATACTATATTCTGACTTTGTGATTGATTTGGTGGTCAATTTTGATTTTCGATTTGGGAGTGTGGCTCGAGGTGGGTGGTAATGGCTGCTATGCATTACCACCAGCCCCGAAGTGTAATTGATATATCTACCCTGGCATTGCCTAGTTGTGTCGTACACCTACCTAGCGAGACCACTACGAGTTTGTTTTGTGTCGTACCCATGGAGTATCTTCTGATAGCCTCCCGATTTGGAGGTATTACGGTACTATATAAACCATTGGCACTATAAAATGTGTTAAGGTGGAAAATGTAAAGCCTTAACGCTAATTTTTAATAGTATACTTTACTTTAGACGTTATTATAATAGCGTATATTACAACATACTAGATAGTTTAACGGACCCTTAGAGGATGGTTATCCCAAACATCCTTTGAGTTATTTGTATTTCAGTTGTTATTTCACATGAGTTGGATTTATTGATATAAGAATGTTAATCCTGAATCGAGTGTTTTGTGTTTTGCTTTACGCTCGGGTCAGACTGCGTGATATAGTTTTTGAGACTCGCCTTTGGAGTTGGAGCTTCGTTTGGAGATCCATCTACATCTTTTAAACTTGCAGTTATGTAGTTGGTTCCAGTGATGTATTCTAATCTTGTATTTGACTATTGTATTTGAAACTTCTATTGTATCTTATTTACTCTGATATATATATATATATACATATATACATAGTAGCTTCATGAACTACTATTCATTTTGTTTCCGCTGCATATTGTATATTACTCTGTGTCTGTGATTCTGTGATTATTTATTTACTGTACATAATGAGTTTTGCCAAATGTAAATTAACAATCTGGTATTTTGAGCAATTCAAATTCGACATGTGTGTCTGCATATGCACTTGAAGGGTGCATCATGTTAGGGGGTTCTCGCATTTCGTTTGGTAGCGAGCGGATGAAACTTACTCCTACATGTCCCTATGGGGGTTGGTGCAGTCGAGAGGCTGGCAGTAAAGGCAGAACACAAGTACCAATGTATGCTACGGTGGGCGTTACCCCTGGCTGGTGATCAGTTACATGTGGTATCAAAGCTTTGGTTTATTTCAAAATTTAACATATAAAGTAGATTTAATCATAAAATTCCTTTCGTTCGAGCTTGAGTTCTTTCTCTTTGATTCGAATTTCCTTTGAATTTTTGGAACGTTCCTCTCAGTTCTAAAATCCATTCTTTCCTCTCCCTATTCGTATTCTTCAGATTCTGGAGCATCCCATAGCTCCACTATATAAATTGTAAAGCGGTGAAACTCCTTTACAACATTGATTCACCAAAGATTTTTGTATCCTTGGTTCATATGCTGCTATCTCTTGTAATGATCAAATACTATCTACTTGTATCTGATGCAAATTGGCCTCAAAATTCTTCATAAATCTTATTTTGGAAATTCACGGCTGACCCGGTTCTTAACCAGCCTTTTTTGCAAGGCCGTGGACAGGCGGATTTAATCAAGTCGATTGCTCATTTGTCGATAATGGAATACGATCGGTTGGAGTCAGCTGGATGGGTTGGCGGTCAGTCAGGGATGGTTCAATATGTGTGGCTCGACCTAGGAGGTAAGATAGATGCCGCCCCGTCTAGAAGTCAGGCCCTGGTCGACCCCGGTGACGTCGTTCGGTCTAGAAGTCATGAATCACACGGTATTGAGGTTTGTCATTATGGATCGACATTGGTGGCACTGCTCGGCCTTGGTGAGGTGTTTCGGCCTAGATGTGGTCGCTCGGCATTACAGAGAGGTCAGGGTCGCTCGACATTACAGAGAGGTCAGGGTCGTTCGGCATTACGGAGAGGTCAGGGTCGCTCGACATTATGGAGAGGTCAGGGTCGCTCTGCATTGCGGTGATGCTAGGGTGGCTTGGTAATGTGGTTCGATCAGGCTCAGTATTGTCGCTCGATTAGGGTCGTTCGACACTATAGTGAGATCGAGGTGGCCCGACATTGCGGTGGCACGGTTCGGCATTGGAGGTGGCTTGGTATTATTTGGGGTCGGCGAGATGATGTGGTTCGGCGTAGGGTACTCGGCATGGTTTGGTCGGGGTGAAAAGTGTGGCTCGGCTATGGCCATGATGGGCCCGGACTACTCAGGAAGCCCAGTAACTTGGAATTTGCCTATAAATACAGAATGTGAGGGTTCAGAAAGAAGATCGTCTTTCGGCTCTACTACTTTCTCTTTTTTAAGGCTAAGGCACTCAGCCATTGTTAAACTTTGAATTGTAACTGCAATCGATTATTATAGCAATAAAATGGAAACTTTGGAGTGGACTTAGGCCGGAGTTAGACGAATCACTATGAAACCTGTTGTTCTTTACTGCTTTCATTTTATTTTAGAATGTTCTTCACATTGTTACTCTCTACTTATATTCTATCTGTGGGTTGTGACTGGTATTAGGTGTTTTTGCTTGGATTTGGGTGTTAGTGACCAACTTTGGCGCTAACATTTTGGTGCTTTCACCGAGAAAGCTAGCACTCGGGGACATTAGAGCTTGGATTTTAGATTCAAAAGCTTGGGAACTTGGATTTTAGAAAGCAATGGGTAGACCACCGACAAGGAAGCAAGTAGCGGAAAGGAGCAATCAGGAAGGAAGTCAAGCGGCCTCTTCTAGAGCTGGAGAGGATCATGCGTCCATCTACATAACTTGGGACGAGATGCATGTTATGATGAATTCTATGCAGGAGAAGATGATGAAACGACAAGAGGAGATGATGCAGGCTCTTCTTAGGCAATTTGGACAATCAGGAACTGCAGATGCTCAAGTTCTTGGAACTGGACCAGAGGAACTCAACCAGCAGGCTGATGGAGTGATTCAGCAGGGGGTAGCTCCCAATCAGCAAACAACCAACCATCTGGATGGACTAGACTCAGGGCCACACCACCAGGTAGTGCTGGACCAACCCATGGAAGGATATCAGGTTATGCTGCGTAACCCAACATCAGCAGGAACACAGGAGTACATAACGAGTAATATATGCTAGAATTTGCATATGGACTTGGAGGGAAGTTAGGAAACATGGACAGGGGGCAACCCTTGGTAGGTAACACTGGATTGGCTAATGTCCTCGGACGAACCATTCGTGGAGGTTTGACAAATAGAGATTTGGAAGGAGTCAACAAAAGTCCGTTCACCCGAAACATCAGGATAGCTAGGAATCCGCCCGATTTCAAGCTCCCCACTCTGGAAGTATACAACGGAAAGACGAATCCCACTGACCACTTGATGAGGTACACAAGGCATATGAAAGTGCTGGGGGCGATAAAGGAGGTCATGGCTAGGTATTTCCCCCTATATTGACCGATATAGCTGCTATGTGGTTCAGACAGCTAGAAAATGGATCTATTGGGACGTGGATGGAACTCGTGGATAAGTTCTTGAGATAGTTTCGATTTCACATAAAAAAGCCAAAAAAATGTAATGACACTAACTTTAGTCAAGCAGAGGGCAGATGAATCGCTCAGGACTTTCTTAACCCGGTTTAACATAGCAGTCGCTTCGGTGGACCGGCCGGATCCATCAATGGTTTTGATGGCTGCAGTATCAGGAGTCAAGGATAAGTCGGATTTCAAAGTGTCATTGATATGGGATCCACCACTGGATCTCGGGGAATTCTTTCATGAAGCTGAAAGATTTCTTCAACAAGAGGATGCATGTCTGGATATGAAATCAAAGGAAGTAAACATGGTTAAGGATGGAGGACCGCCCGGTGAAAGTTCGGGTAAAGACAAGGATAAAGAGAAAAAGAAGCGATGGGGAGAACCAAAATTCTCCACTTACACAGGATTGAATGCAACACTAGAATGAATATTCTTGGATACTCAGGATCGCCTTCCTTATCGAAGGCCAGTAAAGAGGGAGCCCTCAAAACACAAGAGGGCATCAGGAAGGCACCATCTCTTTCATGACTTGGACGGGCATGATACTAATAGCTATAGGCATGTAAAATATATAATTAAAGAACATGTCAGGAATGGTCAGTTGAGACAATATGTCGAAACTCGAAATGCGGCGGTGGAACAGGAGCAGCCACCACCTACCCTAAACGACGATGGCGTGAGGACCAGGAGTGATAGTCGGTTGGTCGTCAACTGATCGCGATGGTTTGGAATAAGTAGCAAACTCTGGACAGACGGCTAAGTCGCTTACTCATGTACAGGGTCGGAGATAACCCTTAGGCATGCCTCTGAGACGATGATAAACCCTGATGCCCTGGTTTGTGAAATTTGTTTTTATCCTTTTGGCTTGGGCATTTTCTTTTTCTGCTTTAGTTTTGGCGTTCGATTTGGATGCTTGATTTTTTATTTGGATTTTGATTTGGATTTTTGATATGGATTTCTGGTTTTTTGGTTGGATTTAGATTTCGGATTGGATTTTGATTGGATTTTCTTTGGATTTTGGCTAAAAGGTTGTCGAGCATGGACTGTGCTTGGCAAGGGTCCGGAGAGACCAGAATTCGGACTAGGACCTTGGCCCCATAATGTTTACTATACAGGTCGTCAAGTATGGACTATGCTCGGCAAGGGTCTGGAGCGACCATAATTCGGATAAGGACTTAAGCCATGGCATTATTCGGCGCTCCGGGACACCGAACCAGGAACACTATGGAATAACATAACATAGGTCGTCAAGTATGGATTGCGTTTGGAAAGAATCCGAAGAGGTTACAGATTTGGATATTTGCTATGAGCAGCTAAGGATTTGGGCATGAACCCGGAATGGTCCCAGATTTAGACATCGACCCGTAGAGGTCATGGACGTGGTTATTAGTTATTCAATATGAATGGATTAGAACTCGGTTGTCGGTTCAGATGGGTATGGATTTGGCTAAGGATTTGGTTACTGGATTCGGAATTGGATATCAACTCAGAGCAGTTGTAGATTCGGAGAAGGATACGGTGATGACAGTTGGATAAAATGGATTGGACTATGAATCAGATAGAGTAGATGTGGTTAACATATGGACTTCGAATATCGAGCTTGGCGCTATTCAAAACACACCTTCCAATAGCAAGGCATGTTTTGGGTGGGGGGGGGGCAAATGTTAACATGCCTTTTTGCAAGGTCATGGACAGACGGATTTAACCAAGTCGACTGCTCATTTATCGATAATGGAATACGATCGGTTGGAGTCAGCTGGATGGGTAGGCGGTCAGTCAGGGATGGTTCAATGTGTGTGGCTTGGCCTAGGTGGTTCGACAGATGCCTCCCGGTTTGGAAGTCAGGCGTCGGTCGGCCCTAGTGACGTCGTTCGGTCTGGAAGTCATGAGTCACACGGCATTGAGGTTCGTCGTTGTGGCTCAGCATTGGTGGCATGGCTCGGCCTTGGTGAGGTGTTTCGGCCTAGATGGAGTCGCTCGACATTACAGAGAGGTCAGGGTTACTCGGCATTACGGAGAGGTCAGGGTCGCTCGGCATTACGGAGAGATCAGGGTCGCTTGGCATTGCGATGAGGTCAGGGTGGCTCGGTAATGTGGTTCGGTCAGGGTCGCTCTGCATTGTCGCTCGGTCGGGGTCATTCAACACTGTGGTGAGCCGACATTGCAGTGGCATGGTTCGGCATTGGAGGTGGCTCGGTATGATTTGGGTCGGCGAGATGATGTGGCTCGGCGTAGGCCTTTCGGCATGGTTCAGTCGAGGTGAAAAGTGTGCCTCGGTTATGGCCTTGATGGGCCCGGACTATTCAGGAATCCCAGTAACTCGGGATTTGCCTATAAATACAGCATGTGAGGGTTTAGAAAGCGGATCTTCTTTCGGCTCTCTGACTTTCTCTTCTTTAAGGCTAAGGCACTCAGTCATTATTAAACTTGGAATTGTAACTGTAATCGATTATTACAGCAATAAAAAGGAAACTTATGGAGTGGACGTAGGCCGGAGTTAGCCAAACCACTATAAAATCTGTTGTTCATTACTGCTATCATTTTATTTTAGACTATTCTTCACATTATTACTCTCTACTTATATTCTATCTGGGGGGTGTGACTGGTATTGGGTGTTTTGCTTGGATTTGGGTGTTAGTGACCAACTTTGGCCCTAACACCTGTTAAGGTTGCCCGTAATTCATATAAGTCTACCCATCTCTCTATTTTATAATTTAATCATCTTATCTCCCATTCAAACCTATTATCTTAGTTGTATTCTTTTGGTTAGAATCTCTCTACATTTGGATCTCTATCCTTGTCTTGAAATCCATCCTTGAATAATCGAGTGAGGGAGTGTAATTGTTATTGATATTAAAATGTTTAAATATTGTGTTGTTTGAGTTGTTAATGTTGATTTGGGTTTTTGATCGATTCGTCTGATCAACGTTATCGATTGGAATTCCAAAACACTTGAACAGAGCAAACTGACACAATATTGTTTTCAAATTGGTAGAGGAAATAAAATTTTGTATGATTATATACGTAATTTTTTCTGAAATCAAATAGTTAACTGAATTGGTTGTTAAATGGTAATATTTGATTATCATTTATTATTTTGTAAACCATTGACTATTACCACACTATACATAAATAAAAATATAAACATGGATTATAAATTAATTTAGAATTCGAAATGAATTTAAATTAAAGATTTGAGAATTTAGTTCCCGGTAATTTCAAACTTTGGTTTTAAAGTTTTAAAAATGCATATTGTTTAAAGCATTTTAAAAAGAAATTGTTTTCTAAAGAATTTTAAAGTTTTAAATCAGTAATCTCTTCTTTGTCGCTGGAAAATAATTTCGGTGATGATTGCAGCATCGTCGACATTTACGTTCGAGTTTCGAAGTGGAAAGGCCAATTAGTAGCCTTGCTACACTTTTATTTTGGAAAATAAAAGTGATTTTGGGTATGATTTATATATATACATATATATGATTTTAGATTTGATTTGATTGATATAGGGTATACATTCTTGCTAAATGGTTTGAATTGAAATCGAAAATTTAACTCTTAAATTCTGGTTAAGAATAATTTCAATTATAAAATGGGACCAAATTTTTTTTTTGTAAATACTTAAACTTGAAATAATTGAATTGGAGAATATTACTTATATAATACTCAATTGTATTCCAACATATTTAACTTACCTAAATTATTCAGAAGTTAACTATGCAATTGAGTAATATACAATATAAAATTGATGAAAAAGGAATTTATAAAAATTTAAGTAGTTATAATAAGAGTAAATATACCTAATATATGTAATAAGATATATTAAGTGGAATAAATTTATAATAATTCGGAATAAAGAAGAATTAAATTTATTGAATAAAATATGATTATAATAAATGACTATACAAATTTATGATTTTAGAAATTGTTAATTGAGGATAATTGGATAATAAGATAATGAAATTAGAAATAGTTAAGATTGATTTAACTCAAGTGAAATCAAATGGATTAAATCAATTATTGACTATTAATTAATTTAACATTGAAATTTATATGGTTTTAAATTAGTTGTTCTATTTTTTATTTCAAATCAATTTTCTTTCTGGTTGTTTCCATTCTCCTACCTTGTTCCTTTTCGGTGACGAAAAGTTTTGAATGAGGTAGAGTGTAACGACCCATAAATTTTTAATAATTTTATTTGTTTTATAAGTATATTTAATTGAAATTTTATGAAATTTTAAACAATAAAATTTTGAAACATAAATTTGATATTTGGATTACGTCTATTAAAACATAACAAAAGGTAAATTTTCATCTGGAAATATGGAAGTTTATTTTCTTGTACAAATTTTATTTTATTTAACTCAGTTACATTTGATGATAATAAAATATTTTCCAAATCTGAATATTTTTATATAGAAAATTTGTAAATCATCTTCCGAGTGAGATGGTATATTTTGTTTCTTCAAATTTGGATTGCTATTGCTCCATCCACCTTATTTTCGGCAAATCAGTAGAACTTTCGGTACCGATTATTGACTTTTGATGGGATGATCGTACCACTTATATCTACATACCATTTTAATTATCTCGTCATGCTGATCTCTGTGGCATATTCACTTCTGTGTTTCGGGGTCTGATACACCACAAAATCAGTAAAACAATTTTTGTATCGATTCAACATTCAACTTTTGGCTTCCCTTTCCTTTCATATTCCAAAGTCTATTAACCAATAGCCTCCACAATCAATATTTTAACTTTTGACTATTATCATTCCTACCTATTCAATACTTACTGGTCCCAATATTTTTCGGTTTGTTGCTTTTCTTTTCTTTGCCCTCTCTTCTAAAAAAAATGAATTACATATGTTTTAGCTATGCAATCCTCATCTTCTCATTTTCTTCTTCCCACCCAGCACCATCCAAATTCGCTCAAGCCGATCCGACCTACCACCTTGAAGCCAAGCCTCGCCAACCCCATCAACACGCAGTAGCCAGCATTCCTCCATCCTACCTTCGCCAAACATCACCCACGACCACACTTTTCCCTCTCCCTTTGAACCACAAATTTCCCGGACCTTCACCACACACGCAGCGGTCCATGGCCTGCAACCCCTTCACCATTCCAAGCTCAGTCGCCTTCTTTTGCTCGACCGAGAACGCATCACAACCGAGCTTCGGCTCCACCTCTCTGGCCACATGTAAAGACCCGTAAATTTAACCGGTTTTAGTAACGTTATTAATTGAAATTTTGTGAAGTTTTTAACAGCAAAATTTTGAAATATAAATTTGATATTTGGAATGCGTCTAGTTAAACATAGCAACTGGTAAATTTTCGTCCGAAAATATGAAAGTTTATTTCGCGCGTAAATTTACTTCAATTTAATCAGTTAAAAAGCGATGAAAATAAAACGTTTTCAAAACCAAATATTTTTAAACAGAAAAATTCTAAACCATCCTCTGAGCAAGATGTCAGTTTGTCGTTTCTCCAAATTCGGACATCTTTGGCTCCGTCGATCTTATTTTTCTACGTTTTTCATGCATTTTCCACTATTATAAAATTCGAATTTTTTTAATTCAATCGTACCACTGATATCTGTATACCGTTTTGACCGTCTCGTCGCACTGATCTCTTCAGTATATTCAGTTGTGTATTTCGATATCTGGCGCACGACTAAATGTACAAAACACTTATCGTATCGATACCTTTGGTTTCGTCGGACCTATTATTTGCCTACCGTGTAATCCAAGGGTCAAAACCTTTTATTTTCCCAGAAAAATCAAACGGTGACTATTATATTCCCACCTCTTCACATCTTTTCTTGAACTGTGCGTTTATAAAACAATATATAAAAAAAAGTGTATTTCTTGCTTTTTTCCAATTCACGTTTAGATCTTCTTCTCTCCTCTTAAGCCGTGCCCCTCCCCTCCACTAACGCACGCAACACGGCCTCTCTCCACTATGAACATGCCAACTCTCCGCTCATAAACCTCCGCTCATACCTCGGCCTCACTCCGACCACCTCAGTCTCCCCTCCGGCCTTAACTTAATCACCTTCCCCTCTCCGCTTTAACTGCCACCATCTCCACTGTTTCCAGCTACTACCGCATGGACCACCGGCCACGTCAGCGCTCCTCCCACGCGTCCTCGCCACCAAAGCCATAGCCACCTTCGGTTTGCCCAGTGACCATTAGTCCCCACGCCTCCTTGCAAGCCGAGTGCCCAATCTCATCATCCACATCCCCACTCGAGCCTGCTGCAAGTGCTCAACACATTTTCCCACCAGTGCCGAGAGTCTTCTTCTTTTCCCATCACCTCAGGCAAACGGGTGGCGGCCACCACAGCCTTGCTTGGCCTCGTTTCTCTTCTTCCTGTGCAACCCCACCATAAGTCTTTCGTTGTTCATGCATATGAAAGAAATTGTTTTCAAGCCTTTGTCCAGATTACCGGTTGCTGTGGATTTAGCTGAGTATATGTATTATATTATATATATTTTTTTTGAACTTTGTATATAAAAAATATGTGTGTTTATATATATTATACGTTTGTATGTATATTGTTTCATGTGCTTGTTTGTTCTTTGTAGCCTCTTCAGTCATGAAAGATGATACATGCATATATTTTATCAAAAGTCTGGGCAAAACCGGTCCTGCTCTTTTTAAGTTGGGTATGTTTTAGTTAAGTATGCATATTATATATGAATGTTATGTTATTTATAACAGTTTTGAAGTTTTGATTTCATATAAATATATCATTTTGTATACAAATATGATTTGCCTAGCTTCACTGTATGAGGTTGTATATTCCTATAAAGTTATATTGGTTAGTGTAGCATATTGTAAAGTTTTTATAATGTATATATTTATGTTTTCTAAGTTTATTTTACATAAAGTACAGTACTGTATATAGTTACAAATCAATACTAGTTTATTGGTTCATACGTTATAGTTATACTATGTTCATATATTGATTATGCAGTAGGGTTAAAATAAGCTTATATTATATTCTCTAAACCCATTATATATAAGTATTGGTTCATACTCCTTCCCGTCTTCATGTGTCTGCATGTCTTTATTTGTGCACATCTAGTTTGTTTTACATGATATTACAGTATATACTTCTAACATACATGGGTTCTTATTATATAAAACTATTTCATATATGTACCGTATTATATCTAATTATATTTTGATTTAAAAACATAGTATGTATGTTTTGCGGCTTATATATTTACTGTAAAATATCTTTATAGTTTATATATGTATAACACTTTAGTTGTACAGAGGCGACTGTAATGTATAAGTCCACAATATTTTATGGTAATAAAAAGTGTATATTTATATGTATTTGTGCGTTCTGTTGAGGGTTATCATGTATGCTATAACAGTTTATATATATATATAAGTTGTTTGTTTTCTAGAGTAAGTTTATATATATATTTTACATACACGAATATTCTAGGTTTCTAATATGTATATATTTATATTTTAATTTTATGTTAAAGGTTGTATATACAATTAAAACGTATATAATTATATATATATAAAGTTAATATGTGCTGAATTTAAATAAGTATGATTTTCTATTTATATATAGTATATATGGTTTAGATATTCACTTCTACCATTTATCATCATCGATCCAGTTCTGATTTGAATTCGTCTATTCCTATTATCAGCTTTGATTGGCAAACCGTGTCCATTTAGCTTGCCTTGGAATTCACGCTTGGATTCATAGCTCATTCCATTTGTCAAATCTCTCTATCCTCGAAAGTTGAGCAATCACTCACGATTAATGTTCTTTTATTTATTAAATTTGATTTCAATTGAAACGACAATGGAAATATGCTGCTGTTGGTTATTTCCACTGTTATATATGCTATTACCTGTATCTGTTCACCTATGACATCTGACACCATTATCTGTTAATTATTTATGCGATGATAATACAGTTTGGTTGATAATTGATTGATTGATTGTTGTTTACATTGGATGTAAATTGTAATGTATAAAGTGATAAATATTATGCAATTGAATTTGATGTAGGATAGTTTAAAAATGTGAATCAATGTGAATCGACATATGTGTTGAATTTGATTAGTTAACTTGAATAATATGACCCCTTTTAATTGGCAAGTTAATTGACATGTAGAATTGATAAATTACACTTTGAACCTTTGAACATATATTGGATTAATTGTTGTAGTATTAAATTCGAAATTGAAATTGAACGACAAGTGGAAAAACTGTAATGTAATAATCTTTAATCTACATGAAATGATAGTGTAGATTCTAGAAATAATTATATTAATTCGCACAAACAACAATGTGAATTAATATGATTATTTCGGGATTATTTGAATTGATTATTAGATTGTGTTTGTTTGTTGTTATTGCTTGTTTATTTACTTTGACACCATCCCAGTTATCACACTGAAGTTCCCATTGTTATGTTTGATTTTTGAATTAGAATTGGAATCGGGTTGAAATGATAAATACCCAAAATGAACTTGACTTAGGATAGAGAATTTAATAAATCCGATTGGTCAATGATTTGATTTAAAAATAAAATAATGATTTTATTCGAGTAAAGAATAAGTTTTGAAATGAAGTTGGAATTTGAATTTTGAAAGGAAAATGTAAAGATTGAAATATGAAGCAAATATTAACATAGTAATTAATAAAAGAACGTTGTTTGAAATTTAATTATTTAATAATTAATTTGGAATTATTAATAAATAATTTGGAATTAGTAATAATTGAGTTTTGAAATTATTAAGTTTGAAATCATTTAATAATTAAATTTGAAATTATAATTAATTTTGAAATTATAATTAAGTTAGAAATTATTAAGTTGAATTTATAATTAAGTTGAAATGATTTGATGATTAAGTTTGAATTCATAATTAAGTGGAAATGATTTAATAATTAAGTTTGAATTGATAATCAAGTTTGTAATTATTAAGTTTTGAAGTTATTTATAA
This sequence comes from Allium cepa, assembly GCA_030765085.1. Taxonomy (NCBI): domain Eukaryota; kingdom Viridiplantae; phylum Streptophyta; class Magnoliopsida; order Asparagales; family Amaryllidaceae; genus Allium; species Allium cepa. The sequence continues at coordinate 759,649,613 of CM060941.1, read as the reverse complement.
TTAAGATTGAAATTATTAAATAAGTGAATAAGATTGAATTATTTGATAATTGAATAAAATTTGAATTCTTTGATAAGAGAAAATCGAACTTTTGATTAAGTGAATTTGATCTTCGTTAATAAATGAAATGGGGTTTCTTTATTTATGAAGTTTGGAAAAAGATTTAAGTAAGTAAATAAGTGAAATTGAAACTTCTCGATTATGTGAAATTTAGTTCTTTATTAATTGAGTTTGAAATTTGTAACCAAGTCGATAAATAAGTGAAAATTGAATTTATTTAACAAGAAATAAAATGTGATTTATTGAAATGAATGAGATTTATTGAAATTAACATAAGACTTGTAATTTAAAGAATTGATTTGACGAATTTAATTTATTTCAATTTGATGTTTTGATATAATGAAGTTGAACGTAAGTAATTGATTTAAATGAATTGGAATTTAAATAGAAGTTGTTTTGAATGACAAATTTACTTAATGAATATGGAATGAAATCGATAAATGAATTTAAATTGATTTGAATAAAAATTAAACCATTTTAAATGATTTCGGAATGAAATTTATGTATGAACTTGAATCAATATTTGAATTGTTTAAATAAAAGTTGAAATCGAATTATAAGATTTTGAAATGGTAATTTGGAAGTTTTGAAACGTAAACTTGGGAAATTGATTTAGAAAGATAAACGAAATGTTGATTTACGAATTGAAATTGAAATTGAATTTGATTTGGTTTGAAATTTGCTAAACGACCAATCGGTGTAATAATTACAGAAGTTATTAAAGAGACCGGAATCGGTTATGGATATACTCTCTATCTAAACCGAAAACCACTTTAATAACTATACGCGGAGTGATGATCCAGAATGAAGTGGTTGAATTGATGTACGTGATGACTGGAGAAAGAGAACGATAATGGATAGGCTTGACACTTGTGTCAAATTGGAAATGACTAAAATCAAGAGCCGTGCCGGGCCAAATGGGGTTAGCCACCTCGAGCGAACACACTTCTTCGTAACTATTACTCATTACTTGTTGTTGATTGGTGCACCCTCGAAATTTCAGGAGTGTTGTTTCGCGGTGTTGCGATCGTTGCGGCGATGCGTTCTCACCAGTCCGGATCAGGCAAACGGCAGTTTCACTACCTAGGGTATTGCCTCATGTGCCTTGTCATACTTGTATCCCTATATACGCGACCCCTACGAATTTGTTTGTTTTATACCTATGGAGTACTCCCTGATATCCCACTAGTTTACGGTGGAGTTTACAGTGCTGTATAGACTATAACGCTTATATGAAATGTGTTAAGGGGGATAATGGTAACGCCTTAACACTATTTTGATATATTATATTACTGATAGGCATTATCTATTTAGCATACACTACTACATAATAGATAGTTTAACGGATCCTTAGAGGATGGTGATTCCAACATCCTTTGAGTTACTTGTATTTCGATTGCTATTTCACTTGAGTTGGATTTATTGATATGAGAATATTAATCCTGATTCGACTGTTTTGTGTTTTGCTTTACGCCCGGGTCAAACTGAGTGGTTCAGCTTTTGAGACTCACCGTTGGAGTTGGAGCTTCGCCTGGAGATCCAGCTATCTATCTAGCTTTCAGAGGTTCAGTTGATTCCAGTGATGTATCTGATTATTGTATTCGACTATTGTATTCGAGACTTCTGTTGTAACTTGTTTAACTCTGATGTATCTTATATATTTATATAGTAACTTCATGAACTACTATCTCTTTTACTTCCGCTGTATATTATTACTCTGTGTCTGTGATTCTGTGATTATTTATTTACTGTATATCTGAGTTTTACCAAATTAAAAGTAACAATTCGGTATTTTGAATTATTCAAGTCCAACATGTGCGGATGCGAATAGTCCAAAATAGCGGGTCGTTAAAGTTGGTATCAGAGCTTTTTGGTAGCTGTAGGCAAAACTCAACATATAGGGTAAATGTATTTACAGAATCACTCTCATTCGAGTTTCAATCTCTTCCTTTTGACTCGATTCCTTTGAATTTTTGGAACATTCCCTACGGTCCCAAAATTCATTCGTATCCCTCACTACTTGTCTTCTTTCAATTCTAGAGCATCCCATAACTCCACTTCGAATGATCCTTAAAACTAATCGGCGGTCTCGCCAATCTTCGAATTATTTGTAAATGGGTGAAACTCCTTTACAACAGGCCTTGATTTACCGGAGATTTCTGTATCCTCGGTTTACAATGCTATCTATCTCCTGCTATGCCTAAAATTCTATCTCTTGTGATCGACTGTAGATTTGCTTCAGAATTTTACATCGATCTAATTCTTGAAATCACGGATGATCCGGTTAAGGTTGCCCGTGAATTAAATAAGCCTATCCATCTCCCGATTCTGTTATTTGAATCATCTTATCTTTTCTTTCGAATGAATTCGAATCAGAATTCTCTTTAATTTGAGTCCATCGAATTTGAATCCCTATCCTTTCTTTGAAATCCATTATTGTATCATTGAGTGAGGAAGTGTATTTGTAGATTAATATTTAAATGTTTTATATATCTATATATTGTGTTGTTTGTGTTGTTGATGTTGATTTGGATTTTCGATCGATTCGTCTGATCAGCGCTATCGATAGGATTTTCAAAACGCTTGAGCAGAGCAAACTGACACAATATTGTTTTCAAATTTAGTAAATAAGATAGTATTGAATGATTTTATTATATATAAGTATAAATTTTCTAAAATTAAATAGCTAATGAATTTATTGTTGAAATAATAAATTTTGATTATTGTTATAAACCATTGACTATTTCATAATATAAATAAATAAATTTATGAAATTGGATTATAATTTGATTTGGAGTTTGAAATGAATTTAAATCAAGAAATTGAGAATTTTATTTCCGGTGATTTCAAACTTTGATTTTTTTTAAGTTTAAAGTGTATAGTATTTAAAGTATTTTCAAATAGAAACCGTTCCAAAGAATTTAAGATGTTTAAATCAGTGCTCTTCTCTTTGTCGCTGGAAAATAATTTCGGTGATGACGGCCGCATCATCGACATTTATTTTCGAGTTTCGAAGTGGAGAGAATATTCTATAGCTTTGCTACGGTTTGTTTCGAAAAATAAATTGAGTTGAATTTCTTAAAGTATGATTTGATTTGTAATATATATTGATGTATGGTTTAAAATTTGATTTGATATAATATATATTTATTTGTCTCTAAAAAATTTGAAGTTACTCGAAAATTTAATTCTTAAATTTATGATTAAAGGTGATTTCAAATTATAAATTGAGGCATGAATTTGAATAAAACTAAACTTGAAATAAGTGAATTGTAAAATTTTATTTGGATAATACTCAATTGCATTATATATAACTTACATAAATTTTCAAAAGTTAACTACGTAATTGAATAATATACAATATAAATTGTCTTCATAAATAAAATGTGAGTGCGTATAATAGATGTTATTCACTTAAATTTTAACTATAAAATGTTTATGGAGATAAATAGAATAATAAGTTAAATGAAAATAGGTGTGATTAATAAAAATAAAATTTGTTTTGAAAGTTAATAAATTGAATTAAATCAACTTAAGAGAGTATCTTGAATTAGTTGAATTTTAATTGAATTTCATTTGAAAGAAACCTTTTGTACCTAACATTAACAAATGTGAAATCAAATCAATTTAATGAAAATCTTGAATTTAAAAAAAATTGTTGAATATAAATTTAGTTAAATTTAAATTTGTGTGGTTTAAATTAATTGTTTATAACGTAATTCAAGTTTGTTCTCTTTTGATTGTTTCTATTCTCCTACCTCCTTCTTTTTCGGGGACGAAAAGTTTTGAGTGGGGGAGAGTGTAAAGACCCGTAAATTTAACCAGTTTTAGTAACGTTATTAACTGAAATTTTGTGAAGTTTTTAACAGCAAAATTTTGAAATATAAATTTGATATTTGGAATGCGTCTAGTTAAACATAGCAACTGGTAAATTTTCGTCCGAAAATATGAAAGTTTATTTCGCGCGTAAATTTACTTCAATTTAATCAGTTAAAAAGCGATGAAAATAAAACGTTTTCAAAACCAAAATATTTTTACATAGAAAAATTCTAAACCATCCTCTGAGCAAGATGTCAGTTTATCGTTTTTCCAAATTCGGACATCTTTGGCTCCGTCGATCCTATTTTTCTACGTTTTTCATGCATTTTCCGCTATTATAAAATTCGAATTTTTTTAATTCAATCGTACCACTGATATTTGTATACCGTTTTGACCGTCTCGTCGCACTGATCTCTTCAGTATATTCAGTTGTGTATTTCGGTATCTGGCGCACGACTAAACGTACAAAACAGTTATCGTATCGATACCTTTGGTTTCGTCGGACCTATTGCCTACCGTGTAATCCAAGGGTCAAAACCTTTTATTTTCCTAGAAAAATCAGACGGTGACTATTACTATTCCCACCTCTTCACATCTTTTCTTGAACTGTGCATTTATAAAAAAAAATATAAGAAAAAAGTGTATTTCTTGCTTTTTTCCAATTCACGTTTAGATCTTCTTCCCTCCTCTTAAGCCGTGCCCCTCCCCTCCACTAACGCACGCAACACGGCCTCTCTCCACCATGAACATGCCAACTCTCCACTCATAAACCTCCGCTCATACCTCGGCCTCACTCCGTCCACCTCAGTCTCCCCTCTGGCCTTAACTCAATCACCTTCCCCTCTCCGCTTTAACCGCCACCATCTCCACCGTTTCCAGCTACTACCGCATGGACCACCGGCCACGTCAGCGCTCCTCCCACGCGTCCTCGCCACCAAAGCCATAGCCACCTTTGGTCTGCCCAGTGACCATTAGTCCCCACGCCTCCTTGCAAGCCGAGTGCCCAATCTCATCATCCACATCCCTACTCGAGCCTGCTGTAAGTGCTCAACACATTTTCCCACCAGTGCCGAGAGTCTTCTTCTTTTCCCATCACCTCAGGAAAACGGGTGGCGGCCACCACAGCCTTGCTCGGCCTCGTTTCTCTTCTTCCTGTGCAAACCCGCCGTAAGACTTTCGTTGTTCATGCATATGAAAGAAATTGTTTTCAAGCCTTTGTCCAGATTACCGGTTGCTGTGGATTTAGCTGAGTATATGTATTATATTATATATATTTTTTGGAACTTTGTATATAAAAAAACTATGTGTTTATATATATTATACGTTTGTATGTATATTGTTTCATGTGCCTGTTTTTTCTTTGTAGCCTCTTCAGTCATGAAAGATGATACATGCATATATTTTATCAAAAGTCTGGGCAAAACTGGTCCTGCTCTTTTTAAGTTGGGTATGTTTTAGTTAAGTATGCATATTATATATGAATGTTATGTTATTTATAACAGTTTTGAAGTTTTGATTTCATATAAATATATCATTTTGTATACAAATATGATTTGCATAGCTTCACTGTATGAGGTTGTATATTCCTATAAAGTTATATTGGTTAGTGTAGCATATTGTAAAGTTTTTATACTGTATATATTTATGTTTTATAAGTTTATTTTACATAAAGTACAGTACTGTATATAGTTACAGTTCAATACTAGTTTATTGGTTCATACGTTATAGTTATATTATGTTCATATATTGATTATGCTGTGGGGTTAAAATAAGCGTTTTATTATATTCTCTAAATCCATTATATATAAGTATTGGTTCATACTCCTTCCCGTCTTCATGTGTCTGCATGTCTTTATTTGTGCACATCTAGTTTGTTTTACATGATATTACAGTATATACTTCTAACATACATGGGTTCTTATTATATAAATCTGTTTCATATATGTACTGTATTATATCTAATTATATTTTGATTTAAAAACATAGTATGTATGCTTTGCGGCTTATATATTTACTATAAAATATCTTTATAGTTTATATATGTATAATACTTTAGTTGTACAGAGGCGACTGTAATGTATAAGTCCACAATATTTTATGGTAATAAAAAGTGTATATATATATATATGTATTTATGCGTTCTGTTGAGGGTTATCATGTATGCTATAACAGTTTATATATATATATATATATATATATATATATATATATATAAGTTGTTTGTTTTCTAGAGTAAGTTTATATATATATTTTACATACACGAATATTCTGGGTTTCTAATATGTATATATTTATATTTTAATTTTATGTTAAAGGTTGTATATACAACTAAAAGAGTATATAATTATATATATATGAAGTTTAATATGTGCTGAATTTAAATAAGTATGATTTTCTATTTATATATAGTATATATGGTCTAGATATTCACTTCTACCATTTATCATCATCGATCCAGTTCTGATTTGAATTCGTCTATTCCTATTATCAGCTTTGATTGGCAAATCGTGTCCATTTAGCTTGCCTTGGAATTCATGCTTGGATTCATAGCTCATTCCATTTGTCAAATCTCTCTAACCTCGAAAGGTGAGCAATCACTCACGATTAATGTTCTTTTATTTATTAAATTTGATTTCAATTGAAACGACAATGGAAATATGCTGCTGTTGGTTATTTACACTGTTATATATGCTATTACCTGTATATGTTCACCTATGACATCTGACACTATTATCTATTAATTATTTATGCGATGATAATACAGTTCGGTTGATAATTGATTGATTGATTGTTGTTTACATTGGATGTAAATTGTAATGTATAGAGTGATAAATATTATGCAATTGAATTTGACGTAAGATAGTTTAAAAATGTGAATCAACGTGAATCGACAAATGTGTTGAATTTGATTAGTTAACTTGAATAATATGACCCCTTTTAATTGGCAAGTTAATTGACATGTAGAATTGATAAATTACACTTTGAACCTTTGAACATATATTGGATTAATTGTTGTAGTATTAAATTCGAAATTGAAATTGAACGACAAGTGGAAAAACCGTAATGTAATAATCTTTAATCTACATGAAATGATAGTGTAGATTCTAGAAATAATTATATTAATTCGCACAAACAACAATGTGAATTAATACGATTATTTCGGGATTATTTGAATTGATTATTGGATTGTGTTTGTTTGTTGTTATTGCTTGTTTATTTACTTTGACACCATCCCAGTTATCACACTGCAAGTTCCCTTTGTTATGTTTGATTTTTGAATTGGAATTGGAATCGGGTTGAAATGATAAATACCCAAAATGAACTTGACTTAGGATAGAGAATTTAATAAATCCGATTGGTCAATGATTTGATTTAAAAATAAAATAATGATTTTATTCGAGTAAAGAATAAGTTTTGAAATGAAGTTGGAATTTGAATTTTGAAAGGAAAATGTAAAGATTGAAATATGAAGCAAAAATTAACATAGCAATTGATGAAAGAACGTTGTTTGAAATTTAATTATTTAATAATTAATTTGGAATTATTAATAAATAATTTGGAATTAGTAATAATTGAGTATTGAAATTATTAAGTTTGAAATCATTTAATAATTAAATTTGAAATTATAATTAAGTTTGAAATTATAATTAAGTTAGAAATTATTAAGTTGAATTTATAATTAAGTTGAAATGATTTGATGATTAAGTTTGAATTCATAATTAAGTGGAAATGATTTAATAATTAAATTTGAATTGATAATCAAGTTTGTAATTACTAAGTTTTGAAATTATTTATAATTAAGATTGAAATTATTAAATAAGTGAATAAGATTGAATTATTTGATAATTGAATAAAATTTGAATTCTTTGATAAGAGAAAATCAAACTTTTGATTAATTCAATTTGATCTTTGTTAATAAATGAAATGGGGTTTCTTTATTTATGAAGTTTGGAAAAATATTTAAGTAAGTAAATAAGTGAAATCGAAACTTCGCGATTATGTGAAATTTAGTTCTTTATTAATTGAGTTTGAAATTTGTAACGAAGTCAATGAATAATTGAATTTCTTTAACAAGAAATAAAATGTAATTTATTGAAATGAATGAGATTTATTGAAATTAATGTAAGACTTGTAATTTAAAGAATTGATTTGACGAATTTAATTTATTTCAATTTGATGTTTTGATATAATGAAGTTGAATGTAAATAATTGATTTAAATGAATTGGAATTTAAATAGAAGTTGTTTTGAATGACAAATTTACTTAATGAATATGGAATGAAATCGATAAATGAATTTAAATTGATTTGAATAAAAATTAAACCATTTTAAATGATTTCGGAATGAAATTTATATATGAACTTGAATCAATATTTGAATTGTTTAAATAATAGTTGAAATCGAATTATAACATTTTGAAATGGTAATTTGGATGTTTTGAAATGTAAACGTGGGAAATTGATTTAGAAAGACAAACGAAATGTTGATTTACGAATTGAAATTGATTTGGTTTGAAATTTACTAAATGACCAATCGGTGTAATAATTACGGAAGTTATTAAAGAGACCGGAATCGGTATGGATATACTCTCTACCTAAACCGAAAACCACTTTAATAACTATACGCGGAGTGATGATCCAGAATGAAGTGGTTGAATTGATGTACGTGATGACTGAAGAAAGAGAACGATAATGGATAGCCATGACACTTGTGTCAAATTGGAAATGACTAAAATCAGGAGCCGTGCCGGGCCAAATGGGGTTAGCCACCTCGAGCGAACACACTTCTTCGTAACTATTACTCATTACTTGTTGTTGATTGGTGCACCCTCGGAATTTCAGGAGTGTTGTTTCGCGGTGTTGCGATCGTTGCGGCGATGCATTCTCACCAGTCCGGATCAGGCAAACGGTAGTTTCACTACCTTGGGTATTGCCTCATATGCCTTGTCATACTTGTATCCCTATATACGCGACCCCTACGAATTTGTTTGTGTTATACCTATGGAGTACTCCCTGATATCCCACTAGTTTAAGGTGGATTTTACAGTGTTGTATAGACTATAACGCTTATATAAAATGTGTTAAGGGGGATAATGGTAACGCCTTAACACAATGTTGATATATTATATTACTGATAGGCATTATCCATTTAGCATACACTACTACATAATAGATAGTTTAACGGATCCTTAGAGAATGGTGATTCCAACATCCCTTGAGTTACTTGTATTTCGATTGCTATTTCACTTGAGTTGGATTTATTGATATGAGAATATTAATCCTGACTCGAGTGTTTTGTGTTTTGCTTTACGCTCGGGTCAGACTGAGTGGTTCAGCTTTTGAGACTCACCATTGGAGTTGGAGCTTCGCCTGGAGATCCAGCTATCTATCCAGCTTTCAGAGATTCAGTTGATTCCAGTGATGTATCTGATTATTGTATTCGACTATTGTATTCGAGACTTCTATTGTAACTTGTTTAACTCTGGTGTATCTTATATATTTATATAGTAGCTTCATGCATATTATTACTCTGTGTATGTGATTCTGTGATTATTTATTTACTGTATATCTGAGTTTTGCCAAATTAAAATTAACAATTCGGTATTTTGAATTATTCAAGTCCGACATGTGCGGATGCGAATAGTCCAAAATAGCGGGTCGTCAGCAGCTCCTTCCCACATCTCTCTCGTCCTCCACCTTTTCTTGCCTTCATCCTCTTGCCTCTCTTCCGGTTTTCATGGCCGAACCTCCTCTGCTTAACCACGCACGGCCACTCTTGTCCCTTCTCTTTTGAAGGTGTGTGTATATATATACTAGTGTGTTATATAAGATAAGTTCTTATATATAGGTCAGTTATATAAATGGTATATATATGTTTACAGTTTTAAAGATTGTTAGTTATATAATTTGCATATTGAGTTATATATATGTTTAAAGTACACTATGTTAAAGGTTATGGTATGTTATACATGTTCCTTTATTTAAATATGTGTTACTGCATTTTTCATATATTTTGATTTTTTTTGGCATAGCCGATGGGGATGGATGGGCCCCTACCGCTTTATTAATGCACCGGAGAGAAAAAACACACAAAAATGAACAGACCACACACACACACAGAGGAGCAACAAAGCAAGCAAAGAGGCAGAAAAGTGCACCGATACAAGAAAAAGAGAAAAGCAACGAAAAAACAAGCAATCGGGAGAGAAGAACAGATAGGAAGCAGAAGAAAACGAAACCCAATCAGAGAGCGGCAAGGATCCCCGGTTCAAATACAAAGTTTGCATTGTTTAGCCCCACTTTTATATCATAGGAGACATGATAAAGGATAAGCCCTTCATTCCGTAAACTCGCCGGCTGGAAGATACGCCGATTTCTTTCCTTCCAGATAACAGATAGGAATTTCTTTAAAACGATGAAAAGAATCCTATTTCTACTAACAAACATGTCAGTAATTTTGAGAAGAGTACTCCAAATATCACCATTCCAAAGCTGTGCATGCAAGAAACCTAACTTGTTTAATAGTTTTATCCATAGCCGTAAGACGATGTCGCAGTCGAAGAAGATATGATCTCTAGTTTCTGGTTCAGAGCTGCAGAAAGTGCAGTGGATCGGCACTTGCATCCCACGGCTAAAGAGCTTCACACGCATGTGTAAAGTGTTATTTATTACTTTCCAAAACATGAGATTTTCTCTTGCATTGTTATCCCTATTCCAGACTCTTTTGTGCCATTTGCACTCCTCCATGTTGTCATGGCCAGTCAGGTATTTGTACATAGGCTTGAATTTGAAGATGCTGCCTATGCCTTTCCAGTTAGTGATGTGGTTGCGATTCAGGGATACCTATGAGGCTTTGATCTGGTTCCATATCAGATGAGCAGCCTGATTCGATGTGTTAGGGAGCACAAAAACACTATTGCTAATCACGTCCGTGACCTTAGATTGCGGGAGAATGCCAGTTTGGGAGATGTCGCCGTGGGTAAGCTTCGTACGAAGAATACATCCATGGACTAACTACGGGTCATTCCAGAATTGGATGTTGCTCGATAATCCATATTGGACAAGTGGGAGGATGCAATCACGCAAGTTTAAGAGAAAGCGCCAAGTCCAGCTAATATTTTGAGGGGCTTGCATGCTCCAGAAATCCCTCCTTTTAATAACATTGTTTTTCGACCATAGGACCCCAAAGGTTGTTTCTATTGTTTATGAAGTTATCGAAATTTTTGATTAGCGCTACCCTATTCCAGACTGCGACAATGTAGATACCAAGACCACCCTTGCGCGGGGGTTTCTCAACCAGCTTGAATGAAACAGGGGCAGTGAAATGACCATGAATGAAGCCTTTCCAAATGAATCTCATAGCAGCAGTTCTGATCATGTTGATTATTTTAAGCGGTAAAATGAAGGTCTGTGCCCACTATACTTGCATTGCAAATTTCACTGACTTGACAAGCGTAGTACGACCGGCCTGACTTAAAGTTCTGGAGGTCCAACACTCCAGTTTCGACATGATTTTTGCAAATAGAGGAAAGGATTGTCCAGCTATAATCCGAGATGTTGCAAGAGGGATAGCAAGATAAGTTGCTGTATTAAAGTTAGGCTGGAGCCGCGTGATGTAACCACCCTGTATTTTCTGATTATTGTAATTGTATATTTTAATTATTTTAATTTAAATTCCTAATTTAAAAACTTTATTTTTTTATTAAAATGAATATATTTTGTTAATTGAAATATAAATGTTGATTTTGATGTGGATTAGAATTTCAATCATGCATAAATGGAATATTTCCAAAAAAGTGAATTTTGGTCAAAATGGTCAAACTTTGACTTTTAAATTTAAAATTTGAAAGTTTTAAAATTTGAATTTTATATTTTATTATGAAAGTAAATAAAATTTCAAGAACACTGCTTTTCGTTTCGTTGAAATCCGAATAATATTGTGAAAGTTATGCTTTTTACAAAATTGGGTGTAAATTATTTTATTTAACAATATTGTTTATTTTAAATTATATAAATAATAATTTTAATTGTCATATCTTATTATAAATTGTATTATATGTTATGTTACATATATTTTTACCTTTTAAATATTTTTAAAGTGATGTTTGAATTTTTCCAAAGCTCATTGAATTTATTTTCTATTTTTAAAGGTTAGTTTCCATTTTTCTGCTATTTTCTTCATTTAAATTATATCTAATTAAAATTTATATATTCATTTTTATGTATGCATTTTATTTTTAAGTCTTTATCTTTATTTATAAATACTTTTCATGTACATATAATTTTTCCAAATTTCATTTCATTTATTTTCAAATTTTCAAGCCTAGTTTACATTTTCTTTGCTATTTTCTTAATTTAATTATATTTAATTAATATTTATTTATTTATTTTTGTTTATTTACTATATTTTCGTGTTTTTATCTGTATTTATATATATTTTACATGTATTTAAAATTTAAAAAGAAATGGTGGAAATTTGAAAGGTTTGTGACTCTTTATTTGCTCAAGCCTTTTTGTATTCTGTCTTTTCATTTCTCAACCAACATCTCTTCAATTGGCTGCCTTAACTCCACTCATCAGCTGACATTCCATTTTCCTTTTCACGTGAAAACTCTTTCTCATCTTCCCCCTAAAACTCACGTCTTCATGAAGAAAAAAAGAAAAAAAACTTATGGCTTCATTCTTTCTTTCCTACTTCTTTTCAATGATTTCTACCTTGTTCCTCCTCTAGCATAGCTCGGCCTCTAGTCCACTCTAACTCCACGACCACCACCTCCACCATACTTGGCAGCTACCCCTCCTACTACACTGACCATTACAGGCCATGGCCCTCACAAGGTTGCAAATTCCTTAAATTAATACAAGCATCGCTTGAAAACATTGCCTAGCCAAGCCTATCTTCACTATCTCCTTCATATCTTGACTTGGCCACACCCCTAGCTCAACCACCACCTACCTACACCACCTCTAGACATCATTTCAGATCTGACCATACCTGACCCAAACACACATAAATGGACAAGCAAAAGATCCTCTATGGTCGAGCAGTGGAGTGGTTAAGGCAAGGTTAAGCCGTCTTGTCTTTGTTGCTTTGTATCTCAACTTGTTCAATATTGTTTTGTGTTGTATATTCATGTATTGCATTGTCTTGTTTGTGTTTATTGGATTGTTACAAGATGATCATCTAGGCTCTCTCCACTTATTTGAATCCATTGTCGTGCTTGTCATGCCCTTGGAATCATGTTTGTGTGTCGTAGTGGTCTTCAGCTTGAAAAGGTGAGTTTTTCTCACTCTGACATTTATACTTATGAAATAGTGAATTGATGACAAGTGTTTAGTAATATAAAATGTTATGCAAGTTAATGATGATAATATGATATGCTATGCTATGTTATTACCATGTTAAAACTGTTAATTATCACCTGACATCTGATATATGACATTATATTGTGACATTGACATTGTTTATATTGTTTATGCATATATTCACACTGCAAGTTCCCTGTTAGAATAGAATCACTATGGGTTGAAATGATACATACCCAAACGGGCTTTAGAATAGGGAAAAATTGTTATGGGATGAAATGATAGGCCTGAGCGATTTTTGTTGTATTTTATCTGACTTGGGATTGCGGGTTTGAAATGATAAAACCCGGTTTTCTTTGTAAATTACGGATTGAAATGATATATATCCGTATCACTTGACCTAGGTTAGAAAATTATATACAGATCCCGTGGTATATTTTTAAATGATTTTTTTTAAATATGTATTTTCAAAAGTATGAAATTTTGATTTAAAAATATATGTTTTATGATTTTAAGAAAATTAAATATTAAGTCTTGAAATTGTGAATTTAAGTACGTAAATTTGAAGTAATTGTGATTTTTGACTTTAAATTTTATTTTAAAATGTAAATAAATAATGGAAATTAAATTTAAAGTTTTGAAATGATATCTGAAGTAAATGTTAAGTTTTATTAAATTTATAAGTTAATAAACGGTGAATTTTGACTTAATAAATGAATGGAGTTTTTAAATTGAATATTTGATCTTAAAATTTTATTGTGTTAAGTCATATGCTAAAATGATTTTAAATGTGAAATTTTGAAGTCTAGAAATATGATTTTCAAGTTATAATGATAAAATTTGGAGTTTTACTATTATTTTTGAAAAGCTAAAATGAAATCTGGAATTTTATAGCATCTTCAAGCTGTTGTAGTCTTTTGACAGCATTTTTAAATGCTACTGTTTTGAATCTAACAATGATTGAAATAACTAAATATCTATTACGACATTTTATAAACGTCGTTATTCTTGAACTAAACCATTTTGGAAACTATAAGCTACAATAGCACTTTATAAAGGCTGTCGTTGCTATAATTTGACAATGTTTTGAAATGTTATAGATTTTAACACTGTTGTGTTATATTTTAAAGTGTTAATTAATTTAACTTTTGAAATGGATTATTTGTGAAATTCAAAAATTTTGAATATTTAAATTTGAATTTTTAAGGAATTTAAATTGAATTTGAATTTAAATAAACTTTACATAGTTATGTGTTAAACGCAATGAGATGTAATGAGATAAATGAATTTTTGAATGGAATTTTGAAATGTATTTTTGTAATAATATTTGAAATAACAAATGAATGACTTATTTTATTTAAAAATGATATTTAAATTTGAGTATTTGAATTTGAATTCAAATAATGATTTGATAATAAGGTTTGGAAATGATTCGATCTTTATTTTGATAAAGAATATGAATTAGAATGATATGTACTTTTGATAAATGAATATTTGAAGTTTATATTGGTAGGAAAGGATATTTAGTTTAATTGTAAATTGAGTTTATCTTAATAATATTGGATTTATGAAATGAATATTTCAAAACTACATAATAATGAAATTAGATTTGAGATATGAATATATGGATTATAAAGTTTAGTTTTGAAATGTGGGATATTAAAGTTTGGAAACATATTAAAATTGGATGGCTTATTTTGTAGATCAAATCTATATTTGAAATTTATAAGATTTGAAATTTTTGTTAGAAAACTGAATTGAATTGAAATTGATGGTTTGATTTGAATTAAATTGGAAATTTGAAATTTTGAATTAAATTGGAAATAAATTTGTAAAATGCAAAGAATTAAATGAATGTTTCATGATTTCAAATGTATGATTTCAGAATGTTATGATTTTCGAAGTGTAATGATTTCAAGTATTTTGGTTTCGAAAGAGTTATAACTTTGAAAGTATTATGATTTTTGGAAGTGAATATAGGTTTGAGATGGAAATGATAAAGTATAAACTATTTTGATTTGAATAAATAGTTTTGAAATAAAAATGGTTTGGTTTCGAGGCGTAAACTATTTTGAAAGGAATATAGTTTTGAAATGAAATGATTTGATCCTTTTGAAATATAAACTATTTTGAAATGACCACGGCGTTATAATAACGTTTGGTTGTTAAAGAGACCGGGATCGAAAGTTGTCATACTCTCTGCCAACTCCGAAAACCACTTTAACAACCGTGTACGCGGTGGAGATTCCAGAATGAAGTAGGATGGTGGTCACGTTCTTGAGGTATATTACGTGGACCCAACTCCCGTGAGTTGGCATAAGGTGGCTAAAACAGGAGCCATCTCAGGCCAAAGGAGGTAGCACCTCTGGTCGGACACATTCCTTCGATACTATCTCTTACTGGTGATTGATTAGATGGCCATCCTTCGATTTTGATTGGGAGTGTGTTCCGAGGTGGGCGTATGTGGCTGCTGCGTTACCACCAGCCCGTGTGCGTAATTGGTATATCTACCCTGCCATTGCCTTGTGTGTCGTGTCACCTACCATACTGAGCCTTTACTACGAGTTTGTTTTTCTCCCGTAGCCCGTGTGGTATCCTCTGACAGTCACCCAGAGTGGAGATGGCATGATATTGGATGGACTACTGGGACTATTATGTGTGAAGGGTGATATGGGTAGCCCAGAACGCTATTTAAAAGTATGTTTATTTTACTGTAGACATTATTATAGTAGCGCAATATTACTACATAGTAAATAGTTTAACGGATCCTTAAAGGATGGGCGATCCCAAGCATCCTTTGAGTTACTGATGCATTTTTGTTACCGTGCACTTGAGTTTATTTACAGTTCATAAGTATTTATGTCCTGACTCGAGTGTTTTGTATTTTGCTTTACGCTCGAGTCAGATTGAGTGAGTTAGCATTCAAGATTCACCTTCGGAGTTGGAGCTTTCCTTGAAGATCCAGCCATCTATTTTGCTTTCTGTATCCAGTGATTTCAGTGATGTATTCTGATTTGTACCTGATGTATCTTGTTACTTTTTGTTGTATCATGTTTAACTCTAATGTATCTTATTTTTATATAGTAGCTTCATGAACTACTATTTCTTTTAAATTCCGCTGCATTATTAAATACTCTGTGTCTGTGATCTGTGATTATGTATTTACTGTATATTCTGAGATTTGCCAAATTTTATTTACAACGCGGTATTTTGAGCAATTCAAGTCCGACATGTGCGGATGCGAATGGTTGAAAATATCGGGTCGTTACAGTTGGTATCAGAGCTTTGGTAGCTCTAGGCAAAACTCAGTATATAGGGTAAATGAAATTGCAGAATCACTTTCATTCGAGTTTGAATCCCTTCCTTTTGACTCGATTCCCTTGATTTTGGAACGTTCCCTGCGGTTTCAAAATCCATTTCGTGTCCCTTACTATTCATCTTCATTTGATTCTGGAGTATCCCATGACTCCACTTTGAATGATCTTTATAATGAGTCGGCGGTCTCGCCAACCTCAAATTTATTTATAAAGGGGGAAGCTCCTTTACAACAGCATCGATTCACCAGAGATTCTATATCCTCGGTTTAGGTGCTAGTACCTCTTATAATCCCGATCTCTATCTCTTGAGACCGAATGTTGATTTACCCAAGAAATCCACATCGATCTTATTCTTTAAGTCACGGTTGACCTGGTTAAGGTTGCCCACGATTTATATAAACTCATACATCTCCCTATTCTATTATTTAATCATCTCATCTTTGTTTCCAACTTATCTTCAAATCGTTCTTGAAGTGTATTTGTAAACAAATATTTAAATGTTTTATATATTGTGTTGTTTGAGTTGTTGATGTTGATTTGGGTTTCTAATCGATTCGTCTGATCAACGCCATCGATAAGATTTCCAAAACACTTGAACAGAGCAAACTGACACAATATGTTTTTAAAATTTAGTAATGAAATAAATTTTTGTGAAATAAATTTTGTACCTTTATTATATATCTTTATCTGTATTTTATTTGAATTGGTTGTTAAGAAATAATATTTGATTTTATATATCATTTTCTATTGTTTCATATATCTAATTGAACTATAAAACATGGTTATAAATTTATTTGGAAATTTAAAATGAATGTAAAACAAGAATTTGAGAATTTAATTTCCGATGGATTTCAAACTTGGTGTTTAAAGTTTTAAAGGATATATTATTTAAAGTATTTTGGAATAGAAATTTGTTTCCAAAGAATTTTAAAGTTTAAAACTAGTGCTCTTCTCTTTGTCGCTGGAAAATAACTTCGGTGATGACTACAGCATCACCGACATTCATTTTCGAGTTTCGAAGTGAAGTGACCATTCTGTAGTCTTGCTACAGTTTTGATTTGGGAAAATTTAGTTGATTTTAATTTCTAAAATAAGACTGGATTTATAACATATGCTGATATATGATTTGAATTTGAATGGATATATATATATATATATATATATATATAGAGTATATGAGCATTTATTTATCTCTAAATAGTTTGGAATTTATCGGAAATTTAATTCCTAAATTTTATCTTCAAGGATAATTTCTAAGTATAATTTCAAGATTTGGATAAATATTCAAGCTTGAAATAATTGAATTAGAAAGTTTTATTTGTATAATACACAATTTCATTCCAATATAACTTACCTTAATTTTCAGAAGTTGAATATGTAATTGGATAATGTACAATAAAAAAAAGATTTTATAAATAAAATTTGAGTGGTTATTATAAATGTTATATACTTAAATTTTAGTTATAAAAGAGATTGACAGAGGTAAATAAAGAAAAGGGTAATGGAATAATTTACAATATAAAATGATGTTAAAGAAACTGAGAATAAATTAAAGCAGTTATAATTAGTATAAATATATTTAACATGGGTGATAAGATATATTGAGAGAAATAAACTTAATTTTAATTATAAATGAAGAAGAATTAAATTTTATTTGGCACATTTTGAGTATAATAAAAGATTTTTTTTCCAATACATGATTTTAGGGATTTGTTAATTTAAGATAATTGGATGATAAGATAATGAAATTAGAGATGCTTAAGATTTATTTGACTTATGTAAAATTAATTTTCAGTTTAAGTTGAAATTTTATGGTTTCAAATTTATTATTTTATTTTGTTTTTCAAACTATCTTTTGGTTGTCCTAATTTCCCTTATCTTGCTACAGAATGGGAGGCTATTGCATATACCAGTCTGTTTAGAAATCTTTCTATAATCTTTAATAATCTTTGGTACTCATCTTTGAATCTAAGCACTGCTTGCCATCCACAGACCGTCGGTCAAACAGGAATAGTGAATCAGATTCTAAATTTTTTTTTTCATGATTGTGTGCTTGAACTCTGGAAGATCTTGGAAAGATCATCTCCACATTGTTAAACTTACCTATAGCAACAGTTATCAGGTATAATTTTAATCTTCTTGTCATCTTATCTTAATACAATTTCATTCTATCTTTTTCTATGCTTTCTCGTACCTCATTCCTTTTCGGGGACGAAAAGTTTTGAGTGGGGGAGAGTGTAAGAACCCTGTATTTTCTGATTATTGTAATTGTATATTTTAATTATTTTAATTTAAATTCCTAATTTAAAAAATTTATTTTTTTATTAAAATGAATATATTTTGTTAATTGAAATATAAATGTTGATTTTGATGTGGATTAGAATTTCAATCATGCATAAATGGAATATTTCAAGAAAAGTGAATTTTGGTCAAAATGGCCAAACTTTGACTTTTAAATTTAAAATTTGAAAGTTTGAAAATTTGAATTTTATATTTTATTATGAAAGTAAATAAAATTTCAAGAACACTGCTTTTCGTTCGTTGAAATCCGAATAATATTGTGAAAGTTATGCTTTTTGCAAAATTGGGTGGAAATTATTTTATTTAACAATATTGTTTATTTTAAATTATATAAATAATCATTTTAATTGTCATATCTTATTATAAATTGTATTATATGTTATGTTACATATATATTTTTACCTTTTAAATATTTTTAAAGTGATGTTTGAATTTTTCCAAAGCTCATTGAATTTATTTTCTATTTTTAAAGGTTAGTTTCCATTTTTCTGCTATTTTCTTCATTTAAATTATATTTAATTAAAATTTATTTATTCATTTTTATGTATGCATTTTATTTTTATGTCTTTATCTTTATTTATAAATACTTTTCATGTACATATAATTTTTCCAAATTTCATTTCATTTATTTTCAAATTTTCAAGCCTAGTTTACATTTTCTTTGCTATTTTCTTAATTTAATTATATTTAATTAATATTTATTTATTTATTTTTGTTTATTTACTATATTTTCGTGTTTTTATCTGTATTTATATATATTTTACATGTATTTAAAATTTAAAAAGAAATGGTGGAAATTTGAAAGGTTTGTGACTCTTTATTTGCTCAAGCTTTTTTGTATTCTGTCTTTTCATTTCTCAACCAACATCTCTTCAATTGGCTGCCTTAACTCCACTCATCAGCTGACATTCCATTCTCCTTTTCACGTGAAAACTCTTTCTCATCTTCCCCCTAAAACTCACGGCTTCATGAAGAAAAAAAGAAAAAAAACTTATGGCTTCATTCTTTCTTTCCTACTTCTTTTCAATGATTTCTACCTTGTTCCTCCTCTAGCATAGCTCGGCCTCTAGTCCATTCCAACTCCACGACCACCACCTCCACCATACTTGGTAGCTACCCCTCCTACTACACTGACCATTACAGTCCATGGCCCTCCCAAGGTTGCAAATTAATACAAGCATCACTTGAAAACATTGCCTAGCCAAGCCTATCTTCACTATCTCCTTCATATCTTGACTTGGCCACACCCCTAGCTCAACCACCACCTACCTACACCACCTCTAGACATCATTTCAGATCTGACCATACCTGACCCAAACACACATAAATGGACAAGCAAAAGATCCTCTATTGTCGAGCAGTGGAGTGGTTAAGGCAAGGTTAAGCCGTCTTGTCTTTGTTGCTTTGTATCTCAACTTGTTCAATATTATTTTGTGTTGTATATTCATGTGTTGCATTGTCTTGTTTGTGTTTATTGGATTGTTACAAGATGATCATCTAGGCTCTCTCCACTTATTTGAATCCATTGTCGTGCTTGTCGTGCTTGTCGTGCCCTTGGAATCATGTTTGTGTGTCGTAGTGGTCTTCAGCTTGAAAAGGTGAGTTTTTCTCACTCTGACATTTATACTTATGAAATAGTGAATTGATGACAAGTGTTTAGTAATATAAAATGTTATGCAAGTTAATGATGATAATATGATATGCTATGCTATGTTATTACCATGTTAAAACTGTTAATTATCACCTGACATCTGATATATGACATTATATTGTGACATTGGCATTGTTTATATTGTTTATGCATATATTCACACTGTAAGTTTCCTGTTAGAATAGAATCACTATGGGTTGAAACGATACATACCCAAACGGGCTTTAGAATAGGGAAAAATTGTTATGGGCTGAAATGATAGGCCTGAGCGATTTTTTTGTATTTTATCTGACTTGGGATTGCGGGTTTGAAATGATAAAACCCGGTTTTCTTTGTAAATTACGGATTGAAATGATATATATCCGTATCACTTGACCTAGGTTAGAAAATTATATGCAGATCCTGTGGTATATTTTTAAATGATTTTTTTTAAATATGTATTTTCAAAAGTATGAAATTTTGATTTAAAAATATATGTTTTATGATTTTAAGAAAATTAAATATTAAGTCTTGAAATTGTGAATTTAAGTACGTAAATTTGAAGTAATTGTGATTTTTGACTTTAAATTTTATTTTAAAATGTAAATAAATAATGGAAATTAAATTTAAAGTTTTGAAATGATATCTGAAGTAAATGTTAAGTTTTATTAAATTTATAAGTTAATAAACAGTGAATTTTGACTTAATAAATGAATGGAGTTTTTAAATTGAATATTTGATCTTAAAATTTTATTGTGTTAAGTCATATGCTAAAATGATTTTAAATGTGAAATTTTGAAGTCTAAAAATATGATTTTCAAGTTATAATGATAAAATTTGGAGTTTTACTATTATTTTTGAAAAGCTAAAATGAAATCTGGAATTTCATAGCATCTTTAAGCTGTTGTAGTCTTTTGACAGCATTTTTAAATGCTACTGTTTTGAATCTAACAATGATTGAAATAACTAAATATCTATTACGACATTTTATAAACGTCGTTATTCTTGAACTAAACCATTTTGGAAACTATAAGCTACAATAGCACTTTATAAAGGCTGTCGTTGCTATAATTTGACAATGTTTTGAAATGTTATAGATTTTAAAACTGTTGTGTTATATTTTAAAGTGTTAATTAATTTAACTTTTGAAATGGATTATTTGTGAAATTTCAAAAATTTTGAATATTGAAATATGAATTTTTAAGGAATTTAAATTGAATTTGAATTTAAATAAAGTTTACATAGTTATGTGTTAAACGGAATGAGATGTAATGAGATAAATGAATTTTTGAATGGAATTTTGAAATGTATTTTTGTAATAATATTTGAAATAACAAATGAATGACTTATTTTATTTAAAAATGATATTTAAATTTGAGTATTTGAATCTGAATTCAAATAATGATTTGATAATATGGTTTGGAAATGATTCGATCTTTATTTTGATAAAGAATATGAATTAGAATGATATGTACTTTTGATAAATGAATATTTGAAGTTTATATTGGTATGAAAGGATATTTAGTTTAATTGTAAATTGAGTTTATCTTAATAATATTGGATTTATGAAATGAATATTTCAAAACTACATAATAATGAAATTAGATTTGAGATATGAATATATGGAATTATAAAGTTTAGTTTTGAAATGTGGGATATTAAAGTTTGGAAACGTATTAAAATTGGATAGCTTATTTTGTAGATCAAATCTATATTTGAAATTTATAAGATTTGAAATGTTTTGTTAGAAAACTGAATTGAATTGAAATTGATGGTTTGATTTGAATTAATTTGGAAATTTGAAATTTTGAATTAAATTGGAAATAAATTTGTAAAATGCAAAGAATTAAATGAATGTTTCATGATTTCAAATGTATGATTTTAGAATGTTATGATTTTCAAAGTGTAATGATTTCAAGTATTTTGGTTTCGAAAGAGTTATAACTTTGAAAGTATTATGATTTTTGGAAGTGAATATAGGTTTGAGATGGAAATGATAAAGTATAAACTATTTTAATTTGAATAAATAGTTTTGAAATAAAAATGGTTTGGTTTCGAGGCGTAAACTATTTTGAAAGGAATATAGTTTTGAAATGAAATGATTTGATCCTTTTGAAATATAAACTATTTTGAAATGACCACGGCGTTATAATAACATTTGGTTGTTAAAGAGACCGGGATCGAAAGTTGTCATACTCTCTGCCAACTCCGAAAACCACTTTAACAACCGTGTACGCGGTGGAGATTCCAGAATGAAGTAGGATGGTGGCGACGTTCTTGAGGTATATTACGTGGACCCAACTCCCGTGAGTTGGCATAAGGTGGCTAAAACATGAGCCATCTCGGGCCAAAGGAGGTAGCACCTCTGGTCGGACACATTCCTTCGATACTATCTCTTACTGGTGATTGATTAGATGGTCATCCTTCGATTTTGATTGGGAGTGTGTTCCGAGGTGGGCGTATGTGGCTGCTGCGTTACCACCAGCCCGTGTGCGTAATTGGTATATCTACCCTGGCATTGCCTTGTGTGCCGTGTCACCTACCATACCGAGCCTTTACTACGAGTTTGTTTTTCTCCCGTAGCCCGTGTGGTATCCTCTGACAGTCACCCAGAGTGGAGATGGCATGATATTGGATGGACTACTGGGACTATTATGTGTGAAGGGTGATATGGGTAGTCCGGAACGCTATTTAAAAGTATGTTTATTTTACTGTAGACATTATTATAGTAGCGCAATATTACTACATAGTAAATAGTTTAACGGATCCTTAAAGGATGGGCGATCCCAAGCATCCTTTAAGTTACTGATGCATTTTTGTTACTGTTCACTTGAGTTTATTTACAGTTCATAAGTATTTATGTCCTAACTCGAGTGTTTTGTATTTTGCTTTACGCTCGAGTCAGATTGAGTGAGTTAGCATTC
Organism: Allium cepa; assembly: GCA_030765085.1. Lineage (NCBI taxonomy): Eukaryota > Viridiplantae > Streptophyta > Magnoliopsida > Asparagales > Amaryllidaceae > Allium > Allium cepa. The sequence goes on along the minus strand of CM060941.1, from coordinate 759,626,258 downwards.
AAGATTCACCTTCGGAGTTGGAGCTTTCCTTGAAGATCCAGCCATCTATTTTGCTTTCTGTATCCAGTGATTTCAGTGATGTATTCTGATTTGTACCTGATGTATCTTGTTACTTTTTGTTGTATCATGTTTAACTCTGATGTATCTTATTTTTATATAGTAGCTTCATGAACTACTATTTCTTTTAAATTCCGCTGCATTATTAAATACTCTGTGTCTGTGATCTGTGATTATGTATTTACTGTATATTCTGAGATTTGCCAAATTTTATTTACAACGCGGTATTTTGAGCAATTCAAGTCCGACATGTGCAGATGCGAATGGTTGAAAATATCGGGTCGTTACACGTGAAGTTGAGGACTGGAAGAGTTTGTTCGTCGATAAGGCCAGCTAGCACAATCTCAGATTTGACAAGGTTAATTTTCAAACCAGTTTGTCTGTAGAAAGCATCCAAGGCATGCATAATGGAGTGAATGGAAATTGGATCAGGTTTGCAGAAGACAACGAGATGATCGACGAACATGAGGGAGGTTATGCGAGGGTTACTACATCTTGGGTGTAAGTGGAACAATCCAGAGGAGACTAATTTGTCAAGCATACGAGTGAGAAGTTCCATAACTGTTATAAATAGATATGTAGACATCGGGTCGCCTTGACGAACGCCTTGTTTACCTCTAAAGAATCCTTTTGCCGAGCCGTTAATAATGATGGAGAAGTTGACTGTGGATATGCAAGTGTAAATCCAGGCAATAAAGTAGGGTGGAAAGTTCATATAACCAAGGATGCGGACCAACGTATCCCACTAGAGAGAATCAAAAGCCTTTCTAATATCGAACTTCATAATCACTCTAGGAGACAAGTTTTTGCTCCAGTACCCTCTAAGGAGTTCATGAGAGAGTAAAACATTGTCTAAAGTAATTCTACCCGGGAGGAAAGCGGATTGGTTAGGGGATATAATGTTTGGGAGAATAGCCTTCAGGCGATAGGCTATAATGTTCGAGACACATTTTTATGTCGCATTACAATAAGAGATTGGCCTAAAGTCGACAACAGTTTCAACGGAGATTGATTTAGGAATGAGTGCGATATTAGTGTTGTTGAATGAATATAACATCGTGGAGTTTTTAAATACTGAAATAATTGCACGGCACACGTCAGATCCAACAATGCTCTAGCAAGAAGTGTAGAAAAAAGAGTTGAGTCCATCCGGACCACTGCAAGAGTTTGAGTTAAGTGAAAACATGGCTTCTCTAATTTCAACTTCAAAAACTATGTTGAAGAGAAAAGCATGGTCATCTTGATTAAGCTTAGGGAGAATCTGGGGATATATCTCATCAACACAAGGGATGAAGTCTTCGGTGTTACCAAGGAGCTTAGTGAAAAAATCAATGAATGCTTTGTCGATGGCCGGACTGTCAGTTTTTTCTGTACCATCCATGTCAACAATTCTATGGATGTTGTCGCGGTTCTATTTTGCTTTAAGAGTAGCATGGAAATATGCAGTGTTTAGATCGCCTGCATCATTCCAACGAGTGCGCCTTCTTCTTTATCATGGATAGCTCCTTCTGAAGTTCAAGCTGATACTGCTTTGCTATTGAAGATTCAAGAGAGGCCAAGATATCATTGTTGGTGTTCCTTTGCATTTCAGACTGAATGTCCTGAAGTTTCTGTTTCCGGATGTTCGACTGCTTGCTTCCATTCCCAAATCTGGATTTTGACCACTCTTTCAGCACCTCCTTCGTAGCCCTGAGCTTTTTCTGTAAAACAAGCATAAAGTTACCATAGATAGCAGTGTCAAAAAAGTCATGTTCTTTAGTCCAGGAATTAAAAAAATTAAAATGAGGTCTTCCTCTCATGACAGCACCTCCCAAGTGGATGATTTGGGGCGAGTGATCGGACAGGGATGGGTTGGGGATCTGGTTATATAAGGAAGGCCAAGCATTCAAGGCTTCTTGGTTGGAGAAAACAAAGTTGATTTTACTATTAGTTCTAACACCTTGTCTTCTCTTGTTGTTCCACGTGTATCTTCCACCAGAAACTTTAGTTTCAATCAAGTTAGCGTCATGAATAGCATCATTAAGAGGTTTAGTATTAGCTAGGGATAGGGAAGAGCCACCTATTCTATCCGATAGATGAAGGGAGCAATTAAAATCACCACACACCACCCAAGGGTGGGTGTTCTGTCTTAAACTAGGGAGAGTGGCAAGGAAGGGAGCATGGGGTTTGCTGCATTCTCAGCATAAACGAAGGTAAGATAGAAAGAGATGTTATTGGGGATGAACAAGCTATGGCAATGGATAAATTGAGAAAAGGAGACAATGGGGGTTAGGAGGTGGACGGTAGGATCAAAAAGAATTAAGATACGACCACAAGGGGCTTGGCCAAGATTGTGAGCTATCTTCCAGGTTGGCTTGACTAGGTGAGCTGCTCTGCGGGATAGAGTAGCATTCACCTCCTATGGCAATACAAGCTTTTATATATGTACGTATATAAGTTATGTAAGTACTATATAAAATGTGTTTGTATATGCAGATTTTTTCTGATAGATATATAACCTATGACTTATACTATATGGTAAATTTTATTTTGACGACAAGTATGTTATATTATAAAATATATATTGGAAAACCTGTTTTATATATAGTTAATATATATATTTTATTAAGTTTATAATATACATATGGTTACAGTATGAGTTGTTATATATAACAGTTTGTTCATAGTATATATATAACAGTCTGTTCAGTATATTATATATGTTATGTACTATGTTGTTTAGATTTTGTGGTTTGTATAAATTATACTCTTCTAATTTTAATATAGTATATATTTAGGCTAGATTAGTTTGTATTTGTATGGGTATGGGTTTAAGTAAGTTTATATATATATGTGTGTGTGTATATGTATATATACAGTAGCTTTGATATATGCATACATATATAGTAAAGTGAATTATATATATATTGCCTGAAAATTTTATACGTGAAGAAAAAAATTGAACTGATATGTTGCAAAGTTTATATATATATAAGTCTGCCTATATTTGAGTTCTACTATATATATATCATATAAAGGTAATACTGTTTTAAATATGCAGTGTTCGCAGCTTTCGTATTTTTTTGTATATAACTATAGTTAAAGGTTGTTTACATGTATTAGCTGCTAGTATGGTATGAGTTACAACTGGATTATTGAGCCATATGTATATGTATGTTTATATAAGAAATACAAATCGGTTTGTTATATATATGGTTATTTTAAAATATTTGTGTTTCAAATTTAGCAGAGATTGTGTAATATATATATATATATATATATATATATATATATATATATATATATATTGCTAATTCAATTGGTTTAAATATCTACGTTTAATTTTGGTTTATATATATGTATTTCGTTCTAGTTATCAAGCTGATTTTGATTAGTTCACATCGATTTTCCACTGTCAGCTTTGTCCGTCGTGCCTGTTTTCTTTACCGAATTGTGTCCATCTAGCACTGCTTGGAATTCGTAGCTCATTTCATTGTTTATCCTCTAGCCTCGAAAGGTGAGCAATCACACACGATTACATTCTTACATTTATTAAATTTGATTTCAATTGAAATGACAATTGAAATATGCTGTTGTTAGTTATTTACATTGCTACATATACATTTTATATGTTCACCTATAACATCTGACACCATTATCTGATATTTATATTGATGATATCTGCTTGTTATATTATTATCATATCTGTTATCAATCTGCAAGTTCCCTATTAGTATAGATTTCCCTATTATTTGAAATGATATATACCCGAATGATCTATAGAATAGAAGAAAATCGTTATGGGTTGAAATGATAAACCCAAGCGATTTCATTGAATTGAATTTGAGATTGCGGGTTAAAATGATATATACCCATACATATTTAAATTGTGGATTGAAATGATAAATATCCGTATCACTTGATCATAGGATAGAAAATTATATACAGACACCGTTGGTCAATATATATATATATATATATATATATATATATATATATTGAAATTATTTCCAAGGTTTTTAAATTGAATTTATTTCAGAATTATACCCAAATAATTTTGATTTGAAACTTTATAAATTTGGTATTTTCAAAGATATGATTTTTTTTAACTTGATTTTGATTAAAAGTGATTTAAACGAATATTTCAAATTTACAGAAATTGAAATGGTATATTTAGTTTTATTTACATTTTAAATTTGAAGTTTATTTAAATGTTATTTGAATGATTAAATAAATATTTTAAAATAAATAACAATTAAGGGAAATTGATATATATATATATATATATATATATATGTGGAATTATCAAATTCTAGTTTTTAAATGTTTGAATATTTAAAGCTTTGGAAATATTAAAATTGAAATAGTTTATTTTGTGGTTAAAAAAATTTGTATTTAAAATCAATATAATTTGAAATGGTTTATTGAGAAATAAAAATAAATTGAAATTGATGATTTAAGACTTGGTTAAATTTGAATTTTTGGAATTTAAGTTGATTCGAGTTGATTTTGAGTTGATTTGTGAAATTTGAGGAAAATATTTTATTATATAAATTATTTTTAAATTATATTTAAAACTATTTTATATTTTACTTTATAAATTATTTTAGTATAAACTAATTTAATATAAATCATTTTAATATAAACTATTTTATTATAAATCATTTTTAATATAAACTATTTTAATATAAATCATTTTTAATATAAACTATTTTAATATAAACTATTTTAATATACTAACTATTTTAATATAAACTATTTTAACTTATAACTCCTTTATATATTTTTACTTTATTATACATACTATTTTAATATCTAAACTGTTTAGGTGGTGGAAGTTATGTATCTAAAGTTATGAATTTCAAAATATTATGTTTGAAAGTGTAATAATTTCAAGGGTTTTGTTTCGAAAGTGTTATAACTTTGAAAGTGCTATGATTTTGGAACTGAATATGTATTTGAAATGGAAATAATATCGTATTTGGTTTTAAAATGGAAATGATATCGTATTGATATAATTTTGAAATGGGAATGACATTTTGGTTTTGAAGTATAAACTATTTTGAAAAGACCGTGGTGTTATAATAACATTTGGTTGGTAAAGAGACCGGAATCGAAAATTTTCATACTCTCTGCCAACTCCGTAAACCACTTTAATAACTGTGTACGCGGTGGAGATTCCGGAATGAAGTAGGATGGTGGCAACGATCCTATATGAGGTATATACGTGGACCCGACTCCCGTGAGTTGGCATAAGGTGGCTAAAACAAGAGCAATTGACGGGCAAAGTGAGGTAGCTCCTTCGATCGGACACACTCCTTCGGTACTATATTCTGACTTTATGATTGATTTGTCGCCACTTTTGATTTTTAATTTGGGAGTATAGCTCAAGGTGGGCGGTAGTGGCTGCTATGCGTTACCACCAGCCCGGAAGTGTAATTGATATATCTACCTTGGCATTGCCTAGTTGTGTCGTGTCACCTACCCTAGCGAGACCACTACGAGTATGTTTTGTGTCGTACCTATGGAGTATCCTCTGGTAGCGTCCCTATCTAGAGGTATTACAGTACTGTATAGACTATTAGCACTATAAAATGTGTTAAGGTGGAAAATGTAAAGCCTTAACGCTATTTTTAAATAGTATACTTTACTTTAGACATTATTTTAATAGTGTATATTACTACATAGTAGATAGTTTAATGGATCCTTAGATGATGGTTATCTCAAACATCCTTTGATTTACTTGTATTTCAGTTGTTATTTTGCTTGAGTTGGATTTTATCGATATAAGAATGTTAATCCTGACTCGAGTGTTTTGTGTTTTGCTTTAAGCTCGGGTCAGACTGAGTGATGCAGTTTTTGAGACTCACCTTTGGAGTTGGAGCCTCGTTTGGTGATCCATCTACATCTTTCCAGCTTGCAGTTATTCGGTTGATTTCAGTGATGAATTCTGATCTTATATTTGATTATTGTATTTGAAACTTCTATTGTATCTTATTTACTCTGATATATATATAGTAGCTTTATGAACTACTATTTATTTTGTTTCCGCTGCATATTGTATATTACTCTGTGGCTGTGATTCTACGATTATTTATTTACCGTATATGATGAGTTTTGCCAAATATAAATTAACAATATGGTATTTTAAGCAATTCAAATCCGACAAGTGTGGATGTCAATGGTTGAAAATATCAGGATGTTACAAATCATGAATAAAAAGAGGTTTTTTGAATACAGAATCATTCTTTAATTGATTAAGTTCTTTTTTGTAAAAATCTCTTTTATAGATATATATTTCTAAAACATTCTTTCCAGTATATACGAAAATATTACCTCTCTTATCAAAACCTCTGCTTATTTAAAACTCTTTTAAATTTGAATGATTCAAAATCATATTATTTTACTCTTAGGAAAATAATCCAAAACCATTTCATTTAGATCTTAGCAAAGATTTCTCAATTCAAAACTCAAAATTTAATTGAGTTAAAACCATGTTATCTAGGATGTTAATCCCAAAATCAGTAAATATTAAGTGAGTAGAATCTATAGAAATTATCTAATTCTAATCATTATCAATTTCCATATTCAAGAAATACTGTTGGTTGAATAACGGTGAAATCACCTTTTAAATTCCACCAATAGTACGAGTTCCCTCTTTGGGCTTTAACGAGTATGTGAAGATCTTCTCTATAAAATCCAAGTTGTTTAAATCTTGAAAATATTTTTTATTTATTCTTTTAGAAATTTCGGTCTGAGTAAATCAAATTTACTATCTCCTTCGTCGGGCCAGTCCGGATAGCCAGGGAGAGGAGGAAACTGGTTTTCCAAACCCATTCCTGGACACTATCTTTCTAACACCCATAAGGCGGTCAAGTTATTTGATCGATTATAAATCATTAAAACAATTGATCATTTTATAAATCCTTCAAAATACCTTTACAACACTTTATTAATCATTTAAAATATTTATAAAAGATTTTGGGATGAACGGTAGCGTTTCAAACTATATTTCAGAAGTTATAGAAAAGTGCTGCGGAAAGTGCCTTTCAAGCTATATTGATCAGAAGGACTTTTTATTATTTGAAAATTCATCTTTAATACTAAAGACACATATAAAACGTTTTAAAACATTTATTTGATTTATTTCACATTTTAAAACATTTTAAAACATCGTTTTCAAGAAAAATCTTGTTTTGGATTATGAACTACAAAATCGGGATTTTTCAAAAACATGTTTTACTCGTATTTCAATCTACATGAAATATCTTTTTTCTTTCTCCGTTGGAAACCAATGGATATAATTGTTCAGAAAATTCTTATCTCGAAGAATTCCGAACTATATTCCATCTTTTATATTTGTTTATTTTTTATAGCGCGAAATCGCAGACCACCGTTACGCGACGCGCTTATTTTTAACAAAATTTCCCATTTCTTTTCAACCTTCACCAAAACACTTCTAAATGTTCTTAAAACATTTCAAATACATTTTAAACCATTCCAAATATGTTTAATAATTCCATATACACCATTTCATTAATTCAAGAAAGTGATTTCCTTTGTGTTTATCGACGTGTATATTCGTGACTTGCATATATTTTCTATATTCATATTTAAACAACCAAACTTGATGATCAAAGCATATTAAACATCCATTTGTAAACATCCTATCATCGACCAACATATTATATAATAATTGAGGAGTTCTCACCGTCATTTTCACTCGAACTAGTTTTAAAACGGCTATAGCTCCGTTATCTCAAAATTAAACTCCACAAAAACGAACTTTGGACCTTGAAGAGGCTCGGCCTAGCCTTGGTGCTCATGGCCTAGGTTGGGAAGGGGTAGAGCTCACGGGTAAGGGTGGTGGAAGGTGGTTCCTTGGGTTTGGGATGTGGAAGGATGGAAATTTGAGCTTGTTTTGAGGCTTTTAACTATATACAAATATATATTATGATTTAATTTCTTTTCAAAATAATTTTTAACATTATTTTTCTTAGGGTGGAAGCCATTAAAGTGGAAGCAAATGCTTGCAAATATGAAGAAGAAGATGAATGCAAATGAAGAGAAGATCGTAGAGTATTTACAGAAAAGGAAGAATGCAAAAGTATCCATGCATACATCATCACTTTATCACTACTTCAGAGCTTCTCCAACATACATCCCCCTTCAAAATGCATAACTAGAGCCTCCTCCCTCATGTGCACATCATTTCCATCATCTTATATATGCATATGTTGATTATTTATGCTTAAGGAGTAAGAAATCATTAAAATATACTATATATTTAAAATTATATTTCTTATACTTAATTATATTCATATATGTATGTTTATATGCATGTTATCATCTGTATGTAACATATATACGTATGTATATGTAGGTGTATAATACTTCGAACATTTTCGAACAACTTTTATTTGTTAAATCGTTGAAATCCGAAGAATAGATTATCGGTCACAATTTCACTTATACTTTAACGTACCTATATTTGTAAACAAAATTCTAATTTTTTTACCATTTTAAACTAATTAAATTGATTAAATTTGAATAATAAAACCATATAAATTAATATTAACAATTATTTACAAAAAAATTCTATTACACTGAGAAAGCATATCGATTTTTCCTTATAATTTCAAATCAAATACATGTCTTTATAAACTATTATAAATGATTTATTATCACTTAATAACTACTCAAAATGAATTATCATCATTTTAAAATAATTATTTGAATAGTTAAAATAATTATTAAATCATTAAATCTCAATTTAAATTAAATAAATCAATTATTTAAATTCAATGCTATCTCATCGATATAAATTTCGAGGAAAATATTTTATTTAAATATTTATTCAAAATAAGATTACCATTATTTATTATCACTTGAAACAATATCATCCTTTTATTTGCATAAATTTAAAAATAAATAGAATTTATCGAAGAGATAAATTGGCGAGTCATTACAGACTTCCCACTTAAAAGAATTTTGTCTCGGAAATTACCCAAAAGAAAAACCTAAAGGTTTGACCAAAATATTTATTTTTAACTTACGTCCATTTGATGTATATAGATCATCCATACGCAATATCTGTTTTGATTTTCTATACGAATTTACAACTTTACTTTCGAACTAGTATTGGTCCCTTAATCCTTTAGTGCAGACTCTGATCAGGCTTTTCGATTAGAACTTTAATTTTCCTTGCATAGCTCTCAACCATGATAGAAACTCAAGTATCAAACCTAAACCCTCATCAATGTTCATCGTTAAGAATCGAGTGATAAATTCTTTTTCGGATAAGTGTCAAACATGTCAAAGTTCTGCACTCGAATCTTAGATTAAATCATGCAATGAAATAATCCATATACTTCATATGAATTTAATAATCTTTCAAGAATTTTTATGAAAAAAATTTCATAAATCTTCATTTTTTTATTCGAACTTTTATAAAGATACTTCTTTATACATAACCATTTTACTTTTTTATTTCCAGATCTTTCAATTTGAAATGCATTTCTTTTCAAAAGGCAAATATCTTTTTACTATAACACATCTCTAGACATATCATAATGGTTTCTGAAAATCTTATTTACAAAATAATTCATTAAATTGATAAATCACTATAAACTTACTTTAACTAATATCAAATGTGAAAACTTTCTTTATTAGTTAAAAGCTCCTATATATATATATATATATATATATATATATATATTCTTTACTCATAGTAGTTGTAATACTTAAAAAAATATGCATATACTTACTCAAACATTATAAATATATCTAACAAGTTTTTCTCTCCTTCTTAATTCGAATTAAAATCAAAGTGATTAAATTAATTATTACCAAAACATTGTTACAATGAACTTTTCTTTTTTTATAACATGTCAATTATAATATTTTTCATCTTTTTATAAAAGACTCTAATTCTTGTTATTATTTTTAAATCCCATTATTAAAGATCTAAATATACTCATAGGATTTCTTCTAAAGTGTCATTCAATGGTTTAAAAACAATTGTTGCTACAACATCTTTTACTACAAACCCAAAACCATGTAACTATAATATTTGCTCAAAGATTGGTACTAATAAAAAGCTGGGACATTTTATAAATCTTTGCGTTGTTACATCATTTAAACCTTCCAACACTAGATTCCAAAGAAGAAGATTTCCCCTCCCCTACCTAAACTATTACAACTCAAAATACTACATCAACAGCAACCATCATACTCATACATACTCAACTCCTTATATCCTATTCCAATTCTTTCGAGTTTGAAGATAAAGGTGGACTCCAACATCCTAAATCAGTCACCACCTCCTCTTCTTCCTCTTCTTCACTATCCAACTCATCATCGGCCTCGTTGCCATCCTCCTCTTGTGTCTCTTCAGTTCCGTGATGTAACCAAGGCTGATTCAATAGGACATGTCCCATGCCTACTGGTATTCCCGGTATGATTCCTCCTTCTTCCAACTCCTCCAAACCTTGCATATTTTCCAACAACAAATTTTCAAATTCTCCAACTCCCTCCTCTTCTTCTTTTTCCATCTTCTCATTGTTGCTTTCTATTGCATCCCAGTTTACATGTGAACTAGATAATCCCTTCTACCATACAACATGCTCACCCTCCATATCCTACACTATATTACTGCACTCGCTTGATATGATAGCATTCGGGTCTTCCATCGGCTTTGATTCCTCCTCATCGGCTCTATCTCTTCTTCTATTGGTTTTGATTCCTCTTCCATTGGCTCATCCTCTTCGATTGGTTCCAAAATGGAGCTAGCAGGATCTTCTACCCAATTCCCCTCCGAGGCTTGACCGAGTTCGTCGTCGCTGGAGATCATAATTATTTTTGGACCTGCAGGTGGTATAAGCATTCCGACAACTGGGTACCTATCTTCATCCCTACTTGTATATGAGCAATACTTTTCCCTAATCGGAGATCCACCATTTCTAGGCAGATAGCTATTCCTATTCGTCGCTAGAGAGGACTATTAGGCTATCCTTCTCGCCCCAATTCGCTCTAGGGGATTCCTTTTTCGTATAGCTTTCCCTAGATGGTTTCTACAAGGCGAACAATTATTCTTTTGACACAAGTAGTAGGTAATTTATAGCATATTCTTGGTAGAGAGGTTTGGTTAATATTCAAAAAATGTTTCATGAATTCTCTGAAGATATCTTTCAAAATTCGTTGGATAAAATATTTATTATTTAATGAAAGATCTTTGAAAATTTTACAAAAATATTATTTTATTTTTAGATACATATAAATATTGTTATCTAAAACCAAATTTGTATATCTTATTAACAAGTACACGCTCATATATATATTACTCACAAACTCATTCTAGGGCATTGCTAACCCTATCTCTAATGAGTTACTCATCCTAGGGTATTACTAACCCTATCTCAGATGAGTCTTTTACCCCATCAGGCTCAGGTGCTCGCTCAACATAAGCTCTGATACCATGATGTGAGGACTTGTTTCTTTGACTCCCAAAAGTTGACACTAATACATCCTTGATATTCACATGTTGTAAATCCAAGTGCCGGAGGGGTGGATTCCCAAGGGTAAGAAAGAAAAATAAGGCAGAACAGAATCTCACATATGTTATTTCAAATAAAACTTTACAGCATGAACTAAAAAACATTTATCAAAGTTGTAAATATAGACAAATAGAAATATCTATCTGTTGAGGAAGATGGTGTTGCTTAGTAGAAAGTTGGGTATGATAAATACTATGCATTGATTGTGCTTCTTAGTTGATTTCTCGGCTGGTTGTATTTGGGCCTGTTTATTAGTTTAGGCCCATGTTCTTCTTTGTTTTCGTTTAAATAACTTTCTCTGTGTATTCATTAAATCATTGTTATGAAATAATAGTGCCGCCACTTTGCTTTATAATTTTCTTGTTCGCAGTTTCAACTTATAACATGGTATCAGAGTGCGACCCCTAAAATTCAAATTTCTCGCAACTCATTGAGATTAGGGCTAATGGCGGAAAACAAAGTTGATGTTCTTCCGATTATGTCCAAGATTACTGACCATAAAATCAATGAATCGAATTATTTGGGTTGGAGCAAGACAATTAAATTGTATCTTCGGAGTATTGAATTGGATGATCATTTATCTCGAAATCCGCCTGCTGATGATTCTGAGAAGAGAGAAGATCAAACTTGGCTTAGAGACGATGCTCGATTATTTCTTCAGATCCGGAACACAATTGATGCTTGTGTTCTCAGCCTCGTAAATCATTGTTGTTTCGTGAAAGAATTGATGGAATATTTAGAGTTTTTGTATTCAGGAAAAGGGAATTTGAGTAAAATGTTTGATGTATGCAAGGCGTTTTACAGAGCTGAGAAACAGGACCAAAGTTTGATGAATTATTTTATGAATTTTAAGAAAACTTATGAAGAACTGAATATGCTTTTTCCTTTAAGTTCTGATGTGAAGAAACAGCAACAGCAACGTGAAGAGATGGCAGTGATGAGTTTTCTGGCAAGGTTACCACATGAATACGAGTCTGCAAGATCTCAAATCTTATCTGGATCAAGTGTGTCTAGTTTACATGAAGTGTTTACAAGATTGATGAGATCAGAGAGCACAAGTGCACAAACATCAGTTAATTCACAAAACAGGGCACTAGTGACACATAAAAATGCACCAAATACAAGTGCATCATGTAAACAAGGTGGATACAAAGGAAATGCTAACCAATCTTCAAATCGACCAATGAATCCTAAATACAAATGTACAAATTGCAAAAAGGATGGGTACACTGCAAATAGATGTTGGTTCTTGATTGGTAAACCATCACAATATAAGCAGAGAAGCATGAATGTTGCTCAATCAGAAAATCCAGAAAACAAAACAGTGAATATTTCTGCTGAGGAATTCAGTAAATACAAGGCATATCAAGATAGTGGAAAGAAACAATCCAACTTCAACTCCATATCTACAGCTGCACAATCACAATCACAATCTGGAAAGCATAAATGGGTTATTGATTCAGGGGCAACTGACAACATGACATGTACTTTAAATAATTTTTTAAACTACCAACCAAATACACACATGAGTGGTGTCACATTAGCTGATGGATCGTCTGCAAATATACAAGGATCTGGAAGTATAAATCTTACCCCTAATTTGCATCTAAAGACAGTGTTACATCTACCTAGTCTTGCATTTAATTTACTTTCAGTTAGCAATATAACTCAAAGTTTAAATTGCTGCATCACTTTCTATCCAAATCACTGTATATTCCAGGATCTTATGACGAAGAGGATTATTGGTAAAGGTGTTCAATCCAATGGACTGTATATTCTTGATACTATACCACAAGTCACTGCCTGTTCAAGTTCATCTCAAGCTTATAAACTACACTGCCAGTTAGGTCATCCATCATTACAGAATTTTAAGAAGCTATGTCCACAGTTTAATTCTTTACAATTTTTAGAGTGAGTCTCATGTCAGTTTGCAAAACACCATCGACTTAGTTTTTATCCAAGAATAAATAAACGTGCTACTAATCCATTTAAACTTGTACACTTTGACATATGGGGAACTGCATCTGTAATCTCTAAACCAGGTTTTCGATATTTTGTAACTTTTGTTGATGATTTCTCTCGTGTTACATGGTTATTCTTGATGAAAAAAGATCTGAGTTATTTGCAATATTTAGTAATTTTTGCGCTGAGATAAAGACACAGTTTCATACATCAATTAAAACTCTCCGTAGTGATAATGCAAAAGAGTATATGTCTGAGTCATTTCAGATTTTTATGAATCAAAATGGTATGCTCCACGAAACTTCATGTGTAGATACTGCTTCTCAAAACGGTGTTGCAGAGAGGAAGAATAGACAATTGTTGGAGACAACACGAGCTTTATTTTTTCAATCTAATATGCCTAAAGTGTTCTGGGCAGATGCTGTTTCTACATCATGCTTCCTTATAAATAGAATGCTGTCTTCAGTATTGAATGGTGATATCCCCTTTAAAATTCTTTTCCCAGAAAAACCTTTATTCCCGGTGAGTCTCAAAGTATTTGGTAGTACATGCTTTGCAAGGGACACAACACCACATAAATCTAAACTAGATCCAAAGGCTGTAAAGTGTATATTTGTTGGTTATTCACATTTACAAAAAGGCTATAGATGTTATTGCCCTAGTTTGAATAAGTACATTGTGTCCATTGATGTAAACTTTTATGAAGATATCCCTTATTATAAGTCTCCACCAACAAATACATATCCTGAAAGTAATGATCCTACCTTAAACCAGGAGGAAGATGAGGAATTTCTGATATATAATAGTTCTAATGATCCTATCTTAAATTAGAATGACAATATCCCTACTGTCACTGTCCCAAGTCCTATCCCATCAAGTCCAGCTCCTGAACCTGATCATGACCCTAGTTTAGACCTACCTATTGCATTGAGAAAGGGAAAAAGGCAATGTACTTATCCAATTTCCTCATTTATATCTTATGATCATTTACCACCTTCCACATGCTTGTTTCTCAAATCATTAGACAAGATGAGTGTACCTAAAAGTGTAGGAGAAGCATTGTCTATACCAGAGTGGCATGAAGCTATGATAGAAGAAATAAATGCTCTAGAGCAAAATAATACATGGGATCCCGTACAACTACCCAAAGGAAAGAAGGCAATTAGTTGTAAGTGGGTTTACTCAGTGAAGATAAATCCAGATAGTTCGATAACAAGGTTAAAAGCTCGGTTGGTAGCAAGAGGCTTTGCCTAAGTATATGGGACTGATTATTCAGAAACATTTTCCCCAGTAGCTAAACTAACTTCCATAAGATTGTTCATCTCTTTGGCAGCTACTCACTCTTGGAAACTCAATCAATTGGATACAAAGAATGCTTTTCTTCATGGTGACTTGAAAGAAGAAGTATACATGCACCAACCTCCTGGATTCGTTGCTCAGGGGGAGAATGATATGGTGTGTAAGCTCAAGAAAACATTATATGGATTGAAGCAAAGTCCAAGGGCATGGTTTGGAAAGTTTAGCAAGGCAATGGAGGTTTTCGGCATGAAGAAAACTTCTTTTGATCATTCAGTGTTTTATAAGAGGTCAAGAGAAGGAGTAATTCTTTTAGTTGTCTATGTAGATGACATAGTAATAACAGGGGATGATGAGGCTGGAATTGTGCTATTAAAAGCTTTTATTCATTCACAATTTCATACAAAAGATCTGGGGTGTTTGAAGTATTTTCTGGGAATTGAGATCTCGAAGAGCAGCAAGGGCATTTTCTTGTGTCAAAGGAAGTATGTGATGGACTTATTAGCCGAGTTTGGAAAACTTAGAGTGAAACCTAGCAGTACTCCTATGCAATCTGACAGTGATAATGAGGAGAGCAGTAAACTATTTGATAACCCCGAAAGATATAGGAGATTAGTAGGAAAGTCGGGCTATCTAACTATCACTAGACCAGATTTATCATACTCAGTGAGTGTAATAAGTCAACAAATGGCATCACCTTCATTGCAGCACTGGTGGAACCTGGAACGAATTCTAGGCTACTTAAAAAGGACAGTTGGTCAGGGAATAGTGTGTTCAAATCATAATCATATGAAGATGGAATGCTACTCAGACGCTGACTGGGCTGGTTCCAGATCTGATAGGAGATCCACATCTGGTTATTGTGTGTTTTTGGGAGGTAATATAGTGTCTTGGAAGAGCAAGAAACAAAACGTAGTTTCCCGATCAAGTGCTGAATCAGAGTATAGGGCCATGGCCAATGCTGTGTGTGAGATAATGTGGATAAATAATTTCATGAATGAAATGGGTTTTGAAATTAGTAAGCCTGCTAGTTTGAAGTGTGATAATCAGGCAGCACTGCACATATCCACCAACCTAGTGTTTCACGCGAGGACCAAGCACATAGAGGTGGATTGCCATTTTGTAAGAGAAAAGATTCAGCAAGGAATGGTGGTGACTGAGTATGTAAAGGCTGGTGATCAAATTGCAGACCTGTTCGCAAAAGTATTACTTGGACCAAGAATTCAATTCTTATGTAACAAGTTGGGTATGATAAATATTTACATACCAACTTGAGGGGGAGTGTTGAGGAAGATGGTGTAGCTTAGTAGAAAGTTGGGTATGATAAATATTATGCATTGATTGTGCTTCTTAGTTGATTTCTCGGCTGGTTGTATTTGGGCCTGTTTATTAGTTTAGGCCCATGTTCTTCTTTGTTTTCGTTTAAATAACTTTCTCTGTGTATTCATTAAATCATTGTTATGAAATAATAATGCCGCCACTTTGCTTTATAATTTTCTTATTCACAGTTTCAACTTATAATTATAAATTAGGAATACTATAGTACAAGAGTATGGTCGAAATGGATAAAAATCTTCAAAAAAATCTTCTGATTCCATGCTTCGAGCTCCATCCTGCATTCTTCGAAACTAAATCTAACAACTAGGCTGCTCGGGAAAATTAAGGCACCCAGGGTTTAAGGAAAAAGGAAATAAACTCCAGGTCAGTCATAGGACTGGTGTGAGAACTCAAAATATGCGTTTTGAAAACAAATAGGTATCTTATAAGACAACGCCGCACATAAACAAGGAACAGGTTTTTACCTTATGATAACCAAATCATTCTTGTCAAAATACTTGATATTATTTTTAATAACATATCTTTGAAAAAATTTGCAAGTAAACTTATTAATCTTAGCCGAAATCAGTACCATTATTAAATTCCAATATCCTAGGCTCTATAAATAAAATGGCAAACACTTATTGGAGAATAGATTCCATATAAATGACTAGGTGAAGGGACTACCTTACGGCAGTACATCTCTAGAGGAATGGATTGAGGTCAATAAAACATATGCACCTCTACCAATAAAAGATCAGCCTAACTTTCTTACTAGATAGTACCGCATATGTCATCACCCTAGTCGTTACCGACCTATTTACGATCCTCCTAGCATACATCCACATTAATTTAAACCCGAACGTCATAGTAGGTAGAAATATATCTAGAAGGGGATGATCATACACTAATGGTTGCGAACCATATAGTCTTGCCACATCTACCTTGTTTCGGTCATTTCCGGGTGTGAGGCTTGAGGAAGCGACTACCTTTCACTTTGCACATTCTACTTTGAATGCCACATTAACATTCCATTGATCACTATTGACTTCCACAGACATACAACCTCCAAGCTCATACGTCTCAGAGAAGGGTATAAAGCTAAGAGAAGTTTCCTTCTCTGCCACCAAGCAGATGTATATTTATAAAATTCAACGATGAAATCTCAAGAATACGCTGTTAGACATCCGTGCATACAAGTTCGTTCTAGGACTGAACGAAACCGAAGTCACTCCTCCTAATACCATTAGTAGCAAGTAGTCTTTGCAATCATCGATAAAAAGAGATTTTCTAAATAGAGAATCATTCTTTAATTGATAAAGTTCTTTTTATGAAATCTCTTTTCGAGATATATATTTCTAAAATATTCTTTCCGGTATATACGAAAATATTACATCTCTTATCAAAACCTTTGATTACTTTAAAACTTTTTTAAATTTGAATAATTTGAAATCATTTCATTTACGCTTAGGAAAATATTCCAAAACTATTTCATATAAATCTTAGCAAAGATTTCACAATTCAAAACTCAAAATTTGCTTGAGTTAAAACCATGTTATCTAGGATGTTAATCCAATAATCAGTAAATATTAAGTGATCAGAATATATAGAAATCATCTAATTCTAATCAATATCAATTTCCATATTCAACAAATACTATAGGCGGAATAACGGCGAAATCACCTTTTAAATTCCACGAATAGTATGAGTTTCCTCTTTGGGCTTTAACACCGAGTACAAGAAGATCATCCATATAAAATTCAAGTTGTTTAAATCTTGAAAATATTTTTTATTTATTCTTTTTGAAATTTCGATCCGAGTAAATCAAATTTACTATCCCCTCCATCGAGCCAGTCCGGATAGCCAAGAAGAGCTGGAAACTAGTTTTCCAAACCCAAACCTAGACACTATCTCTTCAACACCCATAAGGCGATCAAGTTATTTGATCGACTCTAAATCATAAAAACATTGATCCAT
Source organism: Allium cepa (assembly GCA_030765085.1). Classification (NCBI taxonomy): domain Eukaryota; kingdom Viridiplantae; phylum Streptophyta; class Magnoliopsida; order Asparagales; family Amaryllidaceae; genus Allium; species Allium cepa. Next base: position 759,608,115 of record CM060941.1, on the reverse strand, counting down.
TCATAAATCCTTCAAATTACTTTTAAAACACTTTATCAATCATTTAAAACATTTACAAAAGATTGGGGAAAGAAAGATTGTGTTTTAAACTATATTTCAGAAGTTATAGAAAAGTGCCGCGAAAAGGTGTTGTAGAAAGTGCCTTTCAAGCTAAATTGATCAAAACTTCTCATTATTAGAAAATTCATTTTTATCACTCAGATTACTTTTAAAACATTTATAAGATTTATTTCACATTTCAAAACATTTTAAAATATCATTTTAAAAGAAATCCTATTTTGGATTCCAAATTTCAAAATCGGGATTTTTCAAAAACTTATAATACTTATATTGCAAAATCTACTTATCGAAATCTCGATTTTCTTTTGTGTTGGAAAACTATGGATATGACAGTTTGGAAAATTCTTATCTTGAAGAATTTCGAGCTATATTCCATCTTTTACACTTGTTTGACTTTTATAGCGCGAAATCGCGAACTACCATTACGCGACGCGCTTATTTTAACTAAATTTTCCATTTCTTTTCAACCTTCACCAAAATAGTTCTAAATGTTCATAAAACATTTCAAATGCATTTTAAACCATTTTAAAGAGGTTTAACAATTCATATACACCATTTCATTAATTTAAGGAAAGTGATTTTCTTTATGTTTATGGTGTATATTTCTTGACTTGCATATACTTTCAGTTCATATTTAAACCACCAAACTTGATGATCAAAGCATATTAAACATCCATTTGAAAACATCATATTATCATCCAACGTATAGTATGATAGTTTAGGAGTTCTCACCTTCATTTTCACTCGAACTAGTTTTAAAACGGCTATAGCTCCGCTATCTCGAAATTAAACTCCATGAAATTGAGCTTTGGACCTTGAAGAGGCTGGGCCTAGCCTTGATGCTCATGGCCTAGGTTGGGAAGGGGATGGAGCTTACGACCAAGGGTGGTGGAAGGTGGTGCCTTGGGTTTGGGAGGTGGAGAGATGGAAATTTGAGCTTGTTTTGAGGTTTTTTTAACTATATATAACTATATATAATGATTTAATTATTTTTGAAATAAATTTTGACATTATTTTTCTTAGGATGGAAGCCATTAAAGTGGAAGCAAAAGCTTGAAAAAATAAAGAAAAAGAAGAAGATGAGTGCAAATGAAGAGAAGATGGTAGGGTATTTATAGGGAAGGAAGAGTGTAAATATCCATACACACATCATCACTTTATAACCATTTCAAAGCTTCTCCAACACACCTCCCCTTTCAAAATGCACAGCTAGAACCTCCCCTCCATGTGGACATCACTTCCATCATCTAATGAATGCAAATATTGACTTATTTAAGCTTAAGGAGTAAGAAATCTTTAAAATATATTATATTTTATATTATATTTCTTATATATAATTATTTTCACATATGTATGTTTATATGCATGTTATCATGTTATGTACCATATATATGTAGGTATATATAGGTGTATAGTATTTCGAACGTCTTCGAACAACTTTTGTTTGTTAAATCGTTGAAATCCGAAGAACCGATTATCAGTCACATTTTCACTTATGCTTTAACGTACCTATATTTGTAAAAAAAATTCAAAAATAATTTTTTATCATCTTGAACTAATTAAAATGATTACATTTGAATTATAAAACCATATAAATTAATATTAACAATTATTTATAAAATTGCTATTATACCGATAAAGCGATATCGATTTTTCCTTATATTTTCAAATTAAACGTACGTTTTTATAAAACTATTATAAATAATTTATTATAACTTTATAAATATTCAAAATGAATTATCATCATTATAAAATAATTATTTGAATAATTAAAATAATTGCCAAATCATTAAATTCAATTTAAGTTAAATAAATCAATTATTTAAATTTAATGCTATCTCATCAATATAAATTTTGAGGAAAATATTTTATTTAAATATTTATTCAAAATAATATTACTATTGCTTATTATCACTTGAAACAATATTATCCTTTTATTTACATAAATTTAAAAGTAAATACAATTTATCAAAGTGATAAATTGGTGGGTCGTTACATTATTACACAAATCTAACTTGATAACCAATCGTGTTCAGAATAAAAAGGTGTTCTCTTTCTATTATATACTTGATATAATGTGTTATATTAAGTAATTAATTTAATTCAAAGTATATATTAAATGGAAAATCCATAAGTGGTGTGTTTTTTTATTGTAGTCACAATGCGTTAGAACCATGAGTACTTATCATAGTAAAATAAACATACATTTTCAAGCACTTTTAGTCAAGATGTATCAAGACTGGATATCCATGCACATATTGAGACTAGAGTATGTAACGCTCTTAAAATATTAGGTAGTGTATTACTCATGACTGTTGTAGGCACCAAGAGGTTGTTACCTTTCCTTTTGGTCAAGGTCGGGATATCAACAAATTGGTTGAAAAGGATGGATATCAGATATGGAGATCGATAGGAAACAAGGCTATGATCGATATGGTCAAAATGGACCAAGATTTAATCAAGGCGGATCAATTAGGAATGATAAACAAGGCTAGGAAAGGCTATTTTTCAATTTCAGGTCATACAGAGTTCATATGCTTGAGTTATGGATGGATCAAGGTTCATGGAAACTGGTTCGTATCGATCACATGACGGTATGGATATGAGAAGAGTGCTTTGCTTCGGATTGATGGCTTTTGTATCGATGCGATGTGCGTAGATTTAGTTGGACATGTTAGAAGGAAGGCAGCGTGCTTCGTATCGATCAGGGTAGGGATCGATACGAAGGATGAGGTAATAGGCTAATGGACATGGAGCTCGTATCGATATGCACGTATCGATTGGATGGTGAAGTAAGTAAAAGAATTTTGTATCGATCAAGGTTGGGATCGATACGAAAGGCATTTGCAGTGGATCAATGCAAGAATCTAATGGCTGCATGGGTTTAGGAAAGCACTTCGTATCGATCGATATTGGTTAAATGAAGAGCAGACATTGAAACAAGCCGAAGGACACGAGGCCATGGTTACGAAGGAACGAAACTTAGACCGATACGAATAGAGGCATGGATACGAAATGATGGACATGAGGCTATGGAATATGATGGATATGAAGGAAGCAAAGTCAAGACATAAGAAGCGATCAGCGAGTATGAAAAAGGGATCTGCATATGATTATCGCTCCACGTCGTCGATCCAGGAACGATCGATAAGAAGAGGATCGATGAAAAACCATCGATACGAAGATGCAGCATACGTTGGAAAAATGTAACTTGGATCGATCATAGCTCTCATTCTACAACTCCAAATGCTATGTAATTTTTACGGGAGCTTCCTTATGCATTTGAAAATGTTCATGATCGATCTCAACTCGATTGAACCAGCTTTGGATCGATACAAATTGATCATGGATCGATCATAAAACACCCTGGATTGATCTGGCAGGCCTACCTGTGCACGAGAAGAGGTATTCCAGGTTTTGGGTAATATATTTTCAGATCTTCATCTATAAATAGCTGTCCTATGGAAACTAAAAAGGATCTTCCTCTGCTCTTTACACGGAAACTGTGCCGTTTTTGCTATTGATTTTCAAAGGCTTGTAATTGTAATACCAAAACAAAAGGAATAAAAAGATTGATTCAAAGTGGACATAGGTCGAAGAAAGCCGAACCACTTAAACCTTGCATCTTCTCTTACTTTTTTTCATTTTAATTTTTCTATTTCTTCATTTTTATTCTCCACGTTATCTGGATCAGAGATATGTGCTAAGATATTGAGGATTTGTGTATATACACTTGTGCTTTCACTACACTTGGGTTTGTAACCAATTTTGGCACAAACACTTTGATGCTTATAATGAGAAGGACTTGCACATACTATATTAGATTTGGAGTTCAGATTTGGAAACTAAAAGATCGGATCCGGTAGGGACCATGGTTAGGCAATCAGTTAGAAGGATATTACTAGAAAGGAGCTATCAAGAGGGGAGTCAAGAGGCTTCCTCAGATGCAAATCAGGCCTTAGTTTTCATCACCAGAGATGAGATAGAGATGATGATGGGAGCTATGCAGGAAGAATTGTTGAAAAGGCATAAGGACATAATGCAGAACCTCTTCAGACAGTTTGGACAGGCAGGAACAGCTGCAGTTTCAGGAGTTCAAATCCATAGAGCTGGAACAGAAAGACCCAACAGGCAATCGGATAGAGCAGCTCAACAGGGTGCAGCCCCCAATTATCACACAATTACCAATTTGGATGGATCCAGATTCGGGGACACACCACCATGCAATGATAGACCAATTTATGGAGGGATTCTAGGTGACACCATACAATAGGATGTCGGGGGGAGCACAAGAGTATGTGGTAAAGAGTATGTACTAGAATTCCCTCGGAGACTCGGAGCGCAACCTTTGGTTGACAACAGTGTATTAGCTAAGATTATCAGGCGAACTATGCATAGAGATTTAACTAGAAGGGATCTGGAAGGAGTAAGCAGAAGTCTATTTACCCGTGACATCAGAATGGCTAGGAATCCACCAGAGTTCAAGCTACCTACTCTAGAGGTGTACGACGGCAGGGATGATCCTATCGATCATTTAATGAGGTACACGAGACACATGGAAGTGTTGAGGGATCGAAGGAAGTTATGGCCCGGTGTTTCCCTCTTGCTTGACGGATATAGCTGCTATATGGTTCCGGTAGTTAGAAGATGGATCTATCAGGAGATGGCCGAATTGGTGTCATATTTTTGAAGAAGTTTCGGGTTTATATCAAGAGGCCTAAGAATGTGATGACACTAACGTCGATGATGCAAAGGACTGGAGAATCACTCAGGGCTTTCTTAACTCGGTTCAATCCAGTAGTTGCTTCGGTTGATCGGTCGGATCTATCGATGGTTTTGATGGCGGCAATGTCATGAGTCAGGGATAAATCGGATTTCAAGGTATCGTTGATACGGGATCCACCAATGGATCTCGAGGAGTTCTTTCACGAAGCTGAAAGATTTCTTCGATAGGAAGAAGCATGTTCAGATAAGAAGTTAAAGGAAGTAGACGTGGTCAAGGATGGAGAATAATCCGGTGAAAGCTTGGGTAAGGATAAGGATAATGGAAAGATAAAGTTGTACGACAACTCTAGTAGGGAAAGGAAACGTTGGAGAGAGACAAAATTATCCATTTACACAGGATTGAATAAAACATTGGAGCAGATATTTATGGAGACACGGGATCGCCTTCCTTACCAAAGACCGGCAAGAAGGGAACCCTCGGAATGCGAGAGGGCATCCGTTAGGCTCTGTCTCTTTCATGATCTAGATGGGCATGGTACCAACAGCTGCATGCATCTGAAGGATATAATCGAGGAGCATGTATGGAGTGGTCAGATGCAGAAATATGTAAAAACTCGGAATGCAGCGGTGGAGCAGGAGCAGCCACCGTCTACCTCAAACGACGATGGCACGAGGCCCAGGAATGATGGTCGATTGGTTATCGATTGATGGGGATGATATGGAATAAGTAGCAAACTCTGGGCAAACGGATAAGTCACTTACTCGTGTACGGGAATGGAGATAGCCCCTAGGCATGCTTTGAGATGATGATAAACCGCGACGATTTAGTTTTTGCAATCTGCTTTTTTTTGGTTTGGACATTTGCTTTTTTCGCTTTGGTTTAAACTCCTGGTTTGGTTTTCTTTCTAGTTTGGACTTTGGTTTGAATGCTTATTTTTTGGTTTGGATATGGATTTTCGATTACCTGATTTAATCTGGATTTCAGATTTTGACTGGATTTTTATCTGCTTTTTGGTAAATGGTCGTCGGGTATGGATTATGCCAGGCAAGGGGTAAGTCGCTTCGTCCGAACATGGCGAATCGACTTATTCAAGTCATCAAGTATGGGCTATGCCCGACAAGGGTCTAGAGAGACCTGGATTCAGCCTAGGACTTAGGCCTCATATTATCTATCGGTTACTATTTTAGGTCGTCGGGTATGGACTATACTCGGCAAAGGTTCGGAGTGACCAAGATTCGGCTTAGGACTTAAGCCATGACATTACTCAGCATTCAGGGGCATTGAACAAAGAATACCAAGGCAATGCTTATTATAGGTCATCGAGTGTGGGTTGCACTTGGCAAGAACCTAGAGAGGTTATGGATTCAGATATTGGCTATGAACAGCTAAGGATTCAGCCAAGGGCCCGGAGTAGTCCCGGATTTGTATATCGACCCGGAGAGGTCCTGAATTCAATTATTGGATATGGAGGGATTAAAGCTCAGTTGTCAGGCTCAGATGGATATGAAATTGGCTAACGATTTGGTTACTGGATTTAGAATCAGATATCGTCTTGGAGCGGTCGTAGATTCAGATAAGGATATGGCTACGACACATGATAGGATGACATGGTAATATACTGGATTATGGATCAGATAGAATGGCTATGGATGGAATATGAAATTTGGATGTCGGATTTAAAGCTATTCAAAACACGCCCTCTTACCATAAGGCATGTTTTGGTGGAAAATGTTACTCTGCCTTTTGGCCAAGGCCGAATATCAATAAATTGGCTGGAAAGGATGGATATCTGGATTGGAGATCAACTGGAAACAAGGCTATGATTGATACCATCAAAATTAGACCGAGCTCTAGTCAAGGTGGGATCGATTGGGAATGATAAACAAGGCTAGAAAAGGCTACTTTTCAAATTTCAGGTCAAATAGAGTTTATATGCTCAAGTTATTGATGGATTAAGGTTCATGGAAACTAGTTCGTATCGATCACATAACAGTATGGAAATGGGAAGGGTGCATTGCTTCGGATCGATGCCTTTCGTATCGATGCGATGTGCATCGATTTGGTTGGACACGGCAGAAGGAAAGTGGCACGCTTTGTATCGATCAGGGTAGAGATCAATACAAAGGATAGGGCAATAGGCTCATGGACATGGAGCTCGTATCGATACGCACGTATCGATTGGATGGTGAAGTATGTTAAAGCGTTTCGTATCGATTAAGGCTGGGATTGATACGAAAGGCATTTGACGCGGATCGATGCATGGAGATAATAACTGCATGGGTTTAGGAAAGCACTTCGTATGGATCGATACTTGTTGATACAAAGAGCAGACATTGAAACAAGATGAAGGATGCAAGGCAATGGTTACGAAGGAACGAAACTTGGACCAATACAAACAGAGGCATGGATACGAAATGATTGACTTGAGGCTATGGAATATAATGGATACGAAGGAAGCAAAGCCAAGACAGAAGAAGTGGTTGGAGAGCATGAAAAATGGATCTACACATGATTATCACTCCACGTCATCGATCTAGGAGTGATCGATACGGAGAGGATCAATGAAAAACCATCGATACGAAGATGTAGTGTACGTTGGAAAACTACAACTTGGATCGATCATAACTCTCATTCTACAACTTCAAATGCTATGAAATTTTCACATAAGCTTCATATGTATTCGAAAATGTTCATGATCAATCTCAACTCGATTGAACCTTTTTTGGATCGATACAAATTGATCATGGATCGATCCAAAATCACCCTGGATCAATCTGGCGGGCCCACCTGTGCACGAGAAGATGTATTCTAGGTTTTGGGGAGGATATTTTCGAATCTTCACCTATAAATAGCAGTCCTATGGAAACTAAAAAAGGATCTTCCTCTGCTCTTTACACAGAAACCCTGCCATTTTTTTTATTGATTTTTTAAGGCTTGTAATTGTAATCTCAATATAAAAGGAATAAAAGGATTGATTCAAAGTGGACGTAGGCTGGTGATAGCCGAACCACAATAAACCTTGTGTCTTCTCTTACTTTCTTTCATTTTAATTTTTCTATTTCTACATTTTTATTCTCTACATTATCTGGATCTGAGATCTATGTCAAGATGCTTTCACTATATCTAGGGTTTGTGACCAATTTTGGCGCAAACAGGGGTTATGTACATATAATTATTGGATAACTATGGAATGACTCACTCGATAGTTTCATTTTGGTTAAATATAAATATGGTTAAAAAAATATAGATATGATACTATTACAAAATTCCCTTGACTTAAGAATACTGTTGAGCTTCAATAAGGAAATTTGCTATGATTATCGTAAATTCATAGCACGACATCCATCGAACGACTATAGTTGGATTGAGTGGAATTATTGTGAGTGAAACACTATTCAAGAGAGGATTCGTCTTCTTGGTTACATGAGATTACCATCATGGTCAACTGAAGTTGACTCAATCTTAAAGTCTCTGACAAGAGCATTTCGGTTAATAGTAATCGCTATCATTGAATTAAGGACTACTGTTTGGATTATAGAGTTGAATCTGGATGACATTGGAATTTTGACCATTACCAAATTCCATAAGTCCAAAGTTATATAGATTTGACTGAGAGAATTGGTGTAAACAATTATCACATTCAGGTTATGCCTAATAAAGTAAAATTGGATTTCACCAAGAACAAATAAGTGATAAATTTGGCCATATTGTCGCGTTAACTGCTAAGTAACGTGTGAGTTGTAATAATTGAATTTTTCAGTATTAATTGCAAACTACATTTACACCTAAGATCACATAACCAAAAAGATGAATATTCCTTTTATCACCTGATTTAATTAATTTGTAACTGTTATAAATTAATTAATATTTATGAAATAATGATTACAAAATTTTTTATTTGATATGTCGAACAATGTTAAATAATATATTCATAATAGTTATAAATATATTAATCGATATACGACATCGGTACATGTTAAAATTTAGATTTAAATGCAACAGACATTGTTTGGGCTGGAATTGGTTTTGAGGCCCATATAGGGAATGCAAATTTTGGTCAAAATAACTTGGATAGATCAGCTAAATGTTGGTAAAAAGAGGAAGGATTTTTAATGGTTGAAAAGAGTGGAAATGATAAGAGAAAGACAAGGATGTGATGCGCTTTTCTCTTCATTTGACTTCCTATTTATATGCCACTCTCTACTCCATTTATTTAAAATCCTTTTTCTCTCGTTCTTCTTGAAAATTTTGATCAGAAAACCCATTTAAACCAAAAAGAAATCCAAGATCAATTCACATAAAAAAAAATTGATTTGTTTGTCAGTAGTAAAGTGGTTTAGGTGCCAACAAATCTAGAAATTGGAATCTAATGCAAGAAGCCGTTTCTTCATTTCAAAGTGAGATCTCTTGGCCTAGGTGAAAGGTATTCAACATTTTTACTAATCCATTTAACATTATTGTCTATTATTGTGATATATTGTAGGTTATTAGATTATATTATGAATATAGTGTACCGATGTTCTAGTACATATTAGATGGTGGAATATAATGGTGCATCTATATATTAAAAATAGAAAAATATTTTTCATGTTTGTAAGTATTAAACTCACGACTTAAAAACCATTTTTTAATTAAATAATTGCATGACTCGGAATTTAGGTTAATCAATTTTGAAATATTTAATAAGTTTTAAATATTGAAATATTAGTTTTAAAGTAAAACATCTTGAATTTCAAATATAGAAATTTATTTGAATAATGGACTTAAACAATTGGTACCTTTTGAATTACTTAATCTTTGATTAATATGAATTAAAATGATTTGGAGATTTGAACTCGGTATAAATAACAATGGTAATAATAAACTTTTAATTTACATTTAAAAGTGATTAATTTATTTTTATAATAATTTTTTAATTAACGTGTGAAAATTGCTTTTGAGGGAACTATCCTGGATTTGGACGAAAGCAGTTCTATTGGACTTGTAATAGTGAATTATAGTATGCATCGAATTTCGTGGCGATCGGGTGCATCGTTTGTTCATGCGAGTTTGAAACGCATATAAATTAATTTTAGGAATTAATATAATATAACCGGGCTTAAAAAGCTATCTTCTATCAATGATTTAATTAGGTCTTGAGACTAGTCCCATTTTGTTAAGAATAGGGGTATTTATTATAGAATGCCAGTGAGCATGCCTCGGTAAGAGTTCGAAATTTTTCGGGGATATAATATCAGATTTTAATTTATTAAAATAATATGTACATACTTTCTACCCATACCCTCCATTGTGCATACCATACCCCCACTTTCTATGCCCATACCCCTGTGAGAAATGCGAAATATGGATCTTAAGGCTAGAATTAATACTAGAGGGGGAGTGAATAGGGTTTTAAGGAATTACTAATTCTTTTTGAGTTTATATTAATTTGAAAACAAATGTATGCAATACTCAGACACAATTATGATCACAGAATCAAACATAGATGCAAATATAAAGTAAAAACAATAAAGGAAAGAACACACCAGATTTTATACTGGTTCAGAGTTACCCTACATCCAGTCCCACAACAAACGTACAGATTTCCTTTCAAAATCAATTTTTACAATTACACCCTCGATTTCAAGGCTACGAGATACACTAATCTAGGTTCACAATCCTCTGGGTAGAGATACTTGATTTTATGGGCAACAACTTCACCCAATTGATTTCACATGCTATAATCACACCTTTTATCGCTTGATTGATTTCACAGGCTACAATCACATCTTTTCTCACTTAATTTATTACAAAGAAGCCTGTAACTCTGAATAACACTGGGATCTTGCTGAGATAGTGATAAAGAATCAAACCAGAATTGATCTAGTTAGATTCAATGTTGATTTCAGCAGAGTAATGGTAAAAAAAAAATAAACAAATGTGGAAGAAGAAGAGGAGTGAAATCAAAGAAAATATATATCTTAATTCATTTAAAACTGCCCATATTTATAGTAGAACAACAGCCATGTCCATTCGTGAAAAGATATGACGAATAGATACTTCCTTTGAAATTCAAATTTTTGAAATAAACAGCCACCTTGTTGACAGGGGTCCCTAGGGGTTGTCGACAGGCCTATGGTATTTTGGGTGATTTGTTTTTCTTTGAAAATAACTTCTATCTTGTGTTAAAACTATATTTATACTTTATAAATATACTTAACTATAGTTAAAATACATAAATAAGCATAGAGAATAATATTTTGGTATATATAAAATTTTGCTATATATTTAAATCTAAGTATAAATATAAAAGGTTAAATATATTATAATTAAAAGATAGTTTAAAACCAAGGATACTTTGATTTTGAAGATAAAGATTATTTTGAGGCTAAAAGTATTTTAAAACCAGGATAGATGTGTTTGATTCTTTTAAAAGGAAGGTTTTGAAATCATTTTTAAAACAAGATATAATTTTGTAAAACATTTGAATAAAAGTTAGTGGATACAAAACAATGTTCCACTTGATTTTTCGTAGGTTCCATCCTACTTAGGGTTCCATCCCTTTAACAGGCTCGAAGTGGATTCCATTCGACGAATAAATTGGATTTTAAGATGGCAGTGCTTTTCTACGAGTTTTAACAAAATTCCTAATTAAATTACTTATATTGAAATCTTGAACTCTTGATAATCTTGATGCTTATGAGTCTTCAGTCTTGATATCTTCAGTCTTGAATCTCTATACTACATAGTCTTCATTCTTGGTACCTGCATGGTTAAATCCTGCATATACATATATTTCTAAACTATAATGTTAGTATTTATATTTTATAATCTTATTCTAAAGTTGTCGTCATCAAAACCATCTTCTCAGGGACTAACAATCTTCCTCTTTTTGATGATGTCAACCATTGTTTATAAAATATCACTTCTATCCTAATAACTCCCCCTAAAACTAATAACTCCCCCTTAATCTATGCCTAACTATCCTATTTTATACTTCTCCTCCTTTGTCATCAACAAAAACTAACTCCAAACTATATAACTCTCCCCAAAACTAATACTATATGACATGTGATTATAATGATAGTGTTATCATAAATAATCAAAACTTATTCCTTAATTACTAACTATCCTAACTAAGAATCCATATATGATAATACTTATAATAATGATAATGTGAGAATTCAAATATAAGAACACAAATCATTTATTAGTTATATATTGTTATATTTACATTTGTGTACAAAACATAAGTAAGATCATATAACGATAAGAAAGAGAGAAAAATAAGTAATGTGTATTTATACATATTATGTTTTGCACACAAATTATCAATCCACACCAAACCAAATCAAATCAAATCAAATCAATCCAAGCAACTAATTCAAATCAAACAAAGCAATCAAATAAAATCAAACATTACGAGGAACTTCCACCCATCCTTCTTCTCCAAATATAGGGTCTGCTTTAATGGCATCCCAATTTTCATTTTCATTGGTGAGAGAGACTAGAGGATGTGCTTCATTATCATCTTTGTGCAGGGAGGAAATCATCCGTCGTATCGTATCGAAATGCTTTTCTTACTCCTTGATCATCTGCATTTGACTCAACTCTAAGTGTCGCTGGTTACGAAGAATGAAAGAGAGAATATTTTTGAAAGATTTAATAGTTTCTTCAAGATTCTCGGTCAACCTATGAATTGGATTGGCCATATTTGAGTTTGTGAGAAGAAATAGAGATAAAGTGGATAAGAAATAATTTTGGGTGATGAATTCTGCAAGAAATATGTATTTATAGGTGTAGAAATTCATTTGAAATGAATAGACATAAGGTAGTCATTCAAATTTCAAATTTCAAATTTAAAATGAAAAGTCATTTCTGACCAGTACTTGTCGACAGGGTCTGGGGGGTTGTCGACAGGGGTCAGATAATTTAGATGACTCATTTTGATTTTGTGAATAATTGTGTGTATATATATTTATATAATATACTAACATTTATTCTGGAGATAGGATCAGCTAGATAACAGAAAAGTAATTCAATTTCATTTCATAATAGAATGATATAATGATTAAACATTAAGAACTACACGAACATTAAAATCAAAACAAACTAAAACCAATACAACAAGACATGAAAAGGTAGAACTAGTTAGAGGATGACGAAGATGAAGATAATCCAAGCTTCTTGCCGACTTTGGAGAAAAACTTATTCTTCTTGGATGACATTTTATCCAATTTCTTACTGACGGATCGTTTAGGTGTCCGTAGATTCTCAATAATGATCTTTTGATTTTTGAGTAAGGTTTTGTTGGTGGATAAGAGGGATAGTCAATACTTTCCAAGGATGTTTCACTTTCTTCTTCTTCTATTTCCATTTCATCCCCTTCTTCTTCTTCTTCTTCTTCCTCTTCCATCTCCTTATGAGCCAAACGCTCTTCCTTTTCAGCATGAGTTTCATATGGTTGAAAAACATATGGAATTTTCATAAGATAAATGTTCGAGTGGTTAAAAACTTTTCTTGAAACAAATTCTTCTCCTTTGAAATGTACTCCAAAATAATTAAAATTCGAGTGAGATAGATTCCATGATACAAAGTTTTTTCACCCATTTCAAGATTTTTGGGACGAAATTCATCCAAAATAACTTGCGCCCAATTAATATCATAATTTACAAAAATAGCAAAAAGTGCTTTGCAAACTTTTGAAGTTGGATTGTTAAAACTCCCTGATCATGGGGTCAAAGTATGTTGTAAAAGAAGATTAACAATTCTAGCTTTTGGTCGAAAGTTTTGATTTATGAATAAAATTATCTCCTTCGAAAATATGATGAAATGTCTCACGATCATTTTCATCGATATTAAAACTAGAAAGATCCATTCCTGTGCTCTTGCAATTGAGAATGGTACCCAAAAGATCACAATTTAAGATGATTCTAGTGCCATTGACACTACTCCAAATTTCATCATCATTTCCATTATAAAATCCACGGTTGATATTTGCATAAAAAAAATTAACAAGATTTGGATAACAAACAAAATCATTTTATGAGGCATCAACAAGACTAAGAACTTGGTTGTTTGCAAAAAGAGAATCGATTTCATAAGTAGAGAAATCTTGAAATAGAACAATCTTCCTGGGATGGACTTTTCCATAGTAATCATAGTTGATACATGCTTTTATAGCCTCTGGATCATTGAAAAGTTGCTCTTTTATCTTTTTGGAAATTCTCATTGTGGAAGGGTTGCTCGAACAAGCCATTAGAGTAAAGAGTAGAGAGCTTGATATTTTGAAATAAGAGTTTGAATTTGAAAATGAAAGTGAAAAGTTGTAATAAGTGATAGTGAATAAATAGATTCTCAAAGGACATGTTCTCTGGTCAAAAGGTGACTTTTCAGAGTCTTAAATGATGTGAAAAGATGGAGGGAAATTCAACATTTTAATTCGAAATTTGAATTTCAAATTTCTGTACCCTTGCCGACAACATGGTGGGGACATTGTCGACAGGTGTCTCTGAATTTTCATGATTTATTTCTCTTAAGTATTCTAATATATATATATATATATATATATTATTTTTAATGTCTATATATATCTGGAATATTACTAGAATTATAATATATTCCATAAAATATTATGATACTATTAAAAAATAAAAAATAATAATAAAATAATAGTAAATAATAAAAATAATAATTTTAAAATTTAAACAACACATCAATTCAAAATCAACCAATCAAGCATTCAATTCTCAGCATGCAATTTCAATCAATGTATTGTAAATGTGTGCCTTTTTCTGAGTCTGTTTCTCTGAATTCGTCGGAGTCGTGAACTGCCGTGAAACACATATTTGAATTATCTGTCTTCTGATCATCATCGCTTGAGGAAGAGTCTGAGTCATCTAGAGTAACAGTAAATGCACGTTTTCGTTTCTTTGTGGAATCATTGTTTATAGAAAGATTTTGCCTATCTAGATGCGGACAGTCTCTTTTGATATGGCCTAATTCGTCACAGTTGAAACATTTGATAGTTTGACACTACATTCTGATTACCAGAGTTCTTATAGTTGTTTCTCTTGAGATTATTCATCTTTCTGTATTTTAGGAATTTTCGAAAATTCATGGTCATAAAGGCTATCTCTTCATCATTATCGCTGTTTGAGTCTTATCCATTGGTCAATGAATTGAATGCCATTGATTTCTTTTTAGATGTTTTGCTTTCTCTTCTCTCAATCATTTAGACTTCAAATGACACTAGATTTCCAATTAATTCTTCTATCTTTAAGGTACTGATGTCATTTGCCTCTTCGATCGTAAGTGTCTTTTGATCCCATTCTGAAGTAAGAGAATTTAAGATTTTTCTGACTTGATCTTCTTCCGAAAATTCCTTTCCAAGGATATTAGAGAATGTACAATATTCTGAAATCTACTATACATATCTGAAATAGACTCGTTATAATTCATTTTAAATATTTGAAACTGATTTGTGAGCATGGAAATTTTTGGTCTGTTTAACTTTGCTTGTTCCATCATGAGTAACTTGCAAAGTTTTCCTGATTTCATATGCAGACTTACAAACTGATACTCTATTAAATTCATTTCTATCAAGTGAACAAAACAAAATATTCCTAGCTTTAGAGTTGTTTTGTGCAACAGTCTTTTGCTCAGCAGTCCACTGTACAAAATCAGTTGTGGGTAGTCTGTGTGATATTTCAATTGTCTAGTTCTATAGATTGTAAATATATCTTCATCCTACATGCCCAATATGCATAGTAACTGCCATTAAAAAGTGGTGGTCTGACAGTAGACTGACCTTCTACAAATGAACTAGTGACAAGGATAATAGAATCAGTGTTGGTAGTATTAACAGTACCAGTGTTGGTAGCCATTTTGAAAAATTTTCAAAATTCAGATTATGAAACTTTGAAAACCTTGCTCTGATACCAAATGTGAGAAATGCAGAATACGGATCTTAAGGCTAGAATTAACACTAGAGGGGGGGTGAATAGTGTTTTAAGGAATTACTAATTCTTTTTGAGTTTGTATTAATTTGAATACAAATGTATGCAATATTCAGACACAGATATGATCACAGAATCAAACACAGATGCAAATATAAAGTAAAAACAATAAAGGAAAGAATACATTGGATTTTATACTGTTTCGGAGTTACCCTACATGCAGTCCCGCAACAAAAGTACGGATTTCCTTTCAAAATCAATTTTTTACAATTACACCCTCGATTTCAAGGCCGCGAGACACACCACTCCAAATTCACAATCCTCTGGTAAGAGATACTTGATTTTACGGGCAACAAGTTCACCCAATTGATTTCACAGGCTACAATCACACCTTTTCTCGCTTGATTGATTTCGCAGGCTACAATCACACCTTTTCTCACTCAATTTATTACAAAGAAGCCTATAACTCTGAATAACACTGGGATCTTGCTGAGATAGTGATAGAGAATCAAACCAGAATTGATCTAGTTAGATTCAATATTGATTTCAACAGAGTAATGGTAAAAATATATATGAAGAAATGTGGAAGAAGAAGAGGAGTGAAATCAGAGAAAATAATATCTTAATTCGTTTAAAACTACCCCAATTTATAGTAGAACAACATCCATTTCCATTCGTGAAAGGATATGACAAATAGACACTTTCTTTGAAATTCAAAATTTTAAAATAATCTGCCACCTTGCCGATAGGGGTCCCTAAGGATTGTAGACAGGCCTATGGTATTTTTGGTGATTTGTTTTTCTTTGAAAATAACTTCTATCTTGTATTAAAACTATTTTAAACATTATAAATATACTTAACTATAGTTAAAATACGTAAATAAGCATAGAGAGTAATATTTTGGTATATATAAAATTTTACTATATATTTAAATCTAAGTATAAATATTAAAAGTTAAATATATTATAATTAAAAGGTAGTTAAAAACCAAGGATACTTTGATTTTGAAGATAAAGATTATTTTGAGGCTAAAAGTATTTTAAAACCAGGATAGATGTTTTTGATTCTTTTAAAAAGAAGATTCGGAAATCATTTTGAAAATAAAATATAATTTTGTAAAACATTTGAATAAAACTTAGTGGATATAAAACATGTTCCACTAGATTTTTCGTAGGTTCCATCCTACTTAGGGTTCCATCCCTTTAACAGGCTCGAAGTGGATTCCATTGCACGAATAAATTGGTTTTAAGATGTCAGTTCTTTTCTAGGAGTTTTTACAAAATTCTTAATTAAATTACCTATATTGAAATCTTAAACTCTTGATAATCTTGATACTCATGAGTCTTCAATCTTGATATCTTAAGTCTTGAACCTCTATACTATACAGTCTTCATTCTTGGTACTGCGTGGTTAAATTCAGCATATACATATATATCTAAACTATAATGTTAGTATTTATATTTTATAATCTTATTCTAAGGTTGTTGTCATCAAAACCATCTTCTCAAGGACTAACAACCACATCTTCCATTTATTTTTTCCCATAAGTAAGAATGGAGTTCTCCTTTTAAAAATCAAAACTTTTAAAATCAAAATCTCACCGTATACTAAATGAAAAATCATGGAACAAAATTTAAAAAATCTTGTTTTGTCCTAGGCTTTGATTTGAGATGAGTATTGAAGGCAGGGCATCATTTTCTGGTGTTCGACTTTGAGCAAAAAGTCTAGGTTTTGGTTTTTGGCGATTAAGGTGACGATTTGCATAATGGAGCTGAGATTTTTGTTAGTGAAGAAGCACCTTAATGCCGAGTCTTGAGAGGTGCGGCCATGGATGAGGCATCGCGAGAGGATGGATGGGAATTTCGGTGAGCTACCTTTTTGGCTAACGAGTAATGTTATATAGTTTATAAAATTTGTTGATTGGATGTACTTATGATTTACTATTTTGTCGGTTAGTTTGGATTTATGCCCGCCCATAGAGCGAATGACCTCATATGTATACCCACCTAGTAGGGGATGACCTATATTATATAAATATATGTTGTTTGTGATGCAGGGGCATAGGTTGGAGGGATCCAATATGATTTCTCACCATAGTTGATTTTATTTACATATATATGTGCAGATATATATATAAGTTGTTGCGGGGGGGGAGGGGGATGGTTGGAGGGATCCAACGGATTCCTTGCCATTGTTGAAATGTTTTCAATAATATTATTGTTGATTGATTATATCATTATGATATGATCAACTTAAACCATGTAATGATAGAAAATCAATATCTATATTGGTTAAACGATGGGCAGCTATTGGCCTCAAATTAGTATTTTAAAAATACTATAAATTGCAATTTGAGTTAGAATTGGTTTTTGAGACAGGAATTGATTTTGAATCTGAAATTAGGTTTTAAAAATATTTTGTTTTAAAGGATTTAACTTTTACTCCAACCTTTTCATCTTTATTTTCTAAGTTATTTACTTATATTTGATATTGTTAAAGATTATATATATTTAATATTGTTTTAAAGATTATTTATTTATTACTAAAGTTGTTTTATGGTTACTTATTTATAATTAATATTGTTTTAAGCTTACTTATCAATACTTTAATATTTTTAAAAGTTAATTATTTAAATAGATAATTAGGCTTGAAACTAATAATAACGATTTATTAAAAATGTTTTGGAAATAAAATATTACTATTTATAATAATGGTAACGATTAATTATTATAGTTTTATTAATAATGTTTTTAAATAACTAAATATTATTTTTAAGATGTTTTGAACTTAATACTTATTATTTATTTATAATGTTTATTGTTAATACATTATTTTTATAATGTAAGTAAATCATTTTTTATTATTTATAAATGTTTTAAAAATAGAGTTTTATAAAAAGATTTGGGTTTACAAGAGGAGTTTTATAAAACGGTTTGAATGCCTAAAGGAAGAATTATTTACAAGGTAAAGGAGTTTTATAAATGGTTAGATATGTAGAAATGAGTTTATCAATTACAAGAGGAGTTTTATAATTAGTTTTTATGGATTATAAAGGATTATGGATGATTTGAGAAATGATGTTTATAAATGGTTTCCAGAGATTTATAAGCTGATTTACAAATAGGTTTTAGAAATTTACAAAGGAACTTATAAATGGTTTTAGAATTGTATAAAATGGGAAATATTTCTTAGTTCTGTGAATACACTTACATGGTTAAGATAAGTATATAGATATTTTTTTACAAGTATTAAAATATAAGGATTTATGGATATATATGTATATGTATGTGTATGTGTATGTGTATATGTATATGTATATGTATATATCTTTAAAAGGATTTTGATACAAAAATATACGAAGTGAATTTAACTAATAAAAAGAATAATTAAAGAAACAAGTGGATACTTATGTGCTTAACCAATATTGGTTTTCCCTTTGGAATTAATTCCCTGATTTGGATGTGTGTTTGTCGATAGTTAAATAACCGGTTATTAAATTTGGACCCAAAACGTAACTTTGGAAATATCTATGAGAAACATGTGAGTTTTGTAACACAGTCAACTTCGATGATGCTATATTGTAGAGGCCCGTAAATCCGTACCTCTTGAGTTGACCATAATTCACATCAGTTCAACTCAAATTGGATGGAAAATATGAATCTTTAGGGTGAAGAAGAAAATAGAACAACAACACAGGATTTCACAATCGCGACGGAACAAAATATAATATATAATAACAGATTTTTTATATAAAAGAATCTGTAATAGTTTATATACTTACAATCATCAGAGCATAACAATCCATACATCAACCTGGACAGTTATAATACCTTATCATTATACCGTGGAAATATAAATCTATGGATATACGTCTTATCATCATGCTCGTCTCCTGAGCTCCATAGCATCCAATCCTGAATCTGTAATACTCGGTTTGACATGAGCATTATAATAAAATAAGACCCTAATCGGTCTAGAAAACCAGCGTGAGAAAACACACTCAAATTGAATTATTAGAGTTATCAAAATCCTTTGAAAAACAAAGATATCTCGTAAGACCACGTCATACATAAACACGACAGGTTTTTCCCTTATGATAACCAAAACATTTTATAGAAAATCAAGTGATATTATAATAGTATCTAAATACAAATACTTATTAAAATAGCTGAAATTGCTACATTAATTAAATTCCAGCATACTAGGTTCTACAAACAAAAATATAAGCCTGTATTGGAGAATGGATTCCAACGAATGACTGAGTCACTGTGGTACCGCCCATCACAGTACACCTCTAGAACAATGTACCAAGGACCACGCCGGGATCCCTTGCTACACAAGACCGGTCTACCCCTAATCTAGATAGACTGAATATGTTATCACCCTGGGTGTTCTCACCCTTTCCATCGAGCACTCCTTCTTTCATGCACAGCCAGATCCATAATAATTAAGTTTCCGAAGATATCTAGAAAATTGGTAAAATACCCTAATTGGGTGTGATCCACTTGCCTTGCTGCATCTCCCTATTTTAGTCATTCCGGTTGATGAGGCTTGAGGCTTGAGGCTAAGCGTTACCTTTCAAGAACCAATTCTGCTTAGAATTCTCATCGTCCTCCAATGACGATGTTCTGATAGCATTCTTCCATACAAGTTGTCCTGGATTTGGACAAACCGAACGTCTTCATCATCTTCACATTATTCATTCGTAACGTTGAAACTTGATCGAAGTGGTTTTCAGATAATTAGATCTGATCCCGGTCTCTTCGAAACGATTAACGAAATTGTCCAATATTGATAGTCGGCTATTTAACTATCAACAAAACATCCATAAGAAGTCACTAGGCCTTATTTTATAATTCTTCAAACATTTATCTTAATATATTTTTACTAAGATATATATTCAAATTCTTTCCATATTCCAATATTGAAAACAATTTCAAATACTTAAATCCATAATGGAATATTTTCAAACTATCTCAACACTTAAAAATATTTCCAAATTTCCATTTTTATACTAAGGAAAATATTATAAATCTTATTTTCCAAAATGATTTTAAAATACCAACACATAAGAGAATATTTCATAGCTTATATCATCGTCTTTAGGATCACTAGTAAATTCCCTTTTTAAATTTCCAAAACCCAGTATACTTATGTATAACCCCATTTAGCAATTTATAACTTCTTTTATAAATTTCGATTTCATTTCAAGATTTCCATATTTGTATATTTTGAAAACCATTTCCACCAAATTCCTTAGAGAATCCCTCTCCTCCAAAATCATATCCATTTACTGGCCTCACTTACGAATCTCGACAGAATTTGTAAATAAAAAATTTCGATCACTTCAAACTATATATATATATATATATTAAATAAATATTTAAAAGAATAATAATTTATTTTCAAAACATATTCAAGTAATTATTTAAAATATCATAAACACTTTTATAAACATCAATAACTCATTTTTAGATAAACAAATAGATTCAAAGCTGATTTTAAAAATTAGAATTTACTAATAGTAAATACTTAATATTTGAAAATCTACTTATCGAAATATTTCAATCCTAACTAAATTAAAATTTTATAGATTTAAATAATAAAAGTTTCCTTTTTATAAACAAATTTAACTTCTTAGAATAAAAATATTTTAAAAAAAACCTCAATAACCCATTCAATTTTTAATTCCTCTCGAGTCACATCACATCACTCCCATTCCAATCTCCTTAACCATTTTCACTTTTCAAAAATAGTATTCTCTATTTTTCTCACCTTGTTTACGTATTCTAAGAAAAATTCTCCTTGTAAATTTATATTTCCAATCTATCATCTGATACCGATTTCCCTTGTTTATAACATCGTTTATGAATTTATTACTCCTTTGAGTTTCACTTTTTATAAAGCCAATCTCGTTTATAAAATTTCATTTTTATAAATCCATTACCTTAATAATTCCATTTATAACTTCTATCTATTTTTGATATCGACTTCAACTCTTTTTATATTTCCGGAACATCATTTACAAATTCTTTTATATTATTAATTTCTAAAATTTATTTAAAACCATTTTCGAATAGTTGCCTACAATCCAAAATCAATATATATATATACACACACATACATACATATATATATATATATATATTATTCCTAATTCAATTTTCTTAAAAATAATCCAACTTCCAATATAAATAATTTTGTATCAAAAATATTCTTTTTAAATTCTTTTAAACTAAAAATAATAATTTATGGTATTTAAATGTGCTATTATAGCATTCACAAATACAAATCATAGCAATAATCTATAATAGATGATTCACACAAAAACAAATGTTGTTATAT
This sequence comes from Allium cepa, assembly GCA_030765085.1. NCBI lineage: Eukaryota > Viridiplantae > Streptophyta > Magnoliopsida > Asparagales > Amaryllidaceae > Allium > Allium cepa. The sequence continues at coordinate 759,586,047 of CM060941.1, read as the reverse complement.
ATGAAAATAAATCAACATCTTTGAGGAATCCAGTTGGATCCCTCCAACATGTTTCCTTTCATCCATAGATGTTAGTTAACGATAAAAATTTCAATCACACTTCGAGGGGGATATCGCGGTATATAGGTCATCCGCTAGTATGCGGGGTTCGTAGGGTCTCGTCCGCTATAATATGTGGGGATATCAGTCCAAATACTCATATATATACACACACTACCATATATATTTTATCATTCAACAGACAATAATTTATAAATTCAACCAGCATCGAAAATATAATTTTAATTATTTAAAATTTAAATTTTGATAATCAAAATGAGCGAGAATTTTTTTCTCGCACTGATTTTATTTGCTGACCCTTCCAATCTCGACTTGTTTAATATACTATGGACCTCGTAGATACATTTTTTTTTATTAATTACTATACGAGACAATCAATTATAAAATCTAATGTAACATTTAAATTTTCAAATTTTACGAATAAACTCTACAGCTCTCTTCCCAAACAAACACCCGTACTGCTTGTACACGAACGTAGGAACCCAACCATAACTGAACCCTCCCCCGCCTATTTCTCTCTCACTGCATCAAGATTTTGCCAAACCGACAACACTGATGAGCCAGTGATCTCGACCAATCCCTTGTCACGACCTTAATTTTTGCCCACGACCACCACGAAAGCCGGCGCTCACATCCAACGTCGCCTCAATTGTCTGAACTGCTGCCCCTCCATCGCGATGAGCCACGACCTCACCCAGACTTCGCCGTTTCTGGCTCCCCTATGCATGCCTCTACCCACGCATACGTGTGCACACCTGTTGCTTTGACAACCCCTGAAGATCGAGCACGAGCTCCCACCCAATCACGACTGTCATCCATCAAGATGCTGCCAGGTTCTCGACGTCAACGTCGCCTCCTATCACATACGCGCTCATGCGAATCAAGGACAGTGTGTTTTTTATGAAGTGATTTCGGTAATGAAAAAAGGGGGTCGTGTGAAAATAGAACTAGGACGCGATTCATTTTCGAAAACTTTGCCATTTTTCCTTTAATTAATGAGGATCGATCTCGTGAAGTCATAGAAGAGGGAGAAGGAAGATTACGCAATTTTTAATTCGAATTGATAGAGTGAAAAGGAAAAGACATGATTTTAAGATAAGAAAGGCAATGTATTTTAGAAGGCAAATTCTTAAATTAACCAGTTATAATATTATTTAATTATAAATATCTCATTTTTAATAATTAAAATTTTCGATCTCCTATCGAGGCATGCCACCAGGCGTCTGTAATGTTATATCCCTATTCTGAATGCAATGGAAAAGGTTTTGAGTCCTAATTCGATCGTATGGAGAAGATAGCTTTTTGGACCCAATTATTATATTAAATTATCAATATAAATTTCAGAGTGTTTATATTCCATACGACCAAACGATAACTCAAAAATGATACACAATATGAAATTCGATAATAATATACTATTACGGATCCAATGGAACTGCTTTTGTCAAATTCCAAGACTATGCTCCAGATCGCTATTTTAAATCGTCGATTAAATCGATGTTTTTCTATTTTCACGAAATCGCTTAAAATTTTCAGTTTTAAATTCTCATTGACTCAATTAAAATTCAAAATTCAATATTTAAACCATTTAAATATTCAAAATTAAACGTCAAAAAATCTAAATCGTTACATGTACTGTGCGTATAAATCTCGTTTCGTTCTCCTAGGACAAATGATAAGGAAATCTATTCACTAACGGTTATGATGTTATCTCCGCTCTTATCTTTGACTGTTTATTTCCTAAAGAAGTGGGGTGAGTTTACCAAAAATTATCGAATGTTGTTTCGTAGAGAAGAGATCAGATATATTATCCAAAACCACTTCGATCCAACTCAAGCGTTGTGAATTGAATACATCTTGGAGATGATGGAATATATGTACATATATATACATATATGTTGGTATACTCAAAAATGAATGGTGCAGAAATATTTTTCTTAGTCTATATATACATATATTACATCTTCTTGTGAATTGCGAGCTTAGTTTTTCTTTTTATCTACTTTGTCCTTTCTTCTTTCCTTCTTCTTCTTTGTCCCTGACATTTGGGTTTTCTGACATTCCATTACTCGACATGCAATACAGTGAACATATTAGTGTCGATTTGTAAGGGTCGAAAATCCTGACTTTTACACTTGGTATCGGAGCTGAAGGTTAAGCGGGAACCTTGGCATTGGTGAGGTACTCATTAGAGATGGGGTCAGCAGCACCCTAGGATGGGTTTAAGTGAATATATATATATATATATATATATATATATATATATGAGCGCATATTTGTTAGTGATATAAAAAATTTATATTACGTTGATTGATCTGTTGAGTGGTTTATGGATTCTGGTCAATACGAGTAATTAATGTTATCGATCGGGATCTTTAAACGCTTCGATAGAGCAATTTGACATAGTATTGTTTTGAAATTGGGTAAACGAAGTAATTTTACATTGAGTATATTTTATATATAAAGGAATGCTTTTTCTGAAATTATTATAGTATATATGGTGTTTTTGGTTGTTAGAAAATGATAATATTTGATTATTATCATTTGTTGTTTGTTGTTGATGTTCTAATAAGGTTGTTATTATTATAATGCGAACAAGATAAACAATTAAGAAATGGTTTTATATAGCCATAGTGAAATTATATATAAGGGAAATGTGTAAATATGATTTGTAAATAAAAAGGATTTAAAAGCTGAGAATTTAAAACTCAGTGATTTTGAACATTGTTTATCAAAGGTTTTGGAAGAATAATAATAGTATTATTTTGAAAATATATTGATTGTAAATATTTAAAAAGGATTTAAAAGAAATAGAAAGCACCAAACTCACTTCGGTTACTAGAAAATAATTTCGATGATGACTGTACCATCATCGACGTTCATTTTCCGGTTTCCAACGGAGAAATTGCTACCATTTGAATTTTGTTTGGGTAAAACAAGTTTTGATTTAAATTATAAATATGATTTGTTATACAAAAAGATATATAAATATATATGTTTATATATATATATATATATATGTTTATATTATGTACTATTTCAAAATAGAGTGTTTAAATTCTGAAAATTTTTACCTAAATATTTTGTTGGAAATATAAGAAATCAATTATAGTAACTTATAAATTAAGGAATAATAAGTTAAACAAAGTTTAAATTTATTGAATATGAATATTAAGAAATGCAAATTTGAAATTAAATTAAACTTAAGTTAAGTTAAATGAAATGTTTTTTGAAATGAAATTGATTATAATTGAAATGAATTAATGAAATTGTAAAAGAAATTGAATTTGATTTAAACAAAATGAATTAGTAAATTGAATATGAACTTAGGTTTTGAAGTGATAATAAACATTAGTGGTGTTGTACAAAACGTGTTAAATAAAATTAAGTAAAATTTGATGAAATGGTTCCTAAGTGTTATTAGTATTAAAAGAAATATACTAAACAATAAATGAATACGAATAAAGCAATGTGAATAATGATTATGAATAAGTGAATGTCAATAAAAGAATCTGAATAATGAGAAATCAATTGAAATAAATAAGTAAGTTGTACGTATATTATTTTGTTTGCATAACTGTTTGATCTAGATTTGAATATACGATGTTGAGGTGATTTACATCGATCCGAGTTAAGATTTTTTACTCAATTCTCAATGGTGAACATTGGATACAAATTTTTGATTTATTTTGGATTCTCTATCATAGTGTATGGCTATGTAAGGAGCATGACGATTTCTAATCAAGGAACTGGATCTGAGTCCGCACTAGAGTGGTCGTGTGAATGATACTAGTTCGAAAGTGAAATTGTGCAAACGAGTGATAAGATTTGATATCGCATATGGATGGTATATGTACTTCATACGGGATTAATAAATTAAAAGATAACATTGTAAAATGTAAATTGGTATGGTTATGAATTAATTGAATAGGTATTATTTGTTTGATGGTTTCTTCGGTTACATTGGCATATAGATTGTATTGATATGTATTATATATTGATATTACTTTCTATATACTTTTTCTCATTGGTTGTCGAGTGATTACTAGGAGAGGATGGCATATGCATTGCATATGGAGCTCGTTTTCGCATTATATTGTATATGCTTGCTAATGCTAATAAAAGCTACATATCTCGGTTACATACTGTATTTTTATATTTTTCCCCACGAGCCTTAACCTTGAAGATGAAATGTATATTTGTGATTATACATACATATATATATATATATATATATATATTGTAAATTTTTCCGATCGAGCCGTGGAAAGGAGGCGCTGGCGAAATTTTTCGTAAATTTAAGGCGTTAGAAATTTTTTAAGAAGTTTGGAAAATTTTTGATAACCAAAATTTAATATTTATGTTATAACTTGGAATGTTATTAATTTGTAATTATGAAGGAATTTAATGGCTTAGAAAATTTTAAATCTATTCAACTAGTTATTTTTTAAAAGTAAAAGGGCTTGGACGCATTTTTGTCACTTGCTAATTTCGAAGACAAAATACTTTTAAGGGGAAAAGAATGTAAGGACCCAGACAGTCAATTGATTTTGAAATATTTAATAAATTTTAAATACTGAAATATTAGTTTTAAAGTACAATAGCTTGAATTTCAAATATACAAATTTATTTGAATGGTGAATATAAATAATTGGAATATTTAAAATAACTGAATCTTTGATTAATATGAATTAAAATGATTTGAACATCTTATGTGAACTCAATATAAATAAGAATGGTAATAATAAAATTTTAATTTATTTAGATTTAGAATAATTTGGTTTTTGTAATAATTCGTTTTAATTAACGTATGAAAATAGCCTTCCGGGGAACTATCTCGGATTTGGACGAAACCAGTTCCATTAGACATGTAATAGTGAATTATTGTCACGACCTAATTTTTCGACCCTCGAAAATTGACACCAATATGTACATTGTATAGCATGTCGAATATTCAAGTGTCAAAAATACCAATCATTGGGGGTGAAGTAAAAAAGAGACAGAACAAAATAGAAACAACAACACAGAATCTTACAATTGCAACGGAACAATATATAATAGATCAATACAGATCTTTATACAAAAAGAAACTGTAACTGATAATATACATACAATCATCAGAGTGCGACAGTCAATATAGCAATCTGGACGGTTATAATAACATGTCCTCATAAGTACTGAATACATGTTTAACACACACAACGGAAAATAGCCAAGTATGTGTAATACGCCTGAAATCCTCCAGCTCGTCTCCTGGGCTCTATAATATCCTAACTTGGATCTGCAATACTTGGTCTGACCCGAGCATTATAATAAATTAACCCCTTAGTCAGTCTCGAAAACCAGCATGTGAAAACATACTCAATATGAATTATTACTGTTATCAAAATTCTTTTAAAAAAAGGTATCTTGTAGGACCACACCATACATAAATACGACGGGTTTTTATCTTACGATAATCGAAACCTTTTATATCAAAATCATCTGATATTATAATTATGTTTAAGGAAAGTAGACTATAAAATAGCTTAAATGCTTGCATCTTACGTTTCAGAATAGTTGGGCACATCTAAAGTACGTCGCTTATTGGAGAATGCATTCCATACAATAACTGGACTATTGGGGTACCTCCCGTCATAGTACACCTCTAGAAAAATGCACCGAGATCGAACCTATCGATCCCTGCCAACACAATACCAGCCTACCCCTTGCTAGACAGTACCGAATATGTTATCACACTGGGTGTTCCCACCCTATCGAGTGCTCTATTTGCCATGTACAACAATATCCATAATTATAATATATCCGAGGGCATCTAGAAAAGTGATAACATACCCTACTTGGGTGCGACCTACTTAGCCCTACTTGATCTCCCTTGTTTTAGTCATTCTTGGTTGATGAGGCTTGATGTTGCTTATTACCTTAGTTTTAGCATTCATATACTTAGAATGCTAACACTACTTTTCAGGTATGCAATGATAGCATTTATCCATACAAGTTGCCTGGGTTTGAACAAACCGAATCTCCAAATTCACCACCTTCATTTTTTTCACGATATCATAATTCGTAGCGCACAAATCGGATCGAACTGGTTTTCAAATAATTATGCGATCCCGGTCTCTTTGAAACGATCAATGAATTTGGTCGATTTGATAATCGGTTATTAAACTATCAAATTACACTTAAGAATTCATTGGCCATATAATAAATCTTCAAAAACATTTATTTCAAATATCTTTATAAAGATATATATTCGAATCTCTTCTAGTATTCCAACATTTGAAAACAATTTCACATACTTAAATCTATAAAAGGATATTTTCAAATCACATCAACACAGAAATATTTCCAAATTCAATTTATAACACAAAGAAAAAAATTTCTTTACCATTCATTTCACACTTAAAATAATTCCAAAACCCTCTTTTCAATACTTAGGAAAATATTTATAAATATATTCTCCAAAAGCATTTTAATATCAAATTTAGGAAATATTTCATAACTTATCTCATAAATCTCTAGAATTATTAATAAATTCCTTTTTACAATTTCCAAAAACCAATTTGACCTATTTATAATTCCAACTAGCAATATATAAATTCTTTTTTGAATTCAGATTCATTTTCGATGTTCACGTACCTAAAACATTTTGGAAATTTCTTAAGTTCCAAAATTCCGTTATGCAATTTCTCTTACAAAACCATCGCCATTAAATAAATTTGTTTACAAATCTCGAGACTATTTACAAACACATCCCAATCACTTGCCTTTAAATTCCATATATAAAATAATAAGTATTTTTAAAAAATAATAGTTTATTTTCAAAACATGTTTAAGTAATCATTTAAATTATCCAAAACACTTTTAAATAAACAATGATACCAATTTCCAATTCCTTTGTTAATAATACTAACTGATTTACCAAGCTTATGATAAAAATTATAATCCATTTCAACTAATATAAAAAATTTATATAACCAATTTTCCGAAATATCTTCAATACTAAAACGGTTTTTAAACTATATAGTTTAATAAATAAAAATTCCTTTCTAAGAACAAACTTCACTTCTCGATAGAAATCTATTTTTAAAATCCCATATAACCGTTTTAGCATTTATAAATCTCTCTCGATTTATCACAAATCCACTAGCATCCCTAATTTCATAACTATTTCCAAATTCAAAAACAAAACCCACTGTTACTTTCTAAACTGATTTCTATATCTCATTATAAAGTCTCACTGCGAATTTATATTTCCAACTTATCAAATGGAAATCATTTCACTTTATTCATAAACATCGTTTATAAATTTATAAACTCATTCTGGTTTCACTTGTTTATAAACCATTCTTGTTTATAAACTTCATTTTTAAATTTATCATTTTATAATCCCATTTATTTTTCAAATCTAATTTAAATATTGATTTCAACTCCTTATCCATATTTTCAGAAATATCATTTAAAAATTCATTGTTAAAAATACCTTATATAAATTATTTTAGAATCTATATTTAAAGCATTTACGAAAAGTTGAGTAAAAATCCAAAATCAAATCATTGTTTTATCCACACTAATTATCGTTAAATTAATCCAAATTTCAATATAAATATTTTTATATCCAAAATCTCCTTTTTAATTCCTTCAAATTCGAAAATAATATTTATGGTATTTAAAGTACCAAAATTAAGGACAGTGCTACTATAACATCCAATAAATCAAATAATAACATAATCTATAGCAGATTATCCACAGACATCATATATCATATATGAAATAAAAAACAACAATCTTGAGGAATCCAGTTGGATCTCTCCAACCAGTTTCCCTACAACCACAGATGTTATATAATATAAAATAATAATCCTGCTTCAAGCCAGGATATCGCAATAATATAGGGTCATCCGCTATTATGCAGGGTGCATAGTGTCTCATCCACTCCAATCGGTGGGAAATATACCCAACTACTACTACACATATACTACTATAAATAATATAACATCCAATTGATAAATTATTATCAATTCGTCCAATCATCTAATAAATAATTTTATATTTCAAATTAAAACCAGCAATTCAAATGAATGAGATTTTACTCACCTTGATTTTTAATTGCTGATTGTTCCAATTTTAAATTAAATCGAATGACGTTTGATTTAATCTAAAAAATCCAGCTAACATCGATCGATTCTAGATTGTATATTTTGCAGCAACGAATCCAACATGACCGATTCAGTGATTTTTGGACCTCGTATAAACACGCTATAAATTAATACGCAATTTGAATTCAATAATTTAATTAATAGTCTAATTAAAAGTTAATTACCATAATTAAATCTAAGCCACGTCATTAAGGCTAACACAGCATCTCTTCCTGCTCGTTCAAAACACGTTCACGAAACCCCCTTCTTACGCTGCTTAAACTGGCCGCCACTCCTCCTAGCGATGACCGGACCTCGCCCAAACTCCGCCAGAGATGTGCCTCACCCAGTTCGACGTGCCAGCACCAGCCTTGCCCTTCATGTGCCTCCTTTGACCAATCTTGAAAATCGTAATCGCATGACTTCCACTGCTGAGACTATCACCAACGCCTCAAGCCTCGCCAATCATCGACATTGTGATCGCTGCCTTCGCTCTCCGCCAACTCGTACGGGTGCTCAGCCATCACGTTTATCATGTGGATGTAATTTTTTTTTCCTTTTTTCCTTCGAACTGATTTGTTTTAGAAGAGGAAGAAGAAGGAGCATAGCGATTTAAACTAGAAGAGAGCGGCGTGATCAGATGTATAGGGTGGCTCGATCAGTGTAGGGCTGCTACGATTTGAAATTTTTATTTTATTTTATTCAAAATATCTCCCATTATATATGATGAAACCTCGATCTCCTATTGAGGCATGCCGCCTGGCGTTCCTAATGTTATACTCCTATTCCGAATGCAATGGAACAAGTTCCGAGACCTAATTCGATCGTATGCAGAAGATAGCTTTTGAATCCAATTATTGTATTAAATTTCTGAAATGAATTTCAACGGGTTTCATCCCATACAATCAAATGGTAACTCTAAATGCTACAAAATTATAAATCCAATAATAACACACTATTATCGGTCCAATGGAACTTGTTCCGTCAAATTCCGAGACTGTACCCCGGATCGCTATTTTAATGTGTTGATTAAATCGATGATTTCAATAATTGATGAAATTACTTGAAATTTCGGTTTTAAAAACTTATTAACTAAATTCTATTTCAAATAGAATTTACATCAACATTAGATCTCGTTTTGATACATATTCAACTCAAATTTCAATTATTCACCATTTCCGTTTTACGATAAACCGCTATTTTTGAAATTTAAATTCATTCTACAATTTCAATCAAAATCTTCATATTCAAAAATCAATTTACATTACAAATCCAATATTTAAAACTTTAAATATTTAAAATCAAACGATGGAAAATCTGAATCGTTACATTCCTCCCCCTTAAAAGAATTCATCCCGAAATTTGCTAAGGTAGAAAAAAATGCTCCAAACCCATTACTTATTGAAACCTACTTAGTTAAAGCTCGATATTTCATTTTTCTAAATCCTTTAGTTTAATACAAAACATTTAGTTTCCATTTCTAAACTAAAATCCCTTATTTCAATTATAATTCGAAATCAAATTTTGGTTAACAAAAATTTCTAACACCCTAAATTTTTGAAAATTATCTACAGAGTCTCCCTTGCATGGAGAGCCTTTTGCAATATAACAAATATGATAAAAAGATATACATGATCCATCATGGTCGGAAAATGCAATATATAACAATATTTTTATTTTCCACGCTCTAAATTTTTAAGCATACCTTATTTTTAACGTTATTGAGCGAGCTCGCTCAATTTATATGCAATCGCATAACCAAAATATAGCTAAATGGTCTTCTTGTACCTTTACTTACTCAATTTAAACACGTAAGTCCCAAAATCAAAAAATTTAACAACATTCCATTTATTTAACTAGTTAAACATGCCATTTTCATAAACCAAACATGTTCTCTATGCGTTTATAAGAATTACAAGGTTTTAGCGTGAAATTATCCACTTTCAATCGATTTATATACCTTTTATTCGATTTCTAACGATCCACAAGCAATTTATTTGCATTCGATACTGTTAGCATCAAAATTGGTCATTAACACCCAAATCCAGATGGAAGCACCAAATCAAAGTCAAAGAACACAGATAGAATGTATGTAGAGAGTATAAATTAAAGATTAGTAATAATTAAAAAGAAAGCGGTAAAAACAGAGGATTTATAGTAGTTTAGCTGACTTCGGCCTATATCCACTCCAGAAATTTCATTTTCCTTGATATCAGGATCAATTATAGTTACAATTCAGAGTTTTTAGTACAACAATGGCAGAGCATCCTTAGTATAGAAGATAAAGTGAGATAGAATGGTGATCCCCTTTTCTAAAGCCCTGTCTCATGTATTTATAGGCAAAGTCCTGGTTACTGGGCTTCTTGAATGGTCCAGGCCCATTAAGAAGTTTGCTGACACCCAACTCCATCTTTACGATCGACCCTGAGTTCTGGACATGCCGGCCTAAATTTCCTAGGCAATGACCCGAAGCGATCCAACGTTTGACTCGAAGTAACTTTCTCTTATACTTATGTCGACCCACTCTTCCATTCCTAACTTCCACCTATGTTGACCGAACCCATATAGCCGAACCACTAGAGGCCGACCCACTTATCACAATTCCTCCGAAGCCAAACAACAAAGGACCGAGCCATATGAATCCAAGGCCGACCCAATGCCATAGTGCCGACCTGATCCCCAAATCCAACCCGAAGAACACCCACGGCTCACCCGAGGTCCATCCAATGTGCAGTTTCGACCAAGCCGATCCCATCTCCGAATACATGCCGAACCGATCTCCACGTGCCGATCCACTTTGAATTACCTACCCTAATCGACCCTACATGACCGACCCACTAAGGTCGAACCACGTATGCCAAACCACCAATTCCGAACCGTATCTGGCCGAGCCACTCCTTTGCCGACCTGGAGCACTCCTCTAGGCCGATCCACCTTCATCGAACCACTCCAGTATGGCCGAACCACCTTCCTACTGACCTACTTCTTTGCCGATTCAAAGTATTCCCAACACCGACCCTAAAACCAAACTACCAATCCACGCCATCCTAACTATCTTGACCGATCCACACACGGCCGATCCATACGTATCGGTCTATATACACCGACCCATTTAGGTTGAGCTGCTGGTGACTTTCCACCCTTGACCTAGCCATGTACGACCAAGCCACCTTGATGACGCTCCCTTTACTCCACCGACCCGAAGTATACTAAATGTCGAGCGGAAGTTTTCACCGATCCTAAGCAAATACACCGATCCCAAGCCAATCACTCCATGACTCGAACCAAGGCTAAGTGCAACTTGAAGTAAATTCCACGCAATCCGAAATGACTCGACACCTATCGAGACTTGTCTTTCATGTATCCCATGCCTTTTGTCCATCGACCATGCTCAATTATGGCTTCAAGTTATTATCTATAGTTGAGTATACATTCATCTGTTTGAACCACATTCATGATATTCCAGCCTCGATAACCGTGAAGTTAATTAGGTTGAATCTGCCTGTTTATGATCTTGCCAAAAGGCAGGTTAACATTTGCCCCCCAATACATGCCTTGCGATAGGAAGCCGTGTTTTGAATAGCCTCAAATAGATATATGAAGTCCATATGTTATCTATAACCATATCTTTGGATTCATAATCCAATCCATTTTATCCAAGTGCCATTGTCGTATCCTTGTTCGAATTCGCCACTTCTCCGAGTTGATATCCTGTTTCGAATCCAATAAAAAACCATGACCCAATTCCATAGCCATCTGAACCCGTCAACCAAGTTTTAATCCATACATAACCTATAGCCAAATCTATGACCTTTCTGGGTCGATATCCAAATTCGAGACTGCTTTGGGCCCTTTGCCAAATCCAGGACCTCACTGGGTCCATCTATCCTAAGCCAAAATCCGAATGCATGACCTCTCCAGGTTTGACTTCGAATCCATAGACCTCGCCGGGTCGCGTTATCCTGTTCCATCCTCGACTCTCCGGTCAATGGCTTGTATGTTCTTCGGCTTCGACTCTCAACTGAGGACTTTTATATTCTCCAGCCTCGGCTCTCCGGTCGAGGACTTTTATATTCTATGGCCTTGGCTCTTCAACCGAGGACTTTTATATTCTCCGTCCTTGGCTCTCCGGCCGAGGATTTTTATATATGTTCGAGGCCATTCCATCGCTCTCCAGTGAAGGGACTCATAATCTACGATGAATGCCCTGTCTCTCTTGTCGTGACCATGATCACGAGACCTGTGTAATTCGTTACACTAATGCAAATCCAATCATTTAATATATTTTCTAGCCAGGGAAAGTCAAACAAATGTCTTTACATCCAAGGGAGAAACCAAAATTTTCAGGGAAATGAAAAGAAAAACAAGATTTCATAGACTCGAGCAACATGGTTTATCATCGTCTCAAAGCATGCCTAGGGATCGTGCTCAATCTCATACGCGTGTAAGTGACTTATCCATATCACTTCGAGTTCAATTACTTATTCAAAGCCATAAATCTATTTAGTTGATAATAAGCTGATATTGCCTAGGTCCAGTGCCATCTTCGTTTGAGGTGGGCGGTGGCCGCTCCAGTTCCACTGCCATAGACTGATGTAGATGACCATTCCTTATATGCTCCTCAACAATATCTTTCAAATGCCTGCAGTTTTTTATGTTGTTCCCATCCAGGTCATGGAATAGGTAATGCTTTCCCAATGCCCGCTTGTATTCAGAAGGCTCCCTCCTTGCCGGCCTTCGCTACTAGAGACGCCCTCGAGTATCCAAGTAAATCCTTTCTAGAGTCTCAGTTAAATCTATCTAAGAAGAGAACTTTGACTCTCTCCGAGGCCTTTTCGAAGTGCTACCATTATCATTCATTTTCCTTTTTCCTCTTTATTTGGATCCACCCTGGGTGGACCTCCACCCATTACTGCATAAGCTTTAGCGTCTCTCCCTTCTCGCTCAGCCCGTGCATCTTCCTGCCTCAGGAAACTTTCAACCTCATGGTAGAACTCCCCGAGATCCCTCGGTGGGTCCCATTCGAAAGATATCTTAAAATATGAATTATCTGCAATTCCTGAAACTGTCGCCATCAAAACCATCGATGGATCGGGTCGATCCACCAAAGCCACCACCGCATTGAATCTGGTAAAGAAATCCCTAAGCGGCTCTCCTTTCCATTGTTTCATCGATGTTAAAGTCATTACGTTCTTGGTTCTGACTATATGGACCCGAAACTATATCATAAACCTTTAAATCAGCTTCGTCCATGTGCCGATAAAGCCACTCTCCAGCTGTCTGAACCATAATGCTGCAATATCCATCAAATACAAAGGGAAGCATCGTGCCATTACCTCCTCCGATGCCCCCCAGCGCTTCCATATGCCTCGTGTACCTCGTCAAGTGAACAGTGGGATCCGTTCTCCCGTCATACAACTCTAGTGTTGGTAGTCTGAAATCTAGCGGGTTTCTAGCTTGCCTGGTCGTAGGAACAAAGGGACTCCTAGTCACATCTTCCAAGTTTCAATTTATCAATGCGCCTCTCATGGCTTGCCCAACCATCTCTGCAAATCTATCACTGTCATTGAGCTGTAGTCCTTGTATGCTGCCCCTAATTTGTCCCCCGAGTTCACGAGGGAATCCTGGGACCTACTCTGCTTGATGTGCATCCATTCCTCTACTGACACCATGTTGTACATCTCCACCTGGTACTCCACCCGGGATTAGATCAACATGCTCCGAGGGAGTTCCCCCTAGTCCTGGTGCTGCTTCTGATGGTCCTTCTATGTTCTGAATTCTGGTTGCTCCATGCCCCTAACTCCTATTTCCATCATCTCATGCAGTTGCGTTCCCTTGACTCTGCACTCCAACCTAGGTAACTTGTCAAAGTAGGTTCTGCATCATCTCCTCTTGTCTTTTCAGCATTGTTTCCATCTCGTCTCCGGTGATGAAAATCAAGGCCTGATTAGCTCTCGAGGAAGCCTCCTAACTCCTCTCGTGCTGCCTCCCTCCAGTCCTCTGTCTTCTTGTCACTTGCCTTGCCATAGCTTTCCAGATCCAAGTCTTTAAGTCTAAAAATCCAAATTCCAAGCTGTAGGTTCCCTTAGTTCAATTCTCAATGAAAGCACCAAAATGTTAGCGCCAAAGTTTGTCACTACCACCCAAATCCAGATGAAAGCACCGAATCACAGTCACAGAACACAGATAGAACGTATGTAGAGAGTATAAATATGAAGATCGGTAATAATTAAAAAAAGCAGTAAAAACATAGGATTTATAGTGGTTCGGCTGACCCCGGCCTACGTCCACTTTAGAAATTTCCTTTTTATTGATGTAGGGATCAATTACAGTTACAATCCAGAGTTTTTAGAACAACAATGGTAGAGCAACCTTAATATAGAAGATGAAGTGAGATAGAATGGAGATCCCCTTTTCTGAAGCCTCGCCTCATGTATTTATAGGCAAAGTCCTCGTTACTGGGCTTCTTGAATGGTCCAAGCCCATCAAGAACTTTTCCTACACCCAACTCTATCATTACGACCAACCCTGAGTTCTGGAAATGCCAGCCTGAATTTCCTAGGCAATGACCCCAAGCAATCCTACGTTGGACTCAGAGTAACTTGCTCTTATACATATGTCGACCCATTCTTGCATTCCGAACTTCCAACTTTGTTGACCAAGCCTATATGGCCGAACCACTAGAGGCCGACCCACTATCACAATTCCTCCGAAGCCTCCGAAGCCGAACCATAAGGGACCGAGCCATATGACTCCAAGGCCGACCCCAAGCCATAGTGCTGACCTGATTCCCAAATCTGACCTGAAGAACACCCATGGCCGACCCTAGCTCTATCCAATGCCGACCCAAAGCAATTTCGACCATGCCAATCCCATCTCCTAATAGATGCCGAACCGATCTCTATGTGTCGATCCACTTTGACTTACCTACCCTAATCGAACCTACATGACCGACCACTAAGGCCGAACCATATATGCCAAACCACCAATGTCGAACCGTATCTGGCCGAGCCACTCCTTTGTCGACCTGGAGCACTCCTCGAGGCCGATCCACCTTCTACCGAACCACTCTAGTATGACCAAACCACCTTCTTACCGACCTACTTTTATGCTGATCCAAAGTCTTCCCAACACCGACCCGAAAACCAAACTACCGATCGATGCCAACCTAACTATCTTGACCGAACCACACACAGCTGATCCACATGTACGGGTCCATATATACTGACCGATTCAGGCCGAGCCGTTGGTGACTTTCCACCCTTGACCAAGCCACGTACGACTGAGCCACCTTGATGTCACTCCCTTTACTCCACCGACCCGAAGTGTACTAGATGTCGAGCCGAAGTTTTCACCAATCCCAAGCAAATATATCAATCCCAAGCCAATCACTCCATGACCCGAAGCAAGGTTAAGTGCGACTCGAAGGAAACTCCAAGCAATCCAAAATGACTCGACTCCTGTCGAAACTTATCATTCATGTACCCCATGCCTTTTATCCATCAAGCATGCTCAATCATGGATTCAAATTATTATCTGTACTTGAGTATCCATTCATTCATTTGAACCAAATTCATGATATTCCAGCCTCGATAATCGTGAAGTTGATTAGGTTGAATCCGCCTGTTTATGATCTTGCCAAAAGACCTGTTAACAAATACATTTTTGCACATATTACATTCATATCCATTTCAAATTGATGCTAAATCAATTTATTCACTTTTCATTGATTCACAAATTTTTGTTTTCTCCCGTTTACTTCAAATGACAAATTTTTTCCCATGAAAATTCGATGATATTCATTTAATAAAATGGCCACCTCAGTTTATAAGCCAATTTAAATTGCTTCAGAATCAAATTATCCATTTTTATGGATTCACGTTCAATCTATTTTATATTAACGGTGTTAAATTCCATGTCAATTTATTTATGAATCACTTCATAAAATTAATATTAAAGTGTATGATAACCTTTATATGTCACTTATATTCATTTCACTTCAAAATTTTCCATACTCAATTTCATTGACATAACATCTCAAAACCATATTCAATTTATTTACTTAAATTGAATTTGTTTATAGGTTAATTTATCACCATTTCAATCCATTTCTATTTTATTCGACGACATTCAAAATATATTTAATTCGCCTGTGTTTAAGTCGAAATCCATTAATACTCGAGTCCCAGATTCAGTTTCGATTTCAATCCACAATCCCTTGTACTTAACAAAGTTAAGTCCCATTTCCATATTTAATTAACTAATCAATTTATCTTATTAGTTCACTTCCATTTTATAATTCAAATTCTGATTTTATTTCAAAAAAATCAGCTCATTTGGTATGACTTGAGCTCAACTTTATTTTCTACTTCAAGTTGGATTTCCATTTCTTTACAAAAATATTAAACCACTTCCATTTTGGTTTTACCATTCCACTTTTCCAATTTATAAGTTACACAACTATTTTTCACATTTTCATAAATTCTATACTTGAGTTGAGGCCATTCAAAAATTTATAACCTATAGTTATAAAATTATTTTACAACTCAAATCTATATACAATACAATTCGATTTTCTTTCAATTCCAATTCGATTTTTATTTAACTTGGCTTAAGTTAAATTTCAATTCATACAATCTATTTTAACTTGCTTAAGTTAAAATTCAGTTTCAATTTCAAATTTCCTACTTTCCCTCCATGTTTATACTGTCTCAATTGTTAAACCCAAAACTTTTTATACGATGCTTCCATAGATCATTTGGGTGAAATTCTAGAATTTAAACACAAGGATTTATTTCAAATCATTTTGAAATCATACCAATATATATCTGTTTTATTTCAACAACCATTCCTTTAGAATATTCAAAATCAACTTGGTTTTATCCAAAACAAATTCCTTTGGAATTTCTGAAATAACACTTGTTTTTCAACAAAAATCTCCATATCAAATTACTACTATAGCAATCTGTCACTTAGAAACTTGAAGATGAACACCGATGATGTAGCGATCATCATCGAAATTATTTTCCAACGACTGAAGTGAGTTCGGTGCTATAACACCTTCAAATTCCATTTAAAACCATTTTTATTCAAAAATATTTCCTAATAAACTATTATTCTTTGTAAACAATTTGGAAACGTTTCCAAAATCTCGAAGGTTTAAATTTCCACATCCTGGCTTGAATCCATTTTTAGTTTAAATCATTTGCATGATTCATACTTATACCTTTGAATTTGGTTATATATGACCATTCCAATTTATAATCTTGTTTTGATTATAATAATATCAACCAACACTCCGAATATATTATAATATTTTCAGAAAATTATTTCTTTTATATCATAATATAATTTGGGTAAACTTATTTCATTTACCAACTTTAAAACAATACTATGTCGATTTAACTTGTTCATAGTTTAGAAACCCCTATGATATAGTTGTCCAGATCGTACCGACCAGAATTCATAAACACTCAACCGATAAGTCAACACAATATAAAACAATTTATATTCACTAAGAAATACACGCTCATATCTATAATGCACTCAGACTCATTCTAGTGTACCACTGACCCTATCTCTAACGAGTAATCCCTACCAAAGCCTAGGAGTACGCTCAACCTAGGCTCTGATACAACAATGCCATGAACCAGTTTTTCGACCCTCGAAAATCGACACCAATAAGTACACTATATAGCATGCCGAATATTCAAGTGTCGAAAATACCAATCATTAGGGGTGAAGAAGAAAAGAGATATAAGAAAACAAAGACAATAACATAGAGTCTCACAATCGCAGCGGAACAATGTATAATAGACTAATACATATCTTTATACAAAAAGAAACTATAACTATTAATATATATATATATATATATATATATATATAAAATCATTAGAGTATGACAGTCAACATAGCAATCTTGATAGTTACAATAACTTGTCCTCACAATTACTGAATGCATAGTTTAACACACATAGCGGAAAACAACTAGTTACGTGTAATTTTGCATGAAAACCTCATGCTCGTCTCCTGAGCTCCATAACATCCTAACCTGGATATGCAATATTCGGTTTGAACCGAGCATTATAATAAAATAACATACGTGCCAGTCTGGAAAACCAACGTGAGTAAACACACTCAATTTGAATTATTACCGTTATCAAAATTCTTTGAAAACAAAGGTATCTCGTAAGACCATGCCACACATAAATATTAAGGGTTTTTACATTATGATAACCAAAACCTTTTATATCAAAATCATATAATATTACAACAGTGTCTGTAGAAAGCAACTGTAAAATAGTTGAATGCTTGCATCTCGCGTTTCAGCATAGTTGGGCACATCTAAAACCGTACAACACTTATTGGAGAATGGATTCCATACAATGACTGGGCTACTGGGGTACCGTCCGTCACAGTACACCTCTAGAAAAATGTACCGAGATTGAACCTATCGATCCCTGCCAACACAGGATCGGCCTACCTCTTGCTGGATAGTTATGAATATGTTATCACCTCGGGTATTTCCACCCCATCGAGCACTCTCTTTTCCATGCACAACCAAATCCATAATTATAATATATCTGAGGGCATCTAGAAAAGTCATAACATACCCTACTTGGGTGCGGCCCACTTAGCTCTGCTACATCTCCCCTATTTTAGTCATTCCTGGTTGATGAAGCTCAAGGTGGCGTATTACCTTAGTTTTAGCATTCATATATATGGAATGCTAACACTGCCTTCCAGGCAACAATGCAATGATAGCATTCGTCGGTACAAGTTGTTCTGGGTCTGATCAAACTGAATATCCAAAATCACCATCTTCATTATCTTCATGGTATCAAAATTCATAGTGCACAAATCAGATCGAATTGGTTTTGGATAATTAAATCTGATCCCGATCTCTTCGAAACGATCAATGAATTTGGCCAAATTTGATGGTCGGTTATTTAACTATCAAATTACACACATAAGCAATCACTAGGCCATATTATAAATCTTCCAAAACATTTATTTCAAATATATGTACAAAGATATATATTCAAATCTCTTCTCGTATTCCAACATTTGAAAACAATTTCAAATATTTAAATCCATAACAGGATATTTTCAAATCATATCAACACTTAGAAATATTTCTGAATTCAATTTATAACACTTAGAAAAATATTTCTATATCATTCATTTCACACTTAAAATATTCAAAAACCCACTTTTCAATACTTTGGAAAATATTTATAAATATATTCTCAAAAATCATTTTAATATCAAATTTGGGAAATGCATGATAACTTATCTCGTAAATCTTCGGAATTATTAATAAATTCCTTATTATAATTTCCAAAAACCAGTTAGACTTATCTATAATTCCAACTAACAATTTATAACATCTTTTATGAATTCAAATTCAATTCCAAACTTCACGTATCTAAAACATTTTGGAAATTTCTTAATTTTCCAGAATTCCATTATACAATTTCTCTGACAAAACCACCTCCATTAAATAACTTGGTTTACAAATCTATAGAGTATTTATAAGCACATCCCAATCACTTGCCTTTAAATTCCATATATAAAATAATTAGTATTTTTATAAAATAATGTTTTTTTCAAAACACATTTAAGTAATCATTTAAAATATCCAAAACACTTTTAAGCAAACAATGATCCCAATTTCCAATTATTTTATAAATAGTACTAATCGATTTACCAAGCTTACTATAAAAATTATAATCTATTTCAACTAATATCAAAATTTTGAGTAACCAACTTTCTGAAATATTTTCAACAAAATAGATTTTAAACTACATATTTTAATAAATAAAAATACCTTTCTAAAATCAAACTTAACATCTCGATAGAATTCTATTTTTGAAATCCCATATAACCATTTTAGCATTTATAAATCTCTCTCGATTTATCACAAATCGACTTGCGGCTCAAATTTCATAACTACTTCTAAATTCAAAAACAGAATCCATTATTTCTTTCTAAACCGATTTCTTTATCTCATTTTAAATTCTCGCTGCAAATTTATATTTCCAACTTATTAAATGGAAATCATTTCACTTTATTTATAAACATCTTTATAAATTTGTAACCTCATTTGGGTTTCACTTGTTTATAAACCATTCTTATTTATAAACTTCATTTATAAATCTATCACTTTATAATCCCGTTTGTTTTTAAAATCTAATTTAAATATTTCAACTCCTTATCCATATTTTTAGAAATATCATTTAAAAATCCATTGCTAAAAATCCCTTATAGAAATTATTTTAAAATCTCTATTTAAAACATTATACGAACAATTGAGTACAAATCCAAAATCAAATCATTGTTTTATCCAAATCAATTTCCTTTAAAATAATCCAAATTTCGATATAAATATTTTTATATCCAAAATCTTCTTTTAATTCCTTCAAATTCAAAAATAATATTTATGGTATTTAAAATACCAAAATTAAGGCCAGTGCTGCTTTAACATCCAATAAACCGAATCATAACATAATCTATAACACATTATCTACAAACATCATATATCACTATATATGAAAAATTAAAAAATCTTGAGGAATTCAGTTGGATCCCTCTAACCTGTTTCCCTGGAACACAAATGTTATATAGCATAAAATAATAATCTCGCTTCGAGGTGGGATATCGCAATAATATAGGGTCATCCGCTATTATGCGGGCACATGGTGTCTCATCTGCTCCAATCGGCGGGAAATATACCCAACTACTAATGTATATATACACTACTATAAATAAAATAACATCCAACTAATTAATTATTATCAATTCATACAATCAACCAATAAATAATTTTTAATAGTTTAAATTAAAACCAGCAATCCAAATGAGTGAGATTTTACTCACCTTGATTTTTAATTTGCTGATCGTTTCAATTTTAAATTAAATCGAGCGACGTTCGATTTAATCTAAAAATTCCAGCTAACATTGATTGATTCTGGATTTTATGTTTCATAGCTACGAATCCAACATGACTGATTTCGTGATTTTTATACCTCGTATGAACATGTTACGAACTAATAAGAAATTTTAACTCAATAATTTAATTAGTAGTCTTATTAAAAGTTAATTACCCAAATTAAAGCTAAGCCATGTCATTAAGGCTAATCCATCTTCTCTTCCCACTCGTTCAAAACACGTTCACGAAACCCACTTCTCATGTCACTAAATTGACCGACGCTCCTTCTAACGATGACCGGACCTTGCCTAATCTCCGCTGTAGATGTGCCTCACCCATCTCGACGCTCCAGCACCAGCCTCGCCCATCGATGCGCCTCCGTTCACCAATCCTTAAAAACCCTAATCATAAGACTTCCATGTCGAGACCATTACCAGTGCCTCCAGCCTTGCTAATCATCGACCTCGTGATTGTTGCCCTCGCACTTCGCCAGCTCATACGCGTGCTCCGCCATCGTGATTCATCGCATGAGTATAATTTTTTTCTTTTTTTTCCTTTCAAACTGATTTGTTTTAAAAGAGGAAGAAGGAGCATACGCGATTTAAACTGGAAGTGAGCGGTGTGATCAGATGAGTAGGGTGGCACGATAAGTGTAGGGAGGCTATGATTTGAAAATTTTATTTTATTTTATTCAAAATATCTCCCATCACGTACGATGAAATCTTGATCTCCTATTGAGGAGTGCTGCCTGGCGTTCTTATTGTTATACCCCAATTCCGAACGTAATGGAACAAGTTTCGAGACCTAGTTCGATCGTATGCCGAAGAAAGCTTTTGAATCCAATTATTATATTAAATTTCCGATACAAATTTCAACGTGTTTCTATCCCATATGATCAAATGGTAACTTTAAATGCTACGAAATTTGAAATTAGATAATAATACGGTATTACGGATCCAATGGAATTAGTTTCATCGAATTCCGAGCCTATACCCTGGATCACTATTTTTATGCGTCGATCAAATCAAAATTTTCAAAAACTGACGAAATCACGTGAAATTTAAAATTTAAAAACTTACTAACTAGATTCTATTCCAAATAAAATTTATGTCAACATTACAAATCTTTTCAATTCATATTCTACTCAGATTTCAATTATTCACCATTTTCATATTACGATAAATCACTATATTTGAAATCTAAATTCATTCTATAATTTCAACCAAAATCTTTATATTCAAAAATAAATTTATATTCCAAATCCAATATTTAAAACCATTTAAATATTCAATATCAAACGACAAAAATCTAGGTCGTCATAATTATAGTATGCCATCGAATTTTGTGGCGATCGGACGTGTCATCTGGTTGGGAGAGTTTGAAACGCATATAAATTAAATTTAGGAATAAATATAATATAACTAGGTTTGGAAAGCTATCTTCTGTCAATGATCGAATGAGGTCCCAAGACTTGTCCGATTGTGTTTGAAATAGAGGTATTTATTATAGAACGCCAATGAGCACACCTCGATAGGAGTTCGAAATTTTTTGGGCATATAATATCGGCTTTTAATTTATAAAAATAATAGGTACACACTTTCTACCCATACTCTCTGCTGTGCATACCATACACCCATGTTCCATGCCCACACTCCCCTCTTTCATTTATTTTTGCCCGTAAGGAAAAATGGAGTTCTCCTTTTAAAAATCAAAACTTTAAAAATCAAAATCTCACCATATACTAAATGAAAAATCATGGAACAAAATTTAAAAATCTTGTTTTGGCCTAGGCTTTGATTTAAAATAGGTATCAGATGGCATGACATCGTTTTTTGGTGCTCGACTTTGAGCAAAGAGCCCAGGGTTTAGGTTCATTGGCGATTGAGGTGACGAATTGCGTAATTGAGTTAATATTTGTGTTAGTGGAGTGGAGAAGCACCTCGGCGCCAAGTCTTGGGAGGTGCGGCCATGGATGGGTGTATATGAGAGGGTGGTGGGATGTGAGCTTGAAGGTGTTGGGTCTAGGGCATGGAGATTTTGAAGACGGGTTCGTCGGTGAAAGCCGTAGGTGATTTCGTCAAGGATTGATGGAGGAATGGTCGATTGAAGTTGTGCACGTTTTGGTTCTCTAGTTCATGTATAGGGAGGAATTAACATGTGGAAGAAGTATTTATATTGTAATTAAAAGTTAAGTATGTGATTAGTTTATTTATATTATAATTTAAAATACAGATAACTTAAATTTTGAATAGTTCTCTCATATGAGGTCCAAACGAGAAGCGGATCATTGTGTTGCACTCGTAATGATGAATGCTTCGCGATGAAATAAGTTTTTCCAAACCTTAAGCATGTTGAAATTGGACTAAAGTTGAACGTCGTTCGATTTTAGTTCCAAACCGGAACGTTTCGAAGATGATTGGAATTTTGGTGAGTTAAACTCACCTTTTTGGCTAACAAGTAATGTTATATAGTTGATAAAAATTATTGGTTGAATGCTTGGGCAATTTATTGTTTTTTTAGTTGGTTTGCATTTATGCCCTCCCCTGGAGAAGATGACCTTTATATATGTACCCGCCTAGTAGCGGATGGCCCATATTGTACAATTATATGTTGTTTGTGATGCAGGAGGATGAGTTGGAGGGATCCAACATGATTCCTCACCATTGTTGATTTTATTTACATATGTGTGTGTGTGTCGATGTATATAAGTTGTGATGTCGGGGGACAGGTTGAAGGATCTAACAGGATTCCTTGCCATTGATGCAATGTTACAATATTATTAATGTTGAATGATTATGAAATATCAAACCCGATTGTTAACCTTATGGGTTATAACATTGTGATATGATAACTTAAACCCTATAGTGATAGAAAATCAATGCCTACATTGGTTAAATTTTGGATAGCTATTGGCCTTAAATGAGTATTTTAAAAGTACTATAAATTGCCATTTGAGTTGGAATTGGTTTTTGAAGCAGGAATTGATTCTTAATCTGAAATTGGGTTTCAAAAATATTTTGTTTTAAAGGATTTAACTTGTATTTTACTCCAACCTTTTTGTCTGTCTTTTCTATGTTATTTACTTATATTTGGTATTGTTGAAGATTATTTATATCTAATATTATTTAAAGATTATTTATTTATTATTAATGTTGTTTTAAGGATAATTATCTATAATTAATATTGTTTTTAGGTTACGTATCAATATTTTAATATTTTGAAAAGTTAATTATTTAAATATTTAATAACACATGAAATTAATAATAATAATCTATTAAAAATGCTTTGGAAATAAAATATTACTATTTATAATAATGGTAATGATTAATTATAATTATTTTATTAATAATGTTCTGAAATAATTAAATAAAAATTTTATGATGTTTATAATTTAATACTTATTATTTATATATAATTTTTACTCTTAATAAAAAAATATAATAGTGTTTTAAAGTAAATGATTTTTATTATTTATAAATGTATTCTAGACTTTAAAAAAGATTTTTATAAACAGACTTGGGTTTTTTAAGAGGAGTTTTATTAAATGGTTTGAAGACTTCAAATGCTATCCATATCGTCGTATCATTATTCGGAATGGGTTATATGGCACAAGGTCCTCTCCCGGCTAAGCCGAATAATAAGCGCAATATTTAAACCATATGGATATTGAGATCTCAGTTAAGTCATAAATTATTACCCAAAGCCTTTCTTTTAAATGGTTTGAACAAATTACCATTTCCAAATCTTTTAAACAAAAAGATTCACTTCACAAAGTTCACCCATCTTTCGCAAAGATTCATTCACAATATCTAAACAAAAGATCTATCTTTGAGATCCTCTATTATTTGAAAGCAAAGTCCACCAAATATTTCACAAAGATTGCTTCATAGCTTTTGAAACAATTCCATTTCAAATCTTTTACACAAAAGATATACCTTTAAGATCCTCTTTAATTTCAAAACAAGGTTCAACCATCTTTTCACAAAGATTCATTCATAGCTTTCAAAACTATCTCAATTCCATTTCAACTTGAAATCTTTCAACACAAATTGGAAATCCTTCATTTATATGAAAGCTATTATTAATTGAAAACAAATAGTTTTTGTTTCGGGAAAATCCGATTACATATGTACAAGTTAAAGCCCTTGGGTTAAATTCAAATTCCCAAAATAATACTTTTTAAATGGTTTAAAACCCATATAAATAGATTTATAACTTGTATACCCTTTTTAAACCATAATTTCCAAATATAGAATTCAATTTCAAATCTTGAATTCAAATTCAAATCAAATATTTAAATGTTAAAACTTTATCAAGTTTTTAAAATAACTTTTATTTTTAAAACTCATTTTCAAACGCTTTTCGTATTTAACCCAATTCCATTTCCAAAA
Organism: Allium cepa; assembly: GCA_030765085.1. NCBI lineage: Eukaryota > Viridiplantae > Streptophyta > Magnoliopsida > Asparagales > Amaryllidaceae > Allium > Allium cepa. The sequence continues at coordinate 759,560,524 of CM060941.1, read as the reverse complement.
TCATTTGGATTCAAAATTCAATCTTTAAAACCATTTCGAAATCTGTGACTTAACCAATTTCCTCGTGCGATCCATGTTTGTGTGTTTATAGTGTAGTCCAGGGGTTTCATATAGTAGTGCAACATTATCAATCATCACAAATTCAGGCACATCAATATCGATTAGCGGTATAATCTATAACGCTTATCTTTATTCACAGAATTCACAGATATATAATACATATTCATTACAGATAAATAAATTACGTTCATCACAGCTCAAATCAAAACAATTCATATCACACAGCATCACACATCAGGGATATCAAACCATTCAAAGCATTCAATACAATTCAAACATCCATAAGTAAGATTAATTAATCATCTGATTAATTTTAAACCAGATTTAATCACTTATGAATCATTACTAATCCTGGTTAATTAATACTAATTAATTACAAATCATTTTTAATTAATTATTCTTTAGTCGTTTATCAATTAACCTTTAAAAAATTAATTAATCTTTAATTACTGATTAATAAATTAATCAACCTTTAATCATTAAATAATTAACCCCTAATTATTTATCCTTAATTAATTACGTTAATTAATTAACTCCTAATTAATTACCATTTAATTAATAAATTACAATAAGTGATTGCCCCTAATCAATTTCATTAATTAATTAACCTTTAATTAATTAATTACCCTCAATTTAATTACCTTGATTAATTAATCACATTAATTAATCATCCTTTAATTCATTATTCTTTAATTATTTGATAAATCAAACTTAAATCATAAATTAATTAACCTTAATTACTTTCATTAAGTAATTATCTTTAAGTAATTAATTACCTTTAATTACTTACATTAATCTATCTTTAATTAATTACCTTAATTGACTAATCAATCTTTTAATTATCCACCTTAATTAATTAAAGATAAACCTTTTTATCTAAATTCATTACTTAATTACATCATTTAAATTAAATGCTTGAAATTATTTTATACAAAAATATTGATTAATTAAAGTTTAATGCACTTACCATAACCACTACTTCAATTACATCATAAATCACTTTTGAAAAATACTCAGGAACTTAATTATATAATTAACCTAATATGAAATTATCTTTAAGCAAAACAATTTATAAACCTCTAAAATTTAATCTTTGAAATTTGTAAAAACTTGTTTAAAAAATTATCACGACCCACCATTTCGTACCATTCAAATCGACAATAATCCACGCATGTCGGGCTTGAATGATGCGAAATAACAGATTGTAAATAAATTTGGAGCAAATGAAATCAAATACACAGAATCACAGACATAGAACAATCAGAATAACTCGCAGCGGAATATAAATAACATAGTAGTTCATGAAGCTACTATAACAGAGTCTCAACCCAAATACATAATAACAGTCTGAAACAACATAATAGAAATCCCAAATACATAGAAGTTCACTAATACATGAGATAAACTAGAATAGCTGAAATAGAAATGGATATAAATGTAGATAGGCAGAAACTCCAGCAAAGACTAGCTCCAGAAAGAGAATCCAAAGCTGTGAATACTCAGGCTGACCCAACCGTAAAGCAAAACACAAAATACTCGAGTCAGGACAATATATATACTTATATAATGTAAACCAACTCAAGTGAATTGTAATAAAGATACAAGTAACTTAAAGGATGCCTGGGACCACCCATCCTCTAAGGATCCGTCAAACAATTTACTATATAGTAATATTGCGCTATTATAATAATGTCTGCAGTAAAATAAACATACTTTTAAATAGCGTTTCGGGCGACCCATATCACTCTTCATACATAATAGTCCCAGTAGTCCATCCAATATCATGATATCTCCAGATCGGGAGACTATCAGAGGATACCACACAGGCTACGGGAGAAAAACAAACTAGTAGTAAAGGCTCGGTATGGTAGGTGACACGGCACATAAGGCAATGCCAAGGTAGATATACCAATTACGCGCACGGGCTGGTGGTAACGCAGCAGCCACATACGCCCACCCTGTATAACACTCCAAAATCAAGGGGTGCACTCAATCGATCACAACAGTAATAGAATGGTATCGAAGAAGTGTGTCTAGCCAGAGGTGCTACCTCCTTTGGCCCGAGATCGCTCCTGTTTTAGCCACCTTAAGCCAACTCACGGAAGTCGGGTCCACGTAATGTACCTCAGGAACGTCGCCACCATCCTACTTCATTCTGGAATCTCCACCGCGTACACAGTTGTTAAAGTGGTTTTCGGTATCGACAGAGAGTATGTCCATATTCGATCCCCGTCTCTTTAACAACCAATCGTTATTATAACCCTTAGTTATAAATTTAAAAATGGTATTTATATTTCAAAAAATCAAATATCATTAAAAATTCAATATCTTTTCAAATCCATTTCAAAATATCCAGCTTATCATATCATTTCAAAACCACATTCATTTTATTCAATTTAAAATACCATTTCAAATCACGTTTTAAAATAATTTATATTTCAAATCGAATTACTTCATTTAAATCATTAAAAATGAAGGTGTAACATGGTGATGCATTTTACAGATTCAAATGTGATCGATTTACTAGTTATACAAGTACAAAACTGTCTGGTGAGAATAACTCACCGGTATAAGCTGGAGATGATAACAAACGAATGCACAACTGAGATCCACAAATGCATGATAGCACGATAAAGATTCGAGTGGGAGAGCCAAAGATTATTTTGTTTGAATACAATTCAAACAAAACAATATAACAAACATAAATTTTCAACCCAAAATACGATTAAACAATGTTAGAATTAACTGCATAAAACAAAGCCAAAATCTTTGAACTTGCTTCCAACAACTTGTGCTTCAGCCTAGGGTCAGAAATACATGGCTATGAGAGTTTGGATCTGTTTTGGGTTGATATGGGTCGTCCAAATATGGGTTTGATGATGGTGCAAAATTTGTTGAGCATGAAACAACACAATCTAAGCAACACACATGGTTTCATGCAACAATTGGGCTCGGCCAAAGCACAGGTAGGCACGGCCATCTCTGGTGGGGTCAAGGGATGATGTGGCAGAGGTGTCAGGTCAGGTAGGAGGTGGTGGTGGTGGTGCAGGTGGCGGTCAAGGAGAAATTGGAAGTGGTGGATGACTTGATGCTCGGCTATGGTCATATAGTTGGAGTTTGGAGTATTTTCATGTGGATCTACCACCAAGGGTGGCTCGGCTTGGGATGGTTAATGAGGAAGAGGTGGTGGTGATGGGATCAAGTGGTGGTGGAGGCGGCAAGGCTGAGGAGGAGGCAGGGCGAGCCTGAAGAGGAAGAAGGCAAGTGCAAATTCAATATAAACAAGCATAAAATTGAAAAAGAAAAAGAAGATTTTACCAAACTTTTTGACAAGGAGAGAGGCCGAACTTTTTTTTGTGATGAGGAAGAAAATTATTCACGTGAAAATGTTATGGGAGTCGGCTGAAGATAGGGAGTGTTATGGCAGCAAAATGAATAGGTATTGGTTGGAGTTGAAAAGGTGTTGAATACAAAAAGGCTAAAGTAAATCAATGGTCACAAAACTCTTCAAATAACCATATTTCCTTTTGTAATTTTAAATAACTAAAATATATATATATATATAAATTCAGATAAAAATACGAAAATTTAGTAAATAAACAAAAATAAATAAATAAATATTAATTATATATAATTGAATTAAGAAAAATGGCAGAATTTATAAACTAGTCTTGAAAATTTGAAAATAAATACAATGAACTTTGGAAAAAAATTATGTACTTGAAAAATATTTATAAATAAAGATAAGAACACAAAATAAAATACGTTCACAAAAATAAATAAATAAATTTTAATTAAATATAATTTAAATGAAGAAAATATGAGAAAAATGGAAACCAGCCTTTAAAAATAGGAAATAAATGTAATAAATTTTGGAAAAATTTTATGATCTTTTTAAAAATATTTAGAAATGAAATCTTACAAATAAAACAAATTTTAAAATAATTTCAAAAAAAATAAATTCAAATTAAATTATATTCAAAATCTAGGGTTGTTACACTCTCCCCCACTCAAATCTTTTCGTCCTTGAAAAAGAACGACAAGGAAAATAAAGAGAAACAAGATAGAAAAACAAAATAGTACCTAAAACAAACAATTTCAGATTCGAAGCACGAATGCTCTCCTCCGTTTCCCAGGAACAATCTCGATCGTCAGCACTCCATTGTACTTTGACCAGATTAACATATTTCCTTCTGAGCTGCTTCATACCTCTGTCGACAATATGAAGTGGCTTCCTCTCAACAGTCAGCTTAGGCGCAATATCCAAACTATCAAGAACAGAAGGATGGACAATAAGAGATGGATCATGAAGATGTCGGCGAAGATGCGAGACATGGAATATATCATGCACTCCAGAAAGCTTCTCAAGCAAATCCAGACGATAAGCCAAAGAACCAACTCTTTCCACAATGCGGAAAGGACCAATGAACCTAGGAGAAAGCTTCCCTCTACGACCAAAACGAATGACATTCCTCAAGGGAGAAACCTTAAGGAACACCTGATCACCAACAGCAAATTCCAAATTCTGCCTACGCCTATCAGCATACTTCTTCTGCCAATCTTGAGCGGCTCTCAACCTCCTCTTAATCTCTTCAACTCTCTCAGAAGCTTCCAAAATCACATCAAGACCAAGAACCAAACGATTACCGGATTCAATCCAGCAAGATGGGGATCTACAAGGTCGTCCGTATAAAGCAGCAAACGGAGACATTTTGAGACTGGCCTGAATGCAAAGATGTAATGAGATAAGTAAAAAGATCAAGAATAGACTGAAAAATAAAAGATAAGATTATACCTGATAGCTATTATTGTAGGTGAATTCGACAAGATGGAGATAATCTTCCCAAGATCCTCCATAATCAAGCACACAAGCACGATGAAAATCCTCGAGAATCTGATTCACTCTTTCCGTTTGACCATTGGTCTGTGGATGGTAAGCAATGCTCAGATTCAAACGAGTACCCAGAGATTCCTGAAAAGCCTTCCAAAACTGACTGGTAAAGATAGGGTCACGATCACAAATAATGCTGAGAGGAACTCCATGGAGACGAACGATCTCTCTCATGTAGATCTCAGATAAGCTAGAAGCAGAATGAGTAGACTTGACCGGAATGAAATGAGCGGACTTGGTCAGTCTATCCACAATAACCCAAATACTCTCATTACCCCTCCGTGTCCTCGGTAAACCATCAATGAAATCCATGGAAACCTGTTCCCACTTCCAATTGGGAATCTCAAGGGGCAGCAACAAACCAGGGGTCTTCTGGTGATCGACTTTGACTTGCTGACAAGTTGCACACCGACTAACAAAGATAGAGATATCCCTCTTCATCCCCTTCCACCAATAAAGCTTCTTTATATCTTGATACATCTTCGACACACCAGGATGAATAGGAATCCTGGATCGGTGATTCTCCTGAAGCAACTTCTACCTCAAACCATCAACATTCGAAACACAAATCATGTCATTAATCCTCAAAATCCCACTATCGTCAATCTGAGCTCCACTACAACTACCATTACTACCACCAACCCTGCTAAGAACACTCTCCTTCATCAATCTAAGCATCTCATCCTCATCCTACTTAGCCATGATACGATCTAGAAGAGGAGAAGAAGAAACAACAAGCTGACACAACAAAGCCTTTTTCCGACTCAGAGCATCGGCCACAACATTAGCTTTACCGAGATTATAGATAATATTGAGGTCGTAAGAAGCCAGAAACTCAAGCCAATGAACTTGCCTCTGATTCAAATCCTTCTGGGAGAAGATATACCTCAGAGACTGATGATCGGTGAAAAGCTCAAACTTGGTTCCAATAAGATGATGCCTCCAAAGCTTCAAAGCAAACACAACAGCAAGTAACCCTAAATCATGAGCAGCAAAATTTGCCTCGTGGGTTTTCAACTGACAGCTGGAGTAGGCAATGACCCTACCATCCTGCATGAGAACAACACCCAAACCCTCACGACTAGCATCAGTATATACCGTAAATCCATCACTTCCGTTTGGAACGGTAAGAACTGGTGTAGAACTTAGCTTGCTATTTAACTCATTGAATACAGCCTTACACTGATCAATCCAGACAAACATGGCATTCTTACGAGCCAAAGTTGTGAGAGGTGTAGCAATCCTAGCAAAATTCTCGATGAATCTCCGGTAATAACCGGTAAGGCCCAGAAAACTACGAATATCAGATGGAGTCTTTGGAGTTTCCCAATCCTGAAATAGAATAGGGAGAATATAAGGACAACCAAAAAGACAGAGTTATAAAATGATAAAGAAAAAAAGAAAGAAAGAAAGATTTACATTGATCGCAGCGACCTTGACTGGATCAACTGAAACTCCATTACTAGAAACAATATGCCCGAGGTATCGGCTTCATATTTCCAGAAATGGCATTTAGAAAATTTAGCCTTCAACTGATGATTTCTGAAAGTCTCTAGAACATATTTCAAATGCGACTTATGCTCATTCTTAGTCTTAGAGAAGACAAGGATATCATCAACAAAGACTAGCATAAATTTATTAAGCGCATCACGAAAAACATGATTCATCAAATCAATAAAGAAAGCAGGAGCATTAGTCAAACCGAAAGGCATGACTAACCATTCATAAAAACCATTCTCAGTGCGGAAAGAAGTCTTGGGAATGCTATCCTCGACAACCATGAGCTGATGAAAACCAGTGGCAAGATCAAGCTGAGAGAAAACTGTGGCACCATGAAGTTAATCAAACATGTCATTAATACGAGGCATTGGATATCTGTTTTTCATAGTGAGCTTATTCTGCTCCCTATAATCAATACACATCCGAAGAGAACCATCAAACTTGGTGACAAAAACCACCACAGCTCCGCATTCAGAAAAACTAGGCCTAATCAGACCCATGGAAGACAAGTCCTCAATTTTCTTTCCCAACTCAACCTTCTCAAGGGGTGTCATTCTTCTAGGAGGAAGAACAACAGGTCGAGCACCAGGAATAAGATCAATCCGAAAATCAATTTCCCGCTTCAGAGGTAAAGAAGTGACTTCACCAAATACATCGGAATATAATCTAACCGCAGGAGTCGAATCAAGATCACTGGGAGAGGAATCTAGAGAATAAATAAAGTTGCCAGCAAAATCCCGAGGCATGCGGCACTGAATAATCAAGGAATTCCCTTGATCATCAACGAGATGAACAGTCCGGGATTTACAAGAGATATGAGCATCATGATGCACTAACCAATCCTGACCAAGCAATAAATCAAAAGCATCGAAGCCCAGAACATAAAAATCACCACAAAAGCGATGATCAGAATGGAGAAGTTTCACTTGCTTACAAATCTGATTAAGGTTAGCAGGACCCCCAATAGGATTTGAAACACATAATGGAACAGAAGCATACTCAGGAGATAGGATATGCTCAAACTTATCACACAAAGCAATGGAAATAAAACTGTGTGAAGCTCCAATATCAAATAAAACACGAACAGGATGATGAAGTAAAGTAAATGAACCCTGGAAAGTACCTTGGTCATCACTAGGAGCAGAAGTAGGTGGAGGAACTGGAGATGAGGCAGAAGTAACAGCAAATATACCAGAAGGCATACCCCTTTGCTGGGTAGGGCAGTCCTTCTTAAAATGACCAGGCTGGAGACAGATATGGAAAAGATCACGTCTAGCCAATTGAGCAGGTGGAGGAAAGAAGCACCAGATAAAGTAGGACAGCTATTGGCATAGTGCCCCTTCTGATCACACCTAAAGCAAGTGATAGAGGAGAGATCAACTGGTTGCCTATGAGCATGAGCAGATGATGAAAATCCCAAACCAAAACGCTTCTCCCAATTCTTCTTCTGCTGCAGGAAATTAGGCTTACGCTTCTTTGAATTAGCAGAGGAAGACTGAGCACCAGAAATAGCAGGACCTTTGGATGTGGGATTCTCATAGCGAATAGCCATATCCATAAGCTGGGTGAAAGAACCATGAACATGAGAAAGGAGGCGACCATAATACTCTGGACGAGCACCGGCAATGAATTTCTCATTCTTCTTGAGAGGAGTATCAATCAGGCTAGGACCGAACTTGGAAAGTTCGTTGAACGTCCTCTCATACTCAGCAAAAGACATGCTACCCTGCTTAAGATCCACAAATTCACGATAAAGCTGAGATTTCTCGGCTTCTGGCATCCATTTTGCCACAAAAGCCTCCCTGGAAAAGAGATACAAAACAAGCTTAAGATAGATTCAAAAGAAAAGAAAATTAGGAAAAAAATTCAAGATAACACAAAGGATACCTAAACTGCTCCCAGGTAATATCAGCTTCGACGGTGTTAGCCGTAACGGACTCCCACCAATCTAAAGCAGAATCATGCAACTGCCAAGCTGCTAACTGACGCTTCTGGGCATCAGTAATATCAAGACCAGTAAATATCCTCTTAAGACTCCACAACCACTGCTGAGCCTCAATGATGCTCTTTGAATCAGTGAATGGGGTTCCACCAAGTTGAGAGAATTCCTTACAGAGAACAGTGAATCGAACAGGAGCAATAGGTTGAGGAGCTGGGGCAATACCATGACCCCTACCTCTGGCATTTCCTCGATTCATCCTGAAAAATATCAAGAATGAATTTAGGACAAGATAAGTAAAAGCCAAAGATAAATTAAGATATAACAAGAGAATACACTTAGATGAATATCCTAAAGAAAGAAAAACTAACAAGGTAGATACGAAAGAAAGGAAGTTAGAAATCATTTGAAAATCCTTTAAAACAAGAAAAATTTATATATCAAAATAATCTTTGAAAATCTTTTGAAAACATTTTGAAAAATCATTTTATACTTTGAAAATACGTCTCTCACAAAGATATGATCCTAAGATTGATTGCACTCATTCTAGGGTAGAAATACCCTATCTCTAATGAGTTTTTGCTCCACAGAGGCAATGGTTTTCCAAAAACCAAAGCTCTGATACCAACTATCACGACCCGCCATTTCGTACCATTCAAATCGACAATAATCCACACATGTCGAACTTGAATGATGCGAAATAACAGCTTGTAAATAAATTTGAAGCAAATGAAATCAAATACATAGAATCACAGACATAGAACAATCAGAATAACTCGCAGCGGAATATAAATAACATAATAGTTCATGAAGCTACTATAACAGAGTCTCAACCCAAATACATAACAACGGTCTGAAACAACATAATAGAAATCCCAAATACATAGAAGTTCACTAATACATGAGATAAACTAGAACAGCTGAAACAGAAATAGATATAAATGTAGATTAGCAGAAACTCCAGCAAAGACCAGCTCCAGAAAGAGAATCCAAAGCTGTGAATACTCAGGCTGACCCGAGCGTAAAGCAAAACACAAAACACTCGAGTCAGGACAATATATATACTTATATAATGTAAACCAACTCAAGTGAACTGTAATAAAGATACAAGTAACTTAAAGGATGCCTGGACCGCCCATCCTCTAAGGATTCGTCAAACTATTTACTATATAGTAATATTGCGCTATTATTATAATGTCTGCAGTAAAATAAACATACTTTTAAATAGCGTTGCGGGCTACCGATGTCACTCTTCACACATATTAGTCCCAGTAGTCCATCCAATATCATGATATCTGCAGATCGGGAGACTATCAGAGGATACCACACGGGCTACGGGAGAAAAACAAACTCGTAGTATAGGCTCGGTATGGTAGGTGACACGACACACAAGGCAATGCCAAGGTAGATATACCAATTACGTACACGGGATGGTGGTAACGCAGCAGCCACATACGCCCACCCTGTATAACACTCCAAAATCAAGGGGTGCACTCAATCGATCACAACAGTAATAGAATGGTATCGAAGAAGTGTGTCTAGCCAGAGGTGCTACCTCCTTTGGCCCGAGATCGCTCCTGTTTTAGCCACCTTAAGCCAACTCACGGGAGTCGGGTCCACGTAATGTACCTCAGGAACGTCGCCACCATCCTACTTCATTCTGGAATCTCCACCGCGTACACAGTTGTTAAAGTGGTTTTCGGTATCGACAGAGAGTATGTCCATATTCGATCCCCGTCTCTTTAATAACCAATCGTTATTATAACCCGTAGTTATAACTTTAAAAATGGTATTTATATTTCAAAAAATCAAATATCATTTAAAAATTCAATATCTTTTCAAATCCATTTCAAAATATCCAACTTATCGTATCATTTCGAAACCACATTTATTTTATTCAATTTAAAATACCATTTTAACTCACATTTTAAAATAGTTTATGTTTCAAATCGAATTACTTCATTTAAATCATTAAAAATGAAGTTGTTACATTTAATAATTAAATTATTAAATTTCCAAAATTTTAACTTTTCAAGGTTCATTCATTCACTTAAGTTTATAAAAACAGTGGAAATTCACCTTTCGCAGCATTTATAAAATGCTACGGAAAGACACATTCAAAACAGTTCAATTTAACAAAAGACAGCATTTAAAAATGTTGTTATAGGGTTACATTAGTTTCAAATAAAACTTTGTTAAATTCAACAATTATAGCATTTACAAAATGCTATAATAGCCTTTAATTCAATTTAGCTTTTTAGTTCATTTATATCAATTACAGCATTTACAAATGCTGTATTATCATTTACATTAGAAATAATACCATTTCAAAAATGCAGTTAATTAACTTCAAATATTCAATATAATTTCACAAAAAATTATATTTTTATTTAAATCATTTTTAACTTATAAATTCACATATTTTCACTTTTAAAACAATCGTTCAAATACCCTTATATACATGATTTTATAAAATTAATTTTCCATTCAAAAAATCAATATTTAATAATATTTCACTCATTATATTTCAACATTCAATTTTAAATTCATTAAATTAAATTTTAACTTAACACTTAAGTTTAAATTTTCAAATATAACTTATTTTCATTTTATTTTCTTAACTTCAAAATTCACTTTTAAATAAAATTCATAAATTCCAATTTAAGTTATATTTCCAAATTTCAACTTAAATATTCATTCATTTAACATTTTAACTTTATTCAAAATCATTAATATATTATAAATCATTATAAATTCATTTTTAATCCAAATTATCATAAATTTATCATATTTTCATATTTAATTTAAATTCCAATTATCACCAAATTAAAATTTCTAAAATAACTTACATTTCAAATTTTCTAACTTTCCATAATTTATTTCACTTATAAATTTTCAGAAAATCAATAATAATTTACAAAAATCGTTTTTAATTAAGTTTAAATCAAAATCTTATAATATTTACATTTCTAAAATATTTTAAAATTTTTAGAAAAACATATTTTAACTACGGGACTTTATTTCATTTTCTAGCCTAGGTAAAGTGATACGGGTAATATATCATTTCAACCCGTAATTTACAAAGAAAACCCGGGTTTTATCATTTCAAACCCACGGTCCCAAGTAAAATGAAATAATTGAAAATCATTCAGGCCTATCATCTCAGCCCATAACGATTTTCCCCTGTTCTAAAGTTCGTTCGGGTATGTATCATTTCAACCCATAGTGATTCTAATCTAAAGGTAACTTACAGTGTGATAAACTGATATAATAACAAAACAGCATAATATAACAGTATTAGAAGATATAACAGGTGTTTAAGCATGGGTGAACATCATATAATCATAACATAGCAGGTGTAACATGGTGATGCATTTTACAGATTCAAATGTGATCGATTTACTAGTTATACAAGTACAAAACTGTCTGGTGAGAATAACTCACCGGTATAAGCTGGAGATGAAAACAAACGAATGCACAACTGAGATCCACAAAAGCACGATAGCATGATAAAGATTCGAGTGGGAGAGCCAAAGATTAATTTCCTTGAATACAATTCAAACAAAACAATATAACAAACATAAGTTTTCAACCCAAAATACGATTAAACAATGTTAGAATTAACTGCATAAAACAAAGCCAAAATCTTTGCACTTGCTTCCAACAACTTGTGCTTCAGCCTAGGGTCAGAAACACATGGCTATGGTGATAGTTTGGATTTGGTTTGGGATGATATGGGTCGGCCAAACATGGGTTTGATGATGGTGCAAAATTTGTTGAGCATGAAACAACACAATTTAAGCAACACACATGGTTTCATGCTACAATTGGGCTCGGCCAAAGCACAGGTGGGCACGGCCATCTCTGGTGGGGTCAGGGGATAACGTAGCAGAGGTGTCAGGTCAGGTAGGAGGTGGTGGTGGTGGTGGTGTAGGTGGCGGCCAAGGAGAAATTGGAGGTGGTGGATGACTTGATGCTTGGCTATGGTCATATAGTTGGAGTTTGGAGTATTTTCATGTGGATCTACCACCAAGGGCTCGGCTTGGGATGGTCAGTGAGGAGGAGGTGGTGGTGATGGGTTCAAGTGGTGGTGGTGATGGGTTCAAGTGGAGGTGGAGGCGGCAAGGCTGAAGGAGGAGGCAGGTCGAACCTGAAGAGGAAGAAGGCAAGTGCAAATTCAATATAAACAAGCATAAAAATGAAAAAGAAAACGAAGATTTTACCGAACTTTTTGACAAGGAGGGAGGTCGAACTTTTTTTGTGATGAGGAAGAAAATTATTCATGTGAAAATGGTATGGGAGTCAGTTGAAGATAGGGAGTGTTATGGCAGCAAAATTGAATAGGTATTGGTTGGAGTTGAAAAGGTGTTGAATACAAAAAGGCTAAAGTAAATCAATGGTCACAAAACTCTTCAAATAAACATATTTCTTTTTGTAATTTTAAATAACTGAAATATATATATAAATTCAGATAAAAATACGAAAATTTAGAAAATAAACAAAAATAAATAAATAAATATTAGTTATATATAATTAAATTAAGAAAAATGGCAAAATTTGTAAACTAGTCTTGAAAATTTGAAAATAAATGCAATGAACTTTGGAAAAAAATTTATGTACTTGAAAAATATTTTTAAATAAAGATAAGAAAACAAAATAAAAATGCATTCACAAAAATAAATAAATAAATTTTAATTAAATATAATTTAAATGAAGAAAATAGCAGAAAAATGGAAGCTAGCCTTTAAAAATAGAAAATAAATGCAATAAATTTTGAAAAATTTTATGATCACTTTAAAAATATTTAGAAATGAAATCTTACAAATAAAACAAATTTTAAAATAATTTCAAACAAAATAAAGTCAAATTTAAATTATATTCAAAATCTAGGGTTGTTACATAAATTGTTTTGAAAACTTATCTATCTTAACATCCTTTAAAAAAACTTATTTTAAGTCTTCTTTATGCTCTATATATTTAACCCTAGTAACAAGATTAATCTTTACATTTTTAAACCTGGTAACAAAGTTTTATTTTTAAACTTAAAATCCAATTAAAACAAAACCCGAGCCCACACCATAAATACCCGAGCAACAACCCGGTGTAAATCTCTACTCGATAACTTCGAGTCCAATAACATGATTTCTCGAGCCCAAACCCAAGAATACATCGTCTTCTACTTCCTCAACCAAAACGGCGGACACAACATCAATCATGTGCACGTGCACGAAGTGCAAGAGCTACGAACGATCACCCACAACCACGTCGCCAAATTGTTAACAACCCACTCAAGCCTTACGACCATCCAGTTCCACGAGTTCGACTGGAATTCTAAATCGAGACCCTCGGTCACCATCTGGAACTAACACAGTCACCTAAAATCCTTTCGCCACACCTCTCATGACAATCTGAACACGAGCCATTCCACCCGTAGCTGCGCCACATTCTGCCGCATCGATTTACCTTGGTCCGGTCGCCTTCAACCCACCCACGCCGACGTACAAACTCGAGAATTATCACTCACCAAACTGTGCTTTTAAACCATAAATCGTCACCAATCAACTGCCACGGCAACCTATAATTGCTTCAATTATTTTTCCTATGATCCACAGACCCCCAGCCTCCTTCACCATCAACTTCGACATTCAATTCGTCGACGTTCGTCAGATATTGACGAAAACATGTTTTCTGTTCCGCTCAGAAATCTCGGCCATCCCAATCTTAAAAATTATGATTTTTCTTTCTAAATTCATACTTTTGAAATACGAAAACATATTCATTCAATATTCATACTTCAATCATTTATCTCATCAAATTAAGATATAGCTGTATCAAAGGTCAAAAGGGTAAGGTTTGCTCACCAATTTTGGAAGAACAGAGGAACCCTGGAACCTGATTGATCTGCTACTTGTTTTGGGATGATCTGGAAATTGCTTTTAAACTCGAGCTATGATTTACATCGGGTTGAAATTTGATGTTTAGCTCAGGTTGATTTTGTTTAAATTGTTCTTCAAGTTGATGGCTTCCGGATTACACTTGAAACAGGTTTCTTTATTTTGTTTAAGCCTCAGGTTTGAAAAAAACTGAAATTTGCGCTTGAATCTGATTTACTTGAGGTTGAAAACTTGAATACTGATCTCTTTTGATTTTGTTTGTTTTTCTTTTGATCTGGGTTTGTAATTTCTTCTTTGGTTTGAGATGCTTTTGTTCTTCTGGTTTGTATTTAAGTTTTCTAAGTTTGAAAGTTTTTAACTTTCTTTTGTTTCAGATTTTGAAAGTGAGGGTAGAAAAGTGTTGAGCTGAAATAACCTTTTTTTTCTAATATGTGTTTATATTTCAAAAGAAAGAGAAAATTTGCCATTTGTTATTTTCTACTGACACTTGTAAATACATGTTTTAAATTTTCATACAAATGTCCAATGTGATTTAAATTGTGTTTAAACCCCTTAACTTAACTTAATTTATAATTTTTTTAATCCCCTATCTCATTTAATTTGTAATTTTTATTTTAAACCCTTAAGTATTTATATCTTATAACTTAACATATGTATTTTTTTATGTTTACTTATTTATACTTTTATATATTTACAAACTAAAAATTTTTTAAAGAAAATTTTCTAATCTTTATAACCAATACTATTTTAACCTTAATTTATTTTACTTTTAAATGTACATATATATATATGCATACATACAAATTACATTTAGTTATGTATAAATATAAAATTAAACTTAAGTTATTATACTTAAATTTGTATAAATAATACTGGTATTGAAAATATTCAAATTTAACTTTTAGAAAATTATTATATAAATTTCGAAATAAAATTTCCAAACTAATTATATTAAATTAGAAAACATAGTTTATAAATTTTAAACATAGTATTTTCAAATCTAATTTATTTGTAAAATATCTGCAATTGAATTTCCAAATTAAATTCAATTTATCTTTTAAAATATATTTTTTAAAGTTTCAAATTCAAAATGCAATTCAAAATTAATCTATATACATATATTTATCCAAATTTTCAGTTTAGTCCACAATTAAATTTATAATCAATATATTATTCAAAATATTTATTTCTAAATTTCCAATTAGAAATTCTATTTTAAAATAATTTTTATACTCATTTATATTAATAAACAAACGAATATCTATTTAATTTGAAAAATACCAAATTAATTCATAATTTAATTTCAAAAATTAAATTAATTGCTAATTTAAATTCGATTTAAAAATAGGAATGTTACAGATTCCCCCTCTTAAGAAAATTTCGTCCCCGAAATTTGCCAGGGAGACAACAAATGATGGATACACAAAGATAGAGAATTGACTCATTAATCACGCTGATTATCTATTCTGTATTTGGCTTACCAAATCATAATATCACCAATAATTATGAGAACAAACTCATTCAATATTACACAGGATACTCGGGTCATCTAGACTACGAAATATGCAAGGGCATCGGTTAGTCCGAAGGATAACTTAACCATTCATTGAATATATCTGGACCCAAAAGAACAAATAAATGGATTCAATTTTCCATAATTCTCAAACACTAAATATGGATTCTAAGCTCAGCTCGGAATAACCTAAAATTTATACTAGTTTGTCCTTCTTCGGACTTTAATCCTCACAAGAAATTACAATAGAATTTCAAATTTTGTTTTAATCGAAATCGTTTTATCGATACAAATTAATCTATCTTCATATTTTGTTAACCAATTTATTTTAATAAAATTTCAATTTCGTTAAAGTTAAAAACGAAAAGCTGACAGAAATTTGATGAAGAGAATACGAAATAGAAAATTATCTATAACGATTTGCAGGGCCGCCACTACACCAAAGCTTCTCCCTTGAGCTATCACAAAGCCATCAAAGAATTTGAAATTGGATCAAAGGAGATTGAGAAGAGTTGTTTCCTTGTTGTTAAAGGGCATTGACCATTTGTAGTGGTACTTCCATGTCCCTATCTCGTCCTCTTCTTAAACTCATACTCACTATCAGTGGATAGTAAGGGAATTTGCTTAAGCATACGGACGGATATCTTTGGGCTATACTCATTCTAGGGTATACTTCACCCTATCTCTAATGAGTTACCTAATGTGTTATACTCCTGAGCTAAAGTTTTTATTCAACCTTCAGCTCTGATACCACGATAACGACCCTGATTCGACCTTCGAAAATCGTCACCCGTACTTCACTTGTACTCGAATGCTACAGATTCAAACGCCGAATCTGGTTCGTCGGAGCTTATAACATATTAAGTACAACAACACAGTGGAAGAAATGAATAATATTGACATACAACATTTTCTACAACTGAGTATCAATACAAATCAGAGCTAGAATATAACAGCGGAAAGATAATCTTCAACGGAGGAACACCAATATTATTTTCAAAAGGAAGAAGGATAGAAATCCTAACAATTCCATCACTAAAGCCAAAGCTGCAAAGACTCCAAGCTCCAAATCGAAAGCTCGAACCATCTTCAATGCTGAAGTGAAACAAACTCCATCCTAATGCGATTGCCAAACCAAAAGCTTTAAAGACCAAAGACTGAAGAAGATTTCCAAATGCTACCAAACCAAAGACTTCGAAGGCTATCGAATCTACACCTACTATTTGACTATCTGAAAAACCCAACTCTAGACTGCCCATGTGGAAAATTGTGGACACCCAGAGTTTAGGAAAGCAACAATAAACTCCGGGTCAGTCATAGGACTAGTATGAGCAAACAAAAATAGTTTATCGTTAACAAAAGCAAAACAAAAGGTTTTAAAAGAAATCCGCAATGCTTTTTGGAAAATGAAACTACCATAAGGCCTCCCACTGCACACACCATGCAAACGCATAATTGGAGGAAATTTCTCCTTATGATAGTCAAACATGCTTATTACGCAAAAACCATTTTGATATTATTATTATTGCATAGTGGAAAACATTTCGAAAATATAATATTAATCATAGCCAGCATACAACCATTATTGTATGGCTATTATAGCTACCATGTTCAATAGCAGGTTACCGCCACATTCCATTATAGGTTAAACAACTAAAACCGTACAAGGCGCGTATCATTTCTTTGGATTTTCAACAAATGGTTTGGCTAAGGAAATTCCTTATCAAATGGATGCCTCTGGAGGGACGCCCCCAAGAACCGAATCGGTTTCCTTCCAACACAAAGTCGGGTTACCCCTGCCCGGAAGTAACACCTACAAGTAAGCCATCCCCGGTCGTTACCGACCTTCATCCCGGGATTCACCAACAAATAGCAACAACCACACAGTTAAATATATAGGCTCCATACCATGATATCACTTTTATCCAGAAGGAAATGGACATACCCTAGGGGTGCAACCCCTAAAATCCTTGCCGCAACATTCATGTTTCGACCATTTTCGGGTTGTGAGGCTCGATGAAGTCTCGTCCACAACGCTACACATTTCACAAAGCCATGCTTTGATCAACAAATGATCAGCAACACTTCATATGCCACATTACCAAATAGGGAATGTATCACTAGTAACCATCAACTACATAACCTCTGAGCTCGTACGTCTCAGAGAAGGGTGTTAAGCTAAGAGAATAAATTCTCTAGCACCAAACAAGAATGTATTTGATAGAAACCAGCTTTCGTCTCAAAGTGTGATGTCAGACACACATCCATACAAGTCTATTCCGGGTTCAAACAGCACCGAAGGCACTTCAAAAGAAGCCCTTGCACTCCGAGAATTCCCAATCTCGATCGAACTCCCCATCGCATATGAAGATCTCTATACCGCCGCGACTCGGTGCAAAGAGATTCGACGGGTGATCCTTTCATTCTTAAAAATACCCGGTCTTCACCATCGGTCTTCAAATGCTATCTGAATCGTCGTATCATTATTCAGAATGGGTTATATGACACAAGGTCTGCAACAACCCTGAATTTTGAACAATTTAAAAATGAAAATATTTAATTAATTTTAAATATTCGAATGATGATTGACTTGAATTTCAAATTTTCAGGATAAATTGGCGATTAAATTTTAGAATTTAATCTATTTAAGTTGAATAAAATTTGAATTTAACTTTGAAGTTGAATTGAATATTGAGTTTGTATTTTTAATTCAAACTAATGACTTAGAAAAAATAATTTAGATACAAGAATTATTATGTAAATTAATAAATTGATGGTTAGTTTTAATAACATTTTTCTTAACTTAAATAAAAGGGAATAAAATTTTATCAATACAAAATACAAGTATAAAATCTAATTGTAAAACACGTTAATATAAATTTATGTTTGGTAGTCGAACTGCAAAATGTTTATATGTTTATTAAAGAAAATAATTATGCAAAACAAATTGAATTTAAATTGAAAAAAAAAGAAAAAAAATATATATAAAAATAAACATAAAATAAAAAGAGTATACTGCCTTACTTTCATCAGCTACATACACGCCCCAATCTATGCCTTAACTCACGCCGTTACACACGCCATGACTCACGCACCCTTCACTTCAAAGTATAACGATACCCCCCCTTTACCTTTCTCATTCAAAACCCTAAACAAATCAAACCGAGAAAAAAAAATGGCGTCTCTCGTCTCCTCTTCGTCATTCAAAAATTAGGGCTTCAGCTTCATCTTCGTTCGTCTTCCTTCAACAATTAGGGTTTTTCAAAATCAAAGGCGTCGGCTTTGACTTCCTTGATCGATCCTCTGGTTTTCGTTCATCTCTGCTTCGATCTGCTCTTCGTGCTAAGGTGAGTGACCCTCACATCAGTTTTCATTCTCAGTCGTTTGATTTAGCTATCATGTTGATGATTTCTCTGTTGATTTTTTTTTTCATTGATTGGTTCGATTCCTTCTTGTTGGCTTCGGCCTTTGATATTGTTCGATTTTGCTTCTATGATATTTTTAATGGCTTTGGCCTTGATTTTTTTGGCCCCAGTGAGCTTCGTCTCTGGCCATCTTAGTATTCGTTCCTGAAGCATTGATTTGGATTCCATGGCTCGTTGATGTCGGTCCCTGTGACCACGTCCATGGCTTATAGTTTCATGTGATTTTCGAAGTTAAATTTTTGAAAATAAAAGAAAATAGAAGAAATTGATTTTTGTTGGCTTCGGCCTTGCTTTCACTGATGTGTGAATTTTACTATAGTCTTCATTTTGTAGCTGTCTCATTCTTCGAATTGTAGATGACTTGTTCATCCTAGTGGTTTCCTTTTGACTTCGGTCATTTGTGACATTGTCACTTCTGATCATCCCTGTAGCATGCGTAACTTTCACCTGCTGTTGTAGCCTTTGTTGAGT
This sequence comes from Allium cepa, assembly GCA_030765085.1. Lineage (NCBI taxonomy): Eukaryota > Viridiplantae > Streptophyta > Magnoliopsida > Asparagales > Amaryllidaceae > Allium > Allium cepa. Next base: position 759,540,831 of record CM060941.1, on the reverse strand, counting down.
CTTGATACACTTGTGGTCTGACTTGTTTAGTTACTGGATTTCACCATACTTCTGTTGTATTCATTTGTTGCATATACCTGTTGCATCCATATTGTCACTGTTTGATATAGTTTGCATTCCAGTTGTACTTGCAGCTTCATTTTATTGCAGTGAGTAACATTTTAAAAAAATTAAGCATATAAATCTTTTACATCCTGACAAGATTGTATGAGTATGCTTTATCTTCTCTGTGTGTGTGTGTGTGTGTGTCTATATATATATATATATATATATATATATATATATATATATATATATATATATATATATATATATGTCTGGATAACAACATGTTGTTTAAGACCTGAGACTTCTGTGTGCTTTAGTTTCCAGTCTTGGTTAATATATTTGTTTACCTACAGATTAGTTTTAAAATTTCAATTAAAATAAATTTTAAACCCTGGTTTGACCTGAGTTTTCTAAAACAAATTCAAACATAACTTTAAGTCTCTGTTATGTGGAAGTCACCATTTACTGGTTCACTGCTTAGTTTGAAGTCTGATTAGTTTTGTTGTGAAGTTGTCACTGATTTTTGTCCACCCTGTTTTGTTCCATTGTCCACTGATCATTTATTACATATGCCATTCACTTCAGTTGCCTGTATATGCATATTTGATTCATTGATTCTTGTTTACTTGTTAGCACTTCTAACATATACACATGTGCACTTATATGGGTCTGCATTAGACTTTATATTTGTTTCCTCACTTCGAGACAGTTTCAGTTGCAAATGCATTTAGTTATTTTCACTTGATTTTGTTGAGTTTGTCACTGTGTTGCACTTGCTTGACCCAATATGGAAGTTTTATGTCTGCAGTTGCCCTTGCATACTTGTGGTGACTGTAGTTTTTATTTGTATTGCACAGAGTCAATTCTCATGTGTTTGGTTACAAGTTGATTTTGAGACAGTTGGTTTAAGTTGCATTATAAGGTGACTTCGTCCTTTAACCATCTTTGTTCAAAACTGCTGCTTTGATTTTGCAGTTGCCTTCCCTATCCACTTTAGTATACTGTTGAACTTGATTTGCACTTGAGTCTGTTTTGGTTACCTGTGCATATTATATATGCATGTGTTTGGTTATACATGTCTGTTTCACTGCCTTGTACATGTTGCACCTGCAAGTCCTTGTAGGTCTGGTTCACCTTGTAGTCTTTACTTGATTTCCTGTTGTGTGTCATTTTGAACTGTTGCACTCATTGTCCACTGCCGTGTGTCACCTGCTAGTTAATAAACTGCCCACTACATGTGGTGTGGGTTGGTGTAGTTGCATTTTGCGTCACTTCTACTTTGTTAACTCCAGTTAGATTGTGCATTGTTGGTTCACGTTGCATATATTTGCATGCATGTCCATCATGTAGTTCATTACGGGTTAGTGGTTGGTTTTGGCTAGTTGAATTTTTTTTGGCGAGTTTGTGAAACCTGTAGCTGGAACTTGTGATACACCTATTTACACACATAAACCCATGTGCTATACTTGTTCACATAACAGCAATATACTCGAGTCTGATATTTTGAAGTTTGCACAGTCCATATTCAGGTTGTACTTTTCCTGTAGCACACATGTGCTCACCTCATTTTGCCAGCTGCCTTGACTTTGTACGCCCCATATTTGTCACTTTTCTTTGAGTTTGGTCATGCATCTATGCTTGTTATTTGTCCCTGCCCCTGATGTCATGGAAAGTTGGCCGTACATATTGCCTTTATGTTGTTTTGAAATGGACATATACCCATGCTGTAGTGGCGAGGCAGTGCACGCGTGCGTGCACTGCAGCCACACAGTATTTATTTTAATTGATATTTCTTTTGCTTTTGATTCATTGATTTCTTTGCGTATTTCATATACAGTATTGGCGAGGCCGTGCACGCGTGCGTGTACGGCAGCCAATCAGTTTGATTTTTCTTTAAGTAACTTTTCAATTATTTGAATTGATTTGATTTAAAATGATGACTTTGCTGTTAATTGCCGTTTAGGCAATTCTGATGTTTTTTTCTAAATTATCTTCATCAAAAAATCCCTTCATCTATCTGCGTTGATAATTTGAAACTACTGATTTATTGTTTAACACTGATAAGTGTTATATTTACCGTTATCCGATTTCTTGTTAAAGGATCGGATAGGTAAATTTATATTTGACTGTCGTCTAATTGTGATTATTATTGCCTCTATGCACTAATAACTGAGTTTGAATTAGACTGACCTGTGTATTATTTTCTTTTGAACGTAATACTCGGGTCAGACCGATTAATTTTACAGCTTCAAGATTTTCAGGCCGCGAAGTAAGAGAGAGTTGGAGAAATTGCTTCACTTTAGCTTTTCAGGAATTTTTGTACTTAAAAGAAATATTCCGCTGTATAAAATTTAATTCATTGTACAAACTCTAATATATGTATAAAAATTCATTTATGTAAAATATTATGATTATTCTGTGATTCTGTGGCTATTTCTGTTTAAACCCTATAAACTGAATAACAATCCGTCATTTTGAACGTCTCAAGTTGGTTTAATTACCGACTGGGGGCGGTCAGAACGGCGAGTCGTTACAAAAGTGATATCAGAGCTTTGGTTTACACAAAGCTCAGTTTATGATGTTTAATATGAATAGTTACTAGGATCACTTTAAAGAAAAATGTTTTTCAAATTTAAAAGAAGTATGAAATTGTTTTCTTTGAAAAATAAAAGGTATTTTGAAAATTCAAATTTTTTCGAAAATTCCCCTCTCTAAATTTAGGCTTGCGATAGTTTCTCATTCGAAAATCCATTATCGATTTATTGAGATTTATGAAAAATAAAATATAAGTGAAGTGAATTAATGAATTGGTTTAAATCGAATATTTTGAATATCTCCAAAGTGAAAATTGTGAAATAAAATGACGTGTCAATTTAGTTATAGCCAACGGGATAATTAAACTATAACTTGGGAATTTGATTCTGAATTCTTTTGAAAATTGATTTCAAATGTTTTGAAGAACGATTTAGTAAATAAATGGATTATAAGTACTTAACTTATAATATGGACTTTTGGGTATATAATGGAGTTATATAGATTGAATCAAATTAATGAAGGAGATTTATAAATCGAAGTTTTATAAATAGAAATAGAATTTGTAAAGATTGTTTATAAATTCGAAACCAATTGAATTTGATAAATGAAACATAGAAGTTATTAAAGGAGATTTATTCGTGATTTTGGATAGCGAATTATCCTTTAAGTTGAATATTGTGATAGTAAATGTTGGTTGGGAATTTTATCCACGATTTTGGACAGTGGATAATCTTTTAAAAAAAAAGTTTAGAAACACTGAATTAATTTAAATAAGTATATTCACGATTTTGGACAGTGAATATATTATTGAATAAAACGGATATGTTTTAGGGAAGTGATATTATGAAATGAGGTTAATGTGGAAATATAAACTTAATGGAACCAAGTCGATGAATGACTTACTAAAGAACTAGTTGATTATTTTTGAAATAGAAAGCAAATGCAAAGTTCAAATGAGATTTAGATTTCAAATTTGAAGTTGTCAACATGATAATCCATTATAGGTTTAATAAATTCAGTGATGAATTTGAATTTAAACGTGCGGAAAAATTAAGTTAAGTGAAAAACTTAATATTGAAAAGTTTGAAATTGATTTAAAACTAATATTGTGAAAAGTATGAGGAATTCAAACTATGAAGTAAGTTGAAGTTGAAGTTGAAAAAGTTAACGGTTTTAAAGATGTTTTAAAATGCATTAAGTATCGAATACATAGATTTCAACATTCATTGTTGAAATAGGTGTTTTCGAGAAATAAGGAAATGGTGGACTATAACACTGTTGTTATAGTAAATGGTTTCCGAAAGGAAATGTTGTTTATAGTATTGGGATTTATATATCTATCTTAAACTTCGAATCCCTATACTAGTGATTTTGAGTTGTCGTAACAATGTTTTACGCAACATTCGTTTTCACTCAAATAAATGTGTTTAAAAGAATGATTTCCTTAAAGAATGGAATATATACTTAATTTTGATTCAAGTATATTGAATATTTTCCGTGTTGAAAATAAATGAACTTGTGAATTACTTATTAAATAAGTATGGAAATGTTTTCCAATATGAAATGGAAAGTTTGAAATTTTATCTTTTAAAGATAAATTGGAAAAAATGAATATTTGAAATTTGTTTCAAATGGTTAATTTGGAAAATTATATATATCTTGTAAAGATATTTTTGGGAAATTTGAACGATCAGCTCAACTTGAATATTTTCCGAAAAGATTGAATCTTGAGTTAAATTGAGTTTAACTTTGACATCAAAAACAATATAAGTTGAGTTTTGAATTTTGGATAGTCGATTTGGATTGTATGTCTAGCATTGTGAATTGATGACATAACAATTGATCTCTATTAAATATATATCTGTTGGTGGCGGAGAATTTATTCTTTTAGCTTAAAACCCTTCTCTGAGACGTACGAGCTTAGAGGTTATATATCGATAGACACCAATTATGTGTTGAGAATTGACGATGTAACGTGAAATCCAAATCGAATGTGAAGTCAATAATGAATTGGATTATGAATGTGAATTGGGTTTGAGATAACCTTAAATTTTCAAATCGATTTAGAGGAAAATTTTAAATGAAATGGAAAATTTTGGAATCCTCTATTTGTTATGAATGTGAATTGAGTTTTCGTAACTTATGTATGTGAATATAATAAATCGAAAACTATCAGTTTGGAAAATCATTATTATGAAAAGTCCTGTGTAGGTTTACATAGGTACGATAAGTACGAAATGTGAAATGAAGTACTATATGTATATGACATATGTTTTCTAAAAACCGAGGATATGGAAATGTACCTTCCATTTATTATTTGTGAAGGTGATTGGAACTCGGTGTGAGTGTCCATTGGAAATCGTAGCTACGTAGAATTTCCATTAGTGGAATGTCCATTGGGACTGCAATCCCCCACGATGGATCATCGTGTTGGGATTATGTGAATTGATGCTGGCGTAATTCGTGGGGCGTGATGCCTACAGTTACAAGCGATTCCACTGGGATAGTGGCGCAACCGCCGTGTAAACTGCGATCTAGAGGCCGAAGCGTAATTTGAGGGGCGAGATGCCTACGGTCACGAGCGATTCTACTGGGATAGTAACGTAACCGCCGTGTGAACCGCGATCTATGGCAACAACCATGGCGAAATTCAAGAGAGATGTGAAATCTACAGTTACAAGCGATTCTACTGGGATAGTAGCGTAACCGCCGGGTAAACTGTGATCCATGGGGGAACGTGCTTTCCATATCCATTTTTAAAAAAAAATTTAAAAAAAAGTATTTTCACTGGGAGTTGAAGCAAGTATATTTAGTACTTGGAGATTTTTAGTCCTGCGCCTGGCCAGCATATGCCTAAAGTCTGTGAGAACGACGATGGACTTGTTAAACTTCGAGTTAGCAAGTATTTTCAAAACTTTGAATAGCAAATCAATAGTCTGAAATTTAGAATTACATAATTCCAACCTAATGAACTAAGGAAGAAGATCTTTAAAATATCTTGAAAGTCCACAGTTTTGAAAAAAAAAATATGATGTGCAAATCTCTAGCATGAAGAATTTCAAGTTTAAAAATATGAATTTTGTAAGTCGGAAATTTGGGTAAAAGACTTTAGCGTCTTGATTGTAGAAATCGATGAATAAAGCTAGTGAAATAAAATAAATGGAATGAATCCTATATTTATTTATGAGTTTGGAACTTGGTAAAAAAATTGTGTAGGGTATAAATATCGGTGAGATTTTAACAATCATTTTTCCTAACTTATAATTTCGGGACGAAATTCTTTTAAGGGGGGAAGATTGTAACAACCCTGAATTTTGAACAATTTAAAAATGAAAATATTTAATTAATTTTAAATATTCGAATGATGATTGACTTGAATTTCAAATTTTCAGGATAAATTGGTGATTAAATTTTAGAATTTAATCTGTTTAAGTTGAATAAAATTTGAATTTAACTTTGAAGTTGAATTGAATATTGAGTTTGTATTTTTAATTCAAACTAATGACTTAGAAAAAATAATTTAGATACAAGAATTATTATGTAAATTAATAAATTGATGGTTATCTTTAGTAACATTTTTCTTAACTTAAATAAAATGGAATAAAATTTTATCAATACAAAATACAAGTATAAAATCTAATTGCAAAACGCGTTAATATAAATTTATGTTTGATAGTCGAACTGCAAAATGTTTATATGTTTATTAAAGAAAATAATTATGCAAAACAAATTGAATTTAAATTGAAAAAAAAAGAAAAAAAATATATATATAAAAATAAACATAAAATGAAAAGAGTATACTGCCTTACTTTCATCAGCTACATACACGCCCCAATCTATGCCTTAACTCACGCCGTTACACACGCCATGACTCACGCACCCTTCACTTCAAAGTATAACGATACCCCCCCCCCCTCTACCTTTCTCATTCAAAACCCTAAACAAATCAAACCGAGAAAAAAAATGGCGTCTCTCGTCTCCTCTTCGTCATTCAAAAATTAGGGCTTCAGCTTCATCTTCGTTCGTCTTCCTTCAACAATTAGGGTTTTTCAAAATCAAAGGCGCCGGCTTCGACTTCCTTGATCGATCCTCTGGTTTTCGTTCATCTCTGCTTCGATCTGCTCTTCGTGCTAAGGTGAGTGACCCTCACATCTGTTTTCATTCTCAGTCGTTTGATTTAGGTATCATGTTGATGATTTCTCTGTTGATTTTTTTTTCATTGATTGGTTCGATTCCTTCTTGTTGGCTTCGGCCTATGATATTGTTCGATTTTGCTTCTGTGATATTTTTAATGGCTTTGGCCTTGATTTTTTTGGCCCCAGTGAGCTTCGTCTCTGGCCATCTTAGTATTCGTTCCTGAAGCATTGATTTGGATTCCATGGCTCGTTGATGTCGGTCCCTGTGACCACGTCCATGGCTTATAGTTTCATGTGATTTTCGAAGTTAAATTTTTGAAAATAAAAGAAAATAGAAGAAATTGATTTTTTTGTTGGCTTTGGCCTTGCTTTCACTGATGTGTGAATTTTACTATAGTCTTCGTTTTGTAGCTGTCTCATACTTCGAATTGTAGATGACTTGTTCATCCTAGTGGTTTCCTTTTGACTTCGGTCATTTGTGACATTGTCACTTCTGATCACCCCTGTAGCATGCGTAACTTTCACCTGCTGTTGTAGCCTTTGTTGAGTCTTGATACACTTGTGGTCTGACTTGTTTAGTTACTGGATTTCGCCATACTTCTGTTGTATTCATTTGTTGCATATACCTGTTGCATCCATATTGTCACTGTTTGATATAGTTTGCATTCCAGTTGTACTTGCAGCTTCATTTTATTGCAGTGAGTAACATTTTAAAAAAATTAAGCATATAAATCTTTTACATCCTGACAAGATTGTATGAGTATGCTTTATCTTCTCTATGTGTGTGTATATATATATATATAGATGTCTGGATAACAACATGTTGTTTAAGACCTGAGACTTCTCTGTGCTTTAGTTTCCAGTCTTGGTTAATATATTTGTTTACCTACAGATTAGTTTTAAAATTTCAATTAAAATAAATTTTAAACCCTGGTTTGACCTGAGTTTTCTAAAACAAATTCAAACATAACTTTAAGTCTCTGTTATGTGGAAGTCACCATTTACTGGTTCACTGCTTAGTTTGAAGTCTGATTAGTTTTGTTGTGAAGTTGTCACTGATTTTTGTCCATCCTGTTTTGTTTCATTGTCCACTGATCATTTATTACATATGCCATTCACTTCAGTTGCCTGTATATGCATATTTGATTCTTTGATTCTTGTTTACTTGTTAGCACTTCTAACATATACACATGTGCGCTTATATGGGTCTGCATTAGACTTTATATTTGTTTCCTCACTTCGAGACAGTTTCAGTTGCAAGTGCATTTAGTTATTTTCACTTGATTTTGTTGAGTTTGTCACTGTGTTGCACTTGCTTGACCCAATATGGAACTTTTATGTTTGCAGTTGCCCTTGCATACTTGTGGTGACTGTAGTTTTTATTTGTATTGCACAGAGTCAATTCTCACGTGTTTGGTTACAAGTTGATTTTGAGACAGTTGGTTTAAGTTGCATTATAAGGTGACTTCGTCCTTTAACCATCTTTGTTCAAAACTGCTGCTTTGATTTTGCAGTTGCCTTCCCTGTCCACTTTAGTATACTGTTGAACTTCATTTGCACTTGAGTCTGTTTTGGTTACCTGTGCATATTATATATGCATGTGTTTGGTTATAAATGTCTGTTTCACTGCCTTGTACATGTTGCACCTGCAAGTCCTTGTAGGTCTGGTTCACCTTGTAGTCTTTACTTGATTTCCTGTTGTGTGTCATTTTGAACTGTTGCACTCTTTGTCCACTGCCGTGTGTCACCTTCTAGTTAATAAACTGCCCACTACATGTGGTGTGGGTTGGTGCAGTTGCATTTTGCGTCACTTCTACTTTGTTAACTCCAGTTAGATTGTGCACTGTTGGTTCACGTTGCATATATTTGCATGCATGTCCATCATGTAGTTCATTACGGGTTAGTGGTTGGTTTTGGCTAGTTGAATTTTTTTTTTGCGAGTTTGTGAAACCTGTAGCTGGAACTTGTGATACACCTATTTACACACATAAACCCATGTGCTATACTTGTTCACATAACAGCAATATACTCGAGTCTTATATTTTGAAGTTTGCACAGTCCATATTCAGGTTGTACTTTTCCTGGAGCACACATGTGCTCACCTCATTTTGCCAGCTGCCTTGACTTTGTACGCCCCATATTTGTCACTTTGCTTTGAGTTTGGTCACGCATCTATGCTTGTTATTTGTCCCTGCCCCTGATGTCATGGAAAGTTGGCCGTACATATTGCCTTTATGTTGTTTTGAAATGGACATATACCCATGCTGTAGTGGCGAGGCAGTGCACGCGTGCGTGCACTGCAGCCACACAGTATTTATTTTAATTGATATTTCTTTTGCTTTTGATTCATTGATTTCTTTGCGTATTTCATATACAGTATTGGCGAGGCCATGCACGCGTGCGTGTACGGCAGCCAATCAGTTTGATTTTTCTTTAAGTAACTTTTCAATTATTTGAATTGATTTGATTTAAAATGATGACTTTGCTATTAATTGCCATTTAGGCAATTCTGATGTTTTTTTCTAAATTATCTTCATCAAAAAATCCCTTCATCTATCTGCGTTGATAATTTGAAACTACTGATTTATTGTTTAACACTGATAAGTGTTATATTTACCGTTATCCTATTTCTTGTTAAAGGATCGGATAGGTAAATTTATATTTGACTGTCGTCTAATTGTGATTATTATTGCCTCTATGCACTAATAACTGAGTTTGAATTAGACTGACCTGTGTATTATTTTCTTTTGAACGTAATACTCGGGTCAGACCGAGTAATTTTACAGCTTGAAGATTTTCAGGCCGCGAAGTAAGAGAGAGTTGGGGAAATTGCTTCACTTTAGCTTTTCAGGAATTTTTGTACTTAAAAGAAATATTCCGCTGTATAAAATTTAATTCATTGTACAAACTCTGATATATGTATAAAAATTCATTTATGTAAAATATTATGATTATTCTGTGATTCTGTGGCTGTTTCTGTTTAAACTCTATAAACTGAATAACAATCCGTCATTTTGAACGTCTCAAGTTGGTTTAATTACCGACTGGGGGCGGTCAGAACGGCGGGTCGTTACAAGGTCCTCTCCCAGCTAAACCGAATAATGAGCGCAATATTTAAAAACATATGGATATTGGGATCTCAGTTAAGTCATAACTTATTACCCAAAGCCTTTCTTTTAAATGGTTTAAACAAATTACCATTTTCAAATCTTTTAAACAAAAAGATTCACTTCATAAAGTTCACCCATCTTTCATAAAGATTCATTCACAATAGCTAAACAAAAGATCTATCTTTGAGATCCTCTATTGTTTGAAAACAAAGTTCACCAAATATTTCACAAAGATTGCTTCATAGCTTTTTGAAACAATTCCATTTCAAATCTTTTATACAAAAGATACATCTTTAAGATCTTCTTTAATTCCAAAACAAGGTTCAACCATCTTTTCACAAAGATTCATTCATAGCTTTCAAAACTATCTCAATTCCATTTCAACTTGAAATCTTTCAGCGCAAATTGGAAATCCTTCCTTTATATGAAAGCTATTATTAATTGAAAACAAATAGTTTTCGTTTTGAGAAAATCCGATTACATATGTACAAGTTAAAGCCCTTGGGTTAAATTCATATTCCCAAAGCAATACTTTTTAAATGGTTTAAAACCCGTATAAACATATTTATAACTTGTATACCCTTTTTAAACCATGATTTCCAAATATAAAATTCAATTTCAAATCTTGAATTCAAATTCAATTTCAAATCTTGAATTCAAATTCAAATCAAATTATTTAAATTTTAAAACTTTATAAAATTATTCAAAATAACTTTTATTTTTAAAACTCATTTTCAAACGCTTTTCATATTTAACCCAACTCCATTTCCAAAATCATTTGGATTCAAAATTCAATCTTTAAAACCATCACAAAATCTATGACTTAACCAATTTCCTCGTGCACTCCATATTTATGTGTGTATAGTGTAGTCTAGGGGTTTCACATAATAGTGCAACATTATCAATCATCACAGATTCAGGTACATCAATATCGATAAGCGGTATAATCTATAACGCTTATCTTTATTCACAGAATTCACAGATAAATAATACATATTCATTACAGATAAATAAATTACAGATAAATAAATTACATTCATCACAGCTCAAATCAAAACAATTCATATCACACAGCATCACACATCAGGGATATCAAACCATTCAATACAATTCAAACATCCATAAGTAAGATTAATTAATCATCTGATTAATTTTAAACTAGATTTAATCACTTATGAATCACTACTAATCCTGGTTAATTAATACTAATTAATTACAAATCATTTTTGATTAATTATTCTTTAATCATATATCAATTAGCCTTTAAAAAATTAATTAACCTTTAATTATTCATTAATAAATTAATCAACCTTTAATCATTAAATAATTAACCCCTAATTATTTATCCGTAATTAATTACATTAATTAATTAACTCTCAATTAATTACCATTTAATTAATAAATTATAATAAGTGATTAGCGCTAATCAATTTCATTAATTAATTAACCTTTAATCAATTAATTACCCTCAATTTAATTACCTTGATTAATTAGTCACATTAATTAATTATCCTTTAATTAATTACTCTTTAATTATTTGATAACTCAAAGTTAAATCATAAACTAATTAACCTTAGTTACTTTCATTGAGTAATTATCTTTAAGTAATTAATTGCCTTTAATTACTTACATTAATCTATCTTTTTTTAATTACCTTAATTGATTAATTAATCTTTTAATTATCCATCTTAATTAATTAAAGATAAACCGTTTAATCTATATTCATTACTTAATTACATCATTTAAATTAAATGTTTGAAATCATTTTATACAAAAATATTGATTAATTAAAGTTTAATACACTTACCATAACCACTTCTTTAATTACATCATAAATCACTTTCGAAAAATATGTAGGAATTTAATTATGTAATTAACCTAATATGTAATTATCTTTAAACAAAACAATTTATAAACCTCTAAAATTTAATCTTTGAAATTTGTAAAAACTTGTTTAATAAATTGTTTTGAAAACTTATCTATCTTAACATCCTTAAAAAAACTTGTTTTAAGTCTTGTTTATGCTCTATATTTTTAACCCTAGTAATAAGATTAATCTTTACATTTTTAAACCTGTTAATGAATTTTTCTTTTTAAACTTAAAACCCAGTTAAAACAAAATCCGAGCCCATACCATAAATACCCGAACAACGACCCAGTGTAAATTTCTACTCGATAACTTCGAGTCCAACAACATGATTTCTCGAGCCCGACCCGTGAATACTTCGTCTTCTTCTTCCTCAACCAAAACGACAGACACAACATCAATGCTATGCACGTGCACGAAGTGCCAGAGCCACGGCTATCACCCATGACCACGTCGACAAATCGTTGACAACCCACTCAAGCCTTACGACCACCCAGTTCCACGATTTCGACTGGAATTTTAAATCGAGACCCTCGGTCACCATCTGGAACTAACACAGTCACCTAAAACCCTTTCGCCACGCCTCCTTTGACCATCTGAACACGAGCAGTTCCACCCATAGCTGCGCCACATCCTGCCGTGTCGATTCACCTTGGTCCGGTCGCCGCCAACCCACCCACACCGACGTACAAACTCGAGAATTATCACTGACCAAACCATGCTTTAAAACCTAAATCGTCACCAATCGACCGCCACGGCAACCTACAATTACTTCAATTATTTTTCCTATGATCCACAGACCCCCAGCCTCCTACACCATCAACTTCGACATTCAATTCGTCGATGTTCGTCAGATATTGACGAAAACATGTTTTCTGTTCAACTCGAGAAATCTCGGCCATCCTAATCTTTAAAATTATGTTTTTTCTTTCTAAATTCATACTTTTGAAATACGAATAAGTTCATATGATCAAAGCTTGAAATTTTCAAAATCAAAACTTCGACTTGAATTCATTTATCACTGATATACCTAGTTTCCAGCAATCCTACTCATTTATTTTACTTAATAATATTTCTAAAAATGATTTTATATTGATACAAACATAGCTTCCTTAGAGACTATATCTTGAATTCAATTAAATGTAAAGATATGAATTTATTTATAAATTTTGGGTCATGTTGTTCTTGAACAGAGAAGATGAATATGAACAGAAGCTCATATCCACACAAACATCTGATATTTACAATATGCAATCACAGCCAATATTCAAATAAACATATTCACACAATATTCATACTTCAATCATTTATCTCATCAAATTAAGGTAGAGCCATATTAAAGTCAAAAAGGTAAGGTTTTCTCACCAATTTTGGAAGAACAGAGGAACCCTGGAACCAGATTGATCTGCTACTTGTTTTGGGATGATCTGAAAATTGCTTTTGAACTTGAGCTATGATTTGCATTAGGTTAGAATTTGATGTTTAGGTCAGGTTGTTTTTGTTTAAATTTTTCTTCAAGTTGATAGCTTCCATATTACACTTGAAATAGGTTTCTTCGATTTTTGTTTAAGCCTCAGGTTTGAAAAAAAACTGAAATTTGCACTTGAATCTGATTTACTTGAGGTTGAAAACTTGAATACTGATCAGTTTTGATTTTATTTGTTTTGCTTTTGATCTGGGTTTGTAATTTCTTCTTTGGTTTGAGATGCTTTTGTTCTTAGTTTTCCAGGTTTGAAAGTTTTTAACTTTCTTTTGTTTCAGATTTTGAAAGTGAGTATAGAAAAGTGTTGAGCTGAAATAACCTTTTTTTTCTAATATGTATTTATATTTCAAAAGAAAGAGAAAATTTGCCATTTGTTATTTTCTACTAACACTTGTAAATACATGTTTTAAATTTTCTTACAAATGTCCAATGTGATTTAAATTGTATTTAAACCCCTTAACTTAACTTAATTTATAAATTTTGTTTTAATCCCCTATCTCATTTAATTTGTAATTTGTATTTTAAACCCTTAAGTATTTATATCTTATAACTTAACATACGTATTTTTTATGTTTTCTTATTTATACTTTTATGTTTTCTTATTCATACTTTTATATATTTACAAACTAAAAATTTTTAAAAGAAAAGTTTCTAATCTTTATAACCATACTATTTTAACCTTAATTTATTATACTTTTAAATGTGTGTATATATATACATACATACAAATTACATTTAGTTATGCATAAATTTAAAATTAGACTTAAGTTATTATACTTAAATTTATATAAATAATACTGGTATTGAAAATATTCAAATTTAACTTTTGAAAATTATTATATAAGTTTAAAAATAAAATTTCCGAACTAATTATACTAAAGTTAGAAAACATATTTTATAAATTTTAAACATAGTATTTTCAAATTCGATTTATTTGTAAAATATCTGCAATTGAATTTCCAAATTAAATTCAATTTATCTTCTAACATATTTATTTTAGAGTTTCAAATTCAAAATACAATTTAAAATTAATCTATATACATATATTTATCCAAATTTTCAATTTAATCCACAATTAAATTTATAATCAATATATTACTCAAAATATTCATTTCTGAATTTCCATTTAGAAATTCTATTTTAAAATCATTTTTATACTCATTTATATTAATAAATAAAAAAATATCTATTTAATATGAAAAATACCAAATTAATTCAAAATTTAATTTCAAAATTTTAATTAATTACCTATTTAAATTCGATTTTGAAAATACGAATGTTACAGTAACACTCTCTAAATGTTAGGCAGTGTAATATTATTGACTGTTTGGGGCACCAAGGGGTTATGTACTGATAGTTATTAAATAACTATGGAATAACTCATTAGAAAGTTTTCTATTGGTTAATATAACTAAGGTCAAGCAGAGAATACTAATGTAACTAATTTATAATATTCTCTCGACTTGAGAATACTATTGATCTTCAATGTGGAAGCTCCACTTTGGTTATAGTTAAGTCATGGCACGGCGTCCATCGAACGACTATAGTTGGGTCGAGTGGAAGCATTGGAAGTAAAAACTATTCGAGAGAGGATTTGTCTCCTGGGTTATATGAGGTTAGTATGACGGTTAACTGAAGTCAACTCAAAGTCAAAGTCTTTACCCAGAGCATTTCGGTTAATAATGATTGTTATTATTGAACCAAAGGCTTTGTGTTTGGAGTATAAAGTCGAATATGGATGATACTGGAATTTTGGCCATTGCCAATTTTCATAAATCCAAAGTGATATAGTTTTGATGAAGAGAATTGGTGTAAATAATTATCACTATTAGGTACCGCTTATAATAAGCAAAATTGGATTTTACCAAAAGATGTGTAAGCGATAAATTCAGCCAAAATGTCACACCACCTGCTAAGTGACATGTGAACGTTAATATTTGAGTATTTTGATATTAATCGCTATCTGAATATACACCTATGAGTCGCACAACCGTAATGATGAATTCTCTGAAAAACAACATGATTTAATTAATTTATAAAATGTTGTAAATTGATTAAATTAATTTTATATTTGAGAAATATTAATTATTATTATTTGGTGTTTGGAATTTTTTTATAATTATTTTAATGCATTTATAAAGTTATATTTGCATGCATTGATATACGATATCGATGTAATTGAAAGATAATTGCACGAAATGATTTATGATAATTTTATATCATTTGATGACATGACTTATGGAAATTTATCTCGTTTGATGACATACATTTAAAGAAAGGATAAAAGAGAGAGAAACAATCAAGGGAATTAATTAGGGAAGTTTAAATTAAAGAATGGAAAAAGTTTCATTCTTTCAAGTAAAACATATTCTCTAATTCATTTTGTACTGACAATTCATTCTTTCTCATTTATTTTTTTCTCTCTCCCCTAACTTTTCATGACAGAAACAAAAAAGGAAGAATTTCCAAAATCTTTCAACTCCAAATAAAAAATCAAATAAGATAAAACAAAAGTGGTTCATCCATCTTTTTCAAGGATAGGATGTGGATCTTGAAGATCTAAGGAGTTATCATCATTCAAGATGTGATTTCTAGGCAACATCCTAAGGTGATTAAATCGGATCTAGAAGCATTCTACATTCGCAAATAAAGGCAACATCAACAAAGTGTGTTTTAAGGATTGGGTAGTAAGATATGTCATTTTCCATATGTAGACAGTGATTTGCAATGTTTTATGGAAATTTAATTTGACTTCCATAATTTGTATGATGTCTTATTGTCATGCTTAATTAAAAAATTGTTTATGAAGATTGAATTATCTGTTAAATGATATGATTGATTTTTCATTTGATAGATCAAAATTAAATTTGTTTACGTTCTAAAATAATATTTAAGTGTAGATTTATGTTTTTAAACATTCTAATTAAAGTATAATTCTTCAGATCTGAATGTTTACATGTTCGAATTGTTTAACTACTTTTCTGTACTTTGTTAAATTGAAACTAAATCTATATATTTTAAAATACAATGTTTTATTTTAATTCTATATTTTAACATTTAATTTAAATTCCATTTTTTAAATCTGGAAATTTATAATTTCATGTTGATTGGTTGAATTATATTTAAAATTAAAAATAAATTTATATGGAATCAACACAATGTTTCAATTGTAGATCTATGTTTTAATCATTCATAACAAAGGGTAATTTTAGTTCCGAATGTTAATATATGTATGTATGCATGCATGCATGCATGCATGTATTACTTGCATTTTTTATTGCATTAGACATTTACATATGAATAAAAGGAATTTTAACAACAAATCAAAGTTTTTAAATTAACTGTAATAACTATCTAACTTATATTATTAGAAAGTTGTGATTGAATTCCATATATACATATTTGAATCTACTAGTATGTGTTCATATAAAATTTATTTTTCATTACATATATTATCATGGTGTGAAATCATTTCTCTTTTTTAATTAAGACAATAATGTATGCATACAATTCATTGTTTGCCTTCTATATGCTTACAATTTTGTGCCCATTGGTTGTCATTAATATGTTGCATTAATTAAGTTTACAAAAAGGGAAACTGTATCAATCACCCTTGTCATCCCTTATCTATTTCCATTTCAATTTCTATGTAATAACCATTCAAATTGTTCCTGTTTATTTTATGTATACATATCAATTACTACTGACTATGCACACTCCCTATACGTTGCACTTGTACAATATTTACTGTGAATATATTTACAACTCATGCACACTCCTTCTCTAACTAAATTTATGATCCCCCATTAACTGAATAATTTAAGAGAAAGAAATTGAAAATTTTCCTTCTCTAAATAAATTTATGCCCCTCCCCATTAATTGAACAAGTTAAGAGAAAGGAAATGAAATATTTCTTCTCTGAATAAATGTGAAAAGTATATGTTACACACAAATTTGTATATAAGAGTATATTTTATATACTCTAACTTACATACACATTAACTTAAAGTGAAACTTCATTTATGAAGTTAAATAAAATATAAACTTGGAAAAGTCCAAATGAATTTAGACTTCATAGGCCCATTAAAGATCCAAAATGACTAAATTTTTTGAAATTCGTCTATTTCTTCCACTGCGGGCTGATCCAATTCCTTCATTAAATCACTGATTTGGATGTGTGTTTGTTGATAGTTAAATAACCGGCTATCAAATTTGGACCCAAAACATGACTTCGAAAATATCTAGGAGAAACGTGTGAGTCATGTGGCACAGTCATCTCTGATGATGTTGCACTGTGCGCATAAATTTTGTTTCACACTTCTAGGACAAATGATAAGGAAACCCATCAACTAACGGTTAAGAGGTGATCTTCGCACTTATCATTGACTGTATAGTTCCCATAGAACCAGGGTGAGTTTACTAGAAATTATCGAATGTTGTTTAGGGACCGGGATCGGATATGTTATTCGAAAACCACTTCGATCCAACTCAAACGTTGCAAAATGAAGACATCTTGAAGACGGAGCTCTTTGATTTGCAAGGGCAACTCACTACTAACCCTGAGGGTGATTTCAAAATGGATGTAGTAGAAGTTGTAATGACCCATAAATTTTAATGATGTTTATAACGCAATTAACTAAGTTTTCATGAAAATAAACAATAAAATTTTGAAATGAAAATTTGATATTTGGAATACGTCTATTTAAACATAGCAAATGGTAAATTTTCATTAAAAAATATAAAACTTAGTTCTGTTGTGCAATCTTCAATTTCAATTTTAAATCGGTTAAATTTGATGAAAGTAAAATATTTTCGAAATCCAAATATTTCTATATAATAAAATTGTAAATCATTTTCTGAGTAAGACGTCATGTTTCATTTCTTCAAATTTGGACTTCTTTAGCCCCGTTTATCCTATTTCCGGCGTTTTAGCAACATTTTCAGCAGCGAAAAATCGAGTTTTGATAAGTTGATCGTATCACTCATATCTATATATCATTCTATTCGTCTCATCGTGCTGATCTCCGTAGTATATTCATTTGTGCATTTTGATGTCTGGTACTTGTCGAAACGGTTAGCTGTATTGGTACCCGTTTGCCCTTTTGTTTCCTTATGATCTTTCATCAATCAATCGGTTGAATACTAATAGCCAGTATGCTTTTATAATTCCTAAAATACAACCGTTGCCTGTCATCATTCCTTCACTTTAATTTATTATTTGTCGGTTCGTGCATATTTCCATACTCTCTTATTTTATTTGTTTTACTTTCTCTGTTACATTCTTATAAATTATTTTATATTACAAGTTCCTTCTTTGTATATAATTGAGATATGTTTTTTTCCACCTCTACTCCTCACAGATCGACGCTGCACCCAAACCCATTCACCCCCTTCCACCGAAATTAACTCATATCGGCCTCAACTGTTCAACATTCTCAGTCAAACACCCATCACCGCATCCATTTTTCATCGAGCCACTACATCCCCTCCCCTGTGCACTGAAAGCCAGCATGCGACTCATCCTGGTCTGCTACCCAACAGCACATCCCCTCGCCAGCGGCCTCCCACCTTCAGCCATCCAAACCGCCGTGACTCCCCTTCCTCTGGCCTCATCTTCCTCACCGGATCCTTCCACACACCTGACCATCATCCTAGGCATACCAAAGATGCACCGCATTCCTCATTGCAGCCTCATCAATAGCAAACAGCCTCGACCTCGCGTCGAAGCTTCATCCGGCCACCCTTCCTCCTTGCCATACATGTCCACGTCCAGCCTCCATGACCTCGCAGCTCAACCCTAACCGCCAGTAGACGTGCACCTCAAACCCCATTCAATCAGACTCATGCACCCCTTCCCTTCTCTTCTTTTGTTCTTGTTGAAAAAAATGGGAATAGTATATATAGTGTGTATATATATATATGGTTACAGCCAGCCTCTTAAAAAAAAGATGATCAGTAAGCTAGTCAGGGATTTTATGATTTGGGATAATGCTCATTGCTTCACAAAAAGAAGATATATATTATATCTCTATTTGTTTCCTTTTGAGATCGAGTTTCTAGCCTTGCCTTGTGTTCTCTATTGTCCACCCATCTCGACCACTTCAAAATAGCACCTCCTCACCAACCTTGCTGCCTACTGCCGCCATTCCCCCTCTCTTCTACTATTCTAAATATAGGTTATATGTTAGTTTATAAACATGTTCATTGTTATATGTCTAGTGTACTAAAACAGATAGCATGCTACAATAAACTCGTCGCACAAGTTTATTGATTAGAATTCCACTACACTGGAATTTTGTATTAGATAAATGTAACAATAAGTTACGTTGTAAATAAATTACAACAAGAACGTTATACTACTGTAAGAAAGAGTACAACTTATAAACGGGAAAGATTACAGTGAATCTAACCAGTATATAAAGGAAATTACGTCTGAGGCTTGTCGTAACAATTTCCTTAAGAATTTTATTTCAAAACTCTCCCAAGATACAACAGACGTAATCTGCACGAGATTGTAATGAGTATGTCAACTCTGTGATATATATGGAATATAGAGCAGTGGAGCAAGGAAGCAGAAGAAATTAGATTGGAATCGAATGAGAATGTGATCAGTATTCTCTCCTATTTATAATTTCGTCCGCATCCCTTCGAACAGTCGCGTCCGCTTGACGGGTCGCACCCGTTGCCTTTTGGTCGCTGCTGTTCGTTAACGGGTCGCACCCGCTCGCTACTGGCTTGCACCCATTCGTACCGCCTGGTACTGTTTCTCCTGCACTGCTTCAGTCAGGTCGCACCCGTTCGCGTTTGGCCGCACCTGTTTGCTTCTAACGGGCCGCACCCGCTACTGTTCGCCTCTTCAGTTATTCGCGTCCGCTTATGAACAGTCGCATCTCCTCAGGAAAAAACCCTGCGTCTGTTCACCCGCCCGCTTCTCTTTAAATTTCAGGCCCAGCCCAGTTTCAGACGAAGCCCAAAACCGTTAAACAATGGCCTAGTAAAAAGAATGGTCATTTTAGACCCGAACCCGAACCCGAACCCGAGCCCGGCCCGGTTCGGTCGGACGGACGGCGGCGGCGGCGCGTGCGCGCGTGTGTGTGGTGGTGATGCATGATCTCCCTCCTCACAACGAAGCATACATTTGGGAGCCCCAGGCCTCCAACCTCCTCATGAGAAAGCTATATTTAAACCAATATAGCTCTCACAATTTGGAGATGTGGAACTTGTATTTTTCATTCACTTTGCTCTTTAGGAATTCCAACAATCCCCCACATGAATGATAATATACATATCCCCCACACAAAGCGAAATATCACAGAGTACATATGGAATAATGCTTTATCGTGGATAAGTAGATATTTCACTTTGAACTTTCCCTAGTTAAAACTTATCGGATCTACTTGGCTAATCAGTGAATTATTTCATCTTGAACCGTCGGCCTTTATTGTATATCCAGACAATAAGCTTTACGAAGCATTGATTCCCTTCTCATCCAATCTCTTGGTTGTGTTCATTTTGGTCCTGAACAATTTTTGGTTCTGCGAGTGTTTTTAGAGAATAAAAGCCTTTTAATATTCTCATAGAGCCGATCCAGCTCACACTAACATAGGTTATCGCAACCATTAAGAGTATCCTACATATACCCCACTTGTTATTTCCAAGATATGGTCATCATTAAAAAACATAGTTTTAACCTTTCAAACTTCTGTAGGCATGCATTATATTTTACACCATAGGAATGGAGTAGGACCAAGTCCAGACAAATGCATTACTTCTTGAGTTACTCATAACTGGTTTGCCTATTGATCCTAGTCCGTGGGATCTCCAGTCGCTAGGATAGGTTTCCGTATAAGGTAACTCTTGTTGGTTTAGGCTTTTAAACCCATCCCCCTCGATGCGCAGTCAATTTTCTCTCTTGATAAACCTTTAGTAAATGGATCCGCTAGGTTATCATTTGTTCTCACATAATCTATGGAAATAGTTCCATTTGAGAGTAACTGCCTAACTGTATTATGGCGTCGACGAATATGTCGTGACTTTCCATTATACACAAAGTTTTGCGCTCTGCTTAGCGCTGCTTGGTTATCACAGTGTATGCATATGGCCGGTACAGGTTTAGGCCAAAATGGAATATTTTCTAAAAAGTGACGAAGCCATTCTGCTTCTTCGCCTGCTTTATCTAATGCAATGAACTCTGATTCCATAGTGGATCGAGCTATGCATGTTTGTTCAGTAGATTTCCATGACACCGCTGCCCCTGCTAGGGTAAAGACATAACCACTCGTTGATTTTGATTCCTCTGAATCTGCAATCCAGTTTGCATCACTATATCCTTCTAAGACGGCAGGATATTTTCCATAATGTAAGGAATAGTTAGTGGTATTTTTTAAATATCCAAGCACTCTCATTAGTGCTTTCCAGTGTTCCTTCCCTGGATTGCTTGTATACCTGCTCAATCGACTTACTGCATAAGCTATATCTGGTCTGGTGCAATTCATCAGATACATTAAGCATCCTATTACACGAGAGTATTCCAGTTGCATTACACTCTCATCAGTGTTTTTATGCAGTACTTCCGATGGATTAAAAGGTGTCCTCACTCCTTTAATTCCATACTCTTGGAATTTTTCAATCACTTTGTCTACATAGTGTGACTGAGATAGTTCAATTCCATTAGGTGTTCTTATTATTTTGATTCCCAAAATAACGTCCGCAACTCCTAAGTCTTTCATATCGAAATTGTTGATTAACATCTTCTTTGTAGTCTCTATTACTTTAGTATTAGGACCAAAGATTAGCATATCGTCTACATATAGACAAATCATCACATATGATTGTCCAACCTGTTTGTAATAAACACATTTATCACATTCATTTATACGAAAACCATTTTTCATCATGACACTATCAAATTTTGCGTGCCATTGTTTTGGAGCTTGTTTTAGTCCGTATAATGATTTGACTAATCTACAGACTTTGTTTTCATTTCCTTTGGAAATAAATCCCTCAGGTTGCTCCATGTAAATCTCCTCATCGAGATTTCCATTTAAGAATGCTGTTTTTACATCCATTTGATGAATCTCTAGAATATAAATGGATGCAATTGCTATTAACATTCTTATAGAGGTTATTCGTGTAACCGGTGAATAGGTATCAAAGAAGTCTACTCCTTCTTTTTGACGATATCCTTTGGCTACTAATCTTGGTTTATACTTGTCGATAGAGCCATCTGCTTTTATTTTCTTCTTGAAAATCCATTTGCAGCCAATTGGTTTTATTCCTGGTGGAATATCAACAATTTCCCAAGTTTTATTACTTAGAATTGAATCAATCTCACTTTGGATTGCTTCTTTCCAACATGAAGATTCAGAAGATGACATTGCTTCCTTGTACGTTTGAGGTTCGTGTTCTAACATATAAGTTAAAAAATCCGAACCAAATGTTTTGGAAGTTCTTGCCCTTACGCTTCTTCTTGGTTCAACCTCCCCGTTGTCCTGATGAGTTTCATCTTCACATGTCTCATCTCTGTTATCTCTTGTCCTTTTTGGGACAGGATTTCCATCGTTTCTTTTATGTGGAAACATATCCTCAAAGAACGAGGCATCTCTTGATTCCATGATTGTATTTACATGAATATCATTTATATCAGACTTGAATACCAAAAATCTATAGGCACTACTATTTTGGGCTGGCCCAAGATAATAACAATCTACTGTTTTTGGTCCAAGTTTGACTCTCTTGGGAGGCGGAACTGGAACTTTTGCCAAGCACCCCCACACTTTGAGGTATTTAAAGCTTGGTTTGTGTCCTTTCCATATCTCATATGGAATTGTTCCCGTTTTATTGTGAGGAACTTTGTTTAATATGTGATTAGACATATTTAAGGCTTCCCCCCACAAGTTCGTCGGCAGACCAGAAGTTAAAAGCATGGCAGTAATCATGTCTTTTAACGTTCTGTTCTTCCTCTCGGCTACACCATTTTGTTGTGGTGAATATGGAGCTGTTATTTGATGAATTATACCATTTTCGGCACAGAACTGTTCAAATGGTGATTCATATTCTCCAACTCGATCAGATCTCAATATCTTGATCTTTTTATTTAACTGATTTTCTACCTTAGCCTTGTATTTTATAAACGCGGTTATTGCTTCATCCTTACTATTTAAAAGATATACATAGCAATATCGCGTATAATCGTCAATAAAAGTAATAAAATACTTTTTCCCACCTCTTGTAGGTAGTGATTTAAAATCACATAAATCTGTATGTACCAAACCTAATGGTTCGGTGCTTCTGTCAACAGATTTAAATGGTTGTTTGACCATTTTTGCTTCTACACATGTCTCACATTTGTAGTTCTTATCTACTTGGAAATTTGGAATCAATCCCAAGTTTGATAATTTCTTCATTTTTCGGAAGTTTATGTGTCCTAATCTATCGTGCCATAGTAAAATTTCGTGCTCAAGCAAGTAAGAGACTTCAATTTTATTATTAGCACAATCAGAATACATAGATTTATTGCCGGTAACGGCTATATTTGCCTTAAATAGGCCATCACATAAATATCCCCTTCCGATATACATTCCAGCTTTGGACAGAACCATCTTGTCTGACTCAAACACCATCTTGAATCCCTTCTTTGATAGGACTGCACCAGAGATGAGATTCTTGCGTATGTCTGGAACGTGAAGCACGTCATTCAATTTGACAGTTTTTCCAGAAGTGAACTTGAGGATAACTGTGCCACTTCCTTTGATCATGGAAACTGCAGAATTACCCATGTAGAGTCTTTCTTTCTGATCGAATTTCTGGTATGTTGAAAACATGGATTTTTCAGAGCAAACATGACGAGTAGCTCCAGTATCAACCCACCATTGGTTAGGGTTCTGAATCAAATTGCATTCAGAAATAACCGCTGAAAAGTTGGACTTATCCATTTTCATGTTGTCAACTGTTAACATCTCTGTTTTAGTGTAAAACAGTAAAATTCTTAAGATGTTATATGTCTAGTGTACTAAAACAGATAGCACGCTACAATAAACTCGTCGCACAAGTTTATTGATTAGAATTCCACTACGCTGGAATTTTGTATTAGATAAATGTAACAATAAGTTACGTTGTAAATAAATTACAACAAGAACGTTATACTATTGTAAGAAAGAGTACAACTTATAAACGGGAAAGATTACAGTGAATCTAACCAGTATATAAAGGAAATTTCGTCTGAGGCTTGTCGTAACAATTTCCTTAAGAATTTTATTTCAAAACTCTCCCAAGATACAACAGACGTAATCTGCACGAGATTGTAATGAGTATGTCAACTCTGTGATATATATGGAATATAGAGCAGTGGAGCAAGGAAGCAGAAGAAATTAGATTGGAATCGAATGAGAATGTGATCAGTATTCTCTCCTATTTATAATTTCGTCCGCATCCCTTCGAACAGTCGCGTCCGCTTGACGGGTCGCACCCGTTGCCTTTTGGTCGCTGCTGTTCGTTAACGGGTCGCACCCGCTCGCTACTGGCTTGCACCCATTCGTACCGCCTGGTACTGTTTCTCCTGCACTGCTTCAGTCAGGTCGCACCCGTTCGCGTTTGGCCGCACCTGTTTGCTTCTAACGGGCCGCACCCGCTACTGTTCGCCTCTTCAGTTATTCGCGTCCGCTTATGAACAGTCGCATCTCCTCAGGAAAAAACCCTGCGTCTGTTCATCCGCCCGCTTCTCTTTAAATTCCAGGCCCAGTTTCAAACGAAGCCCAAAACCGTTAAACAATGGCCTAGTAAAAAGAATGGTCATTTTAGACCCGAACCCGAGCCCGGCCCGGTTCGGTCGGACGGACGGCGGCGGCGGCGCGCGCGCGCGTGTGTGTGGTGGTGATGCATGATCTCCCTCCTCACAACGAAGCATACATTTGGGAGCCCCAGGCCCCCAACCTCCTCATGAGAAAGCTATATTTAAACCAATATAGCTCTCACAATTTGGAGATGTGGGACTTGTATTTTTCATTCACTTTGCTCTTTAGGAATTCCAACATTCATATATATATATATAAGTATATATGCATTTATGTATTTGTTGCTTATATATTGTGATAAGGAATAAACGTGTTTTAAGAATTAATTATTATAAAGTTTTTATTTTATGTGTTTTGATTTATCAAAGATAATATATAAAAGTTTTGTTTTCAAATATGTGTTTTAAGAAGTAATAATTTGAAATATGTGTGTGTGTCTAAATTAAATATTGATTTGAAAACATATACAACGATTTTATTATAGATATATATTATATAAGTTAACTTGATCTAGATCTAAATTTAAATATATTATACCAAGTCAAACTTAGATACTTCAATTTAAAATTTGGATTTAAGACTTCAAATTAGTCAACCTATGTTAGATTTTGTCAACTTAAGCATTATGTTATTAAGAAATGAATTTTAGAAATATTATACACAGACACACATACACATATATACACACACACCTTAGACTATACAATTAAATTGAGGGAACTAAAATATATATATACGAATGGAGAATATATGCATATTAGATACAAATCCTAATATCTACACATGTGTATGTTAACTATGTTATTGCATGTCGTATCATCATGCTATACCAAATATGATGTCATTGACATGTGTGTTAATATATATTAGATATTTTAGTTCTTATATCATACATTATATGGCCAGCTACACCTGGAATGATATGGTCTTAAAGTTATATCTAAAATTAAAGGGGAAGTTTTTTTTACTCAGGCAAGTAAGGTTGATTAGATCCTTGCCAGGATTTTGTAGAATAAAATCAAAGATTACAAGGATACAAAGGTAAAGCGCACGAAATAATAAAATCAACAACAAAGAAAAAAGGAAAAAAAGCGACAAACTAATTAACCCAAGGACCATGAACCAAAATATCCATTTAATTCATTTTGATTTAAATTAAAGTGGGTATACTCCATGAAAGCCTTAATTTTCTTCTTCATTTTCCATATGACAGCATTCACCAGATACGTTGCAGACAATCTAATATGAGCAAAGACCCTACTGTTCTTCTCAAACCAAATTTCCTTAATAACTTTCTTAAGAAGAGACATTAACATAGGAGTATTTCTCCATATTGTTGCTAGAAAGATTATATATCATGCTTCCTTTCTCTCATGCTTTAGCCTCTTATACTTAGCGTGCAGTAGAACTCAAGACCAAACATCAAAGACATAAGAACGCTTAAAAAATGTGTATTCGACTCAACTTCACAACTACATAGCGCACGTGCATCTAAAATGGAAATCCTAGAAATTCGTTGTTCATCAAGCATGCGAATAGCATTTGCAATGACATTCCATAGCATTAGGTATCCCTCAATGAGTCAAAATTATTCCATACTCTTTTATATAAAGGAGAGGTTGAAGTTTGATCATTAGACTTGAGAAGGTTATAAATTCTAGAAATAGAGTGCTTTCCACTTAGAAAATTGAAAATTGTAAATAACTGAAGTTGTTCCTTGCTAAAAAATGGTGGTTCAGATAAGACCCTAAAGTTGCCTTACTGCATAAGAGATGGAATAAGGGAGTTCTATTCTACCATTTAAGAAGTAGTTCATAGTCCTAGCATTACCAGGAATGCAAGTTCCATCTTCTGACTATCAGTAGCAAAGAATTAAAAATTGTTGTAACATCCCTAATTTTTGATAATGTTATTCAAAAATTTTAATTAGATAAATTAAATAGAATAATGATGATATGGGGATTGAGACTTGAGTAAATTATATATATATATATATAGGGTTGTGTTTAGTAATAAACTAAATGGGCTTAAATTGATTTATAGGCTAATCAAATTTACACATGGGGATACTAGTAAATAGCCACTTTATTATACACGGTTATACTCCTTTGTAATTGCCCATTCATGTTTCATTTCTCGCTTTCACAAACGCAAATCATAAACCAAGATAGAGACGCCCATTAACAAGGAGAAAAAGTGGAAGAATTTAATCTTAAGCTTAGGATTAAAGCTAGGAAAGATTAATCGGCAACAAATCTCAAATTCTTTATCACACCTAAGATGAATAATAATTTCATACCATCTCTAATTATTCTATGATATTATATGTTTTTGGATTTAAGGTTAAATTCATTCATATGATGATACAGATGATGATATTCTTGAACTATATTTTATTTGATTTATTTTAATACATTCACATATGAATTTGCATGGTTTTGATGTTAAAACGAGAGCCTATGATTTTATAGTGCCATGGAAAAATTTTATGTTAAGTAAAATATGATTTTTAAGATAGGTTTTAGTTTTTCATAATTTTCTGAGCTATAGAAAATTTATTATAAATTTTTAAAGGAAAATATGATATAATTGGGTTTAAAATTTATTGCGAGTATTTTAGGAAGAAATTGGGTATAAAATTTTAGTATGTTTGATTACATGATAAAATTGAATTTCTGTGATTTGTGAGGATATTTCCCAATTGATTTACTAGGACAATAAGTTATTTCAAGAGAAGGACTTATATGCAAATACAGGTTTTGTAAATGGAAGGGCTTAACTATTTAAATTTATTTAGATTTATATCCGACAAGTGTGGAAGTTTAAGGGTAAAGCATTTGAAAAGTTTTAAAGTAACCAATCAAGGAATTGCAATAGGTAGGTTAGTTATAGAGAAATTGCCATATTTTTCTATAAACCAGTGTTTCCAGAAAAAGGTAATTCCATCTATTTTGCAAGTAACTTTCGAATCCTTTACCTCTACTCCATCTCTGTCGAAACCATCTCATTCGAAACCTACATAGTCATAAATAATGCACATGCTGTCAATGGTATTCGTACAAAGTCAATTGGTGGGTAGCGAAAGGTAAGGTGTCGAAGATAATGCTTTCGTTTGGGTCAAAATTATATTCTATTTTCAAAAGCTAATTTCTTTCTTTGTTTTACTTAAAGCTTTGGACACATTCGAAACATATGCTTTCAAAAAGGTTTACATAAATAGCTTTTAGGGAAGGTTGCTTTAATACGTTAAAGTATTAGCTTTCGAAGGAGTACCCTTTTCTTTAAAAAAAGAGCTTTCGAAAGGTTTGGTTCCGACCTAATCGAAACCCAGCCGCTACTTTCCTTCCGAGTGTATTGAAGCCATCAATGCCTTCGAAAGGTTATCTCTGTTTTAACCTAAGTTAACCACTTCCTAAATGCTTTTGAAAAGGAGTTAATGGTTTCGAAGGCAAAGGAGTCGAAAGGGGTTTCGACTCTATCTTTCAAAGTTTTAATTTAAAGGTGTATGCTTTCGAATAGGTGGTTCCAATATCCTCAACTTTTTCCCTGAAACAACTTTATAAGGGTTTCGAAACAGATACTTTTGTATAAAACCATTTTGACCCAAAGGATTTAAAAAAAAAAGAATAAACCCAATACTTTCGAAAGAGATACTTTCATTTGTTTCAAAGCTATGTTTAAAGGACATTTTGATACCCGCGAAAAGTATAATTGGTTTCAAAAGAGAATATTTAACAAGGGCTTCAAAAGGTATGTTTATTTTGTTTTGAAAAAGAAGTTTTTTCTTTCGACGGGAATCATCTAGAGGTTTCAAAAGAGATGTTTTTAAGATTTCAAAACATGAGCCCAATCTCAAATTTAAAGGAACAACCATGGCATAAATAAACAAAGAGTTTTAAAATGAAAAGGTTTTCATTAATTATAAAGGTAAAATTGTTTAACCAGGATGTGTATATACAATAGACAATAAACCAGAGGTGTTGGTATTGTATGTTGTATACTTCTTCATACACTTATTCATTTTGATTTAAATTAAAGTGGGTATACTCCATGAAAGCCTTAATTTTCTTCTTTAATTTCCATGTGATAGCATTCACTAGATACGTTGCAGACAATCTGATATGAGCAAAGACCCTACTATTTTCTCAAACCAAATTTCTTTAATAACTTTCTTAAGTAGAGACATTAACATAGGAGAATACATATTTATCCATATTGTTGCTAGAAAGATTATATGTCATTCTTCCTTGCTTCTAGGCTTTGGCCTCTTATACTTAGCATGCAGTAGAACTCAAGACCAAACTGCAAAGACATAAAAACACTAAAGAAAATAAATGAGTATTTGACTCAAGTTCACAACTACATAGTGCACATGCTTCTAAAATGATTACCTTGGAAATTCATTGTTTATCAAGCATGCGAATAGCATTTGCAATGACATTCCATAGCATTAGGTATCCCTCAATGAGTCAAAATTATTCCATACTCTTTTATATAAAGGAAAGGTTGAAGTTTGATCATTAGACTTGAGAAGGTTATAAATTCTAGAAATAGAGTGCTTTCCACGTGGAAAATTTTAAATAACTGAAGTTGTTCCTTGCTAAAAGTAGTGGTTTAGATAAAACCCTAAGGTTGCCATTCCACATAAGAGCGGGAATAAGGGTATTCTATTCTACCATTTAAGAAATAGTTCATAGTCCCGGCATTACCAGGAATGCAAGTTCGTATCTTATGACTATTAGTAGCAAAGAATTAAAAATTGTTGTAACATGCCTAATTTTTTAGAACAATATGCAGGAAATTTAATTAGATAAATTAAATAGAATAATGATGATATGGAGATTGAGATTTGAATAAATTATATATATATATGGCCATGCTTGATTATAAACTAAATGGGCTTAAATTGGTTTATAGGCTAATCAAATTTACACATGGGCATATTAATAAATAGCCACTTTATTATACACGGTTATACTCCTTTGTAATTGCCCATTAACATTTCATTTCTCACCTTCACAAATGCAAATCATAAACCTAAGATAGAGCCACCCATTAACAAGGAGCAAAAGAGGAAGAATTTAATATTAAGCTAAGGGTCAAAGCTATGAAGGATTAATCAACAACAAATCTCAAATTCCTTATCACACCTCAGGTGAATAATAATTTTATACCATCTCTATTTTATTCTACGATATTATATGTTTGCAGAATTATGATTAAATTCAATTTTATGATGACATAGATGATGATATGCTTGAATTATATTATGTTTGATTTATTTTAATTCATTCACATATGAATTTGCACGGCTTTGATGTAAAAACGAGAGTCTATGATTTTATAATGCCATGGAAAAAATTTATGTTAAGTAAAACACGATTTTGAAGATGGGTTTTAATTTTTCATAATTTTCCGAGCTATAGAAAATTTATTATTAATTTCTAAAGGAAAATATGATATAATTGGGTTTAAAATTTATTTCGAGTATTTTAGGAAGAAAATGGGTCTGAAATTTTAATATGTTTGATTACATGACAAAATTGAATTACTGTGATTTATGAGGCTTTCTCCCAATTGATTTACTAGGGAAAATAAATTATTTCAAGAGAAGGACTTATATGCAAACACAGGTTCTGTAAATGGAAGGGCTTAACCATTTAAATTTATTTAGATTTATATCCGATAAATGTAGAAGATTAAGGGTAATGCATTTGAAAAGTTTTAAAGTAACCAATCAAGGAATTACAACAGGCGGGTTAGTTATAGAGTAATTGCCATATTTAGCTATAAATCGGTGTTTTCAAAAAAAGGTAATTCTGCCTTTTTGGAAGTACCTTTCGACTCCTTTACCTCTGCTCCATCTTAGTAGAAACCATCCCAGTCGAAACCCACATAGATTGAAATAAAGAACAGGGTGTCAATGGTATTAGTACAAAGTGAATTGGTGGTTAGTAGAAGGTAGAGTGTCGAAAGAAATGCTTTCGTTTTGGTCAAAACCATATTCTGTTTTCAAAAGCTAAGTTCTTGTTTTGTTTTACTTAAGGCTTTCGACAAAGTCGAAACATAAAGGTTTATATAAGTAGCTTTTAGGGAAGGTTGCTTTATTATGCTAAAGTATTACCTTTCGGAGGAGTACCTTTTTCTTTAAATAAGAGCTTTCGAAAGGATTGGTTCCGACCTAATCGAAACCCAGCCGCTATTTTCCTTCCGAGTGTATTGAAGCCATCAATGCCTTCGAAAGGTTATAACTATTTTAACCTAAGCTAAGCCACTTCCTAAATGCTTTCGAAAAGGGGTTAAGGGCTTCGAATGCAATGGAGTCGAAAGGGGTTTCGACTCTATCTTTCAAAATTTTAATTTACAGGTTTATGCTTTCAAATAGATGGTTCTAACACCCTTAACTTTTTCACTAAAACAACTTTATAAGGGTCTCGAAAGATATACTTTCGTATATAACCACTTTGACCCAAAGGATGTTTTTAAAAAAGAATAAACCCAATACTTTCAAAACTAATACTTTCATTTATTTCTAAGCTATGTTTTAAAGGATGTTTGATACCCATGAAAGGAATACTTAGTTTCAAAAAGAGAATATTTAACAAGGGCTTCAAAAGGTATGTTTATTATGTTTTGAAAAAGAAGTTTTCGCTTTCGACGGAAGTCGTCCAGAGGTTTCAAAAGAGATGTTTTTAATATTTCAAAACATAAGTCCAATCTCAAATTTAAAGGAACAACCATGGCATAAATAAGCAAAGGGCTTTAAAATGAAGAAGTTTTCATTGATTATAAAGGTTAAAGGGTTTAACCAGGATGTGTATATATATAAGATAATAAACCACGGGTGTTGGTATTTTATGTTGTATACTTCTTTATATACTTATTCACATTGTTATTAACCCATAACGATATTTTAGGGAAGGGAAGAATAACCAGTTAGGTTGACCCAGTAATGGATATAACTTAAGAAATGTTAAAATTTTAGTTAAAGATATTAGCAGAGGCCCATAGGTTCATAGTAAGCCCATGAAAACTATGATTGATATTGGCAGGGGCCAACAGGTTTATAATCGGCCTATGAAAACTATATCTGAATTAAGATATTGACGGATAGTCAATAGGTTCCTAGTCATCCATGAAAACTAGGATAAAGGAAAAGATATTGGAGTAATCAATAGGTTCGTAGTGATCTCATGAAAACTATGAAATCGGATAGATAGTCCATAAACAACGAAAGGTTAATAGTAACCCTTAAAAATATAATAGAGACAAATAGTCAGAATAAATGGGGATGGGTAATTTAGATTTGATTTACTTGTTTTTCATATCATCATAATGTTTCGAAATACTATGTTTTAACCATTGTGGATGCAGAAGCACAATATGTGGTTTTATAAATGTTTTAGGATACTAGTGAGGGGAAAACCCGTCCCACTAAGCGGGTTGATCTCACTAGATATCTAAATGTTTTGAGATGGTAGATTATTATTTATACCAGAATTTTTTTCTGACTTGAAGTTTTTGTTTTCCCCTTAAATTCTCAAGTACTCAATTGACTTTGAGTATGTTGAGAGTTAAGGTTTTCAGATGTTCTTTTAAATGAATAAAACTTCCGAGGACAAGCAGGAGGCAAGCTTGTTATTAGAGTTCTTTTATTTTCGATGTGTGTTTCAATTGTAAAGGAAAATTTGTTTTATTGTCTTATTATATACTCTGATCATCTAAGGGGACATCTTTATATGTCGCTCTAGGTGTATTTTGTATTAATTATATGTTATATAAATGTGGTCTGCGTACTGAGATTATGTAATCAATTTGGAATATTTTGAAATGGAATGTGGAATGTGTTTGCTATTTAAAAATTTTCAATATTCTTGTGTTTCTATGTATCAATGTATCTAATATCGCTATATTTGATCGCTAGAGATTAATAACCATGGATGATTGCAGCATCCGTAGTCATTAGTTTTGGGTCTCCAAGTAGGGGGATGATACAAGTTGGTATAAAAGCGTAAGTTTATGAAACTTTAAAAGAAACTTAAACATAAAAGATTTTCCGAACATAATCCAATAAATCAGATAATAAGATCGCGGTTTGGGTTAATGCTAGAGTAACATACTTGTATTTGATATATATAGTTACATATATAAGTGCGTATTCCCTGCTCTCTTAGACTGTTCTTCTGTATCTTACTAAGGCTCGTATGTAGATTTACGAGAAAGGAGATACGGAGGCAGGAAACAAAAGAGGAAATCTCGATGGAGGAAGCACCACAACTAATGGAAATGCTCGATCCATTACAAGGAGGAACCCAGGTCGACCGGCTAACGCTAGTAATCAAAATGTATATGCCAATGTGGGTGCTGGAAATCCACCAGTAGATATGGGGGCAATGTTTCAGTTCTTTGTTGGTTTGATGCACGCAGGTGTTGATGTTTGTGCTGCTGGAAATGTAGGAGGAGCTAATCCTATGACTCTGGTTGGGAATAATTATGCTTTGTTGAGTAGAGATTACACTAGTTTGGGTAGGAAGCCATTCTTAGGAACAGAGAGTGCCATCGAGGTTTAGAATGGGTTGTTGCATTGTGAGCGTATATTTACTGATTTGGGTCTGAATGATGGGAAGAAGAGAAGGTTGGCATCTAGACAGTTAAAGGGGTCAGCACTATATTGGTGAAATAGTGTCGCTACCAGAGTTCCGGAAGAGTAGTTAACTTAGGCTGATTTTAAAATGAGATTTGAGCAAAAATTTGTATCTGGGTTTGCTAAGCCAGAACTGATGAGGAAGATTGCGGACCTAGCTCAGGGAGAGATGTCAGTAGTCGAGTATGCTACAAAGTTCGAAGAGCTGTCTCGATATGGATATGCTACTATAGACACTAACATCAAAAGGAATGAGAGGTTCATTTGGGGATTGAGGCCCAAGCTTGCTAGAAAGACCATGACATATGTCTGTGATCCTTGTAATATATTGGTGGAAATGGCCATTTGCCACGAGGAGTTACTTGCTGAGTTTGATAAAGAGAAGTCAGTGGAAACTCAGCGTTCTTAGAGGAAGAAAAGGAGGTTCTTTAAAAAGAAGGAAGACCAGACATGGGATACTGCTAAGAAGTCAAAGGCCGAGGCAGCTTGCTATAAATGTGACAACAAGGTCACTTCGTGAATGAATGCTGGTCAGGAAATGGGAAGAAAGCTATAAATAAGAAGAATGTGAAGTGCTTCAATTGTGATCAAGTTGTTCTTTAATAAGAAGGAAGCCCAGACATGGGATATTGCTAAGAAGTCAAAGGCTGAGGTAGTTTGCTATAAATGTGACAACAAGGGTCACTTTGCGAATGAATGCTGGTCAGGGAATGGGAAGAAAGCTATAAATAAGAAGAATGTGAAGTGCTTCAATTGTGATCAAGTTGGGCATTACAAGAGTCAATGTCCAGAGCCAGTTTGGGAGGATAAACGAAAAGTTTTTGTTATTGGACCAGCTAGGCCTACTGCAGCTAATAAAGAAAAGACTGTGATGAAAGGTATGTTTTTTATTTAGAGTATACCGGTTAAGGTACTTTTTGATATCGTGCATCACATTCATTTATATCTTAATGTTTAATTGATAAGTTATGCTTAGAACCTACCTACCTTGTTACTTCCTTAAAGGTTGCAAATCCAATAGGAGGGTATGCAACTCTAGGGTTGAGATGTGACTAGTTAGAGCTTGACTTATTAGGTCATAAGATTGCATGTAGTTTGCATGTTATTGATTTCATAGATTTTTGAATTATTTTGGCTATGAATTGGTTGGATAGGTTTGAGGCTGGAATAATTTGCCAAGATAGGGAAATATCATTGAGACACCCTGATAGTCATAACCGAGTGAAATTCTCAGTAGAAAATATTGACCGAAGCGTTAGTGCTTTATTTAATGCTATAGAGGTAGGAAATGAGTTAAGTCAGGTTCAGGTGGAAAGAGAGTTTGCAGATATCTGTGAGCCAGTCACTGGACTACCACCGAAAAGAGATGTTGAGTTTAGAATAGATCTTGTGCCAGGAGCTGAACTTGTGAGTAGATCACCTAGCAAGATGACACCGACTGAGATGAAGGAATTGAAGGTGCAGCTTGTAGATCCAGAAGGAAGGAATTTTATTAGACCAAGCAGTTCACCTTGAGGAGCCGCCAAGGTGTTTGTGAAGAAACCAAATGGGTTGTTAAGAATGTGTATCGACTATTTAAGTAGAACGAAAGGACGATTAAGAAAAAATAGCCTTTGCCAAGAATAGATGATCTATTTAATCAGTTGAATGGAGCCATAGTGTATTTGTTCAATCAGTTGAGTGGAGTCATAGTGTTTCCCTGGTTAGATTTGGCAGTAGATTTCCATCAGTTAAGAGTGGTGAAGGAGTATTCCTTTGATAACATTTCGAAAGATATGGTTCATATGAGTGGTTAGTGATGCCATTTTGATTAACGAATGCACCTGCTTTCTTCATGGATTTGATGAACCGAGTTTTCTAAGAGTATTTGGATAGGTTTGTACTAGTGTTTGTAGATGACATTCTAGTTTACTCTAAGGATGAGAGAGAGCATGAAGTTCATCTTAGAGAGATACTTGAGACATTGAGGCAGAATCAACTAAAGGCAAAGTTTACCAAGTGTCATTTCTGGAAGAAAGAGGTTAAATTTCTTGGTCACATGGTTTCAAAGAAAGGATCGTCAGTCGACCCAGATAAGATCGAAGCCGTGAATAATTGAAAGGGACCAGAGATGGTGATTGAGATTAGGAGTTTTCTTGGAATTGATGGCTACTATCGGAGATTCATTAAGGATTTCTCGCGAATAGAAGCACCTTTAACTAAGCTAACCAGGAAGGAGGTGAAATTTTTTTGGTCCAACAAATGTAAGGAAGCATTCCTTAAGTTAAAGCATTTATTGATTAATGCACCCATGTTAGTAGTTCCAGACGGAAACCAAGGATTGGTGGTATATACTGATGCATGTGGAACTGAATTGGGAGCTGTATTGATGCAGAATGGTAAAGTTATTGTCTATGCCTTGCGACAACTTAGATGGCATGAAATTAGATAACCTACTCATGATTTGGAGTTGTAGGAAGTGATCTTCGCATTGAAGATATTGAGACATTATCTCTTAGGGGAGAGGTTTGGTCTTTATAGCGATCATAAGTCTTTACCATATTTATTTTCTTAGAAGGAGTTGAATATGAGGCAGCAGAGATGGTTGGATTTTTTTGGCTGCTTATGATTTTAGTATAGAGTATATACCAGGGAAAGGTAATAAGCTAGTAGATGCTCTTGGTAGAAAACATTAGATTGTGGTGTTGGCTATGTTAGCAGAGTGGAAGGATTCAGTAGCTTTAGTCAGTTGTGATGTGCAGGATCTAGTCAAAGTTCCGCCATGTTGTCCTATTTAGAACTTTGACTAGTATTGATTGAGAGAATTGCTTCTAAGTAGAAGGAAGATCCAGTGTTGGTTGATAGGATCAGAAGGCTTGAGGATGGAACTAAGGTCGACGATCTAAAGGATTTTATCCTTGACCAGAGAGGATGGTTGAGAATGAAGGGATGATTGTATGTTCCAAATATTGAGGACTTGAGGAAAGAAGTTCTTGGAGAATGTCATCGGTCCAAGTTTACAATTCATCATGGAGGAACCAAGATGTATCAGGATATGAAGAGGAGATTCTACTGGGAAACATGAAGAGGGATATTGGTTTGTGGGTTAGGCAGTATGCAAACTGTCAACAAGTGAAAGCTGAACATCAGGAACCGAGTGGGTCACTTTAGCCTTTAGAGATTCCAGTTTGGAAATGGGATTCGATACCTATGGATTTTATAGACGGGTTGCCAAGGACAAATAGGGGTAATGAAAGTATATGGGTCATAATGCATAGATTGACCAAGAGTGCCTATTTTATTCCTGATAAGTCAACCGGACGGCACCAGTTTTAGCTATATTATTCATGAAGAACACAGTTAGACTGCATGGAGTTCCTACTAGAATAGTTAATGATAGAGATGCTTCGTTTACTAGTAAATTCTGAAAGAGTCTACGGGAAGTGATGGGTACTAAACTTAATACGACTACTACATATCACCCTCAGACAGATGGATAGATAGAGAGAGTCAACTAAGTAATCGAGGACTTATTGAGAGCTTTTGTATTGGACTTTGGTGGATTTTGGGAGGATCACCTACACTTGGTTGAGCTTTCCTATAATAATAGTTACCAGACTACTATAGGAATGGCACCATTTGAAGCTTTGTATGAAAGGCCACGCAAATCACCCACATGTTGGTTGGAAACTAGAGACAGATTAGTCTTAGGTTCAGGTTTGGTTAGAGAGGCGTCAAAGAAGGTTGAGCTGATCCGAGAAAGGATGAAGGAAGCTCAGTCCATACAAAAGGTTTACGCGGATAAGAGACGTTAGGACCTAGAATTCTCAGTTGGAGATAAGTTTTTCATTAAAGTATCACCTATGAAGGGTGTGGTGCGATTTGGAAATTCAAGGAAGTTATCCTCGAGATATGTTAGCCCATTCCAGATGTTAGAGAGGATCGAAAAGTTCGCATATACAGTAGAGTTGCTGAGCAGTAAGGCAGGCATCCATAATGTATTTCATCATCGTAAGTATGTGTATGATCCAGAGACTACTATTCCTCCGACAGGGTTAGATGACTTAGTAATAGAGCCTAATTTGACCATTATTAGATGACCAGTGCAGTTCGTAGCTAGAAATAAGAAAAAATTAAGGAACAAGACAGTCACGTTGGTGAAGGTTTAGTAGAGCAACAATAAGAAAGACTATACTTGGAAAATAAAAGACAGGATTAGGGATACTAACCCTGATCTGCTTTGAGGGTATGTCTATATTATTTATATAGAAAGTTGCTAGTCAATAGATTAGTATGATTATTATGGTTGTTAGGAGTTGTTACAGATGATACGCTATGTTTAGTATTTAGTTCTTACTGAATTTCGAGGTTGAAATTCTTCAAGGTGGGAGCCTGTAGTATCCCTAATTTTTGATAACATTATCCAGAAATTTAATTAGATAAATTAAATAAAATAATGATGATAAGGGGACTGAGATTTGAATAAATTATATATATAGGGTCATGCTTAATAATAAACTAAATGGGCTTAAATTAGTTTATAGGCTAATCAAATTAACACATGGGCATATTAGTAAATAGCCATTTTATTATACACGGTTATACTTCTTTGTAATTTCCCATTCACGTTTCATTTCTCACTTTCACAAATGCTAATCATAAACCTAAGACAAAGCTGCCTATTAACAAGGAGGAAAAGGGGAAGAATTCAATCTTAAGCTAAGGATCAAAGCTAGGAAGGATTAATCAACAACAAATCTCAAATTCCTTATCATACCTAAGGTGAATAATAATTTCATACCATCTCTATTTTATTTTATGATATTATATGTTTTTGGATTTATGATTAAATTCATTTTTATGATGATATGCTTGAACTATATTATGCTTGATTTATTTTAATTCATTCACAAGTGAATTTGCATGGTTTTGTTGTAAAACCAAGAGTCCATGACTTTAGAGTGCCATGGAAAAAATTTATGTTAAGTAAAACTGAATTTGGAGATGGGTTTTATTTTTTCAGAACTTTCTAAGCTAGACAAAATTTATTATGAATTTCTAAAGGATAATATGATATATTGGATTTAAAATTTATTTCAAGTATTTCAAGAAGAAATTGGGTTTGAAATTTTTATATGTTTGACTACATGATAAAATTGAATTTCTGTGATTTTTTTGGATTTTTCCTAATTGATTTCTAGGAAAAATAAATTATTTCAAGAGAAGGGCTTATCTACAAATACAGGTTTTGTAAGTGGAAGGGCTTAACCGTTTATATTTATTTAGATTTATATCTGATAAATGTGGCAGTTTAAGGGTAAAGCATTTGAAAAGTTTTAAAGTAACCAATCAAGGAACTAAAATGGGCAGGTTAGTTATAAAGTAGTTGCCATATTTAGCAATAAATCATTATTTTCAAAAAAAGGTAATTCCGCCTATTTCGGAAGTACCTTTCCATCCCTTTATCTCTACTCCATCTCAGTCGAAACCATCCTAGTCGAAAACCAAATAGTCGGAACCAATGCACAAGGTATCAATGGTATTGGAATAAAGTGAATTGGTGGGTCGCGGAAGGCAGGATGTTGAAAGTAATGCTTTCATTAGGGTCGAAACCATATTATGTTTTCAAAATCTAAGTTCTTGCTTTATTTTACTTAAAGCTTTCGACACAGCCGAAAACATATGCTTTCAAACAGGTTTATATAAATGACTTTTGGAGAAGTTTGCTTTATTATGTTGAAGTATTAGCTTCCGAAGGGGTACCTTTTTCTTTAAATAAGAGCTTTCGAAAGGACTAGTGCCGACCTGTCGAAACTTAACCATTATTTTCCTTCCGAGTGTATTGAAGCCATCAATGCCTTCGAAAGGATATCTCTATTTTAACCTAAGCTAAGCTACTTTCTAAATGCTTTCAAAAAGGGATTAAGGGTTTTGAAGGAAATGGAGTCGAAAGGGGTTTCAACTCTATCTTTCAAAGTTGTAATTTAAAGGTTTATGCTTTCGAATAGATGGTTCCGACACCATCAACTTTTTCCATAAAACAACTATATAAGGGTTTCGAAAGAGATACTTTCATATATAACCATTTTGACCCAAAGGAATTTTGAAAAAGGAATAAACCTAATACTTTCAAAAGTGATACTTTCATTTGTTTCGAAGCTATGTTTTAAAGGACATTTTGATACCTACAAAAGGTATAATTGGTTTCAAAAGGAATATTTAATAAGGGCTTCGAAATGTATGTTTATTATGTTTTGAAAAAGAAGTTTTTGCTATTAACCCATAACTATATTTTAGGGAACGGGAGAATAACATGTTAGGTTAACCCAGTAGTGAATATAACTTAAGAAATGTAAAAATCTTAATTAAAGATGTTAACAGGGGCCAATAAGTTCATAGTGTGCCCATGAAAACTATGATTGATATTTGCAAGGGCCAATAGGTTTGTAGTCAGCCCATGAAAACTATATCCGGATTAAGATATTGAGAGATAGTCAATAGATTTCTAGTCAGCCCATGAAAACTAGTACAAGGAAAAGATATTGGAGTAACCAATAGGTTCTTGGTGATCCCATGAAATCTATGAAATCGGACAGATAGTTCATAAACAAATGACATGTTAATGTTAACCCTTAAAACTGTAATGGAGACAGATAGTCAGAATAAATAGGGATGGGTAGTCTTGATTTGATTTACTTGTTTTGCATATCATCATAATGTTTTGAAATACTATGTTTTAATCATTGTGGATGCAGGAGCATAATATGTGGCTTTATAAATGTTTTAGGATACTCGTGAGGGGAAAACCCGTTCTACTAAGCGGCATGGTCTCACGGATATCTAAATGGTTTGAGATTGTAGATTATTATTCATACTAGGCTTTTTGTCTGACTCGAAGTTTTTGATTTCCCCTTAAACTCACGGGTAATCAATTGACTTTGAATAGGTTGAGAGTTAAGGTTTCTAGGTGTTCTTTTAGACGAATAAAGCTTCTGAGGATATGCAGGAGGCGAACTTGTTATAAGAGTTCTTTTATTTCCATTGTGTGTTTTGATTGTAAAGGAAAAAAAATTATTGCCTTATTATATACTCTTATCATCGAATGGGACATCTTTATATGTCGCTCTTAGTTTATTTTGTATTACTTAACATGGTTTGCATATTGGGATTATGTAATCAGCTTGTAATATTTTGAAATGGAATGTGGAATGTGTCCGTTATCTAAAATTTTCCCATATTCTTGTGTTCCTATGTATCAATGTATATAATATCACCGTATGTGGTCACTGAGGATTAATAACTGCAGATG
Source organism: Allium cepa (assembly GCA_030765085.1). NCBI lineage: Eukaryota > Viridiplantae > Streptophyta > Magnoliopsida > Asparagales > Amaryllidaceae > Allium > Allium cepa. Next base: position 759,499,928 of record CM060941.1, on the reverse strand, counting down.
ACTACATTATCCATAGTCATTATTTTTGGACCTCCAAGTAGAGGGATGTTACAAGTTGGTATCAGAGCGTAGGTTTATGAACTTTGAAAGAAACTTAAACATAAAAGATTTTCCAAACATAATCCAATAAATCATATAATAAATCGGGGTTTGGGTTAATGCTATAGTAACGTACTTGTGTTTGGTATATATAGTTACATATATAAGTGCGTATTTTCCGCTCTCTTAGATCGTTCTTCTTTATCTTACTAAGGCTCGTATGCAAATTTACGAGAAAGGAGATACAGAGGCAGGAAATGGAAGTGGAAACCTCAGTGGAGGAAGCACCACGACTAATGAAAATGCTCGATCCTCTACAAGGAGGAACTCAGTTCGACTGGCTAACACTAGTAATCAAAATGTTGATGCCAATGTAGGTGCTGGAAACCCACCAATGGATATGGGGGCGATGTATCTGTTCTTTGTTGGTTTGATGCAAGCAGATGCTGATGTTGGTGCTACTGGAAATGTAGGAGAAGCTAATCCTATGACTCCAGTTGGGAATAATTATGCTTTGATGATTAAAGATTACACCAGTTTGGGTGGGAAACCATTCTTAGGAACGGAAAGTGTCATAAAGGTTTAGAATTGGCTATTGCATTGTGAGCGTATATTTACTAATTTGGGTTTGAATGATGGGAAAAAGAGAAGGTTGGCCTCTAGACAGTTGTAGGGGCTAGCACTACATTGGTGGAATAGTATCAGTACCGGAGTTCCGGTAGAGCAGTTAACTTGGGCTGATTTTAAAACGATATTTGAGCAAAAGTTTGTATCTGGGTTTGCTAAGTTCAAACTGATGAAGAACTTTATGGACCCAGCTCAGGGAGAGATGTCAGTAGTCGAGTATACTACTAAGTTTGAAGAGCTGTCTCGATATGGATATACTACTATAGATACTAACATCAAAAGGAATGAGAGGTTCATTCAGGGACTGAGACCCGAGATTTCTATAAGTCAGTGGAAACTCAGGGTTCTCAAGGGAAGAAGAGGAAGTTCTTTAAAAAGAAGGGAGCCTAGAAAGGGGTACTGCTAAGAAGTCAAAGGCTAAGGTAGTTTGCTATAAATGTCACAGAATGTCACAACAAGGGTCACTTTGCGAATGAATGTCGGTCAGGAAATGGGAAGAAAGCTGCGAATAAGAAGAATGTGAAGTGCTTCAACTATGATCAAGTTGGGCATTGCAAGAATCAATGTCCCGAGCCAGTTGGGAAGGATAAAGGAAAAGTTTTTGCTATTGGACCAGCTAGACCTACTGCAGTTGATAAAGGAGAGATTGTGATGGAAGGTATGTTTTTGATTTAGAGTTTACCAGTTAGGGTACTTTTTGATATCGGTGCATCACATTCATTTATAACTCAGTGTTTAATTGATAAGTTATGCTTAGAACCAACCTACCTTGTTACTTCTTTAAGGTTTGTGAATCCAATAGGAGGGTATGCAACTCTAGGGTTTAGATGTGACCACTTAGTGCTTGACTTATTAGGTCATAAGTTTGCCAGCAGTTTGCATGTTATTGATTTTGTAGATTTCGGAATTATTTTGGTTATGGATTGGTTGGGAAGGTATGAGGCTGGAATATTTTGCCAGGATAGTCATAACCGAGTGATGTCCTCAGTAGCGAATACTGACCGGAGTGCTAGTGCTTTACTTAATTATATGGAGGTAGGAAATGAGTTAAGTCAAGTTCGGGTAGCAAGATAGTTTGCATGTCTTTGAGCCAGTCACTGGACTACCACCGAAAAGAGTTATTGAGTTTATAATAGATCTTGTGCGAGGAGCTGAACCTGTGAGTAGATCACCTAGCAGGATGAAACCAACTAAGATGAAGGAATTGAAGGTGCATCTAGTAGATCTAGAAGGAAGGAATTTTATTAGACCAAGCAGTTCTCCTTGGGGAGCGGTCGCGGTGTTTGTGAAGAAACCAGATGGGTTATTAAGGATGTGTATAAACTATCGTAAATTTAACGAATGGACGATTAACAACAAATATCATTTGCCAAGAATAGAAGATCTATTCAATCAGTTGAGTGAAGCGAAAGTGTTTTGTAAGTTAGATTTGGAGGCAGGTTTCCATCAGTTAAGAGTGGTGGAGGACAGTATTCCTTTGACAAAATTTCGAATTAGGTATGGTTCATATGAGTGGTTGGTGATACCATTTTAATTAATGAATGCACCTGCTTTCTTCGTGGATCTGATGAACCATCCAAGATTATTTGGATCAGTTTTTACTGGTGTTTATAGATGACATTCTAGCCTACTATAAGGATGAGAGAGAGCATGAAGTTTATCTTAGAGTGGTACTTGAGAAATTGAGGTAGAATTAGCTAAAGGCGAAGTTTGCCAACTGTGATTTCTGGAAGAAAGAGGTTAAATTTCTTGGTTACGTGGTTTCAGAGAAAAGATTGTCAATCGACCCAGATAAGATCAAAGCCATGAATAATTAGAAGAAACCAGAGATGGTGACTAAGATCGGGAGTTTTCTTGGACTTGTTGGCTACTACCGTTGATTCAATAAGGATTCATCACGAATAGCAGCACCTTTAACTAAGCTAAACAGGAAGAATGTGAAATTTGTTTGGTCCGACAAATGTGAGGAAGCATTCCTTAAGTTAAAGCATTTGTTGACAATTGCACCCGTATAGTAGGTCCAACCAAGGGTTGGTGATATATACTGTGCATGCGGAACTGGATTGGGAGCAATATTAATGCAGAATGGTAAAGTTATTGCATATGCTTCACGATAGCTTAGGCCGCATGAAATTAGATATCTTACTCATGATTTGAAGTTGGAGGCAGTGATCTTCTTATTAATGATATAGAGACATTATCTCTTGGAGGAGAGGTTTGAGCTTTATGCCGATCATAAGTTTTTATAGTATTTATTCTCTCAGAAGTATTTGAATATGAAGCAGCAGTAATGTTTGGAGTTTTTATGGTATTTACTCTGGAATTTCCACCGCGTACACGGTTGTTAAAGTGGTTTTCGGAGTTGGCAGAGAGTATGACAACTTTCGATCCCGGTCTCTTCAACAACCAATCACTATTATAACACCGCGGTCTTTTCAAAATTGTTTATACTTTAAACCAGAATATAATATCCATTTCAAAATCATATAAATATGATATCATTTTCGTTTTAAAACCCAAATCAATATGATATCATTTTTATTTCAAATATATCCTTTTTCTAAAATCATAGCAATTCAAATCTATATACCTTGAAAACCCATAGCTTTGAAACATAACTTCAATTACTTAAATGGTTTAAATATTAAATTACTTTATATAATAAAATAGCTTCTTTAATTCCATAAATAAATTCCAAATTCAAATTTGAACCTCCAAATAAACCATTTCAAATTTCCATATATTTCAAAGCTTTAAATATTCCACCATTTCAAAACTAATTCTTTGATAATTCCATATGTATCAAATTCAATTGCTATTATTTAGATTTGAAACGTTTACTTAATAAATCCCATATAATTTAAGTAAAACTTTTAACTTCAAACAACTGGATATTCTTTCAATTTATTTTACTTGATAAATTCATTTATCTCAACTTTATATTCGCTTAAATTACTTTAAACCAAATCAAGTTATAAGAATCATATCCATTTAAAATCTCCATTTTTATTTAAATTCCAGATCAAAATTTATTCAAGTACAATTCTTAAATAATTCAATGTAAACCAATTTCATATTTATCTTCCAACTTAAGTTTCATTTAAGTCAATTAAAAACTCTATATATACAATATCTCAAATAGGTACTAAACCATAGAATACAAAACAATCAAACTCCATTATTAAACTCATTTTTATTAATCAATTTTATTCATAGCTTAAATTCAAGGATTTAAATATATATATATATATATATATATAATAATATTTATATAACATCAAAATTTAATATTTATTAAACCGTATATTCCTTTCCTAAACCATAGAAAATCATTTCAAAATATTATATATATATATATATATATATATATATATATATATACCGCGGTGCCTGTATAAAATTTTCTATCATATGGTCAAGTGATACGGATATTTATCATTTCAATCGGTAATTTAAAAATAAAATTTTACGGTTATATATCATTTCAAACCGCAATCCCGAATGCAATAAAATGCATAATAACTTACAGTTTATGATGATATCAATAAACATCCATTCATCCATCATAAAACCATACATCCATTCATCAAAATCATCATCCAATTCAAACAATACATCAATATATAACGAATAATAAACAACATGTATCAACTAGCAGTTTATATTCAATAAAAATTTAATTAACTATTTAACTGACAGTTTATATGAAATAAATAAATAAATAAATAAACAACAAATTTAACTGGCAGTTTATACGGAATAAATAAATAAGTAACAATTTAATTAAATTAATTTAATTTAACTAGGATGATGATTGAAAATATTCCAAACAGTTATAAATTAATTTCTAAACACATCATAAATCAATTTAACAAACATAAGAAATTTTAGAAGTTGTGAGTGGGTTAAAACACCCACCTTTTGAATTTAAATTGAATTTAAATCCAATTTAAACCAAAAAATTGCACAGTCTCAGAATTCATCCAAACCAGTTCCAAAATCTCCGGAATTCCAATACGATCCTAACAAAAAAATCGCGCATGATTTTGACCTCGTATGAGAAAGATACGTACGTTGGAACATTTGAAAATTAAATTTAATAAAAATAAAAAAAACAAAGCAAAAAAACTTAATACCAAGGCCACGTCAACATGCTACAGTAGTAATGTTTGACCGAAACCCTATTACAGCCGCCGACGCTCTCTAATACCTTGCCGGCCACGATTAACTCTGCCGTGATCGCACACCCCTGCCCCCACGTCAGGCCGAACCCCAAGCCCAGCGCCTCGTGATTGCGACCCCTTCCGGTTGCTTGCCGCCGCCATCAGAAATGGGTTTGCCGAACCCTAATCAGCAATTTCCCGGAGCCTCGGCCCACTACGCATCCTCCGACCACCATCAGACAACTCCATTCGACAACCCCCACGAAACCCCTCAATCAATTTCGTCGATTGACAACGAAATTAAAACCACTAATTAAGACTTTGACTACTATTTCCGGTTGACTCGAACCTCAATTGCAAAAATAGAAACTATGCGTAGATTCGTATCGATGAAGTCATCGATATATATTTTTTTCAAATTTTTGTGAGGAGTTTGAATTTTTATTTGATTTTGAATTATAATTGCATCTGAAATTTGTTGTCTGCCATTGAGGAGGAGAGATAGCTGAATTGCATATAGACAAATGAGAATGAGGGGAATTAGGTTTATAACCGGGTTTATATAGGTAGGTCGGAAATTAGAATGGATGGATAAGGTTGGGTATACGCGTTAACGACAAAGTGGCCCAAAAAGCCCGTTCTAACCCGGAATGAAATTTGGTAAACCCATATATCAAAATAGGTGTTTTAAAATATTTTAAACGTGATGGAACAAGTTTCAAGTCCAAATTCCATCGTATGAAGAAGTTATGCTAAAAACAATATTTCAAATTGATTTCAATTGATTTCAATTTCATTTATTTCAGGGCGTTTCGAGTCCGTACGATCAAACGAAAAGTCCGATCGATACGAAACTTAAAATACAACAATAATTCACTGTTATGAATCTGATGAAACTTGTTTCGTCAAAATCCGAGTCAGTGACCAAAATGTCTATTTTTTACACTAATTAAATAAATTTATAATTAATTATTTAAATTCTAAAATTGACAATTCTTATCTTTTAAAATTTCTCAATCATTTACAATGATTTTAGACAAACTTAGATGTCAATTTAATGTTGATTCAATCATAAATTCCAGCGTAAATTCAAATTTCATTATATTCATCAATTTATAAATTAACTTTTCAATAATTCCATTGAATTCACTATTCATCCTTATTATCCAATTCATTATAGACGAATGGATGAAATTAACATTGGGTTCAAAACTATTACATAAATAATTTTCAATTTCAACTAAATTTTCAATTAACGTAATAATAAACGTTTAATTCTACTTAATTGCAGTAAACTCAATTATCTTAATCCTTTACATTCAAATAAATTAACAAATCTTGATTTACAATCTTTACATTAACCAATAGTCATATTATAAATGGAATTCACATTATCTCCAATTATTAGTTACCATCAGTTAAGATCTTAACATTTGTTCCATAAATTTATTTGCACTAAATTAGTTACTGCATTAATTCTTATTTATATAACATTAAGGTTCATTTAACTCTGATTGATTTCCAATTTTATTAAAATTTGATTTCTCATTTCAATTAATAGACTAAACAAACGGGCAACACATTATTATCGCCATCATTTACTTTTTACTGCATTTATAAGTTTATTGTTTACAGACCCAAGTTACTCATTTACATAATTTCAATTTCGTAATCACATTCAATCTGTTATTGACTTGAATTAGCATTGCGTACCTTGCAATAACATTATTACTTTATGTCTACATTCCATTACAATTAATATTCACAATAAATTTACTTACTTGGTTTCATACCTTTATTACATCAATTACTACCTTAAAATAAATCTATGTTCCTATTTAATTTATATTCACACTTCCGTTATTATTTTAACAATCATTAAAGTAACGTTTATCAACAACAACAACAAACATTATGATTATTTATCTAACATTAATTGTATACATTTCCCATTTATTACGTATTATTGTATCAATTGATATAATTTAAATCTATTTCCCAAATCTACTACTTTCAATCAAATAAAACTTCATAATTATTTAAATTAATTGGGATTACACTACATTTATTATTTATCAACTTGTTTTAACCTTGCTACCTAAATTTACATTCAGTTACTATTGAGCAATATTATTTCATTTAATTCAATAATTACACTTGTTTTACTCAAATTCGCGTTATTGTAAACCTTTATTTGTTCATTAAAATTTAATTTCAATACCAATTCAATAACCAATTTCAACATGCAACTTATAATAATTGTTTACAAGTATGAATGGAATAATCATAAGCTTCAAATATTATCTTAATTTACATTAACATAATAATTAATTACCTTTAATGAATTTTGTTACCCAATTTATTAAATGCAATCAAATTTGACCTTACATATTTCAATATTCCCAAGAATTCCATTTGATTACATCAATCAGAAATTATTTCATTATTACTTATAATTTAATTTTTTTCCTTAATTTCAATTGAAAAATTAAATTAAACTGACAAATTTATTTATCAAAATTTAGGGGTCGTTACACTGTCCCCCACTCAAAACTTTTCTTCCCCGAAAAGGAAAAAAGGGAAAGAGAAACTAGGAAATCAATATATCTTACTTAAAACATTAAATTTATAAACAAATAAGTTTTACAAATTAATTAATTTAAACAAAATATACCAATTTATAATCATTATATCTTTTTATACTTAAATTATTAAAGTTTGGAAAACATTTTCAAAAAAAATCTAAGTCCAAAATTTTACGGAAAAAATTGGCAGAGTCTCCTTTGTACGGAGAGACTCGGAAGAAAATATAATATCAATATAACAATATACAACATATATTTTCCAAAATAATATATATCCCAACACGGAAAAACAATATAATAACGCTATAAAACCGTAATCCGAAAACGTACCTATTTGTCGAGCAATTAACGCTTAATTATGAAATCAAAAGCAGTATTAATTGCTTCCATAACCTGTATTTCACTTATATAATCCAAAACGGTTACCAATTATATAAAATGAAATATTTAAAGTGGTTTCAACCATAAACAAACAAAGCAATGTCAAACACAACAATCACTTGAAATCACAACATACAACCATCATACAGAATCAACACGATCAATCATTCATTCATATCAAACAAAACAAATAGTTGTTCGGGTTCAACTTTAAATTGCACAGAATGGAAAATAAACTACTTAGTGCACCATTTACTCAACAGTCTTAGATGAAACTAAATAGATTATTCATTCATCCAAACAATTTTAGAGTATCTTTACCCAAACAGCTTAAAGTCAAGCAAACAACAATTTCAAACAATAGATTAATTTCATTTTTATTAATTTCATTCATATAATAACTTATCTTTTTAATTTACATTTTTTTCTCTTACATTTCATTTACTTTTATTCATTTCTAACAAAATCTCATTTCACTTATTCATAACATGAAATTTTCTTTTATTATATTACATTCATTTATTCACTGCTTAATTTCATGTTCTTAAGTTTATAATCTTTTGTTAATATTACTTATCTTTCTATTATATTTTATTAGAAGCAATTTCAATTGTACCTAAGTTTATACCACTAGAACAACAAATTCTTATTTATTAAAGAATTTCATCAATTACTTTCATTACCTCAAATTTATTACTTGTATAATATCTATTACATCTTCTTATTAACATTTCAAATTTTACATCCTTTGGTGAGTTGTATATATGTTTAAAGAATGCAAATGAAACTTATACAAGTTTTACCTCATTTCTTTTTATTTAATCTAATGTTCAATAATTACATCCTTTGTTATATAAGTTACCATTTCAAATTTCATTTAATTTCATTCATAACCTAGAATTAAATCTCTTATTTTTAAATAAAGGCTCCATTTATAAATCAGTTACGTTCCATTTCCTTACAAAAACTGAAACTGTTAATCAATGGAAACTCAGGAATTCAATACCGGGTTTAATTTCAAATTATTTTAAAATAATAGATAATTATATACTCCCACTTATATATCCAATTGTAATTAAAGCAATTTAAAATTTATATTTTTTATCAAAATAAATCTGCAGTAAAACTATTACAGTGGCCTTCCCACTTCGAAACTCGAAAATGAATATCGATGATGCGTGCACTCATCATCGAAATTATTTTCCAGCGACAGAGAGGGGAGTACAAAACTTATTTCTTTCAAAATTTCCTTTAGAACAATTCTTTCAAATTATATTAAAATATTTATATCAGAAAATACTTATAAATATTATTATTATATTTCAACATCATTCAAAAGAAGTTTTCAAAACCCAGGAACTTAAGTTCTAAATTCCCAATTTCATTTATTTTATATTTCAAATCTTATTTCAACTATTATTTATAAATTTTATTACCTAACAACCAATATATAGCAACCAAATATATACCTTTTATAAAAAAATATATATATAGAAAATATAATAGGCAAAATTATTTCATTCGCCTATATTAAAAACAAATATTATGTCGGTCTGTCCTATTAAGTGTTTAGAAATCCCTATTGATGTCATAGCGTCCCATGCACCAACCAGAATTTATAAATACAAAACGGAACAGATTAACACAATATTAAACCTTTTTATAACACTAACAAATACACTCTCTCATATATATACACTCAGCGACTCATCATAGGGTATTACTACCCTATTAATAAAGAGTCAAACCCCACAAAGCTAAGGTTTATCGCTAAACCAAAGCTCTGATACCAGATGTAACATCTCGCACACACGTGCCAATTCAAACCATACGGAAGGGTGGATTGTTATGGGGTAAATAAGAAGAAGCAGAGAAAGGAAATAAAAACAAAACAGAATCTTGCAGCAGAACGATAAAATATAATATTCAAATATACAATTCATGAATATGTTTTACGAAACATTTGATTATATTTATACAATACATATCAGAGTTCACATACCAAAGGATAATAACAATGCAGCGGAATAAAATGGTGTAGTGGAATAATATAGTAGATAATAGTACTACAAATCTTCGTCTTCGTCCTCCAGAATAAAATCTTCAAATCCTGAAACGCTCGGACTGACCCGGGCGAATTGAAAAGACAAAACACTCGAGTCAGAACAAAAAGATCTTATGTAAGTTAATCAACTGAAATAAATATGAGTGTAAAGGCGTCGGAGATGTTTATTGGGTTTTACATCTCCTATCCAGTGTCTAACGTGAGTGTAGTAACTCAAGACATGCTCGGGATTCACACCTCCTAAGGATCCGTTAAACTATTTACCATGTAGTAATATTTCACTATTATAATAATGTCTATAGTAAAATAAACATACTTTTAAATAGCGTTAAGGAGTGACCTAATATTCCCCTTAACACGTAATAGTCCCAGTAGTCCATCCAATATCATAGTCCCTCCTGATCGGGAAGCCACCAGAGGATACCACGCGGGCTACGGGAGAAAACCAAACTCATACAAGACGCGATAGGGTAGGTGACACGGTACAACTAGGCAATGCCAGGGTAGATATACCAATTACGCATCCGGGCTGGGGGTAACGCGTAGCAGCTACTACCCCCACCTCGAACACCACCCCCAAAATCAAAAATCAAAAGTGGCCACCAAATCAAACCAAAAGTCAGAGTATAATATCGAAGGAGTGCGTCCGATCAGAGGAATGACCTCATTGTCCCGAGAATCGCTCATGTTTTAGCCACTTTATGCCAACTCACAGGAGTCGGGTCCACGTATTTACCTCAAAGGAACGCCGCCGCCATCCCATTTCATTTTGGAATCTTCACCGCGTACACGGTTGTTAAAGTGGTTTTCGGAGTTGGCAGAGAGTATGACAACTTCCGATCCCGGTCTCTTCAAAAACCAATCGTTATTATAACACCGCGGTCTTTTCAAAATAGTTTATACTTTAAGCTAGAATATAATATCCATTTCAAAACCATATAAATATGATATCATTTTCGTTTTAAACCCCAAATCAATATGATATCATTTTTATTTCAAAAATATTTTTTTTCTAAAATCATAGCACTTCAAATCTATGTACCTCAAAAACCCTTAACTTTGAAACATAACTTCAATTACTTAAATGGTTTAAATATTAAATTACTTTATATAATAAAATAGCTTCTTTAATTCCATAAATAAATTCCAAATTCAAATTTGAACCTCCAAATAAGCCATTTCAAATTTCCATATATTTCAAAGCTTTCAATATTCCACCATTTCAAAACTAACACTTTGATAATTCTATCAAATTCAATTTCTATTATTTAGATTTGAAACATTTACTTAATAAATCCCATATAATTTAAGTAAAACTTTTAACTTCAAACAACTGGATATTCTTTCAATTTATTTAACTTGATAAATTCATTTATCTCAATTTTATATTCATTTAAATTACTTTAAACCAAATCAAGTTATAAGAATCATATCCATTTAAAATCTCCATTTTTTTTAAATTCCAGATCAAAGTTTATTCAAGTATAATTCTTAAATAATTCAATTTAAACCAATTTCATATTTATCTTCCAACTTAAATTTCATTTAAGTCGATTAAAAACTCTATATATACAATATCTCAAATAGGTACTAAACCATAGAATACAAAACAATCAAACTCCATTATTAAACTCATTTTTATTAATCAATTTTATACATAGCTTAAATTCAAGGATTTAACTATATATGTATATATAAAATAATATTTATATAACATCAAAATTTAATATTTATTAAACCATATATTCCTTTCCAAAACCATAGAAAATCATTTCAAAATATTATATATATATACATATATATATATATACCGCGGTGCCTGTATAAAATTTTCTATCCGATGGTCAACTGATACAGATATTTATCATTTCAATCCGAAATTTAAAAATAAAATTTTACGGTTATATATTATTTCAAACCGCAATCCCGAATGTAATAAAATGCATAATAACTTACAGTTTATGATGATATCAATAAACATCCATTCATCCATCATAAAATCATACATCCATTCATCAAAATCATCGTCCAATTCAAACAATACATCTATATATAACGAATAATAAACAACAGGTATCAACTAGCATTTATATTCAACAAAAATTAAATTAACTGTTTAACTGGCAGTTTATATGCAATAAATAAACAAGTAACAATTTAATTAAATTAAATTAATTTAACTGGGATGATGATTGAAAATATGCCAAATAGTTATAAATTAATTTCTAAACACATCATAAATCAATTTAACAAACATAAAAAAATTTAGAAGTTGTGAGTGGGTTAAAACACTCACCTTTTGAATTTAAACCCAAAATTGCACAGTCTCAGAATTCGTCCAAATCAGTGCCAAAATCTTTGGAATTTCAATACGATCCTAACAAAAAAATCGCGCATGATTTTGACCTCGTATGAGAAAGATACGTACGTTGGAACATTTGAAAATTAAATGTAATAAAAATAAAAAAACAAAGCAAAACAACTCAATACCAAGGCCACGTCAACAAGCTTCAATCTCACGCGCTACAGTAGTAATGTTCGACTGAAACCCTATTACAGCCATCGACGCTCTCCAATACCTTGGTACCCACGATCAACTCCGCCGTGATCGCACACCCCTGCCCCCATGTTAGGCCAAACCCCAGGCCCAGCGCCTCGTGATTGCGACCCCTTCCGGTTGCTTGCTGCCTCCATCAGAAATGGGTTTGCCGAACCTAAATCGACAATTTCCCGGAGCCTCGGCCCACTACGCATCCTCCGACCACCATCAGACAACTCCATTCGACAACCCCCACGAAACCCCTCAATTAATTTCGTCGATTGACGACGAAATTAAAACCACTAATTAAGACTTTGACTGCGATTTCCGGTTGACTTGAACCTCAATTGCAAAAACAGAAACTATGCGTAGATTCGTATCGATGAAGTCTTCGATATATTTTTTTTCAAATTTTTCTTAGGAGTTTGAATTTTTATTTGATTTTGAATTGTAATTGGATCTGAAATTTGTTGTCTGCCATTGAGGAGGAGAGATAGCTGAATTGCATACAAACAAATGAGAATGAGGAGAATTAGGATTATAACCGGGTTTATATAGGTAGGTCAGAAATTAGAATGGATGGATAAGGTTGGATATACGCATTAACGACAAAGTGGCCTAAAAAGCCCGTTCTGACCCGGAATGAAATTTGGTAAACCCATATATCAAAATAGGTGTTTTAAAATACTTTAAACGCTATGGAACAAGTTTCAAGTCCAAATTCCATCGTATGAAGAAGTTATGCTAAAAACAATATTTTCAAATTGATTTCAATTTCGTTTATTTCAAGGCGTTTCGAGTCCGTACGATCAAACGACAAGTCCGATCGATACGAAACTTGAAATCCTACAATAATTCACCGTTACAGATCCAATGAAACTTGTTTCGTCGAAATCCGAGCCAGTGGCCAAAATGGCTATTTTTTACACTAATTAAATAAATTTATAATTAATTATTTAAATTCTAAAATTGACAATTCTTATCTTTTAAAATTTCTTAATCATTTACAATGATTTTAGACAAACTTAGATGTCAATTTAATGTTGATTCAATCATAAATTTTAGCATAAATTCAAATTTCATTATATTCATCAATTTATAAATTAATTTTTCAACAATTCCATTGAATTCACTATTCATCCTTATTATCCAATTCATTATAGTCGAATGGATGAAATTAACATTGGGTTCAAAACTATTACATAAATAATTTCCAATTTCAACTAAAATTTCAATTAACGTAATAATAAATGTTTAATTCGACTTAATTGCAACTCAATTACCTTAATTCTTTACATTCAAATAAATTAACAAATCTTGATTTACAATCTTTACATTAACCAATAGTCATATTATAAATGGAATTCACATTATCTCCAATTATTAGTTACCATCGGTTAAGATCTTAAAAATTGTTCCATAAATTTATTTGCACTAAATTAGTTACTGCATTAATTCTTATTCATATAACATTAAGGTTCATTTAACTCTGATTGATTTCCAATTTTATTAAAATTTGATTTCTCATTTCAGTTAATAGATTAAATAAACGGGCAACACATTATTATCGCCATCATTTACTTTTAACTGCATTTATAAGTTTATTGTTTACAGACCCAAGTTACTCATTTACATAATTTCAATTTCGTAATCACATTCAATCTATTATTGACTTTAATTAGCATTGTGTACCTTTCAATAACATTATTGCTTTATATCTACATTCCATTACAATTAATATTCACAATAAATTTACTTACTTGGTTTCATACCTTTATTACATCAATTACTACCTTAAAATAAATCTATGTTCCTATTTAATTTATATTCACACTTCCGTTATTATTTTAACAATCATTAAAGTAACGTTTATCAACAACAACAAACATTATGATTATTTATCTAACATTGATTGTATACATTTCCCATTTATTACGTATTATTGTATCAATTGATATAATTTAAATCTATTTCCCAAATCTACTACTTTCAATCAAATAAAATTTCACAGTTATTTAAATTAATTGGGATTACACTACATTTATTATTTATCAACTTGTTTTAACCTTATTGCCTAAATTTACGTTCAGTTACTATTAAGCAATATTATTTCATTTAATTCAATAATTACACTTGTTTTACTCAAATTCCCGTTATTGTAAACCTTTATTTGTTCATTAAAATTTAATTTCAATTCCAATTCAATCAACAATTTCAACATGCAACTTATAATAATTGTTTACAAGTATGAATGGAATAATCATAAGCTTTAAATATTGTCTTAATTTACATTAACATGATAATTAATTACCTTTAATGAATTTTGTTCCCCAATTTATTAAATGCAATCAAATTTGACCTTACATATTTCAATATTCCCAAGAATTCCATTTGATTAAATCAATCAGAAATTATTTCATGATTACTTATAATTTAATTTTTTTTCCTTAATTTTAATTGTAAAATTAAATTATACTAAACAATTAATTTATCAAAATTTACGGGTCGTTACAGAGTCTACGGGAAGTGATGGGTACCAAACTTAATATGAGTACTGCATATCACCCTCAGACAGATGGGTAGACAGAGAGAGTCAACAAAGTACTCGAGGACTTATTGAGAGCCTATGTATTGGACTTTGGTGGATCTTGAGAGGATCACCTACACTTGGTTGAGTTTTCCTATAATAATAGTTATCAGACTAGTATAAGAATGACACCTTTTGAAGTTGTGTATGGATGGCCATGCAAATCACTCGCATATTGGTGGGAAATTGGAGACAGATTAGTCTTAGGTCCAGATTTGGTTAAAGAGGCATCAGAGACGATTGAGTTGATCCGAGAAAGGATGAAGGAAGCTCAGTCTAGACAAACAAGTTACGTTGATAAGAGGCGTAAGGACCTAGAATTCTCAGTTGTAGATAAGGTTTTCATATGGTATCACCTACGAAGGGTGTGGTGCGATTTGGAAAGTCAGGGAAGTTAGCCCCAAGATATGTTGGTTCGTTCTAGATTTTAAAGAGGATTAAAAGCTCATGTACAGAGTAGAGTTGCCAAGCAGTATGGCAGGTGTCCATAATGTATTTAATGTGTCTCGTCTTCCTACTATGTGTATGATCTAAAGACTACTATTCCTCTTATAGGGTTGGATGACTTAGTGGTAGAGCCTAATTTGACTATTGTTATACAATCAGTTCGGGTCATAACTAGAGATGAGAAAAGATTAAGGAACAAGACAATTAAGTTGGTGAAGGTTTAGTGGAGCAACAATAAGAAAGATTGTACTTGGAAAACGGAAGACAGGTTAGGGATACTTATCCTGATCTGCTTTGAGGGTATATCTATATTAGATTTATATAGAAAGTTGCAAGTCAGATGTAACATCCCACCTTTTCATACGTTTTAAATCGACAATAAACCACACATGTCAGACTTAAACCATACAGAAGGACGGATTGTTATTGGGGTAAATAAGAAAAGCAGAGAAAGAAATAAAACAAAACAGAATCTCACAGCAGAATGACAAAATATAATAATCAAATAACAGTTCATGAAGGTGTTTTATAAAACATTTGACTATACTTATACAACACATATCAGAGTTACACATACCAGAGAATAATAAATAATAATGCAGCGAAACAATGTGAATGTAGTGGAATAATATAATAAATAGTAGTAAAAAATCTTCGTCCCCGTCCTCCAGAATAAGGTCTTCAAAATCCTGAATGCTCAGGCTGACCCGAGCGAATTGAAAAGACAGAACACTCGAGTCAGAACCAAAAGATCTTATGTAAGTTAAATCAACTGAAATAAATATGAGTGGAACGGCGTCAGAGATGTTTACGGGATTTGACATCTCCTATCCAGTGTCAAATGTGAGTGCAGTAACTTAAAAGATGCTCGGGATTCACATCTCCTAAAGATCCGTTAAACTATTTACTATGTAGTAATATTTCTCTATTTTAATAAAGTCTATAGTAAAATAAACTTACTTTTAAATAGCGTCAAGGAGTGACCCAATATTCCCCTTAACACGTAATAGTCCCAGTAATCCATCCAGTATCAGCGCATCTCTAGATCGGGAGACTACCCTAAATACTCCACGGGCTACGGGAGAAAACCAAACTCGTACAAGACGCGCTAGGGTAGGCGACATGGCACAATTAGGCAATGCCAGGGTAGATATATCAATTACACTTCCGAGCCGGTGGTAACATGTAGCAGCTACTACCGCCCACCTCGAGCCACACCCCCAAATCAAAAGAATCAAAAGTGGCCACCGAATCAATCTCAAAGTCAGAATATAATATCGAAGGAGTGTGTCCGATCAGAGGAATGACCTCATTAGCCCGTCAATTGCTCCTGTTTTAGCCACCTTATGCCAACTCACGGAAGTCGGGTCCACGTTCATACCTCAAAGGAACGCCGCCGCCATCCTACTTCATTTTGGAATCTCCACCGTGTACACGGTTGTTAAAGTGGTTTTCAAAGTTGGCAGAGAGTATGACAACTTCTGATCCCGATCTCTTTAACAACCAAACATTATTATAACACCGTGGTCATTTCAAAATAATTATACTTCAAAACCAGAATATAATATCCATTTTAAAAATATATAAATACAATATAATTTCCACTTCAAAACCCAAATCAATATGATATCATTTTTATTTATTTCAAATATATCATTTTTCCAAAATCATAGAACTTTCAAATTTATACACTTCGAAACCAAACATTTGAATTTATAACACTTTTAAAACATAATACTTTGAAATTCATAACTTCGAAACATTTCAATTTCAATAAAACATTTCAATTTCGATATATTTCAAGGCTTTAAATATTCCAAAATTTCAAAACTAAATTTGATAATTTCGATTCAACAATTAAATTTTCTATTATTTAGTTTGAAATAATTTACATAATAAATCCCTTATCATTTAAATAAAACTCAAATTACAAACAACTAATTATTTCCTTCAATTCATTTATACTTGAAATACTCGTTTAATTCACCTTGACACCAAAATCAAGTTATAATAATCATACCTTTTAAATTTTCCGACTTAATAAATTTCACATTAACCTTTTTAAGTTTAATTCTTAAATAAATTTAATTTCAAATAAATCTCCACTTTATCTCCCAACACACTCTATATTAAAATAAAATAAAATACTTACTCCCATTTATTTTAATAAAAATAAAACTCTATTATCAAACTTAATTTTAATTTAACAACTTATACATAGCTTAAATTTCAAGCATTTAACTATATATAAAATAATATTTATATAATATCAAAAATCAATAGTCATTAAACCGTATATTTCTTTCCAAAACCATATGAATCATTCTCAAATTATTTTATATATAGACCACGGTGTTTGTATATAATTTTCTACCCTATGGTCAAGTGATACAGATATTTATCATTTCAGTCCGTAATTTAAAATAAAAATACAATTATATATCATTTCAAACCGCAATCCCGAATGAAATAAAATGCATAACAACTTAATGTTTATAACAATATAAAATACAACATCCATTCATCCAATATCAATCATCAACCATTTATCACAATCATCATCCAATTCAAACAATATCATCAATACAGAATAGATAATAATTAACAGGTATTTACTGGCAGTTTATATTCAATAATAAATTAAATAACAATTTAACTGACAGCTTATATGCAAAATAAACTAAATAACAATTTAATTCTATAAATTCAATTTAACTGGAATGATGATAAAAATATGCTAAACAGTCATAAATAAATTTCAAATCACATCAAAAATTAATTTAACACACATAAGAAATTTTTGAAGTTGTGAGTGGGTTAAAACACTCACCTTTTGAATTTAAATTGAATTTAAATCCAATTTAAACCCAAAAATCAGACAGTCTCGGAATTTGTCCAAACCAGTGTCAAAATGTCTGGAATTTCAATACGAACCAAGCGGAAGAAACCGCGTGCAAAAATGACCTCGTATGAGAAAGTTATGATCGTTCAAACGAGTTACTTTTTAAGTTTAAATAAAATAAAATAAATAAAACAGAACGATCTCACCTCACAGCAACGTCATCTTCCATTAACGTGGCCGAAACCCTCTTACGTGCACCTTCGTTCATGAAAACCAGAGCCGCCATCTGCGCAAAACTTTGACCAAACATTGTCGCGTCGATGGCCAACCGGACCCCGATCGAACGACGACATCATCCTCCCCTCATCAGGCCGCTCCTCCAACCGGAGCGCGACCCACAGTGGTGCCCCCCTTAACCGCCGTTGCCTCTGTATTCCCATGCCAAATCATCGCGATTCCTGACCACGTCACGACCAACGAGCCCATCCACGTGACCTGCATCGCGGCAGCTACACAACGGCACTACCCGATCGACAAACGGATGTAGATCCGCCGTTGGAACTATCCAATTCCAATATGAACGGCCAGAAATGATTTGCAATTTTAGGACAAACAATGATTCAAAACCAAAAACAGTTCTGAGATGCGTTCACTGAGAGCTTCGAATCCATATAAAATTTGATATAGTTTGTGGAGTTTGAAAATTTAAAGTTGAAATTTATTTTGAAATTGCAATTGGAATTTCGGTTTTTTCTGCCATTGAGAAAGAGGAGAAACAGAAAGAATTGTACGTACAAAAATGAGGAACAAGAACTAGGCTAGGGTTTATAACGACATATCTATAGGTGGATCAGAAAATAGAAACAATTGCATCGAATCAATTTGAAAGTTGAACACTCCACGGCCCAAAAAGCCCGTTTCAACTCCGGAACGAAAATGGGTGAACCCATATATCAAAATATATGTTTTTAATTATTTCGAATGCAATGGAATTGGTTTCAAGTCCGAATTCCATCGTATGAAGAAGTTATGCAAAAATCAATTTATTTCAAATTGATTTCAATTTAATTGATTTCAAGGCGTTTCGAGCTCGTACGATCAAACGACAAGTCTGATCGCTACGAAACTTGAAATCTTGCATAACTATGTAATATATTTTCTATATGTTTCTGAAATGATATAATATATTTTTTAAATATAAAATTGAATTTTTAACGTAATAACTATTATATATATAATAAACAATTCAAAAATTCAATAAATGTTAATTTAAAAATATGAATATATGGATGATAGTTAATTTTCGAATATGTAAATTCATATTATATATAAATAAGTGTACTAAAAATTTTAAATCATATATATCTTGCATATGCATATATGCTATTATGAGAGAGAAATATATAATAATATATGTGTGTGTGTTGGTGTGGGTGTGTGAATTTATTAATAAATATATAAAAAACAATTATTAATGACAAAATTGACTTTGAACAGTAAACAACATTTGTCTATACATAAATCAAATATCATAATAAACAAATTATGCACATAACCGAACTGATTTGTGACAACCACATCTACTTACAAAACCTCACCTAACTAAACATATTGTAGCAATTTATTTAAAAATATATATGAAATTGCTCATTATAGGATCATAGAATATAATCCAATTACTATAATATGAATTAAAATTACTAATTTAATGATGCCTTTGGATCCACATTGAAGCAATGACTTCCCTTCCTTTTATTATTCTTGATTCGTCTCGACCTCTAACTATCGAATAATATTATTTTAATTTGAAATATATTTGAGAATATCGAAGTGGATTGAGAGTTGTGTTTTAACCAGTAATGTAGAAGGTAATGGCAGCCAAAAAGGTTTTTCATTGTTTTTAGAGATACACATATATATAGGGTTGCATTAGAGAGAAACGAGGAAAACCTTTTTACCCATTCTCACTTTATCTCAACCTATTATCTCCAAGCCAATTCCATATGTCTTAGCCACCCCTAGACCTTCCTAAAACCAAAATTTTTTAGCCCTAATGATGGGCCTTAAACTCATCTAAGCCTAAGCCAAAATACTATGCAGTTAAATCTAATTTAATAGCTTGTTGAATTGTATATCGATCGATATATTTATAACTGTTATAAATATATATAACATTATTTATTTCTCAAATCATATTCGAATTTTATGATAAATATTTCATAAATATTAATTAATTTAATTAATTTATATCAATTATAGACTAATTAAATCATTCAGTCTTAAGGGAATTCATCATTTCGGCTGTGTAACTCTTGGGCGTAAATTTGGTCAGCGATTAACATCGAACTATTCTAATGTTAACGTTCACACGTCATTTATTAGGTGGCGTGACATTATGGCCAAATTTATTGCTTACTCATTCTTGGTAAATTCGAATTTTAGTTTAATAAGCGTTACCCGGTTGTGACATTCCTTTACACCAATTCTCTTCTTTAAAACTATATCACTTTGGACTAATGAAATTTGGTAATGGTCAAAATTACAACCTCATCCATATTCAACTTTATAATCGAAATACAAAGTCATTGGTTCAATAATAACAATTATTATTAACCAAAATGCTCTGGCTAAAGACTTTGACTTTGAGTTAATTGAGTTAATTGTGATACTAACCGCATATAACCGAGAAGACGAATCCTCACTTGAATAGTGCTTCACTTCCAATACTTCCACTCGTCCCAACTATAGTCACTCGATGGATGCCATGCCATGATTTGGCTATAATTAAAACGGAGCTTTCGTATTGAAGATCCACAGTATTCTCAAGTCGAGAGAACTGTGTAAATCAGTCCCATTGATATTTTCTGTTTGAATTTAGTTGTATTAACCAACAGAAAACTATCGAGTGAGTCGTTCCATATTTATCCAATAACTATTAGTACGCAACCACTAGGTGCCCCTAACAGTCATGAGTAATACACTGCCCAACATTTGAAGAACGTTACATACTCCGGTCTCAACGGATACATCGATATCCAGCCTCGATGCATCTTGACTAGGAACATTTAAAATTGTATATTTGTTTCATTGTGATAAATTACTCACGGTTACAACACTTTGTAACTACTATCATAAAATATATCATTTATGGATTTTTCTATTAAATATACTTTTAATTGAGTTAATTAATTAATATAATCACATTATATTAAGTATATAATAGGAAGAAAATACCTTTTATTTCGAAGAAGATTGATCAACGAGTTAGATATATGTAACAAATTACATAATTGCCCATAGGGAATGCTCCTAACTCTTTTAATCCCCCACTTGCACTTGGACTCAATTATGGAATCTAATTCTAACTTCTCCAATCAGTTTTCTCAAAACCAATTCGGTCAGTCTCTTAGTGAATGTGGGTATGCTATTATGTTTTAATGATCCACTTTGTCGCTTAACTCTCTCTAACACTGATAAACTCCTTTTATCATGTGGAATGATTCAAAGTATGTCTTTCGACTTCTAGTGAGCCTTAAGTTCTATCATGACCAATTCCATGACATTGTTATCTTATAACAATATTATGGGATTCTCAACATTCGGAATTGCCATTGGCTCAATTATAAATTTGTGCATTTATATATATATATATATATATATATATATAGGTTTATTGTAGCGCTATTCAAGATAATGTTCTCAGTATTTCGTTGAATCGGCCACAATCACTTTTATTTTGATGCATTTTCAAATTAAAGATGTTAACTTGAATTTTATCATAGACATGTTATACTCAATATCACTTATAAAAGTTTTTGTCCAAACGTTCCATCATAACGAGTTCGTTGTTTCTACAAATAATTCTCTAGTATTCCATAAATACACGAGAACATCTCAAACAACCATTTAGTGATATCACTTTGGATTTTATATTTGCTGCATTTATTAAATACATAAACAAAACACAATATCATACACAACATAACATGTATGATAATTCCTATTGCAAATTCATATGCAATCCCACTTATATGTTCTCCTTTTAATAGGTTGCTCTTGTATATCGTCTTGGGACAATCCTTATATCTTTTATACTCACCATAAAAGATATTATTTACAATCCAAAATTGAGTATTAAAACAGCTAAAGTTGATATTAATACTAGCATATTGTTAAAATCAACAACATGATGTTTATTTATAGTTTAGAAATATCAATGTACCTTTTAACGTTGTTTCTTATGAACACACGCTTCCTCTGCACTTTGATTGAAAATCAAACTATTTGATATTTCTAGCAAAATACTTATTCAATATTGATCCTTACAAAATGATATGTTCGTATCATTTCTTGGATCATATCCAAAGACTCACAAACCCAATATCGCTCCCACTGACTTTGAGGAATTTTTGGTTAACATATGTAAATGGCTTACTCTAAATCATTATACATAATTTTTTATTTCAATACATAAGTACCAAACACTAAGTATTATGGAGCGATAATTTTGTGAGTAAATTTGAATTAACTTGTGCATATTGAATACCGAATCTGTTATGTTATTTCAACAATTGAAATTTGCGATATTATTCTTATCAACATTGCTTATTTAATTCCAACCACATTAGTCTTTCCAAAAAAGAAATAAACTCGGCCGATGGACCACTTCTCTTTGGTTACAACCACCAAAATCATATTTTGGTAGCGTACATAGAATTCTTTCAAATCTACGCATCATACCTATAGAGTCAACAATCTTAATGGTTTAATTGAACAACCAAGGGTAATGTATATTTTTGACATTAATAAAAAACTCATAGTTTCCCTTCGATGTACGAGAATACTTATTAGACGTTCTAATGCTATGCATTCATTTAGGCTAGTTAATTTCACTTCATCTCATATAATCAATTCTATCTATAGATCGAATCCAATTCCATTTAACTATCAAAAATTTCTCAAATAAATTCCTTCACGTTGAAGTGGATATATCCTGAAACAACAATTGTTACTTAGTGCAAATAGAATAGGGATTCATAAAGGCTTTATGAACCTTTTTATTTATAAAACTGATTTTAGTTTACAAAAATTATGTTCAAAACATAAATGTGTCATTTGATGACAAACCTTTCCAAAAAAACTTTTCGAGATTCATACAAGATCCCTCATGAACAATCATTACATGCAATCTTTCGACTCGCACAACCTGCCAACTCCTTGGCCTAGAATATGTTGAAATTTCTTACAAACTGTTATCTTATATGATTCTGTAAACTATTGTTTAGATGAAATAATAACAACCTTATGTACTAATCGCAAGTACATGACCTTATAAAAAGAAACTATCTCAACTTCACTCATAATTAATCATAAGTTGTCCAACAATGTCTGATTACTCCTTATCAATGCATCATTATGTATCACACGGAGAAGTGATTTTGAGATTGAATCTATATTCATCTTTAGGTACATTAGGAATTCTTTCCAATATACTCGCTTATTCGACCAAATCAAATCATTTTATTCTATTGTATGTTATTTTATTTACTTTTCTTTTATATTCTATGATTTTATCATAAACTTACTACATGTGTATCTAATACACATGTTCATGTTGGTAATAAATCATCGATGAATATAACAAAGTATGTGGAAAACTTTGGTATTAATAGACTCGTGATTGCATATATCAATATGTATTAATTCAAAGAGTTCATCAACTATTATGATGCTCCCACTGAATGGGCGCATAGCCATTAATTGTTTGAGATATAATTAACCTGTATCATATGATTCATAATCATATAGCAAAATTATTTCTCAAAGGTACGGCTTAGTCTATAATTCTAAAACAACTGTAAATAATATTAGATACATATGTATTTTTGTTGCATCACATTTACTATGAAACAAATCCATAATATAATTCTATTTCATAATGAATATTTATAATACTCATGTTGAAATATAGTTATATCTATTTTTCAGTTAATACCAAAAATAAACATTATTTCACAAATAATGTTTGGTATATTTTACGAAAACAATTTTCGTAATTTGATGCAATCATTAGGTGCTATATGGCATACTCCCACAATTTACGCCATTACTATAATAGCGTACTGAATTAGAGGTCCACCATTCACTTAATATTGTTTACTTATTTCATATGCTGCAGCTAGTTTACAGAGGAGAGTTCTTTGATCAAATATCTTGAACTCAAAGAAATAAATGTTATAGAAAACAATTTTCTATATGAAAATACATTTCGGAATAAAAATCATATTTCATATTCCAATATTAAGTATCATTTATTATTACAATTCTTGTTTCCAATGTTTCTCTATGAAGCAGAAGTGATTATTCATTCTCTTCATTCCAACTTTACCTTAAATTGCATTTATTCTTATACTTTCGTTTTTCTTTCAAATGGTCAAACTATTCAAAAGAAAACCATACTACAATGTCATAACAAACCTTTTACAAAAGTGCATTCGATTATTCTTAACATTTAAGGCATCAAATATGTTGCACTTTATGTAAACCGATCAAAATGACATTTCAACGATCGAGTTCTTAGATGTATCTCATAGTTTATGGTCTTGTGTTACATTAACATAATATGATCCTTGTGAAATCATTCAAGTTGAATACATGACTTAAAATACTGTTTATTGGCTTACTTCGAAAGAACTAACTTCATCGAAATATTGTACCACATAAACTATGACAGTTTACCATATAACATTTATATGTGAAAGTATATGGATTAAATATTCATAGTCTAGAATTGCATTTAGAGTTCAAAAAGTCATAAAATGCAATACATAGCCTAAACCAAATAAACTTAAAAGTGACCAACTTATGAATGTATTAAAAAGTTGAAAATGGGCACTTGCATGGGTATAGAAACATTGTATAACATGCAATTAGAATTATTAGTAAGTATATATTATATTTCTATTTGTCAACTTTCAATTTAGTTTGTTTATATATGTTAATTGATAAACGTTTTATCAATCATATTAAATGCACAAATTTATAATTATGGATAATTATAACATTATATAGCATATATTCTTACAATATTAGAAAGGTTAAATGTTACCATTTCATTTTTCTAATAAGGCTCCCACTAGTCTTTTATGTTTCTTCAAATCCTAAGATGAAACATAGAAGTCTTACAACTTCACTAGTGAGTGTTAGGACTCATTTGTTTTGGTACTATGACCTTGAGTTTGCTCAACAAATCATAGCACCACAAACGATGGATAACTCCTTACCGATTGTATCACATACAACTCCTAACCCATTTTTCTTTGTTCTAATCTCATTTCGACCTTGAGTTTGCTCAATAAATCGAAAGAGATTATTCACTTATACCTACAATATCGTGATGGCCTAAGTATAGTATATACCTTGAGTTTGCTCAACAAATACATATAGTTATCTTACCTCATCAGTTCAATATATTGATAATACTGCGCATAACATCCCTAACTTGAGTTTGCTCAACAACTAAGGAGTATGTAAGTAATTTATTAATATATATATATATACATATATAGCAGAGGACAACATTATATTGAAGATTCAAGATCTTGAATACATATATTGAGTGATATCGACTTATAAATAATATATTTCTTATGAAATACCCTAGCGATTCAAGTGTCAGACACATCAGAAATCATGGTATATGTACATTTACATATGTATTTATTTCTTAAGTCTGTTTGGATTTCTTCAATGTTCAACATTTAATTTATACACATATCATATAATTTTTATTCTTATATAACTTTTATATTTCATATTTCTTATATGATAGTCTTACGTATAATATATCATTAATTAAATCTTATCTAATTAATTTTAATCAATTAGCTATTTAATTAATTTTAAATTAGTATTCCAATATAACTTTTATATTGGACATATCTATTATAACATTCATAGTGTATATTATAACCTTTATAGTGTAGCACATATATATCATATATATGTGTATTTTATTTAATTAATTAACCTTTAGTTAATTTATTCAATTAAATTTTTTTAATTAAAATTTACTAATTTCAAAATTTATCTTGTATACATACATGTATACTTATGTTATCTTAAACATTTTAAAATAACATAACATATATCAACATATGTAATACACGCATATATGCATTATTTAATTAACATATTTAACTAATTTATTTTATTAATCTTATTAACAAAGTTAAAATTTGAAATTATTATATGAATATTATCAAACATTTTGAAAATATCATTATCCTTTCATACATTTTGAAAACTTATGTAGTTTTATAATTTTTATAATAAACATGTTTTATTTTAAATTTAACTATTAATTTAAAATCTTTAACATTAATTTTCAGAGCCTAAGACCCTAATTAAGTTGGGCCTTTTCTATTAGGAGTAACCTTTGGGCTCACTTCACCTTTCGGGACAGGACAGTAACCAGGTAGGACGTGGTACTTGATTACCCAATTCCAATCCTAGACGTTACCTTTGTAGACACCGTACTAAGTGGGCAAGCTTACTTAGTTACCCCTAATATGACTAATTTAGACCGCATAGGCTATTGAGCTCCTATACCATTGTTGGAACTGGACTAGCCCGCAGCGGAAGTTATAGGTGAATTTTAAAAAATTTACCCTATTGGATCTTTGTTGGGCCTATGAAGTCTAACTGAATTAGAACATTTATAAATTTCATTTAAATAAAATCATTTATTTTATTTAAATTCAAATAAATTAAGATATGGAATTAATTTTATTTGATTTATTTTATACACAAATGTATCATATACATATTTATGTGAGTGCATGTATAACATAATAATCCGTGAAAGGTATAATATGCCCATATGTAGATGTTTGGATTTACATCGCAACAGACATATTAGCTCATTTTGTATGTTATGTATGTTGTCTGAATATGTGCATGTATATGAGTTACAATACCCCATCCCCCCCCCCACACACATGTATATATAAATATATTATATATAATATATGACATTTATATATATTTAAATATATAAATAAAGGGGTAGAACAATTATTAAAAATTATTTATAATTCAAAATTAACTTAGTTTTGCAAACAAAATAATTTTAGTATTTTAATTTTTATATATTATGAATAAAGTAATGTTTTCATCCATAAATGATTACATAAAATAATCTATTGATGAAAATTCAAATTTTACAATTTTTGAAAATCTAAGATCATAAAATAGAGCTTAGAAAAAATCAGGAGATTTTTCGAAGTTGAATTATTATTTTTAGAAATAAATACATTAATTTCGACAACAATTATGTAATATAAAATAATATATTATTAAAATTTAAAAATTTAAAATTTAAAATTTCAAAATTTCTAGGATCATTAATGAAAGGTTAATAATTTTTAAATTAAATTACTATTTTTAATACAGCATAAATAGTTTTTGCGAAATAATATTAATTATTAACAATAATAAACTTTATTGAAAAATTCCTAAATTTTGAATATATGTTTTTGAAATGATATAATATTTTTTTAAATATAAAGTTGAATTTTAATGTAATAGTTATTTTATATATAATAAACAATTCAAAAGTTCAATAAATGTTAATCTAAAAATATGAATATATGTATGATAATTAATTTTCAAATTCATATTATATATAAATAAGTGTACTAAATTTTTTAAATCACACACACACACACACACACACACACACACACATATATATATATCTTAGATATGCATATATGTTATTATGAGAGAGAATTATACACTAATATATATATATTAATATATATATATATATATATTAATAAATATATATATAATAATTAATGAAAAAAATTGTTTTTGTACAGTAACCAACATTTGTCTAAACATAAATCAAAGAGTATAATAAACTTATTATGCACATAACCAAACCGATTTGTGACAGTCACATCTTCTTATAAATTCTCATCCAACTAAACATATAGTGGCAATATATTTAAACAAATATGAAATTGCTCGTTATAGGATCACTGAATATAACCTAATTACTATAATATAAATCAAAATTACCAATTTAATGATGCCTTTGAATCTACGTTGATGCAATGACTTCCCTTCCTTTTACTGTTCTTGATTCGTCAAATTGCAGGTCTGGATTCACCGACCTCTAGCTATCAAATAGTATTATTTTAATTTGAAATATATTTGAAATTTTGTAGTGGATTGAGAGCTATTTTTTAACCAGCAATGTAGAAGGTAATGGCTGCCAAAAAGATTAATCATTGTTTATATACATACATACATACACACATATATATATATATATATGTGTGTGTGTGTGTGTGTGTGTGTGCGCGCGCGCGCGCGCGTATATATATGTATATATATTTATATATGGTTGTATTAGATAGAAACGATGAAAACCTTCCTTTTTACCTATTCTCACTTTATCTCAACCATTATCTCCAAGCCAAATTCCTATGTTTTAGCCACCCCTATACCTTTTCAAAACTGAAATTTTGCAGCCCTAATGATGGGCCTTAAACCCATCTAAGCCCAAGCCAAAATACTATGCAATTAAATCTAATTTAATCGCTTGTCGATATTGTATATCGATCGATATATTTATAATTTTTATAAATATATATAACATTATTTATTTCTCAAATAATATTCCAAATTTATAACCAATATTTTATAAATATTAATTAATTTAATTAATTTATAACAATTATAAATTAATTAAATCGTTTGGTCTTAAGGGAATTCATTATTTCGGCTATGTAACTCTTAGGTGTAAATTTGGTCAGCGATTAACATCAAACTATTCTAATATTAACGTTCACACGTCACTTAGCAGGTGGTGTGACATTATGGCCAAATTTATCGCTTACTCTTTTTCGGTAAAATCCAATTTTAGTTTAATAAACATTACTCGGTTGTGACATTTGTTTACACCAATTCTCTTCGTTGGTACTATATCACTTTGGACTAATGGAATTTGGTAATGGTAAAAATTCCAACCTCATCCACATCAACTTTATAGTCTAAATACAACGTCCTTGGTTCAATAATAATAATTTTTATTAACCGAAATGTTCTAGCCAAAGACTTTGGCTTTGAGTTGACTGTGATACTAACAGCATATAACCGAGGAGACGAATTCTCTCTTGAATAGTGCTTCACTTTCAATACTTCCATTCAACCCAACTATAGTCACTCGATGGACGTCATGTCATGATTTGGCAACAATCAAAACAGAGCTTTCATATTAAAATCCATAATATTCTCAAGTCGAGAGAACTGTGTAAATCAGTCACATTGATATTTTCTATCTGACCTTAGTTATGTTAACCAATAGAAAACTGTCTAGTGAGTCGTTCCATAGTTATCCAATAATTATTAGTACGTAACCGCTAGGTGCCCCCAGCGGTCATGAGTGATACACTGCCCAACATTTGGTGAGCGTTACATACTCCAGTCTCAACGGATACATCAATATCCAGTTTTGATGCATTTTGACTAGGAACATCTAAAATTGTATATTTGTTTCGTTGTGATAAATTACTTACGGTTATAACACTTTGTAACTATTATCACAAAATATACCATTTATAGATTGTTCCATTAAATACACTTTTAATTAAATTAATTAATTAATACAACCACATTATATCAAGTATATAATAGCAAGAAAATATCTTTTATTTCGGACAAAATTGGTCAACGGGTTCGGTATATATAACAGATTAAATAATTTTCCTAAGGCATACCCCTAACTCTATCAGTCATGTTATCCTATAGGACACTCTCATCAAGTTATTTTGTGATTATTTTAAATAGCTACAAGTACATGACACTTTGGTACCCCAATCGGTCATGAGTAATACATTGTCTATCATATGGAGAGCATTACATACACTAGTCTAAATAGACGTATCGATATCATTTTCTTGATTCATCTTGACTAGGGATATTTGAGAAGTAAGTAGTTACATATCGATTCAATACCCATGATTACGACCACATTCACAGTTGCGATCGAATACTTCTCTGAAGGGTTTTCTACTTATATACATTCAATGTATTAATTAACGTTACTCATATCTCTATATAACAACATATACAAATTAAATTAAAATAAAATCAAAAGCATACTTTTTTCTCAAATAAGATTATTTACAAAGTTAAGTTTTACAGCTATTTACATAATTATCTCTATGGCACACCGTTAATTCTACCATTTACATCTTAACGACGAACTTTGCAACTCCACCATTAAGTAGAGAAACGTTCTCTTTAAGGTAAAATTGATAGTTAAAGGTGTATTCGACCGATAGTATAATACAAGAAAAATATTTTACAATTGTTTTAAATAAATTTGTTTTTAAAATAAGCTTGGTTTAATTTTTTTTATTTCTTCTTGTTTATTGTACATCTATGCACTTCATGGGCACATAAATTGATCGCCTCAGCAACATTCATTTCAACCAAATCAACCAAGACCGAACCTCTCACTAGAACTGCTGTTGAACTCATCTATGCAAGAGAAAACAACAAAACGAAGCGGCATGCGTACAATAATTGAGTTGACAACAATTTGAAAATTAGGGTTTCGCCCCTAAACCCTAACTGGCATAGAAGCCATCCAAATTAAGGAGAAATGGTAATACAACTTGACTTGAAGCAGCGTGGCGAGTGGTGACATCGTGGCTTCAAATGATCTGGATGGCAAGGTAATTGCTTTAGAAAACTCTAGTAATAGGGCATGACAAATTTGAGGAAGACAATTGGAGAAAGATATATTTTTAATTTAGTCCTTAATATTCTTAGAATTATAATTTCACTTATGCACTTTGCAATCCTCATAACTTACGCATATGAAATCTATTTCACGCGCAAATTGCATCATTGGGTTCGTAATTAAATTCTAATCAAATTGGCATTGTCTAATATTAAGTTATATGTTTTTTCCAAAAGTGTAAATTAAACATTATAATATTAATAACATTATTAAATATTTATATGGTAACACACTATTAATCAAAATTAATATACTAAGAAATTCTTCATTTGATTTGAATATTTGAGATTTGAATAAAGATGAATCACAACCATTTAAATTTATAACATTAATTATGAAATATTAAACTTGAACATGTGCTATTATAACTTTTACATTAAAATTATTTTATTTGTTATTATTATTATATAATATATTTATTCACAAATAAATAAATATCTAGATATTTATTGTTAAAATTTACCTTTGAATAAATATTATTTAATTTGATAATGATTTTTTAAAATATTTTTGATACATAATAGCAAAAAAGTCAAACTAACATTATTTTATTACGAGTGTCACGGCACGCGCTTCGCTCATGAATTATTTTCCTTATAAATTGTATACGTTTAAATCAGTCAAAAAAATGTTTTTTTTATTTTCAAGTTATATTAATTTTGTATATTTGTAAAGAAATATTTTGAATCTATAAAGGAAAATTTTAGATCCTACTTCTAGAAGCGTATTGAATTTGTAAAACATGTTTAATGATTAGATCCTACTTTTAGGCGCGTTTGAATTTGTAAAAAAAAAATTAATATTAGATCTTATTTTTAAATGATTAAAATTTGATAATGTATAGATGGACGTTTTTGGTAGTTCACGTTGATACCAAAAAAAATGACACCAAAGCTATTATAACTATTAGTTTGAATTTTATTTCTATTATTAGTTAATAAAGAACGAACTTATTTTTTTATTAGTTTGAATTTTTATTTCTATTATCAATTAATAAAAGACGACTTTGAAAAAAATGTTATTTGTTAGATCCTATTTTCAAATGATATTAAGATTTTAATAATATCTACAGATGGGTGTTTTGAATTGATAAAGGAAACTTATCCGTTAGATCCTTTTTTTAAGTAATATTAATATTTAATAATACTTGTAGATGGACATTTTTGGTAGTTCACGTTGATACCAAAAAAATGTGACACCAAAGCTATTACAACTATTATTAAAGATAACGATAGTACAACATAGCTTATAACTCAAATTAAATTCATCCAGTAACACGTTAAATATGATTTAATGTGGACAACATTATTCATGATAGACTATAAAAGATCTGGTACACAATGAATTAAAAATGATTTTTATTTTCTTCTTTTACCATGATGCCTAATGCATGTGATCCGATAAGCACAAGGTTAGCAGATGATGACGATGATTTTAGGCAAAAGAACAAAAATATTTACAATAACTTAAAACTCAAATACATACACAATTATACACATACAATGTATCTCAACAGCTATATATCGATGTCAATTCAAGGATAGTATGTCGAATTCAATTGGCACATGGTTGTCGACATTAATTCACACAAGCAAACATCAAAATTTCGTTGCAACACTATCAAACTATATTACACAGTACAAACCAAAAAAATTCGACATGCTTCTGTGAAATATCAAGACGTGAAGCAAAATACCATCATCAACATAGATTTCAACAGTCTCTAGCCATAAATAAGCAACTAATTAAACCCAGATGTATCGAAAAGCAAAACAAGAAAAATTGCCTCCTTGCAAATCTCTCAGCAAACCTGCCTATCAGCTTGGCTAGTATGAATGCTTGAATTCTTCACTCTTGCTACTTTTGACGATGTATCTAGGGTTTTAGCGCTTTAATTTGGCATAGAGAGATCTAAGGTTTCATTCAAGTTTTCTTTTTTGTGAACTTTAATTGCCGGTTGAAAGAAATGTATAGTGCCATGCGAATGAGAGGGTAAAATGACAAAATATGTACTAAATTATATTATATTAAATAACTTACAATAGCTTCCATAACGTAAAATGGCAAAATATGTACTAAACTATATTATATTAAATAACTTACAATAGCTTCCATAACGTAAAATGGCAAAATATGTACTAAACTATATTATATTAAATAACTTACAATAGCTTCCATAACAATTTTGTTTTCACCGTAGTGCACCTAAAATTTGCCTACCGCCACCACTCTACCTCCTCTCCGCGCTGTCCCTGATTCATTTTTGGAGTTTCTCTAATAATCACATACACACATGGGGAGGGATTCACATTCCTTTTTCTGTATCTCGATTTGTGTCTAACTCAATTTCAAGCATCTAGAAATGTCAAAATTTCACAACTTTTTGCAAGCGTGATCTACACATCATGAATTTTTTCTCTACAAAAATTTACCTTATTTGTCGAGCATCGCCGTCTCAGTGGTCAGTCGTCTCGGTTTTGATCCATGAAGTCAAGTATTCGAATTCTGCGCATTGCGATTAGAACTGCTGGACATATGTCGACATGTATTATGTTATATGCCACGTGAGACTTGTATTGTGTACTACCACCTAATTAAGTACTAATTTCAAAAAAAAAAAAATTCTGTATCTGTAATCTACCAAAACTTGATATTTTATAATCAACGACTAAAATAAATATTCTTAATATATAAAATATGCTGCATGGTTGATTTTGATAACCTAAATTTATCCAAATAAACAATATTTCTGTAGAGATGTTGTCGATGGTGTGTAGATTAAGACCTCAAAAAATTATAACATTCCAACATTCATGGCGCATTAAATTTAATTGCGCACAAAACGAGGGATATGGAAAAACCAAGATGTAGGTCCTTCCCCATACAAGCCCGTCCAGCGTGCAGCCCACTAAACCCTGTGGCTATGGCAACCCACTGGGTTGGAGAAAAAAAATAGAAAATTTATATTTGTAACCTTTATTATTAAATTTTAGATTAAATAATAATCAAAAGTGGGGAGTAGTTTGGTGGTAGGCTAAGTTAGAGTGGAGCGTGGAGATTTGGGTTCAAAACCAGTATTTTGCATGATTTCCTTTTGTTTTAAAATGTTTGTGGGTTTGGGCAGGACCGGCCCTACCTTCAAATTTTCCTTGCTAGGTTAAACGAATTAAGCGCGTTGATAAAGTGCTAAAATATATGAAATTTATTACGAAGCGAAAACAAGAATCGCTTCGTTAGTATTATTTTCCAGTATATTAAAACAACTTACTTGTCTCTATTTGTGCTCTATTTCACGGGTTTGCTTGGTGGGCTGAAATGTATTTGGCCTAGACACTATTAACAGTAGGTACGGCTAATCGACCGCTGGCATTCCGTCGGCTTCATCAAATCCCCTTTCACCACTTCCATTGTAATTCTCCTCATTTCCACTCGCTGTGATTCTCAAGTTGCAATATTCGTTGTAGTTTTCGTCATTCCACTCATTCAGCGTTGGGAATCTGCTTTTTTAATCGTTCCTAGACTTTACATTATGGTCTTCTTCTTTTTTGCAAAGGCTTGACAACTTCCAAGGGTTGTTCGATTAGTTTCCCCTTCTAACATTGTTGAAATCATGTTTAAGGCGAATTTCCGAAGATTTTTTGCCATTGATTCCGCATACGTTTATACATAATATGTTTCGCTGAATATTAACTTTTCATCTTATTTTCATTTGTCACAATTTGCTTACCTTAGTATAAGTAACTAGTAAGTTGTAGTAGTAGCGTTTCTATGATCAGGCCAGTCCACTCTAGTGTAAACACCTTATACAGTATGCTTACTTTTCTTAGCAATTGCAGTTAATACACGAGACTGAAATTGTACACTCATTACAAGTTTTGACATAACATGCAATCCTTTTCTGTACCAAAATTTTGAAACAAGTTAAATGATATTTTTTCTCTCTTCTTTTTGCGGTCAGTGACAGAATATATGGAGTTTATGGAACGTTACATAAACTTTTTCCGGGCATATGTATTGTAAAACAAGGCATTTGTTAGCTATCCATTTCCACTGATACTGCTGCTTGAAGACTCATGTTGCTGAATAGTTAATGTCTTCTTTCCTTCTTTTTGATCTATATTACTTTGATGTACTACTTGATATTTCGTTAATTTCTATAAAAGGGTTGACTCACATTTGTTTTAGAACATTTTCCTTTTACCAACCACCTTTTTACCATACTCAAGGTTGTGTTAAATGTGCGTAATAAAGTTTATATTCACTCTGATTTTTTTTTTCTTTTCTTTTTTATTTGAAACAAGTTGAATATAAATCATATTCAATAAGTATTCCTTTGATTGTTTCAAGGAATATATATAAAGGAAAAGCCATCTAAATCATTATATCATATTTGAATAGAATACATTTTGGCTAGGAAGCAGGATGAGAAATGGCCACATTTTTATTGTGTTAAACTATTCATGACTAGAAAGTATATGTATAGTAGCAAAGTATTCTGACGAGTAGTCACTAGCTATATAGTAACCATCGGTGATATTTACTGGTTCAGTTTTATTACTTTTGTATAAGTAATGGACGAACGGGTATTGTATCTGAAAACCGATTAGTCATTTTTTTACGGAGACCCAAAAAACCAATTGCTTGTAAATTCTAGGAAAGTATGCATTATGGCTACGACATACATACTCTGGTTTATTCACATGGATAATGTAGCTAGTGTGGATTGAACTCTCAACCTCACTAGTGAAAGTCAACTTCCTCAACCGACCGCATTATTCGTGACAAAACTAGCAAGGCTTTTTATTTCAACGCTTTATTTTATGATTGTAGCTGTCATTAACTGCTCAAATCTGTCATAAACAACAATGATTCTTAGCCAATTGAACATTCTTAGTTCATGATATTTAACATATTGCAACTTGAGGACCTCTATTGTTGAGCAGTATATACCTCTAACTTCTCATTTCAGTGTTGATTTTCATGGTTACTTGTATGGTTTGAATATATATTTCCATTATCCTGGTAATTTATAAATAAGGACATAGCATGTTAACATCAAATATTTTGATATGATTTCCTCATCTTTCAATGTTCAGGGGCATGATCAATGATATGAGCATTGTAGGTCTCAAAAGTTAAAGACATGTGACAGTGGAGTAACATTCTAGGAGCACTTTGCATCACCTTCAACTTATTGAAAGGAAATATGTAGTTTCAGTTTCGATTTGCATTGATATAATCTTTCATGACTTGGTAATGAAGTATGCATGCATATAAGGCGGAAATACACGCTACCTTCAAACAATTCCAGTTGTTGAACTTAAATTTAATCACAACTTGCTTCTTTTTTACGCCAATATTCCAAGGAAATAGCGCATCAAGTTGCAATTTTTCCCAATCAATACTAAAATTATGTTTCATTTATAGTTAGATACAGGGATGTTGCAGCCTTGCAGGATAGTGAATCATCTTTGTGCTTTGTTCATGTATAATCTATCAACAACTTATCCAGTTAGGGCTGTTATGGTCCATACCAATACCAACCAATACTGAAATACATCGATATGCTAATGCTATCAGTATGGTAAATTTACCATGGTTAACGGTAAATAAATGTCAAAATCAGTGAGAATTGTAAATTTACTAGTCATGTTAATTTTGTTTTTTCACCTTTATAATTATTTCTAACCATGGAAAATTTGGAAGAAATATCAAATTTAAGAAGGTATTTCCAGTATTATTCATGAATGCTCCTTTTTTAGTTTGTTTTACTTCAAAATCTAAGACAGCAACGTTATTGTTTCGTACTATTGTATATAATTTGCAATAAATCAAGAAAATTTTCTATATTAACTAAAATAAATCACAATGTTGATATAATCATTGATAGGGTTTGAATCAGTAACAAAATAATAACCATTTTATCAGCACCAAATCCTTATTCTATGAAATTTTAATGTCTTTATTTGTTGGTAAATTTACCATTATCAGTCAACGGTTTTTTAGTTTATCGGTATACCAACGATCATTTTACCAATGGTAACGGTAAAGTATCGGTAATTATTTTTAATTTACCAATAGTATTGGTATGATAACGGTTTTCTCGTATCGGTAACAGTTACCATTACTATAACATTCCCATGTACTACATAAACATGGCTGTATATGTTATATGCACCCACAAGCACAGTAATTTTTTTAGCAATCAATTTCACAACTACGTCATAAAACTAGTAGCATACCGCTTAATGTCAAAACAATGGTACACTACTAGTATATCTATGTGATTACTATTTGGAAGTTACAAGTTCATGGAATATTT
The DNA here is from genome assembly GCA_030765085.1 of Allium cepa. Taxonomy (NCBI): domain Eukaryota; kingdom Viridiplantae; phylum Streptophyta; class Magnoliopsida; order Asparagales; family Amaryllidaceae; genus Allium; species Allium cepa. The sequence continues at coordinate 759,462,511 of CM060941.1, read as the reverse complement.
CAAAAGCAGCATATAAGCAAATATGAAATATGTGTTTACTCTACAAAATGCGTTGCTATGGTGATGGGGATGCAGCAAGTCAACTCGTGTAATTGAAAATGCACGACATGACCATAGCAAATGGGGATGTAGCTCAAATGGTAGAGCGCTCGCTTTGCATGCGAGAGGTACAGGGTTCGATACCCTGCATCTCCAGTTTTTAAGTTCTGCCGACCCTCCCTACCACCACAACTAACAATTGAACCATTTTTTTATACAGGATTTCTGCATTGTCACAGGCTGTTTGCTCATGAATTGTTCATTTCAACATTTGTCTTCTAAGGTGAATCTTACAACATACTGATACTTATAATCTGTATGCTTTTGCTGAATATGTATTTACAACCTTTTCTGCGCTCAAAACTGATAATGGAACTACCGTTTTACCGGATTTCTTCATATATACAGGATGTGTGCAGATGAATTTTTAATCTGACTATACAGGTTATCTTTCCACCTTTCTCCTGTTTGAATTTTTTTTCCCAACCTGAATTTTACCACGTATTAATGTTTATTCTTGATTGTATGTGTATGTTTTTAGTGAACATGTGTTGAAATAGCTGTAGGGTATTCGATGGAGTATATGGTGGATTACACATCTCCCAGTACTGGTTTTTGATATAGGTTATCTTTCTTCATTTGATCCATAAGATTCGTCGTCTTTTGTTTTCATTTACAACTTTTCTCCAGTGACCTCGCATTTTGTGTTGTCAAGGAATGCTTATAGTAAATTAGTAATGAAGTGTGCCTTCTCAGGGATGTCTTTGATATGCAAATCTGGCACCCACTTGAAACTAGGTATTGTACTACTCATGTTTAGTATTTCAAGTCCTATGAACATGAATAACACTAGTCGCTGTCCGCTGAGAACAATGTGTTCCTAGCCAATTGGACATTCTTATTTCACCCACTGCAACTTGAGAATATATGTTTATCAGTACACTATATATCTACTTTTTGATTATTTTATACCTTGTGTTACTAGGTGCATTATGCATACTCATCATAACCTAGTATTTACCATATCAGGATAATTTATCTTGCTATCAATATTTTATTCTATTAACTGGTATCTTTCGGTACTAAATTTTAATATGCGCTACAGATCTGAAAAATATAAAGCAAGTTGGAATCGGTTCCTTCTTCGCATAAAAATTGAAGAGGAATTGGAAAATTGATTCCCAACAAACATTGGTTAGGCATGTAGAAGAATCACAATTCAGTAACATCATAATGCAAGGTGAACTACTAGTAATTTATTTACTATTATTAACTTTATAAACTTGTATATCTCCTTTATAATGCAATTTTGTCTATTGTTTCAATGAAAATGTGCCAAATAAGCCAACAAGTTACTCAGCTAGAACAAGCTGATGCAGACGATCAAGTAGGTTGCAAAGCACACTTTTATTTACTTCATTTAACCAGATTTTAGGCTCTACGGTGTAAGGATAGTCTTAATTTAAAAAATTCTCGGCTAGTATAGTTATATTGAAGGTAAGATTAATATCTGAAAATCAGTTGATGTTTCACTATTTCAGGTCCTTTTGCAACGGTAATTCGCCTATACAATTGTACTTGAACAACTCAAAGTTTTCATAACGTAGAGCCTAGTTTTAACAAATTGAAGATCGCTAATTCACGTTCAATAACATATATCGACTTGATGACTTTTATCTATAATAAATACCTCTATCGGTATAGTTTTATACTAATTAGTATGATGCGTTGCTTCAACGCCACTGTTATCCTAGTGATCTCCATGTAGGATAGACCATATTAATATCAAATTTATTTGTAATCATTTTAATTTTCAATTTTCAAGAGCACAAGTAATGGAACTTTAATGTCATGTAGGTCTAAAAATTAAAACACATGGGGCAATGGAATAGCATTCTAGGAGAATCTGCAATTGCATCTTCTTATGTCTTGAAAGGAAATTGGTATTTTCAGTTACAGTTTACATTGGCAACCTACTTCATGCTCCGGTAACGACCTATGTATTTGCATGCATATAAATCTTAAGGTGGGAATACATGCTATTATGAAACAACTCCATGTTTCAAAACTGGAATTCGATTTCTTTCTCTACATTTATGAGAAATATTTCATCAAGTTGGCACTACTTCCCAATTAACACTAAAAAATCAATATCATTTATATAGTTAGAGACATGTACAGCGATGTAGCTTTAAGGAACTCTAAGATTGAAGTGGATGCTAAACAAGTGAATGAATTACTTATATTACACCAGTAGTATACTACAGAATCTACTGGTACAATAACACTCTCATGAAGTGATTACAATGCAATATACTCCCTCACTTTAGAGACTATAACTCAGACACCTACACTTGCTAATTCAGAGTTCTCACCCACTTGCTCCTTTAGAGATTATAACTCTACAGACACTCACAGTCACTAATTTAGAGTTCTCAACACACACACCCCCCCCCCCCCCCATTCGTTATAGTGGAATTTAATTTAAAGGACAATCTTCCCAAGTTTTTTGGCACTTGGGACAGTCTCTTCAAAATTTAGCTCTAATGACCGCTTCTTTTCCATTCTTCGTTCCTCACATAGCCGCAACCCAATCACCACATCCAACTTGATCGCTTCCCACGCCACCACGTCCCATGCTGCTGCACTGCTGCCACCCTGCATATTTGCTCTTCCACTACTCATTGTTGCTGCCTCTCATAACCGCCACCTTCTCAAAATTTAACCCAGCAAAGAAACTCATATCTCTACTCGCTCCGTGCCGTCTATATCTTTTAACACATCATCTTGCTCTTCAATTATCAATTACTGCAAAAATCAGTAAGTAAAAAAATGATATTGTAAAATATCGTTATATGAAAAATGATGTAAAAAGAAATACAACAAGTACAAAATGTTGCTGAGTCGTATCACTTAAACATAAAATGCTACCACAAGGTAAAATCAATTATTACATGATAAAATTGAAATATAAGTGTTATACTATTATTTATTTCAGTGTATATAAAACCGATACTACACAGTAGCATTATAAAATAATTTATGGAAAATAACACGTTAAATTTTTCAAAAAATTAAATAAAAATGATACAAATTTACAGAGCTATGTAGCAGTCATATAAATTAATATATGAAAAGTAGTATTACAAACTTTTTAAAAATAAAATAAAAATTATATCACCTTTACAAAAATCATATAGGGATGCTAGAATATGGAATTAAAAAAAAAACTTAATTCAAAAACGATAATACAATTCATAAAAACCTAATACAAATAAAAAAAGCTAATATACTTAATAAACCGATACTATAATTCATAAATGCTACTATAATAATATTGTGAGATATAATATGTACACATTAAAAAATGTTAACTGCACTATAATTTAAAAAATGCTATTATAGTTCATAAACTGTTAAATAAAATAACATTATGAACGTAAATATACATCACTATTTATTTAGAAAAACACAAAATGATTTTAATTCAAAAATAATACTACAATTCATAAAAATTTATTACAACCAAAAAATGTTAATATACTTGTTATAGGCAATTTCACCCATTATAGGCGATGCATGAGAGAGCCCAGGAATGGACCGAGTGAAGGCGACTAAGAGTGCAAGTCTCGGGATAGGGAAGCAAGCCTAGGAAGGTGCTCAGCAGAGGAAGGAGGTAGTAGGCTTCCCCTCCTCTGTTCGGTGGCCTTAGCACCGTATAGAGTTTTCTGTTTGGTGCCTAGGGTACCGTACAGAGAATCATGTTTGGTACCCTAGCCATCGAACATGAATTTTTGTTCGGTGGTTAGGACCCCATCGAACCAAGAGACCCTGGATCCCACCAAACCAAAGTGAAGTGTACACATCGGACCAAGCTAAAACTAGACCTACCAAGCCACGTGCCTTAATGGCATACCGAACTAAGCCTAAGGGGAGTCCGTCGAACCAAAGGGGGGTCGATCCAGATAGGGAAGCATACGAACTTGACCAGCAACTTGTCCACAAACATTTTGGCTAGACCAACATCCTCAGAACCGAGCCTTCAGCCGAGCCCAGTAGTGTAAATACGGAAGGAAATATGCATATATTTGAAAGTTATAAAGCATATTCCAGATTCCTAGGAATATTTCATCTGGGTGAGATATACAAGGAAATATCTTAATTAATGATACCACTTCTTCATCATTGTAAATACTTAAGCATTTGATATTCAAACGACAACCCTTTAGGATCTAAAAGACTCCGAGTTATAGAATCAATCGCTCGGAGCATCCAGATCACAACTTTCTATTATAAGTCACTGTACTCTTCATCAATTACTTGTAATGTCAAAATTATAAGAGAAAGAAATAAAAAACAAAAAGTGGACGTAGGTCCATTACGGATGGACCACTATAAATCCTGATGTACACTACTTTTTATGCTTATTATTGTTTATTTAGTCTATTGTAAAATTAAATCGATTGAAGGTGTTTGTCCATTTTTTGTGCAAATATTTTTTGGTACTTTCACTGAAAAGGATCTATCCTCAACATGCCTTCCAAATCTAAGAGCAAGGCAGGCGCTACAAGCAGGGTTGCCAACCGCGACACGGTAGAGCAGGATAACCATTCTTCCAGTACTCCAGCCTCGAATGCTATCACTAAAGGTGATTCGGGTAGAGTAGTTGTCTCCCTGCCCAACAAGCTATTGTGGATCAAATCATGACACGCTTGTGGTAGACGCAACCATTCGCACACAACACTGAAACCGGGGGAAAACCAGAACCGAAGATCGAGGGAAGGAGGAGATCATACTCAAGTTATGAATCTAATCAGGAAAATCAAGAAGCAGGACAAGCGAATGCCGAGGAGGCAGGTCGAGTAGGGGCTTAATCACATGTTGCACCTGAGGACTAATCCGATGTCGAACCGAGCACGTGAGGTGGTAGATCATAGGAAACTACGGCTGGACCCCACTGACCTAGGCAATGCTCAATGGACTTGGCTAAAGCGGCAGCTGATGGAAGATGGGCTTACTGTCGTGAGCGATCCCGGAGTAGGGAATACAGCCAGGATCATAGAACAGGCCATCACAGAAGACATGATAAAAGCCCTCGCTTAGACGGGAGAGGTCGGTTCATTCCCGACCATCTCCAAAGCCGAAAGACTGTATGACAGGGGTTATCAGGAAACGTCTGGAGCAAATAGAGCGGGGGAATCGACGCGAGTGTCAACAGCCCGTTTATTGTGGAAATAGAGACTGCACAGAATCCGAGAAGTTTTCGAATGTCAACTATGAATCCTTATCAAGAGCTAAACTGATCCCATAGTACATTTTCAATGATATACACAACATATTCTACTGAGTGGAGTAACGGAAGAGGTCATATGCAAGTGCTTTCCCTTGTTTCTAACATACCTAGCAATTATGTAGTTCTGTAGCCTCCCCCTCCCCCCCTCGGCGCTCAGTTCATACATAAGAGATGTTGAAGAAATTCATCAGTCAGTTCCAGGTACACATAGAACAATCCAAGGACTCATATTTCCTGTCAGATGTTAAATAACGGAAGGACGAGATTCTGCAACAATATCTAACTCGTTGTAACTCTGTAGCTGCGAGTGTTCAAAACGCTGATGAACGATTAACCCTGATGGCACTACGTGGGGGCGTGCACCTTGACACGAAAATGGCTTGGAGATTGACTAAAGAAAAACCAGCCACTCTTCAGAATTTCTTTTATGAGGCCACGAAGTACATGTGATGCGAATGGATGAAGCAGCCTCAGGACGGTAGGTTGATACTAAACCACTAAGAGCTTCCAGTAGTATAAATGCTATGGTGAAGATGGTAGCATGGAGAAAAAGAAAAACAATAACCTTGGCAATTCCGGTGAGAGGAAAACGGATTGAAGGAGATTCAAGCTTGGCATGAGATTTGATACCTACATGGACCTGAATGATACTATAAAGAACATCTACTTGACCACTCAAGCCGAGCTTAAGTAAAAAGATGAAAGAAACTCTGGAAAGTTTTGCAGGCTCCATGAGTCCTATGAACATCACAGCAATGAATGTCGCCATTTACAGACCTAATCGAGGAACACACAAAGAAGAAAACGCTGGAGCGGTATATTAAGAACCTGGAGGCACATCCCGCTTCCAAAGAGCAGACCAAGACAGCCCCCACTGGGGAATGGAGGTGAAGGACCTAGTACCAACCGCGGAAAAGATGGGAGACTAGTGATTAATGCCATAATAGAGGGACCTATATGGTCGACAAGAGCTAGGGTGAAATGGAGAGGTATGTAAAGTCTTTGAAAAATTAAGATGCCTACGTATGTAAGGTAGGTAAGAAACAAAGAGCTAAGACTCCCCGTCGGGAGCAGAAGGTGATAGTTTTTTGCGACAATGATTTACGAGAAAAACAATACCCGCATACAGATTCAATGGTGATTACGACATGCTTGGCCCAACATACGTACATAGAATTTTGGTAGGTAATGGAAGTCCAGTGAACACGATGCGTTCAACAAGATGGGATTGTCCATGGAAGATGTCACGTTTTGCAACTAACGGCTACATAGTTTTACGAGAGAAGGCACCATGCCCTTAAGGAGGTTGGATTTGTTTGTTGAGATAGGAACCCATCCCGAGCAGCCATGCGAAAGCAAACTTTCATACCGGTGGATGGATTCTCAGCTTACAACGTCTTCCTAGGACGTTCAACCTAATCCGATTTTCATGCAGTAGTGGCCCCGTGATATTTGACGATGAAGCTCCTGACGGCCAACGGGATAGGAATGGTGGAAGGAAACCAAGACACGACCGGAGAATGTTATGTTGCAGAGTTGGGGAGAACAACCGGAGAGAGAAGAGGAAAGGCGCAGAAGTTGCCTTCTGTGCCAAGAACTCCCTCGCATAGCAACTAAAGGATGGTCTCGCATCTTGAGTTTACAAGTGATCCCCATAACGATCTTGATCCGAGAGATGGAGGAGAGGAGGGCCGCAGTAGAGCCTATAGAGGCTTTGGAGTTTATGGAAGTTGATGACAGTGACCATACGAAACTTATGAAAACCGAATCCGGTTTGGAGCGGGATCTAAAGATACAGCTGACTGGCTTTCCACGGGACAACCAGGACGTGTTCGTCTGGTCCCATGCAGACAAGTGCGTGATTTCCCTCGGTTGCTTGTCGTGCCCTGAACATCGACCCAAGGAAACCTCCTGTGAAACAAAAGAGGAAGAGTATGGGTCCGGAATGATCGGCGACACTGAATGAAAAAGCAAAAACCTTACTGACAAATGACTTTATTCGAGAATCACTATACCCAGAATGGAGAGCAAACTCGATCCTCGTTAAAAAGTCATAGAGAAAATGACGGACTTGTGCAGACTTTCTAACATAAACGACGCATGTCCCAAAGACTGCTTTCCGCGCCCGAGGATTGATCAGTTAGTAGATGGAACTATTGGGCATGGGCTAATGTTCTTTATAAATGCTTACTTCGGGTATAATTAGATAGCAATGCACATCCTTGACCAGGTGCACACCAGTTTTATCACTAACCCGGGGATTTACTGCTACAAGTTTTTCCATTTGGACTTAAAAATGCGGGAGCGATATGCCAACATATGGTAAACAAGATGTTCGCCGAACAGATTAGTGAAAGCATAAAAGTATACATTGACGATATGATGGTGAAGTCAAGGAGGGCCAAAGACCATATCTTGCACTTGGACGAAATGTTTCAAATTCTGTAGAAGTACGGAATGAAGCTAAACCTGTTGAAATGTTCTTTCGGAGTAGCGCTTGGAAATTCTTTGGTTTTATCGTGCATGCAAGGGGGAGAGAGGCTAACTCGGAACTGGTCCGGGCACTACGAGACATCAAAATTCCTGAAACTTGAAAGGAAATGCAGAGTTTAAACGGGAAGGTGGCAGCTTTGAGCAGATTCATATCCAAAGCCACAAACAAGTGCGTTCCATTCTTTGAAGCGCTCAATAACGAAAAAGGCAAGTTTGTGTGCACAGATGAATGTTTGGCTACATTCTTAAATCTATTGGAGCACTTACAAAAGCCGTCGTCTTGTCTACACCAGTTGTGGGGGAAGACCTTTACATTTACTTGGCGGTGTCGCATCATGCCTTGAGTGCAACTTTGGTTAGGGAGGAAGATCGAGTACATCGTACTGTGTACTACATAAACAAATACTTCACCAGACCAAAGTCCAGTATCCTAAGCTGGAGAAATGGGCATGCTGTTTGTTGGTTGCATTTAGGAAACTAAGACATTACTTCCAATCACACCTTACTCGGACACTCATAGACCAGGCCCCGAGGCAAGTTCTGTACTGGTCGGACACTTTAAGAAGGCTTACCAAGTGGAGCATCGAGTTGAGCCAGTATGAGGTAACATATCGCCCATGGACTGAAATCTAGGGGCAATCACTAGCGTTCTTGTTGAGTTTACTATTCGAGATGACGAAGAAAAGCCTCAAGAGGAGGAAGCCCTCAAGTGGCGAGTGTATGTTGATAGACCATCTAATCATCTGGTGCGGAGGTAGTATTTTTGTCCCCCGAAGAAGGAAGTCGAGTTATGCGATTAGACTAGGATTCAAAGCAACGAATAACGAGGTAGAGTATGATGTTTTGATAGCTGGACTGGAGTTAGCAAATGAGTTAATGGTGAATCGAGTGCTTGCGGAATTCAATGCTAAAGGAGAACACTTGAGACTTTATTTGGAAAAGGTGAAGGACTTGCTTATTTGGATGAAGCATTACATGGTTAAGCACATTCCACAAAAGGAGAATCAAGATGCGGACGACCTTACAAAGTTGGCGAGTTTGAGAGATGAGTCTCTTTTGGGACTGATACCCATGACGACCCTACATAGACCCAGTTTCGAGATAATGAATGTGGTTACAGCTGTTGAAGACGGGAAGACATGGATGATCCTATTGGTAAGGTACTTAAGTGAAGGAATACAACCCGACAGCTGGAACGAGGCTAGAAATATCATACGCAAGGCGCCCCGCTTCTTCATTCAGGATGGACTGTTATATCGAAGAGGATATTCGAACGCACTGCTGAAATGCATCGCGGGGCAGGAAACCGAACCGGTACTGAAAAACGTACATCAAAGGAGCTGCGAAGACCACACAACGGGGCAATCTTTTTGCAAAAAAGGTGTTGCAGAGACCATCAGCTTGCTTCCTTTTCATGAGCTTCAATTTCTCCATAGCCTCAAACTTCACTCTGGCCATGTCCGTAGGGAAGTTTGTCAGGACTTGTTTTTTCAAAGTTTCCTCCCTATCAAACTCCTTGGCAAGGTCAGAAGTGCAAGTGATCTCAATATCAGTATCCTCCTAAAGAGTAGCAATCATCTCATCATGGGCCTTATCAGCTAGAGGATCGGTGGGGCCTGGGGCACGATGCCTGAAAGGGGAATGTCAGAAGTAGTCACAGGAGCAACTGAATTTGTTATAAGTATATTACCTGCATGGAGGTTAGGAGGACTGTCAGGTGTAGGAACACTCAAATAAGCCCGAACGTACTGAGCAGTAGCTCGTAGATTGTAAAGAAAAATCCTACATTCCTTAGGGGACCCGTGAGCATCTCTGAGGATTTGAGCATGAGTTGAAGGAGGAGGAGCTTCTATATGCTGGTTTCCAGCAGACGGATCTGAAGAAACATGGATAACAGTTAATGGAACATCGTGCATGAGGGCATAAATCACTGGTTTAGGAGCCTAACCTTATATAGTCGTTTCAGAGGTCAAGCCATCATTCTTCTTCTTCTCCGCCTCTTCCTTCCGGGCCTTCTCAGCTTAAGCTAATTTGATATAACCCAAACAGACAACCTCCATCTCCTCCGTCGAGAAGCGAGCATCAACGGCTCCAAAATTGAATGGTGGATCATCTTGTTCACTAACGGTTTTTGCCTCCCTAATCAATCGCTTGTGATGGAGACCATGAACACCTGGTGATCGTCCATCGACGCTGAACTTTTTTATGCAAACTTTCTATAGTAGATTTCGTTCAGAAGCCCTCTACATGATCCAGCTGGTTGTTCAGTTCGTCATACTCAGCCTGCAGCTTTCTAACTCTGGAAATTTCAACAGTTTTGCTTACAGTCAAGGCCTTAACTTTAGTCCGAAGATAAACTCTCTCGGCCCTCCACTCCACAACTTTCTTTTTAAAGTTAGGAACGTTGGACTCCACGTTCTCAGCTATCGCTCGGATTTCATCTAGCCCCTTGGTTAGTTGTTTCTTAACATTCTTATAGTCATGAAAGAACCGCTTGGCTTTGTCATTGTATTTTTTCTTAACAGCCTTGATATTCGTGGAGCATTCCTGCTTCATTTACTCCAACCCCTCGATATGGGCCGCCTTAAGCTTCTTCTGATCTCCTCGGGCTGGGACCTCTCCAAAGCATCCACTACCTGTTTGTGATCCAGATCATTTCGGTGTAGTTGCTTTCGAAGATTGAAGATCTTGGTATTGTTCTCTACACTTTGCTTGCTGATCTCCTACCCTGCCTTGATAACCCTGGCGTGGAATTCTAGAAGTGCTTTCACTTAAGCTAGACCATCCGCGAGAAGTTTTATCGATCCACTAAAAGAAACGGAGGGCATCAACAAGCAGGCACACCAGAGGATCTCTTAATTGATAAAGCCATTGGAATTCATCGAAGTGTGAATTTGAGGGATCGGTGATGACATTTACTCCTTCTGGCCCCTTCCCCTTATCTTTTTGTCGGGGGAAAGCACTATAGCTCCTCTTTTGTCAGTCTTCTTCTATTTCTTGGAGGATTCAGACTCGGATGCCGGGAAAGGAGAGAACCGAGGGACTTGGAATGCAGGCTGGAGTCTGGAACCCTGATTCACTACCAGGAGAGCGCAGACCTCTTCCGTGAACCATTTTTGGGGTCTTGGTTGCCCGAGTCCTCGGCTGGGCGATAATTGACAAGTTGTCCTATTTTTCAGGTCTACCGCGGCGTCCATTGTTCTCACTTGGTCCAAATAGAGATGCTACCTTCTTCACATCTTTGGGAGGAGCCAACTGTTTTATCTTGAACGTTATTTTCTCCCTCGAGCTCATATTTCCCGCAATTATAAAGGATAACGGTTTAGAATCATCCAATCACCCAGAGAAATGCATAGTCATAACAAGAACATACAATAGTGCAAGTGTAAGTGCAAGAGCGTGTAACTACGGCACGAACACTTAGGGTCCTCGTGAGTCTTTAACTGTTGTTGAATCTTTGCGATAGACGCAGAGTCCCCGTAGCTGATCCCAAGTTCCGGATCCAAAAGGTAATCAAAAACATTAATATCTCCGAAAATGCAAGCCTCTCTTTCCTCTTCCTTGGGACCATAAACGAGGTGTAGGGCTTCGTCCACCTCTAGGTTAGGCGGGATAGCTGAACCGATGCCTTCGAAAGAGTAGGCTTCATCGTGGTTCGAAGCAATGTGTTACTGTTATCGGAATGGAACCTGCCCCTTCCTCCATCCTCATACGAATACTGGCATCTTCCTACTCCATTAAGGTCCTCAGTTGGACATTTTACTGGGAACTATCTTGAATGCACCTAACTCGGCTCCTCTGAGCCCGTTACCACAGTAGGGGCAACTCCAGACAGATCAGCAGTCGAAATATCACCAGAAATTGGTGATTGGGAGGATGGTGCCTCGCTTGTCTTATCGGTAGCCGAGTCTTTTTTTTCTTGGCCTTAGGGGCTTCTGAGTAGAGGGTTGCCTGCCCCTTCCGATCGTGCGATCGGCAGCCAACAATCCGAGCTGCCTAAAATTTTCATTGGTGACAAGTCTTGGGAACCTTCTAAAGCTCTTTAGGAATATGCTGGAGTCTGTGCAGCGTGTCTTTTAAATCCTTTTCGGTGTTTGCTTTCACTACACCTTGAAGAGAACCCAAAGACAGAAGAGTTAGCTCGCGATTTTACAAAACAGTGGAAATGAAACAAATGGAGAAATATTCACATTTTGAGTGCCATTGATGAAAACACGGAGAGTAGTCCCGGACGAAGAAGTATTCACGCTTGAACATGCTATATTTCGAGTACAAATTCTAGACCGATTTAAATTTACTCCCTGTTTCAAGATAAACGAAAGGAAAGCCCTCCATTTTGCTCTTATAGCATACAAAAATCAAATCTGACGATGAACCGAAGACATTTGAAACTCTTTCATAAAGATGACGAACAAGCTGGTGAGGATGATATACCCGTTGGGATACGGCTGGAATAGAGCAATTTTTAGATATACCAAGTACCCAACAATCCACTAAGAAAGAGGAGGCGGAGCTCCAGCCGCATACCTGGAGTAGGCCATATATCCTTCGGAAGGAGCATGAGCACGTTGTTCTGAGGTAGGTAGAAAAAGGCATTCCCTCGGAATACCATGCGTAACCACAATAAGATCAAGCTGTTTGGTTGTCAAATTGGAGGCCTCAGAATCAATGAGGTTTATTAATAGCTTTAATGGTCCATATCCATGAACAAGAGAGCGAGCGGAGCTAAGTTGGTTAGACCGACGTCCCAGTTGAGCAAGACCAGGAGGGATGGAATCAAAAGGAACCTGATCTCTAGGGGCGGTAGAAGAGTGAGTATGGCAACGTCCCGACATACCACGCATAGTCGCGAAGGGTAGAAGTATTCACGTGTGTACGTGTGTGTATGCATGTATTTATGTAAAAAAATATACTCTACCACATCTATCCGGCTACCGGACTGCCAAACTTAAGACCTATGTAACGACCCGATATTTTCAACCATTCGCATCCGCACATGTCGGACTTGAATTACTCAAAATACCGCGTTGTAAATAAAATTTGGCAAATCTCAGAATATACAGTAAATACATAATCACAGATCACAGACACAGAGTATTTAATAATGCAGCGGAATTTAAAAGAGATAGTAGTTCATGAAGCTACTATATAAAAATAAGATACATCAGAGTTAAACAAGATACAACAAGAAGTAACAAGATACATCAGGTACAAATCAGAATACATCACTGAGATCACTGGATACAGAAATTAAAATAGATGGCTGGATCTTCAAGGAAAGCTCCAACTCCGAAGGTGAATCTAGAATGCTAACTCACTCAATCTGACTCGAGCGTAAAACAAAATACAAAACACTCGAGTCAGGACATAAATACTTATGAACTGTAAATAAACTCAAGTGAACAGTAACAAAAATGCATCAGTAACTTAAAGGATGCTTGGGATCGCCCATCCTTTAAGAATCCGTTAAACTATTTACTATGTAGTAATATTGCGCTACTATAATAATGTCTACAGTAAAATAAACATACTTTTAAATAGCGTTCCGGGCTACCCATATCACCCTTCACACATAATAGTCCCAGTAGTCCATCCAATATCATGCCATCTCCACTCTGGGTGGCTGTCAGAGGATACCACACGGGCTATGGGAGAAAAACAAACTCGTAGTAAAGGCTCGGTATGGTAGATGACACGGCACACAAGGCAATGCCAGGGTAGATATACCAATTACGCACACGGGCTGGTGGTAACGCAGCAGCCACATACGCCCACCTCGGAACACACTCCCAATCAAAATCGGAGGATGGCCATCTAATCAATCACCAGTAAGAGTATAGTATCGAAGAAATGTGTCCGACCAGAGGTGCTACCTCCTTTGGCCCGAGATCGCTTCTGTTTTAGCCACCTTATGCCAACTCACGGGAGTTGGGTCCACGTAATATACCTCAAGAACGTCGCCACCATCCTACTTCATTCTGGAATCTCCACCGCGTACATGGTTGTTAAAGTGGTTTTAGGAGTTGGCAGAGAGTATGACAACTTCCGATCCCGGTCTCTTTAACAACCAAACGTTATTATAACGCCGTGGTCATTTCAAAATAGTATATACTTCAAAAAGATCAAATCATTTCATTTCAAACTATATTTCTTTCAAAATAGTTTATACTTCGAAACCATAAACCATTTTTATTTCAAAACTATTTATTCAATAAAAATAGTTTATACTTCGAAACCAAAAACATTTCAAACATATATTCATTTCAAAATCATAATATTTTCAAAGTATAACTCTTTCGAAACCAAAATACTTGAAATAATTTCACTTTGAAAATCATAACATTTCAAAATCATACATTTGAAATCATGGGATATTCATTTAATTCTTTACATTTTACAATTCATTCAATAAATACCAAATTTTCAATTTCCAACTTAATTCAATTCAAACCATCAGTTTCAATTAAATTTTCCAATAACCATTTCAAATCATATCAATTTCAAATATAGATTTGATCCACAAAATAAACTATTCAATTTTTAATATATTTCAAAGCTTTAATATCTCGCATTTCAAAAACTAAATTTTATAATTTCATATATCTCAAATCTAGTTTCATTATTACTTAGTTTTGAAATATTCATTTCATAAATCCAATATTATTTAAATAAACTCAATTTACAATTAAATAAACTAAATATTCTTTCATACCAATATAAACTTCAAATATTCATTTATCAAAAGTACATATCATTCCAATTCATATTCTTTATCAAAATAAAGATCAAATCATTTCCAAACTTTATTATCAAATCATTATTTGAATTCAAATCCAAATATTCAAAGTTAAATATCATTTAAAAATCAAATATGTCATTCATTTATTATTTCAAACATCATTACCAAAAATACATTCCAAAATTCCATTCAAAAATTCATTTATTATATTACATTTCATTCCGTTTAACACATAACCAAGTAAACTTTATTTAAATTCAAATTCAATTTAAATTCCTTAAAAATTCAAATTTAAATATTCAAAACTTCTAAAATTTCACAGATAATCCATTTCAAAAGTTAAATTATTTAACACTTTAAAATATAGCCCAAACAGTGTTAAAATCTATAACATTTCAAAACATTGTCAAATTATAGCAACGACAGCATTTATAAAGTGCTATCGTAGCTTATATTTTCCAAAATGGTTTATTTCAAGAATAGCGACATTTATAAAATGTCGTAATAGATATTTAGTTATTTCAAACATTGTTAGATTCAAAACAATAGCATTAAAATGCTGTCAAAAGACTAAAGCATTTTGAAAATGCTATAAAATTTCAGGTTTCATTTTAGCTTTTCAAAAAAAAAAAAAAAACTCCAAATTTTTATTATTACAACTTAAAAATCATATTTCTAGACTTCAAATTTTCACATTTAAAATCATTTTTTACATATGATTTAACACAATAAAATTTTAAGATCAAATATTCAATTTTGCAAACTCCATTCATTTATTAAGTTAAAATTCACTGTTTATTAATTTATAAATTTAATAAACTTAAAATTTTACTTCAAATATCATTTCAAAACTTTAAATTTAATTTCCATTATTTATTTACATCTTAAAATAAAATTTAAAGTCAAACGTCACATTTACTCCAAATTTACATACTTGAATTCGCTTAAATTCACAATTTCAAGATTTAATATTTAACTTTCTTAAAACCATATTATATATATTTTAAATCAAAATTTCATACTTTTGAAAATACATATTTAAAAAAAAATCATTTAAAAATATACCACGGGGTCTGTATATAATTTTCTAACCTAGATCAAGTGATACGGATATATATCATTTCAATCCGTAATTTACAAAGAAAACCCGGGTTTTATCATTTCAAACCCGCAATTCCAAGTCAGATAAAATACAATAAAAATCGCTCAAGCCTATCATTTCAGTCCATAACGATTTTTTCCTATTCTAAAGTCCGTTCGGGTATGTATCATTTCAACCCATAGTGATTCTATTCTAACAGGGAACTTGCAGTGTGAATATATGCATAAACAATATAAACAATGTCAATGTCACAATATAATGTCATATATCAGATGTCAAGTGATAATTAACAGTTTTAACATGGTAATAACATAGTATAGCATATCATATGATCAACATTAACTTGCATAACATTTTATATTACTAAACACTTGTCATCAATTCACTATTTCATAAGTATAAATGTCAGAGTGAGAAAGACTCACCTTTTCAAGCTAAAGACCACTACGACATACAAACATGATTCCAAGGGCACGACAAGCACGACAATGGATTCAAATAAGTGGAGAGAGCCTAGATGATCATCTTGTAACAATCCAATAAACACAAATAAGACAATGCAACACATGAATATACAACACAAAACAATATTGAACAAGTTGAGATACAAAGCAACAAAGACAAGACGGCTTAACCTTGCCTTAACCACTCCACTGCTCGACCATAGAGGATCTTTTGCTTGGCCATTGATGTGTGTTTGGGTCAGGTATGGTATCATATAGGTCAGATTTAGCACACCCATGCACGGCAACATGAAGTGATGTGAAGGGGTAGTGGTGATAATATGAAGCATACATAGGTTCAAGTGCAAAATAGAGTGGTTTATGCAACATTTGGCTCGGTTATGCCAAGTTTTGGGCTCGGCCCTACATACTTCAGGTATGGTCAGATCTGAAATGATGTCTAGAGGTGGTGTAGGTAGGTGGTGGTTGAGTTAGGGGTGTGGCCAAGTCAAGGTATGAAGAAGATAGTGAAGATAGACTTGGCTAGGCAATGTTTTCAAGGAGTGTTGCAATGTTTTGTGGAGTTTTATGGTGATGGCTTCATCCAATGGTCATGGCCTGATCTGGAGGTGGGGATAGGTGGTGGTTGCTGCTTCTGGTGATGGTAGAGAGTATGGTGGTGATGGTGGGTGGTAGAGGCCAAGCAAAGTTAGGTAGAGATATAGGCAAAACAATGAAAAGAAGAAGGAAAAATAGGAAGAAGAAAGCCATTAGAATTTCTTTTTTTTCTCTTCAAGAGAAGTAGCCATGAGTTTTGAGATGTGAGAAGTATTTCTCACGTGAAAATGAGGAAGAATTCACGGCATTTCAAAAAAAAAAGGACGGCTACTCAAAAATGAAAGGGCAAAAGCAAGTGAAAGATCAAAGTAAATGAAAAGTCACAGGTAATATGAAAAGGTTTGACTCTTTATATTTCTATTTCCTTTAAATTAAAATAAACCATATATATTTCAGTAAATAAAATATAAAACTGAACAAAATAAAGTTGAAAAAGAAAATAAATAAATATATTTTAGAAAAATATAAAATAATTATGAAAATAGCACAATAATAGAAACTAGGGTGAAAGATTGTAGAAAAAATACAATAAGCTTTGGAACATTATAACATCACTCTAAAAATATTTTAAAAATGAAATTATATATATAACATGTCATATTACACTTATATTCAAATTAGAACAAACAAAAATATTATTTATATAAACTAAAATAAACAATTTTGTTAAATAAAACAATGAACAGACAATATTGTAAAAAGCATAACTTTCACAATATTATTCGGATTTCAACGAAACGAAAAGCAGTGTTCTTGAAATTTTATTTACTTTCATAATAAAAGATAAAATTCAAATTTTCAAACTTTTAAAATTTAAATATAAAAGTAAAAATTTGACCAGATTGACCAAAATTCACATTTTCTGGAAATATTCAATTTATGCATGTTTGAAATTCTAATCCACATCAAAATCAACATTTATATTTCAATTAACAAAATATATTAATTTTAATAAATAAAATAAAGAATTTAAATTAGGAATTTAAATTAAAATAATTAAAATAATTAAAATATACAATTACAATAATCAGAAAATACAGGGTTGTTACACTCTCCCCCACTCAAAACTTTTCGTCCCCGAAAAGGAATGAGGTACGGGAAAGCACAGAAAAAGATAGAATGAAATAGTATTAAGACGAGATGACAAGAAGATTAAAATTATACCTGAAAGCTGTTGCTATAGATAAGTTTAACAATGTGGAGATGATCTTTCCAAGATCTTCCAGAATCAAGAACACAAGCATGAAAAAAAAATCTTTTAGAATCTGATTCACCCTTCCCGTTTGACCGACGGTCTGTGGATGGCAAGCAGTGCTTAGATTCAAAGATGAGTACTAAAGATTATTAAAGATTATAGAAAGATTTCTAAACAAACTGGTATATGCAAATAGCCTCCCATTCTGTAGCAAGATAAGGGAAATTAGGACAACCAAAAGATAGTTTGAAAAACGAAATAAAATAATAAATTTGAAACCATAAAATTTCAACTTAAACTGAAAATTAATTTTACATAAGTCAAATAAATCTTAAGCATCTCTAATTTCATTATCTTATCATCCAATTATCTTAAATTAACAAATCCCTAAAATCATGTATTTGAAAAATCTTTTATTATACTCAAAATGTACCAAATAAAATTTAATTCTTCTTCATTACTAATTATAACTAAATTTATTCCTCTCAATATATTATATCACCTATGTTAAATATATTTACACTCATTATAACTGCTTTAATTTTATTCTTAGTTCCTTTAACATCATTTTATATTGTAAATTATTCCATTGCCCTTTTTCTTTATCTACCACTGTTAATCTTTTTATAACAAAAATTTAAGTGTATAACATTTGTTATAACCACTCAAATTTTATTTATAAAATCTTTCATATTATATATTATCCAATTACATATTCAACTTCTAAAATTTAAGGTAAGTTATATTGTAATGAATTATGTATTATACAAATAAAACTTTCTAATTTAATCATTTCAAGCTTGAATATTTATCCAAATCTTGAAATTACACTTAAAATTATCTTTCAAGATACAATTTAGGAATTAAATTTCCGATAAATTCCAACCTATTTAGAGATAAATAAATGCACATATACTATATATATATATATATATCCATTCAAATTTAAATCATATGTCAGCATATGTTATAAATCGAGTCTATTTTAGAAATTCAAATCAATTAAATTTCTAAAACAAACTTGTAGCAAGACTACAAAACGGTCTCTTCACTTCGAAACTTGAAAATGAACATCGATGATGCTGCAGTCATCACCGAAATTATTTCCCAACGGCAAAGAGAAGAGCACTAATTTTAAAATTCTTTGAAAACAAATTTCTATTCGAAAATACTTTAAATAATATATCCTTTAAAACTTTAAATACAAGGTTTGAATCCATCAGAAATTAAATTCTCAAATTCTTGTTTAAATTCATTTTAAATTTCCAAATAAATTTATAACCATGTTTATAGTTCAATTATTTATATATGAAACAAGAGATAATGATACATAAAATCAATTATTATTTCTTAGCAATCAATTCAATGAAATCTAGAAAAAGATTTATAATATAGTTACAAAAAAAAATTTCACAAAATTTATTTCATTACTAAATTTTAAAAACATATTGTGTCAGTTTGCTCTGTTCAAGTGTTTTGGAAACTTTATCGATAGCGTTGATCAGACGAATCGATTAGAAACCCAAATCAACATCAACAACTCAAACAACACAATATATAAAATATTTTAAATATTAGTTTACAAATACACTTCAAGAATGACTTGAAGATAAGTTAGAAACAAAGATGAGATGATTAAATAACAGAATAGGGAGATGGATGAGTTTATATAAATCGCGGGCAACCTTAACCGGGTCAACCGTGACTTAAAGAATAAGATCGATGTGGATTTCTTGGGTAAATCAACATTCGGGCTCAAGAGATAGAGTTCGGGATTATAAGGGGTACTAGCATCTAAACCGAGGATATAGAATCTCTGGTGAATCGATGCTGTTGTAAAGGAGTTTCACCCCTTTTACAAGAAAATTAGAACACTAGTGAGACCGCCAATTCACTATAAAGATCATTCGAAGTGGAGTTATGGGATACTCCGAAATCAAATAAAGATGAATAGTGGGGAATAAGAATGGATTTTGGAACCGCAGGGAACGTTCCAAAATTCCAAGGAATCGAGTCAAAAGAAAGAGATTCAACTCGAATGAAAGTGATTCTGTAAATACATCTACTCTATATGCTGAGTTTTGCCTAGAGATACCAAAGCTCTGATACCAACTGTAACGACCCGATATTTTCAACCATTCGCATCCGCACATGTCGGACTTGAATTGTTCAAAATACCGCGTTGTAAATAAAATTTGGCAAATCTCAGAATATACAGTAAATACATAATCACAGATCACAGACACAGAGTATTTAATAATGCAGCGGAATTTAAAAGAGATAGTAGTTCATGAAGCTACTATATAAAAATAAGATACATCAGAGTTAAACAAGATACAACAAGAAGTAACAAGATACATCAGATACAAATCAGAATACATCACTGAGATCACTGGATACAGAAATTAAAATAGATGGCTGGATCTTCAAGGAAAGCTCCAACTCCGAAGGTGAATCTTGAATGCTAACTCACTCAATCTGACTCGAGCGTAAAGAAAAATGCAAAACACTCGAGTCAGGACATAAATAGTTATGGACTGTAAATAAACTCAAGTGAACAGTAACAAAAATGCATCAGTAACTTAAAGGATGCTTGGGATCGCCCATCCTTTAAGGATCCGTTAAACTATTTACTATGTGGTAATATTGCGCTACTATAATAATGTCTACAGTAAAATAAACATACTTTTAAATAGCGTTCCGGGCTACCCATATCACCCTTCACACATAATAGTCCCAGTAGTTCATCCAATATCATGCCATCTCCACTCTGGGTGACTGTCAGACGATGCCACACGGGCTACGGGAGAAAAACAAACTCGTAGTAAAGGCTCGGTATGGTAGGTGACACGGCACACAAGGCAATGCCAGGGTAGATATACCAATTACGCACACGGGCTGGTGGTAACGCAACAGCCACATACACCCACCTCGGAACACACTCCCAATCAAAATCGGAGGATGGCCATCTAATCAATCACCAGTAAGAGTATAGTATCGAAGGAATGTGTCCGACCAGAGGTGCTACCTCCTTTGGCCCGAGATCGCTCCTGTTTTAGCCACCTTATGCCAACTCACGGAAGTTGGGTCCACGTAATATACCTCAAGAACGTCGCCACCATCCTACTTCATTCTGGAATCTCCACCGCGTACATGGTTGTTAAAGTGGTTTTCGGAGTTGGCAGAGAGTATGACAACTTCCGATTCCGGTCTCTTTAACAACCAAACGTTATTATAACGCCGTAGTCATTTCAAAATAGTTTATACTTCAAAAAGATCAAATCATTTCATTTCAAACTATATTTCTTTCAAAATAGTTTATACTTCGAAACCATAAACCATTTTTATTTCAAAACTATTTATTCAATCAAAATAGTTTATACTTCGAAACCAAAAACATTTCAAACATATATTCATTTCAAAATCATAATATTTTCAAAGTATAACTCTTTCGAAACCAAAATACTTGAAATAATTTCACTTTGAAAATCATAACATTTCAAAATCATACATTTGAAATTATGGGATATTCATTTAATTCTTTACATTTTACAATTCATTCAATTAATACCAGATTTTCAATTTCCAACTTAATTCAATTCAAACCATCAGTCTCAATTAAATTTCCCAATAACCATTTCAAATCATATCAATTTCAAATATAGATTTGATCCATAAATTAAACTATTCAATTTTTAATATATTTCAAAGCTTTAATATCTCGCATTTCAAAAACTAAATTTTATAATTTCATATATCTCAAATCTAGTTTCATTATTACTTAGTTTTGAAATATTCATTTCATAAATCCAATATTATTTAAATAAACTCAATTTACAATTAAACTAAATATCCTTTCATACCAATATAAACTTCAAATATTCATTTATCAAAAGTACATATCATTCCAATTCATATTCTTTATCAAAATAAAGATCAAATCATTTCCAAACTTTATTATCAAATCATTATTTGAATTCAAATCCAAATATTCAAAGTTAAATATCATTTAAAAATCAAATATGTCATTCATTTATTATTTCAAACATCATTACCAAAAATACATTCCAAAATTCCATTCAAAAATTCATTTATTATATTACATTTCATTCCGTTTAACACATAACCAAGTAAACTTTATTTAAATTCAAATTCAATTTAAATTCCTTAAAAATTCAAATTTAAATATTCAAAACTTCTAAAATTTCACAGATAATCCATTTCAAAAGTTAAATTATTTAACACTTTAAAATATAGCCCAAACAGTGTTAAAATCTATAACATTTTAAAACATTGTCAAATTATAGCAACGACAGCATTTATAAAGTGCTATCGTAGCTTATATTTTCCAAAATGGTTTATTTCAAGAATAGCGACATTTATAAAATGTCGTAATAGATATTTAGTTATTTCAAACATTGTTAGATTCAAAACAATAGCATTAAAATGCTGTCAAAAGACTAAAGCATTTTGAAAATGCTATAAAATTTCAGGTTTCATTTTAGCTTTTCAAAAAAAAAAAAACTCCAAATTTTTATTATTACAACTTAAAAATCATATTTCTAGACTTCAAAATTTCACATTTAAAATCATTTTTACATATGATTTAACACAATAAAATTTTAAGATCAAATATTCAATTTTGCAAACTCCATTCATTTATTAAGTCAAAATTCACTGTTTATTAATTTATAAATTTAATAAACTTAAAATTTTACTTCAAACATCATTTCAAAACTTTAAATTTAATTTCCATTATTTATTTACATCTTAAAATAAAATTTAAAGTCAAACGTCACATTTACTCCAAATTTACATACTTGAATTCACTTAAATTCACAATTTCAAGATTTAATATTTAACTTTCTTAAAACCATAATATATATTTTAAATCAAAATTTCATACTTTTGAAAATACATATTTAAAAAAAATCATTTAAAAATATACCACGGGGTCTATATATAATTTTCTAACCTAGGTCAAGTGATACGGATATATATCATTTCAATCCGTAATTTACAAAGAAAACCCGAGTTTTATCATTTCAAACCCGCAATCCCAAGTCAGATAAAATACAATAAAAATCGCTCAAGCCTATCATTTCAGTCCATAAGGATTTTTCCCTATTCTAAAGTCCGTTCGGGTATGTATCATTTCAACCCATAGTGATTCTATTCTAACAGGGAACTTGCAGTGTGAATATATGCATAAACAATATAAACAATGTCAATGTCACAATATAATGTCATATATCAGATGTTAGGTGATAATTAACAATTTTAACATGGTAATAACATGGTATAGCATATCATATGATCAACATTAACTTGCATAACATTTTATATTACTAAACACTTGTCATCAATTCACTATTTCATAAGTATAATGTCAGAGTGAGAAAGACTCACCTTTTCAAGCTGAAGACCACTACGACATACAAACATGATTCCAAGGGCACGACAAGCACGACAATGGATTCAAATAAGTGGAGAGAGCCTAGATGATCATCTTGTAACAATCCAATAAACACAAACAAGACAATGCAACACATGAATATACAACACAAAACAATATTGAACAAGTTGAGATACAAAGCAACAAAGACAAGACGCTTAACCTTGCCTTAACCACTCCACTGCTCGACCATAGAGGATCTTTTGCTTGGCCATTGATGTGTGTTTGGGTCAGGTATGGTATCATATAGGTCAGATTTAGCACACCCATGCACGGCAACAATGAAGTGATGTGAAGGGGTAGTGGTGATAATATGAAGCATACATAGGTTCAAGTGCAAAATAGAGTGGTTTATGCAACATTTGGCTCTGTTATGCCAAGTTTTGGGCTCGGCCCTACATACTTCAGGTATGGTCAGATCTGAAATGATGTCTAGAGGTGGTGTAGGTAGGTGGTGGTTGAGCTAGGGGTGTGGCCAAGTCAAGATATGAAGGAGATAGTGAAGATAGACTTGGCTATGCAATGTTTTCAAGAAGTGTTGCAATGTTTTATGGAGTTTTGTGGTGATGGCTTCATCCAATGGTCATGGCCTGATCTGGAGGTAGGGATAGGTGGTGGTTGCTGCTGCTGGTGATGGTAGAGAGTATGGTGGTGATGGTGGGTGGTAGAGTCCAAGCAAAGTTAGGTAGAGATCTAGGCAAAACAATGAAAAGAAGAAGGAAAAATAGGAAGAAGAAAGCCATTAGAATTTCTTTTTTTTTTTCTCTTCAAGAGAAGTAGCCATGAGTTTTGAGATGTGAGAAGGATTTCTCACATGAAAATGAGGAAGAATTCACGGCATTTCAAAAAAAAAATGGACGGCTACTCAAAAATGAAAGGGCAAAAGCAAGTGAAAGGTCAAAGTAAATGAAAAGTCACAGGTAATATGAAAAGGTTTGACTCTTTATATTTCTATTTCCTTTAAATTAAAATAAACCATATATATTTCAGTAAATAAAATATAAAACTGAACAAAATAAAGTTGAAAAAGAAAATAAATAAATATATTTTAGAAAAATATAAAATAATTGTGAAAATAGCACAATAATAGAAACTAGGGTGAAAAAATTGTAGAAAAAAATACAATAAGCTTTGGAACATTATAACATCACTCTAAAAATATTTTAAAAATGAAATTATATATTTAACATGTCATATTACACTTATATTCAAATTAGAACAAACAAAAATATTATTTATATAAACTAAAATAAACAATTTTGTTAAATAAAACAATGTACAGACAATATTGTAAAAAGCATAACTTTCACAATATTATTCAAATTTCAACGAAACGAAAAGCAGTGTTCTTGAAATTTTATTTACTTTCATAATAAAAGATAAAATTCAAATTTTCAAACTTTTAAAATTTAAATTTAAAAGTAAAAATTTGACCAGATTGACCAAAATTCACATTTTCTGGAAATATTCAATTTATGCATGTTTGAAATTCTAATCCACATCAAAATCAACATTTATATTTCAATTAACAAAATATATTATTTTTAATAAATGAAATAAAGAATTTAAATTAAAATAATTAAAATATACAATTACAATAATCAAAAAATACAGGGTTGTTACAACCTAGTTCCAAACTAGGGGCCGAAAGGAAGCGGAGCCACTAACATAGCCAATCCGTGCAAATTATGATATACAAGTTGATAAGATGGATGTCGAATTAAAATGAAGCACTCACAAGAGCACAAACTGATTTTGAGTTGAAGATGGATTAGATTGGAAGCTTGGGCGCGACGCGCTGGGAGACGAAGAGTCACGAAAATTTTGAGGCGTAGAAAAATGAACTGACGTGTTTGGTTAAAGGGCATCGCGGCTTACATAAGGGTGGAGGTGCGGCTGGTACCAGACAAATCCCATGTCGAACCAACGACAAGTCATACCAACCCAGCACCTAGAGCCGAATCAGATGATGACTAACTAACCATAGCACCGGACAAGCAACATTTTGAACCCACTTTTGCCACCGAACCATGAGCCCGCTGGTCCAAGCTAGAAGAGATAAATTACTAACGGATCTACGAAGGAATTACTCAACAAAGCCCATCTCGTAATTTACGAGATGGACTTTGAGGGCAAGTGTTATGGTCAATTTCAACTACTAAAGACGATGCATAAAAGAGCTAAATAATGGAATGAATGATGGCGATTAGGAGTGCAAGTCTCAGGACATAGAAAGCAAGCCAAGGAAGGAAGCTCAGCAAGGGAGGAGATAGTTGGCTTCTCCTTCTTTGTTCGATAGCCTTAGCACAGAACATAGATTTCTGTTCGCTACCTAGGGTACCGAATAGAGAATCCTGTTCGGTACCTTAGCCACCGAACATGAATTTCTGTACGGTGGTTAGGATCCCACCGAACCAAGAGACCTTGGATCTCACTGAACCAAAGTGAAGTCCACACGGCGGACCAAGCTAATATTAGACTTACCGAGCCGCGTGCCTTAATGGCATACCAAACCAAGCCTAGGGGAGTCCACCGAATCAATGGGGGGTCGAGCCAAATAGGCTAGCATACGAACTTGACCAGCAACATGTCCACATACATTTTGGCCAAACCAACACCCTTGAACCGAGCCTGCAGCCTAGCCCAGTAGTTTAAATATGGAAGGAAATATGCGAATATTTGAAAGTTATAAAGCATGTTCCAGATTCTCGGAAATATCCCCCATGGGTGAGAAATATAAGGAAATATCCTAATTAACAACAACACCTCTTCATTCTTATAAATAATCAAGCATTTGGCATTTAAACGACAACTTTTTAAGATCTAAAAGACTCCGAGCTATAGAATCAATTGCGTGGAACATCCGGATCACAACTTTATGTTATGTCGCTGTATTCTTCATTAATTACTTGTAATATCAAAAGTATAAGAGAAAGGAACAAAAGAATAAACAGTGGACGTAAGCCTATTATGGCTGAACCACAATAAACCATTGTGTACTTTACTTTTTCAGCTTTTTATTCTTCATTTAGTCTACCGTGAAAAATCGATTGGAGGTGTGTCCATTTTTTGTGCAAACTATATTTTATAAACTGTATTACAATTCATAAATGTTACTATATAACAATGTTGTGTGATACGATATGTAAATCATTTAAAAGATGCTACAATTGTTTATGAATTGCAAATACAATTTAAAAAATGCTACTACAATTCGGAAACTGCTACTATGATTTATAAAATGATAGTATAATTAATTTATAAAAAACGATACTATACAGTAGCATCACTAAACATTATGTTCTTCTTCCTTATCAATTTGTCACTTCTCCTTAAGCATCACTTCTTCGTTCATGTCGAAACTTCAAAATCATTGCTATTAGTGGCGTCGAGCCTTCTCTATCCTTACTCACTGTCACCACATCATCAAAGCACTTTGACTTTATGCTCCTCCAAAACCCTAATTAACCACCATCTTATTCATCTACATTGCAGCCACCATCGTCAAGATCTGTCACGCATTGACTGAAACGACTGCAAACCTCCTCCATCGTCCGGACTCCAACTCACGTGAAATCTTAATTTACCGTTCGTTGAAATTAACGTGTTCTCATCAATTTTTTTCCATTCTGCTATATTTAATTGAAAAGTATGTCATCCTCGCTTTTGAGAGTTTGTCCTTAAAGCTAAAAAATCTATAAGATCCATCCTTCGTAGTTTTTTCATTTTGTTTATTTGTGAAAATTAGACCGAATAACTTTTCATTTCAAATAACATGTTTCTAAAACGGTGCTTCAAAATAATTAGTTTAAATTATATATATATATATATATATATATATATATGCAGTTAATGCGCCGCTATTACCCTGTTATATCTCATAGTGAATTTCTACCGCTATGATTTTTTCATATAGCCTCAAATATAGCCTTTCCGCTTTAAGCGTCGTTATTTCCACTATATCATGTTATTCCCACTATATTCTGCTACTTTCGCTACATCTTCTTTAAAAGAAATGAATTGAAAAATGATATTTATACATTATAAAAATTATGAAATTTATTTATTTAATTTAATTTTTAATATATTTTCAAAGATAAAAATACTATAATATTCTATTAAATTCAATTATGCTATATAACAGTTTTACGTTTATCTACAGTATATTCGCATATGTTTTTATTTCAAATTACTTATGTATTAATTATAATTTAATTGAATGTTAATTTTTCATTTATTTACTGTTTATATATTTGTAAAAACATTAGGTGCAAGTTTTGTATGTTTTTTTAGAGTCATCTGTTGTATCCCGTTGCATCCTTACTGTATCCCCGCTATGACTTTTTACACCTCCGCTAACTGCATATATATTCAGCTCATGTAATATGAAAGAAAAAGGTTGAATATTTAAATATAAACATGTGGTGGATATCGGAGGCTAGTGATGAATCTGTCTTTAGCACCATCACTAGCCTCCGATACCCACCACATGTTTATATTTAAATATTCAGCATTTCTCTTTAATGTTACATGAGCTGAATGTGTGTGTGTGTGTATATATATATATATATATATATATAATGTTAGCAAAGTGATGATGCTAAATAAGATGGGTCGCGGATCCTTATATACATAGCGTTCAATGACATTCATATTTTGTAGCATCCCTCTACTCATTAATTTCCTCCACACAATCCAATTTAATATATTTGTTTCTCTCTCTTCCACATCATAGTAGAAACAAGTATTATTTAAATCGAATTGTATGTTGGAAATCAGAGGACTAGGAGGGGTGCTGCAAAATAAGTGAAAGTTTTCTTTCCTTTCACAGAAAATGATATTTTCTTTTATCTAGTTTTTAAAAATAAAAAATAAAAAATGTAAATATCTTTTTTCTATCACCAAGAATGATACATCCTCTTATCTTTTGTCTTTAAAACCAATTATTCTGAAGTGTTATTCTATAAACTTATTACCGGAGGTTGAAAAGGCCTTTAAATGAAAATCTCATGTTTATAAAAAGTTTGGAATTTCAATTTCCATGTTGAGTTTGTTTCTTTTTTTTGAAGTTTTGGTTAGTTTTGTTAGTTTCAAAAAGCTCGCTAAAAATTCTGGTTCTGAAGTTTGAAGGTTAACATTGAATAATAGAAAATTATATTTGGACATTGCTAGAATGATCTGGTCAGATACTGGTTAAAATGTACGAATATGTGTAAATATGGAAATCAGGTGGGTACTTTGGTAATTTGACCGTGGATCCCTTCTACTTTTTAGTTCACCGCTGCATAAAATAACCGCTCTTTCCCTGGTTGTTACAACATTTTTGATTATATTATTACTAAAATAATATATGTATTTATAATTTATCTACTTTAAATATAAGTATTAACTGGCCCAAAAACCTATAAATAAATAGTTGCATTGTTATATAAGAGAAAACCCGTAATTTGCATTGTTGATTATATTTTACTAAAACAATATATGTATTTATAATTTATCTGCTTTAAATATAAGTATTAACTGGTCCAAAAACCTATAAATAAATGGTTGCATTGTTATATAATAGAGAACCCCTAATTTGCCGCCTTTCTCCTTCTATTGATCGATCTGTCTTTATTATTTTCTTGTCTTCTGATTTATTTTATCTTTTTTTCTTACTTTCATTCGTCGGAAAATTACATTAAGTAGCCATCAATCCTCGATTCTATTATGCAAAAATTTAATTAATTTGCATTAATGCCAAACTGTTGTGGAATGGTTAGGTTTATGCGCGGAAGCAACCAAAAGGATAGCTTATCGATTAATTATCAACCGCAAATTCAATGAACAATAACCACCAAACAAAGAAAAATAGAAGAGCAGATGACATAAAGATTTCATGTGGTTCGATCAAATTACCTACGTCCACGGATCCAACAAATATTCTTTATTTTACTGATGAAAGAGGGTACTGGAGAGATACTACAAAATTGTAAGTACCAAAGTGGAGAGACTAACCTATAATTACAAATTAAATGATCAATTTCTCCAAAGACTAGTTTGCGCTCGAAACTCCTAATTTGATTTGACTACAAAAATTAAGGTTTAGTGAAGAAGAGGATAAAAATGGATGCTCTCTCACACTTTCATAAATATGAAGATGAACTTCCATCATTTAAATAGACTTAAGAATGTAGGAGTTACTTGGAGACTATGAAAATTAATTTTCTTATTATGCGACAACCTTTTCAAATTTCTTGATTTGATTTCAATGCAAATAGATGACGAAAATCTTGGTTTTCATAAATTTCCTTTGTTGATTGAATCTCTGCAAATAAACTTTTCCATCTTCATATAACTAATCTTTTGACTAATTAATTGATTAGCTAATTAATTAGTTTTTTTTCTCAAAAAATAATCACATATAACTTTGCTTTTCTTTCCATGTATAATATAATTGATTGATAAGATCAATTAGCTAAATTCTTTTCTTCTTTGGCAAATATTTGAGTCACCTAAATTTAACACTCCACCTTAATTCAAATATAACAATCTCCCTTCAGTATCACATCTTAACAAATCGTTGGGTCTACGTCGCCAAGGTCAATATGAACTAGTTTGGGCATTATTGTCCAAACGGAGCATCCAAATCTTTCCCAAACACAAAAAAGTTAATATGCACATCACAAAAAAAATGCATACAAATATATACGGAAATTCTTCAACACATCTGATATAATAGACGAATCTATAAATATCAAACTTCGAGAGACCAATGGAGATTTAATAGTGCGCATCAACTTATCCATTTCATATTAAGTGAGGACATACTCTTCAATCTTCTTCATAAGAATTTTGTTAGACTTTCCTAAGTCAATACCAACAGATGCATCAACAAGTCCCACATCATTCAAAACATAAGATAAAAAATCATCATCACAAATATGGTCACAAATAAGGCCAACTAAATCAAAAGACATTTCCTGCAACCGAGCCCCATCCAGAGTCCGAACCTCTGAAATCTTCTCATCAACTATGGTTTCATCGGAAATACCAACATCTCTTCGAATATCGAAACAATCTGATGACTCAAAATCTGTTTGGCTGTTTTCCATCCTCATAATGTCATCACTTGATAGAGGTTGCACATTCAACAAAGACCGTTCATTAAATATCATATGCCTGATAGTCAAAATTCTTCTAGTTGTTTTACACCATAACTATGTTTCTTCACTCCTTTATAGCTTAACAAAATGAGTTTGCTTTCCATAGGATTTAACTTATCACGTCTCTCATCTAAATAAGCCGAATAACCAAACATCTTAAAAAATAAAATACTCACAGGCTTATCTTTTCATATCTCAGAAATTTTCATATATATGACAGTGGAAGGTGTGTGCTTGATGAGAAATACCGCCATAGATATCATTTTTGTCCAAAATTTCTCTTCTAGACCAGCAGTCGTTCTCAAGCTCATAACTCTCTCACATAATATCGACATTTTCTTTCCGCCACTCCATGATAATATGACTCAACAAAAATAGAAAAATCTCTAACTAAATTCTCGAACCCATAGTAGTTAGCGAAAGATTATGACATAAATTCACTACTATTTTCAACTTTGAAAACCTTTGAACGCTTCCTGGACTGCTTCTCTACGAAGGTCTTCCACTTAAAAAATTAGAGCAATATTTCGTCTTTGGCCTTTAAAAAATAGACTCATCCTTTACAGGTGAAACCATCCACAAATAAGACGATGTAACTGGCTCCACCTAAAGATACAACTAAGATGGGTCCCACACATAAGAATGAACATACCCTAGAAACTTTATAGCTCTAGGTCTTCCAACATTAAATGTGACAAGCTTTTTATTCACAAAAGAACAATCTCCACAAGAGCTAGGTTTCGACTGACAAACACTATCAATCAACCTCCATTTTTTTAATACTTCAAGACCCTCTTCATCGACATGACCTAAACAAAGATGTCATAACTGAGTAGAATCTAGAACACTAGAATTAGTTGAAATTACCGACTCTTTCAAGATTGTCTTGCCATGAAGCACATAAATATCATTGACTCAAACCCCCTTCGTCGCTACTAAGCAACCCTTCGTACTTTCAATTTCTCTCCATCTGCTATTATCCTCGTACCAAGTCTATTAAAGCTCCAACTGATAACAAATTTCTACGCAGTATCAGAACATGTCTAAAATCCGTGATAGTCCTAATAACACCGTCATACGTGTTAAGCCTCACACTTTCAAG
The DNA here is from genome assembly GCA_030765085.1 of Allium cepa. Classification (NCBI taxonomy): domain Eukaryota; kingdom Viridiplantae; phylum Streptophyta; class Magnoliopsida; order Asparagales; family Amaryllidaceae; genus Allium; species Allium cepa. The sequence continues at coordinate 759,430,887 of CM060941.1, read as the reverse complement.
GCCCACAACATGGCAAGATTTGTCATTCCTTATATGAACTGCTACGCCATTAATCTTCTTATAACTAACAAAACAGTTTCCATCCAGCGTCATATGACAAAAGGCTATAGAATCAACCATTCAATTTGTACTCTCTAAAAGGAAAATACTGGCTGCAAATAATGATATATTACTATCGCTTCTATTTGCATCCAATCTAACTGCTGACCAAACTCAAGTTTTCATTTTCTTCTCTCTTCTTTCTAAGTGTCGAGTATTCCCCTGTAAAACATCTCTTCTGCTTACAGTAATAACAAACACCTCTTCTAGGGCCTATGAAGTGAGACCTATCCACCTCTCTCCTACCTCTAAAGTGTTTCTGGCTCTTATCTTTTCTTCTAAATAAATTAAGTTGTTGTTGAAGAACACAATCGTTAGTTTTCACCTTACATGTCCCATAAACTTATTTTCTAGCAAATTTGATGTCGCCATATTTTTCATACCACTACTAAAAGAATTAGTCATTAATAACTAATAAATAACTAATAAAGAATTACATGTCCAAACTCAACTTTTTTTCTAGTCATTAATAAATTTGATGTCCCATAAACTTTTTTTCATAGCAAATAATTTGTTTCCTTCAGTCATATATGGTCAACAGAGAAGAGAAAGAACAGGGTAGTTGCACTATTTTTAGAGTAATCAATTTTACACCATCACAACACCAGAAAGATTCGTAGCTAGAATTCAACAAATTTGTGCATCTATTGATTGAATCATTGTAACTGCAGGAAATATTTCTGAATCCATCGATTCTTTCCTGATTTAGGCCATGCTCAAGAAGGACAGGGCTGGCTCTAGAGCTAGGCCGACCAAGCAGCCGCTTAGGGCAACGGGCAATCTTTCTCAGTAAAGGCAACGATAAAAAAAAAATGTAATGATGAATTATAAATTTAAAACAAATATGTATTGATGTCTATTATCTTACAATTTTTTTATTTTGTAGGTAACAAATATGTATTGATTATGTACTTAGTTACCCCTTATGAGGTTGTGATTTCAAATCCTGTAGGTAACAAAAAAAACTTATTTTGTTAATTTCAACAGTTCATCTATGTGTTGCTTAGGGCAACCCACTGTATAGAGTCGGCCTTGAAGAAGCACATAACCAAACTAAAGGTATGCATCTGTACACATTAAATCATCAACAACAAATAAATAAACAATAATAGGGAAGATAATGGTATGATGTGGTTTGAGTAAACCCGATCTACATCCATAAAGTCAACAATTTTACTATATTCAGTTAGCAGAGAGTTTAACAAAAAATATTAATTCATTACAAGATTGGAAGTTATTTTTAGAGACTGGGTTTTCTAAACCTTAGGCGCTGATTGTTTCTTTTTCTAATTGATTCCAATGATTCGAATGAAGAACAATAATATAAAGACAAAAACAATTAAAGAGTGAAATAATGTGAAAGAACTGGTATAAATTGCTCTGTATATCCAATAGCTAAGTGTTTACTTTTTATTTAAAACTTTGGTGGTCACAATATTTTTATTTGACATGGTCTTGTTAGTTTGTTGGATGCAAATCGATAAAGAAATTCCGTTGATGGTTGATCGGGGGTGATGATCGAAGCCGCAAACCAATAGTGAGATCTCTTTTATGCATGATCGTAAAGTGATAATATTTAGGATATTTTTAAAATTTCAAAGGATGCGGTGAAAATAATACTGATTGTATTTTCATTATTAATAGTAGAGATATGAAGTTAAAAAACGATAAAAGAAAAGATCTAGAGAGAGATGCAGGAGGAATGAGGTTATTTCTTTTTACATTTTGGTACATTTACTTTTGATAAATAATTTTGTATGTGTTTCAATGGTGAAGTCTATCTTTTTTAGTTCTCTAGATGCAAAGAATTTTTTTTCCGTATGAGTTTGTTAAGGTTATCAGTCAAGTTCACTTTTCTGCTATCCTTTATTCTTCTTCTTCTTTGTTTTTATGAAAACAAATCATTTTACTTTGTAATTGCAATGTTTTGTTAAATCTTTAGACCAAAGAGTTTTTTATGAACAAAATTATAAGTTTTTGATTCATAAAGCTCCGTTTGTTTAAAATGATGAATTTTGATTGGCGAACTTTGAATTCTGAATACTGATTGTCAAATGTTGAATTATGAATAATCAATTATTTGTTTGTTTGTATTCAGCATTCAAAATAAAAAGATACATCATTCAAAACAAAAAATAAAGGTGGAACACAGTGCACGAGTCTTTTGTACGATAGCGGATTTTGAGGAGGTCAATAATGCACGTAAACTTTCCTTTGTATTGTGAAGGGGTTGTTTTCAAACTCGAACTTGGACATCCATATTGCCATGCACCAGAAAAAAAAAGCAGAAAACTTGTTTTGGATAATTTTATCCGAATGGAAGTCTTTACTTGGAACAGTGGCAAAAAACAAATAACATAAAGGGATTCAGAAGTTTTAGATAAAAGCAAACACAGCCTTAAGAAATAACAAGGAAGTCCTTTAAGCTGCGAAGACATTTGATGCACAGCTTTTTGTTGACTACCTTTTGCCTTTCCTTTGCTGAGCTACTAGATCCATCCCTGATAATAACCAATCAACGTTGACGAGACTAATCAATGCAATTAATTCCCTTAATCAATTTGATGAGAAGACACATTAAAGTCAAAACCTGATTCATTGAACAAAATTTTGATGAACAAAGTTATTTAAAATTACAACCAATCAAATCCAAATGTGTGCAACCAGATGAAACAAATACGGGAAACCAGGGGTATCTTATTGATTGATTTGAATTATTTGTACAATCTTTCACATAAAATCCTGTAAAATGATTTCCATCAACTTTGGCATGCTTCTAGTTCAAATTGCTAGCTTTGAGAACTTTTCATTGGCTGAGAACTTTGATACTGTAACCCCATCCATTCTCATTTGCTTTAACTTTTAAAATTCTTGGGCTGAAATAAGGCATTTGTTGAGAAATCCCAAATCTTATATGACTATGAAGCATGAACATACCACTTTCCACATAGCAAATTAGTTTTGTGAAAGGCAATCGAGTATCAAAGCTAGGCTACTGTTAAACTTAACCAATACACGTACTTCATAATCTATTATTTAACGCGACCGTTTGTTAGGTTACAAATACTTTTTACACGAGGGAGGCTTTGACAATGAAGAGGGTTGGTTCTCCGATGAGTAGATAGGTTTTCTTTTATGGTAAAAAAAAAGGTGGGCATTAAAACGTACAAAAGCATATGCATTTTTTTTAAATGAAGCAAATACTGTCTTCTTGAATGCCTCAGAGAACTCCACTTGGATATTGAGAACTGAAATATAACAGGGGGGCATCATCATAAATCTTTGTGACTTGAATTATCCGTCCCCCTTTCCAAAATATCGAAAACCTCAACTTGCAACTTTATTGTGTTTTTAATATAAGATCAAACAGCTAACTTTTCCAAAACAATGCACCCAATTATATTATTGGACTAATGTTTACTAAACATCATCATCATTTGTGTACTTTCTTTTAAGGAAGAACCAGTGGCTGACACCCATTACAACACTAAAGTAATAATATCCCAAAGGCACGAAGTTTGTAGAAAATATTATGGGTTCGCGTGTCCATGTGCTTTCCATTCTCTTTCAAATATTTTGAAGATTCTGTGGTAATAAAGCTCTTCCAAGTGTAGTAGTGATCATTCCCTTGAGTTTTAGGGATTACTGAAAGGGGACAGAATTTTATTTTTTTATGAATCAAAACTGATTTAAGTACTAAAATGAAAAACATGACTTACCATGAACACACACTGGGGATTTTTTTTTGTATGTTCACGCATGTGTGCATATTGTTTGTGTGTGCACGCACATCGGAAAAATCCACATCTGCTCATATTTTGATAACAAAAGTGATATTTTATTCAAACAAAGTATTCATTATTGGTGTCTTGCGGGTTCAAACTCACAACCTAATTTAAAACATTTCCATAAAACGTTTTATCTCTGACCACTTGACCTAGAGTTTCTTGACATATATTCACTCTTGTTATCCTTTAACTTCGTCTTTTTGTGCAAATATTTCTTGATCCCGCTAGATTTTTGTACGTAATATTATGTTCATATGCAAAATTATATGCACAAAACATGAAATCGATTCAAAATGTTCTACTCCTTTCAACATTACTTTTCAAATCGACGATTAAAATAATTATCTTTAGGAGTTCATATTGACTTACAATTTTGAAAAAACTATTATATTTTAATCTCAAGTTTTACAAAGATGTTCTTTCTAATAAATATAATGCATCCATGGAAATTCAGTTCCGTCGTTATTTTCATGAAAAAAATGGAGGAGAGATTTATAAGAAAGGGAATTTAAACCTCTTCCCTATACTGCACTAAATTGTGCATATGGTGGATTTTGTTTAAGAAATAACAAGGAATTTAGATTCCCACACCCGCATACACATATGTATATGTATACGTAGAAAGAGATTGACTTAGGTCACATTTTTTATAAATCCCCTTCAATCCCCTTTTCTTTTTATTGAAAAATTAATCTAACTTGAAGCGAATTTTGTAGATATATTATATTTATTAGTAAGATCATCTATGCAAAATGTAGAATCATTCCAAAACTTCCCATTTCAAAATTATATTTCTAACGATGGTAAAAATAAATATTTTTGATGCTTTGCATTGACTTTCAATTTTGAAGGGGTTAAAAGTTTGAAAGGAATTATTATTAAGTATTGCATATATGGTCTTGTTAATAAATATAACATATCCATGAAAACTCATTTCTATTTGAAAACCGTTAGCACAAAAAAAAACATAGAGAGGATTTTAGGAAGATCTGTAAGAAAGGGAACATAAATCCTTCTCCCTTCATAATATATACGTAGATATTTTATTTTTGTAAATACAAATACATATAATATGTATTTCTGTAGCATAAAAATTTCAAAATTCAAAACCGAATGATTGCCGTAATTTTTGAAATTTAGAAAATCTCAAATGATGAAATGGAAGGAGGGAAAACAAAATCTTGAGTGAATGTTTTTGATGGAAATATAATACTCTCTTATACTTTGTTATTTTTTTTGCCTTTTGCATCATCATCATATTCATCTACTTATTTAAATCCATTCCACGATATGAGAAGGTTACGAAGGGAATAAAAACCAAAAGGGTCATGGATCCTTTCTATATATATTACAAGGATAGGAATGTTGAGAATATTTAGTGAAAGATTTTATGATTATATGTTTTCGCATATAGGTTTGATCAAATTGTTATTTGAGAAAATTGAAGCAAAGAAAGATTGCATTGATGTAAAATGATATATGGATACATTCTGATTACATGAAATTGTTATTTATGTGCAATACTAGTTTATTTCATTTTTGGCCGAGATAAGGCCTGCTTGTATATTGCTTGACTCGCTTTGCACTTGAGATGATATACTTGTATCGGCATCATCCTTTCATACTTCACTTCCATCTCCCTCTCCCTCAAACCAATACTACGGTTAGGGCTGCAAATTCCTAATTTCATTGCATCTTATTTAAACTTCAATCTGATACTGAAATTGGTAAAGTTTCTTGCTTCAAAACATCTAGATATGCTGATGCTGTATAGATCTGGTTGTACTTGGTCAAATTCCAAACTCTTTCGACTAAATATTCGATGATTTTAAGAAAGCTGATGTCTTGAGCTTGCAATTCTTTGAAGGTTGAGTAATCTTCCCGAATCTGGATATATGCAGCTGGATTTAGCTTTGGCTTTGCTCTATCTTCGGATCTGTTCTGAATCTTACAAAGTTTCTAGCTGACAACATATGCTCTTTTGTAGGTTGTAGGTATATGGTTAACTTGTAATTTTCCTTTGAGAATCTATTCTCGCACAAAATATATATCATCTCAATATGCTTTGTTCTAGAGTGAAGTATATGATTTGCAGACATATGTACTGTACAACTGATTATCACACCATAATATCGGTTTGGACTTAGATTTGATTTTTAGCCCACTTAGTATCAACATTATTTCCATTGTAGCACTTGCTACACTGTTGTATTCAGCATCAGTGCTACATCTAGAGATAGTTGATTGCTTCTTTGAACAACATGATATTAGGTTATCTCCAATGTAAATGCAATATCCTATGACTGATTTTCGGTCATCTGGATCCATAGTCCATTCTACATCTGCATAGCCCGTTATTTTGAGATTTTTGCATACTTTCAGTGATAGGCCATAGTCTATAGTTCCTTTAAGATACTTCAAGATCCACTTTACTGCTTTCCAGTGCCCATCTAATGGTTTCTACTTAAATTGAGATACTTTGTTAACACCAAACGAGATATCTGATCTAGTTATAGTTGCATATTGTAATGCGCCAATAATACTTCTATATTGTTTAATATTAAATATTGGTTCTCGCCTGTTTTTGGGGTAGTGTTGGTTGCTTATCATCGTGTTGGTTGAGGATCTGCACCATCCATTTTTGACTTGATTAGCAGCTCTGTGATATTATTTTTAGCATAGTATCATTTCAAAATTTGATTTCCTTTAAATTCTATGTCTAGAAAGTAAATTAAGCTTTCAAGATCCTTTATTGAAAATTGTTTATCTAGATATTGAATAAGATTGTTAATTTCGTTAATTTCAGCTTCATCATCACTTATAAGAATTAAACCATCAACATATATTAGTATGTAGAAAGATATGTATTGCTGATTGTAGTAAATAATGTGTTATTTGATTTAGTAGACTGATAATTCATATTAGCTAATATGGTTTTCAGTATCTCAAACCAGACTCTTAGTGCTTGCTTAAGGTCATATATTGACTTATTTAGCTTGCGCACATAATTCATGTTTTGCTTATATCCTAGTGGTTGTTCAATATAAATCCCTTTCTGTAAATACCATTCGAAAATGCATTATTAACATCTAATTGACTAATACTCCAATTTTTGTATAAAGCAATAGTAAGAACAAGTCTAATAGTAGTTGGTTTGACCACTGGAGAAAAAGTTTCATTAGAATCGAACCCATAGTACTGAATATATCCCTTAGCAACTAGTCTTGCTTTGTATCTACTAACTGTTGCATCTGGGTTTTTATGTAGCCTATAAGCCCATTTGCAACCAACTATATTTTTGTTATTTGGTGGACACACCAGATCCGATGTTTCATTCCTTATGAGAGCATTAAACTCCTCATCTATAGTTGCTTTCCAGCTTTTGTCCTTTGTAGCTTATTCAAAGGTTTAAAGTTCCTCAGAAATTGAGATTTTAGTGTATGTCTTTTGTTTGAAAATTCATTTCTTAGCCCTTATGATCATGAGATGTCCTGATCTCACTTTTGGCTCGATATGGGATGAGTTTTCGTTATTGGTTTGATCAGTATTCTAAATGACTTTCTTTAATGTTTGAATTTTCTTCTTCAACCTGTTGTGTTTGACTTGTTGAATGTGCGCGTGGTTGATTGAAATGACTGGGAATTTTCGAGGATTCATGACCTGGTTTATTAGACATAGTGAGTTGTGAATCTGGAACACATGCAATCCTTTCAATCTTCTCTTGATTCCATGGCTCTGAATATATAGGTAATTCTGCAATTGATATCTGTGGGTTGTATGCCTTACTGGTAGTCTTTATATATGTTCTATTAAAAAGAAATATATGCTCATTACACACGACATATTTGCTAATGAAAATTTTCCCATTATTGCCTAAACACTTATATACTTTATGATTTGTTCCATATCCTAGATAGGTACATGGGTTAGACCTTGAATTTAATTTGTTAAAGTTATATGGTCTTAGACAATGGAAATATAGACATCCAAGTGTCTTTAAACTTCGATACTCTAGTTTAATAATATTGGAACTGGACTAGTCCGCAACGGAAGTTATGAGTGAATTTCAAAAAAATTACGCTATTGGATCTTTATTGAGCCTATGAAATCTAACTGAATTAGAACATTTCTAAATTTCATTTAAATAAAATCATTTATTTTATTTAAATTCAAATATATTAAGATATGAAATTAATTTTATTTGATTTAGTTTACATAAACGTATCTTATACATAAATGTATGAGTGCATATGTAACATAATAATCCGTGAAAGGTATAATATGCCAATATGTAGATGTTGTGATTTACATCGCAACAGACATGTTAGCTCATTTTGTATGTCATGCATGTTGTCCAAATATGTGCATGTATATGTATTACAAAACACACACACACGCATCCATATGTATATATAATATATATTATATAATATATGAAGATCATACATACATACATACATACATACATACATACATACATACAACGGAAGTTATGAGTGAATTTCAAAAAAATTACGCTATTGGATCTTTATTGAGCCTATGAAATCTAACTGAATTAGAACATTTCTAAATTTCATTTAAATAAAATCATTTATTTTATTTAAATTCAAATATATTAAGATATGAAATTAATTTTATTTGATTTAGTTTACATAAACGTATCTTATACATAAATGTATGAGTGCATATGTAACATAATAATCCGTGAAAGGTATAATATGCCAATATGTAGATGTTGTGATTTACATCGCAACAGACATGTTAGCTCATTTTGTATGTCATGCATGTTGTCCAAATATGTGCATGTATATGTATTACAAAACACACACACACGCATCCATATGTATATATAATAGATAATATATAATACATACATACATACGTACGTACGTACGTACGTACGTACGTACATACATAGAGAGAACAATTGTTAAAAATTATTTATAATTCAAAATTAACTTAGTTTTGTAAACATAATAATTTTAGTATTTTAATTTGTATATATTATGAATAAAATAATGTTTCATCCATAAATAATTAACATAAAATAATCTATTAATGAAAATTCAAATTTTACAATTTAAAAAATCTAGGATCATAAAATAAAGCTTAGGTTCAAAGTTGAAATATTATTTTTAAAAACAAATACATTGATTTCAAAAATAATTATTTAACATAAAATAATATATTATTAAAAATTAAAATTTTAAAATTTCATAAATTCTAGGATCATGAATGAGAGGTTGCAAAAAATTTGAATAATTTTTCAATTAAATTATTATTTTTAATAAATCATAAACAGTTTTTTCAAAATAATATTAATTATTAAAAATAATATTAATTATTAAAAATAATAAATTTTATAAAAAAATTCCTAAATTTTTTCTTTATGTTTTTGAAATGATGTAATATTTTTTTAAGTATAAAATTGAATTTTGAAAGTAATAATTATTTTATATATAATAAACAATTCAAAATGTCAATAAATGTTAATTTAAAAATATGAATACATGTATGATAATTAATTTTCGAATTTGTAAATTCATATTATATATAAATAGGTGTACTAAATTTTTTAAATCATATATATGTCTTATATATGCATATATGCTATTATGAGAGAGAAATATACATTAATACACACACACACACACACACACACACATATATATATATATATATATATATATATAATTATTAATAAATATATACAAAACAATTATTGATGAAAAAAATTGATTTTGTACAGTAAACAACATTTTTCTATACATAAATCAAATATTATAATAAATAAAGTATGCACATAACCAAATTGATTTGTGACAACCACATCCACTTACAAAAATATCACCTAACTAAATATATAGTAGTAATATATTTAAACAGATATGAAATTGCTCATTTCAGGATCATAGAATGTAATTTAATTACTGTAATATGAATTAAAATTACCAAGTTAATGATGCCTTTGAATCCACGTTGAAGGAATGACTTCCCTTCCTTTTACTATTCTTGATTCGTCAGATTGCAAGTCTGGAATCACCGATCTCTAACTATCGAATAATATTATTTTAATTTAAAATATGTTTGATAATTTTGGAGTGGATTGACAACTATATTTTAACCAGAAATGTAGAAGGTAATGACCGCCAAAAAGGTTAGTTATTATTTTTGGATACACACACACACACACATATATAGGGTTGTATTAGAGAGAAACGAGGAAAACCTTTTTACCCATTCTCACTTGATCTCAACCCATTATCTTTAAGTTAATTCCCTATGTTTTAGCCACCCTTACACCATCCCAAAACCCAAATTTTACAACCCTAATGATGGGCCTTAAACCCATCTAAGCCCAAGCCAAAATACTATGCAATTAAATCTAATTTAATCGCTTGTCAATATTGTATATCGATCAATATATTTATAACCGTTATAAATTTATATAACATTATTTACTTCTAAAATCATATTAAAATTTTATAATTAATATTTCAAAAATATTAATTAATTTAATTAATTTACAACAATTATAAACTAATTAAATCATTCGGTCTTAAGGGAACTCATCATTTCGGCTGTGTAACTCTTGGGTGTAAATTTGGTCAGTGATTAACATCGAACTATTCTAATGTTAAAGTTCATACGTCATGTAGCAGGTAGTGTGACATTATTGCCAAATTTATCGCTTACTCATTTTCGGTAAAATCAAATTTTAGTTTAATAAGCATTACCCGGTTGTGACATTTGTTTACACCAATTCTCTTTGTTAAAACTATATCACTTTGGACTTATGGAATTCAGTAATGGTCAATGTAACGACCCATATTTTTAGCTATTTTAAATTATTAAATTTAATGTAATTATTATACAAAAATGGTTAAAAATAAATTTTAATGAATTATTAGTGGAGTTAATAAATGTTGAATTATTTATTAATGATGATTTACTGAAAGTTTAATCATTGAATTTAATATTGGAATGCAAATTTAAGTTCTGAAACTATTGTGAATGAAAACGATTCCTAAAGTTGATTTAAATTTTATTTAAACGAGAATGAAGATTGTAAAATTTAAGGTTTGGATTTAAAGTGATTAAATAAATTTCTGAAAATTATTGTTTTATTTAACGTGTAAAAATAGCCATTTTGGCACAGTCTCGAATTTCAACGAAACTTGTTCTGTTGGATCCGTAATTATGACGACCACATTTCGGTGGGTTTAAATCGACAATAATCGACACATGTCTAATTTAAACAATCCAGAATATAGGTAATCAATGGAGTTAATTAAGAAAAATAAGAAAAGAGAAGAAGAAACAAACACAATATCTCGCGGTGGAATGGAAAAATATAATAATCAAATAACAGTTCATGAAACCGTTTATACAATATATTTGATTATAATCTATACAACATTTATCAGAGTTATATATATCAGGAGTAAATAAATAATGCACCAGATAACATGATGTAGGGAAAATAATAGTAGTAATATACTAGATCTCCGTCTTCATCCTCCAGAGTAAGTCTTCAGTAAGCTGAAAAAATCAAGACTGACACAAGCTTAATGAAAAGAATAAAATACTCGAGTCAGGATTAAGATATTCTTATGTGAGTCAAATCAATATCGCATATAAAATATGAGTATCATGACGTCAGAGATGCTTACGGGTTTCCACATGTCCTATCAGTTGTATAAGTGCGTGCAATAACTCAAGAGATGTTACAGGATTTCCCATCTGTTGAATATGCGCTTATATGATTTTTGTTTGATGATAATAAACATATATACATTCGTTTAAATGTATTTGATAATGTACTATTTTATTCTTCACAAATTAAATAAATATTTGCTGAATAAAATAAATAACACGGAATTTGAATTCAAACGAATATTTTATTCAAACAAATATTTATTACAATTTTGAATAGTATACAAATTCAAGCTCTCACTATTTACTATACAACTTTGATACAAATTCAATTACATCACTATTTTACATATCATCACCTCACTACATATCACTCACACTCGTATTTCATCTTCAACTTCATTCCAGTTTGAATCCAGCATCTGAGCAATCTGCAAAAATGTATATTGACACAGTAAATTGAAAAAGAAATATTTTTGCAGTATAAAATAAAACATGATTTTTGAAAATATAATTTGCCTCAGTTATTTGGGTTGTTCGTCATAATTTAAATTTGAATTCATCATACACGAACAACTTGTGACATACACAGTGTATCACTGTATATGCCACAAGGCCGTGCACACCGATATACACTTGATTGATTTACAGGGACAGGTGAGCACAGGTCAAAACCCAAATAAAAAGCCGGGTTCAACTCACGTGCAATAACATAAAAATCACGACACGAGCACAAGGTCAAACCCGAGCTGTAAAACTGGATTCAACACAAGGCAACATGACATGAATGAAACGAAGACCAACAGCAAAATGGACTGCAACAATCATGGCAGTTCACATGTCAAAAACAGTTGCAACATGGATATCACAAAACAAAACTCACCGGAATGAAAAATGCATAGCTAGTCCAAACTCGAGAGCAATAGAGAAGCTATGGTACTATGCAAGTACAAGCTGCAGCATACCAGACTACAAAGTGTTAACAAACACAAACTGCAGTGGACAGCAAAAATGATCAGCCATCAAAGTACAAGAACAAGTTGAGATGCACAATGCCACCAAGCAATACAAAGACCAGCTACAACATGTCAATGCAACAAACATGTATACAACATCGAGCCAGAGCTGTCAAATATCACAAAAGTCAAGGCTGCAAATGAAATGCAACACACATGCACGACTTATGGCAGTGAAACTCAAACAAAGTGCAGAAGTAAACAAATGCAACAATTCAAATTCAAGACAACACCAAAGACTCAGCAGTCAGTGGCACATGACCACCTAGCAGTGACAGTTCAAGTGTATCGAGTTCAAGTCAGACCAACACTGCAACTCAAAAAGCAACATGAATGCAACATGGCCGAGCATTGATCAAGACCAGTAACATGTGGACAGTAAAAATCAAACAACCAAACCAACATGAAGCAATGTACATGCATCAGTGATGAAGGCTACAAGAGAGGCACATCAACTACAAAGTATCCAAACCAGTACAAACATGAACATGTGCAGATCACAGAACACAATGCCCAAGTATACAATAAAACAAGGCTCAAACCAAAAGTGCACAAGTATTTTCAAACAGCAACAATGCAGACTCGAGCACACAAACAAAAGACTACAAGTTCGCGTCCAGTCACAACAAAGAAAATGTCAAGTCACGTTCATGTTAAAATCGACCAGAGAAGATGGCCAGAGACGAAGACTACGAGATGGACGAAATCAATTTCAAAAATCAAGTGCATATCATTATTCTTTGAAATAGTCAACAGTAAAATGATCGAAGTCAGACATCACAAATATTCAAAGCCGTGGTTGTCAAATTCAAAACCGAGAAAATTCGAACCAAGTCAAGAAACCCAAGCCGTGACTATCAAGTAATATAAAAGCGAATATATACAAATTTGAAAAGGTCAGATATCATCATGTTCATCAATACAAAATCGTACAGCCAAGAAGAATTCAAGCATAATTATCAGACGAAGTCAAACAAATTTATACGAACGCAAATATAGGAATTCGACCTATATAAAAGCCCAATCATCATCGGCAATCAGATTATCGAGTTCAAGTACGAAAGATTAGAAGAAGCAAAAAGCACAAATTACATACCGAAGCAATCGAACTCGATCAAGGAGGAGAAGCCGCAAACAATTGAAGCAAATCAGAGAAACAGTGATTGCAATCAACCAACAAAGGCAGCGACTTCAAACCCTAATTTAAGAGCACGACATCAAAGGGACGAAGCCCCAATTTGATCAAGGACGAAGCCCTAAAAAGGAACGGCCGCCATTACAAACAGAGAAATAAAAGAGACGGGTCAAATAGCAAAGGAGGCCGGCCTACTTTCAAAGGGAGTTTGTTTTAAGGGGTTTTTAATTTATAATTAGGGTTCAATTTTAATTTTAATTGTTTTTTATTTTAAACTGTTTTATCTCTTTCTAGTCGTGTGACTAGGGTACAAACTACGTGTTGTAGTTTGGGAATTCGCAACTCGGTAGTTGAGTTGTGGCAGGGTTTTGAGCGTAGAGTTAGATTAGTCAATAGCGGGTATAGCGAGTTTACGTGTGTAAGCGAGGGACTATCTAATTTCTAGTAGAAACCTTGGGGGCAGCACGTAGGCAGGGTTTTGCCGAAACTGGGTAAATTCTGTGTTGTTCTGTTTTTTCTGTTATTTATATTCTGCGATATCTGTGTTGCTACTCTGTGATCTGAATTGAAATTAATTCATAAGCTTCCGCGATTAATTTTTATAATTTACACAATCACCATATTCACCCCCCCTCTAGGGTGAAATCGATCCTACAAGTGGTATCAGAGCTAGGAACAAAAGCCGTTTTTGTTTTAAAAATTTGATTTTACAAAAATCAATTTTTGTTTTAAAAATTCGTGTTTCAAAAAAAATCGGTTTTTGTTTTAAAAATTTGAATTTTTAAAATGGCTTCTTTTAATAATGCTTTTGCAGAAGGTCAATCCATAGTTAGACCACCAATGTTCAATGGTGAATATGCTTATTGGAAAAATAGAATGCAAATTTTTCTGAAAACCATTGACGCTTGGAATATTGTTGAGACGGGTTATAGAATACCAACTATAACTGTAGATAATCAGGAAATAGAGAAACCAAAGGAACAATGGACAGAACTAGAAAATAAATTACAAAATACTAATGCCAAAGCTATGAATTCTATTATCTGTTCATTGGATCAATTTGAATTTAATCGTGTCTCACATTGTCTAACTGCGCAGGAAATATGGCACATACTAGAAGTGACTCACGAAGGAACATCTCAAGTCAAAGAATCTCGCCTTGCAATGCTAAGCAGCGAATACGAGAACTTCAAAATGGCGAAGGAAGAAAATGTCAAAGAGATGTACGGACGACTCTCCAATATCGTATACAAATCAAAAGCTCTCGGAAAAACATACACCGAATTAGAAATAGTCCGGAAAATCCTCAGAGTCCTTCCACGAAGCTTTGAAGCAAAAGTAACTGCCATACAAGAGTCGAAAGATTTAAAACAACTTAAAGTTGAAGAACTCATCGGAAATCTCACCACTTATGAGCTAGAAATGAAATTTAAAGAAGAGCGTGAAGGAGGTGACACTTAAAAGAAATCAATAGCTCTCAAAGGAACAACCAAAAGTGATGATGATAACGATGAAGATGATGGAGCAGCAGAATTGGAGCTGTTAATAAGGAAATTCAAAAAATGGAATAAAAAACATGGTAATTCAGCTCGAATTCAAAAAGCAAAAAGCAGAATAGCCAAAGCACTAGACTACTCGGAAGAACAAAAGTTTATTTGTTATAATTGCAACAAACCCGGCCATATCAAGCCCGATTGTCCACAAATTAAATCCAGCCATGGAAAGAAACAGAAAAAGAAAAGTTTTGCAGCCACTTGGGATGAAATAGACGAGAATGATCAAAGCACTGGCAGTGAAAGCGAAAAGGCAGAATTGTGTCTTCGAGGTGATACAACTGACAGTGACGATGACGAGCCAAGTGAGGTATCAAAACTTACCCATTCTGAGTTGCTTATATATTTTCATGAAGTAAACGGTTGTTTTGAACGACTTAGGGAAAAATACGCCAAACTTGAATCTCAAAAAGATACTTTGATAGAATGTAATAAACAACTTGATCAATTAGTTAAAACCTACCAAAGTAGGATCCCTAAGTGTGATAAGTGTCAAACATTTGATGAAGAAATTAAAAAATCAAAAATTAAAATAAAATCGCTTGAAAATGAAATTCTTATTTTAAAGGAGAATGAAAATACTAGGAGAGAGAATTCTATTAAAAAGTGCACACAGTTGTTAAACGAAAATGAATCTCTCAAATCACAAGTCCAACAATTGTCAACGACTTTAGATAAATTTTCAAAAAGTGAAATATCGTTGAATATGCTATTAGGAAAGCAAACTGTTAATACGGTTAGACAAGGACTTGGATATAATAGTTTGAAAATTGTTGAAAACAAGATTAATCAAGAAAATTCAATATGCACGATTTGTAGAAAATATGGACACAATCACAATAATTGTTGGTATAGACCTAAACATGTGAAAACTATACCGATTTTGGTTCCAAAAGGCACAAATATAAAATCTCTCAAAGTTAAACAAATTTGGGTGCCGAAGGGAACAATTATAAATAGTTTTGGGTCTTTACAAAATTGTTTTTCAAAATTTTCTGTCACTAACGACCATGGACCTATAAAAACAAATAGGTCACATAAATCTTTCATCGTGTAGGTGTGGGGCAGGCTAAGGAACAACAATAGTGTTCTCTGGATTTTTTGGCTGTTCCAGAAACACAACGGGCGACAAAGCAAAGTTCCTTAGCCTAGTATAAAGGTGACAGAATCACAATGGACAACGTCGAAAAATATCGTAAAGGTAAAACAGATAAAGGTATATTTATTTGTACGATATATTAAATGTGATAAAGTGCACCATATTCTGAATTGAAATCAGCCAATATTGAGATGATGAAAAGATGATAATTCTGACTTATTCAAAATAGTTGGCCAATCATATTCTTATGCCAAAAACACTATAATGATCTTTAGATTTTTTGAATTACTTCATATATATCATTTTGAATTTAAAATAGTGTTTTGTTGGATAATCATACATTTGGTTATAATTCGGCTAACTCTATATTCACGGTTTTTGATTATTAACACGGCTTCATTTCAAATTCAAGAGAATGTCATTTAAATTGTTGTTAAAATTGAATTTGAAATTTTTGGTGCACACTTCATGTTTTGGTCTATAAAATTCAATTAATGATTTTTTTTAGTGAAAGAGAAATTCAGATGCAGATTACACTGGTAATCTAGTTGATAGAAAAATTACTAGTTGAACGTGATTTTTGAGACATTTAGTAACTGCATTTTTTTAAAGAAAATATCTGCATATACTTCATTTCAAATAATTTTCAAATAGCAGAATTTTTTTTAAAAAAACCCCTGGAAAAAATCGTTTTTGGCCATAGGTTCAGATTAGTCATTTTTGAAAAATTAATTTCATAATTATTTTTGAATTTGATTTTAAATGACTATTTTTACTAATCTGACTCCCTAATGTTTATCGAAAAGAAAAATAGTGATTGAAAAAGTGATGAGTGTTAATGTTGATCAAATATTATGACTCGAGACGGTATAATTAATGAATTTCTTTAGAAATTTAAACAAGAGTTATAAAACTGTTTGTTGGTAAAAATTCCATGACCATCTCTATATCTATCATATTTCTAACGACCATCACTCATCAAAATTCTATATAGTTTGTCGATATGTGGTACTTTAAACAGGAATCGTTCGTTTTTTCATTTTCACATTTTTTTAAAATAAAAAAATTAATTAATAATAATAATAAATAAATACCAAAGTATTCACTCTCATTTAAAAGTCCTCACGGTTATGCATGGGTGAATTACTTGGAATTTGTTATGTGCTTCCATGCTCATTTAAAAGTCCTCACGGTTATGCATGTATGGAACGCATATCAAAAGTTGATTTGTAAAATAAATAAGTTGATTCTAATCCCATTTAAAAGTCCTCACGGTTATGCATGGTTAGAAGATACTTGAATTCATTTTTTTTTTTAAAATAAAATTGGAATACTACTAATCTCATTTAAAAGTCCTAACGGTTATGCATGGTTAGTAGATATTCAAGTTCCTGATATAAATATACCACAAATAGACACAACTGTATGGTTTATATGATGACATCATTTCCATCATTCTAAAAGTGGAATATGCGCCTAACAAAATATTTATGATTTTTGTTTGATTTTTGTTTGATTTTTTATTGAAATTTAATATTTATATTCAATTGAGTTTTAATGTTGGTTAATATCGATAACTTTATCTCTATTTTCTCTAACACTATTATTCTTTTGCTGATAACAAAAGGGGGAGAGAAAAGTTAAGATTTTGTCAAATAAAATCAAGCAAAGGTCAAATAATTTTCTATTTGCATCTAGGATCATTTGCATATTTTTATTTGTATGCATATATGTAGGGGGAGCTTTGTGTAGAGAGGAAGCATTTAAATAGGGGGAGCAATTAGAGCATATCAATGATCAAATACATTTAACATATTCAAAATCTTAAATATATGTTTGTTATCATCAAAAGGGGGAGATTGTTGAATATGCGCTTATATGATTTTTGTTTGATGATAATAAACATATATACATTCGTTTAAATGTATTTGATAATGTACTATTTTATTCTTCACAAATTAAATAAATATTTGCTGAATAAAATAAATAACACGGAATTTGAATTCAAACGAATATTTTATTCAAACAAATATTTATTACAATTTTGAATAGTATACAAATTCAAGCTCTCATTATTTACTATACAACTTTGATACAAATTCAATTACATCACTATTTTACATATCATCACCTTACTACATATCACTCACACTCGTATTTCATCTTCAACTTCATTCCAGTTTGAATCCAGCATCTGAGCAATCTGCAAAAATGTATACTGACACAGTAAAATTGAAAAAGAAATATTTTTGCAGTATAAAATAAAACATGATTTTTGAAAATATAATTTGCCTCAGTTATTTGGGTTGTTCGTCATAATTTAAATTTGAATTCATCATACACGAACAACTTGTGACATACACAGTGTATCACTGTATATGCCACAAGGCCGTGCACACCGATATACACTTGATTGATTTACAGGGACAGGTGAGCACAGGTCAAAACCCAAATAAAAAGCCGGGTTCAACTCACGTGCAATAACATAAAAATCACGACACGAGCACAAGGTCAAACCCGAGCTGTAAAACTGGATTCAACACAAGGCAACATGACATGAATGAAACGAAGACCAACAGCAAAATGGACTGCAACAATCATGGCAGTTCACATGTCAAAAACAGTTGCAACATGGATATCACAAAACAAAACCCACTGGAATGAAAAATGCACAGCTAGTCCAAACTCGAGAGCAATAGAGAAGCTATGGTACTATGCAAGTACAAGCTGCAGCATACCAGACTACAAAGTGTTAACAAACACAAACTGCAGTGGACAGCAAAAATGATCAGCCATCAAAGTACAAGAACAAGTTGAGATGCACAATGCCACCAAGCAATACAAAGACCAGCTACAACATGTCAATGCAACAAACATGTATACAACATCGAGCCAGAGCTGTCAAATATCACAAAAGTCAAGGCTGCAAATGAAATGCAACACACATGCACGACTTATGGCAGTGAAACTCAAACAAAGTGCAGAAGTAAACAAATGCAACAATTCAAATTCAAGACAGCACCAAAGACTCAGCAGTCAGTGGCACATGACCACCTAATAGTGACAGTTCAAGTGAATCGAGTTCAAGTCAGACCAACACTGCAACTCAAAAAGCAACATGAATGCAACATGGCCGAGCATTGATCAAGACCAGTAACATGTGGACAGTAAAAATCAGACAACCAAACCAATATGAAGCAATGTACATGCATCAGTGATGAAGGCTACAAGAGAGGCACAGCAACTACAAAGTATCCAAACCAGTACAAACATGAACATGTGCAGATCACAGAACACAATGCCCAAGTATACAATAAAACAAGGCTCAAACCAAAAGTGCACAAGTATTTTCAAACAGCAACAATGCAGACTCGAGCACATAAACAAAAGACTACAAGTTCGCGTCCAGTCACAACAAAGAAAATGTCAAGTCACGTTCATGTTAAAATCGACCAGAGAAGATGGCCAGAGACGAAGACTACGAGATGGACGAAATCAATTTCAAATATCAAGTGCATATCATTATTCTTTGAAATAGTCAACAGTAAAATGATCGAAGTCAGACATCACAAATATTCAAAGCCGTGGTTGTCAAATTCAAAACCGAGAAAATTCGAACCAAGTCAAGAAACCCAAGCCGTGACTATCAAGTAATATAAAAGCGAATATATACAAATTTGAAAAGGTCAGATATCATCATGTTCATCAATACAAAATCGTACAGCCAAGAAGAATTCAAGCATAATTATCAGACGAAGTCAAACAAATTTATACGAACGCAAATATAGGAATTCGACCTATATAAAAGCCCAATCATCATCGGCAATCAGATTATCGAGTTCAAGTATGAAAGATTAGAAGAAGCAAAAAGCACAAATTACATACCGAAGTAATCGAACTCGATCAAGGAGGAGAAGCCGCAAACAATTGAAGCAAATCAGAGAAACAGTGATTGCAATCAACCAACAAAGGCAGCGACTTCAAACCCTAATTTAAGAGCACGGCATCAAAGGGACGAAGCCCCAATTTGATCAAGGACGAAGCCCTAAAAAGGAACGGCCGCCATTACAAACAGAGAAATAAAAGAGACGGGTCAAATAGCAAAGGAGGCCGGCCTACTTTCAAAGGGAGTTTGTTTTAAGGGGTTTTTAATTTATAATTAGGGTTCAATTTTAATTTTAATTGTTTTTTATTTTAAACTGTTTTATCTCTTTCTAGTCGTGTGACTAGGGTACAAACTACGTGTTGTAGTTTGGGAATTCGCAACTCGGTAGTTGAGTTGTGGCAGGGTTTTGAGCGTAGAGTTAGATTAGTCAATAGCGGGTATAGCGAGTTTACGTGTGTAAGCGAGGGACTATCTAATTTCTAGTAGAAACCTTGGGGGCAGCACGTAGGCAGGGTTTTGCCAAAACTGGGTAAATTCTGTGTTGTTCTGTTTTTTCTGTTATTTATATTCTGCGATATCTGTGCTGCTATTCTGTGATCTGAATTGAAATTAATTCATAAGCTTCCGCGATTAATTTTTATAATTTACACAATCACCCTATTCACCCCCCCTCTAGGGTGAAATCGATCCTACACCATCTCTTAAGGATCCGTCAAAATATTTATAAGTATTAGAATATGCTATATATATATAATATTTAGTCAATAAAATAAATATTTTTCTTAGCATTAAGGCTTCACATTGATACCCCTTAATGCGTTTTTAAGCATTGGCATGTAGTTTGCATTTGACACCACCGGTAGCACGTCGGTAATCAGGGATGCGCCGTGATACGATAACACTAAACCAAAATCGTAGAGGTCTCGTATAGGTATAAAAGTATGACAAGGCACGTGAGGCAGTGCCCAAGGTAGGATACTACAACTTCGGGTCGCAGGGATGATGGTAACGTATGATAGGCATGACTGCCCACCGCGTCCATCCATCCTATATTGAGTCAAAGAGAGGCTATCCCAAATCAAGGTGCACCAATCTAAACCAACAACAAGAGCAATAATATGGATCGAGTCCTAGAAAATCGAAGAATGGATGGTCGCTCGGGGTAATTAGCCCACTTGGCCCTGTTATGCTGTGTTTTAGTCATTTCAAATTGGCACAAGTGCCGGGGTCTATCCATCATCTTTCTCTTTTTTCAAATCTAGTAATCGCCACCAAATCCAACCATTTCGTTCTGTAGTCTCCTCCGCGTACATAGTTGTTGAAGTGGTTCCGGTATCGACAGAGAGTATGCCCATATCCAGCCTCGGTTTCTTTAACAACCAAACGCCTACATTTCGAAGGTAGTTTATACTTGATATCAAACCATTATATTCGCTTCATAATCAAATCCATCTCGAAATCATCATATTTACCCAAAATATACTATTTCGGTTTAAAATCATTTTCGCCTTAATATCACGATTTCGCTTCCACAATCATTTCGAATTCCAATTTGGGTTATAACTTCATTTAACCCAATTCGTATTTAAATCCTTGATTTAAAAATAAACAACCCACTCCTGACCGGTTTGAATATTTTGAAAAATAGTTTAAATAGTTTGAATAATTAAAATAGTTAAAAATAGTTTAAATTGTTAAAATAGTTAAAAAAGGTTTAAATAGTTAAATTAGTTTAATATAAAATAGTTTGAGTATTAAAATGGTTTCCATAGTAAATAATTTGGAAAATCAAAATAATTTGAATATTTTAAAGAATATAGATTTAAAACAATTTAGACTAAAATAATTTATTTGAAAATAGTTTCAAAGTCAAACTGATTCAGTTTCCAGATCTTCTCAATTCAAATCCTTTCAAATTTCCATTTTGATTTATTGATTCAATTTCGATTTCAATTCGAATTAACTTCGATTCCATTTTATATTTAAATCAATTCCAATTCCGTTTACAATTAATTCAATTTCGGTCTCAATTCCAATCAATTCAAATCAAATCAATTCAATTCCAATTTGAATTAATTTCAATTAAATTCACAATTTAAATTACTTCAATCAATATAAGTTCGAGTTTGATTTTCAAAAATATTGATTAAATTACTTAATCAAATTTACCTTCAATATTCAATTTAAAATCCAATTTTCATATAAAATTCAATTCTTAGCCTAATTTCAAAATATTGTTTTATAACACTTTTATTTGGCAATAATCCAAAGTATGAATAGGAATCCAATCTTTTAAAACAAATCAATTTATGAGATTCAATCATATTTTGATTTTAACTTTAAAATCTCGACTTCAATTATTTAACAGTTTCTTTTAACCAAAATTTTATTTCAACCTTTCAAGCTTGAATTCATGATTAATTCAATTTTTATAAATTCAATTTTTGTTTCTTTTAAACCAAAATCATGAAATTATTTCAAATCTAAGAATTTCAAAATCATTTAATTTAACCAATCTGGTGTCCATATGTAATTGTCTATCCTATGGCCAAGTGATCAGTTATTTCAATTTAATTTTAGGGATGTACATATATCATTTCAATCCAAATCACACTGTCATATGTATATATCATTTCGACATATTTCTCAATTTATTTGAAATAATTCAATTTACAGTTTTATTCACTGTAAATAATATACAGGGTGATAACAGGATATATATAAACATAAACACCCAAACATCCAAATATCAACTAATTACATCCACCACAATCATTCATGCAAACATACAATATAATTCACAACAGTTTCATAGTAATTAATATTGGTTAATTTACTGGCAATTCGATTTCAATTTCAAATTTAATGTTAATTTTAATTTAAAGCGGTTAATTCAAATGACAATCAAATTCATCAAACAATGATCAATAAATTCGTATCACTTTATGAATTCAAATTTAACTCGCATAAAAATATTCTAGCATGTTATGAGCATTATAAAACACTCATCTTGATTTTCGTTGTCGTCGAGACGTTCTCGTTTGGAACTAAAACCGAATGACACCCAATTTTAGCCCAAATTCTGACAGTCTCCAAATTTGCCCAAACCAGTTCATTGCACAGCTCTCATCATCACGATCGCAATGCAAAAAATTTCATTCCAATCCGACCTTGTATATGAGAGTTATACATTTTTAAGTTATCGACATTTGAATTTATAAAACAATTTATATTACATTTAAATAATTCATACCCAAAAGCAAAGAAGCCCAGCCTATATGAACCTCATCTCCCCCGCCAATGCCTGTGCATGAAAACAAGGAGGAACACAACATGCGCGTGCACGTTTCACACCGACACGACCTTTCATAACTCTAAACGAGAATCCAACAATGATGATCAACTTCTCTTGCCGAACTCGACTCAACCATACCAAAAAACCATCGTTCGACCACCCCTAACCGATCTCGACCTAGAGCATTTCGTACGCCACTGCCAAATAGTCGCCTCCTCCATGTTGAGCCGCACACCCCCAAATCGACACCCAAGATGCTAAATCACCTTGCGAGTCCATATACGGCCTTCAAATCTCGATTAGATGCCAGAATTTTAAGAGAAATGAAACCCTAGTTTACAGCTCTAAGTCGAGCTTGATAAAAATGCAACCACACCCTCTCAAAACATAACAGATGAAGTATGGATCAAATTAGGATTTTAGAAAATGATTTTAGATTTTTTTATCAAGTATTTCGAGAGATAGGAATTTTCAAAGCTTGGAATTTTATTTTTCTATATTGTAGGATGCATGCGATTTAAAAGAGAAGGGAGGGAGGAGACGTGATTTGAAAAGGAGGTAGCGTGTGGGGGTAAGGCTATGATGACATAAAGGGAAGAAAGGGGAATGATGTTGACTAGTCAAAATATAAATTCAAATTCCTAAAATATCTCGATTACGCAACTCAAAATCTCGAACCCCAATCGAGGCATGCCGTTGGGCGTTTATAATGTTATACCCCAGTTTCGAATGCAATGGAAAATGTTTCGGGTCCTAATTCGATCGTATGGAGAAGATAGACTTTTGGAATCAGTTAATATATTGAATTTTCAATATAAATTTCAATGCGTTCATATCTCGTACGATCAAACGATAACTCTAGACATTACAAAATTTGAAATACGATAATAATACAGTAATACAGATCCAATAGAACTAGTTTCGTCGAATTCTAAGACTATGCATCAGATCTCTATTTTAACATCTCGATTATAATATAAATTTTTCAATTTAATTATTCACTTTTAAATCCAATTTCAAATGTTAACAATCTTCATTGTTGTTTAAATAAAATTTACATCAACTTTCGATATCATTTTCAATCTTATTATATTCAAAATTCAATTATTCAAATAATTTTCAATATTAAATTTAAATAATATAATTATCCTATAAATCAATATTAACTTCCAAATAAATTTTATTTATCAACATCACTTTATTTCTGTCTAAATAATTCATAATTATTATTCAACTTCAGTTATTGATTATAAACCTACTTAATATATATAATTTCATTTCAAAACTTCAAAATTAGCTTATTTAAATTTTTTATTCAAGTTCATATCCAAGACTTGCATTCAAATCATAAAATTTTTATTTTTAACAATTTTTATTTAATAGTTTCATTAAATTTAATAATTTTAAAGTAGCTAAAAATATGGTCGTTACAATCTTTCCCACTCAAAATTTTTCGTCCTAGAAAAGACATTAAGTAAAGAATTTAACATTCAATATATTTTATTCAGAATAATCAACATATAAAACAATAAATTCTCATTTATAAACCATTATTATGTTTTTACTACGCTACTCCTATCAAATTAAGGAATTTACAAATTAGTTATCAAAACAAGTTACGAAAATTTTAAACTTCAAAATTTTTCAAATACCCGGATTTACGGAAAATTTTGACAGAGCCTCCTTTGTGCGGCTCGATCGGCACAACTACAAAACGCCACTATGGCCCCCAAACCAACAAAAGAAACCAAAAGCCAAGTGGCTCAATAAAAAAAATCACCAAATCAAATAAAAAAAATAAATACGTACCTTTTTGTCGGGCAATCCAAAATTTTCTTGATTTTAAATACCTGCATCTTAATTACCAATGATATCCAATCATATAATTTAAAATCAATTTATATTCTGCATTTCCAACTGCCAGTAATTACTTTACTTAAGCCTGTACGAGGTATATATATATATATCATCCGTATGCAATATCAAATCTAATCGTTCACTCGATCACATAATTTCACTACCGAACTTGTTCGTTCACACGAATCTCTAGTGTGGACTCAGGTCTTGTTCCTTGATCAGAAATCGTTATTCTCCTTGCATAACCATATACTATAATAGAGAATTCCAGAATCAAATCAAAAATCCATATCCAGGGTTCGCCATCGAGAATCAAGTGAAAAATCCTAACTCGGATCGATATAAATTATCTCGAAATTCTGTGCTCAGATCTAGATCAAATCGTTATGTGAATAAAAAAAATATACATACAGCTTACATATTTATTCCAACTGATTCTTAGTTACACCAAATTCCTTTGTTTACATTTGCTTCATTTTCATAATTTCCCTTAATAACAAATTTATTTCCGAAACATTCTATTAACCATCACTTTAGTTTATAATCATTCGATAAAAGTCGTATATAAGAAGCTGGACTTTGTCTAAGTTTATAATTATCTCAAAAGTTATAAATTTCAATTTCACATTTTATTTGCAAATTTATATTTAATTCTATAACCAATTTACAAAGATACTATTTGTGTAACGACCCGTATTTTACGTGTCGACATATTGTAAAATAGTTGCCATTAAGTCGTTGATGTTGTTAAGCCGTGTGGAGCTTAGGTTGTATAAGGGATTTGAGTTGAGCGACTTATAGGTTTGGAACGACCTAGGAGTTAGGTCGTGTAGGGGTTAAGTCGTATAGGATTTAGGTCGTGTGGAAGTTAGGTCGGTTGAGCGACCTAAGGGGTGAGCGACCTAAGGAAGAAGAGCGACTTAAGACAGTATGACCTAGTAGTTAGCGAGTTAGTATGTTAGAACTAGTTAACGAGTTAAGGAATAGGTCGTTAACGAGTTATTAGTTAGAGTGGGTTAGCGAGTTACGACTTATAGGATGTTAGCGACCTAAGATAGTGAGCGGCCTATAGGATAGTGGTTTAGGTCGGTGGAGCGACCTAAGGGTTAACGACCTAAGGGTTAGGTCATATGTTAGTTAGGTCGGTGGAGTTTTGGAGCGACCTAAGGTAGTGGAGCGACTTAAGGATTTGAGCGACCTATAGGAGTTAGCGACTTAGTGGTTAGCGGCTTAAGGGGTTAAGGACCTAGTAGGGAGCGACTCATGTTAGGTCGCGTAATGGCCTAGGTCGCTGGGTAGTTATGTTAGTGCATTAGTGTAAGGCTTAAGTCGTGAGCGACTTAGTTTAGGTCGCAACCATAGTTAGGTCGCTAAAGGCGCATAGGCTAAGTCGTTAGGTCGCGGCATGTGATAAGTCGCTATGCTGCATACCAGTTAGATCGTTGGTCTTGTGGGATAATTAGGTCGTTGACTCGGGTCTGTTAAGACGGCTATGTGTTAGGTCGTTAGGTCGGGGTGGTAGATAGGTCGTAGGTCGAGATGTTTTTAGGTCATGGACGACTCATGGAGGCGGCGACCTAAGGATTTCCAGCCTATAAATAGAGGGGTTTGGTTCACTTTTTGGCACCGGATTTTGAAGCGACGAAGTGCTGCCATTTTGAGAGCTTGACTACAACACTTCTTCACTTCTTTTCTCCACTCTAATCTAGTGATTCCTTCCATCTAAATTGAAGATCAAATCGAAGATCCAAGAGCCAAATTTGAAGATCTCCATCCATCGAAGAGAGATTTCATCGTTTGAAGCGGAGCTTTGGAGGATCAAGCTTGATTCTTTGCTGTCCAGATCTGGAGTTGGTTGTTTTTGAGGTGTTTAGGTGATTCGGTGAGTGGTGGTTATCTCTCACACGGACCCAAAGGAGTATATTGGATCGGTGGTTTGTTTATGTGTTAAAGAGAGTGATTTCATGCATTTTTCTCAAGTCTGCATGTAGATCTATTGTTCATGATGATTTGACATCTATTTTACTACATGTTCACTTATGCAAGTTCATTCATCAAGTTGTAGAGATATTGTTCATAATTCATGCTTGTTAGAATGCATGTTAGATTTGGACTCTTTATTTACGAAATTGCCATTATTATTGTAATTGTTTATTTAGATCTTGTTTGAATGATTGATTACTTTGATTAATGTTTGATTTGATGGATTAGTTGATTGATAACTTGATTTGGACAAGTTGGTCGAAGATGATTCAAAAGCTAAGTGGAAAGGCTCTTGAATAAGGAAAGCTGCTTGTGGCATATGAAGCGGATGTTGAAGCTCATATGGATAGATTTGATGATGATGTTGAGATGGGACTTTGCCATGATGCGATGAGGCAAACCATGATGTTGAGATGGGACTTTGCTATGATGCGATGAAGCAAAGCATGATGTGAGAAAGCCTTGGTTTAATCCAGACGGGATCATCCCAAGCATGTTGATAACTCGGTGATGTGGTCCGGGTTTGTGGATAATGGTTAGCTTGAGAGGCGCTTGAGCTAGTATGGGAATAGTCGTCGAGGAGGATGACTAGAAGGCTGAGATTTCATCGTTGTTGAAGGTTCTAGCATGCTCAAAGCAAGAGTACGTTGGGACGGGTCACGATGACGTTCCAAGCACGGGTCACGATGACGTGCTAGTACTCTGGGCAGATGCGATAGTCCTAGGCACGGGTCACGACGACGTGCGGAGCTATGTCTAGAACCGAGGTTACCATTAGCCCTTGGCAGGCGGTCATTCAACTAACGGGGAAATCAAGGCAATGATAACAGTGATAGCCAGAGTCATGGATGTTTGGATGTTTGGTTGTGTCGTCGCTTGGGTCAAGAGCGATGTTTTCAGAGTGCTTATCTGATCTTGGTTTAGGCCTTGGGGGTTTGTACTTGGAAAACGCCGACCTTGACTCGAGTGATAATTACTTTGCTTTGAATGTCTGAATTGCTATGTTTACTTCTGCTTAGTGTGTCTGGGGGCTATCACTATAGAAAGAGGTGGAGTGGGATGGTTGGGTTCCTATTCCTTTTACCCTTTATGCTCTTTTGGTATGTTTGATAGTTGATTTACTGCTCACTAAGACTTTTGTCTGACTCAAGGTTTTATGTTTAACTCTTATTACCTTGGGCTGTTCGTCCATGTTGGGATGGGCAGACTAGGTAGCAGGTGATAGGTGCTGTTCATAGTGGCCAACGCTGTTGATGACGAAGACGAGCTGGAGGCTTTTGCATATTGTTTTCTTACTATATGTACTGGGTGTTCCGCTGTTTGTATATTCTCTGAGTGATATGTAGTGAGGCTTGATGTATTGACTTTGCTGATTGTTGTATCAAACTATTAGAGTTTATATGATGAGATTCTTTTATATGGAGCTTCACTATGTATATTTTCTATTGTATTTTGTCCATGCGCTTTGAGTAATACGATAGAGTTTATTGTTTTTACCTTACCCTGATGATCGTCCATGGCGACCTGGCACACTTTTCAGCGCATTATTTCTTTGTTTAGTGCAGGAGTCATGGGCGGTCGTCACATTTGGTATCAGAGCTTTGGTTAATCGATTTTTGCCAACGCTCGCTGACGTAACCACGTATGAGAGACGTAATTGTATTTTGATGGATGATTACTGTATATAATATAGTAGCTTAGAAGGATTTGAACTCCTTATGTAGTTGTTTCTCAAGGTGTTCTAATCATTCCTTTTTATAGATATTAAGGATGAGTCGAAGAGGGAGACCAGCTGCTAGGGAATGCCGTGCTGCTGAAGGGGTTGCTGATTATGCTACTATGTTTGAGGCCATGATGACTTCGATCATGAGAAGGATGCCAGCCTCAGGATCATCAGTAGATGTTGGGGTTCAAGTTCAAGCTCCAAAACCAGTGAATTTTGCTAAGTTGTGTAAAGACTATACTTCTCTTGGAGGAAAGGTTTTCTTGGGAACAGAATCAACCATTGAAGTGCAGAGATGGATTGATGCTTGTAGAAGGATATTTGATGATTTGGGAATTGAGGATGCAACTAAGAGGAAGCTTGCATCAAGACAGCTTCAGGGAAGAGCTTCTGATTGGTGGAACTCTATCACCATTGATACTCCAGAGGAAGAGATCACTTGGGAGCAATTCCAAGCTAGATTTGAAGCTAAGTTCATTTCTACAGCTCAGAAATCTGTTCTGTTTAAGAAGTTTGTGGAACTCAAGCAAGGTGGAAGACAAGTTCTTGAGTATGTTTCTGAGTTTGAAGCTTTGTCTAAGTATGCTCGGTCATATATTGAATTCCCCTATCAGAAGAATGAGAAGTTTGTGACAGGCTTGGACAGTTATCTTGGAAGGCAGTTGGTGGATCATTTGGATGACCCATTTGAGAAGCTTGTGGAGAAAGCTCTCAGGCATGAGAATTTGTTTCCTAAAGAAGGACCTGTTGTTGCTGTGGCCAAGGAGCAAGGTGGAAACAAGAAGAGAAAGCAGCAGCAGCAGAAGGGTAAGGATGGCCAGAAGAAGCCGAAGGGCGAAGTGATTTGCTACAATTGTCGGCAGAAGGGTCATCTCTCCAGAGATTGCAAGAACCCGAAGGTGCCGGTGAAGTGCCACAACTGTGACAAGCTGGGGCATATTAAGAGGAATTGTCCAGAACCGAGGAAGGATAAGCAGATTGTGCAAGCTTATGCTTTGGGGGCTATGCCATCGTCTTCGAAAGCTCCTACTGCAGATGAGAATGGGAAGAGCGCGGTGGTTCAAGGTACTCTTTCCATTTGTGGTGTTCCAGTTCGAGTGTTATTTGATACTGGGGCGTCGCATTCCTTTGTTTGTAATGAACTTGTAGGCCGGTTGGGTTTGGAACCGGATATTGTTGATAGACCATTGGTTGTGACTAATCCAGTTGGGGGTTCGTCTTGTTTGTGTATGGTATGCCATGGTCTAGTTGTATCGAGTCATGATTGCTCTTTTGTTTGTGATTGTTTTGTTCTGAACTTTGCGGGGTTCGGAATTATTTTGGGTATGGACTGGCTCAGGAAATATGCGGCAAAGGTTGATTGTGAGAGGCTTGAGGTGACAGTCGAGAATGTGGAGGGGCGAAAGGTTATGATACGATGTAAGCATGAGGAAGGCGTCTTCATGAGCTTCATGTATTCGCTGGTTGTTCCATGGGATGGACTGTCATCGGTGCCTGTTGTGAATGGATTTGAGGATGTCTTTGACGAGGTCAAAGGATTACCGCCGCATAGGGAGATCGAGTTTCGTATCGATCTAGTTGAGGGAGCCAGACCTGTTGTGATGCCTCTTAGGCGAATGGCGCCTAGGGAACAGCAAGAGTTGAAGGTGCAAGTTGATGACCTTTTGCAGAAAGGATTCATTCGGTGTAGTGTGTCCGAATGGGGTGCACCAGTTGTGTTTGCAACCAAAGCGGTTGGATCGTTGAGGTTGTGTGTGGGTTATCGTGAGCTGAATAAAGTGACTAAGAAGAACAAGTATCCATTGCCGAGAATAGATGACTTGTTTGATCAGCTTCACGAAGCTAGGGTGTTTTCTCAGATGGATTTGGCAACGGGATTTCACCAGTTAAGAGTGGCAAAGGATAGTGTGCCGAAGACTGCTTTCAGGACAACATCTGGTTTCTATGAGTGGCTGGTAATGCCGTTTTGATTGACCAATGCACCAGCATATTTTGTGGATCTTATGAATAGGGTGTTCAGAGATCAGTTGAACAAGTTTGTACTTGCGTTCGTGGATGATATTTTGGTTTACTCCAGAAATGAAGAGGAACACAAGACACACTTGCGGATTGTTTTGGAAATCTTGCGGAAACATCAGTTGAAAGCTAAGTTTTCGAAGTGTCACTTCTGAAAGAGTGAAGTGAGGTTCTTAGGTCATGTTATCTCTGGAAATTAAATAGCGGTTGATCCCACTAAGGTGGCAGCGATCCAGGATTGGGTTAGACATAAGAATGCATCTGATGTGAGAAGTTTTCTTGGATTAGCAGGATATTATCGTCGGTTTATCAAAGACTTTTCCAAGGTAGCTGCACCATTAACAGGATTGACGAAAAAGAACCAGTGTTCAGATGGGATACTAAGTGTGAGCAAGCTTTCGGAATCCTGAAAGAGCGATTGACAAGTGCTCCTGTTTTGGCTATTCCAAGTGGGAATGACGAGATGGTGGTTTACACCGATGCATGTGGCACTGGACTTGGGGCAGTGCTAATGCAGAAGGATAAAGTTGTTGCGTATGCAAGTCGACAACTGAAGCCGCATGAAAGGATTTATCCGACCCATGATTTGGAGTTAGCGGCGATTGTTTTTGCTTTGAAGATGTGGAGACATTACCTATTGGGAGTTCGATTCAAGTTGTTTACAGACCATAAGTCGTTGAAGTATCTGTCCTTCCAAAAGGATTTGAATCTGCGGCAGCAACGATGGCTAGAGTTTTTAGCATCATATGATTTTGGTATAGCCTATACTCCGGGAAAAGGTAACGCAGTGGCGGATGCGTTGAGTCGAAGACATGCAGGATTGGGAGCCATGTTTTCAGAA
Source organism: Allium cepa (assembly GCA_030765085.1). NCBI lineage: Eukaryota > Viridiplantae > Streptophyta > Magnoliopsida > Asparagales > Amaryllidaceae > Allium > Allium cepa. The sequence goes on along the minus strand of CM060941.1, from coordinate 759,398,940 downwards.
TGGAAGAGCCTTGAGTATTTAGCTGGGTTTGACTTCAGGCCCAGGTGTGAATTGGAACCTGAGATGTTGGCAAACTTATCGATAAGACCTACTCTTGTGGAAAGAATTGGCGAGAGCTAAAAGCGAGACGATAAGCTTGTCAAGATTATCCGTGATTTGGAATCTGGATTGGATCCAGAAAAGGATAAAGGATTCAAGGTCGATCGAGAGGGTTGGCTTCGGAAACAAGGACGACTGATTGTTCCCGATATAGATGAATTGAGAGATGAAGTTCTGAAGGAAAGTCATCACTCGAAATCGACAATTCATCCAGGTGGAAATAAGATGTATCGGGACATGAAGAGAACCTATTACTGGGAAGGCATGAAGAAGGATGTTGGAAATTTTATTTCCAAATGTATGAATTGCCAGTTGGTAAAAGCTGAACAGAAGAAGCCAAGTGGCTTGCTTCAACCGTTAGAAGTTCCTACAAGGAAGTGGGAGAAAATATCAATGGATTTTATCGATGGTCTACCTAGAACAAGAGCGGGAAATGAAGGGATTTGGGTCATTGTAGATCGTTTGACTAAGAGTGCAAGATTCATTCCAGTTCGATCAACTAGGACTGCATCGAAATTGGCTGAGTTGTATGCTAAGTGGATAGTTCGATTCCATGGTATTCCGAAGAGTATAGTGAGCGATCGAGACCCATTGTTCACTAGTGGATTTTGGAAGAGCTTCCAAGAAGTTTTGGGAACCGAGCTGTGTTTGAGTACGGCTTATCATCCCCAAACGGATGGTCAGACCGAGAGAGTCAACCGAGTTTTGGAAGATCTACTCAGAGCATGTGTTTTGGATTTCGGAGGATCATGGGAAGATCATCTTCATTTGGTGGAATTTGCGTATAATAACAGTTATCAGACAAGTATTGGTATGGCACTATATGAGGCAGTGTATGGAAGACCGTGTAACTCTCCGACATGTTGGTTTGAAACTGGAGAAAAGTTGATACTTGGGCCAGAAATGATTCGACAGACTTCGGACTGTATAGAGATCATTCGGCGACGAATGAAGGCAGCCCAAGACTGACAGAAAAGTTATGCCGATAAGCGTCGTAAGGATTTGGAATTCGACGTAGGAGATATGGTTTTTGTGAAGATTTCTCCTTTGAAGAATGTTATTCGATTCGGGAAGAAAGGAAAGATGACTCCGAGATTTGTTGGACCATTCCCGATCATCGAGCGAATTGGAAAGCTCGCATATAAATTGGAGTTACCAGAAAAGATGGCGGGTGTGCACAATGTTTTTCATGTATCTTATCTACGGAAGTATGTGCACGACTCGAATACGGTGGTTTATGTTGATAGCTGTGAAGATTTAGAGGTTGATCCAGTTGTTACGAGACCTCGTAAGCCGCTTCGTGTTGTGGAAACCGACACGAAACAGCTTAGGAGGAAGACGATTACGTTGCTCAAGATACAATGGAGTGATGATGTTAACGACTGTACATGGGAGGAGGAAGAGAGGATGAAAGCAGCTCATCCTAAACTCTTCGAGGTATGGCCCTAAGGTGTCGTGGCATCTCATGAATTTGTAACTTGATTCTAATCTTAGAATTCTGCATGCTAGGTTAGTAATTGGATGTATGGTTTGATGATTGCTATGGATGGTAGGCATGCAAAATAGTTTTGATTGCTCTTGTTTGTTTGGAATTTCGGGGACAAAATTCCTAAGGGGGAGAGAATGTAACGACCCGTATTTTATGTGTCGACATATTGTAGAATAGTTGCCATTAAGTCGTTGATGTTGTTAAGCCGTGTGGAGCTTAGGTTGTATAAGGGATTTGAGTTGAGCGACTTATAGGTTTGGAACGACCTAGGAGTTAGGTCGTGTAGGGGTTAAGTCATATAGGATTTAGGTCGTGTGGAAGTTAGGTCGGTTGAGCGACCTAAGGGGTGAGCGACCTAAGGAAGAAGAGCGACTTAAGACAGTATGACCTAGTAGTTAGCGAGTTAGTATGTTAGAACTAGTTAATGAGTTAAGGAATAGGTCGTTAACAAGTTATTAGTTAGAGTGGGTTAGCGAGTTACGACTTATAGGATGTTAGCGACCTAAGATAGTGAGCGGCCTATAAGATAGTGGTTTAGGTCGGTGGAGCGATCTAAGGGTTAACGACCTAAGGGGTTAGGTCATATGTTAGTTAGGTCGGTGGAGTTTTGGAGCGACCTAAGGTAGTGGAGCGACTTAAGGATTTGAGCGACCTATAGGAGTTAGCGACTTAGTGGTTAGCGGCTTAAGGGGTTAAGGACCTAGTAGGGAGCGACTCATGTTAGGTCGCGTAATGGCCTAGGTCGCTGGGTAGTTATGTTAGTGCATTAGTGTAAGGCTTAAGTCGTGAGCGACTTAGTTTAGGTCGCGACCATAGTTAGGTCGCTAAAGGCGCATAGGCTAAGTCGTTAGGTCGCGGCATGTGATAAGTCACTATGTTGCATACCAGTTAGATCGTTGGTCTTGTGGGGTAGTTATGTCGTGGACGACTCATGGGGGCGGCGACCTAAGGATTTCCAGCCTATAAATAGAGGGGTTTGGTTCACTTTTTGGCATCGGATTTTCAAGCGACGAAGTACTGCCATTTTGAGAGCTTGACTACAACACTTCTTCACTTATTTTCTCCACTCTAATCTAGTGATTCCTTCCATCTAAATTGAAGATCAAGTCGAAGATCCAAGAGCCAAAGTTGAAGATCTCCATGCATCGAAGAGAGATTTCATCGTTTGAAGCAGAGCTTTGGAGGATCAAGCTTGATTCTTTGCTGTCCAGATCTGAAGTTGGTTGTTTTTGAGGTGTTTAGGTGATTCGGTGAGTGGTGGTTATCTCTCACACGAACCCAAAGGAGTATATTGGATCAGTGGTTTGTTTATATGTTAAAGAGAGTGATTTCGTGCATTTTTCTCAAGTCTGCATGTAGATCTATTGTTCATGATGATTTGACATCTATTTTACTACATGTTCACTTATGCAAGTTCATTCATCAAGTTGTAGAGATATTGTTCATAATTCATGCTTGTTAGAATGCATGTTAGATTTGGACTCTTTATTTACGAAATTGCCATTATTGTTGTAATTGTTTATTTAGATCTTGTTTGAATGATTGATTACTTTGATTAATGTTTGATTTGATGGATTAGTTGATTGATAACTTAATTTGGACAAGTTGGTCGAAGATGATTCAAAAGCTAAGTGGAAAGGCTCTTGAATAAGGAAAGCTGCTTGTGGCATATGAAGCGGATGTTGAAGCTCATATGGATAGATTTGATAATGATGTTGAGATGGGACTTTGCCATGATGCGATGAGGCAAACCATGATGTTGAGATGGGACTTTGCTATGATGCGATGAAGCAAAGCATGATGTGAGAAAGCCTTGGTTTAATCCAGACGGGATCATCCCAAGCATGTTGATAACTCGGTGATGTGGTCCGGGTTTGTGGATAATGGTTAGCTTGAGAGGCGCTTGAGCTAGTATGGGAATAGTCGTCGAGGAGGATGACTAGAAGGCTGAGATTTCATCGTTGTTGAATGTTCTAGCATGCTCAAAGCAAGAGTACGTTGGGACGGGTCACGATGACGTTCCAAGCACGGGTCACGATGACGTGCTAGTACTCTGGGCAGATGCGATAGTCCTAGGCACGGGTCACAACGACGTGCGGAGCTTTGTCTAGAACCGGGGTTACCATTAGCCCTTGGAAGGCGGTCATTCAACTAACGGGGAAATCAAGGCAATGATAACAGTGATAGCCAGAGTCATGGATGTTTGGATGTTTGGTTGTGTCGTCGCTTGGGTCAAGAGCGATGTTTTCAGAGTGCTTATCTGATCTTGGTTTAGGCCTTGGGGGTTTGTACTTGGAAAACGCCGAACTTGACTCGAGTGATAATTACTTTTCTTTGAATGTCTGAATTGCTATGTTTACTTCTGCTTAGTGTGTCTGGGGGCTATCATTGTAGAAAGAGGTGGAGTGGGATGGTTGGGTTCCTATTCCTTTTACCCTTTATGCTCTTTTGGTATGTTTGATAGTTGATTTACTGCTCACTAAGACTTTTGTCTGACTCAAGGTTTTATGTTTAACTCTTATTACCTTGGGCTGTTCATCCATGTTGGGATGCGCAGACTAGGTAGCAGGTGACAGGTGCTGTTCATAGTGGCCAACGCTGTTGATGACGAAGACGAGCTGGAGGCTTTTGCATATTGTTTTCTTACTATATGTACTGGGTGTTCCGCTGTTTGTATATTCTCTGAGTGATATGTAGTGAGGCTTGATGTATTGACTTTGCTGATTGTTGTATCAAACTATTAGAGTTTATATGATGAGATTCTGTTATATGGAGCTTCATTATGTATATTTTCTATTGTATTTTGTCCATGCGCTGTGAGTAATACGATAGAGTTTATTGTTTTTACCTTACCCTGATGATCGTCCATGGCGGCCTGGCACACTTTTCAGCGCATTATTTCTTTGTTTAGTGTAGGAGTCATGGGCGGTCGTCACAATTTGATTCATTTGTCTACCTTCTTAGGCTCACTTACTTATTCCATTTAGTCACTAATCATCTCATAATAGACTAATTAAGTATATAACATTTATTATTATAGATAAATTTCCATTTATATTCATTTTAATCACTCTAAAGTTTTTTTTACTTGTATAATATCCCATTACAAATACAAATCATTATTTTAAATTTCAAATAAGTCTTATTATATGTTATTAGAATGCAATTTGGTATTGTACAAATTAATCTGATTCATTTCACTTAATTAGAATATTCACCATTTTAACTTATTTAAAATTCCTTTTACTTTCAATTTAAGATTTACAACTTCAACTCTAAGGTTTCTCAAACATTTAGCTTAGATTTCTTCATTCTCTTATTTTATAAGTTCTAATTATGCAAATATTTCATTTCATTCAAATAATTTGAAGATTATTAATTAAAAGAACTTAAAAATTTAAACACCGGGTTCATTTCAAATCATTTGAAATAAATATATAAACTTATATCTTTTATATATCAATTCATACCTTTGGAGTTTAAACCAAAATCCATTTATCAAAACAATTTTGAAGCAAAGCTTCTCAGAAGTCCCCCCACTTTGAGACTCGAAAATGAACGTTGATGATGCTGCGCAGTCATCACCGAAATTATTTTCGCGACATGAGAGGGGAGTACTGTATTCATTTCTTTTTAAAGTTTATTTGAAAACAATTTGTATTTGTATAGACTTTTAAACAATACCAATATTGTTTTTCAAACCTTGAAACCTTTTTCAGGATCGTCAAACTTTAAATTTATCAAATTCTCAATTTTATATTCATTTTATTTGTAAATTATACTTTACAAATCACATTTATACAATTTCAATTTCTTGTAATTATATAATAGCTAATAGTTCAGGAATATTGCCTAATCAAACAATAAATGATAATAATTAATATTGTCATTTCTAAAAACCTATTCACGTTATATATATACCATAATAATTTCTAAAAATTATTCCTTTATATATAAAATATAATCAGGGTAAAATTATTTCATTTATCCCATTTCAAAACGATATTATGTCGAATTGTCCTGTTTAAGTGTTTAGAGATCCCTATCAATAATGTTAATTACTTGCGTTGATCGGAATCCATAAGCCACTCAACAAATCAACCAACATAACGCAAAACAATTTTATTTCACTAACAAATATGCGCTTATATCTATTAATACACTCAAACTCATTCAGGGTGCTACTGACCCTATCTCCAATGAGTTACCCCCACAAAGCTAAGGTTATCCCTAAACCAAAGCTTTGATACCAATTGTGATGACCCACATTTGAAAAGGTTTAAATCGACAATAATCCACACATGTCTAACTTAAATAGTATAGAATATAGATAATCAATGAGGTTAATTAAGAAAAATAAGAAAAGAGAAGAAGAAACAAACATAGGATCTCGCAACGGAAGGACAAAATAACAGTTCATGAAGCTGTTTATACAATACATTTGATTATAATCTATGCAAGATTTATCAGAGTTATATATATATATCAGGAGTGAATAAATAATGCAGCAGATAACATGATGCAGGGATAATAATAGTAGTAATATACCAAATCTTCGTTTTTGTCCTCTAGAGTAAGTCTTCAATAAGCTGAAAAACTCAGGACGGACCCGAGCGTAATGAAAAGAACAAAACAGTCGAGTCAAGACTAAGATATTCTTATGTGAGTCAAATCAATATCGCATATAAAATATGAGTGTCATGGCGTCAGAGATGCTTATAGGTTTCCACATCTCCTATCCAGTGTATAACGTGCGTGCAATAACTCAAGAGATGTTACGGGATTTTCCATCTCCTAAGGATCCGTCAGAATATTTATATGTAGTAGAATACGCTATATAATGTCTAGTCAATAAAATAAATATTTTTCTTGGCGTTAAGGCTTTACACTGATCCCCTTTAACACATTTTTAAGCATTGGCGTACAATTTTCATTTGACACCACCAGTAGCACGTCGGTAGTCAGTGATGCACCGTGATACGACAACACTAAACCAAAATCGTAGGAGTCTCGTATAGGTATAAAAGTATGACAAGGCACGTGAGGCAATGCCCAAGGTAGGATACTACTACTTCGGGTCATAGGGCTGGAGGTTACGCATCATAGCCATGACCGTCCACCGCGTCCATCCATCCCATATCGAGTCGAAGGGAGGTTATCCCAAATCAAGGTGCAACAATTGAAACCAACAACAAGACTAATAATGGACCGAGTCTAAAAAAATCGAAGAATGGATGTCCGCTCAGGGTAATTAGCCCACTTGGCCCTGTTAAGTCGTCATGTTTTAGTCATTTCAAATTTGCATAAGTGGCGGGGGTCTATCCATCATCTTTCTCTTTCTTCAAATCCAGTAATCGCCGCCAAATCCAACTCCTTCGTTCTGGAGTCTCCTCCGTGCACACAGTTGTTAAAGTGGTTTCGGTATCGACAGAGAATATGCCCATATCCGGGTCCGTTCTCTTTAACAACCAAACGTCATTTTACACACCCGTTGGTTCTTTTACATTTTAAAGGCAGTTCATACTTGATATCATAATATCATATTTGCTTCACGATTAAATCCATCTCGAAATCATCATATTTACTCAAAATATACTATTTCGGTTCAAAATCATTTTCGCCTTAATATCACGATTTCGCTTCCAAAATCGTTTCGAATTCCAATTTGGGTTATAACCTCATTTAACCCAGTTCGTATTTAAATCCTTGATTTAAAAATAAGCATCACACTCCTGGCTAGTTTGAATTTTTTGAAAAATAGTTTGAAAATTTTAAAATTGTTTAAACAATTAAAATAGTTAAAACTAGTTTAAATTGTTAAAATAGTTAAAAGTGGTTTAAATGGTTAAATTAGTTTAATATAAAATAGTTTGAGTATTAAAATGGTTTATACAGTAAATAATTTGGAAAATCAAAATAATTTGAATATTTTAAAGAATATAGATTTAAAACAATTTATATTAAAATAATTTATTTGAAAATAGTCTCAAAGTCAAACTGATTTAGTTTCCAAATCTTCTCAATTCAAATCCATTCAAATTTCCATTTCGATTTATCGATTCAATTCCGATTTCAATTCGAATTAACTTCGATTCCAATTTATATTTAAATCAATTCCAATTCCATTTCCAATTAATTCAGTTTCGATCTCAATTCCAATCAATTCAATTCAATTCCAATTTGAATTAATTTCAATTCAATTCTCAATTTAAAATTATTTTAATCTATAAAGTTTGAGTTTGATTTTCAGAAATATCAATTAAAATACTTAATCAAATTTACCTTTAATATTCAATTTAAATCCAATTTTCACATAAAATTCAATTCTGAGCTCAATTTCGAAATATCATTTTATAACACTTTTATTTGGCAATAATCCAAAGTCGGAATAAGAATCCAATCTTTTAAAACAAATCAATTTATGAGATTCAATCATATTTTGATTTTAACTTCAAAATCTCAACTTCAATTATTTAACAATTTCTTTTAACCAAAATTTGATTTAAACCTTTCAAGCTTGAATTCGCGATTTCTATAAATTTGATTTTTATTTCTTTTAAACCAAAACCATTAAATTATTTCAAATCTAAGAATTTCAAAACCATTTAATTTAACCAATCCAGTGTCCGTATGTAATTGTCAATCCTATGGCCAAGTATTAGTTATTTCAATTTAATTTCAGGGATGGATATATATCATTTCAATCCAAATCACACCGTCATAAGTATATACCATTTCGACCTATTTCTCAATTTATTCGAAATAATTCAATTTTCTGTTTTATTCACTGTAAATAATATACAGGTTGATAATATGATATATAAACAAATAAACACCCAAACATCCAAATATCAACTAATTTACATCCACGACAATCAATCGTACAAACGGACAATATAATTCACAACAGTTTCATAGTTATTAATATTGGGTAATTTACTAGCTATTCAATTTCAATTTCAAATTTAACTTTTAATTTGAATTTATAGTTGTTCAAATGGCAATTAAATTTATCAAACAACGATCAATAAATTCATATCACTTTATAAATTCAAATTTAACTAGCATAAAGAATTCTAGCACGTTGTGAGTGTTATAAAACACTAATCTTGATTTTCGTTGTCGTCGAGACGTTCCCGTTTGGAAGTAAAACCGAACGATGCCCAATTTTGGCCCAAATTCCAACAGTCTGCGAATTCGCCCAAAGTAGTTCATTGCGCAGCTCTCGTCATTACGACCGCAATGCAAAAAGTTTCATTCCAATCCGACCTCATATATGAGTGTTATACATTTTTAAGTTACTGACATTTGAATTTATAAAACAATTTATATTACATTTAAATAATTCATACTCAAAAGCAAAGAAGCCCAGCCCATATGAACCTCATCTCGCCCTTATCAGTGCCTGTACATGAAAACAAGGAGGAACCCATCACGCGCGTGCGCGTTTCTCACTGGCACGGCCTTCCATAACTCTAAACGAGAATCCGATAACGCCGATCAACTTCTCTTGCCGAACTCGACTCAACTATACCAGAAAACCATCGTTCGACCACCCCTAACAGATCGCTACCTGGAGCATTTCGTACGCCACTGCCAAACCCTCCATGTCGAGCCGCACACCACCAAATCGACACCCAAGATGCTAAATCACTTCGTGAGTCCATATATGGCCTCCAAATCTTGATTCGATGCTAGAATTTTAAGAGAAACGAAACCCTAGTTTACATCTCTAAGTCGAGCTCGATAAAAATGCAACTGCACCCTCTCAGAATATACCAGATGAAGTATGAATCAAATTAGGATTTTAGAAAGTGGTTTTAGAATTTTTTTATCAATTATTTTGAGAGATAGGAATTTTCAAAGCTTGGAATTTTTTTTCTTTATTGTAGGATGCGTGCAATTTAAAAGAGAAGGGCGGGAGGAGACGTGATTCGAAAAGGAGGTAGCGTGTAGGGGTAAGGCTACAGTGACATGAAGGAAAGAAAGGAGAATGATGTTGACTAACCAAAATATAAATTCAAATTCCTAAAATATCTCGATTACACAACTCAAAACCTTGAAACCCAATATAGGCATGCTGCTAGGCGTTTATAGTGTTATACCCCAATTCTGAACCTAATGGAAAAGGTTCCGGGTCCTAATTCGATCGTATGGAGAAGATAGGTTTTTAGATCCAGGTATTATATTGAATTTTCAATATAAATTTCAACACGTTTATATCTCGTACGACCGCACGATATCTCTAAACGTTACAAAATTTGAAATTCAAATAATAATACACTATTACGGATCCAATGGAACTGATTTCATTGAATTCTTAGACTATGCTCCAGATCGCTATTTTAATGTCTTGATTATAATATAAAATTTCCAATTTCTAATTATTCACTTTTAAATCCAGTTTTAAATGTTAACAATCTTCATTGTTTTTTAAATAAAATTTACATCAACTTTAGATATCACTTTCAATCTTATTAAATTCAAAATTCAATTATTCAAATAATTTCCAATATTAAATATAAATAATCTAGTTATCCTATAAATCAATATTAACTTCCAAATTTTTTTATTTATCAACATCACTTTATTTCTATCTAGATAATTCACAATTATTATTCAACTTCAGTTATTGATTATAAACCTAGTTAATATATATAATTTCATTTCAAAACTCGTTATTGCCAAAACTTCAAAATTAGTTTATTTGATTTTTTTATTCAAGTTCATATCCAATACTTGCATTCAAATCATTAAATTTTTATTTTTAACCATTTTCATTTAATAATTACATTAAATTTAATAATTTAAAATAGCTACAATTATGGATCGTTACAGCAATAGTGTAGTATTATCGGATTTCAAATTTTGTAGCGTTTGGAGTTTCCATTTGGTCATACAGGATAGAAACGCGTTGAATTAATATCGAAAATTTAATATAATAATTGGGTGCAAAAATCTATCTTCTCCATACGGTCGAATTAGGCCTCAAAACTTGTTCCGTTGCGTTCGAAATATGGGTATAATATTAGAAACGCCTGGCAGCATGTCTCAATAGAGGTTCGTAATAAATATCCAGATAATTGAAATAAAATAAAAATATATTTGCATTGATTTGAATCGTCAGCCTACAAACTTACCATTGACCACCCTACATTATCAGCTACTTTCGTACCTACTGTTCCTTTTTAAAGCACATTTCATACCTCTTCGTTTTTAAAACATAACAGAGCAAGGAAAAGAAAAATAGAAGCTTCAAAAATTCATTGCTCCGTTTGCGCTCAATAAAAAATTATGTAACTTGCTTCAAAAATTTTCTTTTGACGAGTACTTCGATCTAATATGCTCGAGTGAGGTGCAACAGTGCTTTTAGGGTGATCAAAGTGGGATGCTGATTATAGAGGGCGGCTAGGGTTAGCATTTTTTCAGATTTGAAGCCTCGATCTTGGAAGTGAAGCCCATGTTTGGATTTGTCATGAAAAATAGCATCTCGGCATGCAAATATCATAATGTCTGATCACCCATATGTAGAACACATCGCTACAGTTTGAACGGAGGGAAGGAGCGGGTCGTAAGTTTCCAAAAGTGATCGAGTTTCGATTTGAGGGCATAGATGGATCGAGATCGAGAAGAGAAGGGTCTTGGAGATGAAGGATTTGACTTTCGTCATAGGTGGTGGTTGCGGTGGTCGTGCGTGCATGCTAGGGGAATGGGTTCTTGCTCTATCTCGTGCACGAATTTAGGCACTGGTAAGAAGAGGGATACAGTAGTGGGTCATTTTTTTTGGGCTGGGTAATATGTTTAATTGAAATTTAGTTATATAAATTGTTTAATTTAAATTTCCAATTCTTAGAAATTCGATGTCTCGTTGTTTCTGGTCCAATCGAGACGCAGTTTGTTGCATTTCATTCGTATTGACAAATACGATGCATAGGAATTGGATTGACTAAATTTAGAGCTTACTGAATTTTCAGTTCGAACGCGTTCGAATTTAGTTGAAGCTAGAATGCGAAAGCGACAACTAGAATCAACGTGAGTGTTTTTAACGCTCACAATGTACTATAATATTTTTGTATTCGTTAAAACTGAATCGTGAAGTTATCAAATTTTATTGACTGTTATTTGAAAATGAAATTGACATATGAATTGACTGTAGGTATTAAAATTGATAGTTAAATTTGAAGTTGGAATTTAATTGCCAGCAAATTAACTGATATTGACAACTATAAAATTGTTCTGAATTATTGGCTGATTTGGATGTTGACTGTTATGGATGCTATTGATTGATGTTATGGAAGATTTGGATGTTTATTTGTTTTGATATATTTTGCTATCATCCTGTATATTATTTACAACATATAAAGCTGTAAATTGAATTATTTTGAATAAATTAAGAAATATGTTGAAATGATATATACCTATGGCCTTCATTTTGGATTGAAATGATATATATCCATCCTTGGAATTAAAAAGAAATAATTGATTCACTTGGCCACATGATAGAAAATTATATATGGACACGTGATTGATTAAATTAAATGATTTTGAAAACTTTGATTTGAAACTATTTAAATTATTGAAAAAAAATCGAATTTATGGAAATCAAATTATTTCGAATTTGAGCTCGAAAAGATTAATTTAAATTTGATAATAGGAAATGTTTAAATAATCGAAGTTGAGATTTTGAAATTATAATGGAAATATGATTTGGGTTTCAGAAATTGATTTGTTTTAAAGGATTGGAACTTTTATTCAAACATTAAATATTGCTAAGTAAAAGTAATATAAAACAATATTTCAAAATTAAGCTGGGAATTGGATTATATTTGAAGATTTGAATTTATATTGAATATTGAAAGTTAATTTGATTTAAGTGATTTGAATCGATATTTTAAAAATCGAACTCGAAGTTGAAATTTATTTGGAATTGAAATTGAAATTTATTTGGAATTGGAATTAAAATCGAAATTAAATTAAATAAGAATTGAAATTAAAATTAAATTGGGATTAGATTGAAATTTATTCAAGTTGGAATTAAAATTGAAGGCGAAATATACTTAATTCAAAATTGAAATCAGACTTATTTGAATTGAAATTTGAAATCGAAGTAAAATTCGACTTGAAATCGGAATTAAATCGATTTAAATTGAATTGGATTGAGATTAAAATTGATTTGAATTGGAAGATTTGAAATTGAATCAGTTTTACTTTGAAACTATTTTAAATATATTATTTTATTATAAACTGTTTTAAAATCTATCTTTTTAAATATATAAATTATTTTTATTTTTCAAGCTGTCTTCCTATATAAACCATTTTGAATACTCAAACTATTTTATATTAAACTATTTTAACCATTTAAACTATTATAACTATCTTAATTATTTAACTATTCAAACTATTGTCTAAAAATTTAAATTGGTTAAGGTTGGAATATTTATATTTAAATCAAGGATTTAAATACAAATTGGGTTAAATTGACATTATAACCCTAATGGAAATTCGTAGGAATTTTGAATTGGAATTGAAATCGATATATTAAGGCAAAAATGGTTTTCAATTGAAATAATATACTTTGAGTAAATATGATGATTTCGAAATGAATTTGATTTTAAAGGAAATATGATATTTTGATATCAAGTATGAATTATTTCGAAATGTAAAAGAACAAACTGGTGTGGAACGACATTTGGTTGTTAAAGAGACCGGGGCCTTTAATTGGCATAGTCTCTGTCAATATTGGAATCACTTAACAACCGTGTATGTGGAGTGATGGTCCAGAATGAAGTGGTTGGATTTGGCATCGTTTGCTGGATTTGAAGAAAGAGAACGATGATGGATTAGCCTCGCACTTGCCAAATTGAAATGACTAAAACAAAAGCCGTACCGGCCAAGTGGGCTAGCTACTTCGAGCGGACACACTTCTTCGTATTACCATCATTTACATTGTGATTGATTGGTGCACACCCTCGGATTTTGAGAGTGTTGGACGCGGTGGGCGATCATGGCTATGATGTGTTACCACTAGCTGAGAAAGGTAAGTAGGTAGTATCCTTCCTTGGGTATTGCCTCACATGCCTTGTCATACTTTTATCCTTATATGAGACCCCTACGATTTTGGTTTAGTGTTGTCATATCATGGTGCATCACTGGCTACCGACGTGCTAATGGCGGTTTCAAATGAAAACTGTTTGACAATTCTCAAAAAAATCGTTAAGGGGGATTAATGTAAAGCCTTAACGCTATTTTGATATTTATTTTACTAATTAGACATTATATATATAGCGTATTCCACTACAAATAAATATTTTGATGGATCCTTAAAAGATGGAAAATCCTGTAACATCTCTTGAGTTATTGCATGCGCATTATACACTGGATAGGACATGCGAAAATCCATAAACATCTTTGACTCCACGGTACTCATGTTATATGCGATATCGATTTGACTCATAAGAATATTTTAGTCATGACTCAAGTATTTTGTCTTTTTATTACGCTCGGTTCAGCCCTAAGTTTTCAGCTTATTGAAGATTTATTCTAGAGGACGAAGACGAAGACGAAGACTTGGTATATTATTACTAATATTATTTCTAGTATCATTGTTCTACTGCATTATATTTTGTTTCTATTGTGTATATATAACTCTGATCAATGTTGTATAAATTGTTATCAAATGTATAGTAAACGGCTTCATGAATTATTTATTCGATTGCTATATTTTATCATTTCGCTGCGAGATTTTGTGATTGTTTTCTTCTTCTTAATTAACCACATTGATTATATATGTTTCGGATTGTTTAAGTCGAACATGTGTGGATTATTGTCAATTCAAACCTTTCAAAATGTAGGTCGACATAGTTGGTATCAAATCTTTGGTTTAGCGATAACCTTAGCTTTTTTGGGTATTACCTCATTATAGATAGGTTAGTAATACCCTAGAATGAGTCTGAGTGTATATATATATATATGAGAGAGCGTATTTGTTGGTCTTGTATAAAATATTTCATATCGTGTTGTTTGAATTGTTAAGTCTGAATTTTGAGTTCTGATCGGTATGTGGGACACCGCTATATTAATAGGAATTCCAAAACACTTGAAAAAACAAACTAACACGATATTATTTTTGAAATTTGGTAAATGAAATAATTTTACCTAGGATTATATTTTATATGTAAAAGAAAGGTTTTATAAAATTTAGATAGTTAAATGAATTGGTTGTTAGAAATGATAATATTGATCATTATCGTTTGTTTTTCTAATCTGTCAATATTCCTAAAGTATTAGCTATTATATGATTATAAGAAAATGAAACTATATAAATGTGATTAATAAAACATAATTTGCAAGTAAAATGAATATAAAATTGAGAATTTGAGAAATTTAAATTCCAATGTTTCTGAAAAAGGTTTTTAAGGTTTGGAAAATATAATAACAATATTGTTTAAAAGTATATACAAATACAAATTGTTTTCAAATAAATTTTAAAAGGAATGAATTCAATACTCCCTTCTTCTGTCGCTGGAAAATAATTTCGGTGATGACTGCGCAGCATTATCGACGTTCAGAGTCTCAAAGTGGAGGAGACTTCTGAGAAGCTTTGCTACGAAATTGTTTTGATAAACTGATTTTGGTTTAAAATTCAAAAGTATTATTTGATATACAAAAGATATATGTATATATATTTATTTCAAATGATTTGAAATGAACCCGGTATTTAAATTTTTTAAGTTTTTTAATTAATAATCTTTAAATTATTTGAATGAAATGAAATATTTGAATAACCAAACTTACAAAATAAGAGAATTAAGAAATCTAAGCTAAATGTTTTAAGAAACTTTAGAGTCTAAGTTTACAATTCTAAAATTGAAAGTAAAGAAAATTTAAACAAGTTACAATAGTGAATATTCTAATTAAGTAAAATGAACCAGATTAATTTGTATAATACCAAACTTCATTCTAATAACATATACTAAGACTTACAAATTGTTAAAAGTTAAAATTATGATTTAGATATGTAATGGGATATTATATAAGTAAACCAAACTTAACAAGTAATTAAAATGTATATAAATGGAAAATTAGTTGTAATAATAAATGTTATATACTTAATTAGTAAATTATGAAATGATTAATGACTAAATGGAATAAGTAAGTGGAACTTAAGAAAGTAGAAAAATGAGTTATATAATATCTTTGTAAATTGGTTATAAATTAAATATAAATTTGCAAAGAAATTTTGAAATTGAACCTGTAACTTTTGAGCTAATTATAAACTTAGATAAAGTCATATATAAGAAGTTGGACTTTTATAGAATGATTATAAACTAAAGTGATGATTAATAAAATGTTTCATAAATAAATTTGTTATTAAATGAAATTGTGAAAATAGATGTGAATTAAGTTATAAAGAAATTTAAGTAATGATATAAGAAATAATTCGTTAATGATGTTGATTCTAAAAATGGAGATATAAACATTATAATTTAAATGTTTCGCGAAAATGTAAAGTAAAGTCTATAGTTTATAACTTTGATAAATGTTAGTTGAACAAGATGTTAAATTAATTGAATATGGATGTTAAAGGAAGGAAGCTAATATTGAATTATGAAATGAACTTTAACTTATGAAAAACTAACTGAAATGAATAAATGGAAGAAGTTAGTGAATTGTATTAATAAAATGTGTAACTAAAATAACATTGATTTAAAATGAAAATGAACTTAAGTGTAGAACGAATATGAATAAATGGATTGGTATGAGATGTTGCTAAATGTAAATGAATTGAAACTTAACAAATTTAATCGAATAAATTGAATGTGGATGAAATATACGTGAATAAATTGAAAGTAAACCAATTAAATGCTATTAAAAATTGAATGTTAACAAGAAATGAAGTGTATAAATTAAATATTGGCATTGGATGATGTAAATTCATATCGTTAGGAATCAATTGGATGGATACTAGTAATTGAATGGTTTCTTTGTTATAAATCGTTGTTATAATTGTTTTATTGTATATGATTGTTGTTCGTCGTATACTAATGCTTATGTTATGGTTTGGGCTTAAAATTCATGTTATATGCTTCTGTAAAACTCATATATGCTTTCTATATCTTATATAAATGAATAATATTCTAAATTGAGTTGAGATAGGTACATACAAAAACCGTTTGGACATATACATGGGATTTTATATTCTTTTGCTTGCTTAATACTAGCAAACTCGCTCGTATTAATAATAAGGCACACATCTCGGATTACATACCGCGCTTTTATATTTTTTTCCCTTTGGGATGCCTCACCAATGAGATGAGATGTATATTTGATATATTTGGGTAAGATATTGAATTGTAAAATCTTTTCCTAGCGAGTCGCGTAAAGGAGGCTCTACCAAAATTTTCCATAAATTCGGGTGTTAGAAAAATTTTAAAGTTTTAAAAATTTCGTAACTTGTTTTGATAACTAACTCGTAAATTCCATAATCCAATCGGAGTGGCGTAGTAGAAGTGTAGTAATAGTTTTGCAAATAAGATTTTAATGTTATGTAAGTTAATTATTTTGAGAAAATATATTAAGTGTTAAATTCTGTACTTAATGCCTTTTCGAGGATGAAAAGTTTTGGGTGGAGGATAATGCAACGATCCATATTTTTAGCTACTTTAAATTATTAAATTAATGTAATTATTTAAAAAAAGGGTTAAAAATATAATTTAATGAATTATTAGTGGAGTTGTTGGATATGAACTTGGATTAATTTTTTTTGAAATAATCAATTCCGAATATTTAGGCAATAACCACTATTGAAATGAAAATTTCATGTATTGAATGTGCTTGTAATCGATGTCTATAATTGGATAATAAATGTTGAGTTATTTAGATGATAAAAAATGATTGTTAATAAATGTTGAATTATTTATTAATGATGACTTACTGAAAGTTTAATCATTGAATTTAATATTGGAATTATGTGGATATTTAAATTCTAAAAATAGGGTGAATTTAAATTATTCCAAGAGTTGATTTAAAATTTATTTAACATGAATGAAGATTGTTAAATGTAAAATTTTGATTTAAAGTGATTGAATATATTTCTGAAAATTAGTCCTTTTATTTAACGTGTAAAAATATCCATTTTGGCCACAGTCTCGGATTTCAATGTAACCAGTTCCATTAGACCCGTAATAGTGTATTATTATCAGATTTCAAATTTCATAGTGTTTGGAGTTTCTATTTGATCGTACGGAATAGAAACGCATTGAATTTAATATCGAAAATTTAATATAATAATTGGGTTCAAAAGGCTATCTTCTCCATACAATCGAATTAGGCCTCGGAACTTGTTACTTTGCATTCGGGATATGGGTATAACATTAGGAACACTGGGAAGCATGCTTCGATAGGGGTTCGAAATAAATATCCAGATATTTTAAATAAAATAAAATAAATTTACATCGATTTAAACCATCAGCCCACAAACATACCATTAGCCACCTTACATTATCCGCCACGTTCGTACCTACTTTTCCTCTTTAAAACACGTTTCTTCCCTCTTCATTTTTAAAACATAGAAGAGCAAGGAAAAGAAAAATGGAAGCTTTCAAAAATTCATTTCTCCATTTACACTTAACAAAAAAATGTAACTTGCTTAAAAAAATTCTATTGACGAGTACTTTGTTCTGGTATGCTTGAGTGGTGTGTAGCAGCGCTTTTAAGGTGATCGATAGTGGGATGCCGATAGTAGTAGGTAGTTAGGGTTAGCAATTTTTTGAGATTTTTAGCCTCGATCTTGGAAGCGAAACTCATATTTGGATTTCTCATGAAAAATAGCATCTTGGCACGCAAATCTCATGGTGACCGATTGCCATATGTAGAGCGCATCGCTACAGTTTGAATAGAAAGGAGGAGCAGGTCAAAACTTTCCTGAGGTGATCGAGTTTTGATTTGAGGGCAAAGGTGGATCGAGATCGAGAATAGAAGGGTTTTGGTGATGGCAGATTCGACTTCGTGGGTGGTAATTGCGGCGGCCGTGCATGCACGCTAGGGGGATGAGTTCTTGTTGTATCTCGTGCACGAATTTAGGCATTAGTGAAGAAGAGGGATACAGTAGTGAGCCGTTATTTTTGTTTTGGGCTGGGTAATATATTTAATTGGAATTTAGTTATATAAATTATTTAATTTAAATTTCTAATTCTTAGAAATTTCATATCTCGTTCATTTTAGGTCCAATCGAGACGCGTTATGTTGCGTTGCGTTTGTATCAACGAATATAATGCATAGGAATTATATTGAATGAATTTAGTGCTTGCTGAATTTTTAATTAAATTCGAATGCCTTTGAATTTAATCGAAACCAAAATGCGAAAACGACAACTAGAATCAAGGTGAGTGTTTTTAACGCTCATGTAAAGGTTGCAATTTTTCGACCACGAAGGCCGACATCAATACGTCCTCTGTATCAACTGCCAAGCAATCGAATGCCGGAAAACCGTACCCTTAGGGTTTAAGAAGAAGAAAGAAAGAAGAAAAAACAGAAACAATATCAGAATCTCACAATCGCAGCGGAACACGTATAATAGATAAATGAATATCTTTAATACAAAGAACTATATCAGTTATTACATTACATCACATTACATTACATTATCAGAGTGTACAACAACAAACAGCGGAAAAGAAATACTATATACTAGTTGATACACCACGCCATCCAGCTCGCCTCTTGAGCTCCACAGCAACTCCTGAATTCCATAATGACCTGATAGCCTGACTCTAGACTGCCCGTGTTAAAATTGGTGGGCACCCAGAGTTTAGGAAGGAAACAATAAACTCCAGGTCAGTCATTGGGACTGGTGTGAGAATTTAAAACAATTATATCTTTAAGAACAAACAAAGAAATATATTTTTTATTTATATTCGCAATGCTTTTTAGAAAATGAGACTATCATAAGGCCTTCCGCACACACACACAATGCAAACACAGAATCGGAAGAGATTTCTCCTTATGATAGTCAAACATGCTTGACACGTAAATTTTCTTTGATATTATTACTACAAGTGCAAAGTGTAGGAAAACATTTCGAAAGTATAATATAAATCTTAGATAGCATAGACATTTCGCACTTATGCCTATTATAGCTACCATCTAAACAGTGGTGACAACCATAAGTAAATGACAGGTTCTACAACTAAAACCGTACAAGGTACGTATTGGAGTTTGTATTTCCAACAAATGGTCAGGTCAAGAAACTTTCCATTACCACATGGGTACGTCTTTGGAAAGACGCCCCGAGAACCTAACCGGATCTCTGCCAACATAAGGCCGGGTTACTCCTAACTGGGTAACTACTGACACGAATATGCCATCCCCCGGTCGCAACCGACCTAAATCCCGGAATTCACCAACAACCACAAAATAATAAATTTGCAGCACAACATAGGTTAAGTATCAGGGCTCCATACCATAATACCATCTCTATCCAGAAGGAAATGACATACACTAAGGGGGCACGATCCCCTAATAACCTTGCTGCATCTTTCCTGTTTTGACCATTTTCGGGGTGTGAGGTCCGACGAAGTCTCGTCCACAAAGCTACGCTTTATACAAAAGCCACGCTTTGATCAACAAATGCTCAACAGCACTTCGTATTCCACATTACCAATTTGGGAATATATCACTATTAACCATCAACTACATAACCTCTGAGCTCGTACGTCTCAGAGAAGGGTGTTAAGCTAAGAGAGTAAATTCTCTGCCACCAACAGAAATATATTTGATAGAAACCAGCTTTACATCTCAAATTGTAACGTCAGACACACATCCATACAAGTCCGTTCCGGGATCGAACGGAACCGAAGGCACTTCAAAAGAAGCCCTTGCAATCCGGATATTCACTAATCACGACCGGACTTCCCATCACAATGGGTGATAAAATCTCTATATCGGAGATCAGCCGATGCAGAGACATTCGACGGTAATCCTTCCATTTTCAAAAATACGCGGTCTTCAACATCGGTCTTCAAATGCTATCCATTACGACATATCATTATTCGGAATGAGATTTATGACACAAAGGTCCTCTCCCGGATAAACCGAATAACGAGCGCTTATTTTAAAAATAAGTGTAGCGTTCAAATTCAAGCAAATCACAACAAATACCCATAAAAAGGTAGATATTGATAGTCGGTTATTTAACTATCAAGGCAAACAACCAAGTATCCAGTACCATAACAATCACTAGGCCCTTTTTATTAATCTTCCATAAATTAATAACTTGCCAAATATTCACTTCAGTCTATCTTTAAAAAGATATATTCTCTAAACCATTTCAAATTCTACATTGGAAAATATTTCTAAATACTTATTCATTTTCAATTTATCTTTAAAAGACAAAAACCCAAAACATTTCACTTCATATTGGAAAACATTTCCATACTTATTTAATAATAAGTAATTCACAAATCTATTTATTTTCAACATTTGGAAAATATCCAATATACTTAAAACACGATTAAGTGTATATTTTATTCTTTTAAAGAAAACATTTTCTTTAAACACATTTATTTAGGTCCAAACGAATGTTGCGTAAAACATCGTTACGACAACCCAAAATCACTAGTATAGGGATTCGACATTTAGATGGATATATAAATCCAATACTATATAAAACATTTCCTTTCGAAATCATTTACTATAACAACAGTGTTATAGTCCACCATTTCCTTATTTCTCGAAAACGACTATTTCAACAATGAATATTGAAATCTATGGTTTCGATCCTTAACACATTTTAAAACAACTTCATATCATTTTAATTCTATTTAAAAGATCACTTCCTAAAACATTTCTTTAACATATCATTCACCATCTAAAATCGTGAATATACTTCGTTAACCAAATTAATCATTTCTACACATTTTATTTTAAAGGGTTATCCACTGTCCCAAAATCATGGATATATCTCCTTTAATAAGCTTTCATATTTACTTATCAAATTCAATTGGTTTTTGGATTTATAAAACAACGTTTATAAATTCACATTTATATAAATTTTATAAAAACTTCAACTTATAAAGTCCCTTAATTAACAAATTCTATTTAAATCCCATTTAAATGCCAAATTCCAATTTATAAGTAAACTACTTATAAATCTTTTTATTTTACAAAATCTATTCATTTTATAACTTTACAATTTATAAATCTATAAATTTCATTCACTTATGAAATCCATTTGTACTTCATTTTAATACTTATAAAAACTCGTTTTATAATTCCAATATTTTAATTTATAGATATAAATTATATATATATTTTATATAAACCGTTTATAATAATTTCAAAAATCCCAATTTAAACCTTTTCATAAATTAATCAACTACTTATTTCAAAAATCACATTTCGGTTATGTTTCACAAAAATCATAATTTTTATAACATAAAAATTTAAAAACGTTTATTTATTTAAAATGAATCAATTTCCAAAATTCAATAAAACGTATACTTTCAAAAATCATTCAAAAATCCTTTCAAATTCAAAATCGTTACTTTAACATTCTTAAAACTCCAAAAATAGGCCAAATGCTGCAACAGCACCAAATATAACAATCACGACATCCAAAACATCATACATCAATATGATAACAGAATATATTGCAAATATCTGTAAATAAATCAATACTGGTGAGGAATCCAGTTGGATCCCTCCAACCTGTTTCGCTGCATCCACAGATGTTAGCACAATACCAATTCCGTTCCAATACGGAATATCGCGGTATATGGGATTTATAAAATATTATCTGCTATTATGCGGCGCAATAGGGTCCCATCCGCTATATAATGCGAGAAAATCAACTCCAAGTACATATATAATACCAATTCCAATCAAGATGGAATATCGTGGTATATGTTTTTAATAAATAACATCTGTTTAATATACGGCGCATAGGGTCTATTTCAAAGCAATAGATAATAATTTATCATCCAAACACACAATCAAGAAATTTTAAATCTAACTATTTAAAATTTAAATCGAAATAATTTCGATTGAGTGAGAAGTTCTCACCTTGCTTTCAATAACGGTTGCAGTGTTTTATTTCGAATAAAATTAAACACGCGTTTAATTTTACCCAAAATTTTCACTAGCTCCAATCAACTCCAATATATCTCCATCGCGTAGTGTTCGTCCATACGAACCCAATGCAAGTCGTTTCGTCAGTTTTCGACCTCGTACGACAAAGTTATAGCTTTTTAAACATTACACAATTTATAATATAATAATTTACATTTTATTTTTTTAAACCTTTGAAATCTGGCCGTTCGCTCATCAAGGCAAATCTGGGCCGAGGCTTTTGCCTTCTTCTCCTTCTGGTTATTCACGAATGCATTAACCCATAGCCGCGTTCGAATTTTCGAAGCCGCACCACCATACGACGTCAAGAGCGCGATCGAACATCGCTAGTCCACTCGCCTACCCCGACATGCGATCAGCCAGAGACCGGCCCCACCTACTGCCGCCATCGTTGAGAAAAGTGCGTACGAATGTGCGTCGTTCATCAGCTGATCACGACGAATCCACCACTTTAAACACCATCACAACCGTTGAGATCCTAGATCTCAATGCCCTCTACAATCTTCCTTTATAAATCGAAGCTTGAAAGTGAAGGGATCATGAGAAAAACGAGGAGGGATGAGAGTGTTTTCTGGCCATAGAACGAAAAAATGGCGGCTGAGCTAATTTCAGCTAGGGTTTTGCAATTGTGAAGAAGACAAGTCCTTATATAGAAAATTCGACGAAACACTATTCACTCGAAATTTTCCGAACTCCAAACGAAGCGTGCCAGCTGACATTTCTAGGGTTTAACCCACGTTCCGGACACAATGGAATAGGTATTGAGAGCCAATTCTATCATATGTACGAGTTATGGAGATAAACGATCAAATTTAAATTAAATCTGTTAAACTAATTTCTATGCGTTTTGGCTTGTTCCGGACAAACCATAAATCCGATTTACACGAAATTTGAAATCACACAATAATATAACATTACGGATCTGATGAAACTAGTTTCGTCGAAATCTGAGACTGTTTGAAAAATGGCTATTTTTACCCGTTAATTAAATATTAAAATATTCAATTTCTGCAAATTAACTTTTAATTCAATTTTAAAAGTTCTATATCATCATTCTAACTCCAATATAATTTAATACAAGTTTACAAATCAATTTTAATCACATTAAACCAAATTTTTAATTATTTCTGTAATTTCAAATATTAAATTATCGATTTAATTATCCAATAAATCTAAATATTCGAAATATATTCGACTTACAAATTTTACTTGTTAATATTTAAAAAATCAATTAAATATACGAATTTCATTTGACAGGAATTCCGGGTCGTTTCAAACTTCCCCCTTAAAAGAATTTCGTCCTCGAAATTACCAAGTAAGAAAAGGTTACAGAATCCATTAACTTTTCAAACATCCATTCAAATTAGATTTCAAATTCACTTAAGTGTTTAACTTTCCCAAAATTCAATAGTGAAACTTATTAAAATAACTTTACTAAGTTTTCAAATCATACCTAGTTATCTTTTCAAAACCAACTATATCGTTTAACTTTTCACTCCAAAATCAAAGTTATAGTTTTCCAAAATTTTCCAAGTTTCTCAAAAATATTCTAACGCCTTAAATTTTCAGAAAAATTCACCATAGTCTCCTTTGCGCGGCTCGATTCGAAAAAAAATGACAATATATATATCACAAATATACATCTCATCAAGTAATGAGGCATCCTGCAGGAAGAAAAGTGTAAAAGTACGATATGTAATCCGAGATATGTACCTTATATATTATTATCGAGCATGGCTAATATAGCGTGAAAGCGAGCTCCAAAAGCGAAGCAATGCGCAATCCGCACCTACTAAATACTCAACAACAATGAGAAACATGTATATAGGAAATAATATCAATATACAACATATATCACTACAACAACTACATATGCCAATATAGCAAATGCAACAAATCCAACCATCAACCAACTATCATCCAACTACATCCATAACCAAAACAACACACTTTCACTTCTCATTAATATTCAGTGAATTGGTTTTTCAATTTAAATCACATTTGATTCATTAACATTGGATTTTTTTTACTAACATTCATTTATTCATATTCAATTAGTTTACATTCACTAATTCATATTCAAGTTGGTTCACTTCCAAATCAAATTCAATTACACAGCTTTCAATTTCATTAATTCAATTTCATTAACACTTAATGAATTATATAAAATCAACTAACAATCATATAACAAACAATGTATATCCAACATTACCAAATTTCTTTACTTTGCTTACATTCATTCAATTTGGTTCATCACTTTTAATTAGCTTTAATGAATTAACACTTACATCCATTATTTCATATCAATTTATTTACATTCAATTGATTTACATTGAATTCATTTACATTCATGTTATTATTTTACTTCGATACCAAAATCAACTTCATTCAACACCACTTAAGTTATATTCCATTTCGAACATCATTTGTTTAACTTAACTTAAATTTCCACTTCTAAATCCAATTCAGATTCCAATTCTCAAGTAAATTCTATTTAACTTTCCTTTAGTTAAATTCCAAAACATATATTTACTATACTAACCCAAATTCTTTATTCTTTACCAAAGCCAAATTTATTATTTCATATTATAAGTTCAAAACTCATTCTACTTATATTTATCCATTTCAACTTGGATTTTTAATTTCAAATTTGTTTATCACAACAAAACTTCAATTTCCAATTTACTATGGTAGCAAATCCATCACACAGAAACTCGAAAATGATACCGATGATGCTGCAGTCATCACCCTTATTATTTTCCAGTAACAGTAGTGAATCTAGTGCTTTAAATTCTTCCAAAATATTTCTTTTACTTATAACTCACATTTATAAGTCTTTTTCTTATATTCAACAATTTCAATTCATAGTTCAAATTCATTTTTATTTACAACTCATATTTATAAATATATTCATATAGTTTCACTTCTAATATATAAGATTATTTCACAATTGTAAATCACATTAATTATAATTCCTTCTTAATAATTCATTTGCTTATACAATTTTTCTTTTAATTAACTTATATATATTCTTACATTTTCAACAACCAAACAATCAATTTATATACCCTTTAATAATTATGAAAAATTATCCCTTTATATATAAAATATAATCGAGGTAAAATTATTTCATTTACCCAATTTAAAATGATACTATGTCGACTTGCCTCGTTTAAGAGTTTAGAAATTCCTATCAATAATATGGCATCCCACATACCGACCAGAATTCACAAATAGCTCAACGGAAAAGCAAACACAATGTAAAACATTATTTTTTATTCACTGACAAATACGCTCTCATAGCTATTATTACACTCACACTCATTCTAGAGTACTACTGACTCTATCTCTAATGAGTAATTCCCAACAGAGCCAAGGTTGTCACTTAACCATATGCTCTGATACCAAATGTAAAGGTTGCGATTTTTCGACCACGAAGGTCGACATCAATACGTCCACTGTATCAACTGCCGAGTAATCGAATGCCGGAAAACCGTACCCTTAGGGTTTAAGAAGAAGAAAGAAAGAAAGAAGAAAACGGAAACAATATCAGAATCTCACAATCGCAACGGAACACATATAATAGATAAATGAATATCTTTAATACAAAGAACTATATCAGTTATTACATTACATC
The DNA here is from genome assembly GCA_030765085.1 of Allium cepa. NCBI lineage: Eukaryota > Viridiplantae > Streptophyta > Magnoliopsida > Asparagales > Amaryllidaceae > Allium > Allium cepa. The sequence continues at coordinate 759,372,589 of CM060941.1, read as the reverse complement.
ATATTACATTACATTATCAGAGTGTACAACAACAAACAGCGGAAAAGAAATACTATATACTAGTTGATACACCATGCCATCCAGCTCGCCTCTTGAGCTCCACAGCAACTCCTGAATTCCAGAATGACCTGATAACCTGACTCTAGATTGCCCGTGTTAAAATTGTTGGGCACCCAGAGTTTAGGAAGGAAACAATAAACTCCAGGTCAGTCATGGGACTGGTGTGAGAATTTAAAACAGTTATATCTTTAAGAACAAACAAAGAAATATATTTTTTATTTAGATTCGCAATGCTTTTTAGAAAATGAGACTACCATAAGGCCTCCCGCACACACACACAATGCAAACGCAGAATCGGAGGAGATTTCTCCTTATGATAGTCAAACATGCTTGACACGCAAATTTTCTTTGATATTATTACTATAAGTGCAAAGTGTAGGAAAAAATTTCGAAAATATAATATAAATCTTAGATAGCATAGACATTTTGCACTTATGCCTACTATAGCTACCATCTAAACAGTGGTGACCACCATAAGTAAATGGCAGGTTCTACAACTAAAACCGTACAAGGTACGTATTGGAGTTTGGATTTCCAACAAATGGTCAGGCCAAGGAACTTCCCATTTCCACATGGGTACGCCTCTGGAAAGACGCCCCGAGAACCTAACCGGATCTCTGCCAACACAAGGTCGGGTTACCCCTAACTGGGTAACTACTGATACGAATATGCTATCCCCCGGTCGCAACCGACCTAAATCCCGGGATTCACCAACAACCACAAAATAATAAGTTTGCAGCACAACATAGGTTAAGTATCAGGGCTCCATAACATAATACCACCTCTATCTAGAAGGAAATGACATACACTAAGGGGGCGCGATCCCCTAATAACCTTGCTGCATCTTTCCTGTTTTGACCATTTTCGGGGTGTGAGGTCCGACGAATTCTCGTCCACAAAGCTACGCGTTATACAAAAGCCACGCTTTGATCAACAAATGCTCAACAGCACTTCGTATGCCACATTATCAATTTGGGAATATATCACTAGTAACCATCAACTACATAACCTCTGAGCTCGTACATCTCAGAGAAGGGTGTTAAGCTAAGAGAATAAATTCTCCGCCACCAACAGAAATATATTTGATAGAAACTAGCTTTACATCCCAAATTGTAACGTCAGACACACAACCATACAAGTCCGTTCCGGGATCGAACGGAACCGAAGGCACTTCCAAAAAAGCCCTTGCAATCTGGATATTCACTAATCACGACCGGACTTCCCATCACAAAGGGTGATAAAATCTCTATATCAGAGATCAGCCGATGCAGAGACATTCGACGGTAATCCTTCCGTTTTCAAAAATATCCGGTCTTCAACATCGGTCTTCAAATGCTATCCATTACGACATATCATTATTCGAAATGGGATTTATGACACAAAGGTCCTCTCCCGGCTAAACCGAATAACGAGCGTTTATTTTAAAAATTAGTGTAGCATTCAAATTCAAGCAAATCACAACAAATACCCATAAAAAGGTAGATATTGATAGTCAGTTATTTAACTATCAAGGCCAACAACCAAGTATCCAGCACCATAACAATCACTAGGACTTTTTTATTAATCTTCCATAAATTAATAACTTGCCAAATATTCACTTCAATTTATCTTTGAAAAGATATATTTTCTAAACCATTTCAAATTCAACATTGGAAAACATTTCCAAATACTTATTCATTTTCAATTTATCTTTAAAAGACAAAAACCCAAAACATTTCACTTCATATTGGAAAACATTTCCATACTTATTTAATAATAAGTAATTCACAAATCTATTTATTTTCAACATTTGGAAAATATCCAATATACTTAAAACACGATTAAGTGTATATTTTATTCTTTTAAGGAAAACGTTTTCTTTAAACACATTTATTTGGGTCCAAACGAATGTTGCGTAAAACATCGTTACGACAACCCAAAATCACTAGTATAGGGATTCGACATTTAGATCGATATATAAATCCCAATACTATATAAAACATTTCCTTTCGAAATCATTTACTATAACAACAATGTTACAGTCCACCATTTCCTTATTTCTCGAAAATGTCTATTTCAACAATGAATGTTGAAATCTATGGTTTCGATCCTTAACACATTTTAAAGCAACTTCATATCATTTTAATTCTATTTAAAAGATCACTTCCTAAAACATTTCTTTAACATATCATTCACCGTCTAAAATCGTGAATATACTTCGTTAACCAAATTCATCATTTCTACACATTTTATTTTAAAGGATTATCCACTGTCCCAAAATTCGTGGATATATCTCCTTTAATAAGCTTTCATATTTACTTATCAAATTCAATTTGTTTTTGGATTTATAAAACAACGTTTATAAATTCACATTTATATAAATTTTATAAAAACTTCAACTTATAAAATCCCTTAATTAACAAATTCTATTTAAATCCCATTTAAATGCCAAATTCCAATTTACAAGTAAATTACATATAAATATTTTTATTTCACCAAATCTATTCATTTTATAACTTCACAATTTATAAATCTATAAATTTCACTCACTTATGAAATCCATTTATACTTCATTTTAATACTTATAAAAACTCGTTTTATAATCCCAATATTTTAATTGATAAATATAAATTTTATAAATATTTTATATAAACCGTTTATAATAATTTAAAAAATCCCAATTTAAACCATTTTACAAATTAATCAACTACTTATTTCAAAAATTACATTTCGGTTATGTTTCGCAAAAATCTTAATTTTTATAACATAAAAATTTAAAAACGTTTATTTATTTAAAATGAATCAATTTCCAAAATTCAATAAAACGTATACTTTCAAAAATCACTCGAAAATCCTTTTAAATTCAAAATCGTTACTTTAACATTTTTAAAACTCCAAAAATAGGCCAAATGCTGCAACAGAACCAAATATAACAATCACGGCATCCAAAACATCATACATCAATATGATAACAGAATATATCGCAAATATATTTGTAAATAAATCAATACGGGTAAGGAATCCAGTTGGATCCCTCCAACCTGTTTTCCTGCGTCCACAGATGTTAGAACAATACCAATTCCGTTCCAATACGGAATATCGCGGTATATGGGATTTATAAAATATCATCCGCTATTATGCGGCGCAATAGGGTCTCATCCGCTATATAATGCGGGAAAATCAACTCCAAGTACATATATAATACAATTTCCAATCAAGATGGGATATCGTGGTATATGTTTTTAATAAATAACATCCTCTTAATATACGGCGCATAGGGTATATTTCAAAACAATAGATAATAATTTATCATCCAAACACACAATCAAGAAATTTTAAATCTAACTATTTAAAATTTAAATCGAAACAATTTCGATTGAGTGAGAAGTTCTCACATTGCTTTCAATAACAGTTGCAGTGTTTTATTTCGAATAAATTAAACGCGCGTTTAATTTTACCCAAAATTTTTACTAGCTCCAATCAACTCCAATCCAGCTTCATCGCATAGTGTTTGTCCATACGAACCCAACACAAGTCGTTTCGTCGGTTTTCGACCTCGTACGACAAAGTTATAGCTTTTTAAACATTACACAATTTATAATATAATAATTTATATTTTACTTTTTAAACCTTTGAAATCTGGCCGTTCACTCATCAAGGCAAATCTGGGCCGAGGCTTTTGCCTTCTTCTCCTTCTGGTTATTCATGAACGCATTGACCCATAGCCGCGTTCGAATTTTCGAAGCCGCACCACCATACGACGTCAAGAGCGCGATCGAACATCGCTACTCCAGTCGCCTACCCAGGACACGCGATCGGCCAGAGACCGGCCCCACCTACTGCCGCCATCGTTGAGAAAAGTGCATATGAACGTGCGTAGTTCATCAGCTGATCACGTCGAATCCACCACTCCAAACACCATCACAACCGTTGAGATCCTAGATCTCAATGCCCTCTACAATCTTCCTTTATAAATCGAAGCTTGAAAGTGAAGGGATCGTAAGAAAAACGAGGAGGGATGAGAGTGTTTTCTGGCCATAGAACAAAAAACTGGCGGCTGACCTAATCTCAGCTAGGGTTTTGCAATTGTGAAGAAGGCAAGTCCTTATATAGAAAATCCGACGAAACATTATTCACTCGAAAATTTCCGAACCCCAAACGAAGCGTGCCGGCTGACGTTTCTAGGGTTTAACTCGCGTTCCGGACACAATGGAATAGGTATCGAGAGCCAATTCGATAATATGTACGAGTCACGGAGATAAACGATCAAATTTAAATTAAATCGGTTAAACTAATTTCTATGCGGTTTGGCTTGCCCCGGAAAAAACATAAATCCGATTGACACGAAATTTGAAACCTTATAATAATATAACATTATGGATCCGATGAAACTAGTTTCGTCGAAATCCGAGGCTGTTTGAAAAATGGCTATTTTTACTCGTCAATTAAATATTAAAATATTCAATTTCTGCAAATTAACCTTTAATTCAATTTTAAAAGTTCTGTAACATCATTCTAACTCCAATATGATTTAATACAAGTTTACAAATCAATTTTAATCACATTAAACTAAATTTCCAATTATTTCTATAATTTCAAATATTAGATTATCGATTTAATTATCCAATAAATCTAAATATTCAAAATAAAATTTATTCGACTTACAAATTTTACTTGTTAATATTTAAAAAATCAATTAAATATACGGATTTCAATTGACAGGAATTCTGGGTAGTTACAGCTCAGGATGAACTATAATATTTTTATGTCCATTAAAATTATATCGTAAAGTTATCAAATTTTAGTGACTGTTATTTGAAAATAAAATTGACATATGAATTGACTATAGGTATTAAAATTGACAATTAAATTGAAATTGGAATTTAATTGCCAGCAAATTACTCGATATTGATAACTATAAAATTGTTGTGAATTATTGGCTTATTTTGGATGTTGATTGTGATGGATGTTATTGATTGATGTTTGGATGTTTATTTATTTTATATATTCTGCTATCATCCTTTATATTCTTTATAGTATATAAAACTATAAATCGAATTATTTTAAATAAATTAAGAAATAGGTTGAAATGATATATAACTATGGCCTTACTTTGGTTTGAAATGATATATATCCATCATTGGAATTAAATTAAAATAAATGATTCACTTGGCCCTAGGATGGAAAATTATATATAGACACCGGACTGGTTAAATTAATTGATTTTAAAAATTTTGATTTGAAATTATTTAAATTATTTGAAGAAAAAAATAGAATTTATGGAATTTGAATTATTCTCAAACTTGAGTTCGAAATGATGAAATTTAAATTTGATAATAGATATTGTTCAAATAATCAAAGTTGAGATTTTTGAAATTATAATCGAAATATGATTTGAATTTTAGAAATTGATTTGTTTTAAAGGATTGGACGTTTATTCGAACTTTGAATATTGCTAAGTAAAAGTAATATAAAACGATATTACAAAATTAAGCACAAAATTGGATTAATTTGAAGATTTGAATTTTAAATTGAATATTGAAAGTTAATTTGATTTAAGCGATTTAAATCAATATTTTCAAAATTGAACTCGATGTTTAAATTTATTTGGAATTGGAATTGAAATTAAATTCGAATTGAAATTGAAATTAAATGGGGAATGGGTTGAAATTTATTCAAGTTGGAATTAAAATTGAAATCTATTGGAATTGAAAGTGAAATGGAATTAATTCAAAATCAAGATCAGACTTATATGAATTGAAATTTGAATTCGAAGTAAAATTCAACTTGAATTCGAAACTGAATCAATTAAATTGAATTGGATTGAGATTGAAAATGAGTTAAATTGGAAGATTTAGAATTGAATCAGTTTGACTTTGAAACTGTTTTAAATGAATTATTTTATTATAAACTGTTTTAAAATCTATCTTTTTAAATATACAAATTATTTTGATTTTTCAAGCTATCTTCCTATGTAAACTATTTTCAATACTTAAACTATTTTATGTAACAACCCGATATTTTCAGCCATTCGCAGCCACACATGTCGGACTTGAATTGCTCGAAATACCACATTATAATAAAATTTGGAGTAAATAAAATCATCACAGAATCATAGACACGGAAATATCAGAATAACTCGCAGCGGAAATAAAATACCATAGTAATTCATGAAGCTACTTTAACAAAAAAATCTCAAAACAAAGTACATAATATCAGTCTGGAAACATATACAATAGAAATCCCAAATACATAAAAGATCACTAATACAAGAGCTGAAATAGATGAACTGAAACAGAAATAGATGAATAACTAGATAAGCAGAATCTCCAGCGATTCCTAGTTCCAGAAAGAGAAATCCAAAGTTGTAAATACTCAGGCTGACCCGAGCGTAAAGTAAAACACAAAACACTCGAGTCAGGACATACACACTTATATAATGTAAACCAACTCAAGTGAACTGTAGTAGTAATGCACAATAACTTAAAGGATGCTTGGGATCGTCCATCCTCTAAGGATCAGTTAAACCATCAATTTAACGGTAATAAACGCTATCATAGAATGTATATATTAAAGTAAACTATGCAAATAACAGGGTTAAGGTGGCTAGGGTAGCGCAGAGCTGCAGCAATCGCTCACCTCTATTCACACTCTCAAATTGAAGGTGTACAACCAAAAATCACAAGGCATACAGAGAAGTGTACCCGTGGTTAAAATCCCAAAAAGATTTATAAGTTCGAATTAAAATCATTCATTTAAACCATAAAAAGGTGGAGTCATTATACCTTCAAATCAAATATTAAACTGCCAAAAATTTAACCTTTTCATAGGTCATTTATTCACTTAAATACATTAAACAGTGAAATTTCAGTTTTCCACGGCACTTAGAAAATGCTGCGGTAAGTTACATTTGAAAACAATTCAATTCAACAAAGACAGCATTTAAAACTGCTGTAATAGTTCAGTTATATTTAAAAATCTCATTTCAATCAACCGCAGCACTTACAAAGTGCTACTGTAGCTCTTTTATTACTTTCAGGTTTTATTTTTATTTCTACAACTACAGCACTTATCAAGCGTTATAGTAGCTCTTAGTAAATTTTAGCCTTTTAGTTCACTTACGTCAACCACGGCACTTACAAAGTGCTGTCGTATCCTTTACAATAGAATTTAAGTTAACTTTAGGAATAATAGAATTTCTGAAGTGCTGTAAATTAAATTTCCAGATTTTCAATACAGTTTCAGCAATAATAAAATTCCAATTTAAACCATTTTTAACTTATAAAATTTCATATTTTCCCACTTTAAAATGGTCATTTAAAATACCTTTTAATTTATGATTTTTATAAAGTAAAATTTATACATAAAATCAAATTTTAAATAATTCACTTATTAAATTGAAGCATACAAATTTCCATTCTTTGCATTTTAAAAATTAACTTAATAATTAAGTTTTAATTACCATTTCAAAATATAAACTAAATTTCCATTTTATTTTCTTAACTTAACTTTTATCTTAAACCAAATTCACCGTTCCAAGTCAAGTTATATTTCAAATTACGTTTTTTAAGCATTCATTTATTTAACCATTTTAATTCATAAAAAAATCAATAACACTTTATTAAGTCATTTTGAATTCAAATTTAAATCAAATTATCATATTTTATTCACTTAACTTAAACTCCATTTTTAACAGAATTACAAATTTCAAAATTTAGTTAGATTTCAAATTTCCACTTAACCATTCATTTGTTTCACATTTTAACTTGTAAAAAAATCATTAGTACTTTATAAAAATAATTTTAATTCGATTTAAATTAAAATATCATATATTTACATTTTTTTAAAATACTTTAAAATTTTCGAGAAAAAATATATATATAAAATAACCATGGGTCTGCATAATATTTTCTAACCTAGGTCAAGTGATACGGATAATATATCATTTCAATCCGTAATTTACAAAGAAAAATTCGGGTTCTATCATTTCAAACCCGCAATCCCAAGTAAAGTAAAGTAAATAAAAATTGCTCAGGCCTACCATTAAGCCATAACGATTTTTCCCTATTCTAAAGTCCGTTCGGGTATGTATCATTTCAACCCATAATGATTCTATTCTACAGGGAACTTGCAGTGTGAGAAACAAATATAAATAAATAGTATAGCAACATATAGCAGTATCAGATGATATGACAGGTTTATAAATAGGGTCAACATCATATGATTCATATCACAAGCAGGTATAACATGATATAGCAATCCTACACATTCACTTGTTGTCAATTCACAATTTATACAAGTATAAATGTCATGAGTGAATACTCACCTTTTTACACTGGAGATAGCAATCAAAACTACACAAATGAATTCCAAAAAGCACGATAGCACGACACAGCACGACATTTGATTTAAGTGAGTGGAGAGAGAGCCAAGATATGATCTTGTAAACAACCAAAAACACAAATAATATACACATGAATATTCAACCCAAAACAATATAGAACAAATTGAAATACAAAGCAACAAAGACAAGACCTTGCCTTTACCATTCAAACGCTTGACCATAGGGGATCAAGTGCCCGACCATGATGGTATTAAGCTCAGGTCTGGCATCATGAAGGTCGGGTTTAGCATCAATATAGCATGGCTAGTAAGGTATGTGAAGTGAGGGGTTGCAACATGAAGACTATCAAAGGGCAAGGCAAAAGAGGCAAGGTTTGTTCAATTTTTTGGCTCGGCCATGACATCATAGGGCTCGACCAAAGCATGGTACAGGTCTGGACATGTCGGGAGCTATGGTTAGAGGTGGAGTAGATAATGGTGGTGGTGTCTAAGGGGGTGGCCAAGGTGATAGATGAAGGGTAGGTGAAGCATATGTGGTCTAGGCATTGTTTTCAAGTGGATCTTTGCTATATTTTGGAGCTAGCATCATAGGGAGGCCACGGCTTAGAATTGGTCAGAGGAAAGGGAGGAGGTGCTGCTGCAGATGATGGAGGTGATGGTGGAGCTGATGGTGGAGAAGTGGGGCTGAGCAAAGCAAGGAGAAGAACAAGGTAAAAATCAATAGAAAAGGAAGAGATAAAATGAGAAATTAGAAGCCATTAACAAATATTTTCAGAAATAAATTGGCCATGTGTTTTTGAGGACGAGGAGAACTATTTCTCACATGGATGCTAAATGAAATTCATGGCTAAAGCAAAAGAAAAGGACGGCTAAAACAATGAAGAGTCAAAAGAAAATGAAAAGGCAAAGGTGAAATCAAAAGACACAAGCAAATGAAAGGTCTTTGCCTCTTGGTATTTCTAATTTCTTTTAAATTAAAATAAATAAATACAATTCAGAAAATAAAATAGAAAAGAAAACAAAATAAAATAGAAAGGATACTAAATAAATAATTAAAAGAAAAATAGAAAATAAATGAGAAAATAGTTTAATAATTGAAATTAGACTTTAAAATTGAAAACAAAATACAATGAACATTAGAAAAATATAACTACACTTTTAAAATGTTTTAAAAATAAAATATATACATAACATGTCATGTAGCACATATATACACAAATTATAACAAACAAAAATATTATTTATACAAATTAAAATAAACAGTTTTGTTAAATAAATCAATTTACATACAATATTGTAAAAAGCATAACATAACAATATAAATCGGATTTCAACGAAACGAAAAGAAGTATTCTTGAAATTTAATTTATTTTCATAATAAAAGATAAAATTCAAAAATTCAAATATTTAAATTTTAAATTTAAAAGTCAAAGTTTGATCATATTGACCAAAATTCACATTTTTGGAAAATTTTCTATTTATTCATGTTTGGAATTATAATTCACATACAAATCAAAATTTATATTTAAAATAAAAAAATTTATTCATTTTAATAAATAAAATAATGTTTTTTAATCAGGAATTACAGTTAAAATAATTAAAATATAAAGTTAAAATAATCACAAAATACAGGGTTGTTACATTTTATATTAAACTATTTTAACCATTTAAACTATCTTAATTATTTTAACTATTTTAAATACTATTCAAACTATTTTCTACAAATTCAAACCGGTTAAGGTTGGAATATTTATATTTAAATCATGGATTTAAATATGAATTGGGTTAAATTGAAGCTGTAACCCAAATGGAAATTCAAAGCAATTTAGAATTGGAACTAAAATCGAGATATTAAGGTGAACATGATTTTAAATTTAAATAGTATACTTTGAGTAAATATAATGATTTCCAAATGAATTCGATTTTGAAGCGAATATGATATTTTGATATCCAGTACGAATTGTTTCAAAATGTAAAAGAACCAACAGGTGTGTAAAACGACGTCTGGTTGTTAAAGAGACCGCGACCTCTTATTGGCATACTCTCTGTCAATATTGGAACCACTTTAACAACTGTACGTGTAGTGGTGGTCCAGAACAGAGTGGTTGGATTTGGCGTCATTTGATAGATTTGAAGAAAGAGAACGACGATGGATTAGCCTAGCACTTGTGCCAAATTGAAATGACTAAAACAGGAGTCGTACCGGCCAGGCGGGCTAGCAGCCCCAAGCGGACACACTTCTTCGTATTACCATCTTTGCATTGTGATTGATTGGTGCGCACCCTCGGATTTTAGGAGTATTGGATGCAGTGGACAATCATGGCTATGATGTGTTATCACCAGTCGAGAAGGGTTAACTGGTAGTATCCTACCTTGGTCATTGCCTCACGTGCCTTGTCGTACTTTTATCATTACACGAGAACCCTACGATTTTGGTTTCGTGTTGTCGTATCACGATGCATCACTGACTATCGACGTGCTACTGGTGGTGTCAAATGCAAACTTTACGATAGTGCTTAAAAACGCGTTAAGGGGGATCAATGTAAAGCCTTAACGCTATTTCGATATTTATTTTAATGATTAGACATTATATATATAGTGTATTCTACTACATATAAATATTTTGACGGATCCTTAAGAGATGGAAAATCCCGTAACAACTCTTGAGTTATTGCATGCACGTTATACATTGGATCAGAGATGTGAAAACCCGTAAACATCTCTGGCGCCATGCCACTCATATTATATGCGATATCGATTTGACTCACATAAGGACATTTTAGTCCTGACTCAAGTGTTTTGTCTTTTCATTATGCTAGGGTCAGCCCTGAGTTTTCAGCTTATTAAAGATTTATTCTGGGGGACGTAGAAGAAGATTTAGTATATTATTACTAATATTATTTTCAGCATCGTTTTGTTCTACTACAATTTTTTTTCTTCTGTTATATATATATATATATATATATATATATAACTCTGGTAAATGTTGTATAAATTATAATCAAATGTGTAGTAAACAGCTTCGTGAACTGTTTATTTGATTATTACATTTTTTTTCATTTTGCTGCAAGATTCTGTGTTTGTTTTCTTCTTCTTTTCTTATTTTTCTTAATTAACCCCAATTATTATCTATGTTCGGATTGTTTAAGTCGGACATGTGTGGATTGTTGTAGATTAAACCTTCCGAAATGTGGATCATCACAGTCAAAATTCCAACCTCATCCACATTCAGCTTTATAGTTTAAATACAAATTTCTTGATTCAATAATGAAAATTGTTATTTACCGAAATTCTCTGGCCAGAGACTTTGACTTTGAGTTGACTTGAGTTGATTGTGATTCTAACCGCATATTACCGAGGACACGTATCCTCACTTGAGTAGTGCTTCACATCCAATACTTCCACTCGACCCAACTATAGTCACTCGATGGACGTCATGCCATGATTTACCTATAATCAAAGCAGAGCTTTCATATTGAAGAACATTTGGAGATCGTTACGTACTCCAATCTTAATGGATACATCGATATCCAATCTCGATGCATCTTGACTAGGAACATTTAAAATGGTATATTTGTTTCATTGTGATAAATTATTCACAGTTACAACACTTTGTAACTACTGTTACAAAATATACCATTTGTGGATTTTTCTATAAATATACTTTTAATTAAGTTAATTAATTAATATATCACATTATATCAAGTATATAATAGGAAGAAAAACCTTTTATTTCGAACAAAATTGGTCAACAAGTTAGATATATGTAACAAATTACATAATTGCCCCTAGGGCGTACCCCTAATTCTATCAATCTCCCACTTGCACTTGAGGTCAATTATGGAATCTAATTCCAACTTCTCCAATCAGTTTTTTCAAAACCAATTAGGTTCGTCCTTTAGTGAATGGGTTTGCTCTTATGTTTTAATTATCTACTTTGTCGATTAACTCCATCTGACACTGATAAACTGCCTTTATCACGTGGAACAATTCGGAGTATATCTTCCAACTTCTAGTGAGCTTTATGTTCTATCATAACCAATTTCATGACATTGTTATATTATGACAATATTATGGGATTCTCAACATTTGAAATCACCTTTTGCTCAATTATAAATTTGTGCATTTATATCTATATACATTGGTTTATTCTAGAGCTATTCGAGTTAATGTTTTCAAGATCTCATTGAATCGACCATAATCAGTTTTATTTTGAAACATTTTCAAATTAAAGATTTTAACTTGAATTTTATCATTGACATAATATACTTAATATCACTTATAAAAGTTTGTGTCTAAACATTCCATTATAACGAGTTTGTTGTTTCTATAAATAATTCTCTAGTATTTGACAAATATGCGAGAACACCTCAAATAAGCATTTATTGATATTAATTTGGATTTTATATTTTCTCCATGTATCAAATACATAAACAAAACATAATATCATACACAACAAAACCTGTATGATAATTCCTATTGTTAATGCACGCGGAATCCAACTGACACGTTCCTCTTTTAATAGGGTGCTCTTGTATATCGTTTTGGGACAATCCCTATATCTTTTATACTCACCATAAAAGACATCACTTACAATCCAGGCATTTTTGGTTAATATGCGTAAACGGCATACGCTAAATCATTATTTTGAATTTTCTGTTCCAATACATAACTAACAAACACTAAGTCTTATCGAGCGATAATTTTGTGAGTAGATCTAAATTAATTTGAGCATGTTGGATACTGAATCTGTTATGCTAATTTCAACAATTGAAATTTGCTGCTTATTTAATTCTAACCACATTAGTCTTACCAATAAAGACATAATCTCGGTCGATGGATCACGTCTCTTTGGTTATGACCACCAAAATCATATTTTGATAGCGTACTATGGATTCTTTTAGATCAACGCATCATACCATATAGAGTTAACAATCTTAATGGTTTAATTGAACGACCAAGGGTAATATATATTTTCAACATTAATAAGAAACTCATAGTTTCTCTTCGATGTACGGGAATTCTTATTAGACATTCTAATGCTATGTGTTCATTTAGGTTAGTAAATTTCACTTCATTTCATAGAATCTGTTCTATCTATGGATCAGATCCAATTCCATTTAACTACCAAAATTTCTCAAAGAAATTCCTTCACAGTAAGTTGATATAACTTGAAACAACAATTGTTTCTTAGTGCAAATAGAATAGGGATTCATAAATGCTTTACGAACCTTTTTATTTTTAAAACTGATTTTAGTTTACAAAAATTATGTTCAGAACATGAATATGTCGTCTGATGACAGACCTTTCCAAAAAATTTTTTGGAGATTCATACAAGATCTATCATGAGCAATTATTACATGCAATCTTTAACTCGCACAACTTGTCAACTCTTTGGCGTAGTGTATGTTGAGATTTCTTACAAACCTTTATCTTGTATGATTTGGAGGAATGATTTTGAGATTGAATCTATATTCATTTTTAGGTACATTTGGAACTCTTTCCAATATACTCACTTATTCGACCAAATCAAATCATTTTATTCTATTGCATGTTATTTTATTTACTTTTTTTATATTCTATGATTTTATCATAAACTTACTACATGTGTATCTAATACACATGTTCATGTTGGTAATAAATCATCGATGAATATAACAAAGTATGTAGAACCCTTTTGGTATTAATAGACATGTGATTGCATGCATCAAGATGTAATTCAAAGAGTTCATCAACTCTTACGATGCTTCCACTGAATGGGTGCATAGCCATTAATTGTTTGAGATATAATTAACCTATATCGTATGATTCATAACCATATAGTAAAATTATTTCTCAAAACTATGACTTCGTCTATAGTTCCAAAACAACTGTAAACAATATTAGATACATATGTATTATTTTTGCGTCACTTTTACTATGAAAACAAATTCCATAATATAGTTCTATTTCATAATGAATATTTATAATACTTATATTGAAATATAGTTATATCTATTTTTCAGTCAATACCAAAAAATAAACATTTCACAAATAATGTTAGGTACATTTTAAGAAAACAATTTTCGTACTATATGGCATGCTCCCACTATTTCCGCCATTACTGTAATAGCGTACTAAATTTTGAGGTCGACCATTTACTTAATATTGTTTACTTATTTCATATGCTGCAACTAGTTTACAGAGGAGAGTTCTTTGATGAAATATCTTGAACTCAAAAAATAAATGTTATAGAAAAAAATTTCTATATGAAAATACATTTTAGAATAAAAATCATATTTCATATTCCAATATTAAGTATTAGTTATTATTACAATTCTTGTTTCTAATATTTCTATATGAAGTAGAAGTGACTATGCATTCTCTTCATTCCAACTTTACCTTAAATTACATCTATTCTTATACATTCGTTTGTCTTTCAAATGGTCAAACTATTCAAAAGAAAACCTTACTAAAATATCATAACAAACATTTTGCAAATGCGCATTCGATCATTCTTAACATTTAAGACGTCAAATATGTTGCACTTTATGTAAACCGATCAAGATAACATTTCAACGATCGAGTCCTTAAATGTATCTCTAGTTTATGGTCTTGTGTTACATTAACACAATATGATCCTTTTGAAATCATTCAAGTTGAATACTGATCTTAACATGCCGTTTATTGGCTTACTTCGAATGAACTAACTTCAACGAAATATTATACCCCACAAACTATGACTGTTCACAATATAACATTTATATGTGAAAGTACATGGATCAAATATCCATAGTCTTGAATTGCATTTAGAGTTCAAAAATTCATAAAAAGCAATACACGGTCTAACCCAATAAACATATAAGTGACCAACTTAAGAATGTATTAAGTAGTTGAAATTGGGCACTTGCATGTGTATAGAAACATTATATAACATACAATTAGAATTATTAGTAAGTATATATTATATTCTTATTTGTCAAATTTCAATTCAGTCTGTTTATATATGTTAATTGACAAACATTTTTATCTATCATATTAAATGCACAAATTTATCATTGTAGATAATTATAATATTATATAGCATATGTTCTTACAATATTGGAAAGGTTAAATATTACCATTTTATTTTTCTAATAAGGCTCCCACTAGTCTTTTATATTTCTCCAAACCCTAAGATGAAACATAGAAGTCTTACAACTTCACTAGTGGTTGTTAGGACTCGTTTGTTTTGGTATTCCGACCTTGAGTTTCCTCAACAAATCATAGCCCCACAAACGATGGATAACTCCTTATCGGTTGTACCATATACAACTCCTAACCCATTTTTCCTTGTTCTATTCTCCTTTTCACCATGAGTTTGCTCAACAAATCCAAAGAGATTATTCACTTATACTTACCATATCATGATGGCCTAAGTACAGTATACGTGTCTTGAATTTGCTCAATAAATGCATATAGTTATCTTACCTCGTCCGTTCAATATATTAATAATACTACGCATAACATCCTTAGCTTGAGTTTGCTCAACAACTAAGGAGTATGTAAGTAATTTATTAATATATATATATATATATATGTATATGTATATGGTAGAGGACAACATTATATTGAAGATTCATAATCTTCAATATATATATATATATATATATATATATATATATATATATATATATATATATTGAGTGATATCGACTTATAGAATAATATATTAATTATGAAATACCCCAGCTATATGTATGTATATGGTAGAGGACAACATTATATTGAAGATTCATAATCTTCAATATATATATATATATATATATATTGAGTGATATCGACTTATAGAATAATATATTAATTATGAAATACCCCAGCTATTCAAGTGTCAAACACATCAGAAATCACGGTATATGTACATTTACATATGTATTTATTTCTCAAGTCAATTTGGGTTTTTTTAATGTTCCATATTTAGTTTAGGGACAGTTTGGCACAGGTCCCTAATAAGTTTCAAAATGCACAAAACCCCATTAAAAAAAGTTTGTAAATTAGGTCCCTAGAATTAATTTACTGAATAATGGCATACACTTATGCAATTATTCAGTGAATAATTGCAAACATTTATGCAATTATACCAAAAAATTGCAGACATTTCCTCAATTATTCACTGAAAAATTGCGGAAATTTTCGCAATTATTCACCAAAAAATTGCAAATTTTTTCAAAAAGTTGCATAAATTTATTCAACTTTTGGATATAGTTGCATAAATATTTGCAGTTATTTAGTGAATAATATTCACTTTAGTTTATACACATCTCTACTGCTAATAAAGAAAAAAATTTGAACTAATTTACTCGGTGTCTTTTTGAAATTTCAAAAATGCCCCTGCTTTCCGTTTACATGTTTGCACTCAAACAAAATATCAACGTATACAATAATACAAATAGCCCATGTGCGAAGCACAGATCCATACTAGTATCATATAAGTTTTATCGTTATATAACTTTTATATTTCATATTACTTATATGATAGTCTTACGTATAATATGTCATTAATTAAACCTTGTCTAATTAATTTTAATCAATTAACTCTTTAATTAATTTTAAATTAGTATTCCAATATAACTTTTATATTGGACATATCTACTATAACATTTATAGTGTACACTTTAACCTTTATAGTGTAACACACATATATCATATATATGTGTATTTTATTTACTTAATTAACCTTTAATTAATTTATTCAATTAAACAAATTTTATTAAAATTTATTAATTTCAAAATTTATCTTGTATACATACATGTATACTTATGTTATCTTCAACATTTTAAAATAACATAACATATATCAACATATGTAATACATGCATATATGCATTAATTAATTAGCATATAATTTATTTATTTTGTTAATCTTATTAATAAATCTAAAATTTGGAATTATTATAGGTAACGGCCCATAATTTTCGATAATTAAAATTTGCTAACTTAATAAGATTTGGTGAATTAATGCTGGACAAAATAAAAATTTGTGATTTAATAATAAGAATATAACTAGAATAAAATGTAATAGTATTAATTTAAGGTAATTGATAACTGCTTTAAATGCAATTCTGTTTAATTGAAATTTTACAAAGTTATGATTGGTTACAGAATGAAAATAAATTTTAATGATGTGTGTATTAGTCGATAAATTGGATAAAAGGTGTAATTAATAATTTAAGTATGTATAAATTAATGAAATGGTACATAATTAATTGCAATTGATAAAAGTAGTGTTGTGTAAGTAGTTATGGCATTTTGTGTAGATAACAAACTTACAAATATTATTAAATTATGAAAAGGTAACGATTGTCATTTGTTACCAATTTATTTAATCTGTTGAATTAAATTTGAAATCAACTGCAATTGAAATGTAATTAAATACATGTTAATATGAGTTAAGATGACAATTGCAAATTAAGAACGTAATAAAAGGTATAGAAATGTTAATTTCACTAGGAAATATTTGATTTAGTAAAAAGAGTGAAACAAAGATAAATTAACTTATTGAGATTTTAAATTATAATAAAATTGACAAAAAATCAATGTAATTGAAATACTGCAACTAATATGGTAAAAGATGATAATTGTAGAATATTAGTGTAATACGAAATAAACAGATGTTAACTATGTCTATAGGGTAATAATTGATTGAATAAAAAGATTGAAATCAAATTAAATCAATTTATCCGAATTTAATTATAATTAATTAGATTTAATTACAGTTGAAATTGAACACTGAAGTTAGTGTAATATTTAACACAGAATTGATATGTAAATTTGTATTAAATCATTGTCAATGTTTAAGTGATAAAAAATGATGAAATTTGTTAATTATCAAATTTGAATGGAAAAAGCGATTTAATTAATTTAATATTAATTAATTTAAGTAATGTAAGAACAACTATTTTGGCCACCGTCTCGGATTGTGATGTAACCAGTTTCATCGGATCCATAAGGGTGAATTATTGTAGGATTTCAAGTTCGTAGTGATTGGACTTGTCGTTTGATCGTACAGACTCGAAACGTGTAAAAATCAATTTAATTGAATTCAATTTGAAATAAGCTGATTTTAAAGCTAACTTCTTTATATGATGGAATTAGGACTTGAAACCTATTCCATTGAGTTTAAAAATATCGAAAACATCCATTTTTATATATGCGATGACCCACTTTTGTTTCGGAGGCAGAACGGACTTTTCGGATCGTTATTTTCTTTTGTACCAATTCGATTCACATTCGTTCATTCTTATCGGGCTTTGTTAATATAAATAGTCTTGTTTCTCAAACCCTAGCAGTCATTTTCCCATTTCTATGCATACAATTCTATCTGCCTATCTCCTTCCTCAATGGTTGAAACCAATTCAAATTACAAAACCTTAAATTCAATTTTCAAATCAATTTCAAAATCAAAATCCCTCCAAACCTTATCATATTGTATACCAATTTGAAGTCCTCGATGAGCGCAAGTCAAATCTACAGCTTGTTTTTCGATTTGGATTTCTGTGTGGCCAAAATTGGGTGATTGATTCTTATCTGTTCCTTGTGTCATGATCAACTTTGACCGATCATCGAATCGATGATATGGATTTGTGGAGATCGACAAGCGGAGTCCATCGGGGTGGTTCATTTGGCGAGATGATGGGTGGATTGGCTCGAAAAATTCACTTAGGTTTAATTCATGTGGCGGCATCTGTCATCATCTGCGCGAGGACGTCGACGTGGATGGTCGCACAGGGGGTCAAGGTGATGGGGGAGGTTGGTGGCGAGGTCTTGTGGCTGTGACGACGTGCCTGGAGGCGTGCGGCAAGGGGTCTCGTGGCAGCTACGAACGCGATGTGCTGTTTGGATGTTAGGGTTTCGGTAGGGAGATAGGTGACATGGCTGCCAGTTAGTGGGTAATCATCTTGTATTTCATTTTATTTTAAATTTCAATTTCAAACGGTCTAACTGCTATATCTTTTACATACGAAATCAGATCCAAGCATGGTTCGTTCCGCTACGATCACATCCAAATTCCAGACGTTTTGACCCTGTTTTAGGGGAATTTCAAGAATGTTGAATTTTGGGCCTTATTTTGGATTTCAAATCGATTTGAAATCAAAGGTGGGTGTTTTAATCCACTCACAACTACTAAATTGTCTTATGTTAGTTAAACTAAATTTATGGTATAATTAGAAAATGATTGGTTGATGTTTGGTATGTTTGAATTGTCATTCTAGTTAAATTTGACTTTTATTGCATTAATCATTGTTTGATTTAATATTGAATTTAATTGTCAATTTAATACATGTTAATGATAACCAATTATCTATTAAGGTTTATTGGTTGATTTGGATGATGATTGTGATGAATATTTGATTGTTGATATTGGATGACTGGATGTTGTGTTTTTATATTGTTATAACACTATAACTTCTCTATGGGTTGAAATGATACATACCCGAATGTTCTGATAGATTAGGGAGAAATCATTATGGGTTGAAATGATTGACTCGAGCGATTTCATGTATTTGAAATTAAATTTTGGGATTGCAGGTTGAAAAGATATATACCCATAAAATTATAAATTGCGGATTGAAAGGATAAATATCCGTGGACCATAAGGTAGAAAATTACATACGAAAATTGGATTGGTTAAATTAAATAGTTTTTAAATCCTTAAATTTTGAATTCATTTAAATGGTATTTTAAAATAGAAACTGATGTTATATAAACTGAATTATTTTCGAAAATCTAAGCGTTAAGGTTGAAATTGAAATTTGTTTAATGAATTGTTCAAATGATTTAATTGGAATTTCAAAGTTGAATTGTCAAATATGAGTGAATTATCGAAATTGAGTTATTGAAATGCTTGGATATATCTTTGAAATCTATTTTAAAACCAACTTAACTAATTTAAACAATTCCAATTTATTTTAACTAAATTTAACCTATTTCAAACTAATTAACCCAGTTAATCTATTTTAATATATTCTAATCTATTTTAATATATTCTAATCTAATTTAATATATTTTAACCTATTTTAAACCATTTAAACTTTATTAAACTATATTAAACTATTTTAATTTTAAACTATTTTAATCTATTTTTAAATATTCTTATTTATTTTAAACTATTTAATCTATGTTAATTCTATTTAATCTATTTTAAATCTAACTAATCCATAGTAAACCTATTTAATCTATTTTGAACCATTTAAACTATTTTAAATCTATTTAAAGTATTTTAATCTTTTTTAAATTTATTTAACCTATTTTAAACTTATTTAACCTAATTTATATCTATTTGAACTATATTAAACTAATTAAACTATTTATAACTATCTAAATTATTTTCTACATTTCAGATGATGTAAAGTAGAAATGTTTATAATTAAAGCCTTGATTTTAAAGCGAATTAGGTTTAACAAGGTTACAACCAAAGTTCAGATTTGAAATTGATACCTTTTGTGAAATGACATATTTGAGTAAATAATGATGATTTTGGAATGAGAATTTACTTAGCCTAACTTATCGATTATTTCAAAAGCGAATATAATTTTAAAAGCGAATATGATTCTGAAAGTGATATTGTTTGAAATAGAACATGATATTTTGATATTAATTATGAAATGGTTTTGGAAACGTAAATGAACCATCCGGTGTGAAATAAACATTTGGTTGCTAAAGAGACCGGGATCAGATATTGTCATACTCCATGCCAATACCGAAAACCACTTTAACAACTGTATACGTGGTGGAGATTCCAGAAATGAAGTAGGATGGTTGGGCGAACGATTCTGTATGAGGCATTTACGTGACCTGACTCCTGTGAGTCAGCTTTGTGACTAAAACAGAAGCCACGCCGGGCCAAGTGAGGCCGTACCACCGATCAGACGCATTTCCTCGATATCATATTATGACTTTGTGATGATTTGGTGGCCTCCCCTTGATTTTGATTATAGGAGTGTGTTCCGAGGTAGACGGTAGTAGCTACTGTGCGTTACCACTAGTACGGATCCACAAGTGGTATATCTACCCTGGCATTGCCTTAAGTGCCGTGTTCGCATGCCATATCGCGACTTCTACGAGTTTGTTTTGTACCATACCTATGGAGTGCCCTCTGAGTAAACCTCACGGAGGATCTTACAGTGTTGTATAGACTATGGTTATATATAAAATGCATTAAGGGGGATATAGGTAATGCCTTACCGCTATTAATACTTTACTTTTACTATAGACATTATTTTAATAGCATATTGTACTATGTATGTAAATAGTTTAACGGATCCTTAGGAGATGTAAATCCTGAACATCTCTTAAGTTATTGCACTCACGTTGACACTGGATAAGAGATGTTAAACCCCGTAAACATCTCTGACGCCGTTACAGTCATATTTATTTACTGTTGATTTAACTTACATAAGATCTTTTAGTTTTGACTCGAGTGTTTGGTCTTTTCAATTAGCTCGGGTCAGTCTTAGCTTTTCAGTTCATCGAAGACTGCTTTTGGAGGATGAAGACAAAGATTTTGTATTACATTTATTCCACTACATTATGTTGTTCTGCTGCATTTATTTATGATTTATTCTTGTTTTATGTAACTCTGATATGTATTATAAATGTTTAATCAATGTTATTTGTATACAGCTTCATGAACTGTTTATTTGATTATTATATTTTTCATTTCACTGTGATATTCTGTATTTGTTTTCTTTCTTTCTCTGCTTCTTCTTATTTACCCCTTTTGAACGGTTTGAGTTTGACATGTGTGGTTTATCGTTGATTTAAACTGTCCAAAAAAGGTAGGTTGTTATATTATATAAGTATTTTCAAACATTTTGAAAATATCTTTATCCTTTCAAAAAATTTGAAAACTTATGTAGTATTATAATTTTTATAATGAACATGTTTAATTTTATATTTAACCGTTATATTTGTAACGACCCACCTTTTTGGATGGTTTAAATCAACAATAAACCACACATGTCAAATTCAAACCATTCAAAAGGGAGAATTGTTATAGGGTAAATAAGAAAAAGAAGAGGAAGGAAAAAAAACACAGATTCTCACAGTGAAATGACAAAATATGATAATCAAATAACAGTTCATGAAGCTATTACAAATTACATTTGATTATTGTTTTACAATACAGATCGGAGTTACATACAACAGGAACAAATAATTAAATAAATAAATGCAGCCCAACAACATGATGCGGTGGAATAAATATAATAAATAATAATGGTATTAAATCTTCGTCTTCGTCCTCCGGAAATAGTTTTCTACCCTACGATCAAGTGATATGGACATATATCATTTAAATCCGCAATAGATTTAAATTTACGGGTATATATCATTTCAACCCATAATCCCGAATTAACATTCAAAATCCAAAAAATCGTTCAGGTTTATCATTTCAACCCATGACGATTTTCCCTAATCTATAGATCGTTCGGGTATGTATCATTTCAACCCATAGTGATTTTCTAACAATAAACTAAGGAAACTTGGAGTATTGTAACAATATAAATATAACATCCAGTCATTCAATATCGACAATCTAACATCCATCACAATCACCATTCAATCAACCAATAAATAACATCAATTAACTGATTATCATCAACTGGTATTGCATTAACACTTAAATTCAAAATTAAATTAAATGATGATTAAGTGCAATAAAAGTCATATTTAACTGGAATGACAATTTAAATATACCAAACATCAACCAATCAATTTCTAGTCATATCATAAATTTAAATTAACTAACATAAGACAATTTAGTAGTTGTGAGTGGGTTAAAACACTCACATTTGATTTCAATTCGATTTGAAATCCAAAATAAGGTTCAAAATTCAACAGTCTCAGAATTTGTCCAAACTAGTTCCATAATGTCCAGAATTTCGATACGATTCCAAGGAACCAATCGCGCCCAAATCCAAGTTCACATGAAAAAGTTATTAAGGTTAGAATGTTTTAAATTTAAATTTAAATTAAATCAACAAATAAAAAACATGCCATGTTCACAGCCACGTCATCCCCCTCTTCATACGCGATCGAAACCCTACCTAGGCCTCTCGAACACGCATGTACGCCGCGAGCTACAGCATGAAAATGCCGCCACGTTGGACCCTTCCCCCCGGATCTGACAACGTTAGGCATCGCCCCACCTCCGATTGCCACCATGAAGCTCGCGCCGCCATCCAGAGCCTCCGCTGCCGTTCAAAATATCAGCTATGTTTCATCGACTTTTGGTGAAATCGATCACCTTCAGACCAAAGTAACCGTACCGATGAACTCTGCACGACGTCCTCCACATGCTGCCACTCCCCGATCGTCCTAAAGTCGCCGATCCACCATCCAATCCAACAACCACATATGAACGACCGAGGTTTAAGCATCAAATTCTAGACACATAGAGACCCAAATTGAAAAACGAACCGGAGATGTAAATTTCGCTCTTCGAGTCCTTCGAAATGGTGATAGGGTTTGGAGAATTTGAAATTGGTTTTGAAATTGGATTTAGGATTTTATTTTGCAACCATTAGAAGAAGGAAGAAGCTGTAAGTTGAATAGATATATACGGGAATAAAAAGACCGCTAGGGTTTAGAAAGATCTATATATATGGACAAGGTCCCATAAGAATAATCATCATATCAAATTGGTACGAAACGAAAATAATGACCTGAAAAGCCAGTTCCGCTCACGGAGCGAAAGTGGTCATCCCATATATCAAAATATATGTTTTTGATATTTTTAAACTTAATGAAATAGGTTTCAAGTCCTAATTCCATCGTATGAAGAAGTTTGCTTCTAAAATCAGCTTATTTCAAATTGATTTCAATTGATTGATTTCTGCGCGTTTCGAGCCAGTACGGTCAAACGACAAGTCCGATTGCTACGAAACTTGAAATCTTGCAATAATTCACTGTTATGGATCCGATGAAACTGACTTCGTCGAAATCCAAGACAGTGTCCAAAATGGTTACTTTTACGTTAATTAAATAAATTATTATTAAATTGATTAAATCACTTTTTAAATTAAAATTTAATGACAAGCAATTTTTCTCATTTTTGATTACTAAGTAATTTAAAATATTTTAAAACAAATTCCCATGTCAAATTCAATTATTAATATTGCATTACTTACAGCGTTCCAATTCCACTTGTAGTAAGTTCATTAATTATAATTTAAAACCCAATAAAATTGATTCATTTTGATTTCAACCTTTTTATTCAATCAATCATTACTTTGTGGACATAGTTAACGTTGGTTTACCATTTATTACATCAATATTCTATAGTTATCATCTTAATTCACATTAACTGCAGTACTTAAATAGATTAATTGCAATTGATTTCCAATTAAATTTCAACGGATTAAATAGTGAAACGATAATTAAACAATTGTTGCAACTTATGATTTCAAACACATTTCTATATTTGTTGTTAACGAACAGAACAAATAAATTCACCTATAGACTAATTACTCTATTTTAATCAATTACAATTAAATACGTACAATTTCACCGTTTAATACCACATTTGGTTTATTTACCATTAACATTTTATCATAAATTATAACTTTCCAATCATTCCAATTAATTGAGATTTCATTAAAATAGTTATCAATTGCCTTAAATTATCATTATTAACATTACATTCTAGTTATTTTTCTCACTAATAAATCATAAATTTTTATTTCTTCCAATATTAAATTATA
Organism: Allium cepa; assembly: GCA_030765085.1. Lineage (NCBI taxonomy): Eukaryota > Viridiplantae > Streptophyta > Magnoliopsida > Asparagales > Amaryllidaceae > Allium > Allium cepa. The sequence continues at coordinate 759,347,486 of CM060941.1, read as the reverse complement.
AAATCTTATTAAATTCAACAATTTAATTGTCGGAAAATTACGCGTCGTTACACTCTCTTCGACTCAAAACTTTTCATCCTTGAAAAGAGAAAAGAAGGAATTAAGGAATTGATATATCTCATTCAAAATATTCAATTTATAAACAATTAATTTACATAATTAAATAATTTAAATAAAATGTATCAATTTATAAACAATTAAATCCTTTCTTATTCAAGTTCAACAAAAATTTGAAAAACATTTTCACAAAAATTTTCTAAGTCCAAAATTCATGGAAAATTTCGATAGAGTCTCCTTTGTACGGAGAGGTCGGGAAAAAAATAATATCAATAATAACCATATATATGTATCATATTCAAAATAAAATATCCCAAACCATGAGAAAAATAATATAATATCACTAGAAAACTGTAATCTAAAAACGTACCTATTTTTTGGGCAAACAACGCTTCATTTTATGTAACTAAAAGCCGTAGCAATTGCTTCCATAACCTGTATTTGACTTATATAATACGAAGAAGTTAATAACTATGTAAAAGAGAAATATTTAAGTTATTTTAATCAATGTCAAAAAAACCAACATAGAATAACAACAACCACTTGCAAACAAAACCATACAATCATCACATACAATCAACGTAATCAACCATTCATCCATAACAACCAAACAAATAGTTTGTTCGGCTTCAAAAACTTTTAATCGTATAAAATGATAGATAAACTACTAAGTGTATCATACACTCAATAGCCTTCGATAAAACTTAATAGATTATTCATACATTTTTATACAGTTAGAAGTATCCTTTCTCGATCATCCCATAAGCCAAAAAAAATAATAATTTCAAATATTATTTATATTTATTCTTATTACCTTTCTTTCACATCATTTACTGTCCATTTTTTCCATTCATTCATACAATTTTTTTATTGGTTTAACTTTATTACTAAAAAATTCATTTTCACTCATTCATAATACCATTTTTAATTACTTTACATCCAATCACTTACATAAGTTATTTCATTTCAATTATTTAGACCATCCATAATTAATTCTTAAACAACATACAAGTCTCTTAATTAATTTAATTCACAATTATATTTCTTTGATTCCTTTTTTTATATCATTACTCATTTGTGAATCAACTCATACTTATATTTCACTCTTTTATTTTCTTTTCATATTTATTTCCTTCATATATAACATTATTGAGTATTAAATCTATTTCTAAGTCATTTCAACACTTCTGAAGTTACAATCATTTACGTAATACAGTATTCACTTTTTCTATTCATTTTAATTGTAAGTATCTACAAACATTAACTTAAGTTTACAATCATTTACTTCCATTATTCACTTTCTATTAAATTTAATTAGTAACATTTCAAATTATTAACTTAAGTTTATAACATTTTATAACATTAGAATTCTTATTTGTAGAAGTAACATCCTTTGAACACTTTGATTACTAAAGTTTTACTTGAATAATATTCTATTACATATTCTTATTAACATTTCAACTTTTTAAACATTTTTGGTATGTTATGTATATGTTTTTAGAATGTAATTGAATGTTACAAAAATTTATCTTATTCATTTTAGTTACCAAAGTGTTCAATAGTTACATCTTGTAAATTTTCATTACTCTTAAATTTTTAAGTGACAACCTTCAATTTCTTCACATTTCATTATCACTCAATTCTTTGTTTCTTAATTTCCCTTTTTCAAAGGTTTCCTATTATTAATATAGTCAAGATTTCATTCATTATAATAATTGAAATTTCTAATTTACAAAAACTTAAGAACAGAATACCGGGTTTCTTTTCAAATCATTTTAAAATAATATATATACTCATATCCTTCTATATTTATCAAATCATACTTAGAAATTTAAAATTAAGATTTGTTTGTCAAAACAAATGTGCAGTAAAACTACTACATCGGTCTTCCCACTTTGAAACTCGAGAAAGAACATCGATGATGTGTGCACTAATCACTGAAATTATTTTCCAATGACAAAGAGAGGAGTACATAAGTAATTTCCTTTAAAAGTTCTTTCTAAAATTTTCTTTCAAATCGCACTGGAATATTCCTATCAAAAAATACTTCTAAATACTACTAATATTATATTCCAAAATTCTTTGAAAACCAATTTCAAAAATCTCGGAATTTAAATTCTAAATTTCCAATTTATATTCATTTTATTTACAACCCCATTTTTGCAACTAATATTTATAAATTTCACTTCCTAACAAACAATCAAACATGTCACATACAATTATATACACTCATAAAGATTATTCTTTACTATACAAAATACAATACTAGGCAAAATTATTTCATTTAACTATAGTTCAAAACAATATTATGTCAGTTTGCCCTATTTAGTGTCTATAAATCCCTACCGGTGCCACATCGTCCCATGTATCGACCAGAATTTATAAATTCTAGACATAACATATTAATACAATACAAAAACCTTTTACAACACTAACAAATACGCCCTCTCATATATACACTCAACGACTCATTCTAGGATATTACTACCCTATTTCAAATGAGTCAGACCCCACAAAGCTAAGGTTATCGCTAAACCAAGGCTTTGATACCGAATGTAACGATCCACCTTTTTGGACTGTTTAAATCGACAATAAACCACACATGTCAAACTCAAACCATTCCAAAGGGAGGATTGTTATAGGATAAATAAGAAAAAGAATAGGAAAGAAAAAACATAGAATCTTACAGCGGAATAACAGAATACAATAATCAAATAACAGTTCATGTAGCTGTTACAAATTACATTTGATTATTCTTTTACAATACAAATCAGGATACATAAAACATGATTAAATAAATAAATAAATGCATCGAAACAACAAGATGCAGTGGAATAAATATAATAAATAATAATAGCACTAAATCTCCATCTTCATCGTCCAGATAAACAGTATTTGACATACCTAAAAGCTCAAACTGACCCGATCGAATCGAAAAGACAAAATACTCGAGTCAGAACTAAAAGATCTTATGTAAGTTAAATCAACAATAAATAAATATGACTGTAACGGCATCCATGATGTTTACGGGTTTTGACATCTCTTATACAATGTCTAACATGCGTGTAATAACTTAAGAGATGTTTGACATTCCATTTCCTAAGGATCCATTAAACTATGTACATATATAGTACAATACGCTATTATAATAGTGTCTATAGTGAAGTATTAAAATAATATTAAGGCGTTACCATATCCCCCTTAATATGTTTTATATATTCTCGAAGTCTATACAGTACCGTAATTCCTCCGTAAACTGGAGGGCTGTCAAAAGGCACTCCATAGGTACGATAGAAACCAAACTTGTAGAGGGCATGATAAGGCATGTGAAGGAACACAAGGCAATGCCGAGGGTAGGAAACTACCGTTTTGCAGATCCAGACCGGTTGTAATGCATGGCAGCTACTACCCCACCTTGGAACACACTCGCATAATCAAAATCGAGGTGTGGCCACCAAATAAATCACAAGGTCATAATATGGTATTGAAGAAGCACGTCCGATCGGAGGTGCGACCTCACATGGCCCGGTGTGGCTCCTGTTTTAGTCACATCAAGTTGACTCACGGGAGTCAAAGTTATGTAAATACCTCATACAAAATCATTCGCCAAACCATCCTACTTCATTCTGGAATCTCCATCAAGTACACAGTTGTTAAGGTGGTTTTCGGTATTGGCAGAGAGTATGGTAATATCCGATCTCGGTCTCTTTAACAATCAAGCGCTTATTTCACACTCGATGGTTCTTTTAAGTTTTAAAAATCAATTTATAATTGATATCAAAATAACATATTCAATTCAAAGCATATCACTTTCGAAATTATATTCACTTTCAAAATCATATTCACAAAATACATTAAATCCTCATTTTCAAAATCATCTTATTTACTCAAATATGTCGTTTCACTAGTAATTATTATTTCAAATCCTAACTTAGGTTATAACATCATTTAATCATATTTGCTGTTAAATCAAGGATTTAAATATAAACACTTCCACTCACACAGCCTAAAATTTAGAAAATAGTTCAGATAGTTATAAATAGTTTAAATATTTTGGCATAGTTTAAAAATAAATTTTTAAATAGTTCGAAATACTTTAAATTAGCTTGAAATGGATTATCATAGTTTTAAATAGATTTAAGATAGTTTAAATAAATTTAAAATAGTTTGAATAGATTTAGAATATGTTAAATAGATTTAAAATAGATTAAATAGATTTAAAATAAATTAATCATTTTTTAAAATAGATTAAATAGATTTAAAATTGATTTAAAATAAATTAAATGGTTAATTTGATTGAATAGTTTAAAATAGATTAAAATAGTTGAATGACCTGCCTTTTGGACAGTTTAAATCGACGATAAACCACACACGTCTGACTCAAACCATACGAAAGGACAGATTGTTATTGGGGGCATATAGGAAAAAGAGAAAGTAACAAAACAAATACAGAATCTCATGGTGAAATGACAAAATATAATAATCAAATAACAGTTCATGAAGTTGTTTATGAATAAATTTGATTATACTTATACAATTACAGAATCAGAGTTACAGATAACAAGAATAAATGAATAAAAGAATAAATGCAGTGAAACAACACGATGCAATGAAATAAATATAGTAGATAATAATAATACAAATCTTCGTCGTTGTTCTCCAGAAATAAGGTCTTTAAACCTGACATGCTCAGGCTGACCCAAACGAATTGAAAAGACAAAACACTCGAGTTAGAACTAAAAGATATTATGTAAGTTAAATCAACGGTAAACATGAGTGTAACGGCGTCAGAGATGTCTATGGGGTTTGACATCTGTTAGCGCCGAAATTGGTTGCTAACACCCAAATTCAGATGAAAGCACCAAATCACAATAACAGATCATAGATAGAATGTATGTAGAGAGTATGAATCTGAAGAACAATAAAAATTAATAAGAAAACAGTAATAACACATGATTTATATTCGTCCGACTGACTATGGCCTACGTCCACTTCAGAAATTTCCTTTTTATTGATGTTAGAATCAATTACAGTTACAATACAAAGTTTTTATAACAACAATGGTTGAGCAGCCTTAGTATAGAAGAAGAAGCGAAGAAGAATCAAGATCCCCCTTTCTGAAGCCCCGCATGCTAATTTATAGGAAATCTTGAGTTACTGGGATTCCTGAGTGGTCTGGGCCCACCAAGACCATAACTTACCCAGACTCTTCATTCCGACCGATCCCAAGCTCTCCATATGTCGACCCGAAGTAGCAAGGATACATACCCAAAGTCCATCTCGAAGTTAACCCAGAGGAAAGCCGAATGCCAATCCCAAGCTCCATATGACGATCCCATGCCTCCCTCGCCGACCGACCCACGATGGTCGAAGCATGTATCGTCGATCCATATGCACCAACCTCGACCGACCAAACCACATAGCCAAACTCTAATGACCGAATGCTCATGACCGACCCAGAAACGACGACCTAGGCTACCACCGAGCCATATCTACCGATCCACTCAGGTCGAGCTGCTTAAATGCCGAGCCACCTCCAATGCCGAACCATCCAAATGCCGAACTATATCTAATGCTGACCCATCCAAATGTCGAGCCACCTCCAATGCCGAGCCGCTCAAATGCTGAGCCATATCTAATGCCGACCCATCCAAATGCCGAGCCACCTCCAATGCCAAACCATCCAAATACCAAGCCACCTCCAACATGTCGATCCATGCATGACCTTCTCTCTCTGGCTGAACCGCATACGACCGAGCCACCTTCGAGCCACATTGGTCGGACGACACACACCGAACCACCCATGACTGACCATGTATCTATCCAACCAGCTCAAACCCATCGTATTCCAATCTCGACAAACGAATAGTCGATTTAGTTAAATCCGCCTGCTCATGTCCTTTCCAAAAGGCGAGTTAACATTTTCCCCCTAAAACATGCCTTACTATTGGAAGATGTGTTTTGAATAGTCTCAAACCCGATATCCAAAGTCCATGTTACATTCACTATCAAGCAATTCCATCCAAATCTGATAGTTTATTCGACGACCATTCCAAGTCGTTATCCAATTCTGAATTCATCCCTTGGAAATCAGTAATTGAATCCTACGATCTCTCTAGATCGTTGATGGCTTCTTCGGACCCTTGCTAAGCTTGATCCAAATTTATCAATTGAATAGGCAGATCATGTCATGCTTCAGCGAAGCAACCTATCCCTTGCAATCCGGTTCAGCGTCCCTGAACATTGAGCAATGTTCTGATCCTCTTGGACCGATATCAGCCTCTTCTAGCTCTTACTGGATCCCATCCTGTCACTCTCTGGTGAAGGGGAAACAACGTTGGGTGAGCCGATCCTGTCGCTTTCCGACGAAGCAGCATCACTCCATACACTCTGGTTCAATATCCTTGAACATTAAGCGATGTCATGGCCTAAGTCCTAGACCGATTGTATCCTCTCCGCGCTCTTATTGGATCCTATCCTGTCACTTTCTGGTGAAAGGGAAACAGTGTTGAGTGAGCCGATCCTATCGCTCTCCGGCGAAGCGGCGTCACTCCCTACACTCTGGTTCAGTGTCCTTGAACATTAAGCGATTAATTTTCAACATCCCATAACTATTCGGTTAGGTGTTTGTTTCATAAAACCAAAATCCATTTATCAAATCCAAGGTCCAAATGTCCAACAAGAAAAACAGAAAAGCTAAGGGCGGCCTCTCCAGGCAAAGCAGGCTAATACCATCTCAGAGCATGCCTAGGGATCACTCAGGTTCTCTTACATGTGTAAGTGGCATAACTTCTATTTAATTTTATTTTTAAAACAAAATTAGAAAAGATTATTTGATGACCCAGTCCAAATCCTGAACTTGGCCCCTACCATCGCGATCAGTGGATGACGAGCCATGACCTCATTCCAGGGTCGTTCTTGATTGATCCGAGCGGTAGCTGCTCATGTTTTGCTACCCTTATCCGAGTCCTTACATAATGTGGCAACCTTACACTTCTAAAATTTTCCTTTACCACTTCCTTCAAATGGTGGCATTCATCTGTGGAGTGCCCTTCCAGCTCATGGAATAGGCAGTACTTCTCGCTCCTGCGTTACCATTCAGTGGGATCTCTCCTGGGTGGTTTTCGATAGGGGAACTGGCCCCGGGTGTCCAAGTAAATCCATTCCAAATTATCTGTTAAATCCACATACATTGCGAATTTGAGTTCTCGACCTCTCCTCCGTTTGTCTGAACCACCAGGTCCATCGTCAAGCTTACACTTTCCTTTATCCAGTCTTCGTCCTTTATCAGACGTTCCTTCGCCTTGCACGACATTTATCTCTTGCCTTTCGGCACGTGAATCCTCTAACTGGTTCTGCCTTATGATAAAACTCTCTAAGATCCTGTGGTGGATCTCGTGCTAATGAATCCTTGAGTTCCGTGCCTTTCGCAATCCCTGCTACCATCGCCATAAAAATCATTGATGGATCCAGGCGATCTACCAAGGCCATAGCCACATTAAATCGCATTAGAAATCCTCTCATGGACTCTCCTGTCCTCTGCTTCAACGATGCCAGCATCATTACATTCTTAGGTCGCGTCACGGGGACCCGGAACCATAACTCCTCTATAAACTGGAGGCTATCAGAGGGCATTCCATAGGTATGGACAAAACAAACTCGTAGAAGGCGCGATAGGGCATGTGACAAGGCACTTGAGGCAATGCCAGGGTAGATATACCAATTGCATATCTTGATTGGTGGTAACGCATAGTAGCTACTACCACCGACCTTGAAACATACTCTCGAAAAAAAATAAGGGGTGGCCACCATATCAATCACAAAGTTATAGAATGGTATCGAAGAAATATGTCCGATATGAGGAATGACCTCACTTACCCCGGCGTGGCTCCTATTTTAGCCACACCAAGCTGACTCACGGGAGTCATGGCTACGTAAATACCTCATACAGAATCGTACACCAAACCAACTTACTTCATTTCTGGAATCTCCACCACATGCACAGTTGTTAAAGTGGTTTTTGGTATTAGCAGAGAGTATGGCAATATCTGATCCCGGTCTCTTTAACAACCAAACACTTATTTCACGCCTGATGGTTCTTTTACGTTTCAAAAGTCAGTTCACAATTGATATCAAAATATCGTATTCTCAATACCGAATGATTTCCAAATCATATTAACTTCCAAAACCACATTTACTTCTAAAATCATATTTACTCAGATATGTCATTTCGCAAAAGGTATTAATTCCAAACTCCAAATTAGGATGTATTATCATCAAGAATTTAAATATAATTACTTCAACTTTACACAGTCTGCACTTTTAGAAAATAGTTTAGATGATCATAAATAGTTTTAATAGTTTAAATAGATTAAAATAGTTTAAATAGTAAAATAGTTTAAATAGACTTAAATTTGAGTTAACTAGATTTAAGTTGATTTAAGTAGATTAAACAGTTTTAATTAGGTTTAAAATGTTTAAATTGATTAATTTTAGATCAAATAAATTTAAATTATATCAAGTATATTTTTAAATAGATTAAATAAGTTTAAAATAGATTTTAATTATTTCAAAAAGATTTAATAGATTAAATAAATTTAATTAGTTTAAAATAAGTAAAATAAATTAAATCGGACAAAATAAGTTATGAAGATTAAATAAATTATAATAGTTTTAAATTAATTAAAATAGTTTAAATTAATTTAAAATAGATTTCAAAGTCATATCCAAACATTTTCAATAACTCAATTTTCGATAAATCCATTTATATTTGACACTTCAATTTTTTTGAAATTCCAATTTAAATCCTTTGAACAGTTCATTAAGTCAATTCCAATCAATTTATCGTACAATAACTATCCATCTTAATTAACCCTCCTTGATTAATTATTTTTTTACTTCATTAAGTAATAAATCTTTATTTAATCACATAGATTAATTATCCTTAACCATTCATATAAATTAACCTTTAATTAATTAATGACATTTATTAAAAATTCTCGATTAGTTACTTCCGTAAATCAACATTTATTTAATCACATACAGTAATTAGCAATCTTTTAATTACTTACATTAATTAACCCTTTAGATTACTTACACCAAGTAATTAATCCTTAATTACTTCATTAATTCTTCCATAATGTAGTTTGTCCTCTTTAATTATATTCCATAATTATTCATTCAATCTCTTATACTAAGTATCCACTTAATTAAGTAACCAATACCTAATTCATAACATAAGAGATTTATTCTTAATTAAGTAAAAATTAAATTTAAATTAATTACCCCAACTAAATATTCTTAATTGATTAATTAATTAAAAATCCATTATATTTTACTAATTTAATTAATAACATTAATCAAATAATCTTATTAATTTCATTTAATGATTAACCCTTTAAATTAACCTTCCAAATTATTAATCTCTAGTCATTCATAATTTTTAATTAATTTTTTTAATAATAACTTTAGTTTAGTTTTAAACAATGGATTTTATCATATCTGAACACATAAAACAATTTGAATAACAAATTGTAATTAACCTTTAATTACTTCCCGTAAAAATTTAACCTTAATTTTTAAAAACCCTAAATTAATCAAAGATAACCATTATCTTAAATATACTAAACGAAATCGATTAAATTTTTATTAAAATTAAAGGTTTGAAATTTATTCAAAATCACCTGAGTTGCCTTGTTCACCTACTTAATGACATAAGAGAATTACATTTGAAATCCCTTAGAGATTCAAGTTAAATAATTAAATCTAAAAATTATTCCAAATCGAAACCATTTTTGAATAAGTAGGTGAATACTTTTACTTGTTTATAAACTTGATCCATACCTTAAATTTGAAAACTTGTTTGAACTCTTGAAAAAATTCTTTTACTTTGAACTTAAAACAAGCAGGTCCAAATGAATTAAGTTCCGATGCTTCATCTTGCATTATAAACTTCTTCCTACTTTAATCAAGCCCGACCCAAAAACTTAATTCATTTTCAAAGAAATTAAAATCCTATTATCTCGGCCCAAGAATTGTTTGGCCCACTGCTCCTTCTTCCCTTCCCTATTATTCCCAGATAAACACTTCCTCTTCGTGTAAGTTGAACCCATTGCCGTGTGCACGCGCACAGGCAAGTCCTTCCACAAGTCTTCAAAGCAAGATCGCCAACACCCTTCAATCCACAACCCTATTCCCTTACACCTACCGCCGAAGCCTCCAATCATCTTCTCAGCAAAATTTCCAGTCGCACGAACACGGCTACAGGAAAAAAAAATGCGACCAAAAATCTTCCAGAAACCCCTCAAATTTTGCCTCGTTGAAGCCCTCTCGGAGCTTATCCTGATAGCAAACTTAATTTTTCCAACCTATGCTTGAATCAAAGATGAAAGTCAACCCTAGCTTTCCAACATCGTCAAGCATCGCCACGAAACTCCACCGAAATAGTACCAAAAATAGCCTTCCTCCATACGAACTCAACGGCGCCGACGGCATCCAGAAATTCAAAACGAATTGTGAGATATGATTTTTTTTTGACGTTTAAAAACTTATTTCAACCACTTCAGGTTATCGATGAATTCTTCGTCGATTATTGACAAAACACTACGCTTCTATTTTTAAAAAAAACTAAAGAAGTCAACAAGCAATTTCTGTTCAGGTCACTTAAATTAATTTGAATCATATGGGAAGATAATGATTTTTGAAGTTCAAGATCCTATCCTTTTTACATTTTCTGTAAGATATAAATTTACATCCTTATTTCACTTCTCAGTATTTGGTTTAACAGATTTTTTTTTTATATTTCAAACATGGTTACATCGATTTCATGTATACATATACTTCAGTGATTAATGCATATTCATTAAGAACCAGATAGATTTGGGATGTTGAAGGGTAGGTCACTCACCTTTCTTTTGAGTAGAGAGGTTGTTTTTGAGAAAAGCATACTGCTTGCTTTTGTTGATCTTCCTCTGTTGAGTTCTTTTGCTTGATTCTTCAGTTTGAAATGGAAGATAACAGAGCCAAGCTTGAAAACTTTTTTTTTTAAAAGTAGCTAGCATCCCTCTATTACAGGCTTTTTGATCTGTACTGGAATTTAAATTGCTTTGTTTGATGATTATCTGCATTTGCTTTGCTGTTGAGTTCTATTACAGGCTTTTTTTTCTTTCTAAACATGATTTTCTTAAGCCTTTGTTACTTAAAAGAAAAAAATAAAGTTTTTGCCACTTGTTCTTCTTCTAAGCTAGCACTTGTTTGCAAACCTAACATTTGTCATTTCCATAAGCTAAGTAACTTACATTTGTCAATTTATATGCTAATATTTCAACATTTGAATTTTGTATGTATAAATATGTGTTTAAATGTTTTATAAACCCTTGTATTTAATTTCTATTTAGTTAATACCTTTCTTAATTTATACTTAGCAAATCTTTTAAAACTAATTTTATACTTAATAAAATCATATATATATGTATATATATTTCCAATTTACTTCAAAAATATTTGTCTTTTAGAATTCGAAATTCAAATTCAAATTCAACTTAAAATCACTCATATAAATAAATATATTTTAAACAAACACAAATTTAATTTGTAAATAATAATTCTATTTAAAATCCATTTATATAAATAAAAATATCACAATATTATTGTTTTGTGAACAACAATTTTACCAAATTTTAATAATTATAAAGGAGATTATTAAATACATATCTATCCAATATTTAAAACCCAGCATTATTATAATTCAGAATCTTATGTATATATATATATTCAGATATATCTCAGAATTTTATTTGTTCAATTTACAAATAAGCATTTTAGTAAATTTAATTCTGTTAATTTCCAATTAACGGATGCCCAAAATTTGGGTTATCACAACGCCGATCCTCTGCAATCTAAGGTATTCCCAAAATCATTCATTCTAGCATATCTCGATTAATATCACATTAAAAATCATGATTTGAATCTAAAATTCATCATTTAGCTCAACATATCAGATTGTGAAATCAAAATCTGAAATTACAAAGATTGATTTTTGACTGTTTTTAGCTCTTTACTTTATTTGTTATTTTTTTGGGAAAATTACCAAATATAAAACCTTAAAGCTATTTTTAAAATTAGTACCACACAACAATAATCATTTTTCATTGAAGGATTAAGCCCTGAATCTGATTGTAGAATGAGATATGAAATTTTCACATAATAGATAATCCTGAAATAAAGAACAGAGACCATCATATGAGCATGCACAGACAATTTCTACATCCATCCATATATATGCATACATCCACATTCATATAATATTTAAACTATATTGCTACTATACTTTACTCTGAGACAATTATAGGATCAGGTAAAATATGTTTTTTTGAAAAAAATTACTCACAAGTTTAAGAGTGATGAACAGAGCACTTTGAAAAGCTTTTGAAAACTTTCGAACTTGTTTGCTGAAAATGCTGCTTGATTCATAAACTTGATGTAACGACCCGTTAAGTTCGACCATTTAAAATTGTTTGTTTAATAGGATTTTGTAATTTATTTTAGTTGAAAGAATAAAGGTGGTAGATAAGTATTAAAATGAAGGCTAGAATAAATTATATAGAAGTGACTTAGAAACCTATTTAAAGACATTTGAATAAAATTCAAATGAATTAAGTAGAGAAAGAAAGAAAAATTCTTACCTGTACATAGAATTTAATATGGGAATATTAAACCAATTTAATGCAATAAAAGATTGTGAACGATAAATTGAATAGATTAAGAAACCCTGTTATTGCAAGTCAATAAATTTGTAAACCCTAATGAACATCTCAAAATTTATAAATTTATTGAAATTTAAGACATAGCATAAGCGTAGAACTATAGGTATGATGACAAACTTTTATAAATTGTCTAATTAAGGGTCAGCAAATTTATTTGGAAATCAAACTCAATTAAGGGTAAGTAATTATGATGGATTGATGGCATAAACGTTACTAATTTTTATCATAGTAACGGAAGTGCAGATGGAAGGCAACTGTAGAAATTTAAGTACGTATTAACAATTGAAAGGGGCTGTCGATTGAGTGGAGTACTTTAGGTTGTCTTACTAAATTTAGAATTTAACATAAGACAAATAGAAATAAATCAATAAACGTATAGATTTTAAGTTTATTATGATGAATTATTTTAGTGATATGACTTAGAATAAATGAAATAATTTGGGTTAATTGGTATTTAATGGAATTAAAGGTTGCAATATTCATAGGTAAGGATTTAGATGAAATAGATTGATGTATGAAAAATTTAATTTGATAAATGGCAATTAATTCCTTTAATTTGTGCAATTAATGTATGTTTAATTGATAACGATAAAAAGTTGATTTTTTTCAGTGTAACCAACGTAAAATATTATCATAGCATGATACTTGGTTTGAATAGAAGGATTTGATTTAATGTGAAAATTTTTGTTCTAAGTATTGAATAAAATTGAGAATCAAATTTTTTTTTATGATAATAACGTTAGTATTGGTTAATAAATAGATTTCAATGCAGTAACCAAATAAATGGAATAAGATGAGTATATATTGCATAGAAATGAAATGATAAATTATTGATGTAATGGAAGATATAACCATGTCAATTATGCATATAAGGTAATAAGGTAATGAAACCGAGGTAAATTAATTAATTGAGACTTTAAGTAAAATTAACGTGTGGAACTGACCAAGGTTCAATAAAATGAGAATTTGATTGGTTATATTTATTGGTTGAGAAATGTAAATGTGTATTTGGGGAATAAATTTAGTCAGACTTAAGTAGTGAATTTAATTAATTAATATATATGATAAATGATGATTAAATAAAAAACCCAATACTCTATATATATGTATGATATTTGAGTGAAAATAATAATACACTTATAAATGTGGAATTAAGAGTTTACAACAACTATTTTAAGTAAAGAAATTGTTCATTCAAGTAAATTTGAAACATCGCAATAGGTGTAGATTAAGTGTTGCGTTAAATAAATTATAAAGGAATAAATTTATAGAAACGTAGGAACGGAAGAATGAACATTATAGTAACGTAAAACGTATTGTAGGATAATAATTAAGTATAGGCTTGTAAATTAGATGTATGACAATAAATTTTGTACGTAAATCTTTCTATTAGTTGATAAGTCTTATTTTGATCAATTTAAAGGAATACACTAAATTTTGTAGTTAGTACGGAATATTGATGAGTGAATGAATAAGATGAAACAAAGGTGGAATGTATTAGTTGAGGTTTTAAGTTATTTATGTGATAAGTTACCAAAATTACAATTTTATCTAAATACAGTAATTTATGCAAACAAAAGATGAACATTTTGAAATATTACCACAGTGATATATAAAAGAAACGTTAACTATGTAGTTGGAGAATAATTGATATATTTTGAGTTGGATAATAGAAATCAAGTTATTTATATAATTAGATTTAAGATGAGAGTATAAGTATATGATTAAATAATTGGGTTTTGCGAATAAAATTTATAATTCCCAAATAATAAGAAAACGCAGAGGTTAACACTGCGAAATTTATATACTTATAAATTTTAATTCACATCCAAGCTTATTTGGAATTGATTGGATTATATAAGTAATGAAATTTGGCCAATATTTAAAGTTGAAAGAAAATTTGGATTTTATGATTTATTTTAATTTATTTAATAAATATTAAAAATAGCCATTTTTGTCACGGACTCGGATTTCGACGAAACTAGTTTCATCGGATCCGTAACGGTGAATTATAATAATGTTTCAAGTTTCGTTGCGATCGGACTTGTCGTTTGATCGTACGGACTCGAAACGTCTTGAAATTTACGCATTTTGAAATCAATTTGAAATTTTTATTTTTTTAGCATAACTTCTTCATACGATCGAATTTGGTCGCGAAACTTTTTCCATCGCGTTCAGAATATTTTGAAACACCTATTTGGATATATAGTTTTAACAAATTCGACTCCGGAGGCAGAACGGGCTTTTTGGGCCAACTATCGTTTAGCACGTTCGTTATCCGTACCCACCTAGCCTTCTTTTATCTGTCTATATATTTGCGATTATAAACCCTAGCCACTCCTTATTTTCATTTTTCTATACGTACATCTCCTTCTCAACTCCTCATTCCAATGGCAGAAAAAAACCTAATTCCCAAATTCCAAAATTTTATTTCAAAAAAAAAAAAAAAAAAAAAAATTTTGTGGATCTGCAGCAGCTTCTGGTCGCGCTTCGGATTTCAGAGGAGAAAACCCTAGAGCAACTTCGGGTCAGGAAGAAAATGACTCGGGTCGCTCCGGGTCGTTTTGGCGAAAACTCCAAGCAAGCATCGGGGAAATGAGGCGGCGCCCCGAAGTCGAACCCGAAGTTGACCCAGGACCAGAATTTTTCATTTTTCAAATTTTCATAACTTTTGCATACGAGCTCGGATTCACGCGCGGTTTGTTTTGCTGGGATCGTATCGGAATTTCTGACGTTTTGGCACTGGTTTGGATGAATTTGGAGACTGTCCAATTTTTGGGTTTAAATTGGATTTGAATTCAATTTAAATTCAAAAGGTGAGTGTTTTAACCCACTCACAACTACTAGAAGCTTTTATGTTTGTTAAATAAATTTTAGAAATGAATAGAAATTTATTTATGAGCTTTTGGCATGTTATTTCATTCATATCTGTTGAATTGCATTTTATTGAATGTAACTGTTAATTTAATTGATTTATTGCGTGTTAATTGGCTGTTAGAAATTTTTGGTTGCATATGAACTGCTAGTTAACAGTTATGTCAATTATCACTGAATATAAATTGTTAGATTAATAGTTGAAAAATTTAATTTGAATAAACTGCCAGTTATCACCTGTTATATATGATCATATATATAATTGTTATTGATTGATATTGGTTGATGGTTGCGATTGGATGATGGATGTTGTTGATGGATGGATGTTTATTGCATATCATTAAATTGAAAATTATCATGCATATTTCATTTTTCGGGATTGTGGTTTGAAATGATATATAACCGCAAATTTTTATTATTAAATTGCGGATTGAAATGATAAATATCCGTATCACTTGACCATAGGATAGAAAACTATATACAGGCACCGCGGTCTATATATAACTATTTTAATGTGATTTCTATGGTTTGGATGGAATACGGTTTATAAAAATCTTAAATTTTATACTGAATAAATGTTTTCTTCCATAGTTATATGCATATGAAGTTGAAATTTTGAAATTAAAAGGTGAATAAATTTCTTTATTAAAAATGGAAGAAAATTAAGAAAATGGAGTTTGATGATTATATCCTATGTTTAAATATTAAGTTGGAAATTTTAAAGATATGATATTTATAATTGGATTTTTTTTCCAAAATATTTTGAAATGAATATTCTAGTAAAAATTGAATTTGGAAATATATATATATATATATATATATATATATATATATATTTTACTAGAAATTGAAGTCTTATTAATTATGGATTTTATGTGAATGGTCAGGATTAATTAATAGAATATTGATTTTTGAAAGGATAAAAATCCAACTTTAGTTGAAATATTAATGCTCCAAAATGGATATAAATATATATAAAATTGAAATGGTTTTGCGACTTGAAGTAATATTTTGGATTTTGGTTTAACTTTAAAAGAAGAAATATTTGGAAAGCCATGTAATTTATTTCTTTATAAAGCAACAGTAAAGTTAAACTTTTTTTTAATTCGCATACCGTTGAATATCCAAACCATTTAGTTTTGAAAATAATGGTTTTAAAATGCTATGGATTTTCGAAGAATTATGTTGAAAGTTACAAACAGAATATTGGTTACATGGGATATTAAATAATAAAAAGTGACATAATTTTTTGGAAAGGAATAATTTTATTTGGGATAAACGATATCATATTGTTTTGGGTTTTAAAGGAAGAAATGATATCGTAATATTATGGTTTTGAAAGGGACTATGTTCTGGTTTTAAAGTATAAACTATTTTAAATGACCGCGGTGTTATAATAACGATTGGTTGGCAAAGAGACCGGGATCGGATATGGACATACTCTCTGTCGATACCGAAAACCACTTTGACTAACCGTGTACGCGGTGGAGATTCCAGAATGAAGTAGGTGGTGGCGACGTTTCCTGTAAGGTAAATACGTGGACCCAACTCCCGTGAGTTGGCATAAGGTGGCTAAAACAGGAGCGATTCTCAGGCCAATGAGGTCATTCCTCTGATCGGACGCTCCTCTTCGATATTATAATTTGACTTGGATTTGATTCAGTGGCCACTTCTATATTTTGATTTTGGGGAGTTAGTCCGAGGTGGGCGGTAACTGCGGCTACGCGTTTCCACCAGCCTGGATAGCAATTGGTATATCTACCCTGGCATTGCCTAGTTGTGCCGTGTCACCTACCATATCGCGCCTTGTACGAGTTTGGTTTTCTCCCGTAGCCCGTGTGGTATCCTCTAGTGGCTTCCCGATCAGGAGGGGCTATGATATTGGACGGACTACTGGGACTATTACGTGTTAAGGTGGAAAATGTAAAGCCTTAACGCTATTTAAAAGTAAGTTTATTTTATAAATAGACACTATTATAATAGCGCAATATACTACATAGTAAATAGTTTAACGGATCCTTAGGAGATGTAAATCCCGAACATCTCTTGAGTTACTGTACTCATATTTATATTCTGTTTATTTAACTCACATAAGATATTCTAGTCTGACTCGGGTGTTTTTGTCTATTCAAATTCGCTCGGGTCAGTCCGAGCATTTCAGGATAGCAGATTTTAGCTTTGGAGGACGAAGACGAAGAATAAGTATTATGTTATATATAGTATTACACCACACTCTTTCTATTCCGCTGCATTGCTTGTATTGGTATGTGTAACTCTGATATTTATTGTAAAAGAAGAATTAAGCTTTTGTAAACTGTTTATGAACTGTATATTTGTTATTATATTTTATCCTTCCGCTGTGAGATTCTGTTTTTGTTCTTATTTCTTCTCTGTTTTTCTTATTTACCCCATAACAATCCGCCCTTGCGTATGCTTTGAATTGGCACGTGTGTTGGTTTAAAGTGTGCAAAAAGGCGGGATGTTACACTTGAATTACTTATTATTGAAACTGATATGCTTTGATTTTGCTGTTGATTAGTCTACAGGGTTACTTGCTTGATAACCTCAGGTTGAATGAGATGCTGCAGGCTTTGCTCCAGGTTGAAGGAATGGTGCAGGCTTTTATGATTATAGAAAATGAATTACAGGCTTTGAATTTGATTTCTGGTTTTGAGAAGTGGATTAATTTTTGTTTCAGGTTTTAGGAGGAAGTGATAATTGATTTTGCTGTGAGAATTTTTTCTAGTTTCTTAGTTTTAGAATAGAAAAAGATAGAAAAAGAGAAATGAGGGTGAGAAGCATTTGTTTTTATTAGTTAAAATAATTTATTTTAAAAATTAAAGAAAATCAAAAATTATATATGACACTTTTCTAATATTTTAACAATTGTCATTATTTTTGTTTCTAACTTACCACTTGTTTAAACAAGCTTCCATAGCTTTATACTTGTCTTTTAAGTATATCCTTTTACTTTAAATGTTAATATAAAGTTTTATGCATACTTATTTTATTAATCCTTATCTAAATACATATATGAATCAATTGGAAGAAAATGTTATAAATAAAACAAATTATATACAAAATAAAATCTTATACATATAATTTAAATCTAAAATAATTCAAAATGTCTATCTTTTGAATTTTAGTTTTAAATCCAAATTCAAATTAAATTTTAAAATCCAAATCAAAGTCAATTTATAACAACATATTAAATTTAAAATAACAATTCTATTTTCTTTTTTTTAAATAACAACACATTATACTTATTGTTTGAAAATAAGAATTTGCCAAATTGTCCGCAAGCAGTGGCGTAGTGGTAAGATACTTGCTTCCTGGTAAGCAGGTCGCAGGTTCGATTCCCGTCTGCCCTGCTCCCAATTTCAAGGCGCGGAGGTTGGTCCCCATCAATCCAAACAAAATGGTTGGGGGCATCAAATCTCTATGCTGTGCTAGCTTAAAGTGGGGTCAGTGTGGCGGGCAACTGTATTCCATAGCTCTACTCTCCGGAGTAGGGTTTTTAAAAAAAAAAACAATTTGCCAAATTTAAATAATTTAAAAAGAGATTATCACATTATTTATAAATTATTTATAATACTAAATGTATTAATGTACCCTATTTATTAAGCAATATTTAAAAAGGAAGTAAAACAAATCTATTTTATTAATTTTATTTAAATTCAAACTTAAGCCAAAATACAATTCAAGCAATTTTAACATTTATCTTAAAAATTTAAAACTATATACCTATTTATTTAAATACTTTTTGAAAAGTTTTAATTTAAATTTAATCAAAATTTCCAAATTGCCAAATTAGAATTTGAAAACAAGATTTTAATTGTTAAATTTAAACCAAAGCTTTTCTATTTGCAATATATACAAATATACATATATACGTTATAAATAAAATATTTTATTAGTTTTTAAAAGATAAAATTTACCAACTAAATAATCATTTTCTTTTAAAAGAATAATTTGTCAAATTAAATTAAAATTGTAAAGGAAAGTTATCAAATCAATTTAATTATTAATACAGATTATTAAATTGATATTGCCTAAAATTCCAGGTCATCACATTCCTTCCCTCTTAAAAGAATTTCGTCCCCGAAATTTCAAAGCAAAGGTAATTTAATAATCTATCTAAGAATTAATTTTAAATCACAAGCATATATTATCGACTATATGCTAACAAACACAACCACCTATTCACTCAATCAAACAAATCTAACTATCCAAACAAAATTTAGGATAGAACTTCCTAGAGTTTCCCAAGTATAAATACCGGGATGCTCGCTCTACAAAATCCAAACTATCTAGCTCCTAAGCGACAGAGCTCCTACTCATCTAGATCTACAAATCTGAACAAGATAACAGACCACAGTCAAGTCCTGCTCAACTACCAAAACCCCCAGAACTGCTGGTTCCAAAACCAGAGATAGATCATACACGTACTCCCTCAGAGATACGTGAAACACATCGAATCCTAGTTATCCAAACTGACATTTCAACCCTGAAGACCACACTAATCCTCACAAGAACACAGAAAGATCAAATATACCTCGAAGCTGGCTTTCCGGTCTTACCAAAACTTATAGCGCCTTTAATCGAAGAAAACTTATCCAAAATCAAATCTTCGACCTCTGAATCCAAATTCCTTCGTCTCTTATCCACAAAATCCTTTTGACGATCCTGGACTACCTATCTTCTTCCTGATCATCTCATCCTTCACTGGTGCCTCAAGAAATAGACTGGACCAAAATCAACCAATAAAAATGATCCTCATAAGATCTACCAAAATCAAGAACAAACTCTACTTCATAACCATCAGTAGAAAAATAACTTCTTCAATCCGGAAAAGATAAAACAGGTGCATTCCAAAACTTGCCTCAGATCCTGAAAATTTCCACTCTAGAATGACTACTACCTTGCTTCCATTGCACAACTCTAATCTGGAGCAGATGAAAATGCTGATGATGAACACGATCACAAACTAGACATCACATCCCAGAAATATGGTCCAACAGATCCATAAAGAGAAAATTCAGAAGTTCTACCAAAATCCGAGCCGCCTCACCAAACTATCTCTAGAAGCCCTCCTTCTACCTAGCTGAATTACAGGTATCACTCCTGGAATCAAGTCGATAAGAAAATTCAATCTCCAATGCAGACAAACCTCCCTGAAGACATCCAGAAAATCTCTAACAACTCAAGAGAACACTCAAACTATCGCAAGTCACTTTTGCGATCAACCGGGTCTCATATCCAAAGAAACTGTTCTCTCTTTACCAATCAGAAGAGCGCATGCTTATCTGACCAGTCCATCGAAGAAATGGATCCACTCAACTGCTTCTGAACTCCACTTCTAGAAAACTGCTGACAGATGACTTTCTTGACGGCACACAGAACACTCCGAGCTGCAATGCTGCCATAGATGCCAAAGACTTCCTATCCAAAGCTCTTCGAACAACAAAGCCATATAACCCAATCCCACGTAGAGCCTTGAGAGGGGCGGACATCTCCTCAAGAAACTCGGACATCAAACCAAACACAAGCATCCTGCTGAACCCAGCCTCAACACCGATGCAGACACACTTCCTTAAAACTTGCTCCAACGAAACATCTTCTGAAACATCCATAGACACTGCATCTCACCACGCAGTTGCTTCTTCCAGATGTTGCCAAGATACCATCACTTGCTTCTGCTTAAATGGCAGATCTAAACTCTACTCATCCAAACTTGCACTCCAATGATGGACTTCGAACCTTAACAAGCTTCCTTCAGAGATTGGTGAAATCCTTATACCACTGCAAAGCTCACTCGAGACGGTATTGGATCTATAGTCTTGACAGATACACTTCCAACCTCAACACTCAGACATCGTCCATTGGTAGTTGTGCTACATACACCACTACCCTTCCTACCTCTAGAACTCATATTGGAAAATCCGAATAGGTAAACCAACAAATAGGTAGAAATATATATATATATATATATATATATATATATATATATATATATATATATATATATATTACAAGTACGCTCTCTCAAGATATACACCCCTCCAGACCTAGGTACTATCTCAATCTATGCTCTAATACCACTGTAACGACCTGCCATTCTTTCTATAGAAAGACGCATCATTATTAAGAAAGAAAGTGATAGAGAAGAAAAAAGATAGAGAAGATAGAAAAAAACAACATCGGAATCTCAACAGCGGAACGAATAAATTATATGAATCACATAAATATTACATAATTCAAAGTACATCAGAGTTACATAGCTTACATATCACATACTAGACAGTTATAAACACCTGTCTAGTTATTACACCTCAAATACAACATAAGCAAACGACTCAGAGATCACATAGCGGATCACTAAATATATATCTACAAATGCTGAAGCCTCCTACTCCATTGCTCCTCCAGAATTCGTCAAAGCTAACTTGAATCCCTAGGCTACTCGTAAAAATTTGAGTACCCAAGAGTTTAATAAAACAGAAAATAAACTCCGGGTCAGACATGGGTCTGGTGTGAGTAAACGGGTTAAAGTTGCTTAACTTTGAAAAACCTTTGAAAGAAAAGGTATCACGTAAGACTTCCCATACATAAACATGGATAAGTTTTTACCTTACGCTCACCAAAACATTTGATAGGAAATCCAGCGATATTATAATACATTCTAGGGTTTTCAAGTAAAATACAAAAATAGCTGGACTACTTACATCTCACGTTCCAACATAGTTGGTCACAACTAAAACGTACGACACTTATTGGAGTTTGGATTCCATACAATGGCAGGGATACTGGGGTACCGCCCGTCACAGTATAGGGCCTAGATCACCGTACCGAGGAATACTCCCAATCCCCTGCAACACAAGGCCAGAACCATCCCTTATTGGATAGTCCCGAACAAGACAACCCCGCAGTTGGTGTGCAATTCCAACTGGCCACTAAGCCGAATATAAGGGTCCTGTAGACAGGGGTAAATCTCGTTCTACTTGGGTGCTACCCACTTAGCCTTGCTGCTCCTCCCATGTTTTAGCCATTCCCGATTGATTAGGCTTGAGGCTACGATTACCTTATAGAACACATCTATTTTAGAATGTTTATCGTCTGCCTGACGATGTGCTGAAAGCATTCAATCCATACAAGTTCGTTCCGGGTTCGAACGAAACCGAAGGTATTATCTCGTTACACTCATTTTGGAATCATCCTTAGAGTTAACAACGATAACCCTTGCAGTTTGAATCTTCACCTTCACTTGAGATTCACGACCTATCGTTAATTTGGATCGATGTGGTTTTTCGATATCCAACTCAGAAAACCCGATCCCGATCTCATCGAAATCCAAAATGCCGTCTTCTAGGTCCAAGTTGTTTTAAAGTTAAAACAATTCAATTCTATTATCTATATTCACACAGATACATAATTTACAACCTCACAAATAGATAATCCATATTATCATCACAATTCAACCAAAGCATCCAATATCACATATCAACACATATCTCTTCAGAGATATCAAACAAGCAAGGCATTCAATATCAATCTGCCATCCATAAGCAAAGATCTATCAATCACGCATCTATAATTAATTTAAAATGAATTAAATTAATTACTTCATCTCTAATTAATTTAAAATAAATTAAATTAATTACTTTAATCACATAAATCTTGCTTGCTTATCCATTAATTAATTACAAATCAATTATTTAATCATCTTCTAATTATCCATCTTAATTAGTCATCCTTGATTAATTAATTACTCTAATAATTATAAGTAATTAGCCTTTAATTAATTACAAAAATTAATTATTCTTAACCACTTACAATAATTAACCTTCAATTACTTCATTAATTAATTAATTATAATTAATTACAATTAATTAATTACTCTATAATCACTTATAATTGATTAATTAATCAACCCTTAATTATATCATTAATTACATTAATTAATGATCCTCTATTTACATCTTTAATTAATTACTCTATTTAAATTAATTATATCTAATAATTAATTCTTAATTAGACACATTTATTAATCACTTTTGATTAATCTCATTCAGTAATTAACTACCCTTAATTACTTCATTAATTAATTAATTACTGCTTAATTAATTATCTTTAATCATTTGATTAATTACACAAACTAATTAAGCTCAAATTACTTCCATTAATAAACCATCCTTCAATTAATTACATCCAGTAATTACCCATTAATTACTTCACTAAGTAATTATACTTTATAAATTACATTAAGTAATTTATACTTATCAAATCATCAAGTGATTATCTTAAATTAATTAAACTAATTAATTAACTTAAACTAATCACATTAATTTAATTAATTCCATTGAGTAATTAATCCCCTTAATTACTTTCATTAAGTAATTATACTTAATTAATTTCACAAATGATTATCCTTAATTTAATTAATCTAATTAATTATTAAAATTAATCACATTAATTAATTATTTAATAATCCCTAATTAATGATTTCATTCACCATTAACAATCCTTTAATTACTTTTCTTTAGTAATTATACTTTAATTAATCATCATTAATTATAAATTAATTAAATTTTAATAACCAATTAATTCATCTCTAATTACTTAATTAATTAGTGCTTAACTGTAACTAAATAAATTTTTAATCACTTGATTAATTAATTTCTAATCACAACTTAATTAATCAATCTCTAATCATTAATTAATAATCTTTTAATCATCTAATTAATGATTTTTAATTACAAATTAATTAACCGCTAATTAATTTACAACCCTTAAATTACTTATTTATTAATCTATTACTTATTAATTGAATAAAGAAATTAATCCCTCTTATTTAACCTATTAATTAAATTAATCCTAAAACATTAAACCTTAATTAATTTTTAAGATATAATATTAGCCCATTATAATTACTTAATCAACAAAAGCCTTTGAACCTTGTTTACTTTCAAATTTAATTTTGCATTTCATTTCACATTAATGATCTAAAATAATTCAAAATTTAACTTTAACAAAATTCAAAGTAATTTAAAAATATTTTTAAATGAATTGTTAAAGAAATACTTATCTCATAAAATAAATTTATGTAAGAGTTTTTAAACCAAATTCATTTAAATTCAAATCTAGTTTTATTTTAAAAAAACTCGATCTAATTCATCAAGCTAAATATTAAAAGCTGGAAACCATTATACTTCACATAAACCTATTCTTACTTGGTTTTGAAACCTGCATTCTGTTTTTAAAATTTAAAATTTAAAAACTTGAACAACATTTTCTTTCAAAACTTAAAACTGGGACAAAACAACTGACCCGAGCCAAAACTCTCCAGTCTCAAGCCACTCAACCCCTTACTTCTTCGAGAAAAACACGCGAGGTCTTCGAGCAAAACATCGATCTTCCCCCAAGTCCAAACATCTGTAACAGATGTACACATGCACGGTGCACGGCGAGCCACTCGATGCCGATCAACTATGAAGCCTCCATCACATCACCGATGACTTTGCAATGCCTCCCCATCGACCAGATCCCACTGTTCTATCTAGAATCAAAATCGAGTGCTTCGACCCAAACAGAACCCCCAACTCGACACGAAGTACCACCCATCGCCGACGATTATGACAACAGGAACCCACGGCCTTCCTTCCATAGTTGCCTCACATCATCACGTCTCAATTGCAAACAACGCGATCGAACCCGAAGCTCCGTTGTCGCCACGAAAATGTCGACAACACACCAGACAAAAACTACACTTAAACCCTAGATAGCCCTTGCCCTGACAACTCGACCATCAGAAAATTCACCGTCCATTTTTTCATGATCATCACCACACAAAATATCATCAATCCAAAAATCATCGAATCTCTACACGCCGATGCTCCGGAATCTAAGATATTCCCAAAATCATTCATTCTAGCATATCTCGATTAATATACATTAAAAATCATGATTTGAATCCTAAAATTCATCATTTAGCTCAACATATCAGATTATGAAATCAAAATCTGAAATTACAAAGATTGATTTTTGACTATTTTTAGCTCTTCACTGTACTTGTTATTTTTTTGGGAAAATTACCAAATATAAAACCTTAAAGCTATTTTTAAAATTAGTACCACACAACAATAATCATTTTACATTCAAGGATTAAGCCCTGAATCTGATTGTAGAATGAGATATGAAATTTTCACATAATAGATAATCCTGAAATAAAGAACAGAGGCCATCATATGAGCATGCACAGACAATTTCTACAGATCCATCCATATATATGCATACATCCACATTCATGTAATATTTAAACTATAGTGCTACTATATTTTACTCTGAGAACAATTATAGGATCAGGTAAAAACTGTTTTTATATAAAAAACACAAGTTTAAGAGTGATGAACATAGCACTTTGAAAAGCTTTTGAAAACTTTAGAACTTGTTTACTGAAAATGCTGCTTGATTCATAAACTTGAATTACTTATTATTGAAACTGATATGCTTTGATTTTGCTGTTGATTAGTCTACAGGGTTGCTTGCTTGATAACCTCAGGTTGAATGAGATGCTGCAGGCTTTATTCCAGATTGAAGGAATGGTGCAGGCTTTTGTGAATTGATTATAGAAAATGAATTACAGGCTTTAAACTTGATTTCTAGTTTTAGAAGTGGATTGATTTTTGTCTCAAATTTTAGGAGGAAGTGATCACTGATTTTGCTGTGAGAATTTGTTCCAGTTTCTTAGTTTTAGAATAGAAAAAGGTAGAAAAAGAGAAATGAGAGTGAGAAGCATTTTTTTTATAAGTTAAAATGATTTATTTTAAAAATTAAAGAAAAATCAAAAATAATATATGACACTTGTCTAATATTTTAACAATTGTCAGTATTTTTGTTCATAACTTAACACTTGTTTAAACAAGCTTCCATAGCTTTACACTTGTCTTTTAAGTATATCCTTTTACTTTAAATGTTAATATAAATTTTTATGCATAGTTATTTTATTAATCCTTATCTAAATACATATATGAATCACTTTAAAGAAAATGTTATAAATAAAACAAATTATAATAAAATCTTATACATATAATTTAAATCCAAAATAATTCAAAATGTCTATCTTTTGAATTTCAGTTTTAAATCCAAAATCAAATTCAAATTAAATTTTAAAATCCAAATCAAAGTCAATTTATAACAACATATTAAATTTAAAATAACAATTCTATTTTTTTTAAAACAACACATTATACTTATTGTTTGAAAATAACAATTTGCCAAATTCAAATAATTTAAAAAGAGATTATCACATTATTTATAAATTATTCATATTACTAAATGTATTGATGTATCCTATTTATTAAGAAACATTTAAAAAGGAAATAAAACATTTTTTTTTTAATTTTATTTAAATTCAAACTTAAGCTAAAATATAATTTAAAAATTTAAACATTTATCTTAAATAATTTAAAACTATATAGTTATTTATTTAAATACTCTTTGAAAAGTTTTATTTTAAATTTAATCAAAATTTCCAAATTGCCAAATTAGAATTTGAAAATAAGAGTTTATTTGTTAAATTTAAACTAATGCTTTTCTATTTACAGTATATACAAATATACATATATACATTATAAATAGAAAACATTTTATTAGTTTTTAAAAGATAAAATTTACCAATTAAATAATTACTTGCTTTTAAAAGAATTATTTGTCAAATTAAATTATAATTATAAAGGAAAATTATCAAATCAATTCCATTATTAATACAGATTAATAAATTTATATTGCTTAAAATTCCGGGTCATCACAACTATCGACCAGGCTTGTTGGTCACCTCCTACTATCTATAATATATATTATCTAATCGGCTGTGTAGCTAGGCGCTACACACCCGTTTCTCAAAAAAAACTCACATTAATGTAACATTTGTTTTCGTTTAATTGCAATTGATTGATTGAATTGGTTTGATTGAATTGGTAACAGACAACAATTTCCCCATTACTACATTTAATAACGTTTGTAAGCCAATTATTTACCACCAATTATTATAACAACTCACGTTGCACTAAATTGATTCAATCTCCATTTATTACATATTATTTCAGTAATCAATCAACTATTAAATTATCAATTACTCCTTTTCCAATTGTCAATCGATACACACATTATTTCAATTAATTTACAATTAAAAATTAATTATAACTTTTTAATCATTCCAATTAATTGGAATTTCAAAGCAGTTATAAATTTCCTTAAATTAATACCATTACATTTTAATCTAATTACATTCTTATTATTTAACCACAAGATTTTTATTTCTTCTAACGTTAAACCATAAAAAATTATTTAATTAAAAAATTTAATTGTTGAAAAATACGGGACGTTACAGTTTAATAGTTTGAAAACCTTAATAATTATGATTTTAAAATAATATCTCTTAACGCAATTTATATTAAAATGAATTAATATCAAACTAGACTATTTCTTTTATTTCAACACATCTGGACCACGTCCTGCTTTCAAGTTTCAATTTAAATCCTTTAAACAATTTATTTAAACTAATTCAATTTCAACATCTAAAGCTTGGATTTTCGAAAATAATTCGGTTTATATATATAAATTTATTTCAAAATATCATTTAGTTGAA
This sequence comes from Allium cepa, assembly GCA_030765085.1. NCBI lineage: Eukaryota > Viridiplantae > Streptophyta > Magnoliopsida > Asparagales > Amaryllidaceae > Allium > Allium cepa. The sequence continues at coordinate 759,319,145 of CM060941.1, read as the reverse complement.
TTCAAATTTAATGGATATAAAAATCATTTAATTTAACCAATCCGATGTCCGTATATAGTTTCCTGCCCCATGGTCAAGCGATATGGACATATATCATTTCAATCTACAATATATTTAAATTTATGGGTATATATCATTTCAACCTCCAATCCTGAATTAACATTCAAAATCCATAAAATCGTTCGGGTTTATCATTTCAACCCATAACGATTTTCACTAATCTATAGATCATTCGGGTATGTATCATTTCAACCCGTAGTGATTTTCGAACAATAAACTAAGGGAACTTGCAGTGTTAAAACAATATAAATATAACGTCCAATCATCCGATATCAAAAATCATACATCCACCACAATCATCATTCAATCGACTAATAAATAACATCAACTAACCAGTATTCCATAGACAATTAAATTCAATATTAAATTAAATGACGATTAAGTGCAATAAAAATCATATTTAACTGGAATGACAATTTAAATATATTAAACATCAACCGATAAATTTCTAATCACATTATAAATTTAAATTAACTAACATAAAACAATTTAGTAGTTGTGAGTGGGTTAAAACACTCACCTTTGATTTCAAATCTATTGAATCCAAAATAAGGTCCAAAATTCAACAGTCCTAGAATTCATCTGAACTAGTTCTATAATGTCTAGAAGACAATCCTAACAGAACCAACCGCGTCCAAATCTGAGTTCACGTGAAAAAGTTATTAAGGCTAGAACGTTTTAAATTTAAATTTAAATTAAATAAACAAATAAACAAACATACCACGTTCACAGCCACGTCATTCCCTTCGTACGCGATCGAAACCCTACCCAGACCTTTCGAAAGTGCACGCACGCTGCCAGCTACAACGTGAGTATGTCGCCATGTTTGACCTTTCCCCCTTGGTTCTGACAATGCCAGGCCGCTCCACCTTTGGCCACCACCACAAAGCTCGCGCCGCCATCTAGAGCTTCCACGACCGCTCGAAAAATCAGCCTCAATTCATCGATTTTTGGTGAAATCGATCAACTTTAGACAAAGTAACCATACCGGTGAACTCTGCACGACGTCCTCCACATGTTGCCACTCCCCAATCGTCCTAAGGTCGACTATCCACCGTCCAATCCAACAACCACATATGAACGGTCGAGGTTTAACCATCAAATTCTGTACACAAGGAGACCCAAATTGAAAAATGAATTGGAGATCTAGATTGCGCTCTTCAAGAGCAACAAAACGGTATATAAAATGATAGAGTTTGGAGAATTTGAAATTGGTTTTGAAATTGGATTTAGGGTTTTGATTTGCAGCCATTAGAAGATGGAAGAAGCTGTAGGTTGAATAGACCGATACGTACAATAATAAGAAATATAAAGACCGCTAAGGTTTACAAAGATCTATTTATATGGACAAGGCCTAATAAGAATAAACATCATATCAAATTGGTTCGAAATGACAATAACGATCAGAAAAGTTCGTTCTGCTTCCGGAGGAAAACGTGTCATCCCATATATCAAAATAGATATTTTCAGCATTTTTAAACTCAACGGAACATGTATCAAGTCCTAATTCCATCGTATGAAGAAGTTAGGTTTTAAAATCAGCTTATTTAAAATTGATTTCTACGCGTTTCGAGCCTGTACGGTTAAACGACAAGTCTGATTGTTACGAAACTTGAAATCCTACAATAATTCACTGTTACTGACCCGGTGAAACTGGTTTCATCGAAATCCGAAACAGTGGCCAAAATGGCAATTTTCACGTTAATTAAATAAATTATTATTAAATTGATTAAATCACCTTTTGATTTCAAATTTAATATAACTAGCAATTTTTCTCATTTGTGATTACTAAGTAATTTAAAATCTTTTAAAGCAAATTTCCATGTCAAATTCAACTATTAATATTGCGCTAATTACAGCATTCCAATTCCAATTGCAATAAGTTCATTAATTATAACTTAAAACCCAATAAACCGATTCATTTTGATTTCAATCTTTTTACTCAATCATCATTGCTTTATGGACATAGTTAATGTTAGTTTACTATTTATTACATCGATATTCCATAGTTACCATCTTAATGCATATTAACTGCAGCATTTAAATAGATTAATTGCAATTGATTTCCAGTTAAATTTCAACGGACTAAAAGTGAAACAATCATTAAAAAATTGTTACAACCTATGATTTCAAACATATTTCTATCTTTCTTGTTAACAAAAAAAATAAAATAAATTCACCTACGGACTAAATATTCTATTTCAATCAATTCCAATTAATTACATATAATTTCACCGTTTAATACAATATTTGGTTTATTTACCATTTACACTTTATGAAATTTTTTAACTTTCCAATCGTTCCAATTAATTGAGATTGTATTAAAATAGTTATCAATTGCCTTAAATTAACATTATTAACATTACATTATAGTTATTTTTCTTGTTAATAAATCATAAGTTTTTATTTCTTCCAATATTAAATTACAAAATCTTATTAAATTCAATAATTTAATTATTGGAAAATTACGGCTCGTTACAAAATTTAAAATATTTAACACTAATTTTCAAAACTATTTTGAAAATTAGCCTAAGGCCCAAATCGGGTTGGGCCTAATCTATTAGGAGCAATCTTTGGGCTCACTTCACCATTCGGACCAGGCTGGTTACTAGGTAGGACAGGGTACTTGATTACCCAGTTCCAATTCTAGACATTACCTTTCTAGACACTGTACTAAGTGGACAAGCTTAATTAGTTAGCCCTAATATGACTAATTTAGACCGCATATGCCATTAGGCTTCGATACGATTTTTGGAATTGGAACAGCCTGCAGCGGAAGTTATGCGTGAATTTCAACTTTTTTCCCTATTGGATCTTTGTTGGGCCTATGAAGTCTAGCTGAATTAGAACATTTCTAAATTTTATTTAAATAAAATCATTTATTTTATTTAAATTCGAATATATTAAGATATGAAATTAATTTTATTTTATTTAGTTTATAAATAAATGTATTATATATATATATATATATGCATGAGTGCATGTGTAACATAATAATCCACGAAATATATAATATGCCCATATGTAGATGTTGAAATTTACACCGCAATAGATATATTAGCTCATTTTGTATGTCATGTATGTTGTCCAAATATGTGCATGTATATATGTTACAATGCGCACGCGTACACACATGTATGTATAAATATATTATACATAATATATGAACATAAAACATTTATGCATAGATAAATATATATATTTAACTTAGTTTTGCAAACATAATAATTTTAGTATTTTAATTTTTATTTACTATGAATAAAATAATGTTTTCATCCATAAATAATTAACATAAAATAATATATTGATGAAAATTCAAATTTTACAATTTAAGAAAATCTAGGATCATAAAATAGAACTTAGAAAAAATATGGAGATTTTTCAAAGTTGAAATATTATTTTTATGATTTCATCAATAATTATTTGATATAAAATAATATATTATTAAAAATTCAAATTTTAAATTTAGAAATTCTAGGATCATGAATCAAAGATTGCAAAACATTTTGAGGAATTTTTGAATTAAATTATTATTTTTAATAAATCATAAACGATTTTTTCAAAATAATATTAATTACTAAAAATAATAAAATATATTGAAAAATTCCTAAATTTTTTCTATATGTTTTTGAAATGATATAATATTTTTTGAAAATATAAAATTGAATTTTTAAAATAATAGTTAGTTTATATATAACAAACAATTCAAAAATTCAATAAATCATAATTTAAAAATAGGAATATATATGATAATTAATTTTCAAATTTGTAAATTCATATTAGATATAAATAAGTGTACTAAATTTTTTAAATCATATATATACATATATCTTATATACGCATATATGCTATTATGAGAGAAAAATATACACTAATATATGTATGAATTTATTAATAAATATATATAAAATAATTATTAATGACAAATATTGATACTGTATAGTAAACAACATTTGTCTATACATAGATCAAATAGTATAATAAACAAATTATGCACATAACCAAACTGATTTCTGACAACCACATCTACTTACAAAAAGCTTACCTAACTAAACATATAGTAGTAATATATTTAAAAAGATATGAAATTTCTCGTTATAGGATCATAAAATATAATTTAATTATGGTATTATGAATTAAAACTACCAATTTAATGATGTCTTTGAATCCACGTTGAAGCAATGACTTCCCTTCCTTTTATTGTCCTTGATTCGTCAGATTGCAAGTCCGGAATCACCGACCTCTAACTATCGAATAGTATTGTTTTAATCTGAAATATATTTGAGAACTTTTGTAATGACCCGCCCTCCATGACCTTCGAAAATCTACATAAATACGCCTACTGTATAACATGCCGAACGATCGAGTGCCGGAAAGACAGATTGTTAAAGGAAAAGAAAGAAGGTAGAAGAAAGAAGGAAGTAAAAACAATAGCAGAATCTCACAATGGTACAGAATAACATATAATAGTAATAGGTCCTTACACAAATCGAAAACTATAATATACATACCACACATCAGAGTACACAAATAAACAATTACCAGCCTGGGCAGTTATAACAACCTGCCCTCATAATTTGCTGGCAATTTCAAACAAGCACTACAGCGGAAATAGACAAGTATGAGTAATACGTCTCGATCTCCCCTCGCCTCGTGCTCCATAGCGTCCAATCCTGAACCTGTAATACTTGGTCTGACCCGAGCATTTTAATACAATAATACCCGAATCAGTCTAGAAGACCAGCGTGAGAAATCACATTCAATTTGAAATATTAAAGTTTCAAAATCCTTGGAAATCAAAGGTATCTCGTAAGACCATGTCATAAATAAACATGTCGGATTTTTACCTTACGATAACCAAAATATTACTTATCAAAGTCCTCTGCTATTATAATAGTGTCTAAGTACAAATGCTTATTTAAATAGCCTGAAATTGTTACATTCGTTAAATTCCAGCATAATAGGTGTACAATCAAGTCCGAATGCATTTATTGTAGATTGGGTTTTCTTATAATGACAGGGCTATTGGGGTACCGCCTGTCATAGTACATGGTCTAGGTTAGCGTATCGAGGACCACTCCCAATCCCCTGAAACACAAGACAGGAGCTACCCCTTATTTGATAGTCCGAATAAAATCACCCTGCAGTTGGGATCAACAACTGCCACATAGCCAAGGTCAAGGGACTCCAGACAGGGATGATCTTACCCTAACTAGGTGCTACCCACTTAGCATTGCTGCACCTCCCCTGTTTTAGCAATTCCCAATTCATGAGGCATGAGGCTATGCATTATCTTTTTATAACACATTCACTTAGAATGCTCATCATCCTCCAATGATGATGGTCTAATAGCATTCGTCCATACAAGTCTGTGCCCGGTCCGAACGGAACTAAATGCACTACTCCTGCTACATCAATTTTGGAAATACCCTCAAGATTAGTTGCGATTGGCCCTTGCACTTCACTACTCCATCTTTGACTCTTAGCTCTTGTATTCCTTTCGAAAACGTACTCATTGGATTGAAGTGGTTTCGGATCACAAATCCGATCCTGGTCTCTTCGGAACAATGTTCGCTGTTTCCCAGTAAACTCAACCTTGGTTCTTTGGGAAATACACTGACGAAAATAGGATCAGAGATCATCTCCTAACCGTTAGTGGACGGATTTCCTTAAAAACATCCTAGAAGAACGAACGAGTTTATACGTACAATATAGCACCTCGAGCGGTAACAGTACCATATAATTCCCGTACATCTTCTTGATATTTCCAAAGTTATTTTTGGTCCAGACTTGATAGTCGATTATTTAACTATCAATAAAATAATCAATTCAACCAAAACTTCATTTTCATTGAAAACACCAAGTCTTTGTTTAATTGAATTTTTAATAAATTAATCTAAAAATTTATCTCAAAATAGTGCTTACAGGTAGAAATAATTTTTCAAGTTTAAACTGTATAAATATACTCAAATAAGAAGTAATCATTCAAAGCCATATTAACATTTAATAATTATCTTTTGAATCAAAAATGTCTGACTATTTCTTAACTAATAAAAATATTAGAAAAATCAAATAAAGTGACTATTTATAATTAGATATGTTTTAAAACAATTTAAATAATTAAATAACAAATTTCTAGAATATTTTAACACTTTTAAAATTATCGAGTTAATAATTTAAAATCCTCCTTTCAAAAACAAGCCCAATTACTCGCTTCCGAATTTTACCCGTAAATTTGGAAGTCCTAATTGAGTTCCAGTATATTCAACTTTATACTTATTTCCAGTCCACTTCTATTTTCAAAAATATCAAAAGTTCCATTTCTGAAACCCTTCTATATTTAGCAAAGTACCATTTTAGGATTTTATTACTTTAAATCCCTTTTATGTACTTTTGTTCCAAATTCTCTACACAATATCTGATTTAGTTAAGTACCAATTTCTAAAGCATTTATTTTATCCAGTTTATTAACCCAAAATTCTTTATAAAACATTTTTCTTCAAAAACCATTTTAATTTTATTTTCCAATTTAAAACATATATTTCTGGTATTTTAAAAATATTAGAATCCAGGTCAATAACCTATCACAAAATCAAATCAGTCCAAATCATATAATAACCTGCCACAAATTATTTAAACAAAACATATATATGCACAAAAAATTAACATTTTGAGGAATCCCGTTGGACCCCTCCAACCCGTTTCCCTGCATCCACAGATGTTAGTACAACATAAAAATACCAATTCCACTTCGAGATGGAATATTGCGGTATTTAGGGTAATCCGCTATTATGCGGGGCGTATAGGGTCTCATCCACTGTATGAATGTGTGTGACGACCCAGAAATTTGAACATTTGAAATCGAAATATTTAATTGATTTTAAATATTTGGAGGTTAGTTTAACTTGAATTTCGAATATAAATATGAATTTGGTAATTAAATTATTGAATTTAATTTATTGAAGTTGGATAAAAATTTGAATCTTCAATTTTAAGTTTGTTAAAAATAATTTGACGGCTTAGAAAATTTATATTGATAATACTGAAGATAATGGAAGCTTTAGAATTTAATTTGAAAATGTTTTGTTTAATTATGAATTTATATTGTTAAATCGATGTTCAAAAATAGCCTTCAGAGGCACAGTCTCGGAATTCGACGAAACCAATTCCATTGGATCTGTAATATTGTATTATTATCGGATTTAATTTTTGTAGTATTTGGAGTTGTTGTGTGAACGTACGATATATAAATGCGCTGAACTTTTTATCGGGAATTTAATATATAAACTCGATTTAAAAAGCTATCTTCCACATAGGATTGAACTGGGCTCCGAAACACATTCCTTTATGTTCGGAATACGGATAAATATTATAAACGCCTAGTGGCACGCCTCGATAGGAGTTGAAATGTTAAGTTGCATTTATCGAGACGTTTGGAATTTTAAATAAAAATATTCCTAAATATACCTTCTCTTGCAAGCCACCTCCTTTTCACATCACGTTTCTTCTTTTATTGACAACTGAACTTCCCTTCAAAAGACAAAATCGAAATCATCACGGTTATAAAAAAATGGCGAAACGAAATCGTTCCTACTTTCTTCAAAATCAAAATTCATTCGCGTATCATGAATAAAATCAACGGTCGAGAAATCGAAATCAAACAGGGGCGACCAAGCTAATAAATTGATCGAAAAAAATAAAAATCAATGGCCGATCTATCTCGTCCTCTTTAACGTCGAGGGGCGTGCGATGTTGTCGTTCGTACTAAGCAAGGGGGGTCGCGAGATCGGAGCACGAGAAGGCTCGAGGTTTAGGATTTCGAGCGACGCGTTCGAGGTGGTCGCGATTTGGGATCGACGATTTTAGGGTTCGGGGTCGTCGCGTTTTCGCGAGAATGGACGTCGCTATCGAGGTGCGACCTTGCTAAGCTTATTGGAAGCAACAGTGACTGGTTCGAGATGGCGGTTGAGTTGGAGGCACAAGTACGCACGCTCGCGCACGTGAAGCAGCGATGCTCGCGAGACGTTCGTGCTCGCAGGATTGCGTGGTGCTCAAGGCCGAGGTCGACGGCACTGCATTGGTGATGGCAGCAGGTGAGGATGTTGATATGCTTTACGAATTTTGTTTTCTTCATTAATTTTGATTTAATAAAAATAATATACCGATGAAAGAAATTTGAAATGTATAAGGTTTAAACAGAACACCTTTCCTTTTGTCAGAGAAATTTTTATACACGTTATAGTGATGATGAACATGTTTAGTTAATTTATTCAATTATTTTAGTATATGAAGTTTCAAGGGAAATGTGTTTGAATAAAGTTATCTAAATATAAATCGTTAGTTAATTAAATCTATTTAATGGAAAAATTAATTTATTTAGTTAACCTATGTATTTTTTTTGGTAATTAGAAAATATTTTATTGAAAGGGGAATTTGTTTGAAATTGAATTAGATAAAATAAAATTTATTAAACGGTAGTTAATTGTTCGATTTATTTCGAATATTAGTAAATTATATAAATGTTTATATAAGGTCTAGAATGGAGAATCAAGCTGGGATGGAAATAAGTTGGAATGGATTGCAAATAAAGTTGAGATCTTCTCACTCAAATTTTAATAATCGGAAATTTTAGTTATTGATTTATGGTTGAATTGTGATAGTTAAATTTAATTGTTGATTGTATGCTTGGATGATTGATTTATTATTAGTTATATTAGTTTAGACTCTATGCGCCGCATAATAGCGGATGATATTATATTAAACCCATATACTGCGATATTCCACCTTGAAGTGGAATTGGTATTATATATGTATTTGGAGTTGTTGATTTCCAGCATTATATAGCGGATGAGACCCTATGCGCCGCATAATAGCGGATGATATTATATATAAATCCCATATACCGTGATATTCCACCTCGAAGTGGAATTGGTATTTAATTTTTGTGCTAACGTCTGTGGATGCAGGGAAAATAGGTTGGAGGGATCCAACTGGATTCCTTAAATATTTGAATTAGTTTCAATATTGTGTGTTTATTTTTTTGTAATCTGTGTGTGACTATTTGTGATTGAATTTGTTGAAGGCTATAATTTAGCCGAATATATTTTTGATATCGTAGGATATCAGAAATAAATAAAATTGGATTTTTGAAATTTAGTAGAAAATTTATAATAAATTAATTTAGAAAATTGAATAAATTTAAAAGAAGGAAATTGTTTCAAAAGATAATAAATTTAGTGTTGAAATAAATTTAGAAGTCAATTTTGAAATTTGATTTGGTGTTTTTAAAATAAATTAGAAAATCAATTTGATCTTGATTTGGTTAAAAATAATGAGTATTTGGGAAATTGATCTAAAATTGACTTGATGTTTAAAAATAAATTTTGGGAAACCAATTCTGAAAATGGATTTGGTGTTGTAAGTGAACATTTGGAAATCGATTTGAAAATCGTATATCAATGAATATTTAGAAATTTAAATTCTCAATGGGAATTTATAAAGGCAAGGGAATTTTTTTTAAAAAATAATAAGAATAAACATTTGGTTATTTTTTTTTAAAAGTGTGAAAGGAATTTACAGACTCGGAACGTAAATTTAAAATAAATCAAGAAAGATTTATTAATTGATTTGAATGAACCGTTTTGAAATGAAAAATGTATTTTCCCTGGAAAGTTGAGTATGATTTCGAAGTAACCTATAAATATAAACTGAAATTTTTTAAGGATGGTTTTAGAAAGGATACATTGGATAAATTATTTTCTTAACTGGTTTCAAATCTTTAAAGTATGGATTTATTTAATTACTTATAGAAGGGATTATTTTAAAGATTAAAAACGATAATTGTTTTAGGAAACAGTTATTTAAATAATTATACCTTATCAACTTATTTTATTTTAAAAATTAGTTGGGACTTAAAATCTTATATGTGATAATTAGTATAATGTTTCATAACCAATATTTTAAGTAAGTATTTAAGATGGTTTTATTTTAAATGTTCCAAGAATATTTTGGATAAGTGATTTGAATTATTTTAACTCGGCAGATTTCCAGTGGAAATGAATAAATATTTGAAAATGTATTCCACGTAAGGAAAGGTGATTTGAAATTTGTTTTCAAAGTATTGAAACGTGGAAGGTAATTTGAAATCCGTTTTCAAATGGCTAAAGTGTGAAATATATCTCGCGAAATTATTTTGAAAATAAATAATTTGGGAAATTTATTTAAATCCGGCAAGTTGTTGTAGATGTTGATTGATAGTTAAACAACCGACTATCAATATTGGCCTTTTAATGGAATTTGAATTTCGATGCGACCGAGGGTCGGATTCCAAGTGGATATCCGAAAACCACATTGAACCTTTGTGATTGTGATAGATCTTTTGTTTAAAAGATCAAAGTGAAAATTGTTGTAATTTGTTGAAATCTGAATGTAACACTAATTTTTAAAAATAAGCGCTCGTTATTCGGATTAGCCGAGAGATGACCTTGTGTCATAAAACCCATTCCGAATAACGATACGACGAAATGGGATTGTATTTGAAGACGATGTTGAAGACCGGGTATTTTCGAAAGCGAAAGGTTTACCTGTCGAATGTCTCTTCATCGGGTTGCTCCGGTATAGAGATTTTATCACCTTTGTGATGGGGATTCCGGACGTGATTTGTGAATATCCGGATTTGCAAGGGCTTCTTTGAAGCGCCTTCGGTTCCGTTCTCGGAACGGACTTGTATGGATGTGTGTCTGACGTTACACTTTGAGATGTAAAGCTGGTTTCTATCAAATACATTTCTGTTGGTGGCGCAGAATTTATTCTCTTAGCTTAACACCCTTCTCTGAGACGTACGAGCTCAGAGGTTATGTAGTTGATGGTTACTAGTGATATATTCCCAAATTGGTAACGTGGCATACGAAGTGCTGCTGAGCATTTGTTGATCAAAGCATGACTTTGTGAAAAGTGTAGCTTTGTAGACGAGACTTTGTCAGACCTCACACCCCGGAAATGGTCAAAATAGGAAAGATGCGGCAAAGTTATGAGGGTCACGCCCTTTAGGGTATGTCATTTCCTTCTGGAAAAGAGTGGTATCATGGTATGGATCCCAGATACTTAACCTATGTTGTTGCCGCAAATTTATTATACTTTGTGGTTGTTTCTTTGTGGTTGAGGATCCTCGGATAAAGGTCCCAAAGGACTGGGGGATGGCATACTCGAGTAGTAGTTACCTAGTTACAGAGGTAACATGGCCTTGTGTTGGCAGAGAGCCGGGTAGGTTCTCGGGGCGTCCCTCCCGAGGCGTACCCATGTGGCAGTAGGAAGTTCCTTAGCCGGACCATTTGTTGGAAATCCAAAGAAACAATATGAGCCCTTTACGATTGCAATTGTATAACTGCCTCCTCAGAAGGTAGCTATAGCAGGCATAATATGATGGTACCTATGCTGGCTAAGATTAATATTATACTTTCGAAATCTATTCTGCACTATGCACTAATAATAATATTAAAAGATTTTGTGTATTAAGCATGTTTGACTATCATAAGGAGAAATCTTCCCCAAGTGTGCGATTGCATTGTGTGTGTGCCGGGAGGCCTTATGGTAGTTTCATTTTCCAAAAAGCATAGCGGATTTCTTTTATTTTCTTTGTGAAATAACTGTTTTTAAGATCTCACACCAGTCCCACGACCGACCTGGAGTATATTGTTCCTTTTCTAAACTCGGGGTGCCCATAATTTTCCAAACGGGCAGCCTAGAGTCAGGTTATCATTATTCTGGAGCGAAGTCAGAAAAGAGCAGCTGTGGAAATTAGGGCAAGCTGGATGGCGAAGCGTATCACTAGTATATGTTATATTCTTTTCCGCTGTTGCTGGCATAACACTCTGATAATGTAATGTGATGTAATGTAATAACTGATATAGTTCTTTGTTTTAAAGATATTCCTTTATCTATTATATTTGTTCCGCTGTGATATGTGAGATTATGTTATTGTTCTATTTTTCTTCTTCTTCTACCTCTTCTTCGTTAAACCCTAACGGTTCGGTTTTCCGGCATTCGACTGTTCGGCATTTGATACAGTGGACGTATTGTTTGCGCCAAAATTGGTCGCAAACACCCAATATCACGAAAGCACCCGTTTACGTACTCAAATCGATAATAATCGACACAGAACTCAGCAATAATCAATGTAAAATTCAGCTCTAAGCAACAAATCACAATAATTCACAAACAACAATCACAAACACAGGATTTATAGTGGTTCGGCGTTCGTGCCTACGTCCACTTTGAAGGTTTTCTCTTTATTGCTTTGCTGGATTAGATCGATTACAACGGATTAAAATTGATAATAGCTTTGAAATCTGAATACAACAGTGATTCTGACGAATAGAATTAAATCCGGCAGAGTCTTGGTGTTCAATGGCAGAAGTTCCCGGAAGATCCCCTTTTCTGAAGGCTTCAGGGTGCTATTTATAGGCGTTGGAGGCCCAGATCTTGCTGAAACTTCGAGAGACCTCTTCTGGCACGTGAGTGGGCCCACGCGACCGACCCCACCAAGTTTTGTCCCGATCTGACATCGGTTCGAAGTCATTTCGAACCCATCAAGGAATGGTCCAATCGAGCTGAAACTTGGCAGGAACAATCTTTACCTTGTACGGAAGCTACTGTGTAAATTTGGTTGCATTTGGATGTGTGGTTGAGGAGATATGATCGGTTCGAAATGGTGTTCTTCGGTTGGCTGTGGAGTTCGAAACGATCACTTTGAAACCACGCACTTCGAATCGATCGGCTCACGTGACTTTGCGTTGAGGCAGCGCGCGTTTCTCGAATCGATCCGGATTTATCTCCGAGTGGACCGCTTCGACTCCGCGAATGATGGCGACTTCATATCGATGGAGTGACACGTTATTCAAACCAGCTGACTCGGTGGATTCGAATAATGGAGTATCCCTGGCCTCGAACCGACCGATTCGAATCGAGGAGTCCCTATGGGTTCGAACTCGATCGATTCGAACAGGGTCGGATCGAAGTGACATGGACTCAAAGCTAGAGGGTTTTTTTATGGACTCGAACATACTGGTGAGGACGGATTCGAAGTAAGGGCTTGCATGGATTCGAAGCAAGGATACGAAAGGGCTTTAGTTGGATGGAGGCGTAGCTGGGTGACATCATGGATTCGAAGGACTTCTACTCGGTGGGTATGAAGGAAGGCTTCGGGATGGGTTCGAACCGGATGGGTTCGAACTAGATGGGTTCGAAACAAAGACATTGGATGGGTTCGAAGGTGTGGTTTCGAAGCACTCCAACGTGATGGGTTCGAACCAGACATGACTACCTTTCTCAAATTGAATCCATCATATCATGAACATACGAACTCGGATTGACCTGAAATTTGAAATGACGACTCCTACGACCTTTCTTGTCATGCCCTATCAATTGTGGCCTGATCCGGGCTCGAACAAAATTCATTGATATCCATAGTGAAGTGGAATGCAACCGATCTCTGAGGCGAATTGTCTTTTGCTTTTGACCAATCTTTTGGTATTACGGCTTTGCCAAAAAGCGGGATAACATTTTGCCCCCCAAAACATGCCTTGCGGTAGGAAGGTGTGTTTTGTAATGCTTCGAGTTGGACGTTCGTATCCGATCATCAACCTGCAAAGAACTTGATAGTTTCATATGGCCTCAAATGACGATCGTTCGGGATCGAGCTATTTGGGATGAAGCGCGACCGTTCGTGGTCAAGCGCTCAACTTCAAATGACGATCGTTCGTGATCGAGTCATTCGAGGTGAAGTGCGACCGTGCGCGGTCGAGCGTATAAATCCATGCGTCGATCGTTCGGGATCGTATGCTGTTTGAGGTGAATCGGGACCGTTCGCGGTCCGTGCCGTTTGTGGCATAGGATGGAATAGGACCGTTCGCGGTCGATGCCGTTCGCGGCAAATGATGAGATGGGACCGTTCGCGGTCGAATGCTGTTCGTGGCAAATGATGACCGTTCGCGACCAACTGCCGTTCAAGGCGAATGGTGACCGTTCGAGGTCGGATTTTATAATTCGTGAACCATGACCGTTCGCGGTCGGTGCCATTTAAGGCAGAAAGTGATCGTTCGCGATCGTGTGCCGTTTGAGGTGAATTTGTGACCGTTCGTGGTCGGGTGTTGGACCTCAAGTGACGACCGTTCGCGATCAAGCCATTTGAGGTGAGGTGAGTTGTGACTGTTCGAAGTCGAGTGCCGTTCGAGGCGAATTGTGACCGTTCGAGGTCGGGTGCCGTTCGAGGCGATAAAGTGTGCCCGGGAGGGCTTGATGTTATCGATGCCAGGGTCACGTTCGGGTGAGATCCTGGATCGTTTGTCAGGGCGATTCATCGCCATCTCAGAGCATGCCTAAGGATCGTTCGCGACCCCATACATGTGTAAGTAGCTTAGCCATTCCATAGTTGTCAGAATCAAATATCTATTAAACGGATGAGTTTTTAAAACAGAAATGTCCAAACAAGCAAAGTCTAAATGTTCAAATCAAAATGAAACGAAAGCAAAGCATGGATGTCAAAGTGTAAGTTCCCACTACGAAACGGTTAATGATCACTCAAAGCATGCCTGGAGATCGTTCGCGATCTCGCACATGTGTAAATGATTCAATTGCATTAGTGGAAGCTTACAACTTGTTCATCGTTATTTTACTCAATTGATAACCAAACGGTGCCTTGATTCAGGGTCGCCTCTAGCTGATGTGGACGGTGGCCGTTCTGGTTCCGCCACAGGAGCTCGCCTCCTTACATATTGAAGGAGCATATCGTTCCTGATATGACCTTCCACCTCGTCCTTCAAGTGCCTACAATCATTAGTGTTATGACCATTTAATTCATGGAATACACAGAACTTATCTGATTTCCTTTCGTCAGAGGTTGGATCCCTTCGCATTGGTCTACGATACGGAATCTGTTCTTTGGTATCCTGATAAATTCGTTCTAGGCTCTCATTCAGCTCAGTGTAGGTGGTGAATCGCGGCTCCCTCCATTGCCGCTTTGATCTGTCTCCGTCATTCTCAATCCTTCTTTTACCTTTATCCTTGTCCGAGTCCCTTCTAGAGGGCTTTTCGTCTTTGAGTGCATAAACTTCTATCCCATCTCCTTCTTCTCTTTCCGCATTTGCATCCTCTAATCGTAAAAACTTTTCTGCCTCATGATAGAATTCTCCCAGATCTACGGGTGGATCCTTAGTTAATGAATTTTTGAACTCCGTTCCGTCTGCTATTCCAGACACAGCCGCCATCATAACCATGGATGGATCCGGTCTATCCACCGAAGCTGCCGCCGCATTGAACCGTGTCAGGAAACTTCTCAGTGTTTCTCCAGCCTTTTGTTTTAAAGTCGCCAACGTCATCACATTCTTGGGTCTTGTAATATGAACCCTGAATTGCCTCATGAATCTCTCAGTTAAATCATTCCATGTTCCAATGGATCCACTATCTAATTGCCTGAACCATAACGCCGCAATATACGCCAAGTACAGTGGAAAGCACCGGGACATAACCTCCTCTGATGCCCCCAGCACTTCCATATGCCTCATATATTTTGTCAGATGGACCGTTGGGTCCGTTCTCCCGTCATACATATCCAGCGATGGTAATTTGAAATCCGGTGGGTTCCTAGCTTGCCTGATTGCTGAAGTGAAAGGACTTCTATTAACATCTTCCAAATCTTTGTTCACCAAACCGCCTCTCAAAGCTCGCCTAACCATCTCTGTCAACCTGTCGTTGTCTCCAAGATGTAATCCCCGTTCACTACTTTCAACCTGCCCCCCGAGCTCACGAGGGAACTCTGGGATTTGCCCCCTTGACCGAGCGTTCACTCCTCTACTACTACCGGGTTGCGCAGATGCTCCTCTTTCTCTCTCCGAAACTGGATCAACGTTTTCCATGGGTGTGCCCCCTAATCCGGGTGCGACGCCGGATGGTCCAGCTTCGTTCTGGATTCCACTGGCTCCTATATTCTGTGCTCCAAGCTGTCCTATCTGTTGAAATAAACTCTAAATCAACTCCTCTTGCTTCTTCATCATAGTCTCCATCTCGTCCCTAGTGATGAAGATCGATGGTTGGTTCGCTCCTGAGGAAGCCTCTTGACTTCCTTGTTGTTCGCTTCTCTCTGGCCTTGGCCTTCTACTCGATTGTCTCGTCATAATTTCTCAAATCTAAACTTCCAAACTTTCTCTGAATCAATTATCAACTGGTAGAACTCCTGAGTTCACCTTCTCAGTGAAAGCACCAAAATGTTTGCGCCAAAATTGGTCGCAAACACCCAATATCACGAAAGCACCCGTTTACGTACTCAAATCGATAATAATCGACACAGAACTCAGCAACAATCAATGTAAAATTCAGCTCTAAGCAACAAATCACAATAATTCACAAACAACAATCACAAACACAGGATTTATAGTGGTTCGGCGTTCGTGCCTACGTCCACTTTGAAGGTTTTCTCTTTATTGCTTTGCTGGATTAGATCGATTACAACGGATTACAATTGATAATAGCTTTGAAATCTGAATACAACAGTGATTCTGACGAATAGAATTAAATCCGGCAGAGTCTTGGTGTTCAATGGCAGAAGTTCCCGGAAGATCCCCTTTTCTGAAGGCTTCAGGGTGCTATTTATAGGCGTTGGAGGCCCAGATCTTGCTGAAACTTCGGGAGACCTCTTCTGGCAAGTGAGTGGGACCACGCGACCGACCCCACCAAGTTTCGTCCCGATCTGACATCGGTTCGAAGTCATTTCGAACCCATCAAGGAATGGTCCAATCGAGCTGAAACTTGGCAGGAATAATCTTTACCTTGTACGGAAGCTACTGTGTAAATTTGGTTGCATTTGGATGTGTGGTTGAGGAGATATGATCGGTTCGAAATGGTGTTCTTCGGTTGGCTGTGGAGTTCGAAACAATCACTTTGAAACCACGCACTTCGAATCGATCGGCTCACGTGACTTTGCGTTGAGGCAGCGCGCGTTTCTCGAATCGATCCGGATTTATCTCCGAGTGGACCGCTTCGACTCCGCGAATGATGGCGACTTCGTATCGATGGAGTGACACGTTATTCAAACCAGCTGACTCGGTGGATTCGAATAATGGAGTATCCCTGTCTTCGAACCGACCGATTCGAATCGAGGAGTCCCTATGGGTTCGAACTCGATCGATTCGAACAGGGTCGGATCGAAGTGACATGGACTCAAAGCTAGAGGGTTTTTTTATGGACTCGAACATACTGGTGAGGACGGATTCGAAGTAAGGGCTTGCATGGATTCGAAGCAAGGATACGAAAGGGCTTTAGTTGGATGGAGGCGTAGCTGGGTGACATCATGGATTCGAAGGATTTCTACTCGGTGGGTACGAAGGAAGGCTTCGGGATGGGTTCGAACCGGATGGGTTCGAACTAGATGGGTTCGAACCGGATGGGTTCGAACTAGATGGGTTCGAAGGTGTGGTTTCGAAGCACTCCAACGTGATGGGTTCGAACCAGACATGACTACCTTTCTCAAATTGAATCCATCATATCATGAACATACGAACTCGGATTGACCTGAAATTTGAAATGACGACTCCTACGACCTTTCTTGTCATGCCCTATCAATTGTGGCCTGATCCGGGCTCGTACAAAATTCATCGATATCCATAGTGAAGTGGAATGCAACCGATCTCTGAGGCGAATTGTCTTTTGCTTTTGACCAATCTTTTGGTATCACGGCTTTGCCAAAAAGCAGGATAACACGTATTGATGTCGATTTTCGAGCGTCGAAAAATTGGGTTGTTACATTTGGTATCAGAGCATGTGGTTAAGCGACAACCTTGGCTCAATTGGGTGTTACTCATTAGAGATGAGTCAGCAGTACTCTAGAATGAATATGAGTGTAATAATAGACATGAGCGCGTATTTGTTAGTGAATATAAAATTGTTTTATATTGTTTTGATTGGTTTGTTGAGTGGTATATGGATTCTGGTCAATACGAGTAATTAACGTTATTGATAGGGATCTCTAACACTTGAACAGAACAAATTCGACACGATATTGTTTTAAAACAGGGTAAATGAAATAATTTTACCCAAACTATTTTCGTATATAAAAGAAATAAATTTTCTATGAATTATTATAATATATGGTTGCTTGGTTGCTAGGAAGCGATAATATTAAATTATTATCATCGTTGTATGAGGAATTGAAACCAAAACCAAAAGCTAAGAAAATAAAAATCCAATGGGATTTGTAAATGTAAATTGTAAATGAGATTTATAATTTGAAATAGAATTCCAAAGGAATGTTGAAAAAACGTTTTTGAAAGGATTTGAAATTTTGGTAATTAAATCCCTTTTTAGTTTGAAAATGAATTTCAAAGGTTTTGGAAAAATGTTTTGAAGGGATAAAGGCACTAAACTCTTCTAGGTCACTGGAAAATAACTTCGGTGATGACTACAGCATCATCGATGTTCATTTTCGGGTTTCCAGAAGAGGAATTGCTACCGAATTGTTTTAAATTAAAGTTGTTTGGAAACTGTGTTGCTTTTGGAAATTCAAAAGATATTTTGAATTTTTTTCAATAATGGTTTTGGAAAAGGTGGAAAGACTCTGGAATTTTATAAAAAAAATAGTTATGGAATAATAAGTTTGAAAACTTAGGAAATTTAGATTTAGACTGAAATTAACTTGAGTTAATTTGAATGAAGGTGAATTTGAAAAGTCTTATAGACTAAATGATTGAAATAAAATCTATTAAGGTGGAAAATAAATTGTGAATGAATAAATAAATTTACAATTGCAAGTAAATGAAAGTGAAACTGAAAGTTCACATTCATTTCGAATTTGTAAGCAAAAAGAATTGAATTGGAATTGAATTTGATTTGTTATAAGCTAAGCGAAGTATTGAAATAAAATTAGTAAGTGAAATTAATTGAAGGAATGAAGAAATTGAATATGGTTTGAAATGAATTGAATTCAATATTTTTAAATGGAAGGTAAATTAAATTCATATGGAATTTGAAATCCAGTTTAAATATAAGTGGTTGTAAACCAAAATGGTGAATTGAAAATAAAATTTTGAATAAATAAAAGAATAAAAATGGAATTGAAACCGAATATCGGAAATCAATTTGAATTGTGTGAAATAAAATAAAGTTGTAAAATTAGTTCAAAGTGAACTAAAGATAATAATGGTGAAATAAAAAATGGTTTGAGATAAAATGAATTGGAATTTGTAAGAGATTAGTAAGTGAAACTAATTTAGAATAGTGATATGAATCAGTTGTGAATGAAAGATAATTGATAAAATTCAATATTCAGAAGATAAATTAAATCCAAACAGAATTGAAAGTGTAAATCGAATTCAAATGGAATTGAAAATGCAAGATTGAGTGAAAATGGATATATAACTTCAATAGTGAAGTAAAAATGCTATAAGAAGTATTCAAAATTTTGTAAAAGAATGTGCAAAATAAATTTGAATGTTGTAATTGGATATTATGGCTAGTAGAATATACAGGTATGTTACAGGGAAAAGAAAGAAATGGAATTAGGATTTGATTTTCGAAGATAAATTTGAAACTGCTCGACAAAAAGGTATGTATTTAAATTACAGTATGAATTTGATGATTTTCTTGTCTAGCCACTTGGCCTTATGTTTTCTTTTTGAATTTGAGGGCCCGTGGTACCATTTTCTAGTCGTACCGAGCTAGCCGCGCAAATGAGACGCTGGCGAAATTTTTCGAAAATTTTGGGAGTAAGAAAAATTTCGAGAAATTTTTTGAAAGTTTAAAATCTGAATTTAAATTTAAATTTGAATTGTTAAAGAAAACATTGTTGTTTGAAACTTATCATTAATTTTGGAAAGTTAGTTGAAGCGAAAATGGGTTGTTAATAAAAAAAAAGATTTGTTTGGAAAGTTGATAAAACTATTTGGTTTTGGAAAGATAGCGAATGGGTTAAGGATCATTCTTCTTAACTAGTAATTTCGGGACGAAATTCTTTTAAGGGGGAAGGATGTGACGACCCAGAAATTTAAACATTTGAAATCGAAATATTTAATTGATTTTGATTATTTGGAGGTTAGTTTAACTTGAATTTCGAATATATATATGAATTTGGCAATTAAATTATTGAATTTAATTTATTGAAGTTGGATAAAAATTTGAATCTTCAATTTTAAGCTTGTTAAAAATAATTTGATGGCTTAGAAATTTATATTGATAATACTGAAAATAATGGAAGCTTCAGAATTTAATTTGGAAATGTTATGTTTAATTATGAATTTATATTGTTAAATCGATATTTAAAAATAGCCTTCCGAGGCACAGTCTCGGAATTCGACGAAACCAGTTCCATTAGATCCGTAATATTGTATTGAACTGGGCTCTGAAACACGTTTCATTGTGTTCGGAATACGGGTAAAACATTATAAACGCCTAGCGGCACGCCTCGATAGGAGTTGAAATGTTAAGTTGCATTCATCGAGACGTTTGGAATTTTAAATAAAAATATTTCTAAATAAACCTTCTCCTGCAAGCCACCTCCTTTTCACATCACGTCCCTTCCTTTATTGACAGCCGAACTTCTCTTCAAAACACAAAATCGAAATCATTACAGTTATAAAAAAAATGGCGGAACGAAATCGTTCCTACTTTCGTTCAAAATCAAAATTATTCGCGTATCATGAATAAAATCAATGGCCGAGAAATCGAAATCAAACAGGGGCGAACGAGCTAACAAATCGATCGAAAAAAATAAAATTCAATTACCGATCTATCTTGTCCTCTTCAACGTCGAGGGGCGTGCGATGTTGTCGTTCGTACTAAGCAAGGTGGGTCGCGAGATCGAAGCGCGCGAAGGCTCGAGGTTTAGGGTTACGAGCGACGCGTCGAGGTGGTCGGATTTGGGATCGATGATTTTGGGGTTCGGGGTCGTCGCGTTTTCGTAAAGAAGGGACGTCGCGTTCGAGGTGCTTGCTAAGCTTATTGGAAGTGACAGTGACTAGTTCGAGATGGCGTTTGAGTTGGAGGCATACGCGCGCGCTCGCGCACGTGAAGCAACGATGTTCGCGAGACGTTCGTGCTCGCAGGATTGCGTGGTGCTCAAGGCCGAGGTCGGCGGCGTTGCATTAGTGATGGAAGCAGGTGAGGATGTTGATATTCTTTACGAATTTTGTTTTCTTCATTAATTTTGATTTAATAAAAATAATATACTGATGAAAGAAATTTGAAATGTATAAGGTTTAAACAGAACACCTTTCCTTTTGTTAAAGAAATTTTTATACAAATTATAGTGATGATGAACATGTTTAATTAATTTATTCAATTATTTTAGTATATGAAGTTTCAAGGGAAATGTGTTTAAATAAAGTTATTTAAATATAAATCGTTAGTTAATTAAATCTATTTAATGGAAAAATTAATTTATTTAGTTAACCTATGTAATTATTTTGGTAATTAGAAAATATTTTATTGAAAGGGGAATTTGTTTGAAACTGAATTAGATAAGATAAAATTTATTAAACGGTAGTTAATTGTTCGATTTATTTCGAATATTAGTAAATTATATAAATGTTTATACAAGGTCTAGAATGGAGAATCAAGCCAGGATGGAAATAAGTTGGAATGGATTGCAAATAAAAGGTAAGATCTCAAATTTTAATAATTGAAAATTTCAGTTATTGATTTATTTTTGAATTGTGATAGTTAAATTTAATTGTTTATTGTGTGCTTAGATGATTGACCTATTATTAGTTATATTAGTTTAGACCCTATGTGACGCATAATAGCGGATGATATTATATTAAACCCATATACCACGATATTCCACCTTGAAGTGGAATTGGTATTATATATGTATTTGGAGTTGTTGATTTCCCGCATTATATAGCGGATGAGACCTTATGCGCCGCATAATAGCGGATGATATTATATATAAATCCCATATACCGCGATATTCCACATCGAAGTGGAATTGGTATTTAATTGTTGTGCTAACGTCTGTGGATGTAGGGAAAACAGGTTGGAGGGATCCAACCGGATTCCTCAAATATTTGAATTAGTTTCAATATCGTGTGTTGATTTTTTTGGTATTCTGTGTGTGACTATTTGTGATTGAAACTGTTGAAGGCTATAATTTAGCCGAGTATATGTTTGATATCGTAGGATATCAAAAATAAATAAAATTGGATTTTTGAAATTTAGTAGAATATTTATAATAAATTAATTTTAGAAAATTGAATAAATTTAAAAGAAGGAAATTCTTTCAAAAGATAATAAATTTGGTGTTGAAATAAATTTAGAAGTCTATTTTGAAATTTGATTTGGTGTTTTGAAATAAAGTAGAAAATCAATTTGATATTGATTTGGGTAAAAATAATGAGTATTTGGGAAATCGATCTAAAATTGACTTGGTGTTTAAAAATAAAATTTGGGAAACCAATTCTGAAAATGGATTTGGGCTTGTAAGTGAACATTTCGAAATCGATTTGAAAATCGTATATCAATGGATATTTAGAAGTTTAAATTCACAATGAGAATTTATAAAGGAAAGTGAAATTTGTTTTTAAAAAAATAAAATAACAAACATTTGGTTATTTTTTTTAAAAAGTGTGAAAGGAATTTACACACTCAGAACGTAAATTTAAAATAAATCAATAAAGATTTATTAATTGGTTTGAATGAATCATTTTGAAATGAAAAATGTATTTTCCCTGGAAAGCTAAGTATGATTTCGAAGTAGCCTATAAATATAAACTGAAAATTTTTAAGGATGGTTTTAGAAAGGATACTTTGGATAAATTATTTTCTTAACTGGTTTCAAATCTTTAAAGTATGGATTTATTTAATTACTTATAGAAGGGATTATTTTAAAGATTAAAATTGATATTTGTTTTAGGAAACGGTTATTTAAATAGTTATACCTTATCTACTAATTTTATTTTAAAAATTAGTTGGGACTTAAAATCTTATATGTGATAATTAGTATATTGTTTCATAACCAATATTTTAAGTAAGTATTTAAGATGGCTTTATTTTAAATGTTCGTAGAATATTTTGGATAAGTGATTCGAATTATTTTAACTCGGCAGATTTTCAGTGGAAATGAATAAATATTTGGAAATGTATTCTGCGTAAGAAAAGGTGATTTGAAATTTGTTTTCAAAGTATTGAAATGTGAAAGGTAATTTGAAATCCGTTTTCAAATGGTTGAAGTGTGAAATATATCTTGCGAAAATATTTTGAAAATAAATAATTTGGGAAATTTATTTAAATCTAGCAAATTGTTGTGGATGTTGATTGATAGTTAAATAATCGACTATCAATATTGGCCTTTTAATGACATTTGAATTTCGATACGACCGAGGGTCGGATTCCAAGTGGATATCCGAAAACCACATCGAACCTTTGTGATTGTGATAGATCTTTTGTTTAAAACATCAAAGTGAAAATTGTTGTAATTTGTTGAAATCTGAATGTAACACTTATTTTTAAAAATAAGCGCTCGTTATTTGGATTAGCCGGGAGAGGACCTTGTGTCATAAAACTCATTCCGAATAACGATACGACGAAATGGGATTGTATTTGTAGACGATGTTGAAGACCAGGTATTTTCGAAAGCGAAAGGATTACCTGTCGAATGTCTCTGCATCGGGTTGCTCTGGTATAGTGATTTTATCACCTTTGTGATGGGGACTCCGGACGTGATTTGTGAATATCCGGATTTGCAAGGGCTTCTTTGAAGTGCCTTCGGTTCCGTTCGATCCAGGAATGGACTTGTATGGTTGTGTGTCTGACGTTACACTTTGAGATGTAAAGCTGGTTTCTATCAAATTCATTTCTGTTGGTGGAGGAGAATTTATTCTCTTTGCTTAACACCCTTCTTTGAGACGTACGAGCTCAGAGGTTATATAGTTGATGGTTACTAGTGATATATTTCCAAATTGGTAACGTGGCGTACAAAGTGCTGCTGATCATTTGTTGATCAAAGCATGACTTTGTGAAAAGTGTAGCTTTGTGGACGAGACTTCGTCATACCTCACACCCCGGAAATGGTCAAAACAGGAAAGATGCGGCGAGGTTATGAGGGTCGTGCCCTTTAGGGTATGTCATTTCCTTCTGGAAAAGAGTGGTATCATGGTATGGAGCCTAGATACTTAACCTATGTTGTTGCTGCAAATTTATTATACTTTGTGGTTGTTGCTTTGTGGTTGAGGATCCTCGGATAAAGATCCCAAAGGACCGGTGGATGGCATACTCGAGTAGTAGTTACCTAGTTACAGAGGTAACCCGGCCTTGTGTTGGCAGAGAGCCGGGTAGGTTCTCGGGGCATCCCTCCACAGGCGTACCCATGTGGCAGTAGGAAGTTCCTTAGCCTGACCATTTGTTGGAAATCCAAAGAAACAATATGAGCCCTTTACGATTGCAATTGTATAACCTGCCTCCTCAGGAGGTAGCTATAGCAGGCATAATATAATGGCACCTATGCTGGCTAAGATTAATATTATACTTTCGAAATGTTTTCTGCACTATGCACTAATAATAATATCAAAAGATTTGCATATTAAGCATGTTTGACTATCATAAGGAGAAATCTCCCCCAAGTGTGCGATTGCATTGTGTGTGTGCCGGGAGGTATTATGGTAGTTTCATTTTCCAAAAAGCGTAGCAGATTTCTTTTATTTTCTTTGTGAAAATAACTGCTTTTAAGATCTCACACCAGTCCTACGAATGACCTGGAGTTTATTGTTCCCTTTCTAAACTCTAGGTGCCCATAATTTTCCACACGGGCAGCCTAGTGTCAGGTTGTCATTATTATGAAGCGAAGTCAGAAAAGAGATGCTGTGGAAATTAGGAGCAAGCTGGATGGCGAAGCGTATCACTAGTATACGTTATATTTTTTTCCGTTGTTGTTGTTGTTGTAACCCTCTCATAATGTAATATGATGTAATGTAATAACTGATATAGTTATTTTTTTTAAAGATATTCATTTATCTATTATATTTGTTCTGTTGCGATATGTGAGATTCTGTTATTGTTCTATTTTTCTTCTTCTTCTACCTCTTCTTCCTTAAACCCTAACAGTTCGGTTTTCCGGCATTCGACTGTTCGGCATTCGATACAGTGGACGTATCAATGTCGATTTTCGAGCGTCGAAAAATCAGGTTGTTGCAATGTGGGAATATCAATCACTTCAAATGTGGGAATATCAATCACTTCAATGTTCGGCATTCGATACAGTCGGCTGCGCCTTGTGTTCACGTTCCCAAACGTTCAAATTTTAAATTAAATCGAGCGCTTTCGGTTTGATCTAAAATTTTCGCCAGCTTCAATTGCCTCCAGATCTACTGCAGCGCGTAGAGGTCATCGCAGCAATCCGACACTTCTTATTTCCTTCCATTTTGACAACGTATGCAAAATTTATAAATTTTTAAAGGTTGAATATATACTAATATAAATTTTTTATATAAAATACAAACTTCAGATCTGCCATACAAATAGAAAATGAAAATTTTGGCTTTTGAATTCCTTTCTTCTCTTCAACGTATAGGCTGATAAAAAAATCGTTTGAACCCATACATCCAATGCTCAATGAACTACCGCACCACCACCGGCCAACCCGAG
Organism: Allium cepa; assembly: GCA_030765085.1. Taxonomy (NCBI): domain Eukaryota; kingdom Viridiplantae; phylum Streptophyta; class Magnoliopsida; order Asparagales; family Amaryllidaceae; genus Allium; species Allium cepa. The sequence goes on along the minus strand of CM060941.1, from coordinate 759,293,465 downwards.
GTCGATCGAGCACCACCTCGACGAAGTGCTTCACCGACTCCACCTCCACCCTGAATGCGCGCATACTCGATTCCCCCTTTTCTTAGAAAAACGTGCGTGAACCCACGACCTTCACGGCCATTTTCTGGCGTATCTATCCTGCTTCCATCGATTTTCACCGTTGATCTGAAGCTCTCAACGAGCTCTTCGGTCTTCCAATTAGAAGTTTTTGATATAGGTGAGTCGATCGAGATATAAATGAGGGAGAAGACGATGGTTTTTCGGCCATTATAATTTTTTAAGGGGCACTGCGAATTTGACTATAGGATTTCACCGTGCTTGTGTGTGTGTATATATATGTGTATAACGAATTATAATAATATTATTTCCAATTTTAACGTTCTCTTTCAAACGAACCCCAAACGAAACGCGCCACCTAGCATTTATAATGTTCTGCCCACGTTCCAAACACAATGGAACATGTTTCAAGGCCTAATTCGATCGTATATGGAAGATGGCTTTTTGAATCGAATTAAACTAATAAATTTTCGATATTAATTTCATCGCGTTTCTCTCCCGTACGAAAAAACGGTAATTACAAACGCTATGAAATTTAAAATCCAATAATAACACACTATTACGGATTCAATGGAATTTGTTTCGTTGAATTCTAAGACTGTACCCCGAAAGGCTATTTTGACTCGTTGATGGAATCGAGCGATTTCCAAAAACGCCGAAATCATTTAAAATTTCAATTTTAAAAACTTACTTACTCCATTATAAATCATATAGAATTTAAATTCATATAGAAATGATTCTGATTCATTTTAAATCAAAATTCGATTATTTACACTATTATCATATATATATATATATTAAATTCCATTATTAATTTAATTATAAATTCCCGTTTCAACTCATCGACTTTTGATTCCATCCAAAAGTATAATATTATAATTCAAATCCAACTAGAATTTAAATAAATTTTAGAAATTGTTTCCATATCCATTTAATCCTAGATCCGCATTTTTATCCCAATTTCAAATACTAAATTACTATTTATCCAATTCAATTAAGTCGTCATATTTGAAATTAGAACTCATTTTATTAATTCAACCAAAATCTTCATATTCGAAATCAATTAATAATTCAAATTTAACATTTAAAATAAATTAAATATTCCATAATTGACCATCAAAATTCTGGGTCGTTACATTCCTCCCCCTTATAAAAATTTTGTCCTTGAAATTGCTAAGTTAGAAAAAATGCTCCCAAACTCATTTACTTACCCAAAAACCCACTTAGTTAAAATGTAATATTCACTTTTCCAAACCCTTTTAGCTTTACCCAAACCATTTGCTTCCATTCCTAGCTCAAAACCCTTGGTTTCTAATACCATTCAAAACTCACCTTTCTGGTTAACAAAAGTTTTCCATAATTTTCAAAAAATTTCTAACTCCCTATTTTTTGATAGAGTCACCTTTGTATGGAGAGCCTTTTACAATATCAAAAAAGAGATAAATATACATACAATGACCCACACGGTCGGAAAACAAAATATATGACAATATATTATCATTTTTTTATTTTATTGCGTAGGCGTACCTCATATTAGCGTTTTTAAGCGAGCGGCTTATTTTATATGCAATTACGCACTCCCAAAATCTGCCCAACAGCCTCATGTACCTGTGCTTACTTAAAATAAGCACATAAATTTCCACAATCATGAAATTTTAACAATATTTCATTTATTTCTAGCCCAACATATCTCTTACATAGCCAACATGCCAAACATACATTACAAACAATTATAAGGTTCCATACTAATTTAGTTTCTTTCCTATGGATCCATGTATCATTTCATTCAATTCGAAATGATTTACACCCAAATTCATTGCATTCATTCCATATTTAAACAACTAACTCATATTCATTTCAATTAGATTAATATGTGCCTTACTTGCATAAATTTCCCCCTTATGCGATTCCAACTTGATCCAAAATCAATTTTATTTTCACTTCATTCATTTCTCACTTCTATTTTTGCTAACTCTTTTTTTTAACCTCAATTTATTACCCTTTTAAATTGGCTTCAAAATCATTTGTCTACTTCCATTTGGTTCGCGTTAAAGTTGTTCACCAACTTTGTTTGCTTTCTGTTGTATTATGTAACATGCTAATCCATGCTAATTGTATTTATGAACCTATTTCATAAATAATTACTTTATTTAAGTTTTCCATGGTAATCAAGTTCTACCTTATTCTAAATTGAATCTCATTAAATTTATTTGGCTTCAATTTACTTAGTATATTCCATTTATACTATTACTTTGGGGGAATAATCATATAGTCAACTCACGAACAATTTATTATACCATAACATGGTTCTTGCACTTGCATTTCCTATTAACTTTAATCCCAACTTATTTTACATCTTTCCATTCACTTTCACATTCAATCTACTCAGTGCTATTCCCTTTATTTTAGAATGAACACCCATTTATTTAAAGCTAATTTATTATAAACATTCCACAAAATCACTTCTAAGGTTTTATTATAACCATTCCATATTCCAAACTTATATTCAACTTATTTATTTCCAAATTTAATTCAATTCTTGTTAACCATTTCTTAACCATTTCAATCTAGTTATACTTTTTCACCTTTCCGGTTTAACAAGTTATATAAACTTATCTATTCATAATTTCTTTAATTTCCACTTAATTCTACCCACATTAAATATTTATAGCATATAGTTATATAAATATGTCACCATTCATATTATATTTTACTTTACCCTATTTCAATTCACCTTTCATTTAGAATTCAATTTTTTTTGAACTTTCACTTCTTATACCTTAATGCCAAACCACCTTCAATTTGGTTTACTGTTTTACCTCTCAGTTCATAAGTTCAAAACTTATTTACTTAAAATTTCATTTTACTTACTTAAGCACATTTACATCTTATAATCTCGCTCTGGGTTATATATATCACTTGATAGATTAAGTGTATTCATCTCATTCAATATTATACCTTATAGTTATATAATTATTCTACATTTAACTTTATAGCTATTTCCATTCAAATCCAACTTCTATTTTATTTAACTTACCTTAAGTTAAATTCCAACATATCTTATTCACTTTGATTTACTCAAGTTAAATTTTAATTCCAGGATTAAAATTTTCATTTTCCTTCTTATTTATATCAACTTCACTTTATAAATTCAATACTAATTCCCCTTGACTTTTCACATCATTTAAATAGAACTCCTAGAATTCAATACCCAATTTTATTTAAAAACATTTTGAAATCATAAATATACGTATATCACTTCAGTATATCAAATCATACCTCCGGATTTCCAAAACCACTTGGTTTTACCAAAATAATTTCCCTTTTGAAATTTCTAAAACAACTTGCTTATCAAACAAGTCCAAAACAAGTAATCATACGCAACCACCACGGTAACAATCCATTACTTAGAAACTCAAAAATGAATACTAATGATGTGGCCATCATCACTAGGATTATTTTCCAACGACTAGAGTGAGTTCAATGCTTCCTTACGTTTCAAAATTCCTTTTGAACAATTTTCCTTTTCCAAAAACATTTCCAAGTAATACACCATTATTCCTCACAACCACTGTGGAAAACATTTCTGAAATTTCCAAGATTTTAAAAATCCCAACCCTTAGTTCAAATGCTTTTAAAAAATATTTTCCAAATTTCTAGGATTTCAATTCTGCTTTAAATCAAATTTTAGTTGTACTCCATTGTATATTTCATACTTATACAATTCTATTTGGTAATCTATATACAAGACCGTTTCAAATTTTATTATCTTCTTTTTATTATAATATTAACAACTAAACATTCAAATATATATTTATAATTTATTTCATAAAATTATTTCTTTTATATAAAAATATAATTTTGGATAAAATTATTTCATTCGCCCCCTTTAAAACAGTAGTGTGTCTATTTACCTTGTTTAAGAGTTTAGAAATCCCTACCGATACGGTTGTACTTCCTATACCGACTAGAATTCATAAACACTCAACTGATAAGTCAACATAATATAAAAACATATTACATTCACTAATAATCATGCACTCATAGCTATTAATACACTCAAACTCATTATAGAGTACTTCTGACTCTATCTCTAATGAGTAATTCCCACCAAAGCCGAGGTATATCGCCAACCTAAGCTCTGATACCACATGTAACGACCCACACTCCACGAACCTCAAAATCGACATAAATACATCCACTATATAATATGCCGAACAATCAAGTACCGGAAAGACAGATTATTGAGGGAAAAGAAAGAAGGTAAAAGAAAGAAGGAACTAAAAACAATAGCAGAATCTCATAGTGGTACAGAATAACATATAATAGTAATAGGTCTTTACACAAGTCGGAAACTGTAATATACATACCACACATCAGAGTACACAAATCAACAATTACCAGCCCCGACAGTTATAATAGCCGACCCTCACAATTTGCTGGCAATTTCAAACAACCACTACAGCGGAAATAAACAAGTACGAGTAATACGCCTCGGTTTCCACTCACCACCTGCTCCATAGCATCCAATCCTGAATTTGTAATACTCGGTCTGAACTGAGAATTATAATAAAATAACACCCGAATCAGTCTGAAAAACCAGCGTGAGAAATCACACTAATTTTGAATTATTAAAGTTTCAAAATCCTCTGAAATCAAATGTATCTCGTAAGACCAAGTCACAAATAAACATGTCGGGTTTTTACCTTAGGATAACCAAAACATTTCTTATCCAAATCCTATGCTATTATAATAATGTCTAAGTACAAATACTTGTTCAAATAGCCAAAATTGTTACAGTCATTAAATTCCCGCATAATAGGTATAAAATCAAGTCCGAATGCACTTATTTGAGATTGGGTTTCCATACAATGGCAGGGCTACTGGGGTACCGCCCGACATAGTACTTGGCCTAGATCAGCTTACCGAGGACCATTCCCGATCCCTTACAACACAAGACCGGAACTGCCCCTTACTGAATAGTCTGAATAAAATCACCACGTGGTTGGGATTAGCAACCGCCACACAACTGAGATCAAAGGGACTCTAGACAGGGATGACCTTACCCTAATTGGGTGCTACCCACTTAGCCTTGCCGCACCTCCTCTATTTTAGCCATTCCCTATTAATGAGGCTTGAGGCTATGCGTTATCTTTTTAGAACACATTCACTTAGAATACTCATCGTCCTCCAATGACGATGGTCTGATAGCATTCGTCCATACAAGTCTGTTCCCGGTTTGAACGAAATCGAAGGCACTACTCCTATGCATCCATTTTAGAAATATCCTCAAGATTAGTAGCGATTAGCCCTTGCACTTCACTGCTCCATCTTCGATTCCAAGCTCTTATCTTCCTTTTGAAAACGTACACATTGGATTGAAGTGGTTTTCGGATCACGGATCTGATCCCAATCTATTCGAAACAGCATTCGCTATTTCTCGGTAAACTCAATCCCGGTTTTTGAGGAAATAAACAGACGAAAATAAGATCAGAAATCATCTTCTAACCGTTAGTGGACAGATTTCCTTAAAAACATCCTAGAGAAACGAACGAGTTTATACGTACAGTACAGCACCTCGAGCGGTAACTGTACCATATAATTCCCGTACCTCTTTTAGATATTTCTAAAGTTATATATAGGTCCAGATTTGATAGTCGGTTATTTAACTATCAATCAAAAATAAATTCAGCCAAACTTCATTTTCATTAAAAACACCAAGTCTTTGTTTAAATGAATTTTTAAATAAATTAATATAAAAATTTATCTCAAAATAGTGCTTATAGGTAGAAATAAATTTTAAAGTTTAAACTATATAAATATACTTAAATAAGAAGTAATCATTCAAAGCCATATTAATATTTAATAATTATCTTTTAAATCAAAAATGCTGACTATTTCTTAATTAATAAAAATCTTAGAAAAATCATTTACAGTAACTATTTATAATTAGATATGTTTTAAAACAATTTAAAATAATTAAATAAATAATTTCTAGAATATTTTAGCACTTTTAAAATTACTGAGTTAATAATTTAAAATCCTCCTTTCAAAAGAAAGTCCAATTACTCGCTTTCGAATTTCACCCCATAAATTTGGAAACCCTATTGAGTTCCAGTATAATCAACTTTTTACTTATTTCCAATCCACTTCAATTTTTGGAAATATCAAACATTCCATTTTCAAAACCCTTTTATATTTAACAAAGTACCATTTTAGGATTTTATTCTTTTAAATCCCTTTTATATACTTTTGCTCCAAATTCTCTACACAATATCTGATTTAGTTAAGTACCAATTTCTAAACCATTTATTTTATCCAGTTTATTAACGCAAAATCTTTATAAAACATTTTGCTTAAAAAAACCCTTTTAATTTTTTTTTTCCAATTTAAAATATATATTATTGGTATTTTAAAAATATTAGAATCTAGGTCAATAACCTACCACAACATCAAATCAGTCCAAATCACCCAATAACCTGCCCCAAATTATTTCAATAAAACATATATTACTATATATGCAATAAAATTTAACATTTTGAGGAATCCCGTTGGATCCCTCAAACCTGTTTGCTGCATCCACAGATGTTAGCACATCATAACAATACCAATTCCACTTTGAAATGGAATCGCAGTATATACGGTCATCTGCTATTATGCGGGGCGCGTAGGGTCTCATCCGCTATATAAATACGGGATTATCAATCACTCCAATATATATAATACTATATATAATATCTCATCCAATTGATAAAAAAGTTTAACCAATCAATCATTTTTAAATTGTAGCCGTTTAAAATTTATACTGGCAGTCCAAAATTGAGTGTAGCTCACCTTGTGTTTACATTGCCAAATGTTCAAATTATAAATTAAACCGAGCGCGTTCAATTTAATCTAAAATTTTGCTAGCTCCAATTACCTCCAGATCTGCTGCAGCACATAGAGCTGATCGCCGCGATCATGACACTTCTTGTTTCATTCCATTTTGACATAATATGCTAAAGTTATGAATTTTTAAAAGTGGAATATATACTCATATAAACAATTTTTTTATATATAATATGCAAACTTCAGATCTACCGTACAAATAGAAAATGAAAATCTGGGCCGCTGAATTACTTTCTTCCCTTCAACGTACAGGCCGATAAAAAAAATCATTTGAATCCATACATCCACTACTCGATGAACTGCCACACCACCACCGGTCAACGAGGTCGATTAAGCACCATCCCGACGAAGTGCTTCGTCGGCTCCACCACCGCCCTGAACGCGCGCGTACTCGCTTCCCCCTTTGCTCATAAAAACGGGGGTGAACCTGCAACCTTCACGGCCATTTTCTGGCGAATCTATCCCGCTTCCATCGATCTTAACCGTTGGATCTAAAGCTCTCGACGAGCTCTTCGATCTTCCCGCTAGAAGTTTTTGATATAGGTGAGTGGATCGAGATATAAACAAGGGAGAAAACGATGATTTTTCGGCCATTAAATTTTTTGAAGTGACGGTTGCGAATTTGATTGTAGGATTTCACTGTGCTTGAGTGTGTATATATATGTATAACGAATTATATTAATATTATTTCCAATTTTAATGTGCTTTTTCAAATGAACCCCAAACGAAACGTGCCGTCTGGCGTTTATAATGTTCTACCCACATTTTGAATACAATGTAACATGTTTTGGGGCCTAGTTCAATCATATGCGGAAGACGGCTTTTTGAATCGAATTAAATTATTAAATTTTCCATATTAATTACAACGCGTTTCTTTCCCGTACAAACAAATGGTAACTCCAAACGCTACGAAGTTTGAAATCCGATAATAGAACACTATTATGGATCCAATAGGACTGATTTCGTCGAATTCCGATACTGTTCTCCGAAATGCTATTTTGACTCATCGATGGAATTGAGCGATTTTCAAAAATGCCAAAATCATTTAAACTTTAAAAACTTACAAACTCCATTATAAATCATATATAATTTAAATTCATATTAGAAATCATTCAGATTCATTTTAAATCAAGATTCGATTAATTACACTATTATCATGTATTAAATTCCATTATTAATTTAATTATAAATTCACGTTTTAACTTATCGACTTTTGATTCTATCCAAAAGTCCAATATTATAGTTCCAATCCAACAAGACTTTAAATAAATTTTAGAAATTATTTTAATATAAATTTATTCCCAGATTCCTATTTTTATCCCAATTTCAAATATTAAATTACTATTTATCCAAATTCAATTAAATTGTCATATTTGAAACTGTAACCCATTTCTTAATTCAACCAAAATCATCATATTCGAAATCAATTAATAATTTAAATTTAACATTTAAAATGAATTAAAATTTTCAAATTTAATGACCAAAATTTTGGGTCGTTACTATTTAGGAGTGGATTGAGAACTATGTTTTAACCATCAATGTAAAAGGTAATGACAGCCAAAAAGGTTAGTTATTATGCTTAGAGATTCATATGCATATACGTACATATACATACATACGTACATACACACACAAACACACACATACATACATATACGTACATATATATACATATACATATACATGCATACACACACACAAATATATATATTGACTTGTATTAAAGAGAAACGAGGAAAACCTTTTTACCCATTCTCACTTGATCTCAACCCATTATCTCTAAGTCAATTCCCTTTGCTTTAGCCACCCTTAGACCTTCCCAAAACCGAAATTTTGTGGCCTTAAAGATGGGTCCTAAACCCATCTAAGCCCAAGGCAAAATACTACGCAATTAAATCTTATTTAATCGCTTGTCGATATTGTATATCGATCGATGTTTTTATAATTGTTATAAATATATATATGTATATAATTGTTTATTTCTCAAATCATATTCAAATTTCATAATTAATATTTCATAAATATTGATTCATTTAATTAATTTATAACAATTATGACTAATTAAATCATTCGGTCTTAAGGGAATTCATCATTTCGGCTATGTAACTCTTGGGTGTAAATTTGGTCAGCGATTAACATCGAACAATTCTAATGTTAACGTTCACACCTCACTTAGTGGGGGTGTGACATTATGGTTAAATTTATCGCTTACTCATTTTTGGTGAAATCCAATTTTAGTTTGATAAGCATTACCCAGTTGTGACATTTGTTTACACCAATTCTCTTCATTAAAACTATATCATCTGGACTTATGGAATTTGGTAATGGTCAAAATTCCAAACTCATTCATATTCAAATTTATAGTCTAAATACGAAGTCTTTGGTTCAATAATAAAAATTATTATTAACCGAAATGCTCTGGCCAAAGACTTTGAGTTGACTTGAGTTGGCTATGATATTAACCGCATATAACTAAGGAGACAAATCCTTTCTTAAATAGTGATTCACTTTCAATACTCCACTTGACCCAACTATAGTCACTTGATGGAAAGCCATGCCATGATTTGGCTATAACCAAAGCGGACTTTTCATATTGAAGATCTACGGTATTCTCAAGTTGAGAGATCTGTGTAAATCAGTCACATCAATATTTTCTATTTGACCTTGGTTATATTAACCAACAGAAAACTATCGAGTGAGTCGTTATATAGTTATTTAACAACTATAAGTACGTAACCCCTAGGTGCCCCAGCTGTCATGAGAAATACACTGCCCAACATTTGGACAGCGTTACGTACTCCAGTCTTAACGGATATATCGATATCTAGTCTCGATGCATCTTGACTAGGAATATTTAAAATAGTATATTTGTTTCGTTATGATAAATTACTCATTGTTACAACACTTTGTAACTACTATCACAAAATATACCATTTATGGATTTTTCTATTAAATATACTTTTAATTAAGATAATTAATTAATATAATAACATTATATCAAGTATATAATAGGAAGAAAGTACCTTTTATTTCGAACAAGATTGATCAACTATTTAGATATATGTGACCAATTACATAATTTTCCCTACGACATACCCCTAATTCTATAAAATACCATATAACTTCTCTGTTGGATTTATTTCTTTTAGCATGGCAGCCTAATAATTAAGTAGACTGTAGTGTTAAATGAATTAGACCATAATTTTAATGGCAATGACGCCTATGCAAGTAAAGTAAGACCTAACTCAACTATACGTTTATGTTTCCTTTTAACTAAGCCATTTTGTTTAGATGTGTAAGGATATATAGTTCTATAAACTATTCCCTTCTTATGAAAGAAAATATCGAGTGACTTATTCTCAGTGCCACCATCTATTTGCATAATATTATCATGTGAACTAGTTTGCTTTTCAGCCATGGTTATAAGGTATATAGCTGCATTATATGCTTTTGATTTTGTTTTCAGAAAGAAAATCCAAGTGTACCTAGAATATGCATCAACAAATAATATGTAATATCTATAAGCATAATCAGAACTTATAGGTGCTGGACCCTTAGCAACTAATTCTAATGGTTTTGTGTTTTTGGTTAGTGAGTCTTTAAATGCTAACTTATGACTTTTACCCATCTGACACTAAGTGCAAACATATGGTAGAGAAATTTTATCAAAAGCAATTGTATTTTCAGTGAGTACTTGCTTCACAACATTTACACTTGGATGACCAAGTTTGTAATGCAAAAGATCAAATACAATTTTATTTTATTTTGTTTGAATTGCCTTAGATGGATTACAACATTTTTGACCACTTATAGAATTGTTGCAGTTGATGAAATTAAACTTATATAACCCTTTGACCGTGTCACCCTATAAAAGAATATCTCTAGTTAGTATATCTCTAACCAAACGATACTTAAGATATAATTCAAACTAAACACTAATATCATGAGTACATAGGGATACACTCATAAAATTTTTCTTTATCTTAGGCACTTTAGTAAATTATTTAGAAATAATAGTCTTGCACCTTTAATCAATGTATCTCCAGCAAGAGCGATCTTATTAGACTCATCATTTCCCATGCATGTTAACTGTTTACCTCTGTACTCTATATTCCTAATATTTAAGTTATCAAGATTGCTTGTTATATGATTAGTTGCTCTTGAATATGGATAACAACTTTCATCTTAAATATGTTCAGGCCTTGCAGTCAAATTCAAATTATGATTTCTATTGTTATCTGATCGAGCATTTGTGTCATGTTGTACTTGAGCCATACTAGCACTAGGGTTAGCACTTCTTTGATTGCTTGTGTTCTGATTGGACACGTAGTTTTGATTTAATCTGAAATAGCATTTTACTGTAGTATGGTCAACTTTCTTACATATCTGATACTTTGGTATATTATTGTTATTCTATCTGCCTTTGCCCCTTGACCTATTTGAATATCCATCTCAGTGAGATGACTTATCTGTTTTGTTATAGTTCCGACTTTTTTTTATAACTAATAGCACAGTTAATTGATAGAACTGAAACTTGAGGTCTTTTATGATCATTTCTTGCTTCATGTGCAAGTAAGATTGCATGAACATGTTGCATTTTAGGTAGGTTTTATTTTGAAGAAATAACCGCTATTGCTGCTTCATATGCTCCACTAAGTACACATAGAACAACTAGGATTTGTTCAATTTTAGAAACTTTATGACCTATCAGCTCTAATATATCGCATGTTGTTTTGATTTTTGATAGATATTCTCTCATAGTCTGGTTATCTTTTCTAGTATTTTATAATTACCTTTTATAATCCATAACTTTGACAGTAGATTGTGTATTGAATATTCTTTCAATTATAGTCTAGATTTCATTTGCATATTTGCACCCAATCACTTGTGACAACAGTTTGGTGCTTATGGATGATAGTAACCAAGAACTTATAAGACTGTACTACCCTTGATGTTTCATGTATTCTTGATTATTGATCATTCTGTTTTCTTGATCAGTAATATACTTTGGTGGGATTGGCAAAGTGCCAAGAACAAAGTTCTCAAGGCCATATCCTCGAATTGGAGTTCCAGTTTGGAGTTTCCATAGAAGATAGTTATCTTCCTTAAGACGAGTAGTGATCAACTGTCTTTGTGGGCTGATCACTGTTTTGATCAACTTTTCAACTACCTCTGACAACCGTTGCTGGGAATTTGCTATTTTTCAAAAGTTGCCAAGTTTCCATCTTCAACCATGATGAATTAATATAGGGACAAGACAGAACTTGAAGATTCAAAGATAAACAGTTGCAAGATTGCTTGAATAAGCAGGATGATCAGGTTAGATGCAGCTAGACCCAAATGATGAAACTGATCTGATGGGTTCTTGGCGAGGCAATTGCCTTCTTACTGCTTTTGATTGCTTTCTTAGATTTTGGTTTTGATTTTTCTTGTTGTGAATTTGCTTATTTCAAAAAAAAGATAACCTATTGTTGCCAAGAATTCGAATGTATTCTTTGGCAGGCACTTGTTTTATGGGGGATATTCACTAATAAGCTCAAATGATGAGGATAATTCTAATGGGTTATCTGAGTATTAAGTTGTAACAGTCCTAATTTTGATTAACATTATTTAGAACATTTAATTAAATAAAAAAATAATGTAAAATGGTGAGAAGATTTAGATTTGACAATTAGAATGGGTTGAACCTCTACTAATAAACTAACGGTATTAATTAAAACATTAATAAGAAAGTGTAATGCATGCAAGGGGAAAAATAGGAAAAGCGGTTTATTTCCTAACATTCACCCTTACATCTTCATATCTCATTCCCACTTCATTCAAAGAAAACAAAAATAGATCAAGGCTGAAAATTAACAAGGGTTTCAAAGGAAAGATAAGCTAGGAAAACAAGATCAAAGGTTGGGAATCAAATCAAATACAAGTTTCAACCTTTTTCGTGATAGAGTTAGGGATATGCTCTAGGGGCAATTATGTAATTTGTTACATATATCTAACCCCCTGACCAATCTTGTTCGAAATAAAAGTATTTTCTTTCTATTATATACTTGATATATTGTGGTTATATTAATTAATGAATTTAACTAAAAGTACATTTGAAAAAAATCCGTAAATGGTATGTTTTGTGATAGTAGTTACAAAGTGGTGTAACCGTGAGTTATTTATCACAATGAAACAAATATACCATTTTAAATGTTCCTAGTCATGATGCTTCAAGACTAGATATCGATATATCTGCTGAGGCTGGAGTATGTAACGCTCTCCAAATGTTGGGCAGTGCATTACTCATGACTGTTTGGGGGTACCAAGGGGTTACGTACTAATAGTTATTGGATAACTATGAAATGACTCACTTGATAGATTTCTTTTGGTTAATATAAATAAGGCCAAGCAAAGAATATCGATGTGATTAACTTGCACAGTTCTTTCGACTTGAGAATACTGTTGATCTTCAATTTGAAAGTTCTGCTTTGATTATAGTTAAATTGTGGAATGATGTCCATCGAACAACTATAGTTGGGTCGAGTAGAAGCATTGGAAGTGAAACATTATTCAAGAGAGGATTCGTTTCCTCAATTATATGAGGTTAGTATCATGGTCAATTGAAGTCAACTCAAAGTCAAAATCTTTGGCCAAAGTATTTCGGTTAATAATAATTGTTATTATTGAACTAAAGACTTTATGTTTGAACTATAAAGTTGAATGTGGATGATATTGGAATTTTGACCGTTACCAAATTCCATAAATCCGAAGTGTTATAGTTTTGACGAAGAGACGGTGTAAATAATTGTCACTATTAGGTATCACTTATAATAAGTAAAATAAATTTTGCCAAAGGATGCGTAAGCGATAAATTCAACCACACCACCTGCTAAGTGACGTGTGAACGTTAATATTCGAATAGTTCGATATTAATCGCTGACTGAATTTACACCTTATAATCGCACAACCGTAATGATGAATTCTCTGAAAGACCGCATGATTTAATTAATTTACGAAATGTTGGAAATTGATTGAATTAATTGATATTTGAGAAATATTAATTATTATTTATTTGAGTTTGGATGATTTTTTAATTATTTTAATGCATTTATAAAAGTTATATTTGCGCGCATTGACATACGATGTTGATGTAATTTAAAGATAATAGCATGAAATGACTATGGAAATTTTATGCCATTTGATGACATAATTTATGGAAAATTAATGTCGTTTGATGAGATACGTGTGAAGAAAGGATTAGAGATCGAGAAACATCAACGGAATTAATCAGGGAAGCTTTAATTAAAGAATGGGAAAAGTTTCGTTCTTTCAAATAAAACATGTTCTCCAATTCATTCTCTACGTACAATTCATTCTTTCTCATTCAGTCTATTTCTTTCTCTCCATCTAACTTTTCATGGCAGAAAAAAAAAACCTAAAAAGTTTCCAAAAAAAAATCTTTCAACTCCATATAAAACGTCAAATGAAATAAAACAAAAGTGGTTCATCTATCTCTTGCAATGATAGGATGGAGATCTTGAAGAGCTAAGGAGATATCATTATTCAAAGTGTGACTTCTAGGCAACATTAAAGTCCATTTTTCAAGATATGCTTCAGGGCTTTGGATAATAAGGTATGTTTTCTTTAATAGATAATGATATTTGATTCAATGTTTGTTGAAAGAGAAATTTAATTATCATAATTTGTTATATACATATCGTTGTATCATTTAATTTGAAAATTGTTTATATAGCTTGAATTGTTTGTTGAATGAATCAATTGGTGTTTTACTTAATAAATCAAAACTAAAATTTGTATATGTTTAAATATAATAATTTCTTGAAACTATGTTCTAAACATTCAATTTAAAGTATACGTTTTGGATCAGAAATTTTGTATGTTTAATATATCAATTGGGTTCTTATTTTGTTAAATTAAAAATAAAATTTATATATGTTCGAATACAATGTTTTATTATAGATCTATATTTTAAACATTTAATTCAAAGTATAATCCTTTAGATATAAAATTTGGTATGTTCATATTGTTTTGATTGTATTTTACTTTAAAATTAAGCTAAATTTGTTAATGTACATTATAATTTTTTATTGAAGATTAATGTTTTAAATCGTATAAAATAAAATGTAATTTTAGATTTGAAAGTTTACATATATGTATTTTATGTTTGTATTATTTGAAAATTAAAAAAAAATCGACAATAAAATCAAATTTTAATTTTAATACTACAGTCTCTAATTTGTATTAATTAGAGATATTTTATTGAATATTACATGCGTACAATTAATGTTTTGGTAATATACCTACTTTTGAATTGATTGCTATAAATCTCTAATTTTTATCAAGTAGAAAAATTTGATTTAATCTTATATACACACGTTTAATTTTATATATGTATGTTTACATATATAAAATTTATTACATGTATTTCATATTGTTAAAGTATGGTTATATTACTTTCCAAAAGGAGGAAACAATTTAAATAAGGCAATAACGTATGCATGCATTTATTTTCGACTGTTAATATCCTTATATTATGATGCCTATAATATATCATTTACATACTGCATTAATTAAGTTTACGAAATGGGAAATTGATTCAATCATCATTGTTACCCTTTATTTAATTCCCGTTTTCCCTTTTATGTGATTAGCTATCCATTTAATTTTGTTTATATGTCTACACCTTGCCATCAATTGATAGCACCTATCATGTTGCACTTATAGAATTTACATTATAATATATATATATATATATATATATATATATTTGTTTATACTTACGTTCATGCCATATACATGTTGCTAATTAATGATATTCTTATGATCAATCAGTTTAATTAAAGTGAGAGAAATGAAAGGTTTCTCTCTCCATATAAATAATGTGCCCCCTCATTAATTGAATAAGTTAAGAGGAAGGAAATGAGAATTTTCATTCTTTAAATAAATTTATGCCCCAACATTAATTGAATAATTTAAGAGATAGGAAATGAAAGATTTCATTTTTAAATAAAATTAATAAGTTACCGTTACACACAAATATGTACATAAGAGTATATTTTATATACGTTAATTTACATGCACATTAAATTAAAGTAAAACTTCATTTATAAAATTAAATAAAATATTGATTTTATTTAAAAAAATTAGAAAAGTTCTAAGTATATTTAGACTTTATAGGCACATTAAAGATCCAAAACGGCTAGATTTTTTGAAATTCACCCATTTCGTCCGCTGCGGGCTGGCTCAGTTCCTTTAAATGTATCAAAGCCCAATAACCTGTGCGGTTTAAATTATTCATGTTCTAATTAAGCTTGCGCTCTTAGTACGGTGTCTAGAAAGGTTATGTATAGGATTAAAAATGGGTAATTAAGTACCCTTTGCTACCTGGTTATCTGCCTAGCCTAAAAGGTACCAAAGGTTGCCCCTAATAGAAAGAACCGATTTGAATTGGGCCTCAGGATAATTTTCAAAATATTTTTGAAAATTAAGACAAGATTTTAAATTAAAAGTTAAATTTAAAATAATAAATGTTTATTATAATTGGTTATAATATAACATAAATTTTCAAAATGTTTGAAAATGTAATGAAAATTTCAAAATGTTTGAGACTATTTAAATATTAATTTTGAAATTTAAAAATTTATTAATAGGATTAATAAAATAAATTAATTAATTGAGTTTGTTAATTAATATAATATGCATGTATATATATATATATTGATATATGTTTTGTTGTTTTAAATTGTTTAAGATAACATAAGTATACATGTATGTATATGAGATAAATTTTCAAAATTAATACTATTTAATTAAAATTGTTCAATTAAGTAAATTAATTAAAGATTAATTAAATAAATAAAAATATGCATATATAAGATATATGTGTTGTATTATAAAGGTTATAGTATATGCTATAAAGGTTATAGTAGACATGTCCATATAAAAGTTGTATTAGAATACTAATATAAAATTAAATTCAGAGTTAATTAATTTAAATTAATTAAATAAGATTTAATTTAATAAAATACTATACATAAGACTACCATATAAGTAATACGAAATATAAGATTTATATAACAATAAATCTTATATGATATGAATGTATAAATTAAAGATGGAACATTAAAGAAATCCAAATAGACTTAAGGAATAAATACATACGTAAATGTACGTATACCTTGAGTTCTGATGTGTTTGACACTTGAATCACGTGAGTATTTAACAAGAAATACATTAGTCCATAAGTCGATACCACTCAATATAATATATTGAAGATTATAAATCTTTAATATAATATTGTCCTCTACTATATATATATATATATATATATATATATATATATTGAAAAATTACTTGCGTACTCCATAGTTGTTGAGTAAACTCAAGCTAGGAATGTTATGTGTAGTATTATTAATATATTGAATAGAAGAAGTAAGATAACTATATGTATTTGTTGAGCAAACTCAAGGTACATATACTATACTAAGGCCGTCGCGATATGGTAGGTATGAGTGAATAATCTCTTTCGATCTATTGAGAAAACTTATGATCGAAATGAGGTTAGGACATTGAAACATGGATTATAAGTAGCATGTGATCAACCGATAAGGAGTTATTCATTATTTGTGGGGCTATGATTTGTTAAGCAAACTCAAAGTCGGAATACCAAGACAGACAAGTCCTAACACCCACTAGTGAAGTCGAAAGACTTCCATGTTTCATCTTGGGGTTTGGAAAAACATAAAAGGGTAGTAGGAGCCTTATTAGAAAAATGAAGTAGTGACATTTAACATTTCTAATATTATAAGAACATATGTTAAATAATGTTATAATTATCTACAATGATAAATTTATGCATTTAATATGATTGGCAAAACGTTTATCAATTAATATATATAAATGAACTGAACTGAAAATTGACAAATGGAAATAAAATATAATACTTACTATTAAATACCTGTTGCATGATAATGTTTTCTTTACCCATGCAAATGCCTAATATTTACAACCACTTAATACATTCGTAAATGACCACTTACATTTTCATTTGTTTTAGACCACGTATTGCATTTTATTAGTTTCAGACTATTTTTATTAGTGAGGGGAAAACAGTTCTGCTCAACGGCGTGGTCTCAGTAGATATCAATGAATCAAGATGACATATTATTATTCACACCAGGCTTTTTGACTAACTCGAAGTTTATGTTTTCCTCTTAAACTCTCAAGTGCTCAAAATTTGATTTGAATAGGTTAGGAGTAAGGAATTTTCATGATAAATAGGTTTTGACGAATAAAACTTCCAAAGACATGCAGGAGGCAAAGCTAACTATGTAGGAATCTGTCTATTACTATTATCCACTATGTTATGTTAGTTGTTGTATGAATATATTGACAGTGGATGTATCTGTCTATTTAGTTACCCTGATCAACCAAGAAGGCATCTTCATATATCACTCTTGGAGTATTTTATAATAATTATATTTTATCTAAACTTAGAGGACATTTGAGATTATATATTGAATATGAAATTATGACTATGAAATGAAATGTGAAAGTTTTTGCTTATTTCATATTCTTATACTTCTGATGTTATGGATACATTAACATGATAGCATTTGTCACCGGAAATTAATATTATAGATGAGTACAACATTAGCGCTTAGTTCGGACTTCAAAATTGAAGATTTTACAAAAGTGATGACAATTTATCTGATGATATCTCAGACTTGATTTTACCGATGCAATAAAATGCTTTAATTTTCTTCAGTGAAAGATTTGATTTACCGTTAAGCTTTATGAGGCTCCGGTATGTTGAAATATTTTATGATTATATACTTTCACATATAGGTTTGATCAGATTGTTATTTGAGAAAATTGAAGCATAGAAAGATTGTATTGATGTAAAATGATGTTTGGATACATTTTGATTACAAGACATTGCTATTTATATACAAATAAGTTTATTTCATTTTGGGCCAAGATAAGGTCTGCTTGTATATAGCTTGACATGCTTTGCACTTGAGATGATATACTTGTATCAGCCGCATCCTTTCATGCTTTATTTCTGTCTTTTAGTGAACTTACTTTGATATAAACTCAAACAAGAGGAGGAAGTATAATTATTTTATTCAACTCATATTTCTTGCATTTTCTTTATTTATGCTTACTTGCTTACATACTGTTAACCTGCCTTTTGGCAAGGCCACAGACAGGCGGATTTAACTAAATCGACTACTCGTTTACCGAGATTGGAATACGATGGGTTTGAGCCTGTTGGATAGACAGACGATCAGTCATAGATGGTTCGGTGTGGATCGCTCGATCAAGGTGGCTCGGTCGTACATGGCTTGGTCAAGGAAGAAAGGTCGTGCATGACTCGGCCTAGTGGGTCGGCGGGTGCCGCTCGGTCAAGGAAGAAGTTTCTTGCATGGGTCGGCCAAGATAGTTCGTTCGGGCCTGGTTCTGCATTGTGAGTGGATCGGCATATGTGCGTCGGTGGATGTGGTTTGGCCTGCCAGTGTCTATCATGCATGGTTCGGTATGAATGGTTTTAGCCTCAAGGGTATTTGAGCGTCGACCATACGTGGTTCGGCCGTAGTGGGCCGGTCGCCACAGCAGGAGGTTGTGAGTAGGAAAAGGGGTTGGCTAAGAGAGGTTAGGTTGTCATATTCAAGAGGGTCGGTATTAGCATGGCGCTTCGGATCGGCTACATGTCCTCTCTAGGTCGACTACCTATAAGATCCGGGTCGGTCTATTAAAGGAAAGGGTATTAAAGTTTGGGTTCGGCATCGTATTGCTTCGAGTTCTTGTCTAGGTTACTTCGAGTCAATCATAACGCTGCTTCAGGTCACCACCTAGGAAAAATTAGGTCGGCATATTATGAACTTGAGGTTGATCATAGTTTTGAGTTTTGGATCGACCACGGACTTAATGGGCCTGGATCACTCAAGAAGCCCAGCAACTCAGGTTTTGCCTATAAGGCTTTAGAAAAAGGGATCTCGATTTTGTTTTCCTCCTTCTTTCCCGTTAAAGCAACTCTGCCATTATGTCTTTAAACAACTCTAGATTGTAACTGTAATTGATTCTCATATCAATAAAAAGGAAATTTCTAGAGTGGACGTAGGCAGGAGTCAGCCAAACTACTATAAATCCTCTGTTATTACTGCTTTCTTTTTAATTTTTACTGTTCTTTATATTTATACTCTCTACATACATTCTGTCTGTGATCTACAACTGCAATTTGGTGCTTTCAACGGCATTTGGCGTTGGTGACCAATTTTGGCGCCAACATTTGGGTGTCACTGAGAAAGCTAGTACTCGGGGATTTGAAAGCTTGGATTTTGGATTCAAAGGCTTAGGAACTTGGATTTTGAAGACTGTGGCAAAGCAATCAACCAAGAGATAGAGGACAGAAAGAAGTCGGCAAGAGGGGGTCAAGAGGCTTCCTCTGGAGCTAATCAAGCCTCCACCTATATCACTAGGGACGAGATGAATGTCATGATGAATTCCATGCAAGAGTAGTTGATGAAAAGGCAAGAGGAAATGATGCAAATACTTTTCAAACAATTTGGACAAGAAGGAACTATAGAAGTTTAGATCCATGGAGCTAGATCGGAAGGACTCAACAGGCAAGTTGATGGAGTGGTTCAACAGGAGGCAGTCCCTAATCAGCCAACGACTACCAATTTGGATGAACCCAGACTCGGGGGCATGCCACTAGGTAATGTTAGACTAATCCATAAGGGATACCAGATGATGCAGCACCGTCCAGCGCCAACAGGAATATAGGAGCGCGTGACGAGGAGTATGTACCAGAATTCCCTCGAGAACTTGGAGAGCAGTTAGGAAATATGGATAGGGGAAAACCCTTGGTAGATAACACTAGATTGGTTGACATCATCAGGCGAACTATTTGCAGAGGTCTAACAAACAAGGATATGGAGGGAGTAAACAAAAATCTATTTACCCGTAACATTAGGATGGCTAGGAATCCACCTGATTTCAAACTACCCACTTTGGAAGTATACAACAGTAAGACGGATCCCATTGGCCACTTGATGTGATACACAAGGCATATGGAAGTGCTGGGGGCATCCGAGGAGGCTATGGCTCGGTATTTCTCCCTGTACTTGATCGATATAGCTGCTATGTGGTTCAGACAGCTAGAGGATGAATCTATTGGAACATGGACAAAACTGGGGGATAAGTTCTTAAGATAATTCAGTTCGCATAAAAATTCCAAAGAATGTGATGACACCGACGTCAGTTAAGCAGAGGGCGCATGAATTGCTCAGGACTTTCTTAACTTGGTTTAATGAAGCAGTTGTTTTGATGGATCGGTCGAATCCACCAATGGTTCTGATGGCGGCGGTGTCAGGAGTTAGGGATAATTTAGATTTCAAAGTATCATTGATATGTAACCCAACAATGGATCTCGGAGAATTCTTTCATGAAGTTAAGAGATTTCTTCGAAAAAGGATGCATGTTTTGTGTTGGGCAGATTTCCACCTACCACGGAACCAAGGGGTAGGAGGTCGAAGCCGGACCGGTGCTCCCCCTCCACTACCGAAACAAACGGCAACCGGACCAAGCTCTCGTCCTCTACCACCGGACCAGATCCACCAAGCACCCATGCCGAATGAAGCCTCGCCGAACCAACCTTCCCCCAAACCATACCGAACCACATCTCCACTTCAATACCGAACTTCCTCTCCACTTCCATGCCGAACCAACCCACCACCGGTCCAAAACCCATCATCACCGAACCACTTCCCTACCGAACCAAACTCCAACCACTCCAAACACTGCCGAACCAGGACGCCGCCAGGCCAGAATTGCTTCAGCCCAGGCCCGCCAGCAGCTATATACATCCAGGACCCCTGCCCCCAGCCTCACTCTATAAATAGAGGGACAGGGGTACAACAATGACAGACAAGTTTGAGAGCTCAAGCACGGAAGGAACTTTCAAACAACTTTCATATACTTGTATACAAAGCTTTGTACTTGTAACCTGAAAGAAAAAGGACAATAACATATACAGTGGACGTAGGCACGTTCTGGCCGAACCACTATAAATCTGTGTGTCTTTTACAGTTTAGTCCCTGCTTTTTATATATTTGCATCAATCACCCACACCACTAGAAACAACATAAAATCAACTAATTCATATGAATTGGAGGTGTTTGTCCATTTTTTGTGCAAACATTTTTTGTGCTTTCACTGAGAAACTTCGAACCCGAAGCTTCAAGCTTCCCCCACTCAGCCTTCTTCCTAACAGCATCGTTTGGTGCCTGAACAACATGACTTCCAGGCAGAGAAACGTAAAGAACATCGCAACTAGCAGCATTCTGGATCCAGTAATCACAGATCAAGAGAATCATCCCATTCCAACAGCAGTACCGAACGAGGTTCAGACAAACCCGACAGCCCCTGCCACGGAACAACCGGCAGCAATTACTAGGGTAGATCTAGACAGAGTTGCGGCTGAAGTAACTAACCGCTTCACATCCCAACAAGAAGCTTTGGTGGACCAACTCATGTCACGCTTAAGGGATGCTGAATAATCCAACCGCGACACTGAATCATGGGGTGAATCCCAATCTGGAGGATCTGGGGGGCGACAAAGGTCTTCTTTCTTCGAAGAAACTATCAACAGAAACAACAATGGTAGGAGCCGGGCCCGAACTCAGCCCGAACTCCGACCCTAGGAAACGCTTGGAACCGAACCCCGCAGGGGAGGTACCAGGCAAGGATCGGATGTAGCTGAGCCGGTCATGCTGCCTAGCCAGAGAGACACCAATGAATGGAGCCGAGCTAGAACCCAGCCCAAAGTTGACCCCGAGGAAATGCTTGAAACAGAACCCCACAGGGGAAGATCAAGGCAAGGGCCAACTATAGCTGAACCTAGCATGCATCCGGACAGCCAAAGACAGCCGTTGGGAAACGCTGGGAGTGATAGACTATACCACCCCTACAGGCCATCCAGACAGAATCGATCCCGAAGAGAAGAACCAAGCTCTTTCTTATCTGCCCCATATTCTGATGAGAGGATGGCACGATTGTTCAGAGAATGCGTCCAACGAGACCAAAGAGATCGTGGGATAGGTGCTAGGGTAACCAGCCCTTTCACCCGCGATATTGAAATTGCCATCATCCCCCGAGAGTGGAAAATGCCGACAATGGAACCATACAAGGGAACCTCTGACCCCGTTGTACACCTGCAAAGATACACACAACATATGCTCATGAGCGGGACAACGGAAGGAGTATTATGCAAATGCTTTCCACTATTTTTAGCAGATCTAGCTACCTCTTGGTTCTGCCATCTACCCCAAGGATCCATCAGTTCATGGAAAATGTTGAAGGAGAAGTTTATCAGCCAGTTCCGCATTCATGTGGAACAACCCAAGGATGCTTACTCCCTATCTACTGTCAAACAGAAACCCGGAGAGACACTGCAGCAATACCTAACCCGGTTCAATGCCGCAGCGGCAGCAGTTCAAGATGCCGATGAGAAACTTGTCCTGATGGCCCTCTGTAGTGGTGTGCATCCGGATACCAAGTTTTCTAGAAGACTAACTAAAGAAAAACCAGCTACCTTGCTCGATTTCTTCCATGAAGCTGGGAAGTACATGAGACTCGAAGAGGCTGCCACTGAAAGGCAGACAGGACCACAGGATAAGACGACTCATGGAAACGCCCCCGCCGCAGCGAAGGACATTCGGAGAAACGACTCCAGAGACAATGCAGGGGGGCAAGAAGGGAGAAAAGCGCTTGTACCGACCAGGGCCGAGATTTGACGCTTACACTCCCTTGAATGAAACAGTCGAGAACATCTTCTTGGCCACCCAGGACGAACTTACATACAAGCGCCCCCCGTACAAGAAAGAGTCAGATCGCGCAATCCAGTTCGGAAAATTCTGTCGTTTCCACGAGTCTCATGGGCACGATACCAATGAATGCCGTCATCTTCGAGACCTAATTGAAGAACACATCACGAGAAAGAGGCTGGAACGCTATGTAAAGGGCCAGGACAGGACTCCAGCTCCCGCCAAGGAAAACCCAGGGCAGCTCCACCCAGAAACAGGCGGAGGAAACCGCAACACCAGCGGTTCCAACCAAGAGAAGATAGTGGTTCATACAATATCTGGGGGGCCACACATCACCGACAAAAGCTGGACAGAAATGGAAAGATATGGAAACTTGCTCAGAAGCGAGGGAGGCTGCGTCAATTCTGTTATGGAAGAACACCACCCTAAGCGGAGGGAAGATAATGACATCACATTCAGTGGGCGCGACCTAGAAGGAAGGCAATACCCTCATATGGATCCTATGGTCATCTCTGCCTGGTTCGGCCCAGCTGAAGTTTTTCGAATTCTAGTAGACAATGGAAGCTCAGTGAATATTCTGTTCAAGCATGCTTTCGACAAAATGAAGCTGTCAATGAAGGACGTGTCTCCCTGCAACAAACCGCTATACGGTTTCACTGGAGAAGCAAAGATGCCCCTCGGACAATTGGATCTCTTTGTTGAATTTTGAAGTCATCCCCGCTCCGCCGTTCGGAAACAAACATTCGTGCTAATAGACAACTACTCGGCCTACAATGCCTTTTTAGGAAGACCAGCCTTGTCCGACTTCCAAATTGTCTTTGCCCCATGGTGCCTGAAGATGAAGTTCCCAATGAATAATGGAGTGGGAGAAGTAGAAGGGGATCAAGACGCCGCTCGGGACTGCTATGTAACCGAACTTCGCAATAATCGCAGGAGAGATAAAGGGAAAAATGCAGAGACTATTCTCTGCATGAAAAGCTTGGAAGCATAGCAACTAAAGAAAGCCCCTCCTCTTCGGTATACCAGTGATCCTTTCAATGAATTAGACTCCAGGGACAAAGAGGAGGAGGCCACCGCCGAGCCTGCAGAGGCTATGGAATTCGTATCTGTAGACAAACGCGACCCAAGTAAACTGCTGAGAGTCGGATCTCAGTTAAAAAGAGAATTAAAGAATCAACTTATTGATTTTCTTCGCCACAACATGGATGTATTTGCATGGATGCACGCTGATATGACTGGAATCTCCCCGGACATAGCATGCCACGCACTAAACATCGATCCTACCAAGGTACCGATAAAGTAAAAGAAGAGAAGTATGGGGGCAGAACGATCAGCAGCCCTCGAGGAAGAAGTAAAGAACTTACTTGCCAATGAATTCATACGTGAAGCCATCTACCCGGAATGGATCGCCAACCCGGTACTGGTAAAGAAAGCTAATGGGAAGTGGCGAACATGCATCGATTTCTCCAACTTAAATGACGCTTGCCCGAAAGACTGCTTCCCACTCCCCCGAATCGACCAACTCGTGGACAACACTGCCTGACACGAACTTTTATCCTTTATGGACGCATACTCAGGATATAACCAGATCCCTATGCACGCCCCCGATCAAGACCACACTAGCTTCATCACTGACCGAGGATTGTACTGCTACAAGGTAATGCCATTTGGACTTAAAAACGCCGGAGCTACTTATCAGCGCCTCGTCAACAAGATGTTTGCAGAACTGATAGGACGAACTATGGAAGTTTATGTGGATGACATGCTGGTAAAATCGAGGAAAACCAACGACCATATAAACCACCTGGACGAGATGTTTCAAGTACTTCGCCAATATGGAATGAAGCTGAACCCTCTAAAGTGCTCCTTCGGAGTATCATCAGGAAAGTTCTTGGGATTCATCGTTCATGCCAGGGGGATTGAAGCAAACCCCAAACAAGTCCTAGCTTTACAAGATATCAAGACACCATCTACTCGAAGAGAGATGCAAAGCCTAAACGGGAAAGTGGTCGCCCTGAGTAGGTTCATCTCTAAAGCAACCGACAAATGCATCCCTTTCTTCGAAGCTCTAAAGAAAGACAAAGGAAAGTTCGAATGGACTGACGAATGCTCGACAGCCTTCCTTAACTTAATCGGACACCTCCAGAGACCACCGGTACTTTCAACTCCAAATGAAGGCGAGGAACTATACCTATACCTTACTGTATCATCCCACGCTTTGAGCGCCGCTTTGGTGAGAGAAGACAACCGCGCGCAGCGACTCGTATACTTTGTAAGCAAGAGATTCATAGGGGCAGAAGTCAGATACCCTAAACTTGAAAAGCTAGCATACTGTTTGCTTATCACGTCGCGGAAACTGCAACACTATTTCCAGTCTCATTCCATCAGAGTTTTAACCAATCAACCACTAAGGCAAGTGCTCCATCACCCCGACACTTCTGGGCGATTACTTAAGTGGTGCATCGAACTAAGTCAATATGATATCACTTACCATCCTCGCACCGCTATCAAGGGGCAAGCCATAGCTGATTTCATTGCCGAATTCACTACTAGCGAAGGTAAGGACCAATCTGAAATAGCAGAAGATATCATGTGGAATCTCTTCGTAGATGGAGCGTCGAACGAACAAGGCTCGGGGGCAGGTGTTGTGATAATCACCCCTAGGGGAAAGAAGCTGCACTACGCCCTAAGATTGGAATTCGCTGCCACCAACAATGACGCAGAATACGAAGCAGTGATAGCCGGATTAGAACTTGCACTGGAAATTGGAGTCAGTTCTTTATGTCTCCATAGTGATTCTCAACTTATTGTAAATCAAATACTTGGAGAATTCCAGACTTGAGGAGAACGACTCACAGCGTATCTAAAGAAGACCAGGCTGCTGCTTAATCAATTAGATCACTATTTAATCAAACACATTCCCCGAGAAGAGAATCAAGAGGCCGACGAACTAGCAAAACAAGCTAGCATGAAGAACATCACTATTTTCGAAGCATTAACCATCTCAAAACAGCTGGCACCAAGTTTCGAGCAAGTAAATCTGATAGCTGCAACCGAAGAAGAAACATGGATGACCCCTATCCGAGAATACTTACAAAACGGCACCCTACCCGACGGGCGAAATGAAATTAAGAAAACTCTAAGGAAAGCTTCCCGCTACACAATGCAAGAAGGCATCCTCTATCGGCGCGGCTTCTCTAACCCCTTATTGAGGTGCATTGCTGGAAGAGAAGCCAAGGAAATTCTATCCAATATCCATCAGGGAAGTTGTGGAGACCACACCGGAGGGCAGACCCTAGCAAAAAAGATACTCCGATATGGGTATTTCTGGCCCACTTTAAACAAAGATGCCTTAGGCTTCGTCAGAAGATGCGACAGATGTCAGAAATTTGCTAAGATTCCTCGACTACCAACCAATGAAATTACTCAGATGACCAGCCCTTGGCCCTTCGCAATATGGGGAATTGACTTAATTGGCGAACTGCCGATGGGCCGAGGCGGGGCCAGACATGCTATAGTGGTAGTTGACTATTTCACCAAATGGGTGGAAGCGGAGCCTTTGAATAAAATATCTACAACTAAAGTTATCAACTTCTTGATCAAAAATGTTCTGTGCAGGAACGGGGTTCCACTCAGAATCATATCAGACAACGGGCTTCAATTTGACGGCGAGGAATTTGCCGACTGGTGCCAAGAGCCCGGAATTCATAAGGGCTTCTCATCCGTAGCTTATCCCTAGGCAAATGGACAAGTCGAAGCTGTCAACAAGATTCTCAAGACTCTAATCAAGAAGAAGCTTGAAAAGTCAAAAGGCGCTTGGGTGGACGAACTTCCTACAGCACTATAGGCCTACCGCATTCTTTCAGAACATCAACAGGGCATACTCCGTTCTCTTTGGCATACGGATCAGAGGCCATGCTCCCAGTTGAAACTATTGTACCTTCCCATCGTAGGATCCACTACAACCCCGAAGAAAACAAAGAACTCCTCCACATGTCTTTGGATCTAATTGAGGAGAGAAGAAATGATGCAGCACTCAAAGCAGCAGCTCACAAACAAAAAGTGGCAGCACTATACAACTCTAAAGTCAAATATCGCAGCTTACAAGAAGGAGATCTTGTCCTCAAGCGAATCTTTCCGCGCCCAGGAGCGCTGGATCCAATCTGGGACGGACCACATGTAATTCATAAAGATCTCCACAACGGAGCTTATATTTTGTCAACAGTGGACGGAGAGGTGTTCCAGAGGGCATGGAACATCCGACACCTCCGTCGATACTTTTCTTAACTTGTACTGCCCATATGAAGTGAATTAACAAAGAGAATCAGTGGACGTAGGCATTTTCGTGCCGAACCACTTTAAAAACTTGGCTCTTGTTAACTTGTTTCTTTATATCTTGGCTACTTGTTAAGCTTTATCCTTTGCTGTTGAACAAAATCCTTTGCCGATGACATTTCAATTCAGAGCTTCACAACACAACTCCACCTGGACAAAACCTAACAGGTATGCTACGATCCTATGCCCTCGCCAATGAGACACTTTCGCTCCGGTATCCCTCTACGAGAGTTAACTCATTGTTTGCCTCGGCTCTTAAAGCCAACTGTAATAAGCCGAGTATAAGCCACCGAGAGGGCCGATTATGCCATGGCAGCTCATTACAGCGATTCGGCTCGCCGGCAACTGTGAACCGACCATAAGCCCCAACATAAGGTGTGGCCAGCCAGGGGCAGTTCACAGTTGACGATCGGCCCCCACGCTAGCCGGCCACAGTAAATCGAATAATACCCGTGATTACGGGCCATAATGGCCCGGGTAGTTACTGTGCGCGATCGGCTCCGATGTGTCTTAAGTGCGGCTGTGGTAAAAAAGAAAACTCTCCGCAGAGGCGTAAGATGGGTGACAAATGTCTCCAAGACCCACATCTAGGGAAAGTGACTACAAAACCCGTTTGCCACGAACTTAAGCACATCGACGGCCTTCCATGACTGGAAGTTTTACTTTTCCTATATTTCCATTTCATTTAAAACTTTTCTCCTATTCTCCGTAACGGTGCTTGAAAGTACAGGACATGAAATAGGGAACACTCGCTAATGGGAACAGAAACTTACAATCAGACGACGAGACACTCAACAGCATTCCGTGCTTAGTCTTACAGGGCGCACAAAGTTGCCGTCCACAGCCGAAACATGAAGGGCGGTACCTTCTACTTTTATACATTAATGCATAGCTGCAGTTCATATTCACACATCACATTTACGTTGCAAAATGAGAAAATTATGCTTTAAGAAAAAAACTTGGCATCAGGCACAGTCAAGCCACTAGTAACATGCATAGTTACATCACTTACACAGCACAACAAAATAGCGATAACATTCCAACATAAAGGAATCAGCTTATGTTATGAAATTACATAAAGTCATTCATCACAAACAATATTATTACAGTCACATCAATGTTTTGGACTAACATAAACAACAATAAAAAGAAATCAAAAGGTGGCCGAATCCGGACAAGGAACCAGATGCGTCCACGCTTCGCCCTCATCCTACCAACTCTCCAAGCCTACTTAGCCGCAGGGTCGGAGCTCACAGCATGTTGATCGGAAGT
The DNA here is from genome assembly GCA_030765085.1 of Allium cepa. Classification (NCBI taxonomy): domain Eukaryota; kingdom Viridiplantae; phylum Streptophyta; class Magnoliopsida; order Asparagales; family Amaryllidaceae; genus Allium; species Allium cepa. Next base: position 759,264,081 of record CM060941.1, on the reverse strand, counting down.
CCCACCTGTCCAATTCAGAAGAGGAGTTCATTAAACAAACAGTAAGTGATCAAGTTATGAAAATCTAAAAAGAAAAGAGAAAGAGAAGAGAGACTCACCAGCGTCCGCCGCTTGATCCTCATCCTCCAATTGCACACCCGCTTCCTCCGCAGCAAGCAGCCGCATCCCCTCCTTCACCACCACCTGCTCCTCCTTCGAAAACTGAGCGGTGACTACATCCAGACTAAAGGCCGCTCCACCTTTCTTACCCGCATCAACCCTGGCCTCCTCTAAAGCCCGAAGATATACCTTGGCCATAACCCGGGAATAGTCATCCATCCAGGATAAGCTGCCCTCCTTCCAAGTGCGGAAGTACATGTCCTGCAGCATATCGTCCATCATCCCCTCATCCTCTTCAAACCTCTTCACCCGGGCCTCAAAAATCTGCAACTTAGTGGCAACAGCATCCCTCTCCCGCCGGTATCTTGAGCACTCAGCCTGGAGGGATCTCCTCATCTCCTCCATCTCTTCTTTCAACTTGGCTTGAGCAAGTTCTGCAGCTTCAAGCCTCCCAGATATCTCCTCAACCTACTCGAGGTCCGCCCTCCTAACCTCATCAACCGTGGTAATAGCCATGTCAATGCGTTTCTTGCAAGCGGCCTCCATTTTCCGCAACTCAGCTCTACTAGCCTCTTCCATGGCCTTCTTCAGTCGTTGGGAGTCGGCTTCATGCTGCGAAATCTGAATAGCCTGGTCGGCAAGTTATTTGGCCTGATCAGCAACCACTAACCGCAACCTTATATTGGCACTCCCTATCTCCTCCCCGGCCTTGGCCAATAGGGCGTGATGTTCCATTAACTTCTTGGCCTCCTCCGCGACCCGGTCGATGTTGGCCTTGGCTTCGTCCCCATAGCAGCTATCCGAGTAGTGAGCAAATCCAGATCTAGGGACTTAGCCTCATCAAGAACCCGAACCATGGGATTGCGGGGGAGAAGATGCTCGCCCGTGGCCTCGTCAAATAAAATATCCTGAGAGCTTGGGCCCAAATCCGGGTGGCCGGCAAAGGGATTGCGAGGCACGTCGGGACGTTTTATGCAGATAACAGTAGGATTCTCGGAAGGATGCAGAGAGGGGACAAACTCCGTGGTCTCCTCCGTGGTATCTCCGGAAGGCTGAGTAGAAGGCAGACTCCAAGCTAATATATGGGGATCCCTTCCTGTATCCCCTCAGATTGTACAGATACCGTATCTCCCGGTTGGAAGGAGTACGCCCATACCTCTCCTGAAAGATAGCGTACAAGCACACCAGGATGGCGTAAGAGTTGGGCTGGAGTTGGAATGGAGCCACCTTCAGATAAGTGATGAAGCTGACTACCCAGGCGTTGATGGGAGGAATGGCCCCGCACATACAGTGGTACCTACTATACGCAAAATACCCTTCAGGAGGGTCATATGGCATAACTCCAGCCCCCGGCAGCACCATGAGCGCTCTATCTATTCCGAAGGAACGAGATATAACATCGAGTTGCTCCTCCTTCAGGGAGCTAGGAAAGCAGTCAGGAGGGGAGACCAGAAGTTCATGGGGACCATACACATCCACTAACGACCTCGGGGCAGGTCCATGTTGCGCCGGCCCTGACTGGGCTGGGGGCACGGTAGAAGTCTCTTCTTTGTCCTTGGACTTCTTTCTATCTGATCGAGTTTCTGCTTTGCGAGACATTTATCTGCGGCACAAGAAAAACATGATATTAGAACGAGGAGTATGGGAATATAAACGAATAGTTATCAAGTTCATTCGGTGCCAAATGCTTCCATGTTTCATTCGGGATTAGGTCCATTCGGCACCCAAAACTACCGAGCCCATTCGGTAAAACAAAACCAAAACTCATTCGGCACAAGCTCATTCGGTAGAGCAACACGAAGAAGCATTCGGCATTGAAAACCATTCGTGGTCATTCGGCGAGAAAATGTATACCTGGTTCGGTACGAAACAGATTCGGCAAGGGATCGATTCGGTACAAGGTGATTCGACTCTCTCTGATTCGGTAAGGGATAACGAAGGGGGGTGTAGCCCCTATATATAGGCGAGCGCAGAACAACCGGACCAACCGGTTCGGCACTCCAAACCGAATGAAGCTATCCAGAATACCCAACTTAAAACAAAGCACGCCATATACAGATATATGCCCTACTTTGGGGGGCAAATGTTGGGCAGATTTCCACCTACCACGGAACCAAGGGGTAGGAGGTCGAAGCCGGACCGGTGCTCCCCCTCCACTACCGAAACAAACGGCAACCGGACCAAGCTCTCGTCCTCTACCACCGGACCAGATCCACCAAGCACCCATGCCGAATGAAGCCTCGCCGAACCAACCTTCCCCCAAACCATACCGAACCACATCTCCACTTCAATACCGAACTTCCTCTCCACTTCCATGCCGAACCAACCCACCACCGGTCCAAAACCCATCATCACCGAACCACTTCCCTACCGAACCAAACTCCAACCACTCCAAACACTACCGAACCAGGACGCCGCCAGGCCAGAATTGCTTCAGCCCAGGCCCGCCAACAGCTATATACATCCAGGACCCCTGCCCCCAACCTCACTCTATAAATAGAGGGGCAGGGGTACAACAATGACAGACAAGTTTGAGAGCTCAAGCACGGAAGGAACTTTCAAACAACTTTCATATACTTGTATATAAAGCTTTGTACTTGTAATCTGAAATAAAAAGGAGAATAACATATACAGTGGACGTAGGCACGTTCTGGCCGAACCACTATAAATCTGTGTGTCTTTTACAGTTTAGTCCCTGCTTTTTATATATTTGCATCAATCACCCACACCACTAGAAACAACATAAAATCAACTAATTCATACGACTTGGAGGTGTTTGTCCTTTTTTTGTGCAAACATTTGGACATGAGGTCAAAGGAAGTAAACGTGATTAAGGATGGAGAATCGTCCGGTGAGAGCTCAGGTAAAGATAAGGATAAAGGGAAGAGCTGGGGAGAACCAAAATTCTCCACTTACACAGGACTGAATAAGATATTGGAGCAGATATACTTGGATACTCGAGATCGCCTTCCTTATCGAAGGCCGGCAAGGAGGGAACCCTCGGAACACGAAAGGTCATCAGGAAGGCATTATCTCTTTCATGACCTGGACGGGCATGATACTAACAGCTGCATGCATCTAAATGATATATTCAAGGGCATGTAAGGAGTGGTCAGTTGCGGCAATATGTCGAAACTCGGAATGAGGCGGTGGAGCAGGTGCAGCCACCGCCTACCTTGAATGACGATGGCGCGAGGCCTAAGAATGGTGGTCGTTAGTCATCAATTAATTGTCATGGTTTGGAACAAGTAACAAACTCCAGAAAAACGGCTAAATCACTTATTCATGTACGGGGATGGAGATAACCCGTAGGCATGCTCTCAGATGATGATTTATCGAGACGCTCCAGTTTGTGAAACCTGGTTTTTTCTCTTTGGCTTAGACACTTGCTTTTTGTGCTTTTATTTTTAATTTTGATGTGAACTTCTTATTTTGTTTCTCTTGGTTTGGACTTTGAATTGGATGCTTGATTTTTGATTTGGATCTTTGATTTGGACTTTTGATATGGATTTCTAGTTTTCTAGTTTGACTTTGGCTTTCATATTCAATTTTGATTGAGTTTTATCTGGTTTTTGGCTAAAAGGTCGTCTAGTATGGACTATGCTCAACAAGGGTCCGGAGAGACTAGGATTTGGCCTAGGACTTAGGTCCCATATTATCTATCGATTACTACTTCAGGTCGTCGAGTATGGACTATGCTCGACGAGGTTCTAGAGCGATCAGGGCTTGGTTTAGGACTTAAGCCACAACATTACTTAGTGTTTAGGGACACTGAACTAGGAACAGCATGGCATTACCTTACATAGATCGCCAAGTGTGGATTATGCTTGGCAAGAACTCGGAGAGGTTACAGATTTGGATACTGGCTATGAACAGCTAAGGATTTGGATAAGGGCCCGGAGTGGTCCCAGATTCGGATGTCGACCCAGAGAGGTCATGGATTTGGTTATTGGTTATGGATGGATTAAAACTCGGTTAATGGGTTCAGATGGCTATGGAGTTGGCTAAGGATTTGATTATCAGATTTGGAATTGGATATCGACTTGAAGCTGTTGCGAATTTGGATAAGGATATGGCTGTGGCATTTAAATAGGATGGCTTGGTCATGGATTGGATTATGAATCGGGTGGCATAGTTATGGATAACATATGGACTTCGAATATCAGATTCAAGGTTATTCAAAACATACCTTCCAATAGCAAGGCATGTTTTGGGGGGAAAATGTTAACCCTCCTTTTGGCAAGGCCATGAACATGCGGATTTAACTAAATCGACTACTCATTTGTTGAGATTGGAACACGATAGGTTTAAGCCAATCAGATGGATAGGCGATCAATCATGGATGGTTCGGTATGGATCGCTTGATCAATGTGGCTTGGTCATACATGGCTCGGTCAAGGAAGAAAGGTCGTGCATGGCTCGGCCTAGGTGGGTCGATAGGTGCCGCTCGGTCAAGGAAGAAGTTTCGTGCATGGGTCGGCCAAGATAGTTCGGTCGGGACTAGTTCTGCATCGTGAGTGGATTGGCATATGTGGGTTGGTGGATGTGGTTCGGCCTGCCGGGGTCGGTCATGCATTGTTCGGTATGAATGGTTTTAACCTCAAGGGTATTGGAGCATATGGATCGACCATACGTGGATCGACCATAGCGGATCGGTCGGCATAGCAGGAGGTTGTGAGTAGGAAAAGAGGTCGTCTAAGAGAGGTTAGGGTGTCATATTCAAAGGGGTCAGTACTAGCATGGTGCTTCGGGTCGGCTACATGTCTGCTCTGGGTTAACTACCTATAAGATGCGGGTCATCCTATTAAAGGGAAGGGTATTAAAGGTAGGGTTCGGCATCGTATTGCTTCGAGTTCCAGTCTAGGTTACTTCGAGTCAAGCATGAGATTGCTTTGGGTCATCGCCTAGGAAAACTCAGGTTGGCGTATTATGAACTCGAGATCGATCGTAGTATTGAGTTTTGGATCGACCATGGTCTTAATGGGCCCAGATCACTCAGGAAGCCCAACACTCAGGTTTTGCCTATAAATACAGCATGTGGGGATTCAGAAATGGGATCTCGATTCTGTTTTCCTCCTTCTTCCTCGTTAAAGAAACTCTGTCGTTATTGCTTTAAACAACTTTGGATTGTAACTGTAATTAATTTTCATATCCATAAAAAGGAAATTTCTAGAGTAGACGTAGGCCGGAGTCAGCCGAACCACTATAAACCCATTTTTATTACTGCTTTCTTTTAATTTTTACTGTTCTTCATATTCATACTCTCTACATATATTCTGTTTGTGACCTGTAACTGCAATTTGGTGCTTTCAACAGCATTTGGGTGTTGGTGACCAATTTTGGCGCTAACATATACACATATCATATGACCACACATACATACTACTCTAGACACATCCTTTTCAATCTAGCATAATTATGACTTTTTTTATCTTATATGTTTTCGCAAGAACAAGAATGTCATTAGTGGTGATATTTTTTTTGTCTTGAACTGATTGTCCAGGGTAATATTCAATGTAAATTGATATTTTTTTTCAACACTCCTCATACATACCATCCCGTTCTTGTGGTTCCCGAATGGAATCAGGATCTTATTATTTATACCGATACCAGTCATTGTGGCCTCAGTGTCATTCTTATGCAGAACGGCCAAGTAGTTGTCTATGCTTCAAGGAAATTACGTTCGAACGAGTTACGATACGCTACCATGACCTTAAGCTTGCCGCCGTCGTCTTCGCATTGGAGATATGGCGCCACTGTCTACTGGGTGAACATTTTACTTTCTACACTGATTAGTATCTGTTCAACCAAAAAGAGCTCAACATTTGTCAGCAGCGTTGGATCAAGTTTCTTGCTTCATATGACTTCGATATTCAGTATGCCCTGGGCAAGGGGAATCGAGTTGTTGATGCTTTGAGTCGAAAGCAATCCGCTAATATTTCCATGATTCTTGCAGAGTGGAAAGCTTTAGAGACCCTATCTTCTTGTGATATTCGAGATTGACCTTCTACTTTAGACTCTCCTATTCTATTATTCAGCATGGAAACTCGTCCTACTTTATTAGATCAGATTGTCGAGGCTCAGCGGCAAGATTCCGATATCTCTGCTCTTATTCTAAAGTGTAATTCTAAATCCCATGATGATATTGAGATGAGGGATTTCAGCATCGATTCACGGTTGTCTTCGTAAGAAGAATCAATTAGCCGTGCTTTCTATTCCAGAGCTTATATGGGACATTCTAGTTGGTTGTCACCGTTAAAAGTATACTATTCATCCAGGCAATAGCAAGATGTATGCCGACATGAGACGCCTTTATTACTGGGAAGGCATGAAGCGAGATGTTGGCAAGTTATGTGAGTAATTGCATGACTTATCAACTTATCAAGGCCGAGCATCAGTGACCCAGTGGTCTTCTTCATCCTTTAGAGGTCATCGATGGTCTTCCTCGTTCGAGATCGACCCATAACAATGTTTGGGTTGTTGTGGACCGCCTTACCAAGTCCGCACATTTCATTCCTATTAAGTGTAATAGGACGGCTTCTCAGCTAGCTAAGCTCTATATTAAGGAAATCATGCGATTGCACGGTATTCCTAGTTCTATTGTATGTGACCGTGATCCCCTCTTCACGAGTCATTTCTAGTAGAATCTTCAGCAAGCTTTGGGAAAAAAGCTTAATTTCAGCACAGCCTATCACCCATAGTCTAATGTACAGACTGAACAGGTGAATCGTATTCTAGAGGATCTTCTCCGTGCATGTATTCTGGATTTTGGTGGTAGTTGGGAGGATCACCTACCGCTTGTCGAGTTCTCCTACAACAACAACTTTCAGTCCAGTATCAGCATGGCCCATTTCGAAGCCTTATATGGAAGGCCATGCCGATCACCTTCTTGTTAGTTAAAATCTAGGGAGAGACTGATTTTAGGCCACTATTTGATTCATAAAGCGTAGGAGAAGATTATTCTTATTCGTCAGAGAATGAAAGAGGCACAGAGCCATCAGAAATCCTATGTGGACAACCGTTGGAAGCCTCTCAAGTTCTCTATTGATAATCTCATCTCATTTATATCTGTGTATCTCCACTGAAGGGGGTGATGCATTTCAGTAGGACTGGAAAATTAGCTCCTCGCTTTGTAGGACCGTTTCCCATTACTAAACGTATTGGCCCTGTTGCATATAGAGTTTCACTTCCGACACATTTATCTGCCATTCATGACGTGTTTCACATCTCACAGCTTCGGAAGTGCCTTCGAGATTCTGATTCTGTTATTGATTCACCTGATCTGCAAGATCTTGAGATCTCACTAGACTTATCTATCAAGCGGCATCCTATTTGTGTTCTTACTTCGGAGGTGAGACACCTTTGAAATAAGGACATCCTGCTCGTGAAGGTTCAATGGTCTGCTAATCCCAATGACTGTACTTGGGAAACCAGAAAATCTATCGAGCAATCTTATCCTGGATTCCGATCTTCTTTTATCACTGGTGAGAATTTCTCAACTCCAACATATTTAATTTCTTTTTGCTTGATGAAGTAATTTTTTTGAATACAACTCCTCTAGAAATTACGAGGATGAAATTTTTATAAGGGGGGAGTCTGTAATAATCCTGGTTTAGATGATTACCTATAATATTAAATTATAATGGTAATTATAATTTAATATTGTGAAATAAAAATTAATTGAAGATTTAAAATTGTTTATTTTAAATAAACAATAGGTTTATAAATGCGAAAATAAAGTTTAGAATTTTATTTTGAGGGTTTGGTTTTAAATGAGCAAAGTATGGTTTTAAGTTTGATAAATGCAATAATTTTGGTAATTATTGCTAAATGTTTCTTTTATGTATTTAAAAAAAAGAAGCATTTGATTTAAAATTTGGTTTACTATAAATAAAATGAGAAATTTGGTTTAAAAGTAAGTTTTGGTTATAAGAATGTTGAAAATATGATTTGTTATATTTAATAACACAAGAAAATAGAATTTATGTAATTTTTGAAGTTTAAAATGAAGTCATAAGTATTAATTGTGTAATTTGTGCATTTTAGGTAAAATAAAAGTTTTAATTAATGAAAATAAATTTTTAGAATTAAATAATCTTTTATTTTGATGTAAAATAAATTTTTAGTACATAAGAGTATGTTGTATGATTTTATAAAGTGAAAGCATTATATGTATATAGTATAACTTGTGTTTGTATTGTGTATAATAAAATTTTGTGTTTTAAATTATTTTTGGGTTAAATAATTATGTTCTTAGGGTCCAAGCCCATTTATTCCTTAACCAGGAAAAGAGAAAAAGACTTTTCTCATTTCCTGTACGTACTCAAAATAGCTTCTTTCAGAAACTAACAGAGAAAGAAAAGTTCATCTTCCTCCTTCAAAAGCAAAGCCAAATCTCCATTTTTTTCATCAAATCCTTGCTGTAATTTAACAAATTAAATCAATTTAGACAGGTAATCAATTTCTAAACCTAATTCCTTCATCAAATTTCAATTTTGAAAAGATTTGTTTACTATAATTAAAGAATCGGGTTTGCATGTCTCTTTACATTTCATTCTTACGTTGTTGAAGCCTCTTGAAGCCATTCCAAAGCCAAAGCTCGCCTCTTTGCACCAAATTTGATCTTGTAGCTCAGGTATTTGAAAGTTGAGTACCAATCACACAATAGATAGTTTATGCAATGCCAAAAATCACAAGCTGAAGTGAAAATTTGCTTACAATAAATCATTTTTGAATTGTTTTGATTGTGCAAACGGTTTTGAGTAGCACTTTTGTGCATTCATATCTCTTTACTCCGGCAAAGGAATGCTGCCGGATTTTTTTCGGATGGTAGACCAAGTTTGTAGATTAAGCATACCTAATTTAAGGTCATTTTGTTCTATGTAGCTTATAAAAATATGCTGCCAAACTTTGATTCGGAGCATGTTTGTCCAAATTTTTACAGTGAAAACAGTGCCTGGTTTCCACTTTGAGACATCATAACTTTCTCATAGCTTCTTCAAATTCCGTGATTCTTTTTAAAGATCCAAGTATGAGTGTTAAACATTATAATACGAAAGTTTAGGTTATTTCGACCTATATAGCTTATAGAAATATGCTGCCGGACTTTAACTCGGAGCATGTTTTCACCCAGATTTTTACAGTGAAAACACTGCCTGGGTTCAAATTTGAGACATCATAAGTTTCTCATAGCTTATTCAAATTTCTTTATTCTTTTTCCAATTTCAACTGTGACTGTTAATCTTTATGCATATCAAATTTCAGGTCATTTCGATCCACATAGCTTATAGAAAATTTGCCGAACTTGATTCGGAGCATGTTTTTGCCCAGATTTTTACAGTGAAAACATTGCCTGGGTTCAACTTTGAGACATCATAACTTTCTCATACTTTTTCCAAATTACGTGATTGTTTTTCCAGTTTAAAGAATAATTGTTTAAGTTTACGAATGCCAAATTTCATATCATTCCGACCTCTTTAGCCTATAGAAACATGCTGTCAAACTTTGAATTGGAGCATGTTTTGCTCCAGCAGTTGACAGTGAAATCTGGCCGTGAGTCCAACTTTGAGAGATTATACCTCTTTCGTTTCTTGTCTGATTGTATCTATTCTTTTTGATTTAAATTTGAGTTTTTTTAACTCTATGCTTGCAAAATTTCAAGGCTTTTAAACCTTTGTAACTAGTTGAAATTTGCTTGGAACTTTGAATTGGAGCATGTTTTGCTCCAACCGAACATTTGAATTGTTTTACATGGAGTTTTTTTCAATGATGTTTTAGATCGGGTTGATCCTAAGATGGAGGAGCCAATATTACCACTGATCTGTATTTCAGATTAGTGTTTTTTTATGAGATTTTCGTATGACGATTTTGTGAATAATTTCAGTGAATTTTTGTTGTTTCTTTGCACGTGCTTTCTAAACCGTTTTCGGAAGATTTTTTTAGCTTTTAAAATAAATATTTAACAATATATATATTTACTTTAAAGCTAATAAAATTATATATTCTCTATAATAAGAGATTTTCAAAAGTTATTTTCCAAACGGTTTCAAAAATAGTTTTAAAAGTTAGTTTTCTATAATAATTTATTTCCTTTATAAAAATGCATGATTTTACACTATTCGAGCGAATGAGAAGGAGAATTAAACGATTCGGTAAAGCACGTGGTATGGGACACGTGCGTTTACCTTTTTGGCTAATTCCTGACTTGTCCGTTTGAATGTTTTGACCTTCGGGTCGTGTTTGCCGATGAGATGAGGCAAATATTTTTACTGCTTTCTAGTGTCGCGTTGACTAGCGGTTAGGAAACCGTTAAGTGAGAACGTGTGGTATGGAATGCACTATTACCACTTTTCAAGTTCCTCTCTGGGAGTTTGTGACACATTCACGAGCGATTGTCTGTACTTAGACTGTTGGGTCGCTTATCGACTGTTGGGTCCTTATGTGCATTTATACAGCTGTTGGGCAATCTATGGACTGATGGTCCTAAAGATACTATTGGGTCTCTTACACACAAGTACTTGGCAGGCTGTTGGGCCATCCTATGGACTGTTGGGTCCTAATTATTATAGCCATTGGGCTATATTTTGAACTATTGGGTCCTTTCCTTATATTTTGTTTTTTAGATTTCTTTGTGATGATTTATAGAATTTTGATGACGTTTTTATATGTTTTCATCATAATCGCCTTTGTTGGCTTACTTATACAGCCCGAGTGCTATCACCTTTATTATATGGTGATTACATATGGTGTTTGGAATTCGAAGTCGAGTTCTACTTATATTGTGATTCATGTTGCTATATATTAGGAATTTTGAGATTCATAATCTCCTATTTATGAGATATCGTTGGAGATAGCCATTATATTGGCTATCGATCTTGTCGATGATTCGAGGCAAGAATTTGTGGATACTCGATTTTATTATTAATGATTATTTAGTACTTACTCACTTAAGACCCATAGGACTTGATACTTAGCTCATACTCATATTATTTCTTTTTATTTGAAAAGAGTTGTCACATTTTATCCTTACATCATACTTCATCTTATATATACTAATCAGTTGTTTAAGCTAAACTGACCCGTGTATTTTATGTACTCGGGTCAGACGAGTTGCAGGTTGGTCTTTTGGGGTTTTGCTTAGCTGTTCACTTTGGATTCATCTATCAGCTTTTTGGACTAGTCACATAGTTTTTGTGTAGTTACTTTGTTTTATGACATACTTATGTATATTTTTTTATGGGACTGATGTATGTATATATTGTGATTGTAATACCACTTCTTATTCGATTGTGTTTGATGTTCTGTGACCTGTGTTATCTATATTATGTTTTGTTCTAAATAGATCCTGCAGCCACCATAGTTTTGTATTAAGCATTTATTGAATATGTCGATCCAATTAAGAAAAAAAATGGAGCACCAAATCAATGTATATAATAGATGTTTAAGACAAAACTATGGATGGTCACTCTTAACCAGCCACGTTCTCCGCATTAGCAAACAATATTACTCGGTAATACCCTTTGTTAATGTGGGACTCAAGGTGGGGCGTCATGGCTTGCTATTGCTTCAAAGAAAAGATTTTCAACTCATGAACTCTTTAACATTAATTTTGTTCCATTCATATCCATTTTGAATGAATTTATGTTGCCTTTGTGTGTTTCTCTTTTTTCAATTTTGCCTAAATTTTCAAAAACACATAACTAGAAAAAAAAAATTGAAACATTAATCATACTATCTCTCCCTTTTTAATTAATTTGCATCTCGTATATTTTGATATGAATTTTTGAATCTTCAAATCTTTCAATCTTAATAAGCAAACTAGTTTCTTTTACTTCCTCCTTTTCTTCCATAATTCCTCTGCCTCCTCAAATTTTACATTTTTGATTAGTTATTTTAGGATCTTCTTCCTTCACTTCATAGACTCCTTCCCTTTTGTATTTTCGATTTTTGGATAATCTTGTATTGTCTTTTCCTCATTTTATCATATATCAAATGGCCTCTTTCTACTTCGTTCATCTCATTCTTTACATATATCTTATTCAATAAATTCCATGCATCATTTGAAGTTTCTTCTCTAATTATATAATCAATGTCACTTCATCAACACTATCCACTGTAAGAGTAACATCAAATTCAAATAGTAGATGGCCGTTGCGGCCGTCGCTATCCATCGGCATATCTGCCGGAATAATGTATGAGCTTGCCGACTCTTTTCGACGAGAATTAGCTATGGATTTTCAATGACTTCCTATAAAATTTAGCAACGGTATTTCGATGGCCGATGGTATACACGTGACCATGAACCTTACCAATATTTTGTTGATAGCCGTCGCTATCCGTCGGAATATTATAAAGAGATAGACATCGCTAACCATCGGTAATCTTAGTGTTTTTTTTGGCTAGCAGCCATTTGATTCTCATACACTCCATATACATCAATATATTTCACAACTCCATTTCACACATATATATCATATATATAAGCTAAAATCACATATTATACCGACAACAATATTTACAACAAATCATACTCAGACAATCCAACAAATATAAAATCAAACATCCAACATCTCCGCAAAATGTACCAAGCATATCAAATCAATATCAAACATCCAACATCTCCATAAAATGATTCAAACATACCCAAATCAACATAAAACGTACAACCTCTCATCAACGTATATCAAATATAACAAAACACATCATACTCACCACCGCCAAGTGCATATATAAGATGTCTAGATACAAACACAAAATAGCTTACCTATTAAAACTCATCCTCGCCTCCTAAAGCACCCGACAATGAAGGGAATGTCCCATGCTGCTGCACATACTCCGCCAACCGTTGGTTCGGTTGCTCCATCTTCACAGCATGAAGGAGATCATGCTTCTGTGGTTGTGCAACCATAGCTCTCAACTCTGTAATCTCTATTTTGTCTTGAGATTTTTGGTACGCTTTATTGGAGGTCCTAGCGTGCTAATAGAAATAAATTGTCGTAGAACTTAAGTAACTTTATAAAAATTATGCAATTTTAAAAGGTAATTTATTTTTATGAATTACCACTTGGTTGTCAAAGCCAAAACACCTATATCGCAACGTTGGTTCCATGATAGAGTCAAAAATAGCATCCTACTCATCACGAGCCAACTCTTCCCATCCCATTTCTTGCAGCATCTGTGCTCGTGCTTCTTGAATTTTTTGCCTATAATGCAATAGAAAATATAATTGAAATTTACACAACATTATTTAAATTCTTAATAACTAATTACTTAAACCGATCACTATTAATTACTTAAAATTTAAAATACGCTTACATAGGAAGCATTGCCTTATCATCGTCCTCACATGCATACGTGAGGTTGCCAGCTTCGTCTGTCTACTTGATGGCAAGAGTATGAGCAAATACATCTATATATGAGACTGGACCTCCACACACTCTTTCCTGAAATGGTTAGTATATATGTATTACTATTGTACTTGTTTCTACTCGCAGAGTTCCTCTCCGACTTCGCCTGTAAATTTACATTGGATATATATTTTACATGTGTAAAACAAATTTAAGTGATATATGAGAGACTTACATTAAATCCATTGATGTTCCACTAGGCAACTCAAACATCCCATACGCTAGCGCTTATTTAGTTAGGCTTCTTCCCCGCTTTTCTAAGGCCATACACCATGTACCGGTAATTCTTAGCAATTTTTGAACCCCAGTGGCGTTGGCAAAGGGAAATGTCAGCATCTTGCAAGTCTACCGACACATGTATACTGATAAAATATAAGTTATACATTTATACTTAGTAAGAAAATTGTAAAATGGTAATGTATAATGATATATAAATTTACACTCACAAGGAAGTTCAACCAGATACTCTGTCTAATGGGGTCTGGGATCTTACTCCATCTAGGCCAATATGCAGTCATCCTACTCATGTAAACCTGTTTCAAAATACTAAGAACAATCTCCGATGGCTCTAGCTCCAATCCCATATGTTAAATATGAAACAAACCTTTAACAAATCATGACTAATATATCATACAAAAACTACTTTTAATGTTAGTATTAATACTTACGACCTATCCGCTTTAGGCTGCAAATTCACTACAGTACGCGGTGCCTGCTCTAATGGGCCACTGCCATCACCTCCAATGGCGGTCCCACTTTGAGAAGAAGAGGAGAACCTGAATGGGAATAATCACAACGCTAGAAAAAAGACTTAATACCTGTCACATACATATCATTTTATCATGACAGAACATATCATTTAATTATGAGAAAGTGTATCATTGTAATGAGAAAAATGTAACATAAATAATCACATAAACTACCTTCTATTAAAATGTACACTTTTATTCAGTCCTTATTGTATTCTAATTAAGACTTGATCTCGTACTCTATATTGGTTTCTTCTGCAGTCTCAAATGCTTCTACTAATACATTTGATTCTTCGTTAAAGGTCCAAAATCGATTTGATCGGCAGTTATTGTTATTTCGTCATTTTCCTCGACATCTGCTTAATAAGCTTGTTCATCTAGATTATTCTTTCCATCAAACGTAAATCTTGCCTTCATTTCGAAAACTGCTGACCAATCTACTTTATCTCTTTTTAAAGATGGATAAGGAGTGTAATAAACTTGTAGAGCTTGTTTGATGAGTATAAAAGGATCGTACTTATGATAATGCAAGGTATGCTTTATTTTAATAAGATTGTAATTTGGGTGCACATTAGTTCTAGAACCCGAAACATTGCTGAACCAGTTGTATCTAAATAAAAAAAATTCCTCCACAGGTCTTGTGAAATATGTCAATTGCAAAACTTGGGTCAACACACCATAAAAGTCCTTTATATGATCATTTGGATCATCACTACCTTTAACAAATAAATCGGTATTGTTAGCTAATTTTTCAGCATCATATTCTTTGGTGTAGAATTTATATGCATTGACGAAGAATATTAGATATGATTTGACTTTTCTTTTTGGTCCCATCGGTAGATGTTTCAGTCTTACATCGACCACACAAGTTCGGATCACAAACGTAGTTCGAAAAACCAACTAGCAAAATCTTTACTGATATCGCCGCTTGGATGTTGTCATTCACAAACACTCCAGATATAGATAATATACTGCATTATAATTAATATACACGTGTATTATTAAAAAAATATCTAGACTTTTTATTAAATATTACCTAATAAATGGTGCACTTCAGCACAATTAAGAAGAATATATGTGTGTGCTACATGGTAATCTCTATCATCTAACCGTACATCCACACATTTTCCAACAGGTCGGTCGTGGTGTTAAAAATAGATAACTATTAGAACTTCAATTCTATGGTTTAGATGACAGCTACACACACATATTGCTTAATTACTTGCAAGAAAAGCCTTTAGAGATTAGAAGATATTTCGACAAAGGAGAAGAATCATCAAAGCTAATGATGGTACTATTACTTATCTAGATATAATTGTAAAATCTCATTTTAGTAGTATCGTTTTAACTTAAAGCATTTGCATACACAAAGTTTATAAAATCCCGAAACTGCGAATGTTAGACGTCTGACCTTATATATCAAATATCTTATTTAAGTCTCTAGTTTTAAAACTGCTTTATACACAGACGTCTGTCCCATTTTTCCAAACGTCTGAGCATAAGTTCCGTTTAAAAAAAATACAGCAGCTCAGACGTCTGAACAAATGTCCAAACGTTTGTGCTGAGTAACGAGCCTTATTTCTGAATAGGCATCTTCTTCAAACAAAGAGGTATTTTCACAACTCTTCATCATATCTCTTCTCTATCGACAGATGAAACTTTTTGAATGAATAAACAAACATAAAAAGATTTTACTCTTCATTATAAATCTTAATTCTCTATAAACATGCAAAGATTTTTTAGATTAAACTCATTTAATCTTTCTGAATATTTTGTCTATTTTTCTATGCATACTGTATTTCCAAAAGATAACAATATTTATCAATTCTACTTTCTAAAATCAAAGTCTCACATACACATATTTCCAAAAGGAGATTATAGGAAGATTTTTACAAAGCGGTCCAAATTCGTGTTTTCTAGAGCACATTCTTGTTATAAAAGAAACTATTGTATCTAGCCTATTCCTCCAAACAAAGCGAGGTTTGTTTATTAGTGAAAGCCAAAGAGGAGCTTCGGAACTGGATGTAGGACGGAAGGTCCTAACCAGTATAAAAACTCTGATGCGGTTGTTCTTTACAATTATACTTTATTTTACAGTTCATAAGTTAGTATCTTAGTATACTTGCATATTTGATATACATATACGATCCATACTTTCTTTTAATAACATTGCTTTAGAAGAATCTTGTACCATACCTTCATCATTACACGTGGCACTTTCAAATGATAAGTTCACACGATCACTGAAATAATAGGAGAAAAAGAACGAAGCTTCTTCTTCGATATATGATTTCCAAATCGAACCTTCAACTCGTGTTTTTTATCTTCCTTTTTTCTTTAAATGATTTAAGTACCCATTAAAAATTATTTCAAATTAAATTTTACTTATATATGTAATTAAATTAATATTTACCATACTCAATATTGATACCTCTCAAATGGATACATCCATCCATATTGCACAAGACCTCGAAGACGTGCTTCATATGGAAGATGAACAAGTAAATGCTCCATTACAAAGAAACTTGAAGGTAATATTTTCTTTAGTTTGCAGAGTATTGGAACCTCGATTTTCAGTATTTTGATTTTGACAACCACATAAGTCAATTTTCTTGTGTACTAATCATTTATGCAGGAGATTCATTGAAAATTTGGATTCATAAAGCTATAAAGTTGTTATACATCTGTTTATAGTCTGTATATTATTAGAATTATGTTAAAATCTCTCCGATATGATATATACACACTGGCAAGTACACAAAACCATTTAAAATACACACACCAAGCTCAAATCAGCCGGTTGAATGTCCTCATTTAGATGTCTGACTGTTGAAATATAACATAAATTGTTATGTAATTTCAGCCGGCTGAATGAAGACATTCAGATGGCTGAATAAGACCAAAAATGACCTATTTACTTTCTGCATCGAATTCAAAACGAATCAAATGGCTGAATTAAAAATTTAGACGACTGGCCATCGATAAC
Source organism: Allium cepa (assembly GCA_030765085.1). Classification (NCBI taxonomy): domain Eukaryota; kingdom Viridiplantae; phylum Streptophyta; class Magnoliopsida; order Asparagales; family Amaryllidaceae; genus Allium; species Allium cepa. Next base: position 759,246,841 of record CM060941.1, on the reverse strand, counting down.
TGCTAGTTTTCTGAAGCGATGCTTCTCTTCAATGAAGAGAAACATCTTCTAATCTAAAGGTTGCATCTGTCCCTTTTCATCGTTCTTTTTCATCAAAGATTGCAACTTTTAAAAATCTATAAATAGAGTCTAGAATCCAACAAATATACTACCACAACTGATTTTAGTTTTCTTGTTTTCTTGTCTCTAATTCTTTATTTACCATTTGCACTCAAAATACATACAATCTCTAATCGTTGATCACCCTATCTTTCACATTCTTCAAAGCATATCACACTATGTATCATAAAGGAGAAGATGATAGGAAGATTGTACTTTGTTGACTTATCAGTGCTATTTAAAGAGCATGTTACAGTCAGCTACTTTTGTAAAGAAGTCATGTTCGTTTCTCAGATTGTAGAAGTCCTATTCGGTTGCTTAGGCGGTAGAAGTCCTATTCAGTTGCTCAGGCAGCGTAAACCTATTCCTCTGGGTTAAGTGAGGGTTGATAGTTTAATTCCAGAATGAGTCTAGGACTGGACGTGGAACGGGATGTTCGAACCAGTATAAAAATCTCTAATGTCATTTACTTTACTGCTTTATTTATTTACTTACTTATTTCATATCCCACACAATTAGTAAAATACATCCATTGTCATGACCCGATTTTTCGACCTCCGACAATCGACACAAATACGTCCATAATATTAAATGTCAAACAATTGAATGCCGAAAATACCCGACCATAAGGGTAAGAAGAAAGAGGTTGAAGCAGAAATAGAAAACAACATCAGAATATCACAATCGTAGCAGAACAATATATAATAAATAACAATTGATCTTCAAACAAAAAGAACTATTACTATTTTATACATTACATCATCAAAGTACAACACCAAACAATAACACAATACTGGACGGTTATAATAACTTATCCTCACAAAAGCTGACCATACAGCTTACACTGCACAGTAGAATATACATCAAGTACACATGATACGTCTCGACATCCAGCTCGCCTCCTGAGATCTATAGCATCCTATCCTGAATTTGAAATACACGGTCTGACCCGAGCATTATAATAAAATAATACCCGAGTCAGTCTGGAAAACCAACGTGAGAAAGCACACTCATTTAAATTATTAAAGTTTTCAAAATCCTTTGAAATAAAAGGTATCTCGTAAGACCACGCCACAAATAACATGCCGGGTTTTTACCTTACGATAACCAAAACATTTTTATCAAATTCGTCTGATATTATAATAGTGTCTATAAAAAGTAAAGAGAATATAGCTGAAATGCTTGCATCTCATGTTTCAGCATAGTTAGGCACAATCAAAACCGTACAGGCGCTTATTGGAGATTGGGTTCCATATAATTGCAGGGATACTGGAGTACCGCCCGTCACGGCACCTAGTCTAGATCAGCGTACCGAGGACCACTCCTAATCCCGTGCAACACAAAACCGGTCTCCTCTAACCTGGATAGACCGAATAAGATCACCCCACGGTTGGGATCAGCAACCGCCACACAGTCGAGATCAAGGGACTCTAGACAGGGATGACCTTACCCTAATTGGGTACTATCCACTTGGCTTTGCTGCACCTCCCCTGTTTTAGCCATTCTTGGTTAATGAGGCTTGAGGCTAAGCATTACCTTTTAAGACCAAATTTCACTTAGAATGCTTGTCATCCTCCAATGACGATGTTCTGATAGCATTCGTCCATACAAGTTGCCTTGGGTCTGGATAAACCGAATCACCGTCTTCATCATCTTCATGGTATTCATTCGTTACGTTCAAACCGGGTCAAAATGGTTTTCGGATAATTAAATCTGATCCTGGTCTCTTCCAAACGATCAGCGCATTGGCCAATATTGATAGTCAGTTATTTAGCTATCAAATTAAACAATCATTCAACCAATTGTTTTATTTCCACCGAAAAACACCAAGTCTTGTTAAACTTAGATTTTAAATAAATTAAAATCACTTTATCCAAAAATATACACTTAAATATTTAAAATAAAGCTACTTAAATCACTTTATTTAAAATAATAGTTATGAAATTCTATAATTATTTCCCAAGTAAAACTTTAGCTAAAAACCACTTTTAAAATAAAACTATTATATAAGGTATAAATAATAAATAGTTATCCTTTAAATCATAACACTAGTTTAACCTTTAAAAATAACTATCTACTGTAATTATTTTAATTAATATTTACTTTAAGACTTTAAAACAATTTAAATAATAAATTTCTCTAAAAACATTCTTTTAAAACATCTTTAAAACTTACAATGTATACTTAAAATCTTTCTTTGAAATATACTTAGATTTTTAGGAAAATATACTTTCCACTTCAATATAGCCCATCTAATCTTTTACAAATCCTTCTCGATTTATCTCTATTTTAATTTACGTCCCAAACCCGTAAAATTCCTTTCTCAAATTTTAAAAATAAAATCACTATTTATTTTTAAAACAAATTATCATCTATAAAATCACTATTTATTTTTAAAACAAATTATCATCTCCTTATATATTCCTATCGTGAATTTATAATTTCAACTTATCCACTGATAATTACTTTAATTTATTTATAAACCCAGTTTAAAAATCTCATAGTCCCATTCTCCTTTCTAATCACCGTTTCAAAAAACTTAATTGATTATCAAATCGATTTTCTGAATTAATTCCATTTTAAAATTTATTTCTTGATTTACCCAAATTTATTCTAAAATTCACTAATTCTAGATTCACTTCTTTATTATGATTAAAACCTTATTTAAATATGAAACATTAATTTCATATTTTATATTTTTTCCAAATTGCCTTTTTATTTTTTCTCAAATCTGTTTTAAACTTTGGATTTTAAAAATAAATACTTTTATACTTAACCAAATCGCTTAAGCCCCATTATTAAATCCTTTTATTCAATTATTTCAAAGCCTCTACCTTTCCATATTTAGAAATTATCAAGTACAAATCAAACTATTCATTTTTCCCAAATTCATTACTTTTAAATTTATCTATCTTTACTATAAATTTCTTACTTTAAACTTTCCCTTTTTATTTCCCCTTTAAAAATCCAATATTTATATTTTTAAAATGCCACAATATATTAACTTCAAATAAATTAACATAATATATCACAAATTATTCAACATTTCATATATCTCTGAAATGAAAATAAATTCAACATTTTTGAGTAATCCAGTTGGATCCCTCCAATAAGTTTCCCTGCATCCACAGATGTTAGCATAATATAAAAATACCAATCCCACTTCGAGGGTGATATTGCGGTATATAAGGTTATCCGCTATTATGCGGGGAGCATATGGTCTCATCCGCTATATAATGCGGGAATATCAAACACTCCAATATTTATATAAACTACTATATATAATATCACATCCAGACTGGTAATAGTTATCAATTTCAATCAATCATCAAATACTTTAATTTTTACCATTTAAATTAACCAGTAAGTCAATTTGAGTGAGATTAACTCACATTTGACTTTTAATTGCAATCCGACCCAAACCAGCTTGTTTTCATCACGATTTCAGACCTTGTATAAACATTATATGGTTTATTAACATTTTAAATAATCGAAAAATCAATTACCTTTTTAATAAATTTAATTGACTAATAATTAAAATTTAAACTAAGTTCCCTATAAGTTTTTGTAACTAAAATAATTAAATAAATTAATTAAACAAATTAATCACCATAATACATTATTTTAAAATAAACTAGTAAGAGAAAACATGTATATATTTATTTTATTTTTGCTTCGAAACTACATATATTAAAAATAGCCTATATACATTTAAAAATCAAATTTTTATATAAACGCTGCAACACTTTAAAATTCCTACATTTTCCCAAAATCTTATATATATATATATATATACATATTAAATTCTAATAAAATAAAATTCCTTTCAAACCTTTATATATTAAATTAAAAACAAAATTGTTTTATACATTTTACTGTAAAATATTTTTTCCGTTAATAACAAAAACAGTAATTTTCTCTACTGTAAAACTTTTCTTCTTCAATATATATATATATATATATATTTTCTTTATAAAATTAACTACTCTAAATTTTTAATAAACTTAAATTAATCACAGAAAATACCTTACTGCCTCCCCTTACGAGCATCGACTCGAGCTCGCGAAACCCCCTCCAAAGTCAGCCCGACGCACTCGAACTTCACCCAAACATCGACGATCCCAATCCATCGCTAAACTCTAACTCCCACACGCATGCTCACCCCCTTCGTCACCATTTCCTAACTCGCCTCCACCCTAACTCCTCACGAACGAGTTGCCCCCATCGCCCCGAACTCCAATCAGACCAACCCGATCGCGCTCGTTACCCCAGCTTCCCTAGACATGCGCGCTTTCCCCTCAGCCACACGACTACGTTCTATTCCCCTATTCGCCTTGCTCCCGCGCAACTGCATTTGGGTTCGAATCAATTGGCAGGAAGAAGGATTTGGAAGAAGGATAAATCTCGTTTGCTATATATATATATATATATATATATATTTCTTGTACCGCGATTTAATTTTCAAATCGAACAGAGGAGGAAGGCAAAAAGTTTGTGTGGATTTTGAAAATAAGGGAGGAAGGGGATTCATTCGTTCATATATATATATATATATATATATATATATATATATATATATATATATATATATATATATATAAAATTTTTCGGCCATTATCTTCCTTTGGACGATAGATTGAAAAAAAAGCTCGATCGTTTATTTAAAATTGATGGAGGGAGACAAGAAATGACATTGGCGTGTGGAGTGAATGCTACAGTATTTTGAAATGAAGGGGAAAAGCACTGATGTGAAAGAAATACAGTTGAAGATTGACTGGAGTATATAAATATATACATATATTAATTAAATTTTAAATTGTTTCGAAACTGTAACTTAAAATTTTGACATCCTATTGAGGCATGCCGCTAGGAATTTATAATGTTATACCCCTATTTCGAATGCAATGAAAAAGATTTCGAGTCCAAATTCGAACGTATGGAGAAGATAGCTTTCTGGACTCAGATATTATATTGAAATTTTGATATAGATTTCAGCGCGTTTATATATCGTATGATCACAAGATAACTCTAAAAGCTATAAAATTTGAAATCCGATAATAATACACTATTTCGGATCCAATGGAAATATTTTCGTCGAAATCTAAGACTGTGCCTCGGAAGTCTATTTTTAAATGTCCGTTTAAACGATATATTTTTAAAACTAAACAAATCACCTTCAAATTCAAATTTAAAACTTCTATTATGTTCAGTATTATCAATGTAAATTTTATAAGCCTTCAAATTATTTTTAACGAGCTTAAAACTCAAGGTTTCGTATTTTACCCAATTTCCAATTATTAATTTCAATAATTTAAATCAACCAATAAATAATGATATTTAAAATTCAAGTTAAAAATTCACTTTTAAATATTTAAAATCAATTGAATATTCCAATTTCAAATTCCTAAAATTTTCGGGTCGTTACATTCATATTACACAATCCTATAAGCACAATCACTTTCACAGAGCAGTACAGGGATTTCTTCCTCAAGTTTACGTAAACGATCAACTTTTAACATAGTGGAACAAAGCTTCTTATAAGACAAACTAACTTCCGTTACAAGCTTCCAAACTTTTACGGGAAAGAGTTCATTGAAAGCAGTGGGTAACAAATTTTCCATCATTACATGACAATGATGGCTTTTCATCCACTTGGTCTACCGTTTAGTCGACACATCTACAAAGATTAGAAGAAATTCCATTGGAAAGTCTTAATCTTCCAGCTATTTTTACTGTAACTTGGTTATTGTCTAGCTCATATCATGCTTTGTGTTTTTTAGTGTCATTTGGCTTGATATGAAGCTCAGGACGATAACATGTATATTATCACGTCTTGATTTTAAATCGTCCTCAGTCTTCCCCTTAACATTCAAAACTGTATTATTAAACACAGTATCAAACACGTTTTTCTCATTCTGTATCATGTCAATATTATGACAAATTGGGAGATTTTCCCAATAAGGAAACTCCTAAAATATACTTTGCTTGCACCAATTATGAATCGTCGATTTACCTCGAATTTCAATTTGTTCTCCGGTTTCATGTATCTTTGGACAATTCTTTACGATGTCATATATATCTTCGCTTGACCAAATCGTTGGTGGTCGCAAAGTCTCATGTCTATTAGATGTAAAGTTTAGTTAATCTTTTCTAAAAGAATGATTAATATGGAGAAAACACCAATGACAATCAAATCATCAAATTTTCTTCCTATGCGGTAAAGAAAATACTCGTGTTTCTTCCACACAATAAGGACAAGCTAGACAACCGGTCGTACTCCAACCCGAAAGCATTGCATATGCATGAAAATCGCTAATAATCCACAACAAATGGATGTAAACGTAAAGGAAAAATGTGAGATAACCCGTAGGCATGCTCTCAGATGATGATTTATCGAGACGCTCCAGTTTGTGAAACCTGGTTTTTTCTCTTTGGCTTAGACACTTGCTTTTTGTGCTTTTATTTTTAATTTTGATGTGAACTTCTTATTTTGTTTCTCTTGGTTTGGACTTTGAATTGGATGCTTGATTTTTGATTTGGATCTTTGATTTGGACTTTTGATATGGATTTCTAGTTTTCTAGTTTGACTTTGGGTTTCATATTCAATTTTGATTGAGTTTTATCTGGTTTTTGGCTAAAAGGTCGTCTAGTATGGACTATGCTCAACAAGGGTCCGGAGAGACTAGGATTTGGCCTAGGACTTAGGTCCCATATTATCTATCGATTACTACTTCAGGTCGTCGAGTATGGACTATGCTCGACGAGGTTCTAGAGCGATCAGGGCTTGGTTTAGGACTTAAGCCACAACATTACTTAGTGTTTAGGGACACTGAACTAGGAACAGCATGGCATTACCTTACATAGATCGCCAAGTGTGGATTATGCTTGGCAAGAACTCGGAGAGGTTACAGATTTGGATACTGGCTATGAACAGCTAAGGATTTGGATAAGGGCCCGGAGTGGTCCCAGATTCGGATGTCGACCCAGAGAGGTCATGGATTTGGTTATTGGTTATGGGATATGGATGGATTAAAACTCGGTTAATGGGTTCAGATGGCTATGGAGTTGGCTAAGGATTTGATTATCAGATTTGGAATTGGATATCGACTTGAAGCTGTTGCGAATTTGGATAAGGATATGGCTGTGGCATTTAAATAGGATGGCTTGGTCATGGATTGGATTATGAATCGGGTGGCATAGTTATGGATAACATATGGACTTCGAATATCAGATTCAAGGTTATTCAAAACATACCTTCCAATAGCAAGGCATGTTTTGGGGGGAAAATGTTATCCCTCCTTTTGGCAAGGCCATGAACATGCGGATTTAACTAAATCGACTACTCATTTGTTGAGATTGGAACACGATAGTTTAAGCCAATCAGATGGATAGGCGATCAATCATGGATGGTTCGGTATGGATCGCTTGATCAATGTGGCTTGGTCATACATGGCTCGGTCAAGGAAGAAAGGTCGTGCATGGCTCGGCCTAGGTGGGTCGATAGGTGCCGCTCGGTCAAGGAAGAAGTTTCGTGCATGGGTCGGCCAAGATAGTTCGGTCGGGACTAGTTCTGCATCGTGAGTGGATTGGCATATGTGGGTTGGTGGATGTGGTTCGGCCTGCCGGGGTCGGTCATGCATTGTTCGGTATGAATGGTTTTAACCTCAAGGGTATTGGAGCATATGGATCGACCATACGTGGATCGACCATAGCGGATCGGTCGGCATAGCAGGAGGTTGTGAGTAGGAAAAGAGGTCGTCTAAGAGAGGTTAGGGTGTCATATTCAAGGGGGTCAGTACTAGCATGGTGCTTCGGGTCGGCTACATGTCTGCTCTGGGTTAACTACCTATAAGATGCGGGTCATCTTATTAAAGGGAAGGGTATTAAAGGTAGGGTTCGGCATCGTATTGCTTCGAGTTCCAGTCTAGGTTACTTCGAGTCAAGCATGAGATTGCTTTGGGTCATCGCCTAGGAAAACTCAGGTTGGCGTATTATGAACTCGAGATCGATCGTAGTATTGAGTTTTGGATCGACCATGGTCTTAATGGGCCCAGATCACTCAGGAAGCCCAACACTCAGGTTTTGCCTATAAATACAGCATGTGGGGATTCAGAAATGGGATCTCGATTCTGTTTTCCTCCTTCTTCCTCGTTAAAGAAACTCTGTCGTTATTGCTTTAAACAACTTTGGATTGTAACTGTAATTAATTTTCATATCCATAAAAAGGAAATTTCTAGAGTAGACGTAGGCCGGAGTCAGCCGAACCACTATAAACCCATTTTTATTACTGCTTTCTTTTAATTTTTACTGTTCTTCATATTCATACTCTCTACATATATTCTGTTTGTGACCTGTAACTGCAATTTGGTGCTTTCAACAGCATTTGGGTGTTGGTGACCAATTTTGGCGCTAACATATACACATATCATATGACCACACATACATACTACTCTAGACACATCCTTTTCAATCTAGCATAATTATGACTTTTTTTATCTTATATGTTTTCGCAAGAACAAGAATGTCATTAGTGGTGATATTTTTTTTGTCTTGAACTGATTGTCCAGGGTAATATTCAATGTAAATTGATATTTTTTTTCAACACTCCTCATACATACCATCCCGTTCTTGTGGTTCCCGAATGGAATCAGGATCTTATTATTTATACCGATACCAGTCATTGTGGCCTCAGTGTCATTCTTATGCAGAACGGCCAAGTAGTTGTCTATGCTTCAAGGAAATTACGTTCGAACGAGTTACGATACGCTACCATGACCTTAAGCTTGCCGCCGTCGTCTTCGCATTGGAGATATGGCGCCACTGTCTACTGGGTGAACATTTTACTTTCTACACTGATTAGTATCTGTTCAACCAAAAAGAGCTCAACATGTGTCAGCAGCGTTGGATCAAGTTTCTTGCTTCATATGACTTCGATATTCAGTATGCCCTGGGCAAGGGGAATCGAGTTGTTGATGCTTTGAGTCGAAAGCAATCCGCTAATATTTCCATGATTCTTGCAGAGTGGAAAGCTTTAGAGACCCTATCTTCTTGTGATATTCGAGATTGACCTTCTACTTTAGACTCTCCTATTCTATTATTCAGCATGGAAACTCGTCCTACTTTATTAGATCAGATTGTCGAGGCTCAGCGGCAAGATTCCGATATCTCTGCTCTTATTCTAAAGTGTAATTCTAAATCCCATGATGATATTGAGATGAGGGATTTCAGCATCGATTCACGGTTGTCTTCGTAAGAAGAATCAATTAGCCGTGCTTTCTATTCCAGAGCTTATATGGGACATTCTAGTTGGTTGTCACCGTTAAAAGTATACTATTCATCCAGGCAATAGCAAGATGTATGCCGACATGAGACGCCTTTATTACTGGGAAGGCATGAAGCGAGATGTTGGCAAGTTATGTGAGTAATTGCATGACTTATCAACTTATCAAGGCCGAGCATCAGTGACCCAGTGGTCTTCTTCATCCTTTAGAGGTCATCGATGGTCTTCCTCGTTCGAGATCGACCCATAACAATGTTTGGGTTGTTGTGGACCGCCTTACCAAGTCCGCACATTTCATTCCTATTAAGTGTAATAGGACGGCTTCTCAGCTAGCTAAGCTCTATATTAAGGAAATCATGCGATTGCACGGTATTCCTAGTTCTATTGTATGTGACCGTGATCCCCTCTTCACGAGTCATTTCTAGTAGAATCTTCAGCAAGCTTTGGGAAAAAAGCTTAATTTCAGCACAGCCTATCACCCATAGTCTAATGTACAGACTGAACAGGTGAATCGTATTCTAGAGGATCTTCTCCGTGCATGTATTCTGGATTTTGGTGGTAGTTGGGAGGATCACCTACCGCTTGTCGAGTTCTCCTACAACAACAACTTTCAGTCCAGTATCAGCATGGCCCATTTCGAAGCCTTATATGGAAGGCCATGCCGATCACCTTCTTGTTAGTTAAAATCTAGGGAGAGACTGATTTTAGGCCACTATTTGATTCATAAAGCGTAGGAGAAGATTATTCTTATTCGTCAGAGAATGAAAGAGGCACAGAGCCATCAGAAATCCTATGTGGACAACCGTTGGAAGCCTCTCAAGTTCTCTATTGATAATCTCATCTCATTTATATCTGTGTATCTCCACTGAAGGGGGTGATGCATTTCAGTAGGACTGGAAAATTAGCTCCTCGCTTTGTAGGACCGTTTCCCATTACTAAACGTATTGGCCCTGTTGCATATAGAGTTTCACTTCCGACACATTTATCTGCCATTCATGACGTGTTTCACATCTCACAGCTTCGGAAGTGCCTTCGAGATTCTGATTCTGTTATTGATTCACCTGATCTGCAAGATCTTGAGATCTCACTAGACTTATCTATCAAGCGGCATCCTATTTGTGTTCTTACTTCGGAGGTGAGACACCTTTGAAATAAGGACATCCTGCTCGTGAAGGTTCAATGGTCTGCTAATCCCAATGACTGTACTTGGGAAACCAGAAAATCTATCGAGCAATCTTATCCTGGATTCCGATCTTCTTTTATCACTGGTGAGAATTTCTCAACTCCAACATATTTAATTTCTTTTTGCTTGATGAAGTAATTTTTTTGAATACAACTCCTCTAGAAATTACGAGGAATTTTTATAAGGGGGGAGTCTGTAATAATCCTGGTTTAGATGATTACCTGTAATATTAAATTATAATGGTAATTATAATTTAATATTGTGAAATAAAAATTAATTGAAGATTTAAAATTGTTTATTTTAAATAAACAATAGGTTTATAAATGCGAAAATAAAGTTTAGAATTTTATTTTGAGGGTTTGGTTTTAAATGAGCAAAGTATGGTTTTAAGTTTGATAAATGCAATAATTTTGGTAATTATTGCTAAATGTTTCTTTTATGTATTTAAAAAAAAGAAGCATTTGATTTAAAATTTGGTTTACTATAAATAAAATGAGAAATTTGGTTTAAAAGTAAGTTTTGGTTATAAGAATGTTGAAAATATGATTTGTTATATTTAATAACACAAGAAAATAGAATTTAAGTAATTTTTGAAGTTTAAAATGAAGTCATAAGTATTAATTGTGTAATTTGTGCATTTTAGGTAAAATAAAAGTTTTAATTAATGAAAATAAATTTTTAGAATTAAATAATCTTTTATTTTGATGTAAAATAAATTTTTAGTACATAAGAGTATGTTGTATGATTTTATAAAGTGAAAGCATTATATGTATATAGTATAACTTGTGTTTGTATTGTGTATAATAAAATTTTGTGTTTTAAATTATTTTTGGGTTAAATAATTATGTTCTTAGGGTCCAAGCCCATTTATTCCTTAACCAGGAAAAGAGAAAAAGACTTTTCTCATTTCCTGTACGTACTCAAAATAGCTTCTTTCAGAAACTAACAGAGAAAGAAAAGTTCATCTTCCTCCTTCAAAAGCAAAGCCAAATCTCCATTTTTTTCATCAAATCCTTGCTGTAATTTAACAAATTAAATCAATTTAGACAGGTAATCAATTTCTAAACCTAATTCCTTCATCAAATTTCAATTTTGAAAAGATTTGTTTACTATAATTAAAGAATCGGGTTTGCATGTCTCTTTACATTTCATTCTTACGTTGTTGAAGCCTCTTGAAGCCATTCCAAAGCCAAAGCTCGCCTCTTTGCACCAAATTTGATCTTGTAGCTCAGGTATTTGAAAGTTGAGTACCAATCACACAATAGATAGTTTATGCAATGCCAAAAATCACAAGCTGAAGTGAAAATTTGCTTACAATAAATCATTTTTGAATTGTTTTGATTGTGCAAACGGTTTTGAGTAGCACTTTTGTGCATTCATATCTCTTTACTCCGGCAAAGGAATGCTGCCGGATTTTTTTCGGATGGTAGACCAAGTTTGTAGATTAAGCATACCTAATTTAAGGTCATTTTGTTCTATGTAGCTTATAAAAATATGCTGCCAAACTTTGATTCGGAGCATGTTTTTGTCCAAATTTTTACAGTGAAAACAGTGCCTGGTTTCAACTTTGAGACATCATAACTTTCTCATAGCTTCTTCAAATTCCGTGATTCTTTTTAAAGATCCAAGTACGAGTGTTAAACATTATAATACGAAAGTTTAGGTTATTTCGACCTATATAGCTTATAGAAATATGCTGCCGGACTTTAACTCGGAGCATGTTTTCACCCAGATTTTTACAGTGAAAACACTGCCTGGGTTCAAATTTGAGACATCATAAGTTTCTCATAGCTTATTCAAATTTCTTTATTCTTTTTCCAATTTCAACTGTGACTGTTAATCTTTATGCATATCAAATTTCAGGTCATTTCGATCCACATAGCTTATAGAAAATTTGCCGAACTTGATTCGGAGCATGTTTTTGCCCAGATTTTTACAGTGAAAACATTTCCTGGGTTCAACTTTGAGACATCATAACTTTCTCATACTTTTTCCAAATTACGTGATTGTTTTTCCAGTTTAAAGAATAATTGTTTAAGTTTACGAATGCCAAATTTCATATCATTCCGACCTCTTTAGCCTATAGAAACATGCTGTCAAACTTTGAATTGGAGCATGTTTTGCTCCAGCAGTTGACAGTGAAATCTGGCCGTGAGTCCAACTTTGAGAGATTATACCTCTTTCGTTTCTTGTCTGATTGTATCTATTCTTTTTGATTTAAATTTGAGTTTTTTTAACTCTATGCTTGCAAAATTTCAAGGCTTTTAAACCTTTGTAACTAGTTGAAATTTGCTTGGAACTTTGAATTGGAGCATGTTTTGCTCCAACCGAACATTTGAATTGTTTTACATGGAGTTTTTTTCAATGATGTTTTAGATCGGGTTGATCCTAAGATGGAGGAGCCAATATTACCACTGATCTGTATTTCAGATTAGTGTTTTTTTATGAGATTTTCGTATGACGATTTTGTGAATAATTTCAGTGAATTTTTGTTGTTTCTTTGCACGTGCTTTCTAAACCGTTTTCGGAAGATTTTTTTAGCTTTTAAAATAAATATTTAACAATATATATATTTACTTTAAAGCTAATAAAATTATATATTCTCTATAATAAGAGATTTTCAAAAGTTATTTTCCAAACGGTTTCAAAAATAGTTTTAAAAGTTAGTTTTCTATAATAATTTATTTCCTTTATAAAAATGCATGATTTTACACTATTCGAGCGAATGAGAAGGAGAATTAAACGATTCGGTAAAGCACGTGGTATGGGACACGTGCGTTTACCTTTTTGGCTAATTCCTGACTTGTCCGTTTGAATGTTTTGACCTTCGGGTCGTGTTTGCCGATGAGATGAGGCAAATATTTTTACTGCTTTCTAGTGTCGCGTTGACTAGCGGTTAGGAAACCGTTAAGTGAGAACGTGTGGTATGGAATGCACTATTACCACTTTTCAAGTTCCTCTCTGGGAGTTTGTGACACATTCACGAGCGATTGTCTGTACTTAGACTGTTGGGTCGCTTATCGACTGTTGGGTCCTTATGTGCATTTATACAGCTGTTGGGCAATCTATGGACTGATGGTCCTAAAGATACTATTGGGTCTCTTACACACAAGTACTTGGCAGGCTGTTGGGCCATCCTATGGACTGTTGGGTCCTAATTATTATAGCCATTGGGCTATATTTTGAACTATTGGGTCCTTTCCTTATATTTTGTTTTTTAGATTTCTTTGTGATGATTTATAGAATTTTGATGACGTTTTTATATGTTTTCATCATAATCGCCTTTGTTGGCTTACTTATACAGCCCGAGTGCTATCACCTTTATTATATGGTGATTACATATGGTGTTTTGAATTCGAAGTCGAGTTCTACTTATATTGTGATTCATGTTGCTATATATTAGGAATTTTGAGATTCATAATCTCCTATTTATGAGATATCGTTGGAGATAGCCATTATATTGGCTATCGATCTTGTCGATGATTCGAGGCAAGAATTTGTGGATACTCGATTTTATTATTAATGATTATTTAGTACTTACTCACTTAAGACCCATAGGACTTGATACTTAGCTCATACTCATATTATTTCTTTTTATTTGAAAAGAGTTGTCACATTTTATCCTTACATCATACTTCATCTTATATATACTAATCAGTTGTTTAAGCTAAACTGACCCGTGCATTTTATGTACTCGGGTCAGACGAGTTGCAGGTTGGTCTTTTGGGGTTTTGCTTAGCTGTTCACTTTGGATTCATCTATCAGCTTTTTGGACTAGTCACATAGTTTTTGTGTAGTTACTTTGTTTTATGACATACTTATGTATATTTTTTTATGGGACTGATGTATGTATATATTGTGATTGTAATACCACTTCTTATTCGATTGTGTTTGATGTTCTGTGACCTGTGTTATCTATATTATGTTTTGTTCTAAATAGATCCTGCAGCCACCATAGTTTTGTATTAAGCATTTATTGAATATGTCGATCCAATTAAGAAAAAAATGGAGCACCAAATCAATGTATATAATAGATGTTTAAGACAAAACTATGGATGGTCACTCTTAACCAGCCACGTTCTCCGCATTAGCAAACAATATTACTCGGTAATACCCTTTGTTAATGTGGGACTCAAGGTGGGGCGTCATGGCTTGCTATTGCTTCAAAGAAAAGATTTTCAACTCATGAACTCTTTAACATTAATTTTGTTCCATTCATATCCATTTTGAATGAATTTATGTTGCCTTTGTGTGTTTCTCTTTTTTCAATTTTGCCTAAATTTTCAAAAACACATAACTAGAAAAAAAAATTTGAAACATTAATCATACTATCTCTCCCTTTTTAATTAATTTGCATCTCGTATATTTTGATATGAATTTTTGAATCTTCAAATCTTTCAATCTTAATAAGCAAACTAGTTTCTTTTACTTCCTCCTTTTCTTCCATAATTCCTCTGCCTCCTCAAATTTTACATTTTTGATTAGTTATTTTAGGATCTTCTTCCTTCACTTCATAGACTCCTTCCCTTTTGTATTTTCGATTTTTGGATAATCTTGTATTGTCTTTTCCTCATTTTATCATATATCAAATGGCCTCTTTCTACTTCGTTCATCTCATTCTTTACATATATCTTATTCAATAAATTCCATGCATCATTTGAAGTTTCTTCTCTAATTATATAATCAATGTCACTTCATCAACACTATCCACTGTAAGAGTAACATCAAATTCAAATAGTAGATGGCCGTTGCGGCCGTCGCTATCCATCGGCATATCTGCCGGAATAATGTATGAGCTTGCCGACTCTTTTCGACGAGAATTAGCTATGGATTTTCAATGACTTCCTATAAAATTTAGCAACGGTATTTCGATGGCCGATGGTATACACGTGACCATGAACCTTACCAATATTTTGTTGATAGCCGTCGCTATTCGTCGGAATATTATAAAGAGATAGACATCGCTAACCATCGGTAATCTTAGTGTTTTTTTTGGCTAGCAGCCATTTGATTCTCATACACTCCATATACATCAATATATTTCACAACTCCATTTCACACATATATATCATATATATAAGCTAAAATCACATATTATACCGACAACAATATTTACAACAAATCATACTCAGACAATCCAACAAATATAAAATCAAACATCCAACATCTCCGCAAAATGTACCAAGCATATCAAATCAATATCAAACATCCAACATCTCCATAAAATGATTCAAACATACCCAAATCAACATAAAACGTACAACCTCTCATCAACGTATATCAAATATAACAAAACACATCATACTCACCACCGCCAAGTGCATATATAAGATGTCTAGATACAAACACAAAATAGCTTACCTATTAAAACTCATCCTCGCCTCCTAAAGCACCCGACAATGAAGGGAATGTCCCATGCTGCTGCACATACTCCGCCAACCGTTGGTTCGGTTGCTCCATCTCCACAGCATGAAGGAGATCATGCTTCTGTGGTTGTGCAACCATAGCTCTCAACTCTGTAATCTCTATTTTGTCTTGAGATTTTTGGTACGCTTTATTGGAGGTCCTAGCGTGCTAATAGAAATAAATTGTCGTAGAACTTAAGTAACTTTATAAAAATTATGCTATTTTAAAAGGTAATTTATTTTTATGAATTACCACTTGGTTGTCAAAGCCAAAACACCTATATCGCAACGTTGGTTCCATGATAGAGTCAAAAATAGCATCCTACTCATCACGAGCCAACTCTTCCCATCCCATTTCTTGCAGCATCTGTGCTCGTGCTTCTTGAATTTTTTGCCTATAATGCAATAGAAAATATAATTGAAATTTACACAACATTATTTAAATTCTTAATAACTAATTACTTAAACCGATCACTATTAATTACTTAAAATTTAAAATACGCTTACATAGGAAGCATTGCCTTATCATCGTCCTCACATGCATACGTGAGGTTGCCAGCTTCGTCTGTCTACTTGATGGCAAGAGTATGAGCAAATACATCTATATATGAGACTGGACCTCCACACACTCTTTCCTGAAATGGTTAGTATATATGTATTACTATTGTACTTGTTTCTACTCGCAGAGTTCCTCTCCGACTTCGCCTGTAAATTTACATTGGATATATATTTTACATGTGTAAAACAAATTTAAGTGATATATGAGAGACTTACATTAAATCCATTGATGTTCCACTAGGCAACTCAAACATCCCATACGCTAGCGCTTATTTAGTTAGGCTTCTTCCCCGCTTTTCTAAGGCCATACACCATGTACCGGTAATTCTTAGCAATTTTTGAACCCCAGTGGCGTTGGCAAAGGGAAATGTCAGCATCTTGCAAGTCTACCGACACATGTATACTGATAAAATATAAGTTATACATTTATACTTAGTAAGAAAATTGTAAAATGGTAATGTATAATGATATATAAATTTACACTCACAAGGAAGTTCAACCAGATACTCTGTCTAATGGGGTCTGGGATCTTACTCCATCTAGGCCAATATGCAGTCATCCTACTCATGTAAACCTGTTTCAAAATACTAAGAACAATCTCCGATGGCTCTAGCTCCAATCCCATATGTTAAATATGAAACAAACCTTTAACAAATCATGACTAATATATCATACAAAAACTACTTTTAATGTTAGTATTAATACTTACGACCTATCCGCTTTAGGCTGCAAATTCACTACAGTACGCGGTGCCTGCTCTAATGGGCCACTGCCATCACCTCCAATGGCGGTCCCACTTTGAGAAGAAGAGGAGAACCTGAATGGGAATAATCACAACGCTAGAAAAAAGACTTAATACCTGTCACATACATATCATTTTATCATGACAGAACATATCATTTAATTATGAGAAAGTGTATCATTGTAATGAGAAAAATGTAACATAAATAATCACATAAACTACCTTCTATTAAAATGTACACTTTTATTCAGTCCTTATTGTATTCTAATTAAGACTTGATCTCGTACTCTATATTGGTTTCTTCTGCAGTCTCAAATGCTTCTACTAATACATTTGATTCTTCGTTAGAGGTCCAAAATCGATTTGATCGGCAGTTATTGTTATTTCGTCATTTTCCTCGACATCTGCTTAATAAGCTTGTTCATCTAGATTATTCTTTCCATCAAACGTAAATCTTGCCTTCATTTCGAAAACTGCTGACCAATCTACTTTATCTCTTTTTAAAGATGGATAAGGAGTGTAATAAACTTGTAGAGCTTGTTTGATGAGTATAAAAGGATCGTACTTATGATAATGCAAGGTATGCTTTATTTTAATAAGATTGTAATTTGGGTGCACATTAGTTCTAGAACCCGAAACATTGCTGAACCAGTTGTATCTAAATAAAAAAAATTCCTCCACAGGTCTTGTGAAATATGTCAATTGCAAAACTTGGGTCAACACACCATAAAAGTCCTTTATATGATCATTTGGATCATCACTACCTTTAACAAATAAATCGGTATTGTTAGCTAATTTTTCAGCATCATATTCTTTGGTGTAGAATTTATATGCATTGACGAAGAATATTAGATATGATTTGACTTTTCTTTTTGGTCCCATCGGTAGATGTTTCAGTCTTACATCGACCACACAAGTTCGGATCACAAACGTAGTTCGAAAAACCAACTAGCAAAATCTTTACTGATATCGCCGCTTGGATGTTGTCATTCACAAACACTCCAGATATAGATAATATACTGCATTATAATTAATATACACGTGTATTATTAAAAAAATATCTAGACTTTTTATTAAATATTACCTAATAAATGGTGCACTTCAGCACAATTAAGAAGAATATATGTGTGTGCTACATGGTAATCTCTATCATCTAACCGTACATCCACACATTTTCCAACAGGTCGGTCGTGGTGTTAAAAATAGATAACTATTAGAACTTCAATTCTATGGTTTAGATGACAGCTACACACACATATTGCTTAATTACTTGCAAGAAAAGCCTTTAGAGATTAGAAGATATTTCGACAAAGGAGAAGAATCATCAAAGCTAATGATGGTACTATTACTTATCTAGATATAATTGTAAAATCTCCTTTTAGTAGTATCGTTTTAACTTAAAGCATTTGCATACACAAAGTTTATAAAATCCCGAAACTGCGAATGTTAGACGTCTGACCTTATATATCAAATATCTTATTTAAGTCTCTAGTTTTAAAACTGCTTTATACACAGACGTCTGTCCCATTTTTCCAAACGTCTGAGCATAAGTTCCGTTTAAAAAAAATACAGCAGCTCAGACGTCTGAACAAATGTCCAAACGTTTGTGCTGAGTAACGAGCCTTATTTCTGAATAGGCATCTTCTTCAAACAAAGAGGTATTTTCACAACTCTTCATCATATCTCTTCTCTATCGACAGATGAAACTTTTTGAATGAATAAACAAACATAAAAAGATTTTACTCTTCATTATAAATCTTAATTCTCTATAAACATGCAAAGATTTTTTAGATTAAACTCATTTAATCTTTCTGAATATTTTGTCTATTTTTCTATGCATACTGTATTTCCAAAAGATAACAATATTTATCAATTCTACTTTCTAAAATCAAAGTCTCACATACACATATTTCCAAAAGGAGATTATAGGAAGATTTTTACAAAGCGGTCCAAATTCGTGTTTTCTAGAGCACATTCTTGTTATAAAAGAAACTATTGTATCTAGCCTATTCCTCCAAACAAAGCGAGGTTTGTTTATTAGTGAAAGCCAAAGAGGAGCTTCGGAACTGGATGTAGGACGGAAGGTCCTAACCAGTATAAAAACTCTGATGCGGTTGTTCTTTACAATTATACTTTATTTTACAGTTCATAAGTTAGTATCTTAGTATACTTGCATATTTGATATACATATACGATCCATACTTTCTTTTAATAACATTGCTTTAGAAGAATCTTGTACCATACCTTCATCATTACACGTGGCACTTTCAAATGATAAGTTCACACGATCACTGAAATAATAGGAGAAAAAGAACGAAGCTTCTTCTTCGATATATGATTTCCAAATCGAACCTTCAACTCGTGTTTTTTATCTTCCTTTTTTCTTTAAATGATTTAAGTACCCATTAAAAATTATTTCAAATTAAATTTTACTTATATATGTAATTAAATTAATATTTACCATACTCAATATTGATACCTCTCAAATGGATACATCCATCCATATTGCACAAGACCTCGAAGACGTGCTTCATATGGAAGATGAACAAGTAAATGCTCCATTACAAAGAAACTTGAAGGTAATATTTTCTTTAGTTTGCAGAGTATTGGAACCTCGATTTTCAGTATTTTGATTTTGACAACCACATAAGTCAATTTTCTTGTGTACTAATGATTTATGCAGGAGATTCATTGAAAATTTGGATTCATAAAGCTATAAAGTTGTTATACATCTGTTTATAGTCTGTATATTATTAGAATTATGTTAAAATCTCTCCGATATGATATATACACACTGGCAAGTACACAAAACCATTTAAAATACACACACCAAGCTCAAATCAGCCGGTTGAATGTCCTCATTTAGATGTCTGACTGTTGAAATATAACATAAATTGTTATGTAATTTCAGCCGGCTGAATGAAGACATTCAGATGGCTGAATAAGACCAAAAATGACCTATTTACTTTCTGCATCGAATTCAAAACGAATCAAATGGCTGAATTAAAAATTTAGACGACTGGCCATCGATAACTGCTAGTTTTCTGAAGCGATGCTTCTCTTCAATGAAGAGAAACATCTTCTAATCTAAAGGTTGCATCTGTCCCTTTTCATCGTTCTTTTTCATCAAAGATTGCAACTTTTAAAAATCTATAAATAGAGTCTAGAATCCAACAAATATACTACCACAACTGATTTTAGTTTTCTTGTTTTCTTGTCTCTAATTCTTTATTTACCATTTGCACTCAAAATACATACAATCTCTAATCGTTGATCACCCTATCTTTCACATTCTTCAAAGCATATCACACTATGTATCATAAAGGAGAAGATGATAGGAAGATTGTACTTTGTTGACTTATCAGTGCTATTTAAAGAGCATGTTACAGTCAGATACTTTTGTAAAGAAGTCATGTTCGTTTCTCAGATTGTAGAAGTCCTATTCGGTTGCTTAGGCGGTAGAAGTCCTATTCAGTTGCTCAGGCAGCGTAAACCTATTCCTCTGGGTTAAGTGAGGGTTGATAGTTTAATTCCAGAATGAGTCTAGGACTGGACGTGGAACGGGATGTTCGAACCAGTATAAAAATCTCTAATGTCATTTACTTTACTGCTTTATTTATTTACTTACTTATTTCATATCCCACACAATTAGTAAAATACATCCATTGTCATGACCCGATTTTTCGACCTCCGACAATCGACACAAATACGTCCATAATATTAAATGTCAAACAATTGAATGCCGAAAATACCCGACCATAAGGGTAAGAAGAAAGAGGTTGAAGCAGAAATAGAAAACAACATCAGAATATCACAATCGTAGCAGAACAATATATAATAAATAACAATTGATCTTCAAACAAAAAGAACTATTACTATTTTATACATTACATCATCAAAGTACAACACCAAACAATAACACAATACTGGACGGTTATAATAACTTATCCTCACAAAAGCTGACCATACAGCTTACACTGCACAGTAGAATATACATCAAGTACACATGATACGTCTCGACATCCAGCTCGCCTCCTGAGATCTATAGCATCCTATCCTGAATTTGAAATACACGGTCTGACCCGAGCATTATAATAAAATAATACCCGAGTCAGTCTGGAAAACCAACGTGAGAAAGCACACTCATTTAAATTATTAAAGTTTTCAAAATCCTTTGAAATAAAAGGTATCTCGTAAGACCACGCCACAAATAACATGCCGGGTTTTTACCTTACGATAACCAAAACATTTTTATCAAATTCGTCTGATATTATAATAGTGTCTATAAAAAGTAAAGAGAATATAGCTGAAATGCTTGCATCTCATGTTTCAGCATAGTTAGGCACAATCAAAACCGTACAGGCGCTTATTGGAGATTGGGTTCCATATAATTGCAGGGATACTGGAGTACCGCCCGTCACGGCACCTAGTCTAGATCAGCGTACCGAGGACCACTCCTAATCCCGTGCAACACAAAACCGGTCTCCTCTAACCTGGATAGACCGAATAAGATCACCCCACGGTTGGGATCAGCAACCGCCACACAGTCGAGATCAAGGGACTCTAGACAGGGATGACCTTACCCTAATTGGGTACTATCCACTTGGCTTTGCTGCACCTCCCCTGTTTTAGCCATTCTTGGTTAATGAGGCTTGAGGCTAAGCATTACCTTTTAAGACCAAATTTCACTTAGAATGCTTGTCATCCTCCAATGACGATGTTCTGATAGCATTCGTCCATACAAGTTGCCTTGGGTCTGGATAAACCGAATCACCGTCTTCATCATCTTCATGGTATTCATTCGTTACGTTCAAACCGGGTCAAAATGGTTTTCGGATAATTAAATCTGATCCTGGTCTCTTCCAAACGATCAGCGCATTGGCCAATATTGATAGTCAGTTATTTAGCTATCAAATTAAACAATCATTCAACCAATTGTTTTATTTCCACCGAAAAACACCAAGTCTTGTTAAACTTAGATTTTAAATAAATTAAAATCACTTTATCCAAAAATATACACTTAAATATTTAAAATAAAGCTACTTAAATCACTTTATTTAAAATAATAGTTATGAAATTCTATAATTATTTCCCAAGTAAAACTTTAGCTAAAAACCACTTTTAAAATAAAACTATTATATAAGGTATAAATAATAAATAGTTATCCTTTAAATCATAACACTAGTTTAACCTTTAAAAATAACTATCTACTGTAATTATTTTAATTAATATTTACTTTAAGACTTTAAAACAATTTAAATAATAAATTTCTCTAAAAACATTCTTTTAAAACATCTTTAAAACTTACAATGTATACTTAAAATCTTTCTTTGAAATATACTTAGATTTTTAGGAAAATATACTTTCCACTTCAATATAGCCCATCTAATCTTTTACAAATCCTTCTTGATTTATCTCTATTTTAATTTACGTCCCAAACCCGTAAAATTCCTTTCTCAAATTTTAAAAATAAAATCACTATTTATTTTTAAAACAAATTATCATCTATAAAATCACTATTTATTTTTAAAACAAATTATCATCTCCTTATATATTCCCATCGTGAATTTATAATTTCAACTTATCCACTGATAATTACTTTAATTTATTTATAAACCCAGTTTAAAAATCTCATAGTCCCATTCTCCTTTCTAATCACCGTTTCAAAAAACTTAATTGATTATCAAATCGATTTTCTGAATTAATTCCATTTTAAAATTTATTTCTTGATTTACCCAAATTTATTCTAAAATTCACTAATTCTAGATTCACTTCTTTATTATGATTAAAACCTTATTTAAATATGAAACATTAATTTCATATTTTATATTTTTTCCAAATTGCCTTTTTATTTTTTCTCAAATCTGTTTTAAACTTTGGATTTTAAAAATAAATACTTTTATACTTAACCAAATCGCTTAAGCCCCATTATTAAATCCTTTTATTCAATTATTTCAAAGCCTCTACCTTTCCATATTTAGAAATTATCAAGTACAAATCAAACTATTCATTTTTCCCAAATTCATTACTTTTAAATTTATCTATCTTTACTATAAATTTCTTACTTTAAACTTTCCCTTTTTATTTCCCCTTTAAAAATCCAATATTTATATTTTTAAAATGCCACAATATATTAACTTCAAATAAATTAACATAATATATCACAAATTATTCAACATTTCATATATCTCTGAAATGAAAATAAATTCAACATTTTTGAGTAATCCAGTTGGATCCCTCCAATAAGTTTCCCTGCATCCACAGATGTTAGCATAATATAAAAATACCAATCCCACTTCGAGGGTGATATTGCGGTATATAAGGTTATCCGCTATTATGCGGGGAGCATATGGTCTCATCCGCTATATAATGCGGGAATATCAAACACTCCAATATTTATATAAACTACTATATATAATATCACATCCAGACTGGTAATAGTTATCAATTTCAATCAATCATCAAATACTTTAATTTTTACCATTTAAATTAACCAGTAAGTCAATTTGAGTGAGATTAACTCACATTTGACTTTTAATTGCAATCCGACCCAAACCAGCATGTTTTCATCACGATTTCAGACCTTGTATAAACATTATATGGTTTATTAACATTTTAAATAATCGAAAAATCAATTACCTTTTTAATAAATTTAATTGACTAATAATTAAAATTTAAACTAAGTTCCCTATAAGTTTTTGTAACTAAAATAATTAAATAAATTAATTAAACAAATTAATCACCATAATACATTATTTTAAAATAAACTAGTAAGAGAAAACATGTATATATTTATTTTATTTTTGCTTCGAAACTACATATATTAAAAATAGCCTATATACATTTAAAAATCAAATTTTTATATAAACGCTGCAACACTTTAAAATTCCTACATTTTCCCAAAATCTTATATATATATATATATATACATATTAAATTCTAATAAAATAAAATTCCTTTCAAACCTTTATATATTAAATTAAAAACAAAATTGTTTTATACATTTTACTGTAAAATATTTTTTCCGTTAATAACAAAAACAGTAATTTTCTCTACTGTAAAACTTTTCTTCTTCAATATATATATATATATATATATATATATATATATATATATTTTCTTTATAAAATTAACTACTCTAAATTTTTAATAAACTTAAATTAATCACAGAAAATACCTTACTGCCTCCCCTTACGAGCATCGACTCGAGCTCGCGAAACCCCCTCCAAAGTCAGCCCGACGCACTCGAACTTCACCCAAACATCGGCGATCCCAATCCATCGCCAAACTCTAACTCCCACACGCATGCTCACCCCCTTCGTCACCATTTCCTAACTCGCCTCCACCCTAACTCCTCACGAACGAGTTGCCCCCATCGCCCCGAACTCCAATCAGACCAACCCGATCGCGCTCGTTACCCCAGCTTCCCTAGACATGCGCGCTTTCCCCTCAGCCACACGACTACGTTCTATTCCCCTATTCGCCCTGCTCCCGCGCAACTGCATTTGGGTTCGAATCAATTGGCAGGAAGAAGGATTTGGAAGAAGGATAAATCTCGTTTGCTATATATATATATATATATATATATATATATATATTTCTTGTACCGCGATTTAATTTTCAAATCGAACAGAGGAGGAAGGCAAAAAGTTTGTGTGGATTTTGAAAATGAGGGAGGAAGGGGATTCATTCGTTCATATATATATATATATATATATATATATAATTTTTCGGCCATTATCTTCCTTTGGACGATAGATTGAAAAAAAAGCTCGATCGTTTATTTAAAATTGATGGAGGGAGACAAGAAATGACATTGGCGTGTGGAGTGAAGGCTACAGTATTTTGAAATGAAGGGGAAAAGCACTGATGTGAAAGAAATACAGTTGAAGATTGACTGGAGTATATAAATATATACATATATTAATTAAATTTTAAATTGTTTCGAAACTGTAACTTAAAATTTTGACATCCTATTGAGGCATGCCGCTAGGAATTTATAATGTTATACCCCTATTTCGAATGCAATGAAAAAGATTTCGAGTCCAAATTCGAACGTATGGAGAAGATAGCTTTCTGGACTCAGATATTATATTGAAATTTTGATATAGATTTCAGCGCGTTTATATATCGTATGATCACAAGATAACTCTAAAAGCTATAAAATTTGAAATCCGATAATAATACACTATTTCGGATCCAATGGAAATATTTTCGTCGAAATCTAAGACTGTGCCTCGGAAGTCTATTTTTAAATGTCCGTTTAAACGATATATTTTTAAAACTAAACAAATCACCTTCAAATTCAAATTTAAAACTTCTATTATGTTCAGTATTATCAATGTAAATTTTATAAGCCTTCAAATTATTTTTAACGAGCTTAAAACTCAAGGTTTCGTATTTTACCCAATTTCCAATTATTAATTTCAATAATTTAAATCAACCAATAAATAATGATATTTAAAATTCAAGTTAAAAATTCACTTTTAAATATTTAAAATCAATTGAATATTCCAATTTCAAATTCCTAAAATTTTCGGGTCGTTACATTCATATTACACAATCCTATAAGCACAATCACTTTCACAGAGCAGTACAGGGATTTCTTCCTCAAGTTTACGTAAACGATCAACTTTTAACATAGTGGAACAAAGCTTCTTATAAGACAAACTAACTTCCGTTACAAGCTTCCAAACTTTTACGGGAAAGAGTTCATTGAAAGCAGTGGGTAACAAATTTTCCATCATTACATGACAATGATGGCTTTTCATCCACTTGGTCTACCGTTTAGTCGACACATCTACAAAGATTAGAAGAAATTCCATTGGAAAGTCTTAATCTTCCAGCTATTTTTACTGTAACTTGGTTATTGTCTAGCTTATATCATGCTTTGTGTTTTTTAGTGTCATTTGGCTTGATATGAAGCTCAGGACGATAACATGTATATTATCACGTCTTGATTTTAAATCGTCCTCAGTCTTCCCCTTAACATTCAAAACTGTATTATTAAACACAGTATCAAACACGTTTTTCTCATTCTGTATCATGTCAATATTATGACAAATTGGGAGATTTTCCCAATAAGGAAACTCCTAAAATATACTTTGCTTGCACCAATTATGAATCGTCGATTTACCTCGAATTTCAATTTGTTCTCCGGTTTCATGTATCTTTGGACAATTCTTTACGATGTCATATATATCTTCGCTTGACCAAATCGTTGGTGGTCGCAAAGTCTCATGTCTATTAGATGTAAAGTTTAGTTAATCTTTTCTAAAAGAATGATTAATATGGAGAAAACACCAATGACAATCAAATCATCAAATTTTCTTCCTATGCGGTAAAGAAAATACTCGTGTTTCTTCCACACAATAAGGACAAGCTAGACAACCGGTCGTACTCCAACCCGAAAGCATTGCATATGCATGAAAATCGCTAATAATCCACAACAAATGGATGTAAACATACGAATTTTTTTTGAAATATCGTATGTTTCAACTCTTTCGTACCATAATATTTTCAACTCTTCAATTAACGTTTTTAAATAAACATCGATTTCTTGTGTCTGATCATCAAGGCCAAGGACGATGATTGTGAGAAACATATATGGAGTTTTCATACACATCCACATTAAATTGTAAGGTGTAACGATTATAGGCCAAAATGAGTATTTAAAACCAAAGTGAGAAAATGGTAAAAATCCCTCCATACATAAGTCAGGTCTAACATTACGGCTCTCCACTGTGAAAGTGGGATATTTCTTATCATGCTTCCATGCTTATCCACCAGTTGGGTATGTTAACATACCTTCTTTCTGTGTTCTCACACTATGTCATCTCAAATGATATGCTGTTATAAAAAATGCATATAATTTTTGAAGTTTAGGAGTGATAGATAGGTAATGCATACACTTGTATGGAACTTCCTTTCCCTTCTTTTTTCTCGAACTATATGTTCATTGATCACATATTCTACAATTTCTAAGATTGATATCAAAACAACATGCAATCATTTAAACATGTATATATTTTTTGATACGGTAAACCAAAAGCAGACATAAGCATTTTCACTTTATTATGATTTTCGCACATTAAATTATCGGGTGATATATGCCGTTTAGCAGCTTATACAACAGCTATAAATCCAGCTTCTATGAATTTGTGCCTTGATTTCATCGCAGTGTATTCTGTAGTTACTGGTAACTGAGTAGTGCTTGTACAGCCATCCTTAAGGGGTTTCTTAGGAGCATCCAATAAGTCATGGATTATTTTTTCGCTCCAACATTTGGTTCTTCTTCAACATTAACATCGTCATTATCAACTTCAATAGTATGGAACATTGATCGTGCTATATCTTCAACCATATCCTTTATGAGATTAGTCGTAGTAATTTCATTACTAACCTCCTCCTCTGACTGTATATGATTAGGTGCTACAATTCTCCATGACAATACTACACCAAATAATTTGACACGAAACCGTGTTGACGCAAATGAATTCTAATCATATCCGGTATCAAAGCTCAACTATTTGCACCTACTACATGGACAATGAATTTCTTCGTCGTTTCCATTATTACTTAAAGCAAATTCAATAAATACTTGTAAACCATTATAAAAATGTTCACTTATCGAGCCTTCAATTTTCCTTCGTTGTTGATACATCCAGCTCCGATCAATAAAATAATTGATCATTTTTCCTATTTTAAAACATATGATAGAAATTAAAAAGGTGTTAATCATTTTATGGATTGGCATTTTCTTTTTCAATTCAATCGTACGGTTTAATGTTTTACATATTATATAGTATTATTTTTTTTAATTTTTTTCAATTCATTTATACGTTGTATTGTTTCTTTAACCATAATTCATTTTAATTATGTTTTATACATTTTACGGATTGACATTATGAATATAATATTAAAATTTTAAGTTATTGTTTTTACTTTGATGGTCGATCATCCTACTTCCCATTACAATCACAATAGTAATTACATTTCGTAAATCATTTCATTTTAAACGAGTCAACAAAATTTCGGCAGCATTTCCCCGTGCTCTCTATATTGTACACAAATGCATGTACACGGAGAAGAAAAAGAAGTGTCGCCGAAATTTTGTGAACTGTTTAAAATGAAATAATTTGCAAAATATAATTACTTTACCGTGTTTGTAACTTGTCCAATACATGGACAAATCCGACAAATATTATATCAAGTGAATATAGATGTCCGTTCTGTGATAAAAATGAATATCCATATAAAGATCATATACAATACTTGTTAGATGAGGCCAAAAAGTATTTAATGGAGATTTATCAAAAATAAAGCACTAATTATCGTGTTAGACATTTTAGAAAACACATATACTAAATCATTCACATCTACCATAATTAACCCAAGCTAGCTCTAGTGTGCATATGCATTGATTAATCAACGTTTATACACCAATATGCGCTAAACAAATTAATGCTTTCGACAATTAGATGATAATAACTGTAATTAGCATTCAATAGGATATAGTAACTAATCAATGCGGTATAATAAACAACCAGAATAACAAATTAACCATAATTTAACAAATCAAAATTAATTAGGGTTTATGAATAAAACCAGTATTGGAAATTGATGAAGGGCTTAAGCTTGTCGAGAGTGGAGAATGATGAACTTGAAGATGATCGGGGAGGTGTGGAGGCTGGCTGACGGCGTCAGAGGAGGTGATGGAGCTAGGGATTTGGTGAATTTGAGGGGAAAAGGGGATAATGAATCAGGTCTCGGCTTGCTGCCTGTATACACGTTTCTTTTTTTAATGGATTTCGATGGTCGCCGACGGCAAGTTTACGTCGGTTTCAACGATTTACCAAGGCTGCTATATTTTATTTACGTAAAAGCCACGGTGATCGTCGACGACCATTGGAAATATCCGTCGCTATTTACTGTTGCTCTAGTGATCATTCAATCTACCATAGCATAATCATCTTTTCAGCATTCTGTTACATTTAAGTCATGTTCTGCAAATCCTTCTACCATTCATATTCATTCTCAACTATCTCACATGATCCTTTAGATATCACTTCACATCTCCCTTACTTAGTGCTCCAATCTTCGTTTCAAAGTGAATTCCTAATTTTATCCCCCCCTCTGTGATACTATATTTCATTGAAAATTTTCTTTAATGGCCTTCTTTATTGGCCTTCTTTTGATATAACCATAGCACAATCAACAGATATGTTCATTCAGACACTCCTTTTCCTTAAAAGGAAATGACTACCTACAACACAAATTTATCTAATGGACGTGACTCTCACTAGATGGTAAAAAGAATATGACTTTCCATTTAAAAAATAACTTATCAAAACAGGAAAATAGGCTCAAGGAAAAACTTAGAATTTTTTTTGGAATGAAGGACGCGGCAATTATTTTTACGTTTTAGGGACGCGAGTTTTATTCTTTTGCCTGAAGGATATTCTTCACACAAAAATTAAACGGTTACCAAATCTCGTTCTCAAACAATAGGACAGACGTCGACATCACAAAAATAGGCGGCGCTGCATCACAAGAGCTGACGATGGTGGCGCAACCGCAGACGAAGGCGGAGCTCATGCAGGCAAAGGCGGAGCTCGTTCGTCTTGCAAAGGCGATTGACCGTAGGTGGCAGTGACTACTTTGAAGGTCTACGGTGACTTGAGCCATGATTTTTGTGACGACCGCCCATGACTCCCGTACGGAAACAAGAGAATGGTGCGCTGAAGGTGTGCCAGGCAGCCATGGGTGACCGTCAAGGTAGAATAAGCATCGCAGAATCTATCGTACAACTCACAGCGCATGGATAAATACAATAGAGAAATATAATATAGTGAAGCTCTATAGAACAGGACATCATCATATAAGCATCATAATAGTTTTGTACAAACATATGAACCATCCATACATCAAAGCCTCACTACATAACACTCAAACAAATACAGCAGCGGAACACCCAGTACATATAATATGAAATAATATGCAAAAGCCTCCTGCTCGTCTTTGTCATCATCAGCGTAGATCTCCAAGAACAGCACATGTCACCTGCTACCTAGTCTGCCCATCCCAACATGGATGAACAGCCCAAGGTAATAAGAGGAGACATAAAACCTTGAGTCAGACAAAGTCTTAGTGAGCAGTAAATCAACTATCAAACATACCAAAAGAGTAT
Source organism: Allium cepa (assembly GCA_030765085.1). Classification (NCBI taxonomy): domain Eukaryota; kingdom Viridiplantae; phylum Streptophyta; class Magnoliopsida; order Asparagales; family Amaryllidaceae; genus Allium; species Allium cepa. The sequence continues at coordinate 759,216,385 of CM060941.1, read as the reverse complement.
AAGGGATAAAAGGAATAGGAACCAAACCATCCCACTCCACCTCTTTCTACAGTGATAGCCCCAAACACACATTAAGGAGAAGCAATCATAACATAGCAAGCAATTAAAGTAAAGCAATAATCACTCGAGTCAAGGTCGATGTTTTCCAAGGCCTAAACCAAGATCAGATAAGCACCCAGAAAACACTGCTCTTGAGACCGAATGATGATACAATCAAACGTCCAAACATCCATGACTCTGGCTATCACTGGTATCATTGCCTTGATTTCACCGTTAGTTGAACGACCATCTGTCAAGGGCTAATGGTAACCCCGGTTCTAGACATAACTCCGCACGTCGTCGCAGCCCGTGCCTAGGAATTTTCGCAACTACCCAGAGTACTAGCACGTCGTCGCAGCCCGTGCTTGGAACGTCGTCGCAGCCCGTTCCAACGTACTCTTGCTTTGAGCATGCTAGAACCTTCAACAACGATGAGATCTCAGCCTCCTAGTCATCCTCCTCGACGACTATTTTCATACTAGCTCAAGCGCCTCTCGAGCCATCCATTATCAACCAACTCGCATCGCATCATCGAGTTATCAACATGCTTGGGATGATCCCGTCTGGATTAAACCAAGGCTATCTCACATCATGCTTCGCTTTATCGCATCATAGCAAAGTCTCATCTCAACATCATGGCTTGCCTCATCGCATCATGGCAAAGTCCCATCTCAACATCATGGCTTGCCTCATCGCATCATGGCAAAGTCCCATCTCAACATCATGGCTTGCCTCATCGCATCATGGCAAAGTCCCATCTCAACATCATCTAATTCATACATATGAGCTTCAACATCCGCTTCATATGCCACAAGCAGCTTTCCTTATTTAAGAGCCTCTTCCGTAGCTTTTGAATCGTCTTTGACCATACTTGTCCAAATCTATCAACTAGATAACTTATTCACAACAATCAAACAAGGCAAACATTAATCCAAACAAATAAGTAGTCAATCAAGATCTAAATAGGCATTTATAACTAAAATGGCAATTTCATAAATAAATGAGCAAGGATCTATCATACATGAATCAAGGGTTTTTAGCATAGATCTAACAATATAAATCATGGGTTTTGTCTCTACAACTTGATAAATGAACTTGCATAAGTAAACATCTTCATAAGTAATGGATCTACGCTTGGATCTAAAGAAATATGCATAAAATCACTATCTACAACACTTCAACAAACCACCAATCCAATATACTCCTTTGGGTCCGCGTGAGAGATAACCACCACTCACCGAATCACTTAAACACTTCAAAAACTAATCACTTCAGATTTGGACAGCAAGGATTCAAGCTTGATTCGTCGAAATCTTGCTTGAAACGATGGAATCTAGCTTCGTTGGATGAAGATCTTCAACTTTGACTCTTGGATCTTCGATCTTGGATGGATGTTGGAACTAGATTAGAGTGGAGAAAAGAAGATGAAGAAATGTTGTAGTCGAGCTCTCAAAATGGCAGCACTTCGTCGCTTCAAAATCCGGTGCCAAAAAGTGAAGAAATGGTCGCGTATTTATAGGCTAGTCGCCCCCTAACTCGGTCAGGTCTTAACTCGCTCGGAGTTAACTCGCTCGGTCTTAGATCGGCTAAGAATCTCCCCGACCTAACTTAGGTCGCTGCCGACCTAACTCACCCCACACAAGGCCTATCCAACGACCTAAGCAAAAACGCGGGTTAACTAAGCCGCCCACACGATCTAACGGTCCCAAAGCTACGCGACTTAAAACTAAGTCGCTCAAGCGACTTAACATTAAGTCGCTCACGCGACTTATCTACACACAGGGTTATCACGACCTAAAACATAACGAGCTATCTACCCTACGACCTAACTAAGTCGCTAACGACTTACGACTTAGAAGGACCACTCGACCTAGCTTCCTTAATTCGGTCAGAACTACTAGGTCGCTAACTCGTTCACCTCTAACTCGCTAACCCGGTATCTTCCTTAGGTCGCTCCAAAACCCCTCCGACCTAACAACCATACGACCTAACCCCTTAGGTCGTTAACTCCACTATCTCCTAACTCGCTAGCTATGCTAACTCGCTAACTCGCCCACTTCTTAACCCGTTAACTCTTAGGTCGGCCAGGTCCTATGAGTCGTTAACTCGGCAACTATCTTAACTTGGTCAAGCTCTTAACTTGTAACTCGTTCACGACCTATCACTTAACTCGTCTACGACCTATCACTTAAGTCGTCTACGAGTTAACCTCTACTCGAGTTAACTTCTCCATACGATCTAACCTCCACACGACTTAGGCTAAGGACGACTTAAACAACACTAACGACCTAGAAATCCTACGATATATCGACACGTAAAATACGGGTCGTTACATTCTCTCCCCCTTAGGAATTTCGCCCCCGAAATTCCAAACAAACAAGAGCAACCATAACTATTCCGCATGCCTACCATCCATAGCAATCAACAAACCATGCATCCAATTTCTAACCTAGCATGCAGAATTCTAAGATAGGAATCAAGTTACAAATTCATGAGATGTCACGACACCTTAGGGCCATACCTCGAAGAGTTCAGGATGAGCTGCCTTCATCCTCTCTTCCTCCTCCCACGTACAGTCGTTAACATCATCACTCCATTGTATCTTGAGCAACGTAATCGTCTTCCTCCTAAGCTGTTTCGTGTCGGTTCCAACAACACGAAGCGGCTTACGAGGTCTCGTAACCACTGGATCAACCTCTAAATCTTCACAGTTATCTGCAGAAACCACCGTAGTTGGGTCGTGCACATACTTCCGTAGATATGATATATGAAAAACATTATGCACTCCCGTCATCTTTTCCGGTAACTCCAATCTATAAGCGAGCTTCCCAATTCGCTCGATGATCGGGAATGGTCCAACAAATCTCGGAGTCAATTTCCCTTTCTTCCCGAATCTAATAACATTCTTCAGAGGAGAAATCTTCACAAAAACCATATCTCCTACGTCAAATTCCAAATCCTTACGACGCTTATCAGCATAACTTTTCTGACGATCTTGGGCTGCCTTCATTCGTCTCCGAATGATCTCTATACAATCGGTAGTCTGTCGAATCATTTCTGGCCCAAGTATCAACTTTTCTCCTGTTTCCAACCAACATGTCGAAGAGTTACACGGCCTTCCATACAATGCCTCATATGGTGCCATACCAATACTCGACTGATAACTGTTATTGTACGCAAACTCCACCAAATGAAGATGATCTTCCCACGATCCTCCGAAATCCAAAACACATGCTCTGAGGAGAACTTTCAAAACTCGGTTGACTCTATCAGTCTGACCATCTGTTTGAGGATGATAAGCTGTACTCAAACACAACTCGGTTCCCAAAACTTCCTGGAAGCTCTTCCAAAATCCACTAGTGAACAATGGGTCTCGATCGCTCACTACACTCTTCGGAATACCATGGAATCGAACTATCCACTTAACATACAACTCAGCCAACTTCGATGCAGTCCTAGTCGATCGAACAGGAATGAATCTTGCACTCTTGGTCAACCGATCTACTATGACCCAAATCCCTTCATTTCCTGCTCTTGTTCTAGGTAGACCATCGATAAAATCCATCGATATCTGTTCCCACTTCCACATAGGAACTTCTAATGGCTGAAGTAATCCACTGGGCTTTTTCTGCTCTGCTTTAACCAACTGACAATTCATACACTTGGAAATATAATTTCCAACATCCTTCTTCATACCTTCCCAATAATAGGTTCTCTTCATATCCCGATACATCTTATTTCCACCTGGATGAATTGTCAACTTCGAGTGATGACTTTCTCTAAGAACTTCATCTCTCAATCCATCTACATCGGGAACAACTAGTCGTCCTTGCTTCCGAAGCCAACCCTCTCGATCGACTTCGAATCCTTTATCCTTTTCTGGGTCCAATCCAGATTCCAAATCTCGGATAATCTTGACAAGCTTATCGTCTCGCTTTTGGCTCTCGCCAATTCTCTCCACCAGAGTAGGCCTTATCGATAAGTTTGCCAACATCTCAGGTTCCAATTCACATCTGGACCTGAAATCAAATCCAGCCAAATACTCGAGACTCTTCCATTCCGAAAACATGGCTCCCAATCCGGCATGTCTTCGACTCAACGCATCAGCTACTGCGTTACCTTTTCCCGGAGTATAAGCTATACCAAAATCATATGATGCCAAAAACTCTAGCCACCGTTGCTGCCGAAGATTCAAATCCTTTTGGGAGAAAAGATACTTCAACGACTTATGATCCGTAAACAACTCGAATCGAACTCCCAGTAGATAATGTCTCCACATCTTCAGAGCAAACACAATCGCCGCTAACTCCAAATCATGAGTCGGGTAATTCCTTTCATGCGGCTTTAGTTGTCGACTTGCATACGCAACAACTCTATCCTTTTGCATTAGCACTGCTTCAAGTCCAGTACCACATGCATCGGTGTAAACCACCATCTCATCATTCCCACTTGGAATAGTCAAAATAGGAGCACTTGTTAGTCGCTCTTTTAGGATTACGAAAGCTTGCTCACACTTATCATCCCATCTGAACACTTGGTTCTTCTTCGTCAATCATGTTAACGGTGCAGCTATCTTGGAAAAGTCTTTGATAAACCGACGATAATATCCTGCTAATCCAAGAAAGCTTCTTACATCGGATGCATTCTTAGGTCTAACCCAATCCTGGATTGCTGCCACCTTAGCGGGATCAACCGCTATTCCATTTCCAGAAATAACATGGCCTAAGAATCTCACTTCACTCTTCCAGAAGTGACACTTCGAAAACTTAGCCTTCAGCTGGTGTTTCCGTAAGATTTCCAGAACAATACGCAAGTGCGTCTTGTGCTCTTCCTCAGTTCTGGAATAAATCAGAATATCATCCACGAATACAAGTACGAACTTGTTCAACTGATCTCTGAATACTCTATTCATAAGATCCACAAAATATGCTGGTGCGTTAGTCAATCCAAACGGCATTACCAGCCACTCATAAAAACCGGATGGTGTCCTAAAAGCAGTCTTCGGCACACTATCCTTTGCCACTCTCAACTGGTGAAATCCCGTTGCCAAATCCATCTGAGAAAACACCTTAGCCTCGTGAAGCTGATCAAACAAGTCATCTATTCTCGGCAATGGATACTTGTTCTTCCTAGTTACCTTATTCAGCTCACGATAATCAACACACAACCTCAACGATCCATCCGCTTTGGTTGCGAACACAACTGGTGCACCCCATTCGGACACACTACGCCGAATGAATCCTTTTCGTAAAAGGTCATCAACCTGCACCCTCAACTCTTGCTGCTCCTTAGGCGTCATCCGCCTAAGAGGCATCATAACAGGTCTGGCTCCCTCAACTAGATCGATACGAAACTCGATCTCCCTATGCGGCGGTAATCCTTTGACTTCGTCAAAGACATGCTCAAATCCATTCACAATAGGCACCGATGACAGTCCATCCCGTGGAACAACCAGCGAATACATGAAGCTCATGAAGACGCCTTCCTCATGCTTACATCGTATCATAACCTTTCGCCCTTCCACATTCCCGACTGTCACCTCCAGCCTCTCACAATCAATCCTTGCCGCATACTTCCTAAGCCAGTCCATACCCAAAATAATTCCGAACCCCGCAAAGTTCAGAACAAAGCAATCACAAACAAACGAGCAATCATGACTCGACACAACTAGACCACGACATATCATACACAAACATGACGAACCCCCAACTGGATTAGTCACAACCAATGGCCTATCAACAATATCCGGTTCCAAACCTAACCGGCCTACAAGATCATCACAAACAAAAGAATGCGACGCTCCAGTATCAAACAACACTCTAACTGGAACACCACAAATGGAAAGAGTACCTTGAACCACCACACTCTTCCCTTTCTCTTCAGCAGTAAGAGCTTTTGAAAACGACGGCACAACTCCCAAAGCATAAGCTTGCACAATTTGCCTGTCCTTCCTCGGTTCTGGACAACCTGAAATGCCCTGGCTTGTCACAGTTGTGGCATTTCGCCGGCGCCTTTGGATTCCTACAATCCTTGGAGAGATGGCCCTTCTGCTGGTAATTATAGCAAGTCATTTCGCCCTTCGGCTTCTTCTGGCCATCCTTACCCTTCTGTTGCTGTTGCTTCCTCTTCTTGTTTCCACCCTTCTGTGGCTTAAACCCTTCCTTGGTTACAGCAACAACAGATCACTCCCTAGGAAACAAATTCTCATGCCTGAGAGCTTTCTCCACAAGCTTCTCAAACGGATCGTCCAGATGATCCACTAACTGTCTTCCAAGATAAGAATCCAAACCGATCACAAACTTCTCATGCTTCTGATAGGGAGAATCAATATACGATCTGGCATACTTGGACAAAGCTTCAAACTCAGAAACATACTCAAGAACGGGTCTTCCACCTTGCTTGAGCTCCACAAACTTTTTAAACAAGACAAATTTCTGAGCCGTAGAGATGAACTTAGCTTCAAATCTGACTTGGAATTGCTCCCAAGTAATCTCTTCCTCTGGAGTATCAATGGTGATAGAGTTCCACCAATCAGAAGCTCTCCCTTGAAGCTGTCTCGATGCAAGCTTCCTCTTAGTTGCATCCTCAATCCCCAAATCTCCAAAGATTCTTCTACAAGCATCTATCCATCTTTGGACTTCAATGGTCGATTCCGTTCCCAAGAAAACCTTCCCTCCAAGAGCAGTATAGTCCTTACAAAGCTTAGCAAAATCCACCGGTCTTGGAGCTTGAACTTGGACTCCAACATCCACTGATGGCCCTGAAGCTGGTATCCTTCTCATGATCGAAGTCATCATGGCCTCAAACATAGGAGCATAATCAACAGCTTCCCTAGCAGCACGGCCTTCCCTAGCAGCTGGTCTCCCCCTTCGACTCATCCTTAATATCTACAAAAAGGAATGACTTAGAACACCTTGAGAAACAACTGCATAAGGAGTTCAAATCCTTCTAAACTACTATATTATATATAGTAATCACTCATCAAAATACAATTACGTCTCTCATACGTAGTTACGTCAGCGAGCGTTGGCTAAAATCGATTAACCAAAGCTCTGATACCAAATGTGACGACCGCCCATGACTCCCGTACGGAAACAAGAGAATGGTGCGCTGAAGGTGTGCCAGGCAGCCATGGGTGACCGTCAAGGTAGAATAAACATCGCAGAATCTATCGTACAACTCACAGCGCATGGATAAATACAATAGAGAAATATAATATAGTGAAGCTCTATAGAACATGACATCATCATATAAGCATCATAATAGTTTTATACAAACATATGAACCATCCATACATCAAAGCCTCACTACATAACACTCAAACAAATACAGCAGCGGAACACCCAGTACATATAATATGAAATAATATGCAAAAGCCTCCTGCTCGTCTTTGTCATCATCAGCGTAGATCTCCAAGAACAGCACCTGTCACCTGCTACCTAGTCTGCCCATCCCAACATGGATGAACAGCCCAAGGTAATAAGAGGAGACATAAAACCTTGAGTCAGACAAAGTCTTAGTGAGCAGTAAATCAACTATCAAACATACCAAAAGAGTATAAGGGATAAAAGGAATAGGAACCAAACCATCCCACTCCACCTCTTTCTACAGTGATAGCCCCAGACACACATTAAGGAGAAGCAATCATAACATAGCAAGCAATTAAAGTAAAGCAATAATCACTCGAGTCAAGGTCGATGTTTTCCAAATACAAACCCCCAAGGCCTAAACCAAGATCAGATAAGCACCCAGAAAACACCGCTCTTGAGACCGAATGATGATACAATCAAACATCCAAACATCCATGACTCTGGCTATCACTGTTATCATTGCCTTGATTTCACCGTTAGTTGAACGACCATCTGTCAAGGGCTAATGGTAACCCCGGTTCTAGACATAACTCCGCACGTCGTCGCAGCCCGTGCCTAGGAATTTTCGCAACTACCCAGAGTACTAGCACGTCGTCGCAGCCCGTGCTTGGAACGTCGTCGCAGCCCGTTCCAACGTACTCTTGCTTTGAGCATGCTAGAACCTTCAACAACGATGAGATCTCAGCCTCCTAGTCATACTCATCGACGACTATTTTCATACTAGCTCAAGCGCCTCTCGAGCCATCCATTATCAACCAACTCGCATCGCATCATCGAGTTATCAACATGCTTGGGATGATCCCGTCTGGATTAAACCAAGGCTATCTCACATCATGCTTTGCTTTATCGCATCATAGCAAAGTCTCATCTCAACATCATGGCTTGCCTCATCGCATCATGGCAAAGTCCCATCTCAACATCATGGCTTGCCTCATCGCATCATGGCAAAGTCCCATCTCAACATCATGGCTTGCCTCATCGCATCATGGCAAAGTCCCATCTCAACATCATCTAATTCATACATATGAGCTTCAACATCCGCTTCATATGCCACAAGCAGCTTTCCTTATTCAAGAGCCTCTTCCATAGCTTTTGAATCGTCTTTGACCATACTTGTCCAAATCTATCAACTAGATAACTTATTCACAACAATCAAACAAGGCAAACATTAATCCAAACAAATAAGTAGTCAATCAAGATCTAAATAGGCATTTATAACTAAAATGGCAATTTCGTAAATAAATGAGCAAGGATCTATCATACATGAATCAAGGGTTTTTAGCATAGATCTAACAAATATAAATCATGGGTTTTGTATCTACAACTTGATAAATGAACTTGCATAAGTAAACATCTTCATAAGTAATGGATCTACGCTTGGATCTAAAGAAATATGCATAAAATCACTATCTACAACACTTCAACAAACCACCAATCCAATATACTCCTTTGGGTCCGCGTGAGAGATAACCACCACTCACCGAATCACTCAAACACTTCAAAAACTAATCACTTCAGATCTGGACAGCAAGGATTCAGCTTGATTCGTCGAAATCTTGCTTGAAACGATGGAATCTAGCTTCGTTGGATGAAGATCTTCAACTTTGACTCTTGGATCTTCGATCTTGGATGGATGTTGGAACTAAATTAGAGTGGAGAAAAGAAGATGAAGAAATGTTGTAGTCGAGCTCTCAAAATGGCAGCACTTCGTCGCTTCAAAATCCGGTGCCAAAAAGTGAAGAAATGGTCGCGTATTTATAGGCTAGTCGCCCCCTAACTCGGTCAGGTCTTAACTCGCTCGGAGTTAACTCGCTCGGTCTTAGGTCGGCTAAGAATCTCGCCGACCTAACTTAGGTCGCTGCCGACCTAACTCACCCCACACAAGGCCTATCCAACGACCTAAACAAAAACGCGGGTTAACTAAGCCGCCCACACGATCTAATGGTCCCAAAGCTACGCGACTTAAAACTAAGTCGCTCAAGCGACTTAACATTAAGTCGCTCACGCGACTTATCTACACACAGGGTTATCACGACCTAAAACATAACGAGCTATCTACCCTACGACCTAACTAAGTCGCTAACGACTTACGACTTAGAAGGACCACTCGACCTAGCTTCCTTAATTCGGTCAGAACTACTAGGTCGCTAACTCGTTCACCTCTAACTCGCTAACCCGGTATCTTCCTTAGGTCGCTCCAAAACCCCTCCGACCTAACAACCATACGACCTAACCCCTTAGGTCGTTAACTCCACTATCTCCTAACTCGCTAGCTATGCTAACTCGCTAACTCGCCCACTTCTTAACCCGTTAACTCTTAGGTCGGCCAGGTCCTATGAGTCGTTAACTCGGCAACTATCTTAACTTGGTCAAGCTCTTAACTTGTAACTCGTTCACGACCTATCACTTAACTCGTCTACGACCTATCACTTAAGTCGTCTACGAGTTAACCTCTACTCGAGTTAACTTCTCCATACGATCTAACCTCCACACGACTTAGGCTAAGAACGACTTAAACAACACTAACGACCTAGAAATCCTACGATATATCGACACGTAAATTCAGGTCGTTACAATTTTTATGGCTGATTTCAGATGAGCGACGGTGGAGTGGAAGTTAAGGTTGCTGGTGATGCTAAAAGTAACGATGGCGATTAAATGTGTTGAAATGAACTAAGAAAAAAATGCTATATTAAACTATCATTTTGCAATGCTATATTAAACTATCATTTTGCATAACTAAAATGCTATATTAACCTATCATTTTACATATCCTAAACATGTTTGTGGACTTTGTAATTGAAATGCTACATTAAACTATCATTTTGTATAACTTAAACATGCCAATGGATATTGTAATTAAAATGATAGTTTAAATCTCATTTTGCATATTGTAACTTTGGTATTGGACTTCACAACTAAAATGCTATATCAAACTATCATTTTACATATTTTAAACATGATAGTGGATTTCATAACTTAAATGCTATATTAAACTATCATTTTGCATATCATAAACATAGTGGTGAACTTTGCGATTCAAATGTTACATTAAAAATACATATGCTATATTCAATTATCATTTTGCATTTGGTAGTCATTTTGTATATTCTATTCATACTACTTCACTTTAAATATACTTACGCTAAATTCAAGTTCATTTTGCATATTTATTCATCCTTATTCAATTGAAATACACTTATGCTATATCTAAATATCATTTTTCATAGTCAGATAATTGTACTATATTTTGAAAGTATAAATGCTATATTAGTCTATCATTTAGCATATTAAATACAGTGTATTATAGAAATGCTATACCCAAATATCATTCAACTTGTGATTAAAACTTTTTGACTTTCTTCTTCTTTTGTGTTTTGCTTCTCCATTTATTTCTTACCTCTAGATTTAGTGGCACTCGACTTCAATTTTCACGAAATTTCTAATTTACGCTTTCATTGAAGTGTCGAATTAGGTTTTTTTCAATTTTCAAATGGACGGCGGAAGCTTCGATGATGGCGGCGGCTTGGACGACGGTGGCTTGGGTGACGGCGGCTAAGGCATGTTAGGGTGGCGGCGGCTACGGCAGGTTACGACTATGCACTACAAGGGGAGGGGGGATTTCCGACGGCTGAAAACCGTCGGCGGCCGTCGGAAGCCGTCGGCGGCCGTCGGAAAAAGCCGTCGGAAATGAAGGCGTCGGGAAGCAGTATTTCCGACGGCTACCGACGGGTGATGCCGTATACATTATCGACGGTTTCCGGCGGTTTCCGGCGGTTTCCGACGGCTTCCGACGGCCGTCGGAAACCGTCGGAAACCGTCGGAAATCAGGCCAATAAGCCGTCGGAACCCGTCGGAAACCGCCGGAAAATTTCGACCAATAAGCCGTCGAGAGCCGTCGGAAGCCGTCGGAAACCTGCTGTTTTTTTTTAAAATCTGCTGCAAATAGAGCCTTCCAACCACATTTCTCTTCCAAACACTACAATATCAATACTGCACAATCAAATAAACAATAATCCAACCAAACATGCAAACCAATACTCCAAAATATTCAATAGACACAGAAATAAACTAAATTAGAATAAAAATAAAATACAAAATATACATAACATTCCAACATTAACAATAATACTAACAATAACTGTTCTAATCATGCATATCCTGATACAGCTACAGAACCAAGTGTATTATACATAATTATACATATCAACAATTAATTGTTCCTTCTACCAAATCATTGTAAACTAAAACTAAACATACCTGCACGAACGAATTAGAAAGCAATGAATCAATCTGCCCCAGATCCAGAGCCAGCCGATGAAGGGAAGCGGCCACCAAACTGCTGCATGTACTCAAATAACTGTGCCGTCTGCATGGCCTGTTGGCGGTTCTGCTCCTCCAACTGCTGAACTCTAGTCTGTAATTCTTCTATACTTGCTAGCTCGCTCTGAGGTCTACTCCGCCGTCTCCTACTCTGACTACTGGACTGCAATAATTGAAAAATAAATAAAATCAAAGTTTATTGTTTTGAAAAGGTAAGAATATCATATTTTAAGTATTTTAAGAAAAATTAAATTATTTACCGCTAAATTGCCAAATCCGTATCGTCGACCATGCTCTGGTGGACTCATAACGGACTCAAAAATAATGTCCTCTTCATCGGTCGTCAGCTGCTCTCGACCCGTATCAGAAAGGAGTTTCTGTCGCTGCTCCATAAACATCTCCTGCATTGACAAATTAATAATATCATATCTTATTTCATAATAATTTGACAACTAAAACAATTACTAATACTGAATAAAATGAAATATGCTTACATGGCTTTTACTGGATTTATCGTCCTGCCATGTGTACGAAACAGTCCCGTCTGGATTAACATGCTCAACAGCATGCGTACGGGTGAACACGTCCATATAGCTGACAGGACCATGTGCCTCGGCTTCCTGAAGTTGATTGTTACATACAATTATTATACATTTAAAATCATATAGCATAAACTATTTACATTTATTATTCAGTAATTAAATTTACCAACTCCTGCCGATACTGCTGAAACGACTTCGATCCTCCGCGATGAGTAACGGGATTCTTATTTCTATTTGCAGAGTTTCTATCTGACTCTGCCTGTACATTCAAAATTTGATACATTATTTTTCAATCACGTTAAATTAATAATTGAAAAAAAATTAGTATACTTGCCTTCGCCTCGTCCGTCTCCCAGTAGCTCAACCAAGCTTGCCACACGCTCTCCCCCATCCACCGTGGTCTCTTCCCGGATTTCTTAACCTCAGATATCGTGTCTCTGTAGTTCTTTCGCATCTTCCTCATCCAGTATGCTCGTGCCAGCTGCATATCATCTGTCTGGATGTCTATCTCAGCCTGTGTTAAAAAAAGATTACACTTTAAACGATAAACGGTAGAAAAACGACAAAAACGAATTAAAAATGGAAAACATAAAAATTACACATACTAGGACATCCTGCCATATGCACTCTATGATGTGCGGAGGGATGGTATCCCACTTTGGCCAGCACGCACTCATCCTACTACGATATGCTGCTCTGGAGACGTCCAACACTACCTTAGTGGGTAGTAGCTCGAACCCCCTGTTTTTAAGTACGATACAGATAAGTACATACGTATAGTATAGAAAAAATAAGATGATGAATAAGATTTAATTTTTACCCATCTGCTTTGGGGGCTAACGTAACAACTGGACGGTGTGGCGCTTGCGATGGGCCACTGCCATCGCCTCCTGAAGAACGGGAAGAGCTCCTCCCTCTATGTGACATAATGATAAACCTGTGACGTTTACACATCATTATATAAGAGAATAAAAACATGATAATGAAATATATTTCATATGAACATGACATCAATGGTATAAATTGCTTAATTATAATGACTGAAATGTAAATAGACATGTAAGTTTGTTAATTTTTCTTACCATAGTAAATAAATGACAAATTGAAATAACATAAAACAATAGTAAACGGATTTAGTTTCATAGTTACATCAATTTCATAATACATCAAGAATTCAACATAGTTACATCAATTGCAAAAAAACAGATTCAAATTTATATCAGTCATCATCGTCTTCTGATTCAGATTCGGTCTCGTTTTCGACGATATTTTCCTCTGCACTGTCAAACGCTTCTACCAAAACATTTGATTCATCGATCAAAGGACCAAAATCTGTATGATCGTCTGTAATTATTATTTCGTTATTTTGCTCAAGATCTGCCTGATAAGCTTGTTCGTCCGGAATATTCTTCCCATCGAATGTGAATCTGGCCTTTGTTTTAAAAACTGCAGACCAATCTGCTTTATCTCTTTTTAGAGACGGATAAGGAGCGTAATAAACTTGCAATGCTTGTTTGGCTAGTACAAAAGGATCATACTTGTGATAGTGCGATGTATGCTTTATTTCGATAAGATTATAATCCTTATGCACATTAATTCCAGAACCTGGAACATTGCTAAACCAATTGCATCTAAATAGAAACACCTCCTCCGCGGGTCTTGAGAAATATGTCAGTTGCAAAATTTGTGTTAGAACGCCATAAAAATCATTTAAATGGTTTTCTGGATCGTCACTACCTTTAACAAATACACCAGTATTATTTGTTAATTTTTCTGCACCGTATTCTTTAGTGTTAAATTTGTATCCATTGACGAAATATATTGGATATGTCTTGACCACTCTTTTTGGTCCCATTGCAAGATGTTTCAACCCTTCGTCAACAACACAATTTTTCGGCTCATAAACGTAATTTGAAAACCAACGGGAAAATTCTTTACTGAGATCTCCGTTCGGATGTTCCCGTTCATAAACACTGTTTATATAAACAAATTATTACATTAGGTTATACACGCGCATGCATTACAGAAAAGAATAAAACAAAAATTATTATTTCAGATTACCTAACAAACGGTGCAACCTCGGCACAATTTAGAAGAATATAAGTGTGTGCTACACGAAGATCTCTATCGTCTAGCCATATTTCCACACATTTTCCAGAAGGCCGACCATGTTGTCTAAAATTTTCTTAGCTTGTACACATTAGATTATCGGGCGGCATATGTCTTTTTGCAGCTTGTACAACAGCCGTAAACCCAGCTTCAGTGATGTTGTATTTTGACTTCATCGCAATGTATTCTGCGATTACTGACAGCTGCGTGCCGCTTTTACAACCATCCCAAATAGGTTTTTTAGCTGCATCTAGTAAATCATAAATTTTCTTAGCTTCAATATTTGGTTCTTCAACATTTACATCATCGTCGTCAACTTCAACCATAGGAAACATTGATCGTGCTGCATCTTCGACCATATTTTCTATACGGGTCGTTGAAACTATTTCGTTAACGACACTTTCAGACTCTACAGAAGTATTTGCTACAACTTCTCCATGCCGATCCCAAACATAATATTCGGGTGTGAAACCGTGTTGGCACAAATGAACTTTCACAATATCTGGTAACAAAAACTTCAAATGTCTACACCTACTACACGGACAACGAATTTCTGGATCGTTTCCGTTATTACTTAAGGCGAATTCAACAAACACGTTTATACCGTTATAAAAATCTTCTTTTATTGAGCCCCTCATTCCTTTTCTTTGGTACATCCATCTCCTTCGATCAACAAAATAATCAATCATTTTTCCTATTTGACAAAATGAGAAGTTCAAAATTTAATATTTATTTTGAAGAATACACATTCGAAAAAGATTATTTTCATGTTCGTATAATATTTTGAATTTAAAGAACAACTTCACAAATTTAAAAATATTTTCAAATAGGGCACATTTCATTTTTTAACGTACGTAACGATTAAAAATATATAATTTTTTTTCATTGGTCAGACATCCTACCTCCCATTACAAACACAGTAAGCATTTACATTTCGTATATTACTTCGTCCCAAACGATTCAATAAAATTTCGGCAGCATTTCCCTTTTGTTCCCTGCATTGTACACAAATGCGTGTACGCAGGAAACAAAAAAGAAAAGTTAGGGCGAAATTTTATGAACCGTTTGAGACGAAGTAGTATACAAAATGTAAATTCTTACTGTGTTCATAACTTGTCCAATACAGGGACAAATCCGACAAACATTGTACCAGATGAATATAAATGGTCGTTTTTCGAAAAAAACGACTATTTATACAACGATCATGTACAACACTCGTCAGACGGGGCCAAAAACTCTCTAAGGGACATTTGTCGGTTAACATGCGCGCATTTTACTCAAAAATACAGTTTTACTCACTGTTCACATTTATATATTAATTTCACACATTTATTCGACGTATTACGCATCAACTTAGGGCTGGTTTAACATTTTGTCATTTTTCAATACACACAATTATAATTTAGAGTAATGCATTTTTTTTGTGTCATAAGTAAAAACGTGCACAATATAATACTCCTAGTTCATTCAATCATTTTATCTTATTCCAAATAACGTATACAATCGTCGAATCAAGGCATACACAACAAAATACATATACATGAACATGCACAAATTATACGTGTTTATCACAATTTCACGATAAAAGATGAAATTGGTATACCATGTGATGCTATAAACCGTTATTACGCTAGTGGAAACAATTGCAATCATTAATTCGCCCTAATTTATCAATTTATGCAAATCTATAATTAGGGTAAAAACTGAATTTTTCATAAAAATAAGAGATTATACCTGAGATTAAGAGTACTGAAGCTTGATTAGAGTGCGTTGGAAGATCCGGAAGCTAAAAATTAGGGATTGGAAGCTTAGGGGTTGAATTTGGGGGGTTTTTTGGGTTTTTTTCGTATGAAATGGAGGAGGAAGAAAGGGCTCGGCTGGCTGGTATAATCGCAAATTTGCGACGGCTTCCGACGGCCGCCGACGGCCCGTCGAAAGCCGTCGGAAAATGGCCGTCGGAAGCCGTCGGTCTTGGCTGTCGGTATTCTGCCTTTTTCTTGTAGTGATGGCGGCGGTGGCTATGGCAGGCTTTAGACGATGACTTCAGACGATGAAGGAAATGGTTGAAGTTGGTTGAATAGAACGCGCCACTGTCTTTGAGCCTAAATTCTAAAAGTTCTGTCCTATGTTTAAAAATTAGCATAAAGTTTTTCCTTTAAACTAATTTCGTCTTATTAAAATATATATAAATTTGTAAATAAACCAATATGTAAATTGGCCTAATTTTTCACAGGGGATTCATTTTATTTTTGTTTTGCAGAGGTTCACATTGTTGGGTTGCAGTACGCAAGCTGCGCAAACCTGGGCATGTTGTTTGTGTTTAATTGTTCAAGTCGGTAACTAAATAATTTATCTACCAGGAGAATATGCATGTTAAAAACCTGCCTACAATGCGATCAAGGTGCCAGACCAGGTCATCACATGCATTTCCTTTTTTCCCCTTATCCATATGACTTTTAGTCATGACAACACAAGGCAAAAATCTATGCATAACTGCAGAAAGTGTACAAACTATCAAATCAACTTTTTTCTCTTTTCATAAAAAAGATACAGATGCGGGCACTGAACATTAACTTAAACATCGAATCAAAGTACACGCAGATATTATGAGAGTGCGTGGTCATTGTCTTGGATCCACCAATGATGATGGCCCACAGCTTATATAATCTTATCTTCAAGGACTTAATTAAGGGTTTCAAAAGCAAAATCACCACGAAGAAGTAATCTATAAATAGCAACCAATAAATAATTTAACAGATTTCCAAGTTAAAGATGGTGGATCCAACATCTATATGGTGGCCACTTGTACCCTTAGCATATACTGAACTTGTTTCAAACTGTTTGAATCATTTTATAGATCGAAGCCGGCCTGTAGTACCAAGAATATTTGATCTCTTGTTGTTATGAGCTATCGAAGTCCACTGTATGACAAACATAATTTGTATCATACTGTATATAAACATTACACTGCTATATTATACCTCATTTTAGTTGAAAACAAGGTCAAATATTCCAATTTTATGTTAGTCCAGGTGAAATATGTTATAGGCCTGAAAAAACTACTGATTTCGGTATCAATAATTAAAGGTGACTAAAAATTTCTTGCTTACTTGCTTATACCACCATTTTATCATTAGCTAGTGGTCTCTGAATGCTAATATTTGTTGCTTCGTTTCCTCGGTATGATTCATTCAAAGTTGATTAATCAATGATCGGTCGACCTCTAGAACTTTACCTCATGCTGATGTGACCATTATTAAGGTCGCTTAGTCACTTATGGATTCTTCTTTTTGTATATATTGCTTTGTTTAACCAAGCAACGCCATGTGCTAAATTTGTTCTGAAAAAATATGGGTTGGACGTCAACATGCATTAATATGGCTGCACGTTTCGCCATTGATTGAGGGGCTTATTAATGCAAAAAAATTGGATGGTTAAGAGTTCAATTGAACACGGAGAAAATTGATGGAAGCAACGGCACCGAAAAATGGAAAAATCGTGAAAATTTGATATACGTTCCTCTTTAAAAAATTATTACCCAAAAAACACCCATATTTCAACCTCCGTTATATTTCAAGTCTATTTTCCAGTTCTCGTAATCAGCAAAGTCTGCAACTTTCAAATTTGATCATCTTTTGAACATCTATTTTCATGCCCAAACTTGTGTGCCACCACTTTGAAAACCATCATTCAAAACCATCATTCAGTTATATGTTAACTGTTTCAATGGTTGGTCATTCCCTATTTCTATTGGTTCATAATGTACTTATATGAGTTGACACAACCGTTGTAACAAAAGAAATCATCGCTATTGTCTATCAACTAAGGTTTAAAATTTCGATATATAGTCATGTTTCGATCACTTGGAAATTTCAATTCTGATTTAAAATTTTGGCACTTTCAGGTGTATTTTTCTACAGAAATATATTAATAAATATTACAAACAAATTGCATAATGTATTTATATAATTATGACCATGGATAAGGTTGAATTTGAGTTGATTAAATTGGAAAAAAAATAGTCAAAGACCATTGGCTGACATTGGGGTTTTATTGATTATGAGTTCAAAACTCAAAAACATCAAATGAGTGTCTTATTTGAATAAAATGCCACTCTTGTTCTTAAAAGGTTAAAAATAAATTTGATTTTACATTTGCTTTCCATATCTAAATTGTGAAATATTCTACTAATGCTTTTGCTAATTTATCTTTGATAATGGTTTTCTTTCTTTCCTTTTTAGTACTCAAACGGAAATTTCATTTGATTTACATTTTGATTCCTGCCAAAACTGTAGCGGAATCACCGGAATTCTATTTTACCAGATGAAATTTCGAACTATACCATCAATCTATATTTACACGTTACATCTTTCATATAACTTACAAAGTGGGGCTGCTCCTTTTCCAACCATCGCATCTTTCCAATGCATGCAAGACAACCTCTAACAGTCTTCCCTTTATATTGTCTATTCAGACTCTTCATTCATGAGGCATATTATGTGTTTGAATGGCCCAATTGTTGTTGTATGCTATGATACCATGTTGAGTATTGGCATTAGACCAAGCAAGCTTTTGTTAGGATTACCCAAAGATCCTAGGCAATTAGAACTTAGAAAAGTATAAGAAGTGAAGAATAAAAGCACACAAAATAAAATCTTTTAACCTTTCCCTTATTCAATTTTCTAACGTAGAAAACAATTATGGAACATTACAATTTGAGTACCAAAACTCGATTATGAATCCAAATTCCCAATAATATCTTATGGTGGCAAACTTCATAAACATACATATTTACATTGAAACTAAAACTAATAACAACGAGATATTTTACCAAAAATAAACTTAAGAGATCTTTGACATTAATTAAAAAATTATACCAAATATTTTCCAAGATACCACCTCTAAACTGAGATATGATGCTCTAGACTGAGTTTCTAAAGGTCATGGTTTTGACTGTTATGCTTAAATAAAGTATCACTCTTATACTCGAAAAGGAAAAAAAATTCTCAAAATGAAATATCCAAAGAAGAATATTATCTCCACAAAAAATCCTCTTCGATCTAATGTATTGTGTCACATACTTCGACCCTCCACCTTGATACAATGCATCAACAAAGCAAGCTAATATCAATTCCACCTTCAAAACGATATTCTACGCTACTTCTATTTTGGTTCAAAATACTACCCCACTATCCAAACAACCTAGTTATGCATTTCCGCTAATCGAACATACATCCGCATTCAAAATTGATTGTAGTATAACAAAGGCCTCCATGTAGGCTTTGTGAGTTTCCTTTGCTTGCACCACCTTAATTCAAGTGAATATGCCTTTCCAATTTAAGTTTGAAAATTCCTATGTTCTCCACGTCTTTCTTGTCACCTTGTATAGATTACTCCCTTCTCCTTTTCCTCATGATACTTCCATACTAAATTTTTGTACTTTTGTAACATTATCTTGAGTTGAGAATTGCATCTTTTTTCTTTCAATTTCTCATTGAAGTATGATTCTTCTTAATTTTGGAACATGATCAACTTTTGTTAGTGTTACCACCTTTCAGTCAAACATATTGAGCTTAGCTAAAGTAATGTGGTTAGTATCCATCTCGCAACCATTAACATATTCCATCTTACCTTTTTTGCTTCTTATAGTCCATGAAAGGTTTCTTATGCTTTCATATATGAAAACTGAAACCCGATTTGAGCATGCATTCTTTTAATTTGTCTTTTTCAACACACAATGCGAATGCATCAACTTCGGTACCAATATTTGCCTCTTCTCCTCATGTTTGTCCTTGCTTTCTTCCCAGGCCTTCATTTTCTACTTATTCCTTTTCAGTTGTTATAGAATCCTTACACATTGTCTTGTTTTTCCATAGTAATAACATGTGATGATAATTTCCATGTAGTATCTTCTTCTTCCTTTGCAATGTTTACCTCCTCGGTAGGGTTGCTATATTCCCTTTGCCTACTTAAACTCGTCCCTGTTATATCCTTATTAAGTAGATTGCTAAAATCGAATTCATTGAACTAACCCTATCCAGATTTGAGTTGGTTAATGAAACCACAAGCTTCTCCAACTTTATGAAACTGAACGCACTAGCATTAACCCACTAGAGTTAAATCTTGTGTCTCATGCCCAACTTATAGTTCATAACTGCTAATTGATTCACAATAGCTCAAGAATCATCGAGATGATCTCCAATAAGCCTACTTTCCTTAAGCTTTAAAATCACTAACTTTATTTTGAGAAACACATTGTTTATTGTTGATTTCTTTGTGTAGATCCCTTCTAATTTCTTCCATATTCCATAGATTAGACATTTCATTACAACAATGCAAAACACAGAATTCTCCAAATACTAGCGAATGGTCCCTGTTACATCATGTTGTACAATCTCTGAGTATAATAAGCTCCAAACTATTTTGTTGTCTAGCTACACTTTGAAGGTTCCAAACCATTTATCTAAAATAAATAGCAACAAACAATGGATATTATATTGAATTTGCAATATTCACTTAAAAGTTGCTACTTTCTAGAGTTAATGCAGAAAGGCAAAAGATAAAAATAAAGGAATAATGGAAAGAATACTAAAAATTGCGACATTTTTGCCCTAATAATAAATTAAAATTACAATTACATAGATAGTAACGCAAATCTAATGAATTGACAAATGATTTTGAAGGGGGAAACACAAGCATACCAGATATGCTTATACCAAAAAGATACAAAATCCTATTCTGTAGAAATGTAACATCACTCATTGTGAGATCCGAAAATGAGTATAAAATTGTTGTAGTTATTCTAATCTTATTTTCAAGCAATAACATAAGAATCATTTTTCTCTAACATACGGTAAAATGATAAAGATCCATAGTTCTTAAATAATTAATTTCATCATTTCAAAAATATTAACTACTCAACATTTTCACCACAGAGAGAAAATATAATATATACCATAAGTATTACATAATGGTATATGGTAATGACACCATAACTATCAAAGTTTACATCAGATCAATTTTACATTACAAAAATTAATAGCTTAGTAAATCTTCCTTTTACAGTTTGCTTCAGACCTATCAAAATATGAACCCACCCATTATCCTTTTTGTTTCATAGTTAACCATTATGATTCTTTGTCAAAAGGGCCGAATGGGTGATCTGTTTTGACTTTTTTTAAAAGGATTATAAAGAGTAACACATTTACTCACTTTAAATAAAATAAAATTGAAAGTATGAAATTTGAAGATGTAAATATTTAAATTTTGAATTTTTAAAATAAGAATATAGAAATTTTGAATTTTGATAACTTGAAAATTTATGCTCAAACGACTAAGTGGAAGTTACTATTTATTTTGTTCAAACTGCAATAACTTCTTCATATTGACTCAGTATCAAGCGAGGCATTGACTACTAAATTCGTTTCAACATTGCGGATAATATGAAACACTCAAATACTTCATATTTTGAACGAATAATGTAATCTATCGTGGTTATTAATAGTTGCACTTAGCAAATAAATGATTACATCCCCCATATCTAAACTATGGCTTGAAAAATACTTTGATAATTCATTTGTTTCTAAATCACAGAATAATGGTGGAGAAATTTATTAATAAAAATTTGAATTTTGAAAATTTGTACTCAAACGATTGGATAGAATCGTCATTTTTTCATTTAAATTGCAATAAGTTCATATCGGCTCAGAGTTAGTAGAGAGTTTGACTGGTGAACTTGTATCAACATTCCAAACAATATGGAACATTTAGATGCTTCATATTCTAAACTTACATTGTACTACTCTATGGTAACTAACAGTTGTACTTAGCAAATAACATACTGAATCTCCAAATCTAAACTCTGACTTAAACAATACTTAAATTGCTTTTTTGTCTCTAAATCATTGGATTGACATTTATCTATAATAATCGCTACTAGAAAATGAAACGATTACCTACCTAGATTTATCGATGCCATTCCGACACCTTTAATATAACGTCGGTGGAGAGTCAAAAAGGTGTCGGTAAATACCAACCTACAAAAAAATACTGATGCCCTTTTGACGCCTTTGTTACGACATCAACGAGGTGTTTTTTGGCGTCGGTCCTATCCATTGTACCGCATTTGACGTCCTCTTCTTCTCCACTTTTCCACTAACAAAAAAATGATCGAATTGCTATAGCCGCCTCCTCCTCCGTTGACTTCGGTTGTTGCCTCCTCCTCCCTTGACGACACCGTCGCAAATCCTAAGCCAACATCCAAGCCCTAGCTGCATATCCCTACCCCATCGAACGTAGCAAGCCTGGCCCATCCTCCTTCCTCGGTGTTGGACTTCGCCTCCTCATCCTTCTTCGACCCCATGACAAATCCACAGCCCTAGCGGAGAATTCCCAATCAGCCATCTCGTCGATCGTCGCAATCCTGAGCCGCAAATCCCTCCTCCAAGTCACCGCTAAAATGTTTATCGGCGTGATTTATTTATCCAATGCATTTTCTATGCAATGTTATGATTTGATTAGCTTCGTATATGATATAGATTTGTTGGTATATGACCATTGACATAGGTTTGTTGTTATGATAATTCATTTGCGATTTAAGATATTGTTAGTATTGTTTTTAAATTGTTCGATAATTTATTGTCATTGATATGATGATATCAATGAAACCCCATAAATGTTTACTTTGGCCCTATCTAATAAGTATCATAAACAATCATTATATAGAGCTTCGTTTTTTAAAATAAAACGAAAACTGATATTTATCTAAGACATTATTTGTCAGATTTGTTCCAACATTAGACAAGTTATAAACACAATGGCATTTATGTTTTGTAAATCAATATTCAATTCGAACGGTTAATGAAATTTTGACGAAACTTCCTTGTTTCCCATGTACGCTCATTGCGTATGTTACGGGGAATAAAGGGTAGTGCTGCCAAAATTTTGTTAACCGTTCAATTTGAAAAGATTTATGAATAGTACATTGCCTCCTTCAGGTTTGGCCAATATTGGCTAAACCTCGGTCATCTTGGTATCGATATGATGATCATTTCGGTACCGACATAATTACTTAGACAATTTTTGGCTATGCTTTCATACTTACCCAAAGTCATGCCTTGGAATTCTCGGTATCACCTCATAAGGACTCGAGTCTAACATCTCGATATCGAGTTCTTTTCCTTGCATTGAAATTTCGCTAAGTCCAAATCCACTTCCCCAGCTCCATCATGACATGACCTGAAACACATAGCATAGAAACCCGAAGTCTTCCCATTTGGAACCCGAAGAACTCCACCACTTAGTTGTTGGACTCCCCACCGACATGATTTCTACCCCATATTGATTTCGTCTACTCAAATCATCTTCAATTCATATATGAGTTATTCCATAGGCATCCCACAACTCTAAGAACATCATATCCAAATTCCATCGCATTTCGACTACTTTGTTGCCATTTATACCCAATGACGTACATTTTTTTACGTCTATGTAAAATACTAGCAAACATACCAAAATAGTTCATCCACAAATCAAACATCGTTCTATATCATCCAAATAACTTACACAGATTATCCAAATACGAATTATATACATAAATCACTCTAGATCTGGTTTTTTTATAAAACGATACATATGATGGGAAAACAGTGTATACCATATCAAACTCTGGTACTATCTTTTTAAACATGGTCATAAGGTGTTATTAATACTAAATGTAACTTTAAAAGGCCATTCAATTTCGAAAATAAACTTAAAAATCATATGACTATATGAACATGTGTAGTACATGAGAAGTGCATAACCACTCATGTAACACCTAAATTACCTAATATAATCCCCAAACCCAAGATAAATAGTAACCATACGGATCCTAAAGCAGCCAAATGATAGGTCTAGAGATTCCCTTTGCTAATTGATTCTAATGATGATTTATGGCTTAGATTTAGTAAGAATAAGAGGAGCTTATTGATGAAATCAGGTTAATGGAGGTTTAGACTTGTTTTTGGGAAGTAGAAAATGATTTGGATCTATCTCATTAGTCTCAATTAGGCACAAATCTCGAAATAGGTTAGTGGGCTCAAGTTTGGGCTTAGCTAATTACTCACTATTCTGGCTAGCAATAGTCTAAACGTATAATGGTTATATTACCTAAATGTTAAGTCTATTTTTCTCCTATGGCCACATAATTGAAAGTGAAACCATCAGCCCGATCTAATAGAAGTCTTTTCAGATCCTAATCCTACTCCTGTTAAAAGTTAGAGGCTTTACAATAATTTATAGGTCCAAATTGTCTGATAAAATTCCAAAGATGGAAAATGTTCTTAAGAGTCATTTCCTAAAACTAAAGAATCATACGACCTTAAAGGAATTAAATATTAATATTTTACGATCATCTGATGCGTAAAATACGAGTTGTTACGCTCTCCACCCTCCTTTGGAAATTCTCCCTCGAAATCCCTAAATAAATAAATTAAAATAGTCAGCCATAACTACCCCTCATACCCAATAATCATAAGCAATCATTAAGTATATCAAACGGGAAGCTATACAATCGATAATATATGTATACCTATCCATCATGCGAGATACTAAACTATCATACATGTTATTAAAAGTGAACATAAATACAATAAACAGTAGGTCTTACCATGCAAAGAGCTTTGAATATGCAACATTCATGCTCTAATTGGTTTTCCACGTGCAATCGCCTTCACTTTCACCCTATTGAACCATCACTAACTCCACCGTTTTTCTCCTAAGCTGTTCGTATCACGTACGGCTCCACAAAAACTCAAAAAATCCACATATTTTTACCAAATCAAGGTGAAACAAAGGTTGCTCCCTTGAAAAAACATATCCTGATTCAAGATAAATTCATAAGGAAGTGGGATGTGACGCCCCACCTCTATACCCACGCTAGCCAAGAACACTACGGAGTAATGCTGTCAACTAGCACGGAGAATAAGGCTGTTGAGGAGCGACCATCCGTGTAATTTCTTTGCGCGAGCATCGATATGTCGGATAGTATAACATGCATTTCTTTATCAAGAGGGAAATCCGACCTACCGACACAAACTCAAAGCTACTACACAGTGGCTATAATATCTTCGGAAACAAATATAGAAATAAACATAACATAAATCAGTCACAGACAATTCATATCACAAAGGCGGAAGAAGATATGAATATATAACTAACACATGAAAGTGTATATCAGAGTAGTGGTC
Source organism: Allium cepa (assembly GCA_030765085.1). NCBI lineage: Eukaryota > Viridiplantae > Streptophyta > Magnoliopsida > Asparagales > Amaryllidaceae > Allium > Allium cepa. Next base: position 759,190,774 of record CM060941.1, on the reverse strand, counting down.
AAAAGATCCATGATAATACAAAAGAATAGCAACACGTGCTATACAAATGAATACAACTATGAGTCTATCTCTCAAGTGTATACAACAAAATAAACTACCAATCTAAGTAATTAACCAAAAGTCAGGATGATAACCCAAGAAGAGAAGTCAAGGAGAGGTACCTGTAACATTTCGGTCTGACCCGAGTATTATTTATAAGAAAATAATAAACGGATCAGTCTAGCTATAAATATCAGATGAAGTGATATATAATAAGAGATATGACATAAACATATAATAATCACAATGCCAAGCTGTGATAAATAAGTAATTGAAAATCAACAAGAGATTAATCAATATCACAATAATCTACTCAAGATAAAAAGGAATGTCATACTCCTAATTTCATTCACCAAGCCACAATAAATGACATATATATCAATGCCCATCGTAAAAGTTGGTGAAACATAAATTCCAGAAATCAACACACGAAATCCAGAAATCACAATAAAAAGGATGGCCAATCCCACAAACGGGACATCGACGCACCTAGAAAGACACGCCCCATGTACAGTCGAACATCGACACTCCTAGAAAGATATGCCCCATGCTCTAGCATCGACGCACCTAGAAAGATACGCCCCATGCATAAATAAACATCGATGCACCTAGAAAGATACACCCCATGCATAAATAAACATCGATGCACCTAGAAAGATACACCCCATGTAATGTCTAACACCGATGCACCTAGAAAGATACACCCCATGCTAAGTCGAACATCGACGCACCTAGAAAGACACGCCCCATGCTCTAGCATCGACGTACCTAGAAAGATACGCCCCATGCATAAATAAACATCGATGCACCTAGAAAGATATGCCCCATGCTCTAGCATCGACGCACCTAGAAAGATACGCCCCATGCATAAATAAACATCGATGCACCTAGAAAGATACACCACATGCATAAATAAACATCGATGCACCTAGAAAGATACACCCTATGTAATGTCTAACACCGATGCACCTAGAAAGATACACCCCATGCTAAGTCGAACATCGACGCACCTAGAAAGACACGCCCCATGCATAGACGAACATCGACGCACCTAGAAAGATACGCCCCATGTCCCGACTTATTGAGCTGATTGCTCCACGAAGTAAATAAACATCGATGCACCTAGAAAGGTACACCCCATGCATAAATAAACATTGACGCACCTCGAAAGGTACGACCCATGTGTAAACAAACATCGATGCACCTAGAAAGGTACACCCCATGCATAATAAAACATTGACGCATCTAAAAAGGTACGACCCATGTGAGAAATGAGACGAAGCTCAATAAAATGAGGAACAATCCTCCACATAAACAAAGAGGCATCGCACATTGCTAGTCTAAACCACAAAGATGATCGTCATGATCAACGAGAAGTGTCGATTACAGTAAGCTAGTAAATATATGAGCTTAGCTTCATGTCACATAACCACTAGCTTAACTTAAATATTTACGAACAAATTGTAGATCTCCACTAGAAAATTGTCACAAGAGATTCAATCGAACAAGTCCAAAAATTAACCAACGAAGTAAACGCAAGCGTTTCATACCACTTGTTTTACTAAGTCGTTTAATTAGATTTCTCATACGAGTGAGGTAAAGGTTTGTATATACTAATAGATTGGAAATCGGTTTGAGAAAACGAGTTTGTAATAAAATAGTGTTGAAATCGTTTTGATGAAAGAATTTTGATATTTACTACTAGTATTGAAACCTTTATATTTTTAAAGTGACAAATCACAAAGAAGATTGTAGGAACAATCAATCACTAAAGTTCACATTCGAAGACGTGAATAAAATCCAAAAAAATCGATACCGAATCCATCAAAATGAATATTCCCATAAATCACGAAGAAAATGTCATCAAAGTCGATAATAAGTGATAATAACAAAAGGGAATCAACACGAATCGATTAACATTGGAAATTCAATCCAAAAAGGCAAATTGGACTCAAACAGCAGGTTCAGTCGACTGAACAGAGTTTTCAGTCGACTGACCCTGTACCTGGAAATTTTCCAGGTTCAGGAAACTTTCTGTTTCCAGGTTCAGTCGACTGAACAGAAAATTCAGTCGACTGAATCATGCCTGGAAACTTTCGGGTTACAGGTTCAGTCGACTGAACAGAAGATTTAGTCGACTGAATCATGCCTGGCCTGTTTTTCAGCCTATTCAAATGAAGGGCAAACTCTTCCAAAATGCAACCGGACGAACATTGACTCTAAGGGTTTATGCCAATCGACAACCTGGCCCTATATGCTCCTCGGTGCATCACTAAGAGCATGATCAAACATCCATAAAAGGATTTCACACAAATTTGACTTAAAAACCCAAAAATTGGAATATTCACAAAACCAATCCAAATCAAGAGCAAATTCTCATGAAGAAGTGTTAGGAATTCAAACCTAACAACCAAAGATAATTATAGTCATAGATGTGAGATAAAAATCTCACCTTTGAACCCAAATTTATGAAGAAGATGCTATGAAGCAATGGCAAGAACAAGCACTCTTCAATTCCAACTCAACAAGCTTGAATCTAAGCTTAAAAGAGAAACATTCCCTAAATTAGGTTTAGGAAATTTCTGAAATTGAATGAAGAAAGAGTTGGAGAAGATGAAGGTGATGCTTACTAAGGGGTTCTCTTTGATTTTGGAGCAAGAACTTGAGCTAGCAAGAGGAGCTAGGGCTTGGAGTTTCTAATTCCCTTTCCTCTCCACCATTTTCAGTTGCAGCTTGTGTTTGGGGAGTTGGAATGAAGTAATGAAGAGGAGAGGGGGATTGGGACTGAGTTAGTAAGTGGTTAATTGGCTCAGCCCAAACCAAAGCCCTAAATGAAAAAGTAGCAAAAATCAACTTTCTCCAAACATATCGAAGCTTATACTCAAAAAGGTCGCAAACGGCATTTTGAACTCAATGGAGGTGGTCTCGAGTCCTAATTCGACCGTATGCAAAAAGTAGGTTTTCGGACTAAAATCCGACGAACGATAAAATATTTAAATAAAATATACAATTGATAAATATGCGGGTTGTTACAGACTCCCCTCCTTAAAGAAATTGCGTCCTCGCAATACTTAAGAAGAAAATAAGGAGTAACAACCACAGAAGCATATCAACACAAAAGAAAATTTGAAATAGGAAGTTCACCATAAGGAGCATGAAAGAGTAAGCCTGAGCAGGATCGCTCGATGAATTCTCTAGATTCTCAGGAGTAATCCCTAAGATTTGAGAACCATTGAACTCCCACAAGAAGAATATCTTTATTCCGAAGGCGCTCAACCTCCGAAGCAAGGATGCGAATGGAATGTTGCTCATAAATCAAAACTGGTGAAACTTCAGTTTCCACAATATCACCGGGCTCAAGAATAAAAACCGAAAACCCTAAGGCATTTCCGTAGATAAAAGACGTGGAGAACGTCAAGAATAGCAGGAAATTGAGCCAGTGCAACGGCGTAGTACAGAAACGGTACGCCCGAGAAACTAGAAACTCAAATAATTTGGAATATCAGCGTAGTACAAAAACGGTACGTCCAATGAACCAAAGCCCGAATAATTTCGGAACACCGACGTAGTATAATAGTGGTACATCCATTGATCCAGATAAGATGGAACATCGATGTAGTATAATAACAATACATCCGATGAACCGAACACCATAAAAGAACATCAGACGCAAGTCCATAAAAGAAATAAGATGAAACTCAATAAAACGAAGTACATCAAAACACCCGATGAACTTGATAAAAAGAAAATTCCATTCCGACAACATCAACAAAGAAACAACCCCTTGTTGCTTACGACTAAACGCATTGGCAACACGATTTCCCCTTCGGGAATAAAAAGAATATCAAGATCATAGGAAGCTAGGAACTCGAGTCAACATGCAGTTCCTTAAGAGAACATAAATATTCCAAAGATTTATGATCGAGGTAGAGAACAAATTTCTCATCCAAATATGATGATGCCAAATTCCAAAAGCAAAAACAATAGCCGAGAGCACTAGATCATAAGTGGCATATCTAGTCTCGATAAACTATAATGATTTAGAAGCACAAGTGATAGTACGTTCTCTATGGCAAGAGAATGGCATCCAAACCAATACGGCTAGTATTGGTACAAATAGCAAAGTCTTGGTTCCCCTTCAGGAATCACAAGAAAGAATAAGAGTATCGAAAAGAAAGAACTTCTTTTAAATAATTCTCTTCCCCGAAAAGTTAAAACTTTCAAAATTACATTTTTACTTTTATGTAATAATCTTTCTACAAAAATTTACATTTTTACAAGTCAATATATCGTGTCTGGTTGTCACATCAAAGCGTTTAGAAAATTCCTATCGATAACGTTGATCAAGCGCATCGACCAAAATTCTTAAAGCACTCAACGGGCAATACAATCACAAAATCATCTTTTATAGGATAAATAAATCTCTTAAAAAGTTTTAAGAATATTCTTTGTTCGTTTCAAGAACAAAAATCCAGTTTTACTTATAAATAAATCTTATGAAAAAGATTTGCAAAATTTTAAATTACTATTTTCATCCAAAATCAATAAATACAAGAATGGTTTCATCGAAATATTCATAGAATATTCGATTTATAAAATGGATGAAATGAGCTGGACAAATTGAATGACATAATAAGTCATTCATAAGAATCATAACAAGTGCGGAATGCGGTAAGTGGAATGCTAATTTCCGCAACTCGTAGCAAACGAAAACCGGTGGTAAAGTCAAACTGAAAAGACCTTAACACCACACAAAAGATTTCTTAGGTGATAATCCTAAGACAAACTCAAAAATAGCGGAAAATTTCTCAAACTACATGAATGAGAGAAATAACGCTTTCATTATAAGTGGGCTTAAGGAATAAAATGATGCCATCAAGTTGGAATCAAAATCATAAAGGAAAAATAGAAATCTGCTTAACAGATTGAAAATGTCGAAGATGAATAATCCACACGGAAAATATGATATGGGCCTCACAACGACTAAGCCAATCCTTACAAAAATCAATTCCGGAGCCTAAGTAAAAATATCGGCTCGGAAAGAAAAATCACATAAAATAGTTTCGGCATCAATAGAAAGCAAATTGAGTGTTGCGGATCTACCATCCGGATTCACAATCCTCAAAGAAGTCATCAAGCCCAAAATATTCAAAGAAAAAGAATCGACAAGTTCTTTTGATGTAAAAATAATGAGATGAAACCCGTATCAACAAGAACTCAAATAAGAAGATCAAGAAATAAAACAATGCCATCAAGGATTGAGTGAAAATACCTTGACCGAGAGAAGAGTTTCTAGGGGCTTGCACAATATTTAGCTTTCTCATGTCCTTGTTCAAAAGTTTGGGACACGCAGATAAAAGATGACCCGGTTTCTTGCAATAGCGACAAGAATGGGGTTTTGGACACATATTTGCATAGTGTTCCTTAGAATTACAATTGTAGCATCCTCCACGATTAGGGATTGGAGTCTTTGCTACAAAAGTAGTTTGCTTCACTCTCTTATTGGGATTAAGGCTCTTGAACTTAATATGCCTCTTCTTGGAAGTCCCAATATCACAAACACTTCCTTTACCAACCTCTCCATGAAGAAGAGTAACATCCACAAGCTGATTGAAAGAAACTTCAAGTTTCAAAGGTAGAACCATTTCGGGGTTCTTACTCAAAGCATAGATAAACTCTTGATTCTTTACAAGATCCAAAAGTTGTTGGGCAGACATGAATGCGCCATCCAGAGAAAGACTACTGGATTGACTGGCGCTGGGACGGCCAGGTCTAACCATTTCTCTTCTTTAAGAAAGAAAGAAAGAAGAGGAAAAGGTTATTCTCAAAATAAAATCAAGCAATCTTGATAGATAAAATAAGGAATTATAAAAGAAAATAGGATATGACGGTACGAAGACCCAAATAAAATCCTAAAGCACGACTCCTAAGATGGACTTAGGACGATGATCCTTGTTAAATTATTCTACATTGTTCCGAAGTTTGGCTCTGATACCAAGCTGTGACGCCCCACCTCTATACCCACGCTAGCCAAGAACACTACGGAGTAATGCTGTCAACTAGCACGGAGAATAAGGCTGTTGAGGAGCGACCATCCGTGTAATTTCTTTGCGCGAGCATCGATATGCCGGATAGTATAACATGCATTTCTTTATCAAGAGGGAAATCCGACCTACCGACACAAACTCAAAGCTACTACACAGTGGCTATAATATCTTCGGAAACAAATATAGAAATAAACATAACATAAATCAGTCACAGACAATTCATATCACAAAGGTGGAAGAAGATATGAATATATAACTAACACATGAAAGTGTATATCAGAGTAGTGGTCAAAGGATCCACGATAATACAAAAGAATAGCAACACGTGCTATACAAAGGAATACAACTATGAGTCTATCTCTCAAGTGTATACAACAAAACAAACTACCAATCTAAGTAATTAACCAAAAGTCAGGATGATAACCCCAGAAGAGAAGTCAAGGAGAGGTACCTGTAACATCTCGGTCTGACCCGAGTATTATTTATAAGAAAATAATAAACGGATCAGTCTAGCTATAAATATCAGATGAAGTGATATATAATAAGAGATATGACATAAACATATAATAATCACAATGCCAAGCTGTGATAAATAAGTAATTGAAAATCAACAAGAGATTAATCAATATCACAATAATCTACTCAAGATAAAAAGGAATGTCATACTCCTAATTTCATTCACCAAGCCACAATAAATGACATATATATCAATGCCCATCGTAAAAGTTGGTGAAACATAAATTCCAGAAATCAACACACGAAATCCAGAAATCACAATAAAAAGGATGGCCAATCCCACAAACGGGACATCGACGCACCTAGAAAGACATGCCCCATGTACAGTCGAACATCGACACTCCTAGAAAGATATGCCTCATGCTCTAGCATCGACGCACCTAGAAAGATACGCCCCATGCATAAATAAACATCGATGCACCTAGAAAGATACACCCCATGCATAAATAAACATCGATGCACCTAGAAAGATACACCCCATGTAATGTCTAACACCGATTTACCTAGAAAGATACACCCCATGCTAAGTCGAACATCGACGCACCTAGAAAGACACGCCCCATGCTCTAGCATCGACACACCTAGAAAGATATGCCCCATGCATAAATAAACATCGATGCACCTAGAAAGATATGCCCTATGCTCTAGCATCGACGCACCTAGAAAGATACGCCCCATGCATAAATAAACAGCGATGCACCTAGAAAGATACACCCCATGCATAACTAAACATCGATGCACCTAGAAAGATACACCCCATGTAATGTCTAACACCGATGCACCTAGAAAGATACACCCCATGCTAAGTCGAACATCGACGCACCTAGAAAGACACGCCTCATGCATAGACGAACATCGATGCACCTAGAAAGATACGCCCCATGTCCCGACTTATTGAGCCGATTGCTCCACGAAGTAAATAAACATCGATGCACCTAGAAAGGTACACCCCATGCATAAATAAACATTGACGCACCTAGAAAGGTACGACCCATGTGTAAACAAACATCGATGCACCTAGAAAGGTACACCCCATGCATAATAAAACATTGACGCACCTAAAAAGGTACGACGCATGTGAGAAATGAGACGAAGCTCAATAAAATGAGGAACAATCCTCCACATAAACAAAAAGACATCGCACATTGCTAGTCTAACCACAAAGATGATCGTCATGATCAACGAGAAGTGTCGATTACAGTAAGCTAGTAAATATATGAGCTTAGCTTCATGTCACATAACCACTAGCTTAACTTAAATATTTACGAACAAATTGTAGATCTCCACTAGAAAATTGTCACAAGAGATTCAATCGAACAAGTCTAAAAATTAACCAACGAAGTAAACGCAAGCGTTTCATACCACTTGTTTTACTAAGTCGTTTAATTAGATTTCTCATACGAGTGAGGTAAAGGTTTGTATATACTAATAGATTGGAAATCGGTTTGAGAAAACGAGTTTGTAATAAAATAGTGTTGAAATCGTTTTGATGAAAGAATTTTGATATTTACTACTAGTATTGAAACCTTTATATTTTTAAAGTGACAAATCACAAAGAAGATTGTAGGAACAATCAATCACTAAAGTTCACATTCGAAGACGTGAATAAAATCCAAAAAAATCGATACCGAATCCATCAAAATGGATATTCCCATAAATCACGAAGAAAATGTCATCAAAGTCGATAATAAGTGATAATAACAAAAGGGAATCAAAACGAATCGATTAACATTGGAAATTCAATCCAAAAAGGCAAATTGGACTCAAACACCAGGTTCAGTCGACTGAACAGAGTTTTCAGTCGACTGACCCTGTACCTGGAAATTTTCCAGGTTCAGGAAACTTTCTGTTTCCAGGTTCAGTCGACTGAACAGAAGATTCAGTCGACTGAATCATGCCTGGAAACTTTCGGGTTCCAGGTTCAGTCGACTGAACAGAAGATTCAGTCGACTGAATCATGCCTGGGCTGTTTTTCAGCATATTCAAATGAAGGGCAAACTCTTCCAAAATGCAACCGGACGAACATTGGCTCTAAGGGTTTATGCCAATCGACAACCCGGCCCTATATGCTCCTCGGTGCATCACTAAAAGCATGATCAAACATCCATAAAAGGATTTCACACAAATTTGACTTAAAAACCCAAAAATTGGAATATTCACAAAACCAATCCAAATCAAAAGAAAATTCTCATGAAGAAGTGTTAGGAATTCAAACCTAACAACCAAAGATAATTATAGTCATAGATGTGAGATAAAAATCTCACCTTTGAACCCAAATTTATGAAGAAGATGCTATGAAGCAATGGCAAGAACAAGCACTCTTCAATTCCAACTCAACAAGCTTGAATCTAAGCTTAAAAGAGAAACATTCCCTAAATTAGGTTTAGAAAATTTCTGAAATTGAATGGAGAAAGAGTTGGAGAAGATGAAGGAGATGCTTACCAAGGGGTTCTCTTTGATTTTGGAGCAAGAACTTGAGCTAGCAAGAGGAGCTAGGGCTTGGAGTTTCTAATTCCCTTTCCTCTCCACCATTTTCAGTTGGAGCTTGTGTTTGGGGAGTTGGAATGATGTAATGAAGAGGAGAGGGGGATTGGGACTGAGTTAGTAAGTGGTTAATTGGCTCAGCCCAAACCAAAGCCCTAAATGAAAAAGTAGCAAAAATCAACTTTCTCCAAACATATCGAAGCTTATACTCAAAAAGGTCGCAAACGGCATTTTGAACTCAATGGAGGTGGTCTCGAGTCCTAATTCGACCGTATGCAAAAAGTAGGTTTTCGGACTAAAATCCGACGAACGATAAAATATTTAAATAAAATATTTAAATATACAATTGATAAATATGCGGGTTGTTACATGGGATCTCCTTAGGATCAACTCCAGCGTCGAGAAATTGGTTAATTGGTATGGCCAATAGGTATACAAAACAAAGAAAGAAGATACAAGATAAGGATTGGATAAATGAAATGAAAGGAATAGGTACCTCCAGGAAGGATTACAAGTCTTCTTATTCTTCTATTCAAAATAAGCAAAGGTAGAACTCCTTTTTCTTATGTCATCTTGTATCGAAGTAATAATACGTTTTATCTTGTTCACCAAAGATTAATATTTCTTTTTTAGCCTACGAGGTCTTGAAGATTTTGGTTCAAATTTGATATCATCAATTCGATCTGGTGCATTCGTCATGCCTAAGTTATGCACAAACTTCTGTAAGTGAGAGACGTGGAATACATTATGCCTGCCCGCCATCTTATGAGGTAAATCGACCCTATATGATGTGTTCTCATTCCTCTCTGCTATTGGAAAATGACCTACGAATCTCGATGCTATCTTCCCTTTACTACCAAATCGAATCACATTTCTCAAAAGAGAAATCTTCACAAACACTGTGTCATTGATAGAGAAATCTGAATCCCTACGTCTTTTATCAGCGTAGCTTTTCTGCTTATCCTAAGCAGCCTTCATTCATTCCCAAATGATTTCAATCTTCCTCAAAATATCTCTGATCGTATTTGGCCAAAGTATCAATTTCTCCTCCGTTTCCCGCCAACATGAAAGATCGTTATACTATCATCCATATAATGCTTTGGATGGTGCCATATCAATAGTAGAATGATAACTATGTGTATTCCGCCAAATGCAAGTGTTTGTCCCATGGGCCTCCGAAATCAAGAATGCATGCTCGGAAGAGGTCCTCTCATATACAATGCACTATCTCAGTCTCTCCCTTGGTTTGAGGATGATAAGTTGTACTGAGATGAAGCTCTGCCCCTAATGCCTTTTGTAAGCTCTTTCAAAACTCATCAGTGAATAAGGGTCTCGATCACTCATAATGCTTTTCGGAACACCATGGAATCAAACTACATATTTCACATACAACCTGACTAATTTGGATGTCGTTCAACTAGACTTAATAGGTATGAATCAAGCAACTCTCCGTTAATCTATCAACTCTGACCCAAATGCTATCATACCCTCCTACGACCCTCGTTAATTCGTCGACAAAATTCATCGCTGCTCGTTCCCTTTCCACTCGAGAACTTCAAGTAGTTGCATCCACTCACTTGGTTTCTTTTGCTCTAGCTTTGCCAACTGCAATTCATACACTTTGAGATGAATGTCCCAACATCCTTATTCATCCCCTTCTAATAATATATATGGTTCGTATCATAGTATCTTATCATGATTCGAACCTTTCTCCGTGTAGATAATGCCTTAATACCTTCAAAGAAAAAACCATCGTCACTAACTCCAAATTGTGGGTTGGGTACTTCCTTTCATGCAACATCAACTATCGACTACTATAGATGATAACCTTACCTTCTTGCATTAGTACCGCATACAATTCGGTACCACAAGCATCGGTGTATATTGGCATCTCCTCATTCTCGCTCGGAATGGTCAACGCTGGTACACTCGTCAACCTTACCTTCAAACTTTTGGACACATGCTCATGCTTCCCGTCCCAAACAAAAGTATGATTCTTCTTTGTCAAATTGGTTAACTATGCTACTACCTTCCAGAAGTTCTTGATAAAACATCTATTTTTATTCTTATTACAATATATCTAAAAAGTAATAATATTTTTCATTAAATCTCAAAAATATATTTTTATTTTTATTAACTTAAAAATAGTAAAAATTTAATCCAAAATACTGCTGAAAATTATGTTTCATGATCATTACTATCCCCAAAATTTCTCTTATTTCTATTATTCGAATAATAATAACATTAATTTTCCATAAGATTCGTAGAAATAGCCATATAATTATTTTACTAAAAAATACTACAATCTTTCCAAAAATCATATTATTATTTATTTTATTATATCTTACCTCATAAGTAATAATAAATCCTCCAAAATTTACTTTATAATAGATTTTTTGTTATTGTTTATGAATTTCCCTAGAAATTCATAAATAATAACGTTATTAAAAATTACATATTTATTTCAGTACAAATTATTAATTTTGATTATCTACAAAAGAAATCCAAAATCCATAGATAATCGTATTTGTTCCATAATTACACATTTTAATTTAATTATTTATTCCCAAATCTACTAATAATTATTATAAAACATTTATCATCCAATAATGTAACAATTAATAGTTGAACTGTCATTGTAGAACACATATCATATTAAGGCATTGCAATAATCAAACAATCACCAAAAGGGGAAACATATATCAATATATATATATATATATCAACAATACTTATTTAATATTTTTAATATAAATACTTATGACCATTTACTCCCACAAACCTTTTTTCTAAAACATCTCCAAAAGGCAGTGAACTATAGTTAAATTGTTTGAAATTATGCCACAAATCAAGTGGAATAAACCACGGGCCAAATAGAGGTCGTATGCAAAAGATATGGTGATTATAAGTTTGGGGATTTATTTGCAATCAATAAAAATTATAACGGTTAAAGTGATAAATTGCTTATCTCCTCTAATTGGATACGGATACACCTTGAACCCTTCATCATCCATCGCTTAACCACACCAAACTACCTTCAAGCACCACATGTACCATCGCTGTCATACTGATTGACCTTCCGCCACAAGATCCATCCTTTATCGCCATTACGAATGCCGTCGCCACCTCTACTAGCCGGCCGCCACCATTTTTGCTTAAACTCTGGTTGAATTTTGCCAACAAGTATAGGCTAATCTGACCCAATTGGATCATGCAAATAAACGCCCCTCATTATTGTCGTCAACCCAGTAACATCGATTATCAACCCACTAACATCGATTATCACATCGCCATCGTTTGTCAACCACCAAATCAAAAGGCCAAGATTTATTTGCTAATTTACATCTATCTCAAGCTCCATTCAAAAATCAACACTGAAGTCTTTTCACTTATAGTCCAAAAATTCGGCTTAACCACTATTCAAGTCTTATGCAAGACATCAAGTTCAAGAATGCTTCGGCAAAGGAGTATGTCCTTGGGAAAGCATATTAACAGTTTTATAGTCAAGTAAGTAAGTAAATATGCAAATAATCAAATGTTAAAGTCCTCAATTTCAAAGTACTAATTGCAATTTGATCTAGATGGCCATTAATGTTCTAAAATCAAGTTCTATCAATTAGGAGATTATAAAATGAAAACAAGGAAGACTGGTTCGAAATCCACTCCATCTTTATAGGGGTGCATGCCTACTTATAGAGAAATTAGGTCTTTAGATCTTTGACATGTGACACTCATAGGAGATAAATGGCTAAGGTTTTGCTAAAATGGCACGTTACCGATTTAACATCTGGCATAGTTTACTGTTGATCTTTTCATGATGACATGGTGTGGCTGATCAATTAGGAATGGGCATGCAGCTAACTGGAACGTTACTTTTTGGAAGTATTCTCAACATGCGTTAGTACTTTCTTTAGCATGCGACAGCTTATTCCTCTCGATATAGGATAGCTCTGTGTTCAATTTGCGATAGATTTATCATCTCATCATGTGAAAACTTGATTATTCTCAACATGTGATAGCCTTCATAGTGATAACTTAGTAACTATGACTTGCAATAGCTTCAACAACTCTTCTTGCAATGGCTTCAATATCTCAACCTACGGTGACTTCAACGTTTCAACTTCTGTTGGCTTTGAAATTCTCAATTTGTGATGGCTTTAATTTCTCTACCTGCGATAGCTTTTATAGCTCAACTTAAAATGGCTTCAAATCTCAACTTACGATAGCTTTGATACCCTCAACTTGCGATGGCTTCAACTTCTCAAATTGTAATGGATTTATGTTCTCGACTTGCAATAGCATTGGCATAGATCAATTTGCTATAGCTTTATATTCTCTACTTGTGATAGCTTTGGCATACATTATCATGCGCTAGCTTCTCAACCTACAATAGTCCTTATCTTCAACATGCGATATCCCTTACGACAACTATACTACGCTTCCAGCACCCAACATACCTATATAACATGTTACAACAGTGCCCGGTCGAGGTGGGATGACGTCAAATGAAATAAATAAAACAAACACATAATCTGTCGTATATCTCACAATACATCGAATAAAATATAATATTAACATAGGTATAAAATAGGTGAAGCAAAAATATGACTAAACGAACCATCACAAATTAGCGAATAGATTCAATGAAGTTATACAATCAAAAGTAGAGTTCATTCAACTAATAAATAAACCCAATTATATGTCTCTAAATAAATAAATCGAACACTGTCATAGATCCATAGTGTATCACAGAGGAAATAGTAAAAGCTTTATAAATATAATATACGTGTAAATGTTGCCTCCTACTAGTCCATCTGCACCACAATGCATGCTCTGCAACACCTGTTATCTAGTCTACTCATTTAATAGTACCCAAGATAATAGAAGTAAAGCATAAAACCTTAAGTCAGACACCAGCCTCGCGTGAGCGATAAACAATCTCAAAATACTATGAAAACCGATATAGTAAAGGACATATCATATGAAGTATCATACCTGACTCGTCCCTGAATTTGAAGAGTTAGCATATAATAATACATGCTAATCTACTGTCATCATAAAGGTGTACTACATCTTAAGTCCAATATCGGGTATCTGAGTTACCAGATCCACAATAACTACATTATGTGACATACCTAGGGTGATAAAAAAACATGCAAAATATAGCATCCATCAAAAAATCCTCATAAAGTCCAGGGTAATCCACCATCATAAGATTCGGACACCATCATAATTTGAGTGGGTGCCCACATATACCATGACGACTCACCTTTTTAGACAGTTTAAATCGACAATAAGCCATACATGTCTAACTCAAACCATTCAAAAGGGAGGATTATCAATGAGATTTAATAAGAGAATAAGAGAAAAGAGAAAAATAATAATATAGAATCTCACAGCGGAATAACAAAATATAATCAAATAAACAGTTCATGAATCTATTTACAATATACATTTGATTTTCAACCTTTACAACAAATCAGCGTATAATTAACAACATACATAATGATACAACGGAATAATACTAATAGTATAATATACCAAACTTCATCTTCGTCCTCTAGAAATAATGTCTTCAAAGACTGAAAAGCTCAGAATGACTCGAACATAATGAAAAACAAAGCATTCGAGTCAGAACTAAAAGTTCTTACGTAAGTTAAATCAACAATAATCAAATATGAGTGTAATAGCTTCAGAGATGTTTATGGGATTTTACATCTTCTATCAAGTGTACAACGTGAGTGCAATAACTTAAGAGATGTTATGAGATTTTCCATCTCGTAAGGATCCGTTAAACTACCTATATGTAGTAAGATACGTTATATAAATAGTGTCTATCAGTAAAGTAAAGTATTAAAATAGCGTTAAGGCTTTACATTAGTCCCCTTTAACAAGTTTTTAAGCATAGTCCTACAGTTTGCCTTAGTAGCATCACTAGTAACGTCGGTAACCAGGGAGGGCCGTGATAAGACAATACTAAAATAAAGTCGTAGTGGTCGCGTATAAGGATAAAATTATGATAAAGCACGTGAGGCAATGCCCAAGGTAGGATACTACCAGTTCGGGTTGTAGGGCTGGTGGTAACGCATCGTAGCCACGACCGCCCATCGCGTCCAACACCTCGAAAATCAAATCAAATCAAGGTGCACCATCATGCCAACATCAATATAGTAATATGAAGAGGCGTGCCCGCTAGGGGTGGCTATCCCACTTGGCCCTAACAGGCCGTCCTGTTTTGTCATTTCAAATTGGCATAAGTGCTGGGGTCATCCATCATCATTCTCTTTCTTCAAATCCAACAAACGTTCACCAAATCCAACCACTTCATTTTGGATCATCCACCACATAAACAGCTGTTAAAGTGATTCCAATATTGATATAGAGTATGCCAATAAGAGGATCTCATCTCTTTGGCAACCAAACGTTATTTTCACACCGGTTGGTTCTTTTACATTTAAAAACCTATTCATAATTGATATCAAAATATCATATTCACTTCAAAATATCAAAATCATTATATTTTCTCAAAATATGTCATTTTCACATGAAAACATCATTTCAAATTCCAACTTAGGTTATAACCTTGTTTAACCACATTCGCTTTTAAATCAGCGATTTAAATATAAATATTTCAACTTTTCACGGTTTGAAATTTTGGAAAATAGTTTAAATAATTTAAAATAGTTTAATATAAAATGATTTGAGTATTGAAAATGGTTTATATAGTAAAATAATTTGGAAAAATCTAAATAATTTGAATATTAAAAAGGCAGATTTTGAACAGTTTTTATCAAAATAATTTATTACGAAAATAGTAGTAAATCAAATTGTTTCCTTCTGTTTCACAAATCTGGACCTATTAGCGCCAAAATTGGTCGCTAACACCTAAACGCCGTTGAAAGCACCAAATTGTAGTTATAGATCATAGAAAGAATGTATATAGGAAGTATAAATATGAAGAACGGTTAGAATATGAAAGAAAGCAGTAATGACAGAGGATTCATAGTGGTTCGGCTAACTCCGGCCTACATCCACTCCAGAAATTTCCTTTCTATAGATATCAAAATCAATTACAGTTACAATCCATGGTTTTTAAAGCAACAATGGCAGAGTAGCCTTAATAGGGAAGAAGAAGGAAGCAAACTCAAGATCCCTTTTTTGAAGCCCCACATGATGTATTTAAAGGAAAAACTCGAGTTGCTGGGCTTCCGGAGTAGTCTGGGCCCACCAAGACCATAGCCGATCCAGACTCAACACCTTGATCGATCTTGAGTTCAGAATATGCCGACCTGATATTTCCTAGGTGATGACCAAAAGCATGCCTACCTGCGACTCAAAGTAAATAAAGCTGGGAATCGAAGCAGCAAACACGCCTATCCACTCTATCCTACCGACCCACACCATCCTACCGAGCCATACTATCATACCGAGCCACTTCGACATGCCGATCTAGTCCATCCTACCGACCCACACCATACTGCCGACCTTCTTCCTTGGACCAACCCTACATGATCGATCCATTTCATTACCGATCCCATCGAGGCCAAACCACCAAAGCCGATCCACTCCAATGCCGGACCAGTCCCGATCGAACTATCGTGGCCGACCCATTCATGACATTTTTTCTTGACTGAGTGACACCTGCAGATCCACATAGGCCGAGCCATGCACGACCTTTCTTCCTTGATCGAGCGGCACCTACCGACCCACCTGAGCCGAGCCATGTGTGATCTTCATCTTTCACCGAGCGGCCCCTGTCGATCCACCTAGGCCGAGCCATATATACCGAACCATCCCTGACCGATCGTCTATCCATCAAGCTGTCTCAAACCCATCTTATTCTAGTCTCGACAAACGAGCAGTCGATTTTAGTTGAATCCGCCTGTATACAGCATTGCCAAAAGGCAGGCTAACATTTGCCCACCAAAACATGCCTTGCTATTTGAAGATGTGTTTTGAATTGTCTCAAATCCAATATCTGAAGTCCATATTACATTCATTATCAAGCAATTCCATCCAAATCTGATAGTCAACTCCGCGACCATTCCAAGTCGTTATCCAATTTCGAATCCATCCTAAATTCATTAACCAAATCCAAGATCTCTTCGAATAATTTTATCCGAGTTCGAGACCTCTCTAGGACCTGTAGTCCAAATCGAGGACCTTTCTGGATCCAAATCATAAGCTGGGACCTCACCGGGTCCTAAAATCCATATCCAGGACCTCACCGGGTCCTAAAATCCATATCCAGGATCTCACCGGATATTTATCCAAGTCTATGGCTATTCATAGCCAGTATCCAAATCCATTTTACACCTTGGAATTCAGTAATCGAATCCAACGATCTCTCCAGATCGTTGATGGCCTTTATGAATCCTTACTAAGCTCGATCCAAATATAACGATTGAATAGGCAGGTCCTGTCGTGCTTCAGCAAAGCAACCTATCTCTTGCATTCCGGTTCAGCGTCCCTGAACATTAAGCGATGCCCAAATCCTCCTAGACCGATATCAGCCTCTCCGGGCACTTACTGGATCCCATCCTGTCACTCTCTAGTGAAGGGGAAACAACATTGAGTGAGCCGATCCTGTCGCTCTCTAGCGAAGCAACGTCACTCCCTGCACTCCGGTTCACTATACTTGAACATTAAGCGATGCCATGGCCTAAGTCCTAGACCGATTGTAGCCTCTTCGGGCTCTTGTTGGATCACATCCTGTCACTCTTCAGAGAAGGGGAAACAACGACGAGCGAGCCAATCCTGTCGCTCTCCGATGAAGCGACGTCGCTCCCTGCACTCCTGTTCAGTGTCCCTGAACATAAAGCGATTAACTTCCAACTAACTTCCAATATATGTCCCATAACTCTCCAGTTAGGTATTTGTTGCATAAAACCAAAATCCATTTATCAGATCCATGGTCCAAATGTCGAATAAGAAAAACAGAAAAAGCTAAGGGCTGCCTCTCCGGGCAAAGTAGCCTATTACCATCTCAGAGCATGCTTGGGGATCACTCTGGTTCCCTTACATGTATAAGTGGCATAGTTGCTGTTTATTTTTTAAAACTAAACTAGAAAATATTATTCGATGATCAGAGTCCAAATCCTGAACTCGGTCCTTGCCATCACGATCAGCGGATGACGAGTCACGATCCCATTCCAAGGTCGTTCCTGTTTGATCCAAGCGGTAACTGCTTGTGTTCTACTGCTCTTGTTTGATTCCTCACATACTGTGGCAATCTTCCACTTCTAACATGTTCCTCCACCACGTCCTTCAGGTGGCGGCATTTATCCGTGGAGTGCCATTCCAGCTCATGGAGTAGGCAGTACTTCCCACTCCTACGTTCCTGTTTAGTGGGATCCCTCCTGGGTTGTTTCCAATAGAGGAGTTGCCCCCGAGTGTCAGAGTAAATCCGTTCCAAATTATCTGTTAAATCCACGTACGTCGAGAATTTGGGTTCTTGAACTCTCCTCCATTTGTCTGAACCACCAGGTCCATCGTCCAGCTTATGCTTTCCTTTATCCAGTCTTCGTCCTTCATTAGACGTTCCTTCGCCTTGCACGGCGTTTATCTCCTGTCTTTCGGCATATGAATCCTCTAACCAAGCGTATCTTTCTACCTCATGATAGAACTCTCCAAGATCCTGTGGTGGATCCCGTGCTAATGAATCCTTGAGTTCCGTGCCTTCCGCAATCCCTGTTACCGCTGCCATAATGATGGATCCAGGCGATCTACCAAGGCCATAACTACATTAAATCACATTAGAAAATCTCTTAGGACTCTCATGCCCTCTACTTCATCGATGCCAGTGCCATTACATTCTTGGGTCACATCACATGGACCCTGAACTATCTCGTGAAGCGTTCCACTAGCTCTCCCCATGTCCTGATCGACCCATTCTCCAGTTGCCTGAACCAAAGCACATCCAAATCCGTCAATTATAAAGGTAAACTTCTTGACAAATCCTCAGATGCCCCCATCACTTCCATATATCTGATGTATCTGGTTACATGCATAGTTGGATCTGATTTTCCATCATAGGCCTCCAGTGTTGGCAATTTGAATTCTGGAGGGTCCTTGCATTCCTGAAATCCAGAGTGAACGGACTCTGACTGACTTCCTCCAAGCATCGGCTCGGTAGCCCTCCTCGCATAATTCTTCTTATTAATCCAGCCATTCGCTCGTCTCCATCCGAGGGTGGTCTCCTATTGCATCTCCACCTTGCCTTCATGTTCTGGAGGGTACTATGGGTTGCACCCTTCATGTTGGTTATTCACGTTCACCTTGGTTCATGCTCGCTGTGCTTTAGTCACATCCCTTCTAGTATCCAATCCCGAAGGTTTTCCCCTAGGCCTTTACTGGTTTACTTCGATATCTCTGGTCTTGTTCTGGTTTTGACCTCCAGAAACTTCTACAGCTCCGGTTTCTTGTTCTGCAATACCAGTAACCACGGTTGGTCCATTCCCTTGACTTTGTACTCCAGCTTGTCTAATCTGTTGGAGTAGGCTCTGTATCTTATCCCTCTGCCTTTTCATCAATTGCTCCTGCATAAAATCCATCATAATCTGCATCTCGTCCCTAGTGATGTAGATAGATGCCTGACCTGATCCACCTCCAGAGGAGGCCTCTTGACTTCCTTCTTGATGACTTCTTTCCGTCCTTTGTCTTTTTGTCGATTGCCTAACTATTACCACTTATAATTCGAGTTCCTAAGCCTTTAAATCCAAAATCCAAGCTTCTCAATCCCTGAATGCTTTCTCAGTGAAAGCACTAAAATGTTAGCACCAAAGTTGGTCACTAACACCCAAATGCTGTTGAAAGCACCAAATTGCAGTTATAGATCGCAAACAGAATGTATGTAGAGAGTATAAATATGAAGAACAATTAAAATTAAAAAGAAAGCAGTAATGATAGAAGATTTATAATGGTTCGGCTAACCCCGTCCTACGTCCACTTTAGAAATTTACTTTCTATTGATATTAGAATAAATTACAATTACAATCCAGAGTTTTTAAAGCAACAATGGCAAAGTAGCCTTAATAGGGAAGAAGAAGGGAAGTAGAATCAAGATCCTCTTTTTTGAAGCCCCACATGTTGTATTTATAGGCAAAACCCGAGTTTGGGCTTCCTAAGTAGTCCGGGTCCACCAAGACCATAGCTGATCCAGACTTAACACCACGACCGACCCTAAGTTCAGAATACGTCGACCTGATATTTCCTAGGTGATGACTCGAAGCATGCCTACCTGTGACTCGAAGTAAATGAAGTTGGGACTCTAAGCAGTAAATACGCCGATCCACTCCTTCCTACCGACCCACAACATCCTACCAAGCCACACCATCCTGTCGAGCCACTTCAACATGCCGATCCACTCCATCCTACCGACCCACACCATACTACTAACCTACTACGTTGGACCAACCCTATATGATCGATCCGTTCCATTGTAGATTCCATTGAGGCCGAACCACCAAAGCCGGTCCACTCCAATGCCGAACCAGGCCCGACCAAACTATCTTGGCCAACCCATGCACGACCTTTTTACATGATTTAGCGGCACCTGCCAATCCACCTAGGCCGAGCCATGCACGACCTTTCTTCCTTGACCAAGCGGCACCTGCCGACCCACCAAGGCTAAGCCATGTGCGACCTTCGTCTTTGACCGGGCGGCACCTGCCGTTCCACCTAGGCCGAGCTATATATACTGAACAATCCCTGACTGACCGTCTATCCATCCAGCTGGTTCAAACCCATCGTATTCCAGTCTCTACAAACGAGCAATCGATTTTAGCTGAATCCGCCTGTATACGGTCTTGCGAAAAGGAGGGTTAACAGGACCCATGTCCAATTTCAAATCAACAACTCAATTTCCAATCTTTCAATTCAGTTGACTCGGTTTCGATTTAATTTCAAGTCTACTTGATTTTAGTTTAAATTCGAAATAAATTCAATTTCCGAAAACATTCATTTTTAACTTCAAATCTAATTTAACAATGCAATATGATTTAAATTTCAATTCAATTCTTATTTTTAAACCATTTCAGTTTATATCAATTTCAATTCCAATTTTAATTTACTAATTTAAAACACTTAAATCTATTTAAACCTTGATGTTCAATTTTAAGTTCCAAATCTTAAAATAATTCAATTTTCCAAATTAAAGTTATATATCAATTATAACTTTATATTTCCAACTCAATTCTTTTGAACAATTTCTTTTGCCCAATGTCAATTTCAACTTTTCAAAGCTTGAATTGGAAAATAATATAATTCATATAAAACCATAATTTATTTCCTTTAAAGCAACATCATTTACTCAAAATCCAAAAATTCAAGATTTAAGAAAACGTTGAATTTAACCTATCCGGTGTTCGTATATAATTTTCTATCCTATGGACAAGCGGTCGGTTATTTCTATTTTGATTATAGGGATGGATATATATCATTTCATTTCAAATCAAGACGTCATAGGTATATATCATTTCAACATATTTCTTAATTTATTCGAATTAATTTGAATAACAGTTTATATGCTTTCAATTAATATACATGGTGATAGTTGGGTATATGAAAATAAATAAGCATTCAATCATCCAAAATTTCAAAAAATAGATATCCATAACAATCAACATCCAAATCAGCAAATAAATCGCAACAATTAACTAGTTATCAATGTAAGGTACTTAACTAGCAATCAAATTCAATTTTAATTTAAATGGCAATTTAATTAAATAAAATTATATTTTTAAACATCAATTTAACTGCTAAACTGCAAACTGTAACATTCTAATCACTTCATAAATTTAATTCAATAATATAAGAATATTTAGTATTACATGAGTGGATTAAATCACCCATCTTCGATTTTATCCCATAAAAGTCCAAACAGAAGCGAAAATCTTAATAGTCTCCAAATTCAACCAAATCAGTTTCATGTTGTTCGAAATTTCGATATGAACCTAACAGAAGAAATCGCATGTGAATTGGAATCCGTATGAAAAAGTTATTCATGTTATAAGAAATATTATTAAAGTAATAATTGGTACACGTTAAATAAAAAATAAACAAAGTTTAATGCTTACATTTTTCTCAAGATGAGGCTTCAGGCAAAGATGGAAGCACAAATTAAGATGAGGGCAAGACGTGTAGCAAAAATGGAAAAAATGAAACTCATGTTTCGTAAAAGGAAGCTTTTGAATTTGAAAAACTGAGAGCATTTGAATTTGCAAGCTCACGTTAGAATGATACGGGGAAAGGAAGATTTGAAAATGGAGATCTAAACATAGTAAATGAGGCGCTGATAAAAAAATGAAGGGATAAGTTTAAAATGTGAACAATTTTATGATAAGAATATACATTCAGTAAAGAATCATTTGAGCTAAATGAATATGAGGTTTTAAGAGAAACAAAAAGAAAATGAAGAAATAAAATTTCAGGTTATTTAATAATAAGGAAATAAAGGTAGAGGGACAAAAATGAATGTCACATTTCGTTTGAAAGCTTCAAGCATTAATAATGCATAAGGAAATGTACGTAGGAATGACAAATTTGCAAACCAAAGGAAAATGAAATTTTGTACAACTAAAAATGAGATGGCAAGAATTAAATATAGCCTAAAAGTCTAGGCTTGGATGTTAACAAAAGGTGAAATGAACGGATCAACGATTAATAATGAGGTAACCATTTTAATACATACATGCAACAATTAATAACAAAAGAAATGAAGAGACTATGTATATTGCACAACCTTTTGAAATTCAAGTTTTTGAAACGTAACCAAATTAATTTCATTAACTAAAATAATGCCCTATTTTTACATTTTTTTTTTCAACACATAAGAAACAAAATTATACTTACCTTAAAAATGAAAACGTTAAATTTGGTTTTCCCAAAATGATTTTTATTTCCACTAAAACTCCCTTTTCGTTTAACACAAAACATGCATCTCTTTTATTAAATCTATTAATTGTAATCAATGTTTTTTTTTTCCTTTTAATTGAAAATTTTCAATTACATTAGTTGCAATTAATTACAAAGTTAAATTTCAAAATAGACAAACTAGAATGAATGAAAAATAGAACAACTGTTTCCTTTAGTCATCTAAATACATTTATAAATTTGTTGTTTATACACGAGAGTAATAAATAACCTACTTAAAAAAATTATTTTCCTATTCTTGTAATCAATCTGTGCGCTAAAACATAGTTCAAATAAACATATATTTCTTCCTTTAAATCAATCATTCTATTATTTATTATAATGAAATTAAACCTACATCCACAAATGAAATATTCATTTTATTTGATATAAATATTCTTTTTATTAAATCAAACTTTCCTTATATTTTCAAAAAACATAATCTAGTTTAATTACACTTATTAATTTACAAGTGTCCTCCCTCTCATTAATTGAAATTATCCAATTACATTAATTTCAGTTGATTACAAAAGTGAATTTCAAAATGGACTAAATAAATGTAATGAGAAATAGAATAATTATTTCCTATCTAATACTAATTTAAACGTATTCATACATTGGATACAAACAAGAGTTAAACATTTCTTACTAAATAATACTTTCTCATCCCTATATCTATAAGATAAGTACATTTCAAACAAATAAACATATGTTTACTCCTTTACTAAACTTATTCATTTTATTCTTTTATTTTCGATTTAAATGTTATCATATTAAATCAACTATTACCCTGTGAATTTATTCAACATAAATTTTAATTTTATTTCACTCAAACTCTACAGTTAACATCTTTTCTTATATTAACTACAATATTTAATTACATTAATTTCATTGATACCCAAATTGACTTAAAAGGATTAGATAATAAGATGATAAGTAAAACAATATTTACATTTAAATAATTTAAACCCTATTAAAAACACATTTATAAATCTATTACTTACAATAAAGCTTATTGAATCTATGTACTAAATAATTGGTTTCCTATTGCATGTTAAAACTAACCAAATCAACTAACGTTGATTTTTCTTTTTAATACAATATTCGACTTTATTCCTTATTAACTTTCATTATTACCATTATTTGAAATTACATTAAACAATTGTCAATTACATCCAATCAACATTATTAAATTATATTCTAATAATTTTTTTCCATTTATAATTCATAAATTTTAATTTCCTACAATATTAAATTCCAAAATCTAATTAAATTAATATATTTAATTATTAAATAATATGGATCGTTACATATACCCTACTTTATGAGTACTTATAGAAACCTTCGAGTATCAATGATTCATTCGCACACGTCCTCAAACCCATTATCTTTCTATTTCATTCGATTTGTCCACAATAAATTACAACATCATTCTATTCACAAGTTCCCTCTTCTAACTCTTCCTTTTGAATGACCATCGTCACTCCCATCGTCGAGTCATCATAGTCAGAACACCTCTAGACATCCCTCGTAAGTCATAGAATCAAATTTCCAAAGTCACTACGTCAAAGTATTCCGTAATCGCCGCCCCATCACTCCTAATCTTTTATCGTTCATAACATCAAAATCAAATGTCGGTTGAATGAACAAAATTCCAGGCACTACCCTCAAGGCACTTACTCAAATCCATCCAAAATTAGGCCCAACCATTATGGTCAGCACCAACCACCCTAGAGTTATCAGTGCCGACCACTTCTGGCCAGCACTTAACCAACTTTTCCTTCGTGCTTTGAAGTGCCAAAAATATCTCAACGTGCACCACAAACCCGAAGTAATAATCCACCTTGTCTTGAACCAAACCCTTTATTACCTCGAAGCGCCATTCCATGAAGCTCGAAGCCAACCAACTTATGGTCGTTGCCAACCAAAATTATAGTAGTCGCCAACTAAAAATTATGGTCATGGTGAACCAAAAATTATGATCATCGCCAACTAAAGTTATGATCGTCGCCAACCATATTCCTTAGCCAAAAATTGGCTTGAGCACTTCGAACTCAAACTCTCTTCCATTTTCTCAAAGTTTTCAGCCTCGTGCCTTGAAGTGAACTCCAAGATGTCCAAAGTATCTAACTCGACATGATTACTACAAATCATATTTGCATATTCATACCCACACGACTTTCTACCCTCGAATCAACTGTAAATCTCACACGACTTGTTTTAGGGTCTACATAGGCTTCAAACAACATAATTCAATCACATTATGTTTCGAACATTTTCGATACCGATTTGTCTAAAAAGATGACTTGCTTTCTGACTACCCTAATCGACTAGCAAACATGTCAAAAAATTCATACAATCGTCGTTCGTCGTCACATAACATCCAAAAAGCACACTCAATCAATCTAAACATGATTTAAAAACATAAAACTTCCTAGATATGATTTTGTATAAAAATGACAACATGGTTGGTAAATGAGTTAAAATGAACAAAAACGCAAATCTATCTTTTAAAGTTGGTTCTAAAGTGTTATTAATATCATATCTAAGTTTTAAAATGTCTGAACTTTGAAATTCATATTTAAAATTGCATTTTTACCATGATAATAAGCATATGATAGTGAGAGAAGTAAAATCACTCACCTTTCACCGAAGTACATGAATTCCAAAGTAGAAAGCAATATAGAACAACAACTATATAATTCCTAAGGGTTCCAAATAGTATATCTACAATTTCCTTTGCTGGTCTCTCTTAAACTCTTAATTACACTAATTAAACCGAATAAATGTTAGCTTTTAGGTCTAATTCGGATTAATGGTGGTTAGAATGTAATTAGAAATAGAGAAAAGTGATTAGTTGCTAGAGGAAGACGGTATTGACCCTAATCCCAAGTTAGGTTAATAAGCTGCATTAATCACCTACTAATTGCCTGCAAATCTACCTAAAACGGATCGAAACTTCAAGTAGCCATAACTTCTAAATGTTTAATCCATAGTCCTAATATGACCACTATATGGAAAGATAAGCCATTCTATATTTCCAATAGAGATAGTTTCAGACACGAATTTTTATCATATCAAAAGTTGTAGGCCTTATAAGATTTTCAAGGTCAAAACCATCTAACAAAAATTCTAAGGGTGTTAAATGTCCATAGCTAACATTTTTCAAAGTTACGAAGTCATATGACTACGAATTTAAAAATAATATTTTACAATCCTCTGATACGTATGATACATGTTATTGCTCTCTCTCCCCTTTTAGGAATTTTGCCTCAAAAATCCTGAAACCAAATAAGGAAAAGTCGACCATAGTTACTTTGCATGCCTAGCAACCATAAAGAATCATATCAAACCTCAAACATGCAACCATGCGATCATATACACTAAAACAATATATATGCTTGGCGTAGCATGTGAGATACTAAACTATCCTACATGATATCAAAATGTGAAAGTAAAAATAATAAACCGAGAGTCTTACTAAGTAAAGATCTTTGGATAAGTTGTCCTCATGCTCTCTTCGATTTCCAATGTATACTTCCTTTCTCTTTTACTCCGTTGAACCTTCACTGATTCCATCATCTTCCTCCTAATTTGCTTCGTATCACATCCGACAATACGAATGGGCTATGAGATCTTGAAGCTTCTAGTTCAACTGTGATACCATCAAATTAATTAGGTGAAATAGTCATGGCTGAGTTGTGCACAAACTTCTGCATTTCGAAATATGTTGTGTACTTCTGCTATCTTCTAAGGCAAGTCAACTTTATAAGCTAGGTTCATAATCCTCTCTAGTATGGGAAAAGAACAACAAATCTTAGTCCTAACTTCGCTTTTATACCAAATTGAACCACATTCTTCAGCTAAGAAATCTTCACAAACAGCAAATTAACGACAAAGAACTCCAAATCTCTGTTCCAATAACAACCCGTTTTTGGGAATGCCCAAAAATCAACACCTTAAATCATCATCTGACTTTCGAATACTACAAAAGATAGATTGTTGGGGTAAAATTAAAAAAGTCACCAAAGCAAGACATAAATAAGATCTTACAATGGAATGATAACATATAATATACCGAACATACATAAATAAAACAAGATGACAATATATAAAAGACCACATTAGCGGAGGCAATTGATAAATAAATATCAAAACAGAAAGTCGAAATCATCAACTCCCAACAACATGGAGTTCTGAATAAATTTTTAATAGAACAGGTCTCATATAGAAATAACAGGTCTATCGTGTACTAAAAAAATGTCAAATATACATTTCCAAAACATCGATGTCAAGCCTCTAAAATGCTTTAGCTGCATGTCCTAATAGCATATCCCCAAAAGCACTTGACTTCCAAACTACTCAATCGAGTACTCGAGAGTTGTCATGACATAAACAGACAAACACAAAATGCGGGTCAAACTTAAAGTCGTGTGTGAGGGGAACCTATCTCAAAATATTGTATATCAAAACTATGTAAAATTAAATAAGAAACTACCGAGGCTCGGCTAATCCTCTCCATGAACATGGCTCAGGGGTAATCCGGACTGTCCATAAACAAGTAAAGTAAACCTATCTCAAAATAATAAGAAATCATAACGCATCCTACGCTTCTCCTGTCATCAACGAGTCAACACAACTACTATAATGTTACTACCATTTTATAATATACCATGATAAAGACAATCACAGTATGCAAGTGTAGAAATGATAAAAAGTATCATAATATAAGTCTACACTATGCTATACATAAACATAATATCAATCAACTAGTATAACACAACACAGCATAACAATGATGTAAAATAAAGAATAACTACTATCATCCCGAACTAAAAAAAATGTAAATGGAGCAACTACACTTTTTGTAAACTTTGGATTTATATACATTCCTACCCTCGAGAGTCTGCGAATGGAACTGGGCATCCTCGTACAACCTTTTGTCTATACAAGTGCCTCCGTATAGACCTTGACCACTCTCCTGACAAAAATGAAAATCCCAAGCACTATAGTGCTTCCTAACATCTATATCTACACTACTGCTATTAGATACAGGTACCCCTTATTGTTGCTCTGGACCTTCCAAAAGGCTTGGTCCAAAACCATAAAACAACGTATGAACGGAAATGTAGCCCTTGAACGATGCTACAACCCGAATCTTGTCGCCTACCTCATGATTCCCTCACCATGCACTTTCTTTA
This sequence comes from Allium cepa, assembly GCA_030765085.1. Lineage (NCBI taxonomy): Eukaryota > Viridiplantae > Streptophyta > Magnoliopsida > Asparagales > Amaryllidaceae > Allium > Allium cepa. The sequence continues at coordinate 759,162,576 of CM060941.1, read as the reverse complement.
ACCTCAACGGACCACTCAAGCAGAATAGCGCTTGGAACCATGGAATTTATGCTAAATTATACACCTATACATCTGCTCGATCTAATATCGATCGCTATCATCACATGCTCACACATCTGCTAAGTTTAGAACCGAATCCTTAACTTCGTGTGCTTCTCCCAATCGTATGTGCTTATCGTATGTGTTCGTGGCACTGATCACATACTAATCTCGTATCTGATTAACTCTCGATCGCTATCTCATACTTGAACGCTTGCCCGAATGCCTTTTTGATTGTTGCTAGCCTCTTGTGCACTCCTTACATCGCATCCGAATACCAAGCCTTGCCAAGCATTCCACTTTCACGGGTAGCCTTAAGCTTCCACAAAATCAGACCGAAGTCGCACTTCGAACTACATCCATTTTGAGAGAGAAATTCCCTAAAAATACTCCCTGCCCAAGCTTTATTGCCTCGGACAGATCCCAACCGATGGACAGATCAGGTCCTAACTGTGGACCGGTGGAGATAGTTCTTGGGAAGTAAAGCTTAGGAAGTGAGCTATCGAACCCTATGTCTGCCATTTCGCCTACCATTTCCTCCGTTGCTTCGTCCGATGAGCTGCTTTGCTTCCAAAGCATGCCTTCACTGCATCAGACCTCTTTCGAAATTCAATGGTTGATGTTTTGAAAGTGGCCCCTTATTTGTTTGAAAATCGAGTTTGAGATGAAATTCACTCTTTGCATGCGTAGAGTTCAACGAGTAAATATAGCGACTCGACTTACTCTAATTATGACAAAGCACATTCAACTGACCATCTAGCCTCATGTAATGTCTAATCGAGCTAAAACATTCATTTTTCCACATTCATACATGCATACACAAACACACCACAACATAAATCACATTTCAGAGTTCACTAGAGTGGCTACTCGAACCGATATACTCTCATGCAACTTACCTTACACTATGGTCGCTATGGCTACGTGAGATGCCCGCAACGCTCTTTTATACAAATGTATTTACACACATCGACACACACCCACATACATATACAATATATTCACACAAGTACACCTTATAGTCAAACAAGTATACACAACAATTATAATTACAATACACAAATTTTTTCGATTATTATATTCTTTAAATACACACATACATATATACTTGTCCATACTTATATACATATACAGATTTAATAAGTAATTCATTTATTACTTAATCAAATCTTACTTTAATTTACTAATTCAATAATAATAAGTGTAGTTAAGCTTCATTTATAAATACTTCATGTAATTAGTCTCTAATCTATCACATCACATATAATCATTCAATTAACCTAAAACCCAATTCTTAGCAAACTAACTATTTTCAAAAATAGTTATTAAGGTCTTAAACAAATAATGGGTTAATATAAGCATGTTTACAACATAAAGACAAGTATAAATCAACCAAACAATATCCAAATCACTTCATATAATTTGATATTAATCAATAAATGAAAATATGAAGATAACACATAAATATAGATAGAGAATTATTCCACTCACCTTCTCCTTCACCAAATCAAGCTTTAATTACCAAAATCCATTTCATGCTCTCTTTAAAGCTGAGGCTAAACTCCACTTCATGCTAATTTATTGATGGCATATATGAGAAATAAGTAAAGAGGAATAATGGTAAATTTAGTTTGAATTTAGGAACTTTATTTGAGCATGATTTGGTTGATTTAGGGCTAGGTTTAAGACAGTGATTAAGGAAAAGGATTAGGAGATGGAAATGAAAAGTAGAATGAAATGAAAGTAATGAAGGTATTAGCTAATGGGCCTTAGCTCAAATTCATTTCATTCTCAAGAAATCACTACTCATCATTAAAACTTATCGACTCCAAACACGGTCAAGTTTATACTTATTCTTCTTGCCACATAAAAATGAACTCAACTATGGGTGTTTCGAGTCTCAATTCACTCGTCTTTAGAAGTCGGGTACAAGGGGCATTCTGTTAATTATCGATTAAATATTTAAATCAGTCACCTAAATATTCGGTCATTAAAAAGTGGAGTGTTACATTCTCTCCTCCTTAAAGAAATCATCCCTGAAATTCCTATGAGTATAAGAAAGGAACAGCACTGCCCAAAGACCCTGAATCTCAAATTCAGAAAATTTCAACAGTACTTTCCTCTTATGCTACCAACATTACGAAAACTTCCAAAATTAAAATGCATCACATAACTTGGAAACATGTGTAGCATACATTATTCCACATTTTCCAAAAATACATACATCTTTTTAAGAAAACTTCTTACAATTTAAATGCATATTTAAATAAATAAGCATTTAAATTTCTATGCTTTAGCTCTCATGTATCTAATTATACTATACCAAGAGGATTATGCACCAACACACAAACAATATAAAATTAAAATATATATAACCTTAATGCAGTAACCAATACTACTATAATCGTATATGATAATCAGTTGAAGAGTAAGCTTAAGTGAGTCAATAACGAAATATATAGCAGACTTCGAGTCATATCAAAAGGTAATAAATAAATCCACATAGATCCCATCTCGTCCTCATAGTGGACATGGATGATATGTGATCTATTTCAGATAGCCATCGCTATCACTCTCCGAACATACTTTAATTATAAAATTATAACTACTATACAAGCAATCAAACACACAAAACAAGCAACAATCAATCAATAATAACTAAGAACAATAAAAAAAAAGTAATCACCAAATAATAGCAAACAATAATAAGTAACAATAAGCAAAATACAAACTATCAAACATGTAGGCAACAAACAAAAATCAACAACAATCAAAATCAAACAACAACAAACAACATCAAACAGTAGCAAGCAAACATGAGCAATGGAATAAACAGCAAGTACTACCAACCATCAATAATCGATATACAATTAACATACAAACAACCAATCAAAGAGTAACGAATAATTCGAAAATACTCTATACTGATACATAGGTAGCCAATCAATAGTCAAACATGTATGCCAATCCATAAAGCCCCAATAAGCCTGTTCGACTTCCAAAAGGAACAAACGCCTAAGTGGTGTAACCCCTTTGTGAATATGATACACGGAAGACTATTACACCTCCCACTATGAAAAGGAAAACTTGTACGATATGCATGATTATGCAGTCTCAAAACTGTTGAATAAATGTAGCAATCAGTGCCTTAACTTTCCTTTTCTTTCGAACATAACTCCTTATCCAACGGAGAAAACTCTACTAATTAAGTCATCATTAAATGATGATCTACAAATCCTGGGTTTGTTCGGGTTCAAACTCACCTCAACCGCATAATGTCAATATGGATAATATACTAAGCGCACTACGGTGCTTGCCTAGGCAAGTATCATCTCATCACTTAGAATATCATTTGAAATTCCATAGAACTGGTTGAGAAATCCTTAGGTGAACTATCCCAAGCGACCCTGTCTATACTTATAATTAATAATGACTAACGATTACCTAAAATGACATGATGCCCATTCCAAACCTTCGTCTACATGCAATATTTCTTTGTTAAACTGTGGTCGGCCGCTTGACTCCTCTCGTGAGAACTCTAATCCAGTTCCCTGACTGGACCGTTGAAATTTCCTCGCACGATTAGGTCTAGCTTTAGAAATCCCTTAGTCGCCTCAAGAATGCAACTCAAGTGCTCACATTTAAGAATCAAGTGAAAAACCCTTTCCTGGCTAGTGCAAGTCACCTAAAAACCCTACATTAGAACTAGCGATTTGGAACTGATACATAAATGGACCAATCTTTTGGAAATATCCCTTTTGGCACATGGGATTACTCCCATCACCTAAGTTTTACTAACACAAAGAAAAAAATTCTAGCATGAACGACTCAAGGTAAGCGCTTATAAATCATCTGCTCGGTCTTTGCTCATTACTGGGCATCCACCGAACCCCACTTGGATACAAATATAAGTCACGCTTCATTGACCAACTCCACTCAACTTGAAAGCTCGTGCATCAACTTTTAATGGTAGTACTCTCGGTCGCTTCACTTCAGCTTTACAACTAAGGTTAGTCATACAAGGTTTCTCTTTATCATATAATTTACCTACTGTGAAAGATGTCGAGTTTAGCCTATCTACCGAGTAACTAGCGATAGATAAATATACCGCTCATCGAAAGGGACAGAGGCGAGATCCCTCAAAATAGAGCATACATCACTACATAAGCTCTTTTCGTTTTTCCTGAGCAGTAGACCTACTAGGACCTGGTAATGCCCGTAAGACATAAGCATCATCACTTTTGCACCCCTTCAAAACATAGAGCAATCCTTCTTCTAGTGATCAAACTAACTGCTATTGAAGCACTTATACCTCGCTTTAGCTGAATGAAATGTCCTAGCGAAATGACCCTACATGCCATAAGAGTGACATACTAGACTAGCTTTCTTCCTCGCATAAGCTTGATCTTTCTTGTTTCTTGGTCTTTGCACCTCGATTGGAGCTTCAGTTTGCTTTCCGCTCTCATTACCTCTAATGGTACCTCATAGATGATCTCACGAAGGAGAACCATCCAATGAGACTTTCAAAAGTGGTCTCTAATAGGGATAAGATTAAGCAATGAACCCCCAACTGATGTCTTAAAACCCAAGGCAAACCCCTTTGTCCACATCAACTAAGTTTTGACCATCTCAATCCCTGAATGCCAAAGATTAAATTGGTTAACATACTCTTTCACTAACAAGCCGCCCTACACAAGACGACATGAATGCTTAAGCTACACACCCTTCTCGATCTTAGCAATGAACTGAGAACCAAAGCGACACCTGAATTCATTCCAAGTAATGGGCCCGCTCGTAAATCACACAACACTACGTCATATCTAGTCAAGATCTCCCCTCTCCAAATGCTAAGAAGAAATCTTCCTAATGAGAATATTCTCTAGAGCTATCTCGATGAAAGCACTCTCATATGCACATGTCCAATGCTATCTCAGCAATAGTCTTAGGACTCAGATATGGCATTCATCTTAGGCTAAGGAAATCCCGGTACATCTTCGAAGAGAATAAAATGGGTATAGCTAGAAATACTAGTGCCCCAAGGCTCACACCACCTTTGACACCAACCGCATCTACGAGAAATGTTTGTGCATGTCGGAACATCCCTTACGGTTGCTAAATAGTCTTTAAACTAATCAATCATCTTAGACACCCCATCTGTAGTCGCTCATATACTATGTCCGCTCGTACTGGTAGCCTAACGAAGATACCTTAGTAGTGAGCGATATAATTAGATCAAAGCTCAAAAGACAAGTTGTGTACGCAGTATAATATAATTGAAAAATAAAAACGCGCTCTCTGAATGCGTCTCCTTTTACCAGATTGATTAACTCAAATCGGTCTACATGGTTTGATCGTTGAGCCTAAACTCTGATACCAAATGTAACAACCCACCCTTTGCTATACCTAAAATTCAGCGCCTTACATCATCGCTTGACTTTCAAATACCAAAAAAGATTGATTGTCGGGATAAAATTAAAACAAAAACAAAACCAAGACATTGATAATATCTCATAACGGAATGATAACATATAATATGCTAAATATACATGAACAGAACATGATGACAATATATAAGAGGCCTCACTAGCTAAAGCAATTGATGAATAAATATCAATATAGAAAGTCAAAATACATCAACTTCCAGTAACACTAAGTTCTAAATTAATATTTGATACAATAGGTCTCATATAGAAATAACAAGTCTGTTATATGCTACTAAAATATCAAGTATACATATCCAAAATATCGATGTCAGGCCTTAAAAATACTATAGCTACACATTCGGATAGCGTAACTTCAAAAGAACCCAACTTTCAAACTACTCAATCGAGTACCCGAGAGTTTTCATGACATAGATAGACAAAAAAAACACAGGTCAGACTTAAAGTTTAATGTAAGGGGAACTATATCAAAATCTTGTATATCAAAACTACGTACAATTAAATAGGAAACTATAGAGGCTCAGTCGGTCCTCTCCACGAACGTGGCTTAAGCATAATCCCGATTATCCATAAACAAGTAAAGCAAAACTGTCTCAAAGTTATAGAAAATCATACCATAAACGCTTCTTATCCCATCATCAATAAGTCAGCATAACTACTATAGTGTGACTGCCATGTAACAATATACTATGATAAAGGTAATTGCAGTATATAACTGTAGAAGTAATAAAAGTGTCATAATATAAGTCTAACGCTATGTTATACACAAAGATAAAATAATCAACTAGTATAACACAAGAACAACATAACAATGATGTAAAGTAGAAAATATCAACTATCGTCTTGAACTAAATGAAATATAAATGGAGCAACTATACCTTATGTGACCTTTGGATTTATAAACATTCCTACCCTTGAAAGTCTATGAAAGAAACCGAGCATCCCCATACGACCTCTTTTTGTACAAGTGCCCCATGCCAACCTAGATTGCTCTTCTGGCAACAATGAATATCCTGTCACTTTAGTGCATCATAGCATCTATATCTATGTTGCTAAAACTGGGTAAAAGTACCCCATAAGTGTTGCTCCGGACCCTCTCGAAGGCTTGGTCTGAAACTATAAAACAAATTATGAATGGATATGTAGCACTAGAACCGCACTGCGACCCGAATCTAATCACCTACCCTATGATTCCCTCGTTGTGTACTTGCTTTAACATCGGCGGACCACTCAAGCATAACAGTGCTTTGAACCATGGAATATATGCTAATTATATGCCTCCATGTCCGCCCGATCTGGTAACGATCAATGTTGCCACGTTCTCATATATCTGCCTGAGTCTGGAATCGACTCCTTGCCTTCATTTGCTTCTCCCAATCATATATGCTTATCGCAAGTGATTGTGGGACCAATCACATCTCAATCTCGTATCTGATTGGCTCATGATCGATGTCACGATATCCTAGTTTTTTATGTAGGAATAGTCTGTGACTTGCGCTCCTCGCGTTGATCGTATCCTTGACCACTCATCCGAACGCGTTATTGATTGTTGCCAATCACATGTGGACTCCTTACATTTGCATCTGAATTTTGAGCCTTGCAATGCATTCCACCTTCCTGAGTAGCTCGAGGCTTCCATGAAGTCATGTGGAAGTCTCATGTCGAACCGCGTAAAACCCAGGGAAGAAATTCCTCGAAATCACTCTCTGTCTAGGATTTATTGTCTGGGATAGGTCTCCAACGGTTGATCAGTTGGAATTTCTCCCATGCAATAAAGTCTGGTCAGCAGACTATCGAGCCCTACCGTCCATTGTATTATGTGTCGTTCCCTCCATTACTTCATCCGATGAGCCATCTTGCTTTAAAAGCCTGCTTTCATTGCATTGGATCTCCTTCGGACTTCATTGGTTAATGTTTTGAAATCTATTCTTTATGTGTTCGAAAACCGATTTCGACACGAAATCAACTCTTTGCATGCATAAAGTTCAATGGACGATTATAGTGACCCGACTTCTTTTAGTTACGCCAAAACGCACTCAACCAATCATCTAGTCTCATGTGATGCCTGTATGTGCTAAGACACTCATTCATTCACATTCATGCATGCATACACAAACATATTACAAAATAAATCATGTTTTAGACTTCATGGAGTTATTACTTGATTTGATATATTCTCATGCAACTTAGCGCACACTATGGTCGCTATCACTACATGAGATGCCCACAACTCTCTTATATACAAATTTATTTGCACACATCCATATATATATGTGTGTGTGTGTGTGTGTGTGTGTGTGTGTGTGTGTGTTCACATAAATACATCCATATAGTCTACACAATAATTATAATTCCAATATGAAAATTATTTCAATTTTTGTATTCTTTAAATACACATATATTATATTTTCCAATACTCATACACACACACATATATTTAAATAAGTAATTCATTTATTACATAATAAGATCTTACTTTTATTTACTAAATCTTTTTAATAATAGTTTAATCTGATTTTATACTATGTTATAAAATCCTAACACTATTTCATAAAATATTTTATTAGCTTATAAATCATTTTAAGCCTTTAAATACTTAATTGCTTCATTAAAATTAAGTATACATCATATTACTATTTTATAAAATCTCATTTCCATTCAAAAAAATCTATACTTCATTTATAAAATCACGTAACCATTTTATAAATACTAATTAAGCATTATTAATCCTCTAATCACTTTAATAATAAGAATAGAGTCCAAAACTCACTTAATTAACTTACTAACTTTTCTAAAACCATTTAGACTAGTATCCTTATTACTAACTAATGACATGCACTTAATTATTCATGTAATTAGTCTTTAATCTATTACAATATAATATATAATGATTCAATTAAACCAAAAATAGTTCTTAGCTTACTAATTATTTTCAAAAATAGTTATTAGGGTCTTAAACAAATAGTGAGTTAATATAAGCATCTTTACAACATGGACGCAGTATAAATCAACAATTTCCAAATCACTTTATATAATTTCATATTAATCGATAAATGTAAATCTAAGATTAACAGATATATATATATATATATATATATATATATATAGAATCATCCCAATCACCTTCTCCTTCTCGAAATCAAGCTTTAATTACCAAAAACCCACTACAATCTTTCTTTAATGTTGAGATTTAACTCCAAATTCTACATCATGCTATTTTCTTAATGGGTTATGTTAGGAATAAGTAGAGAAGAATTATGGTGAATTTAGTTTGAATTTAGGAATTTTATTTGAGCATGATTTGGTTGATTAGGGCTAGGCTTAAGAGAGTGATTAAGGAAAAGGATAAGGACATGGAAATGAAAAGTAATGTGATATGAGAATGAAATAAAAGTAATGAAGGGATTAGCCAAGTTAAAGACAAGCTAATGGACCGTGACCCAAATCCATTTCATTCTCAAGAAATCACTATTCACCATAAAAACTTATTGATTCCAAACATAGTCAAGTTTATACTCATTCTTCTCACAATAAAAAAGCAAACCTAATTACAGGTATTTCGAGTCCCAATTCACTTATCTCTAAAAGTTGAGTACAAAGGGTTAATTAATGATTAAATATTTAAATTAATCATTTAAATATTCAATCGCTAAACTAGTTGGGTGTTATAGTACCTTTTATCAATGTAGATTTTCTACCTTGAGCAGCTTTTATTCTTTTTTGAATGATCTCCATCTCCGAAACCTCCCTTATCATATCTTGTCCTAATACTAGCTTCTCGCTCGCTTCCCACCGTCATGAAGGTGCCTTACAAGGTTAGCCATATAATGCCTCAAATGGTGCCGTATCGGTGTTAGATTGATAACTATCGTTGCATGCGAACTCCACCAAATGCAAATGACCATCCCTTGAGACTTCAAAGTCAAGTATGCAAGTTCGTAAGAGATCTTCTAAGATATGATTCACCTTCTTAGTTTACCCATCAGATTGCGGGTGATAATCTTTACTGAGATGTAGCTCTATCCCTATGCCTCTTGTAATCTCTTTCAAAACCCACTAGCGAATAAAGGGCCTCGACCACTTACAATGCTTTTCGGTACCCCATGGAATTACACAATCCATTTCACATAAAACTCGGCCAACTTAGATGTTGTTCTATTAGACTTAGCGGGTATGAATCAATTATGACGTAAATGCTATCGTACCCTCCTCTGGTCCTTAGACATCCATCGAAACTTGTTCCCGCTTTCATTCGGAAATATTAATTAATTGCATCAGTCTACTTGGCTTCTTCTACTCCGCCTTTACGAATTGAGAGTTCGTACACTTCAAGATAAATATCCCGACATCCTTCGTCATCACTTCCTAATAATATGTATATTTCGCATCACAGTACATCTTATTACCTCCGAAATGTATAGTCAATCTCAAATAATGTCACTCTTGTAGTACCTCATCCCTCAATCCATCAACATCGAACAAAATAGTCTCCCATCCTTACTGAGCCAACCTTCTCAGTCGAGTCCGTACTGTTTCATCTCATTAAGCTCTACTCCTTCTTCTATCTTTGCTTTGATCTCTGCTAGTCTAGAAGCACACTTTCTACTAGTGCCAATCCTCATAATCAAAGTAGGTCTTATGGTCAAACTCGCTAACATCTCTGGCTCTAGCTGATAACGAGGTCCGAAGTCATAGCCAGCAATAAACTCAAGCTATCCCCAATCTAAGAACATCGCTTTCAAATTGGCATACCTTCTACTCAAAGCATCAATGACCACGTTTCCTTAATAGGAGTGTAGAAAATACCAAATTCATAGGAGATTAAAAATTCCAACCATCATTGTCGATGAAGGTTGAGATCCCTATAGGAGAAGAGGTACTTTAACGGTTCGTGATCCGTGAATAGTTCAAACCTTTTTCCAAGTAAGTAGTTCCTCCAAATCTTGAAAGCAAAAAATTATCGCTGTCAATTCCAAATCATGAGTTGGCTACTTCCTCTTATGCGGCTTCATCTTTCGACTAGCATATGCAATAACATTACCTCCTTACGTCAGTACCACACCCAGTCTGGTACCATAAACAATCGTGTATACCATCATCTCTTAATTCCCACATGGAATGGTCAACATTGGTGCACTCATTAACCTCTATTTTAGACGTACTTGTGATAACTCGGATTTTTGACATCTAATAGATAATTACTGGTTTTATTCAGTTGAACAAATAATTCTGGTAATAAAAGATACCTAGATGGATATGAAACTATGATAAATATTGAAATATAAATATCTAAAAGTGATATATCTTATAGTAAACTACTATTAATATATATAAATAGTGATGTGAAACTTAATAATAATGAAAATTTTAAGTGTGTTCATATACAAGGATATAAGTGTATATATATGTTGATTAAATTGAGAGCCTTGATTTGAATTCAATGTATTAAATTTTCAAAGGAGATTTAAACTTAGAATTCAATATTCAGAAACACTAAAGATAAATAATTATTAAGTTTAAAAATGGTAGCTCAAGTTTAAAATAAGATTTAATAAAGGATCATACTTTTTCTAAATATATACATATATATATTGTGTATATATATATATATAAAGATATTGGACATAAAAATATAAATAAGTTTATATTGTTCGTTTGAGTTATATACATATAAATAAATGAAAGTGAAAAGATAAATATATAAAACATGATGCATAATTTATAAAACATAAGGGTTTAAAACCAAAATTTTAAATTAAATTAAGGGTTTCAAACATAATTTAATCACTAATGACATTTGTATGCTCATGAGTTCATATATGAACAAGTGTTAACATAATAGAACAAGTGGCACTTGTTTTTGTAGTTAAAATAATTTATATGTAATAAGATATTTAGAATAAGAAATTTGTTCATTTATTCTCAGTTCAAAAATTTTCTTTCATTCATATTCAAAAACTTAAACCTGAAACAAATTTGAAAATCAAGTTTTTAACCTGGAAAATGGAGATCAAACAATGTAAAGATCAAAAAAAGAGAATCAAAACCTGAGAAGCAAATAAAATTAGAGGAAGAAAAAAACTTAAATTTGGAGATCTTCAATCTGATTCAAAGTCAGGATCAAATTCAACAATTCAAGAGCAACAATCAAGTAAAGATCAAACCTAAAAGCATCACATCAGGTTCCAGATAAAAATCAATTTTCAAATTCAAAACAATTCCAGGTTTTAGGCCTCTATTCTTTCAAAAAGGTGAGTAAACTCCACTTTTAAACCTAATCTTTTATATTGATCTATGTCCTGTGATGATGAATGAAATTGATAATGTTGAGAAATATGTTCATATGGATATAAATATGTTTATATATATACATTTATGAATGTGACTGTAAACATGCATATATTTCTGTTTATTCATTACAGGGTTGAGACCTGAAAAAAATTCAAATCATCTCATTTAGTTGATTTTAGAATTCGATCCTTAAATGAAAGGTGATTATAAAGATGTAATTCAAATTTCAAAAATGATTATAAGTATATTTGCTGAGTAAATATTTAAGATAGGAAAATTACATTAATGAACCATTTGAAACATGAAAATCAAGTATCAAAATCTTCGGTTTTGTTTATACATTCCGATCGGTGCTAGGAAACGATGATTTTTGATGATAAGATTTTGATGTTTAAGTCGGTAAGGATCGAGATATTTCACACTAAATGGAAATTAAATTTTGGTTGAATTCTGGCAACTGGAGGTTTTACGGTGATTGAGTTTCGTGCAGGAGGTAGCTCGTGGATGGGTGGTGGCGGAAAAAATGCAGGGTGAATTTTATGATCACCGTGGTTGGCGGGCGATGGTGATTTAGGGTTAATTGCCTGTTTTCGAGCAATGTTTAACCGAAGTAAATTTCGAGGTCAATGGGTAATCGGAGGAGTTCGCGAGTGGGGGATGGGTAGAGTAGGTTGTGACGATGATTTGTCCAGAGTTTCGTGACCACCGATGACTTGTGGTGGTGATGTGATTGATTTTTGGGTGGTCGATCTCGTTCCAGTGGGTTGCGTGGTACTCGTTTTTAATTTTGAGTGTTGAATTGGATTTCTTGGCACTGGAAGTGATTGGGTAGGTCAATGCTAGTTTGCTGATGGTAGCAGTGGTGGTCGGAGATGCTCCGACCATATGTGCACGTGTACAGTTATCAGATACGTCAAGGGGGTTGCTGGGTGTTGTGGAGCTTCGGGGAGGATGAGGATTTTCTCGTAATCGAGTTCGGGTTTTTTTTCGATTGGAAGAAGGATCGGGTTGTTGCTTGGGCATTTATGGTCTGGACTCGGGATGTTTGTATAAGCATCAGGTTTTAAATATAGGTAGTAAGGGTATTATCAGGTTTAAGAGCAAAGGTAACTCAAAATAGGAAGATAGACCAAGTTTTAAAAGCAAGGTAAAGCAAAATTTTAAACAAAGGTTTCAAAGCAAATTTTGTTTTACAAGTTTTAAATAAGGTATTGATCAAATTCGTAGACAAGTTCAAAACTTAATTTATAAAGTCAAATGCGATTAAATCGATTTGATTTGAAAATATATGATTAGTTAAGTGTATTGAATTTTAATTTTAACAGGGACTTAAGTGATTTTGTACTCCAGCATTTAATTTAGTTTAAATAATAATTAGAGATTAATGGATTGGTAATTAGAGATTAATTACCCAAATGATAAATTACTTAATATAAGAAAATAAAGGATTAATTTGTTAGGGTTACTTAATTAATTAATAATTAGAGGATGATTAATTGAGGATAATTAACCAATGGAATTACTTAATGGAAGTAATTAAGGATCCATTACTTAGTGTAATTAACTAAAGGATTTATTAATTAAGATAAATGATTAAAAGGTTAGTTAATTAATGAATGAGATTAATTAAAGGATAATAAGTCAAAGAAAGTGATTATAGAATAATTGATTAATGTAATTAATTGAGGGTTAAAGTAATTAATTATAATAATTAATTATGATGGTAATTAAAGGTTAATTAATGTGATTGGTTTGAGGATAATTAATTTGTGAAATTAATTAAGGGCTAATTACTTAATGATAATTAATCAAGGATGATTAATTTAGATGATAATTAAAGGATGATTAATTAATTTGTTTGTAATTAATCAATGTTAAGTAAGCAGGATTAAAAGTGATTAAAGAAATTAATTTAATTTATTTAAATTAATTGGAATGGTGTGACTAATTAATCTTGCTTATGAATAATTGAATGATATTGAATGCCTTGGATTATTTGATAATTCTGATATGAAATGTTTTGTGATATGATTGGGTTGAACAGTAATAATGTGGTTATCTATCGAGATGAATTGCTGTGTAAAGATGATACCATGTATTAAAAATTTAACTGTATTCACTTGAATAACCTTGGGTTAAGATGATATTGGATTTGAAGAGACCGAGATCGGGTATCAGTAATACCCGTAACCACTTCGATAGTAAACTAAATTCTTTATAAATTGGATATGTGAAATTATACAGGTTGGAATGGAATGAATAGAGTAACATGGACATTTAACCTGAAAATTGTTGTGTGAGATAAATGATTGACTATAAGAACTCGTAAAGGGTACGAGTTACCCTGATATTCATATATGTTATAGCTTGGTATTTAATATTATATGGGTTTACTCACGCTGGTTTCCAGCCTGACCCGGGTGTTACTTTGATGTAATGCTCCGGTCAGACCGAGTATTACAGGTTTTCAGGTTAGGACGTCCTAGAGCTCAGGAGGTGAGCTGGATGGCAGGAACGTATGGAGTTTACCGCTGTGTATTAGAATTGTATAGATTGTAGTCTGGAACAAGTTATATAACTGTCCAGTTTATGTGTAAATGTTTGTAACTATGATGAATTGTATGTAAAGTAACAATTACATCTTTTCTTTATAAAAATGCTATTATTTGTTGTTATATATAATCTGCTGCGAATGTGAGATGTTGTTGTTTTCTGTTCTTCTTTCTTCTTTCTTTCTTCTTTCTTTCGTCTTTTCTCTAACAATCTGGAATTTTCGGAGTCGAAAACTCCAGGTCGTTACATACTAATGCATATTTGTACTTTGCATCCCAAACAAAAGTATGATTCTTCTTTATCAAATTGTTTAACTGTGTTGTTACCTTTGAGAAGTCCTTGATAAATATCCTACTAATCCAAGGAAGCTCCTCACATCCATAGTGCTCTTGGGTTGGCTTCAATTTTGGACCGCTGCCACATTCGTAGGGTCAAGAGCGATGCCTTTCTATGAAACAATATAATCCAAGAGCCTCACTTCCCTCCTCTACAAATGGAACTTAAAAACTTCACCTTCAATTTGTGCTTCATTAATACCTCAAGCATTATCCTCAAATGTGTATGGTGTTCCTCTTCCATCCCTGAGTAGACAAGAATATCATCCATAAACAAAAGCGTAATCTTATTTAGATGACACCTAAAGAGACAGTTCATGAGATCAATAAAGTATGTCAGTGTATTGGTTAGTCCAAATGGCATAACCAACCACTCATAAAATCCAGATGGCGTACAAAACGCTATAATCGGCACACTCTCCCTCGCTACTCTCAGTTGATGAAACCTCATTGCAAAGCCCCGTAGAGAGAACACCTTCGCACCATAGAGCGGATCAAATAAGTCATCAGTATGTTGGAGGGGATGCTTGTTCTTCTTTATCGCCTTGTTCAGCTCACTGTAATCAACACATAACATCAAAGAGCCATCTGCCTTAGTTGCGAATAGAACAGGTGCACCCCACTCAAATATAGTACTATGAATGAACCCCTTCTTATCATGTCATTCACTCGGACCTCTAGTTCTTTCTGCTCTCTGGGTGCTATATGCGTCAAAAGAATAATTATTGGTCTGGCGTTCTTTATTAAATCTATGCAAACTCGATCTCCTGCAGTGGTCACCTCCTCAAATACATCTAGATACTCTCTAGAAATGGGAATAAATGAAAATACGCCCTATAAAACCTCTAGCTAATATAGAAAGCTAATCATGACCTCATCCTCCTATAGACATCCTAACTCTATCTTCCGCCCATCCTCGGTCCTAATCGCCACCTACAGCCTCTCACAATCCACTACTATTGCATACTTTCTCATCCATTCCATCCCCAAATTAATACCGAACCCCACAAAACTAAAAAACAATCAAAAATAAAAAAGCATTCATAACTCGATAAGACCAAACAACAACAAACCATACTCAGGATAGTGGAGCCTCCCACGAGATTTGTTACAACCAAAGGCTGGTCAACGATTTCGGGTGTGAATCCTACCAAGTTACTAGATATAAAAAAATGTAAAACCCTGGTATCGAGCAAAACACGTATAAGAACATAATAAATAGAAAGGATACCTTGAATAGTGATGCTATTTCCATTCTCCTTCGTAAAGGGAGCACTCAACGAGGTCGAAACAACATCAAAAGCATATGCCTTCACCACATGCCGGTATTTCACTGGTTCGGAAAACTTTTTTACATATGCTCGAGCTTACTGTAGTTATAGTTGTTTTTGCCTTTAGCTTTACAGTCCCTCCTCAAGTGACCCTTCTCACCATAGTTACAGTAAGTAGGCTCCCACACACCCTTCTTCTGACTCTTTTGAATCTACTTTTTCTTATTGTTGTTTTGCTTCCTTCTTTCTCGCCCTCCACCTTGCAGTTTTGGCTCCTCGGTAAAAACAGCAACAAAGTCTTAAATTTAGGATAAAAACTCTCATGTCAGAGAGCCTTATTAACCAGCTTCTCGAAGGACTCATCGGTATGTCCCACTAACCTCTCTCCTAGATAATCATCTAATGCCATGATAAAGCTCTCATTTTTTAAGTGGAGTATTAATGAAAGATAGGTTGTATTTTGATAGCATATGAATTTAGCCATACTTTAACACTAACGGATCTCCATGTCTCAAGTCAACATATTTATGGAATAATACCAACTTCTAAGCGACATATATGAACTTCTACTCAAATCTTATCTTAAACAGCATCCAGGTGATCTGGTCCTTAAGAGTAGTGAACTTGATGGCATTACACAAACCCATCTCTCTTCCTTGGAGCTGCCTAGAGGCAAGCTTCCTCTTCATAGCATCTTCAACATCTATGTCCACAAAAATTCTTTCGCAAGTGTCAGTCCACTATATCCATCTCCATTCCACGGAATGGTTTCCCACCTAAGCTAGATTAATCCTTTATCAGCTTAGCAAATTAAACTCTAGGCGCTAGCACTTGAGCAACTCCATCTTTAGCATTTAGGACAATTTGAGTGTTCTACACCATCCTCATTAACACGTTCTTAAATCAGGATTAACAGCCCCAACACTGCCCCTCCTCCACTCCAATGTTTGACTTTCTAGTAACGTACATTGGAAATCCAAACTTGCATTGATCATATCCCACAATCTACAAGTCGAAATGTTACCAATTTTCACAGGAGCTTGCATATAACCCCAAGAATGTCCATGCTCAATCTCGATCGATTGGTCAAGATCTTGATCGATACGAATTCCATTCGTATCGATCGTGGATCGAATCGAAATCGCTCGAGATCGATCACATGGGCCCACCCACGTGAGAAAAGGAGTCCTCCGAGATCTGGATGAGATATTTGCAGCCTACACGTATAAATAGTAGTCCAAGAGCATTAGAAAAGGGATCTTCTAGTTCTTTTGCACCGTTATTCTACCGAACTTCACTATAACTCAATTATTATCAATTGTACTCTTGTAACCAGCGAGTGATAATGAATAAAATAGCAACTCTTCAAAGTGTACGTAGGCCGGAGATAGCCAACCCACTATAAACCTTTTGTCTTTACTGCATTCCTTTTAATTTTCTAAGTGTTCTTCATATTTATATTCTCTACACATTTTCTATCTACGATCTATGATTGTAAACGGGTGCTTTCATCGACAATTGGGTTTTATGACCAATTTTGGCGCAAACAAAATCCATTCTGTAATTACTTTGTCTTAAATGAATCATATTTCCACTTAGAATTAAGTGAGTTAACTTGAGTCGAATTGCATAGCCTACGCCTAAATACTAAATGTAACGACCGTTCAACACCTTCGGGAGCATAATGTGCTATAATGGTGCTCGACTAATGTAGGATGATTATCAAGGGATGAAATAAATAAAAATAAACATAGAACCCGTCATATCTCAAAGCGCATCGAATAAAATATAATATCAACATAGATATAAAACATGGGAGTTAAAATATAACTAAATGAAATATCATAAATAGGATAATAGGTTCAATGAAGTTATACAAACCAAAAGTATAGTTTATTTACCTAATAAATAAACCCAAATATATGTCTCTAAATAAACAAGTCAAATATTATCATTGCTCTACAGTGTATCACAACGGTAATAGTAAACCCTCCATGGTGAAAGTATAGCCTCCTGCTAGTCCATCTGCACCACTCCCCATGTTGTAACGAGTCGCGACTTTTTCGACGCTCGAAAATCGACATCAATACGTCCACTGTATCAACTGCCGAGCAATCGAAGGCCGGAAAACCGAACCGTTAGGGTTAAAGAAGAGGTAGAAGATAGAAGAAGAAAGAAAAAGATAGAACAGAACAGAAAGAAACGACAGAACAATATCAGAATCTCACAATCGCAGCGGAACAACATATAATAGATAAATGAATAATCTTTAAACAAAGAACTATATCAGTTATTACATTACATCATATTACATTACTTTACATCATCAGAGTGTACAACATCAAACAGTGGAAAAGAAATACTATATACTAGTGAATACGCCATGCCATCCAGCAACTCCTGAATTCTAGAATATCGTGATAACCTAACTCTAGACTACCCGTGTGGAAATTGGTGGGCACACAGAGTTTAGGAAGGAAAACAATAAACTCCGAATTAGTCATGGGACTGGTGTGAGAACTTAAAACAGTTTATCTTTCAAAAATAAACAAAGGAATATTTTAAAATAAATTCGCAATGCTATTTGGAAAATGAAACTACCATAAGGCCTCCTGCACACACACACACACACAATGCAAACGCGGAATCGGAGGAGATTTCTCCTTATGATAGTCAAAGATGCTTGATACGCATTAAAAAGAAACATTTGATATTATTACTAGTGCATAGTGTAGAAAACATTTCGAAAGTAAAGATATAAATCTTAGCCAGCATAGGCATTCCGCACTTATGCCTACTATAACTACCATCCAAACAGTGGGGCGCCACTATAAGTGAATGATAGGTTCTACAACTAAAACCGTACAAGATCGTATTGTTTCTTTGGATTTCCAACAAATGGTCAGGCCAAGTAACTTCCCATTGCCACATGGGTACGCCTCTGGAAAGACGACCCAAGAACCTAACGTTACGGTTAGATCTCTGCCAACACAAGGCTGGGTTACCCTTCAAACTGGGTAACTGCTGACACGAATATGCCATTCCCCGATCGTAACCGATCTATATCCAAGGATCCTCGATTCCAACAACCACAAAGTAATACATTTGCAGCAACAACATAGGTAAAGTATCTGGGCTCCATACCATGATACCACCTCTATCCAGAAGGAATGACATACACTAAAGGGGCGCTACCGCCTAATAACCTTCTTGCATCCTTCCTCTTTTGACCATTTCCAGGGTGTGAGGTCCGACAAAGTCTCGTCCATAAAGCCACGCTTTATACAAAAGCCGTGCTTTGATCACATATTCTCAACAGCACTTCGTATGCCATATTACCAATTTGGGAAGTATCACTAGTAACCATCAACTACATAACCTCTGAGCTCGTACGTCTCAGAGAAGGGTGTTAAGCTAAAAGAATAAATTCTCCGCCACCAACAGAAATATATTCGATAGAAACCAGCTTTACATCTCAAATTGTAAAGTCAAACACACATCCATACAAGTCCGTTTCGGGATCGAACGGAACCGAAGGCACTTCCAAAGAAGAACTTGCAATCCGGATATTCACTAATCACGTACGGACTTCCCGTCACTAAGGGTGATAAAACCTCCGTATCGGAGATCAGCCGATGCAGAGTCATTCGACGGTAATCCTTCCGCTTTCAAAAATATCTGATCTTTAACACCAGTCATCAAATGCAGTCCATAACGACGTATCACATATTCGGAATGGGTTATACAACCCAAAGGTCCTTTCCCGGCTAACCCGAATAGTGAGCGCTTATTTTTGAAAATAAGTGTGGCATTCAAATTCAAGCAAATCACAACAAATACCCATTTAAAGGCAAATATTGGTAGTCGGTTATTTAACCATCAATAGGCGTGCACAACATCACCATATTCCAAATAATTTTCCAAATTATTTATTTTCCAAAATATCTTTACTAGATATATAATTTCCACATTTCAACAATTTGAAAACAAATTTCAAATCACTTTTCACCTTTCCAACTTTTGAAAACAAATTTCAAATCGTTTCCTTGCACGGGATATATTCACCAATCTTTATTTATTTTCATTTCAAAATGGTTCATTTATACCAATTAAATAAATCCTTGCCGATTTACTTTATATTTACGTTCCAAATCCGTAAATTTATTTCCACACTTCAAAAATAAATCAACGTTTATTTTTAAACGAATTTCCCTTTCTTTAATAAATTTCATAGCGAATTTACAACTCCAAAATATCTATGAATATACGATTTCCAAATCGATTTTTAATATTCATTTTCAATTTATCTTTAAAAGATAAAATCTCAAAATATTCACTTCATATTGGAAAACAATACCATACTTATTTAATAATAAGTAATTCACAAATCCATTTTTATTTTCAACACTTGGAAAATATTCAATATACTTAAATCGAAATTAAGTATATATTTCATTCTTTAAAAAAAACGTGCGCTTAAACACATTTATTTGAGACAAAACGAATGTTGTGTAAAACATCGTTACGACAAAATCACTACTATAGGGATTCGAAATTAAGATAAATATATAAATCCCAATACTATATAAAACATTTCCTTTCAGAAATCATTTACTATAACAATAGTGTTATAGTCCACCATTTCCTTCTATTTCTCGAAAACGTCTATTTCAACAACGAATGTTGAAATCTATGGTTTCGACACTTAATACCTTTTAAAACAACTTTAAATCATTTTAATTCTATTTAAAATATCACTTCCCCAAAACACTTTAATATATTATTCACTGTCCCAAAATCGTGAATATTCTTCGTTAACCAAATTCAACATTTTTTTACACATTTTATTTAAAGGATTATCCACCGTCCCAAAATCATGAATATATCTCCTTCAAAAATCTAAAATAATTGACTTATCAAAATATGTCGGTTTCGGATTTATAAAACCATGTTTATAAATCCCATTTATATTTTATAACAGCTTCAACTTATAAAATCACTTTATTAACAAATTCTATTTATATCCCAATTAAATGCCAAAATCCAATTTATATTTTAATTACTTATAAATCTTTTATTTTACAAAATCTATTCATTCTAAACTTCCCAATTTATAAATCTATAAATTTTCTTTCACTGATGAAATCCATTTATACTTCATTTTAACACTTAATAAAACTCGTTTTATAATTCCTATATTTTTAATTTATAAATATCAATTTTATAAATGTTTTATATACATCGTTTATAATAATTCAAAAAAATCCCAATTTAAACCATTCTTTTTAATAATTTACAAATCGTTATTAAAGCTTATATACATAACTCCAAAATCATACTTAAATATTATTTTCCAAAAATATAACTTTTATAAAAATAATTATAACGTTTATTTATTTTAACAATTCAAAATTTAATAAACGTATACCTTCAAAGATCACTTTAAAATCCTTTTATATTCAAAATCGTTACTTTAATGTTTTTAAAACTCCAAAAATAAGCCAATGCCGCAACAACAACAAATAATCAATCGCGGCATCCAAACATCATATATCATCATATGATAATCAACAAATATCACAAGATCTGTAACTTAATCAATACAGTTGAGGAATCCTGTTGGATCCCTCCAACCTGTTTCCCTACATTCACGGATATTAGCACAATACCAATTCCGTTCCAATACGAAATATCGCGGTATATGAGATTCATAAAATATTATCTGCTATTATGCGGCGCAATAGGGTCTCATCCGCTATATAATGCGCGAAAATCAACTCTAAGTACATATGTAATACCAATTCCAATCAAGATGGAATTATCGCGGTATATGTTTTTAATAAATAACATCCGCTTAATATGCGGCGTATAGGGTCTATTACTATTCAATAGATAATAATTTATCATTCAATCATATAATCAAGCAATTTTAAATCTAACTATTTAAAATTTAAATCGAAACAATTCGATTGAGTGAGAAGTTTTCACCTTGCTTTTAATTCAGTTCCAACGTTTTATTTCGAATAAAATTAAATGTGTGTTTAATTTTACCTAAAATTTTCACTAGCTCCAAACAACTCTAAACTAGCTCCATTGCGTAGTGCTCGACAAAACGAACCCGACACAAGTCGTTTCGTAATTTTCCGACCTCGTATGAAAGAGTTATGTTATTACAAAGATTATACAAATTATTATACAATTAATTTACAAATTTCTTTTAATATTTTATACCCAAACATCAGGGTCGTCCATTTTTTTTTTGCCCTAAGATCAAGGCCGTTCGGCCCCTCCTTTCTTCTTCCCCTAGGCAAGTCGCACGCACATAGGAACCCACGGCTGCCAACATTGATCAATTTTCGGACCTATCTACGAGCATCTTCAACTCGATCAGCTAGCACCAAACGAACGAGCATCTCGTGAGCCACCCTCGATCAGAAGGAATCAAAGCTCGGCCTTCCCAAAACATGGAAAATCATGCTCGAACTGCAGGAGGACGCGGCCCCCTTGTGACCATCTCGATGCTCCAAATCCAATCTCCACCGTTGATCAGCTAGATCTCAACACCCTCTTCAATATTGCAGTTGAACGTTTCCTCTAATTATCGATGGATTGGAAGAAAATGAGGGAGGAGGAAGAGTGTGTTTCGGCCATTGAAATAGAGGGAGCCGCGGCTAGGGTTTTGAGAATTAGGGTTTTAGTTGTGTTGAAAATTGTGAATAGGGGGGCCTTTTATAGAAATTTGCAAATTACTATTCACTCGAAATTTTCCGAACTCCAAATCTCGCGCGGTGACTGGCGTTTCTAGGGTTTACCCCGCGTTCCGGACACAATGGAACATGTTTCGGAGGCTGGTTCGATCATCTGTGCAAGTTACGGAAATAAACGATCAAATTTAAATTAAATCGATTTAAACTAATTTCTATGCGTTTTGGCTTGCCCCGAACAAACTGTAAATCCGATTGACACGAAATTTGAAATATTACAATAATATCACATTACGGATCCGATGAAACTGGTTTTGTTGAAATCCGAGACTGTTTAAAAAATGGCTATTTTAACTCGTCAATTAAATATTAAAATATTCAATTTTCACAATTAACTTTTAATTCGATTTTAAAAGTTCTATAACATCATTCTAACTCCAATATGATTTAATAAAATTTTACAAATCAATTTTAATCATATTAAACCCAATTTCCAATTATTTCTGGAATTTCAAATATTAAATTATTGATTTAATTATCCAATTAAATCTAGATATTCAAAAAATAAATTATTCGACTTATAAATTTCACTTATTAATATTTAAAATCAATTAAATATATGAATTTTAATTGACAGAAATTCTGGGTCGTTACAAACTTCCCCCCTTAAAAGAATTTCGTCCTCGAAATTACCAAGTAAGAAAAAGTTACAGAATCCATTAACTTTTCAAAACAAATTGTTCAAATTAAATTTCAAATTCATTTGAGTGTTTAACTTTCCCAAAAATCCAATAGTTAAACCTCTCACAATACTTTACTAAGTTTTCAAATCATACTTAGTTATTTTTTTAGAATTTTCCAAAATTCCCAAAAAATTTCTAACGCCTTAAATTTTCGGAAAAATTCGCCAGAGTCTCCTTTGCGCTGCTCGATCTGGAAAAAAAATGACAGTATATACATATCACAAATATACATCTCATCAAGTGATGAGGCATCCCGCAGGGAAAAAAGTGTAAAACTACGATATGTAATCCGAGATATGTACCTTATATATTATTAGCGAGCATATACGGCTAATATAGCGTGAAAGCGAGCTCCATATGCGAAGCAAGCGCAATCCGCACCTACTATACACTCAACAAACAAATGAGAAACATATATATATATATGAAAATCATATCAGTATACATAATATAGTAACATAACAACTACATGTGCCACATAGCAAATGCAACAAAAGCAACAAATGCAACTACTAAACAACTATCATCCAACAAATCCATATCAAATCAATATATATTCACTTCTCATTAATATTCAATGAATTGGTTTTTAATTTAATCACATTTGATTTGTTGACATTGGATTTACTAACATTCATTCATATTCATATTCAATTAGCAATCATTCACTAATTTACATTCAAGTTGGTTTACTTCCAAATCAAATTATATTTAATTACTTTAGCTTTCAATTTCATTAACACTTAATGAATTATATACAATCAACTAACAATCATATAAAAACCAAATCATAACCATCATAACCAAATTATTAAATTTACATTCTATTTGGTTTAACACTTTTTAACTCCAATTGGTTGATATTAAATTGACTTCATTCAATTATTCAATTTCTCAACTTCATTAGCTTCTAATGAATTTACACTTTCATCCATTGTCTCATATCAATTTTATTTACATTCAATTGATTAATATTCAATTCATTAGTTCAATTCAATTGCTAATTCTTTTAACAATATAAAGTTGAATTTCATTTATATAACTCAAGTTCAAATTCTTAATGCTTCATTTCATTAATTCACTTATTAATTTACTTCGACACCAAAATCAACTTTATTCAACTTTATTTAAGTTATATTCCACATATAAATCAAATTCAGATTCCAATTCCAGTTCTATTTATTTACCAATTCGAAATGGATTTCAATTTCATTTCCTTGCACTTGCAAATTTTATTTATTCATTCACAATTTATTTTCCAACTTAATAATTGTATTCCAATCATTTTATATAACATTCCAGAGTCTCTTCAATCTTTCAAAACCATTTTTGAAACCAATTCAATTATCCTTTGAATTTCAAAAACCCAAACTCAAATTTTCCAAACATCTTTTATTTAAAACAATTTGGCAGCAATCCCTCTTTTGGAAACCCAAAATTGAACACCGATTATGTTGCAATCATCATCGGAATTATTTTCCAACGACCTAAAAGAGTTTAGAGCTTTAATTTCTCCAAAACAAATTTTTCCAAACCCTTGAAAACCATTTTCAAACTCAAAAAGGAATTTAATCTTTTCCAAATTGCAAACTCTTTCAAAACATGTCCAAATATTCCTCTGAAATTTTACTTCAAAATACAAATCACATTTACAAATCTTTTACTTATATAATTTCACTTATTGTATATATAAGATTATTTCACAAGTGTAAATCATTTTAATTATAACTTCATACTTATAATTCATTTTCTTATACAATTCATTCTTTTACAGCTGTTGTTTTTATTACTTATTCAACAACCAAACAATCAATTCATATACACTTTAATAATTCTGAAAAATTATTCCTTTATATATAAAATATAATCGAGGTAAAATTATTTCATTTACCCTATTTTAAAACAATATCGTGTCAAATTGTTCTGCACAAGTGTTTAGAGATCCCTATCAACAACGTTAATTACTCGTGTTGACCAGAATCCATATACCACTTAACAAACCAATCATCACAATATAAAACATTTTATATCCACTAACAAATACGCGCTCTTATCTATTATTACACTCAAACTCATTCTAGAGTACTATTGACTCCATCTCTAATGAGTAATTCCCAACAGAGCCATGGTTGTCACTGAACCATATGCTCTTATACCAAATGTAACGAGTCGCGACTTTTTCGACGCTCGAAATTCGACATCAATACGTCCACTGTATCAACTGCCGAGCAATCGAACGCCGGAAAACCGTACCGTTAGGGTTAAAGAAGAGGTAAAAGATAGAAGAAGAAAGAAAAAGATGTAACAGAACAGAAAGAAACGACAGAACAGTATCAGAATCTCACAATCGCAGCGGAACAACATATAATAGATAAAAGAATAATCTTTAAACAAAGAACTATATCAGTTATTACATTACATCATATTACATTATATTACATCATAAGAGTGTACTACAAAAAACAGCGGAAAAGAAATACTATATACTAGTGAATACGCCATGCCATCCAGCAACTCCTGATTTCCAGAATATCCTGATACCTAACTCTTGACTGCCCGTGTGGAAATTGGTGGGCACCCAGAGTTTAGGAAGGAAAACAATAAACTCCAAGTCAGTCATGGACTGGTGTGAGAAATTAAAACAGTTTATCTTTTAAAAATAAACAAAGGAATATTTTAAAATAAATTCGCAATGCTTTTTGGAAAATGAAACTACCATAAGACCTCCCGCACACACACACAATGCAAACGCAGAATCACAGGAGATTTCTCCTTATGATAGTTAAAGATGCTTGATACGCATTAAAAAGAAACATTTGATATTATTACTAGTGCATAGTGCAGAAAACATTTCGAAAGTAAAGATATAAATCTTAGCCAGCATAGGCATTCCGCACTTATGCCTACTATAGCTACCATCCAAATAGTGGGGCGCCACTATAAGTGAATGATAGGTTCTACAACTAAAACCGTACAAGATCGTATTGTTTCTTTGGATTTCCAACAAATGGTCAGGCCAAGGAACTTCCCATTGCCACATGGGTATGCCTCTGGAAAGACGACCCGAGAACCTAACGTTACGGTTAGATCTCTGCCAACACAAGGCCGGGTTACCTTCAAACTGGGTAACTACTGACACGAATATGTCATTCCCCGATCGTAACCGATCTATATCCGAGGATCCTCGATTCCAACAACCACAAAGTAATAAATTTGCAGCAACAACATACGTTAAGTATCTGGGCTCCATACCATGATACCACCTCTATCCAGAAGGAATGACATACACTAAAGGGGCGCTACCGCCTAATAACCTTGCTGCATCCTTCCTGTTTTGACCATTTTCGAGGTGTGAGGTCCGACAGAGTCTCGTCCACAAAGCCACGCTTTATACAAAAGCTGTGCTTTGATCACATATGCTCAACAGTACTTCGTATGCCACATTACCAATTTGGGAATGTATCACTAGTAACCATCAACTACATAACCTCTAAGCTCGTACGTATCAGAGAAGGGTGTTAAGCTAAAAGAATAAATTCTCTGCCACCAACAGAAATATATTTGATAGAAACCAGCTTTACATCGCAAATTGTAACGTCAGACACACATCCATACAAGTCCATTTCGGGATCGAACGGAACCGAAGGCACTTCCAAAGAAGTCCTTGCAATCCAGATATTCACTAATCACGTCCGGACTTCCCGTCACTAAGGGTGATAAAACCTCTGTATCGGGGATTAGCCGATGCAGAGTCATTCGACGGTAATCCTTCCGCTTTCAAAAATATCCGGTCTTCAACACCGGTCATCAAATGCAATCCCTAACGACGTATCACATATTCGGAATGGGTTATACGACCCAAAGGTCCTTTCCCGGCTAACCCGAATAGTGAGCGCTTATTTTTGAAAATAAGTGTGGCATTCAAATTCAAGCAAATCACAACAAATACCCATTTAAAGGTAAATATTGATAGTCGGTTATTTAACCATCAATAGGCGTGCACAACATCACCATATCCCAAATAATTTTCTAAATTATTTATTTTCCAAAATATCTTTACTAGATATATAATTTCCACACTTCAACCATTTGAAAACAAATTTCAAATCACTTTTCACCTTTCCAACTTTTGAAAACAAATTTCAAATCGTTTCCCTACACGGGATATATTCACCAATCTTTATTCATTTTCATTTCAAAATGGTTCATTTAAACCAATTAAATAAATCCTTACGATTTACTTTATATTTACGTTCCAAATCCGTAAATTTATTTCCACACTTCAAAAATAAATTAATGTTTATATTTAAACAAATTTCCCTTTCTTTTATAAATTCCATAGTGAATTTACAATTCCAAAATATCTATGAATATACGATTTCCAAATCGATTTCTAATATTCATTTTCATTTTATCTTTAAAAGATAAAATCTCAAAATATTCACTTCATATTGGAAAACATTTCCATACTTATTTAATAATAAGTAATTCACAAATCCATTTTTATTTTCAACACTTGGAAAATATTCAATATACTTAGATCGAAATTAAGTATATATTTCATTCTTTAAAGAAAACGTGCGCTTAAACACGTTTATTTGAGACAAAACGAATGTTGCGTAAAACATCGTTACGACGACCCATAATCACTAGTATAGGGATTCGAAATTAAGATAGATATATAAATCCCAATACTATATAAAACATTTCCTTTCAGAAATCATTTACTATAACAATAGTGTTATAGCCCACAATTTCCTTCTATTTCTCGAAAACGTCTATTTCAACAATGAATGTTGAAATCTATGGTTTCGACACTTAATACCTTTTAAAACAACTTCAAATAATTCTATTTAAAATATCACTTCCCCAAAATACTTTAATATATTATTCACTGTCCCAAAATCGTGAATATTCTTCGTTAACCAAATTCAACATTTTTTTACATGTTTTATTTAAAGGATTATCCACCGTCCCAAAATCATGAATATATCTCCTTTAAAAATCTAAAATAATTGACTTAGCAAAATAAGTCGGTTTTGGATTTATAAAACAATGTTTATAAATCCCATTTATATTTTATAACAACTTCAACTTATAAAATCACTTTATTAACAAATTCTATTTATATCCCAATTAAATGCCAAAATCCAATTTATATTTTAATTACTTATAAATCTTTTATTTTACAAAATCTATTCATTCTAAAATTCCCAATTTATAAATCTATAAATTTTCATTCACTGATGAAATCCATTTATACTTCATTTTAACACTTAATAAAACTCGTTCTATAATTCCTATATTTTTAATTTATAAATATCAATTTTATAAATCTTTTATATACATCGTTTATAATAATTCAAAAAAATCCCAATTTAAACCATTCTTTTTAATAATTTACAAATCATTATTAAAGCTTATATTCATAACTCCAAAATCATACTTAAGTGTTATTTTCCAAAAATATAACTTTTATAAAAATAATAATTATAACGTTTATTTATTTTAACAATTCAAAATTTAATAAACGTATACCTTCAAAGATCACTTTAAAATCCTTTTATATTTAAAATCGTTACTTTAATGTTTTTAAAACCCCAAAAATAGGCCAATGCTGCAACAGCAACAAATAATCAATCACGGCATTCAAACATCATATATCATCATATGATAATCAACAAATATCACAAGATCTGTAAATAAATCAATACAGTTGAGGAATCATGTTGGATCCCTCCAAGCTGTTTCCCTGCATCCACAGATGTTAGCACAATACCAATTCCGTTCCAATACGGAATATCGCGGTATATGGGATTCATAAAATATTATCCGCTATTATGCTGCGCAATAGGGTCTCATCCGCTATATAATGCGCGAAAATCAACTCCAAGTACATATGTAATACCAATTCCAATCAAGGTGGAATTATCGTGGTATATGTTTTTAATATATAACATCCGCTTAATATGCGGCGTATAGGGTCTATTACTATCCAACAGATAATAATTTATCATTCAATCATATAATCAAGCAATTTTAAATCTAACTATTTAAAATTTAAATCGAAACAATTCGATTGACTGAGAAGTTCTCACCTTGCTTTCAATTCAGTTTCAGCGTTTTATTTCGAATAAAATTAAATGTTCGTTTAATTTTACCTGAAATTTTCACTAGCTCCAAACAACTCCAAACTAGCTCCATTGCGTAGTGCTCGACAAAACGAACCCGACACAAGTCGTTTCGTAATTTTCCGACCTCGTATGAAAGAGTTATGT
Organism: Allium cepa; assembly: GCA_030765085.1. Taxonomy (NCBI): domain Eukaryota; kingdom Viridiplantae; phylum Streptophyta; class Magnoliopsida; order Asparagales; family Amaryllidaceae; genus Allium; species Allium cepa. The sequence continues at coordinate 759,132,921 of CM060941.1, read as the reverse complement.
TATTACAAAGATTATACAAATTATTATACAATTAATTTACAAATTTCTTTTAATGTTTTATACCCAAACATCAGGGCCGTCCCTTTTTTTTTTGCCCTAAGATCAAGGCCGTTCGGCCCCCTCCTTTCTTCTTCCCCCAGGCAAGTCGCACGCACATAGGATCCCACGGCCGCCAAAATTGATCAATTTTCGCACCTATCTACGAGCATCTTCAACTCGATTAGCTAGCACCAAACGAACGAGCATCTCGTGACCCACCCTCGGCCAGAAGGAACCGAAGCTCGGCCTTCCGAAAACGTGGAAAATCATGCTCGAACTGCAGGAGGACGCGTCCCCCTTGCGACCATCTCGATGCTCCAAATCCAATCTCCACCGTTGATCAGCTAGATCTCAACACCCTCTTCAATATTTCGGCCATTGAAATAGAGGGAGCCGGCGGCTAGGGTTTTGAGAATTAGGGTTTTAGTTGTGTTGAAAATTGTGAATAAGGGAAGGGGGTCCTTTTATAGAAAATTTGCAAATTACTATTCACTCGAAATTTTCCCAACTCCAAATCTCGCACGATGACTGGCATTTCTAGGGCTTACCCCGCGTTTCAAACATAATGAAATATGTTTCGGAGGCTAATTCCATCATCTGTGCGAGTTACGAAAATAAACGATTAAATTTAAATTAAATCGATTTAAACCAATTTCTATGCGTTTTGGCTTGCCCCGGACAAACCGTAAATCCAATTGACACGAAATTTGAAATCTTGCAATAATATCACATTACGGATCCGATGAAACTGGTTTCATCGAAATTGGGGACTGTTTGAAAAATGGCTATTTTAACTCGTCAATTGAATATTAAAATATTCAATTTTCATAAATTAACTTTTAATTCGATTTTAAAAGTTCTATAACATCATTTTGACTCCAATATGATTTAATAAAATTTTACAAATAAATTTTAATCATATTAAACCCAATTTCCAATTATTTCTGAAATTTCAAATATTAAATTATCGATTTAATTATCCAATTAAATCCAGATATTCGAAAAATAAATTATTCGACTTATAAATTTCACTTATTAATATTTAAAATCAATTAAATATACGAATTTTAATTGATAGAAATTCTGGGTCGTTACACCCCATGTTCTGCCACACCTATTATCTAGTCTACTCATTTAGGAATACCCGAGATAATAAGAATCAAATCATAAAACCTCAAGTCTGGTAAGAGTCTAGTGTTAGCGATAAACAATCTCAAAATACCATGGAAACTAATTATGTAAAGGACATATAGTATGAATAATCAAAGCTGACATGTTCCTGCATCCAAAGAGTTAGCATATAAATTTATATGCTAATCTACGATCATCATAAAGGTGTACTTCATCCTAAGTATAATATCAGTTTTCTAGGCATCCACATCCACAATACCTACATCCCGCGACATCTCTAGAGTGATAGAAAAATGTGGCAAACATAAATCCATCAAAGAAACCTCACATCACTCAGTTCTTTGGATATAAGGTAACTCGAATGGCGCCCACATAAGCAAAGAACAATGGAAAAGTATTGGTTTCTCAGTACTCGAATCTACACCATTTCATATGGCCAGGAACTAGACCATCCTCATAAGGTCCAGGATAATCGACCACCATAAGATCCAAACACCATTATAATTCGAGTGGGCGTCCCCACGTACCGTTGCTTCACGATTACACCTAGAAACCTTCGAGTATCAACGATCCCTCCGCACAGGTCCCCAAACCCATCATTGTTCTATTCCATTCTATTTATCCATAGTAGAACACATTATCATTCAACTCATGAGTTACCCTCCTTTAACTCGTCCTTCTGAATTATCATCATGACTCGCTTCATCAAGTTATCATAGTCGGAACACCTCTAGACATCTCTCATAAATCGTAGAATTAGAGTTCCAAAGTCACCATGTCGAAGTAATCCACCATTACCTAACCGTTATTCCTTATCTTTAAATATGTCGTAACGTCGAAATTGAACGTCAATCGAGCGAACATCTAGCATAACCCCGAAGGTCCTACTCAAATCCATCCAAGTTTGGCCCCACCATTATGGTCGATGTAGATCGCTTTTGGCAAGAACTTATCCAACTTTTTCTATGTGCTTTGATGTACCAAAAACATTTTGACCTGCACCACCAACCTAAAGGAATACTCCTCCTAGCGCCACTGCATGAAGCCCGAACCCAACCAAATTTTAGTCATCACCAACCAAAATTGTGGTCATCACATACCAAAAATTATGGTCGTTGCTAACCGAAATTATGTTCATCGCCAACCATTTTCCTTAGCCAAAAATTAGCTTAATTGTTTGGAACTCAAAATCTTTTCCATTTTCCTGAAGCTTTTAGCCTACTGCCCCGAAGTCAACTCCAAGATGCTCCGAAATCAAGCCAAAATGCCTCGAAAAATCTACTCCGACATGATTACCACCAACAATATTTTCATATTCATATAGACATGAATTCTCCCACCAAATCAACTCCAAATCTCATGCGACTTGTTTTGGGTCATCATATGCTTCAAATGACATCTTGCTTCAGTGGCATCTCATTTTGAACTTTTTTATACCAATTTTTCCAAAATTATGACCCAATTTCTAACAACCCTAATCGACTAGCAAGCATATTAAATAATTCATATAATTATCATACATCACCATATAATATCCAAACGACATTTCATCAACCCAAACATGATTTAGAAGCATATATCATCCTAAATCCGACTTTGTATTAAAATGACAACAATGTTGGTAATTTGTGTAAAGAAAATTAAAAGGAAAATCTGTCTTTTTAAATTCGATTTTAAAGTGTTATTGATATCTAAGCTATGTTTAAAAAAATTTAAACTTCGAAATTCAGATTAAAAATCATAATTTTAATACTAATAAAAAGAGGGTAGTAAGAGAAGTAAAACCACTCACCTTTCACCTAAGCATACAAATTCCAAAGCAAAAATTGATGCAGAATATCAATTATTTGAATCCCAAAGTCTCTAAACAGTAGATCTATTATTTCCCTTTGATAATTCACTTAAATCTCTTAATTACACTAATTAAGTTGAAGAAATAATAGGTTTTTCAGGTCTAATTTGGATTAACGGTGGTTAGAAAGTAACCAAAAATGGAAAGAGTGATTAGTGGCCGTTGGAGGAAGGTGGTATTAATTTGGGTTAATGGGTGGCACTAATCATTCGCTAATCACCGCTAATCAGCCTAAAATAGGTCATAACTTCAAATAGCCAAAACTTTTAAACGTTGAGTCCAAAATCCTATCATAACCACTCTATCAAAAGAGAAACCATCGTACCTTTCCAATGCAATTGGTTTCTGAACCTATTTCGGCCCCAATCTAAAGTCATAGGCTTTAAATGATTTATAGGTTCAAAATCGTCCAATAAAAATTCGAAGTGCGGAAAATGTCACTAGCTAACATTTTCCTAGGTTACAGAGTTAGACCTAATATGAAATTAAAAATAATATTTTATGATCTTTTCATACATAAAATATGAATTGGTACATCCATGCTTTCTCTATATGTAATAAATTTTACTTCCTTAACATGCAACAACTTTTGCACTTCATAGAAAATTTGCTACCTAAAATTTTGAAAAGTTTTTGGGTGTAACATTTGCCCCTTTAACCCTCTATAAAAAGTTTTCTTATGCTTCAGCTTAAGCGAACTGCTTGTCTTAAGTCTTTCTCTTTTCCTTAGATATTGATTTTCCCTTTCTTGATTGATCTTTCTTTTTGATGGAGACTGATTTTTCCAATTTTCTGATTGGATAGCCTTTCTTTTTAGATGTTGTTTTCCTTTAGTACTTAGTTGACTATTCTTCTTATGAAAGTTGCTTTGGTTGGGCGTGGTAGCATGACTAAAAGCTAAATTTGATCATTACTCCACGGATAAGTGCTTTGGCTAGATGTAGAAGCGGGACAGAAGGAATAGTTTGACCATCACTCCTTGGGGATGATTTGTCCAAGCGTACAAGTGGGACCAAATGCTTGATTTTGACGATTACTCATTGGTTAGATGCTTTGGCTAGGCGTTGAAGCAGGACCAAAGGCATAATTTTCGACCATTACTCCTTGATGGGTGCTTTAGCCAAGTGTAAAAGCGAAACCAAAGGATTTACTTGACCATTACTCCTTGGTGGGTGCTTTGGCCATGAATAGAAATGGGACCGAAAGCTTAGTTTGACCTTCACTTCTTGGATGGGTGCTTTAGCCACACGTAGAAGCATGACCAAAGGCTTAATTTTGACCATCACTCCTTATTTGGGTGCATTGGCTAGGCATAGAAGTGGAACCAAAGGCTTAATTTTGACCAACACTTCTTGGATGTGTGCTTTAGCCAGGCATAGAAGCAGAACCAAAAGCTTAGTTTTGACCACCACTCCTTGGATGGGTGCTTTAGCCAGGCATAGAAGAGGACCAAAAGCTTAATTTGATCCATTACTAGGTATGATCTATGATTTATCTCAATGAATATGATTATCTCATCAGGTAAGAAGATTTATTAAGCATATTGCATATCAATCGAGGGAAATTTGTTAGAATAATCCTATAAAAGTCTTGTCTATTTATTCATCTAAAGTAGTGAAATAAGGTTGTAAATGCTCAACATTCCAGGTTCTTACTATTGCATTCTCATTAGATCTGCTTAATCGATAAGTTCTAGTGGAATTACTTTGTGAATAAACAAAGGTCCTTCTCAGTTTAGCCCTAACGATCTATCCGTTGTATGTTTGGTATTCGCTATTTCTCTTCTAAGCACAAAGTCACCTTTTTGGAAAGTTCTTTTCCTTACCTTTTTATTTTAATACTTTGTAATCTTTCTTTGATATTTTGATGTTCTTAATGCAGCTTACTCTCTTAGCTCGTTAATTAAATCTAAGGGTTCCATTTTTATTTCTTGATTTGATTCATGGGAACATGCAATTCTTCGATGTGATAGGACTTTAACTTCAACTGGCAACATTATTTCGAATCTATATGTTAAAGAATATAGGATACGCTTGGTGGCCATTTTTGGTGAAGTCCTATATGACCATAAAACAATTGGAAGTTCCTCTACCCAGTTCCCTTTTGCTTTATCTAATCGCTTTTTTAAGATGCTCATAAGGGTCTTATTTGATGTTTCCACTACTCTGTTAGAATTTGAATGAGCTACGAAAGAAAAAATCTTTATTATTCCTTTCCTTTCACAAATGGGAGTAAATTCCTCTCTTTCAAATTGAGTCACATTATTAGAGATGATCTTATTCGTAAGCCCAAAGCGAATAACTACATTTTTAATCACAGACTTCAAGACTTTTCCTACTATGTTGGACGATGGTACAGCCTTAACCCATTTGTTAAAGCAGTCAATCACAAATATTACAAAAAAATTCTCCTTCCCTTAAGACATGCAAGGGCCCTATCATATTGATTCCCCAAACATCAAATGTCCATGGGCTTGTGATGGAAGTCAATTCGTTGGGAGTTAGATGCAGGATCTCTGAAAACCATTGGCACTTGTCGCATTTTTGACATAGATTAAAGCATCTTCACTCATCTGAGGGCAATAGTACCCTTGTCTCTTTATTTTCTTATGCAGTTTCATGCCATTGCAATGATCACCATAAAATCATTTATGGGATTCTTTGAACAACTGAATCCCTTTTTCTAGGGTTATGCATCTCAAGTAAGGGACAAAGTATCCTTTCTTATATATTTTTCCATCAATCTTGGTTTAAAAAGAAACTTGATATCTTAATTTTATTGATCAACCTCATCATTCAGTAGTTTTCCTATTTGTAGATAGTCTACTATTGGTGGAATCCAATAATTCTCGTATTGGTCTTAATGGTTATCCTCTTGTACCTCTTTGTGAGTCATGCCATGATTATCCTTATCTTCGGAAGTTTCCTTGTAACTTTGTGAGTTTGCGATCGAGTTAAAACTAAAGCTTCACATTTTGATTCCTTTCCTCGAACTCAATACTTGGATTCTGTTGTAATCCAACGGGAACAATCTTTATTGTCGTGCTCTGCATGAGCAGGCAACTTTGCTAGTCAATTCTCCTGACTAGTTTTCTTCCTTGGTACTTGATGAATTGAAAAATCATTAAATAGGCTAATAATTCATGGATCTCCTTTACATACTGGGCTAATAGCACTCATCTTTTATCTGATAGGTCATTCCAGAATTTTCATTTGTTAGACTAAAGTTAGACCAACATATCATTAATTCATATTCGGCCATGTTATTGGTCATGATAAATCGCTATTTCATTGAATAATGTAATCAATATCCATCAGGAATGATCATCACATTTCCAGCTTTAGATCCTTAGCACCATCAAGAACTAGCTGCCACCTTGACTCGAATTTTCTTTCCTTTTCAAACCATTCTTTAATAAACCTTGCACATTTTGATGTAAATAAGTTATTGCTTATCCGTTTATTGCTGCCCGAGATAGATATTCAGTATCGTATTGACTTAATTTTATTCCCTATTTCACTAGCCTCCAGACGTTTCTGACTTTTTAATGTTTGCTTAAGAAGATAATTAGTTAATACTTTGATTGCGTGTGCTTGGAAATAAGACCTCAACTTTCGAGCCGATAGCACTAGATAGTAAGCTAGTTTTTCTATAACTATATATATTACTTTTGCGTCCTTTAGCCTTATACTTTTATATACCCATAGTTGAACCTTATTCTCTTTTCTCATTATGGCCGAACCGGTTGCATATTCAAACAATCCTATATATAAACAAATCTTCACCTTCTATCGACTGCGAAGTATCGACGGTTTAACCAAATAATTTTTCACCATTAAAATGCTTTTTGGCATTCCTCTATCCATTCAAAAGTTCTCCTCTTCTTAATCACATTGAAAAATGGGATACACTATCGGTGACTCTTGATACCAACCATTTAAGTGCTGCTACTCGGCCATTTAGACTCATCGCATCTTTACTCGTTCGTGGCTCTACCATCTCTCTGCTTCAATTCCTCGTGCACTAACTATATGTCCTAAGAACTTTCTAGATTGGATCTTAAAAGAAGATTTTTGTGGATTTCATTTCATCTTATACTTTCATAGTACTTCAAGCATTTCATTTAAGTCTTTAATACGATATGATCCCTTCTTTGGACTACCATATCATCTACATATGCTTATGTATTTTTCCTAATTTGGTTTTTGAACATCCTATTAGCAATCATTGGCATGTGGCCCCTACATTTTTTAGACCAAAAGCCATTACTTTATAGCAATATGTTTCCTATCCAGTTACAAAAATTTTATGCTCGTCGTCCAATTTAAACATAGGAATTTGATGATACCTCGAATATGCATCCATATGATAGTAATTTGTGCCCACTAGTATATCTACAAATTGATCAATCCTAAGAAGAGGATAACAATCTTTTGGGGTGCTTTGTTTAGATTATAATCTACACAAGTTCTGCCCTTTCCATTATATTTTTTATATAACACCTGGTATCACTTTGGTAGAATATTTCCCTGATAAACACATTTTCCAGTAGCCTTCTTACCTCCTCTTATAATGCAATTATTCATGCTTTATCGAGCCGCCTCTTCTTTTGCCTTATAGGAATGGAATTCGAATCTTTATTAAGAAAACAACACATTATTATTGGATCTATTCCAACCATGTTCACATGAGTTCAGTTGAAATCATCATTGCTTATCGGGGAAAAATAAATTTATTCCTGATATCCCCATCTAGTCCTTTTTAAATTTTTACTGTCATAATTGAATCCTAAGGATCTATATTTTTCTCTTCTAGTTTCTTTGTAGACTTTAGGTTATCTTCATTATCCCTAGATTTTGTTTGTTGATTGATTACTTATAGAGGTTCTTCAACATTTGCTTCTTGGTCTGCATGATTTATTTCAATATATCTCCTTCTCTTTTCTATATGCTTGGCATTCTTGGTTAATGCCTTTTGATTGTTAATTAGTGATTTAACCTAACTGCCTTAGATGTCTATTCTTGGTGACTTATATCTGAAGCCTTGTAATTTTTGGTTTTATTTGGTTTTGGCATTACACCATAATAGAAATCATTCTCTTTATTACATTATTCCAAGGTTGCAAAGTACATTTTTCTAGAACGAAATTTCTCTCCTCGCACGGTCCCCCATCTGGCTTTAGTAATAAATTTAACAATCAAATTCTTTAAAAAGCTGAAAGCATACACTTTATCCATGGTGCGTCTCCCGAAGAAGGCATTGTAGTAACAGGGTTGGTTCATTAGCACGAATAGAGTCTGAAAAGTTCTCAAATAAGACGGGATCCCCATTTTGATATACAACTTTGTTTGCTCAATCGAAGTAGAACCATTGTTGTTGAAGTCATATATGTGCTTAAAGCTAGGCTGAAGCTTTTCCATTGAGATATCCAATTGACTGAATGCATGCTTGAATATGACATTTATAGCACTTTTGGCATCCACCAAAATTTTGGAGACTAGAGACAAATCCGATTTGAAAGATAACCATCAAGGGTTTATTACTAAGATGCCTTAGCCCTCTTAACTCTTTTAGAATGATCATTAAGTCCAAGATATGCGTTGCACTCATGTTGAACTTAAGTGGCGGTTCCTCTTCTATAGAATAAATTCCCTCTTTAGCTTCAAGAATATATCTATTCCTTGAGCCCTTACTTATTCCAGCAATATGAGGCCAACCATGAATTGGATTGATATGATTGATTAGTGGTGGGAACTCTTGTATGGGTTCGTTATCCATGAAATTTATACTATTAGATGGAAGTTCTTCATTTTTATTTTGACGGAGGAATTTTCTGATTTCACTTAGCGAATTCTTTAAGAGCTCCTCTCATGATCATGTTTTGAATGTGTCTTGCTAATAGTCAACAATCATCCCACTTGTGTCTGTTTACCTTATAAAAAGCATAGTAATCTCCTTCTTTATTTGGTCCTGGATTGGTCTTGGACTTCATTGGAACCTAATACTCAATTTCATATTTTATTACCCCAAAATTACATAAGACAGGCTGGTTCATATCATCGTAGTTGGACCTTGATATTTCATCCCATCTTCCAATTTTATTTTGGGCTAAGAATTTAAACCTTTCCCGTTCTCTTCCCCTTTGTTATGACTTTCTTTTTTCATGAAAGACTTCATCCATACAAATGAATTTATCAGCTTGAAATTAAAACTATTGCAAATCACTACATTCGTGAAGGTAAATCTCTTTCTGAAATAGGGTATTCTCTATCAGTCTAGATTTTACTGCCATCAACTTTTCCTTATAACTTATTTCTGACTCTTATGGCCTTAGAATTAAACGCCTTGATATAGTCTCTCAATAGGTCTCCAGGTTCCTGCATTATGTTTGCCAAAAACTCGAGTCTGTAGTTGGATCCTTCAAAGTGCAGAACTGGGTGGAAAACTCATAGATAAACTACCTATAAGAATAGATCATATTCTCACTATAGAGGCGATACACTTTTTTTCTGCATCAAGGAAAGTTGTTGGAAAGAGTCCACACCTTGCTGCTTTTGGTGCATAATAAATGTCCATTTGGTTTTCAAAAGCCAATAAATGAACATCTAGGTCGGTTTACTGTCATAATTGATAGAAGGGATTTTTACATATGATTGCAATGAGACTGCCATTATTTCTTCTGTGAATGGGACTCCCCTATCATTATTGTTTACTATGATCCATTATCCTCTTACCTTTAGAGCCCATCATATCCTTCACCAAATTATTAGTTAAGTCTTTTAGGTATGCCTCATCGTCTTTGTAATCACTCCTTTCTGGTTTGTATAATTTACAAGAAGATGAGCTTATGGATTGCATAAGTGGAGATCTTCGTGTCCTTCTCATCTTTAGATTTGATCGATCATTTTCATTGACTTCCTTTCCCAAGTTTGACCGGGACATTTCCTAAGCTTTTGCCAACTCAACAACTTTTGCTTCATCTTTTCTCTTGGGTTTTAAGATACCTTTCCCAAGACTTTTATCCTTCAAATGCAATACGTTAGCATTCTTCCATGGTGGTTCAACCTCCTCTCCTTCACTATTTTTTCTCCTTTTGGTTGTTGTCGATGATTTTCGAAATACAAGCGTTTCAATTAATTCATGCATAGACTGAAGTTGCTTTTGCATGGCTTTATTATTGATGCTTTCATTTGTCATTTCTACATGAATTGTTTAGATCTTTGAAACGTGGCACTTATAGGAGATAAACGATTGAGATTTTATTAACATGGCACGTTGCCGTTTTGACATGTGGCATAATTCCCCCTTGATCTCTTCATGGTACATTACTACCTAATAGCGGCCTTGCAACAAAGAAATGCAGCAATTCTTCAATAGCTTTGGGCCATTGCAGTTGAACTAAGATGGACCGTTGCAAATGTTTGGAAGTGTTTGTTTAATAATTAGCAATTGTCCTGGTCTATTGCAAAATAGCAACTATGGGATGTTATAAATGTACCAATTTTTCCCTACCCACTACTACATTATGCATGCCCACAATACATCCCCAATAATTTTCCCATTCTCGAACTTCTATCCTCCCCTCTAATTATTCTCCTCCTTAATCTTTTTGTCCTAAAAACATACAACAACGTGATTGATTTAAATTTGGTTGAAATCTTCGATTAACACAAATTCAGTTGTGGATTTAGACAATCCCTAATAATTTTTCAAGAAAGTTTATTATTAAAATCTTAGTTGAAACTCATATATATGCTACTCTTTAATTAGGAAGTTTTAGATCCATGCTAAACTTCCTGCTAATTGAAAGTGTACTTTCTTAGTCAAAATTTAGTTTTGATATATTGAAATAATCTAATGAAGTATGTTCTTTAATTTAAGAACCTAGAGGAGTGTGCTGTGGAAAGTGGAATTAAGGTTTTGATGAACTTATCTTTTAATTGTAGTTTTTAAATATTATATCATTCTTTTTTAAAGGTGATACAATATGAAAAGATTTTGTGTGTGTGTATATATATATATGTATATATATATGTGTGTGTATATATATATATATGTATGAAAAGAGTTTAATGTTATAATGAATTTGCATGAGATTATATTATTGTAACTTTAAAGCACTTAATTTACAATATTAAAAGAGTTTCTTTTATATATATATGTGTGTGTGTGTAAGAAACTACAACTTTAAAATAGGTAGGATCTAATGGTGTTGCAAGTCGTACATAATGATACAAGTCCAAATATGTTCAATGTTCATATCTTGCTACACTTGATTCAAACTTACGATCTCAAAACCACAGTTTGAGTGCCTGACGTGGTCTTAGACTAAAGATAGGGCTTTTTTTATACCTATTTTGATAAATAATAAGCTTCTAAAATATAAACTCCTAATTATAAATATATGTAAAGTTTAATAATTATTTGTGAAACGAATGGTTTTTTTTGTGAATGTGATAATTTTTTACATGCTAGAGTGGAGCATGAAGAAATTTATTTTAAAAAATGTTAGAAAGTTCATAATTTCCAAAAATAATTAGAACCATTATTTAAGTTGATTTATATTTTTTCCCCATAATCGAGACTATAAAAGAAAAATTAAAATCTCAAAGAATAATACTAACTCAAAAAGAATTTCATTGAAATTTACCTTATATTCCTTTTATTGAAATATTGGTTAAAACATCATTTTCATTTGACATCTACATTATAAATCTTGGAATTGATGAAGCTTGAAGATTTAGCTAGCATAGAATTAAGGTGGAAATTTTGATGTTCATTGATGTCGCTTGATGAGTAAAGTTGATTGGTAATGATGTTTTGGCCAAAACTTTATCATTCATGGTCGAAAGTTCAATTTTCGATCAACTACATCAGAAGTATGCTTTATGTTAGAGGTAGTAGAGTAGTTTAGACAAAAACCAGTGTATAGAGTTAAACTTTGCTATAGCGTAGTTTGTTGAAATGTAGGTGTTAAATAAGGTTGGCTGAAAACTAGAATATTGCAATGTTCCTTCAAAATAGGTAATTTGCTGGTAATAATGATATTATAAATATCTCTTTTAAAATGATAATTGGTGCCACTTTGTGTATGATAAACTAAAATGCTATAAGATTATTATAGTGTTGTAAGATTGTTATAATGCTATAAAAGTTGATCCCATTTTATATAATACAAGCAGGGCAATATGTCTTCTATTATAGACAGACAGTGGATAAAGAATATGATCGAAGAACTACACGACATGTGCAAGGAGTGCATAAGTTCATTGATTTTGTTGTAGATAATGGCGATAATAAAAAATCTATTAATGCCCTTGCACATAGTGTAAAAATATGAAGATGAAGATCAAATTAGATGACAATCATTTTCAATTACTTGGCCGGGGTATTGTCTAATCATATACCATGTGGCATTTTCACGGTGAACAGTAAGCAGAGAAGCAAAAAACCACAACAATTGTTATGTCATAAGCATTGATGAGTACGAACATCCTAGGATGGAAGATCTGATTGCTCATAGATTCCATCAATTCAATCTATAAAATAGTTGCCTAATCATGATAATATTGGGGAATTGCCTATGGTCGTTGTCGATTGGTCTACCAATCAAAGTAAGAAGTATAAATCACTTTTTGGTACTGCAAAAGAGCCATCATATCCTTCATGACCGAAAGGATTATAAAATTGTATTCCATTATTAAACTGAATAGCTTGAAGATCCAATTTAGCTTTTTTAAATAATAGTGTAACTACAGCCCTCGAATTTATAAAGGAGCTACTCCTTGAAGGTAACACGGTACCTACAAAGTACCACGACATAAAGAAAATGACTAAACAAGTTGGGATAAATTAAAAAAATTATGATGTGTGTAATAGTGAATGTATATTGTACTAGAAAGATGATGCAAACATGGTTTCTTGTAAAAATTGCAACAAACCTAGTATAAGACAACATTCAACGAAGAGAGAAGTGCCGCCAAAGTACCTCGCAAAACGTTGATACATTTCCCTTTACTTTCTAGATTGAGGATAATGTATACTATACCATGGATAGTACATGCAATGACTTGGCATGGTTGTGCTAAGTCTGATCCAACTGTAATGCATCATCGCTCTTTTCACTAGTGAGCTGTAGATTCTTTTGACCAGACATTTATTGTTGAGCCATGAAATGCCTTGGTTGGAATAGTAGTAAATGGTTTCAATCCACGTGTTTATCTATCTAACTCTTACAATTATTGGCTAGAATTTGTAGTACTGTATAATCTTCCTCCGTCTATGTACATGAAATGGGAGTTCACAATGTTGAATTTATTGAATTCTTGGTCAAAACGACTAGGGAAGGATGTTGATGTTTATTTTCAAACATTTATAGATGAGTTAAAGCATGGGAAGGAGTAGTTATATTTGACCGATTTAATAAATCTGAGTTCGTAATGAGAGCTATGGTGTTGTGGGCAATTCATGATCACTCTGCACTTGGGAGTTTGTCGAGATGCACAACTCACAACTACTTTGTGTGTCATATTTGCATGAAATACACTTGTTCTTAGTATCTTCCTGAAAGTAAGAAGATTTGTTATATAAGACATCAAAGATTTCTTCCTTTCGAGCATAAATTTTGATGCTATAAAACAAACTTCAATAATAAACAACGTCCTCCATGGCCATTGATCGGTTATCAAGCTGTAGAGAAGGTAGCGAATATAAGGATGAAATTGGGTATAAAGAACCAGAAATTGGTCGAAAACGAAAAAATAAATCTATGAATAAGAGTTTAACAATGTTTCTACATGGTATTGGAGGTCCGTCTTTTTTGATTTCCCATATTGGAAAACAAATTTGGTCACACGTAATGTTGATGCTATGCACACTGAGAAGAATGTCACGTAGCGTCTCATTAGCACAATTATGGGACATAAAGACAAGTCAAAAGATGACGTTATTGCACGCAAGGATTTGAAAACCATGGGTTATAAAACAAGAGTTGTGGGTGATGAAAGATCAAGAAATAAATAAATAACCATACCAGAGGCATTTTCACTTTGAACAAAGAAGAAAAGATATGGTTTTGCACCATTTTGAAAAAATTGAAAGTGCCTAGCAAACTCTCGTCAAACTTCCCCAACAATGCGAGCATCAATTTTCTTGGACTAAGAAATATGAATCACACGATTATCAGGTCATAATGCAATAATTACTGACATTATTTCTTCAACATTCTTTTGCCTAACATAAGGATCCGTGGAACGTTGTATATCATATAAGCCTATTTTTTAACATTCTATGCCTAAAGGTGGTAAACATAGAACATTTTTAAAAATCAAAGGCTATTTTGGTAGAAGCAATATGTATTTTTTTTTTAAAATTCCACCTACATTTTTTGATATCACTATCCACCTTATGGTCCATTTAGTTGACAAAACATTGATTTGTAGCCCTGCTCAACATAGGTGGATGTATCCTTTTAAAAGATAAATTACTAATTTCAGTTATGTACATCATTGTTCGATATAAATAGCTACTAATTATTTACAATTGATCACCTTTATAGGTTGATGATAACATATAAAGATATGTGCCTAACAAAAGATACATTGAAGGGTGTATTGTAGAAGGTAGTCTTTACTGCTTGGAATTTATGCTAAACGGCGCTGATGTCACCATAAACATACTCGTGAAGCTTTTATAGACGAGGATGATGAGTTTTCTGGTGAGATATCTCTAGATAATTGTAAAGATATAAGTTAACCCGAATGCAATTGAACAAATGTGTAGATAGGTCCTTAGCGGATATGATGGATTGGATGCATAGACGAAGTAAGTTCACAAATTTGTCCTAAATTCCCATTATTGTAAATCAATTCATATACGTTTTAGTATTTGTGTAACAACCCATAAATTTGTAAATATTTTTAATTCAATTTATTTGAAAACTTTGATTTTGAAATTTTGGAAATTTCCAATGAATTTCTGGGTTTTGTTTATGATCATTTTTCCAAATAAAATAAAATAAATATTTTTTAAAATTTTTATATTTCGGTCAACCATTGTCAAACTTTGACTTTCAGTTGAAATTTTTAAATTTGAATTTTTAATTTCTATTCTTTTTCTTTGAAACTGTGCTTGATTCTGATTTTCGTTCTGAATTTCGTTTTATAAAATTCTATTTTATACTTTTTAAATCTGATAAAATTCAACGTTTTACACACGATTATTTTGAATATTTTATTTGTTATTTTCTATTTTCTATTCTCTATTTTCTTTGGGCTTGATCTTTTTATTTGATTTTATATGAATTGTTGGACTTGTTTGCTAATGGGCTTAGAAATTCAAGAGACATATGTTTCTTTTTCTTTAATGTGAAGTGTGACTTTCTATTTGCCTAGCCATTCAAACATTTACACTTCTTAGCCATACAAACTTATCACCTCCTTCTCATTCACGTATATATCATTTCTTTCTCACCTCTCTTCTCATTACATTTCCTAATTTTTTTTACAATAAGTTCATTTTCTCCTTCTCCTTCCTTTTCTTTTTCATTTCTCTTTTGTTCCAAGCATAGCTCGGCCATCACATGCTCCCCTATAGCCAATCACCACCACCATAAAACCACCTAAGACCGGCCATCTCCATCACTTCATCTCCACCACAACCATGCTGAGAACCCATGATCCAAAATCCATCACCAAAATATGCTTAAAACCCTAGCCGAGCCTATATGATCACCCCTTCCTCTTTATTTGCCTCGGCCACCACCTATTACATCACCAAATCCTCTTTATCATGCCTTTTCAGGACCATAACTGTACCATTTTAGATGTTCCATGACCTGATCCAAACTATGAACCAACGGCCGAGCCACTTTGCACCATGGTTGAGCCATAGGAGCCATAGGCCGAACCCAAAACCCATCATGCTTTGCCTTTTTGCCTTCACTTGACTTTTGGGTTTCCATCTCTTCATAACCCCTAGCCGTGCCTCATTTATGCTCATATCCAAGCATGCTTGCTTCTAAACAATCATGGTCGAGCCATGTTTCGATGATGGTTAGCCAGCATGCAAAGTGGCCGAGCCCACTTGCCTTGGTTGAGCCAATTTTTCTTCAGTTTGGTTCATATTTTTGCATTGTTTTGATTATAATCTTGTGTTGAATTATATATTTATGTATGTTTGTGTTTTTTGTTTACATGACTTGGATCTTGACTCTCCATCTACTCGAATTTGATTCGTGCTTTGTCGTACTTTTTAGAGTTCGGTTGTGCGTCTTGAATTATTATCTCCAGCTTTAGAAGGTGATTCTATCACTTTCGACATTCGTACTTATATAGTTGTGAAACAATGACATATGAATTGTAGTAAATGATATGCTATGTTGATAGTAATTCATACATGCCTGTGATATAATATGATATTTCATGATGTTATAACCTCATCATATGTCCGTTACATCACTTGATATGATATGCTATGCTATACTGTTTATTATTTACTGTTTCTCACACTGCAAGTTCCCTGTTAGTATAGATTCACTATGGGTCTAGATGATACATACCCGAACGGACTTTAGAATAGAGAAAAATCGTTATGAGCTAAAATGATAGGCTCAAGCGATTTTTATATTTAACTTGGGATTACGGGTTTGAAATGATAGAACCCGGATTTTTATCATAAATTACGGACTGAAATGATATATATCTGTATCACTTGACCTAGGTTAGAAAACATTATACAGACCCATGGTTAATTTTTAATAGTTTTCTAAACTTTATTAAGTATTTTGAATTTTTAAAATATGAAATTTTAATTTAAAACTTAGTTTAATGATTTTAAATATAATGATATATTAGAATTTTATAAGTAAATATTTGGTTTAAAACTAAATAAAATATTTTATCTATGATAAATAGCTTAGTAATTTAAATTTGATTTAATATGGAATTTTGATTCTAACCTAATAATAATAGTAGTTTTTAATTATGGAATAAATATGGTTTGTAAAACTATGATAAAAATTGAAATAGTATGTTTAAACATGTTATAGTAGTATTCGTAGCATTTTAAATTGCCATTGTATTATATTTATATTTTAAAATGTTGTAGTTATAAAAAGATAACATTTTAAAAATGCTATGTTACTTTAGGTTATGTTTTAAAGTTGCTACTATTTCCAAATTGTAACATTTTCTAAAGTCCTATTATATAATGGTAACATTTTAAAAGTGTTACAGTTTCTAACTTATTACATTTTTAAAATGCTATAATAAATGTATGGTTTTGAAAGTGCTATGATTTCAAAAAGATAACATTGTAAAGTGCGATAACTAATATATATGGATTTGGAAATATTACCAATTTTGAAATTGATATTATTTAGGAAAGAGTAATAGATATTGATTTTGAATGGTTTTGGAATAGATATGTTTTGAAATAAATATCCATGGGTTATAATAACGTTTGGTTGTTAACGAGACCGAGATCGGAAGTTGTCATACTCTCTGCCAACTCCGAAAACCACTTTAACAACCATGTACGCAGTGGAGATTCTAGAATGAAGTAGGATGGTGGCGACGTTCTACTAAGGTATATACGTGGACCTAACTCCCATGAGTTAGAATAAGGTGGCTAAAATAGGAGCAATCGACGGGCTAATGCGGTAGCTCCTCTTATTAGACACACTTCTTCGTATGCCATTCTATTACTTTTTCAGGTAGGTACATTCTGGAGCTCAGGAGGAGAGCTGGATGGCAATAGCGTATAGGGTATTTCGTCTGTATTTATATTATTGTTAATCCGAGACTTGATAATTGTGTATATTCAGTGACTGTATATATATGTGAAACTCTGATGTATATTAAATGTAATCGACAGATCTAATATTCTTGTGTAAACTGTTATTATTTATTATTATATTTTATCCGCTGCGAATGTTAGATGTTATTGTTTTCTGTTCTTCTTCTTCTTCTTCATTAACATCTCACATTAACATTAACATCTCACATTCGCAGCGGATAAAATATAATAATAAATAATAACAATTTACAAAAGAATACTATATCTATCGATTACATTTTATATACATCAGAGTTTCACATATATACAGTCACTGAATATTTACAGTTAACATATCTCAGATTATCAATAATATAAACACAGCAGAAACACTCTATACGCTCATGCATCCAGCTCGCCTCCTGAGCTCCAGAACGTACTTACTTGAAAATCTGTAATACTCAATCTGACCCGGGTGTTACATTTAAAAAAAATGTTACAGTAAAGAATTTTATCTGTTAGACAGTTTTTTTTCAGAAATTAATTTAAAAATGTATAGGTGAAACAGAAAAATAATTTATTAAAGGAAAATTGGTTTAAATAAAATTCCTAGTTAATTAAATTATAGAATGGCAATCAATTGTTCAATTAATTCAAATATCGATAAAATCATCTAATATTTATTCAAGGTTTGAAATCTGAAAAGAAAACAAACTGTTCAGGGATGGACTGCAAAACAAATGCAAAGGTGAGTTAATCTCACTCAGTAAAATTTAAAATTTAAATTGATAAATTTAAATAATTGTTTGAATGGTTGAAATTGATTGATGTGCTATAGTATGGTACATTCTGGAATTGGCATATTATTGTGCTAACGTCTGTGGATGCAGGGAAAACAGGTTGGAGGGATCCAACTGGACCCTCAACATTTATTATTTAATATTCGCTGTTATGAATATTTGGTATTTTGTGATGAATATTATTGATATTTGGAATATTGCATGCTATGGATTGATTGAATTTATTTGGGTATAACGAGTTACCAAAAATATATAAATTTGGAGTTTGGGAAGACAACTAAAGAATGGAGCTTGAAGTAAAATAATTATAGCAAATAAATTATAAATGAATTAATGGAAGTGATATTAAAATACTAATAAATAATTCTGAGTATGGAAAAAAAAGAATTTTGAATAAAATAGAAATAAATGAATTGTAAACTCAAATGATATCAATTAAAGGAATTAAGAATTATCTAAAATTTAGTTTAAATCTATTTAAAGGAATAAGAAGTAAATTGAGAAATCTAAATTGGTATTTCAATTAAAAGTATTCTAAATCATAATTAGGGAATAAAATCTGAAATTAAAGGATTTTTGAATAAATGAAGTAAATTGGAAATCAATTTGGAAATTGATTTAAGTGTTTGAAACTGAATTTTTTAAAAGAATAAATTCAAGGTGGGAATTTATTAAAGGAATGAGAAAAATGATTTAAAAATAAATAGTGATTTATTTTTAAAGGTTGTGAAGAGAAGTATATTTATCTAGATAGCCAAGTACGTTTTAAGTAAATTTTTAAATATAAGATGAAAGTTAATGTTGTTTTAAAAAGCATGTTTTAGAAAATTTATTATTTCTGAATGTTAAAAATTCTAAAGTAAATATTTTTCAAATCTATTATTGTAATAGTTATTCAAAGGTGACTTTGTATTTTGTTTTAAAAAGGTGAAAACCTAATTTTATATTTATAAAATAACATGATTTTCAAATATTCATATAGTATGTATTTTTAACAAATTATTGAAGTAGTTTTAACTTAAATATTTTAAAGTATATTTCAAAGTAAGCATTTTAAATTATTTTAAAAATCTAAAGTTTTGTGCTTGGTGATTTCAAAAGAAATAGAAAATATTTGGGAAATTTATTTAGAAAAGGAAGATAGTTTTGGAAACTGTTTTCAAAAGGGTTTGAAAGTGAAAATATATCTTGTAAAGATATTTTTGAAGTTAATAAATAATTTGGAAAATTATTTATTGTTGGATGGTTGTTTGTGAATATTAATTGATAGTTAAATAACCGACTATCAATATAGGCAAAATGTGTTGATCGTCTCGAAGAGACCGGGATCGAGATTTATTTCTCGAAAACCACTTCGATCCGGTTTGTACGTTTCGTGGAAAATGATTTTGGATTCGAAGATGGAGCAGTGAAGTGCAAGGGCTAGTCGCTACTAATTCTGAGGATATTTCCAAAATGGATGTAGTAGGAATAGTGCCTTCGGTTCCATTTGAACCCGGGACGGACTTGTATGGATGAATGCTTGCGAAACATCGTCAGGTGGACGATGGGCATCCTAAGGGATATGTTCTAAAAAGGTAACGCTTAGCCTCAAGCCTCATCAAATGGGAATGGCTGAAAATCAAGGGTTATGCAGCAAGGCTTCGTGGGTAGCCCCCACTGGAGGGTGAGGTCATCCTTGTCTAGATGTCCCTTTTATTTCGGCTTAGTGAGCGGTTGCTGATCCCAACTGCGGGGTGTCTTGCTCGGGACTGTCCAGTAAGGGATGGTTCCGGTCTTGTGTTGCAGGGGAGTTAGGGTGGCTCCTCGGTACGCTGATCTAGACCAGGTACTGTGACAGGTGGTACCCCAGTGCCTAGTCATTTGTTGGAATTCATTTTCCCTACGCGCCCGTACGGTTTTGATTGTGCCCAACTATTGCTGAAACATGAGATGCAAGCATTTCAGCTAGATTCTATTTTACTTTCTATAGACACTATTATAATATCAGAGGATTTTAATAAAAATGTTTTAGCTATCATAAGGTAAAAACCGGACATGTTTATTTGTGGCGTGGTCTTACGAGATGCTTTTGTTTTCAAAGGATTTTTTTTGAAACTTTAATAATCAATTGGGTGTGATTTTCTCACGTTGGTATTCCAGACTGACTTGGGTGTTATTTAACTGTAATGCTCGGGTCAGACCGAGTATTATAGGATACAAGTGATGCTGTGGAGCTCAGGAGACGAGCTGGATGACAATACGTACTCCCGTATTTGTTTATATATATATATATATATTACGCTTTGTTGAGTAGTTGTGTATCCATTTGTATGATATTGATGTTGAGCATTGATTGATGTACTCTGATGATGTAATATATAAACAGATATATTTGATTTTGAGTAAAGATCATTATTATCTATTATATTTTATTCCGTTGCGATGGTTAGATTCTGATGTTGATTTCTATTTTCTTCTTCTACCTCTTCTTCTTTAATCAAAAATGGTTCGCATTTCTGTTCGTCTTGAGTTGATTGATGTAGAATAGCGTTGACTCAAGGGTATGGAACTGCGGGTCGTTACACCTTTGATTTTGGGAGTGTGGCTCGAGGTGGGCGGTAGTGGCTGCTATGCATTACCACCGGTCTGGAAGTGCAATTGGTATATCTACCCTGGCATTTCCTAGTTGTGCCGTGTCACTTACCCTAGCGCGCCTTGTACGAGTTTGATTTGTGTCGTACCTATGGAGTATTTGTGGTAGCATCCCGATCTGGAGGTACGACAGCACTGTATAGACTATAGGCACTATAAATGTGTTAAGGGGGATATGGGTAATGCCTTAACGCTATTTTTAAATATATTATACTTTACTTTAGACATTATTATAATAGCGTATATTACTACATAGTAAATAGTTTAACGAATCCTTAAAGGATGGGCGGTCCCAAGCATCCTTTAAGTTACCTGTGCATTTTATTTACAGTTCACTTGAGTTGGTTTACATTGTATAAGTATGTATGTCCTGACTCGAGTGTTTTGTGTTTTTTCGTTATGCTCGGGTCAGCCTGAGTATTTTAGCTTTGGATTCACCTTCTGGAGCTAGGATACGCTAGAGATTATCTATCTATTTAGTTGTTATCTATTTCCATTCAGTATTTTCTATTCAGCTTATGTATTAGTGGATATATGTATTGGGACTTCCTATTATATTTACTTTTCAGACTCTGGTATTTTGTACTTGTTTGTGACTCTGTGTTGTAGTAGCTTCATGAACTACTATGGTTATTTATTTTCGCTGTGAGTTATTCTGATTTTTCTATGTCTATGGTTCCGTGATTGGTTTTGTTTGCTCCAAATTTTATTACAATCTATTGTTTTGAAGTATTCAAGTTCGACATGTGTGGTTTTATTGTCGATTTGAATGGTCCAAAATAGTGGGTCATTAAGAGTGAGGTTTTAGGGAAACCTTAGCCTACGGAGCAAAAACTCATTAGAGATAGGGTAGAAACACCCAAGAATGAGTGAAATCAATCTTAGAATCATTTCTTTATGAGAGAACGTATTTTAAAGTATAAAATGATTTTCAAATGATTTTTCAAATATTATTTTGATATAAACTTTTCTAGTTTTGAAATCAAATTTTCCTTAACTTCTTTCTTTTCCTTATCCACCTTATTAGTAATTTCTTTGTTTAGGATATTCAATTCTAGTTGAATCTTATCTTATCTAATCATGTCTTTATTTCTCAATTGCCTCTGTCCTAAAATTCATTCTTGATTTTTTTTAGGATGAGTCGTAAGAATGCTAGAGGTAAGGGTCATGATGTTGCCCCAGTTCCTAAGCCTGTTGCACCACTTAGGTTCACTACTATTTGTAAGGTATACACTGAGCTTGGTGGCACCAAGTTTACCGGATCAGAGAGCATTATTGAGTCTCAGCAGTGGTTGAAGGGTTTGGAGAGGATTTTCTCTGGTCTTGATGTCACTGATGATCAGCAGCGTCAAGTGGCAGCTTGGCGGTTGAAGGGAGCAGGCTTGGATTGGTGGGAGTCTGTTACAGCTCACGCTGTTGAGGCTGACATTTCTTGGAAGCAGTTTAGGTATCATCTCCCGTTTGTTTTGAATTTGGTTCAGTTTTCTCTTTTTGAAATCTGTCTTACATTTCTTTATCGTGCTTTAGGGATGCTTTTGTTGCGAATATTTTTAATTCAATTTATTTAAAAACTTCGATTTTTAAATCATTTAAAATTGAAATTTTGGAAATTTCCAATGAATGTTTGGATTTTGTCCATATTCATTTTTCCAAATAAAAGAAAATAAAGATTTTCTGAAAATTTTATATTCTTCGATCGGTTTTCTAAAAGACTAATCGGACTAGTCCCTTAACATACGATTATGCTTTACTATTTTAGTTATTTACTACGTCAATTAACTCTCTCCAATGCTAATAGATTGCATTTATCATGTTGAACCCTTTGAAGTATGTTTTTCAAAAATCTAGTGACCTTTAGTTTCTTTTACAAAGTATATTACACCATTGTTATCATATAACAATATTATAGGATTCTCAACATTTGGAATCAACACTAGTTCAGTTATAAATTCTAGCATTATACTTATTTTGTCGCAGTGCTATTCAAGGTGACGTAGTTATCCTTTGGTTAAACCGACCATGACTTATTGTTTAGAATGTATTCAACATCAAGTACTTAAGATTGAACATGAACTTAAGTTTGACATGCTATACTCGATATCACTAATGAAGTACGAGTCTGTGCACTCTTTCATAAGGAGTTTGTTGTTTCTATAAATAATTCTCTAGTATTTCATAAATATTCGAGAACATTCTAAACTATTATTTAGTAATCTCTATTTGGATTTAATACTTGCCTTATGTATTAAATACATCGACGAAATGTGATACCATAGGTAATATAACATGTATGAAAAATCATGTTGTCAATGCACAAGAAAATCATTTTACATACTCCATATTAACCATTTTAATACGGCGTCCGTGTATATCATTTTGTGGCAATCCAAGCCTCCTTTATACTAATTTTAAAATATGTTAATTTCAAATCCAAAAAACAACCGAACAAAAATGATTCTAATACGAGTATATCGTTAACAATTATAGGTTTGTTATTTACTTATAGTTTTGAAATATTTTTGTACCTTTATAGTGATCTCTTACAAACACACGTTTGTTAGTCCGTGAGATGATGGTTTTGATGACAACAACCTTAGAATAGATTAGAAAATATAAATACTAATAGTATAAGTTTAGATATATATGTATATGCAGGATTTAACTATGCAGGTACCAAGAATGAAGACTGTACAGTATAGAGATTCAAGATATCAAGATTGAAGACTCATGAGTATCAAGATTATCAAGAGTTCAAGAATTCAAGTAATTTATTCTTTAATTAGAAATTTTGTTAAAACTCCTAGAAAATCACTGGCATCTCAAAATCCAGTTGATTCATGGAATGAAATCCACTTCGAGCCTGTTAAAGGGATGGAACCCTAAGTAGGATGGAACCTACAAAAAAATCTAGCGGAACGTTGTTTTGTATCCACTAACCTTTTATTCAAAATGATTTTTCAAAATTTTATTTCGTTTTCAAAATGATTTCAAAATCTTCCTTTTAAAAGCATCAAAAACATCTATCCCGATTTCAAATACTTTTAGCATTAAAATAATCTTTAATTTCAAAATCAAATTATCCTTGTTTTTAAACTATCTTTTAAAAATAATATATTTAACTTTTAAATATTTATACTTAGATTTTAAATATAATATTATAGTAAAATTTGTATATATTATTCTTCATACTTACTTATGCATTTTAAATATAGTCAAGTATATTTATAAAGTTTAAAATAGTTTTAATATAAAATAAAGGTTATTTTCAAAGAAAGTCAAAACACCAAAAATCCCTTTGGGATGTCGACATACTCATGTACCCCATATCGACATGGTGTCAGTTGAGTTCAAAATTTAAATTTCAAAAGAAGTGTCTGTTCGTCGTAACTCTTCACGAATGGACATGACTGTTGTTCCTCTATAAATAGGAGTTAGTTTCAACAAATTTTAAGACAGTTTTTTCTGTTTTTTCACTCCTCTTCTTCTTCTTCCACATTTCTATATACAAATTCTTATCATTACTCTACCGAAATCAACATTGAATCTTACTAGATTATCTATGGTTTTATTCTCTATCACTATCTCAACAAGATCCTCAGTGCTATTTAGAGTTATAGGCTTTTTGTAATCAACTTAGCGAGAAAATGTGTGATTATAGCATTGAAAATCAATCAAGTGTAAAAGGTGTGATTGTAGCCTTGGAAATCAATTGGGTGAATTTGTTGCCTGGAAAATCAAGTATCTCTACCCAGAGGATTGTGATTCTGGAGGGTGTACCTCGTAGCCTTGAAATCGAGGGTGTAATTGTAAAGATTGTTTTTGAAAGAAAATTCGTACTTGTGTGCGGGACTGGATGTAGGGTAACTCCGAACCAGTATAAAATCCGGTGTGTTCTTACCTTTATTGCTTTTACTTTATATTTGCATTTGTGTTTGATTCTGTAATCATATCTGTGTCTGAATATTGCATACATTTGTGTTTAAATTAACAAAAACTCAAAAAGATTTAACAATTCTCTAAAACACTATTCACCCCCTCTAGTGTTTGTCCTTAGCCTTAAGATCCTTAATCCGCATTTATCACATTTGGTATCAGAGCAAGGTTTTCAAAGTTTCATAATCTGATTTTTGAAATGTTTTTCAAAATGGCTACCAACACTGGTATTGTTACTAACACTAGTATCCCTGTCACTAGTTCATTTGTAGAAGGTCAGTCTACTGTCAGACCACCACTTTTTAATGGCAGTAACTATGCATATTGGGCATGTAGGATGAAAATATATTTACAGTCTATAGGATTAGACACTTGGAATATCACACAAACTGAATATTCTGAACCCACAACTGATTTTAAACTATGGAACGCTGAGGAAAAGACTGTTGTACAAAATAATTCTAAAGCAATGAATATTCTGTTTTGTTCACTTGATAGAAATGAATTTAATGGAGTGTCAGTTTGTAAATCTGCATATGCAATCTGGAAAACTTTGCAAGTAACTCACGAAGGAACAAGCAAAGTTAAACAAACCAAAATTTCCATGCTCACAAATCAGTTTCAATTATTTAAAATGAACCCTAATGAGTCTATTTCCGATATGTATAGCAGATTTTAGGATATTGTGCATTCTTTAATATCCTTGAGAAAGGAATTTTCTGAAGAAGATCAAGTCAGAAATTTTTTAAATTCTCTTACTCCAGAATGGGATCAAAAGACACTTGCGATCGAAGAGGCAAGTGACATCAGTACCTTAAAGATAAAAGAATTAATTGGAAATCTAATGTCATTTGAAGTCCAAATGATCGGGAGAAGAGAAAACAAAGCATCTGAAAAGAAATCAATGGCATTCAATGCATTGACCGATGGATCAGATTCAAACAGTGATGATGATGAAGAGATAGGCTTTATGAGCAGAAATTTTAGAAAATTCCTGAAATACGGAAAGATGAATAATATCAAGAGAAAAAACTATAAGAACTCTGGAAATCAGAATGTAGTGCCAAATAATGTCAAATGTTTCAGTTGTGATGAATCAGGCTACATCAAAAGAGACTGTCCGTATCCAGAAAGGCAGAATCCTCCTATGAACAATGATCCAACAAAGAAACGAAATCATGCATTTACTGCTACTCTAGATGATTCAAACTCGTCTTCGAGTGATGATGATCAGAAAACAGATAATTCAAATTTTTGTTTCACGGCAGTTCACGACTCCGACGAATTCAGAGAAACGGACTCAGAAAAAGGTACACGTGTACAATATAATTGGTTGAAATTGCTTGCTTAGAATTACATGCATAATTGCTTGATTGATTGATTTTGAATTGGTGTATTGTTTGAATTTTAAAATTTATTTTCTATTTTATTATTATTATTTTATTATTATTTTTATTATTTTTATTAGTATAATAATACATTTGAAATATACTATAAGTCCAATAATATTTCAGAAATATATAGACATTAAAAATAATAAAGTATATATATATTTATTAGAGAACTTAGGAAAAATAAATCATAAAAATTCACTAGCACATGTCGACATGGGTACCAGAATTTGAATCTCAAAATTTGAATTCAAATGTTTGAATTTCCCTCCACCTTTTCACTTCATTCAATTCTCTGAAAAGCTATCTTTTGATCAGAGAACATGTCCTTTTAGAATCTATTTATTCACTATCTTTTATCATATCTTTTCACTCTCATTTTCAAATTCAAACTCTCTTTTCGAAACTTCAAGCTCTCTACTCTCTACTTTAATGGCTTCTTCAAGCAACCCCTCCACCATGAGAAATTTCAAAAAGATAAAAGAGCAACTCTTCAATGATCCGGAGGCAATAAAAGTATACATCAATTATGCTAATTATGCCAAAGTCCATCCCGGAAAGTTTGCTTTCTTTCAAGATTTTTCTTCTTATGAAATTGATTCTCTTTTTGCAAACAATCAAATTCTTAGCCTTGTTGATGCTTCTCAAAATGACTTTGTTTGCTATCCAAATCTTGTCAAAAATTTTTAAGCAAATTTAAGCCGTGGATTTTATAATGGAAATGAGGATGAAATTTGAAGTAGTGTTAGAGGCACTAGAATTGTTTTGAGTTGTGATCTTTTGGGTACCATTCTCAATTGCAAGTGTACGGGAATGGATCTTTCTAATTTTAAAATCGATGAAAATGGTCGTGAGACATTTCATCACATTTTCGAAGGGAATGATAATTTTGAATTCAAAAATCAAAATTTTCGACCAAAAGCAAGAATTGTCAATCTTCTTTTGCAACATACTTTGACCCAAGATCGGGGAATTTTAACAATCATACTTCAAAAGTTTGCAAAGCACTTTTTGCTATTTTTGGAAATTATGATATAAATTAGGCGCAAGTTATTTTGGATGAATTTCGTCCCAAAAATCTTGAAATGGGCGAGGATACTTTGTATCATGGAATTTATCTCACTCGGATTTTTAACTATTTTGGAGTGGATTTCAAAGGCGAAGAATTTGTTTCTAGAAAAGTTTTCAATCATTCTAACATTTTGCTTATGAAAATTCCATTTGTTTTTCAACCTTATGAGACCCTTGTTGAGAAGGAAGAGCATTTGGCTCATGAGGAAATGGAAGAAGAGGAAGAGGAGGAAGAAGAAGGGGATGGAATGGAAATTAAAGAAGAAGAAGGTGAAACCTCTTTGGAAAGCATCGACTATCCTCCTAATCCATCCACTAAAACCCTTCTCAAAAACCAAAAGACGATTGTTGAGAATCAACGGATTCTTAAACGATCCGTTAGTAAGAATTTGGACAAAATTTCGTCCAAGATGAACAAGTTCATTTCCAAAGTCAACAAGAAACTTGGACTTTCTTCATAATCATCATCACCCTCTAACTAGTTCTACCTTTTCCTATCTCATTGTATTTGTTTTAGTTTATTTTGATTTGAATGTTCCTGCAGTTCTTTATGATTAATCGTTATATCGTTTTAGTATGAAATGAAATGGAATTTCGTTGTTATCTAGCTTATCTTATCTCCAGAATAAATGTTAGTATATTATATAAACATATATATGCAGAATTATTCACAAAATCAAAATATATCATCAAATTTCACTACACCATATCGACATACCCCTTATGACCATGTCGACATGTACTGGTCATAAATGACAATTCATTTTGAATTTGAAATTTGAATATTTTCCATATGTCTATTCATTTCAAACGAATTACTACACCTATAAATACCTATTTCTTCCAGAATTCTTCACTGAAAACCATTTCTTATCTACTCTACCTCTCATTCTTCCACAAATCCAAATATGGCTAATCCAATTCATAACTTATCCGAAAATCTTGAAGAAACTCTTAATTCATTCAAGAATATTCTCTCGTTCATTCTTCGTAACCAGCGACACTTAGAATTGAGTCAAATGCAGATGATCAAGGAGCAAGAAAGGCATTTCGATGTAATATGATGGATGATTTCCTACCTACACAAGGATGGTAACGAAGCACATCCTCCCGTCTCTCTCACCAACGACAATGAAAATTGGGATGCTATTAAGGCAGACCCTATCTTTGGAAAAGAAGGATGGGTGGAAGTTCCACGCAACATTTAATTTTATTTGGTTGCTTTGTTTGAATTGTTTGCCTTGATTGATTTGATTTCATTTTCTTGGCTTGGTTTGAATTTGATTGATATTTAGTATGGATTAATGTTTGTTGTACAAAACATGTATAATTATACATTGACATGTATATAATCTTTGATTCATTATTGTGACTATCAATTCTATATTCCGTTGTGTAAGTTTATTAATGCAGGTATTTTCGTCCAAGAATGAGGGAGAGTTATATAGTTTAGTGTTATATAGTTTAGAGTTAGTTTTTTTTTGTTGATGACAAAGGGGGAAAAGTATAAAATAGGGTAGTTAGGCATAGATTAAGGGGGAGTTATTAGGATAGAAGTAATATTTTATAAACAAAGGTTGTCATCATCAAAAAGGGGGAGATTGTTAGTCTTTGAGATGATGGTTTTGATGACAACAACCTTAGAATAGATTATAAAATATAAATACTAATAGTATAAATTTAGATATATATGTATATGCAGGATTTAACCATGCAGGTACCAAGAATGAAGACTGTACAGTATAGAGATTCAAGATATCAAGATCGAAGACTCATGAGTATCAAGATTATCAAGAGTTCAAGAATTCAAGTAATTTATTCTTTAATTAGAAATTTTGTTAAAACTCCTAGAAAAGCACTAACATCTTAAAATCCAATTTATTCGCGGAATGGAATCCACTTCGAGCCTGTTAAAGGGATGGAACCCTAAGTAGGATGAAACCTATGAAAAATCTAGTGGAACATTGTTTTGTATCTACTAACCTTTTATTCAAAATTATATCTTATTTTCAAAATAATTTCAAAACCTTCCTTTTAAAAGCATCAAAAACATCTATCCTGATTTCAAATACTTTTAGCCTCAAAATAATCTTTAATCTCAAAATCAAATTATCCTTGTTTTTAAACTATCTTTTAAATATAATGTATTTAACTTTTAAATATTTATACTTAGATTTTAAATATAATATTATAGTAAAATTTTGTATATATTATTCTTCATACTTACTTATGTATTTTAAATATAGTCAAGTATATTTATAAAGTTTAAAATACTTTTAATGTAAAACAAAGGTTATTTTCAAAGAAAATCAAAACACCAAAAATCCCTTTGTGATGTCGACATACTCATGTACCCCATGTCGACATGGTGTCAGTTGAGTTCAAAATTTAAATTTCAAAATAAGTGTCTATTCGTCATAACTCTTCTCAAATGGACATGACTATCGTTCCTCTATAAATAGGGGTTTGATTCAACGAATTTTAAGATAGTTTTTTCTGGTTTTTCACTCCTTTTTTTTTCTTCCACGTTCCTATATACAAATTCTTATCATTACTCTACCGAAATCAACATTGAATCTAACTAGATTATCTCTGGTTTGATTCTCTATCACTATCTCAACAAGATCCTCGGTGCTATTTAGAGTTATAGGCTTTTTGTAATCAACTTAGCGAGAAAAGGTATGATTGTAGCCTTGAAAATCAATCAACTGTAAAAGGTGTAGCCTTGGGAATCAATTGGGTGAACTTGTTGCCCGGAAAATCAAGTATTTCTATCCAAAGGATTGTGATTTTGGAGGATGTATCTCGTAGCCTTGAAATCGAGGTGTAATTGTAAAGATTGTTTTTGAAAGAAAATCCATACTTGTGTGCGGGACTGGATGTAGGGTAACTCCAAACCAGTATAAAATCCGATGTGTTTTTTCCTTTACTGCTTTTACTTTATATTTGCATTTGTGTTTGATTCTGTGATCATATATGTGTCTGAATATTGCATACATTTGTGTTTAAATTAACAAAAACTCAAAAAGATTTAACAATTCTCTAAAACACAATTCACCCCCCTCTAGTGTTTGTCCTTAGCCTTAAGATCCTTAATCCGCATTTCTCACAACGTTTCCTCTATATTTTGACTGGAATTCAAACTGTATGATTTTTCTGTCAAATATTTGCTTAATCTTGATTCTTGTTGAATGATACTTTCGCATTAGTTCTTGGATCCTATCCAATAAGTAATAAACTAAGCTCCAACTGACTTCATGACACTTTGATTAATAAGCATAAAAAATATATCATAATTTAGAATTTCTTTTTCAACATACATGTACCAAAACTCAAAATCATATTGAGTGATAATTTTGCGAGTAAACTCCGAGTTAAATTTAGTACATTGAATGACTAATTTGTTATGTTAATTTCAACTATTGAAATTTATGATATTATTATGTCAACATAGCCTACCATATTCCAACTGCATAGATCTTCTTCTCGAAGACACTTTTGCTCCAAATGGATCAAATCTCTTTGAGCACAACTATCAAAATATTATTTGATAATTGACTTGGAATCCATTTCATATTTTCGTATCACGCCATACGGTAGATTCGATATTCATAATGTATTAATGTAAGGTAGTTCTTTTTTCGACATCTATAAATATACATAGTTTATCTTTAATACGTGAGAGTTCTTATAACTTTCTAATTAATTATGTCCATTTGGGCTTGTTCAATTAAATTTCATCCTTTGTAATTGGTTTTTCTCTAGATCATGTCCAAATCCATTTTAATATTAATAATTTCTTAAATAAATTCCTTCGTCATGAAGTTGATTTGGAACAACAATCGTTTCTTGGTACAACGAATATGTATTCATAAACATTTTATGAGTTGTATACACACACATACACACACACACACACACACACACATATATAACTGATTTGGTTTTTAAGTCTATGAAACTTATGTTCATAACATAAATTGATTAATCAGTATTAATCAATCCAAAACTCATTTGGGGTGATGCACACAAGACCCCTTCAAGAACAAGTATTACGTGTAGTCCCTCGACTCACAAAATATTTCAACTACTTGACTAAGGATATGTAGGGGTTGTTTTATCAACTCTTATCTTGTATAATTTCATAGACTTTGATTTAGATGAAATTAAATTTAATCTTATGTACCTACTCTTAAGTAAACATCCTTACAGAAAGAAGTTAACTCAACTTCGCTCATCATTTATTATATGTTGTCCAACAAAGTCTGATTACTCCTTATCAATACATCATTATGTATTATAGGAAGGTGTGTTTGAAACTAATCTTATCCATTTTAGCTATAGTCGGAACTCTTTCCAATACTCTTGCCTATTTGATCAATTCTAATCATTTTATTTTATTTTCTTTTGAAGTCATGTCATTTACTTCCATTCCATGCTCTATAAACTTACTACATGTGTATTAAATATGCATGTTCATGTCTGTGATAATTCATCGGTGAGTTTAATGAAGTATGTGGAACCATTTCGGTATCACTAAACCTATGATTTTATACATATATATGTATCAATCCTAAGACTTATTCAATCGTTGTTTCGCTCCTATTGAATAAGTGCTTTGCCCTGAGTCGTTTGAGATACAATTCACTAGTACCATATGACTCATAATCATATGATTCATTATCATACGATTAAAGAATAATTTCTTAAAACTATGGCTTAGTCTATAATTTTAAAATATTTGTAAGATTTAGATACTTCTATATTTTCTAATGCATCATTTTGTTACGAAAACAAATACCAGTATTATGGTTTTATCTTATGACAAAAATTCATAACATTCATATTGAAATAAAATACGTCTTTTTTCAGTCAAAACTGAAAACATTTGTTATTTCATAAATAATATTTGGTATAGCTACGAGAACAGTTTTCATAACTTGGTGCATCCACGAGGAAGTGTTATTTGTTATGCTACCGCTATTTTTACCATTTTATAATAGTGTATGAAAAACGAAGCTCTATCTAACCACTTATTATGGTATTTTATTTTATTCACTGTAATTTGCTTAAAGTTGTGACTTATGTCAATCATCCTGAACCTAAAGAAATAACTTTTACAGAAGATAGTTTTTGTATAAAAATACAATTGTAAGTGAAATCATATTTCTCATTCCATATTAAGTATCTTTTAGTATTTTATGTGATTCTCGTTTCTAGTTTCATCATGGATTAGAAGTGACCATTCACTCTCTCCATCCTAACTATGCCTAAGTTGCATCCACTTTCTTACATTCTCTTTCCATTCCAAATGGTCGAACCATTCAAAAGGAAACCTTTACTATAATAACAAAAACTTGACAAAAATGCATTTAGTTATCCTTAACATTTAAGGATATCGATAAGTTGCACTTCACGCAACTGATCAAACTGACATTTAAGTGATCGAATTCCTATGTACATATTGTAGCTCTTAGTTTAGTGCTATATCTAACACAACAAGATCCTTATTGTAATCAATTATATTGAATACATGATCTTGCACTATGGTTTAGCTGCTTATTTCAAATGAACTAATTTCATTAATATTTCATTTATAACATTTACACGTGATCGAATATGGAGCAAATATGCATATTCTTGTATTGCTTTAGAGTTCAAAACCTATAAAAGACAATAGATGGTCCGGATAAAAAAACTGTTGAATGACCGAGGTACGAATGTATTTATCTTTGTAATATTTGCCTCTTGCATGGTCCTTGAAGTGACAAAACGCCAAAAGTTTTATTAGTAAGTGTACATTTATATTTCTTTTGTCAATATCGATTAAGTTCAGTTGTATATTTCAATTGATAAACGGTTTATCAATCTACATCAGTTGCATAAATTTATTGATGTAGATTATTTTAACTTTATATATCATATGTTCTTACAATATTGGAATGGTTAAATGTTACCATATCATTTTTCTAATAACATCCCACCAGATTTTTTTATGTTTCTCGAAACACTAAGAAAAACATAAAAATCTTTCGATTCCTCTAGTGGATGTTAGGTCTCGCCTGCCTTTGGACTCTGGCCTTAAGTTTGCTTGACAAGTCATAGGCCTGCAAGCGAAGGATAACACCTTATTGGTTGTACTATATACTACTCCAAAGCCAAGGTCTATGTCCTAATATCAATCTTGACCATGGGTTAGCTCAACAAATTGAACGAAACCATTTGTTCATACCCATTTCATGATGACCTAAGTATAATGCATATACATTGGGTTTGCTCAACAAATACATGCATGTTTCTTACATCGTCAAGTCAATATGTTAATAGTAACACACATAACATCTCTCACTTGAGTTTTCTCAAAGACTAAAGTGTGTGCAAGTAATCTTTTAATATATAAATGGTAGAGGACAACATTGTATATCAAAGATTCATAATCTATTTACATACATTAAGTAATATTGATTTAGGGAACATTATATTTCTTATGAAATACCCTCTTGATTCAAGTTCGGACACATCTAAAATCAAGGTATAAGTACAATAGGTACTTGCTTCTCAAACCTAAATTAGGTTTCTTACTGTTCTACTTTAAGATATATATTCAAATTATATAAGTTTAACACATATATAATGGTTTAAAATTTAATTAACTTATATAATATTCTTATGTGTGTGTGTGTGTATTAATTAATTTGGTAATTTTTTATTTTCATTTTCATGGGATCACCTATCCCTATTTTAATATGCCTAAAACCGTCATTTCGAATTTGATACCAACCAACCGGTACTCGACTTTAGGATCTGCCCCAAAATAGACAGTGACACACTCATGATTTTGGATGTAGGGGTTAATTTTGGGAGTCCTACTGCAATAGTGACAATTTGTTGGGTGTTACACATGAATTGGGTGAGATTTCCTAAGAGAGATTTATTGTAAAGGACAAAATATCCAAATAATTTATCCTCAAGGACACATGCCTATAATTTTATCCTCAAGGACAGGCCCAAAGCTCATTTTTTTCTCAAATGCACAAATCTCTCTTCCCCGTGCCCATTCAATCCCGTTTTCAGCTCCGACCACCTTATCCCGCGTTAACGCCACCTCCTCACCAGCGCCGCCACCTCCTCACCAGCGCCACCATTGCCACCTCCTCCTTCACCCGTTTTGAAGCAACCACCTCGTGCCACCTCCTCCACCCGTTTTGTGTTCCCCATCGCCGCAGCATCACCTCCTCACCAGCGTCGTGCAACTACCCCATGTCACCTCCTCCACCCGCCAACGCCACCCCCTCACCAGCACCATGCTCTTAAAAGCTGATACTGATACCAGTTTTTAGGTATCAGTTTTGAAATTTTAGGTATCAATTTTGAAATTTTAGGTATCAGTTTTGAAATTCCTTCTGATGCAAACCCTACCCATCGCTTCTAAATACCACACACTATACCACCACCTTCACCGTTTCGTCAAACCAATAACGCATCAGAAATTTTCCACCACAAATCCATACTATTTCCTAAACCACCACAAAATCCATACTATTTATTTTATTAAAACTGATACCACATTGCATACAAAACCGATACTGTGTTATTTTATTAAAACTGATACCACATCGCATACAAATCTGATACCCAAAAACTGATACTGTGTTATTTTATTAAAACCGATACCACATCGCATACAAAACTGATACCCAAAAACTGAACACAGTAGAATGATTTCCATCCTCTCGTCATCGCTTCCTCCTCTCGTCCACGGCCTCCTTCATCGTCTTTTCGACATCCTCACTCACGTGCTTGATCTCCATCCCTAACTTTTCACGGTCGCTCTCCGCTTCCTCGCGTGCTCTTTTCTTCTCCGCGAGCTCCTTCATCTCAGATTTTTTCACAGACTCCATCTTCTTCCGAATTCGCCTCTCGAGCTCGAACTCCGCGCGCAGGTCCTTGATTTCTGCCAAGGTGTTGTCGAGATCTGAGAGGTCGACGTCTCGGTCGGAGTTTATTGGGTTGGAGAAGGAAGCGATGGTGTGAGTTTTGTAGCAAGATCTGAAGTTGGAGAGGCAAGTTGCAGTGATTTGTCATTGAGGATAAAATTTTAGCGGGCTGTCCTTGTGATTAAAAAAGCCCTAATTTTTGTCCTTCACGGTAATTCCCTCATTTCCTAAATCTAATATTGAATTTAAGTTGGCAAATCTGTTTATAGCCCATAGAATTTTCACTGCCTACACTTTTGGGCGAGCTTTATCTAGGTAGGCACAACAACGCCCTTATCTTTTAGTGCCTATGATTTTCCACTATTACTTTGATATATGGATTTCATTGTTTCGATTGAAGAAGATATCTACAGATCTGAAACTAATGATGATTGTATGGTCTCTTAATCGCATCTTGCTGTGGATTCAGAATTTATTCTTATATTTGGTTTGGATGAAATGTTTTTCTGTGAGTTACTACAATAAGTCAAGCCCTTATGAATGAAATCCAAGTTTCCTCTGGCCTGGTAAAACTTCTAAGATTTACGAGACGACTTCAAGTTCAAGATATGGGATATGTTAATTGTTCAGGCTCTTGGAATCCTAGTTCACAGTAACGGTCTAAAAGCTAACTCATGGAAGCTTTTGCAAATTGTTAGATTGATAACCCACTGAGATTCAAAGCATCATCTTTTGGGTTTTTTTATACCAGAAATGGTTATTGGGATCTATTAATCATGTCATATTATTAAAAGCATCATATTGTTTTTCTAGAAATGGTGAAATCGCTTCTTACAACTAAATCATATGCCATGTATATGAAGATTTGTACGATGATTTGATGGTGAGTATAATGGCGAACATGTTTTTATGGATACACATCAAATACTGAGTAGGGTTTGCAACCTAGGGCCAAAATTATACTCTAGATTTGAAAGCCGATACAGTTCCTTTTTTAACCAGGTCTATACAGGATATTAAATTGTGCCTTAAAGGACCACCGCAGCACTAACAACCCACTTATGAATGAAAATATAAGCTTTATTAGTAGGAGTTTTGGATCTACATGAACCCTTAATTGTAGATCTGATGGAAGCTCGACGATTGCTTAGTAATGGGTTATTGATGTCTGAGTCTATTGCCAAGACAGAGGTAGATGTTGGAAATCATATCAAAGGCTGGTATGAGGAATGATTGGATGTTGGCAGTGATCTTTACGATATAGAGGAGGGGGATGGTAGACAATATCTCGACGATGATGCAGGATGGTTCTATCAATGAGGAAGATAGAGTCACGTGTGTGAACACGTGTTGATCCGGAATGAAAATCATGCTACTTCTTAAGTGCATTGTAGTATGATGTTTGATATTTTCTGCTATGCGGCATGTATTTGAGCTAGATTTGGTTCTTGTAATTAGGTTAGATTGGATAGACTGGTGGATAAAGCAGTTTGTGATTGTAAGTGGTGTGTACTTATATTTTATGCATTGTATTATGCGTGTACTTTATTTAGTAGTTAATAATATATGAACCCATTTTCAATATATATATATATATATATATATATATATATATATATATTAATATATATATTAATTAAGCTTAGCTAAGCTTATTAACTGATTTTAATTTATTAATTCAATTAACAAATTAATAAAATTATTTTAATTTATCAAAAAAAGTTATTCATTTTAAATAATTCAAGATGAATATTAACTACAACATTTATAGTTTCATATACATATATCATTATATACATATATTAATTTGTTAATTAACCTTTAATACACACACACACATCAAATAACTATTTATTTAATTAGAAAAACTCAATTAAATTATTTATTAACAAATTTCAAAATTTTAATTTATTATTTATCATAACCAATTAAAGATAAATGCATACACATACATCTTTACTATTAATAATAAGAATTTATTGAACTATAATCAATCGTGTTTTTTGGAACTTCCTAATATACCCTTTTCACTTAACCTTATATTTTACGCATTTTATTTCCTTCCATACCAGCGTAAAAAAATACCCTAATCACCCCCAAACCAAACATCAAACGTCATTATCGTTATCGTCGACGATCCATGCCAATCATCCACCTTCGCGACTGGTAACCAAAGTGATATTGGACATCACGCGCACTCCATCGGGCTTCAATTTGCAATCGAACGATTTTGTTCACTAGGTTTGCTTGCTGTGTTGCGGGGATTCCTTACCTTCTCCCATAACCATGATTGGTGCTTCAGTATCATACGTTGATCCCAACTGAGGTAATGTAAGCTTTAGATATTTACATTGTTGTACCATACACTGTTAGCTTCCATTGAAGTCGGCTGGTGTTCATCGCCATGATTTGCTTAAGTCCTCTACAAATTTAGGTATTCCTTCAATTTCAACTTAGGTGTTTTTAAATTATGCCCAAATTTATTATGTCCTCTCCATTTTTACGTACTTTTTTCAAGTTCAATTTAGTCTGTTTTATAATTATAAAAAGCTATGCCTTTATTCTGTAAAAAGGCCTGTTCCAAGACCTCCTATACGGTCATACACACATGCATATGTATAGTTGACTACTAATTTAGATTTTACCTGTCTTTCTTTTCTAATGATAACGTCCAAGAACTTTTTTCTACTGATATTTGATATTTGATCATGATAAAATAGTTTGATATTTGATTGTGATGAAATAGCTTAATATTAATGAACGGTAGTTTGATATTTTATCAAATATCAAATAGTTTTTCCGATTTTGTTTTTCAACAAATTATATAATGTTTTGATTCTCCCATGCATTTTCCATTTTTTTGCCAAATTAATCATTGTAGAAAGAATGAAAATCTACTTCTACTTCATAGGTACTGATTCGGTTACTGGAGTTTTAAAATTTTATTTGATTGCAATCCGGGCTACAATAGTATATTAAGTAATCTACTTTAATACATTTTGTTATTTTGTAGTTGGATTTACTTTTGGTCCTTAAGTTAGTAAAGCTGTTTCAGAACTTGAACATGATGCAATCTGAACCTTTTATTATAAGCTTTAGTTATTAGAAAATATCGAATCTAATTAGTGAGCTTTAGCTGCCTCTTCCTTACTCACTGCTGACTACTCATGCACCAATGCTGAATTTATTCGACTTAATTGCATTTAGATGAACTTATTATGCAAGCTTAATTAATTTATCAAAGTTGTTCTTTGATTTGTAAGCAATATTTTCTTACAGTTGGATTTGTTTGTTGTAACAATTATTTAACTTACTCAGTCCTAGATTTGACTCTGTAATTAATGGATTTGCTGTTGCAGGTTTATTTTAACATAGTTGGCTCTTATGAATGCACATAGACTGCTAATGTACGAATAAGTATTTCTGTACAAATATTTAATCTTTTTGCATTACCTAATAATAGAGAGCATTGCTAGTTTAATATATTTTTTAGCCTAGAGTCTCAACCAGTACAGAGCCGGCACTGTGTAACTATACATATTTTTTTTTGTATGTTTTGGATTTCTTTTGGTAAGAAGAATGTTATGTAGTAAGAATAGATTCTATAAATCATAGCAGTTGCAGCAGTACCTGAGATGTCAAATATTCAGTTTAAGCTAATTTTTACCATGTTGATATCGTTGCACTTCTAAAATCTTTATCTTATTCATTCAGTTTAAGAGAGTCTTTTGACTTTATTGTTTTCAGTTTTTTTTCTTATGATTTATTTTTATCTCTTGATGTTGTCATAATAACATCAATTAGCTGAATACTTGGTATCAAAGTCTTATTTATTATGTTATACGGTTGTATGTTTAATGTTTGTAAAGTGATTACGTATTAATTTACAATGCTACATGTTTACTTATCATATTCATGAGCAAAAAATTGTAAACTGACAAGAAGGTACATTTGATTATTATGAGTCTATGTCTACATCATATTTTTCTCATAATTATATTTTTCTCATAATTATATTTGATATGTATGTCATGATTAATATGATAAATGTGATTCACAACTATTTTTTCTCTTATGTCACTAAATTCAGGAATTTACTATCTTTACTTCGCTACCTTTATGGATATTCGAAACATTCAAATCAAGTACATGAATTATGCTCTAAGCCAATTATGAGAAAAATGTCTATATTACAAAGCTATTGATTCAGTCCATGTCTATGTACATAAAATAATTATTAATGTTTACACATACCGTTAATTAACTATTCTTTATGTGCCTGCATTTTTGGTTCCAGGCTTCTTCGTTGGCTGGATACCACTCTACATAACCATTTCTTTAATTCATTTGGAAATCTGTTTATTGTTATATAAATATATATATATATATATATCATGTATAATATTACAATACACATGTCAGAATCAATTGCATTATTTCTCTCTACAAAATCAATATTCTGCTAATTGTGCAAGTAATTCGACAAATAGATCATTACACTTAACAACTATGCACTATGGTTTTTTATGCTTTTCTATTATTACAATTAAGTATATATATGTGTGTGTGTGTGTGTGTATATATATATATTCAAAATAATACAAACTTATATATTCCCCTATTTTTATCATTCAACAGACTGGATACAATCATACTTTACAACCTTGCAAAGCACATGCTTTCCAATAAACTAAGATCCAATGAAATTTGAATATTTTGTTTGGATTTAATAGCTGAAATATGAAGAGCAATTTTTATTGTTGTATTTGGAAGTATATTTGATTTTTTTTTTCTACTGTCATGTTGAGGATACATGTTAATTATTGCCATCTGTTTGTTTATCAGTTTCAATATTGTGTAGAATATGGTATATTTGATTGTTTATTAATAGTCATGTTTAGATTTACATGAGAAAAGTTTTGAGTTTGGAGTTGCTTATATATAATATTTGTGGTGTAATGAATATCTATTTAGTGTTCTTCCAAATTATAATTGAAAGCTAATTTTTTATAGATGCATCTCTTCAAATATCGTAAAAGCACAAACTATATATTGCACTAATACAAACACACAAAGCAAATATTTATTCGCTATACTATGTTAAGGATATGTTGTATTTCAACTTTAATGATCAATTATAGCTAAGTCAAGAGGTTAAACTATAAAAAACATAACGGTATTGCACATTTTAACTTAAAGAAATTGAAGTAGTGTCAAAACTTTCAAAATCATCATTTACAATCGAATCCAATTGTTGTTCTTTGCATGTCTCTTTCTTCTCACCTCAATAACTATGGCGGTAGTTGAATCCAATGTTATTTTGTTTTCATAAGATTTCAAATGCCATTTTGAAGCAATTTTTAGGAGATTACTATGCTCCAGCTCTGCTTTTCATAATGACAAGGTTTTCACCTTTTCTTTTTATTTCGATGAAGCAAACAAGTAACCACATCGTCCATGAGTGAAGCAGTTCGCATAATCCAAGTGAATAAATGCAGGCCCATATGGTCAATGTTATGCAACTAATTGGTTCATAAAATGATGTGATAAATATATCGATTGATAATGTTTTGTTTGAATATGGTATTAAATTATGCACAAAAATAATGTGGATGTAGCAATCTACAATGTTAAGGTCCTCAAGAAAATTAGAAATAGTGAAAATAATCATTGCACTAATTTTATTACCTTTGTTTTGTAATAGCTACACTATAAAAATATAGTTTAGCAATCAAATTCAAGTCCATTTGGACATGCATATATAATCGTATATCATTATATATGTTTTGTTTTGTTTTATTTACTTTAAATTTATTATTCAATCAATCTAAATAATTAATATAATTTTTTGAAATTATTAAATTTGTCTTCAAAACATTTTTGAAATTATTTTTTAGCTTTTATAAATTTTCATTTTATATTTTAAACATAACCTTTTAAATATAAAATATATTTTCCAAACTTAATTTTGAAAATTAGCCCAAGACCCAGAATCAATTTGGGCCTTTATATTAGATATAATCTTTGGGTTTATCAATTTTCGGGCCAAACCAGTAGCTTGGTGGAGCAGAGTACTGGATTACCCAAACCCAACCTTAGACGCTACTTTTCTTGTAATGACCTTTAATTTTCGATAATTATAAATAGTTAATTTAAGAAGATTTTTTTATTTAATAATGGAAGAAGAAAAAAATTATGATTTTTTATTGAAATAATAATTAAAATGGAAGTTAATAATGTTAATTTAAGTTAATTATTAACAATATTAATGGAATTCCAATTAACTAAAATGATTTAAAGGTTATACTTGGTTTTAAAGTGAATATAGGAAAATAAATGTAAATATTGAATTAATTAATGAAATAATATATAATTAATGATAATCGAATAAAATCAGTGTCATGTAAGCAATGGTAACATTTGGTTGTAAATAATAAACCTATAATTGCGATTAAAGGTCAATGGTGACAAGTACTATATGTTACCTATTTATTTAGTCTGTTAAATCTAAATTGGAAATCAATTTTGAATAAGTGTAAATAAATGTTATATTAGTGAGAGTTAATTCAATAAATACAAATTGTGAATGTAATAAATGTACAGAAATGTTAATTATATTCATAAGAAAATAATTGATTTAACAAAAGAATGAAACCAAAATGAAAAATTAATTGGGGATTTTAATTTTAATTAATGAGTAAAATTGACAAAATCCAATATAATTGAAATATGTAGTTAACACAAATAAAGAATGGAAATTCGAGTATGTTAATGAAATGAAATATAAAACAAATGTTAACTATGTTTATAGAGTAATAATAGATTTTAAAAAAAGATTAAAATTAAACTAAATCAATCTATTGGAATTGATTATAAATAAATGGATTTAATTATAATTGAAATTAAACGCTGTAATTGGTAAGATAATTAACATTGGATAGATATGGAAATTCGTTTGAAAGGATTATAAATGTCAAGCAATCAAAAATGATGAAATTTGTTAGTTAATGAATATTGAATTAAAAAGTGAATTAATTAATTTAATATTAATTTATTTAAGTAACGTAAAAGTAGCCATTTTGGCCACTAACTCGGATTTCAACGAAATCAATTTCATCGGATCCGTAACAGTGAATTATTGTGGGATTTCAAGTTTCGTAGCAATCGGATTTGTCGTTTGATTGTATGGACTTGAAATGCCTAGAAATCAATTTAACTGAAATCAATTGAAAATAATTTGAACTAAGCTGATTTTAACATATCTTCTTCATACGATGGAATTATGACTTGAAACCTGTTCCATTGAGTTTAAAAATATTGAAAACATCTATCTTGATATATGGGATGACCCACTTTCGTTTCGGGAACGAAACGGGCTTTTCGGGTCGATTATCATTCAAATTCCAAATCAAATTTTATCCGTTCTTTCTATTTTCTGATCTACCTATAAATAGCCCGTTATAAACCCTAACTCCTTCTTATTTCCTTTTGTGTGTACGTACAATTTTCTCTAGCTTCTCTTCTCAATGGCAGACAAACCAAACAATTTCCAAACCCTCAATTTCAATTCCAAAAAATAAAACTCCTCAAAACATGTTGAATTATATATCGATTTGAAGCTCTCGACGAGCGCAAGTCAAATCTGCTATCTGTTTTTTGGTTTGGGTTTATGTGTGTTCGAAATTCGAGGAACAATTTTCGGCCATTCGTTTGGGGTTTGATGAACGACGATGGATCGTCGATTTGAGGATACTGTTGTATGGAGAGGACCGAGGCGAGTTCATCTGAGGTGTTCGCTTGGAGATTTGGTGGTTGGATCATTGTCAACAATTAAAAGTAGGATTCATGCTTCGGCGGCTGTTGGTGGATTTGGGGCATGTGATTTGGTCGCGTGGTCGATCGGGCTTGGTCGTGACTCCGTGGCGATCAACGGCGTAGTGGGTGGCGAACTTCGGCGGCAGCGGAAAGGTTCGAATGGCGGCTGTGTGGAGGTGCGATTGGGTTTTTGTGTTGCTGTAGAGATAGGTTTCTGGAAGGAAGCGATGACGTGGCCTTGTGTGAATGGGCAGTGAATTTTGTTTTATTTTATTTAAATTTCAATTTCAACTCGTTATAACTTGCATAACTTTTACATATGAGGTCCGATTCATGCGCGGTTTATTTCACTGGTATCGTATCGAAATGCCGAACATTTTGACGCTGGTTTGGATGAATTTTGAGACTATTTGAATTTGGGGCTTATTTTAGATTTTAATTCGATTTAAAATCAAAGGTGAGTGATTTAACTCACTCACGACTTCTAAAATTTCTTATATTAGTTAAATTTAATTTATGATGTGATTAGAAATTACTGATCGATGTTTGGTATTTTTAAATTGTCATCCTGATTAAATTTGACCTTTATTGCATTTAATTATCATTTAATTAAATATTGAATTTTAAATTGTCAATTTAATACCTACATTAATTATCTAGTTACCTATTGATATTCATTGATTGATTTGGATGCTGATTATGATGTATGTCTGATGTGTGATATTGGATGACATGATGTTACATTTTATATTGTTATAATATTGCAAGTTCCCTATGGGTTGAAATGATACATACCCGAACGATCTATAGAATAGGGAAAAATCATTATAGGTTGAAATGATAGACTCGAGCGATTTTATGGATTTTATTAATTTGGAATTGCAGTTTAAAATGATATATAACCGTAAAATGTTAAACTTCGAATTGAAATGATAAATATCTGTAGCACTTGACCCTAGGGTAGAGAATTATATACGGACACCGGATTGGTTAAATTTAATGATTTTCAAATCCTTAAATTTTTGAATCCTGTTAAATGATATTTTGAAATAAAATTTGATTTTTATAAATTGAATTATTATTGAAATTTAAGTTTTATGTTAAACTTGGAATTGGGTTAAAGAAATTGTTAAAAGAATTAAATTTAAATTTTAAAATTGAATTTGAAGTATACGTGAAAGTTATCAGAATTGAGTTATTTGAACTATTTGAAATATGACTTTGTAATTGATTTGGAATTGGAATGATTTAGGTTGATATTTCAAACACGGATTGACATCGATATAGAATTAATAGTTTATTTAAATTTGAATTAAAAGATTTGAAATTGGGGTTTTGTTGATTTGGAAATTGAAATAGTTCCGATGTGTTGAAATAAATAAATAGTTTAAATCGATATAAATTCCAAATTCATATTTTAATATAAACTGCTTAAATATATTATTTTAAAATTTCTAATTATTAAGATTTCAAATTATTAAAC
Organism: Allium cepa; assembly: GCA_030765085.1. NCBI lineage: Eukaryota > Viridiplantae > Streptophyta > Magnoliopsida > Asparagales > Amaryllidaceae > Allium > Allium cepa. The sequence continues at coordinate 759,088,060 of CM060941.1, read as the reverse complement.
TATTTTAACCTATATTAACTGTATAAATTATTTCAACCTATTTTAAACCAATTTAATCTAATTTAAACTAATTAAACCATTTAATTTATTTTAAATCTAATTAATCTATGTTAAATATTTAATCTATCTTAATTTTACTTAGTCTATTTTAAATCTATTTAACTATCTTAAATCCATCTAAAAATATTTTATTGAAATTAAACTATTTATAACTATCTAAACTATTTTTCTAAATTTCAAACTAAGTAAAGTAGATGTGTCCATATTCAAGTCCTCGATTTTAAAGTGCATATGTTTAAGTGACATTATAACCTAAGTTGGGGTTTAAATATAACATACTTGATTTAATATGATGATTTTGAAATAAGAGTTTAACCTACTTTGAAAATATAATTGTCGAAAGGAATATGATTTTGGAAACGATGTAATTTCAAATGTGATATGATTTCGAAAGTGATATGGCTTTTTGAATATGATATTTTTGATATAAATTGTGAATTGTGTTTTGAAACGTAAAAGAACCATCCGGTATGAAATAAGCGTTTGGTTGTTAAAGAGACCCAGATCGGATATTATGTACTCTCTGCCAATACCGAAAACCACTTTAACAACTATGTACTTGGTGGAGATTCCAAAAACGAAGTAGGATGGTTTGATGAACGATTCTTGTATGAGGTATTTACGTGACCCTAACTCCCGTGAGTCAGCTTGATGCGACTAAAATCAGGAGCCACGCCTTGCCAAGTGAGGTCATTCCTCCTATCGGCACACTTGTTTGATATTGTAGTCTTACTTTATGATTTGATTTGGTGGCCACCCTTGATTTTGATTTGGGAGTGTGTTTCGAGGTGGGCGGTAGTAGCTGCTATGCGTTATCACAAGTCTGGATACACAAATGGTATATCTACCCTGGCATTTCCTCATGCACCTAGTGCATGCCCTATCGAGCCTTCTACTAGTTTGTTTTGTGTCGTACCTATGGAGTGCTCCCTGATAGCCTACTTGCGAGTGGAGTTTACAGTATCTGTATAGACTACGACATTGTATAAAATGTGTTAAGGGGGATATGGGTAATGCCTTAACGCTATTTTAATACTTTACTTTATCATAGACATATTATAATAGCATATTGTACTACATAGTAGATAGTTTAACGGATCCTTAGGAGGTGTGAATCCCGAGCATCTCTTAAGTTACTGCACTCACATTAGACACTAGATAGGAGATATCAAAACACCGTAAACATCTCTGACGCCACCACACTCATTTTTACTGTTGATTTAACTTACGTAAGATCTCTTAGTTCTAACTCGAGTGTTTTGTCCTTTCGATTCGCTCGGGTCAGCCTAAGCATTTCAGGATTGAAGACTTTATTTTTGGAGGACGAAGATGAAGATTTATACTATTATCATTATATTTATTCAATTGCATCATATTATTCCGTTGTATTTATTTATTTATTATTCTTGTTATGTAACTTTGATATTTACATTTTAAAGAAAAATCAAATGTATTTATAAAACAGCTTCATGAACTGTTATTTGATTATTATGTTTTGCAATTCCACTGCAAGATTCTGTATTTGTTTTATTTCTTTCTCTTTTTCTTATTTACCCCATAACAATCTGCCCTTTTGAATGGTTTGAGTCTGGCATGCGTGTCTACCTAAAATGTCAAAAAAGACAGGTCGTTGCATTTCTAAACACTCTACTAAATGGATGGGCTTTAATAAGTTAGCTATAACATTGCTAATTTAGACTACATAGACCATTGGGCTCTAATACCATTGAAGGAACCAGGCAAGTCGGATGTAGATGAAATAAGTAGTTTTAAAAGAAATCCTATACGAGTCTAAATGGTTTATTAGATCAAATCTAATATAGTTTTAAATAAAATTCATTTTTATTTAATTTTGTTTGGAAGAAGATTTAATTAATTCATATCTTAATTACTTTTTCATTTATGTAACGTAGAGTATATCAAGTATACGCTTATATATATATATATGTTTGTGATAGATTCTTGTTTTTATATTATTACTTTGTTAAGGGAGAGAGTCAAGATGTTATTTATGGGAGGCAAATTAATAGGAAATAAATGTTATAAGTGTGCAATTAATTAGGAAGTACACTTACTACATTTATAAACAATTTACCATATTCTAATCAATTTATTTAAAAAAGGTTTTATTTAATTTAAACTGGATAATGATATTACAAGTGTATCAAATACACTTACGTCTGTATAGTGTATGTGCAGCATATAGATAGTATACATTCTCCCTTTATATGTGTCATTGTTTTTCTTAGCTATTATTCAAAATTATATATACATACACATAATTATAAATCAATTTCCAATTGTAATGAGAATAAAATTAATAAATATGTATTAAAACTGGGTTTGACTAACTATATATATTTCGAAATTAAAGCAATATCTTAAGAGACTAATTTTTATTTTAGAAGTCAAACATAAATTTATACTTTCAAACAACATGTGTAAAGAATCGAATTTTCGACCCTTGAAAATCAACACTAATACGTCCACTGTATCACGTGCCGAACATTTAAGTGCTAGAAATACTGATTTGTTAGGGTGAAAGAAGAAGGTAGAAGATAGAAGAAAACTAAAAAACATAGAATCTCACAACGCAGTGAATAATATATAATACAACAATGATCTTTACAAAAAGGAAACATCTTTGTTCATATATGCAACATCAGAGTACATTAGACTTATCCTAAATTTTGACAGTTATAGAAACCTTTCCTTTCATTGAAAAACTTATAGACTCTATAATACAGCGGAAGAAAAATATATGTGAATACGTCTTGACCATCCAGCTCCTCTCCAACTCTAAAGTATCTAGCTAAACCTAGGAAAACATGCTCGGTCTGACCCGAGCTTTAGACGTAATAATGTCCGGTTCGGTCTGGTAAACCAGCGTGAGTAAAACTCGATAACAAGTAACAACCAAATTGATTTTATATTTGAAAATTTTTCAAACAAATGATATCCCATAAGACTACACCACACATAAAAATGGATGGGATTTACCTTACGATAACCAAAACATTTTAGATAACCCAAATGGTCAGTCCATGACCGTTTGCAGTATGGGGAATCGATATCATTGGCTCTCTACCTCTGGCCAAAGGTGGTGCGAAGTACGTCATCATCGTAGTTGATTACTTTACCAAGTGGGCCAAAGCTGAACCTCTTGCTACAATCACAACGAAGAAAGTGATTAACTTTGTAGTCCGCAACATTATCCGCCAGTTTGGTCTCCCACATACCATCATCACCGATAACGGAATCCAGTTCGACAGTGTTGAATTCAAGGATTTCTACCAATGACTCCACATTCGAAAGAAATTCTCTGTAGTTGCACACCCTCAAGTGAATGGCCAGGTTGAAGCTGTTAATACGGTTATCGAGTCTATTCTAAAGAAATGAATGGAAAAGGTCGGGGGCAAGTGGGTTGATGAACTTCCTATGGCTTTATGGGCTTACCGAACAACCCACAAGTCCGCGACCGGACACACTTCATTCTCTCTTTCATACGGTTCAGAAGCCGTTATTCCAATCGAGATGGAAGTACCTTCTCATCGTATGACTTATTATGATCTAAAGACAAATGCCATACTACTTTTCGAATCCTTGGATTTGTTGGACGAGAAGCGCGAAGGGGATGATTTTAGGGCAGCTGCATACCGAAGTCGAGTCGCCCGATTGTACAATGCCAAGATCCGACCTCGAACCTTTAATCTCGACGATCTCGTCCTCAAAAGAGTCTACCCGATTCCTTCGCACATGAAACCAACATGGGAAGGGCCGTATAGATTGAACGAAAGCTCGGAGATGCCACATTTAAGTTATCGACGTTGATGGTCTTACTTTGCCAAGATCCTGAAACAGCAAGAGTCTCCATCGCTACTACACATGACAAGCTTTATTTATTCTGTTTTTCATCTGCAATTTGTTTCTGCATTTCAAAATTTGAATTTGTAATAAGGCAACTGACTTGCCATATTTTCTCGTTTCAGCAATAAAATTCCATCTTTTCGAGCCAGAGCTGTGATTTATTGAATGTGTCATACAATCATCACGATGCACGAAGAGCTAAGTTCCATCCTTTGGTGGGGTTTATTCAAATAGGGAGTGACTGTGATACGACCAGCCATTCACTAAGTGAAATCCGAGCTCGGGGGTAAGTCACTACACTAAAGCCAAAAAAGGATTGATACACGACAATCCTTTAACTCACTCCAGTCTCCTAGAGTGCGAGCTGGAGTATAAATGCATGAATATGGTTTCAAAGAAGGTGGATCCATCCACCTAACGACTTCGACCATATCTTAACCAAGTTCGAGGAGGATGGACCCACCTATCTAATGATCTCACTTGTTAACTCAGGGTGGATGTGAATCGGCCATCCACGATCCTGATAAATCCAACGTTCACGGAGTGCGAACGAAATTCAAACGCCTAAATAGACGTGACTGACCATCCATTGGCCAACTCCAAGTTCCCAGAGTGCGAATCGGAGTATAAACATCAACTCCAAATTCCAAAGTGTGAGTTGGAGTGTAAACATCAACCAACTTCAAGTTCTCGGAGTGTGTATTGGAGTACAAACATCAACTATCTTCGAATTCCCAAAGTACGAACCAGAGTATCGACCGCAATTAACTCTTAATCCCCAGAGCGTGGTCAAAGTATAAACATAACTCGGGTGTGATTGACCACCCATAAAATAACTTAAGTCCCCAGAGCTATTGAATATGCTAGTATATGATTTTTGTTTGATGATAATAAACATATATATATTCATTTAAATGTATTCGTTAATATACTATTTTATTTTCACAGATTAAATAAATATTTGATGATTAAAATAAATAATATAGAATTTGAATTCAAACGGATATTTTATTCAAACAAATATTTATTAAAATTTTCGAATAGTACAAATTTCAAACTCTCACTATATATATACAATTTCAATTACAATACAAATTTGATTACATTACAATTCACATTTACATTTGACATCACTACATATCACTCATTCACTCAACTCGTATTTATCTTCAACTTCATTCCAATGTGAATCCAGCATCTGAGCAATCTGCAGAAATATACATTGACGTAGTAAAATTGAAAATAAAATATTTTTGCAGTATAAAATAAAATGTGGATTTTGAAAATAATATTTGCCTCAGTTATTTAGGTTGTTCGTCATCATTTAAATTCGAATTCATCATACACGAACAACTTGTGACATGCACAGTGTATCACTGTACATGCCAGATGGCTGTGCACACCGATATACACTTGATAGAATTACAAGGACAGGTGAGCACAAGGTCAAACCCAAATCATAAGTTGGGTTCAACTCAAGTGCAATAAAAATAATGTCACAATATTAGCACAAGGCCAAAGCCGAGCTTTAAGTTGGATTCAATACAAGTGCAACTCCAATGTACACATGAATGTTATGATAAACACATGTACTCAAGCGTCAGGTCGAGTATGTTATAGCATGTACATAGGAAACTAGTCATGAAATCAACTCAAGATCAATGCACATGAAGCAACCAGACCTAACTGGTAGACATGAACCATAAATACAATATGATATACCTCAAAGTTCAACAGTGATGAAGCATGGTCCAACCAGATTAATATGGCAACACAACAACTCATATAAACCAGTGCCAACAGATCAGAGTCGAGCACAAAGGAATGCAACACTGCTTCACATAAATGAATGACCGGACAAATATGCAAACATATGCAGCGCACAGCACAATCAAACTGCCCAGGCTCAATGTCACAAATAATACAACATGGCAGTATGGCAGCAGACAATGCAAAGTGGTGCACATGTAACCAAAGCCAAGACATGAACAAGAAATGCACAACGAAATTGCAAACAAGCGAATGGCCAAGAAAAATAAACAGTAAAGCAACTACCAAATGTAGACTAACTTAAACAATACAATGAAACCAGAAGTACACATGAAGGTTATACTGCAACAGGTCGGGGAAGCAAGCATATGCACCAGCAAACAAGGCTACAACTTCAAATGAACTAATACACAGTGAATTAAATGACACAGACTCGAGTGGAATAAGAAACAAATGTACATACACAGTGCAGCAGTGTAAACATCACCATGAACAAGGCTCGAACTCAAGTCAGTGCACAATAACCCAATTCAGACTACAATGAACCAGGTGAAGCAACTTGAGCTCCAAAAGATACAACATAATGCATCAGTGTACAACTAAGTTCAAATGAAACTGGATCAGTAAGTAGTGCCAAAAGAACAGTCAATAATTCAATTAGCCCGAGGCAACTCCAAGCTGGCATAATCAAATCAATGAAGTAGTGTCAGTGACATTGTCGAAGTCATCAAAGTCATAGACATAATGGCCGAACCCAACACCTAAAGAAAATGCAAAGTCGATGTCAGGTAAAGTCATGAAACAGTAGCTACATGAAGATCAACAGCAAGTGGATATGACCATCAAGCCGAAAGTCAATCAAATTCAAAGTACCGTAAAAAATTCACGTAGCAGTTTTCACAAAGTCAACACAATCAAGACAATCCAGATTGAACAACAAAGCGCATAAGAACAAGGTGGAAAGTGCTATCAGGGATGAACACAAAAAATGGCCAGTGTCGAAGCACACAGAAACAAAAGTCAATCAAGGAAGTCAAACAAGTATATAGGACAATGAAAGGCCGAAGTCGTTAGAATTTCACGTAAGCCAAAACCAGTTCAATATCGAAGAAACAGATTAAAGTCAGAGCCTTGGCAATCAAGGAATCGAACCAAGTCAGAAATCAAAACTGTGTTATTCAAGTAATTTGAACAAGTCAGAGATCAATCCCAAGCATTAAAACAAAATCGACCAAGATAAATCAAGTGACGAATTCAAATAAATGTATACAAACGAAAATCAAGGATCTCGAATCTATATAAACAAGTAACATCATCGGCAAATGTATCATCGAGTTCAAGAAAGCAAATCAGGAGAAGCAAAAAGGAAAATTTACATACCAAATCAAAGTCAGACTCGATCAAGGAGGAGGAGCCACGAACGAATCAATTGAAGTAAGCAATCGAAGCACCAGCCATCAGTTTAAGCGGCGACTTCACAAAGCCCTAAATTCAAAGCTAAGAGGAACAAGCAAGGAACGGGCCGACATTGATAAAAGAGATAAAGGAGGCCACCTTTTTTAGTGATAAATTATATTGGGCTGGCCCCTTTCTTTCTTTAGTATTGGATTATATTAAAAAGGAATAATTAGGGCTTTGGTGTTTAATTGTTTTTTAAATTATTGTTTTTGAATTTTCTCCTTTAAACCATTGTAATTACTAGTCGTTTGACTAGGGGACAAACTACGTGGCGTAGTTTGAGAATTCGCAACTCAGTGGCTGAGTTGTGGCAGGGTTTTGAGCGTAAAGTTAGGTTAGTCAGTAGCAGGTGTCGCGAGTTTACGTGTGTAAGCGTGTGACTACTTAATTTCTAGTGGAAACCTTAGGGGCAACACGTACGCAAGGTTTTGCCGAAGCTGGGTAAATTCTGTGTCGATATATTTCTGAATTTATTATTCTACTATTATCTGTGCTGCTATTATTTTGATATATCTGTGTTGAAATAATTTTATAAGCTTCCGCAATAATTTTTATAATTAATAGCATCACCCTATTCACCACTCCTCTAGGGTGAAATCGATCCTACAAGCGGTATCAGCGCTAGGAATAGAAGTCGGCTTTTGTTTTTAAAAATTTGATTTTTTTTTCAAAAATCAATTTTTTTTAAAAAGTTGAATTTTAAAATGGCTTCTTTTAATAATGCTTTTGCTGAGGGTCAGTCCATAGTTAGACCACCAATGTTCAATAGTGAATACGCCTACTGGAAAAATAGAGTGAAAATTTTCTGAAAACCATTGACGCTTGGAATATTTTTGAGACAGGTTATAGAGCACCAACTATAATTGCAAATAATCAGGAAATAAATAAACCGAAGGATCAATGGACAGATCTAGAAAATAAGTTACAGAATTCTAATGCCAAAGCTATGAATTCGATTATTTTTTCATTGGATCAATTTGAATTTAATCGTGTCTCACATTGTCTAACTGCGCAGGAAATATGGCACACACTCGAAGTGACTCACGAAGGAACATCTCAAGTCAAAGAATCTCGCCTTGCCATGCTAAGCAGTTAATACAAGAATTTTGCAATGGCGAAGGAAGAAAATGTCAAAGAGATGTACGGACGACTTTCCAATATTGTATACAAATCAAAAGCTCTCGGAAAATCATACACGGAATTAGAAATAGTCCGAAAAATCCTTAGTCCTTCCACGAAGATTTGACGCAAAAGTGACTACCATTCAAGAATCAAAAGATTTAAAACAAATCAAAGTTGAAGAACTCATCGGAAATCTCACCACTTATGAGCTAGAAATGAAATTCAAGGAAGAGCGTGAAGGAGGTGACATTCGAAAGAAATCAATAGCTCTTAATGGAACAACAGAAAGTGATGGCGGTGATGATGATGATGATGGAGCAACAGAATTGGAGCTGATAATAAAGAAATTTAAAAGGTGGAATTACAAATACGGAAATCCAGCTCGAAATCGAAAATTGAAAAGCAGAATAGTCGAAGCACTAGACAACTCAGACGAACAGAAGATCATCTGTCATAAGTGCAACCAACCCGGACACATCAAGTCCAATTGTCCTCAAAACCGACATGACTTTGAAAAGAAATCAAAAAGGAGAAATTTTGCAGCCACATGGAATACAAATGATGAAGATAATCAAAGTACTAGCAGTGAGAGTGAGAAAACAGATATGTGCCTTCAAGGTAATATAACTGATAGCGACGATGAAGAGCCAAGTGAGGTATCAAAACTTACTCATTCAGAATTACTTATATATTTCCATGAAGTAAATGGCTATTTTGAACGACTTAGGGAGAAATATGCTAAAATTGAATAACAAAGAGATAATTTGATTGAACTAAATTATCAACTTGACCAATTAGTTAAAAACTATCAAAATAAGTGCCCTAAGTGTGACAAGTGTCCATTGTTTGAAGAAGAAATTAAAAAAATCATAAATTAATATAAAATCACTTGAAAATGAAACTTTGATTTTGAAAGAGAGTGAAAATACTAGGAGAGAGAACTCTATTCAAAAGTGCATACAATTATTGAACGGAAATAAATCTCTCAAAACACAAATCCAATAATTGTTAACGACTTTAGATAAGTTTTCAAAAAGTGAAAAATCATTGAATAAGCTATTAGGAAAACAAACTGTTAGTACAGTTAGATAAGGACTTGGGTATAATAAATCTTAAAATGTTAAAAATGAGATTAATCAAGTAAATTCAATGTGCACAATTTGTAGAAAATTTGGACACAATCAAAATATTTTTGGTATAGACCCAAACACGTAAAAACTATACCAATTTGGGTTCCAAAAGGCACAAATATAAAATCTCTCAAAGTTAAACAAATCTGGGTGCCGAAAGGAACATATATAAATAGTTTTGCATCTCCACAGAATTATTTTTCAAAATACTCTGCCACTAACAATCATGGACCTATAAAAACTAACTGGTCAAAAAAATCTTTCTTTATGTAGGTGTGGTGGCAGGCTAAGGAACAACAATAATGTTACTTGGATTCTGGCTATTCCAAGGACACAACGAGCGACAAAGAAAAGTTCCTTAGCCTATTACAAAGGTGACAGAATCACAATGGGTAACAACAAAAAATTATCATAAAGGTAAAACAAGTAATGGTATATTTTGAACGATATATTAAATGTGATAATCTGCACCGTATTCTGAATTAAATCAGCCAATAATGTGATGATGAATAAATGATGATTTTGATTCTGACTTATATAAAATTGTTGGCCAATTATATTCTTATGTCAAGAACACTATAAAAATCTCTAGAGTCATTGAATTACTTCATATATATTAGTTTAGATTAATAATAATGTTTTATTTGATGATAATACATTTGGTTATTTTACGGCTAACTCTATATTCATGGTTTTTGATTATTTACACGGTTTCAATTCAAATTCAAGAGAATGTCATTTAAAAAGCTGTTAAAATTGATTTTAAGATATTTTGATGCACACTTCATGGTCTGGTCTATCAAATTCAATTAATGATAATTTTGAGTGAAAGAGAAATTCAAATGCAGGTTACACTAGTAATCTAGTTGATAGAAAAATTACTAGTGGAACGTGATTTCTGTTGAGACATTTAGTAACTGCATCATTTTTCAAGGAAAATATCTGTATATTTTTCATTTCAAATAATTTTCATATAGCAGAAATTTTTCTCATAAAACCCCTTCTAGAAAATCGTTTTTGAATTTTTTTCCAAATTGGTCGGTTTTAGAAAAATTTGGTTTTATAATTATTTTTGAATTTAATTTTTAAATTATACATTGACTAATCTGACTCCCTACTAATTATCAAAAAGATAAATAGTGATTGAAAAAGTGATGAGTGTTGATATTTATCATATATTATGACTCGAGATGGTATAATTAGTAAAAAAAATTTAGAAATTTAAACAACAATTATAAAACTTTTTGTTGGTAAAAATTCCATGACCATATCTATTTCTATCATATTTCTAATGACCATCACTCATCAAAATTCAACATAGTTTGTCAATACGTGGTACTTTAAACAGGAATCATTCATTTTTTATTTTACATTTTTTAATAAAATAATAATAATAATAAAATAAAATAAAATCCAAAGTATTCACTCTCATTTAAAAGTCCTCACGGTCATGCATGCGTGAATTACTTGGAATTTGTTATGTGCTTCCATGCTAATTTAAAAGTCCTCACGGTTATGCATGTATGGAACGCGTATCAAAATTGATTTTTTTAAATATACGAGTTGATTCTAATCCCATTTAAAAGTCCTTACCGTTATGCATGGTTAGAAGATACTTGAATTCATTTTTTTAAAATAAAATTGGAATACTACTAATCTCATTTAAAAGTCCTAACGGTTATGCATGGTTGGTAGATATTCAAATTCCTGATATAAATATACCACTAATAGACACAGCTATATGGTTTTATATGATGATATCATTCCTATCATTCTAAAAGTGGAATATGCACCTAACAAAGTATTTATGATTTTTGTTTGATTTTTTATTGAAATTTAATATTGATATTCGATTGAGTTTTAATATTGTATTAATATCGATCACTTTATCTCTATTTTTTCTAACACTTTTACTGTTTGCGCCAAAATTGGTCACAAACCCCAAGTTTCGTGAAAGCACCAAGTTATGAATATAGATCAGCAATATTCCAAACACAAATCCCAGATCTAAGCAATATTAAGTATGACAATTCAGAAATAACAATCAGTGACACGAGAGTTATAGTGGTTCGGCTATCTCCGGCCTACGTCCACTTCAAATGATAATCTTTTATTGATTTCCTTGCTGGTTACAGATGGTTACAGCAATTACAATGGAGAAATTCGAGTAAAACAGTTGTGATGAATTGTAGAATTGAATCCGACAGAGTCTGGACGTCGAATAGCCAAAATATCCTCTTTCTGTAGACTTCAGGAGGCTATTCATAGGTGTAGGAGGCTGATATCGCGCTCATACTTTGGGTGACTTCTTCTGGCACGTGAGTGGGCCCACGCGACCGATCCCACCAAGTTTCGACTCGATCCATGATCGATACGAATCGATTTCGTATCGATCAAGAAATGGTCCAATCGAGCTGAAACTTGGCAGGGATGTTCTTTAGCTTGTACGTAAGCTCCTGTGAAAATTTCATAACATTTGGACCCGTGGTTTAGGAGATATGATTGATGCAACTCTATATTCGTCGAAGGTTGTCGACTTTGAATCCATGATTCGTATCTATCCCTTCATATCGATCAGAAGCATGTGTGCATAGGATGACGTGGCGCGAAGCTTCCTGAACCGATCCAACTTTTGCTGCGATTTGATCGATTCGTTCCGAGGTTTTCGCCTCGTTTGCATCGACATGTTCACATCAATAACTAGGAGTATCGATGACGCTGTTCACATCGATGATTAGAGTGCCGTTTCGCATCGATCGCTGAAGGAGTGCTCTATTCGTATCGATCGATCTTTGAGGATCGATATGAATAACGAGCGTTGGATCAATGCGAACCAGATCAACACGAACAGTGTAGTAAGGGAGTGCGAACAGTATCGACGCGAAAAGAACCAATGTGATGACTCCAGATCGATTCGAACATATGGATACGAACAATCGAGCATGCGTGAACCTGATCGATACGGACCTGATGGATTCGAACTATGCAAAACCTGATGGATTTGAATAGATTGGGGCGGTGTCATTCCGATGGATACGAATTTGATGGACTCGAATAGACCATCACCTCGGTTCTCCGATGGATACGAATAACATATTTCTCCTACCTTGTATCGATCATATCTCCTTCGTACGAACTCCGATTAACCTGAAATTTGAAATACTTCCTTGCCTAGCCTTGATCATCACCTCCATGTGATACCGTCCTGATCGGAGCTCGGCCAAATTTTAACGACATCAACCGCAACCTCATTTCCAATAGATCTCCAATCTCGATATCCATTATTCCTTGCCAATTTGTTGATATTTCGGCCTTGACCAAAAGGTGGGATAACGTTTGCCCCCCAAAACATGCCTTGTGATAAGAAGGTGTGTTTTGAATTATTCCGAATCCGATATCAAAAGTCCATTGCCATATCATCCGAATGCATCGTTCTTGACTGCTCCAAGTCGTATTTGATGCCAAATCCAGTAACCAAAGCCTTTAGTCAATTCCATACCTATCTGAACTCGACAACCGAGTCCTTATCCAATAGCTAATAACCGAATCCAAGACCTCTCCGGGTCAATATCTAAATCCGTAACCTCTCTGGGTTCTTGCCAAGTGCAATCCACACTTGACGACCTTGGTCCAGTGTCCCTGGACGTTGAGCTAACCTCTCCAGGTTCTTGCCAAGCGCAATCCACACTTGATGACGTGGTCCAGTGTCCCTGGACATTGTACAATGCCATGGCTTAAGTCCTAAGCCAAATCCTGGTCACTCCGGACACTTGTCGAGCATAGTCCATACTCGACGACCTGAAACAGTAGCCAATAATGTAGGGCCTAAGTCCTAGGCTGAATCCTGGTCTCTCCGGACCCTTGCTGAGCATAGTCCAAACTCAACGACCTGAAATAATAACCGATAATATAGGACCTAAGTTCTAGGCCGAATCCTGGTCTCTCCGGACCCTTGTCGAGCATAGTCCATACTCGACGACGTAAATAAGTCACTTTACCACGTTCGGGCAAAACAACTCACCCCTTTCCAGGTATAATCCATACCCGACGATCGTTTACCAAAATCCAGAACAAAATCCAATCAAAATCCAATCAAAAATCCAAATCAAATCAGAAAATCAGAAATCCGAACCAACATCCAAAACAGAAAACAATCATCCAAACGAGAATCCAAGCCAGAAAGCAAACAAAACCAGGAGTTCAAACCAAACTTCAAAACCAAACCAGAAAAAATGAGTATCCAACCCACAAATGAAAAAAAAATCGCAAACCATAGCATCGCGGTCTACCACCATTCAGAGCATGCCTAGGTGCCATCTCCATCCCCGTGCATGTGTAAATGATTTTGCCGTTTGCCAGTAGCTTACTACTTATTTTGTAACATCCCAGTCAATTGATAACCAATCGACCATCATCCCTGGGCCTTGCACCATCATGGTTTGAGGTAGACGGTGGTTGCTCCTGCTCCACCGCTGCATTCCGAGCCCCAACATACTGCCTCAATTGCCCATTCCTCACATGCTCCTCAATTATGTCCTTTAAGTGCCTGCAGCTGTTGGTATCGTGTCCATCCAAACCATGGAGGAGACAGTACCTTCCTGATGCCCTTTCACGTTTAGAAGGTTCTCTCCTAGCTGGCCTTCGGTAGGGAAGGCGATTCCGGGCTTCGATGTATATCCGCTCCAGGGTCTCGTTTAATCCTGTGTATGTGGAAAACTTTGAATCCTTTCATCGCTTCCTAGCTTTTCCTGAATCGCCATCCATATTCCCTTTTCCTTTATCTCTGTCTAATCCTCCGTTGGATGGTCCTTCGCCCTCAGTTACATTCACCTCCTTTAACTTTAAGTCCATACATGCGTCTTCTTGCCGAAGGAATCTTTCAGCTTCGTGAAAGAATTTTTCGAGATCCAGTGGTGGGTCTCGTATTAAAGATACCTTGAAATCCGAATCCTCTTTGACTCCCGATACGGCTGCCATCAAAACCATCGACGGATCCGGCCGATCCACAGAAGCAACCGCTGCATTGAACCGAGTCAGGAAAGCTCTGAGTGACTCATGCGTCCTTTTCTTGATTGGCGTCAGTGTCATCACGTTCTTTGGCCTCTTGATATGAACCCGAAATTGCCTCAAAAACCTATCCACCAACTCTGTCCACGTCCTAATAGATCCCTCTTCCAGCTGCCTGAACCACATCGCGGCAATATCCGTCAAGTATGGAGGGAAACATCGGGTTATAACTTCTTTCGATGCCTCCAGCACTTCCATATGCCTAGTGTATCTCATCAGGTGATCTGTTGGATCAACCTTGACATTGTATACTTCAATTCTAGGTAGCTTGAAATCAGGCGGATTTCGAGCTATCCTGATTTCCCGTGTAAACGGACTCTTATTTACTCCTTCCAAATCTCTATTGGTCAGACCTCCACGCATAGTTCTCCTAATCTCAGCTAATCTAGCATTATCTGTTAAAGGTTGCCCCCATGCCCTCGAGGGAATTATGGTACATATTCCTCATGCGGTTCGTTAACGTTAGCGCTCGCTCTAGCTTGTTGAGCTCCATCTAAAGGCCTTCAAGTGTCAGATCCTGCGGGCCTGCCCCCAAGCCTTTGTTGATTGCCCTCTGGTTCTGTATTCTGTCCTCCATTAGGTTCCGCGACCCTTGCTCCCTGTTCCACATTCACAGTTGCAGTAGTTGGTCCAAGGTTTTGTGCATTTGCTGCTCTCATCTATTCGAAGAAGTTCTGTAGCATCTCCTATTGACTCTTCATCATTCTTTCATGCATCGAATTTGCCATAGCCTCCATCTCATCCCTGGTGATGTAGATCGAAGCTTGTCCTTCTCCAGCTCCAGAGGATGCTTCTTGACTTCCTTCCTGTTGGCTTCTCTCAGCTCTCTGTCTTCTGCTTGTCTGTCGAGTCATTGTCTTTCAAATCTAAACTCTTCACGCTTTTTAAATCTAAACTTCAAATCCGATGTAGCGGATGCTAGTCCTTCTCAGTGAAAGCACCAAAGTGTTTGTGCCAAAATTGGTCACAAACCCCATGTATCATGAAAGCACCAAGTTATGAATATAGATCAGCAATATTCCAAACACAAATCCCAGATCTAAGCAATATTAACTATGACAATTCAGAAATAACAATCAGTGACACGAGATTTATAGTGGTTCGGCTATCTCCGGCCTACG
Source organism: Allium cepa (assembly GCA_030765085.1). Classification (NCBI taxonomy): domain Eukaryota; kingdom Viridiplantae; phylum Streptophyta; class Magnoliopsida; order Asparagales; family Amaryllidaceae; genus Allium; species Allium cepa. The sequence continues at coordinate 759,072,465 of CM060941.1, read as the reverse complement.
TCCACTTCAAATGATAATCTTTTATTGATTTTCCTTGCTGGTTACAGATGGATACAACAATTACAATGGAGAAATTTGAGTAAAACAATTATGATGAATTGTAGAATTGAATCTGGCAGAGTCTGGACGTCGAATAGCCAAAAGATCCTCTTTCTGTAGACTTCATGGGGCTATTTATAGGTATAGGAGGCTGATATCGCGCTCAAACTTTGGGTGACTTCTTCTGGCACGTGAGTGGGCCCACGCGACCGATCCCACCAAGTTTCGACTTGATCTGCGATTGATATGAATCGATTTCGTATCGATCAAGAAATGGTCCAATCGAGCTAAAACTTCGCAAGGATATTCTTTAGCTTGTACGTAAGCTCCTGTGAAAATTTTGTAACATTTGGACTCGTGGTTTAGGAGATATGATCGATGCAACTTTGTATTTGTCGAAGGTTGTCGACTTCGAATCCATTCCTTCGTATCGATCAGAAGCACGTGTGCATAGGATGGCGTGGCGCGAGCTACCTGGACCGATCCAACTTTTGTGGCGATTTGATTGAGTCGTTCTGAGGCTTTCTCCTTGTTTGCATCGACATGTTTGCATCAATAACTAGGAGTATCGATGACGCTGTTCGCATCGATGATTAGAGTGCCGTTTCGCATCGATCGCTGAAGGAGTGCACTATTAGTGTCGATCGATCTTTGGGGATCGATATGAACAGCGAGTGTTGGATCGATGTGAACCAGATCAACACAAACAGCGTAGTAATGGAGTGTGAACAGTATCAATGCGAACAGAACCAATGTGATGACTCCAGATCGGTTCGAACATATGGATACGAACAATCGAGCATGTGTGAACCTGATCGATACGGACCTGATGGATTCGAACTATGCAAAACCTGATGGATTTGAATAGATTGGGGCGGTGTCATTCCGATGGATATGAATTTGATGGATTCGAATAGACCATCACCTCGGTTCTCCGATGGATACGAACATCATAGTGGGCCCACGCGACCGATCCTTCGTACGAACTCCGATTAACCTGAAATTTGAAACGCAGACTTGCCTAGCCTTGATCATTACCTCCAAGCGATTCCGTCCTGATCGGAGCTTGGCCAAATTTTAACAACATCGACCGCAACCTCGTTTCCAATAGATCTCCAATCCCGATATCCATTATTCCATGCCAATTTGTTGATATTCCGGCCTTGACTAAACGGTGAGATAACAATTACTCTTTTGCTGATAACAAAAGGGAGAGATAAAAGTTAAGATTTTGTCAAATAAAATCAAGCAAAGGCCAAATATTTTCTATTTGCATCTAGGCTCATTTGCATATTTTTAATTGTATGCATATATGAAGGGGGAGCTTTGTGTAGAGAGGAAGCATTCAAATAGGGGGAGCAAATTGAATAATCAAATACATTTAATAAATCCAAAATCTTAAATATATGTTTGTTATCATCAAAAGGGGGAGTTTGTTGAATATGCGAGTATATGATTTTTGTTTGATGATAATAAACATATATACATTCATTTAAATATATTTGTTAATATACTATTTTATTTTCACAGATTAGATAAATATTCGATGAATAAAATAAATAATACAGAATTTGAATTCAAACGGACATTTTATTCAAACAAAAATTTATTACAATTTTTGAATAGTACAAATTTCAAGCTCTTACTATATATATACAATTTCAATTACAATACAAATTTGATTACATTACAATTCACATTTACATTTGACCTCACTACATATCACTCATTCACTCAACTCATATTTATCTTCAACTTCATTCCAATGTGAATCCAACATATGGGCAATCTGCAGAAATATAAATTGACGCGGTAAAATTGAAAATAAAATATTTTTGCAGTATAAAATAAAATGTGGATTTTGAAAATAATATTTGCCTCAGTTATTTGGGTTGTTCGTCATCATTTCAATTCGAATTCATCATACACGAACAACTTGTGACATGCATGGTGTATCACTGTACATGCCACAAGGCCGTGCACACCGATATACACTTGATAGAATTACAGGGACAGGTGAGCACAAGGTCAAACCCAAATCATAAGTCGGGTTCAACTCAAGTGCAATAAATATAATGTCACAATATCAGCACAAAGTCAAACCCGAGCTTTAAGTTGGATTCAACACAGGTGCAACTCCAATATACACATGAATGTTATGATAAACACATGTACTCAAGCGTCAGGTCGAGTATGTTACAGATGTACACATGAAACTAGTCATGAAATCAACTCAAAATCAATGCACATGAAGCAACCAGACCTAACTGGTAGACATGAACCATAAATACAATATGATGTGCCTCAAAGTTCAAAAGTGATGAAGCATGGTCCAACCAAATTAATATGGCAACACAGCAACTCATATAAACCAGTGCCAACAGATCAGAGTTGAGCACAAAGGAATGCAACACTGCTTCACATAAATGAATGACCAGACAAATATGCGAACATATGCAGCGCACAGCACAACCAAACTGCCCAGGCTCAATGTCATAAATAATACAACATGGCAGTATGGCAGTAGACAGTGCAAAGTGGTGCACATGTAACCAGAGCCAAGACATGAACAAGAACTGCACAACGAAATTGCAAACAAGCGAATGGCCAAGAAAAATAAACAGTAAAGCAACTACCAAATGCAGACTAACTTAAACAATACAATGAAACCAGAAGTACACATGAAGGTTACACTACAACAGGTTGGGGAAGCAAGCATATGCACCAGAAAACAAGGCTACAATTTCAAATGAACTAATACATAGTGAATCAATTGACACTGACTCGATTGGAATAAGAAACAAATGTACATACACAGTGCAGCAATGTAAACATCACCATGAACAAGGCTCGAACTCAAGTCAGTGCACAGCAACCCAATTCAAACTACAATGAACCGGGTGAAGCAACTTGAGCTCCAAAAGATACAACATAATGCACCAGTGTACAACTAAGTTCAAATGAAACTGGATCAGAAAGTAGTGCCAAAAGAACAGTCAATAATTCAATTGGCTAGAGGCAACTCCAGGCTGGCATAATCAAATCAATGAAGTAGTGTCAGTGACAGTGCCGAAGTCATCAAAGTCATAGACATAATGGCCGAATCCAACACCCAAAGAAAATGCAAAGTCGAAGTCAGGTGAAGTCATGAAACAACAACTACATGAAGATCAACAGCAAGTGGATATGACCATCAAGCCGAAAGTCAATCAAATTCAAAGTACCAAAAAAATTCACATAGCAGTTTTCACAAAATCAAAACAATCAAGACAATCCAGATTGAACAACAAAGTGCACAAGAACAAGGTGGAAAGTGCTATCAGGGATGAACACACAGAAACAAAAGTCAGTCAATGAATTCAAACAAGTATATAGGTCAGTGAAAGGCCGAAGTCATCAGAATTTCATGTAAGCCAAAGCCAGTTCAATATCGAAGAAACAGATTAAAGTCGGAGCCTTGGCAATCAAGGAATCGAACCAAGTCAGAAATCAAAACCGTGTTATTCAAGTAATTTGAACAAGTCAGAGATCAATCCTAAGCATTAAAACAAAATCTAATGACCGAGATAAATCAAGTGATGAATTCAAATAAATGTATACAAATGAAAATCAAGGATCTCAAATCCTATATAAACAAGTAACATCATCGACAAATGTATCATCGAGCTCAAGAAAGCAAATCAGAAGAAGCAAAAAGGAAAATTTACATACCAAATCAAAGTCATACTCGATCAAGGAGGAAGAGCCGCGAACGAATCAATTGAAGTAAGCGATCGAAGCACCGGCCATTAATTTAAGCGGCGACTTCACAAAGCCCTAAATTCAGAGCTAAGAGGAACAAGCAAGGAACGGGCCGACATTGATAAAAGAGATAAAGGAGGCCACGTTTTTAGTGACAAATTATATTAGGTCGGCCCCTTTCTTTCTTTAGTATTGGATTATGTTAAAAAGGAATAATTAGGGATTTGGTGTTTAATTGTTTTTTAAATTGTTGTTTTTGTATTTTCTCCTTTAAACCATTGAAATTACTAGTCGTGTGACTAGGGACAAACTACGTGGCGTAGTTTGAGAATTCGCAACTCAGTGGCAGGGTTTTGAGCGTAGAGTTAGGTTAGTTAGTAGCAGGTGTCGCGAGTTTACATGTGTAAGCATGTGACTACTTAATTTCTAGTAGAAACCTTGGGGGCAGCACGTAGGCGGGGTTTTGCCGAAGCTGGGTAAATTCTATATCGTTCTATTCCTGTATTTATTATTCTGCTATTATCCGTGCTGCTATTATTTTGATATATCTGTGTTGAAATAATTTTATAAGCTTCCGCAATAATTTTTATAATTAATAGCATCATCCTATTCACCCCCCTCTAGGGTGAAATAGATCCTACAAGAGGTGAACATATCATTAAAACTTAAGCAGGCATGGCCGACCGCCGATGTATGGATGCAAATCCCCGGAGTATGGATGTAATCATCAATAAGTGAGCGAGCGTGATTCCACCACTAGAATTAAGGGCAAAATTTAAGTATGGATGTATGGACGCTAAACTCGATATGTTGAAAGCAAAATGCAGTCGCTAGCTGATCTTCACAATTCGTCCCTGGAATTAAGGGCAAAATTTAAGTGTCAACCATTGACGGAAGCAGTGCAACATCAAAGTTCAGCTTAATCCCCGGTCATGACTCGTGTCCGTGATTTTAGAACTTGAAAAATCAACAAAAACTTGACTTGAAAGTCGAACCATCACAAGTGCACTGAATTGGAATTCAAATACTAGAACACTTAAGCTGACGAACAATAATTGAATTGATGCCAAAATAGAAATTTCAATTCAACTATTTGTAGAAGGAATTTATGAACAAATTATTTCCAAAATCCTACTAGCCAGGGTCGAACCTGCATCTATACATGGCTTACAAAAGCTAAAAGAAATTCCTATCTTCTCAAAAATGAGCCTAGGAGAGCATCTATTCTTTTTTCTTATTTGGTTTTCCCTTCGGTTCCCGTTGGAGCTTTCACTTGTTTTTCTCTTCGAGCCCTTGCCTTTCGGTGGCCGAGCCTAGTCGGGGGTATTATGTCCACTTCCTCCTCTGAACTCACACGTATGGGTATGCTATCAGAAGGCAGAGTCGGTGGGATCGGATCAACTATAGGAGATGGGATAGGTACGCTAGTATCAAAACCCGTACCACCGGGAGATATCATCCTTAATGGAGCCGAGCCAGGCCCCGCCATTCCACCTCCAAAGCCGCTGGTCTAGGCTGCTGCTTCCATTTTAGCATTGATCTCAGCTAAAATCTATTCCTCATGAAGTGTTTGTGCATCGCTAGGAATGTCTGCAGCTAGAACTGAGGAACTAGTCGCCGGTACGCCTCCGCTCATGACAAATGGCAGATCCGCAAAGGGAACACTGTGGTTACCGAGAAGTTCCTCCATCATCTGTTCATTAAAGGAAAATGTGCACCCTCACGTTCCGCCAATAGATGTGGTAGTTTTTGTAGCAACTGCTTTAGTTACGATAGCCTCCAGCGCATGATGCGATTCTTGAGTGGTGGCAGAAGGCGCGGCTGATGTAGCTCCAATCATTGGAAAGAAACAAAGGAAACTGTTATTAAGTATTGCAAGTGAAGCTTCCAATCGTGAACAAGTATACGAAACATTCATAATACCTTTCTCAGTTTGACTTGTTGTCAGTTGAACGGCCTCAGAAAGTTGCTCGCTGGCTTGGGATATCTGCGGTTGATCCGGGTTGTAAGTAGGAACGGATTGAGATTCAACCGTAAAGGGCGGTTCGGGCTGAGTCGGCACAAGGGTTTCGGGACTTGTATCACGGTGCTCGACATCAGAACCTTCTCTAACCTCCTAACGTTGATCACTAAATTTATCCTTCTCATAGAAATCATAGCATCATGGAGAATTTTCCTTTCGTCTTCAGCACTCGGATCTCAAGCTCGAATTCTCGACCGATTCACCCTGATGGGCAGCTTTCTCATCCTCAACTAGACGGCCCCAGGCATTGTATAAGTGTCTCGGGTAGTTATCGAGCCAGGCTTGGTTCCTGTTTAAGATGTTGGCTTTATAGGTGATGAGGAGATCTTCGATGTCAGTCTCTAGCCTGGACTCCGCCATTCGGACGTTCTCCTCGATCTCGGTCTCCACCACACGGACCTTAGCCGTTGCCTCATCCCCTTCGCCCCGAAGCACTATGGCCTGTTCACATGCTTCCTGGGCTGTGATATTTGCATCATCCCTTTCTTTGATGATTTCAGAAAATTTGGCTTTAAGCTTGTTAAGTTCTTTAAGGGCTACATCCCGCTCGGCTTTGACAGTAGTGTTTTGGTGACCCATCTCCTCCACTAGGGCAAAGTGTGTTTGCCTCATCCTCTCCGTGGCCAAGTTCGCCTCATTGGCCTTTTGAGTAGCCTCTATTTCTGACTTTCGGGAGAATTCGGCTTCGTCATTAAGCACTTGGATGATTCGATCCTTTTGACAGAGCTCGTTTTCTAATTTCTCTATAGTGGTCGCCCGCTCAAAGGCTAGCTTCGATGCTTTCTCTACGACTCTCGCCCACTCGTTATATTGAGTGTAGATGTCGTGAATATAATCGTGCATCGTGTTCCCTACTTCCATGGGAATTCTCTTTAAGTGCAAGGGGAAGATGTAGCCGTCAAAGCAAATATTCAGAAAATCCTTCTTCAATTATGTGATCCTAATGGCCCCTTCCCCATTGGGCTCAGTAATAGCCTGTTTAGCGACAACGGGAGTTTCATCCTCGTGTCTGCGACGGTGTGATTCAAGCTTAGAGGCTTGGGAAGATGATTTATGGCGGGAAGGCATTACAGTTTGTTTTCCGTAGCTCGAAGAGTGTGTAGGGATTCTAGGAGGTGGAGAATGGGATCGGGATCCATGTTTGTAGTCCCTGTCCTTATCTCTATCATATCTTTCCTGGCTAGAGTATCCACGATCATAATCTCTCTCTGCCTCTCTCCTACCTGAGTCATAGTACGAAGAATATCGACGAGCTGAGCGAAGGCTCCCTAGCATCAACCCATATCTAGACATTGTATCTAAAAAGTAAGAGAAACAAAGTTAATAATCTCCTGAAGTAAATAGTTGCGATCAGAAATCGTGTAGTGCTGTGAAGTTTGTATGTAAAGTGCAACCCCCCGACCAACCGGAAATGTCGACCACACTTGTGGGAAGAGACTCGCTTAAGTCTAAGGCACTCTGAAGCTCCTCCAATCTGGCATCGTGTTGAAGTGACACATAATACAGGATTGGGATATCGACAAGCCCTTCGAAAAGATTCTCTACTTGCGAGGAGGAGGCTCTGAAATTCTAATACCGGGAACAGGAAGAGACACGATCACAGATTTGCATCTCCTAGACTTAGAACGCTTATACGCTGTAGCCTTGCGTTTTCACCTTCCCTCGGTATCTTGAAAGGTGTTGGAAGGCCCGGTTATGAGTTCATCATTGGTGGGTGTATTTTCGTCATCACCCTCTTCAGCTATTACAACCCTGGGTGTCTTATGCTTCACTTGCCCCGTCGAGGCTGCCATCAATGTTCCTTCGAGCTTATACTCTGATTTCGCTCGATTTGCCCGACGATCTTCAAGTTTCGGTATGTTAACACTGACTCTATATCCCTCATCTCATTCGGCACTTCTTGAAGGACACAAACTATCTCTTTAAAATGTGCACCCTCGGGTCATGGAATTACAACTGTAGAGGAAAGAAGACATCAATTTTGGTACCAGCTATCATTATCTCGTTAACTACTAGAAAAGACTGCAACACTTACGTCATACCTACCATCGGCTGGCAAATCCTGGAGGGCATCGGACATAGAACCATTCCATTTTAAAGTAACTTAGCTTGGTCTAGGATCCCATTACCACTTGACAATTCCTAATCGACTCTAGAAACGTAAAAGAAGGGCTATCTCCCCGACTCTTGACATTAAATAATTACCTAATCTCGATTGGGATTGGTCGGAAAAGATGCTTCATAAATACAATAAACATGCTGTTCAGCAAAGTGTATCCGTACGGAAGTAGTTAGGATAGAGCAATCCTAAAGAAAGACATCACTTCTCTAATGTATTGGTTAAATGAAGGAAGTGTTCCTGCCGTACATGCATGGTGATTGAAGGTAGTAAACCCCTTTGGTGGAGCATGCAGTCTATCGCTTGGTCCCGGCAATAGCAGATCATCCAATGACAAGCCATGCCTTAGGCATATCTGTCCCAGTATGTCTTCGAAGACGTTGGATGGTACAAAATCTTATGGATTAACGATGAAAATAGCACCTGGCAGCTCGTCCGGGGCTGGATCTATGACTTCAACCGCGATGGCCGGTAGCTCTATTACTAAGGAAGATGCACCCTGAAGCTCCTATTGCTGCGAATTTGTAGACTCCATAACTAAATAACTAACGAAAAACTATCATTAGACGATAGTAAGCCCATGTATTCCCCAGCGTGAAGTACGTGAATGTGTTGTGCAATGCAGTGCTATATATTACTTGAATGATTCTATAGAGTTTGAGAAAATATTCAAATGACAAGACTTCGAAATTCAACTTAAGTGACTATCATCGCTGACCGTCACAACCGTGCCATCCAGACTTTAGAGATCGATCAAAGTTGAAGTTCGTTAAATTTTTGTCAAATTACAGTTCCATGGACGAGCTTCCAAAGACAGTCAAATACGCAATCCAACAATTAAGTCCAGATATGCAAGAATGAAGCTCGTCAGAGTCATATGTTCGGTTGAAGTTCGTAACCATCAAAATAAAAGTTTAGATCGACCACCTAAAGTCTCGTTCGTATCGAACGAAACTCGATGCTTTCATATCGATCAGTGGATGCAATCTTCATATCGATCGAAACCCGTTGGTTTCGTATCGATCAGTTCGCAATAACTTTGTATCGATCAGAGCTTAATCACTTCGTATCGATCCAAAATAAGCACTTCGCATTGACTTTGCATCGATCAGACTACAATGGAATTCGTGTCCATTACAACTATACTTCGTATCGGTATCGATTCAAAATGATAAACGCAGAATCCATGAGCTAACAATCGAGGCAAAGTCGAAGTAGAGGACTGATATAAAGTTCCTGGTTGAGTTTTGAAGCGAAATCAAGTTCCTTTAACACTTCATCGATACGAAATCAAGGTCGAACAGCCATCCACCCATTCCTTCGTATCCCTCCTTATTCCTTCTTCTCCAATGAACGAAAACGCCATTACTCTCTCCATTACTTCGCTTTGGTCCAACTCCGGTATCAACAACGCCAGAATAGGCCATGAATTTGAATGAGTTAGCGTTGAATCTCGAGCCTCCTCAATGTCTATAAGAATTCATCGATTAATTACCTAATTTGAGTACTAGCTCGAGGGATCAAAACTTGGGTCGATTTGAAGGCAAATGCAGTTTTCTGGCTTTCGAAAATTTTATCGATACGAAGGTTGGAAGTCAAGTGAAAGCAGATTAAAAAAAATTCTAAGTACAAAACATTTATATATGGACCCAAGAAGTGAATAAAAACGTTTCTCTTCTCGGTCAAAGCAACCGGTCTCAACAGGTCTCTTATCGGATCAATATGAATTAGTTGTTTGTATTCATCGACTCAAACTTTATCGATACGAAGTCAGCAACAGAGATTTTTCTGAACCATCGGATTCCATCGATACGAAACACTTGTTTGTATCCACTGCTTTCAATTATATCCAAGGCACGTCGGTACGAACTGCACTATTCGTATCCATCAAGTCACAGTCTCTAAATATTCGTGTCCATCGACACGAATAATACATGAGGGATTAGTTGCTCTGTTCATATCCCTCATTGGTCTATCAATATGAAATCACTTGTTCATATCCATCATTTTGAAAGATTGTAGGGATTCATAACAGTCGATGCAAAGATTAGTTAAAATAATATCCAGACTATACAACTCTGTCAGTACTAACTCTATGTTCGTTCATCCTGAACCGATCCAAGAGAGGATCGATACGAAGGGATATCCCGAAACAACCATCAAGCGTTGTTGCAACTCGAATTTCACGTCGATTCAGGAGAGGATCGATACCAATTTCGATACAAAAAATTAAAAAATACCGACAACGACTCGTGAACGTACGAACGTGGATAGTAGTCAGGCTAACATGCATTCATGTATAATGAACTAACATCCAATCTTTAAAATTCATAGAAATTGAATACTTGTCTGGTGACAATTGCAACAACAAACAACATATCACTTTCATGCAATACTCGGTACATAGTACAATAGTTGGCAGTCAACAGTTCATATATCTAAAAATTCAGTCAAAGATTACAACTTTCGACGGAAAGACGGTAGTCACTCAACCAGTCAGACAGAGCTATCCAGAATAAAGGATACAATTATTCAAAGCACGTCATGTTCTCACAAGATGTACTTTGGGGGGCAAATGTTATCTCACCTTTTGGCAAGGCCGTGATATCAAGGAATTGACCGAAAACCAAAGATCGCTCATCCAGAATGTCGTTTATATACAGGTTCATTATGGATGTTGATAAATTTTGTCCAAGTCCGGATCAAGCTACAATTAATACCACATGACAAGCAAAGCTATGAAAGCCACCGTTCCAAGTTTCATGTCAACCGGAATTCGTATGCTCGAGATATGATCGATATAACTCAAGTAGACAAGCTACTCATATCTATCAAAAGCCATGTTCGAGTCGATCTGTTCGAATCCATCCGTAACCACGCTGTTCGCATCCATTTGTTCAGGTCCATCATTTTGCGTCCCTTTGTTCATATCCATCAAGTGTCCATCTGTTTGTATCCACCACGTAGACTCTATTTCGTATCCAACTGGCCTGGTTCAATTTCGAATCCATCGATGGGAGTCAATTCACATCGTTCGGTTGAGGACCGATACGAATTGAACATCAAACAAACGATACGAACAAGGCATTGCAAACCAATATGAACGGAGCAACATAACCGATCGATATGAACAGAACATAGCGAATGATATGAACAAGGCCTTGCAAACCGATACGAAAAGGGAACATAATAGATCAATACGAACAAGGCGCATACATAGGGAAGACTCGATCGTTCGGCATAAAAAGTGGATCGATTCGAGGAATTAGCACCACGTCAACTTGCAGGCACATGCTCAAAAGCGATTCGAACTGATCGATACGAATGGATCGATTCGAACAAGACAGCCGACATAAAACGCAAGCTTGCATCGATCATAACTCAGAATCTACAAGTCCAAATGCCATCAAATTTTCACAGAAGCTTACGTACAAATTAAAGAATGTTCATGTCAATTTTGACTCGATTGAGCCAAATCTTGACCAATATGAAATTCGTTCGTATCAATTGCGGACCGAGTGCAAATCACATGGGATCGATCGCGTGGCCCCGCACACGTGCCAAAAGAGGTCTTCCGAGATTTGAGCGAGATATTTGCAGCCTACGCCTATAAATAGCATCCTAAAGCCTACACAAAGGGGACTTTTTAGCTCTCCTACGTCCAGACTCCGCTGGATTCATTTTTGCACTCCAAGACTGCTGTTGTACTCGAAATTTACCACTATAGTTCGTTGTAATCTGTTGTAATCAGCAATAAAACATCAATAAAATCATTAATTTCATAGTGGACGTAGGCCATACGCCAAACCACTCTAAAGCTCTGTGTTTCTTCCATTGAATTACTTCATTTTATCTCTTCAAATACTTCCGAAGAGTGTTGTGCCAAATTTTGGTACAAACAACAATAATTTTATGAAAGAAAGAACGTAGAGTGTAAGGGTAATTCTGTTAAAAGTGGAAACTAGTTTAATTTATTTAATTTAAAAATTTCGAATAAATTATAAAATTAGTAACTCTCTCACACGAGGTCGGATTGGAACGAAACTTTTTGCATTGCGCTCGTGATGACGAATGCTTCGCAATGAAACTAGTTTGGATAGATTTGGAGCATTGTCAGAATTTTGGGTTAAAATTGAATGCCAGTTAAACTTGAATTCAAAAATGAAACGTTTTGGCGACTACTAAAATCAAGGAGAATAAATCTCACTCATTTGGATTACTAAATTTAATTTATAATAATTAAAATTAATTATTGGATAATTTGTTGAATTGATATATTCATATCAATTGAATGTTACACACACACACACACACACACACACACACACACTAGTAGTTGGATATATTTCCCGTCGATTGGAGCGGATGAGACACAATGCGCCCCGCACAATAGCGGATGACCCTTTTATTACTGTAATATCCCACCTCACGAGATTGGTATTTTATGTCATATAACATCTGTGGATGAAGAAAAATAGGTTGGAGGGATCGAACTGGATTCCTTAAATATTTTGATTGATATAACGATATATGATGTGAGTGAATAATATGTCATGGATTGTTGTGTAATTTGTTATATTGGATGCTATTGTAGCACTGACCCTAAGTTTGATATTTTAAACAACATAAATATTATTTTTGAATTTGAAGGAATTAAAAGGAGATTTTGGGTATAAAAATATTTATATTGAAATTTGGATTATTTTAAAGGAAATTGATTTGGATAAAACAATGATTTGATTTTGGGTTGTACTTAACCTTTTGAAAAATGTTTTAAATAGAGATTTTAAAATAATTTATATAAAGGATTTTTAACAATGGATTTTTGAATGATGTTTCTAAAAATAAGGAAAAGAAGTTGAAATCGATATTTAAAATAGATTTATAAAATAAATGGATTTATAAAGAAATGGATTCATAAATGAAATTTTACAAATGAGATTATTTTTTCAAACAAGTGAATGCCAAATGAGTTTATAAACTTATAAACAATGTTTATAAATAAGATGAAATGATTATCAATTAATAAATTGGAAATATAAATTTACGGTGTGAATTTATATCGAGATATGGAAATTGGTTTTTTGGAAAAATAGTGTATTCTATTTTTGAATATGGGAATGATAATGAAATTGAAATGTAGTCGATGTGATATGAATCGAGAGGGATTTAAAATTGAAATTGGTAATATTAGATTTTTGTAACGACCCACAAATCCATACCCATTGAATCGACAATAAACCACACATGTTCGACCTAAAAAGCACAGACTGATGGAAAGTCAAGAGAAAGAAAAGAATAGAGAAGAAGATAAGAGAAGAAAGAGAGAAGATAGAACCAAACAGAACAATACAGAATCTCACATCGCAGCGAAAACCATATAATATCACATCAATTATCTTTATAAAATAGAAACCGTATATACATACATCAACCAGAGTTTAATAATCAATCATTAATCATCAGCCTGGACAGTTATAATAATCTATCCTCATAATTGCCGACAATATACAACAACAATAAGCAAAGCGGATAATCAAAACAGATTCGTGTATACGATAATGAAGATCTCCAGCTCTCCTGCCGAAGCTCCAAAAGCACCACATCTAAACCTGTAAATATGCTCGGTCTGACCCGAGCATTGAAAGGGAAGTAGGCCTGGATTAGTCTGGTAAACCAACATGAGAAACACACTCAATTGAATTTATTAAATTACCAAATTTTTCCTTTCAAAACAAAAGTATCTCCTAAGACACTCACACACATAAACACAGACATGTTTTTACCTTACGACAACCAAAACATTTCACATCCAATCCTCTTATATTATAATAGTGTCTATTGCACAAATAATATTAATTATAGCCGAAATTGTTACATTGATTAAATTCCAGCATAAACCCCAAAGTGAGTAATACAATCAAAATGGAAGGCGGAGTTTGGATTTCCGTACAATTAACCAGGTGAAGGGACTACCTTCCTATGGGTACACCTCTAGATGGATGTCCTAAGGCACAGAACATCTGCCCTATACCAACACAAGACCGAACTACCTCTATAACTAGGTAGTACCAAATATGTCATCCTCCGGTCGTTACCGACCTATTCTGAGGGTCCTTATAGCATAAAAACCACATTAATTTACATCCCAAACATCGTAGCGGGAAGAAATATATCTAGAAGACGATAATCATATCTTGATAGGAGCGACCCATCTAACCCGGTTTCGGTCATTTTCGATTGATGAGGCCTAAGATAATGGTTACCTTTCACATATCACATCACTTAGAATGCCACACGACCATTTCCGTTGAATACTAATTGCCTTCCACAAAAGTACAACCCATAAGCACATACATCTCAAGGAGGTTGTAAAGCTAAGAGAAGTTGTCTTCTCCGCTACCACTAATGTACGATTGTAAAAACCAATGTGCGTAATCTTTAGAAATGCAATGTCAGACAAGCATCCATACAAGTTGTCCAGGAACAGGACAAACCGAAGGTACTTTCCTACCACATCCTGTTGGGAAAACCCTAGGATTAGTAGTGAATAGTCCTTGCATTGGATATTTCATAACGAAGAGACTACTGCTACTGGAAGTATATTGAGATTTTAACCCCAAACAATCAGCATGTAGTCCTCGACTATGAAAATCCTGAATATCAATATCATCATAACGAACCTGCATAATTGTCGCATAAATGTTGATCCAAAGTGGTTTTCGAATAAACCGATCCCGGTCACTTTGCACCAACAATGCAAAATGTTTCTCAACCTCACATAGAAACTAAGTCTCATAGACTTATCACGTCTTCAACTTTCAACTTGTTATCCGTCGGCCAAGAAGGAAGCTCGAAGACTAGAGTAACGCTCCGCACTGCACAAATCAACATCCTTAACAAAAATGATAATCAAGCCTACACAGATGGCTACGTACTAAGTGTACGACTAAATAGTTCCCACGTCATGTTGAGTAACTAAAATGGCTGAATTTGATAGTCGGTTATTTAACTACCAAAGTAAACAAACAAATATTTAGCACCATAAGCAATCATTAGGCCTTTTTAATTAATCTTTTATTAATCAAATCACTTGCTAAATATTCACTTCAAATTATCTTTAAAAAGATATAATCCCAAACCATTTCACCATGTCACTATTTCAAAAACATTTCCATATACTTATTTGATAATAAGTAATTCACAATTCTCTTTATTTTCAACACTTATAAAATATTACATATACTTAAATCAGGATTAAGTATATATTTTATTCTTTCAAGAAAACATTCTCTTAAACATATTTATTTGAGTCAAAATGAATGTTACATAAAACATCGTTACGACAACCCAAAATCACTAGTATAGGGATTTGATAATTAGATAGATATAAATCCCATATATTATAAAAAACATCTCCTTTCAAAAATCATTTACTATAACAACAGTGTTATTGTCCATCATTTCCTTACTTCTCGGAAACGTCTATTTCAACAATGAATGTTGAAATCTATGTATCCGATACTTAACACATTTTAAAAACATCTTCAAACCATTTTACTCTATTTAATAATATCACTTTCCAAATCATTTATTTAATTAATAGATTATTCACTGACCAAAATCGTGAATATAAATCCTCTAACAAATTCATTACTTCTACACATTTATTTAAAGGATTATTCACTTTCCAAAATCGTGGATGAAATTCCTTTAATAAGCTACCATATTTAACTTATCAAATTCAATTGATTTCACATTTATAAAACAATGTTTATAAATTTCATATATATATTTTATAAAAATCATCAACTTATAAAATTACATTATCAACCAATTCCATTTATTTCATTTACATGCCAAAATCAGAATATAAGTTTATTTACTTATAGATCCCTTGTTACAATTTCATTCTTTCATAACTTCATAAATTCATAAATTTGTAAATCTTATTTACTTATAAGATTTAATTATAACTTCATTTTAACATTTACAAAACTCGTCTATAATTCTAATATTTTGATTTATAAAATATCAATTTTATAAATCTTATATATACACCATTTATAATAAATCAAAAATCTCAATTTAAACTATTTATAAAATAGTTAAAACCATATTTCAAAAATCATATTTTGATTATATTTCACAAAAATCATAATTTTTATAACATAAAAATTATAACTTTTATTTATTTAAAATTAGTCCATTCCTTTAACAATTCAAAATTTATAAAACATCTACTTTCAAAATCCCTTGAAAATATTTTGTTTAATATGAAAATCATCACTTTAACATTTTTAAATTACCAAAAATAGGCCCAATGCTGCAGTAGCACTAAATACATCAATCATAGCATTCAAATCATCATATACCATATGATAACAGCAAATATATCAATATCTGTAAAAAAACCAATACTGACGAGGCATCCAGTTGGATCCCTCCAACCAATCACCTACAACAAATATATATTAGAAAATATGTACAATGTCCGCTTCGAGGCAGACGCATGTACAAAAGGCCATTCGCTCATATACGGAAATGTATAGGGTCTGATATGCTCCAATAGGCAGGAATATAGCCGAATACCAATCAATGTATAGATAATATATCACATATCATCCAAACAATCATCAATCATCATAAATAAATTTATTTTTCTCTCATATAATAATATCAGTGAGTCAGAAAGAGTTAGTTGTACTCACTTTGGTTCCAATAACAATTGAAGTGTTTTATTCCGAATAAAATTAAATGAGCGTTTAATTTTACCTAAAATTTTTGCTAGCTCCAATCAACTCCAAACTAGCTCTAAAATGTAGTGCTCGTCAATACGAACCCAACAAAACTTGTTTCGTCGAAAAACGGACCTCATATGAAGAAGTTATAGCATTTAGAAGTTTATATGAATTTATATAATATAATTTACAATTTATTTTTATTTTAAAACCCTACTATTCATCATAGACGTCAAATTCATCCACATCAGATCTGAGCCATGTGTGCTTTCTTCTCCCCTTCGTTCATTTCGTCCATACGAGAACCCACCTAGCCGCCATCTATCTTTGAATTTTTGGGACCACACACTCGTTTTAAATACGACCAGGTAACGCCACGACGAAGCTTCACCTCGACTCCATCGACGGCCGAAGACCGGTCAAGCTCGGTCATCCCCTCGCCTAGATAAACATGCTCGAATGCATGACATTTACGGCCTAAATCAGCCTCCAAACGATGATGATAGCTCGAATCCACCATTGGATGCGAAGATCACGACGTGCTCTACAATATTTCTGAAGGAAGTTTTTGATAATAATCAATGTATTTAGAGATAAACGAGGGGTAAGGCGGTGGAGTTTCGACCATGAATTTCATGGTGGCGTCTAGCCCGGGTTAGATTAGGGTTTAGAAAAATAAAAGTAAATTTGGCCTTTTTAGAAAATTTCACGACACTATTCATCCGAAAAAATTTTGAACTCCAAACAAAGTGTGCCGCCTGGCTTTATATGTTTTACCCTAATTCCAAACACAATGGAATATATATCGGAAGCTAATTCGATCATATTTGAAAGATAGGTTTTCGAATCGAATTATTTAAATTAAAAATTTACTTAAACAACTTTCTACGCGTTTTAGTTTGCCACAACTAAACCGTAAATCCAATTGGCACGAAATTTAAAATCCTACAATAATATAACATTTGAATTCAATGAAACTAGTTTCGTCAAAATCCGAGACTATTCGAAAAATGGCTATTTTTACACTTTAATTAAATATTAATTTATTCAATTTCTGTAAATTAACATTTAAATCAATTTCACAAGTTCTCTAACATCATTTTAATTCAAATAGAATTTAATTCAACTTTATAAAGCATTTTCATTCATATTATATTCAAAGTTCAACCATTTCTACAATTTTATATAATTAAATTAACAAGTCTAATTAAATCACCATATTCAAAATATACATTATTCAACTTATAAAATTTACTTGTGAATTTAAAATCAATTAAAAATCCCAATTTCAAATGACTGAAATTCTGGTTTGTTACATTCTCCCATACTTAAAAGAATTTCGTCCCCGAAATCGCTAAATGCGAAAAAACCACAAAATCCATTAACTTTTCAAAACAATTCGTTTAAACTAGATTGCTAAAATTATTTAAACCTTTTTACTTTACCAAAACTCCATTAGCTAAACTTCTTATAAAAAAATTTCTAAATTTTCAAATCCATTCATAGTTTTCTTTTCAAAACCAACAAATCATTTCAATTTATAAGTCAAAATCAAAACTTTAGTTATAAATTTTTTTTCCAACTTCTCAAAAATATTTCCAACGCCTTAAATTTTCATAAAATTTCGCCATAGCCTCCTTTGCGCGGTTCGATCGTAGTAGAATCACAACATATATATATATATATCACAAATATATATCTCATCTTAAAAGTATGATACGTAATCCGAGATATGTACCGTATATATTATTAGCGAGCATATACGGCTAATATAGGGCGAAAGCGAGCTCTAAATGTGAAGCATACGCTATCCGCACCTATTAAACACTCAAAAAATAAATGAAAAACATGTATATAGAAAGTATTATCAATATACAACATATACCAATGCAACAACTATATATGCCAATATAGCAAATGCAATCAAAAGCAACAAATCCAACCATCAAACAACTATCATCCAACTAACATCCAACAACCAATATCTTCCAATAAATCCATAACCAAATCAATATTCATTCATTTCTTATTAATATTCATTGAATTGGCTTTCAATTTTAATCACATTTGATTCATTACATTGGATATTATTAACATTCATTTATTCATATTCAATTAGTTTACATTCACTCATTTACATTCAAGTTTGTTCACTTGCAAATTAAATCAAATTCTATTCTATTTCGATTCACTTACTTCCAATTTGAATTCAATTATTTTAGCTTTCAATTTTATTAATTCAACTTCATTAACACTTAATGAATTTCTATACAATCAATCAACAACCATCTAACAACTAATGTATAACCAACATAACCAACTTTATTTAATTTACATTCAACGTCCATATTTACTTCATTTACATTCAAATTGGTTTAACACATTTAATTTCAATTGGTTTAATATTCAATTTAGATTGAATTCTAATATTCACTATATTCACATTTTTATACAACACTTCCATTGCTAATTCATTTTACAACTAAAGTTGAATTTCATTACATAACTCAAGTTCATATTCATTTAACTTCTTAATTTCGTTAATCACTTTAATACTTCATTTACATTTTAATTTCACTATACTACTTAAATTCATTTCTAATTAAATTCAAATTTCATTTCTTAACATTTCATATTATAAGTCCAAAACCAATGTCCTTATATTTATCAATTTCAACTTGGATTTTAAATTCAAATTAGTTTATCAAATCAAAACTTAAATTTTCCATTATTCTGGTAGCAAATCAATCACATAGAAACTCGCAAATGATACCGATGATGCTGCAGTCATCACACTTATTATTTCCCGGCAATAGTAGTGAATTCAGTGCTTTCTATTCTTTTTAAAATCCTTCTTATTATAAATCATATTTACAAATCTTTTTACCTATATAACTTCACTATTTTACTTCACTTATATAAGATTCATCCCAAATTCATTTATCTTACTTAGATTAATAATAATATAATCTCTTTAACTTTGAAAAAAAATTGTCAAGACAATGGGATTCAAATTTTCAAATTCTTTGTTTAAATCCATTTTTATTTATAACTCATATTTATAAATATACTTATGTAGTTTCAGTTCTTGTATATAAGACTATTTCACAATTGTAAATCATTTTAATTTTAATTTAATATTTTATAATTCATTTGCTTATTCAATTTATTCTTTTACAATTGTTGTTTTTATTTAGATTATTCAAACATCTTTTATTAACTTATATATATATTTATATTTTCAACAACTAAATAATAAGTTTATATACACTATAATAATTTTTGAAAAACTGTGCCTTTATATATAAAATATAATCGAGGTAAAATTATTTCATTCACCCAATTTCAAAATAATACTATGTCGACTTGCCTCGTTTGAGTGTTCAGAAATCCCTATCAATAACATGGCGTCCACATACCGAGCAAACTTCACAAACAACTCAACGGACAAGAAAACACAATATAATTTTTTTTATAATCATTAAAAATACGCGCTCATATATATAATACACTCAAACTCAATCTAGGGTGTTGCTGTCCCTATCTATACTGAGTACACATCAAAGACTAGGTATATACAAAGTCTAAGCTTTGATACCAATTGTGACGACCCGCAAATCCATACCCTTTGAATCGACAATAAACCACCCATGTTCGATCCAAAAAGCACAGACTGACGGAAAGTTAAGGGAAGAAAAGAAGAGAGAAGAAAGAGAGAAGATAGAACCAAACAGAACAATAAGAAATCTCATATCGCAGCGGAAAACATATAATATCATATCAATGATCTTTACAAAACAGAAACCGTATATACATACATCAATCAGAGTTCAACAATAAATCACTAAGCATCAGTCTGGACAGTAATAATAATCTGTCCTCACAATTGCCGATAATATACAACAACAATAAGCAAAGAGGATAATCGAAACAGATGCTTGTATACGAAAATGAAGATCTCCAGCTCTCCTGCTGAAGCTCCAGAAGCACCAAATCTGAACCTGTAAATATACTCGTTTTGGACCGAGCATTGTAAGGGAATGCTCGGATCAATCTGGTAAACCAGCGTGAGAAAAACACTCAACTGAATTTATTAAATTACCAAACTTTTCCTTTCAAAACAAAACTTTCTCGTAAGATATGCCCACACATAAACACGGACATGTTTTTACTTTACGATAACCAAAACATTTTGTATCCAGTACTCTTATATTATGATAGTGTCTATTGCATAAATAATATTAATCATTGTCGAAATTGTTACATTGATTAAGTTCCAGGATAGAGCCCAAAATGGGTAATACAATAAAAAGGCAAACACGTAGCGGAGTTTGGATTTCCATACAAATGACCAGCTAAAGGGACTACCTTCCAATGGGTACACATCCAGATCGATGTCCCGAGGCACATAACATCTGCCCTCTGCCAACACAAGACCGGCTTACCTCTGTAACTGGATAGTACCGAATATGTCATCCTCAAGTCGTTACCAACCTTTTCTGAGGACCCTCATAGCATACAAACCACAACAATTTATGTCCCAAACATCATAGCAGGAAGAAATATATCAAGAAGAGGATGATCAGATCTGGATTGGAGCGACCCACTTAGTCATGCTGCATATAACCCTGTTTCGGTCATTTCCGGTTGATGAGGCTTGAGGTAATGATTACCTTTCATGTATCACAGCACTTAAAATGCCACACGGCCATTCCATTGACTACTAATTGCCTTCCACAAAAGTACAACCCTTAAGCTGATACGTCTCAAGAAAGGTGTTAAGCTAAGAGAAGTTGCCTTCTCCGCGACTAGTGATGTACGATTGTAAAAAAACAATGTATGTAATCTTTAAAAATGCAATATCGGACAAACATCCATACAAGTTTTCCAGGAACAGGACAAACCGAAGTTACTTTCCTGCCACATCCTATCGGGAAAACCCTAGGATTAGTAGTGAATAGTCCTTGCACTGGATATTTCGTAATGAAGAGACTACTGCTACTGGATGTATATTGGGATTTTAACCCGAAATGATCAACAAGCAGTCCTCCACTATGAAAATCCTGAATGTCAATATCATCACAACCAACTTGCACAATCGTTGCATAAATGTTGGTCCGAAGTAGTTTGTCCATAAGCCGATCCTGGTCTCTTCCACCAATAACGCAAAAGCATTTCTAAACCTCACATAGAAACTAAGCCTCATAGACTTATCACGTCTCCAACTTTTAACTTGCTATCTTTCGGCCTAGAAGGAAGCTCAATAGATTGTACTAACACTCTGCACGACACAAATCAACATCCTCAACACGAATAATAATTAAGCCTACACAGATGGCAACTGCTAAGTGTACGACTAAATGATTCCCACATCAAGTCGAGGAACTAAAATGGCCAAATTTGATAGTCGGTTATTTAACTACTAAAGCAAACAAACAAATATTTCGCACCATAAGCAATCATTAGGCCCTTTTAATTAATCTTTTATTAATTAAATCACTTGCCAAAATTCACTTTAAATTATATGTAAAAAGATATAATCCTAAACCATTTCAACATTTCACTATTTGGAAAACATTTCCATATACTTATTTAATAATAATTAACTGACAATTTTCTTTATTTTCAACACTTAGAAAATATTACATATACTTAAATCAGGATTAAGTATATATTGTATTCTTTAAGAAAAATATTCTCTTAAACATATTTATTTGGGTCAAAATGAATGTTACGTAAAACATCATTACGACAACCCAAAATCACTAGTATAGGGATTCGATAATTAGATAGATATATAAATCCCATATACTATACAAAACACCTCCTTTCAAAAATCATTTACTATGGTTATAGTCCATCATTTCCTTACTTATCGAAAACGTCTATTTCAACAACGAATGTTGAAACCTATGTATTCGATATTTAACACATTTTAAAAACATCTTCAAACCATTTAACTCTATTTAACAATATCACTTTCCAAAATATTTTTTTAATTAACAGATTATTCACTTTTCAAAATCATGAATATGAATTCTCTAACCAAATCCATTACTTCTACACATTTATTTAAAGGATTATTCACTGTCCAAAGTCATGGATGAAGTTCCTTTAATAAGCTTCCATATTTGACCTATCAAATTCAACTGATTTCACATTTATAAAAAAATGTTTATAAATTCCATATATACTTTATAAAAAACTTCAATTTATAAAATTCCATTATCAACCAATTCCATTTATCTCATTTACATGCCATAATCCGATTAAAAGTTTATTTACATATAAATCTCTTATTACAAATTCATTCTTTCATAACTTCATAAATTCGTAAATCTGTAAATCTTATTTACTTATAAGATTCAATTATAACTTCATTTTAACATTTACAAAACTCGTCTATAATTCCAATATTTTGATTTATTAAATATCAATTTTATAAATTTTATATATAAACCATTTATAATAAATCAAAAATCTAAATTTAAACTATTTACAAAATAGTTAGCTTCATATTTCAAAAATCATATTTTGATTATATTTCACAAAAATTATAATTTTTGTAACATAAAAATTATAACTTTTATTTATTTAAAATAAATCCATTTCTTTAACAATTCAAAAATTATTAAACATCTATTTTCAAAATCCCTTGAAAATATTTTTTAATTTGGAAATCATCATTTTAACATTTTTAAATTACCAAAAATAGGCCCAATTCTGCAACAACACTAAATACATCAATCACAGCATCCAAATTATCATATATTATATGATCACAGCATATATATCAATATCTGTAAACAAAACCAATACCGGTGAGGAATCCAGTTGGATCCCTCCAACCTATCGCACGCAACAAATATACATATTAGAAAATATGTACAATGTTCGCTTCGAGGCATACGCCCGTACAAAAGGTCATCCGCTTATACACGGGAACCTATAGGGCCTCGTCTGCTCCAATAGGCAGCAATATATCCATATACCAATCAATATATAGATAATATATCATATACCATCCATACAATCATCAATCATCATAAATAAATTTATTTCCTACTTATATAAAATATCAGTGAGTCGAAAAGAGTGAGTCGTATTCACTTTATTTCCAATAGCAGTTGCAGTGTTTTATTTCGAATAAAATTAAACGCGCGTTTAATTTTATCCAAAATTTTCACTAGCTCCAGTCAACCCCAAACCAGTTCTGGAATATAGAGCTCATCATTACGAACCCAACACAACTTGTTTCGTCGAAAATGGACCTCATATGAAGAAGTTATAGTATTTAGAAGTTTATACGAATTTATATAATATAATTTACAATTTCATTTTATTTTAAAACCCTACTATTCATCACAGCCGTCGATTTCATCCAAGTCAGATCTGAGCTGGGTATGCTTTCTTCTCTCCCTTTGTTCATTTCGTCCACGCGAGAACCCGCCTAGCCCCCATCTGTCTTTGAATTTTCGCGACCACTACACTTGTTTTGACGACGACCAGGTAACGCCACGACGAAGCTCTACCTCGAATCCACCTACGACCGAAGACTGTCAAGCTTGGTTATTCCCTAGCCTAGATAAATGTGCTCGAACGCACGACATTCACGGCCCAAATCCGCCTCCAAAAGATGACGATAGCTCGAGTCCACCTTGGATGCGAAGATCACGACGTGCTCTATAATAATGCTGATGGAAGTTTTTGATAATAGTCGATGGATTTTGAGATAAACAAGGGGGAAGGCAGTGGAGTTTCGGTTGTGCATTTCATGGTGGCAGCTAGCCCTAGTTAGATTAGGGTTTTGAAAAATAAAAGAAAGTTTGGCCTTTTATAGAAAATTTCGCGACATTATTCATCCAAAAAAATTTCGAACTCCAAACGAAGCGTGCTGCCTGGCGTTTATAATGTTTTATTCATATTCCGAACATAATGGAATATATATCAAAAGCCAATTCGATCATATTTAGAAGGTAGGCTTTCGAATCGAATTATTTAAATTATAAATTTACTTAAACAAATTTCTACCCATTTTAGCTTGCCATGACTAAACCGTAAATCCGATTGATACGAAATTTGAAATCCTACAATAATATAATATTACGGATCCAATGAAACTAGTTTCGCCGAAATCCAAGACTGTTTGAAAAATGGCTATTTTTACACGTTAGTTAAATATTAAAATATTCAATTTCTGTAAATTAATTTATAAATCAATTCCAAACGTTCTCTAACATCATTCTAATTCAAATAGAATTTAATCCAACATTATAAATCATTTTCATTCACATTAAATTCAAATTTCAATTATTTCTGCAATTTCAAATAATTAAATTAACAATTTAATTATCTAATTAAATCATTATATTTGAAATATAAGTTATTCAAATTATAAAATTTACTTGTGAATATTTAAAATTAATTAAACATCCTAATTTCAAATGACTAAAATTCTACGTTGTTACAATTTTAAAAATAGATTTTTGTTGAGAATTTTTTTTTTAAAATAGGATTTTTATTTATTAAACTATATAGTTAAAGCTGTTCTTGTATTGAAATATTTCGAAAAGTGGATTATATAAATATTTAATATTTATTGAAATGAATTCACATTTTTATAAAACTTTGTTAATCTGTTAGTTTTATATAAAAATGAATTGAAATGAGTTATCGATGTTTATTTAAAGTGTTTTAATATTTCAAACAATTACTTAAACATGTTTTTTTTTAAATTATTCTTTTAGAAAACACTTATCATACATATAGAGTTTTGGAATGATTTTAAATTATTTATAGATCCTCTCGAGATTTGTAAACAGGGTTTATTTAACGGATATGATTTTTATAAGAGAAACCTTGTAACGATCCACCTTTTTAGACGGTTTAAATTGTCAATAAACCACACAAGTCAAACTCAAACCATTCAAAAGGGAGGATTGTTTTTGGGTAAATAAGAAAAAGAAGAGAAAGAAATAAAACAAACACAGAATCTCAAAGCGATACGACAAAATATAATAATCAAATAACAGTTCATGAAGCTGTTTTACAATTAACATTTGATTACACTTTTACAATACAGATCAGAGTTGCATACAGCATGAATAAATTAACAAATCTTGTAGTGGAACAATATGATGTAGTGGAACATATATCAAATAATGTAGTATACTAATCTCTAACGTCGTCCTGTAGAAAAGCAATCTTCGATATACTAAAAAGCTCAGACTGGCCTGTGCATAATGAAAAGAAAAAACATTCGAGTCAAAACTAAAAGAACTTATGTAAGTAAAATCAAAAGTAAATAAATACGAGTTTAACGGCTTCAGAGATGTTTAGGGGGTTTTACATCTTCTATCCAGTGTCTAACGTGAGTGCAATAACTTAAAAGATGTTCAGGATTCCATCTCCTAAGGATCCCTTAAACTATCTACATACATAGTACAATAGGCTATTATAATAGTGTCTATAGTAAAGTAAAGTATTAAAATAGCGTTAAAGCGTTGCCCATATCCCCCTTAACACATTTTTATATATATTCTCATAGTCTATACAGTACCACAGTTCCTCTATTAATTGGAGGGCTATCAGAGGGCACTCTATAGGTACGGTACAAACCAAACTCATAATGGGTGCGATAAGGCATGTGACAAGGCTCACAAGACAATGCCAGGTTAGGATTCTACCGTTTGTAGAACCGGACTTGTGGTAACGCATAGCAGCTACTACCGCCCACCTCGAAACACACTCCCATAATAAAATCGAGGTTTCGTCACCAAATCAATCACAAAGCAGCAGATATGGTATCGAAGAAGCATGTCCGATCGGAGATACAGCCTCACTTGGCCCAAGTATAGCTCCTGTTTTAGTCACATTAAGTTGACTCGAGGAGTCAAGGCCTACGTTATACCTCATACAGAATCGTTCGTCAAACCATCCTACTTCATTTTGGAATCTCCACCATATGCACAATTGCTAAAGTGGTTTTCAGTATTGGCAGAGAGTATGATAATATCTGATCACGGTCTCTTTAACAACCAAACACATATTACACGCTGGATGGTTCCTTTACATTTCCAAAGCCATTTTATATTGATATCAAAATATCATATTCTCAAAAATCATATCACTTTTGAAATCATATTTTCAAAATAGGTTAAACCCTTATTTCAAAATCATCACATTTACTCAAAAATATGTCATATCACTAGAATATATCATTTCAGATCCCAACTTGGGTTATAACATAATTTAACCACATTCGCTTTTAAATCCAGGATTTAAATATAAACAATTCAGCCTTGCATAGTTTATTTTTGAAAATAGTTTAGATAGTCATAATAGTTTTAAATAGTTCTAAAGTAGTTTAAAATAGTTTTTAAATAGCTAAAAATACTTTAAAATAGTTAAAATAGATTAAAAGTTTAAAATACGTTAAAATTTAAAGTAGATTAAAATAGAATAAATAGTTTAAAATAGGCTAAAATAGATTAACATAGATTAAAATATATTAAAATATATTAAATAGATTAAAATAGATTAAAATGGTTTAAAATAATTTAAAAATAGATTAAATATAGCTTTAATAGTTTAATATAAAATGGTTTGATTATTGAATTAGTTTACATAGTAAACATTTTGAAAATCTAAATAAATTTGAATTTAAAAATAATATATCTTTAAACAATTTATACTAAAATAATTAATTTGGAAATAATATCGAATCAACCGTTTCTTCTATTTCAACAAAATGTGGACCAAATCTTGATTTCAAATAAACAAAACTCAATTTTTAACTTCCAATTCAAATTCTCATTTAAACCATTTCAATTTATATCGATTTCAAGTCCATATTTGTATTACCAATTTAGACCACTTCAAATTTTATAGATTTCCAAGTTTAAATATTCAAACGGTTGCAATAACTCAAATTTTGGTAAATTTCCTTCCGATTTCAAAATTCAACTTAAAATTTTTAGTTTAAAATTCAGCAAACAATTCATTTAAACCAATTTCAATTTCAACATTTAGAGCTTGAATTTTGGAAAGTAATTCAGTTTATATAAATCAAATTTTATTTCAAAATAGGATTCAAAATTTAGTGATTTAAAATCATTTAATTTAACCAATCCTGTATCCGTATATAATTTTCTAAACTATGTCAAGTGATACTGATATCTATCATTTCAACCCACAATAAATTTA
Organism: Allium cepa; assembly: GCA_030765085.1. NCBI lineage: Eukaryota > Viridiplantae > Streptophyta > Magnoliopsida > Asparagales > Amaryllidaceae > Allium > Allium cepa. Next base: position 759,044,597 of record CM060941.1, on the reverse strand, counting down.
AATTTACTTGTATATCATTTTAACCCGCAATCCCAAGTTAAAATTCAAATTCAATAAAATCGCTTAATTCTATCATTTCAACCCATAACAATTTTTCCCTAATCTATAAGTCCATTCGGGTATGTATCATTTCAACACATAGTGATTTTCCTAACAATAGCTAGGGAACTTGTAATGTGATAACAACGTACAAGTATAACATCTAGTCGTCCAATTTCACAATTAAACATCCATCACAATCATCGTTCAATTCAAGCAATAAATCACAACAAATAAAATGGTTATCATTATCAAGCATTCAATTAACAATTTAAATTCAATATTAAATTAAATGGCAATTATATTCAATAAAATTCAGATTTGACTGGAATGACGATTTAAACATATCAAAAAGCAACTAATCAACTTCTAATCATATCACAAATTTAATTTAACTAATATAAGACAATTTAGTAGTTGTGAGTGGGTTAAACCACTCACATTTGTATTTTCGACGATTTAAATCTGAATAAAGACCCAAATTTGAACAGTCTCATAATCCAACCAAACTAGTTCCATAATATCCAGAATTTTGATATGATTGCAATGGAGAAAACCACAAGTGAACAAGCTCGTATGAAAATGTTATTGACATTAGAAGATATAAATTAAAATTAAAATTAAATAAAATAAAAGGCGACTAAAAATAGGACACGTCACTTATCTCCATACGTGGCAATCAATGAAGTCGAACCCTACATCGAGCATCAACCACCACCTTTAATCAATAATCACCGCCACCACGTGCCTCTACCATCAGATCGAGCCACTATGCCTTTACCTCCACCTTCGGCGCGTCTCCAGTGCCTATGCGACCCCCTCTGGCCAAAAAATGCTCCACCATCATTCACAAAGATCACCAATTTCTAACGATTTATGACCATGCTACGACGAATGACGACCAACATAGAGGCCTGCTCTCCATCCTCCCGATCGTCAAACGGTCAATGATCCATCGTTGGATCGCGAAAACCTAATTCCGACAGTCAAGGTTCATCCTCATTTTTGGTCAAACGATGCATCCAATTGGAAAAAGAATTGCTGCAATGGATTATGCTCATCGAGAGCTTTCCAATGATATATAATTTGCTATAGTTTGGAGAGTCTGAATTTTGAAATTGGTTTTGAAATTTAATTTAGGGTTTCTGAGTTTCTGCCACTAAAAGAAAGAAGAATAGACTGATAGAATTATATGTGCAGGTAGAAATAAAATGCTGCTAGGGTTTAGGAAAAACTATTTAAATAGATGAGGCTTAATAAGAATGAATAACATATCGAATTGGTTCGAAACGACAATAACAACCCGAAAAGGCCGTTCTGTTTCCAAAACGAAAGTAGGTTATCCCATATATCAAAATAGATTTTTTTTATTTTCAAATTCAGCGGAACAGGTTTCAAGTCCAAATTTCATTGTATACAGAAGTTAGCTTTTAAAATCAGCTTATTTTAACTGAATTCATTAAATTGATTTCTTCGCGTTTCGAGCCCGCACGATCAAACAACAAGCCTGATCGCTACGAAACTTGAAATCCTACAATAATGCGCTGTTATGGATCCGATTAAACTAGTTTCATCGAAATCCGAGATAGTGGCGAAAATGGCTATTTTCACGTTAATTAAATAATTTATTATCAAATTAATTTAATCTCCTTTCAATTTATATTCATAAGTTAGCCATTTTTTTATTTTTGATTACCTAGTAATTTATAATCTTCTAAAATAAATTTCCATGTCAAATCCAATGTTAAACGTTGTCCTAATTACCGTGTTCAATTCCAATTGAAATAAATTCATTAATTATAATTTAAATTCCAATAAATTCATTTATTTTGATTTACATCTTATTATTCAAACAATTATCATCTTATGGATATAATTAGCATTGGTTTACACCTTATTACATTAATATTCTATCATTATCATCTTAATTCATATTAACTATCATATTTAATTAGATTAATTGTAATTGATTTCCAATTTGATTTCAACAGATTAAATAAATAGGTGATAAATAATAATTGTTACCTTTACTTAATTTAATCACATTTATAAGTTTATTGTCTACAAAAAAATGTTATAACTACCTACACAACACTAATTATATTCATTTTCAATTAATTACATACTATCTCACAATTTAATATAAAATTTACTTTACTTCCTTATTTATAATTTCTAACCAATTTAACTTTGTAATTATTTCAAATACTTGATATTACATTTAAATAGTCATTGATTTCATTAAATAAACATTACTAAATTTCATTCTAATTGTTTTCTTATTAACAAATCATAAATTTTAATTTCATATAATATTAAATCCTATAATCTTATTAAATTCAATATTAATGGAAAGATACGGATTGTTACACTCTCCCCCACTCGAAACTTTTCGTCCTCAAAAAGGGAAAAGAGGAAATTAATATACTTTATTCAAAGTATTTAATCTATAAACAATTAATTTACATAATTAAGTATTTTAAATAAAATTACCTATTAATAAACAATTAAATCTTCATATTCAAGTTTAATAAAAGTTTGAAAAACGTTTCCACTTTCACAAAATTTTCTAAGTCTAAAATTCACGGGAAAAACAATAAAATATCGCTATAAAACCATAATCCGAAAACGTACCTATTTGTCAAGCAAACAACGCTTTATTTATGAAACCAAAAGCAGTAGCTATTGCTTCCACCTGTATTTCACTTATATAATCCAAAGAAGTTGATAATTGTGTAAAAAGATTAGTATTTAGTTGTTACCATCGATAACAAAAGCAATACAACACAAACACAAATAATAATCATATGCAAACAAACAGCACGATCATTACATACAATAAGGAATCAATCATATATCTATGGCAACCAAAACAAATGGGTTGTTTAGGTTTTAGAAACTTTTAATCATACAACGCAATAAATAAAATATCAAGTGTACCCTACGCTCAACAGCCTTTGATAATTACTTAATAAGTTATTTATACATCCTTCTACCGTCACGGCTCGGATTTTCGACCTCCGAAAATCGACAACAATATGTTCACTGTATTACATGTCGGGCAATCGAATGCCAGAAATACCAAATTGTTAGGGAAAATGAGACGACCCGACTTTTTCTCCATAAAAAGTCGTATCATCTTTAAGAAAGAAAGGGATAGAAAAGAGAAAAGAAAGAAGAGAAAGAAGAAACAACACAAGAATCTCAACAACGGAACGAATAATTATATCAATAACATAAGTATTACATAGTATACAACAAATATCAGATTTACACAGACAATACATCACATATTAGACAGTTATAAACACCTGTCTAGTTATTACAACTCAATACATTACAGAAAACACTCAGGGATACCAACACAGCGGAAAACTATATAATTATACGCAGAAGACTCCTGCTCCATTTGCTCCTCCACAATTCCTCAAAGCTAACCTGAATCCTAACCAGAATTCCCTTGGCTACTCGTAAAAATTTGAGTACCCAAGAGTTAAAGAAAAATAGAAATAACTCCGGGTCAGACATGGGTCTGATGTGAGTAACAGGTTAAAGTTGCTTAACTTTGAAAAACCTTTGGAAAGAAAAGGTATCACGTAAGACTTCCCACACATAAGCATGGAAAAGTTTTTACCTTACGCTAACCAAAACATTTGATCGGAAATCCAGTGATATTATAATAGTGTCTAGGGTTTTCAAGTAAAATATAGAAATAGCTGGAATGCTTACATCTCACATTCCAACATAGTTGGGCACAACTAATATGTACGACACTTATTGGATTTTTGATTCCATCAATGGCAGGGATACTGGGGTACCGCCCGTCACAGTACGTGGCCTAGATCACCGTACCGAGGAGCCACCCTAACTCCCCTGCAACACAAAGCCGGAACCATTCCTTACTGAACAGTTCCGAACAAGATCACCCCGCAGTTGTGATCAGCAACCGCACCACTAATCCGAAATAAAGGGACATCTAGACAGGGGTAAATCTCGCTCTCAAGTGGGAGCTACCCACGAAGCTTTGCTACACCTCCCCTGTTTTAGCCATTCTCGGTTGATGAGGCTTGAGGCTACGATTACCTTTATAGGACATAACACTTAGAATGCTCATCGTCCACCTGACGATGTTCTGAAAGCATTCAATCCATACAAGTTCGTTCCGGGTTCGAACGAAACCGAAGGCATTATCTCGTTACACTCATTTCCGAATCACCCTCAGAGTTAACGACAATAACCCTTGCACTCTGAATCTTCATCTCGAACCTATAAGTTCTATTCCGTCCAACTCATTACGGAATCACCCACAGAGTTATACTGACGTATAGTCCTTACATCTCGAGTCTTCACAAAGTTCCATTTTTGATTCACGACCTAACGTTAATTTGGATCGATGTGGTTTTCGGATATCCAATTATGGAAACCCGATCTCGGTCTCATTGAAATCCAAAACGTGTCTTTTAAGGCCAAGTTGTTTTAAAGTTTAAAACAATTCAATTCATTATCTATATACACATAGATAGATAATTCACAACATAATAGATAATCAACCTTTATCATTACCAACATATAATTCATATCAGATAATCAGATTATCATCCAAAAGCAACCAATGCATCCATATCACATAACATTACTCATCTCATAACTGAGATTACAACCCATACCAGGTAATTAATACCAATCATCAAACATAAGCAATGATCTAATGATCACACCATTTATAATTAATTTAAAATGAATTAAATTAATTCATCTCTAATTAATTTAAAATAAATTAAATTAATTACTTCATCATTAATCCTGCTTAACTTAACCATCCTATTACTCATCTTAATTAATCATTACAGATTAATAATTCCTAATTACAATAAGTAATTAGTCATTAAATTAAATACACAAGTTAATTATACTTAACTCTTAACACATAATTAACTTATAATTACTTAATTAATTAAATAACTAAAATTAATTACATTAATCCATTATTAATTAGTTACTTTATTTATTGATTATTTATTAATTAATCAATTCTAAATTATTAATTTATTAATGATTTCTGATTACATTTAATCAATCTCTCAATATAAATTAATTACATAGGTAATTAATCTTCAATTTAAACCATATATATATTAATCACCCATGATTAATAGCCATTCAGTAATTAACTACTTTAATTACTCATCCCATAAATTAATTACTCTTAATTCATTATCTAAATTAATCCCTTGATTAATTTCAAAGTAATTTAAATTACTTCCATAATTAATATCTTTAATTACATCCAGTAATTATTTAATTTATTACTCCCTTAAGTAATTACAAATCCATAAATTACATAAAGTAATTATTAAACAATCCACAAATGTTTAAATTAATTTAACTTAATTAATCTAAACTAATCACATTAATCCAATTAATTACACCAAGTAATTAATTCATCAATTACTTTCATTAAGTAATTAAACTTAAACAATTGATTATTATTAATTAATTTATTAATTAATTATCAAAAATTAATCACATTAATTAATTGTTAAATAATCTTAAGTTAATGACGTTCATTAACATTTCTTAATTACTTAATTAAGAAATTAACTTATATAAATCATTATTAATTAATAATCAATTAATATTTAATTTCAATTTAATCAATCTCTAATTATTAATTAATTAAGTGTTAATTAAAATCTAAATTATCTTTAATCACTTGATTAAATAAATCTTAATTATTAATTTAAAATTTAATTAACAATCCTTAATTATAGATTAATTAACCTTAATTAATTAATCTCAAATCTTAATTAATTAACATAAGAATTATTGATTACTTAATTAAACATCCACATTATTCGTTAATTAAATAATTAATATTCCATTTAACTTCATTTTAAACTTAAGATTCAAATTTATCTTAAATAAGATTTTAAAACAATTCAAACCTTTATCTAATATGTTAAAATAAACATCTACTTTATCAATAAGTTTAAAAGAATTTAAATTACAATTCAATTTAAAAATTACTTTTAAATTTCAAAATTGAAATACAACTTTTAAACTCATTCTAGATTTAACTTAACTCTTTAAAACTTTTATTACAATCTACATCTTCAATTTAAATGCAAATCATTTAATCATTTTAAAGCAATTTTAAATTTAAACCTTTATTTTGAAAACCGTAGTTTAAATTTAATTCCAGATTTAAAAACCCATATTTAAATTCAAAAATTAAAATTCAAACTTTCTATTCAAATTCATAACTCACATATACTTTTACACCTATAAGTTTAAAACCAAATTCAAATTTAAAAACTTAAATGATTCAAATCTTCAGACAATCTAATTTAAATTCATATTCAAATTTACAGATTTTAAAATCCCAGTTTGAACTTCATCTTATAATTTAAACTTTACTTTTAAATTTTAAAAACAGAATACAATTTTCTGATTTTAGATTTAAAACCCAAACTAAAATTTTAAAACCGAATAATTACAAATACCCAGATTTAAATTATTTGAATTTATAACTAAATTCAGGCTCCAAACTAGTTTCAAAATTTTAGTTTGCATTACTATTTTTCACTTCAATTCTTTTTTTTTAAACCTGGAAACAGATTTCAGTTGGTTTAATAAAACGTGACACTTACACAAACCCGAGCTACCATATATTTACTTCGAGTCTGAAACGAAGTTTCTTCGAGCCAAAAATCAATTCACCCGAGACCAAAACCTTATCCTATAACATCACCAACATGCACACACTTCTGTGCACCCAAACATCAACTCCGGCCACCTCTGACCATCATCAATGGCCATCCCCCATCGACCAGTAACCCCACATCAACCTTTAAACGTCATATTCTTCAAATTTCAACTTGAACCCGAATTCGAGTTAAACATCAAACCTGGAACATCAGTTCCCCTTCCAGTCCCTAACCTGCCAACATCAATTCCTCCCATCTCAGACCACCATCACCTTCCATACTCCGACGAAGACTTCCCCAAACCACCCTCTACCAACACGCAAAACATGGTTGAACTCGATCAACCGAGGAGACCACAATCAAACAAGAACAGTAACCCAATAAAACTAGGGTTCATACTGAAAATCCCAAATTACAACCTAAAAATTGAATTGCAATCCAATTCAGTAATTTTCCTATAATCTTTGATAGCTACACTATCTTCAGAATCAAATTCACCCAAATCAAATGCGAGCATCAACTGTACTTAACCAATATGTAAAATACAGAAAATTCAAAACTGCACTTTGTTTAAAACACTATAAATTGTAATATTTGATTTATAATTCATAAATTTACTTGATGTTTCTATTTATAAACCCAAAACATTAAATTATAAGGTTTGAATTTTCACTCTATGTTAATTTGCTCTGTATAACTTAATTTCTAGGTTACAGACAATTCTATTTAATTTCTATAAAATTTAAACTTACCATATTCTAAAATAAACAGATTTTATTCAAAAGTTTAAGTCATAACAGCAACAAGTTAAAGAAAAGAATTCAAGACTCAAACAGGAGCTTGGATTTTTGAAGCACAGACATGGAACAGTCATCATCATGTATATAGGCATATGTTTATAGGTATAATATTTCAGCAATTTCATATGAATTTATTTCTAATTTAAAAAGCATGTACAAATTTACCTATTAAATAAATTTTAAAATGAGTTACTCACCTGAATTATGCAGAGCCCAGGTTTTTAATATGCAGAACATTCTTTGTAAAATTTTTGAATGCCCCTTTGAAACTTGCTTCCCATTTGATGCTTTTTAAACTTGTTTTAAAAAATGCTTCCAGATTTAAAGAATTGAATGCCTATTTGCTTGCTTGAATGGAATGCAGAACAATTTGAAGTTGCAGTTTCATCCCAGATTGTTTTGAAAACATGCAGGCTTTAGTTTTATAAACAGGTTTGCTTTTTTTTTTGAGGAGAATGAATGCAAGTTGGTTTACAGGTTTGAGAAATGCAGTGTGAATTGATGATCAGGAAATAATTTTGCAGGTTAGAGGATGAAGAGTTGATTAGGTTTTTAGTTGGAAATTTCTCTTAGTTTATGAAATGAAAAATGAGAAAAGAAAGAGAAAAGAAAACATGCAAGTTTAAATAACAATATTTTGATTTAAATTAAAATTAAAGGAAAATTAAAACTAAAATTTGACACATGGCTTAAGCTATTAACACTTGTAAATATCTTGCCTAAATACTTAACACATGTTAATTCATGTCCTATATTACATACACGTGTCATTTAAATGATTTGTTATTTTAATTAAAGTTAATGAATGTTTAAATTAAATTAATTAGTTTCTTATATTTAGTTATGTATATAATTAATTTCTAAAGAATAAAGCAAAGTGTTATAATAAATAAAACAACATACAAATAAATCATTTGAAAATAATAATTTCAATCATCTAAAATAAATTTATAAAAGAGATTGTAACTTAAATGAATACATGTATTTTAAATCATATTTTAAATTGTATTTTAAATTTCATATTAAATTTACAAATCACATTTTATAAATCAATATTTTCAAAAGAATAACAAAAACATTTTTGTAATTTATTTTAATACTCAAACTTAAGTCAAAATGAATTTTAAACCAATAAAACATTTATCTTACATATATTAAAATCACATAATATTTTATTAAATATTTTTGAAAAACTTAAATCCAAAAATAAATCACAATCCTAATTTCAAAATATTAAAATTATGCTACACTAATTTAATTAAAAAAACCTTATCTATTTAAAATATTTATAAATACATATACACTATTACATAGAAAATAGATTTATTAGTTTATTAAAAATAAATTCACAAATTAAATATTTATTAAAGAAGATTATTGAATCAAATCAAATTTATTAACAAAAATTATCAGTTCAATTTAAATTAAAACACAGATTATTAAATTTATATTGCCATAAATTCCGGGATATTACAATCCTTCCCGCTTAAAAGAATTTCGTCCACGAAATTTAAAACAAAGGTAATTTAATAATCTATTTACAGATTTTATTTTAAAACACAACATATGTTAATCATATGCTGACAACCAAAGCAACCAATTCACACAATCAGAACCAATCTAATTATCCAAAAGAATTTTGGATAAAACTTTCACGAGTTTCCCCGGTATATATATATATATATATATATATATATATATATATATATATATATATATATATATATATATCGGGATGCTCGCTCTATAGAATCCAATCAATCAATACTACTAAGCTATAGAGCTCCTATCAACAATTCTATACAGAATATCAGACTACAAACGAATCCGACTCAACAAACAAATCTCCTGAACTGCTGGTTCTAAAACCAGAAATATCAAACACGTACTCCCTTAGAGATATGTGAAACATCCTGGATCCCAGTTATCCAAACTGGCAATTCAACTCTAGAAAACCAAACACTGATCTAACCCATCACAACAGAAACCAAAACACTTCGGAGCTAACTTCCTAAACTTATAGCTCCTTGGATCGGAGAAAAACTTATCCCAAAACAAATCTCTGATTCCAGAATCCAAATTTCTCCGTCTCTTATCCATAAAAACTCTTCGGACGATCCTGGGCTACCAACATCCAACCTGATCAGCTTAACTCTTGCTGATTTCATTAGAAACGGACTGAATTAAAACAATCTAATGATCTCCTCAAGATCACTCCAAAACCAGGAACACACACTCAACTCCTCAACAACAGAAGATAGCACAAACTTCCTCTTATCCGGAAAAGAAAATAGAAACACCCCCAAACTGCTTCCGCTGCACAACTCTGATCCGAAGCAGAAGAAAATGCTGACGAAGAGCACAAGCACAGACTAGACAACCCAGCACAGAAATATGGTTCCACATATCTATAAAAGAAAACTCAAATGTTTCTCCGAAACCTGAGTTGCTTCACCAACTTCTATCTCAAGGAACCATCCATCTACTAACTGAACCTCTGGTACCAATCCTGGAAAGGAAACTCAATCTTCAGATGCAGATAACTCCAACAATCCAAAAGAACGCACTATCGCAAGTCAGTTTTGCGATCAACTCAGCCTAAATCCAAAGAATCTGCTCTCTCTCAACCAAACAGAACAGCTTATGCTGGCTTAGCCAACTTACCAGAGAAACGAGTCCACTCTGCTGCTTCTGAACTCCACTTCAGAAAAACTACCCAGTCGGAAGTCTCCCTACCAACACAAAACACTCCGAACTTCTTCGCTAACACCAAAGCCAAAGAATTCTCAATCCAAAGCTCTTCCAGAAACTCGGACCTCAAAGCAAGTTAAACATTCTGCTGGACTCAGCCACAACACCCAGCAGACTTACTTCCTTACTCTTGTTCCTAAGAAACATCTTCAGAAACATCCATGGTCACTGCATCTCATCACGCAGCTACTACTTCCTGAGACATCAAGATACCATCACTCACTTGCTTCAGCCCTATCGACAGATCAAAACTCAATTCTGCACTTCAAAGATGAACTTCGAACCTTTAGAAGGTTTCCTTCAGAGATCGACGAAGTCCTTACACCAAGCAAAACTTACTCGAGACGGTATTAGGTCTACAGTCTCGACAAATACACTTCCAACCTCATCCATCAAACTCCAACCAATGGTAGTCGTGTTACACACACTTCTACCTCATCTACCTTTATAACTTATATTGGAAATACCCGAACAGGTAAACCAACAAATAGGTAGAACCATAAATATATATATATATATATATATATATATATATATATATGTATGTATGTATGTGTGTATGTATATTAAAAATACAAATACGCTCTCTCAAGACAAACACCACTACAGAGACTAGGTATTCGCTCAACCTAGCACTCTGATACCAACCGAGACGACCCGACTTTTTCTCCACAAAAAGTCGTATCATCCTTAAGAAAGAAAGGGATAGAAAAGAGAAAAGAAAGAAGAGAAAGAAGAAACAACACAAGAATCTCAACAGTGGAACGAATAACTTATATTAATAACATAAGTATTACATAGTATACAACAAATATCAGAGTTACACAGACAATACATCACATACTAGACAGTTGTAAACACCTGTCTAGTTATTACAACTCAATACATTACAGAAAACACTCAGGGATACCAACACAGCGGAAAACTATATAATTATACGCAGAAGCCTCATGCTCCATTTTCTCCTCCACAATTCGTCAAAGCTAACCTGAATCCTAACCTGAATTCCCTTGGCTACTTGTAAAGATTTGAGTACCCAAGAGTTAAAGAAAAACAGAAATAACTCCGGGTCAGACATGGGTCTGGTGTGAATAACAGGTTAAAGTTGCTTAACTTTGAAAACCCTTTGGAAAAAAAGGTATCACGTAAGACTTCCCACACATAAACATGGAAAAGTTTTTACCTTACGCTAACCAAAACAATTGATAGGAAATCCAGTGATATTATAATAGTGTCTAGGGTTTTCAAGTAAAATACAGAAATAGCTGGAATGCTTACATCTCACGTTCCAACATAGTTGGGCACAACTAATACGTACGGCACTTATTGGATTTTGGATTCCATCAATGGCAGGGCTACTGGGGTACCGCTCGTCACAGTACGTGGCCTAGATCACCATACCGAGGAGCCACCCTAACTCCTCTGCAACACAAAGCCGGAACCATTCCTTACTGAACAGTTCCGAACAAGACCACCCCGCAGTTGTGATCAGCAACCGTACCACTAAGCCGAAATAAAGGGACATCTAGACATGGGTAAATCTCGCTCTCAAGTGGGAGCTACCCACGAAGCTTTGCTGCACCTCCCCTGTTTTAGCCATTCTCGGTTGATGAGGCTTGAGGCTATAATTACCTTTACAGGACATAACACTTATAATGCTCATCGTCCACCTGACGATGTTCTGAAAGCATTCAATCCATACAAGTTCGTTCCGGGTTCGAACGAAACCGAAGGCATTATCTCGTTACACTCATTTTCGAATCACCCTTAGAGTTAACGACAATAACCCTTGCACTCTGAATCTTCATCTCGAACCTATAAGTTCTATTCCGTCCAACTCATTACGGAATCACCCACAGAGTTATACTGACGTATAGTCCTTACACTTCGAGTCTTCACAAAGTTCCATTTTTGATTCACGACCTAACGTTAATTTGGATCGATGTGGTTTTCGGATATCCAATTATGGAAACCCGATCCCGGTCTCATTGAAATCCAAAACGTGTCTTTTAAGGCCAAGTTGTTTTAAAGTTTAAAACAATTCAATTCATTATCTATATACACACAGATAAATAATTCACAACATAATAGATAATCAACCTTTATCATTACCAACAGCTAATTCATATCAGATAATCCATATTATCATCCAAAAGCAACCAATGCATCCATATCACATAACATTACTCATCTCTTAACTGAGATTACAACCCATACCAGGTAATTAATACCAATCATCAAACATAAGCAATGATCTAATGATCACACCATTTATAATTAATTTAAAATGAATTAAATTAATTCATCTCTAATTAATTTAAAATAAATTAAATTAATTACTTCATCATTAATCCTGCTTAACTTAACCATCCTATTACTCATCTTAATTAATCATTACAGATTAATAATTCCTAATTACAATAAGTAATTAGTCATTAAATTAAATACACAAGTTAATTATACTTAACTCTTAACACATAATTAACTTATAATTACTTAATTAATTAAATAACTAAAATTAATTACATTAATCCATTATTAATTAGTTACTTTATTTATTGATTATTTATTAATTAATCAATTCTAAATTATTAATTTATTAATGATTTCTGATTACATTTAATCAATCTCTCAATATAAATTAATTACATAGGTAATTAATCTTCAATTTAAACCATATATATATTAATCACCCATGATTAATAGCCATTCAGTAATTAACTACTTTAATTACTCATCCCATAAATTAATTACTCTTAATTCATTATCTAAATTAATCCCTTGATTAATTTCAAAGTAATTTAAATTACTTCCATAATTAATATCTTTAATTACATCCAGTAATTATTTAATTTATTACTCCCTTAAGTAATTACAAATCCATAAATTACATAAAGTAATTATTAAACAATCCACAAATGTTTAAATTAATTTAACTTAATTAATCTAAACTAATCACATTAATCCAATTAATTACACCAAGTAATTAATTCATTAATTACTTTCATTAAGTAATTAAAATCAAACAATTGATTATTATTAATTAATTAATTTAATTAATTATCAAAAATTAATCACATTAATTAATTGTTAAATAATCTTAAGTTAATGACCTTCATTAACATTTCTTAATTACTTAGTTAAGAAATTAACTTATATAAATCATTATTAATTATTAATTAATTAATATTTAATTTCAATTTAATTAATCTCTAATTATTAATTAATTACGTGTTAATTAAAATCTAAATTATCTTTAATCACTTGATTAAATAAATCTTAATTATTAATTTAAAATTTAATTAACAATCCTTAATTATAGATTAATTAACCTTAATTAATTAATCTCAAATCTTAATTAATTAACTTAAGAATTATTAATTACTTAATTAAACATCCACATTATTCATTAATTAAATAATTAATATTCCATTTAACTTCATTTTAAACTTAAGATTCAAATTTATCTTAAATAAGATTTTAAAACAATTCAAACTTTTATCTAATATGTTAAAAGAAACATCTACTTTATCAATAAGTTTAAAAGAATTTAAATTACTATTCAATTTAAATTCAAATCAATTTAAAAATTACTTTTAAATTTCAAAATTGAAATACAACTTTTAAACTCATTCTAGATTTAACTTAACTCTTTAAAACTTTTCTTACAATCTACATCTTCAATTTAAATGCAAATCATTTAATCATTTTAAAGCAATTTTAAATTTAAACCTTTATTTTAAAAACTGTAGTTTAAATTTAATTCCAGATTTAAAAACCCAGATTTAAATTCAAAAATTAAAATTCAAACTTTCTATTCAAATTCAAAACTCACATATACTTTTACACCTATAAGTTTAAAACCAAATTTAAATTTAAAAACTTAAATGATTCAAATCTTCAAATAATCTAATTTAAATTCATATTCAAATTTACAGATTTTAAAATCCCAGTTTGAACTTCATCTTATAATTTAAACTTTGCTTTTAAATTTTAAAAATAGAATACAGTTTTCTGATTTTAGATTTAAAACCCAAACTAAAATTTTAAAACCGAATAATTACAAATACCCAGATTTAAATTATTTGAATTTATAACTAAATTTAGGTTCCAAACTAGTTTCAAAATTTTAGTTTGCATTACTATTTTTCACTTCAATTCTTTTTTTTTAAAACCTGGAAACAGATTTCAGTTGGTTTAATAAAACGTGACACTTACACAAACCCGAGCTACCATATATTTACTTCGAGTCTGAAACGAAGTTTCTTCGAGCCAAAAATCAATTCACCCGAGACCAAAACCTTATCCTATAACATCACCAACATGCACACACTTCTGTGCACCCAAACATCAACTCCGGCCACCTCTAACCATCATCAATGGCCATCCCCCAACGACCAGTAACCCCACATCAACCTTTAAACGTCATATTCTTCAAATTTCAACTTGAACTCGAATTCGAGTTAAACATCAAACCTGGAACATCAGTTCCCCTTCCAGTCCCTATCCTGTCAACATCAATTCCTCCCATCTCAGACCACCATCACCTTCCATACTCCGGCGAAGACTTCCCCAAACCACCCTCTACCAACACGCAAAACATGGTTGAACTCGATCAACCGAGGAGACCACAATCGAACAAGAACAGTAACCCAATAAAACTAGGGTTCATACTGAAAATCCCAAATTACAACCTAAAAATTGAATTGCAATCCAATTCAGTAATTTTCCTATAATCTTTGATAGCTACACTATCTTCAGAATCAAATTCACCCAAATCGAATGCAAGCATCAACTGTACTTAACCAATATGTAAAATACAGAAAATTCAAAACTGCACTTTGTTTAAAACACTATAAATTGTAATATTTGATTTATAATTCATAAATTTACTTGATGTTTCTATTTATAAACCCGAAACATTAAATTATAAGGTTTGAATTTTCACTCTATGCTAATTTGCTCTATATAACTTAATTTCTAGGTTACAGACAATTCTATTTAATTTCTATAAAATTTAAACTTACCATATTCTAAAATAAACAGATTTTATTCAAAAGTTTAAGTCATGACAGAAACAAGTTAAAGAAAAGAATTCAAGAATCAAGCAGGAGCTTGAATTTTTGAAGCACAGACATGGAACAGTCATCATCATGTATACAGGCATATGTTTACAGGTATAATATTTCAGCAATTTCATATGAATTTATTTCTAATTTAAAAAGCATGTACAAATTTACATATTAAATAAATTTTAAAATGAGTTACTCACCTGAATTATGCAGAGCCCAGATTTTTAATATGCAGAACATTCTTTGTAAAAGTTTTGAATGCCCCTTTGAAACTTGCTTCCCATTTGATGCTTTTTAAACTTGTTTTAAAAAATGCTTCCAGATTTAAAGAATTGAATGCCTATTTGCTTGCTTGAATGGAATGCAGAACAATTTGAAGTTGTAGTTTCATCCCAGATTGTTTTGAAAACATGCAGACTTTAGTTTTATGAATAGGTTTGCTTTTTTTTTTTTTTTTTTGAGGAGAATGAATGCAAGTTGGTTTACAGGTTTGAGAAATGCAGTTTGAATTGATGATCAGGAAATAATTTTGCTGGTTAGAGGATGAAGAGTTGATTAGGTTTTTAGTTGGAAATTTCTCTTAGTTTATGAAATGAAAAATGAGAAAAGAAAGAGAAAAGAAAACATGCAAGTTTAAATAACAATATTTTGATTTAAATTAAATTAAAGGAAAATTAAAACTAAAATGTGACACATGGCTTAAGCTATTAACACTTGTAAATATCTTGCCTAAATACTTAACACATGTTAATTCATGTCCTAAATTACATACACGTGTCATTTAAATGATATGTTATTTTAATTAAAGTTAATGAATGTTTAAATTAAATTAATTAGTTTCTTATACTTAGTTATGTATATAATTAATTTCTAAAGAATAAAGCAAAGAGTTATAATAAATAAAACAATATACAAATAAATCATTTGAAAATAATAATTTTAATCATCTAAAATAAATTTATAAAAGAGATTGTAACTTAAATGAATACATGTATTTTAAATCATATTTTAAATTGTATTTTAAATTTCATATTAAATTTACAAATCACATTTTATAAATCAATATTTTAAAAAGAATAACACAAACATTTTTGTAACTTATTTTAATACTCAAACTTAAGTCAAAATAAATTTTAAACCAATAAAACATTTATCTTACATATATTAAAATCACATAATATTTTATTAAATATTTTTGAAAAACTTAAATCCAAAAATAAATCACAATTCCTACTTTCAAAATGTTAAAATTATGCTATACTAATTTAATTAAAAACAACTTATCTATTTAAAATATATATAAATACATATACTTTATTAAATAGAAAATAGATTTATTAGTTTATTAAAAATAAATTCACAAATTAAATATTTATTAAAGAAGATTATTGAATCAAATCAAATTTATTAACAAAAATTATCAGTTCAATTTAAATTAAAACACAGATTATTAAATTTATATTGCCATAAATTCCGGGATATTACAGAAACAGAAGAAAGAGGTAGAAAAGAAGAATAGAACAACAACACAGAATCTTACTATCGCAGCAGAACAATATATAATAGATAACAACTGGTCTTTATACAAAAAGAAGTATAACTGTTACTTATACATTACATCATCAGATTACAACACAATCAATAACACAATACTGGACAGTTAGAATAACTTGTCCTCACAAATGCCGAATATACAGCCTATAATACATAGTGGAATATAAATCAGATACGTATAATACGTTTTCACCATCCAGCTCTTCTCCTATGCTCCATAGCATCTTATTCCATATTTTTAATATTCGATTTTACCCGAGCATTATAAATAAAAACACCCAAGTCAGTCTAGAAAACCAGCGTGAGAAAACACAGTCAATTTGAATTATTACGGTTATTACTGTCCTTCGAAAAACAAAGGTATCTCGTAAGACCACGCCACACATAAACACGATGGGTTTTTACCTTATGATAACCAAAACATTTTTTATCAAAATCATCTGATATTATAATAGTATCTAAGTACATATACTTATTCAAATAGCTGAAATAGCTACATTAATTAAATTCCAACATACTAGGCTCTACATCCAAAACCGTAAAGGTACGTATTAGAGAATGGATTCCATATGAATGCCTAGTCACTGGGGTACCACCTGTCATTGTATATGTCTAGAAACAGTGTACTGAGGACCACGCCGGGATTGCTTGCAACATAAGACCGGTCTACCCCTAACCTAGGTAGACTGAATATGCTATCACCCCAGGTGTTCCTACCCTTTCCGAGCTCCTTCCATGTATCGTAGTAATAATATCCGAAGGTATCTGGAAAGGTGATAAACATGCCCTAATTAGGTGCGATCCACATAGCCTTGCTACGTCTCCCTTACTTTTCTGTCATTCTCGGTTGATGAGGCTAGAGGATATGATTACCTTTTAAAAGAAATTTTCACTTAGAATGCTCATTG
This sequence comes from Allium cepa, assembly GCA_030765085.1. NCBI lineage: Eukaryota > Viridiplantae > Streptophyta > Magnoliopsida > Asparagales > Amaryllidaceae > Allium > Allium cepa. Next base: position 759,026,766 of record CM060941.1, on the reverse strand, counting down.
TCCCCCAATGACAATGTACTGATAGCATTCATTCATATAAGTCCGTTTTGGATCCGAAGGCACTGTTTGTAATGACCTGACTTTTTGGATAGTTTAAATCGACGATAAACCATACACATTAGACTCAAACCATACAAAAGGGTAGATTGTTATTGGAGGTAAATAAGAAAAGGCAGAGAAAGAAAAACAAAACAGAATCTCGTAGCGGAATGACAAAAATATAATGATCAAATAAAACTTCAGGAAGCTGTTTTGTAAATACATTTGATTATTCTTTACAACACAAAATCAGAGTTACATAAAACAAGAATCATAAAGAAATAATTGCAGCGGAACAACATGATGTAGTGGAATAAATATAATAAGTAATAATAGTACAAATCTTTGTCTTCGTCCTCCAGAAAGCAGTCTTCGATAAACTGAAATGTTCAGATTGACCAGAGCGAATTGAAAAGACAAAACACTCGAGTTGGAACTAAAAGATCTTATGTAAGCTAAATCAATAGTAAATAAATATGAGTGTAACATCGTTAGAGATGTTTACGGGGTTTGACATCTCCTATCCAGTGTCTAACGTGAGTGCAATAACTTAAGAGATGTTCGGAATTCCCATCTCTTAAGGATCCGTTAAACTACCTACTATGTAGTACAATACGCAATTATAATAGTGTCTACAATAAAGTAAAGTATTAAAATAGTGTTAAGGTGTTACCCATATCCCTCTTAACACATTTTATATAATGTCGTAGTCTATACAGATACTGTAAACACCACCCACAGGTGGGCTATCAGGGAGCACTCCATAGGTCCGACACAAAACAAACTCGTAGAAGACGCGATAGGGCATGTGAACATGGAACTCGAGGCAATGCCATGGTAGATATACTAATTGTGGATCCGAGCTAGTGGTAACGCATAGCAGCTGCTACCGCCCCCCTCGGAATACACTTCTAAATCAAAATCAAAGGGTGGCCATCAAATCATCATAAAGTTATAATATGGTATCGAAAAAATGTGTCCGATAGGAGGAATGACCTCACTTGGCCCGGCATGGCTCCTGTTTCAGTTACATCCAAACTGACTCACGTGAGTTAGGATCATTTCAATACCTCATACAAAAATCGTTCGCCCAACCATCCTACTTCATTTTTGGAATCTCCACCATGTGCACAGTTGTTAAAGTAGTTTTCAGTATTGGCAAAGAGTATGACAATATCCGATCCTGGTCTCTTTAAGTACCAAACACTTAATTTCACACCAGATGGTTCTTTTACATTTCAATAGGGTCGGTTCACAATTTATATCAAAATATCATATCAAATTTCAAATCATGTCTCTTTCGAAATCATATTCACTTTCAAACCATGTTCACCTTTAAATCATATTCACTTTTGAAATTATATTCACTTGGAAATTGTTAATGAGTTATGTTAATTAATTCCTAATTTCAAAATCATCTTATTCAGTCAAATGTGTCATTTTACAAAAAGGTATCAATTCAAATTTCCAACTTAGGTTGTATCATTATCTAGGATTTAAACATAAATACTTCAATACTACAAAGTCTGGAATTTTAAAAAAAATAGTTTAGGTAATTGTAAATAGTTTATATAGTTTTTTTATCTTTTAGATTTAAAATAGTTTAAATAGTAAATAGTTTAAATTGTAAAATAGTTTAAATATTAAAATAGTTTAAGTAGATTTGAACTTGATTTAATTAGATTAAAATGATTTAAATGGATTAAAATTATATTAAATGTGTTTAAAATAGATTAAATAAATTTAATTAGTTTAAAATAGGCAAGATAGGTTAAATTTGATTAAATAGGTTGTAATAGATTAATATAAACTAAAAACAGTTTTAACTTGATTGAAATAGTTAATTTAGTTAAAATAGATTAAATTAGTTTAAATGGATTTCCAAGTTATGTCCAAACATTTTCAGTAACATAATTCCACTAAATTCATTTATATTTAACACTTCAACTTTGAAAATCCAATTTAAATCCTTTGAACCATTCATTAAATCAATTCCAATTTCAACATTAGCGCTTGGATTATCAAAATAATTACGTTCATATGAACCAATTTCTATTTCAAAATACCGGATAACGGAATTCAAATTTAAAAAAATCAAAATCATTTAATTTAACCAATCCAGCGCCTGTGTATAATTTTCTATCCTATGGTCAAGTGATACATATATTTATCATTTCAATCCGTAAGTTACAATTTTACAGTTATATATCATGTTAGCACCAAAATTGGTCACTAACACCCTTAGAAAGATTATGTAGAGAGATTAATGAAGAAAGTAAATTAAAACAGAGAATAGAGTGTAAATTTAAATGCAGAGAACAAGAACACCAAATTTATAGTGGTTCGGCGTAACTGCCTACATCAACTTTGAGGTTGATTTCCATTGATTTCCTTGATGGGTGATTACAGATACAATCCGTTTTTAGTTACTAGAATACAATTGCAAAGTAAAAGAAATAAGTCTGGAACGAGTCTTGAAAATGGCAGAGTCTCCCCAGTATTCTCTCAAATCTCTCTCTTTCTCTGTGCCCCTGCCCCTCTATTTATAGACAAAGGTGGGTTGGACTTCCCTGGTGGGCCCGGTAGTTGAATAACTCGGTCCAAATAGGACAAGCCCTATATGCCGAACCGAGCAGGCCGAACGGTCGAGCATCGACCGTTCTCTTTATGTCGAACGATACGTTTGTTGTGGGGAAGAGTAGGCCGAGCAATGATCAGACCGGGCGTTTTGGGGAGAATGCCGAACCATCCTTGATTGTTGAACGTCTCGAGAGGCCGAATGAGAATGTCGTGTCTTCATGGGTACCGGACGCTCCTTGAAGCCGAACGATATGATGCCGAACTGTCTGGGTGCCAAACGAGGCGCTTGATGTTTGAACACAATCTTGACTGAACGAGCCTTTGGCCGAATGATGCTTCTGGCCGAACGAGGCCTTTGGCCGAACGCTTCTATATGACGTTTGCAAAGAGATGCTGGACGAACCAGTTGAGCCGAGCGGTGGGTATGCCGAGTACCGAGTTGAACCAGGCTAACATGTCGAGCGATGTCTTTAGCCGAACGTAACCTGGACCATTCTGCCATGCCGAGTGCTATGGTGCCGAGCCACTTAAAGGCCGAGCGAGGTTTCTGGCTGGACGGTCGCTTTGGCCGAACGATATCTTGGGCCGAACGATCTTAGGCCGAGCGTTCTTCTTCGGCCGGAAGGTATTCAATACCGGATGCTTCTTCATGCCAAACGCCCCATCTTGGACCTAACGATAGGGGAGGCCAAGTACTAAGTTGCCCGGTTCATTCCTTGGGAAACACTTGCCCCCCAAAGTGTATCACATTGGACGAACACGATGCGCTTTGAACCATGAGTTGGTGTAATGCCGAGGCCGAACGATGCTCAAATACCGAACAAGATAACCAATGCCGAACATGTTTCGTGCTTTGACCGGTTCTACCGGTCAGAGTCATTTCGACTTCCTCTTTTCTCCTATAAAACCCGGTACTCTACTTCTTCTTCTCTTTTTCACTTCTTACCTGTGATTTCCCAAGAGCACGCAACTTATTTCCTTTAAGTTTCAATCATCCCTTCCATGCCTTGAATCCAGCACGTCCTTCCTACAATCCCTTCCCAAGCTCCTGTCATTCCTCTTGGTAAGAATTTTCGCATATGTTCATTTAAAATCACAAACTATAGTTAGACAGATGATAGGATGTGGGAGGTACGGGGATGAGGGAGGCAAGTTAGGTCTTGATCGTGCCCCGAGGCTGGGACTTGAATTGACCTTAGGTGATTCCAAGGCAGGCGGAACGGAGAGGAGAAAAGTGGATGGTAGAAGCACTCGAAGTTGGGAGTTAGTTGGAGGCGCGTGGCATTAGAGGTGACATATGGGTCGGCCTTGCAATGGTTCGGCATGATCTCCTCATGCCGAACGAGGTTGAAGAGGGAAAATCGAAGGGAAAAGGGAAAAGGTCAGGGTGACGAACGATCTCTTGGCCGAACAACATTTTAGCCGAGCATTATTCAGGCCAAACAACAGTTCGGCCGACCGATGGTCTGGCCGGACTGGATACAGGCCGAACGATAGTATGGCCGAACATAACTTAAGCCGAACGAACACAAATGCCGAACCACATCCTATCGGCCAAACATAACTTAAGCCGAACGAACAATTGTCTTGCCTAATTTCATAACAAAATAAGGACAGAAAACCCAGCATACTAGTATATCGAACTGATTTGGACTGATAACCTCCTAGTTCTAGCAGATATAAACTTGAACTTTACTTGACGTAATCGAATAACTTCCTCTAACGTTCCTTGAACTTGAAACTGTAATCGCCATTTGGCAGGCTTTTGGAGACGGTCAGCGATGACGGTCTTCGAAGGCGATGTTTTGAAGCTTGATTTTATATCAGTAACCTTGTGACTTCCAGTTTTTCAATGCTTATACACGATTGATTGCACTAGCTCACACATCACACAGGGGGGAAATTTATGTTGTTAAGTCTAACGCTGATCATTTTTTGAGTATAGTTCATACAAGTGCTCTCCAGGATTCGATTCCCGTCAAAAAAAATGTCTACAAATTCCAGTTCCGCCACAATCTCGGACAGACCCGGGCCGTCTACCCACCAAGGGGAGGTAGATACTTCTAATCCGTCGACCTCCCCCGCTCATAACTTTGCTCTTGATTCCCTGGAGTCAACGATTCTCTTGGATAATCCGATCGATTCACAGGCTTCGAAGATTAATGAAGCCGCGCTCCGGCGAATATGTTCGATCCACGGAATCCCTTTTGCCGACGTGTTGGCTCCGTCGGGCCATGATCGTCCACACCTGCCCCCAGTCGGATACACCGTCTGCAATAAGTTTATGTGCTGGGTGGGCAGCGTGCCTCCATTCAATTTATTTCTTCGGGACGTGTTGCAATACATAGACGTCGCCCCGTCGCAGCTGCACCCAAACAGTCATGCATTTTTTTATGGGACCTACCTTCCTTTTATGGATGTCTTCTCTAGACCCCCAACTCCCGGCGACATCAGATATATTTATATGAACAAGAAGCAGAGAGATAACCCTTCCTTCGTGTTCCTCGAGCCGCACCACAAGTGCCAAATTCTAACCGGAGCGTGGAGCAAGTTTTCCCTGTACAAACAGGAATGGTTCTACGTGCGCTGCTCTCCTGGTTTCGCGAGGAGATGGGTTGAAGGAAGTATGTCTTCTTTTTAGAGCGATGCTCATATTTCGGTTGAGACGATGCTTTTTCTAACTCTTGTTTCATTTTTTCAAATATCAATCCACGTCCTGAGGGCCGCGGCTATTCAGAGGTTGTTGAGACTATTAGAGCTCTTCCCGTCGAGGAACGAGACATTCGAACCCTCATTTCAAATGAGTCACTGTCAAGGTTGGGGCTGTTAGCAGAAGGTTGTCGGATGAGCCTTCCTAAGGGCGTCTCCATCCCCAAGCCCACATCTGGTAAAGGGAAGAAGTTGGCTGGATCGTCGTCACGCCACACCCCCGGTGCACAGGAAGAGGGGGAAATCAGAGAGGGTGAAGCACCCGAACACAAGGTGAAAATGCGGGTCCTACTCAGGATCCGCTGGTCGAAGTGCACGATATTGAAACGTCATCTTCCCCTTCGAAGGGGAAAAACACGTTGGCATATAAGACTAGAAAGGAGAAGGTTGGCGGAACTTCCAAAGTTACGCTCATCCCGGTAGGGAAGGAGGCTTCTTCACAGCACGTTGAAAGTTCGCTAAAGGGCTTCTCGAACCTCTCCATTCCGGAAGATCTGCTCAACTATGATTTTGGCGATCCAGAGGCATTCAAGTTCCATCCGCCCAGCAGAGGCGTTGTGGGCATTCCAATCCAAAGTCAGGGAGAGCCTGTTAGCAAGGCTACTGGTCCATCGAGGGGAAACAGTCGCACTTCAATTCGCACTTAAATTTTTGCTGTCACATCTCTCCTTGCTACTCGTTGTTATTTGAATTTCGTGTAGGTGACATGGGGCGCTCACACGGATTCGATCGTCTCCGTGGTTCTTGTATTTTTCATCCGTCCGGACAGGACTGGGGTCCCAAGAAACGTCGAGATAGAGATGGTGATGGTGATAGGGACCATCATTCTCGGGACTCATCATCTCGGAAGAAACCGTATTACCAGCCCAAGCATCATCGACACCCCTCTTCTCATTCGGGGCAAAGTAAGGATAAGCCTGGTTACAAGGGGTCGCAGTTTGATATCCCCTGAGATCAATGCTCCGATTCTTCTTCCACTCGACAGTCCCGAGATTCTCATAGAAGGGGCGAACTTTCAAAGCCGTCTCCTTCTGCTCCTGCATCGGATCCAATAGTATCAGAGAGACTGAGCGAGCTCAAGGCTACATTTCCTAAGATTTGCTTCGATGGGTTGAAGTTCTTTCCGGCGATTCATCCTATACCTGGAGATGTTAAGCAGAACGCCATTGTTTGTACCAACGACGTCTATGTTCAACGTGACCCGTTCGTTCACCTAGCTGAGAAACTTTCCGAAGTCTCTGTGGTGCGCCAGCACGAAATAGACCGTTTGAAGCTTGAGGCTACCCACGATTAAAACATCATTAAGGCCCAGAACGAAGAAATCGCTACTTATAAGTCTAAACTCGAGGTCGCCCATCGGAGTGCCAGGGATACTGCTGAGGCCGTCACTCGCTTGGAATCAACTCATAAGAAAGAGCTTGACTAGGCGGTTCAACGATGTAGGGGTTTGGCCTTAGAGAAGGACTCCGTTCAGAAGGAGAGGGATGCGTTCAGCACCCAGGTCAAGGAATTTGAGGAGCTTCTCCGCAGAGGGAAAAAGGAGAAGACGGCTACCTAAGAAGAGTCGCAGCGATACTGTGACGAGATTGCCGCCACCCGACTCTTAATAGAAAAGCTCGAGGGCGAGCTTTCCAGGGTTGAGATATTAAAGAGCGAGGCCCGTGAAGAGGGCAAGAAGATAGCGTTGATGGACATCGACTCCCGTCTTGAGGCAGCCAGGGAAGAAGGTAGAAAAGAGATCAAAATCGCGTTCGACCCACTCATTGCCGAATTCAACGCCCGCGTGCTCATGCACCGTGACTTAACTTTTTTGGGCGATGGCTATCTTGAATCGTTGCTCGAGGCGTGGGAAACCTTAATTCAGATCAGGAAGGCCGAGCGCGGTGTCGAGGAGGTTGACGAGGAGGATTTGATAAAAGAATTTCTAAAGGGACATGAGCCTTTGGACCTATCAGCGGCCAAGGCCCTTTACTGCAAAGGCTCCCTCTCGAGGAAAGGGAAAGAAGTTGTCGCCGGTCCATCCGGGGCCGAGTCTCTTGTCCACGTACCTTCCCAGCCGATCAGTCGGTCGATACTTGATCCCTTTGAACAACACATTGGCTATGATCCGGAAGCCCTCGGCCTAGGCCTTCATGTTTTATCTCCTATCCTGGAGGGCGAAACTCCTTTGACGGCAGAGAGTTTGCCAGGGCCTGGCAGATAACCTTTCACTTTGATATTTTGAAAGTCGTCATTCTTTGTACTATTGCATTCTAATGCTCGTCTTTTCTGATTTTTTGCAGGTCATTCCGATCCCGATCCCACTCCGAGGAGCGATGTCGCCAAGGAGGTGGGAAAGGCTGGTGGGGCTTCTCATGCTGGTGAAGTTCCTGGGGCAGATGCTCAAGTGATCGGGTGCTTGACGAAGGCAAGTCCGATTCCTCCTCTGGGAGTTATGAAGTAGAAGTCACAGGCGCCTCTGAGCGTACATCTGAATTGAGCATGAAGGAGCAGCTCGAGAAAGAGAAAAGAGATACAGCCAAGGTCAAGGTTGAGCCGCGTGAAGTGGACCCGTACGATCCCTTGAACAAGCCAGTGAAGGTCATCCTTCCTGGCAGGTCCAAGCCCTTGGATGTTCACCCTACTTCTTCAGTTGTTACTCCTCCATCAAGGAAAGGTTCCAAGGGTAAACGCTCTGGGGAAGAGTAATCTGGGAAGAAGTTGAAGAAGCATAAGAAATGACTACTGCCCTCATTCAACAAGAGTCAATTTAAGTTGTGTAATAATCTTTTGTAATTTTTGCAGATAGACTATTGACTTCGGATTTTGGAGTACTTGTAGTTGAAAACTTTTCCTGAATTGAGTTTAGTTTCCTTTTCTGTCTTTCCAAAAGATTCTTATTATACAGTTTTCTTTGTGATTGTGATTCGAGTCCATGATGTTGTGCATAACATAGGCTTCTTGGTTTGTCTTCACACGGTCCGTTGATTCCTTGAGAGTTATTCGTTTTCCTCCCATGCTTCAAGCACTTAGAACATTTTTTTAATCTGCACAACGGGAACTTAGAATATTCCAGTCCGTATTCTGGGGACTTGGAGAATTTTTACGTTTATACTCGAGTTCACACTCCGGGGGCTTCGAGTACTCCAGTCCGTAATCCAGGGACTTGGAGATTTTGAGTCGTTGATACTCGAGTCCGTGCTCCGGGGACATAGAGTACTCCAGTCTGCACTATAGGGACTTGGAGATTTTTGGTTGTTTATACTCGAGTTCGCGCTCTGGGGACTTCGAGTACTCCAGTCCGCACTCCAGGGACTTGGAGATTTTGAGTCGTTTATACTCGAGTCCGCGCTCCGGGGACTTCGAGTACTCCAGTCCGCACTCCGGGGACTTGGAGATTTTGAGTCGTTTATACTCGAGTCCGCGCTCCGGGGACTTCGAGTACTCCAGTCCACACTCCGGGGACTTGGTGATTTTTTATTCGTTTATACTCGAGTCCGCGCTCTGGGGACTTAGAGTACTCCAGTCCGCACTCCAGGGACATGGATATTTTAAGTCATTTATACTCGAGTCCGTGCTCTAGGGACTTCGAGTACTCCAGTCCGCACTCCGGGGACTTGGAGATTTTTATTCGTTTATACTCGAGTCCGCGCTCCGGGGACTTAGAGTACTCCAGTCCGCACTCCGGGGACATGGAGATTTTTATTCGTTTATACTCGAGTTCACACTCCGGGGACTTAGAGTACTCCAGCCCGCACTCCGGGGACATGGAAATTTTGGTCGTTTATACTCGAGTCCGCGCAACAGGGACTTCGAGTACTCCAGTCCGTACTCCGGGGACATGGAGATTTTGGTCGTTTATACTCGAGTCCACGCTCCGAGGACTTCGAGTACTCCGGTCCGCACTCCGGGGACATGGAGATTTTGAGTCGTTTATACTCGAGTCCACGCTCCAGGGACTTAGAGTACTCCAGTCCGCACTCTGGGGACATGGAGATTTTGGTCGTTTATACTCGAGTCCGCGCTCCGGGGACTTCGAGTACTCCAGTCCGCACTCCGGGCACATGGAAATTTTGATCGTTTATACTCGAGTCCGCGCTCCGGGGACTTCGAGTACTCCAGTCCGCACTTCGGGGACATGGAGATTTTGAGTCGTTTATACTCGAGTCCACGCTCCGGGGACTTCGAGTACTGCAGTCCGCACTCCGGGGACGTGGAGATTTTGGTTGTTTATACTCGAGTATGTGCTATGGGGACTTCGAGTACTCCAGTCCGCACTCCAGGGACATGGAGATTTTGAGTCGTTATGCTCGAGTCCATGCTCTGGGGACTTCGAGTACTCCAATCCGCACTGCGGGGACATGAAGATTTTGGTCGTTTATACTCGAGTCCGCGCTTCGAGGACTTCGAGTACTGTAGTCCGCATTCCGAGGACATGGAGATTTTGGTCATTTATACTCGAGTCCGCGCTCCGGGGACTCGAGTACTCCAATCCGCACTCCGGGGACATGGAGATTTTGAGTCGTTTATACTTGAGTCCGCGCTCCGGGGACTTCGAGTACTCCAGTCCGCACTCTGGGGACATGGCGATTTTGGTCATTTATACCCGAGTCCGTGCTCCGGGGACTTCGAGTACTCCAGTCCGCACTCCGGGGACATGGAGATTTTGAGTCATTTATACTCGAGTCTGCGCTCCGGCGACTTAGAGTACTCCAGTCCACACTCTGGGGACTTGGAGGTTTTTATTTGTTTATACTCGAGTCCGCGCTCCGTGGACATAGAGTACTCCAGTCTGCACTATAGGGATTTGGAGGTTTTTATTCGTTTATACTCGTTCGCACATTAGCCAGAATAACATAATTTATTTACCCGTCACAGGACTATCTTAAGCAGAAACATTAATCATTCATGAAAAGGATGGCTTCAAGCCTTTATTAATGAAGGCAAGCTAAATTGTCTTATTACATGCCAAGAACTAGAAATGAAAACGTACTGGAAATAAATGCAACTACTGCATGAAGGAAGTAGACTAAGTGTAATAACGTCGCAAGTGCTCATTGTTCCATGCTCGGGGAAGTGTCGCACCATCGACGGTCGCTAGCTTGAAAGTTCCTTCTCCAAGCCTTCGTTCGATGACGTATGGACCTTCCCATGCGAGATTCATATTAGACGGGATCGGGAAAACTCATTTCAACACGAGGTCTCCCACACTAAAAATTCTTGGTCGGACCTTCTCGTTATAATATTTAGCGACTCTTTGTCTGTATGCGACCGCTCTCAAATTGGCTTCTTCGTGTTTTTCATCAATGAAGTTCAACGATTCCAGCAAGAGATCCCAGTTCGACGTGGGGTCGTAGTGAGTTACTCGATGAGATGGAACTTCAAGTTCCACGGGTATGACAGCTCCCGTGCCATATGACAATGCGAATGGAGTGTGGCCAGTCGCGGTCTTGTGGGTGGTTCTATAGGCCCAAAGCACGGTCGGGAGTTCATCTGCCCACTTTCCTCTAGCCTTTTTCAAACGCTTTTTCAATATGGACTTAATTATTTTGTTTACGGTTTCTACCTGTCCATTTGCCTTCGGGTGAGCAACTGCTGCAAACCTTTTCTCAATGCCATATTTCTGACAAAACTCTTTGAACTCCTTGCTTTCGAATTGAGTTCCACTGTCTGTTATGATGGTCCAGGGAAGGCCAAAATGGCATATGATATTTCGTACAACGAAGTTAATGACTTTCTTGGTGGTGATTGTGGCCATAGGCTCTGCCTCTTCCCATTTGGTAAAGTAATCGATCGCAACTATTGCATATTTCGCGCCTCTTTTGGCTATGGGTAAAGAGCCGATCAGGTCAATCCCCCACATCGCAAATGGCAAGGGACTAACCATTTGTGTGAGTTCCGTTGGCGAAGCTCTCGGAATTTCTGCATATATCTGGCATTTATCACATCTTCTTGCATAGTCTGCAGCATCTCGATTCACAGTTAGCCAGTAGTATCCATAGCGGAGGATCTTCCTTGCTAATGTCTGCCCTCCAGTATGGTCGCCGCACTCTTCTTCATGGACTTCCTTTAATGCCTTTTTTATCTCATCATGGGCCACGCACCGGAGTAAGGGGGTCGAGAATCCCCTCCGATACATTATCTCATCCTGTATTACACAACGTGAAGCTTTACGGAGGACTTGGCGTCTTTCGCTTCTCTTTTCAGGCAAATCCCCTTGTAGCAGGTACTGCTTGATTGGGGTCAACCACGATTCCTTCTCAAGTTTGATCTCTAACACGAAATCAGTCTCCATTACGTCTATACTTGGAGCATGGAGGGTCTCAACAGGGAACAATCCCATTTGCTGTGCATCGCCAGTGCTTGCGAATTTTGCCAATGAATCAGCCTCTCTATTTTGTTCGCGTGGGATATGCGAGATGTCGTAGTATTCCTGATTCACCAGCAGCTCTTGAACCCGAGCAAGGTAAGGAGCAAGTCTCTGTCCCTTCGCTTGATAGTCTCCCCGCACCTGATATACTACCAGCTGCGAATCATAGAAGATTTCGATTGACTTCACTCCTAGTTCGATAACAAGTCTCAAGCCAGCAATCAATGATTCATATTCGGCTTCGTTATTTGTTGCTGCAAACCCGAGCTTCAAAGCATAGCAGATTGATCGGTCTTCAGGAGTAACGAGGATTATACCTGCCCCCGAGCAATGGTCGTTAGATGCCTCATTGGTCTAAATCTTCCATCGAACGGGGGGTATGATTCTGTGACTGGTCGGTTCATCTAGCACAGTGAATTAAGCAATGAAGTCGGCTAGTGCTGGTCCCTGTATGGCCCTTCGCGGTAGATAGGCGATATAGAACTGACTCAACTCAACATTCCATTTTAACATCCTTTCGGAAGTTTCGGGTTGTTGGAGTACCTGCCGTAGGGGTTGGTCAGTGTAGACACCGATTGAGTGTGCCTGAAAGTAGGGGTGAAGCTTGCGTGATGCAATCACCAAGTAATAGGCTAGTTTTTCAGTCTTTGGATAATTTCTTTCCGCCTCTGTCAAGCTCTTACTGACATAGTAAACCGACTTTTGAATCTGGTCTTCCTCGCGGACCAAGGCTATACTGATAGCGTGCTGGGATACGGCCAAGTATACATACAACGTTTCATGATCTATCGACTTGGACAGTACGGGGAGACTTTCCAAGTGCCTTACCAGAGCCCGGAATGCTTCCTCGCAGTCGGATTTCCATTCGAAGTTTCTCTTTCCTTTCTTTATAATGTCGAAGAAGGGAATACACTTGTCTATAGCCCTGGATATGAATCGATTTAGCCCAGCCACTTTTCCATTCAGGCTTTGCACCTGCTTTATGGTTCTGGGTACTTGTATATCTCGGATAGCCTGGATCTTTTCTAGGTTAGCCTCGATTCCTCGGGCATTCACAATGAATCCCAGAAACTTTCCTGATGCTACGCCGAATGAACACTTCAACGGATTAATCTTCATTCCATAATGCCTGAGTATGTCAAACATCTCTGTTAGGTCTCGCATGTGGTCGTTTGACTGTCGTGACTTCACTAGCATGTCATCCACATAGACTTCCATTGTTTTACCAATCTGGTCTTTGAACATACGATTCACCAGCCGTTGATAAGTCGCTCCTGCGTTCTTCATCCAAATGGCATTACTACATAGCAATACAATCCCACGTTTGTGACAAAGCTGATGTGTTCTTGGTCCGGGATGTGCATCGGAATTTGATTGTAACCAGAGTACGCGTCCACAAATGATAGTAACTCATGCCCGGCAGTTGAGTCGACGAGTTGGTCAATCCTTGGCAGCGGGAAACTATCCTTCGGGCATACCTTGTTTAAATCAGAGTAATCAACACAAGTCCTTCATTTTCCATTCGCTTTCTTTACTAACACCAGGTTAGATACCCATTCAGGGTAGAGGGCATCGTGGACGAACCCGTTCGTTTTGAGTTTGTCCACCTCCTCTTTGAGAGCCGCAGACCTCTTCGGGTCCATGCCTCTCCTTTTTTGTTTCACAGGAACATGTCTCGGGTCTATGTTCAACATATGACTCGCGATTGCAGGAGAAATCCCGACATATCAGAATGCGTCCAAGCAAAAACATCAAGGTTCGCTCGGAGGAAGTCAGTAAGGTTCTCAGCTGCCACGGGGTCGAGCTGTGATCCTATTTTAAGAACTCGTAATGGGTCGCTGCGGCTAACTGAAATGTCGATGGTTAGTTCAGCCGGTGCCGCATTTGTTTCCCTGGGTTCCCCATCATCGTCTCTCAGATCTATGTCTCTATGGATCCGAGAATGCTGCCCGAGCCAGGTCTCGGGCGCTAGTTGTCAATCGTCAGAACCTTGGATGCGGACAGAGCTGTCCGCAACCTTTCCTTTCTCCCTACACCGTGCCTCCTTGAGCTCAGCTACATAGCATGCACGGCCGGTTGCCTGGTCGCCGTGTACCACTCCAACCCCTTTGTCTGTTAGAAATTTTAACGTCACACACCAAGGGGCCAAAGCTGCCCTGAATTCCGCCAAGGCTGGACGACCGAGAAATACGTTGTACGAGGAATCAACGTCCGGTACTATGAATGGTAAGATTCGCACCCTTCTGCGATCACCTTGTCCCAGTTCAACTGGTAATTCCACATATCCCACTGCATCAGTCGCTGCGCCATTAAAGCCATGGATTCTGGCTTTGGATGGCTTCAATCCTTGGTCTTCAGCTTCATTTGGTCATATGCCTTTCGGAAGATAATGTTAACGGAACTTCCGCAATCAATTAGAATTTTCTTTACGAATGTCGGCCCGATGGTCGCAGATATGACCATTGGGTCAATGGTAGGAGCCTCTACCTTATCCGCATCTCTGTTCCTGAATACGATATCATCATTCATCATGCGTTGCTGCTTTACAGGAGTCCCATCTTCCACGTTCGAACAACACTCGTACTATGCATGTTTTAAGGAGTTAGCATATCACTCCATCTCCTGCCAATTCTTGTATGTAGGCTGAGGTCCGCCAGCAATTGTGTTAATAACCAATCTACCCATAGTCCGACTAGGTTGTTCCTGTTGGTGTGGGGCTGGCCCGCGTCCAGGGTCTGATGTTTCTTGCCCCCATCCTGTGGGTCTTTGACAAATTCCTATAGCTTCTTCTGTCTAATTAGATTTTCTATAGCATCATGGAGGTGTCTGCACTCCTCCGTGTTGTCCCCATAAGACTCGTGGAAACGGCATTACTTCCCGGTCCGCTTCTGTTCTTCCGTCGATTCCTTTGGATGCGGCCTTCTATATTGGAAAGTGTTGCAAGTTGATAGATAGATGTTTTTAAGAGATGCGTTCAACGGGGTGTGTTCATTGTAAGTTGGGATCCTTGATTTCCATTTCCCTGTTTCTTTTTTCTTTCCGGGATTTCCACCTCCGGATCCTTTAGACTGCCCGGGCTTGTTCTGGATGTTAACTTGAGTTTTTCCAAGATTATCTCCGGTTTGTTTCACGACGACGTTACTTTTCATAGACTCTTGAACGGGCCCTGATGCCTTATCTCTCCTTATCCACCGGGCTTCCTCCCTTCTTATGAACTGATGAGCTTTCAAATAAAAATGTTCCAGCGTAGCTGGGGGCTTTCCCGCCAACCAATCTCCAAATTCAGAATCTGGACCCACTGCACGCATTACTGCCATCAAAATCGCGTGGTTATTAGGATTGCTCACCTCGGTAGCAGCAACATGAAATCTTTGCAAGTATGCTTTCAACGACTCTCCAGCAGTTTGAGTTACACTTGATAAGGACATCACATCCTTCGGACGAGTGGTGTGTATCCTGAATTTTTCTACGAATTTCATTGCTAATTCGTCGAAGCTGGATATAGATCGTGACGGGAGTCGAGTGAACCACATGGTGGCAATCCTTGACAAGGTGATTGGGAAACATCTACACTTGGTTGCGTCATTAGCTCTTGCCGAATCCATCATCCATCCGTACCTCATCACATGCTGCCTGGGTCAGTCTTCCCTTCGTAGGCTGGAATGGCGGGCATGCTGAACTTTCTTGGGTGTTCGGCCTGTAGAATGGTATCTGTGAAGGGAGTATGACTCTTAGACACTCCCAGTCTTCATTAGTTAGACCTTGGTTTTCTTTCATCAACTGCCTGACCATAACCGTCAAATTCGGGGTCTGTATGGAAGATGGAAGGTTGGGTTCTGTTTCACGAGACCATGCAGGTTGATGTCCCGTCCGATTTGGGTCTTGGTTTATAGTAGATCGATCAGTAGCACCTGCACGTGCATCTTCATCCTTACGGCATCTACGCCTAGAAGGTTCATCAGCAGAAGTCGAACTATCATCTTCAGAGTAAGGGACATGGCTTCCTCCAGCATTCTGATGCTGCTGCTGAGTAAGCTGAGTCATGAGGTCAGCATTGGCTTGCATTTGCTCAGCAAGTTGCCTTCTACTTTCCTTAAGTTCTCTTATCAGGTCATTGAATTCTGCTCGGGAAACAATTTCTTCTTGGTTTTGGTTGGAGGGCCCTGCATCTCGAATCGCTTGCTGATTGCTAGTTCCCCGTTGTTGCACACTAGCGGTTTCATGGGTATCTGCATTTTGAGAGGCTGATCTAGTTCGTGGTCTTCCCATGGTAGAGTTGTTGGTTGTAACTCTGAGTAGAATCAACAGATGCCTTATAGATGATTATGGATCTCCTTCGGGGGATTTATGCAATCCAGTAGCTGCAAAGTAGATCCTAATAGCCTGAGAATTCAAACTCTCCATGAAAGCACCAAAATGTTAGAACCAAAATTGGTCACTAACACCCTTAGAAAGATTGTGTAGAGAGATTAATGAAGAAAGTAAATTAAAACAAAGAATAGAGTGTAAATTTAAATGCAGAGAAGAAGAACACCAAATTTATAGTGGTTCGGCGTAACTACCATATCCACTTTGAGGTTGATTTCCATTGATTTCCTTGATAGGTGATTACAGATACAATCCGTTTTTAGTTACCAGAATACAATTGCAAAGTAAAAGAAATAAGTCAGGAACGAGTCTTGAAAATGGCAGAGTCTCCCCAGTGTTCTCACAAATCTCTCTCTTTCTTTGTGCCCCTGCCCCTCTATTTATAGACAAAGGTGGGTTGGACTTCCCTGGTGGGCCCGGTAGCTGAATAACTCAGTCCAAATAGGACAAGCCCTGTATGCCGAACCGAGCAGGCTGAACGGTCGAGCGCCGACCGTTCTCTTTATGCCGAACGATACGTTTGTTGTGGGGAAGAGTCGGCCGAGCAATGATCAGACTGGGCATTCTGGGGAGAATGCCGAACCATCCATGATTGCCGAACGTCTCGGGAGGCCGAATGAGAATGCCGAGTCTTCATGGGTACCGGACGCTCCTTGAAGCCGAACGGTCTGGGTGCCGAATGAGGCGCTTGATGTTTGAATGCAATCTTGACCAAGCGAGCCTTTGGCCGAACGATGCTTCTGGCCGAACGAGGCCTTTGGCCGAACGCTTCTGTATGACGTTTGCAAAGAGATGTTGGACGAACCAGTTAGGCCGAGCGTTGGGTATGCCGAGTACCGAGTTGAACCAGGCTAACATGCCGAGCGATATCTTTGGCCGAACGTAACCTGGACCATTCTGCCATGCCGAGTGCTATAGTGCCAAGCCACTTAAAGGCCGAGCGAGGTTTCTGGTTGGACGGTCGCTTTGGCCGAACGATATCTTGGGTCGAACGATCTTAGGCCGAGCGTTCTTCTTCGGCCGGAAGGTATTCAATACCGGATGCTTCTTCATGCCAAACGCCCCATCTTGGACCCAACGATAGGGGAAATTGAGTACTAAGTTGCTCGGTTCATTCCCTGGGAAACATATCATTTCAAACTGCAATCCCAAATTAAATAAAAATCCGTAAATCGCTCGAGTCTAACAATTCAACCCATAATGATTTTCCCTAATCTATAGATCGTTTGGCTTTGTATCATTTCAACCCATAGGGAACATGCAGTGTTATAACAGTATAAAATACAACATTCAGTCATCCAATATCTACAATCAAACATACATCATCATCATAATCCAAATCAATCAATAAATATCAATAGATAACTGATAATCAATACAGGTATTAAATTGACAATTTAAGATTCTATATTAAATTTAACGTTAATTAAATACAATAAACGTCAATTTTAACTAGAATAACAATTTAAACATACCGAACATCAATCAATTGATTTCTAATCACATCATAAATTTTATTAAACTAACACAATATAGTTTAGTAATTGTGAGTAGGTTAAAACACTCACCTTTGATTTTAAATCGATTTAAAATCGAATTTAAGCCCAAAATTAAAACGGTCTTAGAATTCATTCAAATAAGTGTCAAAAAGTCCGGAATTTCAATATGATCCCAGTGGAATAAACTATGCACGAATTCGAGTTCGTATGCAAAAGATATTAAGTTTTGAAGTTAGACGATTTAAACTAGAAAATAAATAAAATAATCTCAATACTTACACATCACCCAGAACATGTCATCACGCGGAAATATGTTCGCACTCCCCTTTCCCTCATTTATAAACCGCTCTATGACCTAGCCACCACCATCCCCATGAATGCCCGCCACCACGCTGGCCTAAGGCTAGATCGACAACCACTAACGACCTTGCCAAGCTAGGGCGCACCCATAGCAGAATGCGGTCACCTCAGGCAAGCCCAAACGTCCAGTGCCACTGCACGAACAACACAAAACCACAATGAATCCAAAACTCTACAGACCCAAGTAGCCGCATGGCTCGGCTTCCCTAATCCCCCTCTACACTGCAGTGCTTCCTTATCATCGTGAAGTTAATGATCCACTGTCAACTCTGACAACGTACAATGAACGGCCGGGATTGATTTGATTATTTTAAGACAAACGAAAACCCAATTGCACAAACAAATCACACTAGTGAATTACGCTCATCGAGGGCTTCAAATTGATATTTAATTTGATATGATTTGGAGGAGTTTGATTTTGGAATTGAATTTGCAATTTGGGAATTAGGGTTTTGTAATTGGATCTAATTCTTCCATTAAGAAGGAGAAGTTGACAGATGGAATTTGTATGTGCAGACAATTGGAATAACAAATAGCTAGGGTTTATAATAGGCTATTTATAGGAAGATCAGAAATAGAAATGAAATGACTAGATTGATTTGAAAGTTTAACGATAACGACCCGAAAAGCCCGTTCTGTGTCCAGAACGAAAATGGGTTATCCCATATATCAAAGTTGGTGTTTTCGATATTTTTAAAGTCAATGGAATAGGTTTCAGGTCCTAATTCCATTGCATGAAAAAGTTGTCTTAAAATCAGCTTATTTCAAATTGATTTCAATTAAATTGATTTTTAGGCGTTTTGAGTCCGTACGATCAAACGACAAGTCCGATCGCTACGAAACTCGAAACCTTACAATAATTCATCGTTACGGAACCAATGAAACTAGTTTGGTCGAAAACTGAGACAGTGGCCAAAGTAGCTATTTTCACGGTAATTAAATAAATTATTATTAAATAAATTAAATCACTTTTTAATTCATATTAATTAACTAACCATTTTTATCATTTTTGATTACTTAGACATTTATAATAACTTAAAGCAAATTTATAGATCAATTTCATTGTTGATTATTTCAGAAATTACAATGTTCGATTTCAACTGTAATTAAATCCAATTATTTATAATTAATTCCAATAAATTGATTTGTACTTTGATTCAATCCTTTTATTTAATCAATCATTATTCTATCAATATAATTAACATTTGTTTATATCTTATTTCACTAATATGCTTCACTTTTCATCTTTTATTTGTATTAACTACTATATTTCAATTATATTGAATTTCTGTCAAATTTACATATTAATTATAACTTAAAATCCCAGTTAATTAATTTATCTTGATTTCATTCTTTTATTAAATAAATTATTACCTTATGAATAAAATAAACATTTCTATTCATTTTATAACATTCACAATTTGGCAGTTATTGTCTTAACTCACATTAATGTAACATTTAATGACCTTCAATTGCAATTGATTTAAATAAATTGGCAACGAATACAATTGTCACCATTTCTATATTTAATAACGTTTGTAAGTTTATTATCCACAACAGTTGTTATAATTACTACTACAACACTAATTTTATTCAATTACAATTAGTTACATCTATTTCATTGGTAAATCCGCATTTAACTATCAATTATTTTTAAATCCATTACCAATTAATACACATATTATTGTAATTAATTTATAATCTATAACCAATTATAAATTTATAATCATTTTAATTTGTTGGAATTACATTTAAAGTAGTTACCAACTACTTTAATTTAATACTGTTACGTTTTAATCCAATTGCATTCTTATTATTAAATCACAAAATTTTATTTCTTCGAACCTTAAATCACAAAACCGTATTAAATTAACCATTTTTAATTATCAAAATTTATGGGTCGTTAAACTCTCCTCCACTAAAAAAATTTCGTCCTCGAAAAGGAAAAAGAACGGAAAAGAAGGAATTAAGTAATCAATAGATCTTATTAAAAATATTAAATTTATAAACAACTGATTTACATAATTAAATAATCTAAATAAAATATATCAATTTGTAAACAATTAAATCCTTCATACATAAGTAAAGAAAAGTTTAAAAACAAACATTTTTACTTTCACTAAATTTCTAAGCCCGAAATTCATAGAAATTTTTGGCAGTTTCTCCTTTGTACGGAGTGGTCTGGAAGATAAAAAATATCAATAATAACAATATATATCATATATTACAAAATAAAATATCCCAAACCACGGAAAAACAATATAATATTGCTAAAACCGTAATCCAAGAACGTACCTATTTGTCGGGCAATTAACGCTTATTTTGTGAAACCGAAAGTAGAAACTATTGCTTCCATACCAGTATTTCACTTATATAGTCTAAAAGAGTTAATAATTATATAAAAGTGAAATATTTAAGTTGTCTCAACCAATAACAAAACAAACCAATACTATATGACAACAGTCACTTACAAACAAATAGTACAAACGTCATTTCAAAATAGAAAGCAATCATACAACTATTGCAATCAAAAAAATGGTTTGTTTGGGTTCAGAACCTCTAATCATATAAAATTATAAATAAACCAAGAAGTAAACAATACACTCAGCAATCATATATAAAACTTATAGGTTATTTATACATCCTACACAATAAAAGTATCCTTCCCCAACCAATTCATAAGATAAACAAATAATAATTTCAAGTAATATTTAAGTTTATTCTATGCAACGACCCGATATTTTCAACCATTCGCATCCGCACATGTCGGATTTGAATTGCTCAAAACACCGCGTTGTAAATAAAATTTGGCAAATCTCAAAACATACAGTAAATAAATAATCACAGATCACAGAAAAAGAGTAAATAATAATGCAGCGGAAGTAAAAGAGATAGTAATTCATGAATCTACTATATAAAAATAAGATACATCAGAGTTAAACAAGATACAGCAGAAGAGTAACAAGATACATCACGTACAAATCAGAATACATCACTGAAATCACTGGATACTGAAAGTAAAATAGATAGCTAGATCTTCAAGCAAAGCTCCAACTCCGAAGAATAGTCTTGAATGCTGAATTACTCAGTCTGACTCGAGCGTAAAGCAAAACACAAAACACTCGAGTCAGGACACAAATACTTTTGAACCGTAAATCAACTCAAGTGAACATTAACAAAATGCATCAGTAACTTAAAGGATGCTTGAGATCGCCCATCCTTAAAGGTTCCGTTAAACTATTTACTATGTAGTAATATTGCGCTATTATAATAATGTCTACAGTAAAATAAACTTACTTTAAAATAGCGTTGAAGGGCTACCCATATAGCCCCCAACACGTAATCGTCCTAGTAGTCCATCCAGTATCAGCATATCTCCAGATCGGGATACTATCCTAAATACTCCATGGGCTACGGGAGAGGAACAACTCATAGTAAGGCTCGATATGGTAGGTGACACGACACAACTAGGCAATGCCAAGGTAGATATACCAATTATGCTTCCGGGCTGGTGGTAACGCATAGCAGCCACTACCTCCCACCTCGGAACACACTCCCAAATCAAAATCGGAGGATGGCCATCAAATCAACCATAAGACAAGAGTATAGTATCGAAGGAATGTGTCCGATTGGACGAATGACCTCACTTGGCCCATCGATCGCTCCTGTTTTAGCCAGCTTATGCCAACTCACGGGAGTCAGGTCCACGTTCATACCTCAATAGGATCGTCGCCACCATCGTACTTCATTCTGGAATCTCCAGCGCATACACGGTTGTTAAAGTGGTTTTCGGAGTTGGCAGAGAGTATGATAACTTCCAGTCCCGATCTCTTTAACAACCAAACATAATTATAATGTCGTAGTCATTTCAAAATAGTTTATACTTCAAAAATCAAATCATTTCATTTCCAACTATATTCCTTTCAAAATAGTTTATACTTCGAAACCAAAACCATTTTATCTCAAAATTATATTCAAATCAATACAATATCATTTCCATTTCAAACATATATTCATCTTTCAAAAATCATAATACTTTCAAAGTTATAACTCTTTCGAAACCAAAATACTTGCAATCGTTACACTTTGAAAATCATAACATTTTGAAAAAATACATTTGAAATCATGGTACATTCCTTTAATTCTGTTTAGAAATATTCATTTCATAAATCCAATATTATTTAAATAAACTCAAATTACGAGTAAACTAAATATACTTCATATATTCATTTATCAAATATCATTTCAAATTCATATTCATTGTCAAATAAAGATTATATCATTCAAAACCACTTCAAAATCATTAAAATATCATATCCTTCAAATTCTCATTATCAAATCATTATTTGAATTCAATTTCAAATATTCAAAGTTAAATATAATTTAAAATCAAACATGGCATTCATTTATTATTTCAAATATCATTACAAAATACATTTCAAAATTCCATTCAAAAATTCATTTATCTCATTTCATTTCATTCCACTTAACATATAATAAGTTAACATTATTTAAATTCAAATTCAATTTAAATTCCTTAAAAATTCAAATTTAAATAATAAAATATATATTCAAACTCTTGAAATTTCACAGATAAGAAATTCCAAAAGTCAAATCGTTTAACACTTTAAAATATAACTAAAATAGTGCTAAAATCTATAACATTCGAAAACATTGTCAAAATATAGCAACGACAGCATTTATAAAGTGCTATCGTTGCTTATAGTTTCCAAAATAGTTTAGTTCAAGAATAACGGCATGTATAAAATGCCGTAATAGATATTTAGTTATTTCAAAAATAGTTAAGTTCAAAACAACAGCATTTAAAAATGTTGTCACAAGACCATAGCATTTTGGAAATGATATTAATAAAATTTCAGATTTTAATATAACTTCAGAAACATTAAACCTTCAGAAAATTTATATATTAAATTTATAAATCATATTTTAAAACTTCAAAACTTCACATTTAAATCAATTTAACATATGATTTATCACAATAAAATTTAATAATTAAATATCCAACTTAAAAACTCAATTCATTTGTTAAGTCAAAATTTCACTATTTTCTTAACTTATAAATTTAAATAAAAGTTAGCATTTTACTTCAAATATCATTTCATTTAAATTTAATTTCCATTATTTACTTACATTTTTAAAATATAATTTAAAGTCAAAAATCACATTTACTTCAAATTTACGTACTTAAATTAACAAATTCAAAACTAAATATTTAGCCTTCTCAAAACCATAAAATATATATTTTTAAATCAAAATTTCACTCTTTAAAAAAATACATATCTTAATAAAAATCATTTAAAAAAATATACCACGGGGTCTGTATATAGTTTTCTAACCTAGGTCAAGTGATGCAGATATATATCATTTCAATCCGCAGTTTAAAAAGAAAACCCGGGTTCTATCATTTCAGGCCTATCATTTCAGCCCATAATGATTTTTCCCTATTCTAATGTCCATTCGGATATGTATCATTTCAACCCATAGTGATTCTATTCTAACAGGGAACTTGCTGTGTGAGCATATGCATAAATAATATAAACAACGTCAATGTCGCAATACAATGTCATATATCAGATGTCAGGTGATAACTAACAAAGTAAACATGGTAATAACATGGCATAGCATATCATATAATCATCATTTACTTGCATAACATTTTTAATTTACCAAACACTTGACATTATTTACGATTTCATAAGTAAAAATGTCGGAGTGAGAAAGACTCACCGTTTTACGTTGGAGATAGCAAATCAAAACACACGAATGAATTCCAGAAAGCACGATACGGCACGACACAACACGACAATGGATTCAAATGAGTGGAGAGAGCCAAGATATTATCTTGTATACAACCAAAACAACAGACAATATACACATGAATATTTAACCAAAACAATATTGAAATGTATTGAAATAAAGAGCAACAAAGACAGGACCTTGCCTTTACCATTCAATTTCTCGACCAAGGTGGAACATGTGCTCGGCCAATGATGTGTTAGGCTCAGGTTTGGCATCATATAGGTCAGGTTTAACATCATATAGGCAAGGCAACAAGAGGATGAAGGTGGTAGTGGTGATAACATGAAGCATACATAAGAAAAAGGCAAAATAGTGGAGTTTGGTTCAATTTTTTGGCTCAGCTTGGTCATTGCTTGGATGGGCCATAGGGGAATCATGTCAGCTCAAATGTGAACAGTAGTGAAGGGAGTGGCCAGAGGTGAAGTAGATGATGGTGGTGGTGGCTGAGGGGTGGCCAAAGTGAAAAACGAAGGGTGGGTGGAATTAGGCTTGGCTAGGCAAGGTTTTGTGGAGTTTTGTGCAAATTTTTGTGATGCAAGCTCAACAAATGGTCATGGCTTGATTATGATCAAAGGAGGAGGGAAAGTTGCTGCTATAGATGGTGGAGGGGACGGTGGAGCTGATGGAGTAGAGCTAGGCCGAGCAAGCAAGAGGAAGAGGAAGGCAAAACACAAATGAAAAGAGGAGAAAAGTGATAAAGGAAGAAGCCATTAGCATAATATTTTAAAAAAAATGGTAGCCGTGAGTTTTGGGGATGAGAAAATTTTCCTTTTCACGTGAAAAAGAAAGAAGAATACAAGGCTAACCAGAAAAGAAAAGACGCTCAAGCAATGAAAAGGCAAAAGAAGGTGTAATGCCAAAAGTTAAATGAAAAGACAGAATATAAAAGGGCTTTTGTCGTTTGGAATTTCTTTTTCTTTTATTCAAATTAAACAAATAAAATTTTTAGTAAATAAAAATAAAAGGTTGAAAAAAATAAAGTGAAAAAGAAAATAAATAAATAATTTAAGGAAAAGTAGAAAATAATTAAGAAAATAGCTAATATATTGAAACTAGCATTTAAAAATATAAACAATGTACAATAAACATTTAAAAATTATAACAACACTTTTAAAAATGTTTTTAAAAAAAAAAATAAAATAACATGTCATATTACACATAATACACAAATTAGAACAAGATTTATCAAAAAATATTATTTATATAATTTAAAATAAACAATTTTGTTAAATAAAACAATGTACATACAATATTGTAAAAAGCATAACTTTCACAATATAAATCGGATTTCAACGAAACGAAAAGCAATATTCTTGAAATTAAATTTTTTTTCATAATAAAAGATAAAATTGAAATATTTAAATTTTAAATTTAAAAGTCAAAGTTTGACCATTTTGACCAAAATTCACATTTTTGGAAAATATTCTATTTAGTCATGTTTGGAATTCTAGTTTACATCAAAATCAAAATTTATATTTTAAATAACAAAATTTATTCATTTTAATAAATAAAATAAATTTTTTAAATCTGGAATTCAAACAAAATAATTAAAATATACAATTATAATAATCCCAAAATACAGGGTTGCTACATCTCCTCCACTCAAAACTTTTCGTCCCCGAAAAGGAATGAGGTACGAGAAAGCACAGAAAAAGATAGAATGAAATAGGATTTAGACAAGATGACAAGAAGATTAAAATTTTACCTGATAACTGTTGTGATAGGTAAGTTTAACAAGGTGGAGATGAACTTCCCAAGATCCTCCAGAATCAAGAACACAAGCACGGAAAAGATCTTCTAGAATCTGACTTACCCTTTCCACTTGACCGACGGTCCGTGGATGGAAAGCAGTGCTCAGATTCAAAATGGGTATCAAAGATTATCAAAAATTACAGAAAGGTTTCCCAACAGACTGGTATAAGCAATAGCCTTCCATTTTGTAGCAAGATAAGGAAAATAAGGACATCCAAAAGATAATTTGAAAAAAAAAATAAGATAATAAATTTGAAACCATGAAAATTTCAACTTAAATTGATAATTAATCTTACATAAGTTAAATAAATCTTAGCCATCTCAAATTTCATTATCTTATCGTGCAATTATCTTAAATTAACAATCTCTAAAATCATGGATTTGAAAAGAAATCATTTATTATACTCATAATGTACTTAATATATTTAATTCTTTTTTATTCCTAATTAAAATTAAATTTATTTCTCTCAATATATTTTATGACCTATATTAAACATACTTATACTTATTATAAGTGCTTTAAATTTATTCTTAGTTCCTTAACATCATTTTATATTGTAAATTATTCCATTACCCTTTTTTCTCTATTTACCTCTGTTAATCTTTTATAACTTAAATTTAAGTGTATAACATTTATTATAATCACTCAAATTTTATTTATAAAATCTTTTTTTTATATATATTATTCAATTACATATTTAACTTCTATATAATTTAGGTAAGTTATATTGGAATGAAATTGTGTATTATACAAATAAAATTTTCTAATTCAATCAATTCAAGCTTGAATATTTATCCAAATATTGAAATTATACTTGAAATTATCCTTCAAGATAAAATTTAGGAATTAAATTTCCGATAAATTCCAAACTATTTAGAGATAAATAAATGCACATATACTATATATATAAATATCCATTCTAATTTAAATCATGTATCAGCATGTGTTATAAATCCAGTCTTATTTAAGAAATTCAAATTAATTAATTTCCCAAAACAAAACTGTAGCAAGACTACATAATGGTCTCTACACTTTGAAACTCAAAAATAAATGTCGATGATGCTGCAGCCATCACCGAAGTTATTTTCCAGTGACAAAGAGAAGAGCACTAATTTTAAACTTTAAAATTAATTAGAAACAAATTTCTATTAGAAAATACTTTAAATAATATATCCTTTAAAACTTTAAATACAAGGTTTGAAATCCATCGGAAATTAAATTCCCAAATTCTTGTTTTAAATTCATTTTAAATTTCCAAATAAATTTTTAACCATGTTTTATAGTTCAATTATTTATATATGAAACAAGGGATAATGATGTATAAAATCAAATATTATTTCTTAATAACCAATTCAATAAAATCCAGAAAAAGATTTATAATATAGTTAACAAAATTTATTTCATTACTAAATTTGAAAAAACCATATTGAGTCATTTTTCTCTGTTCGGGTGTTTTGGAAATCATATCGATAGCGTTGATCAGACGAATCGATCCAAAACCCAAATCAACATCAACAACTCAAACAACACAATATATAAAATATTTTAAATATTTGTTTACAAATGCACTTCAAGAATGATTTGAAGATAAGTTGGAAACAAAGATGAGATGATTAAAGAACAGAATAGGAAGATGGATAAGCTTATATAAATCGCGGGCAACCTTAACCGGGTCAACCGTGACTTAAAGAATGAGGTCGATGTGGATTTCTAGGGTAAATCAACATTCAGTCTTAAGAGATACAGTTTGGGATAATAAGAGGTACTAGCATCTAAACCGAGGATATAAAATCTCTGGTGAATCGATGCTGTTGTAAAGGAGTATCACCCCTTTACAAATAAATTTGAGATTGGCAAGACCACCTACTCATTATAAAGATCATTTGAAGTGGAGTTACGGGATGCTCCAAAATGAAAAGAAGACGAATAGTGAGGGACACGAATGGATTTTGGAACTATAGGGAACGTTCCAAAATTCAAAGGACTCGAGTCAAAAAGGAAGAGATTCAAACCCGAATGTAAGTGATTCTGTAAATGCATTTACCATATATACTAAGTTTTTCCTAGAGCTACTAAAGCTCTGATACCAAATGCAACGATCCGATATTTTCAGCCATTCGCATCCGCACATGTCGGATTTGAATTGCTCAAAATACCGCATTGTAAGTAAAATTTGGCAAATCTCAGAATATACGGTAAATAAATAACCACAGATCATAGACATAGAGTAAATAATAATGCAGCGGAAGTAAAAGAGATAGTATTTCATGAAGCTGCTATATAAAAGTAAGATATATCAGAGTTAAACAATATACAACAGAAGAGTAACAAGATACATCGGGCACAAATCAGAAGACATCGCTGAAATCACTGGATACCGAAAGTAAAATTGATGGCTGGATCTTCAAGCTAAGCTCCAACTCCGAAAGTGAGTCTTGAATGCTGAAATACTCAGTCTGACTCGAGCGTAAAGCAAAACACAAAACACTTGAGTCAGGACATAAATACTTAGAAACTGTAAATCAACTCAAGTGAACAGTAACAAAATGCATCAGTAACTTAAAGGATGCTTGGGATCGCCCATCCTTTAAGGATCCATTAAACTATTTACTATGTAGTAATATTGCACTATTATAATAATGTCTACAGTAAAATAAACTTACTTTAAAATAGCGTTGAAGGGTTACCCATATAGCCCCCAACACGTAATAGTCCCAGTAGTCCATCCAGTATCAGCATATCTCCAGATCGGGAACTATCCTAAATACTCCATGGGCTACGGGAGAAGAAAAAACTCATAGTAAGGCTCGATATGGCAGGTGACATGGCACAACTAAGCAATGCCAGGGTAGATATACCAATTACGCTTTCGTGCTGGTCGTAACGCATAGCAGCCACTACGCCCACCTCGGAGCATACTTCCAAATCAAAATCAGAGGATGGCCATCAAATTAACCACAAGATAAGAGTATAGTATCGAAGGAATGTGTCCGATCAGAGGAATGACCTCACTTGGCCCGTCGATCGCTCATGTTTTAGCCACCTTATGCCAACTCACTGGAGTCGGGTCCACGTTCATACCTCAATAGGATCGTCGCCACCATCCTACTTCATTCTGGAATATCCACCGCGTACACTTTTGTTAAATGGTTTTCGGAGTTGGCAGAGAGTATGACAACTTCCGATCCCGGTCTCTTTAACAACCAAACGTAATTATAACGTCGTGGTCATTTCAAAATAGTTTATACTTCAAAAATCAAATCATTTCATTTCCAACTATATTCCTTTCAAAATAGTTTATACTTCGAAACCAAAACCATTATTCAAATCAATACGATATCATTTCCATTTCAAACATATATTCATCTTTCAAATATCATAATACTTTCAAAGTTATAACTCATTCGAAACCATAATACTTGCAATCATTACACTTTGAAAATCATAACATTTTGAAAACATACATTTGAAATCATGGTACAATCCTTTAATTTTGTTTTGAAATATTCATTTCATAAATCCAATATTATTTAAATAAACTCAAATTACAAGTAAACTAAATATACTTCAAATATTCATTTATCAAATATCGTTTCAAATTCATATTCTTTATCAAATAAAGATTATATCATTCAAAACCATTTCAAAATCATTAAAATATCATATCCTTCAAAACCTCATCATCAAATCATTATTTGAATTCAATTTCAAATATTCAAAGTTAAATATCATTTAAAATCAAACATGTCATTCATTTATTATTTCAAATATCATTACAAAATACATTTCGAAATTCCATTCAAAAATTCATTTATCTTATTTCATTTCATTACATTTAACATATAATAAAGTAAACATTATTTATATTCAAATTAAATTTAAATTCCTTGAAAATTCAAATTTAAATAATAAAATATATATTCAAACTCTTGAAATTTCACAAATAATCAATTCCAAAAGTTAAATTATGTAACACTTTAAAATATAACTCAAATATTGTTAAAATCTATAACATTTCAAAACATTGTCAAAATATAGCAACGACAACATTTATAAAGTGCTATCATAGCTTATAGTTTCCTAAATAGTTTAGTTCAAGAATAACGGCATCTATAAAATTCTGTAATAGATATTTAGTTATTTCAAACATAGTTAAGTTCAAAACAACAGCATTTAGAAATGCTGTCATAAGACCACAGCATTTTGGAAATGCTATTAATAAAATTTTAGATTTTAATATAACTTCAAAAACATTAAACCTTCGAAAAATTTATATATTAAATTTATAAATCATATTTTTAGACTTCAAAACTTCACACTTAAATCAATTTAACATATGATCTGTCACAACAAAGTTTTATAATTAAATATCC
Organism: Allium cepa; assembly: GCA_030765085.1. Taxonomy (NCBI): domain Eukaryota; kingdom Viridiplantae; phylum Streptophyta; class Magnoliopsida; order Asparagales; family Amaryllidaceae; genus Allium; species Allium cepa. The sequence continues at coordinate 758,996,916 of CM060941.1, read as the reverse complement.
ATTTTAAAACTCAATTCATTTGTTAAGTCAAAATTTCACTGTTTTCTTAACTCATAAATTTAAATAAAAGTTAAAATTTTACTTCAAATATCATTTCAAAACTTTAAATTTAATTTCCATTATTTACTTACATCTTTAAAATATAATTTAAAGTCAAAAATCACATTTACTTCAAATTTACGTACTTAAATTCACAAATTCAAAACTAAATATTTAGCCTTCTCAAAACCATAAAATATACATTTTAAAATCAAAATTTCATACTTTAAAAAAAATACATATCTTAATAAAAATCATTTAAAAAAATATACCGCGGGGTCTGTATATAATTTTCTAACCTAGGTCAAGTGATACAGATATATATTATTTCAATCCGCAGTTTAAGAAGAAAACCTAGGTTATATCATTTCAAACCCACAATCCCAAGTAAATAAAAATAAATAACAATAAATAAAAATCACTCAGGCCTACCATTTTATCCCATAATGATTTTTCCCTATTCTAATGTCCGTTCAGGGATGTATCATTTCAACCTATAGTGATTCTATTCTAACAGGGAACTTGTAGTGTGAACATATGCATAAACAATATAAACAACGTCAATGTCGCAATACAATGTCATATATCAGATGTCAGGTGATAATTAACAAAGTAAACATGGTAATAACATGGCATAACATATCATATAATCATTATTTACTTGCATATTATTTATAATTTACTAAACACTTGACATTAATTTACGATTTCATAAGTAAAAATGTCAGAGTGAGAAAGACTCACCTCTTTACGGTGGAGATAGCAAATCAAAACACACGAATGAAATCCAGAAAGCAGATACGACATGACACAACACGAAAATGGATTCAAATGAGTGGAGAGAGCCAAGATATTATCTTGTATATAACCAAAACAACAGACAATATATACATGAATATTTAACCAAAACATTATTGAAATGTATTGAAATAAAGAGCAACAAAGACAAGACCTTGCCTTTACCATTCAATTTCTCGACCAAGGTGTAACATGAGCTCGGCAATTGATGTGTTAGGCTTAGGTTTGGCATCATATAGGCTAGGTTTAACATCATATAGGCAAGGCAACAAGAGGATGAAGGTGGTAGTGGTGATAACATGAAGCATACATAAGAAAAAGGCAAAATAGTGGAGTTTGGTTCAACTTTTTTGCTCAGCTTGGTCATTGCTTGGCTCGGCCATAGGGGAATCATGTCAGGTCAGATCTGGATACTAGTGAAGGGGCCAGCCAGAGGTGAAGTAGATGATGGTGGTGGTGGTTGAGGGGTGGCCAAAGTGAATAATGAAGGGTGGGGTGGAATTAAGCTTGGCTAGGCAAGGTTTTGTGGAGTTTCGTGCAAATTTTTGTGATGCAGGCTCAACAAATGGTCACGACCTGAATATGATCAGAAGAGGAGGGGAAGTTGCTGCTGTAGATGGTGGAGCTGATGGAGTAGAGCTAGGCCGAGCAAACAAGAGGAAGAGGAAGGCAAAACACAAATGAAAAGAGGAGAAAAGTGATAAAGGAAGAAGCCATTAGCATAATATTTCAAAAAAAAGTAGCCGTGAGTTTTGGGGATGGGAAAATTTTCCTTTTCACGTGAAAAAGAAAGAAGAATACATGGCTAACAAGAAAAGAAAAGACGCTCAAGCAATGAAAAGGCAAAAGAAGGTGTAAAGCCAAAAGTTAAATGAAAAGACATAGAGTATAAAAGGGCTTGTCTTTTGGAATTTCCTTTTCTTTTTTTCAAATTAAGCAAATAAAATTTTCAGTAAATAAAAATAAAAGGCTGAAAAAAATAAGGTGAAAAGGAAAATAAATAAATAATTTAAGGAAAAGTAGAAAATAATTAAGAAAATAGCTAATATATTGAAACCAGCATTTAAAAATATAAACAATGTACAATAAACATTTAAAAATTATAACAACACTTTTAAAAATGTTTTTAAAAATAAACAAATATATATATAACATGTCATACTACACATAATACACAAATTAGAACAAGATTTATCAATCAAAAATATTATTTATATAATTTAAAATAAACAATTTTGTTAAATAAAACAATGTACACACAATATTGTAAAAAAACATAACTTTCACAATATAAATGGGATTTCAACGAAACAAAAAGCAGTATTCTTGAAATTAAATTCATTTTCATAATAAAAGATAAAATTCAAAAATTTAAAAATTTAAAATTTAAATTTAAAAGTCAAAGTTTGACCATTTTGACCAAAATTCACATTTTTGGAAAATATTTTATTTAGTCATGTTTGGAATTCTAATTTACATCAAAATCAAAATCTATATTTAAAATAACAAAATTTATTCATTTTAATAATTAAAATAAAGTTTTTAAATTAGGAATTCAAATAAAATAATTAAAATATACAATTATAATAATCATAAAATACAGGGTTGTTACATTCTATTAATCTTTTTCACATCATTTATTGTTCATATTTTTCTTATTTTTCATTTTTTTTATATTTCAATGATTTTTATTTAATTCACGTTCATTACTTACGAAGTTTTAAATTTTCATTTACTCATGTAAAGCTTATTTCATTACTTTACATTCTTTGCTTACAAAGGTTATATCCATTTCAATTATTTGGGTCATAAATGAATTCATTATTGAAGTATTATATACATTTTATTTCAGTTGACTTCATATTTACAATTTAGTTTGATTTTTTTTCATCATTTACTTCTCTTATTACATAAATGTTTATTTTCATTAATTTCATTTGTTATTACTTTCAAAAGTTCATTTCTCCTTTATTCATACAATGTCGTTTTCTTTCATTTTATTACTTTACATTCATTGGTTAAGTATGTTGTTTTTTTTTCTAATTATTGGATTTTACATTATTAGGTAAGTTTCTTTACAATCCAATTCACCATTTATAGATTATTTCTTTTTCACATTCATTATTCCATATATAGTATTATTGAATATTAAATCCATTTCTAAATAATTTCCAATATTCTCTGAAGTTATAGTCATTCAATTTATATAGTACTCATTTTAATTATAATAGGCTTCAATATAAATTCAAGTTTATAATTATTTACTTACAGTATTCGCCTTTTACTATTAGTCTGATTATAAATAACTTAAATGTTAACTTAAGGCTATAATCATTTTCCTTACATTATTCACTTTTTATTACATTTACTTAGTAGCTTTTCAAACTATTAGCTTTAGTTTATTACAATTTATAACATTGGAATTCTTATTTATCGAAGTAATTTCATTGAACCCCTTCATTTTTTCCGGTTTTACATGTATAATATTCTATTACATATCATATTTAACATTACAACTTTTTACATTTTGGTAAGTTATATATATGTCTTTTAAAAACACAATAGAAAGTTATACAGGTTATCATATTTATTTTTATTAACAAAATGTTTAATGGTAACCAGTTATTATTTTCATTTCCTTTTTAATTATAGTATTCAAAATTTCAGTTTCTTATCTATTTCATTAATCATTTTAACATCAAATTTCTTATTTTCATTTTAGAAGTTTCCAATTATTAATATAGTCAAGATTCCATTCATTACAACAATTTCAATTTCTAATTTATAGAAACTAAAGAACTAAACAACCGGGTTTCATTTCCATTATTTTAAATAATATATATATATATATAATCATATCTTTTATACATATCAAATCATATTTGGAATTTGAAATTAATATTTATTTATCAAAATAAATGTGCAGTAAACTACTACAATGATCTTCTCACTTTGAAACTCGAAAATGAAAGTCGATGATGCGTGCACTCATCACCGAAATTATTTTCCAGCGACAGAGAGGTGAGTACAAACTTATTTAAATTCCAAAATTCCTTTAAATATTTCTTTCAAATCATATTGAAATATTTATATATGAAAAATACTAATATTATATTCCAAAATCTTTTGAAAGAAATTTCAAAAATCACGGAACTTAAGTTCTCCAATTTCAATTTATATTCATTCTGTTCGTAAATCTTATTTCTCAATCAATATTTATAAAATTTCTCTACCTAATAACAATATACCACATCCAACTATATCATTTAAAAATTTGTTATTTTATACACAAAATATATAATAGGCAAAAAATTTCATTTACCTATATTTCAAAACAAATATTGTGTCGGTCTGCCATGTTATGTGTTTAGAGATCCCTTTCGATGTCATAGCATCCTATGCACCGACCAGAATTTTTAAATTCAAAATGGAACAAATTAACACAATACTAAAACCCTTTTATAATACTAATAAATATGCTCTCTCATATATATATATACACACACACTCAGAGACTCACTCTATGGAATTACTACCTTAATTAATATGTGTCAGACCCCACAAAGCTAAAGTTATCGCTAAATCTCGCTTCGATACCAACAGTAACGACCTGCCTTTTTGTATAGTTTAAATCGACGATAAACCACACACGTCAGACTCAAACCATATAAAAAGGGAGATTGTTATTGGGGTAAATAAGAAAAAGCAGAGAAAGAAAAACAAAACAGAATCTCGCAGCAGAATGACAAAAATATAGTAATCAAATAACAATTCATGAAGCTGTTTTGTAAATACATTTGATTTTTCTTTACAACACAAAATCAGAGTTACGTAAAACAGGAATAATAAAGAAATAAATGCGGCAGAACAACATGATGCAGTGGAATAAATATAACAAGTAATAATAATACAAATCTTCGTCTTCGTTCTTCGAAAAGCAGTCTTCGATAAACTGAAAAGCTTAGACTGACTCGAGCGAATTGAAAAGACAAAACACTCGAGCCAGAACTAAAAGATCTTATATAAGCTAAATCAATAGTAAATAAATATGAATGTAACAGCGTCAGAGATGTTTATGGGGTTTGACATCTCATATCCAATGTCTAACGTGAATGCAATAACTTAAGAGATGTTCGAGATTCCCATCTCTTAAGGATCCGTTAAGCTATCTACTATATAGTACAATACGCTATTATAATAGTGTCCACAGTAGAGTAAAGTATTAAAATAGCGTTAAGGCGTTACTCATATCCCCCTTAACACATTTTATATAATGCCGTAGTCTGTTTAGATTTGTAAACTCCACCCACAAAGGGGCTATTAGGAAGCACTCCATAGGTACGACACAAAACAAACTTGTAGAATACGCGATAGGTCATGTGAACATGGCACTAGAGGCAATGCCCGGGTAGATATACCAATTATGGATCCGGACTGATGGTAACGCATAACAGCTACTACCGCCCACCTCGAAACACACTCCCAAATCAAAATCAAAGGGTGGTCACCAAATCATCACAAAGTTATAATATGTTATCAAAGAAATGTGTCCAATAGGAGGAATGAGCTCACTTGGCCCGGCATGGCTCCTATTTTAGTCACATCTAACCTGACTCACGGAATTCAGGGTCACGTCAATACCTCATACATAAATCGTTCGCCCAACCATCCTACTTCATTTCTGGAATCTCTACCATGTACATTGTTGTTAAAGTGGTTTTCGGTATTGGCAGAGAGTATGACAATATCTGTTATCCCACCTTTGGGCAAGGCCATGACACCAAGGAATTAACTAGAAACAAAAGACGATTTGTCCTGAAGATCGATCATACACGGGTTCACTATGGATGTCGATAAATTTTATCCGAGTCCGAATCAATCTACAATTGATGTGATAAGACAAGCAAAGCTATAAAAGCCAACATACCGAATTTCAAGTCAATTGGAGTTCGTATGCTCGAGTTACGGATCGATCGAGATTCAAGGAAAACATGCTTACTTCATATCCATACATTTCGTATCCATCAATGAGTGTCACTTCGTAATCATCAGATTATCTGTTGTTCGTATCCATCAAGCCTCAACATACTTCGTATCCATCAACAAATGTTGTTTCGTATTCACCGAGTGCACCACTTCATATCCGTAGGGCAACTATTCTCTTTGTATCCATCAACCAGTCGCATCATTCGTAATCCAACTGGTCAACCACTGCCATCTTCGTATCGATCCCATTCTACCAATTTCGTAGCGGTCAGCCAATGATCAATACGAAGTACATATGAGGGATTGATACGAAGCGCGCAAGAAGGATCGATACGAAGTAAAGCATGGATGATCAATACAATAAAAGTCAAAGCATCGACACTAGGTAAAGTATGGCTGATCGATACGAACAAAGCCAAACCATTGATACGAACAAGGCGTATACATAGGGAAGACTCCATCGTTCGACATGAAATGTGGATCGATCTCAGAAATAGGTGCCACGTCAACAAGCAAGCACATGCTCACATCGATGCGAAACCATCGATACAAAGAGGATCGATGCGAAGGAAACAACAACTGAAAATTCAAACTTACATCGATCATAACTCACAATCTACAAGTCCAAATGCCACCAAATTTTCATAGGAGCTTATGTACAACAAAAAGAATGTTCATGCTCAATTTTGACTCGATTGGGCCAAATTTTGATCGGTACGAAATACGTTCATATTGATCACGGACCGAGTGCAAATGACATAGGATCGATCGTGTGGTCCCGCCCATGTGAGAGAAGGGGTCTTCCGAGATCCTAGTGAGATATTTGCAGCCTACGCATATAAATAGCAGCCTAAGACCTACAGAAAAGGTCTTTTGGCTCTTCTACATCCAGACTTTGTCGAAATCACTGTTGTACTTGAATTCTACTGTTGTAACCATTGTAACTCGTAGTAATCAGCAAGCAAACTTCAATAAAATCATCATTTTCATAGTGGATGTAGGCCATACGCCGAACCACTCTAAATCCCTGTGTTTCTACGCGTTTCTCTTATCTGTTTTAGAAGTGTTTGTTAGATAATCCTCTTTTTCATTTATTTTCTTCATTTTATCTTTTCAAATACTTTCGAAGAGTGTTGTGTCCAATTTTGGTACAAACGCTTTGGTGCTTTCACTGAGAAAATACAAATTTTATCCTGCTTGTTGGATCATATCAAATTGCACAAATCTAAGAAGAAGATCCAGATTTCAAAGTTCAAAGTTCTTCCATCCTATTCATATTTACATCAAGTCTAGGAAAGAGCTTCGCCATCCATCATGGTTAACACAAGGACTACTTCAGCTGCCGTAGATTTAGAAGGACGGGACAAACAGAATCCTACACAGCTACCTCCTACTGATCATCACGCGGTCGGACTATCAAATCTGCAAGGCCCTATCACCAGGGAAGAATTCCAAATGCTAATGCAAGAGCTAACTCAGAGTCAACAACAGCTCACTCAACAACTCCGAGCTAATGCAGAATTGACCAACCAATTGAACCGTCAACGACGAAGGAGATCCAGGAGGGATCAGGATTCCTATTCATCTACTAAGAGTTCAACCTCTTCAGATTTCTATCATATATCCTCACATCCACGGCTGGATGGGAGTTATACTCAAGCTACTGGATATCAGCATACACTGACTATTGGGGAACGAAAGTTGGCCCATCAACCAGCTATCAGAGTGGACCGTCCTCCTAGGGAGGTACTGTTCCTCATCATGTTATAGTCAATCGTACTACCACCGTTGCTACTGAATTGGGAGTGGATGCTCGAAACCGGACAGATCCTAACCTCGCCAACATACTCCCGAACCTTATGTCCCTGAAGACTTAGAACCAAGGAGGCGAGACCTGGACCGTCGACTGCATTTGACCCGGCCTCGCATTGTGGAATCCGACCACACCTTGGCCCAACGTGCTTAAAATGTCCAGATGCCGGATAAATCGACAATGATCAGTAAAATGATCCGTGAAAGTCAGGGTTTCACTAATGACGACTGGGGAATCTCCCGGAGTTATACCCCTTTCACTGATGACATACTCTATGCTGAACCACTTCCACAATTCAGGATGCCAACTCTACCCGTCTATGAAGGGGGCACAGATGCTAATCAACATATTCTAAAGTACAAATGGTTGATGAATGCTGCACGAGATGATGATACAGTTAAATGCCGGAGTTTTTCGATCTCTCTTAGGGGCATAGTGACTATGTGGTTCAACCATTTACCACCTCGATTTATCTCGTGATTTGATCAATTAGCGACAAAGTTTGTTGAGCGGTTCCAGATGCATGTAACGAGGTTGAAGGATGTTAATAGTTTGTACAGCCACTCAGGCTCCTGGAGAGGCACTCAGATGTTATCTAGAAAGATTTCATGTTGCGTGTGCTGAAATTAGCAATCCCAACGATAACTCAATACCGATGGCACTAACTAAGAGGATTGATCCTGATTCAAAATTCGACGTCTGGCTGGCCGGAAAACCCTCTACGTCATTGGATTGTTTCTATTCCAAGGCAGCCTAATTCTTGGGAAGGGAGGATGCGAAACAGTCTGGAAAAAAGGATGAAGTAGGGCCTAGAGTGGAAACAATCCAGAGTAATGTAGCGGTTAAAAAAATTGCGGAGAGTTCCATAAAAGTGCAATTGAATATACAAAAGAAACAGATTCAGCAGAGAGGTAATGGAGATTGAAATAAGAAACAGGATCAGAATTGTGGTCCACGACGTAGGGTTCCCATGTTTGATACTTATATGCCTTTGAATACATCGTTGGAGAATGTGTATTTACAAACTTGTAATACCATTCAATATAAGAAACATGCCCCAAAACCATCATCAGAGGAACAAATCCAGACGGGAAAGTTTTGTAGATTCCACAATAGCAACGGCCACACAAACGAGTGTCGTCATTTACAGGATATCATTGAGAAGTTGATACGTGAAAGGAAATTGGAGCAGTTAGTGCGGGCGTCGCAGTTTAGAGGTGCGGGCCCATCAAATCAGAATCATGTACCTAATCTGGCGAGACAGGAGGAACCCGCTCGTACGGGTGGGAGGTGGTGATAAATACTGTAAGTAGTGGTCCTCATCCAACAGACCGAAGCTGGAAGGAAATGGAGTCGTATGCTAGTTCCATTAGGAATGCGAGCTTCGAATGTTGTAGTAGTTTGGAAGATGGGGCTCTGGCCAAACAACAGAAGACGATGACTGACGACATTGTGTTCTGGGATAGAGATGCTGACAGGTTTGAAGCCCTGACTATTGATCCACTTGTCATATCAGCTCATGTAGGTCCTGCTTGGATGAAGAGGATCTTGGTTGCCGGTGGAAGTTCTGTGAATATATTATTTAAGCGAGTCTATGACCAAATGAAAATGGAAGCTAAAGATTTGAAGCCTTGTCAGTCTCGCATTCGTGGCTTCAATGGGAGTGCAACCATACCTACTGGAGTGGTGGAATTGCAAGTGGAGTCAGGAATCGAAGAATGCCAGAGAGTCCGGACATTGCAATTTGTTGTGCTGGATATAAACTCGCCGTACAATGCTTTCTTAGGCTGACCTGCCCTAGCTGAGTTCAGGGCTGCCATTTCCCTATGGTGTTTGACTCTAAAGTTCCTCACCGATCATGGGGTTGGAGTCGTTTAAGGAGATAAGGCTGCTGGACGAGCCTGTTATGTTGCTGAGCTGCGCGAGGCGTAGTGAAAGGAGAAAGGGAAGGACATAGAGGAATCTCTCTACGTCCTCTTTGTTGAAAATTGACAATCGGTGCCTAGGCCCAGGCCCAGGCACCCCAACCAATTCCAAAGAGTTCTTGACCCAAGAGATAACGAAAGTGAAGATGAAAGTAAAGACAGTCAAGCTTCTCCGGCCGAACAGAAGATCGATGACCTGATTGACGATAGCGACGACTCTAGAATGATAAAGATTGGATCTCAGTTAAGCCAACAAATGTAAGAGGAATTGGTTTAATTTCTTCAGGAAAACCTCAACATGTTTGCCTGGACGCATTCTGACGTGTGTGGAATATCCTCGAGTATCGCGAGCCACACATTGAACAGTGACCATGGCATGTCCCGATCAAACAAAAAAGGCATGGCATGGATCTAGGGAGATCTGCCGCCCTTAAGGAAGGGGTAGATATCCCGGAATGGGTATCGTCCCCTGTACTTGTCCGAAAGCTAAATGGAAAATGGAGAATGTGTGTCGACTATTCAGATTTGAATAAAGCTTGCCCTAAAGACAGTTTTTCACTTCCTCGAATCGATCGGCTCGTAGATTCAACGGCTGGACATGTACTCCTATCCTTCATGGACGCGTATTCAGTCTATAACAGAGACCCATGCACTTGCCCAACCAAGAGCATACCTGCTTCGTGACCGATCTGGGACTCTACTGCTACAAAGTTATGCCTTTTGGACTCAAGAACGGCGGTGCAACTTACCAACGATTGGTTAATCGGATGTTCGCCAACCAGATCGGAAAAACCATGGAGATATACGTGGACGACATGCTAGTGAAATCACGATTCTCCAATAATCATATCAAAGACATGGAATCAATGTTAATATCCTCCAAGAATACAGAATGAAGCTCAGTCCGTTGAAATGTCACTTTAGGGTCGCATTGGAAAAAATTCCTTAGGTTTATCATCAATGCCCAAGGAATCGAAGCCAATCCCGATAAGATCTGGGCGATCATAAATCTTGAGACTCCAAGAACTATAAAGCAAGTCCAAAGCCTCAATGGGAAAGTGGTAGCATCGAGCGGGTTCATTTCAAAATCCATTGACAAATGCATTCCCTTCTTCGATTTGATCCGAAAAGGGAAACGAAACTTTGAATGGACTACGAAATGTGAGGGCGCATTCCGAGCACTAATTCAGCACCTTTTCACACCGCTTATTTTGTCAAAGCCTATCGATCATGAGAAATTGTACCTTTACTTTGCGATATCAGAAAATGCGATCAGTGCTACCCTGGTTTGGGAGGAAGACCAAGTAAAAAAAGCCGGTCTACTATATTAGTAAACGACTAACCGGAGCTGAGAGAAATTATCCGAAGCCAGAGAAGTTGGCTTATTGTCCTTTTATTGCCTCAAGTAAGCTCCGTCCATATTTCCAGGCTCATTATATCACCACTTACAACAACCAGCCATTACGACAGGTCATTACGCGGCCTGAGACGTTTGGTAGGTTACTCAAGTGGAATATCGAGCTAAGTCAGTTTGATATTACGTACACTCCAAGGCGAGCCATTCGAGGACAAGTCCTAGCAGGTTTCATAGCTGAATTTACCATCCTAGAGGACTTGCCTGAAACCAGTGGATCTCCCAAATACATATGGAAGCTACATACAGATGATGTATCAAACGACCGTTGCTCAGGTGCCGGGGTTGTATTTGAAACTCTTGAGGGTCGATCTATATGCTATACTTTAAAGTTTGATTTTCATGCGACCAATAATGAAGCTGATATGAAGCCCTACTTGTCGTACTGAGACTTGCTAGAGATTAAAAGATCATTGCCATTGAGATTTATTGTGATTCACAGTTGGTCGTGTGTCAAGTTCGGAGGGAATACCAGGCCAAAGATCGAAGACTAGCTGCTTATCTAACACGCGGTCCTAGAGATATTGAATCAATTAGATTATTTTGCCATCTACTGCGTCCCCTAAGAGCGCAATCAGAAAGTCGATTCATTAGCAATGTTAGCCAGCACAAGTGAGGTGCAACAAATGGGACTCGTTCCCGTGGAAATGTTATCTTCCCCGAGCATCGACCAGATGGAGACAAATTGGGTATCTAAAGTCGTTCCCAATAAGGAGTCATGGATGGCTCCGTTCAGAAATTATCTCGAGCATGGAACACTGCCAGAGCTTAGAATTGAAAAAAGACAAATTTTTCGAAAAGCTTCGCGGTTCACAATTCATAATGGAGTCATGTATATAAGAGGATACTCTGTTCCTTTGCTCCGGTGTATTGCTTACGAGGAAATTAAATGAGTATAACATGATGTACACGAAGGAGAATGTGGCGATCACACTGGAGGGCAAGCTTTGGCTAAGAAATTACTTCGATATGGATACTATTGGCTGACCGTGAATCGTGATGCATTGGACTAAGCCAGAAAATTTACAGATGTCAAAAACACGCTCGGATTCCTAGATCCCCTCCTACCGAAATAACCCAGATGCTCAGTCCATGGCCGTTTGCAGTCTAGGGCATTGATATTATTGGTTCTCTACCTCTGGCAAAAGGTGTTGCGAAGTACGCCATCGTCGTAGTTGATTACTTTACTAAGTGGGCAGAAACTGAAAACCTTGCTACAATCACGACGAAGAAAGTGATCAACTTCGTGGTACGCAACATTATCTGTCTATTTGGTCTCCCGCATACCATCATCACCGATAGCGGAACCCAATTTGATAGCGTTGAGTTCACAGATTTATGTCAATGATTCCACATTCAAAAGAAATTCTCTGCAGTTGCACACCCTCAAGCGAATGGACGGGTTGAAGCTGTTAATAAAGTTATCAAGTCTTTTCTGAAGAAACGATTGGAAAAGTCCGGGGGCAAATGGGTCGACGAACTTCCTCTGGCTTTATGGGCTTATCGAATAACCCACAAGTCCGCGAGCAGCCACACTCCATTCTCTCTTTCTTATGGTTCAAAATCCGTTATTCCAGTCGAGATAGAAGTACCTTCTCATCGTGTGACTTACTATGATCTGAAGACAAATGCTATATTAATTGCCCAATCCCTGGATTTATTGGATGGGAAGCGAGAAGAGGCTTACTTGAGGGCAGCCGCATACCGAAGTCAAGTCTCCCGATTGTACAATGCCAAGGTCCGACCCCGAACCTTCAAACTCAGCGACCTCGTCCTCAAAAGAATCTATCCGGTTCCTTCGCATATGAAGCCAACTTGGGAAGGGCCGTATGTAATCAAACAAAAGCTAGGAGATGGCACATTTAAATTATCGACCATTGATGGTCTTACTCTGCCAAGAGCCTGGAACAGCGAGAATCTCCATCACTTCTACACATGACAGGCTTTGTTTATTTAGTCTACTTTTCATTTGTAATTTGTTTCTGCATTTCGAAATTTGAATTTGTAATAAGGCAACTGACTTTGCCATATTTTCTTATTTTATCAATAAAGTGTAATCTCTTCGAGCTAGAGCTATGATTTATTGAATATGTCATTCAACCATCATGATGCACGAAGAGCTAAGTTCCATCATATGGTGGGATTTATTCAAATAGAGAGTGATTGCAATACGACCGGTCACTCACTAAGTGAAACCTGAGCTCAGGGGTAGTCCATCACACTAAAGATTAAATAGGATTGATACACAACAATCCTCTAACTAACTCCAGATTCCTAGAGTGCGAACTGGAGTATAAATTTACAAATGCGGTTTCGAGGAAGGTGGATCTGTCCACCTAACGACCTCGCCCGTATCCGACCCACGTTCGAGGAGGATGGATCTGTCCGTCTAAAAACCTCACTTGTTAACTCAAGGTGGATGTGAATCGACCATCCACGATCTTGATAAATCCATTGTTCTCGGAGTGCGAACGTAATTCAAATGCCTAAGCAGATGTAACTGACCGTCTATAGACCAACTCCGAATTCTCAGAGTGCGAATTGGAGTATAAACACTAACTCTAAGTCCCCAGAGCGTGGACTGGAGTTAAACATCGACTAACTCTACATCTCTAGAGAGCGGATTAGAGTTTAAACACAAACCGAATATGAACCGACTATCCATAAGACAACTCTGAGTCCCCGGAGTTCGGACAAAGTATAACACAAATCAGGTGTGATCAACCACCCATGAATTAATTTGAAGTCCCCAAAGTGTGGATGCGGTTATAAACATTAAATGGATGTGACAGACTGCCCATGAAAATAACTTAAGTCCCCGGAGCGCGGACGTATCACTAAAACTTAAGCGGACATAATCGACCGTCGATGAATAGGTGCATTCCTCAGAGTACAGATACAATCACCAACTGATAAGCAAGTGTGGTTCGACTACTCGAATTCGTCATGTTTCGGCTTCGTTTCACAAAGATCGAGATCGATTTGTTAAAGGCAAGCAGCAACCATTGAACGATCTTTCAAATGAATCCACGAATCTGTGGGTAGAACTTAAGTATTGACCATTAATTGAGATAGCGTGATAACAGAATTCGACTCAACACTTGAGTGCGACCCAAAATCATAACTCCGAGACTCAGAAATTGAATTCGGGTTCGAACCGAAGGACTAAAACTTCACAAGTGTGTTGAACAGAAGTTCAAGTGCTGAAACACTTAAATAAATTAATGCAAGTTGAACAGAAGGAAAAATAAAATTTCATTTCAATCATTCTTTGGAAGAAAAATACTAAGTACAAAACTATACCAAAAGTTCTACTAGCAGGGGCCGAACCTGCATCTATACACGACCTATAAAAGGAAAAAAAAAGTATATTCCTATCTATCTACTAAAAATGAGCCGAAGAAGCATATCTACTCTTACTTTTTTCTTGGTTTCTTTTTCGGTGAGGGCCCGCTGGGCTGCCACTTGGTTTTCTCTTTAAGCCATTGCCTTGCGGCAGATGATCTCCAGTGGGAGGCACTATATTGATTTCCTCCTCCGAACTCAAGTGTATGGGAATACTTCCTGTAGGCGGAGTCGGAGGGGTCGAGTCCACTATAGGAGGTAGAATAGGAATGCTGGTGTCCACAATAGTACAACCAGAAGATATCATGCGTAACGAGACTAGGCTTGGGCCCGCCATTCCACCTCCAAAGCTGCTGGCCTAGGCAGCTTCTTCCATTTCAACGTTAATCTCGACTATAATTTCTTCCTCATGAAGTGTTTATGCATTGCTGGAAATGCTTGCGGTTGGGCGAGAGGAGCTTGTTGCGGGTGCACTTCTAACAAACGGCAAGTCAGAAAAAGGGTAACTATGATGCTTGAGAAGTTCCTCCATCATCTGTTCATCGAATGAAAGTGTGTTCCCTTGTACGTTATCTATAGGTGCAGTTGCCAATGTCGTGGTCATTTCCATAATAATCGCCTCCTGCGCATGATGCGACTCTTGAGTTACATGGGGCGTAATTGATGTGGCTCCAATCACTGGAAAGAGACAAAGGAAAAACTATTAGTAAACGCTTTAAGTAGTGCTTACGATTTTGAATAAGTATGAGAAATGTTCGGAGTACCTTCCTCGGTTTCGATCATGGTGCCGGAGCAGCTTCAAAATCTTGTTTACGAGCCGGAGATAATTGCGATTGATCAAGGTTATAAGCAGGAATCGATTGAGGATCTATCGTAAAGGTAGACTCAGGCTGAGTCGGCACAACAGTTTCAAAACTTATGTCATGGTGCTCGACACAAGAGCCTTCTCCAATCTCCGAGATTTGAGCGCCAACTCTCTCCTTTTCGCATAAAATCATTGTATCATGAAGAACTTTCCATTCATCTTCACTCAACACTCTGTTCTCGAGCTCAAATTCATCAACAGATTCACCCTGGTGCTTGGCTTTTTCTTCTTCAACCAGTCCACCCCAGGCGTTACACAGATGTGTCGAATAGTTCTCAAGCCAGGCTAGGTTTCTATGTTTCAATATGTATGCATTGTAAGTAATGAGCTGATCTTCAATATCTGCCTCTAGCCTGGACTCGGCCGTTTCAACCTCTTCTTCAACCCTGGCTTCCACCTCCTTGATTTTAACCGTTGCCGCATCCCGCTCGCTCTAGAGTGCCACAGCCTGCTCACATGCCTCCTAGGCTTCCTTGTTCACATTATCTTTTTCTTTGTTAATTTCAAAATTTTAGCTTTTAGTTCGTTGACCTCCTTCAAGGCCACGTCCCTTTCAGCTATGACTGTAGTGTTCTGGTGGCCCATTTCTTCAACCAGGGCATAATGTGCTTACTGCATCCTCTCCATTGCCAAGTCCGCCTCATCGGCCTTTTGGGTGGCCTCAATTTTTGATTTTTGAGAAGACTCGGCTTCTCTATTGAGCACTTGAATAATCCAGTCTTTTTGAGCAAGTTCAGTTTCTAGTTTCTCAACTGTCTTTGCCCGCTCAAAGGCCACCTTCGATGCTTTTTCTGAAAATTCCTCCCACTCCTTATACTGGGTATAGATGTCATGAATGTAATCACGCATTGTGTTTTCTGCTTCCGAGGGAATTTTCTTTAAATGAGGGGGAAAATGTAGCCGTCAAAGCATATATTTGGAAAATATTTCTTCAATTGGGCAATTCTAGTAGCCCCTTCCCCAGTAGGCTTAGTGATAGCTTGTTCAGCAACAATGGGAGTTTCGGCCTCATGTCTGCGATGTTGTGATCCAGGCCTAGAGGTTTGAGAAGATGATTTCTGGTGAGGAGGCCATACAGGCTGTTTTCCATGGCCTGAAGGTTGCGTGGGGGCTCGAGGAGGAGGATAACGCGATCGAGATCGATGTTTATAATCTCTATCCCTCGCGTAACGTTCCTGACTAGAGTAACCGTGATCGCGGTCTCTTTTCGCCTCCCTCCCACGAGACTCATAGTATGAGCTAGATGATTGACGCGATGAACGAAGACTTTCCAACATAGATTCCCTTTTGGTCGTTGTATCTGAAAAGAAGAAAGAAAAATAGAGTTAGTAATATCCTGAAGTGGGCAACTTATGATTGGAAACCATGCAGTTCCGTGAAATGTATATGTATGTAATACCCCACGACCAACCGACATTGTCGGCCACGCTTATGGGAAGAGACTCCCTTAAGTCTAGAGCACTTTGAAGCTCCTTCAATCCGGTGTCATGTTGAAGGGACACATAGTCCGGGATTGGGATATCGGCAAGCCCTTTGAAGGGATTCTCTACTTAAGGGGGAGGAGTATCTGTGATTCTAACACTTGAGACTGGCAGAGACACAACTACAGATGTCCACTTTAGAGGCTTATGATGCTTATAAGCTGCTGCCTTGCCTTTTCTCCTTCCCTCGAAATCCTGAAAACTGCCTGAAGGTCCGACTACGGCTCATTAACAGTTGGTGTATCCTCTCTATCACCTTCCTCAACTATTAAATCCCGGGCGCTCTGCATTTGGCCCGTTTTGACGGAGCTTTTATGATTGATCCTTTGAGTCTAATGGTCTGATTTTGATCGATTAGCCCAACAATCCTCAAGTTCTCATCTGAAAGTATCGAATCGATTTCCCTCATTTTACTCGGCACCTCTTGAAAAATTCAAGTTATCTCTTTAAAGTGGGCGCCCTTTGGCTGCGGAATCGAGGCTGCGACAGGAATAAACTGTTAGAATGGATATCAGGTAAGATTACTTAAGCAAAAGGTGTAAAGATGAAGCACTTACGCCTAACTATCCATCTCCTGGCAAAGCGCAGCGAACATCGGACATAGAACCATTCAGTTTTGAAATAACTCAACCTGGTCCAACAGCCGGTCATAATTTGGCAATTTCGAACCGCCTCTAAGAACGTGAAAGAAGGTCTGTCTCCCTGACTTGTGACATTAAATATAAATCTGATTTCTTCTGGAGTTAGGGGCCGTAAGAGATGCTCCATGAAGACAATGAATGGGTTGTTTAACAAAGCATACCCGTTCGGATGCAATTACGATGGAACAATCCCAAAAAAAGCCAACACTTCTCGAATTGACTAGTTAAATGGAGGAAGTGTCCCGGCTATACAAAAATGTTGGTTAAAGGCAGTATACCCCTCCGGGGGGGAGCATGTGGCCTGTCATTTGGCCCTTAAAGCAGAACGTTGTTTAGCGACAACATATGACATAGGAAAATTCTTCCTAACATAAATTTGGAAACGTTCTATGGAACTGAATCTTACGGGTTCAGAATTACATTTACTCCAAGAAGCTCATCGGAGCTGGGCTTATAACTTCAGCCGCGATAGCTGGTATTTCTATTACCAAAGGAGATGAACTTGTGGATTCCATAACTGATTAGCTTATCAAAAACCATCATTAGATGATAATAAGCCCATGTGTTCTCCAGTGTGAAGTATGTGAATGTGTTGTGTAGTGCAGTGCTATATAATATTTAAAAAGGTTCTGTAGAATTTGAGGAAATGACCAAATGACAAGACTTCAAAATTTAACTGGAGCGACCATCACAAAACCATGCCATCCAGACTTTAGAGACCGATCTGAGTTAAAGTTTGTTAAATTTTGTTGAGTTACATTTCCATCGACGAGCTTCCAAGGATAGTCAAATACGCAGTTTAATGGTCAAGTCTAGTTATGCAAAGATAAAGCTCGTCGGAGTCAAGTGTTCGAATTTCCACGAAGTTCGTATCCATGGAAAGTCGGAACTTAAATCATTCATTACAAAGGCTTTAGCTTCGTCATGGTCCATGGATATTAAGTTCGTATCGATCAAAGCCGATGACTTCGAACCGATCCAAGATGATTACTTTGCATCGATAAAAAGACTTCCATTTCATATCGATCATTTAACATCCATTTCGCATTGATCATTCAACATCAATTCGTATAGATCATATAACATCCATTTCATATCAGTCAAAAGTTATCAACTTTGCATCGGTCAGATGACCCATCCTCGTATCGATCAAAGATGCACAAACTTCATATCGATCAAGGTTTTTTGGCTTCGTATCAATATCGATTTGAAGTAATCGATACTAAGTTGCTATCCAACAATCGATACGAAATTAAAGCAGGTGAACAAAGTGCAGATGATTGATACAAAATCCAAGAATGAAAGATCAATACGAAATCTATCGATACGAAACTTCCAGTTGAAGACGATACGTAACAAAAAGCCTTCTTCCCCAATCCATCGATGCGAGAACAATGCCAAACAACTATCCTCCTTCGTATCTCTCCTCGCATATTCTTCTCCAATCAACACAAACGTCATTAACCCTTCCTTGACCTCGCTCTGACCTACCTCCGTCAACAATATCATCAGAATCGGCCAGGAATATTAGGGGAATGGCGCAAGAAGTCGTGTCTCGTCATTTGGAGTTGATTCTAATTGATTAATTACCAAGTTAGAAAAATTAGTTCAAAGTATTAACAAGTTAAGTGACTCGAAGATGCAGGCAGGATTTCTTTTCTCTTTTGCTTTGATCGATTCGAAGGCAGTGTGTAGCGATGAACGCAAGTGGAATTTTTTCTAATTCCGAAATGTATTTATATGGACTCGAACTCAAAGGAACAAAGGAAATTCATCTCCCAGTCACTGTGACTGGTTGAAACAGTTTCTCCTCTTATCGCTACGAAGAGAGCTATTCATGTCCACTAACTGTATACCTGAAGCCACAGCTATTCGTATCCATCACTTATCTATCGATGCGAAGAAGCCTTCTTCATACCATCCATCATCCATCTAAAGCAACAGTAATTCGTATCCACTGGTTCCCACTGATACGAATGCCACTACCAAGCCATGTTTGGATTATTTGACTCCATCGATACGAAGTGACAACTTCGTGTCCATCACCTTGAAGACCACCAGAATCGTATCAATCGATACGAAATGTTTTAATGAACCAACTGTTTCGTATCGATTACCATCGATACGATGAAATTTTTTCAACCTTTTACATCGATCTAGGAGAGGATCGATACGAAGGGACATTTCAAAACAACCATCAAGCGTTGTTACAAATAGAATTTCACGTTGATTCAGGAGAGGGTCAATACAAAATTCGATAGAAAAAAACCTAAAAAACTGACAACGACTCGTGAACATTAACGAGTCAGGCTAACATACATTCATGTATGATAGATTAACATTCAAGTTTAAAAATTTACAGGAATTGAATGCTCACCTAATGACAATTACCATAACAAATGACAGTTTGCTATAGTTCAATGCCAGTTATAACAGTGCACAATACCATAATTGGCAGTCAACAATTCTTTACTTACGTCACAAAGATCAATAAACTATTACAGCTTTCGACAAGAAGACAACATTCGTTCAACAAGTCAGATCGAACTTTTCAGAATAAAGATGAAAACTTTTCAAAGCTCGTCATGTTCACAAAAGACGTACTCTGGAGGGCAAATGTTATCTCTCCATTTGGCAAGGCTTTGACACCAAGGTATTGACTAGAAACAAAAGTCGGTCTGTCCCGAAAATCGATTATGTACAGGTTCACCATGGATGTCGATAACTTTTATCTAAGTCCGAATCAAGCTACAATTGATGCGATACGAAAAGCAAAGCTATTAAAGCCAACGTTCCAAATTTCAAGCGAACTGGAGTTCGTATGCTCGAGTTACGGATCGATCGAGATTCATGGAAAACATGCTTACTTCATATCCATACATTTTGTATCCATCAATGAGCGTCACTTTATAACCATCAGAATATCTATTTTTCGTATCCATCAGTTACCATCAAGCCTTAATACACTTCATATCCATCAACAAATGCTGTTTCGTATCCACCGAGTGCACCACTTTGTATCCGTCGGGCAACCATTCCCTTCGTATCCATCAACCAGTCGTGTCATTCATAAGCCAACTGGTCAACTGCTGCCATCTTCATATCGATCCCTTTCTACCCATTTCGTATCAGCCAACCAATGATTGATACAAAGTACACATAAAGAATCGATATGAAGTGCACATGAAGGATCGATACGAAGTAAAGCATGGCTGATCGATATGGACGAAGCCAAACCATTGACACAAAGTAAAGCATGGCTGATCGATACGAACAAAGCCAAACCACTGATATGAACAAGGCATATAAATAGGGAAGACTCGATCATTCGGCATGAAATGTAGATCGATCCTAAAAACAAGCGCCACATCAACAAGCAAGCACGTGCTCATGTCGATGTGAAACCATCAATACAAAGAGGATCGATGCAAAGGAATAGCAACTAAAAAGCCCAAACTTGCATCGATCATAACTCACAATCTACAAGTCTAAATGCCATCAAATTTTCACAAGAGCTTACATACAACAAAAAGAATGTTCATGCTCAATTTTGACTCAATTGGACCAAATCTTGATCGATACGAAATTCATTTGTATCGATCACGGACCGAGTGTAAGTGACATGGGATCGATCGTGTGGGCCCACCCATATGAGAGAAGGGGTCTTCCAAGATCCGAGCAAGATATTTGTAGCTTACGCCTATAAATAGCAACATAGGACTTACAGAAAAGGGACTTTTGGCTCTTCTACGTCCAGACCTATAAATGGCATTAAATATTGGAGCTCGAATCCATTTCAAAACAAAAATGGGATTAACGAAAGGCTATAGTCGTTGAGCTATGGAAAATTAGTGATGTTCGAGTATGTTTGTGCTATCGAACATTGGGGGGGGGGGGGGTTCGACAATTATGGTAGAGCTAGGGCTTCGAATTTCAAGGGGTGTAGGCGATGAGAGGCTGCGACGTTAGTAGTGGTGGGTTTCTTTAGGCAAGGCGAGCTCGACGCGAGAGTTTGGTGGAGGGTGACGCCTCAGGGAGGAGTGCGACATTCTCAGTCATGGTTTTTGGAAGGGATTGGGTCGTGATCGTTTATCGAGGGTCGGCGACTTCGTGGTTGTGGAAGACTGAAAGTTCGCAGGGTGAGAAGCTTGCCCGAGTTGTCGAATTCGATTTTAATGAAGGAACGGAGGGGAAAAGGGTGGAGCAAGGTTCTTTAATGGTGGGTTCGAATTTCTGGAATAGGCGGCAATCATTTTGGGGAAGAAAGAACGCAGGGGTATAATGGTAATTTTGTTAAAAGTTGAAATTAGTTTAATTTATTATATTTAAAAATGTCCGATGACTTATAAAATAAATAAGTCTCTCATACGAGGTCGGAATGGAGTAAAACTTTTTGAATTGCACTCGTGATGATGAATGCTTCGTAATGGAAGTGGTTTCGAAGGATTTGGAGCATTGTCAGAATTTTGGCTTAAAATTGAATGCCAGTTAAATTTGAATTTAAAAAGCATTTTTTTTGGCGACTACTAAATTCAAGGTGAGTAAATATCACTGGTTTGGATTACTAGATTTCATTTATAATAATTAAAATTAATTATCGGATGATTGGTTGAATTGATATATTCTTATCAGATGAATGTTATATTATATTATATATATATTAGTGTGTGTGTGTGTGTATTAGTAGTTGGATATATTTCCCACCAATTGGAGAGGATGACACTATGTGCCTCACATAATAGCGGATGACCCTTATATTACCGCGATATCCGCCTCAAAGCGGGATTGGTATTTTATGTCATATAACATCTATGGATGTAGGGAAACATGTTGGAAGGATCCAACTGGATTCCTCAAATATATTGATTGTTTTTCATATATAACGATATATGATGTGATTGAATAATCTGTTATGGATTGTTGTGTGATTTGATGTATTAGATGCTATAGTAGCATTGGCCCTAATTTTGGTATTTTGAATACCATAAATATTATTTTTGAATTTGAAGGAATTAAAAGGAGATTTTGGATATAATAATATTTGTATCAAAATTTGGATTATTTTAAAGGAAATTGATTTGGACGAAACAATGATTTGATTTTGAGTTGTACTTAACTATTTGAAAAATGTTTTAAATCGAGATTTTAAAATAATTTATATAAAGGATTTTTAACAATGGATTTTTTCACGATATTTCTATAAATAGGGAAAATAAGTTGCAATTGATATTTAAAATAGATTTGTAAAATAAATGGATTTATAAAGAAACGGATTCATAAATGAAATTTTATAAATGAGATTATTTTTATAAACAAGTGAATCCCAAATGAGTTTATAAACTTATAAATGATGTTTATAAATAAGGGGAAACGATTATCAGTTGATAAATTGGAAATATATATTTACAGTGTGGATTTATATTGAGATATTGAAATTGGTTTTTGGGAAAAATAGTGGACTCTATTTTTGAAATATGGGAATGATTATGAAATTGAAATGTAGTCGATGCAACACGAATCGAAAGGGATTTAAAATTGAAATTAGTAATATCGGATTATAAAAATAGATTTTTGTCGAAAAACTAAAACTGTTTTGAAATGGGATTTTAATTTATTAAATTATATAGTTAATGATGTTCTAGTATTAAAATATTTCGAAAAGTGGATTATTCGAATATTTAATATTTATTGAAATGAATTCACATTTTTAAAATTAGCTTTGTAAATCATTTAGTTTTATTTAAAAATGAATTGGAAATGAGTTATTGATCTTTATTTAAAGTGTTTTAGTATTTTAAATAATTAATTAAACATGTTTAAAAAAATAATTATTCTTTAAAAAAATACTTATGATATATATATAGAGTTTTGGAGTGATTGTAAATTATTTATAAATCCTCGCTAGATTTGTAAATAGGGTTTATTTAACGGGTATGATTTTTATAAGAGAAATCTTGTAATGGAATTCTAGAAACTTAAGCAAACTTTCGAAATGTTGAAATACGAGAACTTCAAAAATGAATTAAAATGCATAAAAGAAGCTAGAAATGGGTTATTGTAATTATAAGAAAGTGCAATCGATTTTGGAAATTTTAAAGGAAGTAAATTAATGAATTCCGAAAACTTTTAGAATCCGTTATAAACGAGAGAAGGAATTTACAAGTAAATTGTAAAGGATTTGAGAAATATGAAATAAATGGAATCTTTCCTAAGTATTGGAAATAAAATGGTTTTAGGAAAATATACTTATAAACTTCTCCTAAGTATTCAATTGGGAGGATTTGAAATATTTAACAATGAGTTTATTATTATAGAAATATTTTCAAGGTGTTGAATTATAAATGGAATTGAAAAAAAAAATTATTTCTACGTATCGATATTATTCGAAAATATCCTGTTGTAGACACAAGTATTTGAAATTGTTTTCAATTATTGAATATGCTGGAAGAGATTTGAATATATATCTTGGTAAAGATATTTTGAAATGAGCGCTTTTGAAAGATTTATAAAATTGGACCTTGTGACTGCTTATGCGTGAAATTTATTGTTAAATAACCGACTATCAAATTTAGCCAAATTCATTAATCGTTTCAAAGAGACCGGGATCAGATTTAATTATTCGAAAACAACTTCGATCTGATTTGCGCGTTACGAATTATGATACCTCGAAGATAATGGAGATGGTGATCTTGAAGGAGATTCAGTTTGTTCGGTCCCAGAACAACTTGTATGGATGAATGCTATCGTTGCATCATTGCTTGGAAGGCAGTGTTAGCATTCCATGGATGAATGCTATTCTTAAGGTAATATGTAGCCTCAAGCCTCATCCACCGAGAATGACTAAAATAGGGGAGATGCAGCAGGATAAGTGGGTCGCATCCAAGTAGGGTATGCTATCACTTTTCTAGATACCCTCGAATATATTATAATTTTGGATATGGTTGTGCATGGAAAGAGAACGCTAGATAGGGTAGGAACACCCGGGGTGATAACATATTTGAAACTATCTAGCAAGGGTTAGGCTGGTCATGTGTTGGCAGGGAACATTAGGTACAATCTCGGTACATTTTTATAGAGACGTACTATGGTGGACGGTACCCCAGTAGCTCTGTCATTGTATGTAATCCAATATCCACTACGAGCATGTACGGATTTAGTTGTGCCCAACTATGCTAAAACGCGAAATGCAAGCATTTCAGCAATTTTCTAGTTTATTTTCTATGGACATTATTATAATATCAAATGATTTTGATATAAAATGTATTGGTTATTATAAGGTAAAAACCCGTCGTGTTTATGTGTGACGCGATCTTAAAAGATACCTTTGTTTTTCAAAGGATTTTGATAACAGTAATAATTCATATTAGTGTGTTTTCTCATGCTGGTTTTCCAGACTGACTCGAGTGTTATTTTATTATAATGCTCGGATCAGACTGAGTATTACAGATTCAGGTTAGGATGCTATGTAGCTTAAGAGACGAGCCGGAGGAGTCTTAGGCATATTCCACGTACTTGATTATATTCCATTGTGTGTGTATGTTGTATATTCAGCACTTGTGAGGACAAGTTATTTTAATTGTCCAGATTGATTTATTGATACTTGTACTCCGATGATTGTTTGTATATTAACAGTTACAGTTTCTTTTGTATGAAGATCTGTATTTATCTAATATATATTGTTCCGCTGCAATTGTGAGATTCTGTATTGTTGTTTCTATTTCTTCTTCTTTCATCTTTCTCACCCTCTCTCTTCTTTTCCATGACCTTCTGTCATTCTGTAATTTTTGGATCGTGCATGTGCAGATTATTGTCAATTCAAAGTGTACGGATTTGCGGGTCGTCACAATATCCACTTTAGAACCATCCTCAAGATTAGTAACAGTAGCCCTTGCATTTTAAAGAGCACCATCTTTAATCATCATCAAGATGTCTTCCACTCGAACGTACATGTTGGTTCGGAGTGGTTTTTCGATATATAAATCTGATCCCGGTTTCTTCGTACCAATAACCGATAATTTTCGGTTGACTCATTCCCAGTTCTTTTGGAAGGAAGTTTTCGAATCCTCATCGGGGAGCTCGAATTTACATTCATACTTCCTAATTCAAATTGGGTCAAACTTGATAGTCGATTATTTAACTATCAAATAAAAAATCAACAACTAATTCCATTTCAGATTTATTTACCCATAGAAACCACTAAGCCTCAAAACATATCTTTGTTTAATAAAACTCTTTTAAAAAACATTCATATACTTGTCTTTCTGACATAAGTATATTCACAAAACATTTGTAAGATTTCCCATAGCCAAATCTCTAAAAAGAATTTAACTACATTATTTAAATTGGAGAAAAGGGTAACCCTAAATACTATTCTTTCGGTGTAAAGTATGGAACGGATGTTCCATACCACCGTTTTTTAAAAGGTCGGGCTCGAGAAACCCAAACCTCAATTTCCTATTGTAATTCCAATAAACCCTCTTATAAATTTCCCTTACACATGAAATCCTTTTTTCTTTAACCCAGACCCGTTTACAAAACATTTATCAACTTCCATACTCATTTATGAGACTCATAATAAATATTCAAACCCAATGATATAAATTACTTTATAGACTTTCAAACCTTGCATATAATTCCCTATATAGACATCTGAATCCATTCATAAAATATTTTTATAAACATTCAAAACTATTTCTACAGCTCCATTTATAAATACCCCAAAATTATTCATAAATTTATTTTGTCAAATCATTCTTAAAATATTTTGTTTAAAATAGAATAATCTTGAAGACCATTTTAGAAGAATATGAAACATTAACTCTCTATAACCAAATAGAGGCTTAATGACTACAATGGATCATCAAATTTGGGTTTACTCATCCAATTTATATCGTGGGTATTGCCTAACATCAGATATGTAAGAGATTCACACGTAACATATAATCAATCATAGGTAGACGTCCATGTTACAAATATAGATACACCCATTATTGGGTGTATTTTTTTTTACATAAGGAAGTATATTCCATATGCTTAAGTTATCATGACCCGCTTATTGAAGTTCACTTCCTTGTGTCAATCACATTACCGATATTTAGCATTTTGCTAAACACAAGTCACTTACTGTCCACAAAACGTGTCAATGTTTTATAATCACTACTATAATTCATTTGGCTACTTAATGGTCCAAAGGAGAGATCCTTTGATTTAAAGTCAATTTCTCAAAAATAAAATTGATTTAAAATATAACCGATTGGGTTTAAAACAACATTTGAAAAGATTAAAGTATATTCAATTTTCTTAAACCTAAATTATACCTTAATTATCATAATTAAATCAATATTTAATTATAATTAAACTTTAATTAACTTAATGAACTTAGTTAAGTCCTAATTGACTTCTTAATGCCTCTTAGTTAAGGTTTAAGCAATTCATTATTAGTTAACCCTAATTAATTAAAAATTAATTAAATAATAACTTAATTAGTAATTAATTAAACTACTTAACTTAATTAAATAATAACTAACCATTTAATTACTTACTAACTTCATAATTGACTAATTAAAAACTTTATTGATCACTAATTAATCATTAACCTACCTTAAGTGTTACTTTACCTCTAATCACTTACTTTAGTACTAAATACTTTTAGTATTATAAATAAACAAATTATTAAATAATCTAAACTTAATCTCTTTTTTCTTACTAATTAAGTTTGGAAAATTTTTGCAAAACATTCCAAAATGAATCACTTAATGATGGTTATCGTGAATTTTTGTCGAACTACATCCATAGCGACTATCGCTATGAACGCAGTTCACTCTATCTTATTTTAAGTGAAATACTTCACTTAGTTCCTATATGTTTTGAAATAAAATTTAGAAAGTTTTTGAAGACTTAAACCAAGATAAAACTTAAAACCATTTCCAGACTTTGAAACTAGAAATCATAGTTTTGATTTCAAATCGGATCTCACGTCCATCGCAATGCATAAAATTGTTAACTTTGTTTCTACTCAACATACTTGATTTTTAAATCACAACCACACATCCATATTATCATACTCTTAACATCACAATGAAACACATATAAAAATAAGGTTATAAGCTTACTGACTTGACAACGTCACATTCAAATCTCAAATTCAATACCAAACATAACATCCATCAAATCACCATTGACCAACATAATAACCGTTCAATTTTCTTATAATATTATCGCCACAACAACACATTATAATAAAGTCAAAAAAATTTCCAAACAAATTAGTTTAACTCATTGAAAATCTTTGAAACCTGAAATGCCTTAGATGCACCAAAAATCACACAAAAATATGTCGACTTCCACTTGATTTTGGACATATTACTCTTGGATTTTGGAAAAGTGGTCAAAAGAAATTTTTTAGAAAGTTCATTTCTCTATAATTTAAAAAAAAAAGAACCACTCATATCAAATTTCATTTGAGGTAGATATGGTCAAAGGAAGGGGAGCTATTTTCGGACTTGAATTTCTAAGTTTAAAAGTACACTGCAAAGAAATGAGATTTTGACAAACCTAAGCTTGAAATTGGAAAAAGTGGTAATAAAGAAAGTTGGAGCTACTAAAATTTTATATGATTTGAAAAAAAAAATCTTTATTTGTTTAAAAATAGAAGAAGTAATGGCCGAATAAAGTGGGGGAAAATGGAGAAGAAAGAATTTAAAAACAAGTTTGCATCTTTAAAACAATTTGAATCTTTTGATTTAAAAAAAAATTATACTAACATAAGAAGCCATGAAAAATGAAGAAATCTTTAGGGTAATGGAAATGAAGAAGTAAATGAAATTATGGTGGAATGGATGTGTATTTATAGACACAACAAAGTAGGAAAATTACCGAACTAAAATTAGATTAAAATATCCTAACATGTCATTATTTTTAATAGTCACATCACCGCCTTCCTCCCCCTCATATGTCACATCCCCCCTCTAGTCACATCCTAGGTCATGATTGATAATGATGATAATGCTAAGATATGCAAAAGATAATGATATATACTTATATATATATATATATATATATATATATATATATATATATATATATATATGTTATTATTTTTAAAACCATGACCGGTCACATCACTTGCTAAACATAATTAACATAAGATAATATACTATTAGTGTATTATTATTATTTGGGTTAATTAACTCTTATATATGTGTATATATAGTGCACAAAAATGAACAATGCTCCTGACCATTTTCTGGTGTCTAAAAGTCAAAATTTTGAAAAACGTTCGTCGGTAATATTTTCTATTTTTCTAGGAACTATCTATTTTTGTAACAAATTTTAAAAACAATTTTACCATCATTATCAAATGATTAAAGTAGGTTTATTTATAAATAAAAACCTATTTATTTAACATTTAAACTTAAATTGAATTTCCAAAGAAATATATAAAATCGATGATACGAATTGTAGATGCTATAAATACATTTTATTTTCCCAAAATAAAGTAGATTATTTTATTTCATAATCTTGTTTGAATACATATATTAGTATATTAATCCAGAGCCATGCATGATCCTTATTGTTTAAATGCAGTTTTATTGATAAAACGATTTCAGGTAGTTTTATCGATATTTTACCTAGGACGATATTTACAAAATTATCGATATTTTACCTCGGTAACTTGTCCATAAATATTTTTCCCAAACAAAATAAATATTATTATTTACCACTTGAAACATGATTATTTCTTATTTATAAACCCATATCATTTTAAAAATAAATATAATTTATCAAAGTGATAAATTTGCGGATCGTTACAATATGTATATTTTAAAGTTTGAATTAGATATTATAAAACATATCTATATTTCAAATGGAATTGAATTTTTAATATACATAATGTAACGACCCGGAAATTTTTTCATCTTGAGATTTGAATATTTATTTTCAATATTCAATGATATGGTATTTTAATCAAGATAAAATCCCTGTTAAATAACAATTAGTAATAATATATCGTTTCAAAACCAAGATAATATTTTGAATTTCCAGAATTTTATTTATAAAATAGGAAATTGAATTAATTGGAATTTCTTATATATATATATATGCATGTATGTATATTCAGAACAATAGAATTTATATATATATAATTTGGAAACAAATTCATAGAAATAAATATAGGTGAAATAATAAGGATATATTAATGATATGCCTAATGAAAAATATAATGTATTTGAAATAGAGAGTGTTTAAAATTAGATTTTTCTTATATATACACACACACACACACACATTAGTCAAGAGGAATGTAAAATATATATATGAATTATATAAATATAGTTATTAAAAGTAATACATATATATTGTAAAATAAAAAGAAGAAATATATATAATAGAATTATTTGAAATATAATTATGATGGAAATGAATTATAAAATCATTTTAAAAAGGAAATCTTTTACAAATGGTGTTTGAACAAAAATGTTATTTTTATAAAGATAATATAGCAAAATTTTCATTTGCTTTGAAATACACATTTTTTGAATAAAAGAAATGTAAAACATAAATGTTATTTTATTAAAAATAGAATAACAAGACTTTTAATGCCTTGAATTATATATATATATATATATATATATATATATATATATTTATTAGTAGAAATATATATGTAAATGAGAAGGCTTAAATGGATTATTTTAAACCACTTTATATCTTGTTTTCAATATATATATATATATATATATATGTATGTATGTATGTATGTATGTATGTATGTATGTATGTATGTATATGAAAGCATAATAAAATCAAAAGAAAGTTTAGTTAAGTAAATAACAATAGTAAAACAAAAGGAATAAACAAGTAAAAATAGGTAACATACATATATGTGCATATGTAGTGCTCTGGTCAGAAGAAGTAAAAACCCAAACATTCAACCTTACTTCATTTCAACTTCCTATACACCACAAAATCATTTCAATCTATCAACCCATCAAAAACATTTGCACGGCAAAATCAAATCCCTTTTGAGCCCAAAAACATGTTCAATTGCATGCCATTTCACATCCAGACTTGCATAAATATAAGCATATAGACTTGTATATGTGTGTTAGCTGGAGTTTTCAAAAGCCTGTAAAACACCTCAAAAAAAGAGGGCTCTATAATAACAAAACGAAGCATCTTGCTCTTTCAATTCAAAACAAAAGCAACATTTATGAAGTTCATATCGTAAATCAAAGATTTCAAGCACGTGGATGGTGATAATTTTAAATTGAAAAGCCTGGAAGTGTTTTAAAAGCTACTCTGTTATGCTAATAGTGAAATTTTTTATACATGCCTAATTTTCAAAATTCTTTTATCTCAATACAGTTCGAACTAACTAATGACGTAAACTGATAAAGTGTTTGGTTTTAAGTACAGATTGCACCAAAAATAGTTTGGGTTCGATTCATGTTCTAGATTATGAGAAATTTGAAAATACAATAAACAACTAAATATTTGATGAAAACCAACATGTTTAAAATATTGAATCAGGATTACAACCATGGTGGCATGATCAAAACATGAATATTGGTGGGAAAATCAAGATGGAGAGAATTTTGGGTTTGATCATTTTCCACTATAAAAAATATTTTTCGACGTTCGGTTCGTCGAGAGGGTGTGTGGTTTGGTTGAGAAGGGGCATTCGACAAGAGTAAGAGGTTCACCGCGGCAAATTCATGAATTAGGCATTGATTTTGAGTGGGTGTGTTATTTTGGAGTTTAAATCAAAGGATAGAATGGGTTCGGTTTTCCACGAGGCTGGCAAGGTGGCGGTGATCGAATGGCACCGCACCTAGCTAGGGCTTAGCGGGTGACGTGGTGATTGCATTGGTGAAGGTGGCAGACGATGTCATAGTCGGAGGCGATGGAAAGAAGGGAATTGGGCGTCGTCTTCTTTTTGTTCACGCTTGGACGTGCTTGACAACTGGAAATGGGAAATCAACTTCAATTTTAGGGGTGGTAGCGTATGCGCGATGGTGGTACACTGTTGTAGGAGTGATAGACGATGGGTGGCCGGTCTCGAGTTGGTGGTTGGGTGAGTGGATTTCGCGTGCACGTGTACACGTATAACATGTGCACAGGGAAAGTCCCTGGGTGTTGTGGGAGATGATCGTGTTTTTGGGGTGCGGTGGTCTTGGATTGTCTCGAGTCGTATGCGAGTGAGTGGTGGATCGGAGAAGCATAGGTTGATCGATGGTATTGGAAATAGGTTTGGGTTTTTGGCTTTAATTTGAAATGGGAAGCATAAAGAGGCGGGAAGGGAAAAGGAAAAGAAGAGGGAAGCATTTTTTTGGTAGGAGTAGACATGGGATTTGGCCCATGTATAAAGAAATAAATAAGAAGAAAAAAAAAGTGGAGGAAAGCTATAAATAAATTAAAATGTTTAAGTATGTTGGTTATGGGCTTCAGCCCAGGGAAAGGGGGAAGGAGAATTCTTTTAAAATTTTAAAAATGGTAAATCATATATATGTATTTTTTAAATTTTAAAATGGCATAACGGATGCATATGAAACCCAACTGACACGAAACTGATTGCATAGTGTTCGTATCGAAAAATTCTACGCCGTCGTGTAATTTGTGGTCAGGCAAATTATTACTTAAGGATTAATTAATATTAAGATATTAATATTATTCTAAAGATAATTTGTTTTAAATATTAATAATGTTTAAAAATAATATCTTATATATAGTAAACTTTTTTATAAAAGAGTATTATCCTAAATTAAACTTGGAAAATTTGTATAGAAACTTTATAAGTAATATTTTTGAGAAAATTATTAATAAAGTTTTCGCAAAGTAATGGTATACTTTCATGGCGTAATCGGAGGTAGAGAGTGCATAGAGTTAAGTTTGGATTTCTCTGGGATAGAGATGTAATCATCGAGCTGCGAATCCATGGTTGATACCGTAGTGTACTTTTCATATTTATTTAAAAAAATTCAAATATTATTATAGGAAATGGTTTGTGAATATACTTATTCCTGTAAGATAAGTATATAGTTTTTGATTAAGAGATTAATTTATTGAGATTTTAAATTAAATAAGGCTTAGTAATTTCAATGGAAAGTTAAACCTTTGATTGAACGATTGTTTATTGATAGTTAAATAACCGACTATAAAATCTGGACCAAAAACGTAACTTTGGAAATATCTAGGAGAAACACGGGGGTTATATGGTACAGTTACCGTTCGAGGTGCTATAACGTACGTGTAAACTCGTTTCGTTCTTCTAGGACAATGATAAGGAAAACCGTCCGCTAACAGTTAGGAGATGATCTTCGATCTTGTTTTTGTCTGTTTATTTCCTAAAGAACCGGGATTGAGTTTACCGAAAATATCGAACGTCGTTTCGAAGAGACCGGGATTGGATAAGTTATCTGAACACCACCTCGATCCAACGAATACGTTTTCGAAAAGAAGACAAGAGCATGGAATCGAAGATGAAGCATTGAAGTGCAAGGGATAATTACTACTAATCTTGTGCATGATTCCAAAATGGATATAAAAGGAATAGTGCCTTCAGTTTTGTTCATATCCAAAACGGACTTGTGAAGATGAATTCTATTAGTACATTGTCATAGGAGGACAATGAGCATTCCAAGTATAAATTACTTAAAAGGTAATCGTAGCCTCAAGCCTCATCAACCGAGAATGACTAAAAATCAAGGGAGATGCAGCAAGGCTACGTGGGTCGCACCTAATTAGGGTATGTTTTATCACCTTTCTAGATACCCTCGTATATTATTACTACGGTGCATGAAAGAACTCAGTAAGGGTGGGAACACCCCAGGTGATAACATATTCGGTACTATCCAGGATAGGAGTAAACCGGTCTTGTGTTGTAGCGGATCCTGGCGAGGTCCTCGGTACATTTTTCTAGATGTGTACTGTGATAGGTGGTACCCTAGTGCCTAGTCATTGTATGGAATCCATCCTCCAATATGAACTTTTACGGTTTTAATATTAGAGCCTAGTATGCTGAAACTTAATTATTGTAACAATTCCGGCTATTTGAATAAGTATTTGCACTTAGACACAATTATAATATAATTGGATTTCCTATAAAAGGTTTTGATTACTGTAAGGGAAAAACCCGTCGTGTTTATGTGTGGCGTGGCCTTACAGGATTCTTTTGATTTTAAAAGGATTTAAATTTATAATGAATAAAATTCCTTGTAATTCAAATTCTCACACCGGTTTTAGCAGACTGAGCTGGGCATGGTTTTTTCTATATGCTCGGGCCAGATCGAGCATATTTCCAGGTTTAGCTGGAAGATTGGAACTTCAAGAGAGGAGCTGGAGGCCTAGAGATTTATTCACGTGGATGATTATTTTTCCGTTGCATTATAATTGTGTTGTCATCAGTTGTATGGGCAGGGTGTTGTAACTGTCCATGCTATATGGGTTGGTGTACTCTGATTGTTATCTATTCTACAAATATAACAGTTTTGTTTTATGTAAAGATTTGTTCTACATTATAGATTATTCGTTTTTGGGGTGAGATTATGTGTTATTTGGTTTTTTTCTTATCTTCTTTCTATATTCTTTCAACTTTCCTTTTTCTTACCATCCTTCTTTCTGTTCAATTTGGACTGGAAAAGTGTGGTAAATTGTCAGTTCGAAATGTTTGGAAAAGTGGGTCGTGACATCATGGTTTCAGAGCTTAGGTTGAGCGAATACCGAGGCTTTGGTTGGATTACTCATTAGAGATAGGGTCAGTAGTACCCAAGAATGAGTTTGAGTGTGTGTGTGTGTGTGAGAGTGTGTGAGAGTGCGCATTTGTTAGTGATATAAAATGTTTTATATTGTGTTAATTGGTCTGTTAAGTGGCATATGGATTATGGTCAATACGGGTAGCTAACATTATTGATAGGGATCTGTAAACACTTGAACAAGGCGAACAGACACAATACTGTTTTAAGGGGGTAAAAGAAATAATTTTACCCATGATATATTTATATATAAAAGGAACTGATTTTCAAAATATATAGTATTTTGAGATTTTGTTTAATAAGTGATGATAATATTTTATCATTATCATCTAGGATTTGATTGGCTATAACCGTTTAATTTTGAGTATCCTCTATTGCCTATCCTTCTGACTTGAGCATTTCTTTAGAGACCTGAGTCTTGTAGATGGAAGCCTTGGAAAATTTGTAATTTTGAGTAAATTTTGTGTACCAAAGAAATTTGGAATATTTTAGGAATTTTTTTCATATTATAAAGCTAATTTTATAATAATTGATTTATAAAAAGAGCTGTTTATGATTTTAAAACTCTAGTGATTTCGGAATATTGTTTAAAATAATTTTTTGAGGAAAAATGATTATGGTATTATTTGAAGTAAAAATTTTAAATGGTGATAATTTAAAACGAGGATTTATTACCTAGTATAGGTGAAACTCCTGTAAACCTAAGAATAAGATTCCCATTTAGGTTGTGTTTATTGATTATAGAGGACTCTTATTTTCGTCCGAGGAGAGCGGATGAAGATTAGGCAGTATTTCAACAAAGAGTGGCTAGAGAGATTATGGAGCCTTTTGAGTAGCCATCGCTTTATGAAGAGGAGCCCGAGATAGAAGTTGAAGAGGAATTCGAGGAAGAAGAAGAGAAATATGGGATAGAAGAGGAGCCCAAATCGGAGAACGATGATGCTATCATCTGGGGAATTGGCGAGATTATTAGTGAGCCACTTACAGGCTGGGATGGCCTTCTTAGGGATGATTTATGGCCTAGGGTAGAGATGATAGTGCCTAAGGAACCGAGCCAGGAGATTTTATGGATTTTGGACAATGATGTTGAATCAAGGGAAATGGAAGGACCCAAAGTGGAGGACTCCGATGGAGAGAGTCCACCGTGAGAGTTAGCCTGGGTTATGGTAGTTCTCTTAGTAATGTGTTCCCTATTAGTATAAATTAGTAGTCCATAGATGTCATGGATGTGTGTTTGGATTGAAAATTAATGAAGTATCTTGATGGATGCTTGGGTATGGGTATACGATGACTGTAATTGTGAAAGTATTCTAGTTGATACTCAATATAACTGATATTTTGGGATATAAATATATGTGATGAACTTTTGTGATATGGTTGTTTATTAATTTGGTAATAAATTATAATTCGGTTAGTTTTGTTTACTAGCCTGGTTACGTCAATCTCGGGGACGAGATTCTTTTAAGGGTGAGGAATTTAACGACCTAAAATTTTTGTCATCTTGAGTTTTGAATACTTATTTTTAATATTCAATGATACAATATTTTAATCAAGATAAAATCCTAGTTAAATAACAATTAGTAATAATATATTGTTTTTAAAACCTAGATAATATTTTGAACTTCCAAATTTT
Organism: Allium cepa; assembly: GCA_030765085.1. Classification (NCBI taxonomy): domain Eukaryota; kingdom Viridiplantae; phylum Streptophyta; class Magnoliopsida; order Asparagales; family Amaryllidaceae; genus Allium; species Allium cepa. Next base: position 758,961,222 of record CM060941.1, on the reverse strand, counting down.
TATTTATAAAATAGGAAATTGATTTGATTGGAATTTCTTATATATATATATATATATATATATATTATACAATCGGAACTACAGATTTTCTGTATATAATCTGAAAACAAATTCATAGCAAATAAATATGGATGAAATAATAAGAATATGTTAATGATATGACTTATGAAAAATATAATGTTTTTAAATAGGGAGAGTTTAAAATTGGATTTTTCTTATATATATAAACATTAGTTAAGAAGAATGTAATATATATATATATATATATATATTTGAACTAAATAAATATAGTTATTAAAAATCACACATATATATTGAAAAATAAAAAGAAGAAATATATATAAGAGAATTATATGAAATAAATTATGATGGAAATGAATTATAAAATCATTTTAAAAAGGAAATTTTTAGAAATGTTATTTTCATAAAGATAGTATAGCAAAATTTACACTTGCTTTGATATATACATTATAATAAAAGAAACGTAAAATATAAATGTTATTTTATTAAAAATGGAATGAGGACTTTTAATGCCTTGAATTATATATATATATATATATATATATATATATATATATATTCAAATATATATATATACATATTAATTGAAATATATATAAATGAGAAGACTTGAATTGTTTATTTAAAACCACTTTACATCTTGTTTTCGATATATATATACATATATGTATACACACACACATACATACATACATATACATATACATATACATATACATATACATATACATATACATATACATATACATATACATATACATAGACATATACATATACATATACATATATGAAAGCATATTCGAATCAAAAGAAAGTTTAATTAAGTAAATAAGAATAGTAAAACAAAAGGAGTAAACAAGTAAAAATGGGTAACATACATATTTGTGCATATATAGTGGTCTGGTCAAAAGAAGCAATGACCCAAACATTCAACCTTACTTCATTTCTACTTCCTAACAACCACAAAATCATTTCAATCCATCAACTCATCAAAAACATTTGTACAGCAAAATCAAATCCCTTTTGAGCCCCGAAACCTATTCATTTGCATACCATTTCATGTCTAGACTTGCATAAAATATATGCATACAGACTTGTATATGTGTGTTAGCTGGAGATTTTCAAAAGCCAATAAAAAACTTTAAAAAAAAAAGAGGGCTCTGTAATAACAAAAAGAAGCAGCTTGCTCTTTCAATCCAAAACAAAAGCAACATTCATCAAGTTCTAATCGTAATCTAAATATTTCAAAAGATTTCAAGCATGTGGAAGGTGAGAATTTTAAATTGAAAAGCTAGGAAGTGTTTTAAAAGCTACTCTGTTATGTTAACAGTGAATTTTTTTATACATACTTGATTTTCAAAATTCGTTATATCTCAATATAATTCAAATTAGCTAATGACGTAAACTGATAAAGTGTTTGGATTTGAGTACAGATTGCACTAAAAATAGTTTGGGTTTGATTCATGTTCTAGATTATGAGAAATTGTGAAAATACAATAAACTACTAAATTTTTGATGACAGCCAACATGTTTAAAACTTTGAATCAGGATTACAACCATGATGGAATGATTAAAACATGAATTTTGGTGGGAAAATCATGATTTCTAACTTATTAGATGGAGAGAATTTTGGGTTTGATCGTTTTCCACTAAAAAAATATTGTCTAACGTTTGGATCGTCGAGAGGGTGTGCAGTTTGGTCGAGAAGAGGCATTGCAACAAGGGTAAGAGGTTCACCATGGAGAATTTGTGAATTAGGCATTGATTTTACGTGGGCGTGGTATTTTAGGGTTTAAGGCAAAGGTTGGAATGGGTTCAGTTTTCCACATCGCTGGCATTGTAGCGGTGATCAAATGGCACCGCACCTGGCTGGAGGATAGCATAGGACATGGCGGTTGCATTGGTGAAGGTGGCAGGCAATGTCGTGGTCGATGGTGATGGGAAGAGGGAAATTAGGTGTCGTCTTCTTTTTGTTCACGCCTGGACGTGCTCGACAACTAGAAATGGGCGATCAACTTTTGTTTTAGGGGTGGCATGTATGCGCGATGTTGGCACACGGTTGTGGGAGTGATAGGCGATGGGCGGCCGCTCTCGAGTTGGTGATTGAGCAAGTGGATTTCGGGTGCACGTGTACATGTATCATGCGTGCACATGGGAAAGTCCCTGGGTGTTGTGGGAGATGATCGTGTTTTTAGGGTGCGGTGGTCTTGGATTGTCTCGAGTCATGTGTGAGTGAGTGTATGTTCGAAGAAACATAGGTTGATCGATGGAATTGGAAATCGGTTTGGGTTCTAGGCTTTAATTTGAAACTGGAAGCATAGAGAGGAGGGGAGGGGAAAGGAAACGAAGTGGGGAGCGTTTTTTTTGGTAGGAGTAGACATGGGCTTCGGCCCATGTATAAAGAAATAAATAAGAAGAAAAAAAAGTGGAGCAAAGTTATAAACAAATTAAAATGTTTAGGTATGTTGGTTATGGGCTTTGGCCTACGGAAAGGAGGAAGGAAAATTCTTTTTAAAAGTTTAAAATTTTAAATCATATATATGTATTTTGTAAAATTGAAAATGGCATAACGGATGCATATGAAACTCAACTAACGCGAAACTGATTGCGCAGGGTACAAATCGAAAAATACTATGTCATCATGTAATTTGTGGTTAGGTTTGAATAAGTGAAAATTTATGGTATTTTCAAAAGGCCAGAAATTTTGTTATAAATTCAAACAAAAGTCGCCGCTTAAGTTTATATGACCTGTCCATTTAAGTTATTTGCCCAGATAAAAATAACGGCAAGTTAATTTATGTTAATTGCAATGTTTGACATCTGTTTAGCGGAATAAAACACCACTCTGCTAATTGTATTTAATTAGATCACTAGGCAGAATAAATCACCGTTCTGCCATTATTACTGAATATATGTGTTTCTGGACATTGACTGGAAGAATTAAACCCTGTTCTACTGTCGTAGTTATATGGACATCTATTGATTTTCTAGTAATTATATTGGTAATATGATGTGGAATTGAGTGTTAAAGATAGATTAATATGAATATCTAAATCTATTGTCCTGGATTGTTATGAAATAAAATGGTAATTTGATTAAGAACTATTGAAATTAATAAGCCTCTTTTCCGATTTGGAAGTTGACTTTTGAACCAAAATTATTTCTAGGATGATTATTATTTATTAATGATATTTAAAGTTAATTAATAAATATTTTGATAATGATTTAAACTTGATTAGTTTATTATGCTTAAAAATTATTTAATTCCTGTTTCAAAGTTATTTAATTATTCTAATTGTTTAAATGTAACGACCTGCTATTTTGGACTATTCGCATCCGCACATGTCGGACTTGAATAATTCAAAATACCGAATTGTTAATTTAAAATTTGGCAAAACTCAAATATACAGTAAATAAATAATCACAGAATCACAAACACAGAGTAATAATATGCAGCGGAAGCAAAAGATAGTAGTTCATCAAGCTACTACATATATAACAGAGTTAAATAAGTTACAACAGAAGTCTTGAATACAATAGTCGAATATAAGAATCAAAATACATCGCTGAAATCAACTAAATATCTGAAAGCTGGATAGAGAGCCGGATCTCCAGGCGAATTTCCAACTCCAAAGGTGAGTCTCGTAGCTGAACCACTCAGTCTGACCCCAGCGTAAAGAAAAACACAAAACACTCGAGTCAGGATTAACATTCTTATATCAATAAATCCAACTCAAGTGAAATAACAATTGAAATACAAGTAACTCAAAGGACGTTGGAATAACCATCCTCTAAGAATCCATTGAACTATCTACTATGTAGTAGTGTACGCTAAATAGATAATGTCTATCAGTAATATAAGGTATCAAAATAGTGTTAAGGCGTTACCATTATCCCCGTTAACACATTTTATATAAGCGTTATAGTCTATACAGCACTGTAAATCCACCGTAAACTAGTTGGATATCAGGGAGTACTCCATAGGTATAACACAAAACAAAATCATAGTGGTCGCGTATATAGGGATACAAGTATGGCCAGGCACATGAGGCAATACCCAAGGTAGTGAAACCACCGTTTGCCTGATCCGGACCGGTGAGAACGCATCGCCGCAACGATCGCAACACCGCGAAACAACACTCCCAAAAGTGCAAGGGTGCACCAATCAATAATAAGTAATGAGTAGTATTCGAAGAAGTGTGTTCGCCCGAGGTGGCTAACCCCATTTGGCCCGGCACGGCTCCTGTTTTAGTCGTTTCCAATTTCACACAAGTGTCAAGGCTATCTATTATCGTTCTCTTTCTTCAGTCATCACGTACATCATTCCAACCACTTCATTCTGGATCACACTCCGCGTTTAGTTATTAAAGTAGTTTTCGGTTTAGACAGAGAATATGTCCATAACCGATTCCGGCCTCTTTAATAACTTTCGCGATTATTACATCGATTGGTCGTTTAATAAATTTCAAAACCAAATCAAATTCAATTTCACTTAGAATTTGTAAACCAACATTTCATTTGTCTTTCTAAATCAATCCCCATAATTTACGTTTCAAAACTTTCAGATTACCACTTCAAAATCTTATAATTAAATTTCAATTTTTATTTAAACAATTCAAATTTTGATTCAAGTTCATACATAAATTTCATTTCGAAATCATTTAAATTAACTTAATTTAACATTCAAATCAATTTAAATACATTGATCGACTTCATTCAATATTCGTTAAGTTAATTTATCATTCAAAACAATTCCCATTTAATTTCCAATTTATTAAATCAATTTCTTACGTTCAACTTCATTACATCAAAACTTCAAATTGAAATAAATTAAATTCGTCAAATCAAATTCTTAAATTACAAGTCTTACATTTATTTCAATAAAACGCATTTTATTTCTTATTAAAGAAATTCAATTTCATTTATTTATTTACTTAGTTACAAATTTCAAAATTCAATTAATAAAGAAACTAAATTTCACATATTCAGGAAGTTCAATTTCACTTATTAACTTACTTAAATAATTTTCCAGACTTAATAAATAAAGAAACCCCATTTCACTTATTAACGAAGTCCCAATTCACTTATTCAAAAGTTCAATTCTCTTATCAAAGAATTCAAAATTTTATTTAATTATCAAATAATTCAATCTTATTCAATTATTAAATAATTTCAACTCTCAATTATTAAATAATTTCAACTTAATTATTAAATAATTTCAAAATTAATTATTAATAATTCAAAACTTAATTATTAAATCATTTCAACTTAATTATAAATTCGAACTTAATTATTAAATCATTTCAAACTTAATTCAATGAATAATTCTAAATTTATTATCAAATAATTTATTTTTAAACAACGTTCTTTCAATAACTACTATGTTAATATTTTGTTTCAAATATTAAATATTAACATTTTCCTTTTATTAAATTCAAATTCCGACTTCTTTTCAAAACTTTATTATTTATTCAAATAAAATCTTTATTTTATTTTTAAATCAAATTATTAACCAATCGGGTTTTTATTTAATTCTCTATCCTAGGTCAAATTCAATTTGGGTATTTATCATTTCAACCAGATTCAAATTCAATTCAAAAATCAAAGCATAACAAAGGGAACTTGCAGTGTGATAACTGGGATGGTGTCAAAGTAAATAAACAAACAATAACAACAATATATATAATCCAATAATTAATTCGAATAATCCCGAAATAATCGTATTAATTTACATTGTTGTTTGTGCAAATTAATATAATTATTCCTAGAATTTACACTATCATTTCATGTAGATTAAAGATTATTACACTATTATTAATACGGCTCTTCACTGGATATTTATTATTCAATTCCATACCACATAAATTTAAATGGTTCAAGGGTAATTAACCATTTTCTATGTGTCAAATAATTAAACATTTAAGGCGTCATATTACACAAATTTAACTATCAAATTCAACACATATGTCGATTCAAATTTTTACTAACCTACGTCAAATTCAATTGCGACATATTTATCACTTCATACATTACAATTTAACGTCCAATATAAACATCAAACAATCAATCAATTATCAACCAAACTGGATTATCGTTGTATAAATAACAGATAATGGTGTCAGATGTCACAGCTGAACTGATACAGGTAATAACATATATAACAGTGTAAATAACTAACAACAACATATTTCAATTGTCGTTTCAATTGAAATCAAATTTAATAAATAAAAGAACATTAATCGTGAGTGATTGCTCACCTTCCGAGGCTAGAGGAAAGGACGGGAATGGAAGCGAGTTGTGCATCCACACATGAATTCCAAAGCAAAACTAGATTGGCACGAATCAACGAACGAAACTGATAAAAGGAATAGACGAATCAGATCAGGACTATATCGATGGCGGGAATTTGTATAAGCGAATTTACATATATAACCATATATATCAAATCATTTCAACTTTAAGCACACATTAAATTAAATATATATATATATACTTAAAATTAATTGTTTTATATATATATATATATATATAACTTATAAAATGTATAAACCAATGTTATATATCTATATAATCAAACATACACACTAACGTATTAAATACTGCTTTAAAATATCCGATACCATAGACCACTTAAAGCATAGATAATACATCATTAATAATAAAATTTTATGCTGCAAATAAAAATCGTATATACACGTAACCCATACTGTGAATGCTCATATATACATATTAATATATATTAATATAAGCAGATCAACTATAAACTTGTACAAACTAATATTCATACTTTAATAGATGAAAACTAATACATGTTATATGGTGTAACCTTTATAATTAAAATATACAAACAAATTGCTTGCAAACAAACCCAAACAACAGACCATACACAACATATGCATCACCATGGTTATACATTATAACCGAATTCTTATATATATATATAACTAAATACGCATGTAATATTCAAGGCAAAAGAATATACAACATCCCTATATAAGCATTTGTAAACAATAAAGTTCGCAGCCGAATGTATATATTGAAGTTTAAACTGTCATATGACTTAACACATATTTCAATATAGCTTATATAATATATATATATATATATATATATATATATATATATATATATATATTGCTTCAGCAAATCAATTTTATACACTGTAACAAATAATTCTTCCAAACTATACATACCTATATAAACTATATTCATAATAGTATAAGTGGGGAGAAGCAAAGTCTTACAAAGTTCCTACCACTTAGAAGATGCATAGGCGGAAGGAGCTGATCTGGGCTTGCGGCATCGGTTGTGGCGTGGCATGAAGGCTCGCGTGAGTTGCTGCCACGGTGAGAAAGAGAAGATGGAGGCAATGTTAAGGAACAGCGGAGAAGCGAGGTCGGTGATGTGGCAAAGGTTCGGGTAGTGGGAAGGAAGTGGTGACTAACGGCTACAGGGTGGTCGTGGCAGTGGGTGACATGGTTCGCAGTGGATGTTGGCGAGGTAGGAGGCATTTGATCTCGATGTGTCGATGGCTTTGACCTGGGCATTTGCGCATGAAGTTGGTGGCAATGAGGGGTTGTTGTGTGCGTGTAGGAGCAGGGATGAGGAAGCAAGGATGGAGATAAGTGCTCGGTGTAGGGAGGAGGCCGAAGTGGTGATGGAGTCGGCTTGGGAAGGAAGTGGACGGCTGTGGTGTGCTCACGTGGAGGAGGTGAATGCAGATGGTCACAGGCGGAGGCTGCTAATGTTGCGTGATCAGGAAAAATAAGTGTAGAGTAAATAAAATGGGTCCCGGCTTCAAGCAAATATGTTCCATTCCCTTTTTTGAATGAGAAAGCAGCCATTTGTGGTCTGGAAGGGGAAGGGAAAGCAAAGGTGGAAAGAAATGAATGGTAATGAAGTCTGTACGAATTGAAATGGCCGAAAGAAAATGAATGGATGCATTGTCCTTAAGCTTCTGTGCAAAATTAATGGGTTTGAGGCCAAAAGGTAGAGCAACATTCCCAATTCGTATTGGACGTACTTTATGTCTATATATTTTCATTTGTTACTTTGGGAATGAAAGAGCTACGAGGCATGCAGTTGAACAGCTTAATGAGCCTATTACGTACGAATGCTTATTATCCTCTCGCATCATATATTTATAAAAGATGAACAGAAATAAAGCAGAGAAATAGGCTGAGAAAACGTACCCATACAGTTGCCATTTACATGGATTCCGCTGTGAAGTGGACTTCAAAACACCGAAGTAGATATACTATAGAAATCAGCCCGACGAGACGATCATAATGGCATAAGGATATCAGTGGTAGGATTAAATTATAAAAATTCGAATTTTCTACTACGGAAAATGCATGAAAAACACAGAAAAATAAGATCGACGGAGCTAAAGATGTCCGAATTTGGAAAAATAAAAAATAATGCTTTCTCAGAAGATGGTTAGAACTTTTCTTTGTAAAAATATTTAGGTTCCGAAAACATTTTATTTTCTTCGCTTTTTAACTGATTGAATTAAAGTAAATTTACGCACGAAATAAACTTTCATATTTTCGGACGAAAATTTACCAGTTGCTATGTTTAACTAGACGCATTCCAAATATAAATTTATATTCCAAAATTTTATCGTTTAAAATTGCACATAATTTCAATTAATAACGTTACTAAAACCATTAAAATTTACGGGTCGTTACACTCTCCCCCACTCAAAACTTTTCATCCTCGAAAAGGAAGGAGGTAGGAGAATAAAAACAACCAGAAAGATAATAGATTTTAAAAACAAATAAAATAATTAATTTTAAACATATAAATTTCGATTTAAATGGATTGATATTCACTAATTGGTTCAAATCCGTTTATATTAAATCAATAAATATTCATTAAATTTAAATTTGTTAGTTCAAACTATAAATTTCGATTTAAATCAAATTAATATTCGATAATTGAATTTAAATTCAAAGTATTTCATTAATTGATTAAAATTATATTTATTAATTCTTTCTAAGCAAAATTTATTTAATTTATATCATTTATTCATTATCTTATTATCCAATTATCCTTTATTAAAAAATTTCTAAAATTAATAATCATATTTTATTCAACAAATTTAATTCTTCTTTATTCCAAATTATTAAATTTATTTCACTTAATATGTCCTATCACATTATTGACTATATTTATACCTATTATAACCTACTCAAATTTATATCAATTCCTTAACAATATTTCATATTATATATTATTCCATCAACTTATCGTTCTATTTGCCTCTATTAATCTTTTTATAACTAAAATTTAATTGTATAACATATATTATACCCACTCAAATTTTATTTAAAAAAATTTCTTTTAATATCATTTTACACTATGCAATATTCAATAACATAATTAACTTTTAAAATTTAGGTAAGTTATATTGAATGCAATTTAGTATTATACAAGAAAATTTCTAATTTAATTATTCAGGCTTAAATTTTTATTCAAAATTCCGATTTCATTTTATAATTGAAATTACCCTTTATTATAAATTTAAGAATTTCATTTTCGAGTAACTTCAAATTTATTTAGAGGTAAATAAATATATATAATATATCAAATCAAATTTAAATCATATATCGGTATATATATTACAAATCAAATCATACTTTAAGAAATTCCAATCAATTTATTTTTCAAAACTAACCGTAGCAAAGCTAAAGAATAGTTTCTCCACTTCGAAACTCGAAGATGAATGTCGATGAAGCGGCCGTCATCACCGAAATTATTTTCCAGCGACAAAGAGAAGAGCCCTAATTTAATCATTTAAAATTCTTTGAAAACCATTTCTATTCGAAAATATTTTAAATAATATACATTTTAAACTTTAAAACCATAACTCGAAATTATCGAAAATTAAATTCTCAAATTCTTTATTTAAATTCATTTAAACTCTAAATAAATTTATAAACCATGTTTATATTTCAATCGTTTATGTTGGTAAAATCAATGGCTTACAAAATAATAAATGAAAATCATTTTACCAATCAATTCGGTTAACTATTTAATTCCAGGAAATTTTACTTATATAATATAATCATACAAATTTTTTATTTACCAAATTTGAAAACAATATTGTGTCAGTTTTCTCTGCTCAAGTATTTTGGAAATCCTATCGATAGCGTTGATCAGACGAATCGATCGAAAACCCAAATCAACGTCAACAACTCAAACAACACAATATATAAAACATTTTTAATATTAATTTACAAAAACGCTTCCTTGCTCGACGATACAAGAATGGATTTCAAAGCAAGGATAGAGATTCAAATTTGATAGTCTCAGATCAAGGAGAATTCTGATTCGAAGATAAGTTCGACACAGAAGATAAGATGATTAAATAACGAAATAAGATGGATAAGTTTATATAAATCGCGGGCACCCTTAACCGGGTAGACCGAGACTTCAAGAATAAGATCGATGCAGAATTCCAAGGTCAATCAATATTTAATCTCAAGAGATCGAATTCGGAATAACAAGAGATAGATAGCATCGTAAACCGAGGATACAGGAATCTCTAGTAAATCAATGCCTATTGTAAAGGAGTTTCACCCCTTTTCAAATCATTCGAAGTCTGGCGAGACCGCCGATTCATTATAGAGATTATTCGAAGTGGAATTATGGATACTCTAGAATTGAAAGAAGATGAATAGTGAGGGACACGAAAGAATTTTGGAACCGCAGGGAACGTTCCAAAACTCAAAGGAATCGAGTAAAAAGGAAGAGATTGAAACTCGAACGAGAGTGATTCTGTAAATAAATTTACCCTATATGCTAAGTTTTGCCTAGAGCTACCAAAAGCTCTGATACCAACTGTAACGATCCGCTATTTTAGACTATTCGCATCTGCACACGTCGGACTTGAATAAATCAAAATACCGAATTGTTAATTTAAAATTTGGCAAAACTCAAATATACAGTAAATAAATAATCACAGAATCAAAAACACAGAGTAATAATATGCATCGGAAGCAAAAGATAGTAGTTCATGAAGCTACTACATATATAACGGAGTTAAATAAGTTACAACAGAAGTCTTGAATACAATAGTCGAATACAAGAATCAAAATACATCGTTGAAATCAACTGAATCTCTGAAAGCTGGATAGAGAGCCGGATTTCCAAGCGAAGCTCCAACTCCAAAGGCGAGTCTCAAAGCTGAACCACTCAGTCTAACTCGAGCGTAATGCAAAACACAAAACACTCGAGTCAGGATTAACATTCTTATATCAATAAATCCAACTCAAGTGAAATAAAAATTGAAATACAAGTAACTAAAAGGACGTTGGAATAATCATCCTCTAAGGATCCGTTAAACTATCTACTATGTAGTAGTGTACACTAAATAGATAATGTCTATCAGTAATATAAGGTATCAAAATAGTGTTAAGGCGTTACCATTATCCCCCTTAACACATTTTATATAAGCGTTATTGTAACGACCCGCCGCCTTGACCGCCTCTAGTCGGTAATTAAACCAACTAGAAACGTTCAAAATGACGGATTGTTATTTAGTTTATAACATTTAAACAGACTCAGCTACAGAATCACAGAATAGTAATCATATTTTATAAACAACTTTTCTTTTATATACAAATATCAGAGTTAATACAATAAGTTACATTTTATACAGCGGAAAACAAATTTTATTAAGTACAAGAAAAATAATTTTCTGAAAAGCTTTAGTTGTGCTTTCCCCTCTCTCTCTAACTTCGCTGCGCGCAAAACTCCAAGCTGTAAAAATACTCGGTCTGACCCGAGCGTTAATTGCAAAACACAAAAACACTCGAGTCAGGATTAATCTTTATTCAAGTAAATAAATTTGAAATGAACTGAATAATATGGTTACAGATATGGTAAAACAGATAAATCAATTTAAAATCTATTACGGATTTTTCACATTAACAATTTCAAATTTTTAAGTTCTGACAAACACACGTGTGCACTGCCTCGCCAACACGTGTGCGAGTGTAATCACAAAGACCACAAAGATACAATAACAAGCCCGAACAGAAACAACACAGCAGGTCAAGGCAGCGAGCACAAGTACAGGCCGAAATGCACAACAGTTTCAGCAGCCCCCAAATGCAACAGGGCATACAACTACAAGTATGGACAGTGCACAGATCAATAGTGCACAGGGGCAGCAGTGGCAAGACACAACTACAGTGGACAGGTATACAACAACAAGCATGAAGTATGCAAGCTCAGCAACAACTACCAGTTCCATATAACAAGCTACAATTGAAGATGAAACTGAAGACCAACTGGCTACAAATTATAAGTAAGACCAACAACAAGTTGGACTGCAACAGTCAATATGCAGACCAAAGGCACAATGCCACAGCAACTAGGAGAAAACAGAAGTGAAGACAAGTGAAACAATGATCAAGCTTCAGGATGAACAATTGCAGACAAGAGTATACATTGGAATGAAGTAGTGCAAGCATAGGTGAATGTGTCAACATATCACGTACATAACAATGCAATACCAAACTTCACAAGCAATGACCAGTGCGATGACCAAGCACTGCATTAAACATGAAACAAGACCACAACTAGGCAAACATCACATAGGATTTACAACAACTAAAACCAAGATGAATAAGACAGCAAGTCAGTGACATGCCCATCAACCAGACAGAGTTAACAACAGGGAATACACAAATTGACACAGCAAAATGATCAAGATTTGTTCCAATGTTCACAGAGACAACCCATAAGATTTGTTTTGTTTATTTTCTAAATTCACAGAGACAATACAGAACTTTCATATTAAATAGAACTTTAAACTTTGACAAATGTTCATAACCACATTTTGTTAAACCTTAAATCTTCACACTGAAAGAAATAAACTCACAGCAGCTTGCTCAACTAAATATATTCATGTATCTACCAGTATGAAATTGTGTTTTCATGCAAACACACTTGTTTCTAGAGTAAAACAGGCAAATAATTTCTACTTAAGTTTATTTAATATAAAATGTTACTCACATACAACATATTTTGTTTAAGGATTAAAAACTAAAAAAAAACACTTAGGTGGATAGTTTGAATTTTTAAATCAAGTTTAAAACCTGTAACTATAAAGATAGAGGCAAAATAAATCAAGGCAGTGCATCAAAATGACCAAGCTACACATGAATAATGCACAATTCAAACAACAGGCAAATAAAGGTCACAAATGCAAGTGCAGTTGCAGTGTGCCACCTGAGAATATACACAAGTGCAGATCAAATGCAATTATACAACAGTGGCCAAACTTATGTATGCAACAGATAAGGATGCAGACACCAAATGACCAAATGAATCAACTGCAATGCAACATATATCAGGATGCAAACAACAATGGAAATGAAGACTAGAACAACCAAGAGAACAGTGACCAGACCCAAGTGCAACAGCATGGGGTACAACTACAAGTGCAACAGCATGGATGCAACTTGACATGCAAACTGCCACAAACCAAAGTGCATGAACACAGTAGACTACTGTTACAAAAAAAAACTCAAGTGAAGCAAGTAATGCAACAGTAGCAAGTATATATGAATACAACTACAATGCAGACCAAATGCAACACCAATACAACAACAGTACCAAAAGACTCAAGTGCAAAATAATAAATGGTCTAATGGTTACCAGGCATGGGACAAACATGCAAGTTTAAATTCATAATGCAATTGTTTGCAAACAGTTTTCAAACAAGATATTTAGTAGCATCTGTACTTATCAATTTAATAACAAAATAAATATAGCATCTGTTCTTATCAATTTTTAAAACAAACACCAATAGCACATGTTCCTATCAATTTTAAAACAAACACAAATAGCACATGTTCCTATCAATTTTAAAACAAACACAAATAGCACATGTTCCTATCAATTTTAAAACAAACACAAATAGCACATGTTCCTATCAATTTTAAAACAAACACAAATAGTCAGGTAGCATTTGTTCTAATCAATTTAAAAATTAAGACTGGGCAGCATCTGTTCTTACAAATTTAAATTTTAAAAGAAATCAAAAAAACATTTGCTCCTAACAGTTCAAAAACTAAATCAAATGGGTAGAATCTGTTCTTATAGTTTAAAATAATTACTAGCATCTGTTTCTACCAATTTAAAATCCAAGTAAATCGAGCAAATAACAGCAACTAGCACAAAAATTCAACATGCAGTCACAAATCTGAGCATATCAGTTTTAAAAATTAAATTAGCCGAGCCAAAGATAATCAAATCGCCCCAAAAACATAGCATGCAACCAAGGAATTCACTTCAAACAAATTCAAAAACTTGCATGAAGATTATCGTGAGCTTAGAAAACTCACATGCATTTCAAAACAGAGGGACAGTCAACATAAACAAGCATGCAAACACATTATCACTTAACAAAAACAATTTCAGGTACCAAAACATCACAACATATTATAGGCTTAAGTGATTGATTCACGGATAAACAAAGAAGAAGGTTTGGGTTCAGAGGTTTCCATATAAATATTCATTAACAAAGCAAGATCCAACACATGCAGCAACACAAAGCAAGTCAAGATTTAATAGCCTCTATTCTCATCAGATTCTTAAAATGATAGCATCTGTTCTCAACAGTAAAAAAAAAAAAAATTTAAATTTATAGCATCTGTTCAAATCAGTTTTTAAGAAAAACAAATTTTCAAAACAACAATCTGAAATCAAACATTTGGAAGCACCTGTTCTCATCAGGTTATTCATAGCTTTTGTTTTTATCAGTTTAAATTAAAATTTAAATAGTGTCTGTTCTTACCAATTTAAAACAAATATCAAATAGCATTTATTCTTATTAGTTTAAAATCAAAAATTGAGTAGAATCTGATCTTAACAGTTCAAAAACACAACATCAGAGCAAGTGATAACGAATAGCAACCAACAATCCAACATGCAGTGAGTTATCTGTTCTTATTAGTTTAAAATTCAAATTTAACCGAGCAACTGAAAGCTAATAATCACCAAATCATAGCATGCAACCAACATTCAATCCAAACAAATTTAAACACCTGAATTAAAAATTAATCGTGAGCAGAAAACTCACCATAA
Organism: Allium cepa; assembly: GCA_030765085.1. Lineage (NCBI taxonomy): Eukaryota > Viridiplantae > Streptophyta > Magnoliopsida > Asparagales > Amaryllidaceae > Allium > Allium cepa. The sequence continues at coordinate 758,946,099 of CM060941.1, read as the reverse complement.
CAAAGTCGAAGCAGCCGAAGGGAAATAAGCCAAGTTGAACGAAGGTCGAAGCCCAGATTAGATCGCAAACCCTTGTTTTGAATCGCAAGAAGCAAAACCCTAGATTAGATTGCTAGCCCTAATTTACAAAGAGGAACGGCTGCCATCATTTTTATTTTCTTTTTCTTTCGTGATTTTGCTTAGGGTTTGTGAAAATGGATAATGGAGGAAACGGGTCGAATTGAGGTAAAAAGGAAACGGCATTCAAAGGTAAATGGACCGAGATTCACAATTTCAAAGCCCAACAACACTTAACCAAATTTTATTATATATTTTTTTTCATTTTGAATTTCAATAAATTTTGTTATTTCTTTGCTTTGTTTTGTTGAATTATGTTGTTATAACTTTTCCAATGTAGTCACTTCATATTTTACGAAGTTTACAAATATGTTGTTTTAAATTTTAACTATGTATATTTACTTATCTATTTTGTATTGAATAAAATTTTATTCCTTTTTATTTTAAAGAAAAGAAAAATGTTATTTAAAACTAACCATCCATTTATAAATTTACATAAATAAAAATTCTTGTATCCAAATTATTTTCTTAAGTCATTAGTTTGAATTAAAAATACAAATTCAATATTCAATTTCAACTCCAAAGTCAAATATAAATTTTATTCAACTTTTTCTAGATTAAATTCTCAAATTTGATCGCAAAATTCATTGTTATATTGGAAATTCAGTTTAAATTATCATTCAAATATTCAAAATTAATTAAATATTCACAATTTAAATTGTTCAAAATTTACGATCGTTACAATCTCCCCTCCTTAAAAGAATTTCGTCCCGAAATTACAAGTAAGGAAAAATGATTGTTAAAATTTCACCGATATTTATATTTTACTCAATTTTATCAAGTTCAACACTTATTAAAGATGAATGAATATAGGATTCATTCTATTTGTTTTATCTCGCTAGCTTTGCTAATTAACTCTTTTGTTTATTATTTTCTACAATCAAGACACAAAAAAAAATCTTTACTAAAATTTTCAACTTACAAAACCCAAATTTTAAATTTGAAACACTACATTTAAGAAATTTTACATATTATAACTTTTCCAAAGCTGTGGATTTTTCAAAACATTTCAAAAATCCTCTTCCTTAATTCATTAGGTTGGAATTTACATCACTTTAATTTCAGATAATTGATTTGCTATTTAAAGTTTGAAAATACTTGCTAACTCGAAATTTAACAAGTCTACTGTCGTTCTTAAAGACATTAGGCATACGCTGGCCAGGCGCAAGTCTAACAATCTCCAAGTACTAAATATACTTGCTTCAATTCCCAGTGAAAATACTTTAAAAATTCTTTTAAAAATGGATATGGAAAGCACATTCCCCCATGGATCACAGTTTACTCGGCGGTTCCGCTACTATCCCAGTAGAGTCGCTTGTAACTGTGGATATCTCATCCCTTGAATTTCGCCATGGTTGTTGCCAAAGATCGCGGTTCACACGGCGGTTACGCTACTATCCCAGTAGAATCGCTCGTGACCGTAGGCATCTCGCCCCTCGAATTACGCTTTGGTTTGTAGATTGCAGTTTACACAGCGGTTACGCCACTATCCCAGTGGAATCGCTTGTAACTGTAGGCATCACGCCCCTCAAATTACGCTACCACCCGAGTGTAACTAGATCGCGGTATACTCGGCGGTTACGCCACTATCCCAGTGGAATCGCTTGTAACCATAGGCCTCTCGCCCCTCGAATTACGCTAGCACACTATACCAGTCCAAAAGGACATTCCAACTAATGGAAATACAAAAGGTCATCCAACTAATGGAAATATAAATGGTCATCCAACTAATGGAAATATAAATGGTCATCCAACTAATGGAAATACTACGTAGCTACGATTTTTAAATGGATACTCATCTCGAGTTCCATCACCATCACACAGTCACACAGTATAAATGGAAGGTACCTTTCCATATCCTCAATTTGGAAAACATAATATTATACATACATATATAATATTTCATTTCACATTTAGTACATATCATACTCATGTACTTACATAAGTTTTCCATAACAATTACTTTTCCAAACTAATTGGTTTTCGAATTAATCGTATTCACACATATACGTTATGAAAACCACAATATTTCATACCCATAACAAATAGAGGATTCACAAATTTTTCCATTTCATTATCCATTTAAAATTTTCCTCTAAGCCGATTTGGAATTTTAAGGTTATCTCAAACCTAATTCACATTCATAATCCAATTTATTATCGACTTCACACTCGATTTGGATTTCACGTTACATCGTCAATCCTCAACACATAATTGATGTCTATCGATATATAACCTCTGAGCTCGTACGTCTCAGAGAAGGGTGTTAAGCTAAGAGAATAAATTCTCCGCCACCAACAGATATATATTTAATAGAGATCAATTGATATGTCGTCAATTCACGACGTTAGACATACAATCCAAATCATCCATTTAAAATTCAATGTTCAACTTAAATTGTTTTTGGGCGTCAAAGTTAAACTCAATTTAACTCAAAATTCAATCACTTTGAAAATTTCCAAATTGAACTAATTGTTCAAATTTCCCAAAAATAATATCTTTACAAGATATAAAAATTTTCACACTTAACCATTTGAAACAAATTCAAATCATTTTGCACCTTTTAATCTTTGAAAACAAATTTCAAAGCAATTTCCTTAAATGGAAACATTTCCAAATATTTATCCATTTTAAACTTCAAATGGTTCACTTAAATTAATCAAATAAATCCTTACCGATTTATTTTAAACTTACGTTCCAAATCCGTAAATTTATTTCCACATTTCAAAAATAAATCAATATTTATTTTTAACAAATTCCCCTTTCTTTTATAAATTCCATAGTGAATTTACATTTCCAAAGTATCTATGAATATACGATTTTCAAATCGATTTCACAAATTCATTTTCAATTTATCTTCAAAAGATAAAATTTCAAACATTCACTTCTCACTTTATCTTTAAAAGATAAAGTTTCAAACTTTTCATTTCATATTGGAAAATATTTTCATACTTATTCAATAATAAGTAATTCACAAATCCATTTATTTTCAACACTTTGAAAATATTCGATATACTTAAACCAAAATCAAGTATATATTTCATTCTTAAAAGAAATCATTCTTTAAACACATTTATTTGAGTCAAAACGAATGTTGCGTAAAACATCGTTACGACGACCCAAAAATCATTAGTATAGGGATTCGAATTTAATATAGATGTATAAATCCCAATACTATATAAAACATTTCCTTTCTTTTCCTCGAAAACGTCTATTTCAACAATGAATGTTGAAATCTATGCTTTCGATACTTAACACATTTCAAAACAACTTAAAATGGATTTACTTCATTTCATAGTGTTGCTTCCCAAAAACATTCCCATTTAAGTTTCAACTTCAACTTAATTCATAGTTTGAATTCTGCATACATTTCAAAATATTGGTTTTAAATCAACTTCAAATTTCCAATATTAAGTTTTCCACTTAACTTAATTTCATGCCATACAAATTCAAATTCTTCATTGCATCTATTTAAATCTCTTATAAATTTTCATTAGATTCATATCTCTTTTTATATCTTATTTATTGTCCAAAACCATAGATATAACTCCTTTAATAAGTTACAACAATTTACTTATCAAAATAAGTCATTTGCGGATTTTATAAACATCTTTAGAAATTCCATTTCTATTTATAAAACTTCGTTTTATAATCTCCTTTATTAATTTGATTCAATTCAGCTCATATAACTTAGTTATATACCCAAAATTTCATATTATAAGTTAAATACTTATAATCCATTTATTCACTAAATCGTTCTTCACAACATTTGAAATCAATTTTTCAAAAGAATTCAAAATTAAATTTCCAAGTTATAGTTCAATAATCCGCTTGGTTATAATCAAATTGACATATCATTTTATTTTCCAATTACTACTTTGGAGATATTCAAAATATTTGATTTAAGTCAATTTAAACCAATTCATTAATCCACTTGACTTACATTTCATTTTCCATGACTCTCAAAAATTCGATAATGAGTTTCTGAACGATCGAAACTCAAGTCTAACGAGACCTCACCGAAGAGAAACAGTCGCAAACCTAAATTTAGAGAGGGGAATTTCCAAAAATAATTCTAATTTTCAAATACCTTTTATTTTAAAGAAAACAATTTTAAACTTCTTTAGATTTGAAAACACTCCCTTTAAAGTGATTCTAGTAACTATTCATATTAAACGCCATAAACTAAGCTTTGTGTACCAAAGCTCTGATACCACTTTGTAACGACCCGCCGCCTTGACCGCCTCTAGTCGGTAATTAAACCAACTAGAAACGTTCAAAATGACGGATTGTTATTTAGTTTATAACATTTAAACAGACTCAGCTACAGAATCACAGAATAGTAATCATATTTTATAAACAACTTTTCTTTTATATACAAATATCAGAGTTAATACAATAAGTTACATTTTATACAGCGGAAAACAAATTTTATTAAGTACAAGAAAAATAATTTTCTGAAAAGCTTTAGTTGTGCTTTCCCCTCTCTCTCTAACTTCGCTGCGCGCAAAACTCCAAGCTGTAAAAATACTCGGTCTGACCCGAGCGTTAATTGCAAAACACAAAAACACTCGAGTCAGGATTAATCTTTATTCAAGTAAATAAATTTGAAATGAACTGAATAATATGGTTACAGATATGGTAAAACAGATAAATCAATTTAAAATCTATTACGGATTTTTCACATTAACAATTTCAAATTTTTAAGTTCTGACAAACACACGTGTGCACTGCCTCGCCAACACGTGTGCGAGTGTAATCACAAAGACCACAAAGATACAATAACAAGCCCGAACAGAAACAACACAGCAGGTCAAGGCAGCGAGCACAAGTACAGGCCGAAATGCACAACAGTTTCAGCAGCCCCCAAATGCAACAGGGCATACAACTACAAGTATGGACAGTGCACAGATCAATAGTGCACAGGGGCAGCAGTGGCAAGACACAACTACAGTGGACAGGTATACAACAACAAGCATGAAGTATGCAAGCTCAGCAACAACTACCAGTTCCATATAACAAGCTACAATTGAAGATGAAACTGAAGACCAACTGGCTACAAATTATAAGTAAGACCAACAACAAGTTGGACTGCAACAGTCAATATGCAGACCAAAGGCACAATGCCACAGCAACTAGGAGAAAACAGAAGTGAAGACAAGTGAAACAATGATCAAGCTTCAGGATGAACAATTGCAGACAAGAGTATACATTGGAATGAAGTAGTGCAAGCATAGGTGAATGTGTCAACATATCACGTACATAACAATGCAATACCAAACTTCACAAGCAATGACCAGTGCGATGACCAAGCACTGCATTAAACATGAAACAAGACCACAACTAGGCAAACATCACATAGGATTTACAACAACTAAAACCAAGATGAATAAGACAGCAAGTCAGTGACATGCCCATCAACCAGACAGAGTTAACAACAGGGAATACACAAATTGACACAGCAAAATGATCAAGATTTGTTCCAATGTTCACAGAGACAACCCATAAGATTTGTTTTGTTTATTTTCTAAATTCACAGAGACAATACAGAACTTTCATATTAAATAGAACTTTAAACTTTGACAAATGTTCATAACCACATTTTGTTAAACCTTAAATCTTCACACTGAAAGAAATAAACTCACAGCAGCTTGCTCAACTAAATATATTCATGTATCTACCAGTATGAAATTGTGTTTTCATGCAAACACACTTGTTTCTAGAGTAAAACAGGCAAATAATTTCTACTTAAGTTTATTTAATATAAAATGTTACTCACATACAACATATTTTGTTTAAGGATTAAAAACTAAAAAAAAACACTTAGGTGGATAGTTTGAATTTTTAAATCAAGTTTAAAACCTGTAACTATAAAGATAGAGGCAAAATAAATCAAGGCAGTGCATCAAAATGACCAAGCTACACATGAATAATGCACAATTCAAACAACAGGCAAATAAAGGTCACAAATGCAAGTGCAGTTGCAGTGTGCCACCTGAGAATATACACAAGTGCAGATCAAATGCAATTATACAACAGTGGCCAAACTTATGTATGCAACAGATAAGGATGCAGACACCAAATGACCAAATGAATCAACTGCAATGCAACATATATCAGGATGCAAACAACAATGGAAATGAAGACTAGAACAACCAAGAGAACAGTGACCAGACCCAAGTGCAACAGCATGGGGTACAACTACAAGTGCAACAGCATGGATGCAACTTGACATGCAAACTGCCACAAACCAAAGTGCATGAACACAGTAGACTACTGTTACAAAAAAAAACTCAAGTGAAGCAAGTAATGCAACAGTAGCAAGTATATATGAATACAACTACAATGCAGACCAAATGCAACACCAATACAACAACAGTACCAAAAGACTCAAGTGCAAAATAATAAATGGTCTAATGGTTACCAGGCATGGGACAAACATGCAAGTTTAAATTCATAATGCAATTGTTTGCAAACAGTTTTCAAACAAGATATTTAGTAGCATCTGTACTTATCAATTTAATAACAAAATAAATATAGCATCTGTTCTTATCAATTTTTAAAACAAACACCAATAGCACATGTTCCTATCAATTTTAAAACAAACACAAATAGCACATGTTCCTATCAATTTTAAAACAAACACAAATAGCACATGTTCCTATCAATTTTAAAACAAACACAAATAGCACATGTTCCTATCAATTTTAAAACAAACACAAATAGTCAGGTAGCATTTGTTCTAATCAATTTAAAAATTAAGACTGGGCAGCATCTGTTCTTACAAATTTAAATTTTAAAAGAAATCAAAAAAACATTTGCTCCTAACAGTTCAAAAACTAAATCAAATGGGTAGAATCTGTTCTTATAGTTTAAAATAATTACTAGCATCTGTTTCTACCAATTTAAAATCCAAGTAAATCGAGCAAATAACAGCAACTAGCACAAAAATTCAACATGCAGTCACAAATCTGAGCATATCAGTTTTAAAAATTAAATTAGCCGAGCCAAAGATAATCAAATCGCCCCAAAAACATAGCATGCAACCAAGGAATTCACTTCAAACAAATTCAAAAACTTGCATGAAGATTATCGTGAGCTTAGAAAACTCACATGCATTTCAAAACAGAGGGACAGTCAACATAAACAAGCATGCAAACACATTATCACTTAACAAAAACAATTTCAGGTACCAAAACATCACAACATATTATAGGCTTAAGTGATTGATTCACGGATAAACAAAGAAGAAGGTTTGGGTTCAGAGGTTTCCATATAAATATTCATTAACAAAGCAAGATCCAACACATGCAGCAACACAAAGCAAGTCAAGATTTAATAGCCTCTATTCTCATCAGATTCTTAAAATGATAGCATCTGTTCTCAACAGTAAAAAAAAAAAAAAAATTTAAATTTATAGCATCTGTTCAAATCAGTTTTTAAGAAAAACAAATTTTCAAAACAACAATCTGAAATCAAACATTTGGAAGCACCTGTTCTCATCAGGTTATTCATAGCTTTTGTTTTTATCAGTTTAAATTAAAATTTAAATAGTGTCTGTTCTTACCAATTTAAAACAAATATCAAATAGCATTTATTCTTATTAGTTTAAAATCAAAAATTGAGTAGAATCTGATCTTAACAGTTCAAAAACACAACATCAGAGCAAGTGATAACGAATAGCAACCAACAATCCAACATGCAGTGAGTTATCTGTTCTTATTAGTTTAAAATTCAAATTTAACCGAGCAACTGAAAGCTAATAATCACCAAATCATAGCATGCAACCAACATTCAATCCAAACAAATTTAAACACCTGAATTAAAAATTAATCGTGAGCAGAAAACTCACCATAACAAAGTCGAAGCAGCCGAAGGGAAATAAGCCAAGTTGAACGAAGGTCGAAGCCCAGATTAGATCGCAAACCCTTGTTTTGAATCGCAAGAAGCAAAACCCTAGATTAGATTGCTAGCCCTAATTTACAAAGAGGAACGGCTGCCATCATTTTTATTTTCTTTTTCTTTCGTGATTTTGCTTAGGGTTTGTGAAAATGGATAATGGAGGAAACGGGTCGAATTGAGGTAAAAAGGAAACGGCATTCAAAGGTAAATGGACCGAGATTCACAATTTCAAAGCCCAACAACACTTAACCAAATTTTATTATATATTTTTTTTCATTTTGAATTTCAATAAATTTTGTTATTTCTTTGCTTTGTTTTGTTGAATTATGTTGTTATAACTTTTCCAATGTAGTCACTTCATATTTTACGAAGTTTACAAATATGTTGTTTTAAATTTTAACTATGTATATTTACTTATCTATTTTGTATTGAATAAAATTTTATTCCTTTTTATTTTAAAGAAAAGAAAAATGTTATTTAAAACTAACCATCCATTTATAAATTTACATAAATAAAAATTCTTGTATCCAAATTATTTTCTTAAGTCATTAGTTTGAATTAAAAATACAAATTCAATATTCAATTTCAACTCCAAAGTCAAATATAAATTTTATTCAACTTTTTCTAGATTAAATTCTCAAATTTGATCGCAAAATTCATTGTTATATTGGAAATTCAGTTTAAATTATCATTCAAATATTCAAAATTAATTAAATATTCACAATTTAAATTGTTCAAAATTTACGATCGTTACAGTTATAGTCTATACAGCACTGTAAATTCCACCGTAAACTAGTGGGATATCAAGGAGTACTCCATAGGTATAACACAAAACAAAATCGTAGTGGTCGCGTATATAGGGATACAAGTATGACAAGGCACATGAGGCAATACCCAAGGTAGTGAAACTACCGTTTTTTTGATCCGGACTGGTAAGAACGCATCGCCGCAACGATCGCAACACCGCGAAACAACGCTCCCAAAAGTGCGAGGGTGCACCAATCAATAACAAGTAATGAGTAGTATTCGAAGAAGTGTGTTCGCTCGAGGTGGCTAACCCCATTGGGCCCGACACGGCACCTGTTTTAGTCGTTTCCAATTTGATACAAGTGTCAAGGCTATCCATTATCGTTCTCTTTCTTCAGTCATCACGTACATCATTCGAACCACTTCATTCTGGATCAAACTCTGCGTTTAGTTATTAAAGTGGTTTTCGGTTTAGACAGAGAGTATGTCCATAACCGATTCCGGTCTTTTTAATAACTTTCTTGATTATTACATCGATTGGTCGTTTAATAAATTTCAAACCCAAATCAAATTCAATTTCACTTAGAATTTGTAAACCAACATTTCATTTGTCTTTCTAAATCAATCCCCATAATTTACGTTTCAAAACTTTCAGATTACCATTTCAAAATCTTATAATTCAATATCAATTTTTATTTAAATAATTCAAATATTGATTCAAGTTCATATATAAATTTCATTCCGAAATCATTTAAATTAACTTAATTTAACATTGAAATCAATTTAAATACATTGATCGATTTCATTCAATATTCATTAAGTTAATTTATCATTCAAAACAATTCCCATTTAATTTCCAATTTATCAAATCAATTTCTTACGTTCAACTTCATTACGTCAAAACTTCAAATTGAATTAAATTAAATTCATCAAGTCAAATTCTTAAATTACAAGTCTTACATTTATTTCAATAAAACGCATTTTATTTCTTATTAAAGAAATTCAATTTCATTTATTTATTTACTTAGTTACAAATTTCAAAACTCAATTAATAAAGAAACTAAATTTCACATATTCAAGAAGTTCAATTTCACTTATTAACTTACTTAAATAATTTTTCAGACTTAATAAATAAAGAAACCCCATTTCATTTATTAACGAAGTCCCAATTCACTTATTCAAAAGTTCAATTCTCTTATCAAAGAATTCAAAATTTTATTTAATTATCAAATAATTCAATCTTATTCAATTATTAAATAATTTCAAAACTCAATTATTAAATAATTTCAACTTAATTATTAAATAATTTCAAAATTAATTATTAATAATTCAAAACTTAATTATTAAATCATTTCAACTTAATTATAAATTCGAACTTAATTATTAAATCATTTCAAACTTAATTCAATGAATAATTCTAAATTTTATTATCAAATAATTTATTTTTAAACAACATTCTTTCAATAACTACTATGTTAATATTTTGTTTCAAATATTAAATATTAACATTTTCCTTTCGTTAAATTCAAATTCTGACTTCTTTTCAAAACTTTATTATTTATTCAAATAAAGTCTTCATTTTATTTTTAAATCAAATTATTAACCAATCGGGTTTTTATTTAATTCTCTATCCTAGGTCAAATTCAATTTGGGTATTTATCATTTCAACCAGATTCCAATTCAATTCAAAAATCAAAGCATAACAAAGGAAACTTACAGTGTGATAACTTGGATGGTGTCAAAGTAAATAAACAAACAATAACAACAATCAATATAATCTAATAATTAATTCGAATAATCCCTAAGTAATCGTATTAATTTACATTGTTGTCTGTGCAAATTAATATAATTATTCCTAGAATTTACACTATCGTTTCATGTAGATTAAAGATTATTACACTATTATTAATACGGTTCTTCACTGGATATTTATTATTCAATTCCATACCCCATAAATTTAAATGGTTCAAGGGTAATTAACCATTTTCTACGTGTCAAATAATTAAACATTTAAGGGGTCATATTACACAAATTTAACTAATCAAATTCAACTCATATGTCGATTCAAGTTTTTACTATCCTACGTCAAATTCAATTGCGGCATATTTATCACTTCATACATTACAGTTTAACATCAAATATAAACAACAAACAATCAATCAATTATCAACCAAACTGGATTATCATTGTATAAATAACAGATAATGGTGTCAGATGTCACAGGTGAACTGATACAGGTAATAGCATTATAACAGTGTAAATAACAAACAACAACATATTTCAATTGTCGTTTCAACTGAAATCAAATTTAATAAATAAAAGAACATTAATCGTGAGTGATTGCTCACCTTCCGAGGCTAGAGGAAAGGACGGGAATGGAAGCGAGTTGTGCATCCACACACGAATTCCAAAGCGAAATTAGATTGGCACGAATCAACGAACGAAACTGATAAAAGGAATAGACGAATCAGACCAGGACTATATCGATGGCGGGAATTTGTATAAGCGAATTTACATATATAACCATATATATCAAATCATTTTAACTTTAAGCACACATTAAATTAAATATATATGTACTTAAAATTAATTGTTTTTTTATATATATAACTTATAAAATGTATAAACCAATGTTATATATCTATATAATCAAACATACACACTAACATATTAAATACTCCTTTAAAATATCCAATACCGTTGACCACTTAAAGCATAGATGATACATTATTAATAATAAAATTTTATGCTGCAAATAAAAATCGTATATACACGTAACCCATACTGTGAATGCTCATATATACATATTACTATCTATTAATATAAGCATATCAACTATAAACTTGTACAAACTAATATTCATACTTTAATAGACGAAAACTAATGCATGTTATATGGTGTAACCTTCATAACTAAAATATACAAATATATTGCCTGCAAACAAACCCAAACAACAGACCATACACAACATATGCATCACCCTGGTTATACATTATAACCGAATTCCTATATATATATATATATATATATATATATAACTAAATACGTATGTAAAATTCAATGCAACAGATTATACAACATCCCTATATGAGCATCTGTATACAATAAAGTTCACAGCCGAATGTATATATTGAAGTTTAAACTGTCATATGACTTAACACATATTTCAATATAGCTTATATAATCTATATATATTGCTTTGGGAAATCAGTTTTATACACTATAACAAATAATTCTTCCAAACTATACATACCTATATATACTATATTCATAATAGTATAAGTAGGGAGAAGCAAAGGCTTACAAAGTTCCTACCACTTAGAAGATGCATAGGCGGAAGGAGCTGATCTGGGCTTGCGGAATTGGTTGTGGCGTGGCATGAAGGCTCGCGTGAGTTGCTGCCACGGTGAGAAAGAGAAGATGGAGGCAATGTTAAGGAACAGTGGAGAAGCGAGGTCGGTGATGTGGCAAAGGTTCGGGTGGTGGGAAGGAAGAGGTGACTAACGGCTACAGGGTGGTCGTGGCAGTGGGTGACATGGTTCGCAGTGGATGTTGGCGAGGTAGGAGGCATCTGATCTCGGTGTGTCAATGGCTTCGACTTGGGCATTTACGCATGAAGTTGGTGGCAATGAGGGGTTGTTGTGTGCGTGTAGGAGCAGGGATGAGGAAGCAAGGCTAGAGATAAGTGCTCGGTGTAGGGAGGAGGCCGAAGTGGTGACGGAGTCGGCTCGAGAAGGAAGTGGACGGCTGTGGTGTGCTCACGTGAAGGAGGTGAATGAAGATGGTCACTGGCGGAGGCTGCTAATGTTGCATGGTCAGGAAAAATAAGTATATAGTAAATAAAATGGGTCACGGCTTCAAGCAAATAAGTTCCATTCCCTTTTTTGAATGAGAAAGCAGCCATTTGTAGTCTGGAAGGGGAAGGGAAAGCAAAGGTGGAAAGAATGAATGATAATGAAGTATGTACGAATTGAAATGGCTGAAAGAAAATGAATGGATGCATTGTCCTTAAGCTTCTGTGCAAAATTAATGGGTTTGAGGCCAAAAGGTAGAGCAACAGTCCCAATTCGTATTGGACGTACTTTATGTCTATATATTTTCATTTGTTACTTTGGGAATGAAAGAGCTACGAGGCATGCAGTTGAACAGCTTAATGAGCCAATTACGTACGAATGCTTATTATCCTGTCACATCATATATTTATAAAAGATGAACAGAAATAAAGCAGAGAAATAGGCTGAGAAAACGTATCCATACAGTTGCCAATTACATGGATTCCGCTGTGAAGTGGACTTCAAAACACCGAAGTAGATATACTATAGAAATCGGCCCGAAGAGACGATCAGAATGGCATACGGATATCAGTGGTAGGATTAAATTATAAAAATTCGAATTTTCTACTACGGAAAATGCATGAAAAACACAAAAAATTAAGATCTACGGAGCTAAAGATGTCCGAATTTGGAAAAACGAAAAATAGCGTTTTCTCAGAAGATGGTTTAGAATTTTTCTATGTAAAAATATTTAGGTTCCGAAAACATTTTATTTTCATCGCTTTTTAACTGATTAAATTGAAGTAAATTTACGCACGAAATAAACTTTCATATTTTCGGACGAAAATTTACCAGTTGTTATATTTAACTAGACGCATTCCAAATATAAATTTATATTCCAAAATTTTATCATTTAAAATTGCACAAAATTTCAATTAATAACGTTACTAAAACCGTTAAAATTTATGGGTCGTTACATTAAAAGTATATAAACTATTAATTAAAGTTATTTATAATGATTGATTAAGGTTAATTATTACTTAAGGATTAATTATCCTTAAGATATTATTATTATTATTCCAAAGGTAATTTGTTTAAATATTAATAATGTTTTAAAAATAATATATTATATATAGTACACTTTTTATAACAGATTATTATCCTAAATTAAACTTGGAAAATTTCTATAGAAACTTTATAAGTAATATTTTTGAGAAAATTATTAATATAGTTTTCGCAAAGTAATGGTATACTTTCATCGCGTAATAGGAGGCAGAGAGTGCCTACAGTTAAGTTCGGATTTCTCTAGGATAGAAATGTTATTATCGAGCTGTGAATCCATGGTTGATACCGTAGAGTACTTTTCATATTTATTTAAAAAGGTTTTCAAATATATTTGAAGAAAATGGTTTGTGAATATACTTATTCTTATAAGATAAGTATATAATTTTTGATCAAGAGATTAATTTATTGAGATTTTAAATTAAATAAGGCTTAGTGATTTCAGTGGAAAGTGAAACCTTTTGTCGAATGATTGTTTATTGATAGTTAAATAACCGACTATCAAATCTGCACCAAAAACATAACTTTGTAAGTATCTAAGAGAAACACGGGGATTATATGATACAGTTACCGTTCAAGGTGCTATAATGTACATATAAACTCGTTTCATTCTTCTTGGACAATGATAAGGAAATCCGACTATGGTTTGGAGATGATCTCCGATCTTGTTTTCGTCTGTTTATTTCCTAAAAAACCGAGGTTGAGTTTACCAAAAATCTCGAACGTTGTTTCGAAGAGACCGGGATCATATGAGTTATCCGATCACCATTTCGATCCAACGAATATGTTTTCAAAATGAAGACAAGAGCATGGAATTGAAGATGGAGCATTGAAGTGTAAGGACTAATCGCTACTAATCCTGAGGGTGATTCTAAAGTGGATGTAGTAGGAATAGTGCCTTCGGTTTCGTTCAGACCTAGAACGAACTAGTAAGGATGAATTCTATTGATACATTCATAGGAGGACAATGAGCATTGAAGTATAAATTCCTTAAAAAGGTATTTGTAGCCTTAAGCCTCATCAACCGGAAATGACTGAAAATCAAGGGAGATGCAGCAAGGCTAATTGGGTTGCATCCAATTAGGGTTTGTTTATCACCTTTCTAGATACCCTTGGATATTATTACTACGGTGCATGGAAGAACTCGATAAGGGTGGGAACACCCGGGGTGATAGCATATTCGGTTCTATCCAGGTTAGGGGTAGACCAGTCTTGTGCTGTAGGGGATCCAGGCGAGGTCCTCCGTACATTTTTCTTGATGTGTACTGTGATAGGTGGTACCCTAGTGCCTAGTCATTATATGGAATCCATCCTCCAATACGAACCTTTATGGTTTTAGTTGTAGAGCCTAGTATGCTAGAATTTAATTATTGCAACAATTTCGGCTATTTGATTAAGTATTTGTACTTAGACACTATTATAATATCATTGGATTTTCTATAAAAGGCTTTGGTTACCGTAAGGGAAAAAACTGTCATGCTTATGTGTCGCATGGTCTTACGGGATTCTTTTGATTTTAAAAGGATATGAAAGTTATAATGAATAAAATTCCTTGTAATTTATATTCTCACGCTGGTTTTACCAGACTGATTCGAACGTGGGTTTTCCTATATGCTCGGGTCAGACCAAGCATATTTCCAAGTTTAGCTAGAAGATTGGAACTTTGGGAGAGGAGTTGGAGGCCCAGAAATGTATTCACATAGATGATTATTTTTCCATTGTATTATAATTGTGTTATTAGTAGTTGTATGTGATAGGGTGTTACAACTGTCCATGTTGTATAGGTTGGTGTACTCTGATTGTTATCTGTTCTGTAAATATTACAGTTTTCTTTTATGTAAAGATTTGTTCTATATTATAGATTATTCATTTTCGATGTGAGATTCTATGTTGTTTGGTTTTCTTTCTATCTTCTTTCTACTTTCTTTTTTCTTGCTATCCGCCTCTCTGTTCAATTTGGACTGGTCAAGTGTGGTAAATTGTCAGTTCAAACTGTATGGAAAAGTGGGTCGTGACATCGTGGTATCAGAGCTTAGGTTGAGTGAATACCTAAGCTTTGGTGGGATTACTCATTAGAGATATGGTTAGTAGTACCCTAGAATGACTTTGAGTGTATGTGTGTGTGTGTGTATTTATGAGAGTGCGTATTTGTTAGTGATATAAAATGTTTTATATTGTGCTAATTGATCTGTTAAGTGGCATATGGATTCTGGTCAATACGAGTAGCTAACCTTATTGATAGGGATATCTAAATACTTGAACAAGGCCAATGGACACAACATTGTTTTAAGGGGGTTAAAATAAATAATTTTACCCTAGATATAGTATATATATATAAGGAATTGATTTTCAAAATATATAGTATTTTGAGGTGTTGTTTGATTAGTGATGATAATATTTTATCATTATCATCTAGGATTTTATTGGCTATAACCATCTAGTTTTGAATGGCCTCTATTGCCTATCCTTCTGACTTGAGTATTTCCTTAGAGAACTGAGTCTTGTAGATGGAAGCCTTGGAAAATTTGAAATTTTGAGTAAATTTTGTTTACTAAATAAATTTGGAATATTTCTTATATGAATATTTTAGGAATATTTTTCATATTTAAAAGCCAATTTTATAATACTTGATTTATAAAAATAGAAGTTTGAGATTTTAAAACTCCAGCGATTTCGGAAAATTGTTTTATTTTTTGAGGAAAAATGATTATGGTATTACTTAATGTAAAAATTTTAAATGGTGATAATTTAAAAAGAGGATTTATTACCTAGCATAGGTGAAGCTCCTGTAAACCTAAGAATGAGATCCCATTTAGGTTATGTTGATTGATTATAGAGGACTCGTAGTGTCGTCCAAGGAGAGCGGAAGAAGATTAAGCAGTATTCAACAAAGTGTTAGAAATGCGGATTAAGGATCATAAGGCTAGAATAAACACTAGAGGGGGTGAATAGTGTTTAAGGAAATTACTAAATCTTTTTGAGTTTTTCTTAATTTGAACACAGATGTATGCAATATTCAGACATAGATATGATCACAGAATCAAACACAGATGCAAATATAAAGTAAAAGCAGTAAAGGAAAGAACACATCGGATTTTATACTGGTTCGGAGTTAACCTACATCTAGTCCCGCACACAAGTACGGATATCCTTTCAAAAGCAATTGTACAATTACACCCTCGATTTCAAGGCTACGAGGTACACCCTCCAGATTCACAATCCTCTGGGTAGAGATACTTGATTTCACGGGCAACATGTTCACCCAATTGATTTCCTAGGCTACAATCACACCTTTTACACGTGATTGACTTCCAAGGCTACAATCACACCTTTTCCACAGAAATGATTACAAAGAAGCCTATATCACTGAATAGCACCGAGGATCTTGTTGAGATAGTGATGAAGAATCAAACCAGAAATGAACTAGTTAGATTCGATGTTGATTTTGGTAGAGTAATGGTAAGAATATGTATATAGAAAAGTGGAAGAAGAAGAAGAGAAGTGAAAACCAGAAAAATATGATTGAAAATTCGTTGAAAACAGCCCATATTTATAGAAGAACAACAGCCATGTCCATTCGTGAAGAGATATGACGAATAGACACTTCTTTTGAAATTCAAATTTTTGAAATTAACTGCCACTATGTTGCATGGGTAACATGAGTATGTCGACATCCCAAAGGAAATTTTGGTGATTTGTTTTTCTTTGAAAATAACCTCTATCTTATATTAAAACTATTTTAAACTTTATAAATATAATTGTCTATAGTTAAAATACATAAGTAAATATAGAGAATAATATATATATAATTTTACCATAATTTTATATTTAAATCTAATTTTATTTTTAAAGATAGTTTTAAAATTAAGGATAATTTGATTTTGAAAATAAAGATTATTTTGAGGCTAAAAGTATTTAAAATCAGGATAGATGTTTTTGATCTTTTTAAAAGGAAGGTTTTGAAAACATTTTGAAAACAAGATATAATTTTGTAAAAACATTTTGAATAAAAGTTAGTGGATACAAAACAATGTTCCACTAGATTTTTCATAGGTTCTATCCTACTTTGGGTCCATCCTTTTAACGGGCTCGAAGTGGATTCCATTCCACGAATAAATTGGATTTTAAGATGACAATGCTTTTCTAGGAGTTTTAACAAAATTTCTAATTAAATTACTTATTCTTGAAATCTTGAACTCTTCATAATCTTGATATTCTTGATACTCTTGAGTCTTCAATCTTGATATCTTGAAACTCTATACTGTAGAGTCTTCTTTCTTGGTACCTGCATGGTTAAATCCTGCATATACATATATATCTAAACTATAATGTTAGTATTTATAACTATAATGTTAGTATTTATAACTATAATGTTAGTATTTATTTTTATAATCCTATTCTAAGGTTGTTGTCATCAAAACCATCATCTCAAGGACTAACAATCTCCCCCTTTTTTATGATGACAACCTTTATTTATAAAATATTACTTCTATCCTAATAACTCCCCCTAAAACTAATAACTCCCCCTTAATCTATGCCTAATTACCCTATTTTATATTTCTCCCCCTTTGTCATCAACAAAACCATTCTAAAAACATAAAACTATAAAACTCCCCCTTAAACTAATACTAGAATAAAGTATAGTAAATGGAATGTGAAAGACATTAACGTAATTATATTATAATTATTCAATACATAAATATGTATAAGTATATTTCAACACACTCATCAAAACCAATCATGTTAGACAAGTCAAACGAATCAATCAAGTCAAACACATCAAATAAGTCAATCAAGTCAAACAAGTCAAATAAGTCAATCAAGTCAAACAAGTCAATCAAGTTAATCAAAACATACCCAAAAAATCAAGAACTAATAATCCTATATTATAAGACTATACCAAAAACTTCCCCTAAAATAAAATACACCCGTTATGTATACATGTATGCAATATGTAGTTTGTAATGCCGTATGATATGCGTGACATATGCAATGTAGCATGAGATGATATGCAAAATGAAGTGCAACTTGTGATGCAAATGATTATCATATTTCATGAATTGTAATTTATGATATAATATGCAATGAAATGTGATATGAAATAGGATACATAATGATATGTAATATGAAACAAAATGATAACGAAGTAAAAATAATAATAATATGCAGCATGATATGATGATATATAATACGATAAGAGATATCCGGATTATAAGATAAACATGAGTGATAAGTAATATCTAATTGACAAGCATATATATGTATATGTATGTATGTATACATATATCAAACAATTTATTATAACTCGCTTCAACCAAAAAAGGTAAAACATTCCAATTACTAAACTTAGGTTAAGGCTGTGCAGTTAAAGCGCTCGGCAGATTCAATGCGGCGGAGGTGTAAAAAGTCATAGCGGGGATACAGTGAGGATATAGCGGGATATAGCGGATGACTCTAAAATAGCATATAAAACTCATACTTAATGTTTTTGCAAATATATAAATGGTAATTAAATGAAAAATTAACATTTAATTGAATTATGATTAATACATATGTAATTTTAAATAAAAACATGTGCGAATATACTGTAAATAAACGTAAAACTTTTGTATAACATAATAGAATTTAGTATAATATTAGAGTATTTTCATTTCTGAAAATATATTAACACTTCAATTAAAAATAATAATTTCGTAAATTTTATAATGTATAAATGTCATTTTTCAATTTATTTCTTTTAAAAAAGATATAGCGGAACATAGCGGGAATAACGGGATATAGCGGAAATATCGAGGCATAAAGCGGAAAGACTATATTTGAGGCTATATGGAAAAATCGCAGTGGAAGAAATCCACTATGAGATATAGCAGGGTTATAGCGGGGTAATAGCGGGGAATTAACTACACAGGGTTAAGGAAACTAATGAATGGGACTAAAATAGTAATAAAGACAAGAGTTTAAAGGTACTAAATGATATTAAAATTATAACATATTCATGAAAAGTAGTAATCAAATTCA
The DNA here is from genome assembly GCA_030765085.1 of Allium cepa. Classification (NCBI taxonomy): domain Eukaryota; kingdom Viridiplantae; phylum Streptophyta; class Magnoliopsida; order Asparagales; family Amaryllidaceae; genus Allium; species Allium cepa. The sequence continues at coordinate 758,926,480 of CM060941.1, read as the reverse complement.
ATATCAAAATCAAATTGCTAAGAAATATGGATTTAAACTATATATATATATATATATATATATATATATATGATCAAATATGGTTTTTATAAAAATTAACAGCCTACTTATTTAATTTATTTAAAATAATTATTTTAACTTGGTTGTTTTTTTATTTACTATTTTTTTTATTTTTAAGAATCCAAACTTCCATGTTTATAAAATACTTAACTTACTAATTAAAACCATATTAAATTATTATTGGTTTAAATATTTAGAAACATGTTTAAACATCTTTTAAATTTAAAAATATCATAATGAAATATTAAATAAAATAATAAAGATTGAAAAACTAAAATAAACATGTGTTATATTAAGGCCTCTTACTTTAAAAAAAATTAATTAATTATTGAAAATAACATTTATACATGAAATTAATTTTAAAATATTCTAATGTAAGTTAGAAACTAACTCTAAAAAGAATAGAGAAAAATAATTAATTTAAATATCATTTTTACATAGTTTAAAGTTTCATAAAGAAAAACAGCATTTAAAGAATGCTATAAAAAAATTTGTAGTAAAATATATTCGAAACTTTATAAAACTGAAACTATAGATTTTACCAAATGCTATGTAAAAATTTTGAAACTCTACAGCGTTTCAAAGCATAGAAATACTATAAAAACGAATTTGCAGTACTTACAAAACATTACAGAAGAAAAGAAGCATTTTAGAAATGCTATCTAAAATTCCGTTCATGTGATGTGGTGCTATCTTATTAATTGAAGAAATATATAAATAGAGCCTTATTCTAACATTCTAAATTCATTTTATTAATTTATTAAAGATATAAAATTAGTATCTTAAAAGAAATAGAGTATGAGAAGTAAAAATAACATTAGAAAAGTTGAAATCATTAATGAAGGTATGCTTTTCTACTTAGTATAGTTGTAATAAATTAATAGTATGATTTTATTTGAAATAAAACACATTTTAAAAGACCTTTTTTAGAAAAATTTAGACTAATATTTATACTATGGTGTGTCGATATATGGACCAAAATATTAAAACTTATAAAAGTGATAAATTTCTATACCTAACTAAATGCATAAATATATATTCCTAAATGCAACAATAAAGATGAAATAATAGTAAAGCATACCAATTTTTGCACTCTATCTTTCTAACTTTTTTGTTCTTCCATTATCGCGAACCACACATTTATATCTTCAGAATTTGCCGACGAGATCTGTTCTATTACGACGGGCTCGTTTTTCTGATCAGCGTAGTATATTCATTTGCTAAATTTGAAGACCGTATAGGGAAAAATGCAGAGATTTAGTAGATTGACTAACTTGGCGCCAAAACTTTGAATTTGAATTTTGAATGAATGGACACTTCAACCACTATAAATAGACCCAACAGTCACCACTTTTCATAAAAGCTTCTCTTCTTCTTCTTCCCGTTTTTCTACTTACTATCAAACTTCTAGAAGACATATCTCCTTCGTTTCTTTACGGAATTGGATGAAACCAGCGGCAAATCAAAGCGGAAGGCAAGGACTACGATCTAATAATAGTTTGGTGTCGAATTTGGATGGTATTGTGGTGCAACAGGCCGAACAGTAGAAGAGATGTAGAAAATCTCATGCACAGTTTTTCAATTTTAGATAGCCAACTTCAAACTATCATATCTCACTCAATTTTGATTGGAATTTGATGATCCACCCATCAAAACGACCGCGAGAACAAGAAATACAATCTAAAAAAGGAGTGGAAACAAAATACTCAAATATTTGAATGAAATTTGAAGAATGCCTTTGACAGTTTTGCCTTCTTTTTCTCTTTGTTCACCAAAACATCATTTGACCATAACTTGGTCATTTTTTGACGGTTTCGCATGAAACCAATGGCATTGCGAAGAAAATGGAAAGAAGTACAGTATCAAGTCAAGTTGTAGATGAGAATCAAAAGCTTTGTATTGAGCCGGTACCCATTTCATTGTCGATTACCATTATATATCCATTAGTTCTTCTTGATCGATGAATGATTATCTGGTATCTTTTAACCAACAGTCATTCGACATAACTCTTCTCCTGCAAAACAACATAACAATTTTTAAAGAATCAAGTGATTTTTCAAATTAACTAAATATAGTTTTAAACAAAAATATCATGATGATTCTGTGATATATTCATATGAAAATCGTATTAATAATTCAAAAAAAAAATTGCGTTTTAAAATTTTTCAAAATTCAGATTATGAAAACTTCGGAAACCTTGCTCTGATACCAAAAGTTAGAAATGCGGATTACGGATCTTAAGGCTAGAATAAACACTAGATGGAGGTGAATAGTGTTTAAGGAAATTACTAAATCTTTTTGTGTTTTTGTTAATTTGAACACGGATGTATGCAATATTCAGACACGAATATGATCACAGAATCAAACACAGATGCAAATATAAAGTAAAATAAGTAAAGGAAAGAACACACCGGATTTTATATTGGTTCGGAGTTACCCTACATCTAGTCCCGCACACAAGTAAGGATTTCCTTTCAAAAGCAATTGTATAATTACACCCTTGATTTCAAGGCTACGAGGTATACCCTCCAGATTCACTTTGGATAGAGATACTTGATTTCATGGGTAACAAGTTCACCCAATTGATTTTCTAGGCTACAATCACACCTTTTGCACTTGATTGATTTCCAAGGCTACAGTCACACCTTTTACACAGAAATGATTACAAAGAAGCCTATAACACTGAATAGCACTGAGGATCTTGTTGAGATAGTGATAGAGAATCAAACCAGAAATGATCTAGTTAGATTCGATATTGATTTTGGCAGAGTAATGATAAGAATATGTATATAGAAATGTGGAAGAAGAAGAGCAGTGAAAACCAGAAAAATATGATTGAAAATTCGTTGAAAACAGCCCCTATTTATAGAAGAACAACAGCCATGTCCATTCGTGAAGAGATATGACAAATAGACACTTCTTTTGAAATTCAAAATTTTGAAATTAACTGCCACTATGTCGACATGGGTAACATGAGTATGTCGACATCCCAAAGGAAATTTTGGTGATTTGTTTTTCTTTGAAAATAACCTCTATCTTATATTAAAACTATTTTAAACTTTATAAATATACTAGTCTATAGTTAAAATACATAAGTAAATATAGAGAATAATATATATATAATTTTACTATAATTTTATATTTAAATCTAATTTTATTTTTAAAGATAGTTTTAAAACTAAGGATAATTTGATTTTGAAAATAAAGATTATTTTGAGACTAAAGGTACTTAAAACCAGGATAGATGTTTTTGATCTTTTTAAAAGGAAGGTTTTGAAAACATTTTGAAAACAAGATATAATTTTGTAAAAACTTTTTGAATAAAAGTTAGTGGATACAAAACAATGTTCCACTAGATTTTTCTTAGGTTCCATCCTACTAATGTTCCATCCCTTTAACGAGCTTGAAGTGGATTCCATTCCACGAATAAATTGGATTTTAAGATATCAGTGCTTTTCTAGGAGTTTTAACAAAATTTCTAATTAAATTACTTATTCTTGAAATCTTGAACTCTTGATAATCTTGATATTCTTGATACTCATGAGTCTTCAATCTTGATGTCTTGAATCTCTATACTATACAGTCTTCATTCTTGGTACCTGCATGGTTAAATCCTGCATATACATATATATCTAAACTGTAATGCTAGTATTTATATTTTATAATCCTATTCTAAGGTTGTCGTCGTCAAAACCATCATTTGAAGGACTAACACAAAGGTGTGGCTAGAGAGATTATGGAGCCTTTTGAGCAGCCATTGCTTTATGAAGAGGAGCCCAAGATAGAAGTTGAAGAGGAATTCGAGGAAGAAGAAGAGAAATATGGGATAGAAGAGGAGCCCAAATCGGAGAACGATGATGCTATCATCCAGGGAATGGGCGAGATTATTAGTGAGCCACTTGCAGACTAAGATGACCTTCTTAGGAATAATTTATGGCCTAGGGAAGAGATGATGGTGCCTAGGGAACCAAGCCCGGAGATTTTATGGATTTCGGATAGTGATGTTGAATCAAGGGAAATGGAAGCACCCAAAGTGGAGGACTCCGATGGAGAGAGTCCATCGTGAGAGTTAGCTTGGGTTGTGGTAGTTCTCTTAGTAATGTGTTCCCTATTAGTATAAATTAGTAGTCCATAGACATCACAGATGTGTGTTTGGATTGAAAATTAATGAAGTATCTTAGTGGATGCTTTGGTATGGGTATATGATGATTGTAATTGTGAAAGTATACTAGTTGATACTCGATATAACTGATATTTTGGGATATAAATATACATGATGAACTTTTGTGATATGGTCGTTTATTAATTCGTTAATAAATTATAATTCAGTTAGTTTTTTTTTACTAGCCTGGTTACGGCAATCTCGGGGACGAGATTCTTTTAAGGGGGATGAACATAACTCTTGGAATTTTTGTCGTCTTGGGTTTTGAATACTTATTTTTAATAATCAAGATATGGTATTTTAATCCAAATAAAATCCTAGTTAAATAACAATTAGCAATAATATATCGTTTTAAAACCAAGATAATATTTTGAATTTCCAAATTTTTATTTATAAAATAGGTAATTGATTTAAATGGAATTTCTTATATATATATATATATATATATATATATATATATACACATATTATATAATCAGAACAACCGAATTTCTATATATAATTTGGAAATAAATTCATAGCAAATAAATAAAGATGAAATAGTAAGGATACATTAATGATATAACTTATGAAAAATATAATGTATTTTAAATAGGAAGAGTTTAAAATCGGATTTTTCTTATATATGTATGTATTTGTGTGTGTGTATAAATAAACATTAGTTAAGAAGAATGTAAAATATATATATGAACTAAATTAATATAGTTATTAAACATAATACATTTATATTAAAAAATAAAAAGTAGAAATATATATAAGAGAATTATATGAAATATAATTATGATAGAAATAAATTACAAAATCATTCTAAAAAGGAAATCTTTTACAAATGGTGTTTGAACAAAAATGTTATTTTTATAAAGATAGTATAGCAAAATTTTCATTTGCTTTGAAATATACATTTTTTTAATAAAAGAAATGTAACACATAAATGTTATTTTATTAAAAATGGAATGATAAGACTTTTAATGCCTTGATATATATATATATATATATGTATGTATGTATGTATGTATGTATGTATGTGTATGAAAGCATATTAAAATCAAAAGTAAGTTTAATTAAGTAAATATCAATAGTAAAGCAAAAAGAGTAAACAAGTAAAAATGGGTAACATACATATATATATATGCATATATAGTGGTCTGGTCAAAAGAAGTAAAGACCCAAATATTCAACCTTACTTCATTTCAACTTCCTATCAACCAGAGAATCATTTCAATTCATTAAAAACATTTGTACAGCAAAATCAAATCCCTTTTGATTCCAAAAACTAGTTCAATTGCATACCATTTCACGTCCAGACTTGCATAAATATATGCATACAGACTTGTATATGTGTGTTAGCTGGAGATTTTCAAAAGCCTACAAAACACTTCAAAGAAAAAATAGAAGGCTCTGTATAACAAAAAGAAGCAGCTTGCTCTTTCAATCCAAAATAAAAGCAACGTTTATCAAGTTCAGATCATAAACTAAAGATTTCAAAAGATTTCAAGCATATGAAAGGTGGGAATTTTAAATTGAAAAGACTTGAAGTGTTTTAAAAGCTACTCTGTTATGTTAACAGTGAATTTTTTTATACATGCTTGGTTTTCAAAATTCGTTATATGTCAATATGATTCAAATTGGCTAATGACGTAACCCGGTAAAGTGTTTAGTTTTGAGTATAGATTGCATTAAAAATAGTTTGGGTTTGATTCATGCTCTGGATTATGAGAAATTGTGAAAATACAGTAAACAACTAAATTTTTGATGAAAATCAACATGTTTAAAACTTTAAATCAGGATTACAACCACGATGGCATGATTAAAACATGAATTTTGGTGGAAAAATCATGATCTCTATGTTATTAGATGGAGAGAATTTTGGTTTTGATTGTTTTCCACAAAAAAAAAATTTCAGCGTTTGGGTCATCCAAAGGGTGTGCGGTTTGGCCGAGAAGGGGCATTGCGACAAGGGTAAGAGTTCACCGTGGCAAATTTGTGAATTACGCATTTATTTTGCGTAGGCATGGTATTTTAGGGTTTAAGGCAAAGGTTGGAATGGGTTCAGTTTTCAACGTTGCTGGCACGGTGGCTTTGATTGACTGGCACTGCACCTGGCTGGGGGATAGTGTGTGACGTGGCGGTTGCAGTGGTGAAGGTGGCAGGCGATATCGTGGTCGGAGGCGATGGGAAGAAGGGAATTAGTCGTCATCTTCTTTTTGTTCACGCCTGGACGTGCTCGCCGACTGGAAACGGGCGATCGACTTTTGTTTTAGGGGTGGCAGCATATGCACGATGGTGGCACACGGTTGTGGGAGTGATAGGCGATGGGTGGCCGGTCTCGAGTTTGTGGTTGGGTGAGTGGATTTCATGTGCATGCGTACACGTATCACGCGCGCACAAGGGAAAGTCCCAGGGTGTTGTGGGAGATGATCGTGTTTTTGCGGTGCGGTGGTCTTGGATTTTCTCGAGTTGTATGCGAGTGAGTGGTGAATCAGAGAAGCATAGGTTGATCGATGAAATTGGAAATTGATTTGGGTTCTTGGCTTTAATTCGAAACTGGAAGCATAGAGAGGAGGAGAGGGGAAAGGAAAAGAAGAGAGAAGCAATTTTTACAGGAGTTGATATGGGCTTCGACCCATGTATAAAGAAATAAATAAGAAGAAAAAGAAGTGGAGGAAAGTTATAAACAAATTAAAATGTATAGGTATGTTGGTTATGGGCTTCGGCCCAGGGAAAGGAGGAAGGAGAATTCTTTTAAAAAATTTAAAATGTTAAATCATATATATGTATTCTTAATATTTAAAATGGCATAATGGATGCATATGAAACCCGACTAATGCGAAACTGATTGCGTGGCATTCGTCTCGAAAAATACTGCGTTATTGTGTAATTTGTGGTCAGTTTTGAATAAGTAAAAAAATTAAGGTATTTTAAAAAGGCCAGAAATTTTATTACAAATTCAAACAAAAATCGCCGTTTAAGTTTATATGACCTGTCCATTTAAGTCATTTTCCCAAATAAAAATAAAGATGAGTTAATTTATGTTAATTGCTATATTTTGACATCTGTTTAGCAGAATAAAACACCATTCCGCTAATTGTATTTAATTAGACCCCTGGGTAGAGTAAATCACCTTTCTACCATTATTACTTAATATATGTGTTTCTGGACATTGTCTAGCAGAATTAAAACCCTGTTCCACTGTCGTATTTATATGGAAATCTATTTATTTTCCTAGTAATTATATTGGCAATATGATATTGAATTGAGTGTTAAAGATAGATTAATATGAATATCTAAATCTATTGTGCTGGATTGTTATGAAAAAATTGGTAATTTGATTAAGTACCATTGAAATTAATTAGCCTCTTTTCCGATTTGGAAGTTGACTTTTGAACCAAAATTGTTTCAAGGATGATTATTATTTATCAATGATATTTAAAGTTAATTAATAAATATTTTGATAATGATTTAAACTTAATTATTTTATTATTCTTAAAAAGTATTTAATTCTTATTTCAAAGTTATTTAATTATTCTAATTGTTTAAAAGTATATAAACTATTAATTAAAGTTATTTATAACGATTGATTAAGGTTAATTATTACTTAAGGATTAATTATCCTTATGATATTATTATTATTCAAAAGATAATTTTTTTAAATATTAATAATGTCTTAAAAATAATATATTATATATAGTACACTTTTTATTAAAGAGTATTATCCTAAATTAAACTTGGTTGTATTGAAACTTTATAAGTAATATTTTTAAGAAAATTATTAATAAAGTTTTCGCAAAGTAATGGTATACTTTCGTGGCGTAATAGGAGGCAGAGAGTGCTTATAGTTAAGGTGTGATTTCTCTGGATAGAGATATAATCTTCGAGCTGCGAATCCATGGTTGATACCATAGAGCACATCTCCTATTTATTTAAAAAGGTTTTCAAATATTACTGAAGGAAATGTTTGTGAATATACTTATTCATGTGAGATAAGCATATACTTTTTGATCAAGAGGTTAATTTATTGAGATTTTAAATTAAATAAGGCTTAGTGATTTCAGTGGAAGTGAAACCTTTGATCGAATGATTGTTTATTGATAGTTAAATAACCGACTATCAAATCTGGACCAAAAACATAACTTTGGAAATATCTAGGAGAAACACGGGGATTATATGGTACAGTTACCGTTCGGGGTGCTGTAATGTACGTATAAACTCGTTTCGTTCTTCTAGGATGATGATAATGAAATCCATCCACTAACGGTTAGCAGATGATCTCCGATCTTGTTTTTGTCTGTTTATTTCCTAAAACCGAGGTTGAGTTTACCGAAAATATCGAACGTTATTTTGGTGTAACCTGGATTGGATAAGTTATCCGATCACCACTTCGATCCAACAAATACGTTTTCGAAATGAAGACAAGAGCATGGAATCGAAGATGGAGCATTGAAGTGCAAGGGCTAATCGCTACTAATCTTGAGGATGATTCCAAAATGGATGTAGTATAAATAGCGCCTTTGATTTCATTCAGACCTAGAATGGACTTGTAAGGATGAATTCTATTAGCACATTGTCATAGGTGGAAAATGAGCATTCCAAGTATAAATTCCTTAGAAAGGTAATCATAGCCTCAAGCCTCATCAACTGGGAATGAGTGAAAATTAAGGGAGATGCAACAAAGCTAAATGGGTCGCACCCAATTAGGGTATGTTTATCACATTTCTAGATACCCTCAGATATTAATATTACGGTGCACGGAAGAACACGGTAAGGGTGGGAACACCCGAGGTAATAGCATATTCGGTTCTATCCAGGTTAGGGGTAGACCGATCTTGTGCTGTAGGGGATCCGACGAGGTCCTCATATATTTTTCTAGATGTGTACTGTGATAGGTGGTACCCCAGTGCCTAGTCATTGTATGGAATCCATCCTCCAATATGAACCTTTACTGTATATTTTTTCTTTTAAATAGTTGCCAAATATCCTTCTGTAATTCCGCTCTTTTATCATCATAAGTTAGAACTATTTTTTTATTGTCTTTTGTGGTTCCTTTTATTTGACTCCTAATTGTGATTGTCTTATTAGCAAGATCTTTCATTTTTTTTTCAGTTGTAGAGCTTAGTATGATGGAATTTAATTAATGTAACAATTTCGGCTATTTCAATAAGTATTTGTACTTAGACACTATTATAATATTGTTGGATTTTCTATAAAAGGTTTTGGTTACCTAAGGGAAAAACCAGTCGTGTTTATGTGTGGTGTGGTTTACGAGATACTTTTGATTTTAAAAGGATTTGAAAGTTATAACAAATAAAATTCCTTGTAATTTAAATTCTCACACTGGTTTTACCAGACTGACCCGGGCGTGGTTTTTCCTATATGCTTGGGTCAGATCGAGCATATTTCTAGGTTTAGTTAGAAGATTGGAACTTCAGGAGAGGAGCTGGAGGCCCAAAGACATATTCACGTAGATGATTAATTTTCCATTGCATTATAATTGTGTTATCGGTAGTTGTAAGGACAAAGTGTTATAACTGTCTGTGCTCTATAGGTTGATGTACTCTGATTGTTATCTATTTTGTAAATATTATAGTTTTGTTTTATGTAAAGTTTTTTTTATATATTATAGATTATTCGTTTCTGCAATGAGATTATGTGTTGTTTGGTTTTCTTTCTATCTTCTTTCTACTTTATTTTTTCTTACTATCCGCCTTTCTGTTCAATTTGGACTAGAAAAGTATGGTAAATTGTCAGTTCGAACTGTACGGAAAAGTGGGCCGTGACACGTAAATTAGTTTTAAATATTAAGATAAAGGTTATTATCAAAGAAAATCAAAACATCAAAAAATTCTTTGGGACGTCGACATGCCTATATACCCCATGTCGACATAGTGTCAGTTGAGTTCAAAATTTAAATTTCAAAAGAAGTGTCTATTCGCCATAACTCTTCACGAATGAACATGGTTGTTGTTCTTCTATAAATAGGGGTTAGTTTCAACGAATTTAACATCAGATTTTCTGGTTTTTCACTCCTCTTCTTCTTCTACTTTTCTTAATACATATTCTTATCATTACTCTACCGAAATCAACATTGAATCGAACTCGATTACTTCTAGTTTGATTCTCTATCACCCTCTCTACAAGATTCTCAATGCTATTCAGAGTTATAGACTTCTCTGTAATCTATTAAGCAAGAAAAGGTATGATTGTAGCCTTGAAAATCAATCAAGAAAGAAAAGGTGTGATTGTAGCCTTGAAAATCAATCAAGAAAGAAAAGGTGTGATTGTAGCCTTGGTAAATCAGTTGGGTAAATTTATGGCCCGAAAATCAAGTATCTCTACCCAGAGGATCGAAATTCTGGAGGGTGTACCTCGTAGCCTTGAAACCGAGGGTGTAATTGTACAATTGCTTTTGAAAGGAAATCCGTACTTGTGTTGTAGGACTGGATGTAGGGTAACTCTGAACCAGTATAAAATCTGGTGTGTTCTTTCCTTTACTGTCTTTATTTTATTTCTGTATCTGTGTTTATTTCTGTGATCATGTCTGTATCTATATATTGCATACATCGGTGTCTAAATTAACATAAATTGAAAAAGATTTAGTAATTCTTTATTAACACTATTCACCCCCCCTAGTGTTAATCCTAGCCTTAAGATCTGTAATCCGCATTTCTCACAATTGGTATCAAAGCAAGGTTTTCAAAGTTTCTGATTTTTGAAAAAAATTCAAAATGGCTACCAACGCTGGTACTATTACTAACACTAGTATTCCTGTCACTAGTTCATTTGTAGAGGGTCAGTCTATTGTCAGACCACCACTTTTTAATGGCAGTAACTATGCATATTGGGCATGTAGGATGAAAATATATTTACAATCTATAGGATTAGACACTTGGAATATCACACAAACTGAATATTCTGAACCCACAACTAATTTTGCACAGTGGACTACTGAGCAAAAGACTATTTCACAAAATAATTCTAAGGCAATGAATATTCTGTTTTGTTCACTAGATAGAAATGAATTCAATAAAGTGTTAGTTTGTAAGTCTGCATATGAAATCTGAAAAACTTTGCAAGTTACTCACGAAGGAACAAGAAAAGTTAAACAGACCAAAATTTCCATGCTCACAAATTAGTTTCAATCATTTAAAATGAATCCTAATGAGTCTATTTCGGATATGTATAGTAGATTTCAGGATATTGTGCATTCTCTTATATCTTTGGGAAAGGAATTTTCTGAAGAAGATCAAGTCAGAAAAATTTTAAATTCTCTTACTCCAGAATGGGATCAAAAGACACTTGCGATCGAAGAGGCAAATGACATCAGCACTTTAAAGATAGAAAAATTAATTGGAAATCTTATGCTGTATGAAGTTCAAATGATCGGGAGAAGAGAAAGTAAAGCATCTGAAAAGAAATCAATGGCATCCAATGCATTAACCGATGGATCAGACTCAAACAGCGATAATGATGAAGAGATAGCCTTTATGACCAGAAATTTTAGGAAATTCCTGAAATACAGAAAGATGAATAATCTCAAGAGAAACAACTATAAGAATTCTGGAAATCAGAATGTAGTGCTAAATAATGACAAATGTTACAACTGTGATAAACCAGGCCATTTCAAAAGAGACTGTCCGTATCCAGATAGGCAAAATTCTCCTATGAACAATGATCCAGCAAAGAAACGGAAGCGTGCATTTACTTCTACTCTAGATGACTCAGACTCGTCATCAAGTGATGATGATCAGAAGACAGATAATTCGAATTTGTGTTTCACAGTTGTTCATGACTCCGACGAATTCAAAGAAACGGACTCAGAAAAAGGTACACGTTTACAATACAATTGGTTGAAATTGCTTGCTTAGAATTAGTTGCTTGATTGTTTGATTGAATGGTTTTGAATTGGTGTGTTTGAATTTTAAAATTTATTTTCTATTTTTTATTATTATTTCATTATTTTGTTATTATTTTTATTAATTTTTAATAGTATAATAATATTTTCTGAAATATATTTGAAGTTTAACAATATTTCAGATATGTATAAGCATTAATAATAATAATAATATTTATATATATTAGAGAACTTAGGAAAAATCAATTCTTGAACATTCAAAGGCACATGTCGACATGGTCCCTACATGATGTCGACATGGGTACCTGAATTTAAATTTCAAAATTTGAATCAAATGTTTGAATTACCCTCCACCTTTTCACTTCATTCAATTCTCTTAAAAGCTACCTTTTGACAGAGAATATGTCCTTTGAGAATCTATCTATTCACTATCTTTTATCATATCTTTTCACTCTCATTTTCAAATTCAAACTCTCTCTTCATAACTTCAAACTCTCTACTCTCAACTTTAATGGCTTCTTCAAGCAACCCCTCCACCATAAGAATTTCCAAAAAAATCAAAGAGCAGTTATTCAATGATCCGGAGGCAATAAAAGCATACATCAATTATGCTAACTATGCCAAAGGCCATTTCGGAAAATTTGCTATTTTTCAAGATTTTTCTTCTTATGAAATTGATTCTCTTTTTGCAAACAATGGAGTTCTTAGCCTTATTGATGCTTCTCAAAATGATTTCGTTTGCTATCCTAATCTGGTCAAAATTTTCTATGGGAATTTAAATCGTGGATTTTATGATAGTAATGAGAATGAAATTTGGAGTAGTGTCAAAGGCACTAGAATTGTTTTGAATTGTGATCTTTTGGGTATTATTCTCAATTGTAAGAATACGTGAATGGATCTTTCTAACTTTAAAATCGATGAACATGATCGTGAGACATTTCATCACATTTTCGAAAGAGATGATGATTTTGAATTTAAAAATAGAAATTTTCGAGCAAAAGCAAGAATTGTCTATCTTCTTTTGCAACATACTTTGACCCCAAGATCGGGGAATTTTAACAATCCTACTTTAAAAGTTTGCAAAGCTCTTTTTGCTATTTTCGAAAATTATGACATAAATTGGGCGCAAGTTATTTTGGATGAACTTCGTCCTAAAAATCTTGAAATGGGTGAGAATACCTTATACCATGGAATTTATCTCACCAGGATTTTTAACTATTTTGGAGTGGATTTCAAAGGCGAAGAATTTGTTTCTAAAAAGGTTTTCAATCATTCCAACAATTCTCTTATGAAAATTCCATTTGTTTTTCAACCTTATAAGACCCTTACCAAAAAGGAAGAGCGTTTAGCTCATGAGGAAATGGAAGAAGAAGAAGAAGGGGATGAAATGGAAATTTAAGAAGAAGAAGGTGAAACCTCTTTGGAAAGTATTGACTATCCTCCAAATCCGTCCACCAAAACCCTTCTCAAAAACCAAAAGACTATTGTTGAGAATCAATGGATTCTTAAACGATCCGTTAGTAAAAAGTTAGATAATATTTCTTCGAAGATGAACAAGTTCTTTTCAAAAGTTAGCAAGAAACTTAGACTATCTTTATCATCTTCATCCTCTAACTAGTTTTATCTTCTCGTATCATGTTGTATTTGTTTTAGTTTGTTTTATTTCAAATATTCATGTAGTTTATTGTGCGCTTAATCGTTATATTATCATAGTATGCAATGAAATGAAATTTTCTTTCTGTTATCTACCTTATCTTATCTCCAGACTAAATGTCAGTATATTATATAAATTTATATATATACACAATTATTCACAAAACCAAATTATTCATAAGTTTTCACTAACCCATGTCGACATCCCCTATATGACCATGTCGACATGTACTGGTCAGAAATGACAATTGATTTTGAATTTGAAATTTGAATAACTATCAAATGTCTATTCATTTCAAACAAATTTCTACACCTATAAATACTTGTTTCTTCTAGAATTCTTCACTGAAATTTATTTCTTATCATCTATATCCTTTATTTCTTTCACAAATTCAACTATGGCTAATCCTATTCACAATCTATCCGAAAATCTTAAAGAAACCCTTAATTCGTTCAAGAATATTCTCTCGTTTATTCTACGTAACCAGCGTCACTTAGAATTGAGTCAAATGCAAATGATCAAGGAACAAGAAAGGCACTTCGATGTGATACGATGGATGATCTCCTCTCTACACAAGGATGTTAACGAAGCACATCCTCCTATCTCCCTTACCAATGACAACGATAATTGGGATGCTATTAAGGAAGACCCAATCTTTGGAGAAGAAGGATGGGTGGAAGTTCCACGTAACGTTTGATTTTTGTTTGCTTTGTTTGATTTTCTTGAATTGATTTGGTTTGGATTGATACTCTGTGTGGATTGAATTCTTGACATTGGTTTGAAATTTGTTGTATAAAACATATATATATACACTGAAATGTATATAGACTATGATTAGTTATCATGTTCATAAGTATAATTATTTCTTAATCTATATATTATATATTCCTTTGTATAGTTTATCAATGCAGGTACTGATGCCTAAGAATGAGGGGGGGGGTAAGTTTTTTTTTGTTGATGACAAAAGGGGAGAAATATAAAATAGGGTAGTTAGGCATAAATTAAGGGGGAGTTATTAGTTTTAGGGGGAGTTATTAGGATAGAAGTAAAAATTTATAAGTAAAGGTTGTCATCATCAGAAAGAGGGAGATTGTTAGTCCGTGAAATGATGGTTTTGATGACAACAACCTTAGAACAGTTTATAAAATATAAATACTAACATTATAAGTTTAGATATATATATGTACATGCAGGATTTAACCATGCAGGTACTAAGAAAGAAGACTGTAGAGTATAGAGATTCAAGATATCAAGGTAGAAGACTCTTGAGTATCAAGATTATCAAGATTTTAAGATTTCAAAGTTAAGTATTTTTTATTATTAGGAATTTTGTTAAAACTCGTAGAAAAGCACTGGCATCTTAAAATCCAATTTATTCGTGGAATGAAATTCACTTCGAGCCTGTTAAAGGGATGGAACCCTAAGTAGGATGGAACCTACGAAAAATCTAGCGGAACATTGTTTTGTATCCGCTAAACTTTTTATTCAAGATGATTTTTCAAAATTATATCCTGTTTTCAAAATGTTTTCAAAACTTTCCTTTTAAAAGAATCAAAACCTTCTATCCTGATTTTAAATAATTTTAGCCTCAAAATTATCTCTAATTTTAACGTCAAATTACTCGTGATTTTAAACTATCTTTTAAAATAATATATTTGACTTTTAAATATTTATACTTAGATTTAAAATATAAAATTAGAGTTAAATTCTATATATATTATTCTCTATATTTATTTATGAATTTTAACTATATTCAAGTGTATTTATAAAGTTTAAATTAGTTTTAAATATAAGATAAAGGTAATTTTTCAAAGAAAATCAAAACATCAAAAAATGCTTTGGGACGTCAACATGCCTATATACCCCATGTCGACATAGTGTCAGTTGAGTCCAAAATTTAAATTTCAAAAGAAGTGTCTATTCGCCATAACTCTTCACGAATGGACATGGTTGTTGTTCTTCTATAAATAGGGGTTAGTTTCAACGAATTTAACATCAGATTTTCTGGTTATTCACTCCTCTTCTTCTTCCACTTTTCTTAATATATATTTTTATCATTACTCTGCCGAAATCAATATTGAATCGACCTCGATTACTTCTAGTTTGATTCTCTATCACCCTCTCTATAAGATTCTCAGTGCTATTCAGAGCTATAGACTTCTTTGTAATCTATTAAGCGAGAAAAGGTGTGATTATAGCCTTGAAAATCAATCAAGAAAGAAAAGGTGTGATTGTAGCCTTGGTAAATCAATTGGGTAAACTTGTGGCTTGAAAATCAAGTATCTCTACCCAGAGGATCGAAATTCTGGAGGGTGTACCTCGTAGCCTTAAAACCGAGGGCGTAATTGTACAATTGCTTTTGAAAGGAAATCCGTACTTGTGTTGCGGGACTGGATGTAGGGTAATTCCGAACCAGTATAAAATCCGGTGTGTTCTTTCCTTTACTGCCTTTATTTTATTTCTATATATGTGTTTGTTTCTGTGATCATATCTGTATCTATATATTGCATACATCGATGTCCAAATTAACATAAATCAAAAAATATTTAGTAATTCTTTATTAACACTATTCACCCCCCCTCTAGTGTTAATCCTTGCCTTAAGATCTGTAATCCGCATTTCTCACAAGGATAAGGAGGTGAGAAGAAGGATCAAAAATGATAATAAAATCCGTTGGGAAGATAGGTATTTATAGAGAAATAACCGTCATGTCTGTTCGTGAAGAGATACGACGAATAGACACTTCTTTTGAAATTTGATGGTTGAAAATCACATCTAGTTTGTCGAATATAAGGGTAGAGTATGTCGACATACTCTTTGTAATTTTAAAAAACACTTTAAAATATTATTTTGAAAATGATTGCTTTGTAAAATAGTTTGATACTTTGTAGACATGCTTAAATATAATTTATACACTTTTAATTCATATTAAAACTTGAGTAAAATTATATGATAAGATTTTTGAATAATATGCCTATATAAATCAAAATTTAATAAAAACAATAACTTAGTAAAATATAAAAAACTAAAATAATATTTGTAAGTATAAGAAGTTGAAAAAAATTAAAATTTGTTCTGAAAAGTATATTCAAAAAATTATTTAAAAATATAGAGAGAGAGAGAGAGAGATGAGAAAGAGATCAAGTGCTATCAGAATTTTAACATAAATCTATAACTCTATAACTTATCTGGAATATCTTGAACTCTTCAATACTTATGAGTCTTCATTCTCTAGCTCTTAAGTCTCTATATCAACATCTTGAATCTCTTCAATCTTTGCTTAATACTGTACAATTTTCTTAAATCATTACCTGTCTAATATCATGCACTATATACTATATACCTTGATAAAACATTAGTATTTATATTTTATATGATTTCTTAAAGTTGTTATCAAAACTAATATTCCAGGTACAAACAATCTCCCTCTTTTTGATGATGACAACTTTGTATATAAAATATAATATAACTACCCCTTAATCTCTACCTAATAAAACTTCCCCTTAATCTATGCCTAGTATTATATATATTTCTACCCTTTTGTCATGTAACTACAATTCTGCCCCTTACTCTTAATACTAATTCTAACTCCTCTTAAATAAACACTATATACTCATAATGGTATAAATATATGTAGAAATTATAAGTGATATGATCATGAATTGCAAAATGACAAGAACGATATATAAAAAATGATAAGTGAAGCAAAAATCATTAATAGTAACCAAACCATACTATATTCATTCAATTATCATTTTTACAAACCAATCAATCCATATACATAGTAAAGTCAAATTAAAGTTAAAATACACACTATTTTTAAATTAAACGAAGAAGAAATCATATTCTAACGAGAATTCTTAATAATAGGAGACTTATGAATGGGACAATGAGGATAATGAATGCAAAAGTTTCCCATTTTATTCGATGAGATTTCCATCTTGACTGAAGCATACTTCTCCCACGCATTGAACTTCGTCATCCTCCTCCATATGTTCTCCCTCTTCTTCCTCTTCCTCCTCCTCTTCTTCTTTGCTGCTTTGAAGAGGATTATGGATGACCATATTTGTGAAATTATCTTTGATAACTATTGGGTAGGGTTATACAATAAATATTTTTGCAAATTATGCAAAATTCTACTCTATTTCTCTTGTTCCTTCGACATACAGAGTTGTATGACCTAAATTTTGGTCAACATCTTCTAAACATTCTTCATATCTCCCTCCAATTTGGTGACTTTGACTATAGTAGTGTTTTGGAAGGGTCCGGGGTCAAGAGAATGGAAGGAAAACATTGAATTTTGGTTGTGATTTAAAGAGGAGGTCATAGTTTGTTTGATCCGGAAGTTAGAATAGAAAAAATGTAGAAAAATTTAGAAGAAAATCGAATTATGGTGTTTATATAGCCACCAATTTAAATTTTAAAGAAAAAATTTAAAAATGATTTTACCATTATATGTCGATGTATAGGTCTCATGTATGTCGACATATATGTAAAAAAATTGTTTATTTTATTTTTCTTGTAAATTATGTAATTTTATGTTATTATTTTTAAATTTTCGATAAAGAACAAATTCCAAATTCTCTTCTTAACTTAGTAAAGGATGTTTGATTCAATGGTTTACTTAATATATCAGCTATTTGATATTCAGTATTTATAAATTCAAGTGAAACTATTTCTTTATTTGAATTATCTCTTAGAAAATGATGTCTTATATCAATATATTTAGTTCTACATGATCAGTTAGGTTTTTAGATAAATTAATTGCACTCGTATTATCACAATACTTTAGTGATTTAGTAAAAATTAAACCAAAATCTCTTAAAGTTTGTTGCATATAAACAATCAGAGAACATGCTAATGCTGTTGAAATATATTCTACTTTTGTCGTAGAGAGAGGGACAGTATTTTGCTTTTTACTACACCAGGAAACTAGAGAGTGTACCAAAAAGTGACAAGTTCCATTTGTACTTTTTTGGTCTGATTTACAACCAGCATAATCAGCATCACTGTATGAAATTAGTTCAAAGGAGTCATCTTCTGAGTAAAAAAGTCCATAGTCTAGTGTGTTATTAATATAACTTAATTTTTTTTACATATTTTAAGTGAGTTTCTTTAGATTGGGATTGATATCCTGCACAAAGACGAACACTATGCATTATATCTGGTCTACTAACAGTTATGTAGAATGGTGATCCAATCATTCCTCTATATAGTTTTTGATCTACGTCTTTTGAATTTTTTTATTCAATTTTTCACTAGTTGCCATTGGAGTTGATTTACCACTTGTATTTTGACATCCAAATTTCTTAACTAAGTTAGCGTATTTTTCTTGGCTAACAAAAATTCCATTACCTAGTTGTTTTTGTAATCCTAGAAAATAATTTAGTTCTTCCATATGACTCATTTCAGATTCCTTAGTTATTATTTCTAAAAAATTCTTTATTTAAATTTTCATTAGTAGATTCGAAAATAATATCATCTACATATATTTGTATTAATTGAATATCATTTTTATTTCTTTTAGTAAATAGAGTACTATCTACTTTTGCCTCTTTCAAAGTTTAATTGTAATAAATAGGATTTAAGTTTGCCTTACCAAGCTATGGGAGCCTGTTTAGACCATATAAAGCCTTCTTCATTTGTAAACATGATTAGGTAATTTTTTGTCTTCAAAAAGTGGAGGTTGTTCTTCATACACGTCTTCTCTAATAAATCCATTTAGAAATGCACTTTTAACATCCATTTTGAAATTATTATGGTTAGCGAAAGCAAGTAAGATTCTTATAGGATCTAATCTTGCTATGGGTGCAAAGGTTTCATCAAAGTCTATAGCCTCTACTTGACAACAACCTTGTGCAACTAATTGAAATGACGAACGTACATACTCTAGCCCTATATGTCGACATACTTGCCATGATTTTCAAAAATCAAATTTCAAAAGAAGTGTCTATTCGTCGTTTCTCTTCATGAGCGGACATGACCGTTATTCCTCTTTAAATACTTGTCTTCCCAATGAATTTTATCATCATTTTTCATTATTCTTCTCTTCCCCTTATCTTCTTTCATTTTCTAAACAAAAACATAACCATACTCTACCGAATTTCAACTAGAATCAAACTCAACCACCATTAGTTTGATTCTCCATCATTTTCTCTCTAATTTCTATCATCTCTCTCATGCTATTCAAGAGTTATAGGATCATTTGTAATCAAAATTGAAGATCTAAGTCTGTAAAACTTTATTAAATCAAACCGATATACTTGTGGACAAGATTGCAGCTTGTAAATCTAGTGGGTGTGTTTAGTAGCCCGTAAATCTAATGGAAGTGCTTGTGGCCTGGAAACCAAGTGGCTCTACCCAGAGGTCGAGACTCTGGAGGGTGTGTTTCGTGGCCTTGAAATTGAGATTGTATTTACATTTACTAGTTGAAAAGAAATCCATACAAGGAATTGTATGGGACTCGATGTAGGGTAACTACGAACCAGTATAAAATCCTAGTGTGTTCTTTCGGTTAACTTTTACTACATTTACTTTTATCTTTGTTCTGATTCTATAATTGTTTCCACGATTAATAATTACATAATTCTAAGTATAATTTCTAAAGATTTTAAAAAGATTCATATAAATTAAAAAACAATATTCACCCCCCTCTAGTGTTAATTTAGCCTTGAGATCCCTATTCTGCAATCTTACAGGATGGCCAAAATCTAAGCTATTGGCCTCTCCTTAAAGAACTAAAGAACTCATTTCAGCATAGAACGAGCAAGTCGCACCTACCAGAAGGAAGGGACATCCCATACAACAATCCTACCCTCTCAGTGTCGGCAGAATGATTTGGCAGAGCCAGAGGCAACAACAACGCCCTGACTTAAGAAAGGGTGCATGTCCTATCCGAGGATGTTATGGAGTGCAATGTTTATGTGTTGGACCAATGCAACTTGGAAACAAATCAAGATCTTGATGATGACTTGCTTGACCCATTCGTGGGGGATTCAAACATTGAGGCCGGACCGATTACTCACTGGAATTGATGTTGAAAGACTGTGTCGACCCCTTGTTCAAATCAGCACATAACTTAGTCCAGAAGTAAGAGGTGATCTGATCAAATTCATGTGGCAAAGCCAAGACGTTTTCACATCAAGGCTCATTGACATGACCAGCATTAATCCCAAGATCATTTTCCACGCACTCAACATTGATCCTAAAGCCACCTATGTCCATTATAAGCATCGACCATTCAACCCAGAAAGGTATTGAACTGAGCTCTCTAAGAAGAGGTGAGAAGCTACTAGCTAATGGCTTCATTTGGGAGGCAAAGTATCCGGTCTGGGTAGCTAATCCAGTGCTGGTCTGAAAACCAAATGGATCTTGGAGGAGTTGCATTGACTTCTTCAAAATTGAAAAAGCCTACCCCATAGATATCTTCCCATTGCCTCACGTCAATCAGCTAGTAGATGCAACCGGTGTGCAAGAGTTTCTCACCTTCATGGATGCCTATTCTAGGTATAATCATATTTTCATATATGGTCCTAACTAAGAGTAAGCCTCCTTTATCACTAATGTTGGTCTGTACTGCTATCATGCCATGTCATTTGGTCTACGAAATGATGGCGTCACTTATAAACATCTCATTAACCGTATGTTCTCTGAATAGATCAATCGGTATATGAAAGTTTATATGGATGACATGCTGGTGAAGTATGATAAAGCCAGAGGCATGTACAGAACCTAGTTGAGACTTTCAGCATACCATACCAATACAACATGAAGCTAAACCCAAAGAAGTGCTTATTTTTTATTCGGTCTAGTAAATTCCTTGGTTAGATTATGAGCGCTAAGAAGCTAATCCATACAACATCTAAGCAATTTAAGTTATGCAAGTCCCCAGAACTATGAAATAAGTATAGAGCTTGAATGGGATAGTTTCAACATTAAGTTGATTCACGTCGAAGACAACCGACCGATGTCTCCCTTTCTTTGACCTCATGAATGGAAAGTTGTTCACTTGGAATGATGAGTGCACTCGAAGAGCTAAAGCAACATTTGGCCACTCCTCTGATACTATCTAAGCTCGATGACGGGAAGGACTTATATCTATCCCTGCCTATGACTGACAAGGCGATCGACGCTTCCTTGATCAAAGAAGACGAAATGGTTCGGTGGTAAGTATATTATGCCGCCAATGGTTGTCAAGCCCTGAAATAAGATATACAAGGCTGGAGAAGCTTGTCTTTTTCCTGCACATGGCAGCCCAGAAACTCCAGCTGTACTTCTACGTTCAGCCTATCAAAGTCCTGACCAACCAACCTCTTAAGCCAGTCCTTAGATGACCCAACACGGTGAGCTAGCTATTGAAGTGGTCCATTGAGCATGGGCAACATCATGTACCACTCCAACCTCGCACTTCTATCAAGGGCTAGGCTGTCACAGATTTCACTACCAAGTGCTCAAGCCCAGCCAACAGTCAAGGAGAGACTGTCATTGGCCAACAAGCATGGCGCCTATATGTAAACGAAGTGTCAAATGAAAAGGGGGCAAAGGCGGGGACTGTCATAATGTTTTTCATGCCTAAGGAAAACAATTATGATTTTTGTCCTCTCTTGCTTTCAGGGCAACCAATAATGAGAGTATGTAGCTATCCTAGCCGGCCTCAAGATGGAAAAGGAGTTACACATGGAGTCCATCCACATATTTGATGACTCGTCACTATTAGTCAACCAGATTGGTGAGTACTTTCAAGTCAAAGGTAAGACATTGACCTTGTATATTGTCGAGGCCAAGAAGATAATCAGCACTTTCACCAAGTTCAAGTTGGAGCAGATATTTACGAAGTAAAACCGACCAACTAGACAAGGCAGCAAGCAACCCAGAAGAAGTCGCTCCTTGCATCCCCTTAGAGATTCAAGGAATCCCTGGTACAAGCCAAGGGAAACAATGATAGAAATAGGCACATTGTCTACAGACAACTAGATGGCACTCCTTGTCAGGTACTTAACAAGTGAGGAAGTTTCTACCAACCACAAGGAAGTCGGGAAGATTCTTTACTGGGCTCCCCACTATGCAATAATCGATAGGAAGTTATATTAATATGGTACTCCACGCCATTTCAATGGTGCGTGTTTGAAGATGAAGCTAGCTAGATTTTGGAAAAGCTGCATTGTAACATCCTACATTCCGAGGCCCAAGAATAAGCGCTACTGATGCTACAATCATCAATAGTATTATTCTCCGATACAGAATGAGATCGGTTAATATTATCATTAACATCAGAAGCACAGAAATATGAAAAAATTTCAAAACGTAGATTTCATTAGTTAATTTCCATATTCATTACATAATCTCAAACGCTGCCCAGTTTCAGAGAAAATATAGTTATTACAAAATACTCCAAGAGCGGCATATGAAGATGCCCCTTTGGTTGATCAGAGTTTACTGTTAGACATATGCCACTTCTATCATTACATACATTCAAACAAACACAATGGATATAAATAGACTCCTATATAGCTAGCTCTGCCTCCTATACGTCTTCGGAAGCTTTATTCGCCAAATCTAAAAACCTAGAAGCCTTACTCTCGAACTACTCAATTAAATACCCGATATTTAAAGGGGACAAACAAAAACTTCGGGTCAGACAAAAGTTTGATGTGAATAATAATATTCCATCTCAATACTAGATACTTGGTACGACCATGTTGCTGAGCGGTATGGCTTTTCCACTCACTAGTTTCCTCTGATAATATGTCTATCAGAATCATGCTCCTATAATCAAAATGGTTGCACAAACACAAGATAATTAAATGCATGCATGCTACATCGGTAATCCTGACTACTTTGCCTTGGTTTACTATCTGTCTCTACTTCATAGTTTTTCTAAGGTTACTGCAAACCCATATGGCTAACTCAGACCTATTAGGTATACCAAAATTCTCTAACTCATTGTTAAAAAGAAACCAGATTGTACGTCCAAACACAATCATCTTAATGTTAACCTGGTTGTCTATCAATCTCATAGTTTCGCTAGACTCACTATGAACTAATGGTTTTATAGGCTAACCAATAACCTACCTAAGTTATATTCCTTTATTTTCGCAAACCTACTTTTAGTTTTACCCTTAACAAAGCCCTACACACTAGAATAGTGGACTAACATCAACTAGGGGCTAAAAGTTGAAGTATAGAGTGCAACCCAACACCAGTCCCATAATCTGGTTTTTTATTCTCTAATTCTTGATTCAATTCATCATGTCACAATTTTTCTAATGGTGATAAGAACAGTAATTTCACTAGTAAAATTCTAGGCTAAATACCTTCTTTATTTCCTTGAAAACAAAAATCTTTCGAACTGATTTAACCCTTGAAATCATACTCAAAACAAGAAAAATATATCCCTTTACTTTATCCAAAATATTATGCCAAGATATATGCTTTTATAAAATAGCTCTGATGAACTTTGAAACCATTCAAAGGTTTTCATACCTCAAAACCTTAGGCTATGAAGATGTATATAATAAAACCATTTGAATTGATAAAGTACGGCATTGATATAGCCGCTATGGGGTTGTTGCACCCCACTATATCAAAACCATCTTAAAGCATTTAATTTGTAAAGCATAAGGCCATAAGGTCAAAACCATTTATGCCACATATCATAAATATACATAGATTGCCAACTATAAGAGGCATTAACATCCTAAAGTCATCAATATCATTTATGTCGATATAGAATATATGCGGCATCATCGCCATTTATATCGATATCGAAAGTAAGGTTTATATATGTTATTGGTGCCTAAAGTAATAATGCTGAAATTATATATATGCGGCATTATGCCCTTTAATATTAATATCAAAATGCGGCATTAATACCTTAAAAAATATATGTTGGCATAAAACATGCAGCGTAGGGGCATGTGGTATAGAAAACATGCGACATTGTTTAAAACCATAGTGAAAAATTATAGCATTACTATAGCCGATATAAAATATGCGACATTGTTGCCATATTACCTTTATCTTTAAAGCAATACTAACAACATTACCATAACCAATATAAAATTTATGGCATTGATAGCTACGGCACAGATGGACATCGGCATTGATTAATAACGTCGTGGCAGTTTCGTAAATAACATAAAAACTATTTTATTTCTTTAAAAAGCAATTTTTTTCACCAACTCTAATCCGTTGTCAAATTGCTATTGGATAAAAAACTTATTTATCAAATCCTTTTAGAAAACTACTATGAATCAGATTACATTCCCTAAAATAATTTGTAAACCATTAATTTTATATTAATATTAATTATTAATTTTTTCTAGCGTAATAAATTCATATAAAATCAGAAATATTTGGGAAAAATCCCCAAAAATACAATAAATCAGAATTATCATATTCTTTAATATGTAAAAATTTCAAAATCAAAAACATTAGTTAATTATCTTTAATAATTAAAACCCAAAATAAACCATTTTCCTCGTTTTGAAAATTCATAAAATATTCATACTTGCTTGGAAAATTATGAAATTAAAAACCACTTCTAAAATAATGTTTCCAATATCATATTAAAATTTTGAGTCATTTGGGTTTCATATGATAGGTTTTTACACCTAAACCTATTGACTGATTTCATAAATAAATCCAATAAATCATCAATAAGCATACAATCATCAATTATTCATAAAATCGAAAATAAACAATCATACTTGAGATGGATAATCGTTATTCATCTTAATTTGATAATGAGATTTAAGATTTGAGAGTAGTTTTGGTTTCCCCTTAGCTTAATCTTGATTTTCTAGCCTTTTCTTCTCTTGAAGTCCTTAGTAATGGCTAGCCAAGGGTGATTTTATGTTTGTGTGAATATGAATGTAAATGAGGCAGAAGAAAGTGTAAGGGTTTATGTTTAGGAAATGTGACATATTCCTATGTTTCCCTCCACATAAATCCTCCTTGGTATTAAGTTATGACCAACCCATTTATATCATTAATTAAGGCTTGATCCATATTATTTCTCAAATCCATTCTCCTTATTATCATACATTATTTTATTTTATTTGTCCAATTAAATATCCTAAATAATATTAATCAGAATTAGGGTTGTTACATGCATGAAGAGTTTTATGGGGATCATGCTGGGGGCAAAGCCTAGCAAAAAAGGTTACCCTACAAGGCTACTATTACCCTACTATTATATGGACTATGTCAAGAAACACAACCGATGTCAACGGGTCGCTAAAATCCTTAGAAACTCTCCTACCGCCTTATCCCTGTGACTTCTTCATGGTCATTTAACACATGAGGAATTGACTTGATAAGAAAGTTGCTTAATGCCATTGCCAATGAAGGGTACAATCATGTCATAGTCGTCATCAACTACTTCACCAAGTGGATCAAGGTCGAGGCACTTAATAAAGTCACCACTCCCAAGATACTCAACTTTATCTTAAAGAACATTGTCTGTTGTTTCGACCTACCGAAGATGATCATAATCGATAATGACACTCAAATTGAGAGCAACCTTTTTCATGACTTTTGCACAAGGAACGGAATTGAGAAGTGTTTCTCTTCTGTTGCCCATCCCCAAGCTAATGAAAAATTCGAGGCCGTCAACATAACCATCAAGGCATCAAGTCAACACTCAAGAAAACCCTTGTGAAAGCTAAAGGAAACAGGGACAAAGAACTGTAGCTTGTTCTTTGGTCCTATCACACTTCCAACCGCACTTCAACTGGCTATACACCTTTCCCACTTTCTATGGGTACGAAGCTATGCTACCCATAGAGGGTGGATGTCCCCTCACCTCAACGTTTAACCATTAATCTTGAGCAAAATGACGAGCTACTTGTGCTTAGACTCGACACTATAGAAGAACAAAGAATCGAAGCCGAACTCTATGCTGAAGCCTACAAGAAAAAGCTAGCCAAGCACTACAATTCAAGAGTAAAGCTCCGGCAATTCATTGTTAGTGACCTAGTTTTATGTTGGGTATTTGCTAATATAAAGAACCTGACCGAAGGAGTGCTCGGGCCTAATTAAGTAGGGGTCATATGTTATAAGCGCCGTTTTAAAAGATGGATCTTACAACCTCTCTCACCCATACAAAAAACATATTTTTTGCATTACGAACCCCATGCACCTCTGGCTATCTTGTATAAGAACTAGCCACAATTATAAGACTATGTAACACATATTTTATAGAGAATACATCAAAGATTTCAGAGCCAACTTTGTTCAACGCAATCGCCAAGGCTATCAACAATGAGGATTAGTTATTATGTGAATACCTTGTTCGAGAACCACCGACCTCTGTTTCCAAGGACCACACGAGCCATTCAACATTCCCCTCTTTGCTGGTTGGCTATCCAGTGAGGTGAATCATCGTGAATTCACTTCCTTGCTAAGGGATTGCCAAGCTGGTGGCGTGTCACTCGAGAGAACCTTCGAGTCCTCACTCAGGTTTATACCAGGACTATCCGCTACCTCTATAGGCTATCTAATGTAATATGAGTTATTATGTGCTCCTTACCTTATTGGGGACTATAGATCCTCGTCGCTAAGGACGAAGAAAGCCTCAGCTCCCTTCCTTGCCGATCGGCTATCCATAAGGGCGAATTACCATGCATTCGCTTCCTTTCTGAGGACCGCGAGGATATCCAAAAAGATTGAATCATCATGCATTCACTTTCTTGCTCGGGGACTGCCCACTACCCTGTGAGTTTAGATGAGACATATCTCCCCTTGATGCTAAGGTGCATCAATAAGCTGAAATGTGACTGCAACGGTCCCATATCCCTCTTTCCTGATGTCGCCTGTCTCTCGAGCGAGATGGGACACTATTGTCGAGACTAGAGCTGCTACCCCGAGTAATGCTAAAATTCGGCATTCGTAGTGCACCTATATAAAAATAAGCTAAGCCAAACATCAATTGCCAACGTGTCACCCGACCTCGATCCCAGCAGTGCTCAGGGTCGTGTTGGGTCCATCGTCCACTCGGTTTTGCAGTGTGCCACCTAGGAGAACCTCCGGCCACTCAGCACTTAGGTTTGAGCCGAGAGTGCCCAACAATGAAGCAACACAAGGAGACACCAGCTATTATATGCTGGCCTCGGTGCATGACAAACAATTGGGTTGCACGGTTAATGCTCGCATCTAAGTCCATTTGTTGGCCTAACCTATCAACTAAGTCATTCCAGTACAAGGTTTGCAAGAACGGGCCACACCGCCGCCCATCCCTTACCCATTTTTCTCATCTATTCTGTAAAAATAGATAAGTGTATAGAGACACTTGGACTATATCAGCCACTCAAAGCATGTTACCCCACAAGTTATGCAGAGAAAAACAAGAGCAGATAAAGCAGTAAAGTATTTAGACAATTTTCACTACAAAATGAATTTTATTCATTTACAAAATGCAAGGTCACATAGCCCGACTAGGCATACAAAAAGAGGGAAGGAAAATATCTACAAAGATGCCCTTTCATTGGTCGAGTCAAGGAGTTCAACTGCTTCTGTGTTATAACAGCCGGCATAGGAATTCCAATCGCCCCCATCACTTCGACTTCCTCCCAAGCCATAGAAAAGTCCGCGACATCAAATTTATTGGTGGAGATTGAAAATTTATAGTTTTCCCTAAGTAGGGTTCTTATTATGTTCCTCGGTCGATGGTCCACTTATCCTCCTCCTCCTTCTTCCCAGCAACCGCTATGTCCACATCAGACCGACATCCAGTCATGTGTTTGTTTAGGTTGTCCTATAGGCCGATCTCCTTCTCCACCCTTTCCACCTCTCCTAAGGTCAACCGCCACTTCTCTGCCTTTTATCAGGCCTTGGTCGCCTCCCGCACCGACTTTTTGATCGCCTCTGCCGCCTCCTTAGTTGACTTCTCTACCTTCTCCTAAGCGTTAATGGCCTCAGCCTTCGCTGCCTATCATGCATCTTCCTCGGCCTTCTAATCCCTTTGGAGGTTCTCCTCTCTTTTAGATGCGAAGACAACGATCCCTATCCCAAAATACTAATGTTGTAATAATAACAAAGAAAAAGGCAAGAAGGTACTAAGTCGGTAACTTACTAGCAGGGCATTTTGAGTCTAGATATTTATCACATTCTCTTAAGAATGCCTATTCCTACAGGTCCGGTCCTGCTGGGGTACATGGGTGACTCTATTGATATGAGTTGGAAGGTCGATGGTAGGCATTCCAGGACATTGTAGTTCTCACCACAATTGACATCCAAAGATACCTGCCCCAGCGCTTCGTTCCTCCATTAGCAGTTGGCTCTTCCAAGTCATAAATTTTGAGGACTTTTTGAATGTAGAGGCGACCTCAACCTATTAGGATGGGACTGCCCCACTTATTTTCCTCTTCTTTCCCTCAATGGAAAAATGGAGTGACCATGTGGGGCTAAAAAGCACATCAATGATTTGTCGGCTTGCTCTAGGCACAGCGAGGGCCTTGGGTGCAACAAGATGGAGGTAGT
Source organism: Allium cepa (assembly GCA_030765085.1). Taxonomy (NCBI): domain Eukaryota; kingdom Viridiplantae; phylum Streptophyta; class Magnoliopsida; order Asparagales; family Amaryllidaceae; genus Allium; species Allium cepa. The sequence continues at coordinate 758,897,275 of CM060941.1, read as the reverse complement.
GGGCACTTGAGTCTCGATAGCCTTGATGATCCCCTCTCTCTTGTCAAAAGCATTAAAACTTAGCATTTCAGCCGCTACGGCAATAGAAGAAACATGAGTTAGTCAAAATTCAGAATAAGAGAAAGACAAGTGCAGGTAAATTACCATTCGTACCGGAAATCGACCTTGCTTTCTAACAAGGGACGGGGAGGATTAGACCGAACTACCTACACTAGTTGTTTTACCCCGACATAAGGCTCACCCAGAGGCCCAATTTTGTATCTTTACAAAGGTTCATAAGTAGGGATTTTCTTGGAGGAGTAATTTGCGTCCCTATTAACATTTGACTCTTGTACCCCCTCCCTTAACATAACTTTCCTTGAAGCTTGCCTAAATATCCCAATTAATGGCGATGTCTCATGCTAAGGGATCGGGACATTAACTAATTATTGTGGGAAAAAAAATTCCAATGCGGTGTCAACACTACATCAGTTAGCTTGTTATGATCAACATCGTGCCACTCTTCAGGCTCCTCACCTATAATTTCATCATTGTATCTCTAGTTCTCGTTCATGATCGACCTGACGTCGGGGTTTAGGAATGGAATTTGGAGTAGTCCAACTTCGCCTTGGTCACCTTGTTCATCAGTTTCTTTGTTTGGGTGTCTGCTCCCCGACCATTGTTTAGTCCATCCTCCTTAGTCGTACCCAGTGGAGGTTGGCATTAGTCACCAAGGTTTTAAGATTCTAATGTCTGGTAGCGATTGTCTTCAACAGGTTAAAATTCTTGTTAACTATCCTAAAACCGATGCTAGTATAAGCAAGAGAGGCCTCTATCAACGGGAAAGTTAAGAAAAGGAAAGCAGGGAAAAACTGATAAAGGAAAAAGAAAAGAAGCAAAGACTTACTTGGGGTTTGGAACTCAAGGTGGTAGAGCTCAGGGCTGACACCATGAGGGACAAAGAAATATCTTGTCATCTGGCTCTGGGCTACCTTTCTAAGGATGCCCAAAACAATAACAGGCTTAGTGTTACCTTAGAGGTGGAAGTAGGTGCCAATTGGATACCCAACTTCCTTCTGCAATCAAAAGAGCATCTCTATAAAGTTAGCATTCAGCTTGAGGAGGCTGATTTCCACACAAGCAGTCTAAACTGAACTGAGGAGACGTTAGTTATTAGGGGTAAGCTGACTGGGTGCAACCCCATATGCATTAAGAATCGATACGAAGTAAGGACGGAGGGTAGCATAACCCCTACCTTAAAAAAACCTAAAGAAAAGGATAAGTAGCCCAAATAAGGGTGATCGGGGAGCTTGGAGGCCATAGGATATCGACCATCCCAATGTTGCACCCATGGCCAGCAAAAGCTTGGCCAATTCAACCTTCTTGTATTCTAGCTCAGAAGCCCTGAGACTAGTAGCACCAGCAGAGGTGGATCCTAAAACTACCATCTGAAATATAAGTGGCCCAAGTTAGACAAAGCCCTAACAACCTTGTCCAACAATAGCCGAATGTGGAAGCTCAACGACCTTCTCATGGCATCCCCGGCCCGGGCACCCCATGAAGACCGACTTACAACTCAAACTTTTAAGCTAAGTAACATGCCTTATGACCCTATATATTACTCTATTTTTTGCTTAAGGTTCACATGGAATTAGGCCTATTACATAGTCCATTACCAAATTTATTATTAATATCATTATCAATAATTGCAGGCCCACTAATAAATTCGCCAACATCGATCGACCACCTAACATGGTAGCAGTGGTTGATCAACTTCCAAAGATTACCAAAGAAAAGTAATTTCCGACCAAATATAACATTGCAACATCAATTATTATAAGAAAACAGCAACAATGACATCAATAGCAAAAAAACAAAAAAAAACCTCAAAACTTGACCATGGCTATGGCGTTCACAATAGTGGAGAAGAAGAAGGAGGGGGAGACGTACTTTTTATCGAAGAGGCTTGGGAAATCAAGAGTTTTTGAAAGGTTTTTAAGCTTTTTAACATCTGAGAACATTTGTTGCTTCGACAAAAGAATGGAAGAAGGAGAGGTAACAACTATTTAAATACTTAACCCCTCAAGCTAAGCCATTGGATTTGAAGAACCATCAAATCTCAACGATCTAGGTGTAATCAATGCTTATGCAACTCATCACGTTGAAAACATGAGCACTCTACCATGTTTGGAAAAAAAATTGTCTCAGCCAATGACAAAGCGGCACATGAGGCACGCATTATAGCAAAAGAACCAGTCGATAGGATCTCTGTAATTTGACAACCCTGGCCCTGCTTATAGAGACGGTCTTGAGGGAAAAAATATTGCCTAAATTTCTCGCAAGTAGAATACGTTTGCCCAACACTTCCGAGCCTGGCCCATTACACGTCAGCCATACTCAATCTATCCCCATATTAGTCCATCTACGCAATAGCATTCGAACACTACCACCGGCTGGCTCAATAGAAAACGTCTTTAATAGCCAACTCATCCGACCAAACTTGGCTCATGTGCGGCCCCATCTTCGGCCCGTCTCTAACTTAGTCGTCTTTAGCCGGTCCCAAGCGACCCCTCCTCATTATCCTAAATTGTCTCGGCATATCCTTTGCAACTCGAAGAAATATTCAGCTTCACTCAGCAAGCTTCAGCGACAAGGGACCGGCCACTACGTGAACGAGAAGCTTCTTAAAAGTGCACTTGGTAGGCCGATTAAACATAGTCCGGCCCAGTCAATCGGCCTAGCATATGTACAACCGGATGATTCATGGCTACCCACATCCAATCTAGCTCAAGGAGATCCCGTTCACTCGATAGCACTATGAGTACTTTGTTAGCTGGCGTAACTTAAGATGGCTTCAAAAGCCAACTCATTAGGCAAGGCCAGCTCAATTGTGACCTGTCTGGTCCGGCATCATCACAGTTCGCCTTCAGCCAGTCCTGTCATCCTATAGCCGGCTCGACACATTACTTATAACTTGATCCTTAGCAATATTTAGTTGTACTCAAATGTCATCAACAACTGACTGAACAACACAAACCGGAGAAAGCCACTCATTCGCATTACCACATAAGGAAGCAAAAGTAAGCGACAAGCCATACGGTCAGTTGTACTAGGTACCATAGCAAGTCGGCCAAAAGCATAATTGGTGTGCTTTTCAACCACATATTTCATCTCACCTTTACGGTTGTTATCCGTCGGCTCATGCGACTAGATCAACCATCGAGCATGCTTTCCACATGTTTTACCATGCAATCTCATCCATACATCATCCATTACAGTCAATATAAATATCATATGCCATGCTACTTCAAAGGGGTTGAAAACTATTCTTTTACTCGGGAATTCTCTCACATCAAATCAAAGCCCTAAGCTCTTAAAATTAGTAACCTTATTTTAGTCTTAAATGTTTTATTTCTTATTACTCTCTTGCAATTTCTTATAATTGTAGGAAAGAAACATAGTAAGAGATCTTTATAGTGCACGTAGGTAAGCTTGTCGAACCACTCTACTTCTTTGTGTCGTTTACTTTAATTTGTTTGTTTACTTCCTTATTTTATATTTTTAAACATAGTGATAGGCAAGTAACATTTGAGTTCATGGACGCATTAGTCTAATTCCGAGTTTAACTAGTTCTTTAGTCAACACAATGATATAGGTACGGTAATGATAAATTTACTATTGTTAATATTAAACATACTGGTAAAGAAATGTCAAAACTATTGGTAATGGAAAATTTATTGTTTTTTCACTATTCAAATTAATTCTAAGCATAGACACATTTGAAATTATATCAGTTTTAAAAAAGATGTTTGTAGTATTATTTATAATAATGTTTCTTTTTTAGTTTTATCAGGTTCAAAGTCTAAGAGTAGCAAAGTTATCATATCATATTATTGTAACTAAGATGAACTATGAAAATTTTCTATGTCAATTAAAATAAGTCAAAATGCTAATAAAAATATTAATGAAGTTAAAATAGAGATTAAAATACTTAAATTTTTATCGTTACCAAAATTTTAATGCAATAAAATTTAAATGTTTGATGTATTAGTAAATTTACCATTATCGGTCACGGTTTACCAGTTTATAGATACAACGATTATTTACCAACGATAAGGGTAGAATTTTAGTATTTATTTTTGACTTATCAAACTTATTTCAAACTTATTGGTACTATTTGGTTTTTCCATATGAACACCATTCAGGAATCCACCACTCCATATCTAACGTAAAACGATTATGGTTGCAGACATTCCTGAATATTTAAACGACCTTCATATAAACCCGTGGTTCCTACTTCAATTATGGTTCCAGACATTCCTGAACATATTCAATTTACTAGATCACGACTTACAATGCAAGTTTATTTACCTCTCTATATATACACCCCATTCGCAGCCTCTACTAGCAACTACTGTTTAACTATTTGAGGCTTCCCCAAAGATGGGCATTTATTATTGGGGTTGCTTTAAATCACTTCTTTCCCAAAGGCACTTTTGCTCCAAGCTTAATCCACTAACCATGAAATGTGATGTGCTGTTTTTCTAACAGTAAGTTCTATTATGAGTCATCAGATAATGTTACCGAGTAGTCTGAGATTCTCTCTATCTTGTTTTAGTCAAAGTAGTTATCTAAGATTCCTTGAACTTGTTTTCTTTAAACCCTCTTGTCCTATTGTCATATTTGTTTGCTTTTGTTGTATCTGCCTGCTTCCATCTCTTTTAGTTCAAAGATCAAGTTTATTTTGAGGATATTGAGCTCCCAAGTCAAAATAAACCACTATTTATTTGTTGGGTTCTAAGATTTGCTTCTATTGCAAAGAAATCAGTTTCATTTTTCTGTCATATCCAGGTTTGGAATCATAAACCTTGAAGAAACCCTCACCTAATTAGTTTTATTCAATACTTGTAAATGGGAACTCAAACAATGGGAAACAGTAGAGAAAGCATAAGCAGGCAAGGGTCGATGTACAGCCTCACGCTAAACGAAGTTGAGAACCATTTGGGTGCACCATTACATAGCATGAACCTTAACGATCTTCTAAGAAACGTGGTGGTGGATATCAATACTTCAACAACGAGATACGATCTTAACCAGCAAGGAAACATTGGAATGAATCGGGCATTGAGCAAGAAGACGGTTGATGAAGTATGGAAAGTTATACAGCAAGAGAAGAGCTTCCAAGGAAGAAGTATTGAAGGAACGCTTGGAGAAATGACTTTGGAAGATTTTCTAGCGAATGCTGCAATGGTTACTGAGGATGACAATGGTAGTAGATTCCATAAAAATGGGAATTTTGGCTTTGCAGAACAACAACCAGTACCAGCAGCAGAAGCAGCTCATTGGATGATGCAAACAGGAGCGGTTATGAGTACAAATCAGGGTAGGAAAAGAGGAATAAGGAAGGTTGATGAGGATAAGACTGTTGAAAGGAGGCAGAAGAGGATGATCAAGAATCGTGAGTCTGCTGCTCGATCACGAGCCAGGAAGCAGGTCAGGTCTTTTTAGTCTTTGATTCTTTCTTTTGTCTTTTAAATTTTTAATTTATTTCTTTAACTTGACTCCGTACAAAATTTTAAAAGTACTTGATTATATGTTAGGACAGTCATATTTGTGTTAGGATTCATTCTTTTGAGTTTTTGATTTAAAGCCTCTGAAGGATGGCATGAGTTAGCGAGCATCAAATTGAAAAGAGAAATATGCATGATTCGAACCATGATAGCAGCATATGAATTGGAAAAATTCATGTGGGGCTACACGTGTAGAATACAACGTGTTGTTTTACTATTTTTTGTATGTAAACACTATAAAAAGTGATCAAACAAATGAATAAACATGTGTTTGCGAAAGAATGAATAGAAACCAAAGTAATTTTCTCAATAATCATTTTAGAAGTGTTTGTATATAAGTTAGGAGCCTATAATAAATCTCTTAGGGTTTATTTGTTGAGCTTGTTTTTATTCTTGATTGACTATGTTAACAACTTGTATGACCATAAAGTCATGATGAAGCCTTACCATAACCTGTTGATTTGATGGATTGTGTTTAAGGTACACTAAACTTTAGTCTACGTCCAAAATCAATCATGGAACATAATGGTCTAGCTAGGTAGCCTCTCATGGTGCTGAGGATATGAAATATTATTTGCAAACACACAGTGAGCTGCTGATAAATGCGTCTTTTTACCCAACAGGCATACACAAATGAGCTAGAGAACAAGGTTTCACAACTTGAAGAGGAGATTGAGATGCTTAGGAAGCAGAAGGTAAGATTTCTCTCAAATTCCAGGCTTTTTTTTTTTTCTTTTTTCTTTTCTAACTTCATTCATCTAATAAGCTATTATGGTTAGGATTAGAATCGATATAATATTCTACTCTTTTTACAGTTCACAGCATGTGTATTTACTTTGCACCAAGTGGTGCATTGTATTTACATAACTCCCTTGAAAGCTGTGGTACAATGTTGTCTTTGTTTAATACCATGTTTACAGCCAAATCTGTTATATATTCAAGTACAATAAATAATTAATAGGATTTTATCGTAAAATTTGCTGTCATATCGTTACAACTTGCTGTGATTCCATTACATGTTTATTATATACACATTCACTCCTGTGTTTGTTTTGGTTATCACAATACATTTGAAATCGAGCTCGTAACAAGATGTTGATTTACTAATTCATGCATTAAAACTTTTTCAGTGAACTTGACATGTACCTTGAACCAAAGTGTACACATAAGTCTAAAAAAATTCAAAACAAATAAAAAGCTACAGTTGTACATTTCAGGAATTTAAACTGACCACTTCACTTGTGATTCTTTTTGCTTCCACTTATCTTTTTCAAAACTTTCCACCATCTTTTCGTTTCCATATACATGTTTAGACATTTTTAGTCTGTGCATTGCATTTATATTTGCTTTTCACAGATCTATCTTATCAAATTGTTTATTTCAAAGCATAATCATAATCATAATTAAACTGTTTATTTATTTATTTTTAGTTAAAGCACATATGATACAGGCAAATACTTTGAATTAACCGAACCGTTGATTCATGAATATGAGTATGCCAGCTCTCAACAAATATAATAAACTTCATGTCCTATGATACTTTTTTCATTTTGCATATTACAGGAATTGGATTCACTACTATTTTCAGCTGCACCACCTCAAGATCAAAAGTATCATCTTCGCAGATCAATCTCTGCTTCTTTCTGAAACTGTGCCTGTAAAATATTATGTTTATAATATTTTCATGAAGCAACGGTTTATTATGATCTTAACTAAAGGATATAAGAAGTGTTTCTATTGTACGAACTAGTAAGATTCATCTACTTACCATGTGGGCTTGAACAATCTGTAAATGTATTTAGATATATATTAAAGTTCCCTGTTAACTTTGATTGATTAACAGTTTTACTATCAAATCTTTGCTTCTCTACGATTGGTAGAAGAATGCAAATATAGTAAATTGGAAAATATTATTAAAACAAAGCAGTGATACAATTTGCAGTCTCATACATGATGGAGTTAATCTATAGTTATGAACAAACTGATACAAAATTTAGTATCTGCTGTTATCTTCACTTTCCTCAGAGTCTGGGAAAATCAAAATTAAATCCTCATTATCTCTGTAAACTTGAACCAGAGCTGCAGCTTTATATGCAAAGAATCCAAGCATTGCTGGCACAATCTGTTTGTAAAAGCAAATGAAATACAATCAGCTTATGAACTCTTGACATCCTTTATTTACGATTGAGTTAAATTATATACTACTGAGAAATATGAAGAAATTATAGAATACTGTATATTGTTGCTGGAAGTTTTAGTTGCATGGCACTTTAAGTTGTCAAGTGTTCTGATCCTTAAAATCATAGTATCTACAATTGTGTGTATAGTAAAACAACTGTTTTTGTGTGATATTAAAGGTAACCATACGACTTATCTATCTTACCACATTTACAGTACTGCGGTAAATCATGTTTTATATCCACAATATACTTCGTTTTGGAATATGGTGGTAGTGGTGATGATGATTCACATTATACTGAAAAAATTACTAGTGTAACTTAAGTGCATGAGATTCAAAGGGGTTCTAATGACTTTAGTGATGAGATAAGTATCCAATTTCACATTTTACATTATTTGAATAATTAAGTCTGATTCTACCGTACTGGTCATACCATTTATGAACTACCAATGTTATGTGACTCAGAAACTAAGAGAGAGTCTATATTAGATGTGTGTTAATGCCAGATAAAGGGTATCTCTTATATAAATAAAAATCTCAGCATACAAGCATCAATCTTGACAATAGCATCATTAGGACACGAGAGATACAGTAGCATGTCAAAGTTAACAATAATTGGTGTAAAAATATGGGATTATTTAGAGAAATAAATAACAGGGTTATTTGTCAAGAATTTGAGTAGATAATGAATCACCTGAAAATCAAAGAAATGGACTTGTTGCGACGCAATACAAATTCCATATAGTGCTGCAGGGACCACAAGCCTTGGAGAAGATAATGCCATTGTGCTTCCCCGAAATGTTTTCTCTAAAGCATTTTTCAAATCTTCGCTTCTTATCCCAATTCTATCCCAAACAAAGAAGTTATCAATTAACAATCATTTCAGAATTCAATACGAGAATACAAACAATTCAGTAAACTTACTTTTTTACTTTTGTCTGCAAGAAAATTAGAGGAATTGATTCTCTTGAAATGTTGTCGATGTGATAATACATAAGCTGAAGGTACAAGCAACTGTTTAACACATAATTTCAGTTGGTGAATATAGTTGAAAGTAAAATATACAAATGAACAGAACTAAACATTAGTTTTTAATAAGTTAGCAAATAAGGGTCTGCTTAGTCATGTTACAACCCACCTGAAGAGAACTCCTACAGCATAGCTGACGGCAGCCTGTTGGATGAACAATTTACATTAGCTGACTTGTAAGAAGAAGAAAGAGAATAAAAACACATATATCAATGTAGATGCATAGGCATGTGTGCTCATTAGTGCACCAAAGGTCTATCTTCTACTATAACAACATTGCATTGATAATTCATAAAAGTTGTGGATAGAGGCTTTATGGAACTTATTGTGTAAAATTATGACAGAGGACATATTTACATATGTTCCTCTAGATGTTGATCATGTATGTATAATTTATGGATGAGGACTAATGTTACCTCCGCAGATAACCCTATTAAACAATATACACAACATGCCGCTCCAATACCAGTCGTCAAAAACAAGAGCTCCCTTTTTATCTGAAAATAAGAAGAAGTATTTTCTAGAGTAAAGATTTTAAAATAATCAATGAAAGAATATCTAATTCTTCGTACATGCAACCAAAAAAAAAAAATCATGCTCTGTTTATTTTAACTGAAAATAGGAGTAAGTATCATACAGCATGATACTCGAGAAGGTTCAGTTTCTTCCTTTTATCACTGTCATTCCGCCAATCCTGAAAATTTCGCCTTATTATACTGGCCAAAAATCTGAGTATTTTTTTAATACACAGTAATAAATCAAATAAAACTTCTCACCTTAGCAGCCAATTTCTTATTTACTGGAGCAACACTGTCACCAGAAATCCATTCTTTTGTTTTAGTAAGCTTCAAAAACCCACCATCATTTTCATTTTCTAGCACCTACATGGATATTATTATAGGAACATATTATGATCAAGAACAATATGATTTTGAAATGTACCACGGAATTTACCCATAACCAATAAATTGCTGATATACTTGGTTATGGTAGAATTTGTTCTCAAAGGAATCAAGGGGTATTGATTTTATGTGGTATCAGTTATTATGTTATAACACTGGGTTATTATTATCTTCATAAATCGGGTAACTGAAACCTCTGCAATGTTTGGAAGATTTCCTGGCATGACATTGTTTTCTGAGTCAAGAAATTTCAAAGCCTCCCCTTTCCATAGCATGTCTGAAATTTTTGATATAGCATCGCCAGTTGTTTGCCTCTCCTTTAAGAATGAATGCAGAATATCATCTTCTACTATATCAGTGCCTACAAGAAAGAAGTTAACTTTCTGTGTGATCATTGAATCGAACACACAGATCTTATTGCCAAATCCATAAACATTTGTCAAATTAAATTAAGCAAAAAAGTCTCTGATGCCCGTCTTACTTTTCTATTTATAGTCCCATTTTATGTAATTACCCCAAAATTTTCGTTGAGCAGCAAACAATTTCATAATGACCAAAAGATTGAACAAATAATGTAATAACATTGAGCAGAACAATAGTAAAAACATAGAATTCCATAACCCAGTGAGCAATATTACGCAATCGATTATAGTAAGATGATACATTTCAGAATTGGCAGTGGAAAAAGGAAACCAAAACTTCTAAAATATCATGCTGTTTGTATCTTAATCGGTCGTTGTATCATCTTGTACACAATTTATTTAAGAGTCCCAATTTCTTATTTGTAGTCGTAATTTTTTCTAATAACTAACCCACAGTTTCTATCAAGCAGCAAATAGTTTCACGAGGACCAAAAAGTTAAACTTTGTTTCGTGACTGACAGCAAACATAAAATTGATAGAAATGTAAAAGCACATATTAAAATATGCACTCAAAACAAACTTCTACTTACAAATAAATATATAATAAAGTGACATATATAATGTTAAGGCCCATGCTAACATTTTGGTAGTCTACGACCTTGCTTTTAACCAAAAGTATCAATCTTAGTTCAACATCAGTAAACATAATATGTATTGTTTGGATTGCTTAGATCCTTTAGACAGAGAAAGGTTCGGTAAAGTCAAAATATTGTAACAAAATAAACTAGCAATAATGCTAACAAACAACAGATAGATTCAAACCCATAATGATTTTATTTATAATTCACATTCAATTGGAAAAAGTGGAAATTTGGCTCCCATCCTTGTTTATACTAAAAATCCTTTAAACCACCTCCTCCATTTTATTATTACAAAGCAGATCCCTTCCAGGGACCTAATATACATTTATGAAAAGTGCAGTATATTTTGTTACCTCATTACCCTCATCTTTCTCAACGTGGATTTTTCCAAATCAAAATTGACCATCTTTGTTCTTCGTTTTCTCGATCATCTCTACTTCGATTTCATACCTAAATTTCAATCCATTCTTTTATTATTTTCAGTTGAAATGATTTCTTCCTTTCTTATCATAGAAAATTCAATTCATTCTTCTATTATTTTGGAAAATCCAATGAATCTAAATTAAATTGGTTGGCATGGAGGCAATCATTGTTAATTTGCGGTGCATTGTATGTTTGAGTGATCTAAATCCAAAGGAGGGGTTTATAAGTTAAGCTTTGTGTTGCCGCAGATAAGATGTTTGTACAAATGTTTGAGTGAAAACAATGAAGAGAATATTGGAATGTTGATGTACTTACTTGTAATACAGTATAATATTTGTGTGTGTGTAAGTTTAATAAAGATAGAGTTAGGTGTGCCTTTGGGAAAATTCTGTAATTTATTGTAAACTTTTAACTTTGTAATCAAATCTCGTTCATAATAAAAGGTTTTTTCCCTTCTTTCTGTTATATGCTTGTTCTAATGTGTTATTATTAATTAATTATTTAATTTAAGTTTATTTAACATAAACTCCATAAATGGAGTGTTTGTCATAATAATTACAAATAGTTGTGATCATGAGTATTTTATCACAATGTAATAAACACATTATTTTGAATATTTCAGCCAAGAAATATCGAGGCTGAAATTGATGCATCCGTGAAGAATAGAATACGCAACACTCTTCAAATGCAGGGTAGTGTATTACTCATGACTGCTGAGGGCACTAAGGGGTACGTACTACTAGTTATTGGATAATCATAAAATGACCCACTCGATAGTTTTCTGTTGGATAATATAACGAAGGTCAAACAGAAAATATCGATGTGACAATGTTACATAGTTCTCTTGATTTGAGAATGCTACTGATTTTCAATATGAAATCTCCGCTTTGATTACATTTAAATCGTAACATGGCGTCCATCGAACAACTAAAGCTGGGTCAAGTAAAAGTATCAATTGGAAGTGAAACACTATTCAAAAGGGAATTCGTCTCCTCGATTTAGTATCATGGTCTACTAAAGTCAACTCAAATTCAAAATCTCCGATCAGAATAGTCTGATTAATAATAATTGTTATTATAGAATCAAGAACTTTGTGTTTGGACTATAAAGTTGAATATGAACGATATTGAAATTTTGACCATTACTAAATTAAATAAGTCCTAATGCGATATAGTTTTGATAAAGAGAATTGGTGTGAATAACTGTCACTATCGAGTAACATTTAAATAAGTAAAATTGGATTATATCGAAGCTATGTAAGCGATAAATTTGGCTAATGTCACACCATCTGTTAAGTGACGTGGACTTTAATATTCGAATTGATCGATATTAATCGCTGACCGAATTTACATCTAAGAGTCACACAACCTAAATGTTGAGTACTCTTATTACCACCTGATTTAATAATTATAATCGTTACTAATTAATTAATATTTATGAAATATTAATTATAAAATTTTATTTTATTTAAATTAATCAATATTAAATAGTGTATATATAATAATTATAAACGCACGTATCGGTATACGATATCGATGTGCATTTTATGAGTTCTTTATCAGTATTGACTTAGATTTTGTGCAATGCAATCCATTTCTATTACTACAAAATTGGTTTTGTATTACATATAGAGCAATCCAATTTGTATAGCTATTTATAAGATTTTTTTTGCGCTTAATTTATAGCGCAATCCAATTTGTATATTTCTTTATCGGGGTTGACTTACAGTATATAGCGCAAGCCAACTTGTATAGTTTTTTAAAACGATTGGATTGCATTTTGTATGATAGAATCTGCAATTTGTATGGTGCAATCCAATTGTGTATCACGATTGAGCTGCATTTTGTATAGTGCAATCCAATTCTATCAAGATTGGTTTGCATTTTGTATAACCAATTTAATATCAGGATTGAGTTGCATATGTACAGTGCAACTAAATCTGATGCTGTGTTAAAATTCACTATGGACATAATTTTTCTTGATCTTTTTTTTAATTGGCTGAAATAAAATAGTTAATAGAAATATTTCTAAGTAAAATCAATATAGGGTATTTTGGGCATTTTCAGGTGGTAGGAATCTGAATTACATTACAAAATGTAGCAGGGACACATAGCCTATTAAAATATTAAACATGGATCCAAAACAAAACATCTTGGAAGAATATACAAATCTTTAGTACATATTATTTTGATTGCGGTATTATTTTCTCTCCAACTAGTCACGTAGTTTACTAAAAAACTAGCCGACTATAAACAAATTTTTTCCCCTTCTATCTAGTTAGGCTTTCAATGAATACTTTCAAATGCAGATAGTATTATATCTACATCTGCATCCAAAATCATTTTTTGATATCGGATATCCGCAACTCAATGAATATGGACGGATATTGGATAATTATTCTACCCGCTAATGACTGATAAATCAAGAAACATAAATAAATAAAATCGGTTTAACAAAATTTTGCAATTCTACTAATTATAGAAGTATGCAAAATCAACAGATATAATGATAATAGATAGTTTTGAGCACTTAACATGCATTAAATGCATATAACACAAACTATTAACTTGATATATATATATATATATATATATATATATATATATATAGTACTAAAATACACATGATATAAACTACATTTTTTGGACGAATAATTTCGAATATGGATTCCTTTGTATCTGTGTCCGTAATATCGGATATTTATCCACTTTTTAGATGCAGATGCGAACAAAATTCCGATTTTTTCGAATATCCATCGATACTCATATCTAGTGGTTACAATTTTTAAATTATATATATGGTTAAAAAATATTATTTATGCCTAAGTGTAGTCAACATTTTAATGGTAACTTATAAAACATTAACCGTATTATACATAAATACCCCGTAAGAATATAAAAATAATTAAATAATAGAATAGGTGTACACAATTGTTAGCACTTAAGTGGTGGAAAAAGAACACATGATGACTTTAACGGTTAGTTTTCATTCAAGCTTTCCAAATAATAAGATGATGAAAAGAGAAAAATAAAGAAAAACAGAAAAAAGTAACAAATTTTCAGTCATCTCTTCACTTAGTTGCTCTCTTACACTCCTCTTCCCTTTTTATTCTAAAACTCAACACTCTTGGTTTTATATGATTCCATAATTATTAAATTATTTTTTGATAATAAGAGTGGTACCTTATTTAGAAAGAGTACTCATATATAATTCTATAATATAGTATTCCATGATATATTTACTAATATACCTCTCTCAACGTATTACAAACCATTCAATTAAATGCAATCCATGTATATCTAGTTCCAGTATCAACTTTATCTTTCTTTAGATAACTCAACCACTTGTACCTACATAAGTTGTTCTATTTACTATATTCAACGGTTCACTTTGCAAAATTGGTTTTCTCAAGTTGACTAATCTTCCATCAGAATTATGGATTATGCCGGCATAAGGTTATTTTTTTCACGTAGTTTGTGCTTCGATCTCTTTATCCTTCAATCTTTGCTGCATTTTCCACATATATTGGCACCACAAATTCCAAAGATTCGCCTTACTTTAATGCATGATTAATCGCCCAGAACTATGTCCTGATTGGAATCACTCCACCTACATTCAAATTAGTTCTTCAACTCAAAACATGTCAAACTCTCAAACATCGACCAATACCACCTTTACATGTGTGTCCATCAACTAAACATGCACTCAAACTCAATTAGAAAGATTTGTGGTAGCAAAAAACCTCCATATGGCTTCTGCAAACCTCTTTTGTCCTTCCTGGCAGATCCACCATACCTCAAACAAGTTAACATCTTCATCTTGACATGAAGAATTCATTATCTTCTTTCTCATTACATTAACGGTTTATCTTACCACTCTATTGAGATTACGCGACAAAATATTATACTCAAATCAAAGAGAAGACTGAGGGTTTCCCATCGACGGAAATGGTTCATCAATCAGAGATACGGTTTGAAAGTTACGATCAAAATAGTGATTAAGAAGGCTGAATTTCAACCCTGGTTTAAATTCTGGAGCCACCATCGATCGATCTTTGGTAGCCCTGACTTAGCGCCAACCATTATTGACTACTGAGGATGCGTTCGCAGACAAAAGGTTGGCTGGACGGACAACGTTCGTGAATATTTACGTCCGATGTAAGTGTTACGTCATCGGTTCCTCTATGAGAGTTTTGCCGCTTCAAAATGGAAATGATTTCTCGAACGTATGTACATTAAGTCGGACCTAAAATTTACATTCAAGAAAACCCCTATATAAACCCCAACATCCCATACTCGTTTCAAAGCATTCTCATTACTTCTATCTTATATTACTTCCAACCATGTCCAGATACGATTTACAATAATAATTCAAAAATGATTCGGAAAACTCAGATAGCTCAACTAATAGCGATGATAGATTTTATTTCGATAATAATCCAAAAAACGAAATTTCGTTTTGTTGTTTTACAAAAATTTCATCATTAGTTGAAAATTGATAACATTAAGGTTTTGTAAATTTCAAATATTTTGTGTTGTTCTGTACCCAAATTTTATTATGTTGTTAGGGCAAGAACGGCCTAATCTAGCAACTGCAACTAAACAATGAAACTAAATTCGAAATTACTTACTTTTCACAGCCTCTGACATTGATTTCTTCCCTTTGAACTTGAATTCTTCTTCAGTTTTGAAAAGGATTTGATTTTGTATTGTATGATAGGGTTTAGTGCATTTTGGGTTTTAATAAGTGCAGATTCAAAATGCAGTGTTATTTTCCAGACTGGGTATTATCTTGTAAGTTTTTTGGTGTATTCAGCATACTTCCCTGAATACAACATACCACAACAATTTAACAATGGTGATAGCACCAGACGGAAAGACGCATATTCGCCAACTAAATACTGGATACATGTATAAAATTAGCAGACTGCAAAAATTACCCGTAAGAGCACTTCGGATAACATTGACGCAGAGAGATTTCTTCTTCGACAACAAGTGAATGCGACGATTTAATGGGAATTTCACTTTGTAGAAACCAAATTTTAATGGCGCCTCTAAAGCCATAAATTTACTTACTGTTATCCGTTTGTGTGTATCCTCCCTCTCTTTCTGATGATAAAATTGACAAGAGACGGGGACATTATTTTTTGTTACAAATCCTTTTTGTTACGCCCATCAAGTATTGGGCCAACAAGAAGAAAAGGACAACCTATAAGGCCTTAAACAAGGAATTTTGGAAGGCGTATAAGGCCTTAAACGAAGATTATTAAGACGAATTTTGGAAGAAACTATCATATAATTTCATGCGTCTTTCATGGAGATTTGTTGTCTCTGTGATTCCAACGTTTAATGGCTGAAAAACATTTGAATTCCAGTTATATTTTTTCCGCTCCCCTCCTCGTCCATAAATCAGATAAATGTTTATGTGTTTTTTTCTAATTAGGACTGCTTATACTCAACTTCTCTAAATTCACACTTTAAAACCTCGTAATTTCGCTAATGGTTTGATAATAAAGTTGGGACTGTATGCATCCCTTCATTTGTTCAAAAGAACAATAAAATAAATTAAGCAAAACCACTTTAAAAATTCAGATAGGCAAAACGAAACTAAAAATAAAATGTAAAGCTTGCATAATTGAGCAACATAATGCTAAAAAAAGTTTTTGATCCATAAACATATTGATTTCCTCTTCTATTGCTTTGAATGACAGAAGAAAATAAGGTAAATAATGTAGTGGAATTATTTTATAAACTATAAACTACGGTAAAATGATATTTTTTTTTTTTTTTTTATTATTTACATTTACAATATTAGTATCAATTAACGTGCTTGCAGTTCTATTATTTATATGAAAATCAATCATGTTTAACTAATGTTGTATATTACTTTTTGCCGTAGTTATGCGTTTAACTTTTTCATACATGATAATGTTTTGTAATATTATCCATTATTGGAAGATGAAACGAGACGAACAATGTAAGTATGTTTTGTAATATCATCCATTAATGTTCTATAATAATGTTTTATAATAACGTATCTTTGCGGAATTCAGAGTCAAACTTCCATCAAACCCATAATGTAATCGTCTGAAATCGTTGTAGCGGACTCCTCAACTTGGTAGAAGCTCGTTCAATTATGATTTCTGCATATTGATTGGAAAATCTCAGCAAGATAGTTCTGTTCACTCCATTACTGTTGCTCGATTTAGCTCTAAGATTTGGTAAAGTTGAAGTGTTGGTTGCTCACAAATTTTCTGTTGGTTTTCGAGACAAGTGTGTTGCTACGATTTTGACAGCTGTTTGGTTTGTCAGCTACTGTAATTTTGATTGTTTTTTTCTTAGGGGCTGGTGGTCGTATGAGTGGTTTTGAGAAGTATTAATTTCATTTTCCTTCACTTATTTGATTTTTCAGCCCTGTAGCAGGTTATTTGTACTGTTGTTGGTTAATATATTAAAAAAAAAAAACTCTTTTTTCTTGCAAGTAACCATTTAGGTTAAGGGGTTGCAAGGTTTTGATGAGATACATTATGGAAGTATATGTGTTTTCGTGTATTATGAAAGTACCTTTTCAAAAAAAAAAAAAAAAGTAAAGCATATTTTATTGTTTTGACATTGGTGTTCTATGATTTAAGATATTTTTATTAATATTTAGACTCTACAGCGCCCGCCTTACGTGGATATTCAAACAACTTGGTTGCTTTTTAAGGTATCGAGTTTTGATTTTAAATGTGAATTGGTTTTGAGATATTGCGTTTCCAACAAATTTGATTTTGAGATTTTAGGTTTGAGAAGAAAAACACATTTTTGAGAGGAGAAAAGGAGAAGAGTGAATTCTTGATTATTATCAAATGGTAAGAAGAACGGTGACTTTGGATGGTGAGATAAATGTTTAATTGGGCGAAAGGAGGGATGTGTGAAGGGTGATATTTTGGTGTATGCAGATGGTATCATCCTAAAATTATTATTGTTCTATATGTAGTTGTATTTAATTGTGATTGCTTGTCCAGCCACAACAAGAGTAAGGAGGGTCTTTTGGCTTTGTTAAAGTCTACACTCCATCGCTCTTTCATTTCATAATTTATTCCTAAGGGTTTTGAGAAAAAATCCTTAAGTATTTTCAAGCTTTTTTCTCTCTTCGATATTCATTTACTTATAGCAAATCAACTTCAAATCCCTCCAATATTCATTTACTTATAGCAAATCAACTTCGAATCCCTCCAAACTTTCACAAACGTCTTAGATCATCTTAGGGAACATGGAAAGCAAGTCAAAAGTGGAAGAGAAGGAATATAAACGCCAAATCATTATCGGACCATGAGCACTTGGTGGGTGAAGGAGGGAGGCCGAGCACTAAAATGTACAAAAGGATGATAGTAGAAAGTGTTTTAGTGGTTGCAAGTTTGTTGCTATAGTCGGAGCTTGTACTTAGTTGTCAACTTTATTTTGGGTGAGCAAACACATCATTTAAATGTATATGAACTGTATAATGCTTGTGTTGTAATATAGTATTGTTTGACTACATATTATTGCTTATTCTCGTGTGATTCTTGTTTTGAAAAGCAAATGACATATGTAATTTGTGTGTTTGGACTTCTATGGCTTATTTAATAGCCTTAAAATAAAGCATATAAGGTTTTTTTGAACTTTGATTTTAATCGAACTTGATTTGGAAGTGGTTTATAACGATAGTCACTATCAATGCACTTTAGAAATGCTTTGTATTCAACATTTTCTATAAAAATTTATGTAGAGATCATTAGAGGTTTCTCGCCATGATTGTGATGTATTATGTGTATATTAGTTATTGTAAAAATATTGGATGTTAAGAAGTATGTTAGCATATCGAAAATTGATAGGTCGTAGTCTTTTATAATAGTGGTCAACAGCACTTAAAAAACACTATAGTAATTCTGAACCCATTTTGTAGCATTCTATATGCTACAACCACTGTTTTTAACTTTAAAACCGTTTAAGCTGGTATTTTACTTTGAAACGTTTTTAAGGTGTTTCAGATACTTTTTATATCACTTTGTAACTCCTACAGTTTCTCTTTTGTCAACCCTAATTGTTTTGGAACGTTTTTAAACTGCTGCTGAGACTTTTTATAGCATGATGTAAATGCATTTTTTTATTTGAGACTTTAAATTGCTTTGGACTGACTTTAAATTTAAGTACTTAACTTCAATCCTTTTAGATATGTTTTCTAACTTATATTAGAGTATTTTAAAAGTGATTTGGGATTTTTATATATTTTTAATAATTAATCATGAACTACTAAAGTAAGAGGCTTATTTTTATAAAAGGAAAACATCTGCTTTTTTGAAGTTTTGAATAAATTATAAAATAAGAAATTTTTAAGTAATATTTTAAATAAATGTTTTAAACCACATTTTAATTATTTTTAAGTATATATAGTTTAGAAAATTAGTTAATTATTTTATTTAAGTACTAAAAAGCATATGTAATATAATATCTTTTTAAAAAAATTAGAATTTTATTAAATGTCTTAGCATTATAATTAAACTAGTACATGCATATATCATTTTTGAAGGTTTTTAGTAAGCATATAAGTTTTGAAAAAGTAATGTCTTTTGGAAAAGAATAAAAGGCAGTTTTTGACTATAGCACTTGTGTTATACCAAATAGTTTTGTAAAGTTAATTAAAAGTATATTACCTTGTTTAGCAAGTGTAGATATACTTAGATCTTTAATTGAATGTTTTTAAAGATAATGATTTGCATATATTGGTTTTGAGTTTGTTGTGACAATGTGTTCATAACATTTGTCTTTAACCCTTTTTGATTATATTTAGTAATATAATAGATCTTTAAAAAAAATGCTTTAAAGATGACTATATGTAAAATAGTTTTGGATTTGTAGTAATAATGTTTCAACGACACTCGTTTTTAACCCATTAAAGTATACTTGTGCAAATGTGAAATCTTATTTCAGATTTGTTAACATTCTTATACCATTTGTAATAAGAATATGGATACATTTCTAAGTATTAAAAAGAGTATAAATGAACAGTAAAAAAGTATAACTGAATAGTGAAATAGTAGTATACATGCATATATCTTTTGTAAAGGTATTTTAAATATATTTACAAATATTTACAAAGAGGTTAATAATTAATAAAAAGATTAATTAAATATAAAAAAGAGATTAGGAGTTACTTAAGTAGCTTAATCATGCCGGTTAAGACTTAATCGTGCTTTATGCGACTTAATCGTGCTTTGTGTTACTTAATCATGCTTTGTGTGACTTAATCCTGCTTTATTTGGTTGCTTGTTTATTGAAAGCATTTAGTCGTATACTTGGCACTAAAAGCCGACGATACAGGTTTGTCCATCTATGCCAATTAAGAATGATGTATGAGTAAGGTTTAGAAGCAATATTTCTCTAACCTATCGGCTTCGCTCTTGACCGAGGGATAATGTAAGTTGAAAAGATCAAAAATATGATAAGTATACGAGACTTAATTTCCATTTACGATCGTCTATTTTGTACTTGATAGTAGACTGGTTGACTATCGCAATTGACCAAATTAACTTAGGACTTGTGTTTTCTATCCTAAGGTTAAGTCCAAGGAAGATGTCGGCATTAGCATTTGTCGTTCGGCTTATGTTGGGATCCTAGTAGAAATTTGTGGACTGTTTGAGATGCTAGAATCTAAAGAAAGATTCAATATCTGTTTATGTGATGAAAATTTGTGTGAGAGATGTCGAAAATGACCTCGACATGGGAAATGGTTAAAGATAAAGTACGATGCGCAACCTGGGGTTTAGCTAACGCACAATGGGGCATATCAAGTCCATATCTAGAGATGCTTTTAATATGTAATCCGTTGAGAGTTGATAATACTTGGTTCCACGTCGTTCATACTATGTTCGGGCGTGGGCTGGTTGTGTTTACCTTATGGTATATTTTATCTAGAGATATAAGATGCTCGAAAGGCGATTTCTGATCCTTATGTATAAAGATCTGCCTTGGTTTACTAGAGGTATCTCTGTAGAAAATCCATTATGCGAATTTACTTAGCTATTTTAGTTGTGCTTCAATATTTTTGTGCTGTGAGATGCAAGTGGCACGACTATTTTCTGATTTATATTCTACACCCTAGATATAATATATTATATCACATTATGTACTTATTAGATGAGTGGTTCTTTTAAGGGGATAACTGCTACAACATTCAGCGCAGTCTCAAAAATACTATTATTGCTGATCACATATTTCTTGAGTTTCTCACAGAAGACTTATGTCTAACTCATGATTTTATATCTATATCAGTGCTCTTTCGATTAGTCTGGGAAAGATAAGTTTCGTTGATGTTCTTTGGAGCTTATGGAGACGAGACGGATGCTTTCATTCGCCTATCATAGTATTCTTATTTGCACTGCATTACTACTATGTATAACCAGCTTTGTGAGGATGAACTATTATAACTGTGCAGGCCGATGATAGTACTTAGGGTTGTAACTTTGAAATGCAATTATCTTAGAATGACAATTTGCACTATTTTTTGTTATATATATATTACCGTTCCGCTATGAGATTCTGATATTGTATTCTCTTCTTTCTTGTTCTATTTAATTTTCTTCTTTATTTTATCTTAATAATTTGTCTTTTCGGATTTAAGCGTTCAGCACATGAATACCATGAATGTATTAGTATCGACATTTGGAGTTTGAAAAGGCAGATCTTAAAACCATCTTCCCAACATGGTCCTTAGCAAGATTCTTAGCTTCTTTCATATCAACGAAAGCCAAACGACAGGCTCAACAAAACTTATCACACGAGCACTCAAATAAATGATAGGCTATTCATCCATCTATTCGAAGCACTGTGGCTGAGTGGCTAGACTGTCTTGGCTTACCATTAGCACTAAATTCACATTTAATGTGAAATCTACGCATTAAATAGGAGGCCTACACCCAGTATAGAAAAGCAACGAGTATGTTTTCATCCACCGTACGTCTTCTTCACCTTGATAGTCGTTGTCCATTCGCCTTTGAAGCAATATCAACGATCAGGCCTTTTCCCACCAACTCTACAGATCAATCTTAATTATCCATATCCATCCCAGCTATTATAAATACCTCATACTTCGCAACTTCAAAGGATTGAATTCTGGTTAAACCATATAAGAATTTCGAAGATTACAAACAATTCAGGGGCTCTTTAGACCACCAGTTCATTAGATTACATAGCTTTATTAGTCTTAAGGTGCTTCCTTTTTCTTATTATTCTCTTCTATTTTCTTGTAGTTTTAAGAGAAACATATAGTAAGAAAATTTCACAGTGAACGTAGGCAACTTTGCCGGACCAGTCTATATCTTGTGCTATTTACCTTTCGGCTGTGTATTGAACTTCTCATTTTTCACCTTAATCCTACTGTTAGCAAGTAACTTTTGTACATTTGTCTAATTACGAGGATGGCTAAATTTGTGATGCTAGAAGAAGGGTCTCCCCCTAAAGCTCTCGTCTTTACACATATTTATGCTTCGCAAAGACCCAATCTGACTTGTTACCATGGACAATCTGCTATCATTTGAAGGTAACAATTCCAATGGGCATGAAATAAATGGCAAAATTCTCATTCTTGCTGCCCGGTCCAAGCTTGGCATCAATAATGAAATATTGCGTATTGTGATGCTACCGCTATCAAATGTAGGTCAGTTGACTTGCGAAGTGCATAACTTGAGGGCGCGGCTGGACGCTCGAGTCACCAAAAATTTTGTTTCACCAGCTCTTCCGACGATGGACTTATTCGACCTACCTACTCATGGATCCATGCCGCCTAACAGCGTGCCATCCATGAACATCCTCGGGTAAGACACACTTGGGACCATACCAAGAACGATGGTCACACTGAAGTCCAAGATGGAAGGATTCTAGTACTCCTTGCCACTCCCCAAAGAACTAAAATGCCCCTTGCTATAAAGATCAAGGTAAATTTTGTAGTATTTTATTGCCTACTTCTTATAACTTGTTTATTGGACGATTGATGCTTGAAGAGCTAGATGCCATCATTTCCTACAACTGCCTTATCATAAAGAGTTCCCCATCCAAGATGAGGTAGAAGAAATCAATCGCAATTAGGAGAAGGTAAGGGAATGTTACAAGACTTCTCTTAGGAAGGCAAAGAAGGGTGTTCTCATGCTGCAATAATAATGGTGGTTTTCTCAATAGGTCCAACGGGCAAGCCAATGCCCTAATTCTTTTTAAGCCTTCCAAACCTGAAGCATTGGTTGCAGCTCCTACTCTCTCGTAGTCAGCCGCCACATCTGAGAGCTGAGGGCATCATAATTTCAATTTTGACCCATTATTACATATAAGTTCTCAGTTGTAAAAAATATATCCATGTATATTATGTAAATTTTTCCATCTATAAGTCCTTATGAACAGGCAGCATATAGCCCGTCTTACAATTATGCAACTCATTTACACTAAAGTGTCTAAGCTAAGCCATGCGCTCTGGTTAGATCCGCAATCAATGGTCACTTCATGACTAGTTACATGTCACCTAGGAGAACCTCATAGCCTATGCGCTTGGGTTCATGCCTAGGCCCGTCCACCATTCAACATTTGATTACTTGAAATCTAAGAGAACCCATGAGTAAACTTGCGTTTAAGCTCATGCAGGTGTAAATCGCCGCTCTACATTTGGCCGGTACTTAGTCTAAGATACCGACAGTGCCTTGACTACCTTATTCTCAAACTGATGTTTAAACATATCCTTAAAAAATTCACTAAGGAAATTTTATGGAGTATCCTAGACACAAGGGAACCGAAATATCATGGAACTAAGTGAGATTGTTTGTGGAGTCAAACACTCAGAGAAGGCCTTGATGATCGTCGTTAGATCAATCTTATAGATTCCAAATATGTTGCTGATATGTTAAGAAAGTTGGTGAATGAAAACGAACATAGAAGTAATGATGTTGGGGTTCATTGCCTAGTAGGAGCCCATTCACTAAGAAAATTTTATGGGAGGAGTATCCTAGGAGATTTTTGATGCCCACTATGTCATCTATAATGGAATGATTGATCTTAGATAGCATCTCCTGGCATACGAGTAGCACATGGGTGGTGGCGGTGCCATGGACACTGTGAGATGCAGAGTGGGCTACAACGTGGTTCATTTGGCTACCACCAAGGTCCATGTCCTCATTTAACCAGTTGGCTAGGAAGTTTGTGGAGAAGTTCGGGCTGCAAAATGCTTATCCCAATGATGTGATGTCCTTATATAGCAATTTTATGGTCAAAGAGGACATTGTGTTAATGTCATTGATTAGAGGAATTCATCAGGATATTGATTTCGGTAAGTGGGTGAAGATGAAGCAGTCATCGACCATGGAAGATTTTTATCCAAAGGCAACTCAACACCTACATTTGGAAGGGGTAGATCTGGTGGTTGGAAAGGCTAGTGGAAGGCCATTGAAAGTAGTATAGAATAATGTTGCTATGAAACAAACAAGTGAGAGCGTCGGTAATGTTGCTATTAATGTTGAGAATAAGAACAACAATCAGAAAAGTGGAATTCAGTATGCTGGAGGTAGGAAAGCGGACTTCAAAAAGTGTCCATGGTACCCAAAACATGAAGATTACAACCTACTAAATGACACATAGATAATATTTACCTTACCATGCAAGGTATAGAGAATTATAAAAAGCCGGCTTGGAGGGAATCAACTGAAAAAGAGAAGATGTCTCGAAAGTACTGTCACTTCCACGAGGCCCAATGGCATAATATAGATAAGTGTTGACACTTACAAGATGTGATTAAAGATCTGATCAGAAAGAAGAAGCTTCAACAGTACATGAAAGACCAGTAGGATAAAGAGCAAGTGAACAATCAACCCCAGGAGTAGATAGCCTAAGAGGGGTAGGCTGGGCCTAGTGAAGATGGACCTCAATGGTCTGAATAAGGACTTGTAATCAATACCATAATTGGGGAACCTCATCCAATTGAGAAAAGCTGGAATGAAATGGAACAATATGGGACCTTTTCAAAGCACATTGTGCATGAGAGCTATTTCATTGTAAAAGGTAGAGCTCCGACAAAGTAGCTACGTTTGATGACTAATGACAAAATGTTTCTAAATTGAGATGCAGAAGCACCTATGCTTGACCCCTTCATGATTATAGCCATGATGGGGCTGGCGACCGTGAAATGAGTTCTTATTGATTGTGGGAGCATGATTAATAATATGTTCATGAAAACCTATGACCAGATGATGATAGATGGGGATCTAAAGCCATGTGAATCCTGAATCCAAGGATTTACTAGAGAGGTTAAAGAGCCTGTTGGATGTGTTGACTTACTGGTGGAGCTTAGTGAAGGTGACCGTAAAAGAATGTTGGTTTAGATCTTCTTTTCAGCCTATAATACTTTTTTGGGCCGACGGTTCCATCCCAGTATTAGAGTGGCCATATCCCATGGTGATTGACAATGAAGTTCCCAACAGAGAATAGGGTAGAAGCCATTTTGGGGGATTAGAATATAGGACTTGAATGCTATGTTGTAAAGCTAAGAGAAGAGAAGCGATGTACGAAAGGGAAGGGTGCAGAGGGGACACTCCATGTCAAATTAATTAATGTATAGCAACCACTACCTAAGCCTTGGCTCAAGTGGCATAACAAATTTCATAAAACTATGGATCCATAGAAGAAACTGGAGTATGCTAGGACATCCCTTGTAGAGCCAACGATCAATATCCCAATCAACTAGGATGACCCGACTAGGGTCCTGAAGATCGGATCTCGGCCGGACATCAAGTTTACAAAGGATTTGGTTGGGTTTCTTTGGGAAACTCTAGATGTTTTTGCCTGGACAAATTCTGATATATGGGATATCGTCAGAGTTAGCATGCCGTACATTGAATGTGAACCCCAAATGACCTTCTATGAAGCAGAAAAGGCGTAGTTATGGGTCTGAAGTGATCTATTGCATCAAAAGAGAAAGTGGATAAGTTGAAGGCTAACGACTTCGTCCATGATGCTATATAACCTGAATGGGTATCGCATCCAGTATCGATCAAGACGTCTAATGGAAAATTGCTGACATGCATCAATTATTCAGGCTAGAATAAAGCAAGCCTAAAAGATAGCTTCCCACTACCAATGATGAGCAACTAGTGGACTCGGTTGTTGGACATGAGTTGTTGTCCTTTATGGATGCTTATTCTAGTTAAAATCAAATACCAATGCACATTTCGGATCAAGAGCACACCAGTTTAATTATTGATATGGGACTGTACTGTTACCCTATTATGTCATTCGGTTTGAAGAATGCAAAGGCTACCTACCAGAGATCAATAAATTAAATGCTCAAGGATCAAATTGAGCATACAATGGAGGTCTATGTGGATGATATATTAGTGAAGTCACAATGAACAGGGAACCATATGCGAGACCACTCAGAAATGTTTGATGTGCTTCGGAAGTACAGAATGAAACTCAACCTGTTAGTACATTCTTTTGAAGTTGCATCAAGAAATCTTTTGGGTTTCATAGTAAAATCAAGGGGCATATAAGCAAATCCGAAGCAGATTAAAGTACTGAAACATGCCGATGCCTCGTTGATGAGGAGGGAAATTAAGAGCTTGAATGTAAAGGTCGTTGCGCTGAGTCGATTTATCTCAAGGATGATTGATAAATGTGTGTTTTTCTTTGATTCCCTAAGAAAGGAGAAAGTGAAGTTTATCTAGACAGAGGAATGTCAAAAAGCTTTCCACGCCTTACATGATCACATGGAGAGACCATGAGTTTTATCGAAACCTTTGGAAGGAGAGGACATGTTCGTGTACTTAGCGGTATCTATCCATATACCGAGTGCAGCCTTAGTATATGAAGAATCTAGAATCCAGGGGCCAATGCACTACATTAGCAAATGATTCACCAAGGAAGAAAAGAACTAACTGAAGTTGGAAAAGTAAGCGTATTATTGATTGCTTCAAGGAAATTGAGTCCGTTTTTTCAGGCTTATCCAATCAAGGTGTCGATTGACCAATCTTCGAGGCAAGCCATCCACCGGCTAGGGGCTTCAAGAAGGTTATTGAAGTGTAATATTGAGTTGAGCTAGTCCGATATCACTTATCATCCTAGGGCAGCAACACAAGGACAAGGCTAGGTTGATTTTATTGTTAAATTTACTGTTCTGGATAGAGAAACGGAAGTGGATGTGGTTCAAATCATGCAATGGAAACTGTACATAAACGGAGCATCCAATGAACATCACTTTGGGGCACGTAATCTTAATAACCCTAAAGGAATGGAAAATCTATTTTGCACTGAAGCTTGAGTTCCCCATAATGAGAAATGAAGCTTAGTCCAAAGCACTAATCATGAGGCTCAAGATAGCAAAGGAATTGGAAGCCAAAGCATTGCATGTGTTCAGCAACTCTCAATTAGTGGTTTGCTAAGTGAAGAGTGAATTCTAGGATAAGTGAGCTAGGCTTGCTTCTTTGCTTATAAAGGTATTAGAACCATTGAATGATATTTAGTATTACATGATAACACACATTCTCTGGAAAGAAAACACGAAAGCTGATTCATTGGCCAAGCTGGCTATTTTGAGGGATGTGCACCTTATGGGTCTAGTTCTAGTGGAGGTACTAATGCTCTGAGCATTAGCCAGATGGAATCGATTGGATCTTGGAGGCCAAAGTGGAGAAGGAGTCATGGATGACTCCAATTAAGAAATACTTGCTAAAGGGAACACTCCCGAATAAGAGAAATAAATTACAGAAACTCCTCCACATAGTGCGTTGATTCATCATCCAAGGAGGAGTACCATATAAGAGAGGACTCTCTACTCCCCTACTATGATGTGCCACCGATGAAGAAGCTAAGAAGATCCCGGCGGTTGCACATGCGAGATCATGTGGCGATCACACTAAGGGATAGACTCTGGCAAGGAGCTTCCCTAAACATATTTTTAGCCATCAATCAACCGGGACGCAGCTGATTACACAAGACAATTTGATAGGTTCCAAAGATTTATGAAGATTCCTAGAAACCCATCCATAGAAATTACACAGATGGTCAATCTACGGCCATTCATCATTTGGGGAATTGATATCATCGATGTGCTATCGATGTCGAAGGGCGGAGCAAAGTATGCCATTGTAGTATTGGATTACTTTATGAAGTAAGCCGAAGTGGAATCTCTTGCCATGATCACCATGAAGAAGGCAATCAACTTTATAGTGAACAACATCATCCATTGATTTAGGATTCCATAAAAAATCATCTCTAGAACTTAATTTAAGGGTGCTAAATTCAAGGATTTAAGCACCTATTGGATTAAACCCACAAGCGAATGGACATGTGGAGGTGGTGAATAAGATGATCAAGTCCATCCTAAAGAAACGACCGACAAAGGCCAAGAGCAAGTGGGCCAATGAACTACCCTAGCATTATGGGCTTACCGAAATGACTCATAAATTCGCTACCGACCATGCACCATCCGCTCTTGCATATGGATCAAACGCCATGATTTAATTGAATCAGAAGTAACTTATCATCGAAAAATTCACTATGATCCTAAGACGAATGAGGTACTCTTGCTCGAATCCATTGATATGGTTGATGAAAAGCATGAAGATGTTGATTTAAGATTTTACACTCACTTGAAAAGAGTGGCATGGTAATTCAATACAAATTTTAGGAATCTTACCTTCAAGATCGGCGATCTCTGTAATATCCCGGAATTTCATCGTTTTGATTTTTAAAATTTAATTAGTTTTAAATATTGAAATAATTAGCGTTTAAAAATCTAAATAACTTATATTCAAACATAGTGATTATTCAAATATTAGTTAAACGGATTTTGTTTGTTGATTATAGAGCATTGACTTTTGTTTGTTGATTATAGAATATTTGTACTCAGCTTATTTATAAGCGTTTATTGTTTTGATAATTATGAATATGTCAAAATAAATCCCTTGTGAATTAAGTTTCACAGTTTGACTATAAGGTATTAGGTGAAAATTTTAAGTTAAAAATCATCTTTTAATAACGTTGAGTTAAAAGTAAATTTTTAATAAAAATTGTTTAACATAATCTAAATGGGAAAATAAGACATTTAGGGAATAAATATTTGTGAAAAGTTCATTTAGTAAAGGAAGTTATTATAATATAAGATGATTTTATAAAGTACATTTTATATGAGTATGGTACATAAAATTGTATCTGTAAAAGGTGTTTTACAAGTGAATTTTTTTTTGAGAATTTGAATCCTGATATTGCTTGCAATGATTTCAAAAAGATTTTTGAGAAAAGTAATAGCAGTATTACTAAAAAATTGGTAAGTATAGATATTTTGGAAGAGAAATTTAAATGGGATGCATTTTCTTTAGGTAATTCGAGAAAAACATCTCGATTATTTTTGTTGTAATCTGGCTAATCTTCTAAGTGATAGTCGAATATTTACTTAGGTGAACGTTATAGGGCACTTTGTAAATTATTCTCTTTATCATTATGCGACCGAGATGAGTTCAAATTCAAAAGAACCTAAAAAGCGAGTGCTAGTGAATAAATTGTTAAGATTATTTTTTATATATGGATATATATATATTATGATCTCAAAAAGGATTTTGAAATAAAAACCGAGTATTTAATTCTTAAGTTTCCTTAAAAAATTGATTTAAAAGATTAAAAATATTCCGTATATGCTCTTAAGATGTAGGAGAGTATTATACAATTAAATAGAAAAAAGGAGTAAGCTTTTGATTTAATGTTTTATAAAGTTTTGTCTTTATAAAATATTATAAAATTAAGTGAAAATTTATGAAATAATTCATAAATAATTTTAGTTTTGAGGGAAATAATAAAAATGAAAATGAAAGTGATTTAGAAAGAAATTGGTAAAATCAAGAAACTAATCAGATTAAGTACGTAAGTTATACGTAGATCATTTTTAGTCGCATAGTAGTTGATCAAGGATTCAAATACATAACTTGGAGATGATTCACACGAGTCCGAAAAGAATTTCTCACTTAATTCTTGTCAACGAACACTTGATCCGGATTCTTGATACGATACTAAAGTTTTCTATCATAGTATACGGCTAAGCATGGAGAAAGAAGATTTCTAACCGAGGAACCTCATCAGAGTTCGCATTAGGGAGGTCAAGTGGGCGATACGAATTTGAAAGTAAAAGTCTAGGTATGAGGTGGTCGGATCAAATAGTGCGTATGATGATTTATGTATAACATATGGACTTAAGTATATTTGTATCTTGTTGTGTGACTTTATAAAGTAGTGAACCTAAGAAAAATTATAAATCTTGTTTGATGGTCATTTAACATTTTAAATACTGTTAAGTGTTTGTTTATTCCCTTATGGGATTGGATTTGATTAATAGTATGATTTTATAGACTAGGATTTATAAAATTGTTGTTTATCAAGACTAAATCCCCATGCTTTTGAGAAATAAAAAGTGATTTCAAAAGAATTTGTGAAAGAAATAATAATAATATTATTTTGAAACCCTTGGTGAAGTATTATTATTTCAAAATATTAGAAAGGGTTTTTGTGAAATGATTTTTCAAATATTTTTTGTTATGACTAAAGTTGAGTGAATGGGGGTTTACTGAATTGGAAGATTCGTTAGGTATATCTGTTTACTTTAGTTGTTGTTTTAGGAGGAACCGGAATACCACCGAATGCTCCATGTTGTTTTGATTCTAGAGTCATATCATGCTTTAGGACAAGGAGCCCATTCCTTGTCATAATTGATTTTGATTTATTTCTCTTAGATAAATTTGAAAATATATTTTGATTATGAAAATCAAGGACTTAGTTCTAAATTTATCTTTTAAAAAAAGATTGGATGTTGCATCAAGATAACGAGTTGCTTGCAATGATTAAAATCAAATGCCAAAGAGGTACGTAGTAAATTTAGAAATTAGCATTTTGATTGATGATTTTATGCCCCAGATATAGAAGGCCACTTTGCTTTTGTTTTCTTTTGGTTGAATTGTGGTGAGTTGTAGTTTTTTTGGATCTAGCCATTCAAATTTGGTGCTGTCAAAATTTTCCAAACATAAGGACTTTAAAAGTTTAATAACATATTTTAATTAATAGTTTTTAAACATTAAGAGTTTAGGATGTAACATCCTGGAATTTTATTGTTTTGATTTTTAATATTTAACTAATTTTATATATTGAAATAATTGGTGTTTAAAAATCTAAATAACTTATATTCATATGTAATGACTATTTAAATATTTGAATTGAGAGTTAAGTATTAATTAAATGGATTTAATAGCCTTATTTAACTCCTTTTAACTAATAAATAATAATGATGAACTCATTTTGTAAATTTATCTACAATAACAAAGAGGTCGAATAAATAACAGGAAAATCAGTTGTTAATAAAACGACTTGATTTTTAATGACATATTTTTAAATAAATTAGCTGAATTTTTATATAATTTTTGATTTGGAAAATATTTAAATTGTCATTTGACGATTTTTTGACAAATGATGGTATTTTTGAAATCTCATAGACTTAAATAATATATGTGTTTTACTGTTGATTTATGATCGTGCCACATTTTGGTGCACGGTCGTGTTTTTATTTCTGTCGTTCGTGGTCTGTACATGAATGAGATATTATGCACACGAGCACCGCATATATTTCTTTCAAAACTTTTAAAATCAAATCAAAAAATTCACACATTTTAACATGACTTGATTGTGAGTTAATAGCTGGCTTGGAAAATTTGTTTTTCTTGAGAATACTGCTTTACTTGAAAGAAAAAGTGAAGTATTGTTAATAAAATCAAAAAGTAAATCAAACACATAAGACTTTTTCCCTTTTCTTCTTTTTAGTTTTCATTTCCCTTTTCTTTCCCATTTTTATCATTCCATTAAACCAAATCATACTTTCCGCATTCAAAAATTTGTACAAAATCATTCCCTCATCTTTAAATCCTAAAATTTGTTTTGATTCGTGAGGATTAGGGATCTGACCTATGATGAGTTGGGGTGATTCGACAATGTTCGATGGTGGTCGACTTATAAATAGTCGAACTAGGGTTTAGGCATATTGAAGATGGAGGCATTGTTTGGCAAATTGGAGTGTGGCAATGCTATTTTAGTGCAATTTGAAACCGGCAGGTGCGATTTGTGGAGGCACGATCAAGCAAGGATGGTTGTGTCATTCAGGGTTTGGCGGCGACTTGTACCGAGTCACAAGGGGAAGCATGTAGTCGAGCTTGACCTCTTGGCATTTTTCATAGAGCTCGCATGATTAGGAGGCGAATATAGTTGACAGTTCGAGTTTTAGCGGAGTGTATGTCCGTGTCGCAAGGAATTAGTGCACTACAAATTAGGTTTGTTTTATCTCTACATGCATGAATTTTTATTTGAGTGGGAGATAGTTTGGAAAGATAATTAAATGGGTAAGAATTTTAATTAAATGGTTAAGTAAATTTAATTATTTAATTGGAGTAAAATCTTATAAATTAAATATCTTGATCATATGAGGTCGGATTTAGGCACGATCACTTGCGTTGGACTCGTATTGACGCTATCTACGCGTTGGAACCGATGCCATTGAAATTTGAGCTAGTCGAATTTTGATTTAAAATTGAACATTGTTCAATTTTATTTCAAACCATAACATGAAATCGCCAACAGGAATCAGTGAGCTCACCTTTAAATAAATTACGTGATATCCATGTTATTATAAATTTTTGTTGATTGCTTGGTTGAAATTTGATAGTTTTAACAAAGTATAGTTTAGTTACAAAATTAAAGTGATTTAATTTAATTATGTTTAATGTACTCGTTTGGGATATCTAATTAGCATAATAAAACCCCATTAGACTATAATTAAATTGAATCGGTTATTTGGATATCCATCGAACGGAATGGAATAAATCATCGCTCTATGCTTGTAAAGTAAAATGATTTTTATTATTTGAGCGATTTTTTGGATTTGAATTCCCACTGGATAGTGGATGACATAAATAACCATTGTGTTGCAAGTGACAAAAATAAAGAAGTTGAAGTGTGTTCATAGAGAAACGGTGTCGACGCGATGAGTTGGGCCTACGCTAGTCATCACCATATCTATGAAGATCTTTGAAGAGATATTGATATACTATTGAACCTGAAAAGGAAACACGGTCAAGTTAAGACTTGGAAATCTAAAGAAAACATGTGTTGTGCAAATGTGTGACAAATTTAAGTGTTGTGAAGTGAATATGTCCTAGTGCCTCCTATGGACCATGGTCTTGAAGCTTACTAATAGGGGTTATCTCCCCTGCAGCAGTCCTAGGTACATCTATGGTTAAACAGTTAGGAGAACCTAGATCGTCGAGGTTAATGTTATCAAGACCATAAGAAGAACTTCTTTTGGAATGCTCCCAAATGACCTATATATATATATATATATATATCATATGTTAGAGGGATTGGTCTTTCTTCCTCAACCGACGCTTGATGTGGCTATGGAATCGGATGAGGTGGAATAATTTTCATCTTCGAATGATGGGGAATTAGTGGTGGTTGATTTTCACCACCCATCTCACTAGAAGACAAGTGATTGAGGTTCACATCCTCACCATCACCCCCATCCTCGATATCATCGTCATCATTGTTATCACCGCCTTCACCTTCTTCCTCTACGATGTCATCATTGCCATCTCTCTCCCATTCTTTTTTGGATTAACCAAACCATCTTGAACATGGGGTATTTGTTGATTATCTTCAGCATAAGGCTCGACATCATCCTCTTAAACAGGTTGGACACCTTCACGAACATTTGGCACAAAACCTAAGCTACAATCATTAGCCAAAAATTGAAGTGGCACATCCTTTCATATATTAAAAAATATCTCATCTCTCACTCTACAATAAGAATAACTTGTAAATTTAGAAGGATGTGCTAGTGTTGTTCTACTAGGTCTCTTTGGAATATTTGTAAAATTGTGAAACAAAGGACTTAAAAAATTTAGACGGACTAACACCATCAGGATGAATGGTGATAGGAGAACTTATGCTCAGATAGACATTTCTAAGCTAATCTGGGGGGCGTTGCTCAAAGAAGTATTCATCTTTGAAGTGACAGAGTTTGTTTCAAAGACTGAAGATGACACGATAGCCCTCAGATGGCTCTAGATAAGTGAGAGAAATTCTTGCTTTTTGCCTTCTGAAGGCATATAAATAATGAATATCCTCCATTATGGGCACACTACTAAAATAATGAAAACATACCATATATATTATGTACCAAAGCATAGTTATTTGGATGAAGCTGGGCAAGGGCAAGCTTCATAAACTGATGCACAAGTTGGATAACATGATTAAAATAGGGATGCATCCGGATAGACACATGTATTGATTGCGTTCATTACAACCCTCGGGTGGATTATGGACCTAGCAAAAGGGCTCGGGAACCAAAACGCCTTCAAAAGAGATGTTGTGCCTTTCATAAATTCTTTTGATGTTTGATCCATCTAACTTGGAAGCAGGAGAGTCTGAAGGATTATCTAGAATTATAGCAAGACCAAAATCAACATTGGGGAAATCCCTACAGACACCTCATCTGTCGTTACAATGGGAACGATCTTGAGAGATTTCCTTATTGGATGACGAGGTAAAAGAGGCCAAAAAGACGACGAAGTGGACTTTATTGAAGGCATCAAAGTAGAATCTGATTCTGTCACAGATGAAAAAAACTTTGACGATGATGAATCTGCACCCATCATTAAGATACATGATGAGTGTTTGTGATATGTAACTATTTTAAACTTCACAATGAGCAAGGTCGGGTTGAATTTAACTTTGATCTTCATGCTGAAATAAAACCCTATGTGGCTGATGTATAAGACCCAACAGATTTCAATGTGTATTGACCAATCAGATCTTATATGTTGACGCAGGCAATAATATGTTGTTCAATCTATACAGTGCGTGTCATATGCCTAGAGCATGGTAAATGCGAAAACTTTATATAAATAGCTCGTTCATGCTGGCAAACGAGCACCATCACTTAATGGATCGTGTGTCGAATTTTACCCATTATCGTACGATTTACGACAACCGAACCGTTTTTTGGAGCGACATGGGATTCCTC
Source organism: Allium cepa (assembly GCA_030765085.1). Lineage (NCBI taxonomy): Eukaryota > Viridiplantae > Streptophyta > Magnoliopsida > Asparagales > Amaryllidaceae > Allium > Allium cepa. The sequence continues at coordinate 758,862,091 of CM060941.1, read as the reverse complement.
TTTACAAGGATACTGGAGTGAAGTGTCAAATTCAATGTAGTGTTGAAAAGTCCATATGAACGCGGTACTAAGTTCAATATGACCATTATCTAAAACCAACCCACCGAAACTTGACCAAAACCAATGCTCAAATAATTTCAAACATCTCCCCTCTCATATATAGCAAGTACTTGCCAAATTACTGAAAACCTCTCGCGACCATGAAAAACTCAAGATTGAGCTAGGAAAAACACGAGCTTGACTCAAAGAAATTGAAGAAAAAAGAACCTAGGCCCTGCCTAGGAAAAATGGATGCAAATTTAAAGTCAAGCATGGGTATTTAAAAATGTCTATACTCAATCCCTATTATTCCATGGCCAAACACAAAAATAAGGGGAGATGATTACTCAAAGTTGAAATGGTCGATGGCTGCCATTGAATGCCAATGGAGTCAAGCGAAAGGCCACCTACCTATAATCTATAATGGGTGAACGCAATGGAATTGAAGATAGAAAATATCAAATCTAAATTCGATATGATTTAGGAAGGGGTTTATGTGAATCAAGTTTGAATAGACGATGGTGGCGGCGCTAATAAATGGCATACGACATTTGAAATAAGCTGCGACATTAGTTAAGACCTATTCTAAAATAGGCAATAGAGGGAAGCTCCTAGTTTGAAGGAAACAAGGGAAATTGCAGTGAAGTGAAAAATAAAAGGATGTGTAAACATTTAAATAATAGACCTTCTCAAATAATTGCATTAAAAATAGGTACCAAGTCAAGCTTCATAACTCAGTACCAATCTATCAAGAAATAAGAAGAAGAGTGGAGTAAATGAATATTGACAGTAAATTTGATGGCAATCACGGTGAAGCCATCCTACCTAACCGACTAAAACAAAGAACTTCCAAATATGAACGACGTACTTCAACTTTTATATCAGTTAAAGGATATGAACTCATAAATGTTTAAAGTGGTGTAACGATCAAAGAAGACATACTACTTTAAGTAAATAATTCAAAGAATGAAGATATATAACGACCTGGAATTTTTTCATTTTAATTTGAGAATATTTAATTTAATTTAAATATTCAGCTAATGGTTTTATTAATTAAATAACCTCTTTTAAATTATAATAGATAATAGGAAAAGTTATTTTTAATTTGGTTTACATACATAAATATTTCGACGAGAAAGATATGGCGGAAACACAATTTTTGGATTTTCAGCCTTTTTGTCAAATAACAAGTTATTTTAAATTATAATATTTGATTTTTTATTAAACAATAAAATTATTAAAATGTTAAGCTCTTTAATTTTGAATAATATAATAATAATATTTAGTCTTTAGAAATATATTTAAATCAAAAATCGAAGATGTGACAAGTAGGTTGCTTAAGAATTAAATAAACTAAGAAAGGACATAAGAAAGCCTTATTATCCAATATAAATGAAGTGTTTATAAGTACATGGTTCATCTTATTACCCAATATACACTTACATGTATGTACTATGTTGGTTAGGAGGAAATGAGGTTTGAGTTGAAGCATATTTTCTTTTTATTTCTTCATTTTAATTCTCTAATAAAACCTCCTTATATACATATACATACAACACTCTCCTCTTTCTTATTTTCATACTTAGGTTTGTTATCCAAATCCATCTTCTAGTTCAGACACCATTTATTTATCTCTTCAAATTCTTAAAAATAAAAATGTAAACTTTTAGCTCAATCTCTTTATGTATTCAAGATCAAAGCTTAAAGATTGATCTGGCAAAGCAAAAACAAGAGAAATAAAAATGATGAGAACACTAAACTATAAGCTTGTTTTATGCTTTTGGAAAATAAAAGCAAGTTAGTTAATCTATAATGTTGTTAAATAAATATTTATTTATTAGTAATATTGTTATGTTTTGAAATTGTGTTTGGGAAATCATGTAAAAAAACCGTACTTTTGGGTTAGATTTTCTTTGAAAAGGCTAAACTTATTTATCGTAAAAACATTTCTTGCTCTCTGTGCTTGAAAACCCACTTCTCCTCGCACCTTTGAAAATAAGATCTTACAAATTGTAATGATTTTATGCATGCCGTCAACTAGAAAGTTGTGTGTTTGGTCCATATATTACAGTAAAAATAGTTTTAGATTTTTTGTTAAATAGATTTTGAGATTGGTAAAATTACAGTAAAGTGTTCATTTTTGTTGATTTTTTTCGATCATGAATCAACAAATGACTTTTATAATCACAATCATTATAGCAAGATATAATTTTTAGCAGCAGTCTCACGATTTTTTGTTTTGTGCTTTGCTAGAAATTTTTAAATGTTCGATGTTGGGTGAGAAAAGAAATTTCGATGAACCGCTGGTCAAGGGGTTCGATGGAGCATACTAAGATGATGGTCAGAGGGAGATAGATCTTTTCTATGTTGGAGACAGAAGCTATCGTGGCTTGGGTTGTCGATTATTGTGCGATTTTTTTAGGTGCTCAAGTTTTTCAGGTTGCAGACCACCTATAGAGCGTTGAGTTTGACGTTGACAAGGACAATGGTGCATGGGTCAAAGGGGAGGAGGGTGGCGGGGATAGCATAGCTGGCAGATGATCAGAGGCATTGGGAAGAGTGGATTGAGGCATCGCGTATTGGACTTGAAGCCAAGTTAGGCTCGACCATTGGAAGGTTGGTTGGAGCTCGGAGGGGCCTGTGATGGTGGTGGCGGGACGGTCGAGGTATGCAGGCAGAGGGGCATTCATGGGTGGTGTCACATCCTCAATCGGTGGACTCGGGTGGTATGAAGTGTGCACTTGCGCATGCGCATGCACCAGATATTTTTCTCTAGGTTTTGTTCCTGGAAGTGGAGATTTTTTTCCCTAGAGTTGGTGCAGAAAAGCATGCGAGCTTGGGGTTTATGTGGGCTTGTTAGTTGGAATGTATGTATTTGTTTAAATAAAAAAAGAATTTAAAACCCTTAAACTTTGAAACTTAATGTCTCCTTGGTGCGGAATCTGTTTGACACGAGGTTTTCGACGTTGGTTTGTATTGGATTGTTAAACACAACTATGTAAGCAGTTGACACTTATGGCATAGAAAAACTAAAGATGAATCAATTCATATGACATATAGTTACTTTGTTTGGTAATTATAATTTTATTGGTGACATCTATTTAGCAGAATAAAATAAATTTCAGCTATATTTATTTTAAATAGATTATATTAGACATTATTTAGCGAAACAGATCGCCATTTTACTATTATGTTAATTTGGACATTTAGTTATATGCCAGTTGAATTATATTTATTGGCATCCATCAATTGATCGTATGGATTTTGTATACGTATCTGTTGTTTATGTAAATACTTGTGTTGTGACTTAAATGTTGATTTGAGTATAATAGTAGCTTGTTAAAGTGCCATTAAGATCACTAAGCCTCTTCCATATTGGATAAGTTATGAATTTGAAATCAATTTTGGTTTATAACAATTTAAAGTAAATTGTTAAATTTGATATTATTAAATTATTATTTCATTAGTATTATTGAAGTTAATTTAATTAAGTAAAAGATGATTTAAAATAAAAAAGGGTTAAGTTAATTAATTATTTAATTAAATAGTTTAATAATTAGTTAATAACCGTTAAAGTTGATTGTTATTTAACTAAAATGTTAAGTAATTGATTAGTAATTATTTAAGTTAACTATTGTTTTAGTTAACAATGTTAAATTTATTATTTAATTAATTATGTTTAAAAGTGTTAATTATTATTTTAAATTAATAATTTTTAAGCTACTTACCCTTTTTAATTAATGATTTGTCTTAAGTTAATTAATCTTAATTAATGATGTTTATAAGTTAATTATTTTAAATATGGTATTAAAAGTTAATTAATTATCTTATTAATAAAGGCTTACCTAATCAATTACTTTATAAAAGTATTAAGTGGATTAATTATTTAATAATGAGCTTTAAACTTAATTAACCATTTTTTTAATTGGTGTTTAAGCTGGTTAATTAATCTAATGATTTTGTTTTGGGTTAGTTAATTAATTAATTTATTAATGGTGGTTAAGTTTATTTGATTAATTAACTTAGGAATATGCTTTTAACAATAAAATTGCTTTATAAAAAGGGGTTTGAGCGAAGAAGTTTGTTTATAAAAGGATTTCTACTTAGTAAAACAACAAAGTAAAAGATTTATGTTTTTGGAAAGAGATTATGGATTTTTGAAAAGGAAGATTTGGTTTTTAAAGCTTATTTTGATCAATTTTATTAATCAAGTTATGGATCAAAATAAATACGCGGTCCTTCTTAATTTTGGTGGTAGGGAAGCAATTCCCTACTTAACACCGAAGGATTAATTGTGTGGGATTCATAATGAACTGTGTTTCCAAAAGACATATGTTTGGTCTGTTAAAGTGAATTTGAAATAAGAAATCTTTCTCAATTGGTTTGTGAATATACTTATATAGGTTAAATAAGTATACGAATTATTTTGGTAAAATAATTAAAAAGATTAATTAAATAAGTCTTAGTAGTTTCCATAAGAAATAAAATATGTGCTTGATTGTTGTTTATTTGATAGTTAAATAACCGATTATCAAAATCTTGGCCAGTTTTTAACCTTAGAAATATCTAGAGGAAACATAGAAATTATAGAGTACGGTTATCTTAGTAGATATTACTATATGTATAAACTTGTTGTGCTTGTCTGGAACAAATGTAAGGATATTCGTCAATTTAAAAAATTAGGGGGTGATCCCCGCTCTTATCTTGTGTGTTTATTTCCGAAAGAACATGAGTTAAGTTTATCGGAAACTATCGAATGTTGGTTCGAAGAGTCCAAGATCGGATAAGTATAAATTTTCTGAAAACCACTTTGAATTAAGTCAAGCATTTGAATGAAAGACATCTTGAAGATTATGGAATCATGATTGGAGCTCTTTAATGTGCAAGGGCTACTTCCTGCTAATCTTGAGGGTGATTCCCAAATACATGTAGTAGAAGTAGTGCCATCGGTTTGTTTATGTTTGCGGCAAAACTGGTCATAAACACCCAATTGTTGATGAAATAACCATTTCACAATCACAAATAACAGATAACAAGTATGTAGAGAATTAAAAATGAAGCATACTCGAAAAATTAAGAAGAAAGCAGTAAAGAACACAGAGTTGGTAGTTATTCGGCAATCCGATCTATGTCCACTTTGAAGTTGATCACTTTGTTGATGTTTTCTTACTGATTCCAATTGATTACAGCAGATTACAGTGATGAATTTCGAGTACGACAATAGCCTTGAAGTGCAAAAACGAATTTGGTAGAGTCTGGATGTAGAAGAATCTAAAAGTCCCTTTTCTGTTGGCTCTAGGATGCTATTTATAGGCGTAGGATGCAAATATCTCGGTCAGATCTCAGGAGACATCTTTTGGCACGTGAGTGGGCCTACGCGATCGATCCCAAGCGATTTCGACTCAATCCGTGATCGATACGAACGAATTATGTATCGATCAAGATTTAATCCAATCGAGTCAAAATTTGGCATGAACATTCCTTAGGTTGTACGTAAGCTCCTGTGAAAATTTGGTGGCATTTAGACTTGTGGATTGTGAGTTATGATCGATGCAAGTTTGGCTTCTTCGATGCCATTTAGTTTGTATCGATCACTCTTCGTATCGCTCTTTTCGTATCGATCGAACACGTGCCTGCTGGTTGACGTGGCGCTTGCCTTTTGACTGATCCATGCTTTATGCCAAATCAATCGAGTCTTTCCTATATATGCGCTTCGTTCGTGTCGATCCGGATTTAGCCTTATTCGTATCGACCCACTGCTCTGTTCGTATCGATGATCACCACTCTGTTCGCATCGATGATTGCTGGCCATTTCGTATCGATGTCCTATGTATTGACTCGTATCCGTGTATGTGGCTTTGTTCGTATCGATTTTATTGGTGGGAATCGATACGAAATGCAAGCCATTTATGGATGCAAAGCAGTACACTTGATGGATATGAACTGCAGTGCATGTTGATGGATACGAACCAACATATTTAATGGATACGATGAAGGCTTGTTTTAGGTCGGATTCGACAAGATCGATATGAAGCAGGTCACCCTTTTGATGGATACGAAATGATGATGGTTGGATGGATGCAAACAGGATGGTGCGAGGTTGATGGATACGAAATAAGGCTATCTCCATCGCTTGCACCGATCATATCTTGAGCATATGAACTCGGATTGACTTGGAATTTGAACCGTTATCTTCCATAGCTTTCCATGTCATGCCATATCAATTGTAGCTTGATCCGAACTCGGTCGAGATTCACTGACATCCATAGCTAAAATGCACATAACTGGCAATCGAGGAGAACTTTCTTTAATTTCTAGTCAATTTCTTGGTGCCACAGCCTTGCCAAAAGGCGGGATAACAGTTTATATCCTGAACGACTTGTAGGGATGAATGCTGGCACTACAGTGCTGCTTGGAGGGCAGTTTTAACATTCTAAGCGGGATTACTTTATAGAAAGGTAAAATATAGCCTTAAGCCTTATCAATTAGGAATGAATAAAATTGAGGGAGATAAAGTAGGGCTAAATGGGTTGCACCCATTAGGATATGCCGTCACTCTTCTAGATACAGATATACATATTTATGGAATTGGTTGTGTATAAGAGGTCTCAAGCAAAGGTTTCAAAGCAACTGGGGTGATGACATATTTGATACTATCAAGTAAAAGGTAGCCGTTCCTGTATTGGAAAGGAGTCCAGGCGAGGTCCTTGGTACATTTTCTAGAGGTGTACTGTGGCAGGTGGTACCCCGGTGCCTTGTCATTGTATGAAATACATTATGCAATAAGCGTCGTATGGACTTAGTTGTGCCCAACTATGTTGAAATGTGAGATGCAAGTGTTTTATCTATTTTATTTATTTATTTTCAACCGCTAAAAAATATTATAATATCACTGGATTTTCTATAAAAAAATTGGTTATCCGTAAGGCAAAAATCTATCCGTATTTATGTGCAATGTGGTCTTATGAGATATATGTTTAAATGGTTTTACAGGTTATAATAAAATTCCTTGTGATTTGAGTTTCTCATGCTAGTTTTGGCAAACTGATCCGAGCATTGCTTTCTTATAATGCTCAAGTCAGACTTAGCATGTTTTCAGATTTAGCTTTGGATGCACTGAAGCTCAAGAGACAAGCTAGAGGCTAAAACGTATCTATGTATTTCTTTATGTTTCACCACATGAATTTGTTGTATTTATCAGAAATTGTAAGGATAGGTGCCATAACTGTCCCGGTAGATGATATGCTGGTATTCTGATGGATGTTTGTACATAAAATTTTCTTTCTTTTTATAAAGATCATTGTTATTATAAATTATTCGTTGTGACGTGAGATTCTATGTTGTTTAGTTTCTTCTTGTCTTCAATTTTCTTCTTCCCCCTAATCATCTATCTTTCTGGCACATAAATACCGTGGACGTATTAATGTCGACTTCTAAGGGTCGTAAATGCGAGTCGTTATAGCATGGTATCAGAGCTTAGGTTGAGCGAATACCTAGGCTTTAATAGGGTTTACTCATTAGAGATAGGGTTAGTAATATCCTAGAAAGAGTTTGAGTGTACTATACATATATATATATATATATATATATATATATATATATATGAGCGTGTATTTGTTAGTGCTTCAAAAATGTTTTATATTGTGTTGATTTATCGGTTGAGTGGTTTATGATTCCTAGTCGATATGTGGGACCCCTCGGTGTCAATTGGAGTTTCTAAACACTTAAACCAGAAAAATTGACATGGTATTGTTTTGAAAATTGACAAATGAAATAATTTTACTGAGAAATATATTTTATGTATAAAAATGATAACTTTCGGTATAATGTAATTATTGTTAATTTTAGGATGATTGTTTGTTAGGAAATATTGATATTTATTTATCATCGTTTATTTGTTTGTTCATGCTCAGTTAGTATATAAGCGTTATTCTGTTGATTTAATTTAAAATTTTGATGCAAACACCTTGTATGTTTAGTTTTACGAATTGATTATAAGGCGTTCGGGAGGTATTAAAAGGTTAACAAGTTTAAACTATTAAAAAGGAATTTCTATAATTAAGAAAAGTTTGTATAAAGCAATTTTATAGAAATTTAATTTATCGGATATGTCTTATAAAATAAAGTGGATTTTTGAGAATTTAAATCCCGTTGTTTTGAAAAGATTTCAATAATTTTTAGAACTAATAACGGTATTACTTCAAAGTTTTCTTAGTATAAGCATATCGAGAAGAAATATTTTTAAGTTAACCAGTTTGAGTGGTTCGAAAATAACTTAAAAATGGGAAAGAGACGTATTCAGATGGTAAGCACTTCTTTGAGTATTCTCTTATTGGTAAGGAAATTTATGATACTTTTGGTAGTATGTAGTTCCTTTGTATAATTTTGGATTCACTCGAGCTATATATATGTATATTCTATTATTAATTATGTTACGCTATTTCAAAATAGCTTTGAAATAAAACCTGATGTTTAGTTCTCAAGTTAGATTCTAAATAAAATATTTAATCAGACAGTGTTATTTTTATGAAATGTTATATTAAATAATTATAACAGAAAATGAATCGGTACTAGTTAGAACAAATAAAGATAAGTATGTAAGTTATACGTAGATCGTTCTCTTTTTCACATAGTTGCTAATTCAAGGTTCGAGTATATAACTTTGAGGTGTTTCACACCGTTGAAAATTAGGATCTTACACTCGATTATTGATGGGGACCAATGGGTGAGAGTTTTTGATATGGAACCAAAGTTTTTTGTCATTGCTTATGGCTGTGTAAGGAGAGCAGAGATTCCTAACTACAGAGCCTGTTCGGAATATGCACTAGGAAATCAGGTGAGCAATACTAGTTCAGAAGTGAAGTTATGTATTTGAGTAGATATTGAATCAGATTTGGCATACGGATGATCAATTAACGTCATGTAGACTTATGAATAATATTGGGTATTCAAGTGGTGAAATTTTGGGTGAAAATCTTTTAAGAAGGAAAGAATGTAACAACCCAGAATTTTGTCATTTTAATCTGTGAAGATAAATTTAAATATTCAGTTAATGGTTTTATTAATTAAATAACTCTCTTTTAAATTTAAAGCTGATAAAAGGAAAACTCAGTTTTAAATTTGATTTATATACGTAAATAGTTTGATGATAAATTGAAAATGTGACCAAAATGCAAATTTTGAATTTTCAACCTTTTTGTCCAATAAAAATTATTTTAAGTTATACTATTTGATTTTTGCTTAAAGAACAACATTTTTAAAATGTTAAATACATAATTTTGAATAATATAATAATAATATTTAGCATTTAAAAATATATTGAATCTAAAATGAAAGATGTGACATGTAGGTTTTTTTAAGAATTAAGTAAACCAAGAAAGGACTTAGGAAAGCTTTATTATCCAACATACATGAAGTGTTTAGTACATGGTTCATCTTATTACCCAAAATAGACTTACATGAATGTACTATGTTGACTAAGAGGAAGTGATGTTTGATCGAAAAGCATATTTTTATTTTATTTCTTTGTTGTAGTTCTTATTTAAACCTCCCTATATACATATACATACAATACTCTCCTTTTTCTTATTTTCATACTTAGTTTTGTTTTCCAAATCATTTTCTAGTTCAAACTCCATTTTTTTATCTCCTCAAATTCTTAAAAATAAAAATAAACTTTTAGCTCAAATTCTTTATGTATTCAAGAGCAAAGCTTAAAGATCGATCTGGCAAAGAAAAAATAAGAAAAATAAAAATGGCGAGAACACTAAACTATAGGCTTGGTTTATACTTTTGGAAAGTAAAATGAGTTAGTTAATATGTGAATAGTGTTGTTCAAAAATAAGTTCATATTTATTTGTTAGTAATATCGTTATGTTTTGAAACTGTGTTTGGAAAATCATGTTAAAAACCATATTTTGGGTTAAATTTTCTTTGAAAAGGTTAAACTTGTTTAGTGTAAAAACATTTCTTGCTCTCTGTTTTTGAAACCCCACTTCTCCATCCACCTTCTAAAATCAAGATCTTATAAACCGTAATGATTTTGAATATGCTGTGCACTAAAAAGTTGTGTGTTTTGGTCCATAGATTACACTAAAAATAGTTTTGGAATATTTAGTTAAATTGATTTTGAGAAATGGTAAAATTAAAGTTTAAGTGTTCGTTTTTATTGATTTCTGTCGATCACGAATCAATGAACGACTTTTATAATCACCATCATTATAGGTATGATTTTTACTGGTAGTATCACGGTTTTTAGATTTTCTTTTTTCTAGAAATTGTTAAATGTTTTATTTTAGGTGAAAATTTTGATGAATCGGTGGTCGAGGGGTTCGACAGTGGGTACCGGGACGATGGTCGGAGGGAGATCGATCTTTTTTGTATTGGAGGTGGAAAAAGTCATGGCTCGGGTTGTCGGTTATTGTGCTAACTAGGGTTTAAGTTTTTTAGTGCTCGAGTTTTTCAGGTTGCAGGCAACCTATGGAGCGTCAAGTTCGACATTGATTGGCACAATGGTGCACGGGTCGAATGTGAGGAGGGTGTGTTTAACGACGAATTTTCTATCGAGTTAGAAAATCGTTGATAAATTTTGAATTAAAATTACCACAAGCGCACGGCGTACAAATTTAGTACGTGGCGAGTAGGGGTCGATCCATAGGGAATTTTTAAGATTTTAAAATTTTCTATTCAATCAAATTAAACCAAAAGTGGAGATTGTTTTAAAAACTAGAAAACTAAGAAAATGTTTAGATTTAAAAACTATGTGATTAAAATTTAATTTAGAGGCAAATCCACTTTATTTTTTTTTCCACATAAATCAACATAAAATCAAATGATGATCTCAATTTAATCTGTAGGATTAGTGACGTATTTATCATAAGCATGGCCTATTTGAGTTATTAATTAACACAAATCAAACTATCAAACTATAATACAAATCTAGTCCTACTTTTTCAAATCTCATGAAACATGGCATAGAAAATGAAACCAAAATCTAGTTTAAGCATGATCTATTTACTATTAATTAGTAACATAGATCATCAAATTTTGATTAAAACTTCACTTCATTACCATGATCATATTTAGATGAAGAAGGGATTTGTGGTTAATGAGATAAGCATAGTCTATTTGTTATGAACAAAGCAGGCTATCAAATTCAACATAAAACACAAACAAACATAAACATCCTTTCTCTCATGAAGCACAAAGAAATCATACATAGAAAATTATGTTGAATCTACATGATAAAAGAAAGCTTAATTACCCCTAAATTGTAGGGATTTATCTATCATTTGTGTTATCATTTCAACACATAGAGATTTCAACATTGAAAATAAAATAAAGTAGAAAATAAACAAAGAAAAATAAGATTAACTACTAGAAGGAAATTAACTAAACTAAGTACATAATGTAAATCTAAGCCATGAACTTGAGATGAAAGAGAGTATAAGAATAAAATTGAGCATAAAAGTAAATAAAAGCATGTAGAAAAGAAATGAGAAAGAGGCTAGGAAGCCATTTTTATTTCATGTAACATTGAGCTTATAATTTGCTTGCTTTATTTCCCAAGTAAAATGAAAGGTAAGAAAATCCTTTACATTTACATAAGAGGGCTATTTATACATGCATAAAACCCTAATTCAATTTTTAGAGTGCTTTCAAAATGCCGTTTAGAAATTGTTGCCAGCAGGTAACCATTAGCCACTAATTAATCCATCATTAAATGTGCATGAAGCTTTAACCTCCACTAAGATTCTAATTGTAGATTTAGGTAAGTGGGTAGGTGGCATCCTCCATGATCATGTATTTGAATTATTTCCATCATCCCTCATTTTGTATTCTCTTGTGCATGCATATATCTTTATGAAAACCTCTTCCATACGCATCCAAATTCCTATAAAAATTATGAAAAATGTCCAAGTATAAAGTCCCAAATTAATACATGCACAAAAATGATACTATTTTGCCCTTGCATGAAGATGAGTATATGATGATTTGAAAATAAATGAATTTTGGTTTAAACATGTTAAAACACCCAAATATGACATTTATTTAAATAAAAATAGATAAAATACGAATATATATATGCACATTTACGTGCATATCAGATATCCCCACACTTACCTTTTTATTCGTCCTCGAATAAAGGAAAACTAAGATAAATCCATTTTCGTAGGGAGCACGAATGCATTGAGCGTATGCAACAAGCCATTAAATCTCTGGGTATCCCAAGTAGGATGAGTGTTGTGTTGTGAGGGTTTTTAGCAAATACTACCCATAAAATCCGAATGCAAAGTGAAAATATTTACAAAATGCAAGATTTATTTACAAAGAAATGAATGCGAGTTTTTGAAAATATTTACAATGAAGGATTTACTTTTAAATTGACACAAATAAGTTAAATATAGGTTTTGGTCATTATCTTGAAATTTAAGTCATTTGCTCGTCAAACTTTCCAATAAAAACGAAGTTACCATAACAAATGGGCTATAGTTTAACTCGTTGTTTCGGTCGATAATACAGTGTAACTATGAAATAGATCCTTAGTTGATTATCAAAGTTTATCAAAGTGGTATTTTCATTTCTTTCCAATAACAAGTCAAATCAAACAAGTTAAAATGATGCTTGGATTTCAATTGCTTATTCTATCTTATTTGAAAATTTTATTGATATTAACAATATTTACATATGCCTAACTCAGGTAAACTGAGGCCAGATATATCACCCATGACTGCCTTACGGACTGATGTGTGGGGAATAGAGAGCACGGCGAGCGAACACACAAGTGTGAACACTTATCGACTGTAGGTGTTATTAAAAAGAATTTTTTATATACATACACCTAACTCAAATAAACCAAGGTCAGATATATCAATCGTGTACTGCCTTTTTGGGCTTACGTGAGAAGGGTACAGAGCATGGTGAGTGAACACACGAGTGTGAACACATGACTCTAGGTATTAAAAATATATACATATATACAAAAAATATTTACTTATATATATTTTTGTGTTTTTTAATTTTTTTTTTGAAAAGTGAGAGTTTTGCAAAATCATCTTAACACCATTTAACTTAGAAGGTAAAAATGTTATATCCTTTACTTTAAATTTACCACATTTTTTAAACAAAGATTTTCATTTAAGAAAATATTTCATAATTAACACATACGAATCTTCCTATATACTAGTTAAACCATTGTTATTTCTAATCAAACTTCATTTTTATTTTTGTTAAGAAAATTTTCAAAAATTTTAATTTATTAACCAAAATTTATACTTATCCTACAATGTTCTTCAAAAATAAATCAAAATGCTAAAAAGAAAATATTTTTGAGATTTAGAAATTTTGAGATTTTTGTTTTTTAGTTAAAAGAACATGAAAATTCAAAAATGCCATGAAACTTTGAAAAAAATGAAAATGAGACCCCCCCTACACTTAATATTTAACTGTGTTCCCACAGTTAATGCACAATATTATGAATGTAATGGGGAAAAATATGTACATATTTACAAAAGAGGGTTAACATTCTTACCAGACGTAGCTTAGCTCATGAAAAATCATGAGCTCCTCCTCTTGGTTACTGGGCAATTCTAAGAAAGGTTTCAAATGATGACTGCTGATTTTGAAAATCGATTCATCCCGGGGGTTTCTATTTCTACGGCACCATGTGGAAAAAAAGTTCACACCACAAATGGTCTGGTCCATCTATTTAAGTTTCCCAGGGAATAAATGAAGTCTTGAGTCATATAAAAGAACCTTTTGGTTAGGCGAAAATATTTTCCTTAGGATTGACCTGTCATGAAAAACTTTTGTTTTTCTTTGTAAATTTTCTCGTTTTCATACGCGATGTTCCTAAGTTCTTCTAGTTCATCGAGTTGTAGTTTTCGGTTTTCACCAGGTTTATCGAGATCAAAGTTTAAGTTCTTTATTTCCCCCAATGCTTTGTGTTCGATTTCACCGGGTAAATGGCAAGCTTCCCGTAAACTAAACGAAATAGGGACATCCCAATGTTAGTTTTAAAAATGGTACTGCAAGCCTAAAGCGCGTCGGTCAATTTCTGAGATCAATCTTTTTTATTTTTATTGACAGTTTTCTCCAAGATTTGTTTTATTTGACGATTTGAAAATTCAATTTGCCCACAAGTTTGAGGATGATACGGAGTGGATAACTTATGGGTTATCGAGTATTTCTTCATTAAAGTTTCAAAATAACGATTGCGAAAATGGGTGCCGTTATCACTAATTATTGTGCGAAGTGTGCCGACCACGAAATAATGTTTTCTTTAAGAAATTTTACAACAATTCTATAGTCGTTGGTTTTGCATGGAATGACTTCGACCCAGTTTGAGACATAATCAATATCGAGAAGGATGTACAACTTTCCAAAAGAATAAGGAATAGGTCCCATAAAGTCGATACCCCAAATATCAAAAATTTCGATCGTAAGAATGGGGTTTAGAGGCATCATATTTCCTCGAGATATTCATCCATGCATTTAACATCGATCGCAAGTTTTACAAAATTCAAATCGGTCTTTGAAAAGAGAAGGCCAATAGAAACCATATAGAAGCACTTTTTTCATTGTTTTTCGAGGACCGAAATGTATACCGCACGCTTGATCATGGCAAAACAAAAGAACACTCCTGATCTCATTATCCGGAATGTAATGTCGGATGATTTTGTCAGGGCAATATTTGAACAAGTATGGATCGTCCCAATAGAAATATTTCACTTGGGACATGAATTTGTATTTGTCGTATTTGGATCAAGATAAGGGAGTTTCTTTCGTGACTAAGTAGTTCTCTATATCAGCGTACCATGGAACGGTAGAAATTGAAAGAAGTTGTTCATTGAGAAAGTTTTCATTGATTGGCAAAGAAGATGGTGCATTCGGAAAATGAGACAAGTGAACGGCTATGACATTATCAGATCCTTTTTTTTCTTTGATTATAAGGTTAAATTCTTGAAGTAAAAGGATCCAACGAATCAAACGAGATTTAGCATCCTTTTTGGCATAAAGGTATCGATGAGTAGTATGGTCAGTGTAGACCATGATGTGTGAACCTATCATGTAAAGTTGAAACTTTTCGAGCGCAAAAGCGACAACTAGAAGCTCTTTTTCAGTTGTTGTGTAGTTGAGTTGAGCGCCGGTCAAAGTTATACTTGCGTAGTAAATGACATGAAGGATTTTATTAATGCATTGTCCTAAGACAGCACCAACCGCAAAGTTAAAAGCGTTACACACTATTTCAAATGGGAGATCCCAATTGGATGTGTAAATGATTGGAGTAGAAATGAGTTCGTTTTTGAGACGTTTAAAAAAAGAGATACAATCAGAGTTGAAATCGAATGGAACGTATTTTGCGAGGAGAGTCGTCAAAGGACGAGCGATTTTGCTAAAGTCTTTCACAAAGCGTCGGTAAAAGCCAACGTTCCTAGAAATGATCGAATGTCCTTAACAGATTTTGGAATAGGTAGATTTGTAATGACATCGATTTTCATTTTATCTACTTAATGCCTTTATTTGAGATGATATATCCAATGACTATGCCTTATTTGACCATAAAGTGGCAATTTTTCCAATTCAAAGTCAAATGTTTTTCTTTGCATCGATTTAGAACCAACTCAAGATGATATAAACAATCGGAAAAAGTATCACCAAAGATAGAGAAATCATTTATATAAACTTCTAGAAAGCGTTCAATCATGTTTGAAAAGATGCCAACCATGCATCATTGGAAAGTAGTAGGAGCGTTACAAAGTTCGAATGGCATACGTCGATACGCAAAGGTACCGAATAAACACGTGAAAGTTGTTTTCTCTTGATCTTCGGAAGCGATTGGAATTTGGTTATAGCTGGAATAACCACCAAGAAAGTAGTAGAATTCGTGGCCGGCTAAACGATCGAGCATTTGGTCAATGAAAGGAAGAGGGAAGTGATCTTTTCATGTTGCAGCATATAATTTTCGATAATCAATGCAAACACGCCGACTAGTTTGAGTTCGAGTAGGAATGAGTTCGTTAGCATCGTTTGTTATAACGATAAGTTTGGAATTTTTAGGAACGATATGAATTGGGCTAACCCATGGGCTATCGAAGATGGGGTATATGATACCATTATTGAGTAGCTTAAGAATTTCATCATGAACCACATCTCTCATTTTTGGGTTAAGCCTCCATTGTACATCACGAGTGGGTTTGGCTTTGTCAATTAAGTGAATTCGATGTTGGACAATAGCAGGGCTAATTCCTTTAATATCAGTAATGGACCACCCAATTGCTTCTATGTTTTTCAAAGAAATAGAGAATAAGGAGGTTTCTTGATCAAAAGAGATAGAGTTGCGAAAATTATTACGGGCAACGTTTCGTTATCACCTAAATATGCGTACTTAAGGTGATCGGGAAGTGG
Organism: Allium cepa; assembly: GCA_030765085.1. Lineage (NCBI taxonomy): Eukaryota > Viridiplantae > Streptophyta > Magnoliopsida > Asparagales > Amaryllidaceae > Allium > Allium cepa. The sequence continues at coordinate 758,845,645 of CM060941.1, read as the reverse complement.
TTTGAGGTCCAACTTCGGGAGTTTCTCGATCAAAGAATTGGGTTCAGAATCGAACTCAGCTGGAAGCGATTCAAAAGGAAGAGTGTATTCAATCTCATTGGGTATTTCATGAAACAATTTTTCATGCTCAGCTTCGCATTCATCATTAACGTCAAGTGTCTCGTTTTCGAAATTTTCACGAACGGAACCAACTTTCAACATTTAGTCGCGAGGTTCATTTGATTGGCTTTTAAGATTGAAATTTTTAGATCCAAAGTCATGTTTCCAAAAGAGATTTTTGTCGAACCGTTGCAACAATTGATTAAAGTATTTGAGGTGGCTAAGAATGGTTGTCTTAAAATCAATAGAATTTGACTACGGGATTTGTCACGGGTTGTATTTCGAAAACGATAAAATTAGAATATGAATTGCCCTACTCGAATGAGCACGCCCTCGATTTCTCCCACGAGCTTATTTATGGAATGATCGGTTAATTGAAGTGTGACCTTTGTGGGTTTGAGCTCATCTAAGCCTAATTTTCGTACAAGGAATATGGAATCAAATTGACACTCGCACCTGAGTCTATCAAGCATTTGTTAATCGTCTTGTCTCTATTTGTACACGAAATGGTAGGGAAGCCAGGATCTTTGCATTTGATGGGCATGGATTGGGACAAGACTTCACTCAAACTCTGGCTAAGAAGACACTTTTGGGCACTTGAGTGTGTTGCTTTTTGGGTGCATGAGTCCTTAAGAAATTTCGCGTAAGTGGGGACTTGCTGAACGATGTCAAGAAGCAGGATGTTCACTTTCGCTTGTATAAAAATTTCCAACATCTTTTCCATTTGGTCCGAGTGTTTCTTTAGTCGGAGATGATGTAGAAATGGAACACGATACTCGATAGGCGGGTCTACTTGAGTAGAACAAGAAGAATTTTGATTGCTATTCGATTTGACGATCGGCACTCCGTTCTGTTCAGATTTGTTTGTTATTTTAGAAGTGTCGAGAGAGGTTTTCGTTAAATCATTTGGGTTAACAACTTGATTATTGATTTGTTTACCGAAATGTAAAGTTGTGATAGCAATCAATTGGGTGACGTTGCTACCTTGAACAACATGGGCTTGATTTGAATGTGCATTTTGATTTCTGGGATTTTGAATGGGCTGGCTTGGAAATGTGCCTCGTTCGCGTTCATTTACAGATGTGGCTAATTGACTCATTTGCATTTCGAGTTTTGCAATTGATTGGTTTGTGTTTTGCATATACGAGGTCAATAAATTTTGTAAATTGCTGCTTGATTGAAGGCTTTGAGAAGTTGCTTTAGCCAACGTTTCAAGAGTTTTCTTATGTGAATTTAAATGTTTATCGCCTTAGGGAGGATGAGCAGAACTTGGTTGAAAATTTGGTTGTTGTGGTTGATTAGAGACGAACCCGCAAAGTTTGGTTGGAAATGATTGGGTTGAAAGGGAGGATTCGAAGCATTATTTGGGAATGCTTGAAAATTTGGACGAACCGTATTCGTGTTGGAATCGTTTTGGTTCCAAGCAAAATTTGGATAATCTCTCCAACCTAGATTTTACGTTGGAGAAAACGGGTCGTTTTTGGCTTTATTGAAAGCATTGATTTGCTCAACAGAATTGGGACACCGATCAACTATGTGATTAGGATCGTTGCATTTATAACACATCGTTTGGGAAGCTTGGTTCAATTGATTCGATGAGAAAACGTCATCGAATTTTTTAATCATTACATCGATCTTAGTTTCCAAAGCAAAAGATATCCTATCGAGTGTGCACTCGTCGTTAGTAAATTGTTTTTTCGTTTGAACGTTCCCGTTGGGATGATTTTTCGACGAGGTTTTCAAGAAATTGCCAAGCATCATCTTGATGTAGGGCAAGAAAGTTGGTTTGGCACATTGATTCGAGCATGGTTCATGAGCTGTTTTCGAGTCCATTGTACAAGATTTGGAAAATCGTCCATTTTCGAAGTTATGGTATGGATACTTTATCAAAAGCTCTTCAAATCTTTCAAAATATTTTTCGAATGGTTCTCCCTTGAATTGATGAAAACTTATAATTTCGTTTCTACTCGTTTTTTTCCAAAGCGTAGTATTTTTTAAGAAAGCTTTTACGAATTCTTCCCAAGTTTTAATCGAGTTTGATGGTAAGCTATACAATCATTTTTCAGCGTAATCCGTAAGAGCAAATGAGATTAATCAAAGTTTGATTCTGTGATTAGAAAGTTATTGGAGTTTAATTGTTGCGCAAACTTGTTCGAAATTAGTCAAGAAAATGTATGGGTCATCGTGCTCGAAATTGCCAAATTTCGAAAGTGTGGCAATATGGTTCGAGTGAATTTCGAAATGGTTACCCATAGTTGCAGGTAACATGACGCAAGATGGAATAAAAACTCTATGGGGAAAGATACTATCCATAAGAGTTCGAGGGGCGTTCTCGTTCGCCATTTCAAGAGGATCGTTTGTTCGAGTTAAACGTTAGTTGTTGAGTCGCGATTCCAACGATCTGTTGTTGCGTCAAGAGTCCAAGTACTCATGCATAAGTGAAAGTCGAGAAGAAAAAGAAGTTAGAATCAAGTTTAGAGAATGCAACAAGATTTGAAAAATGAAGTGAAAATTGTTTTTGTTTTGTTTTGTTTTTTTAAAGGAAGAAAAAATTTACCAAGTGAAATTTATTTTCAAAAGAAAAGTTTATTTCTTTTTTTTCTTTTTTTTGGTTTTTCAATTTTTATATGTTTTCGTTTTTGAATTTTCAAATTTTAAATATTTACCGAAAGGATTTTTTTTTAGAAAATGGTAATTTGATTTTTTTTATTTTTTTGAAAAGATTTTCTTGTTTTTCTTAATTTTTTTTTGATTGAAAATTTTCAAAGGAAAGGAGATAGGGTTTTTTCTGGATTAAAAACTAAGTTAAATAAAATTTAAGATTTTTTTTTCGATTTTGGATTTTTTATTTTTTTAAATTTACATGAACTAAAGCAACTAAATGATGCAAAGGACTTAATTAAAATTTTCTATCCTTAGTAGCTCCTAAACCAAAATTGTATAATCACACTTTGTCTTAAATCAACAAAAATATTTCTCAAATAGATAACAACCAGGGGTTATTGGTGCACCACGAATCACCGTAGCAATGCATCCGAAGGTTTAAGTACCTTCAGAGAAACAACTATTATAATATTTACGAATCACCGTAATATTCATAAATGGTTATGCTGGACACTAAGGAATAAACTTGTTCAAGGAAGACAATTTTCAAGATACAATTAAGCCCTAAGTAAGCTCGTAACACCCTTAATTCGAATGTCTAATCTTTATTATTAGTCAAATTCTACGGTGAAATGCAATTTATGGGCTAAGGAAAAAGTGATGAAATCCCTCACCTTATGCGAATTGGGGTATTGCCCTTAGAAAATAAAACAAGATAAGATGAATGCAAAACAAAAATTAAACGTGAATTTACAACGCAAATAAAATGAAGTTTGTTTTTGGATTTTGATTTTTTTTTATATACAAATGCAAATGCAAGCAACCAACAATGCAATTTAAATAAAAATAAGGGAAAATGGCACGATACCAGAGCGTGTAGAATTATTAGCAATTTTTTTTTTAGCGGTGATTTTTTAGAAAAGAAACAATTTCTCTTGATTTTATCTACTTTGACAACCAAAAAAGAAATTATATACAAAATATATACAGTTTTTTTTAAATATTCTTTAAAAAAAGAAATCAAATAAAACCCCTATAACCCCTATTATTTGTGTTTTCTTTTTCTTTTTTAAATAAAGAATTTTTTTAAAAGAGGCAAACAAGCCCACTGGTCTAAAATAATCCATAGTTTAAAACAGAACCACACTAATATATATACTTTTATATCACAACTTAAAATCACGATGCAATTTTGCTTCACGAAACCACTCGAATTCACAAAAATTCAACCAGTTTCAAAACCAACTCGAATCAGCAAATTCACTGTTGCGACTGTCTGTGTTTTAAGGTAAGACGATTTGGGATCAGAGATTTGCTGCGATGATTGTAGTGATTTGGGGATTTTTTTTTTAGTGATGGAGATTTTGGATTTTCAAAGGAGGACTGGTGGTTGCGCTCAATTTCAGATTGCACTATGGGTGTGGATTTGGAGATTTCGCACGGTTTAGTGAGGCTTGGTGTGCAGAGGTTATGAGGTGGTGATGGTCGTTCACGAGTTGAACTTGGAGGCTCGTATGTGAATTGCGAATGGGATGAGTTTGTTCCGAGGTAGCAATGGCTGGTTAGGAGGTATGGTTTTGTATGGCACAGTGAAGGGATGATGAACAGTCAGCAGTATCTTGGTGAAGTTGAACTGATGGGATGTGGCGTTAAAGCTAAAAATGTATGCTAACACCCCGGTGGAAGTTGTAGTATAGTGAAAGCACCACCCGTTGGTACGGGAACTGAAAATAAGCAGAAAATAGCAGAGAAATAGTAAAGAAACAATAGTTTTTATAGTGGTTCGGCTTAAAGTCAAGCCTACGTCCACTTAATCTCTTTTATTGCCGATTCGATTACAACTTTTTCAATGATTCTTCAATTACAACACGATTAAGACGAGTAGCTAGAACTTCGAAGCAGAAAAGCTCTTCGAAATCATGTTGAATGAGTTAGATCTTTTCCAAAGTTCATTAAAGCGTCTTTGGTGTTTGAAGTGTTGAAGGAGTCGAGAAAATAGCGAAGTATTGGCGTTCCCGAAATGATCCCCAAAAGTCCTCTTCCAGGTGAAGTAGGCAGGGTATTTATAGTGAAAATCTAGAAGTAGGTCGTAGGTCGTGGGCGACATAAGGTTAGGTCGTAGGTCGTGAGCGACCTAAGGGACACAGACTATGGCTTAAGATGGTTATGCTTGATCAACTGCTTCTGCTGGTAGGTTGTAGCGATCTAATGTTGGTTTGACCTATAACCAAGCGACATAAGATATGAGGCTTGTGACTTGCTAGGTCGCTAGGTCGTTAACTTGCTAGGTCGCTAGGCCGCTGCAGTGTTCATTGCACTGTTATGTTATGTCGTTGATCTGCTTAGATCGTTAGGCTATTAAGTCGCTGAGTTGCTCTTATGCTAGCTCGCTGACTGCTTAGATCATTAGGTCGCTTGCCTCTTAACTCGTTAGGTCATTTACTTCTTAACTCGTTAGGTCGCTTGCTTCTTAACTCGTTAGGTCGCTTGCTTCCCTTGAGTAGTTGAGTCGCCATTCAGAAAGGAATTAACACTTGCCCCTCGAAGTACATGCCTAGGTTATAGGTCATGTGCTTCGATCTAACTCTGCTAGGTCGTGAGTGACTCAAGTAGCTCGTTAACTCGCGTGCCTATTCGTCTTCTCCTCTTTCTCCTATGTAAGCTGTTAAACCGCTTCGTCCTCTTCACTTTATTGCTTACACTTTGCCGCCATTGCTGTATTTAAGCTCAAGAACTTCAAAGCGAAATTCCCTTCCTCGTTGCTTTTGATCGTCATTCCAAACAGCAAATTTAGGTAAATCGATCATCTGTCTGTCCTATCTCCCATCGATTCACCCATGATTGATTTTACAAAATTTCTGTTACCTTATTGTAAGATTATACTCCGATTTGCCCTTTGTTTACCGTCGAACCGGTGGCAATTGCTTTAACAATGAATCAGCTTAGGATCTCATGGAGTTATTTGGCGAGTGTTTTGAATTTGTAGAGTTTAACGATGTTTTCTGGAAATTTGGAAGAGACGACGAGGCTTTAGGTGCTTGGAAGAGACAAAGGGGTATTTGGTTAACGGGTTAGTGGATTTTAGGTTAAGCGGTTGTGCTACTGGTGATGCAAGGGCGGTGGACGCGTGGCAACGTGTGAGTGGAGAGCAGGCCTTAGGGTTTTTTGATGGGTGAAAGTTTGGTATTTCCGAGCTACTTCAAGAGCGACCTAATGAATCGAACGACCTAAGAGCCTTGCGACTTAAAGGAAGCTGAACGACTTTCGAACTTGCGACTTAACTTGCATAGCATACTTCTTTGGACGGGATAACCCTCTTGACAACCTATTATTGGGTCGCACTGCAATCTGGGCGACTTAACTTCTTTCGTCATAACCTTTAGGTCGCTGGTGTATTCGAACGAGCTAGCACTTAAACAAATATGATTTGTCTTGACTTAAAGCCTTATTCCATAGCCCGTAGCATAACTTTAACTTGCAGGAGCATGAATAATAAACTCCATGACTCGCACAGAGCGACTTAAGGAAGCTTCGACCTATGCTAATCCGTTTGAACTTGATCACTTGTAAAATTTGACAACACTTAATTGAATTTTCAATTTGAACTGCCCAGGATAAACTCCTTGAACATGTTGCATTTTCCCACAGATTGAATTAAAGCAAACAACCTGTCAAACACAACATTTGCAAATAAAATAGGGCGGATATACTCATCATCGACTGCCCACATCGAATGATGGATTAGATCAAAGAGATAACATTTTACTTAAGTAAAATAATATGAATTCGATTAAAGATGAAGTGTTGTGAATCAACTGTCTTAAATGAAGTATCGACACAAAATTAACACAGTTATAACTGCTTATTGCTGAATGTTATCTGCATTGATACTACACTTAGTTTTAACTCAATAACAAGCCTCGGATCTTCCTGAATTGACATGTGCCAACCAGTATTATTTCAAGTTATACTTTATTTACTTGTTATTTCAGTAGCTTTGCACAATACTTCACACACTTTTAGGAAACGTACAACTTCATATTTGAATATCCAGTTCCTTGTGTATAATGACTTCTCAACAAGCACAAGAAGAGATGGTAGGGCGAGCCGAAGGGGTTTTCCCAATAGCTAACCCCTTGGAGAGTCCCCTGGAAAGAGCTTCAACCACTCTGAATCAACGGGTTTTCAGTCAGTTATGCATTCAGTTCGGCATTGCAGAAGCGGAGGCCCTGCTTCCTAGGGTAAATGACACTGCTGACAGGCCACCTTCTGGTTTTATTGCAGTTAATCGTCAAATGTGCCTGAACAGAGCTATTCCCCCTTTCAACGATTTTCTTCAAATGCTCCTTCTTCGATTAACTATCTCTCCTTTCCAGTTACACCCTAATGGCTACGCCATTTTGATGGGATTGAGCGTACTGTTCAGGAGGACGCTCGACCGTCTTCCGAGCTTTAAAGAGATTTTCTATTTGTGCACATTTGCAAAGAACAAAGCTCATCCTTCTATTACACTTGTGTGGGGTGCAAGAAACTGTAAACTAATTACCGATCTTCCTGAAAGTGCCCATGGGTTTTTGAATCAGTTCTTCTTTGTTCGATGACCCCCCCGGGATTCTACGACATCTGGAGAGTAGGAAGTAAGACTACTTATCTCCGTTTACTTGATTTGTGAGCCTTTCAAAATTCAAGTCACCAAGTGTTAATTTCATTCTTTACTTTTGCAGCAATTCCTCCTCCCTCAAGAGATTCTAGCCATAAACCGACTTTTGATAGATTGAGTGTTGTAGCTGCTAAGGAGAGAAGTATAAAATTTCTGCTGAAGGACGAGTTTTTACACCAATTCGAACTTTTGCACTCTTCCCGATCTATTCAGCCCCGTTGTAACAACCCGGAATTTTTGACAGCATATTTTAATAAATATTTAATCTAATTTAAATTAAATACAAGCTTTTAATTTTTTTTAAACTGATGAGATCTTTGATATCTAACAGTTATATGTGTTGTAAAAGAAAGTTTTGATTTGAAAATTTAAAATAGAATGCTTCAAAACCATTTAAAACAAAATCTGTCTTATTCAATAAAATCAAATCAAAGAGTCTACATTTTATTATTTGGTAATATACGCATGAATATCTAATTATAATCTTTGAATAATAATGTTTAAAAATAACCTATCATATGAATATTAAACATGGAAATTTAAAATTTAAGTATAAAAAAATACAAATGATTATAAACATAAACATACAAAACAAGTATAAATCATAATTATAAACATAAGTATAAACCATAATTATAGAATATAAAATATAATTAAAGAAATAAATCAACAAATATAAATTATAACTTGAAAAATAAAAATACAAATATAGGTTATGAATCAATGTTTGATAATGAAACTACAAATAAGATAAATTTAGAAATCATAATCATAATAATCATACATGAACAACATAAATAAAATAAAATTAACATACTAACAATGACTATGTTAAGCTTACTCAATATATATATATATATATATATATATATATATATAGAATAGGTTAGCCTAAAATATTTACTTGTGAAACCATTTATATAATACATAATTGCTGTAGAAACAAGTGTGCAAAGGAGTCAAGTATACAAATTACATGTAAAATATTTTTATGCATAATCTGTTACATACATTTGTACAACAATCAAATGTCTTTGTCCAGAAAAAAAATATAAACTAAAAATAAAACTTAGGTGCTGCTGTAAGTTTATCGGCATAATAAAACAAAAGGTTTTCACTTCAATATAATAAAAACAAATCTTTGTCTTGTATAAAATAGCAATAATCAGTAAACATTAATTACATGTTATCAGAAATGAAGCATAAGAATTAATTAGATGTAAACAAATATGAACACATACATTAAATTAGCCCAACTTCTTGTTCAAGCAAAGTACTACAGCCGAAATCTCTATATCACTTCATACTGCAGTGTATAATACTTAGCCAATAGAAAAAAATGATGACAATACAAATAGAAACTGCCTATATACCACCTATAATTATTCAGTTACTTCTATATATATATATATATATATATATCCACCATACTTTTATATTCGTTTATAAAAACTTAACTAAACCTAAAAGCAAACCTGAGAATCAAAGAAGGAGGGAAGATAAACATTATTGCTTTGTAAACTTAAATTAATTCAAAACAGGAAACAAAAGAAGGGTTCCAGGAAAATTCTTCTGCAGTTCTTTAACATCTCACTTTCTGTTCAAAGTTTGTTCTGGTGAGTAAACTTAATTATTTTCAATTTAAACTTGTATTTTTAGCTTACAATTGGTATGTGCTTTGATATCTGCTTGAATAAGAATCCCTCAGTACTTTCTGTTGCCCTGGTAGCATATATAGTTGTTCTTCAGAAATATTTGAGTATCTGAACAAAGTAAGCAAAGAAATTTATAAACACTTATTCATATAATTGTTTTAACTTTGGTATTATTGCTAATTCAAGTTGTTTATCTTAAAACATAGGCCTGCAAACTTGTTTTAGAGTTTTATAGTATTTTATAAATACTGTTATTTCAAGTTACAGGTAAAAGAAATCAAAAGGGTCAAAATTTGAATGTTTCGATTTGTAAATTCAATAACATATTTAGATTTCATACACATAGTTACGATTTTTAACATAAAAATTATGATTTTTAAGCAAAGGTGTTAAGAGCAGTTTTAAAAGGAAACTAAAATGTGTTTTTTGTCAATTCTGGATGATTGGGTAAATTTTAATGGTTGAAATTTGATATGAAGAAAGCTTGAAGACAATTTAACATAAGAAAAATGCCAAATAAATTTTCGAATGTATAAATTTTGAGATTGAGATTAAAGTAGGGTTTTGGTCATGAGTTTTACAGAGTTCTGTAAATTTGAGTTTGCGACTCACCGGGTTGATCGAGTGCGACGTGCGTCAAGGAGGAGGTTGAGGGGGGACTGGACGTGGTGTAGGCGGAGTGGTTTCGCCTTCGGTGGTCATGGATGGTGGGGCGGGCCATTTTTCTCGGTGTCGTTCGAACCTTGGGTCGAGCATCAGGTCATATTTTGATTTGATAATCTTCGAAGGGAATTGAGTTTCAATTTTGGTAGTCGAGACGATTTGGGGTTTGCTGGTGGTAGTACAAGTCGCCGGAGGCGAGGCGAACCACCGTACACATGCACGGTGGCGAGGTGATGTTCGTTGGTCAGTGAGTTGTCGCGCGCTTGTACCCGAGATTTTTGGATGTTGCTGTGGGTTTGTCTCCGGGTCGTATGAGTTGGCTACTGCTGTTATTTATATCTTTACTTAAACTAAAAAAAATATAAAATGAGAAGAAGAAAAGAAACAGGGAAAGGGAGAAGAAGTGTAACGCCCGCGGTTTTTTCGACTCTCGAAGATCCGACATCGACACTCACTTTATCGACTGCCGAGAAATCAAAGGCCGAAAAACCGAGATGTTATGGGTTTTAAAAAGAAAATTTAAGAAAAGAAAAAGAAAGAAAAAGATAGGAAATAGAGAGGAACGAAGATAGACAATTTTTTTTTTTGAAAACAGAGAATTAGAAAAACAGAAGATACAAAATTTTAAAAATAGAAAGAAAAAGAGAATAGAGAACATTTTGAAAACATAGAAGAAAATAGGACGGGACAGAAAGGAAACAACAGAACAACAACAGAATCTCACAATTCGCAGCGGAACAACATATAATAATAAATGAATAATCTTTAAACAAAGAACTATATCAGTTATTACATTTTATACATTACATTACATCATCAGAGTGTACAACAACATACAACAAACAGTGCAGCGGAAAAAGAAATACTATATAAACTAGTAATACGCCATGCCATCCAGCTTGCCTCCAGCAACTCCAGAATATCCAGAATATCCTGATAAACCTAACTCTTAACTGCCCGTGTGGAAATTGGTGGGCACCCAGAGTTTAGGAAGGAAAACAATAAACTCCGAGTCAGTCATGTGACTGGTGTGAGAACTCAAAACAGTTTATTTATCTTTAAAATCAAAAAGAGGAATATTTTTAAATTCAATTCGCAATGCTTTTAAAAATGAGACTACCATAAGACCTCCTGCCACACACACAATGCAAACGCAGACTTGGAGGAGATTTCTTCTTATGTTAGTCAAAGATGCTTGATACGCATTAAAAGAAAACAATTGATATTATTACTAGTGCATAGTGTAGAACAAATTCTTTCGAAAGTAAAGATATAAATCTTAGCCAGCATAGGTACCATTATATTATGCCTACTAATAGCTACCATATTAAATGGCAGGTTCTACAACTAAAACCGTACAAGTTTCGTATTGTTTCTTTGGATTTCCAACAAATGGTCAGGCCAAGGAACTTCCCATTGCCACATGAGAATGCCTCTGGATGGACATCCCCGAGAACCAAACCGGATCTCTACCAACACAAGGCCGGGTTACCCCTAACTGGGTAACAACTGACACGAGTATGCCATCCCCCGGTCCTTTGGGACCTTTATCAACCGAGCGCTCGATATCCAACATCACACCATAATAAATAGAGTGTTTTCAACATGAGTAAGTATCTGGGCTCCATACCATGATACCACCCTTTTCCAGAAGGAAATGCACATACCCTAAGGGGAGCTACAGCAACCCCTAATAACCTTGCTGCATCTTTTCTGTTTTGACCATTTCCGGGATGTGAGGCTCGACGAAGTCACATCCACAAAAACATACTTTATACAAAAGCCATGCTTTGGGTCAACAAATGATCAACACAATGATCTCTAGGATAGACGATCAAATAAACGATCCTATCACAAATAATCAACACAATGATCATTTCAGCATCACTCAGCATGTCACATTACCAAAATGGGATATATCGCTGATAACTTCAACTATATAACCTTTGAGCTCGTACGTCTCAAAGAAGGGTGTTAAGCAAAGAATAAATTCTCCGCCACCAACAGAAATATATTTGAAAGAAATCGGCTTTATATCTCAACTTGTAATGTCAGGCATACAATCCATACAAGTCTGTTCCGGGCTCGAACAAAACCGAAGGCACTTACAAAGAAGTCCTTGCAATCCGGATATTCACAATCCTGATCGGATTCACCATCACATATGGAGAACTCAATACCGTAGCTACTCGGTGCAGAGTCAATCGATAGTTCATCCTATCGCTCTCGCAAATACCGGTCTTCAACACCGATCTTCAAATGCAATTCACAACGACGTATCACATATTCGGAATGGGTTATACGACCCCATGGTCCTTTCCCGGTTAACCCGAATAGTGAGCGCTTATTCAAAAATAAGTGTGCATTCAAATTCAATCAATTCACATCAAATACCCATTTAAAGGGAAATATTGATAGTCGGTTATTGAACTATCAATGGATATGCACACATCACCAGATTCCAAATAATTTTCCAAATTATTTATTTTCCAAAATATCTTTACAAGATATATATAATTTCAACACTTCAAAAATAAATCAATATTTATTTTTAACAAGTTCCACTTTCACATATAAATTCCATAATGAATTTATATTTTCAAGATATCCATGCATATGCGATTTCAATAATTCATTTCAATTTATCTTCAGAAAAAGATAAATTCTAATTATTCACTTCATATTGGAAAACATTTCCATACTTATTTATTCATAAGTAATTCACAAATCTCTTTTATTTTCAACACTTAGAAAATATTCAATATACTTAAATCGAATTAAGTATATATTTCATTCTTTAAGGAAATTATTCACTTAAACATATTTACTTGGGCCAAAACGAATGTTGCGTAAAACATCGTTACAACAACCCAAAATCACTAGTATAGGGATTCGAAATTAAATAGATATATAAATCCCAATACTATACTAAACATTTTCTTTCGGAAATTATTTACTATAACAACAGTGTTATAGTCCACCATTTCCTTTTATTTCTCGAAAACGTCTATTTCAACAATAAATGTTGAAATCTATGGTTTCGAATCTCAACACCTTTAAAACATCGTTAGATCGTTTTAATTCTGTTTAAAATATCACATTCTAAAACATTTTCTTTAACATGTTATTCACTATTCAAAAACGTGAATATACTATGTTCACAAATTCCATTATTTCTATTCACTTTAACTTAAAGGATTATTCACTGTCTAAAACGTGAATATAACTCCATTTATAAGTTATAACAATTAACTTATCAAAATAAGTCGTTTGCGGATTTATAAAACAACGTTTATAAATTCCATTTCTATTTATTTATAAAAACTTCTTTTTTTTATAAATTCCTTTATTAACATATTTCAGTTTATAACTCAATTATAAACTAAATGTTTATATTATAAGTTAAATACTTATAAAACGATTATTTTATAAAATCGTTCTTTAAACTTCATAATTATAAATCTTATAACTTATAAGATTCATTTATTTAACCAAATCTATTCTTCAATTAACTTCACAAATTTATAAATCTTACTATTTATAAATTTCATTTATAACTTCACAGTTTATAATTCTATAAATTTCATTCATTTATGAAATTCACTTTCACTACATTCAAACACTTATAAAAACTCGTTTTATAATGTCTATATTTCAATTTATAAATATCCATTTATAAATCTCTAAATATAAATCAGTTTATATTATTATTCTAAAACGTCTTTAAATTCCTTTATAATTTCATCATTTCGATTTATAAAATAATCAAATTTTATAAATCCTATATTTAAACTTTTATCATATATTCAAAAATCCAATCTAAATTATTTTATAAAATCATTAGTTCATATTTCTCAAAAATCGACTTTTAATCGTATTTCTAAAAATCAGCTTTTTAACTATATTTCACAAAAACCATAATTTTTATAACTTTAAAAATTATAACGTTTATTTATTTATAATGGATCAATTCCAAAAATATAGTATATTTTCAAAATCACTTTTAAAATCATTTTAAAATCCCAAAATCTGGGTCCAATGATGCTACACACCAAATAGTCAATCACGACTAACAACGATATCATATATCGATATGATAATCCATCAAATATCAAAATATCTGAAATTAAATAAATACTGTTGAGGAATCCAGTTGGATCCCTCCAACCTGTTTTCCTGCATCCAAAAACATTAGCACAATACCAATTTCGCTCTAGTACGAAATTATCGCGGTATATGTTCTTATTAAATATTATCCGCTTACTAACGGCGTAATAGGGTCTCATCCGCTAAACAAAAAATGCGGGAAATCAACAACTGCAATATATACATATGCCAATATATATATATTGATATTATATATAATACCAATTTCACTGTTTATGAAATATTCGCGGTATATGTTTATATTAAATAACATCCGCTTACTAACGGCGCATAATGTCTATTTTAACAATCAATAGATACAATTCATCATTCAAACATGCATTCAAATATTTTAAATTTAACTATTAAAAATAAAATCGAAATCTATTCGATTGAGTGAGAAGTTCTCACCTTGGTTTTAATTTCCGTTTTAGCGATTTATTTCGAATAAAATTAAACGCGCGTTTAATTTTACCCGAAATTCTCACTAACTCCAAACGACTCCAAACCAACTCCATCGCGTAGTGCTCGTCCATACGATTCCAACGCAACTGAGTTTGCATTTTTTCGACCTCGTATGAAAAAGATACGAATTTTACAAGTTTATACACGTTTTATATAAACTAATATAACATAACTTAATAAATTTAACCTACAGCTCATCCTAGCCCTCAGATCTAAATCCAACGGCCCCTGCTTTTCTTCCCCCTTTCACGTTATTATCTCCAGGTGATGAATAGGAGGCCGAACCCATCTTGCTAAATTAGGGTTGAATTATGCTTCGCCTACGCTCGACGATACTCGATCACACAACCACCAACACGAAGCTCTCGTCACAAGCTATCACCACCTACCACCATGTCAAGCTCGGCCTCATCTAGGTGCGTGCGCACGTATGACAACAGCCCACGAACGGCCACGCTTAGCTCCCTCTCCGTTACACCATTTCCGATCATCACCGTATGGAATCGAAGCTCTCGTCGAGCTCTACGACTTTCATGTTGAACACCTTGGCTAATTCTTGATAGATTGGAAGAGATTAAGAGATGAAGAAGGAGAATTTCTGGCCCTAGGTTATGAAACTGGCGGCTACTAGTTTTTAGGGTTAGGGTTTGTTATTTTTTTTTAATTTATGAAGATGATGTTGTATTTATAGAAAAAGCTAGCGTAAACACTATTCATCCCGGGAATTCCGAACTCCGATTTAGACGCCGTAACCAGCGTACCTAGGGTTTATCCCGCGTTCCGGACACAATGGAACAGGTTTCGGAAGCTAATTCGGAAGTATGTGCGAGTTATGGCTGAAAACGCTCAATTTAAATTAAACCGATTTAAGCGATTTTCTAGGCGTTTTAATTTGTACAGGACAAACGGTAAATCCAATTGACTTGAAATTTGAAACCTTACAATAATATCACATTACGGATCCGATGAAACTGGTTTCGTCGAAATCCGAGACTTTTTGAAAAATGGCTATTTTGACTCGCCAAATTTAAATTAAAAATGATTCGATGCGTTTCGAGCTGCCACGATCAAACGATAACTCCGATTGACACGAAAATTGAAATCCGGTAATAACTAACTAATACGGATCCAATGAAACTGGTTTCGTTCAATTCTGAGACTGTTCATATATTGGCTATTTTACAGTCGATTATTAAATATTAAAATATTCAATTTTCACAAATTAACTTTTAATTCGATTTTAAAAGTTCTAAAATATCATTCTAACTTCAATATGATAAAATAAAATTTTACAAATCATTTTCAATCATATTTAACTCTATTTTCAATTATTTCCATAATTTAACATATTAAATTATCGATTTAATAATCCAATTAAATCCAAAAAATTCAAATAAAAATTTATTTGACTTATAAATTCACTTATTAATATTTAAAATTAATTAAATATTCAAAATAAAAATTCTGGGTCGTTACATTCTTTCCCCCTTAAAAGAATTTCGTCCTCGAAATTACAAGTAAGAAAGGTTACAGAATTTATTAACTTTCCAAAATTTAAAGTTAAACTGCTTACCAATCTTTACTAAGTTTTCAAATCATACTTAGTTATCATTTCAAAAGCAACTATTATTGTTTAACTTTCAATTCCAAAACAAAGTTAAAGTTTTCAAAAATTTTCCAAATTTTCTTAAATTTTTTCTAACGCCTTAAATTTTCGGAAAAATTCGCCATAGTCTCCTTTGCGCGGTTCGATCCGAAAAAAAAATGACAGTATATATATCACAAATATACATCTCATCAAGTAATGAGGCATCCCGAAGGGAAAAAAGTATAAAAGTACGATATTTAATCCGAGATATGTACCTTATATTTTATTAGCAAGCATATACGGCCAATATAGCGCTAAAGCGAACTCCAAATGCGAAGCAAACGCGATCCGCACCTACTAAACTCAACAAACAACATGAGAATCATGCACATATACAATAATCTCAATATACAACATATAGCAACATAATAACTATATATGCCAACATAGCAAATGCAACTAAACAATAAATGCAAACATCAACCAACTAGCATCCAACAAATTCATTCATATTCTCATTAATATTAAATGAATTGGTTTTCACTTTAATCACATTTGATTCATTTACATTGGATTTTATCAACATTCATTCTCAATTTTTAATTAGTTTGCATTCACTAATTTAAATCCTATTCACGTTCAATTCTATTCAAATTTATTTACTTCTAATTTGAATTCAATTACTTTAGCTTTAAATTTCATTAATCAATTTCATTAATACTTAATGAATTATATACAACCAACTAACAATCATATAACAACCAAAGTATATTAATTTCAACCAAATTCCTTTGCTTATATTCATTCTCATTCAATTTATTCAACTTCTAATAACATTAGATTTTAATGAATTATCACTTATATTCATTATATCATATCAATCATTCACATTCAATTGATTAACATTCAATTCATTCAATTTCTAAAGTTGAATTTCATTCACATAACTTAAGTTCACATTTCTTTTAATCTACTTGATTTATTTACTTCGATACCAAAATCAATTCCATTCAACAACACTTAAGTTATATTTCATTTAACAAACATCATTTGTTTTTCATAACTTAAATTCCCACTTGTAAATAAATTCAGATTCCAACTCTAAAGTAAATTTTCATTTAACTTTAAATTCATTTTTATTTACAACTCATATTCATAAATATATTCCTATAGTTTCACTTCTTATATATATAAGTTTATTCACAATTGTAAATCACTTTAATTATAATTCAATTCTTATAATTCATTTGCTTATACAATTACTCTTTTATTTAGATTATTCAAACAACCTAACAATCAACTTATACACTTTGATAATTTTGAAAAATTATTTCTTTATATATAAAATATAATCAAGGCAAAATCATTCCATTTACCCAATTTAAAACAATATCGTGTCGAATTGTTCTATTCAAGTGTTTAGAAACCCCTTCGGCTCAGTTTCGAGGCTGTGCTGACGAAAGTTCATATACCACTCAATAAACCAATCATCACAATATAAAACAATTTTTTTATTCACTAACAAATACGCACTCATATCTATTATTACTCTCAAACTCATTCTAGAGTACTGCTGACTCTATCTCTAATGAGTAATACCCTACAGAACCATGGTTGTCGCTTAACCATCAGCTCTGATACCAAATGTAACGCCCGCGGATTTTTCGACTCTCGAAGATCCGACATCGACACTCACTTTATCGACTGCCGAGAAATCAAAGGCCGAAAAACCGAGATGTTATGGGTTTTAAAAAGAAAATTTAAGAAAAGAAAAAGAAAGAAAAAGATAGGAAATAGAGAGGAACGAAGATAGACATTTTTTTTTTGAAAACAGAGAATTAGAAAAACAGAAGATACAAAATTTTAAAAATAGAAAGAAAAAGAGAATAGAGAACATTTTGAAAACATAGAAGAAAATAGGACGGGACAGAAAGGAAACAACAGAACAACAACAGAATCTCACAATTCGCAGCGGAACAACATATAATAATAAATGAATAATCTTTAAACAAAGAACTATATCAGTTATTACATTTTATACATTACATTACATCATCAGAGTGTACAACAACATACAACAAACAGTGCAGCGGAAAAAGAAATACTATATAAACTAGTAATACGCCATGCCATCCAGCTTGCCTCCAGCAACTCCAGAATATCCAGAATATCCTGATAAACCTAACTCTTAACTGCCCGTGTGGAAATTGGTGGGCACCCAGAGTTTAGGAAGGAAAACAATAAACTCCGAGTCAGTCATGTGACTGGTGTGAGAACTCAAAACAGTTTATTTATCTTTAAAATCAAAAAGAGGAATATTTTTAAATTCAATTCGCAATGCTTTTAAAAATGAGACTACCATAAGACCTCCTACCACACACACAATGCAAACGCAGACTTGGAGGAGATTTCTTCTTATGTTAGTCAAAGATGCTTGATACGCATTAAAAGAAAACAATTGATATTATTACTAGTGCATAGTGTAGAACAAATTCTTTCGAAAGTAAAGATATAAATCTTAGCCAGCATAGGTACCATTATATTATGCCTACTAATAGCTACCATATTAAATGGCAGGTTCTACAACTAAAACCGTACAAGTTTCGTATTGTTTCTTTGGATTTCCAACAAATGGTCAGGCCAAGGAACTTCCCATTGCCACATGAGAATGCCTCTGGATGGACATCCCCGAGAACCAAACCGGATCTCTACCAACACAAGGCCGGGTTACCCCTAACTGGGTAACAACTGACACGAGTATGCCATCCCCCGGTCCTTTGGGACCTTTATCAACCGAGCGCTCGATATCCAACATCACACCATAATAAATAGAGTGTTTTCAACATGAGTAAGTATCTGGGCTCCATACCATGATACCACCCTTTTCCAGAAGGAAATGCACATACCCTAAGGGGAGCTACAGCAACCCCTAATAACCTTGCTGCATCTTTCCTGTTTTGACCATTTCCGGGATGTGAGGCTCGACGAAGTCACGTCCACAAAAACATACTTTATACAAAAGCCATGCTTTGGGTCAACAAATGATCAACACAATGATCTCTAGGATAGACGATCAAATAAACGATCCTATCACAAATAATCAACACAATGATCATTTCAGCATCACTCAGCATGTCACATTACCAAAATGGGATATATCGCTGATAACTTCAACTATATAACCTTTGAGCTCGTACGTCTCAAAGAAGGGTGTTAAGCAAAGAATAAATTCTCCGCCACCAACAGAAATATATTTGAAAGAAATCGGCTTTATATCTCAACTTGTAATGTCAGGCATACAATCCATACAAGTCTGTTCCGGGCTCGAACAAAACCGAAGGCACTTACAAAGAAGTCCTTGCAATCCGGATATTCACAATCCTGATCGGATTCACCATCACATATGGAGAACTCAATACCGTAGCTACTCGGTGCAGAGTCAATCGATAGTTCATCCTATCGCTCTCGCAAATACCGGTCTTCAACACCGATCTTCAAATGCAATTCACAACGACGTATCACATATTCGGAATGGGTTATACGACCCCATGGTCCTTTCCCGGTTAACCCGAATAGTGAGCGCTTATTCAAAAATAAGTGTGCATTCAAATTCAATCAATTCACATCAAATACCCATTTAAAGGGAAATATTGATAGTCGGTTATTGAACTATCAATGGATATGCACACATCACCAGATTCCAAATAATTTTCCAAATTATTTATTTTCCAAAATATATTTACAAGATATATATAATTTCAACACTTCAAAAATAAATCAATATTTATTTTTAACAAGTTCCACTTTCACATATAAATTCCATAATGAATTTATATTTTCAAGATATCCATGCATATGCGATTTCAATAATTCATTTCAATTTATCTTCAGAAAAAGATAAATTCTAATTATTCACTTCATATTGGAAAACATTTCCATACTTATTTATTCATAAGTAATTCACAAATCTCTTTTATTTTCAACACTTAGAAAATATTCAATATACTTAAATCGAATTAAGTATATATTTCATTCTTTAAGGAAATTATTCACTTAAACATATTTACTTGGGCCAAAACGAATGTTGCGTAAAACATTGTTACAACAACCCAAAATCACTAGTATAGGGATTCGAAATTAAATAGATATATAAATCCCAATACTATACTAAACATTTTCTTTCGGAAATTATTTACTATAACAACAGTGTTATAGTCCACCATTTCCTTTTATTTCTCGAAAACGTCTATTTCAACAATAAATGTTGAAATCTATGGTTTCGAATCTCAACACCTTTAAAACATCGTTAGATCGTTTTAATTCTGTTTAAAATATCACATTCTAAAACATTTTCTTTAACATGTTATTCACTATTCAAAAACGTGAATATACTATGTTCACAAATTCCATTATTTCTATTCACTTTAACTTAAAGGATTATTCACTGTCTAAAACGTGAATATAACTCCATTTATAAGTTATAACAATTAACTTATCAAAATAAGTCGTTTGCGGATTTATAAAACAACGTTTATAAATTCCATTTCTATTTATTTATAAAAACTTCTTTTTTTTTATAAATTCCTTTATTAACATATTTCAGTTTATAACTCAATTATAAACTAAATGTTTATATTATAAGTTAAATACTTATAAAACGATTATTTTATAAAATCGTTCTTTAAACTTCATAATTATAAATCTTATAACTTATAAGATTCATTTATTTAACCAAATCTATTCTTCAATTAACTTCACAAATTTATAAATCTTACTATTTATAAATTTCATTTATAACTTCACAGTTTATAATTCTATAAATTTCATTCATTTATGAAATTCACTTTCACTACATTCAAACACTTATAAAAACTCGTTTTATAATGTCTATATTTCAATTTATAAATATCCATTTATAAATCTCTAAATATAAATCAGTTTATATTATTATTCTAAAACGTCTTTAAATTCCTTTATAATTTCATCATTTCGATTTATAAAATAATCAAATTTTATAAATCCTATATTTAAACTTTTATCATATATTCAAAAATCCAATCTAAATTATTTTATAAAATCATTAGTTCATATTTCTCAAAAATCGACTTTTAATCGTATTTCTAAAAATCAGCTTTTTAACTATATTTCACAAAAACCATAATTTTTATAACTTTAAAAATTATAACGTTTATTTATTTATAATGGATCAATTCCAAAAATATAGTATATTTTCAAAATCACTTTTAAAATCATTTTAAAATCCCAAAATCTGGGTCCAATGATGCTACACACCAAATAGTCAATCACGACTAACAACGATATCATATATCGATATGATAATCCATCAAATATCAAAATATCTGAAATTAAATAAATACTGTTGAGGAATCCAGTTGGATCCCTCCAACCTGTTTTCCTGCATCCAAAAACATTAGCACAATACCAATTTCGCTCCAGTACGAAATTATCGCGGTATATGTTCTTATTAAATATTATCCGCTTACTAACGGCGTAATAGGGTCTCATCCGCTAAACAAAAAATGCGGGAAATCAACAACTGCAATATATACATATGCCAATATATATATATTGATATTATATATAATACCAATTTCACTGTTTATGAAATATTCGCGGTATATGTTTATATTAAATAACATCCGCTTACTAACGGCGCATAATGTCTATTTTAACAATCAATGGATACAATTCATCATTCAAACATGCATTCAAATATTTTAAATTTAACTATTAAAAATAAAATCGAAATCTATTCGATTGAGTGAGAAGTTCTCACCTTGGTTTTAATTTCCGTTTTAGCGATTTATTTCGAATAAAATTAAACGCGCGTTTAATTTTACCCGAAATTCTCACTAACTCCAAACGACTCCAAACCAACTCCATCGCGTAGTGCTCGTCCATACGATTCCAACGCAATTGAGTTTGCATTTTTTCGACCTCGTATGAAAAAGATACGAATTTTACAAGTTTATACACGTTTTATATAAACTAATATAACATAACTTAATAAATTTAACCTACAGCTCATCCTAGCCCTCAGATCTAAATCCAACGGCCCCTGCTTTTCTTCCCCCTTTCACGTTATTATCTCCAGGTGATGAATAGGAGGCCGAACCCATCTTGCTAAATTAGGGTTGAATTATGCTTCGCCTACGCTCGACGATACTCGATCACACAACCACCAACACGAAGCTCTCGTCACAAGCTATCACCACCTACCACCATGTCAAGCTCGGCCTCATCTAGGTGCGTGCGCACGTATGACAACAGCCCACGAACGGCCACGCTTAGCTCCCTCTCCGTTACACCATTTCCGATCATCACCGTATGGAATCGAAGCTCTCGTCGAGCTCTACGACTTTCATGTTGAACACCTTGGCTAATTCTTGATAGATTGGAAGAGATTAAGAGATGAAGAAGGAGAATTTCTGGCCCTAGGTTATGAAACTGGCGGCTACTAGTTTTTAGGGTTAGGGTTTGTTATTTTTTTTTAATTTATGAAGATGATGTTGTATTTATAGAAAAAGCTAGCGTAAACACTATTCATCCCGGGAATTCCGAACTCCGATTTAGACGCCGTAACCAGCGTACCTAGGGTTTATCCCGCGTTCCGGACACAATGGAACAGGTTTCGGAAGCTAATTCGGAAGTATGTGCGAGTTATGGCTGAAAACGCTCAATTTAAATTAAACCGATTTAAGCGATTTTCTAGGCGTTTTAATTTGTACAGGACAAACGGTAAATCCAATTGACTTGAAATTTGAAACCTTACAATAATATCACATTACGGATCCGATGAAACTGGTTTCGTCGAAATCCGAGACTTTTTGAAAAATGGCTATTTTGACTCGCCAAATTTAAATTAAAAATGATTCGATGCGTTTCGAGCTGCCACGATCAAACGATAACTCCGATTGACACGAAAATTGAAATCCGGTAATAACTAACTAATACGGATCCAATGAAACTGGTTTCGTTCAATTCTGAGACTGTTCATATATTGGCTATTTTACAGTCGATTATTAAATATTAAAATATTCAATTTTCACAAATTAACTTTTAATTCGATTTTAAAAGTTATAAAATATCATTCTAACTTCAATATGATAAAATAAAATTTTACAAATCATTTTCAATCATATTTAACTCTATTTTCAATTATTTCCATAATTTAACATATTAAATTATCGATTTAATAATCCAATTAAATCCAAAAAATTCAAATAAAAATTTATTTGACTTATAAATTCACTTATTAATATTTAAAATTAATTAAATATTCAAAATAAAAATTCTGGGTCGTTACAAGAAGGGGGAATGGGAAAGATGAGACGCGGGAAGCACGGGGGGGGGGGGGGGGGAGGGCGGGGGAGGGGGGAAACTCGAGACTGTCTCGAGTAGAAAAGGGAGTTGTCTCGGGTATCTTTCTTAATGGACGAGCATAATTTTTGTTTATGTATTTGTATAACTAAGTTAAATAAGTAATTAGTTAGTTTAGATTAATATTTGATTTAAAAGTTTGTTAAGGAAAGTCTGTAAAAATAGGTGATTAAAATAAGTAATTAGAATGTTAATTAATTTATACTTGAAATTTAAATTGATTTTGTAATTAAAAATTTATCATGTGTTAAATCAATTTAAAACTTAAGAACGTTAGCTAATTACTTAAAAGTTAATTAATGGTAATTAACTTAAGGGATTAATTAAAGATTATATAATTAATTAAATTGATAAAAATCGATTGATTAAAGTAATTAAATAAGTAATTCATTTTTAATAAGTAAGTTATTAATTAACAATTAAAAATAAATTAGTTAACTGAGTAATTAAGTAACAATTGATGGATAAAAGTTAATTAATTAAATAATTAATTAAAGATTAGATGATTAATAAATTAATAATTAATGATTAACTAAGTAATTAATTGATCATTAATTAGTTAATTAATCAGTAATTAATTAAGCAGAATAAAAATAGTTATTCTTAAGCAAATAATTTAGTTAAGAAAAACCAAACTGTTTTGGTATGAATTGGTAATTCTGTTTGATTGACTTTGATATCTGTTTGATGATATTTCTGTGATATGTTATGGATAACTGTGATAACTGTGTATGATTTATCTGCTATATCTGTTATGTGAATTCTAAATTGAACTGTTAAGTTAAATAGACAACTTGACCCTTAAAATGGCGTTTGGATTCCGATGAGACCGGGATCGGAAGAATCAATTTTGATTCTCCGAAAACCACATCGATCCAAATTAAACGATAGGTCGTGACTTATAAAATGGTGATCGAGATGGTGTTTCAGAATGCAAGGGTTATCGTCGTTAACTCTGAGGGTGATTCCAAAATGAGTGTAACGAGATAATGCCTTCGTTTTCGTTCGAACCCGGAACGAACTTGTATGGATTGAATGCTTTCAGCACATCGTCAGGCGGACGATGCATTCTAAGAATAATGTTCAATAAAGGTAATCGTAGCCTCAAGCCTCATCAACCGGGAATGGCTAAAACAGGGGAGATGCAGCAAGGTTAGGTGGGTCATGCCCAAGCAGGACAAGATATTCCCCTGTCTAGATGTCCCTTTTTGATTTCAGCTGTGTGAGCAGTTGTTGGCCACAACTGCGGGGTTATCTTGTTCGGGACTGTTCAGTAAGGAATGGTTCCTGCCTTGTGTTGTAGGGGATCAGGAGTGATCCTCGGTACGGTGATCTAGGCCCCGTACTGTGACGGGCGGTACCCCGGTAGCCCTGCCATTGTTGGAAACTCATTTTCCCTACGAGACCCTACGGTTTTGATTTGTGTTACCCACTTTCATGGCTAGTAGCTGGAATTTAATGAATATAACAATTTCGGCTATTTTCTATTTACTTGAAAACCCTAGACTTCAATGAATTTCCTATAAAATATTTTGGTTAGAGTAAGGTAAAAACTTACCCGTATTTATTTGTGAGGAGTCTTACGTGATACCTTTATTTCAAATGATTTCAAAGTTAAGCAATTTTAACCTGTTTACTCACACCAGACCCATGTCTGACCCAGAGTTTATATTTTGTGTTTTCATAAACTCTTGGGTACTCAAATTTTTATGAGTAGCCAAGTGATAGGTATTGGAAGTGTTGATTTTCTGGAGAAGCTTTTGGGAAGAAGACCAGACGTATGTATCTATATATGTAGTTCCGCTGTGTAGTTAGTATATGCTGTATTTTGGATGTATGTATGGACATATATGTATATGGCAGTCCTGTTATGTGATATTGTATGACTCTGATGTATGTATAACTCTGTAATTGTATGTTGATGTATTATATTTTGTTCCGTTCCGCTGTGAGATTCTAATGTTGTTATCCTTTCTTTCTATTCTTTTCTATTTCTACCCCTTTATTTCTTAATAATGAAATGTCTTTCTGGGGTTAGGAAGGCGGATCGTCACAGTTGGTATCAGAGCGCTAGGTCGAGTTGGTATCACAACCCGGAATTTTTGACAGCATATTTTAATAAATATTTAATCTAATTTAAATTAAATACAAGCTTTAATTTTTTTTAAACTAATAAGATCTTTGATATTTAACAGTTATATGTGTTGTAAAAGAAAATTTTGATTTGAAAATTTAAAATAGAATGCCTCAAAACCATTTAAAACAAAATCTGTCTTATTCAATAAAATCAAATCAAAGACTCTACATTTTTATTATTTGGTAATATACGTATGAATATCTAATTATAATCTTTAAATAATAATGTTTAAAAATAACCTATCATATGAATATTAATCATGGAAATTTAAAATTTAAGTATAAAACAATATAAATGATTATAAACATAAACATACAAAACACGTATAAATCATAATTATGAACATAAGTATAAACCATAATTATAAAATATAAAATGTAACTAAAGAGATAAATCTACAAATATAAATTATAACTTGAAATATAAAAATACAAATATAGGTTATGAATCGATGTTTGATAATGAAACTACAAATAGGGTAAATTTAGAAATCATAATCCTAATAATCATACATGAACAACATAAATAATATAAAATTAATATACTAACAATGACTATGTTAAGTTTACTCAATATATATATATATATAGTAGGTTAGCCTAAAACATTAGCTTGTGAAACCATTTATATAATACATAATTGCTGTAGAAACAAGTGTGCAAAGGAGTCAAGTATACAAATTACATGTAAAATATTTTTATGCATAATCTGTTACATACATATGTACAACAATCAAATGTCTTTGTCCAGAAAAAAAATATAAACTAAAAATAAAACTTAGGTGCTGCTGTAAGTTTATCGGCATAATAAAACAAAAAGTTTTCACTTCAATATAATAAAAACAAATCTTTGTCCTGTATAAAATAGCAATAATCAGTAAACATTAATTACATGTTATCAGAAATGAAGCATAAGAATTAATTAGATGTAAACAAATATGAACACATACATTAAATTAGCCCAACTTCTTGTTCAAGCAAAGTACTACAGCCGAAATCTCTATATCACTTCATACGGCAGTGTATAATACTTAGCCAATAGAAAAAAATGATGACAATACAAATAGAAACTGCCTAGATACCACCTATAATTATTCAGTTACTTCTATATATATATATCCACCATACTTTTATATTCGTTTATAAAAACTTAACTAAACCTAAAAGCAAACCTGAGAATCAAAGAAGGAGGGAAGATAAACATTATTGCTTTGTAAACTTAAATTAATTCAAAACAGGAAACAAAAGAAGGGTTTCAGGAAAATTCTTCTGCAGTTCTTTAACATCTCACTTTCTGTTCAAAGTTTTTTTCTGGTGAGTAAACTTAATTATTTTCAATTTAAACTTGTATTTTTAGCTTACAATTGGTATGTGCTTTGATATCTACTTGAATACGAATCCCTGAGTACTTTCTGTTGCTCTGGTAGCATATATAGTCGTTCTTCAGAAATATTTGAGTATCTGAACAAAGTAAGCAAAGAAATTTATAAACACTTATTCATATAATTGTTTGAACTTTGGTATTATTGCTAATTCAAGTTGTTTATCTTAAAACATAGGCCTGCAAACTTGTTTTAGAGTTTTACAGTATTTTATAAATACTGTTATTTCAAGTTACAGGTAAAAGAAATCAAAAGGGTCAAAATTTGAATGTTTCAATTTGTAAATTCAATAACATATTTAGATTTCATACACATAGTTAGGATTTTTAACATAAAAATTATGATTTTTAAGAAAAGGTGTTAAGAGCAGTTTTAAAAGGAAACTAAAATGTGTTTTTGTCAATTCTGGATGATTGGGTAAATTTTAATGGTTGAAATTTGATATGAAGAAAGCTTGAAGACAATTTAACATAAGAAAAATGCCAAATAAATTTTCGAATGTATAAATTTTGAGATTGAGATTAAAGTAGGGTTTTGGTCATGAGTTTTACAGAGTTCTGTAAATTTGAGTTTGCGACTCACCGGGTTGATCGAGTGCGACGTGTGTCAAGGAGGAGGTTGAGGAGGGACTGGACGTGGTGTAGGCGGAGTGGTTTCGCCTTCAGTGGTCATGGATGGTGGGGCGGGCCATTTTTCTCGGTGTCGTTCGAACCTTGGGTTCGAGCATCAGGTCATATTTTGATTTGATAATCTTCGAAGGGAATTGAGTTTCAATTTTGGTAGTCGAGACGATTTGGGGTTTGCTGGTGGTAGCGTAAGTCGCCAGAGGCGAGGCGAACCACCATGCACGTGCACGGTGGCGAGGTGATGTTCGTTGGTCACTGAGTTGTCGCGCGCTTGTACCCGAGATTTTTGGATGTTGCTGTGGGTTTGTCTCCGGGTCGCATGAGTTGGCTACTGCTGTTATTTATATCTTTACTTAAACTAAAAAAAAATATAAAATGAGAAGAAGAAAAGAAACAGGGAAAGGGAGAAGAAGGGCGAATGGGAAAGATGAGACGCGGGAAGCACATGGGGGGGACTCGAGACTGTCTCGAGTAGAAAAGGGAGCTGTCTCGGGTATCTTTCTTAATGGACGGGCATAATTTTTGTTTAAGTATTTGTATAACTAAGTTAAATAAGTAATTAGTTAGTTTAGATTAATATTTGATTTAAAAGTTCGTTAAGGAAAGTCTATAAAAATAGGTGATTAAAATAAGTAATTAGAATGTTAATTAATTTATACTTGAAATTTAAATTGATTTTGTAATTAAAAATTTATCATGTGTTAAATCAATTTAAAACTTAAGAACGTTAGCTAATTACTTAAAAGTTAATTAATGGCAATTAACTTAAGGGATTAATTAAAGATTATATAATTAATTAAATTGATAAAAATTGACTGATTAAAGTAATTAGATAAGTAATTCATTTTTAATAAGTAAGTTATTAATTAACAATTAAAAATAAATTAGTTAACCGAGTAATTAAGTAACAATTGATGGATAAAAGTTAATTAATTAAATAATTAATTAAAGATTAGATGATTAATAAATTAATAATTAATGATTAACTAAGTAATTAATTGATCATTAATAAGTTAATTAATCAGTAATTAATTAAGTAGAATAAAAATAGTTATTCTTAAGCAAATAATTTAGTTAAGAAAAACCAAACTGTTTTGGTATGAATTGGTAATTCCGTTTGATTGACTTTGACATCTGTTTGATGATATTTCTGTGATATGTTATGGATAACTGTGTATGATTTATCTGCTATATCTGTTATGTGAATTCTAAATTGAACTGTTAAGTTAAATAGACAACTTGGCCCTTAAAATGGAGTTTGGATTCCGATGAGACCGGGATCGGAAGAATCAATTTTGATTCTCCGAAAACCACATCGATCCAAATTAAACTATAGGTCGTGACTTATAAAATGGTGATCGAGATGGTGTTTCAGAATGCAAGGGTTATCGTCGTTAACTCTGAGGATGATTCCAAAATGAGTGTAACGAGATAATGCCTTCGGTTTCGTTCGAACCCGGAACGAACTTGTATGGATTGAATGCTTTCAGCACATCGTCAGGCGGACGATGAGCATTCTAAGAATAATGTTCAATAAAGGTAATCGTAGCCTCAAGCCTCATCAACTGGGAATGGCTAAAACAGGGGAGATGCAGCAAGGTTAGGTGGGTCATGCCCAAGCAGGACAAGATATTCCCCTGTCTAGATGTCCCTTTTTATTTCGGCTCTATGAGCAGTTGTTGGCCACAGCTGCGGGGTTATCTTGTTCGTGACTGTTCAGTAAGTAATGGTTCCGGCCTTGTGTTGTAGGGGGTCGGGAGTGATCCTCGGTACGATGATCTAGGCCCCGTACTTTGACGGGCGGTACCCCGGTAGCCGTGCCATTGTTGGAAACCCATTTTCCCTACAAGACACTACGGTTTTGATTTGTATTACCCACTTTTGTGGCTAGTAGCTGGAATTTAATGAATGTAATAATTTTGGCTATTTTCTATTTACTTGAAAACCCTAGACACTATTATAATATCACTGAATTTCCTATAAAATGTTTTGGTTAGCGTAAGGCAAAAACTTACCCGTACTTATTTGTAGGGAGTCTTACGTGATACCTTTATTTCAAATGATTTTCAAAGTTAAGCAATTTTAACCAGTTTACTCATACCAGACCCATGTCTGACCCAGAGTTTATATTTTGTGTTTTCATAAACTCTTGGGTACTCAAATTTTTATGAGTAGCCAAGTGATAGGTATTGGAAGTGTTGATTTTCTGGAGAAGCTTTTGGGAAGAAGACCAGACGTATGTATCTATATATGTAGTTCTACTGTGTAGTTAGTATATGCAGTATTTTGGATGTATGTATGGACATATATATATATATATATATGGCAGTCCTGTTATGTGATATTGTATGACTCTGATGTATGTATAACTGTGTAATAGTATGCTGATGTATTATATTTTGTTCCATTCCGCTATGAGATTCTGATGTTGTTATCCTTTCTTTCTATTCTTTTCTATTTCCACCCCTTTCTTTCTTAATGATGAAACGTCTTTCTGGGGTTAGGAAGGCGGGTCGTCACACCCGTGATTCCCCTAGTTCTCAGGCAGAAGTGCCAGATGCCCCAGTCTCCGTGAAGGAATCCGCACCGAAGGAATCTATTGCTGAGGCTTCGTTAGTGAAATGCTCAAGTTCCATTGACGGTGCGGGATTATCTGGAAAATCTGAACTTGTCCCATTTATTGAAGAAGAGGAACTTCCTCAATGTTCTGGGAAAGCTACTGGAAAAGCTGGAACTGAGAAAGAAAGTCTCGTTATAAAGAGTGCAAAGTGTGTCGAGGAGGGCATGACTCATTCCCTTGGGCATGATGGTGATGATGTCTTTGGGGGACCGAGTGACCTTATGGTGACTTCCCAAGAGCTTTTTAAAGACGACACCATCACCTCTAAGCTCACTTCTCCATCAATCGAAGCAACATTAGTTTTGCGGTCAACTCTATCAATCCAAGAATTGACTCCTAAGCCGAAGAGTGGTTTGTAGCTTAACGCGCGTACTTCACACGCCACACACACTTAGGATTTTGGCAATTATGTGCGCTTAGCTTCTTTATTTCGAAGATTTCTAAATTTTGTCTCTTCTTCACTTTCAGGTTCTCCAATGGGACGTAGTGGTTCGTATTACGACGACTTTCAACGCTATGGGAGATGCGATTCTTACGACCCCAGGCGTTATTTTCCTGCCCCCAGAGAAACCGATGAAGAAAGAGCAGTTAGAAAGGCTCACGAAGGGCAGGCCTATGAGGAGCAGTATGGTAGAAGAGATGACCGCCATGACTCTCACCAAAGGGATGATGACTCTCATAAAAGAAAGTCTCATGACGACAAAGGGAAGTGTTATGAAACTGAAGAGTCCAGCAATCGGGCCAAGCCCAGCGAAAGATCTTCAGCTGAAATCTCTAAAGTGCCCGCTACTTCTATTTCTTTAGACATCCCTTCTAGCTCCCCTGCCCTCAAAAGAGCTGAGATTCAGACAATTATTAATAGGCCTACGTATCAAGTTGAGAATGCTCCGCCTGTACTCCAAAGCTGGTTTCCAAACGGGTGTCTAAAAGGAGTACGCTTTGACTTGGACTTGGTTCCCATTGACAAACGGCTATGCTAAGAAATCTCAATGCTGTTAGGCTTGACATTGAAAGAATGTCTGCGTGGCAAAAGCTAGTCGATGAGCTTCAAAGAGTGAACCGTTTGAATCTCGAAGCTATGCTAACCATGTAAAGTGACAAATCTGAATGGAAAAAGGTTCTTGATTAGCACGACACGGAGATGAAGAACATCACCGCATATAATGAGAAACTCAAGGCTAAAGTCAAGCAACTTAAAGATGACCTTGCTACCTCTTCCACTTCTTATACTCAAAAGGAAGAGGTGCTTCAAAAGAAAGTAAGAGATGACCATGCTAGTTAACGAGATGCTGAGGCTAAACTTGAGGCACAACAGAAAATTATGGAAAGCTACCGCACTGATGTTGCTCAGTTGTGGGAAAAGACTAGCTCCCAAGACATGAAGGTTGAAATGTTAAAAGCTCACCTTTCTAAAGTTGAAAAAGAGCGCGACGAGGCCATTGCTGGAAAAGCAGCAGCTGAACAGTCTCATGAGGAGACGAAGGCCAACGTCAGTTCTACTTTATTTGAGTTTTACATCCACAGCATCTTGGGGCATGGCAGTCTCTCATTTTTGGGCCCAAAGTATGAAATTAATCTAGCTGAAGTGTGGGAGGCAGCGGTTGAAATGCTAAAGGTGTCGTCTACGCTGAGGAGGGTCTTGAGGCTCATTTTTTGGACGATGAAGGTCAAGCCGCCCTTGCCAGAGGAAAAGAACAACACGCCAAAGAACGAGTTGAAGCGACGGGAGGAGAGCATTTAGGGAAGGCACCTTTGACCGACCCGACTCATCCTCCGGCTTCGGTTGACGTCGATATTATTGGCTCTAGTTCTTACTCTCCGCCTCCTGCCAAAGCCGAGACCGAAATTACAACTGCCCACACCGAGGCCCAGGAAGACATCGAAGCCCACAATTTTGAAATCGACGTGATAAAGTCAACTCCTCCAGGTAACTTCAAGACTGATTTAGCTCAAGTGGACTACTTGTTTGCCTCACATGAGTTAGATGAACTTCTTGATTATTAATTAAATCTTGACGTACCACTATCTCCCCTTTTTGCGAGAAATACTGACGTCTAATTCTTCTTCTTCTATAGTGAAAGCAACAAGTACTGCACAAGCTTCGCCTTCTCCAGCTGTTGCTCCTTCATCTCTTCAAGTTACTCCTTCTCTTGCTTCTCAACCGGGGTCTCAAGAAGAACAGATAGAAGCTCTTCAAGGCTTGGATGACCCGGCCGCTTCCCAAGAGCAGAAAACTGAAGGGCTTGAAGAGGGTGAGAGGACCCCGGAGGAATTCACTGTCGACGATACAAAGTTGATTGATCTTATTGCTCTGGGCAGAGAATCTTCTTTAAAGAAGAGGGGCAAGCGTGGAGTTTCGAAGAAAAGGAAGGAGACTTCTGCTGGTGATGAGAAAGCAGAAGAGGACCCGATTGCGCCTCTTTCTCCTCTTTCCCCGGCCCGTTCAAGCCGACTTAAGAAGCTAACCATTAGGCCGGGCGAAGGCTCCAAAGGCGGAGGGAAGAAGAAGTGATGGGTCCGTCTTTATCCTTCTTGTTTTGCTTTTTTGCTTTTTTCTTGTATTGACCGGAAATTGTGCGGGTACCGACCCCCGCTTTTTGAAACCTGCACATGTATACAGATTTTTATAGTATGGAATAAAATGATTCTTCTTACTTGTACAAACTTTTGTCTGTATTTATAAATGCATTTATTCCTTTTTATCACACAAATTTTTTTATTTTCCTTGTATGATATTGCAGTGAGCTCATGGTATGTTGCTTGAGCGTCGCTTTTATTAATGCGGATGTATTATATTGCCCCCATACCATGGCATATTGCAATCTTCTCCATTTTGAGAAAACTTGTACTCTTACTTTGGATAACAATTCTTTCCCTTTGAGAAGACTTGTACTCTCACTTTGGAGAATACTTCTTCCATTTTGTGGAAATATGATTCTACTCTAGTAGAGTGTGCTTTGTATTGGAGAAGTTTTCTTTCTTTCTTGTTTGAAAAAGTTTTTACACTTTGCTTTCGGAGATGGCCACTTTTATTTTTGACAAGTGGATTCCCCTACACGGTGAAGTGGGCCTCCGAAAAGGGCTTTGATTTGTTTGTGCCTCCGAAGAGGGATTTTTGTTTGTGCCTCTAGAGAGGGCTTTTGTTTGTGCCACTGGAGAGGGCTTATTTGTTGGTGCCTCTGGAGAGGGCTTTTTGTTTTTTCCCTGTACGCGGGGAAGCGTGCCTTTGAAGAGGGCTTTGGCACTTCAACTTGGTGAAGTGTGCCTCCGAAGAGGGCTTTGGCACTTCAACTTGGTGAAGTGGGCCTCCGAAGAGGGCTTTGGCACTTCAACTTGGTGAAGTGGGCCTCCGAAGAGGGCTTTTGGCACTCCCTCCTTGTGAGGAGAAGTGGGCCTTCGAAGAGGGCTTTTTGGCTCTTCCCCCTTGAGAGGAGAAGAGGGCCTCCGAAGAGGGCTTTTTGGCTCTTCCCCCTTGAGAGGAGAAGAGGGCCTCCGGAGAGCGCTTTTGCCTTCGAAGAGGGCTTTTTTGTTCGCCTGGAGGGTTGCATCTCACAGGTAAGTGGATCCATAGAGCAGACGCAAGCTACCTAACTGGATGTTTGTTTGCACAAACGATCGCAATTAACTAGCAAGGGCCTGAAACCTTCACTTTGGGAAGGTGCCCCTTCGGTGGTTCCACTAACCTTTTTGGTTGAGGTACAAGATTCCATTTTGGCTGTTCTTTGTCTGCTTGCCCATGTCTTTCCACTATCTGCCTCTCAGCGATTCCTCGTTATCGTTTCCAAGCACATTTCCCCTCCTTGGCAAGTTGTTTGCTTTTTTCCAAAGAAGTGCATTTCATTGTTAAGTGAATCCACGGAGCAGACGCTAGCTACTTGACCGGATGTCTGTTTGCACAAACGATCGCAATCAGTTAGCAAGGGCCTGGAACCTTCACATTGGGAAGGTGCCCCTCCGGTGGAATCACCAACTGTTTGTGAGAAGCATTCCTTATGTACGAATTGAATCTGGAATTTTTATGACTTGACATTTGCTTGTTGAGTGATTTGTAGAAATCGCTCGGCCTTGTGATGTGTTGAATAGGTAAGCTTTTCTTTAATAGCCTACATTATTAAATCGACATTTTAGCAATATATTTAAGATACATGCACATCGAAATGAGACAGGCATTTTATAGTAATAAAGAACACAAGATTTATAGTAAAATTAGTGTAAATCAATACAAAAATGATGCATCCATAATCATTTTACAAATTTAAGCATTGCTTTTAAGTAAAATATGGACGCAAGTGCTCGCTGTTTCAAGCTCTCGGAATTGGATCTCATCAATACTTGGAGCTGACAAGACTTTCACAGGGAACAATCCCAATAATTGAGCTTTGCCAGAGCTTGAATACTTTACGAGAGAATCTGCCTTTATGTTCTCTTCCCAGGATACATGGCTTATTGAATAATGATCAAAATCATCAAGAAGCTCCCAGGCCTTTGACAAGTAAGCAGGCAGATTTCCTCCTTTAGTCTGAAACTCTTTCTTGACTTGGCATAGAACAAGCCGAGGAATATCTCAAAGCGTGAGCATATCTTTCCATCTCATCCCAACTTCTGCCCGTTGAGTGAGGACCCCCTGTGATAACATTAATGATAGGCCTCTCGGATTTCTGCGCTGCAGCCCTCTCACCAGAGCCGGATTGATAAGCAGGAACTTATTGCCCCTGAGTAGATGAGGTTGGGTCGTTTCTGTTTCTCTTCACATATTGTTGAAGTTTATTCTGTATCAACAGCTCCTCAATCAAACTCTTTAAATGGCGACATTCATTAGTGTCATGGTCGGGTTGATTATGGAATCGACAGAATCTTCCAACATGCGCAACATTTTTCCCAAGCCTCAACTTAGGTGGTTTAGGGTATTCAACAACATCCTTGGTTGAAAAAAGATATTCTCTGGAGTATTAGTTAAGAGAGTAAAATCTAAAGGTCTAAAGTGGTGAGTTTTCTTCGCATCTTTTTGCTTTTTTCTACCGTCATTCTCCCTCTTCTGGCCACCAGTTTCCTTTTTGTTAGGAGCAACGTTGTTATTCTCAACCTCGGTCATGGCTACTTTTGTCGGCACGGGAAGGCTTTCTAAGCACATAAATTTATCGGCCTTCTTGTAGAATTTCTCAAGTGAATTTGGCTCTTTCATCTTTAGCCATTTCCCAAATTCGCTTGATTTGTCAATGGCTCGCATCAAATAGGTCAGAATCATTCGAGGCTCTGCATTATCAACTTCGGCCAATGCTATATTAAAGCAGTTTAAGAAAGATTTGAGAGGCTCTCCAGGGCCTTGTTCAAGGTTGGATAGTGACATTGTATCCTTGGCCTTCGAAGCATATAACCTGAATTGATCTTTGAATTTCCGAGTTAGGTCGGAGAACTGAACCACAGATCGAACTGGCAGCTTTGTGAACTAAAGCAGGGCCACTCCCTCCAAGCACACCGGAAAGTATCTACACTTGATCTCATCTGATGCCCTGGCACCTGTCATATGCCAGTCATACTTGTACAAGAACTGGTTAGGATTGCTTGTCCCCCGCTAAGCTGGAATAGTGGGTGGAACAAACTTCTTTGGAAATTCTGCCTTTAGAATTCTTTCAGTAAAAGGAATCTTACTTGGAGCAAAACCCCAGTCACTCTCATCTTCTTCCCTTTGCATGCTTTTTCATAATTTGTTGAATCATTCCCAAGAGGTATTCCTCATCATTTAGAGGGCCCACGGGACAGATGTCAGCTACTTTTTCGGAAGTTTGCCTGGACAAACGTTCACGAAGAGTTGGCTGTGGCCTTGAACCTCCGACTTTGGGAGGTGCCCCTTCGGCGGTGCCAGCTACCCTTTGAGGAATACTTTTCCCTTAGGAATCATGAACATCTTCAGCAAAGATTTCTTCATTGTTTTCTTGTTGACGGTTAACTCCAAGTAAAGCATTTATCCTGTCCAACATCAAAGTGTTCTGGGCTTCCATCTGTTGATACAACCCAGACACTACATCATCTAACTCCGCCCTTGTGACTCCAACACTAGGATCCACTTGATTTAATGTGGGAGAAGTAGTGGTGTTGTCATAAGCACTTCCGGATCTAGCAGATCTACCTTTTCTTCTAGGAGCCATAATCTTAGATAGACTTCTGGTTCTTAGAGAAAGTCCTTCAACAAATCTTTGCGGAGCAATGATAAGAGCACCCAAAGTTCGATTCTCAGTGAAAGCACCAAAAATGTTAACGCTAAAAATGTATGCTAACACCCCGGTGTAAGTTGTAGTATAGTGAAAGCACCACCCATTGGTACAGGAACTGAAAATAAGCAGAAAATAGCAGAGAAATAGTAAAGAAACAACAGTTTTTATAGTGGTTCGGCTTAAAGTCAAGCCTACGTCCACTTAATCTCTTTTATTGCTCGTTCGATTACAACTTTTTCAATGATTCTTCAATTACAACACGATTAAGACGAGTAGCTAGAACTTTGATGTAGAAAAGCTCTTTGAATTCATGTTAAATGAGTTAGATCTTTCCCAAAGTTCGTTGAAACATCTTCGGTGTTTGAAGTGTTGAAGGAGTCGAGAAAACAACGGAGTATTGGCATTCCCGAAATGATCCCTAAAAGTCCTCTTCCAGGTGAAGTAGGCAGGGTATTTATAGTGAAAATCTGGAAGTAGGTCGTAGGTCGTGGGCGACATAAGGTTAGGTCGTAGGTCGTGAGCGACCTAAGGGACACAGGCTATGGCTTAAAATGGTTGTACTTGATCAACTGCTTCTGCTGGTAGGTTGTAGCGATCTAATGTTGGTTTGACCTATAACCAAGCTACATAAGGATATGAGGCTTGTAACTCGCTAGGTCGTTAACTTGCTAGGTCGCTGCAGTGTTCATTCCATTGTTATGTTATGTCGTTGATCTGCTTAGATCGTTAGGCTGTTAAGTCGCTGAGTTGCTCTTATGCTAGCTCGCTAACTGCTTAGATCATTAGGTCGTTTGCCTGTTAACTCGTTAGGTCGCTTGCTTCTTAACTCTTTAGGTCGCTTGCTTCTTAACTCGTTAGGTCGTTTGCTTCTTAACTCGTTAGGTCGCTTGCTTCCCTTGAGTAGTTGAGTCGCCATTCAGAAAGGAATTAACACTTGCCCCTCGAAGTACATGCCTAGGTTATAGGTCGTGTGCTTCGATCTAACTCTGCTAGGTCGTGAGTGACTCAAGTAGCTCGTTAACTCGCGCGCCTATTCGTCTTCTCCTCTTTCTCCTATGTAAGATGTTAAACCGCTTCATCCTCTTCACTTTATTGCTTACACTTTGCCGCCATTTCCGTACTTAAGCTCAAGAACTTCAAAGCAAAATTCACTTCCTCGTTGCTTTCGATCGTCATTCCAAATAGTAAATTTAAGTAAATCGATCATCTGTTCGTCCTATCTCCCATCGATTCTCCCATGATTGGTTTTACACAATTTCTGTTACCTTAATGTAAGATTATACTCCGATTTGCCCTCTGTTTACCGTCGAACCGGTGGCAATTGCCTTAACAATGAATCAGCTTAGGATCTCATGGAGTTATTTGGCGAGTGTTTTGAATTTGTGGAGTTTAACGATGTTTTCTAGAAATTTGGAAGAGACGATGAGGCTTTAGGTGCTTGGAAGAGACGAAGGGATATTTGGTTAATGGATTTTAGGTTAAGCCGTGGTGCTACTAGTGATGCAAGGGCGGTGGACGCGTGGCAACGTGTGAGTGGAGAGCAGGCTTATGGTTTTTTGATGGGTGAAAGTTTGGTATTTCCGAGCTACTTCAAGAGCGACCTAATGAGTAGAACGACCTAAGAGCCTTACGACTTAAAGGAAGCTGAACGACTTTCGAACTTGCGACTTAACTTGCATAGCATACTTCTTTGGATGGGATAACCCTCTTAACGACCTATTATTGGGTCGCACTGCGATCTGGGCGACTTAACTTCTTGCGTCATAACCTTTAGGTCACTGGTGTATTCGAACGAGCTAGCACTTAAACAAATATGCTTTATCTTGACTTAAAGCCTTATTCTATAGCCCGTAGCATAACTTTAACTCGCAGGAGCATGAATAATAAACTCCATGACTCGCACAGAGCGACTTAAGGAAGCTTCGACCTATGCTAAGCCGTTTGAACTTGATCACTTGTAAAATTTGACAACACTTAATTGAATTTTCAATTTGAACTGCCTAGGATAAACTGCTTGAACATGTTGCATTTTCCCACAGATTGAATTAACTTTTAAGCTAACAACCTGTCAACCACAACATTTGCAGAAAAAATAGGGCAGATATACTCAGCATCGACTGCCCACATCGAGTGATGGATTAGATCAAAGAGACAACATTTTACTTAAGTAAAATAATATGAATTCGATTAAAGATGAAGTGCTGTGAATCAACTGTCTTAAATGAAGTATCAACACCAAATTAACACGGTTATAACTGCTTATTGCTAAATATTATCTTCATTGATACTACACTTAGTTTTAACTCAATAATAAGCCTCGAATCTTCTTGAATTGACATGTGCCAACCAGTATTATTTCAAGTTTTACTTTATTTACTTGTTATTTCAATAGCTTTGCACAACACTTCACACACTTTTAGGAAACGTGCACCTTCATATTTGAATATCCAGTTCCTTGTGTAGAATGACTTCTCAACAAGCACAAGAAGAGATGGTAGGGCAAGCCGAAGGGGTTTTCCCAATAGCTAACCCCTTGGAGAGTCCCTCGGAAAGAGCTTCAACCACTCTGAATCAACGGGTTTTCAGTCAGTTATGCATTCAGTTCGGCATTGATGAAGCGAAGGCCCTGCTTCCTGGGGTAAATGACACTGCTAACAGGCCACCTCCTGGTTTTATTGCAGTTAATCGTCAAATGTGCCTGAACAGAGCTATTCCCCCTTTCAACGATTTTCTTCAAATGCTCCTTTTTCGATTAACTATCTCTCCTTTCCAGTTACACCCTAATGGCTACGCCATTTTGATGGGATTGTGCGTACTGTTCAGGAGGACGCTCGACCGTCTTCCGAGCTTTGAAGAGATTTGCTATTAGTGCATATTTGCAAAGAATAAATCTCATCCTTCTATTACACTTGTGAGGGTCGCAAGAAACCGTAAAATGATTACCGATCTTCCTGAAAGTGCCCATGGGTTTTTGAATCAGTTCTTCTTTGTTCGCTGCCCCCCGGGATTCTACGGCATCTGGAGAGTAGGAAGTAAGACTACTTATCTCCGTTTACTTGATTTGTGAGCCTCTCAAAATTCAAGTCACCAAGTGTTAACTTCATTCTTTACTTTTGCAGCAATTCCTCTTCCCTCAAGAGATTCAAGCCATAAACCGACTTTTGATAAATTGAGTGTTGTAGCTGC
Organism: Allium cepa; assembly: GCA_030765085.1. NCBI lineage: Eukaryota > Viridiplantae > Streptophyta > Magnoliopsida > Asparagales > Amaryllidaceae > Allium > Allium cepa. Next base: position 758,806,202 of record CM060941.1, on the reverse strand, counting down.
TGAGGAGAGAAGTGTTAAATTTCTGCTGAAGGACGAGTTTTTGCACCAATTCGAACTTTTGCACTCTTCTCGATCTATTCAGCCCCGTGATGCCCCTAGTTCTCAGGCAGAAGTGTCAGATGCCCTAGTCTCTGTGAAGGAATCTGCACCGAAGGAATCTATTGCCGAGGCTTCGTTAGTGAAATGCTCAAGTTCCGTTGACGGTGCGGGATTATCTGGCAAATCTGAACTTGTCCCATTTATTGAAGAAGAGGAACTTCCTCAATGTTCTGGGAAAGATACTGGAAAAGCTGGAATTGAGAAAGAAAATCTCGTTATAAAGAGTGCAAAGTGTGTCGAGGAGGGCATGGCTCATTCCATTGGGCATGATGGTGATGATGTCTTTGGGGGACTGAGTGACCTTATGGTGACTTCCCAAGAGCTTTTCAAAGACGACACCATCACCTCTAAGCTCACTTCTCCATCAATCGAAGCAACATCAGTTTTGCGGTCAACTCTATCAATCCAAGAATAGACTCATAAGCCGAAGAGTGGTTTGTAGCTTAGCGCGCATAGTTCACACGCCACACACACTTAGGATTTTGGCAATTATGTGCGCTTAGTTTCTTTATTTTGAAGATTTATAAATTTTGTCTCTTCTTCACTTTCAGGTTCTCCAATGGGATGCAGTGGTTCGTATTACGACGACTTTCAACGCTATGGGAGGCGCGATTCTTACGACCCCAGGAGTTATTTTCCTGCCCCCAGAGAAACCGATGAAGAAAGAGCAGTTAGAAAGGCTCGCGAAGGGCAGGCCTATGAGGAGCGGTATGGTAGAAGAGATGACCGCCATGACTCTCACCAAAGGGATGATGACTCTCATAAAAGAAAGTCTCATGACGACAAAGGGAAAAGTTATGAAACTGAAGAGTCCAGCAATCGGGCCAAGCCCAGCGAAAGATCTTCAGTTGAAATCTCTAAAGTGCCCGCTACTTCTATTTCTTTAGACATCCCTTCTAGCTCCCCTACCCTCAAAAGAGCTGAGACTCTGACAATTATTAATAGGCCTACGTATCAAGTTGAGAATGCTCCGCCTGCACTCCAAAGCCGGTTTCCAAACGGGTGTCTAAAAGGAGTACGCTTTGACTTGGACTTGGTTCCCATTGACAAACGGCTGTGCTAAGAAATCTCGATGTTGTTAGGCTTGACATTGAAAGAATGTCCGGGTGGCAAAAGCTCGTCGATGAGCTTCAAAGAGTGAACCGTTTAAATCTCAAAGCTATGCTAACCATAGAAAGTGACAAATCTGAATGGCAAAAAGTTCTTGATCAGCACGACACGGAGATGAAGAACATCACCGCATATAATGAGAAACTCGAGGCTGAAGTCAAGCAACTTAAAGATGACCTTGCTACCTCTCCACTTCTTATACTTAAAAGGAAGAGATGCTTCAAAAGCAAGTAAGAGATGCCCATGCTAGTCAACGAGATGCTGAGGCTAAACTTGAGGCACAGTAGAAAATTATGGAAAGCTACCGCACTGATGTTGCTCAGTTGCGGGAATAGACTAGCTCCCAAGCATGGAGATTTAAATGTTAAAAGCTCAGATTTCTAAAGTTGAAAAAGAGCGCGATGAGGCCATTGCTAGAAAAGTAGCAGCTCAACAGTCTCATAAGGAGACGAAGGCCAACGTCAGTTCTACTTTATTTGAGTTTTGCATTCACAGCGTCTTGGGGCAAGGCAGTCTCTCATTTTTGGGCCCAAAGTATGAAATTACTCTAGCTGAAGTGTGGGAGGCGGCGGTTGAAATGCTTAAAGGTGCCAGCTACGCTGAGGAGGGTCTTGAGGCTCATTTTTTGGACGATGAAGGTCAAGCCGCCCTTGACAGAGGAAAAGAACAACTCGCCAAAGAACGAGCCGAAGCGACGAGAGGAGAGCATTTAGGGAAGGCACCTTTGACCGACCCGACTCATCCTCCGGCTTCGGTTGACGTCGTTATTATTGGCTCTAGTTCTTACTCTCCGCCTCCTGCCAAAGCCGAGACCGAAATTACAACTGCCAACACCGAGGCCCAGGAAGACATCGAAGCCCACGATTTTGAAATCGACGTGATAAAGTCAACTCCTTCAGGTAACTTCAACACTGATCTAGCTCAAGTGGACTACTTGTTTGCTTCACATGAGTTTGATGAACTTCTTGATTATTACTTAAACCTTGATGTTTCACTATCTCCTCTTTTTGCGGGAAATACTGACGTTTAATTCTTCTTCTTCTGTAGTGAAAACAACAAGTACTGCTCAAGCTTCGCCTCCTCCAGCTGTTGCTCCTTCATCTCTTCAAGTTACTCCTTCTCTTGCTTCTCAACCGGGGTCTCAAGAAGAACAGATAGAAGCTCTTCAAGGCTTGGATGACCCGGCCGCTTCCCAAGAGCAGAAAAATGAAGGGCTTGAAGAGGGTGAGAGGACCCCGGAGGAATTCACTGCCGACGATACAAAGTTGATTGATCTTATTGCTCTGGGCAGAGAATCTTCTTTAAAGAAGAGGGGCAAGCGTGGAGTTTCGAAGAAAAGGAAGGAGACTTCTGCTGGTGATGAGAAAGCAGAAGAGGACCCGATTGCGCCTCTTTCTCCTCTTTCCCTGGCCCGTTCAAGCCGACTTAAGAAGCTAACCATTAGGCCGGGCGAAGGCTCCAAAGGCGGAGGGAAGAAGAAGTGATGGGTCCGTCTTTATCCTTCTTGTTTTGCTTTTTTCTTGTATTGACCAGAAATTGTGCGGGTACCGGCCCCCGCTTTTTGAAACCTGCACATGTATACAGATTTTTATTGTATGGAATAAAATGATTCTTCTTACTTGTACAAACTTTTGTCTGTATTTATAAATGCATTTATTCCTTTTTATCACAAAAGTTTTTTTTATTTTCCTTGTATGATATTACAGTGAGCTCGTGGTATGTTGCTTGAGCGTCGCTTTTATTAATGCGGATATATTATATTGCCCCCATACCACGGCTTATTGCAATCTTCCCCATTTTGAGAAAACTTGTACTCTTGCTTTGGAGAACAATTCTTCCACTTTGAGAAGACTTGCACTCTTACTTTGGAGAATACTTCTTCCATTTTGTGGAAATATTATTCTACTCTAGTAGAGTGTGCTTTGTATGGGAGAAGTTTTCTTTCTTTCTTGTTTGAAAATGTTTTTACACTTCGTTTTCGAAGATGGTCACTTTTATTTTTGACAAGTGGATTCCCTTACGCGGTGAAGTGGGCCTCCGAAAAGGGCTTTGATTTATTTGTGCCTCCGAAGAGGGCTTTTTGTTTGTGCCTCTTAAGAGGGCTTTTGTTTGTGCCTTTGGAGAGGGCATTTTTGTTGGTGCCTCTAGAGAGGGCTTTTTGTTTTTTCCCTATACGTTGGGAAGCGTGCCTCCAAAGAGATCTTTGGGATTTCAACTTGGTGAAGTGGGCCTTTGAAGAGGGCTTTAGCACTTCAACTTGGTGAAGTGGGCCTTCGAAGAGGGCTTTGGCACTTCAACTTGGTGAAGTGGGCCTCCGAAGAGAGCTTTTAGCACTCCCCCTTGTGAGGAGAAGTGGGCCTCCGAAGAGGGCTTTTTGGCTCTTCTCCCTTGAGAGGAGAAGAGGGCCTCCGAAGAGGGATTTTTGGCCCTTCCCCCCTTGAGAGGAGAAGAGGGCCGAAGAGCAATTTTTGGCCCTTGAGAGGAGAAGAGGGCCTCCGAAGACGGCTTTTTGGCTCTTCCCCCCTTGAGAGGAGAAGAGGGCCTCCGGAGAGGGCTTTGTTGTTCGCCTGGAGGGTTGCATCTCATAGTTAAGTGGATCCACGGAGCAGACGCAAGCTACCTAATTGGATGTTTGTGTGCACAAACGACGCAATTAACTAGCAAGGGCCTGGAACCTTCACTTTGGGAAGGTGCCCCTTCGGTGGTTCCACTAACCTTTTTGGTTGAGGTACAAGATTCCATTTTGGCTGTTCTTTGTCTGCTTGCCCATGTCTTTCCACTATCTGCCTCTCAGCGATTCCTCATTATCGTTTTCAAGCACATGTTCCCTTCCTTTGCAAGTTGTTTGCTTTTTTCCAAAGAAGTGCATTTCATTGTTAAGTGAATCCACGGGGTAGATGCAAGCTACTTGAACGGATGTCTGTTTGCACAAATGATCGCAATCAGTTAGCAAAGGCCTGGAACCTTCACATTGGGAAGGTGCCCCTCCGGTGGAATCACCAATTGTTTGTGAGAAGCACTCCTTATGTAGGAATTGAATCTGGAATTTTCATGACTTGACATTTGCTTGTTGAGTGATTTGTAGGAATCGCTTGGCCTTGTGATGTGTTGAATAGGTAAGCTTTGCTTTAATAGCCTGCATTATTAAATCGACATTTTAGCAATATATTTAAGATACATGCACATCGAAATGAGACAGGCATTTTATAGTAATAAAGAACACAAGATTTATAGTAAAATCAGTGTGAATCAATACAAAAATGATGCACCCACAATCATTTTACAAATTTAAGCATTGCTTTTAAGTAAAATATGGACGCAAGTGCTCGCTGTTTCAGGCTATCGGAATTGGATCTCATCAGTACTTGGAGCTGACAAGACTTTCACAGGGACCAATCCCAATAATTGAGCTTTGCCAGAGCTTGAATACTTTGCGAGAGAATTTGCCTTTATGTTCTCTTCCCGGGATACATGGCTTCATGAATAATGATCAAAATCATCAAGAAGCTCCCAGGCCTTTAACAAGTAAGCAGGCAGATTTTCTCCTTTAGTCTGAAACTCTTTCTTTACTTGGCATAGAACAAGCCGGGGCATATCACAAATCGTGAGCATATCTTTCCATCTCATCCCAGCTTCTGCCCGCTGGGTGAGGACCCCATGTGATAACATTAATGATAGGCCTCTCGGATTCCTGCGCTGCAGCCCTCTCACCTGAGACGGATTGATAAGCAGGAACTTGTTGCCCCTGAGTAGATGAGGTTGGGTCGTTTCTGTTTCTCTTCACATATTGTTGAAGTTTATTCTGTCTTAACGGCTCCTCAATCAAACTCTTTAAATGGCGACATTCATTAGTGTCATGACCGGGTTGATTGTTTAATCGACAGAATCTTCAAACATGCACAACTTTTTTCCCAAGCCTCAACTTTGGTGGTTTAAGGTATTCAACAACATCCTTGGTTGCAAAAAAGATATTCTCTGGAGTATCAGTTAAGAGAGTAAAATCTGAAGGTCTAAAGTGGCGAGTTTTCTTCGCATCTTTTTTCCTTTTTCTACCGTCATTCTCCGTCTTCTGGCCACCAGTTTCCTTTTTGTTAGGAGCAACATTGTTATTCTCAACCTCGATCATGGCTACTTTTGCCGGCACGGGAAGGCTTTCTAAGCACATAAATTCATCGGCCTTCTTGTAGAATTTCTCAAGTGAATTTGGCTCTTTCATCTTTAGCCATTTCCCAAATTCGCTTGATTTGTCAATGGCTCGCATCAAATAGGTCAGAATCATTCGAGGCTCTGCATTATCAACTTCGACCAATGCTATATTAAAGCGGTTTAAGAAAGATTTGAGAGGCTCTTCAGGTCCTTGTTCAAGACTGGATAGTGACATTATATCCTTGGCCTTCGAAGCATATAACCTGAATTGATCTTTGAATTTCCGAGTTAGGTCGGAGAACTGATCCACAGATTGAACTGGCAGCTTTGTGAACCAAAGCAGGGTCACTCCCTCCAAGCACACCGGAAAGTATCTACACTTGATCTCATCTGATGCCCTGGCACCTGTCATATGCCAGTCATACTTGTACAAGAACTGGTTAGGATCGCTTGTCCCCCGATAAGCTGGAATAGTGGGTGGAACAAACTTCTTTGGAAATTCTGCCTTTAGAATTCTTTCAGTAAAAGGAGTCTTACTTGGAGAAAAACCCCAGTCACTCTCATCTTCTTCCCTTTGCATGCTTTCTTCCATAATTTGTCGAATCATTCCCGAGAGGTATTCCTCATCATTTAGAGGCCACGCGGGACAGACGTCAGCTACTTTTTCGGAAGTTTGCCTGGACAAACGTTCATGAAGAGTTGGTTGTGGCCTTGAACCTCCAACTTGGGGAGGTGCCCCTTCGGCGGTGCCAGCTGTCCTTTGAGGAATACTTTTCCCTTGGGAATTATAAACATCTTCAGCAAAGATTTCTTCATTGTTTTCTTGTTGACGGTTAACTCCAAGTAAAGCATTTATCCTGTCCAACATCAAAGTGTTCTGGGCTTCCATCTATTGATACAACCCAGACACTACAGCATCCAACTCCGCCCTTGTGACTCCAACACTAGGAGCCACTTGATTTTATGCGGTAGAAGTAGCGGTGTTGTCATAAGCACTTCCGGATCTAGCAGATCTACCTTTTCTTCCAGGAGCCATAATCTCAGATAGACTTCTAGTTCTTAGAGAAAGTCTTTCAACAAATCTTTGCGGAGCAATGATGAGAGCACCCCGAGTTCGATTCTCAGTGAAAGCACCAAAAATGTTAACGCTAAAAATGTAAGCTAACACCCCGGTGTAAGTTGTAGTATAGTGAAAGCACCACCCGTTGGTACGGGAACTGAAAATAAGCAGAAAATAGCAGAGAAATAGTAAAGAAACAACAGTTTTTATAGTGGTTCGGCTTAAAGTCAAGCCTACGTCCACTTAATCTCTTTTATTGCTTATTCGATTACAACTTTTTCAATGATTCTTCAATTACAACACGATTAAGACGAGTAGTTAGAACTTCGATGTAGAAAAGCTCTTTGAATTCATGTTGAATGAGTTAGATCTTTCCTAAAGTTCGTTGAAGCGTCTTCGGTGTTTGAAGTGTTGAAGGAGTCGAGAAAACAGCGAAGTATTGGTGTTCCCGAAATGATCCCCAAAAGTCCTTTTCCAGATGAAGTAGGCAGGGTATTTATAGTGAAAATCTGGAAGTAGGTCGTAGGTCGTGGGCGACATAAGGTTAGGTCGTAGGTCGTAAGCGACCTAAGGGACACAGGCTATGGCTTAAAATGGTTGTGCTTGATCAACTGCTTCTGCTGGTAGGTTGTAGCGATCTAATGTTGGTTCGACCTATAACTAAGCGACATAAGGATATGAGGCTTGTGACTCGCTAGGTCTCTAGGTCATTAACTTGCTAGGTCGCTACAGTGTTCATTCCACCGTTATGTTATGTCGTTGATCTGCTTAGATCGTTAGGCCGTTAAGTCGCTGAGTTGCTCTTATGCTAGCTCGCTGAATGCTTTGATCATTAGGTCGCTTGCCTCTTAACTCGTTAGGTCGCTTGCTTCTTAACTCGTTAGGTCGCTTGCTTCTTAACTCGTTAGGTCGCTTGCTTCTTAACTCGTTAGGTCTCTTGCTTCTTAACTCGTTAGGTCGCTTGCTTCTTAACTCGTTAGGTCGCTTGCTTCCCTTGAGTAGTTGAGTCGCCATTCAGAAAGGAATTAACATGTGGTATCATGTTATTGTATGGCGCAGGGTGGTCAGTTTCGAGTATGGTCGAGGGGATAAGAGGTGAAATAGTGATGTTTGTTACAGAGGGTAGGCAGCAGATGCTGAGTTGTTTTTATGGATGTTAGGGGCAGTGTGGATGCGAACAGAGTGATACTGGTTGTTATCTGATGTTTGGTGGTTCAGTTAGTTGTTCGGCAAGAAATATGGTGTGTTTTGTTGTTAAAGTGCTTATATGTTTATGGTTAGGGTATGGGATAGTGGTGAATTTTGTTGTAGATGACTGTGGACTGTTATGTTGAAGAATGTTGAAGACTTGTGGTGCAACTTGTGTGTGATGCAGACAATGGAGGCAGTTGTGATAGGAAGTGCAAGGTACAGGCAGCGAGATGAAGAGTGGTACAGTGACAAGAAGGTAACAGTTGAGATGTGTGGTAGGTGTTTGACAGGAAGTTGTGGTGGATGGTACTGTTCAGTGTTTATAGCCAGAGGAAGGGGAAAAGGATCTGCAGAGGCAAAAAATGCAGAGGTGAGAAGTTTTTGTGGTAGATGATATGCAGGCAGTGGAATAAGGTAATGAGAAGGTTGTATTGTGTAGCAGTGGTGGATTCAGTAATGCACTGTGCTGTAATTTGATGGTTTGGCAGCAGTTTGGTATGCAGAAAGTGATGATGTATGCAGTTGGATATATAGATTAGGAAGTGGGTGATTGGAGCAGACCCAGGAAATTTGAGTGAATTTGTAGTGATTTTGTTTATGGTTGATGGAGTGATGAAGCAAGTAGAGGCTATTGACAATAGTGGTTGGAGAATGTTACAGTGGTAAATGAAAAGGTGTTACGCCAAGTTGCAGTAGTGGATGGTGGGTGAGGGTGACATGCAGTGAATGCGAAGGGTGAATGGCAGCAACAAAGGGTAGATGAGGCACTGGGAATGAGAAATGTAATGTTGTGTTGCTAATAGATGTAAAACAGTGGGAAGTTAAAGAACTGCAAAAGTGAAGTGGAAGACTGTTGGCAATTGAAGGTGGAGTAGTAGCTTGGTGATTAGTGGTGAAGAGGAAAGAAGGTGAAGAAATGTGCAGTAAAACGAAGACTATGCAAGACGAAGACTGTGCACAAGTTACACTGTGTATATGTGCACAATGTTGTTAATAAAAATTGTAAAGAGAGAACAGTCAAAGAGAAACAAAACTTGTAATAAAAAATGCGAGTGAAAATCAAAGAGGAATTTTTTTTAAACAGAGATGTAAAAGCAACTAGAAAACAAGAAAAAAAACACACAAATGAACATAAAAATCAAACACAATTTTTTCTTTTGAATATTCAAACACACAAAATAAAAACACACGAAAATCAAACGAAAATAATTCGAAAAATAGAAAATAAAATTAAAACAACTCCCTGGCAACGACGTCAAAAACTTATTTAACGACGAATTTTCTATTGAGTTAGAAAATCGCCGATAAATTTTGAATTAAAATTACAGCAAGCGCACGGCGTACAATTTTAGTACGTGGCGAGTACGGGTCGATCTGTAGGGAATTTTTAAGATTTTAAATTTTTTTATTCAATCAAATTAAACCAAATGTGGAGATAGTTTGAAAACTAGAAAATTAAACAAATGTTGATATTAAAAACTATGTGATTAGAATTCAATTTTGATGCAAATCCACTTTCTTATATTTTTCACATAAATCAACATAAAATAAAATGATGATCTCATTTTAATCTACGTAGGATCGGTGATGTATTTATCATAAGCATGGCCTATTTGAGTTATTAATTAACACAAATCAATCCATCAAACTATAATACAAATCTAGTCCTACTTTTTCAAATCTCACTAAACATGACATAGAAAGTGAAACCAAAATCTAGTTTAAGCATGATCTATTTACTATTAATTAGTAACACAGATCATCAAATTTTGATTAAAACTTCACTTCGTTGCCATGATCATATTTAGATGAAGAGACAATTTGTGATTAATGAGATAAGCATAGCCTATTTGTTATGAACAAAGTAGGCTATCAAATGCAACATAAAACACAAACAAAAATAAACATCCATTCTCTCATGAAGCACAAAAGAGATCATACATAGAAAATTATGTTTAAACTACATGATAAAAGAAAGCTTCATTACCCCTAATTGTAAGGATTTAACCTCTCATTTGTGTTATCATTTCAACACATAGAGATTTCAACATTGAAAATAAAATAAAGTAGAAAATAAACACAGAAAAAGAAGATTAATTGCTTGAAGGAAATGAACTAAACTAAGGGCATAAATGTAAATCTAAGCTATGAACATGAAATGAAAGAGAGCATAAGAATAAAAATGAGTATAAAAGTAAATAAAAGCATGCAGAAAAGAAAAGAGAAAGAGGCTAGGAAGCCATTTTTATTTCATGTAACATTGAGCTTACAATTTACTTGCTTAAATTTCTAAGTAAAATGAAAGGTAGGAAGATCCTTTACATGTACATAAGAGGGCTATTTATACATACATAAAACCCTGATTCAATTTTTAGAGTGCTTCCCAAAATGCCGTTTAGAAAGTGTGGCCACCAAGTAACCATAATTACTAATTAATCCATCATTAAATGTGCATGAAGTTTTAACCTCCACTTAGTTCTCCATTAGCTTCTAATTGTAGATTTAGGTAAGTGAGTAGGTGGGGTCCTCCATGATCATGTATTTGAATTATATCCATCACCTCTCCTTTGTATTCTCTTGTGCATGCATGTATCTTCATGAGACCCTTCAATATACATCCAAATTCCAATAAAATTTATGAAAAATATCCAAATAAAAAGTTCCAAATTAACACATGCACAAAAATGACTATTTTGCCCCTGTATGAAGATGAATATATGATGTTTGAAAATAATTGAATTTTGGTTTAAAGATGTTAAAAGATCAAAATATGACATTTATTTAAATAATAATATATAAAATATAGATGTACGTATATGCACATTTACATGCACATCAGTGCGGCGGCGGCGGCATAGGTGGTAGATGATCGGAGGTGATAGGATGAGTCGATTTAGGCCCCGTGTATTGGAACTGAAGCCAAGTTAGGCTCGGCCATGGGAGGGTCGGTTGGAGCTTGGAGGGGGCTGTGGTAGTGGTGGCAGGTCGGTCAAGGTGTGTAGGCAGTGGGGCGTTTGTAGGCGGTGTCGCTGCATCAATTGGTGGGCTTGGGTGGTATGCAGAGTGCACAAGATATTGTGCTCTAGGGTTTTTTTTCCTCAAAATGAAGATTGATTTCATTCTTGGAGTTGGAGAAGAGAAGCATGCGACCTTGAGTTGTTTATGTTAGGCATTGGGCCTTGTAGTTGGAGTGCGTGTATTTGTTTAAATAAAAAAGAAAAGAAAAGAATTTAAAACCATTAAACTTTAAAACTTAACATTTCCTTCGTTTAGAATCCTTTTGACATGCGGTTTTGGATGTTTTATTTGTATTGGCTTGTTGAACACACGTATGTAAGTAGTTAACACCTACAACATAGAAAAACTAAATGATGGATTAATTCGGACGACGTATGATAACATCGTTTGGAAATAAAAATTTATTGGTGACATCTATTTAGTAGAATAAAACACTATTCTTTGTATGTATTTTAAATAGATTATATTAGACATTGTTAGTAGAATAAATCACTGTTTTGCTATTATGTTAATTTGGACATTTATTTATATGCTAATTGAATTATATTGATTGTTATCTATTAATTGATCATATCGATTTTATTTACATATCTGTTGTTTATGTAAATACTTGCATTGCGACTTAAATGTCAATTTGAGTATAATGGTAGGTTGTTAAAGTGCCATTAAAATTACTAAGCCTCTTCCAAATTGGATAAGTTATGAATTTGAAATCAATTTTGGTTTATAACAATTTAAAGTAAATTGTCAAATTAATTGATATTATGAAATCGTTATTTCATTAATATTATTGAAGTTAGTTTAATTTGATAATGTTAAAGTTTATTTAAATTAAAAACGGGTTAAGTTAATTATTTATTTAATTAAATGGTTTAAGTTGTTACTTAATAATTGTTAAAGTGGATTATTATTTAATTAAAAATGTTAAGTAATTAATTAATAATCGTTTAAGTTAGTTATTATTTTAATTAACAATGTTCAATTTATTATTTAATTACTTATGTTTAAAGGGGTAATTATTATTTTAAATTAATAATGGTTAAGTTAACTATCCTTTTTAATTAATGATCTGCTTTAAGTTAATTAATCTTAATTAATGATGTTTATAAGTTAATTATTTTATATAAGGTATTTAAAGTTAGTTAATTATCTCATTAATAAAAGCTTACCTAATTAATTACTTTATAAAAGTATTAAGTGGATTAATTATCTAATAACGAGGTTTAATCTTAATTAACCGTTTATTTAGTTGGTGTTTAAGTTGTCTAATTAATCTAATGATTTTTTTTAAGTTAATAGATTAATTAATTTATTAATGGCAATTAAATTTATTTACTTGGAATATGCTTTTGATAATATAATTGCTTTATAAAAAGTGATTTAAGCAAATAAGTTTGTTTATAAAAGGATATGTACTTAGTAAAAGAACCAAGTAAAAGAGTTATATTTTTGGAAAGAGATTTTGGATTTTTGAAAAGAAAGATTTAGTTTTTAAAGCTTTGAGTTGATTAATTTTATTAATCAAGTTATGAATCAAAATAAATAAGTGGTCCTACTTAATTTTGGTGGTAGGGAAGCAATTCCTTACTTAACACCAGAAGATTAATTGTTTGGAATTCATAATGAACTGTGTTTCCAAATGACATATATTTGGTCCGTTAAAGTGAAATTGAAATAAGAATCTTTCTCAATTGGTTTGTGAATATGCTTATACCGGTGAAATAACTGCATGAATTATTTTGGCAAAATAATTAAAGAGATTTATTAAATGAAGCTTTGTAGTTTCCATAGGAAATAAAATTTGTGTTTGATTGTTGTTTTTTTGATAGCTAAATAATCGACTATCAAAAACTTGGCTAGTCTTTTAACTCTGGAAATATCTAGAGGAAACATATGAATTAAGAGTACAGTTATCATAGAAGATACTATTTTATGTATAAAATCATTGTGTTTGTCAAGGACAAATGACAGGGAAACCCGTCCATTTAAACGGTTATGGGTTGATCCTTGCTCTTATCTTAACGTTTTATTTCCAAATGAACCAAAGTTGAGTTTACCATAAACTATTGAATGTTGATTTGAAGAGACCAAGATTGGATAAGTATAAATTATCCAAAAACCACTTCGAACCAACTCAAGCATTCGAATGAAAGGCACCTTGAAGATAAGAGAATCAAGGTTGGAGCTTTTTGAAGTGCAAGGGATACATACTACTTATCTTGAGGGTGATTCAAAAAATGGATGTGGTAGAAGTAGCTCCTTCGATTTGTTCATATCCTGAACAACTTGTATGGATGAATGCAGGCACTACAGTATTGCTTGGAGGGCAGTGTTATCATTTCAAGTGGGACTGCTTTATAAAAAGGTAAAATGTAGCCACAAGCCTCATCAACTGAGAATGGATAAAATCAGGAGAGATGAAGTAGTGCTAAGTGGGTCGCACCCATTATGGTATGCCATCATCTTTTTAGATACAGATATACATGTTTATGGAATTAGATGTATATGAGTGTTCTAAGGAAAAGGTTACAAAGCAACCGAGGTGATGACACATTCAGTACTATTCAGTCAGGGGTAGGCCGGTCCTATGTTGGCAGGGTCAAGGAAAGTCCCTTCGTACATTTTATAGAGGTATACTATGGCATGTGGTACTCAGGTGCCTTGTCATTATATGAAATTCATTCTCCATTAAGCACCGTAGAGATTTATTTATGGCCAACTATGCTGGAATTGCCGGCTATTTTATCTATTTATTTTTTGACCCCTAGACATTATTTTAATATCACTAGATTTGCTATAATAATGTTTTGGTTATCATAGGGTAAAAACCTGTCTATTTTTATCTGCAATGTGGTCTTATGAGATACCTTTGTGTTTAAAGGATTCTACATGTCATAATTAAATTCCTTATGATTTGAATTTCTGATGCTGGTTTACTAGACTGATTCGGGCATTGTTTTCTTATGATGCTCGAATCTAACCAAGCACGTTTTTAGATTTAGATTTGGATGCACTGGACCTCAAGAGACGAGTTAGAGGCCAAGATGTATCTATGTAATTATGTTCTGCTACATGGTTTTGTTGTATTTATCAGAAACTATAAGGGTGGGTGCTATAACTATCCAAGTAGATGATAGGCCGGTTCTGATGAATGTATGTATATAAAAGTTTCTTTTTTCTATAAAGATCATTGTTATTATAAATTATTCATTGTAATGTAAGATTCTGTATTGTTTAGTCTTCTTTTTTTCTTCTTTCTTCTTCTTTCCCCTAACCATCTGTCTTTTCGACACTTGGATTTTCAACACATGTACCATGGATATATCTGTGTTTACTTTTGAAGTTCGAAAAGGCAGGTCATTACAAGATAACTATTCAAATCAGAGTTTGAATTTGATGACTTTCTTAATCCAAAGCATACCTTGTGGATAACAAGTATACTTTGAGGGGGAAGTGTTATCTACTTTTGAACCAAGCCATAACTGGATGAATCAAAACCGTTGAATATTCGAGAAACAAACCAAAAATCCTATGTTTGGAGTTCAAAATCTAATCGAAGTTTGAAGAATTAAGGCATAACCTTTCTTTCCACTTAATAATAACTATCCATTTCCCAAACGAACCAAGTGGTGAAGGGAAGAGAAATAACTTTAGTGTCAACAAGGTACCGAGTTAAGCCCCTCAACTCAGTATCGAGTCATGAAATCAATTTATTATAGTTGGTTTAAGGAATCTGAAGAAAAAACTATAGACAATGCATACTATAAAGCTAAGGGTGATTGGCTAAGGGCATTCCATTCAAGAGAAAGTAAAAGCTAATCCAAGTTCTTAGAAAAACTAGAAAACAAGGAAACTTATGACTCGACATCGAGTTGTCAAGCATAACTCGATACCGAGTTGACTACCAAGATGACAATATAGCCACAATCTCCCTCTTGAACCTCCTAATGAATGTGGAGAACGTGGTTAGAAAATGAACGTTTGAAGATGAAGCCTGGAAGCATGCGTTTTCGTGGGCGACGTCATGCAAGAGGTCATGCTAGGATCAACCGTGATGATGTGATGACACATGGTAGCAGCTAGTCGTGTTGCAGGCAAGGGAGACTTCATGGTTGAGGAAATCATTGATGCGCGAGATGATGAGGGAGCGTGCGAAGATGGCCGAAGGCAATGATGGTTGGCAATGGTAAAGGCATGATTGATGGTGGCTATCTACATGGCTTCTGAAGAAAATCGCTGAAATTTAAATGGATGATATGGCCGAGCAATTGGTTTTTCTCTTTGGTTCGGTGAGTTGTTTTTAACTCATAATTATATTTCTAAATGCTAGGATTCCTTTTGCATATTATTGGTTTGTTATTGGTCGATTATGTTATGGTCTTTGGTTGTTAATGGTTGAATTGGATAGGAGATGCTTGTATGCATACGATTGATTAATTATATGATTAGTTATTTTATTTAACTCACACCCTTTATCTAAATCAATTATATCATTGTTTATATGCTATAATTTTTATTAAATTGGAGTTTGAATTGATTGAATTATGCGTTCAAAACATGGAATTTGAATAGATAGTTGAAATTGAATCAAATGGTTAAACATATGGTTATATGTGGAGATTTAAATTGTCATTGTAATTTTGGATTGATGGTTGATTATGGAATGCCATGTGTGTTGAAAACCATGAAAATACATTTAATTTTGGAGTTAAATTATAGGACATGGTGAATTATGGTATAAATCGAAGTTTGCTGAAAAGCATCTCGGATTGATAAACAATTTTTTATTATGGAATTGTATTTTATAAAGCGATGTTGGCTCTAGATAATGCATTTTAAATTTCTGATGCTTTGTTGTATTTGAAACTTTGATTTTGAGGCATGTGGAATTTCTATTCTATGAAGTTTGGAAAATTTTACTAATAATATTATATATGTATATACATATATTAATTTAAGGCATTTTTGAAGAATAGTTTTAGAGAATCATTTTTTATAAGATATATAATTTGGAATCACTTTTAAAGTATATAAATTATACTTATGATCATACTTACAAAATTTAAATTTATTATTGTTAGAAAATACTTTTAGAGATAAAAATATTAGAAAATCAAAGATTTAGTATATATATCAGAGATTTATTGAAAAGAAAAGGAATTTATAATAAAATTTTAAAAGGTTTTGATAAAGTTATTAATAATACATATAATTAGATATTTTGAAAAAGATTTTCTTAGTATTAAAAAATTGAAATCAAAATAAATTTTATAAAATCCTTCCTTAAATTAAAATTGGATCAGTAATTTTAATTTTATTTTAAATTGGAAAATTTGATTGGATTTCTGTTGAATTTCGTGATTTTCTATAAAACAAAGAATTTTAAATGAACAATTGAATTGTCTGGTGGTATGGGCACTTTGTACAATTCTTTCGGTTATTATTATGATTTGTTAAATAGAGTTCAAAGTGGAAATTACTAGATTTTAGTAAATATTTGAATTTACTATCTGGTATGGGACAGTTAATTAAATTCTTGTGATTATTGGAGTGACAGTAATTACCGCTTAGAGTAGTATTATCTTATGGTGTTCGGATTTCAGACCGATAGATCCCTGAGAGACTATGACTCATTTTTCCTCGACCCGTGAGTCGATTCATTTTTAGATTTGGGTAGGCAGACTTATTTCTTGGGATTAGGTATGTTCTGGTATAACATAGATGTCTTTTTTGTTGTTTAGATAGATGTTATATTGCAGCCCTATCATTTATTTCACAGCCGGACAATGTTCACCTATTTATATTCGTTAGGTAAATTCACATAGTTTTTTCATAAACAGACTACCTATTTCTTATCATTAGGAGTCGGGGTTACCTGATAATCTATTTCTTTTAGTTAGTCTATTGCGCTATGTGGCAAGGTTATTTATTTAGTTAGGCTCCGTGTCGCGCTGTATCATACTGATAGTTGACTACCATTATAATTCCGCTATTAATGTTTATTTGTTCAAAGATTTTTAGTGTGGATATTTTATATCCTTTATGGCTTTGAAGAATTTTGAATTGGTTATCATCATATTTTGTGATGATAATCTGTTGAGGTTTGACATGTATTTATGAAATGGTGATTTGTTATATATGCCTTGTTTGAGTATTTGTTTTGGGAATATTTTATTTTTGACTTAGTTGGTTATGGTTAAGTCAAATTTTTGAGATCTTTATTTATCGGTTTGATATGACTTTTCGAATTTTTGGTTATAGGCTTATTTTGGAATGGCTTATTTTAGACTTAAGTCGTTTAATTTATATAGTGAATTTAATTAATATGCCTTATTATAATTGTTTGTTTGACATATTTTATACGCTTATTATTTTAAGTCATAGAGTTGTGATAAAAACTCATCTATTATTTAGATATAGTCTGACCCATTTATTATTCTAATACTTAGGTCAGGCCAAGACTTTATAGGTACAGGGATCCATTGACCTTTGGATTTTGGCTAGCACTGAAGTTGACTACGTTGATAGTTTTAGTTTACTTCATACTTGTATATATCGACAGCTAGGAGTTTATGTCATCTATATTATATAGTAGTGAATTTGTACCTGATACAAGATCAATGGATATGATGTACATATTTATGTGGGTCTGGTACTATTATTTTGTAGGCTCACATTCTATAATGTGTGGGATGATGTATATTATTCCGCCGTGATCTGTGACTCTGATTATGATTTATCTATATTATATACTGTTCTGAATATTTTTAATCAGTGCGTTTATTACTTTGTATTAATACCGTACACATCTAAATTTCTGTTCATATCCTAAAAAGGGTAAATAAGATGTGATGGTGTTAATATAAAGATATATTCACATTCGATCGCCCTTAACCGTATTCTTCGGATTAGCAGACGACATTACTTGTAATGTTCTTTGCTAAACAGGGCATAGCGGTGGGGTCGTTACAGTATTAAAGTTATGACTATGTTCTAATCATTTTGGTTGCATAATATGTTATAATTAACATATTTTTTGATAAAATACAAGCGAGGGGAAATCCTTTTTGTGCTTCAATGGCGTAGTCTCACTAGTTATTGTTTTGGTTTGTGATGGAGTAATTTTATTCACATCATACTTTTTGTTCGATCTGAAGTTTTTGATTTCCTCCTAAACTTTTGGGTACTCAATTAAAATTGGGTAAGACGAGAGTAGGGTTTTCATGTTTAGACAAATATGCTTCTAGAGGCATGTAGAAAGCTGGCTAATATAAGACGTATTTCCCTGGTGCAATTTAACTGATTTATTTTGTTGTCATATGCAAAGAAGGGAATTATAACACCCCACCTCTATACCCATACTACCAAAGGGTACTACTAGGTAATACTATATGATAATATAGAGAATGAGGTGACATTGGGCTGTCACATAGAATATTCCCTTGAACTAACATCGACACGTATCTAAAATCTAATATAACAAATCCATACATATTTGGTATCAAAACAAAGCATCAAACATATGCATTCTAAGGACAAAACAACACACAATGTAAAACACGAAATATATAACACAAAGCCATCAACATGGTGATAGTATATAATAAATTAGCATATATAAATATCAGTAGGTCCATATAAAGTTATCCAATATCGACTATCTCTCAAAAAAATATAAGATATGTCCAATACACACAATCCATTGACATATACATACATAAGACCTTATAATATAATGACACACGATACTGCTGATAATCTAGCCTCTAACTAAGCCTGACAATCACAAGTTCGTCTCGTCGTCCTTATACTTAAGACACTTAGACTGACCTGAGTATTATATAAATAAGACATAGGTAAGATTATTTCTAGATGTCAATATATAATAATAGCTAGCATGGTATGTATAAGTATACCGCAAATAACATAAGTCAAGTGCATCTACATCATCCAAAGCCATGCATATAGAATGTCACCCGTCGAAATGAATAACTAATCATTGCATCAATGAAACAAGAATGAAATGGGTAAAATGTCAGAAAACAATTAAACATTTAACAACTACAATAATCTATAATGTATATCTTGACAACCAGCCCAAGTGAGAGACAATAACTCTCGACTTTATTGCCCTAATAGATATAAAACAATATGATATGAAGACTCCTAATATAGCATATAAACATGGCATAACACACAATTAAATGCAAAGATCTTCTTAACCAATAGTGAGAGCTGAATGACCCTCAGAGATATAAAAATATGTGATACCTTAATAGATCTCCATGCCAGAGGCTCTAAGAGTAAATGAAAGACGGGCACATCTACTCTCCAATGTCATCGAAAGAAAACATGCAGTTATATTGGGTGAGGCTATCTCAAAAGACAGACGAGCACACAGTCGGTCTCTAATGTCAAATAATCATCGTCTCTAGTGAGGTGCAAAAAATCAAATATCACATAGGAAATGAATCCACCTAAGTCATTAAGATGGGAGATTGATGTACAACAACATTACTCTAGGAAACACTAATGACCACAACTTGTTTCCTTTAGTCCCTTAGATACTCCCAGAATCGTGACATTCAAATCCATCGCATGTCATAAGCATGCTGTAAGTCTACATTGTGCATTGGTCACAATTCCTACTTGCTATTGTTAAAGGACTGTTGGCGTAATGACCCGTAAATTTTCGATAACTAAATTTGTTAATTTAGTAAAATTTTTGCAATTAAATCTGGAATAAATAAAAATTTGGAATTTGTTAATGAATTAATAATGGGAATGAGATGTAATGATGTTAGATTTTTCACAATATAATAATAGGTTGAATATAAAGAATGGAAATTCAAGATTTATTAATGTATTGTAATTTAAGGTCAATAATTGGATTAATTGCAAATAACTAAAATTTAATATGTAAATATTATGTTAATGGAAATTAAGTTGAAAATTGGGAATATTATGCAATAAATCATGAACAAGTGTTGATTTCATCCAATTGATAATGATAGATTAAATAATAGGATGAAAGGTCAAATTAAATGAATTTTTGGAATTTTAAAATTTTAATTTACGAATTTAATGAAATTGAAATTAAACACGAAAATTGAGGAATTAATCAATTTTAAATTGACATCTAAATTTGTTTAAATTAGTGTGAATAATTTAGAAATATAAAAATGATAAGAATTGTCAATTTTAGAATTCAAATTGAAAATTTGATTTAATTAATCAATTATTAATTTATTTAATTAGTAGGAAAATAGCCATTTCGGCCACTGACTCGAATTTCGACGAAATCAATATCATCGGATCTGTAATGGTGAAGTATTATAGGGTTCCAAGTTTCGGAATGATCGGACTTATCGTTTGATCGTACGGACCTGAAACGCCTAGAAATGAATTAAATTGAAATCAATTGAAATCAATTTGAAATAACTTAATTTTAGCATAACTTCTTCATAAGATGGAATTCGAACTTGAAACCTGTTCCATTGCTTTTAAAATATTTAAAAAGATCTATTTTGATATATGGGTTGACCCAATTTCGTTCCGGAGTCGAAACGGGCTTTTCGGGTCGTTATCGTTCTTTTTTCCAAACCAATCAAGCCCATCTATTCTATTTTGTTCAGCCTATATATACCTCGTTATAAACCCTAGCATATTTCTTATGTTCATTTTTCTGTACGTACAATTTCAATTGCTGCTCTTTCTCAATAGCAGACAAACTCTAAATTTCACAGTCAATTGCAAATCAAAAATTTACTTCAAAATTTAGTCTCCTCAAGCTATATCGAATTTTATATGGATTTGAAGCTCTCGACGAGCGCAAGTCAGATATATGATACGTTTTTCAATTTGAGTTTTGATTTAGCCAGAAATCGAGGAAACATTCGCCGCCGTTCATCGCGCGTCGATGACCATCGGCTGATCGATGAATTGATTTATGGGTTTTGTAGAGTGGACAATGGGGAGTTCATCGACATAGTTTTTGCATCGAACTGACTGTCGGATTGGGCTCGAAAATTCGATTAGGTTAATTAAAAACGGCGGGTGTTAGGGGTGGTTATCGCGATTTTATGCATATCGGCGGTTGACGGTGATTGTTGGAGGGACGCAAAGGTTAGGGGGTCTCAGGCTGAGCTCAAGGTGTGGCCGCGGCGATGGAAATGAGAGGCGGCGTCATGATGTGATGCACGAAATCCGGTTACAGGTTAGGGTTTGGTGAAGTTTCGAACGGCTGGGAAGAAGATGTGCACTGACGTGGTTGTGAACATATGGATGCTTTTTATTTTATTTTATTTTATTTTAACTTTGAAACGTTCTAACTTGCATAACTTTTACGTACGAGGTCTGTTTCACGCACGGTTTTCTCATTGAGGTTCGTATTGGAATTCCGGACATGTTGGCATGGTTTGGACGAATTTTGAGACTGTTCAAATTTTGGGTTTAAATTAGATTTAAATTCAATTTAAATTCAAAAGTTGAGTGTTTTAACCCACTCACAACTTCTAAAATTTCTTATGTTTGTTAAATTGATTTATGATGTGATTAAAAATTTATTTATGGCTGTTTGGTATATTTTTATCATCATTCCAGTTAAATCGAATTTATTGAATTAAATTGTTATTGAATTTATTATTTCATATAAACTGCCAGTTAAATTGTTATTTAATTTATTGTTGAATATAAACTGTTGGTAAATACCTGTTATTTATTATATGTTCTGTATTGATGTTATTGTATGAATTGGATGATGATTGTGATAAATGTTGATGATTGATATTGGATGAATGGATGTTGTATTTTGCATTATTATAAACTGCACGTTGTTATGGATTTTATTTCATTCGGGATTGCGGTTTGAAATGATATATAACTGTATTTATATTTTAAATTACGGATTGAAATGATAAATATCCGTATCACTTGACCATAGTATAGAAAATTTTATACAAACACCGTGGTCTATATATAAAATATTTTGAACTGATTTCTATGGTTTTGTAAAGAAATATATGGTTTTATATAAATATTGATTTTTGATATTATATAATGTTATTTTATTCTTGATTTTGAACTATGTATAATTTGTTTAATATAAAATAAGTTTAATAATAAAGTTTGATCTTATGAAAGATAATATGGTTAAGTATTTAAATCATATGTTAATATACAGAGTCTATAACGAGTTAAATAAATTAAGGTTGGAAGATATATTGGAAATTTATTTGAAATTGAATTTATTTTAGAATTAACTCAAATAAGTTGATGTGAAATTTATTAAATTGGAAATTTTAAAAGAGTATGATTATTATAACTTTATTTTTGAGTTAAGGTGAATTAAAGGAGTATTTCAAGTATAAATAAATTCAAGGAAATATTTAGTCATTTGTAATTTGGGATTTATTTAATTGATAATGGATTTATTAAATAAAAATATTTCAAAACTAAATAATAGAAAATTGAATTTGATATGTATATATGAAATTTCCAAACTCAGTTGTGAAAATGTTGACTAATTAAAGTTGGAAATATATTGAATTTGGAATGGTTATTTTGTGGATCAAATCTATTTTGAAATCGATATAATTTGGAATAATTTATTTGGAAAGCGGATCGAATTGAAGTTCATGATTTCGGAATTTATTTGGGAATTAAAGAGGCTATTTTATTCTATAAAGTATTTTAAATATTTAAACCATTTAAGTGGTGGAAGTTATGTTCAAAGTTATGAGTTTCAAGGTAATATTCAAATGTTTTGATTTCGAAATGTTATAACTTTGTAAGTGTTATGATTTTAGACAAGGATATATTTGAAATAAAATGATATCGTATTTATTTGGGTTTTGAAAAGGCAATGATATTTTGGTTTTAAAGATAAACTATTTTGAAAATGACCGCGGTGTTATAATAACTTTTGGTTGTTAAAGACACCGGGATCGGAAGTTGTCACACTCTCTGCCAACTCTGAAAACCACTTTAACAACCGTGTATGCGGTGGAGATTCCAGAATGAAGTAGGATGGTGGCGGCGTTCCTTTAAGGTATATACGTGGACCCGACTCCCGTGAATTGGCATAAGGTGGCTAAAATAGGAGCGATTCCGGGCCAGTGAGGTAGCTCCTCTTATCAGACACATTCCTTCAATACCATTCCATTATATTCTGACTTTGAGATTGATTCGGTGGCCACTTTTGATTTTTGATTTTGGGGGTGTGGCTCGAGTTGGGCGGTAGCTGCGCGCTATGCGTCACCACCAGTCCGGATAGTAATTGGTATGTCTACCTTGGCATTGCCTTGTGTTCCGTGTCACCTACCCTAGCGCGTATTGTACGAGTATGATTTCTCCCGTAGCCCGTGGAGTATTTACGGTAGTCTCTTGATCTAGAGATACGCTGATACTGGATGGACTACTGGGACTATTACGTGTTAAGGTGTAAAATGTAAAGCCTTAACTCTATTTAAAAGTAAGTTTATTGTACTATTAGAATTATTATAATAGTGAAATATTACTACATACTGAATAGTTTATCGGATCCTTAGAAGATGGGAATCCCTAACATCTCTTAAGTTACTGCACTCACGTCTGATACTGGATAGGAGATGTCAAATCCCGTAAACATCTCTGATGCCGTTCCACTCATATTTATTTCTGTTGATTTAACTTATATAAGATCTTTTAGTTCTGACTCGAGTGTTTTGTCTTTTCAATTCGCTTGGGTCAGTCTGAGCATTTCAGGATTCGAAGACTTTATTTCTGAAGGGCGAAGACGGAGATTTCATTACTATTATTTATTATATTATTCCACTACATTCTTATTGTTCCGCTGTATTATTTATTATTCTCCTGTATGTGCAACTCTGATATGTGTTGTATAAGTATAATCAAATGTTTTATAAAATAGCTTCATGAACTGTTATTTGATTATTATATTTTGTCATTCCGCTGTGAGATTCTGTTTTGTTTTATTTCTTTCTCTGGTTTGAGTCTGACGTATGTGGTTTATCATCGATTTAAAGCGTACATAAAGGCGGGATGTTACATCTGGTATCAGGGCGAGGTTTAGTGATAACCTTAGCTTTGTGATGTCTGACTCTTTACTAATAGGGTAGTAACACCCTATGATGAGTCGTTGAGTGTATATATATGAGAGAGCGTATTTGTTAGTGTTATAAAAGGTTTTGATATTGTGTTAATTTGTTTGTATTTATAAATTCGGGTTGGTGCATAGGACGCTATGACATCAATAAGGATTTCTAAACACTTAATATGACAGACCGACACAATATTTGCTTTGAATATAGGTGAATGAAATAATTTTTCCTATTATATTTTCTATCTATAAAGTAATAAATTTTATAAAGGTTATATTTGGTTGTAATATATTAGTTGTTAGGTAGTGAAATTTATAAATATTGATTGGAAACAACATTTGAAGAAAAATAAAATAAATGAAAATTGGAAATTTTAGAACTTAAGTTCCGGGGTTTTGAAACTTTCTTTCTAATGATTTTGGAATATAATAATAATACTATTAGAAGTATTTTCTGATATAAATATTTCAATATAATTTGAAATAATTGTTTTAAAGAAACTTTGACAAGAAATAAGTTCTTTACTCCCCTCTCTGTCGGTGGAAAATAATTTCGGTGATGAGTGCACACATCATCGACATTCATTTTCGAGTTTCTAAGTGGGAAGGCCACTGTAGTATTTTTACTACAGATTTATTTTGATAAACAAATATAAATTTCAAATTGTTTTAAATATAATTGTATATAAAAATTGTAAGTATATACATTTATCTATTAATTTTAAAATGACTTAAAATTTTACCCGGTATTTAGTTCTTAAGTTTCCGTTAATTAATAGTTTCAATTATTATAGAGAAATGGAATGTAATTAATTAATAATTGGAACCTCTAAAGGAAATAAGAGATTTAATGCTAAGTATAAAGGAAATTAAAAGAAAGTTGACATTTGTAACCTATGAAACAAAGGACATTATTATTGAACGTTAAGTTAGTTAAAAGAAGAAAAATAAACTTGTGTAGCTTTCAATTACATCATTAGAAGCATATATGTAACTTACCAAATATTAAAAGTTCTAATGTTTAATAAGAAAATGTAATGGATGTTATACAAGTAATAACCTTGAGGTAATGAAAGTATTTAATGAAATTCTTTCATAAATAAGAATTTGATGTTGCAATTGTGGTGAACTTAAGTATAATTGGAATGCTACTAATTAAATATAATAGAAAGGTAAGTATTATAAATAAATAATTATAAGATTGAGTTAATGAATTGATATGCTAAGAAATTGAATTTAACATGAATAATATAAATTAAGGAATGTAAGTAAATGAAAATTTAAAAGGATGAATCATTATATAAATAAAAAGGGAATGAAATAATAAATGTTATAAGACGAAAGTAATAAAAAAAAAGAACTTAATTCATTATTTGAAGTTTTTGTTTGTTGGTTTATGATTGTTTGGGCAAGGATGCTTAAAATTTGTTGGATGTATAAATAATCTATTTAGCTTCATCTAAGACTATTGAGTAAATGGTGCACTAAGTAGTTTATTTTCCATTCTGTGCAATTTAAAGTTTGAACCCGAACAACTAATTATTTTATTTGATATGAATGAATGATTGATTGTGTTCATTCTATATGATGATGTGTATGTTGTTGGTTGTGAATGATTGTTGTTTATATTAATTTGTTGTTAGGGGTTGATTTTTTTTAAATATTTCATTTTATATAAGTATTAACCTCTTTTGGATTATATAAGTGAAATGCAGGTTATGGAAGCAATTGCTACGGCTTTTGGTTTCATAATATAAGCGTAAAATTTCCGACAAATAAGTACGTTTTCGAGTTACGGTTTTATAGCGCTATTATATTATTTTCCCGTGTTGGGATATATTATTTTGGAAAATATGTGTTGTATATTGTTATATTTGATATTATATTTTCTTCCGGGCCTCTCCGTACAAAGGAGACTCTGTTGAAATTTTCCGTAAATTTTGGACTTAGAAAATTTTGAAAATGTTTTTCAAACTTTATTAAATTGGGTATAAAAAGACTTAATGGTTATAAATTGAGATATTTTATTTAAGTTAATTTATTTTGTTAATTTATTTGTTCATAAGGTTAGTATTTTGAATAAGATCTATTGTTTACTTAGTTCTTCTTTTCCCTTCTTTTTCCTTTTCGGGGACGAAAAGTTTTGAGTGGGGGAGAGTGTAACGACCCGTAAATTTTCAATAACTAAATTTGCCAATTTAATAGTATTTTGGCAATTAAATCTGGAATAAATAAAAATATGGAATTTGTTAATGAATTAATAACGGGAATGAGATGTAATGATGTTAGATTTTTCATAATATTATAATAGGTTGAATAAAAAGAATGGAAATTCAAGGTTTATTAATTTATTGGAATTTAAATTTAATAATTGGATTAATGGCGAATAATTGAAATTTAATATTTAAATATTACGTTAATGGAAATTAAGTTGAAAATTGAGAATATTATGTGATGAATCATGAACCAGTGTTGATTTCATCTAATTGATAATGATAGATTAAATAATAGGATGAAAGGTCAAATTAAATAAATTTTTCGAATTTTAAAATTTTAATTTCTAAATTCAATGAAATTGAAATTAAACACTGAAATTGTGACGCCCCACCTCTATACCCACGCTAGACAAGAACATTACTGTGAATGCTGTCAACTAGCACGGAGAATAAGGCTGTTGAGGAGCGACCATCTGTATAATTGCTTTGTGCGAGTACCGATATACCAGATAAAAATATAACTTTTCATCTCAAGAGGAAATCCGACATATCGACACAAACTCAAAGCTACTACACAGTGGCTATAATTTCTTCGGAAACAAATATAGAAATAAACATAACATAAATCAGTCATAGACAATTCATATCACAAAGGCGGAAATAGATATGAATATTACACATGAAAGTGTACATCAGAGTAGTGGTCTAAATAGATCCACATATCACAAAAGAAATAGTTACATGAACTACACAAAAGAATAAGTATACATTATGGAGACTATATCTCAAATGTATACAACAAAAACTACTAATCTAAGTAGTAAGCCAAAAGTCAGAGGGATCAATCCCAAGAGAGAAGTCAAGCCGACGCACCTGTAACATCTCGGTCTGACCCGAGTATTATTTAATAAGAAAATAATAAACGGATCAGTCTAGCTATAAATATCAGATGAAGTGATATATAATAAGAGATATGACATAAACATATAATAATCACAATGCCAAGCTGTGATAAAATAGTAATTGAAAATCATCAAGAGATTAATCAATATCACAATAATCTACTCAAGATAAAAAGGAATGTCATACTCCTAATTTCATTCACCAAGCCGCAATATATGACACATATATCAATGCCCATCGTAAAAGTTGGTGAAACATAAATTCCAGAATTCAACACACGAGATCCAGAAATCACAAGGAAAGGATCAACGACGTCGTACAGCGGGACATCCGATGAACCAAATCACAATCAAAGGGAACAACGACGTCGTACAGCGGGACGTCCGATGAACCAAATCACAAAGACATAGCACGATGCTAGTCAAAAACCTAAAATGATCGTCATGATCAAAGAGAAGTGTCAATTACAATAAGCTAGTAAATATATGAGCTTAGATTCATGTCCCATAACCACTAGCTTAACTTAAATATTTACGAACAAATTGTAGATCTCCACTAGAAAATTGTCACAAGAGGTTCAATCGAACAAGTCCAAGAATTAACCGACGAAGTAAACGCAAGCGTTTCATACCACTCGTTTTACTAAGTCGTTTAATTAGATTTCTCATACGAGTGAGGTAAAGGTTTATATATACTAATAGATTGGAAAACGGTTTTATAAACGAATTTGGTATTAATAGTATTGAAATCGTTTGAGGAAAGAGTTTTGATATTTACTACTAGTATAGAAAACCTTTATATTTTTAAAGTGACAAAGCACAAGGGGGATTGTAGAAACAATCAATCACAAAGATCACATTCGAAGATGTGAATAAAATCCAATGAAATCGATAAAGGATCCATCGAAGTGGATATATCTAAAGTTCCTAAAGAAAATAAGTCATCAAAGATGATAATAAATGATGACAATAAATAGGATCATCACGAATCGATTTAAATTGGAAATTCAATCCAAAAAGGCAAATTGGACTCAAACAGCAGGTTCAGTCGACTGAACAGAGTTTTCAGTCGACTGACCCTGTACATGGAAATTTTCCAGGTTTAGGAAACTTTCTGTTTCCAGTTTCAGTCGACTGTGCAGAGTTTTTCAGTCGACTGAATCATGCCTGGAAACTCTCGGGTTTCAGGTTCAGTCGACTGAACAGAGATTTTCAGTCGACTGAATCATGCCTGGGCTGTTTTTCAACCTTATTCAAATGAAGAGCAAACTCTTCCAAATTGCAACCGGACGGACATTGGCTCTAAGGGTTTATGCCAATCGGCAACCCGGCCCTGTATGCTCCTCGGTGCATCACCAAAAACATGATCAAACATCCATAAAAGGATTTCACACAAATTTGACTTAAAAACCCAAAAATTGGAATATTCACAAAACCAATCCAAATCAAGAGCAAATGCACATGAAGAAGTGTTAGGAATTCATACCCAACAACCAAAGATAATTATAGTCATAGATGTGAGATAAAAATCTCACCTTTGAACTAAGTTTATGAAGATGAAGCTTGAAAACAATGGCAAGAACAAGCACTCTTCAATCTCAACACTAGAAGCTTGAATCTAAGCTTAAAAGAGAAACATTCCCAAAATTAGGTTTAGGAAATTTCTGAAATTGAATGGAGAAAGAGTTGGAGAAGAAGAAGGAGATGCTTACCAAGGGGTTCTTCTTGAGTTTGGAGCAAGGAGATGGATTTGCTAAGGAAGATAGGGCTTGGAGTTTTAATTCTTTTTCCTCTCCACCATTTTCAGTTGGAGCTTGAGTTTGAGGAGTTGGAATGAAGTAATGAAGAGGAGAGGGGGATTGGGACTGAGTTAGTAAGTGGGTTCAGCCCAAACCAAAGCCCAAAGCAAAAAGTAGCAAAATTCAACTTTCTCCAAACATATCGAAGCTTATACTCAAAAAGGTCGCAAACGGCATTTTGAACTCAATGGAGGTGGTCTCGAGTCCTAATTCGACCGTATGCAAAAAGTAGGTTTTCGGACCAAAATCCGACGAACGATAAAATATTTAAATAAAATATTTAAATATAAAAATCGATAAATATGCGGGTTATTACAGAAATTGAGGAATTAATCAATTTTAAATTGACATCTAAATTTGTTTAAATTAGTGTGAATGATTTAGAAATATAAAAATGATAAGAATTGTCAATTTTAGAATTGAAATTGAAAATTTGATTTAATTAATCCATTATTAATTTATTTAATTAATAGAAAAATAGCCATATTGGCCACTGACTCGGATTTCGATGAAATCAGTTTCATCGGATCCGTAATGGTGAATTACTATAGGGTTTCAAGTTTTGGAACGATCGGACTTGTCGTTTGATCGTACGGACCCGAAATTCCTAGAAATCAATTTGAAATAACTTGATTTAAGCATAACTTCTTTATACGATGGAATTCGGACTTAAAACTTGTTCCTTGCTTTTAAAATATTTAAAAACATCTATTTTGATATATGGGTTGACCCAATTTCATTCCAGAGTCGAAACGGGCTTTTCGGGTCGTTATCGTTCTTTTTTCCAAACCAATCAAACCCATCTATTCTATTTTGTTCAGCCTATATATACCTCGTTATAAACCCTAGCCTATTTCTTATGTTTATTTTTTTGTACGTACAATTCTAATTGCTCCTCTTTCTCAATGGCAGACAAACCCTAAATCTCACAATCAATTGCAAATCAAAAATTTACTTTAAAATTTAATCTCCTCAAACTATATCAAAATTTATATAGATTTGAAGCTCTCGACGAGCTCAAGTCAGATATACAATTCGTTTTTCAATTTGAGTTTCGATTTGGTCAGAAATCGAGGAAACATTCACGGCGTTCAACGCACGTCGATGAACATCGGCTGATCGATGAATTGATTTATGGGTTTTGTAGAGTGGACTATGGGGAGTCCATCGACATAGT
This sequence comes from Allium cepa, assembly GCA_030765085.1. Taxonomy (NCBI): domain Eukaryota; kingdom Viridiplantae; phylum Streptophyta; class Magnoliopsida; order Asparagales; family Amaryllidaceae; genus Allium; species Allium cepa. Next base: position 758,776,385 of record CM060941.1, on the reverse strand, counting down.
TTTTGCATCGAATTGACGGTTGGATTGGGCTTGAAAATTCGATTAGGTTAATTAAAAACGGCGGCGGGGGTGGGTATTGCGATTTTATGCATATGATGGTGATTGTTGGAGGGACGCAAAGGTTAGGGGTCTCAGACCGAGCTCAAGGGGTGGTCGCGGCGATGGAAATGGGAGGCGGCGCCATGATGTGATGCATGAAATTGAGTCACAGGTTAGGGTTTGGTGAAGTTTCGAACGGTCGGAAAGAAGATGTGCGCTGACATGGCTATGAACGTATGGATGCTTTTTATTTTATTTTATTTTAACTTTGAAACGTTCTAACTTGCATAACTTTTACGTACGAGGTCTGTTTCACGCGTGGTTTTCTATGCTAAGTTCCTATTGGAGTTCCAGACATTTTGGCGCTGGCTTGGACGAATTCTGAGTTTGTTCAAATTTTGGGTTTAAATTGGATATAAACTCAATTTAAATTCAAAAAGTGAGTGTTTTAACCCACCCACAATTTCTAAAATTTCTTATGTTTGTTAAATTGATTTATGATGTGATTAGAATTTTTTTTAAGGCTTTTTGGTATATTTTTATCATCATTCCAGTTAAATTGAATCTATTGAATTAAATTGTTATTTAATTTATTATTGCATACAAACTGCCAGTTAAACTATTATTTAATTTATTATTGAATATAAACTGCCAGTAAATACCTGTTATTTATTATCTGTTCTATATTGATGTCATTGTATGAATTAGATGATGATTGTGATAAATGTTGATGATTGGTATTGGATGAATGGATGTTATATTTTGCATTATAATAAACTGCAAGTTGTTATGGATTTTATTTCATTTGGGATTGCGGTTTGAAATGATATACAACCGCATTTATGTTTTAAATTACGGATTAAAATGATAAATATCCATATCACTTGACCATAAGATAGAAAATTTTATACAGACACCATGGTCTATATATAAAATATTTTGAACTGATTTCTATGGTTTTGTAAAGAAATATATGGTTTTATATAAATATTGATTTCCGATATTATATAGTGTTATTTTATTCTTGATTTTGAACTATGTATAATTTGTTTAATATAAATAAGTTTAATAATAAAGTTTGATCTTATGGAAGATAATATGGTTAAGTATTTAAATCATATGTTAATATACAGAGTCTATAACGAGTTAAATAAATTAAGGTTGGAAGATATATTGGAAATTTATTTGAAATTGAATTTATTTTAGAATTAACTCAAATAAGTTGATGTGAAATTTATTAAATTGGAAATTTTAAAAGAGTACGATTATTATAACTTGATTTTTGAGTTAAGGTGAATTAAAGGAGTATTTCAAGTATAAATAAATTCAAGGAAATATTTAGTCATTTGTAATTTGGGATTTATTTAAATTATAATCGATTTATTGAATAAAAATATTTCAAAACTAAATAATAGAAAATCGAATTTGATATGTATATATGAAATTTCCAAACTCGGTTGTGAAATTGTTGAATAATTAAAGTTGGAAATATATTGAATTTGGAATGGTTTATTCTGTGGATCAAATCTGTTTTGAAATTGATATAATTTGGAATAATTTATTTGGAAAGGGGATTGAATTGAAGTTTATGATTTGGGAATTTATTTGGGAATTGAAGAGGCTATTTTATTATATAAAGTATTTTAAATATTTAAACCATTTAAGTGGTGGAAGTTATGTTCAAAGTTATGAGTTTCAAGGTAATATTCAAATGTTTTGGTTTCGAAATTTTATAACTTTGTAAGTGTTATGATTTTAGACAAGGATATATTTGAAATAAAATGATATCGTATTGATTTGGGTTTTGAAAAGGCAATGATGGTTTCAAAGTATAAACTATTTTGAAAATGACCGCGGTGTTATAATAACGTTTGGTTGTTAAAGAGACCGAGATCAGAAGTTGTCATACTCTCTACCAACTTCGAAAACCACTTTAACAACCGTGTACGCGGTGGAGATTCCAGAATGAAGTAGGATGGTGGCAGCGTTCCTTTGAGGTATATACGTGGACCCGACTCCCGTGAGTTGGCATAAGGTGGCTAAAACAGGAGCAATTTCGGGCCAATGAGGTAGCTCCTCTTATCGGACACACTCCTTCGATACCATTCCATTATTTCTACCCTAACATTGCCTTGTGTGCTATGTCACCTACCCTAGCGCGCCTTGTACGAGTTTGGTTTTCTCCCGTAGCCCGTGGAGTATTTAGGGTAGTCTCCCGATCTGGAGATGCATTGATACTGGATGGACTACTGGACCTATTACGTGTTAAGGTGAAAAATGTAAAGCCTTAACTCTATTTAAAAGTAAGTTTATTTTACTATTAGACATTACTATAATAGCGAAATATTACTACATAGTAAATAGTTTAAAGGATCCTTAGAAGATGGGAATCCCTAACATCTCTTAAGTTACCGCACTCACGTTTGACACTGGATAGGAGATGTCAAATCCCGTAAACATCTCTGACGCCATTCCACTCATATTTATTTCTATTGATTTAACTCATATAAGATCGTTTTGTTTTGACTCGACTGTTTTGTCTTTTCAATTCGCTTGGATCAGTCTGAGCATTTCAGGATTCGAAGACTTTATTTCTGGAGGACGAAAATGAAGATTTCATTACTATTATTTATTATATTATTCCACAACATTCATATTGTTCCGCTGCACTATTTATTATTCCCTGGTATGTGTAACTCTGATATGTGTTGTATAAGTATAATTAAATGTTTTGTAAAACAGCTTCATGAACTGTTATTTGATTATTATATTTTGTCGTTCCATTGTGAGATTCTGTTTTGTTTTATTTCTTTCTCTGCTTTTCTTATTCACCCCAATAACAAATCTGCCCTTCTTAATGGTTTGAGTCTGATGTGTGTGGTTTATCGTCGATTTAAAGCATACATAAAGGCGGGATGTTACAGTTGGTCCTTAAGTGACATATGGGAAATGGCTTTAATGAGAGTAATAACTCATCATCCTCATCAAAATAACGTCAAAGATTTTGGGTATCACATGGCATTCGGGATTGCTTGGACGGATCCTAGCCTATATGATCGATCCTAATTACCCGCTCTCCATATTGGTGTAAACAATGTGACGTTGATTCTTGAAAAATACTCTCAACTCTAGAAGTCTTAAAAGAGCATCTCAACTGCTAACCCTAAGAGTAAATAATAATAGTCAACTAGTCAGTCCGTGCAGGATAAATATATAGGTTCCAACGTAACTCTAACATTTAGCCCTTGGAGAGTAATAGAATCTCGACTATTAATCCCTATAAAAGAGTCATCCCTAGATGATATAACAAATTCCTAACCCAGACACCAAAAAAATTGACATTTGTTTACAAAAAGTAATCGAACAAATATCAACTCAGGTGTCCCATACCACTTGGCGTTACTCGCTCGTTTACTCAATGCTCGTAAATTACACTTGATAATATTTTATGCAAAAAATCCAAGGAATAACCGAAGAGATATTATTGAAAGTCTCATACCAAACAGTATCGGTTTATTCAATATTCTCATCATAAGGAAAATACAGTCAACAAAGCACAACACTCATTTGTAAAAGGTAATAGATTATACTTCAAAAGCTTTTACATTCTTTAAAAATTAAAATTACATCTCTTTATTTATTATAGCTCAAAGTAAAACTTTAGTCCCTTGAATAACTTTTAAAATTATATTTATACTTTAAAACATTAGAAATCTCTTTTATGACAAATATTATCTATAAAAATCATTCCATAATTTTTGAAAATTGAATATGATTTGAACATGAATTTATAAACTCTAAACCAATTTCCTTTTATTTCAAATCCCATTAATGTATTTCTCAAAACACTTGCTTGTACACATGAAACATGAAACACTCTTTAAAACTACACAATATTCATTAGAAACCATTTCATATTTTTCTATAATTTCATAGGATTTTTAAATAATTAATCAGAACCTAAAAAATTTTCTAACTACTTTTAAAACATAATTACTTCAATAATAATTATTTAATTAAAAAAATTCACAAAGATAATTTCATATTTGCAATGCGTTCATTCTCTACTTTCAAAATCAAATTTTATTTAATTTTGTCTAATATATTTTTTATAACTACCATAACATACACAAAGGCACAAACCTGGAACCATGTCTAGGTCGTGCATTAGTGGACCGGTCATGACATGGAACATGAATTATTCGAGGTTTGTGGCCAATTTTGGACAACTCTATCCAATCGTTGCTCCTTCGCCTAAAACATATAGTACACTACATTCCAGAAATCGAAACATTTCCATATCGCTCAAATTCAATCATAGAAAATGCAAAACAATAGGTTCATAAGAGGTATGTAACTCAAATTCGAATACTTCGACAATTAACATGATTCACATACATCTAAACATGGATCGTGAGTAGAAATTACTCGACTGAAGTTGCTAGTCTTGAAGCTTCTTCGTTTTCCTCTTTATTGAAAATTTCCAAGCTCCCATTTTTTGATCAAAACTAGATTTTGCTAACTCCTAATGGTGTAGCCTTGTATTAAGATGCTCATAGCTTGATTTGGGGATTTATAAGATTTTATTTTATTTTGATTTTAGAAGAGGAATCTAGGTTTTAATAATTTGAATTTTATAAACTTAAGAAGTTATTTCTTGGAAAAGGAAGTATACATGAAGAGAATTCATGGGTATAGAAGAGAATTCTAAACCACGAAAGTTCTAGATATAGGAATGATGGATTAAGGCTTGCAATTTGGGCTCGGGCTTCAAGTAGACTGCTAATATAAATACTCATCATTTTCTATCCTTAGTTACATTTTAAGCCCTTTATTTAATAAATTAAAAACTCTTTATATAAATGAAATAAAATTTCTATTATTTTTAAAAATAAACTTTTAACCTTATTTATTATCTATATTAAACTTTATAAAAATTATTTGACCGCTTTTAATATATTTAAAATCATTTAAACTTAAAACATCACTATTACTCCAAAATAATCAAAATTATTATTTATCAATAATTCATAACTTCGAAAATATTTATCATCAAAATAATTTATTCCATAACCTTTTTAACAAATAACTTTCCCAAAAATCATAGATATCAACGATGATTATTTTATCATCGAATTATCTTTTTTCATGTAATACTTCATCATTAAATCCTAATATTTTCGAACAAATCCAAAATCAATCTCATTCTAATCTTTAAAGCTTATTTTAATTTATTAAATCCCTATTATTAATTTTAATTAATTACTTCTCAATATCGGGCTATTACAAACTCCTTTCTTAAGAAAACTACATCCACGTAATTTCTCCTTAAGGAAAATCTATAACTAAGCTAATAACTTCTAGCTTAATAACACCATCTGCAATTTACACTCAAGTGCAAAACAATTGATCAACCATTAAAATATATTGCACAATTTACAACCAATCACAAACATAACACATGATGTACAACATATATGTTCTTGGGTTAGCACGTATAGTGATCTGCATCATCCCATCAATCATTAAATATAGTGACTCAAAACTAATTACTAGACCTTTTACCTGTGCCTTACCTAAAGAACAGATCTACCTTCCTTGCCATCTATAACCATTTAGTATGAGTTCGAAAAACTCATTTGGAAGATTCTAATATTTAGATAAATAATCACAATATTTTTCATACGCTAAAATTTTCGAGAATCTTCAAAATAATCTTTTGCATACAAAGTTTATCCTGAAAATCCATAATACTCAAAACATAATAGAAAACCATCACATCATTCTCAGACGGATACTTTTGTACACATAAATAAATTACTTTTTAAAGATGTAAATATATAAAAATTTGTGGATCTCTTTCCATTCTAAAATATTGACCCTTTCGGGACAATTAGGAAAAGGATAAACTTTAAAAAAAATTAGGCCAAAGGACAGACGCTAGTTTTATTTTTTAGGAGAATAACATGAAGAACAAAATTTATCAATTTTCAGCTTCAAGGACATGCTCCTAATTTTTTAGTGAGACGGACAAAATTTTGAACTAAAATAGAAAAGGACAAAAATTCGATGAGAATGGCAGTGTTACTATGTAGTATCGGTTTTGTAATTGTAACTTAAAGGAAGAATTTCAATTTTATTATGTAATAGCTAGTTGATCTTACCTTATGATAGCATTTTATGTTCAAATGATATGACTTAGTTGCATTTTGTACGCGATATTTTTATTTTTGCGTATATACAATGATATTGCATTGTATCATCTTTACCATTGTGCCCTTACTACTAAATTTTGAAGGGGCTGTCCCAGAGGTTAAAAACTATAAAAGTTTGTCCTTTAGACAAAATTCCCCTTTTATTTTTAGGCATTATATTCAGTTTTACACTATAAAAAAATAACATTGTCCTTCAACCTAAAAAATAATACCTACTGTCCTTTAACCTAGTTTTTTTCAAAATTTGTCCTCGTGCCTATTTTCCTATTTCTCCCATTTCAGAAAAAAAATTCCAATTCCAAATTCACTTCCTAATAATTAAGGTTTGAAAAAATTCAACACTTTAATAAAAAGCCAATTATAAAATCTAAGTGGGTTCCTTTACCATTCATTTAATTTCAAAATTCTCTTAATGAAAACTAACTTCTCATCAAACACAAATTTCAAAATTATTCCTTAATTTTGAAAACTCTTCAACTTAGATAAAACCTCTTTCCAACTAATTTTTCTTTATAATTTCCACTTAACAAATAATATAGATTTTTCTCACTTTATGAAATTGTCCTAATATAAAACTACATATTTTAGTTTTTGATATTCTCCCAAATACCCATTTTTAGAAATTCAATTTTCAAAATCGCATCTATTCATCACCTATTGAATAAACGTTGTTAATACATGTCAATATTATAAAACATTCTTTCAAACTTCATAATACAATTTTACAAAATTGCTTTTCCTCAAATATCTCCTATGTATAATTTGGAAATTAATTCACACAAATATTTTACATTTATTTATAAAACAACGACTTTTCCAGTTCAAAATACCAAAACTTCAAGGTGTTCAAATATTCGCCCTTGGTTAAAATTCTTCAAATATAAATACTTTAGAGGACCTCAAACACATTTATAAAATTTAATGCTTCAAAATTAGGACTTATATTCCTTTACCAAAATAAGCACTCTATTAAATGTCTTTTAAAAATTATAAACTTCACAATTTTGGAACAATTTACTATAAAATTATTTCTTAAAGAATTGCCTTTTCAATTCAAAAAAAATCATTGAAATCCAACCACTATCCAATAAATTTTCCATAAATTAACTTTCCACTTTAAAGCCAAGAATTAAACAAATTCCATCTTCTAGTACTAAGTGGTGTAAACCAAAGGTGTGACGACCCAGAATTTTTGAATGTTTGGAACTGGAATATTTAATTGATTTTAAATGTTTAAAAGTTAATTTTTAACTTTAATTCAAATATAACCATTTATTGGGTAATTTAATTATTGAATTTAATAATTGGAAGTTGGGTAAAATATGGAACCTTGAGTTGTAAGCTTGTTAAAAATATTTCAGAGGCTTATAAAATTTATATTAATAATACTGAAGATAATAGAACTTTTAAAATTGAATTAAAAAGTGTTTTGTTCAGTTTTTAAAATGTATCGTTTAAATTGATATTTAAAAATGGTCTTCCAAGGCACAGTCTCGAAATCCGATGAAACCCATTCCATTGGATCCGTAATAATGTATTTATATCGAAAATTTAAATTTAAAATATATATTCATACCAGTCAGTTTTCAGCTGAAATTATTTCACATCATAACCTTTTCTTTTCATTTCGAAATCACTGTAGCCGCCTGTACAGCGTCTCCTCATCCCTTCTTCAACACGCCTCCTTTCTCATTTTTAAAAGCCGAGCCTTCTTTTCTTTTTTTAACTATCTTCAGTCGAATCAAATAATGGCCAAACGCCCCTTCTCATCTCCCTCCTTTTAGCTACCCACAAATCAAAATAATCGAATAAATTGGTTTCGTTCTTTCTCAAAAAAAATGGGGGTATCGCGTAACAAAATCACCAGTAGACCGTTCGTTTTCAAATCGAGGAGGGTCGATGCTGCATTCGATGAAGTCGCAGAGGGATCGGAGTTGGTCGAATTCGACAATTAGGGTTCGGGTTTGACGAACGTTGGGGTCGTGGGTTTGCTTCGACAATTTGGGAATTTGGGTTGTACTGTTGAATAAATTCGTCATAAGGAGGAAGTTTGGTAGTAGTAGATTGATGGTTTTGGGTGCTTTCGCCGAGGAGTGTTCGTAGTGAGATTCTAGGATGTGTTGAGGAGTTTGGTGGTTGTTGGGTTCGTGATTTATGTTCTACGACGATTTTGTTGGAGGCCGAAGCATGTGGTGGCAAAGAAGGGCTAGACGAGATCGATTTGCGAGGCTGACGGTATAGCTTTGTTAATTTAATTCATCTCTGTGTTTAATCAGTCAATAAAAAATTACATATGTACATTTATTTACAGTAAAGTATATGTAAAGGCAGTTTTCAATATTTATATATTTATTTAGAAAACAGGAAATTAAATATAGTGAGATATAAAACTTTTCTATTTCAATATATAGTAAATTTAGATTTTGGAAATTTGTATAACAATTCTGTTTTATATAAATATACTTACTAATTTCAATTTACATACATATATATACACTGAATCAAAGAAAGATATTTACAATTAGATGTATAACAGTTTTAGTTATATATATGAATTTACAGTAGAGCAGGAAATTTTATATAAATAAGATTTTAGGAAAAGAGAAATTTAAATAAAACTTATTAAATGGGAAATTTATTATTCGATATGTTCAAATATTAATATAACCATAAAATGTTTTTACAAGGTCTAAAATCATGGAAAATCAAGTAAAGATGGATCGGGTTGCAAACAGTAAAATCAAAGGTGAGTTAAAATCACTTATCTGGTTTAATTTAAATTTAAATGGTTAAATTTAAATAATTGGTTGAATGGTTGAATTGATTTGATGTGCTATATTACAGTATATAATGCATCTTGGAATGATTGATTTCCCGCATTATATAGCGGATGAGACCCTATGCGTCGCATAATAGCGGATGATATTATATTAATCCCGTATACCGTGATATTCCACCTCGAAGTGGAAGTGGTATTTTATATTGTGCTAATGTCCGTGGATGCAGGGAAACAGGTTGGTGGATCCAGCTGGATTTCTCAAAATTATGTAGATTATTCTAATAATTCTATGTTATGATTATGAGCTATTCTGGGTTGAATTATATTGATAATTGGAAATTTTGGATGCTATGGGTTGATTTAATATATTTTGGTACTAAGTTATCAAAATATATAGAATCAGATTTTTGGAAAGAAAATAAAGAAGAGAATTTGTAAGTAAAAATAATTATAGAGAAGTTGACTAAATTTAAGAATGAATTGGAAAAGAATAAAAGTTGATTTTAAATGTTAATAAATAAATTCCAATTAGGGAAAGAAGATTTAAATAAACAGGGAAATAATGAATTTTTAAAACTTAAGTGGAAAATTTTAAAGAGCAAAATAATTTATTTTAAAGATTTAAGCTTTAAATTTATTCAAAGGAACAGAGAAGGAATTTGGGAAATCTGGAATTGGTATTTTTAGTTAAAAAGGATTTTTAATTATAATTAAGAAATGAAATATGAGGTTAATGGATTTTGAATAAATTGAGTAAGTAAAGGAACTTATTTCGAATTAGGTAAATAGGAAATCCATTTGAAAATTGATTTAAGTGTTGGAATTGGGATTTTAAAAGGAGGTTGTGACTATGAAATGTATAAACTAGGTTTATAAAAGTAAAGTAAAATATATCAGTGGATATTTGGGAAAAATAAATTCAAGGTGGGAATTTATTAAAGGAATGGGTAAATTTGTTTAAAAATAAATAGTGATTTATTTTTAAAGGACGTGAAAGAAAAGTAAATTTCCCTGGATAGCCAAGTACGTTTTCAAAGCAAATTTTTAAGTATAAGTCGAAAGTTTTAAAGTTGTTTAAAAGTATGATTTAGAAAATCTATTATTTGAATGTTAGAAATTTTAAAGTACGTATTTTTCAAATTTATATTAGTAGTAATTATTTAAAGGTGACTTGGTATTTTGTTTTAAAAAGAGAAATTTAATTTTATATTTTATAAAGTAGCTTTATTTTAAATATTCTTAAAGTATATATATTTTTAATAAAGTATTAAAGTAGTTTTTAATTTAAATATTTTAAAGTATATTTATAATAAAGTGTTTTTAAATTTTTCTAAAATCTAAGTATTATAATTGGTGATTTCAGTGGAAATAGAAAATATTTGGGAAATTTATTCCGTAGAAAGAAGATGGTTTGAAACTGTGTTCAAAGGGTTGAAAATGGAAATATATCTTGCGAAGATATTTTGAGAATAATAAATAATTCAGAAAATTATTTATGGTTGATGGTTGTTTGTGAATGTTAATTGATAGTTAAACAACCGACTATCAATATTGGCCAATGCGTTGATCGTTTCGAAGATACCGGGATCAAGATTTATTTCTCGAAAACCACTTCGATCCGGTTTGAACGTTTTCGTGAGGAAGACGAGTTTGGATTCGAAGATGGAGCAAGGAAGTGCAAGGGCTAGTCGCTACTAATCCTGAGGTAATTCCAAATGGATGTAGTAGGAGTACTGCCTTCGGTTCCGTTCGAACCCGGGATGGACTTGTATGGATGAATGCTTTTAGAACATCATCAGGTGGGCGATGAGCATTCTAAGTGATATGTTCTAAAAAGGTAACGCTTAGCCTCAAGCCTCAACAGCCGGGAATGACTGAAAATCAGGGTTATGCAGCAAGGCTAGGTGGGTAGCACCCATTTAGGGTGAGGTCATCCCTGTCTAGATGCCCCTTTTATTTCGGCTTAGTGGTAAGGTTGCTGATCCCAACCGTGGGGTAATCTTACTCGGGATTATCTAGTAAGGGGTAGTCCCGGTCTTGTGTTGCAGGGGGTCGAGAGTGATCCTCGATATGCTGATCTGGACCAGGTACCGTGATAGGTGGTACCCCAGTGCCTAGTCATTAGTTGGAAATCCATTCTCTCTATGCGCCTGTACGGTTTTGATTATGCCCAGCTATTGCTGAAATGCGAGATGCTAGCATTTCAGCTAGATTCTATTTTATTTTCTATAGACAATATTATAATATCGGAGAACTTTAATAAAAAGTGTTTTAGCTATCGTAAGGTAAAAACCCGACATGTTTATTTGTGGCGTGGTCTTACGAGATGCTTTTGTTTTCAAAAGAATTTTGATACTTTAATAATCAATTTGAGTGTGTTTTCTCACGCTGATATTCCAGACTGACTCGGGTGTTATTTAATTATAATGCTCGGGTCATACCGAGTATTATAGAATACAGGATATGATCCTGTGGAGCTTAGGAGATGAGCTGGATGGCGATACGTACTTCCGTACTTGTTTTAAATATTCCGTTGTGTTGATTAGCTGTGTATTCAGTTTTGAGGACAAGTTTATATGATTTTCCAGTTGAATGTTATTGATGTTGTTGAACTCTGATGATGTATTTTGATGATGTATGAAATAAAAAGATATAGTTTTCTTTTGTGTAAAGATCTATTATTATCTATTATATTTTATTCAGCTACGATGGTTAGATTCTGATGTTGTTTTGTTTTCTCTTCTTCTACCTCTTCTTCTTTACCCTAAATGGTTCGTATTTCCGTTCATCTTGAGTTGTTTGTTGGAGAATAGTGTCGACTCAAGGGGTACGGATTTTGCGGGTCGTTTCATTTGGTATCAGAGCAGAAGGTTAAGCGAGTACCTTGGCTCTGGTGGGGATTACTAATTAAATAGTGTCCGCAGTATTCTAGAATGAGTTTGAGAGCATTAATAGATATAAGCGCGTATTTATTAGTGAATAAAAATTTGTTTTATTTTGTATTGACTTATCTGTTGAGTGTTTATGGATTCTGGTCGATGTGTGGGATGCCATGTCATCGACAGGGATTTCTAAACTCTTAAACGAGATAACCTGACACAGTATTGTTTTAAATAGGTTAAATGAAATAATTTTACCCAAAATTATTTTTGTATATAAAGGAATTTATTTTTCATAAATTATTATAGTTATATATGGATGCTTGGTTGTTAGAAAGTGATAATATTAAATTATTATCATTGTTGTATGAAAATTGAATAAGAAATTGAAGATAATAACCAAAGATTAAGGAATAAATTAATAAAATAAATGGGATTTGTAAATGTGATTTACAATTGAATAAGGAATTGAAATCATAATTTAAAACTAAGAAACAAATTCATATACAAATGAGATTTGTAAATGTAAACTATAAATGTGAATTATAGTGTGATTAATAATTAAAATAAGATAAAATTCCAAAGTAATGTTTGAATATAAATTTAAAGGATTTGGGATTTGAAAATTTGGAAATTTAAATTCCTTTGAATTTGAAAACGATTCTCAAAAAAGTTGTGAAAAATAATATATATTTGTGAAATATTTTTGAATCGGATTTGAAATCTAGAGAGATTTGGAATTTAAAAATATTTAAAGGGTTTAAAAGAGATAAAAGCATTAAACTCTTTTCGGTCGCTAGAAAATAATTCCGATGATGATCGCGGCATCATCGGTGTTCATTTTCAAGTTTCCAAGAGGGGGTTTGCTACCTGGATGTTTTGTATTAATATTTGTTTGTAATATTTGGTTTGATTTTGAAAATGCAAAGGAATAGTTTGATTTAGATATATATATATATATATATATGTTTTCAAAATTGAATTCTTGAACATTTTGGTAATGAGTTTAAACTTGTAAGCAAAAGGGAATTGAAACTGAATGTAAGTTTGAATGGAAAAATTTATCAAGTTGGACTAAATAAAACAAAGTTTTGAGATTAAAATTAGTAAGTAACTGATTGATTTATATGGTATGCAAATGAAATGAAATTGAATATTGGATGATGTTTGATTTAAAATTGTGTAAAATAAAGTGCAGAATTAGTTCAAATGGACTAAAAATAATTAAAGTTTGGAAATAAAATTTATTTGTTGAAAATGAATTTGTGAATGAATAAATGAATTTATAATTGTAAGTAAATGAATTGAAATCGAAAAGCATTGAAATAAAAAAAAATATAATCCATAGTTAAAAGTAAAATATGAATATGATTGATTGTAAATAGAGGGAGAAGTATAAATATTAATAAGTGAGTAGCTTCTAAAAATTAAAACAAAGGAATAAATAAGCCGGAATAAAAGTATTGGTATTCTGGAAATGAAAAAAAATATAAAAAAATATATCCAAACTAGGGATATAAAGTAAGATTTAACTCAAGAAAATTAATTAAAATGGTTTTGAACATAAATGGAAAAAAATCAAGTATGGATTATAAATTGAAAGTGTGGACGAATGAAATTGAATTGGATTAAAATAGATTTAGTGTGAGTTGTAAACAAATCCAATTCAAGCATAAATTGAATGACCTTATTATTTATAAATTCAATAATGAATTGTTAATGTGAAGTAAAATTTAAAAATGGATAATAGAATAAACTAATCGAATAAATTAGTAAAATGGTTAGGATTTGATCAAAGGGAAATCAAATCAAAGATTTAAATGGAAGTTGGTTGAATAAAATAAACTTAAATTATTGGGTGGAATAGTTTGAAGAAAATAAATAACATAAGTAAATTGTGAGATGGTTATTTAATATATTGGTTGTCGTGTTTAATAAAATGGTTGGGAATCAAACTTTTTGGATATGAAAGAAAATGCAATGAAAAGATTGTGAATAAATTAAAATGGGGTGGAATCAAGTGTAAATTGAGTTGGAATCAATTTAAATGGTTATAAAACTTAAGTAATTATTTATTCACATTAATATTGTCAAATTGCATAAGAAAATGGGTCTTGATGTAAACAGGATTAGATAAAATCCTATGAGTTATTAGAAGTGAAATAGGATAATTTTGAAATCAATTGGAATGATATGAGTTTGTTTTTCTTAGAATGAATTAAATATAAGCGAGTAAGTTGTAAATCACTTAAACTGAATGGAATGGCTTGAGAATTGGTTGTAAGCAATTGTAATAATGTCGGAACCTTATATGTGCTTACAGAAATTATGTAACATGCATTATATGTGAAATTTATGTATTAGCTATTGAAAGTAAGTGAAATGTTAATAAATTGCATATATTTAGTACTTATATGTTTGAAATGAGTAAGTACAGGTATCGGAAAGGCTGTTTGGTAGGATTTTCTTCGCGCTAATTGCTAAACAATAAGCCGCTTGCTTAAAAATGCTAAATAGAGGTACGCCTACACAATAAAAATAGGAAATATGAACTGTTTTTGTTATTTCGACCGTGTGGGTCGATGTATATATGTTTATATCTCTTGTCAAATTGCAAAAGCTCCTCCGTACAAAGGAGACTGTCAAAAAATTTTGAAAATTTTGGGAGTTAGAATTTTTTTTGAAAATTTTAGGAAATTTTTTGTTAGCGACAAACGATTTCAAATTGGAAATTGAAATAAATTAGCAGATGAAACTAATTTAAATAATGATATGGATCAATTATAAATGGAAGATAAAATTCAATATTCGGAGTTGAACATAATTGAATTCATATGGAAATGGGAGAACAAATTTGAATAGAAGTAGATATAAACTAAAGTGGTGGAGTGAAAATAATTATATAAAGCGTATAAAATACTTGTATTGAACTTAAGAAGAAATGGTGAAATTCTTAAGTAATATGGGTGTCGGGAAAATATATTGAATAAGCATTTGAGTGAAGATTTAATAAAAATATATGTTCATCGTACGACATGAATGAATAGATATTGACATTTTGTAAAGAAGTGTATAAAATGGTTTTGGAATCTGTGGTTGGATATGGTTAAACTGGATATACAGTTAAAAAGCAAGTGGGAAAAATTTGGATTTTTGACTTCAGAAGATAAATTTGAATGGCTCAACAAAAAGGCATGTGTTTAAATTTCAGTATGAAATTTGATTGGGTTTTTGATCTAGCCACTTGGCTTTTTGTTTTCTTCTGGAATTTGGGAGCCTGTAGAGGCATTTTGTAGTTGTATCGAGCAAGCCGCGCAAAGGAGATGCTGACGAAATTTTTCGAAAATTTAGGGAGTTAGAAAATTTTTGATAATTCAAAATTTGGTTTTAAATTGAAATTTGAATGATTGAGCAAATAGTATTGTTTGAAAACTATGGGAGAGTTTGGGAAGTTAGTAAGAATGATAGTGGGTCTTTAATAAAGGATATGTTATGGCAAGTTAATAAAACTGTTTGGTTTTGGAAAATAGTAAAGGGTGTTGGATCATTCCTCTTAACTAGTAATTTCGTGGACGAAATTCTTTTAAGGGGGGAGGATGACGACCCGGAATTTTTGAATGTTTGGAATAGGAATATTTAATTGATTTTAAATGTTTAAAAGTTAATTTTTAACTTGAATTCAAATATCACCATTTATTGGGTAATTTAATTGTTGAATTTAATAATTGGAAGTTGGGTAAAATATTGAACCTTGAGTTTTAAGCTTGTTAAAAATATTTCAGAGGCTTATAAAATTTATATTAATAATACTGAAGATAATAGAACTTTAAAATTGAATTAAAAAGTTTTTTGTTCAGTTTTTAAAATGTACCGTTCAAATAGATATTTAAAAATAGCCTTCTGAGACACAGTATCGGAATCCAACGAAACAAGTTCCATTGGATCCGTAATATCGTATTATTATCGAATTTCAATTTGTAGTATTTGGAGTTGTTGTGTGAGCACACGGTAAGTAAACGCACTAAATTTATATCAAAATTTAAATTTAAAATATATATTCAGACCAGTCAGTTTTCAGCTGAAATTATTTCACATCATAACCTTTTCTTTTCATTTTGAAATCACTGTAGCCGCCTGTACAGTGTCTCCTCATCTCTTCTTCAACATGCCTCCTTTCTCATTTTTAAAAGCCGAGCCTTCTTATCTTTTTTTAACTATCTTCGGTCGAATCAAATAATGGCCGAACGCCCTTTCTCATCTCCCTCCTTTCAGCTACCCTCAAATCAAAATAATCAAATAAATCGATTTCGTTCTTTCTCAAAAAAAAATGGGGTATCGCATAACAAAATCACGAGTAGACCGTTCATATTCAAATCGAGGAGGGTCGACGCTGCATTCGATGAAGTCGCGGAGGGATCAGAGTTGGTCGAATTCGACAATTAGGGTTCGGGTTTGACGAACGTTGGGGTCGCGGGTTTGCTTCGGCAATTTGGGAATTTGGGTTGTACTGCTGACTAGATGCGTCGTGAGGAGGAAGTTTGGTAGCAGTAGATTGATGGTTTTGGGTGCTTTTGCCGAGGAGTATTCGTAGTGAGGTTCTAGGATGTGTTGAGGAGTTTGGTGGTTGTTGGGTTCATGATTTATGTTCTACGACGATTCTATTGAAGGCCGAAGCATGTGGTGGCAAAGAAGGGCTAGACGAGATCGATTTGCGAGGCTGAAGGTATAGCTTTGTTAATTTAATTCATCTCTGTGTTTAATCAGTCAATAAAAAAACACATATATAAATTTATTTACAGTAAAGTATATGTAAAGGCAGTTTTCAATATTTATATATTTATTTAGAAATCGGGAAATTAAATATAATGAGATATAAAACTTTTCTATTTCAACATATAGTAAATTTAGATTTTGGAAATTTGTATAACAATTCTGTTTTATATATATATACTTACTTATTTCAATTAACATACACACACACACACACACACAGAATCAAAGAAAGATATTTACAGCTAGATGTATAGCAGTTTTAGTAATATATATGAATTTATAGTAGAGCAGAAAATTTTATATAAATAAGATTTTGGGAAAAGGGAAATTTATTATTCGATATGTTCAAATATTAATATAACCATAAAATGTTTTTACAAGGTCTAAAATCATGGAAAATCAAGTAAAGATGGATCGGGTTGCAAACAGTAAAATCAAAGGTGAGTTAATATCACTTATCTGGTTTAATTTAAATTTAAATGGTTAAATTTAAATAATTGGTTGAATGGGTGAATTGATTTGATGTGCTATATTATAGTATATAATACATCTTGGAATGATTGATTTCCCGCATTATATAGCGGATGAGACCCTATGCGCCGCATAATAGCGGATGATATTATATTAATCCCGTATACCAAAATATTCCACCTCGAAGTGGAATTGGTATTTTATATTGTGCTAACGTCTGTGGATGCAAGGAAACAGGTTGGTGGGATCCAACTGGATTCTTCAAAATTATCTTAATTATTCTAATAATTCTATGTTATGATTATGTGCTATTCTGGGTTGAATTATATTTATAATTGGAAAGGTTGGATGCTATGGGTTGATTTAATATATTTCGGTACTAAGTTATCAAAATATATAGAATCGGATTTTTGGAAAGAAAATAAAGAAGAGAATTTGTAAGTAAAAATAATTATAGAGAAGTTGACTAAATTTAAGAATGAATTGGAAAAGAATAAAAGTTGATTTTAAATGTTAATAAATAAATTCCGAGTAGGGAAAGAAGATTTAAATAAACAGCGAAATAATGAATTTTTAAAACTTAAGTGGAGCATTTAAAAGAGCAAAAGAATTTATGTTAAAGGTTTAAGCTTTAAATTTATTCAAAGGAATAGAGAAGGAATTTGGGAAATCTGGAATTGTTATTTTTAGTTAAAAATGATTTTTAATTATAATTAAGAAATGAAATATGAGGTTAATGGATTTTGAATAAATTGAGTACGTAAAGGAACTTATTTCAATTTAGGTAAATTGGAAATCCATTTGAAAATTGATTTAAGTGTTGGAATTGGGATTTTAAAAGGAGGTTGTGACTATGAAATGTATAAACTGGGTTTATAAAAGTAAAGTAAAATATATCAGTGAATATTTGGGAAGAATAAATTCAAAGTGGGAATTTATTAAAGGAATGGGTAAGTTTGTTTAAAAATAAATAGTGATTTATTTTTAAAGGATGTGAAAGAAAAGTAAATTTCCCTGGATAGCTAAGTACGTTTTCAAAGCAAATTTTTAAGTAAAGTCGAAAGTTTTAAAGTTGTTTAAAAGTATGATTTAGAAAATCTATTATTTGAATGTTTGAAATTTTAAAGTACGTATTTTTCAAATTTATATTAGTAGTAATTATTTAAAGGTGACTTGGTATTTTGTTTTAAAAAGAGAAATTTAGTTTTATATTTTATAAATTAGCTTTATTTTAAATATTCTTAAAGTATATATATTTTTAATAAAGTATTAAAGTAGTTTTTAATTTAAATATTTTAAAGTATATTTTATAATAAAGTGTTTTTAAATTGTTCTAAAATCTAAGTGTTGTACTTGGTGATTTCAGTGGAAATAGAAAATATTTGGGAAATTTATTCCGTAAAAAGAAGATAGTTTGAAACTGTGTTCGAAGGGTTGAAAATGGAAATATATCTTGCGAAGATATTTTGAGAATAATAAATAATTTGGAAAATTATTTATGGTTGATGGTTGTTTGTGAATGTTAATTTATAGTTAAACAACCGACTACCAATATTGGCCAATGCGTTGATCGTTTCAAAGAGATCGGGATCGAGATTTATTTCTCGAAAACCACTTCGATCCGGTTTAAACGTTTCCGTGAGGAAGACGAGTTTGGATTCAAAGATGGAGCAATGAAGTGCAAGGGCTAGTCGCTACTAATCCTGAGGTAATTCCAAATGGATGTAGTAGGAGTACTGCCTTCGGTTCCGTTAGAACCCGGGACGGACTTGTATGGATGAATGCTTTCAGAACATCGTCAGGTGGGCGATGAGCATTCTAAGGGATATGTTCTAAAAAGGTAACGCTTAGCCTCAAGCCTCAACAACCGGGAATGACTGAAAATCAGGGGTTATGCAGCAAGGCTAGGTGGGTAGCACCCATTTAGGTTGAGGTCATCTCTGTCTAGATGTCCCTTTTATTTCGGCTTAGTGGTGCGGTTGCTGATCCCAACCGTAGGGTAATCTTACTCGGGATTATCCAGTAAGGGGTAGTCCCGATCTTGTGTTGTAGGGGGTCGGGAGTTATCCTCGGGATGCTGATCTAGACCAGGTACCGTGATAGGTGGTACCCCAGTGCCTAGTCATTAGTTGGAAATCCATTCTCTCTATGCGCGTGTATGGTTTTGATTGTGCCCAACTATTGCTGAAACGTGAGATGCAAGCATTTCAGCTAGATTCTATTTTACATTCTATAAACACTATTATAATATCAGAGAACTTTAATAAAAAGTGTTTTAGCTATCATAAGGTAAAAACCCGACATGTTTATTTGTGGCATGGTCTTACGAGATGCTTTTGTTTTCAAAAGAATTTTGAAACTTTAATAATCAATTTGAGTGTGTTTTCTCACGCTGGTATTCCAGACTGACTCGGGTGTTATTTAACTATAATGCTCGGGTCAGACTGAGTATTATAGATTACAGGATATGATGCTGTGGAGCTCAGGAGACGAGCTGGATGGCGATGTGTACTTCCGTACTTGTTTTAAATATTCCGCTGTGTTGATTAGCTGTGTATTCGGTTTTGAGGACAAGTTTACATGATTGTCCAGTTGAATGTTATTGATGTTGTTGAACTCTGATGATGTATTATGATGATGTATGAAATAAACAGATATAGTTTTCTTTTGTGTAAAGATCTGTTATTATCTATTATATTTTATTCCGCTGCGATGGTTAGATTCTGATGTTGTTTTGTTTTCTCTTCTTCTACCTCTTCTTCTTTACCCCAAATGGTTCGTATTTCCGTTCATCTTGAGTTGTTTGTTGGAGAATAGTGTCGACTCAAGGGGTACGCATTTGCATGTCGTTTCAAAAAGGGCTTCCTTTTTTTGAAGTATTTTATTATTCCAGACTATAAATTTACATACAATTTCCATATTTCTTTTTTATATTTATTTAACTTTAAAATTGTAGTTTAGTACATAACATTTCTTTATATCAAAAATAATTATTTTCTAAGATTCGTTCCTCTTAATGAAATTGACTTTCCATTTAATTTTAGCGATTTACTTCGTTGATTGGCTGCAATGTTGATTGTGTAGTCAACGCTGCTCGTCAACGACCTCAACTGTGCACTAACGTCCGATGGCTGCAACCGTCGCTTAAAATATCTATAGTTATAAAGTATATTTATCATTTCATTTCTGTACCAAAATAATACGTATATTTTCATCTCAAAACATCTTTCCAAATAATACCTTACTTTTTTAAATAATAATATACACTTTTGTTTCAAACTACGTTATACAATTTATCATGACACCATATGATTCCTCCTTTCAAATTATAACCCATAGTGCATCTTTAAAATATTACTTTATCTTCAAAACATCTTTTCCAAAATCATTACAAATATTTTCCTCAAAACATCTACTTTTTCTAAATAATTTATCTCTTCTCAAAACACTATCTTCATTTCAAAATATTATTTATAACACTTTTCAAAATAGTATATTATTACTCGAAACATTGTGTTCCAATATGTCATTCTAGTGTTAGGAATCTCTATCGATAATGTTGGCAGACACTTCGACCAAAATTCTTAAAGAACTCAATGGAAAAACTAACATAAATATACTTTAGAAATTTCTTTAAATTTAATATATGTATATCCTTTAATAATATTTCTTTTATATATAAAAATAATTATTTGCTTCATAATGAAATACTACACTTATAGACATATACTTTATCATAAAATTTCTTATTGAAACATTACAAAGTATTTTCAGTTAACCTATAAATTTATGTGCAAATAATGGTTCACTTACATCCATCCCAAAGATCATCCCTCCAAGCATACATCAAGTAAGCATCCAAAATTTTAAAGTCATCTCACGACTTTCAATTAATCATATACATATATAAATAGTATATTACTTTACAAAAATTATGGGTTATGCATTTAGAATATAGAATATGGGGTGGGTGTGGGAATTGAACTCGCATCATTAGTTTGGAAGGTTAGGGGTTATAGTCGACGTTAATTTATCATTCTTAATGTCTCTAATTCAAAACCGAAAATAAAAATTTTGTTTCATTCGGATCCTTTATGGAAAATTGATGTATTCCTGAAAACAAAATTATATCCATAACAACAATTCCTAAATATAGCTGACAATAACTTCAGTACAGAAGACGCCACAAGGTCGTATTATCAAAATTTTGAGTAAGTTTATAGCTTTCAAGTAATGTTACCTACTTAAAACTGACTCTTAGATTATCATTCCCCGATTCAACACAATTAAGCACCAACCAAACAATTAAGCATACACACAAAACAAAACAACTGCTCAATAGAAAACAGTCCTTCATCTTCCGCTGCACCACTTTGATCACTAGCGGATCATGGTATAAAAATTCAATACCAAGCTACCCCAAGGTCTAACATACATAACCAATGCCGACACTACTGGCCGGACTAATAACTTCCACCTTCACCGCTACATCAACCATTTTATATCCTATATAGAAATTTATATTTAGAAGAGGTAGAAGTAAAGGTATTATATATGCATACACACATATATATATACATACATACATACATATATATATATATGTATATGTATATATATAAGAAAATAACAAATACCGCTCCAGATGATTACCCTAATAATCATCATACACACCTACTATCTCTAATTATTGGGTAACTACCTAACACACCCAAGAGGATAGGGACTTTAAGTTACATCTATGGTTAAGGCTCGCTTCTCAAATATAGAATGTATTGTTCTAAACGTTCTCTAATACCAATTGTAATACCCCATCTCTATTCCAATACTATCAAAGAGTATTACTAGGTAATATTATTTCATAATGCAAAGAGTGAGGCGATATTAGGCTATCTCACGTGAATATTCCTTGGACTAACATCGGAACTATCTAAAATCTCATATAACAAATTCATATGTATTAGGTATCGGCATAAAGTAATATACATTTGTGTTACACAATATAAAATAAGAAACAGAGAATACAAAGTCATCAACATAGTGATAATATATAGTAAATTAACATATATAGATACCGGTGGGTCTATATAAAAAAGTTAATACCCACTATCTCTCAAATAAATATGAGATAGGTATGATACGTACAACCCAATAACATATACATACACGAGACCTTATAATATATAACAATACATGATACTGCTAATAATCTAGCCTCCAACTAAGCGCAACAATCACAAGTTGGTCATTTCATCCATGAACTTGAAATGTCTCTGACTGACCCAAGTATTATATAAGTAACACACGGGTCAGACTATGTCTAGAATGTAGATGTCAATATATAATATCATCTAGCATGATGTACATAAGTATATCACAAATAGCATAAGCATCTCAAGTGTATCTACGTCATCCAAAACCATGCACATAAAATGTCACCCGTTGAAAAAATCAACCATCACATCAATGACATAAGAATAAAATTGGTGAAATGTTAGTAAACAATCAAACATCTAACAACTACAACAATCTATAATGTACCATAGCATTGCTTCAAGAACTACTAATAACCATAGCTTGTTTCCTTTAGTCCCTTAGTTACTCCCAGAATCATGATTCTTATGTCCATCACATGTCCAAAACACATTGCAACTCTATATTGTGCATTGGTCATGACTCTTACTTTCCCTTAGTAACGGACTGTTGGTCCTTAAGTAACATCTGGGAAATGGCTCTAATGAGATTAATAACTTTCAGCCTATAATTCATCAAAGTAACATTATGGATATGGGGGGTGATGCCATAATCATGATAGGTATGATGGATACTAGCCTATCTAGCAGGTCCTAATCATGCATTCTCCATAACAGCACGAAACCCTATGACGTAGATTCCAAATAAATACCCTCGACTCTAGAAGTCCTAATAAGAGCCTTTCAACATAGTAAACCCTTGACTACCAGCTCTAAGAGTAAATAACAATACTCGACTAGTTAGTCCTTAAAGGGTAAATCAGTAGATTCCAACATAACTCCAACACATAGCCCTTGAAGAGTAATAGAATCTAGAATACTAATCTTCATAGAAGAATCAACCCAAGATGATATCACAAATTCCTAACCCGCGATACCAACAAAAGTAACAATTACTTACAAAATGTAATCAAACAAATATCAACTTAGAGGTCTCATATCACATGTGTTACTCGCTCGTTTACTTAGTGTCCGTAAATTACACTCCATACTATTCTCTGCAACAAGTCCAATGAATAATCGAAGAGATATTACCGAAAGTCATATACCAAATAGTATTATAAATCCATTTATTTAATATTCTCATCACATGGAAAATATAGTCAACGAAGCACATCAATCATTTGTAAAGGTTGTACATTAAACTTCAAAAGCTTTTATATTCTTTAAAATTTAAATTACATTTCTTTATTTATTAAAGCTTAAAATAAAGATTTTGATCACTTCAAATAACCTTCGAAACTCTATTCTATACTTTAAAACATTAGGAATCTCTTTTATAGAAAAATATTAATTACAAAAATCATTCTATAATTATCTATAATTAAATAAAATTTTAAAATGAATTTATAAACACCAAACCAGTTTCCTTTTTTTCAAACCCTATAAAATATATTTCTCAAAGCATTTACTTATATCATGAAACACTCTTTTAAAACCGCATAATATTATTTTAAAATCATTTACTAATTTTCTAGAATTTTATAGGATTTTTAAATAATTAATTAGAACCCAAAACAATTTTAACTAATTTTGAAAACATGATTACTTCAATAATTATTATTTAATTAAAATAAAAAAATTCATAAAGATAATTTCATATTTTCAATGCATTAAATATCTACTTTCAAAATAAAATTTCTATTTAATTTTTCAAATAATAATTTTTTAAAAATAATCAATAACACACAGAGGCATAGGCACAAGCACCGGCACAAGCGTAGGCCTGGAGCCACATCCAGATCATGCATTAATACACCATGCAACGATGTCCTGGTCATGATCTACACGTTAATTGTTTCAGATCGTGTGGCCAACTTCTGGCAACTCTGGCCACTTGATGCTCGTCCGCCTGAACCTTGTTTCCACATCATACACCATTCTACATTCCATCAATCCAAACATTTCCATATCTCTCAAATTCAATCATAGAAAATGAAAAAAACAAGTTCATAAGGGTATTGTAACAACCCTGGTTTAGATTTAATGAATTTAAAATGATTAGATTAAATGATAATTAAATATTTAAGAGATTTGGGGATTTATTATCAATTAAAATTTAGTTCATGTGAGTGATCTGCTAACAAAATGGGTGTTTGGGAATATTTAAAATAATGGAAATAGTTTCTTTGTGATTAAGTCTTTTATTTTATAATAAAAGAAAATATGAAATTTAAATAATGAAATAAGGAGTTGAAAACCATTTTATTTAGGTATAACTTAATGGCTTATTTTATTACTTGCAAAATCAATGTAATGAATCTAAAATGAAAATATTAATTTTATAGTATTTTATTTCTTGTTTAAATGGAGGATTTACAACTTAATGGGTTTTTAGCTTGATAATTATATTAAAATTAAAAAATGATTTATTGTTATTATAAAAAGATTGTGAATTTAGTCCATTATTTGAAGTGTAAATGTAATAAATGGGCTAGCTATGATTTTATAAAGTGCTGTAAATTAGTGAAATCAAATTATTATTTAAACTTTGGTTTTAAAGGATGTTTCTCTATTTTAGAAGGAAATTAAGTATTTAGTTCTTTATGCGCTATAATTAATTCAAAGCTCAAAATCTAATGTTTTGTTTAATTTAGTAAAGTGAGAAATATTGGCTGTACTTAAGAAAATAAAGTGTACGTATATTCCTTCTCTTTTCATTTCTTTCTCACTTCTGTTAGTTGCCAAAACAACTTATAGTAAACAATTTATCACCTTCTTTCTCAATGAAACCCTAGTTCTTCCCCAAATCAATCAAATAGAAAGTGAAACCACTAGTTTCTTAAGCTAATAAACCTAGGTAATCTACAAATAACCATCGATACATCTTGTTGCTCCTTTATTTCAGTTTTGATTTGTAATTGAATAGTGTATTTTGGGCTTATTTCTGAGACAAGAGGAACAACAGTTGTAAGAAGTTGGGCAGAGGTCTAGAAGCAGTAAACCACTTATTCTCTTAGCTATAAGGTGAGTTAAACTCACAACACGTATCTTTAGTGCTTGAATGGTTGAAGTACTATATATGGTGATTTATTTGTTTGATTTTGGATGAATTCATTGTCTGCTATTTTATTGCAAATGATGTTTTGAAACCCTAAAAGAAATTTGACAGTAAATTCAAATTCATTTCCTAGATAAACTAGAGGGTTAATTGGATGCATGCAAGTAATAACTAGGAATTTAAACTTCAAGTATAGGATCAGAGGTTGTCGGAGGAGTCCCGGGAGAGGAGAGAGTCGATGATGGGAGAAACTGCCGCTTGGAACGTACATTCTGGGCTACCCATCGGTCGATTGATCATCATAGACCACGGTCGACCGGTCTCACCTAGAATGTGAGTTCTAGGCAATAGTCAACTCCATCCATCGCTTCCTAGAGTTCAATTTGCTTCTTGGTTGTTTTGTTCTCTTGTCATTACTATGAACTTTGTTTTGTTGCGATTTTGGGTTGCTTTTAGAGTTGTTAAATCCCTTTAGAAGATGTTGTTATATTGGGTTCTTGTTTAATGGTTTAGTATTAAACATACAATTTAATTATACATATAATTACAAAGCTATTTACAAAGGAAAACCTCTTTTGGAAACAAATTGTTTTCTATTACACGTGTGTGTGTATAAAGAATATATGTAATTTGGGTAAGAATATTTAGGGATACACACACATACATATACTTCAAGCAATATTAAAGAAATTTCAAACAAATACAATATTGAATGGAAAAGTCTATAAAGGAAATTGATCATTTTAAAGTCGTAAATGAAGTTTTTATAAAATTTATCTATATATACAAATGTTGTTTTCAAAACTAATTTACAAATTCGCTAATAATATGATTTCCAATTATTTGATAAATCTTAAAATAAATCTTTGATTTTATGTGATTCGTACATCTTCGTGTGACTTTGGAACTTTAAAATATAATGTTTTGAGCTACTTAATTCTATAATATGAGGAGTATTAATAATCAATTTAGTGTTATTGATTGGTTTAAATGCTATTAAGCAACGTTTCATTGAATACTGTAAAACTCATTGAATAGAATGTCCGAGTGACACTTACTAGCCCATTAGTATTCATCAGGTAGTATGGGATGCTTTGGTTAAGTTCTTGTGATTTCTTTTAGGAAGTATTTAACACTTTAGGGTTGTATTCTCTTTTGGTGTTCGTAGGCTAGTAGATCCTTAAGAGAATATAGTTTAGTTTTTCTGGTGGTATCCATAACAAGTGAGATTTATTAGCTTCTAGTAAACACTTGAATTTCACGAGGCGATATCAGACGTTTTGGTTAAATTTTAGTAATTACTATAAGTGATAATATTTGACACTTTAGAGTATATTTATTTTGGTGTTTGCTAGGGGTCAATAGATCCTTAAAAGATGTATTCATGGATGTCTTTATGACGATCTTTGTCGGTATGAGTTATAAATAAATAAAGGTAAATATGTAATAATATGAATAATCTAGAGAATTCGAGTCATGGTTGCTACGATCGTTTTGATTGGTTTGGACGATCCTTAAGATTTTTTTATGTAACAACCCGCTTTTCCATGCAATTCAAACCGACAATAAACCACATATGTTTAACAAAAATAGAAAGGAAAGACAAATATTTAAGAGAAATAAAGAAGAAATAAGAAATAATAAGAAAAAAGAAGAAAAGAAGAAAGAAATTCAAACAATACAGAATCTCACAATCGCAACGGAACAATATATAATATAATATCAATTACAATTTACAAAAGAGAAACTATTTTATACATACATCCATCATAGTACAAAAGCAAATCATAATCATCGGCTTGGACAGTTATAACAATCTATCCTCCCAATTGCCGATAATTTTCATAATGAAGCAGCGGAAAATAAACATATACATGTATACATCTTAAAGACCTCCAACTCGTCTCCTGAGCTCCAATTCATCCAAAGCAATCTGTAAATATGATCAGTCTGACCCGAGCATTATAATAAAATAGCACCCGATTCAGTCTTGAAAACCAATATGTGAAAACACACCCAACTAGATTTTTAAGATATAAAAAGCTTTGAAAACAAAGCTATCTCGTAAAACCAAGCCGCTGATAAACACAGATGGGTTTTTACCTTATGATAACCAAAACATTTCGTTTGAAATCCTATGATATTATAATAGTCTCTAATATACAAGTACTTATAAGTTATAGCCAAAATTGTTACAGTAATTAAATTCAAGCATACTAGGTTCTACAACCAAAACCAAAGGCACGTATTGGATAATGGATTCTAACTATGAAAGGGTAAGGCTCTACCCACCGAATCCGTACACCTCTAGATAAAATGTACAGTATGCTACAACATGTTGCACCTCTACTACTCAAAACCGGCACTACCCCCTTCTCGAGTAGCACCGAATACGACCACCCTTTGGTTGCAATCAACAACCATACAATGGGATCCCCAAGCATACATGAATATCGCTCTAGACTATGGATGATCATACCCTACTGTGTGCGACCCACTTAGTCCTGCCGCATGTCCCTGCTTTATTCATTTCCTAAGTATGAGGCTCGAAGAGGCCATGCTCTTACCATTTATATAGCACTTCCCACTTGGAATGCTAACACCGCCCTCCAGGCAACAATGCAATATTAGTATTCATCCATACAAATTCATTCTGGGACTAAACAAAACGATTGAGAGCTCCGTATCCAATTCCATCATCTTCAAGATGTCTTTACTTTGAACGCTTAAATTGGATCGAAGTGATTTTCAAGCAACATATCTGATCTCGATCTCTTCGGACCAACATTCGATGGTTTTCAATAAACTCAACCCATGTTCTTTTGGAACTAAAAAGTCAAAGATAAGAACGGAGATCACCTCCTAACTGTTAGTGGATGGATTTCCTCATCATTGTCCTAGGAAAACGAAACGAGATTTATATGCATAGTACAACATCATCGGGGATGACTGTGCCATATAACTCATGTGTTTCTACTAGATAATTCTAAAGTTACTTTGTGTCTAAATTCAATAGTCGATTATTTAACCATCGAATAACAACATTCAAATATAGGATTTATTCCATAGAGAAAACCAACATTTGGTTAAGCACCCAGCAACATGAAACCTCCTTAATAAATCTTTTCATTAATTAAAACCATCTTGTAAATACTTATATCACAATATTTCTACAAGAATATATTCACAAACTCTTTTATTTCAATACTTAGAAAATATCCAAATACTTATCTCGACGGTATAAGTATACTTGCCAAACACTGAGAAAAGATCTCCTTTTACCAAATTCAAAAATCATTTATGAACTCCATTATAAATTCCTAAAATCATTTATAAACCATTTATAAATTATTTCTCAGATCATTTCTAAACACTTTATAACACCATGCAATTATTAATAAATTCCTTTTTGTAAATCTATAAACCCATTTCTAAAACTAGTTATAAATATCCATGTATTTATAAACCCCTTTACCTTGTAAAAATATTCCTTTAAATCATTAAGCCATTTTATAAGCTCTTCTTATAAAAATACAAGTTCGTTTAAAAAATGCCATTTATAAATATTGAAACCATCATAAAAAAATAATTACATTTAACTTTCAACCTTTTAAAAATAATAACTAATAATTCAAACCATTATTGATAATATAATCGTTAATCTTTACCATATAGATAATAAAAACAAATTGCTAAAATATTATTATTAATTATCATTATTAATTTAAAACCATGTTAATAATTTAAATAATTAACCCTTCAAAATATTTAGATATTAATAAATAACTTTAAACAATATTAATATGAGTAACCAACTTTTGGAATATAACCTATTTCGTCGATACAAATCCATATTTAAATCTTCAACCCAATAAATTCCATATTTATAAAACATTTTTTTAAAATCTCCTTTCAATTTTTTAAAACTTCTATTTCATAAAATTTCTTTATTTACAAAGTTCTATTTATAAATCCATTCTTTTATAAAATAATTTTACTATCAAAATCCACTTATAAATCCATTTCTTTATTCATCAAATTTATTTATAAAATCCATTTATAAATACATTTATCCAACAACTTCAAATCCATTTACAAAATATTTATAAATTTCAATTATATATCTATTTTTATTAAATACTACCTCTATAAATGCTTTTATAAACTTATTCAAAAAATGCAAATGAAAGTATATCTCAAAGCTATACTTTCATAACATCAAAAATCATAACATTTTATTTATTTAGAAACAAATCCATTCCTTTCAATAATTTAAAAATCATTAAACATATGTACTTTCAAAAATCACTTCGAAATCCTCTTTACATCAAAATCATCATTTTCAGTATTTCAAATTAGAAAAATCAAAGACCAGTGCTACTAAAGCACTAATTAAGTAAAATCATATCCATGTCGTCAATATGTCATTCAACCAGTCATATATTATTATATATATGAAATAAAATCAACATTGTGAGGAATCCCGTTGGATCCCTCCAATATGCCCCCATGCATCACATACAATATATAAGCATAAAAATATAAATCAACCGCTTCGAGGCGGGAATCATATACAAACGGTCATCCGCTCTTATGTAGAAATGTAATAGGGTCTCATCCACTCCAGTAGGTGGGAATATATCCAATATAACTAATAAATATTGTAAATTATCCAAACAATCAATAATGATCAGAAATAAATATCCAAACATCTAATAAATAATATTTATTAACTATGTAAATTTTTTGATTAACCAAAAAGGTGAGATTAACGCACATTGATTTTAATAGTCGTCAAAATATTCCGTTTTGAATTAAAATTGAAAGAATGTCCAATTTTAATCCAAAAATCCAACTAGCTTTGAATTCATTCAATCCAACTCCATAGTGTAGTGCTCGCTGATACGAATGCAACGCAACTTGTCGCGCTTGAAACAGTCCTCGTACGAGAAAATTATGGATAAATCAACAATTGATACAATTAATTTAACTTTAACTTTAAATTAAATAATTTAAACTTTTAGCACCTTTCTCCCTCCATCACTATCCCACGTTCATGCACCAGGCCGAGATAAATAGAACCCAAAGCTGCCTACGTTCCACGATAGCCTCCGCCTCCGCGCTCCACCGGAGTTCGATCCGGTGCCACCAACATATGCTTCATAACGAGCCACGCCTTCGACCATCATTTGGCCAACCTCGGTCGACCATCGGCCTCCCCACGGCGTACGCTAGATAGAACAAATGCGAGCCAAATCTATTGCCATTCATCTAGATTCAATGATCCAACCGCACAAAACGTAGAGCTCATCGAGCTCTAAAAATTTTCTTCTCGTGCCTTGGCATTTTATTAAGTGGATGATGAGAAATCAAGAGAAGAAAGCAAGCTATTTTTTGCCATTAAAAAATTTAAAAGGAGACAGCTGATAGAAATAGGGTTTGGATTGCAAAAATAAGGTTTTCAATTCCTCATATACAAAATTTTGTAGCACTAGTCACACCTGAAAATTTTGAACTCCAAACAAAGCGTGCCGCTGGCGTTCTATATGTTATACCCCGATTCCAAACATAACTAAATATATATCGGGAGCCAATTCCATCATATACAGAAGATAGCTTTTAAAACCTAATTGTTTATTTAAATTTTCTAGAATTAATTTCTACGCATTTGAACTCGCATGACCAAACGATACGTTCGATTGCCACAAAAAACATCGGCATACAATAACTCACTATTACGAATCCAATGGAACTGGTTTAATCAAAAACCGGTACAGTGCCCAAAAAGACTATTTTTACACGTTAATTAAAACTAGTAGTTTCCAAAATCAATTTAATTACTTTTAAATCAGAATTAAACTTTTACTATCTATATTCTAATCTAAATAAAATTTAAATCAACTTTAGGAATTGTTTTCATCCATATTAAATTCATGATTAAATTATTTAAATAATTTCAAATATTAAACTTAACAATTTAATTATCAAATAAATCGCCATATTTGAAATTCAAGTTATTTAACATATAAAAATAAGTTTACAATATTTAAAGTCAATCAAATATTCCAAATTTAAATGACTGAATTTCTGGTTCGTTACACTCTTCCCCCCTTAAAAAGAATTTCGTCCCCGAAATTACCAAGAAAGAAAGATGTCACAAACCCATTAACATTTCAAAAACAATTAGTTGAAGTAAATTACTAAATTCATTAGAACCTTTTAACTTTCGAAATCAATTAGTTTAAACTTCTTATAAAAAAAAATTTAAGTCTTTTAAATCAAATTCCTAGTTACTAAAAAATACCATTCAAAGTTATAAAACCAAAATCCAAATTTTGGTTATCAATTTTTTTCGAAACTCCCAAAACATTTCTAATGCCTTAAAGTTGTGGAAAATTTCGCCAGCCTCTCCTTTGTGTGATTCGATCGTAGTGAATCATAATATATATGTATGTATATATATATATATATATATATATATATATATATATATATATATATATAAAATCCCAAATATGCATCTTATCTTTGAGGATGAGGCATCTCATAGGGAAAAAGTGTGAAAGTATGATATGTAATCCGAGATATGTACCTTTTATTATATTAGCGAGCATACACAATGACTATAATGAGAAAGCGAGTTCGAAATGCGAAGCATACGCCATCCCACCTACTAATCACTCAATAAATAATCAGAACACGTATATAGAAAGTAAATCAATATATAACATGTATTAGTAGAACAACTATATGCAAATGTAGGAAATGCAATAAGAGAAACCATTGAACAATAAATATTCATCTAAGTAATTCATAATCATATCAGTTTACAACTTCCAATGTCAATATTTAATTTATTAAGGCCTGTACGAATGTACACCATTCGTATGCAAATCCATATCTGATCACCCGCTCGATTACATAATTTCATTTTCGAACTAGCATCGTTCACATGACCACTCTTGTGTGGACTCAAATGTTGTTCCTTGATTAGAAAACCATCATTCTCCTTGCATAACCATATACTATGACAGAGAATTTCTGAATCAATCAAAAATCAATATCCAAGGTTCGCCGTCAAGAAATCTAGTGAAAAATCCTAACTCGGATCGGTATAAATCACCTAGAAATCATATACTCGAATCTGGATAAAATAGTTATGCGAATAACATAATATACGTACCACTTACATGTTTATTTCAGTTTACTTCAATTCAGTTGATTTACATTCAATCATTTACATTCACTTAATTTACGCTCGATCCATTTACATTCATTGGATCACATCTAATTGTCCATATTATGTTTAACAACATTTCATTTCATATTCAATTTACTTAGTATAATTTCTTTAATACTAACAATACTTAACACCACTCGATACAACAATTTATATATGTTCGTTATAAACATTTTTATATAACACTTCTAATGTTTATTTCACTTTATAACTTAAGTTTGTATTCAATTCTATTAAACGACCTTTCAAACCATTTTCAATTTAATTCACAACTTAAGTTTAATTTCATTTTATAATTCAAGTTCATTTCCATTTCACTAATTTATTTTATTAGTCCATTTCATTATTTCTTTACAAATCGAATTCAATTTCTAATTTCATTTCAAAAATCATCTTATTTAACTTAACCTAAGTTAAGTTTAGTTACCTGTCTTAATTTGTGATTTTCATTCTTTAACATTTATATCCAATAAATTTAGAAATTTGTTTTTAGCTTAATATTCCTCAAATCTATAGGCTATACAACTTATTTACTTAAAATTTCGTGAAATTTATTCGACTCGAGTTTATTCATATAATATCTATAATTCAGGGTTACATAATCACTTTATGACTTAAGTGTATATTCATTTCATTATTTTATCCAACAATTTCAAATCCCATTTCAATTTCACTTATCTGTACTATTTCTATATTATAAGTTAAAAAATTTATTATCTTAGGTTTTCTCAAAATATTTAGATAAAATTTCAAAATTTTAACACCCAGTATTATTTTCAAATCATTTTGAAATCAATATATATATATATATATATATATATAACTCATTTATATAACATCACACTTCTAGAATTTAAAAACAAATTTGTTTTATCAAAACAAAACTTAAATGGTCAATTACAAAGGTAGCAATCCCTCACTTTGAAACTTGAAAATGAATACCAATGATGCTGCATTCATCACCATAATTATTTTCCAGCGACTGAAGTGGGTTCAGTGCTTTCTATTTCTTTAAATCCTAATTTAAAATATTTCTAGCCGAATATTTTCAAAATATTACTATTTTTTTCCTTAAGCTTTTCGAAAAACAATTTTCAAAATCTATAGGTTTTAAGTTCTCAAACTTCTTGTTTTAAACTTGCTTTCATTAACAAATCAAATTTATAAATATACTCAAGAAATTTTCATTTCCTTTTCCATTTATAAATCACATTTATAAATCATATTTATAAAATATCACTTCTTATGTAATTCATTTCACAAATGTTGATTATTTTAAGTATAATCAATATTCTATAATTCATACTTATAAATTTAGTCTCTTTACTGACTTATTTTCCAAATGTTTGTCTTTGTTAGATTATAACAATAACAACTAACAACAAATGATAACAGTCAAATATTATCATTCGTTAACATCCAAACATACCATATATTGCTTACAATAATTTCTAAAAAATTATTCCTTTATATATAAAATATAATTTAGGTAAAATTATTTCATTTACCCACTTTTAAAATGATATTGTCTCGGTTTGCCTTGTTTAAGCGTTTAGAAACCCCTATGATATCGTGATATCTCACGTATCAACCAGAATTCATAAGCCACTCAACAAATAAATTAACATAGTATAAAACATTTTTATATCACTACCAAATACGCGCTCATATATATACATTCAAATTCATCCAAGAGTCTCACTTACCCTGTCTCAAATGAGTAAATTTCCACCAAAGCCTAGGTGTTCTCTAAACCTAAGCTCTGATACCACATCTAACAATCCGCTTTTCCATACAATTCAAGCTGGTAATAAACCATACATGTATAAACCAACTCAACATCTAACAATCTGCTTTTCCATACAATTCAAGCTGGTAATAAACCATACATGTATAAACCAACTCAACCAGAAGAAGAAATTCAAACAACACAGAATCTCACAATCGCAGCGGAACAATATATAATATAATATCAATTATAATTTACAAAAGAGAAACGGTTTTATACATACATCCATCAGAGTATAACATCAAATCATAATCATTAGCCTAGACAGTTATAACAACCCATCCTCACAGTTGCTAATAATTTTCATAACAAAGTAGCAGAAAATAAGCATATGCATGTATATGCCTTGAAGATATCCAACTCGTCTCCTGAGCTCCAATGCATCCAAAGCAGTCGGTAAAAATGATCGGTTTGACCCGAGCATTATAAAATAACACTCGAGTCGGTCTGGAAAACCAACATGAGAAAACACACCCAATTATATTTTTAAGATATAAAAACCTTTGAAAACGAAGGTATCTCGAAAGATCACGTCGCACATAAACATGGACGAGCTTTTACCTTACGATAACCAGAACATTTCATACAAAATTCTCTAATATTATAATAGTGTCTAATATACGAGCACCTATTAATCATTGCCCAAATTGTTACATTAATTAAATTCCAATATACTAGGTTCTACAACCAAAACGAAGGCTCGTATTGGATAATGGATTCCAACTATGAAAGGGTAAGGGTCTACCCACCAAATCCATACACCTCTAGATAAAATGTATGGGATGCAACAACACGTTGTACCTCTGCTATTCAGGACCGGCACTACCCTTTTCTTGAGTAGCACCGAATATGATCACCTCTTGGTTGCAATCAACAACGAAACAAAGGGATCCCAGAGCATACATGAATATCTCTCTAGACTTGGGATGATCAAATCCTACTTGGGTGTGACCCAATTAGTCCTGTTGCATGTCCCTGCTCTATTCATTTCTTGGGTGTAAGGCTCAAAGGGGCCATGCTCTTACCATTTATATAACACTTCCCACTTGGAATGCTAACACTGCCCTCAAGGCAACAATGCAACATCAGCATTCATCCATGCAAGTTCGTTCTGGGACTAAATAAAATGATTAAAAGCTCCGTCTCCAATTCCATCACCTTCAAGATGTCTTCACTTCAAACACTTAAGCTGGATCGAAGTGGTGTTCAGACAACATATCCGGTCATAGTCTCTTCGAAACAACATTCAATAGTTTTTGGTAAACTCAACCCCAGTTCTTTAGGAAATAAACAGTTAGAGATAAGATCGTAGATCACCTCCTAGATGTTAGTGGACGGATTTCCTTATCATTGTCCTAGGAGAACGATACAAGATTTATATACACGGTACGACATCATCGGAGATGACTGCGTCATATAACTTACGTGTTTCTCCTAGATATTTCCAAAGTAACTTTGGGTCCGAATTCGACAGTCGGTTATTTGATCATCAAATAACAACATTCAAATCCAGGATTTATTCCGTAGCGAAAACCGACATTTGGTTAAGCATCAAGCAATACTAAGCCTCCTTAATTAATATTTTCATTAATTAAAACCATCTTGTAAATATTTGTATAAAAATACTTTTACAAAAATATATTCACAAGCTCTTCTATTTTTAATATTTAGAAAATATCCATATACTTATCTCAATGGTATAAGTATATTTGCCAAACACTGAGAAAATATCTCCCTTTTACCAAATTCAAAAATCATTTATAAACTCTGTTATAAATTCCCAAAGTCATTTATAAACCGTTTATAAATTATTTCTAAAATCATTTCTAAGCCCTTTATAACACCATGCAATTATTTATAAATTCTATTTTATAAATCTATAAACCATTTCTAATTTTTTTATAAATATCCATATATTCATAAACCCCTTTACCTTGTAAAAATCTTCCTTTAAATCTTTAACCCGTTTTATAAGCTTTTCTTATAAAAATCCGAGTTCATTTATGAAACTCTATCTATCAATATCGAAACCATCATAAATAAATAATTATTATTAACTTTTAACATCTTAAAAATAATTACTAATAATTCAAACTATTATCGATTAAATCTTAAACCATATAGATAATAAAAATAAATTTCCAAAATATAATTAATAATTATCATTATTAATTTCAAACCATATTAATAATTTAAATAATTAACCCTTCAAATTATTTAAATATTAATAAACAACTTTTAACAATACTAATATGAGTAACTAACTTTTGGAACATAAACTATTTCCTCCACATAAATCCATACTTAAATCTTCAATTCAATCATTCTCATATTTATAAAACTATTTTTTTAATCTTCTTTCAATTTTATAAAACGTCTTTATTTAAAAAATTCTATTTATAAATCCATTCTTTTATAAACTAATTTTACTATCAAAATCCACTTTTAAATCTATTTCTTTATCACTCAAATTTATTTACAAAATCCATTTATAAATTCGTTTACCCAACAACTTCAAATCCGTTTAAAAAATATTTAAAAATTTTCGATCAAAAATCTATTTCTTTATTTATAAAATACTGCCTCCATAACTCCTTTTTATAAACTTATTCAAAAATCCCAAATCAAAGTATTTCTCAAAATTATACTTTTATAACATCAAAAATCATAACTTTTTAATTATCTAAAAAATAATTCATTCCTTAATAATTTAAAATCATTGAACATATATACTTTTAAAAAATCACTTCGAAATCCTTTTTACATCAAAATAATCATTTTCAGTATTTCAAAATGCCAAAATTAAGGCCTATTGCTACTAAAGCACTAATTAAGCAAAATCATATCCATGTCATCGATATAGCATTCAACTAGTCATATATCACTATATATGAAATAAAACCAACATTGTGAGGAATCCTGTTGGATCCCTCTAATCTGTCCTTTGCATCACATACAGTATATATCATAAAAATATAAATCAACCGTTTCAGGTAGGATTCGTATACCAAGGGTTATCCGCTCTTACACGAGAATGTAATAGGGTCTCGTCTGCTCCAATAGGTGGGAATATATCCAATCCAACTAATAAATATAGTAAATTACCCAAACAATCAATAACGATTAGAAATAAATGTCCAAATATCCAATAAATAATATTTATTGACAATATAAATTTTCTGGTTAGCCAAAAAGGTGAGATTAACTCACATTGACTTTAATAGTCCTCAAAACATTCCATTTTGAATTAAAATTGAACGAACGTCCAATTTTAATCCAAAATTCCAACTAGCTCTGAATTCGTTCAATCCATATCCGTAGCGTAGTGCTCGCTGATACGAATGCAACGTAATTTGTCGCGCTCGAAAGGGACCTCGTACGAGAAAGTTATGGATAAATTAGCATTTGATATAATTAAATTAACTTTAAATTAACTAAATTTAAACTTTTAAAATCTTTCTCCCTCCATCACTATCAACTTTAAATTAACTAAATTTAAACTTTTAAAATCTTTCTCCCTCCATCACTATCCCACGTTCATGCACCAGGCCAAGCAAAATTGAACCCAAAGCCTCCTACGTTCCATGGTCACCTCCGCCTCCGCGCTCCACCAAAGTTCGATTCAATGCCACCAACAGATGCGCCATAACGAGTCACGCCTCCGACCGCCCTCTAGCCAAGCTCGATTGACCACTGGCCTCCACATGGCATTCCCTAGCTAGAACGAACGTGATCCAAATCCGCTGCCATTCGTCGATGACTCAATGATCCAGCCATACAAAACTTAGAGCTCGTCGAGCTTTACAACTTTCCTTCCCATGCCTCGGCATTTTATTGAATGGATGATGAGAAATCAAGGGAAGAAAGCAATCTATTTTCGGCTATTAAAATTTTAAATGGAGGTGGCTGATAGAACTAGGGTTTGGATTGCAAAAATAAAGTTTTCAAGTCCTTATATAGAAAATTTCGCGGCACTATTCACTCCTTAAATTTTCGAATTCCAAATAAAGCATGCCCTCTGCCATTCTATATGTTATACCCATATTCCTAACATAATGAAATATATATCGGGAGCCAATTCCATCATATACAAAAGATAGCTTTTGAAACCAAATTATTTATTTAAAGTTTCTGAAATTAATTTCTACACATTTCAAACTCACATGACCAAACGATATGTCTGATTGCCACGAAAGTCATCAGCATACAATAACTCACCATTACGGATCCAATGGAACTGGTTTCATCAAAGTCCAATGCAGTTTCCAAAATGACTATTTATACACAAACGAGTAATTTCCAAAAATCAGTTTAATTGCTTTTAAATCAAAATTAAAAGTCAACTATCTCTATTCTAACTTAAATAGAGTTTA
This sequence comes from Allium cepa, assembly GCA_030765085.1. Taxonomy (NCBI): domain Eukaryota; kingdom Viridiplantae; phylum Streptophyta; class Magnoliopsida; order Asparagales; family Amaryllidaceae; genus Allium; species Allium cepa. Next base: position 758,737,574 of record CM060941.1, on the reverse strand, counting down.
AGTCAACTTTAGAAATTGTTTTCATTCATGTTAATCCACAATTAAATTATTTAAACAATTTAAAATATTAAATTTAACAATATAATCACCAAATTAATCGCCATATTTGAAATTCAGGTTATTTAACTTATAAAAATTACTTTTCAATATTTAAAATCAATTAAATATTCCAAATTTAAATGACTGGAATTTTGGGTCGTTACAGTTATGATTCCATTTCCATGATATGGATGATCCTAGGTATTAGATCGATACAGAAGATACCAATTTGTTTTGTTGTTTGTTACGGTATGGACAATTATTTAGATTGATATGGACGATCAAGATGATCGGTATGGGTTTCGTTTCTCTGTATTAGAAATATTGTTCTTTGTTTTGAAATTTTGTGTTAGTGACTATTCTTTATTTCTTAATCTATACATATATTCCTATGCCTTTTGATAAATTCCAAGTTAAACATTTTAGTGACTAGTGCATGGTATCATGTCTTATACCTTACGTTATGTCCTGTTCTCACCTTTTTGGATGTTTAGAGATATTCTGACCCGTTTATTTTATATACTCGAGTTAAGCCGAGGCTTTTTAGGTTTTAGGACGCTCGGGCATTTGGGTAGATGTGTTAGCAGATGATAGACATTTTGACACTTTAGATTATCTTCTATAGGATATTTACATGTTGTATTATGGATGTATTATTTGAAATAGTGACTTATTTTGGTTGTGTATTATGTGAGCCTAGATGTATATTTTGTAGACACATAGTATGCATTGTATATGTCGTATATTATTCCACTATGATCTGTGATTATTATTATTTCATATGATATATTTTTCTAATTTTGAAAAACCGATGTGCTTATTACTTTAGACTAAGACTGTATACATCAAATTTTGATTCCATATATTCAATAAAAACAGCGAATTAACATGTCGGTGTTAGTTTTAAAGATATATTCACATTTGGTCACCCTTAAGAAGCCACATTTTGCGTATTATCATATGACATTATTTATAAAGTTCTTCAATAATCTGGGTATAATGGTAGGGTCGTCACATGTATGGAACTCAAAATTCGAATACTTCAATAATGAACATGATTCACATATATCTAAACATAGATTGTGAGTAAAAATTACTCACGGGAAGTTGTTGGGCTTGAAGCTTTTTCTTCCTTCTTTTTACTAAAAATTTCCAAGCTCTAAATTCTTGATCAAAATTAGATTTTGCTAACTCCTAATGGTGCGGCCTAATATTGAGAAGCTTATAGCTTGATTTGGGAATTTATAAGATTTTATTTTATTTTGATTTGATTTTAGAAGAGGAACCTATTTTTTAATATTTGAATATTATGAACTTTGGAAGTTATGTATTGGAAAAGGAAGTATACATGAAGAGATTTCATGAATATAAGAGAAAATTCTGGACCAAGAAATTCTAGATATAGGAATGATGGAATAAAGTTTGCAATTTGGACTTGGGCTTCATGTAGCCCACTACAACAAATATTCATCATTTTCTTTCCTTAAAAATATTTTGTGCCTCTTTATTTAATAAATTCCAAACTCTTTAAATAGATGAAATAAAATTTCTTTTCTTTTTGAAATAAATTTTTAATCTTATTTATTATAAACATTAAACTTTATAAAATTCATTTAACCAGTTTTAATATATTTAAAATCATTACAACTTAAAAAATCAATATTACTTCAAAATTATTTTTTATTAATAATACATACCTTCAGAAATATTTATAACTAAAATAACTTATTCCATAACCTTTCGAACAAATAACTTCTCAAAAAAATAGTCAGACATCACCAATAAGTATTTCATAATCAAACTTTCATTTTTCACATAATACTCCATTATTAAATCCCAGTATTTCCAAAAAATTCCAAAATTAATCTTATTCTAATCTTTAAAGCCTATTTTAATTAACTAAATCTTAATTGTTAGTTTTAATTGATTGCTTCTCAATGCTAGGCTGTTACAGGAATTATATTCATCAAGTAGTTAAGATTATGATCATCCAAAGAGGCATCTTCATTTGTCGCTCTTGGAATCATATTTATATTTATTATATTTTATCTGAATGATGAAATCATAAGGTCATGTAATTGAATTATAATGAATTTGAAAATGAATGAATGAAAATATTTTTTTAGAACTTTTAAATTCTTATGTTCTTGATGTTGATGATATAATAACTGATCTTACTTTTTCATTAGGAAATAATGCTAAGGATGACTATAGCACCAATAGTATCTACTTTCAAGCCTCAATATGTAGGATGTTACAAATGAGATCTTATCTCATTTAATAAATTAAACCTGTTTAGTTAATTCATACCGATATATATTTCGGCTCGTCTAATTTTACAACAATTTTAAAATTTTCAGCTACCAAAATAAAAGAAATGCATATATGCGAATATATATATATGTGTGTGTATGTATGTATTGTTAGTAAAAAAATTGTTTTACAACATTCTAACTAAAGATGGAGTAATTATCATACTACTTACTTCAATGATTTTGAATTAGCAAAGTTAAGTAATATAAAATTTGTCATTAGGTAATAATTATGCTGCTGGATGCTTGCACAATCAGGTAGTTGCACTTTAACCTTTTATTAAAATGTCGAACCAAAATAGTATTTAATTCTAGTACAGAAAATTGGATCTGGTATTGAATACTAGTTATGTAAACAAAAAAGCAGAAATAGTAAAGGACGGAAGGAATTTACATGGTTCAATACTCAGGAATCCTACATCCATTGGGGAAATCTTCCTTTCTTTATATGTTCTGGTACAAGTATTCATGCCAAAGAGTATATTAAATCTCAAAAAATTTCGAAAAGTGGAAAATAAATAAAAAGCCTCTTTCTTGCTATAATCCCTTCTATTTATAGTATGATGATGTACGTGGATTGCCACAATCTGTTCCTCGCCATTGTGTTTCTATCCTTGGATCCTGCCAGGTGTTACCTATTCATGTTATCAGTTTGATACCCAGACTATGGATGTGTTTTTGGTGGGAAGTCTGAGAAGAAAGCGGGAATTCCTAAAATTATAGTGGGATCATTTGAAATTATGGTAGAAAATCTCAAATTTAAATTGGCTTTGCATACCCATTCTTAAGTGGCTAATAAGAGTTACTTGATCCGTTTTAGGGCATAGTTGGCACATTTAGAATGATGCTATGATGATTGATGTGTGAATATTCAAAGCTTATTGTGATTTGAGTTGCTCTTGTTGCATGAGTTATTGATAAAGGTGATCTCCTATCTTCGCTACTTTCCTGTATCTATGGATCTGCGGTGGAGCATCGCTTGAGTTTGTAATGACCCGCCAATCCACACAGTTCAAGCTGACAATAAACCACACGTGTCCATCCTAAATTGAATGGGAAGATTCATAGTTATGGAAAAGAAAGAAGAAGAAAAGAGAAGAAAAAGAAACTAAAACAATCACAGAATCTCATAATCGCATCGGGACAACATATAATATAAAATCAATAATCATTACAAAGGAGAAACTATTAGATACATACATCCATCATAGTACAACAATTATAATCATCAGCTTGGATGGTTATAACAGCCTATCCTCACAAATTGCTGAAATTTCAACAACAAAGAAGCAGAAAATAAACATATATGTGAAAATGACTTGAAGACCTCCAACTCGTCTCTTGAACTCCAATGCATCCAAAGCGAACTGTAAATATTCTCGGTCTGACCCGAGCATTATAATAAAATAATAGCTGAGTCAGTTTGGAAAAACAGCATGTGAAAAACATACCCACGGGATTTTAAAGCTTTTAGAAAACCATTCAACAACCAAAAGTATCTCGTAAGACCACGTCGCACATAAATACGGACGGGTTTTTACCTTACGATTACCAAAACAATTTTTATAAAAAATCCATCTATATTATAATAATGTCTAGGGGTCAAAGTAAATATGAATATAGTTGAAATGTTTATATCTCACGTTTCAACATAGTTGGGCACAATTAAGTCCGTACGGTGCTTATTGGAGAATGGATTCCATACAATGACTGGGCTACTGAGGTACCGGCCATCCTGGTGCATCTCTAGATAATAACACCGAGGTCGAACCTATCAACCCCTGCCAATACAAAACCGGCCTACCATTTACTGGATACTACCGAATAAGATCAACCCTCGTTTCAAATCAGCAATTATACAAAGCATACATAAGTTAATAGTAGGGACTCTAGATAGGTTTGACCTTGCCCTCATGGAAGCGACCCACCTAGCCTTGCAGCATCTCCCATGTTTTAGTCATCCTTGGTTGAGGCTTGAGGCTACGTTTTACCTTTTATATAGTGCTTCACACTTAGAATTCTAACACTGCCTTCCAGGAAATAATGCAATACCAACATTCATCCATACAAGTTCGTTCTGGAAACTAAATGAAACACTTGAGAGCTCCGTCTTCAATTCCATCATCTTCAAGATGACTTGACTTCAAAACGCATTTGTTGAATCAAAGTGGTTTTCAGATAACATACCCGATCCTGGTCTCTTCGAATCAATATTCAATAATTCCCAGTAAACTCTATATAGGTTCTTTAGGGAATAAACGGTCAAAAATAAGAGCGGAGATCACCTCCTAACCGTTAGTGAATGGATTTCCTTATCATTGTGCTTGGAGAACGAAATGAGATTTATATGCACAGTACAACATCGTTGGGTTCAACCGTGCCATATAACTCATGTATTTGTCCTAGATATTTCTAAAGTTACGTTTTGGGTCCAATTTTGATAGTTGATTATTTGACTATCGAACAACAAACATTCAATCAGGAATTTAATTCCATAGGAAAAAACAACATTGGTTAAGCACCAAGCAACACTAAGCCTCTTTTAAAAATCCTTCATTGATTAAATCTTATTGGTATATGCCTCAAACAAATATCCTTTTAACAATATATATATATATATATACATATACATATATATATATATATATATATATATATCCCTATTTCTCAATACTTGAAAAAAAATGCATATACTTATCTCAATGGAGTAAGTACATTCACCAACTTTGGGGAAGTCTTCCTTTTTTATTTAATTCTAAAATCATTCATAAACTCCATTATACATCCACAAAACCGTTTATGCAATTCCTTTTATAAATCCATAAACCCATTTCCAAAATTCTTTTATAAATATTTAAAACCATTTATAAAACGGTTTTACCCTTTTTAAGCAATCTTCCTTTACGTTTTCAAAACATGCTATAAGATTCCTCTTATAAAAACACCATCTATTTATAAAAATCCATTTATAAATCTCGAAAACAATTATAAATTAATTCTAGTAACTGACATTTAAATGCTACTATATACTATGACATTATAAATATATAAATACTAAATTTAAAACATCTTAAAATAATAATTAATAATTTTCAAAACATTTTAAAATAAACAATAATAATTTATCTTCAACAATTATATAAATATAAATAATTAGTTTCCAAAAATTTATTGATAACAATTTTATTTAATTTCAAACTATATTAATATTTTAAACAATTAACTTTCCAAAATATCAAAATATTGATATACAACTTTTACAAAATATTAATATAAAAAAATAAAACGTAATTATATTCCTTGATAAAAATCCATAATTAATTCAACACAATCGTTTCCGTATTTATAAAGCTACATTTATAAATCTCTTCTATTTTATGGAACATCCTTTCATAGAATCCCTTTAATTCTGAACCCAACTCATAACTCCATTCTTTTATATATCTCACTTATTCTTTAAGTCCCATTCAAAACATAATTTCAACTTGTTGGCAATGTTGCTCCGATAACATGGATTCCTTTTATAAATTCCTTTTTAATTATAAAATCATTCGACATCTTCTAAATTTATCCTCACCTTCAATTTTCAAAATAGAACCAACTATTTTAAAAACAACATTCCACATCATATAACAAATCGACCATTTGATTTTTTTTCCCAACGTAATCCATGATAATAGTTTCCTTTTATTTATAAACACCGTTTATAAATCCATATTTTTACTATACAAAAAGTAATTTGGCAAATCTCCGCTTCTTTTGTAAAATTACATTTTATAACTTACCATATTTATATATTCCATTTTAATATACGTACCCATACAAATATGCATGACCTTATAGAAAATGTTTAATGAATATTTATATAAAAAATATTTCTATTTTCTTTTTTAAAAACCATATCCATTATTATAACAGACAGACCTATCTTAAGATTTTAAAATCTTTATTTTACAATATGAAAATCTCTATTTAAAATATTTTTTAAAAGTATTAAATTATAATATCCAAAAATCATTCCTTTGATTTTAAAATATATATATTTTTTAAATAATTCAAGAATAAATATATAAAACATATATAATTTCCAAATCACTTGAAATCCCTGTTAAAATCATTTTACTATTTTATGGTATTTTAAAATACCAAAATATAAGGCCCAACGCTACTAACCCTAAATAAGAAAATTCGTGTCCGTGTCACCAATTTTAGCATCGAACATATCATATATCAAAATATATATGAAAATAAAATCAACGATGTGAGGAATCCTATTGGATTCCTCCAACCTGTCTCCCTGCATCACATACAATATATAATCATAAAAAAAAATCAACCGCTTCGTGGCGGATTCGTATACAAACGGTCATATAGTGGAACGTAATAGGGTTCATCCTCTCCAATAGGCGGGAATATATCCAATCCAACTAATAATAATTAGTAAATTATCCAAACATTCAACAACAACCAAAAATAAAATATTCACACATCCAATAAATACCTTTATTGACTATAATATTTTTTATTAATAAAAAAGGTGAGATTAACTCACATTGATTTTTAGTTTTGCCAAAACGTTCTAGTTTGTATTAAAATTGAATGGTCATTTAATTTAACCCAAAATTTCCATTAGCTTCGAATTCGTCCAATCCAACTCCGTAGTGTAGTGCTTGCTAATACGAATGCATGCAACTTGTCGCGCTCGAGACCGACCTGTATGGGAAAGATATGGATAAATGATCGTATGAGATAATTAATGGACAATTAACTAAAGATAATTAAAGTATTAAATAATTAGACCTTCTCTTTCTACTGCTTCATATGTGCGATACCAGGCGCCATTCTTTTTTTATTGACCATCGAACGCGCCTCACCCACGACCACGCTCTACCGCGCCCCTCTGCTCCGCCTCGCCACAGCACCCTCACGTGTGTGCGAATGCATGGAAATCGAATCAAATCAAAAACTGTTGCCACGAACGTGGTTGATTTTCGGCCATCTCGCCTTGCCCTGGCTCGATCCGAACATTGATTGCCTTCGTATAGTCATGCTCTACATTTTACTAGTTGAAGTCATCCGCCAATTCGATCTTTAGAGGATTCGATCGTTGTCCGCCGTTGGATGGTTAAGTTCGTAATGGTGGCTGAGAATTAGAAGCTAGGGTATGGTCGCAATGAAAGAAATTGATGGCCTTGTATAGGAAATTTTCGCGACACTATTCATCCGTGAAAATTTCGAACTCCAAGCGAAGGGTGCTGCCTGGCGTTCTATATGTTATACTTCTATTCTGAACACAATAGAATATATATCGAGACCCGATTCCATCATATACAGAAGTTAGTTTTTCAAATTGAGTTATATTAACTTAAATTCCTTTAATTAATTTCTACGCTTTTCGAACTCGTATGACCAAAGGATACATCCAATCGCCATGTAATTCGATGGCATATAATAATTTGCTATTATAGATCTAATGAAACTGGTTTCGACAAAATCTAAAATAGTGCACCAGAAGGCTTTTTTACTTGTTAATTTAGAATGAATTATTATGAAAACCAAATTAATCACCTACAAATCCAAAATAAAAGTTTATTATTACCATTCTTATCCAGCTAAATTTTAAATAAGCTTTGAAACCATTTTTATCCAAATTATCACCCAAGATTCAGTGTAAACAATTCCAATTATTAAATTTAATAACTTAATTATCAATTAAATGGCGAAATCCAAGTTCTTGAATTTATAAAATTAATTTTTCAATATTTAAAATTAATTAAATATTTTAAATTCGAATGGCTGGAATTTTGGGTCGTTACATTCTCTCCCTTAAAATAATTTCGTCCTCAAAATTGTCAAGGTAAGAAAAATGTCGCAAATAAACCCATTAACTTTTCGAAAACAAATAGTTGAAATGAATTGCCAAATTCTTCTAAGTCATTTAGCTTCTTATAAAAACCTTTTTTGAGTCTTTCAAATCAATTCATAGTTACTAACTAATACTATCAAAGTTATAAAACCAAAATCCAAATTTTAGTTCTCAATTTTTTTTCGAAATTCTCAAAAAGTTTCTAATGCCTTAAATTACGAAAAATTCCACTAACGTCTCCTTTATGCGGCTCGATCGTAAAAATTTACAATATATATAATCATAAATATACATCTCATCTTCAAGGATGAGGCATCCCGTCGGGAAAAGAATATAAAATTACAATATGTGACCTAAGATGTGTATCTTTTATTATATTAACAAGCATATACAATCAATATAATGCGAAAGCGAGCTCCAAATATGAAGTATATGCCATCTGCAACTATTAAACACTCAACAACCAATGAGAATATGTATATAGAAATAATCATCACTATATAATATAGAACATACCATAACTATATAAACTTAACAAGAGAATTTAAAAAAAAATTACATTCATCCAATTTATTGGTCATCATATAAATTTGCATTTTCAAAAGTCAAGATTATACTTATATACTTTCATCCCTTATTAAGATTCAATTTATTCCCATTCAATTTATCATCATTTAATTCATTTACTTTCAATTTATTTGCATCCAATTAGTTAACGTTCATTTTATTCCCATTTTCTTACATTCCCCTTAAATTCAATTTAAGGTTAACAACAGTTCTTTGCATACTAATTCGTTTATGGACCATTTCCATAAAATAATTACTTAAGTTTATTTCAAATATTTTACACAACACTTCTTGTTTTTATTTCCACTTCAAAACTTAAGTTCAAATCTAATATTGTCAAACACCCCAATATATCCAATTCATTCATGCTCAATTAATCTTTCATCCAATTGATTCACATTCAACTAAGCCACGTTCATTAGTTCGCATTGAATTATTCACACTATGTTTAACAACATTTTATTCCCTACTTAATTCATTTTACACTTAAGCTAAATTTCATTTTATAACTTTAGTATATATTCATTTCATTAATTCATTTTACAACTCAAATTCATATCCATTCTACAACCTAAGTTGCATTCTATTCTATAACTCAAGTTCATATTTCATTTCACTAATTTACTTCATTAGTCCTTTTCATTAATTTATTATAAGTCAAGTTCAATTTCATTTAACCTTTGTTAAGTTAACTTCATCTCATACAATTCATTTTATTTACATTTACTTAAGTTAAAATTTAAGTTTTGTATATTAATTCCAAACTTTCTTCTCTTATCTGTACCATTTCTAATTTATAAGTTCAAAAACTTATTATCTTATGTTTTCTCAACATTTAGATAGACATTTCTAGGATTTTTAAATATCTTGTTTTATTTCAATTCATTTTGAAATCATACACACACGCACACGCGCACAAATAACTCCTTTATATTCCAAATTAAACTTCTGGAACCTAAAACAAATTTGTTTTACTAAAACAAAACCTCAATGGTAGCAACCTAACACTTAGAAACTCAAAAATGAATACTGATGACGCGACCATCATCACTAGAATTATTTTCCAGCAACTAAAGTAAGTTTAGTGCTTTTTATTCTCTCTTAATTTACATTTAAAATATTTCCAGTTAAAACATTTTCCTAAAATAATACTAGTATTATTTTTCCAAACCCTTTGAAAAATCAATTTTATAATAACCCAGAATTTTAGTCATTTGAAATTGGTATGTTTAATTAATTTTAAATATTGAAAATTTAATTTTATAGATTAAATAATTCAATTTATAATATAGCGATTTATTAGATATTTTAATTGTTGAATTTAATAATTTAAAATTATTTAAATAATTGAATCTTGGGTTTTAAGTTAGATAAAAGTGATTTCAAAGATTATTTAAATCCTATTAATAAGAAAAAAAAGAATAAAACTTTTAAATTGTATTTGAAGGTGATTTAACTAATTTTTAACAATAATTCGTCTTATTTAATGAGTAAATATAGCCTTCCGAGGCACAATCATAGATTTCAACGGAACCAGTTTATCGGATCCGTAATAATGAATTACAATACGTCGTCAAATTTCACGGCGATCAGATGAATCATTTGGTCATACGAGATTGAAACGCATAAAATTTAATATCGAAAATTTAATATAATAATTGGTTTCAAAAATCTATCTTCTGGATATGATCAAATTAAGATTGGAGACAAGTTCCATTGCATCCAGAACATGGGTATAACATATAGGACTCCAGCTAGCATGTCTCATTTGGAGTTCGAGATTTTTGGACATTTAAAATTTTGATATTTTAAATTATATATTTACTATTCTTGGCCATACCCATACAACAACCATAACTACCCTTACCCTTGCCCATGCTCCCACATTGTCAACCCATCCCTTGCCACTGTTCAGCGCAGCCCCCTTTTGTATATATTTCATTACCTAACAAACGAGTTTTTTTGGAATGCTAACTTTAAACAAAAGCAAGATGATAGCCACATCCGACGGTTCATATCATCTTGGACCATCACAAGCCATAATAGTCTTCGAGCTCAACTAGGAAGATGATCGGCCTGGCATGTTGAGTAAGATGGACGGTTGGATCACCTCAGGTTACGACGTGGAGGCAGAGAATCTCGGCTGAACGTGAAGAGGTGGGTTTTGGTTTTATTGCATTTCCGTGTCATCGTGGTTCAATGAGCGAGGGGGTCTAAAAGTGGAGTGTGGAGAATCATGTGGGCAAGGTTGTGGCGAAGTTTCATGGCCCACGGCGATGCGTGGTGGTGGTCGGAGCAAGAAACATTGACCGATGTTTTGATGATTTTCTCGGTGATGGTTGCGTTATATGGGACCAGACCTTTGGGAATGTCGAAGTTGAGGTCAGGGAGGATGGCGGGTGAAGTTTGGCGGCGCTCGGTAGCGTGTGGAGGTGAGCGATCAAATGTAGTGGTATGGTTGTTTTTGTTCACGATTGAAGAAAGGGGAAGGTGGATTAGGCGGTTATGTATTTATATATGGTATTAATTATGTTAAGCATGTAATTAAATATATTATAAAAATAAATTCTAATATAATGCATAACTCGTTCATACTAGTTAGATTTGAACGTGGATTTTTGCATTAGGATCATATTAAGTAGAACTACGATAGAGAACTGGTTTGGATGAATTTGAAGACAGTTGAAATTTGGACTAAAATCGGACGTTGTTTGATTTTAGTTCTAAACCAGAATGCCTGGAAGCATTAGAAAATTTTGACGAGTTAATCTTACCTTTTTGATTAACCAGAAATATTTTTAGACGATAAAATTATTGATTGAACATGTGAATATTTATTTGTTGGCTGTTATTGACTGTTTGTATAACGTACTAAATTATATTATTGGTTTGGATATATTCCTGCCTACTAGAGTGGATGAGACCCTATTACGTTCTAGTGTAAGAGTGGATGACCCTTCGTATACTAATCCCACTTTGAAGTAGTTGATTTATATTATATAACATTGTGATGCGGGGGGATAGGTTGGAAAGATCCAATGTGATTCCTTACTATTTTTGAATTGTTTCAATAATATTTCTTTGTATGGATTACTGAAAAAATGAACCCGATTATGGAGATTATGGTTATAACATTGTAATGTGTTCAAAAAACAAAAACCGAATAGTGATAGAAAAATCAATATCGATAGTGGTTAAGCATCAGGTAGCTATTGGCCTTAAATTGGTATTTTGAAATACTATAAATTGCCATTGTATTGGAATTGGTTTTTCGTGACAGAAATGATTTTTAAATTCAAAATTGGAAATATTTTGTTTAAAGATTATCTATCCATATTAATATCGTTTTAAAGTTATTTAATTATATAACATTATTTTAAAGTTATTTAATTATAGTAATATTATTTTAAGGCTGTTTAATTATATTAGAATTTTTTAAATTTATTTGTTCATAGTTAATATTGTTTTAAATAATTATTCAAAATGTTAATAATTTGAAAGGTTAATTATTCCAAGGATAATTATGGTTTGAAAATAATAATAAGGGTTTATCAAGAAGATTCTAAAAGTAAATTATTACTATTTACAATAAGGGTAAAAATTAATTATTACTGTTTGAAATGATTAATTATTATTTTAAGATGTTTTAAGATAAATAATATTTATTTATTTATTTATAATTCAATTTTAAGTAATTAATTTATATGAGAACTATTTTGAAGTAAAGACTTTTAATTATGTATAAATGTTTTCGAGATCCATAAATAGAGTTGTAAGACATAGATTTTATAATGGAGTTTTAAATAGTTTGAAAATTTAAGGGATGATTATTTACAAGATGGAAGAGTTTTATAAATGGTTAGATATTTGCAAAATGAGTTTAAGAAATGGGTTGACAGATTTGCCAAAGGATGTTTTAAATGGTATGTTGCTATGTGACAAGTGTTTAGTCGATGGATTTGTTTTGTTAAAAGGTGTTTTGGTATAATAAATGGTTTATGGATTATAAAGGATTTATAAATGATTTTAGAAAATGTACAAAAAGAATTTCTAAGAAATTGAATTTTATAAAAGAGTTTATAAATGATTTTTAGAGATTATAAGATGTTTATGAATTTTTAGAGAATTTTAAGGAATTTAATTGATTTCTAAATCAAATAAAAAGAGAGTCTTTCTCAGTTTTATGAATATACGTATACCGTTGAGATAAATATATAAATATTTTCTACGTATTGAAATATAGAGATTTGCGGATATGCCTTTGTAAAAGTATTCTTATGCAAGTAATTTATGAAGTAGGTTTTATTTATAAAAGATTAATTAGGGAGGCTAATGGTCACTTTCATGTTTAACCAATATTGGTTTCTCTATGGAATAAATCCCTGATTGAATGTTTGTTATTTGATAGTTGAATAACCGACCATCAAAATTGGATCCAAAAGTAACTTTAGAAATATCTAGGAGAAACACGTAAGTTATTTGGCACAGTCATCTTCGATGATGTTTCATAGTGCGTATAAATCTTGTTTCGTTCTCCTAAGACAATGATATGGAAATCCATCTAATAACGGTTAGGAGGTGATCTCCGATCTTATCTTTGATTGTTTATTTTCTAAAGAACCAGGGTTGAGTTTACCGAGAATTATCGAAAAGTTGTTTCGAAGAGACCGGATCAGGTATGTTACTCGAAAACCACTTCGATCCAACGATTGCGTTTCAAAGTAAAGATATCTTAAAGGTGATGGAATTGAAGATAGAGCTCTTAAGTGTTTCGATAAGTCCCAGAATGAACTTGTATGGATGAATGCTGATATTGTATTATTGCCTAGAGGGCAGTGTTAGCATTCCAAGTGGGAAATGTTATATAAAGGTAAATCGTAGCCTCGAGCCTCATTAATTGGGAAATGACAAAAGTCGAGCATGTAGTAGGGCCAAGTGGGTCGCTCAGATCGATTACTATCTCTTCTTGTATGCTTCGGGGCCCAAAGTGAGGTGATCATATTCGGTACAACTAGTCAAGTTATAGGCCGATCCTGTGTGGCAGGGGTACAAGATGTTCTTATCAGACCTCGGTTTATTTATCTAAAGAAGTACCTTCGGAAGGCAGTTCCTTACCTTGTCATAGCATGGAATCCATTTTCTAATACATGCCTTTACGGTTTTGATTGTAGAACCTATTATGCTAGAATTTAATTAGTGATAAAAATTTCGAATATGATTAGTAAGTATTTGTATCTAGCCACTATTATAATATTAGAGAATTTCGTATGAAATATTTTGGTCATCATAAGGTAAAAACCCGTTCGTGTTTATGTGCGGCGTGGTCTTACGAGATACTCTTGATTTTCAAAGGTTTTTCCATAACGTTAAATCCAGTTGGATGTGTTTTGTCATGCTGGTTTTCTAGACTGACTCGGGTGTTATTTTATTATAATGCTCGGGTCAGACGAGCATGTTCCAGATTGGTTTAGATGCTTTGGAGCTTCAGGAGATGGATTGGAGGTCCAGAGACGTATTCACATATATGTTTTTTTTCCACCGCTTCGTTATTGAAATTATCAGAAATTGTAAGGACATGATGTTATAATTGTCCAGGCTAATAATTGTGATCGTTGTTGTACTCTAATAGATGTATGCATATAACAGTTTCTCTTTTGTAAAAATCATTGATATTATATTATATTGTTCCGCTACGATTGTGAGATTCTGTAAAGTTTACTTTTCTTCTTATTTTCTTCCTTCTTTCTTTATCCCTATCGATCAAGTTTTCTAGCATTCAATTGCTCGACACATAATATAGTGGACGTAGTAGTGTGGATTTTCGAGGGTTAAAAATCCTAGCCGTTGCATTTGGTATCAGAGCTGAAGGTTATGCGACAACCTTGGCTTTTGTGGGTACTCATTAGAGATAGGGTCAGTAGCACCCTAGGATGAGTTTGAGTTTATGCATACATGAGCGCGTATTTGTTAGTGATATAAAAAAATTATTTTATATTATGTTGGCTGATTTGTTGAGTAGCATATGGATTCTGGTCAAAATGAGTAATTAACGTTATTGATAGAGATCTCTAAACACTTAAACGAAACAATTCGACATAGTATTGTTTTGAAATTGGGTAAATGAAATAATTTTACCTGACTATATTTTATATATAAAGGAAATTTTTTTCAGAAATTATTATAGTATATATGATGTGTTTGGTTATTAGAGAATAATAATATTTGATTATTATCATTTGTTGTTGTTATGCTCTAATAAAAGTTGTTGTTATTATAATGCAAACTTAGGTTAACAATTAAGGAATGATTTTATATAACTAAAGTGAGATTATAAATACATATGGTTTATAAATATGATTTATAAACTGAAAGGAAATGAAATTTCAGAAGTATATTATAAATATGATTTGTAAGTAAAAAGGGTTTAAAAGCTGGAAATTTAGGAATTTAAATTCCGTTGGTTTTCGAAATTGTATTTCAAAGTTTTGGAATATATATATAATATTATTTAGAAAATATTTTGATTGGAAATATTTTAAAATGGAATTTAAAAGAGGTTAGAAGCACTGAACTCACTTCAGTCACTGGAAAATAGTTTCGATGATGATTGCAACATCGTCGACGTTCATTTTTGGGTTTCTAAGGGAGGAGTTGCTACCTTTGGAGTTTTGTTGTGGTAAAACTATTTTTGGTTTTAAAATTAAAAAGAATGATTTGATATACTAAGGGGATTATATATATATATATATATATATATGATTTCAAATTGATTTGAAAGAAATAAAAACAAGGTGTTTAAAACTCTGATGATTGTCAATTAAGTGTTTATGAAAATATTGGAAGATATGTTTTATAACATATACAATTTAGGGATTTGTAAGTTAAAACATAATTTTGAATTTGTTGGATACAAATGTTAAGAAAAGCATAAATTGGAATGGAACTTAACTTAAGTAAAGTTAAATAAAATGAATTTTGAAAAGAAATTGAGCCTAAGTTAAGTTGGATGCAATAATTTTTGGAAAAAGGAATTAATTGTGATTGAAATAAATTAATGAAATGAACTAATTAAATAAGTTAAATGGATTTCAATTCGATTTGTAATGGATTAGTGAAATAGATATGAACTTTAAGTTGTGAAATGGTAATAAACATGAGAATTTTTGTATGAAATGTTTATAAACTTGAGTAAAATTTTATGAAATGGTTTATAAATGAATGTAGTATGGAGTAGAATGTTGTTAAACATAAAAATTTGATGGAATGATTCTTAACTGATATTAGTATTGAAAGAATATACTAAGTAATGAAATGAATGTGAATAAAAAGAATTTGGTACAGTTAAAAAACAATTGAATAGATCGTAAGTTGTACGTATATTATTTTATTCGTGTAATGGTTTGATCCAGATTCAAATACATGATTTTGAGATGATTTACAACGGACCGAGTTATTATTTTTCACTCGATTCTCAACGAAGAACACAGGATATGGATGTTTGATCGATTTTGGAATTCTCTATCATAGTATATGGCTATGTAAGGAGAATGACGGATTCTAATCAAGGAGCCAGATTTGAATCCACACTAGAGTAATCGTGTGAAAGATACTAGTTCGAAAGTGAAATTATGTGATCGAGCGAGCAATGAAACTTGAAATTTGCATACGAATGATATATATACATCATACGGCTTTAGTAAAGAAAAATTTTGATAATTGGAAATTACAGAATAATATGATTATGAACTATATGATTGGATGTCATTGGTAAATAAGATGCAGGTATATAAAAGTAAGAGCTAATTTGAAGCCTTTGATTTCATAAGTACAATTGGGTTGTCCAACAAAAAGGTATATGTTTATATTGTTGTCTGAATTTGATGGTTTTATGGTTGAGTCACTTGGCTTTTGTTTTCTTTTGCTGGTTTGGGCCCGGGATGGCGATTTGTAATTGTTTCGATCAAGCTTGCAAAGGAGATGCTGGCAAAAAATTCATAAAATTAAGATGTTAGAATTTTTTTTGAGAAATTTTGAAGAAATTTTTGATAACTAAAATTTGATTTTGAGTTATGCCCTAAAATGATTGAATGAGATGATATTGGTTGGAATTTATGAATGAATTTGGAAACTTAGTAAATGTAATAACAAAGTTTCAACGAATTGATTTTGGGAAAGGTTAAAGGCTTAAAATAATTTGGAGAACTATTTCAACTAATTTGTTTTAAAAAGTAATGGGCTTGGGCATTTTCTTTCCTTAGCAATTTCGGGGATGAAATTCCTTTAAGTGGAGAAGAATGTAACGACCTAAAATTTTAGTCATTTGAAATTAGTATATTTAATTGATTTTAAATATTGAAAAGTTAATTTTATAGATTAAATAATTCGAATTTCAAATATGGCGATTTGTTGGATAATTTAATTCTTGAATTTAATAATTTAAAATTATTTAAATAATTTAATCTTGGGTTTTAAGTTAGATAAAAATGATTTCAAAGCTTATTAAAATTTTACTAACAAGAATAAAGGTAATAAAACTTTTAAATTGGATTTAAAGGCGATTCAACTAATTTTTAGTAATATTTTGTTTTATTTAACGAGTAAAAATAGCCTTCTAGGGCACTATCTCGGATTTCAATGAAACCGGTTTTATTTGATCCGTAATAATAAACCATAATACGCCGTCAAATTTCATGGCAATCGAATGAATCGTTTGGTCGTGCGAGATCAAAGCAAATCAACTAGAAAATCCCAATCAACTGAACCAAAAGCTTTCACAAAGTCTAGTTTTAGCAGAGCACATGTAATGTTATTTTTAGAACAACGACTAATGTATTCTTGAATAGTAGCCACTCCATATTTTTATATTAATAATATTTTAAAGTTATTTAATTATAGTAATAATATTTTAAGGTTATTTAATTATATTAGGATTGTTTTAAATTTATTTGTTTATAGTTAATATTGTTTTAAAGATTTTATCAAATGTTAATAATTTGAAAGGTTAATTACTTCAAGAATAATTATGGTTTGAAAATAATAATAAGGGTTTATTAACAAGATTTTGAAAATAAATTATTATTATTATTATTATTTATAATAAGATTAAAGATTAAATTTTTTTTGAAATGATTAATTATTATTTTAAGATGTTTTAAGATAGATAATTACTTATTTATTTATTTATAATGTTATTTTAAAAAATTATTTTATACGAGAACTGTTTTGAAGTAAAGACTTTTAATTTTGTATAAATATTTTCGAGATCCACAAATATATTTGTAAGACTTGGATTTTATAATGGAGTTTTAAAAGGTTTGAAGATTTAAGGGATGATTATTTACAAGATAGAGAATTTTATAGATCTTAGATATTTGCAAAACAAGTTTAAGAAATGGGTTCATAGATTTGTAAAAGGATGCTTAAAATGGTAACTTGCTATGTGAGAAGTGTTTAGTCGATGGACTTGTTTTGCTAAAAGGTGTTTTGGGATAATTAAAGGATTTATAAATGATTATAAAAATGTATAAAAATAATTTCTGAGTGATTGAATTTTATAGAAGAGTTTATAAATTATTTCAGAGATTATAAGATGGTTTATAAATGGTTTTAGATAATTTTAAGGAATTTAAATGTTTCTAAATCAAATAAAAAGAAAATCTTTTTAGTTTTATTAATATACTTATACCATTGAGAAAATTATATAAATATTTTCTAAGTATTGAAATATAGAGATTTGCGAATATACCTTTGTAAAAGTATTCCGATACAAGCAATTAACAAAGTGGTTTTTATTTATGAAAGATTAATTAGGGAGGCTAGGGGTCACTTACATGTTTAAGCAATATTGTTTTCTCTATGGAATAAATCCCTGATTAAATGTTTATTATTCAATAGTTAAGTAACAAACTATCGAAATTGGACCCAAGAGTAACTTTGAAAATATCAAGGAGAAACATGTAAGTTTTGTGGCACAATCATTTTTGATGATGTTGTACTGTGCATATAAATCTCATTTTATTCTCCTAGGACAATGATAAGGAAATCTGTCCACTAACGGTTAGGTGGTGATCTCCGATCTTATCTTTGACTGTTTATTTCTGAAAGAACCGGGGTTGAGTTTACCGGGAATTATCGAAAAGTTGTTTCGAAAGACTGGAATCGGGTATGTTACTCGAAAACGACTATGATCCAACGAATGCATTTCGAAGTGAGGACATCTTGAAGATGATGCAATTGAAGATGGATCTCTCAAGTGTTTCATTCAGTCGTAGACGAACTTGTATGGATGGATGTTGATGTTGCATTGTTGCCTTGAGGGTAGTATTAGCATTCCAAGTGGCAAGTGTTATATATATGTAAATCATAGCATCGAGCCTCATCAACCAGGAAATGACAAAAAATCGGGCATGCAGCAGGGCCAAGTGGGATGCTCCCATCAGAGTATGGTCATTCCAAATCTAGATCGATTACTATCTCTTCTTGTATGCTCAGCGCCCAAAGCTGGGTGATCATATTCGGTACTACTAATCAAGTGGTAGTTCAGTCCTGCATGGTAGAGGTACAAGATGTTCTTAATAGACCCTAGTACATTTATCTTAGAGATGTACCTTTGGAAGGTAGTTCCTGATGCTTAATAATATGGAATCCATTTTCTAATACGTGCCTTTACGGTTTTGATTATAAAACATATTATGCTAGAATTTAATTAATGTAACAATTTCGGCTATGATTAATAAGTATTTATATCTAGACACTATTATAATATCGAAGAATTTCATATGAAATGTTTGGTTATCATAAGGGAAAAACTCATCTGCGTTTATATGTGGTGTGGTCTTATGAGATATTTTTGATTTTCAAAGGTTTTTCTATAACTTTAAATCCAGTTGGGTGTGTTTTCTTATGCTGGTTTCCATATTAACTCGGATTTTATTTTATTATAATGCTTGGGTTAGACCGAGCATATTTGTTTGCGTCGACTAATTTTCTATTGAGTTAGAAACTATCCGAACGAATTTAAATTAAAAATAACTACAAGCACACGGTGTGCAATTCTAGTACGTATGCGCGTACGGGTCGATCCGTAGGGAATTGTTAGATTTCAAAATTCTATTCGATCAAATTAACCAAAGTTGAGAATTATTTATGCTAAAAATGTAAGAAACTAACAAAAGAAAATTGATAAAAAATATGAGAGCTTGAAGAGAATTTAGAGGTAATTTCCACTCTCTAGATCACATATATCAACAAAATGAAGTTATGATCTCTCTTTTGGTCATTAGTGAAATTAGTTGATGTGCTTATCATAAGTACAAATATTTGTGCTATTAATTAGCCCAATATAAACCATCAAACTATAATACAACCACTAAACCACTATTTTACTCTTATGAAAATGACAATAAAGTTGAAAATAAAATCTATTCTAAGTATGGCCTATTAACTAGTGATTAGAAATACAGACCATCAAATTTTGATTTAATTTAACATCATTACCAACATCATAATTACCAACATCATATGTAGATGAAGAGGTAATTTGTGTTTTGTTGTTTGTTTAAGCAAAGCCTATTTGGTGTAAACAATATAAGCTATCGAATTCAAAGCTAAAACAACAGGTTAAGCCACTTCAAATATTTCCATTAATCACAAAAAGAGAACATAAATGATCAAAATGTTGAAGCTACATGATTAAGAGAGCTTTATTACCCCTAAATTGAAGGGGTTTAGCCTCTCATATTTATTATCATATCAACAATTGTAGCATGCAACATGAAATAAAAATAAGAGAAAAAGAGTGCTAAAATGAAATAAAAGCTAAGATAATCTAATTGCATAAAATAAAATCTACACTACTAACATGAAAAGAAAGAAATAAACAAAAAAAGCTTTCATTAAAATTGCATGAAAAATAAATTTACATGAAAAGAAATGGCTAAATAGCCGTGAAAATAAAGAAAAGAGAGCTTTTATTTTTGATCCTAAACTAATGAGCTACGAACAAGAGAGAGCCTCAGAGAAGAGAGAGGAGGATTACATGAACATATGTGGTATTTATACATGTTTTAAAACCTTAATCCATTTTTTAGGAACTATCCAAACTACCCCTTAGAAAGTTTGATGGTCAAGTATTCATTAGCATGATATAATCATCCATTAAGTGCGCATGTAAATTTAATTGCCTTTTAGTATGTATATTAGCTCCTAATGGTAGATCAGGTAAGTGGGTAGGTGGGATACTCCATGTTCATGAGTGTTGAATTACTTCCATCATCATTTGCTTGTTTTCTCTTGCGCATGCATATTTCTTCATGAAACCTCTTCCTTTTGATTTCAAATTCCTATAAAAAATCATAAAAATGTCCAAGTAATTTTTCTCAAATTAATATATGCACAAAAATGACAATTTTGCCCCTATATAAAGATGAATATATGACGATTCGAAAATAATTTAAATTTTGATTTAAACATCTTAAAATACCCGATATTATCATTTATTTAATTTAATTAGGTTAAATATGGTGGTAAAAATATGCATATTTACGTGCACATCAAATACCCCCACACTTATCTTTTTATTCGTCCTTGAATAAACTAAAGCTAAGACAAATCCACTTTTGTAGGAAGCGCGATTGCATTGAGCGTGTACAACAAACCGTTAAACCTCTTGGTGTCCCTAGTAGGACGAGTGTTGTCTCATGAGGTTTTTCAGCGGATACTACCCACAAAATCCAAACGTAGTGGAAAATTCCTAACTGCAAGATTTATTTACAAACAGATGAATGCAAGTTTTTGAAAATATTTATGAATGGAGAATTTACTTTTAAATTGACATAAATAAGTTAAATATAAATTTTGGTTATTATCTTGAAAATTTAAGTCATTTACTCGTCACAATGTCCAATAAAAAATGAGTTATCATCACAAATAGACAATAGTTTGGCTAGTTGTTTCAGTTGATAACACAGTATAACTATGAAATGGATCCTTAGTTGATTATCAAAGTTTTTAAAGTGGTATTTTTATATCTTTTCGGTAAAAAGTCAAATCAAACAAGTCAAATAGTGCTTGGATTTTAATTGCTTACTCTCTCTTATTTGAAAATTTTATTGATACTAACAATATTTACATATGCCTAACTCGGAAAATTAAGGCCAGATATATCACCCAAGCTCTGCCTTGCGGACTTACATGAAGGAAATACAGAGCATGGCGAGCTAAAAACATGAGTGTGTACACATATCGAATGTAAGAGTTATTAAAAATAAATTTTGTATACATACACCTAACTCAGATAAACTGAGGCCAGATATACCGATCGTGCACTGCCTTTCGGGCTTACGTGAGAAGGGTACAGAGCATGGCGAGCGAACACACAAGTGTCAACACTTGACTCTAGGTGTTTAGTCAAAAAATTTATGCTTTATATATACACACAATTTTTTTTAGGAGAGAGTTTTGCAAAACCATCTTAGAACCATTTAACTTAGAAGATAAAAAATATTATTTCCTTTTCTTTTAAATCCACCACTTTTTAGACAAAGATTATCAATAAGGATATATTTCATATTAACACGTATGGACCTTCCTATATACTAGTTAAGCCATCGTCATTTGTAATCAAAGTTGACTTTTATTTTTGTTAAGACAAATAAATTTTCAAATTTTTTAATTTAATAACGGAAACCATGTATTTATCCTATAGTATTTTTTCCAAAATAAATAAAAATTCTAAAAAGAAATTTTTGTTTTCGAGTTTTTTTTGTTTTTGTGTTTAATTTTTTTTGAGTTTTAGAAAGAAAATAAATCATGAAAAATAAAAAATAAAAATGAGACTCCCTTCCATACTTGATTTTGACTGTTACCCCACAGTCAACCCAAGTGAAAGGAGAAAAATAAAAAGAATGACCTATATTTACATGAAAAGATTATTATTTACAAAACATTAGAAAATATGTTGCTAAGAAGTAAATGAAATGGTCTTCCAAAGGCCAATTCATTTGTCTCGTCAATTATGAGAGGCACATCTTAAGCAGAAAAACCAAACCATAAAAGGTTTCAGAGTTGAATGTTGATTTAAAAAAACAAACATCGTTTTATTAAAAAATTGAATGAGTTGTTTTATTTTCGATGATTTTTGGGGTTGATAAAACAATTGATTGAAATTCAAGTTTATTTTCACCAAATCGAAATTCAATCTCATCATTGACGATTTCTTCAAAATTATTGATTTGAAAATCAAGATGCTGATTTAAATCCACCCCTTCAGGATTCAACAACTCATCTTCAAAAAATCCAAAAAAAATTGTTCATTAAATTCGTATTCCATTGTTAAATTATTCACAACTTCATCGTTTTAAAGGTGTATAGTTGTTGTTGGAAATTCGTTATGGTTAGAAAAAGGAAGATCGAATTTAAACTCGAGTTTCTCACCCTCAAAAGAATTGAAATCCAATCATTTACAATTTCAAAAGTTGTGATTTGAAAATCGTCAATTTTGGTAGATGATGGATTATCATTCGACTCTTCACACGTTGGGATTTGATTTTGTTGTTCACGTAATTTTTTGTATGTTTCAATCAATAAATCTGGGTGATTTTTGTGTATTTCTTCCATTTGTTCAACAAAATCAATTTTATAATTATTAGTTTGAGAATTTTCAATTTGAACTTGTTGGGAACAAAAATTATCAATTTCAATAAACAGTGGATTATTATTTGATTATTCACAAGTTGGGATTTGATTTTGCTTCTCACGAATTTTTTTTGTAGGTTTCACTTAACACATCCTCGTAATCTTTTTCCATTTGCTCAACTAAATCAAATTCATGATTATTAATTTGAGAATTTTCAACTTGAATTTGTTGAGAACAAAAATTATCCATTGCACCAAAATTATTCCCATTGTTAAAATTATTTAAAAAGTGATTCATATTTCCATTTTGACTTTGAAATTCATTTTAGAGTTCGAAATTGAATTGGAATGTGTTATAGTCAAAATCATTTGAATTTTGAAATGAATTCAAATTTTGATTATTTTGAAATCCTTGACTTGTGTTATTATACAAATCATTCATCCTTTGATTTTGTAGTGTAACGAGTTCAAGTAGTGATTCCATTTTCATTTCAAAAGTTGAGAATTGATCGCTTTTATGAAAATTTCGTGGTGCAAAATTCAAATCGTTTGTATAATAGTTGTTATTAAAATATCCATAAGAATTTGGTGTGAAATTATATAGATTATATTAATTATCACAACTATCGTAAAACTCTGACGAGTAAGGAAATTAAGACATTCTCAAGAATGTTTTTTTTGGATTTTTTAATAAAAGAAACTATTTACCAAAAGAAATTTATTTTTCAAAAGAGAAATTTGATTTTTGTTTTGTTTTTGGATTTTAAGTTTTCTTTTTTTTTGTTTTTGTAAAGATTTTATATTTTTTTGGATTTTTGTTTTTCTAAAGAAAGCCTAACTCAATTTATTTTTTGGATTTTTGATTTTGATTGTAAAAAAAATTTCTGTCACTCTCCAATTTTCAGCGTTCGAAAATCGACACCCGAACTTCACTTGTACTCGAATGCCGTAGATTCAACCGTTAAAATTTGACTCGCGCCGGAGCTTATAACACAATTAAGTATAACAACACAGCGGAAGAAATGAACATCATATACAACACCTGATACAATATCCAGATACAATGATGATACAATGGAACGATACAATGAATATCAATATACATCAGAGATATGATACAAGAAACAGCAGCGGAAAAGAAAACGATAACACGAGTAGCGGATAATCTCCAAGATAGTCTTTAAAAGAGAACTCCAAGGCACCAATCTAGAAATAGCTCGAACTCCCAATAACCTTACACTAAGATAAGCAAGTGCAGTCCTAATCCAAAGACTGAACTAACTCCAGATAATCTACTAAATCTGACTATCTAAAAAACCCAACTCTAGACTGCCCGTGTGGAAAAAATTATGGGCACCTAGAGTTTAGGAAAGAAACAATAAACTCCAGGTCAGTCATGGGACTGGTATGAGTAACAAAAACAATTGCTTTTAAAACACATATAGATATGGGATTTCAGTTAAATCACAGCTTAAAGCCTAAAACCTTTCATTCGAATGGTTAAAACAAATTACCATTTCCAATCTTTTAAACTAAAAGATTCATTTTAACAACCTTCAATGGTTTAAACAATTTCCACACTTTTAATCTTTTAAACAAAAAGATTCAATTCACAAAGTGCACCCCATTCACAAAGATCCATTCATGGATTTCAAATCAATTTCCATTTCAATTGGATTAACTCGTTAAATCTTTAAATCAAGATTTAACTTATAGTTTTCCAAATACGTTTCCAAAGATTCATCATAGCCTTTCAAAACAATTCCAATTCAAGTTGGATTAACTCACTCAGTCTTTGAATCAAAGACTCATTTCATAGCTTTCAAAACACTTCAATTCTATTTCAAACTTGAAACCTTTCAACACAATTTGGAAATCCTTTCTTTAAATGAAAGCTATTATTATTTGAAAACAAATAGGTTTCGTTTTGGGAAAAACTAATTACAATTACATCAGTTAAAACCATTCAAGTATAAACTTGGATTTAGATTTAGATTTCCCAAACTACACTTTTTAAATGATTAAAAACCCATATAAACATCCATATAACTTGTATGATCTTTTTAGACCATAATTTCCCAAATCATTAAACTCGATTTCAAATATTGAATTCAAATTTAAATTAAATTATTTAAATTTCCACACTTTATTTAGTTATTTAAAATAACTTTTATTTTGAAAACTCATTTCAAAGGCTTTCAATTACAATTCCAAAACTATTTTGGATTCAAGACTTAAATCTTTAAAATTTGTTAAAAAATCTGTGACTTAACCGATTTCCTCGTGAAATCCATATTTGTGTGTGCAGGGTGTAGTCCAGGGGTTTTACACACAATAGTGCAGTAACATTCAATCATCACAGATTCAAATATAGAAATATGGTTGATAAGAGGTATAAGCTATAACGCTTATCTCTCATACACAGATATATATATATATCACAGATAATTAATTACATTCATCTCAGATAAATAAATTACAGATCACGACACAAATCAGGATATATTATAAAGCATTATATATCAGGGATATCAACAATTCAACATCCAATATAATCCAAACGTCCATAAGCAGGATTAATTAAATTATCTGATTTATTTAAATCAGATTATTTCTATGAATAAATTTGCTAGTTATGGTACAAAACATTTGATAAATTACCCTTTAATGAATCATTAATTTATCCTAAATTAATAATTTATTCCTTAATTAATTGCAATAACTAAGTAATTACTCCTTAATTAATAATTACTTCTTAATCACTTTCATTAATTAATTATCCTTTAATAAGTTAATTATTCTCAAATTAATTACCTTAATTAATTTATCACATTATCCTTGAATTAAATTTTGCTTAATCACTTGATTAATCAACTTTAAATCATTAATCAATATCAAATTAATTATCCTTAATTTACAAATTTATTTGTTCCTTACTTAATTAATCTTTAAACCTTAATTCATTAATTTAAACCTTTAATTACTTATTTAATAAATCCAAATCATTAATTAATTAATAAAAATAATTTATCCATTTTAATTGACTTAATAATTACAAATCATTAATCTTCATTTATTTTAAGGATAAAACATTTTTTTTCTTATTAATGAATCAAGTTATCATTAACGAGTCACTTAAACAATTTAGTTTTTTATTTTACTTTTAAAATTTTGTTTTAAAATTTAAGATTTAAAATGGAAACAAATTAACTTTAACAAAGTTTAAAACATTTTCAAAACCCTCTTATTTCACAAGTTAAAGAATTATTTATCTTATAATAGAAGTTTAAAAGAATTTAAAACGCAGTTTCATTTTAATTTCAAATCAATTTTAAAATACACTTTAACAATCAAAATTGTTTAAATCATTTTATATTTAAAAACTTCCATTTATTTCAAAACTGAAATGCATATTAAATTTTTGATTCCTGATTAAACTTAGATTTTAAAACTTTACTTACATTTAAAACTTCATTTTTTAAAATTCAACCATTTAACCATTTTAAAGTAGTTAAAACAATTTAAATTTAAAAACTTTATTTTATTTTAAAATTGAGATTCAAACTCAATTTCCAGATTTAAAACTTAGATTACATTTGTTTTAAAACTTTGCTTAACATTTTTAAAATTCAATTTGGAATTTAACATTACAGGTTTGAAAACCTGTAACACAACCTATAACTCGAGCCACTACCATTTTGCTTCGAGCCCAAACTGTCCTATCTTCGAGCCAATTATCAAATTGCTCGAGAACAAAACCCCTGACCAAACCTAACATCCCCTGACAACGAGCAGTGCACCGTGCACATGCACGGTGACGCCGCACCTCCTAGATCATCGCTGATGATCTCCTCCAGTCGTCAATTCCAAACCTGGAACAAAAGTCTAGAACCACCCTCACCACCTGGAATCGCCTAGACCTCGCGTTTCCAACCATCTGAACTTCTACAACCCCAACCAAGTCTTCGCCACTTGCCATACTACCATCACCCAACGACTTGTGCAACTCGATGCACGAGAAAAAACACTTCGATCGATTTCCTGACCACCTAAAAAAATTAGGTTTAAAATTTTCGAATGGTCGCCGCCGCCGCCACGGTCACCTGACCACCCTTCCACTATTTTTTCTTGAATCCCGATCAATCTTCTATCACCAGACAAGTTCCCGGCCTCCACGATCCAATAGATCGGCATAGATCACCAACACAAAAAAATCTTGACTAACCCAAACTGCTCTCAATCCCTAACTCGAAAAATTATAATTCTTGTTTTAAAAATCATATTAAAGTATGCGAAATCAACCTACATACCTGAATTCGTGGATAAGAGATTTGTATTTTGACAAACTTTTTAGTTTGCTCAGTTTTCCTTGGTTTTCAGAAATGTTACAGAATTAATTTAACTTAAATAAATTTGAATCTTTAGTATATGCCATAACAACCAATATTTGTTTTAATAATAAGTCTAAACATTGAGTAAATCAAACGGAAATGATTTTGAGATCAAATCTTATGTTTAGGATTGTAGACAGAGGACATATATGAATATCATCCTGCACACAAATACTTCCATCATTCAAATTCACTCAGAGAATCCATGTGTATACAAACAGTTATTCACAGATGTAAAAGCAACAAATTCATACCTTAAAAATAAATGAAAATATATGTTACTCACATTCCACATTTTTAGTTCCAAGTTGATGAGTTAGAAAGAAAAGAATGTTAACTTCCTTGTTTTGAAACCAGCCTGAGACACTGCTTGCTAAAGCCTCCTTGATCTCGGGTTTGATGATGATCTGGATTGTTGTTTAAAGTTCGTAGAATGATGATGTTTATTTTTTTTCTTGTTTCTGGTTAGCTATGCTTTGAGAACGAAAATGAAACAAAGGGGATGTACATATAGAAAAGAATGTACAGGGTGTTATCATTTTGTTTGTACGACATCAAAGACTTTTATTTTTACCAGGCAAGAATTTGGAGGCTGAAAACATTTTGTACAATTTCGAATTGACTTTGGAGTGTTAGAGAGATCTTGCATTAATTACTAAGTACTTTGTTTATGTCCTTACTTCTTGCCTTGCATTGTTTGTCACGGCTGATATGATGTTGCTTTTGTGTGCTAAGGACATGGCATTAATTTCTATTATATTTTGTTTCTTTTCTTTTGTTTCTTTTCTTTTGTTTTCATACTAATATTTTGCTTGTACATGAACATATATATTTGTTGCCTTCTTTATAAGCTCACATACTTATATTACTTATCCAATTTTGTTTGTATTTCTTCTTTTTTGTCTTATATATATGTCTTATGTTGAATTTTGTTTTAGTCTTGTTACTTTGAAATTTAATGAAGCTCTATTTTTGTTATGTTGTTATAATTTAACAAATTTGTTTACTTCATATTTTGAAATTTATCTTATGTGTATAATTATATTTCTAACTTAAGTATTTAAATTGCCTTACATACAAATTGTCTTGTATATTTATTTATTTTTCTACTTATGTCACATATATATAAGATTTAAATCCAAATGAATTAACACATATTTAATTTAAATTCGGAGAAACTCAAATCTATTTACCGATAAATTTTGCAATTTTATTCAAAAATTAAATTAATTCCCAATTTAACTTAGTCAAAATCCGGAATCGTTACAGGTTTCCCTCCTTAAGAAATTTCGTCCTCAAAATTTGCCGGTTTAGTTTTATAAATTATCCATTCTCACAAAATAGACCAATAACAACTCAACTACATCGGTAAACACATAGATTCTTACGGTTAATTCAAAATACACTTTATATTAAGTGTTACTAAGGGCATTCATACTGGTGTTATAGTCATTCATCCCACCATACATATACATACATCTAGCATTCACGACATTCTGAGTCAAAATACATATATAAAGCATACACTACCCAAAAGGAAACATCCTACTCATCTACAGATCCTCATTATCAGAGCTTTCCCATTCGGGCCCTGACAATTCCCTGATCTCCGCCTCACTGTCTGATTCCGAAACTTCCACTGGATCAGGTACTATAGGGATAAAGCCTCCACCATCTAGCTCCTCAATGGTATCATCAAAATTCCAAATAATTGCTTCATCATATTCTGACTCTATATAACACTCCTCATCTTCAAATTCTTCTTCGTCCTCTTCGAGTCCTTCCTCGACCTCGAACTCTTCTTCATCATCAAATACCTCCTCGGGCTCTTCTTCAGTCTCCTCCTTGGGCTCCTCTGGTACTTCCTTATCCATACACAGCTCCTGAATCTTCCTAGCTGAACCATAATCACTAACTCTTCTGGCCTTTGAGGTTGTTCCGCCTCGGCTGATGCTACGGGTTCTCTACAATCAAAATCAAAATCCAAAGATAGATGAAAGATGATTCATCAAATCAAACTAAATATTTATTCTGTATTTGGCTTACCAAATCAGAATATCAACAATAGATACAAGAAAGAATCTATTAAGTTTTTCACAATATACTCGGGTCATCCAGATCTACGAAATATGGAGTGATATTGGTTAGTTCAAAGGGATAACTAACCATTCGTAGAATATATCCGGATCCAAAGAATAGACAGACATATGGATACGATTCCAAAACCTTTAGTTTAAAAACTAAAGTACACCCATCAACCATAGCAACCAAAACAATCAATACATCCAAACGAACAACTTTTCTATCTGGAGTTTATGTCCCATATTAATATATTGAATTTCTTCCTGGATAAACCAGAAACTATCGAAGAATTAAGAAATGATGCTGAACAAAAGAGATTGATAGAGAAAAGATCGTTTCCTTGTTGTTACATGGTATTGACCATTTATAGTGGTACTTCCCTGTCCCCCATCTCGTTCTCTTCTTGCATTCATACTCACTATCAATGGATAGTAAGAGAATTTACTGAGGTATACGGACGGATATCTTAGGGATACATTCATTCTAGGGTATACTTCACCCTATCTCTAATGAGCTACTTAATGTGTTATACTCCTGAGCTAAAGTTTTAACCCTCAGCTCTGATACCAAGATGTCACGCTCAAAATTTCAGCGTTCGAAAATCGACACCCGTACTTCACTTGTACTCGAATGTCGCAGATTCAACCATTAAAATTTGACTCGCGCCGGAGCTTATAACACAATTAAGTATAACAACACAGTGGAAGAAATGAACATCATATACAACATTTGATACAATATCCAGATACAATGATGATACAATGGAATGATACAATAAATATCAATATACATCAGAGATACGATACAATAAATAGCAGAGGAAAAGAAAACGATAACACCAACAGCGGATAATCTCCAAGATAGTCTTTAAAAGAGAACTCCAAGGCACCAATCCAGAAATAGCTCGAACTCCCAATAACCTTGCACTAAGATAAGCAAGTGCAGCCCTAATCCAAAGACTGAAGTAACTCTAGATAATCTACTAAATCTGACTATCTAAAAAACCCAACTCTAGACTGCCCGTGTGGAAAAAATTGTGGGCACCCAGAGTTTAGGAAAGAAACAATAAACTCCAGGTCAGTCATGGGACTGGTATGAGTAACAAAAACGGTTGCTTTAAAAAAAATAGATTTATAAAAGAAAATCCGGTATGCTTTTGAAAAATGAAACTACCATAAGACCTCCCGCCACACACACAATGCAATCGCAGAATTGGAGGAGATTTCTTCTTATGAGAGTCAAATATGCTTGATACACAAATTTTTCTTTGATATTATTACTATATGTGCAAAGTGCATAAAACATTTCGAAAATATAATATAAATCTTAGCCAGCATAGACATTTCAAACTATGCCTACTATAGCTACCATCTAAACAGTGGTGACCACCATAAGTAAATGGCAGGTTCTACAACTAAAACCGTAAAAAGCACGAATTGGATAATTGGATTTCCAACAGATGGTTAGGCTAAGGAACTTCCTGGGCCACATGGGTACGCCTCTAGAGGGACGTCCCGAGAACCTAACTGGATCTCCGCCAACACAAAGCCAGGTTACCTCTAAACTAGGTAACTACTGACACGAGTATGCCATCTCCCGGTTGTAACCAACCTTTATCCAGGACCACAACAACAATCACCAAGTAATATATATATATATATATATATATATATATTTTCGATATCCACATAAGTTAAGTATCTGGGCTCCATACCATGATACCACTTCTATCCAGAAGGAAATGTACATACCCTCAGGGGACGCAATCCCCAAATAACCTTGCTGCATTCTTCCTGTTTTGACCATTACTGAGTTGAGAGGTTCGACGAAGTCTCATCCACAAAGCTACGCTTTTCAAAAAAGCCACGCTTTGATCGACAAATGATCAGCAGCACTCAGCATGCCACATTACCAAGTTGGGAATATGTTACTGATAACCTTCAACTACATAACCTCTGAGCTCGTACGTCTCAGAGAAAGGTGTTAAGCTAAGAGAATAAATTCTCCGCCACCAACAGAAATGTATTTGAAAGAAATCTGCTTTATATCTCAAAATGTAATGTCAGACATACAATCCATACAAGTCTATTCCTGGTTCGAACAAAACCGAAGACACTTCTAAAGAAGCCCTTGCAATCCGGGTATTCACAAACCCGATCGGACTTCCCATCACTTAGGGAACCTCTATACCGGCACGACTCAGTGCAGAGACAATAAACGGGTTATCCCTTCGTTTTCGAAAATACACGGTCTTCACCACCGGTCTTCAAATGCTATTCATAAAGACGTATCATTATTCAGAATGGGTTATATGACACAAAGGTCCTCTCCCGGCTAAATACCGAATAATGAGCGTAATATTTGAAACATATATGGATATGGGATTTCAGTTAAATCACAGCTTAAAGCCCAAAACCTTTCATTCGAATGGTTAAAACAAATTACCATTTCCAATCTTTTAAACAAAAAGATTCATTTTAACAACCTTCAATGGTTTAAACAATTTCCACACTTTTAATCTTTTAAACTAAAAGATTCAATTCACAAAGTTCACCTCATTCACAAAGATCCATTCATGGATTTCAAATCAATTTCCATTTCAATTGGATTACCTCGTTAAATCTTTAAATCAAGATTTAACTTATAGTTTTCAAAATCCATTTCCAAAGATTCATCATAGCATTTCAAAACAATTCCAATTCAAGTTGGATTAACTCATTCGGTCTTTGAATCAAAGATTCATTTCATAGCTTTCAAAACACTTCAATTCTATTTCAAACTTGAAACCATTCAACACAATTTGGAAATCCTTTCTTTAAATGACAGCTATTATTATTTGAAAACAAATAGGTTTCGTTTTGGGAAAACTGATTACAATTACATTAGTTAAAACCATTCAAGTATAAACTTGGATTTAGATTTAGATTTCCCAAACTATACTTTTTAAATGAATAAAAACCCATATAAACATCCATATAACTTGTATGATCTTTTTAGACCATAATTTCCCAAATCATTGAACTCGATTTCAAATATTGAATTCAAATTTAAATTAAATTATTTAAATTTCAAAACTTTATTAAGTTATTTAAAATAACTTTTATTTTGAAAACTCATTTCAAAGGCTTTCAATTACAATTCCAAAACTATTTTGGATTCAAGACTTAAATCTTTAAAATTTGTTAAAAAATATGTGGTTTAACCGATTTCCTCGTGAAATCCATATTTGTGTGTGTATGGTGTAGTCCAGGGGTTTTACACACAATAGTGCAATATCATTCAATCATCACAGATTCAAATATAGAAATATGGTTGATAAGAGGTATAAGCTATAACGCTTATCTCTCATACACACACACACACACACACACACACATATATATATATATATATATATATATCACAGATAATTAATTACATTCATCTCAGATAAATAAATTACAGATCACGACACAAGTCAGGATATATTATAAAGCATTATATATCAGGGATATCAACAATTCAACATCCAATATAATCCAAACGTCCATAAGCAGGATTAATTAAATTATCTGATTTATTTAAATCAGATTATTTCTATGAATAAATTTGCTAGTCATGGTAAATTAAAAATCAATTAATTACAAAACATTTAATAAATTACCCTTTAATTAATCATTAATTTATCCTAAATTAATAATTTATTCCTTAATTAATTGCAATAACTAAGTAATTACTCTTTAATTAATAATTACTTCTTAATCACTTTCATTAATTAATTATCCTTTAATAAGTTGATTATTCTCAAATTAATTGCCTTAATTAATTTATCACATTATCCTTGAATTAAATTTTGCTTAATCACTTGATTAATCAACTTTAAATCATTAATCAATATCAAATTAATTATCCTTAATTTACAAATTTATTTGTTCCTTACTTAATTAATCTTTAAACCTTAATTAATTAATTTAAACCTTTAATTACTTATTTAATTAATCCAAATCATTAATTAATTAATATAAATAATTTATCCAATTTAATTGACTTAATAATTACAAATCATTAATCTTCATTTATTTTAAGGATAAAACATTTTTTTCTTATTAATGAATTAAGTTATCATTAACAAGTCACTTAAACAATTTACTTTTATATTTTACTTTTAAAATTTTATTTTAAATTTTAAGATTTAAAATGGAAACAAATTAACTTTAACAAAGTTTAAAACATTTTCAAAACCCTCTTATTTCATAAGTTAAAGAATTATTTATCTTATAATAGAAGTTTAAAAGAATTTAAAATCCAATTTCATTTTAATTTCAAATCAATTTTAAAATACACTTTAGCAATCAAAATTGTTTAAATCATTTTATATTTAAAAACTTTCATTTATTTCAAAACTGAAATGCATATTAAATTTTTGATTCCAGATT
Organism: Allium cepa; assembly: GCA_030765085.1. Classification (NCBI taxonomy): domain Eukaryota; kingdom Viridiplantae; phylum Streptophyta; class Magnoliopsida; order Asparagales; family Amaryllidaceae; genus Allium; species Allium cepa. The sequence goes on along the minus strand of CM060941.1, from coordinate 758,703,268 downwards.
AAACTTAGATTTTAAAACTTTACTTACATTTAAAACTTCATTTTTTAAAATTCAACTATTTAACCATTTTAAAGTAGTTAAAACAATTTAAATTTAAAAACTTTATTTTATTTTAAAAATTGAGATTCAAACTCAATTTCCAGATTTAAAACTTAGATTACATTTGTTTTAAAAATTTGCTTAACATTTTTAAAATTCAGTTTGGAATTTAACGTTACAGTTTTGAAAACCTGTAACACAACCTATAACTCGAGCCACTACCATTTTGCTTCGAGCCCAAACTGTCCTATCTTCGAGTCAATTATCAAATTGCTCGAGAACAAAATGCCTGACCAAACCAAACATCCCCTGACAATGAGCAGTGCACCATGCACATGCATGGTGAGGCCGCTCCTCTTAGATCATCGCTGATGATCTCCTCCAGTCGTCGATCACCTTCTCACCAGCATCCCATCTACAAATCGCCACAAGAATCTCGAAATTGGATTCGAGATTTCAATTCCAAACCTGGAACAAAAGTCTGGAACCACCCTCACCACCTGGAATCACCTCGACCTCGCGTTTCCGACCATCTGAACTTCTACAACCCCGACCAAGTCTTCGCCACTCGCCATACTACCATCACCCAAAGATTCATGCAACTCGATGCACGAGAAAAAAACGCTTCGATCGATTTCCTGACCACCTAAAAAAAATTAGGTTTAAAATTTTCGAATGGTCGCCGCCGCCGCCACGGTCACCTGACCACCCTTCCACTATTTTTCCCCGAACCCCCGATCAATCTTCTATCACCAGACAAGTTCCCGACCTCCACGATCCAGTAAATCGGCAGAGATCACCAACACAACAAAATCTTGACTAACCCAAACTGCTCTCAATCCCTAACTCTAAATATCATAATTCTTGTTTTAAAAATCATATTAAAGTATGCAAAATCAACCTACATACCTGAATTCGTGGATGAAGAGATTTGTATTTTGACTAATTTTTTAGTTTGCACAGTTTTCCTTGGTTTCAGAAATGTTACAAAATTAATTTAACTTAAATAAATTTGAATCTTTAGTATATGCCATAACAACCAATATTTCTTTTAATACTAAGTCTAAACATTGAGTAAATCAAACGGAAATGATTTTGAGATCAAATCTTATGTTTAGGATTGTAGACAGAGGACATATATGAATATCATCCTGCACAAAAATACTTCCATCATTCAAATTCACTCAGAGAATCCATGTGTATACAAACAGTTATTCACAGATGTAAAAGCAACAAATTCATACCTGAAAAATAAATTAAAATATATGTTACTCACATTCCACATTTTTAGTTCCAGGTTGATGAGTTAGAAAGAAACAGAATGTTAACTTCCTTGTTTTGAAACCAGCCTGAGACACTGCTTGTTAAAGCCTCCTTGATCTCCGGTTTGATGATGATCTGGATTGTTGTTTAAAAGTTCGTAGAATGATGATGTTTATTTTTTTCTTGTTTCTGGTTAGCTATGCTTTGAGAACGAAAATGAAACAAAGGGGATGTACATATAGAAAAGAATGTGCAGGGTGTTATCATTTTGTTTGTACAACACCAAAGACTTTTGTTCTTACCAAGAAAGAATTTGGAGGCTGAAAACATTTTGTGCAATTTCGAATTGACTTTGGCGTGTTAGAGAGATCTTGCATTAATAAGTACTTTGTTTATGTCCTTACTTCTTGCCTTGCATTGTTTGTCACGGCTGATATGATCTTGCTTTTGTGTGCTAAGGACATGGCATTAATTTCTATTTTATTTTGTTTCTTTTCTTTTGTTTTCATACTAATATTTTGCTTGTACATGAACATATATATTTGCTGCCTTCTTTATAAGCTCACATACTTATATTACTTATCCAATTTTGTTTGTATTTCTTCTTTTTTGTCTTATATATATGTCTTATGTTGAATTTTGTTTTGGTCTTGTTACTTTGAAATTTAATGAAGCTCTATTTTGTTATGTTGTTATAATTTAACAAATTTGTTTACTTCATATTTTGAAATTTATCTTATGTGTATAATTATATTTCTAACTTAATTATTTAAATTGCCTTACATACAAATTGTCTTGTATATTTATTTATTTTTCTACTTATATATATAAGATTTAAATCCAAATGAATTAATACATATTAAATTTAAATTCGGAGAAACTCGAATCTATTTACCGATAAATTTTGCAATTTTATTCAAAAATTAAATTAATTTCCAATTCAACTTAGTCAAAATCCGGAATCGTTACAATTTCAAAGGTTTTAAAACTAAGTTAAGAAATATTTACAATTTTTTTAGTTTTGGATTTTGAGAATTTTTTCTTTTTTATTAAATATGCATGAGCTAATGCAACTAAATGAATGTAAGAGTTTAATTACAAATTTATGTCCTAAGTAGCTCATAACATCAAATTGTATAATCACATTTTGTCTTAATTCAATAAGATAGTTCTTGGCTAGGTAACGGGCAGGATTTATCGGTGCACCACAAATCACCGTAGCAATGCAGCCGAAGGTTTAAGTACCTTTAGAGAAACTACCACTATCATATTTATGAATCATCGTAATATTTATAAATGGTTATTGCTCTGCTATAGCCTAGACACCAAGAAAATAAATTATTCAAAGAAAACAATTTGTCAATATACAGTTAAGCGTTATCGATCTCTGACCGTTATTATTAATCAAATTCTAAGATGAAATGCAATGCAGAAATTAGACGTGTATTAACAATGCAACTATAAATAAAATTTGTTTTTTGTTTCTTGAATTTTAAAATGTAAGCAAGCAACAGTGCAAAGTAACTAAAACTAGAGATAAGCGCACGAAATCAGAGCGTGCAGAATTATTAGCAAATTATTTTGAAGTAGCAATTTTTTTTAAGCAAGCAAGCGGAGCAATTTTATAGCAGCAAATTCTTATTTATCTGCTTTGACAACCTGAAAAGAAAAACAAGATATATACAATTACTTTTTATATATTAGGATGGAACTTAAAGCAAATTAAAACAAAGCAAGTGAAAACAAAACAAATGAAAACATGACAAATGAAAACAACAAAACAAAACAAATGAAAATAAATTCGAACTTATTTTTTTTTATAAAGGAAGAAAAGCTAAAACCAAACAAATCAAAACTAAAAAAATTAAAATTAAAACAAATATATACAACTGAAACTCTTTTTTTTTTCTTTTTTAAATGAGAATGAAGTTAAAAAAAATTACAACCAAATAAAAATGAGAACTCTATTAGGCCCACACTCGCATAGCCCAAAACCAAAAAATTTCTTTTCTCTGTTAAAATAAATGAAAGCAATGAACACAAATTAATGCGCTCGAATATAAAGTAGAAAAGAAAAGGAAAAAAAAAGAAAAGAAAAGGGGAATCGCGAATTCACACAAAGTCAAATTCAATTAAAAGACGAGTAGATTGGTTTAGGTGTAGAGGCGAGTTTGTGTTTGTGGTTTCGGTGGATGTGAGATGGAATTGAGGCGTTCGATGGTGGCATTTCTGGTTGTGAGGCAAGTTTGGGGGGATTTGGAGATTGGGCGATATGCTGGAGTGATGTCGAGTTGTGGAAAAGTTGCGATTGTGGGTGGAGGCAATGGTTCGATTGAGTTGATGGCAGCAGTAGGCGGAGTTCGATTGCGGAGGTTGCGGTAGTGGCGATGCTCGATTTGAAGTTGCGATTGAGGTTGCGTGGCGAAGCTTGGTGGCTGTCTGTTTTGTCGCTGATAGTGGTCGGCAAGCAAAGGGATGTGCGGATGAGTTGAGGAGTTTCTGGTGAAACAGTGGTGGAAGATTTGTTTGAGATGGAGGATTTGATGACATTTTACTGCAGAGGGTAGCATGCTGTTGTTGACAGTGAACTGCAGTGTGATGGGGAGCAGTGTGTTTCCGCAAGTGACTATTTTTTTTGTAAGCTGTGTTTGGTTTCAGGTGGGGTGATTGAATGGTGAATGTATGTAAGGAGGTAAGTGACTGAATGGTGAATGAATGGAGATGAAATGCTGTGGTTGTTTTAGCTGAGGTAGGTTGTTTTAGCAGAGCAGTTTGTATGGCAGTGGGTATGTTGTAAGTTGAAGGGCAAGTGAGTTGTTGGTGAAGAGTGTTTTGAGAATGTGGAGGATATGTGAATGGCAGTTTCAGGTGGAAGTTAAGGCAGTAATGCCAGCTGTAGTTGGGTAGAGTTGGCCGTGTTGAATGATGATGTTGTTTATTATGGTTAAGGCAGTGATGTTGTATTGGAGACGGGTAGTTAGGTGGTTTGGTTATAGGAGGAGAAAGTGTGTGGTGGTGGTAGGGTAGCGGTACATCAGGGATTGGTACAGGTAGTTTGTGCAGGGGTATTTGCATAGTGAAGAACCAGTGGTTGAGTGAACGTGATGAAGGGAATGTTGAGGCAACAGTGTGGGTTGAGAGGAGAGCGTTGAACTTGGTTGTTGAAGAGTACAGCAGATGGTGACAACAACAAGGTGAGTGATTCGAGCATGTACGCACTTGAGTGATGTTTGTGCAGGTAGAATGTTTGTTCTGGTTCTTGTTGCTGCTGTGGATGTATGTTAATGGTCGATGCACAATTTTGGGCTGTTGCTATATTGCTCTGTTGTGCACAGGTATGTTGATGAAATGTATTGGGTAGATGGCTTTGCTTCAGGCAGTAGGGATCTGTGATGGTGCTGCTGCTGTTTGACAAGATGTTAGTGGCAGCAAGTGAAATGAAGTTGCAGTTTGGTCGGTTTCTTGAAGTGGTGGATGACCAGGAAATGGAAGAAGTGATGACTGAATGCAAATGTTCGGTAATGAAACAGTAATAGGGAGGAAGGCAGGTTGTTGCTAAGGGGAAGTGGATGGCTGCAAGACAATGGGAGAATTGCTGAAGCGATGATGTTGATCAGCAAATGCACACAGCGAATGTACAGTGAAAAGTTGCACAAGCACTGTTGTAAAAAAAGGAAAAAATGATGTAAATGTAAAAGAAATAGTAGATACAAATTAATAAAAAAAAAAATTGTTTTGAAATTGTGTATAATATTTTTACTTTTTTTTATGAAATGCAAAGCAACTACAAAGGCTACAATAACATGCACACAAACAAAAACAAACAAAAATCACACAAACATATAATTTTTTTTAATGCAAATACACACGAAATAAAGACACACAAAAATCAAACAACTAATTCGAAGAATAGAAATTAAAAATCAAAGACAATTCTCCATCAACGGTGTCAAAAACTTTTTCGCGTCGAATAATTTTTTATCGAGTTAGAAAGTAGCTGAACGAATTTAAATTAAAAATAACCGCAAGCGTACGACGTACAATTCTAGTACGTATGCGAGTACGGGTCGATCCGCAAGGAATTGTTAGAATTCAAAATTCTATTCAATTAAATTAACCAAAGTTAAGAGTTGTTGAAGCTATGTAAGAAACTAACAAAAGTAAATTGATAAAAAATATGAGAGCTTGAAGAATTTAGAGGTAATTTCCACTCTCTAGATCACACAGATAAACAAAATGAAGTTATAATCTCTCTTTTGGTCATTAGTGAAATTAGTTGATGTGATTATCATAATTATGACATATTTATGCTATTAATTAACCCAATATAAACCACCAAATTATAACTCAACCACTAAACCGCTATTTAACTCTTATAAAAATGACAATAAAGTTGAAAATAAAATCTATTCTAAGTATAACCTATTAATTATTGATCAAAAATATAGACCATCAAATTTTGATTTAATTTCACTTCATCAACAACATCATATATAAATGAAGAGGTAATTTGTGTTTTGTTGTTTTTTTAAGCATAGCTTATTTGGTGTCAACAATATAAGCTATCAAATTCAAAGCTAAAACAACAAGTTAAACTACTTCAAACATTTCCATTAAGTACTAAAAGAGAGCATAAATGATCAAAATATTGAAGCTACATGATTAAGAGAGCTTCATTACTTTTAAACTGAAGGGTTTAGCCTCTCATATTTGTTATCGTATCACCATTTGTAGCATGCAACATGAAACAAAAACAAGAGAAAAAGAGAGCTAAAATGAAATAAAAGCTAAACTAATCTAATTGCATAAAATAAAATCTACACTACTAACATGAAAAGAAAGAAATAAACAAGAAAAGACTTGAATTAAAATTGCATGAAAATAAAATTACATGAAAGAAATGGCTAAATAGCTATGAAAAGAAAGAAAAGAAAGCTTTTATTTTTGATCCTAAACGAACGAGCTAAGAGCAAGAGAGAGCCTCGGAGAAGAGAGAAGAGGGTTACAATGACATATGTGGTATTTATACATGTTTTAAAACCCTAATTCATTTTTGTGAACCACCCAAACTACCCCTTAATAATTCTGGTGGCCAAGTAATCATTAGCATGGTATAATCATACATTAAGTGTGCATGTAACTTTAATGACCTTTTCGCATGTGCATTAGCTCCTAATGGTAGATCAAGGTAAGTGGGTAGGTGGGGTCCTCTATGTTCATGAGTGTTGAATTATTTCCATCTTCATTTGCTTGTGTTATCTTGTGCATGCATATTTCTTAATAAAACCTCGTCCATTTGATTTAAAATTCCTACAAAAAATCATAAAAGTGTTATAGTAATTTTTCTCAGATTAATATATGCACAAAAATGACCATTTTGCTCCTATATGAGATGAATATATGAAGATTTGAAGATAATTTGAATTTTGGTTTAAAATGTTAAAATACCCGATATGATCATTTATTTAACTTAATAGATTAAATATTGTGGTAAATATATGCACATTTACGTGCATAACAATATTGCAGATTAGTTTGGATGCTTTGAAGCTTCAGGAGACGAGTTAGAGACCCAGAGATGTATTCATATGTTTATTTTCCGCTGCTTTGTTACTAAAATTATTAGAAATCGTGAGAACAGGATGTTATAATTATCCAGGCTAATAATTGTGATTGTTGTTGTACTCTGATGGATGTATGCATATAAATGTTTCTCTTTTGTAAAAATCGTTGATATTATAATTTATATTATTCCTCTACGATTGTGAAATTCTATGTTATTTAGTTTTCTTCTTATCTTCTTCCTTCTTTCTTCTCCCTTAATAATCGGGTTTTCAAGCATTCGTTTGCTCGTCACACAATACAGTGGACGTATTAGTGTCGATTTTCGAGGGTCGAAAATCCCAATCGTTACATTTTCCAAACCACTGTGTTTTAAATTCTCAAATTTCTTGTTTTATATCCATTTCCATTTACAAATCGTTTTTTAGATATACTTATGAATTTTTTTTACGCATGTTGATTATTTTAAATATAATCAATATTCTAAAATCCACATTCATTTACAAATCATATTTATAAATATACTTAGGCAATTTCATTTTCTTTCCATTTATAAATCATATTTATAATTCATAGTTATATAGTCAAATATTACTAACAACCAAACACATCATATATAACTATAATAATTTTTGAAAATTATTCTTTTATATATAAGACATAATTTTGGAAAAATTATTTCATACACCAATTCGTAAACAATACTGTGTCGGTTTGCATCGTTTAAGCGTTTAGAAATCCCTATCGATATCGTGGCGTCCCACGTATCAACCAGAATTCATAAGCCACTCAACAGATAAATTAACACAATTAAAACATTTTTATAATCACTAACAAATACACGCTCATACACACACACACACAAAAAAACCCATCCTAGGGTCTCGCTTACCCTATTTCAAACGAGTAAATTCCCACTAAAGCCTAGGTGTTCGCTCAACCTAAGCTCTGATACCACGTGTAATGACCCGCCAATCCATACAGTTCAAACTTACAATAAACCATGCATGTCCAACCCAAATTAAACGAAAAGCCGGATAGTTATGGGAAAGAAAGAAGAAAGAAGAAGAAAAGAGAAGAAGAAGAGAAAGAAACTAAAACAATAACAAAGTCTCACAATCGAGCGGGACAACATATAATATAAAATCAATAATCTTTACAAAGGAGAAACTTTTATATACATACATCCATACATCATAGTACAACAATTACAATCATTAGCTTGAACATTTGTAACAACTTATCCTCACAAATTGCCGACAATTTCAACAACAAAGCAGCGGAAAGTAACATACACATGAATATGACTTGAAGACCTTCAATTCGTCTCCTGAGCTCTAATGCATCCAAAATGATATGTAAATATGTTCTGTCTGACCCGAGCATTACACCCAACCGGGATTTAAAGTTCTAGAAAACCATTTGAAAATCAAAAGTATCTCGTAAGACCACACCGCACATAAACACTGACTGGTTTTTACCTTACGATAAACAAAAAAAATTCTATAGAAAATCCATTTATATTATAATAATGTCTAGAGGTTCAAGTAAAATATAAATATAGCTGAAATGCTTGCATCTCATATCTCAATATAGTTGGACACAATAAAGCCCGTGTGGCGCTTATTGGAGGATGAATTTCATACAATGACTAAGCTACTGGGGTACTGCCCATCACGGTACATCTCTAGATAGTTACACCGAGGACGAACCTATCGACCTCTGCCAACTCAAAACCGAACTATCCTTTACTGGATAGTACCAAATAAGATCATCCCTCGATTCAAATCAACAACTGTACTGAAGCATACATAAGTTAATAGTAGGGACTCTAGATAGAGTAGACCTTACCCTCATGGGAGCGACCCACCTAGCCTTTCAACATATCCCATGTTTTAGTCATTCTCAGTTGATGAGACTTGAAGTTACATTTTACCTTTTATATAGAGCTTCCCACCTGGAATGCTAACACTGTCTTCCAAGCAATAATGTAATACTATCATTCATCCATACAAGTTCGTTCTGGAGCTGAAAGAAACACTTGAGAGCTCCGTCTCCAATTACATCATCTTCAAGATGTCTTTACTTTGAAACGTATTCGTTGGATCGAAGTAATTTTTAGATAACATACCCAATCCTGGTCTCTTCGAAACAATATTCGATATTTCCTAGTAAACTCAACCTCGATTCTTTATGAAATAAACAATCAAAGATAAGAGCGGAGATCACCTCCTAACCGTTAGTGGATAGATTTCCTTATCATTGTCCTAGGAGAACGAAACAAGATTTATACCCACTATACAGTATCGTCGAGGATGACTGTGCCATATAACTCACGTGTTTCTCCTACATATTTCGAAAGTTACGTTTTGGGTTCAATTTCGATGGTCGGTTGTTTAGCTATCAAAAACAAACATTCAATCAAGAATTTAATTCCATGGGGAAAACAAACATTGGTTAAGCACCAAGCAACACTAGGCCTCTTTTAAAAATACTTCATTAATTAAATCAACTTTTTATACACTTGAATTAAAAATCCTTTTTACAAAGATATATGTGTGTGTGTGTCCATAAATCCCCATTTCTCAATACATGAAGAAAAAAATATGCTTATCTTAATGGTATAAGTATATTCACCAACTTTGGGGAAGACTTCCTTTTTATTTAATTCTAAAATCATTTATAAACTCCATTATACATCTACAAAACCATTTATGCAATTCCTTTTGTAAATCCATAAACCCATTTTTAAAATTCTTTTCTAAATATTTAAAACCATTTATAAAACGCTTTTACTCTTTTTAAGCAATCTTCCTTTACATTTTCAAAACATGGTATAAGATTCCTCTTATAAAAGCCCTATCTATTTATAAAACTCCATTTATAAATCTCGAAAATAATTATAAATAAATTCTAAACACTTACCTTTAAACACTACTATATACTAATAACATCATAAATAAATAAGTACTAAATTTAAACATCTTAAAATAATAATTAATAATTTTTAAAACATTCTTAAATAAACAATAATAATTTATGTTCAAATTTTTTGTAAATGTTAATAATTAGTTTCTAACACTTTATTGACAATAAGTTTATTTAATTTCAAACTATACTAATATTTTATATAATTTACTTTTCAAAATATTTAAACTGATAGATAACTTTTAAACAATATCAATATAGATAAACAATTTTTAAAACGTAAATATATTTCCTTGATAAAAATCCGTACTTAATTCAACATAATCGTTTCCATATTTATAAAGCTACATTTATATATCTCTTCTATTTTATGAAACTTCCTTCATAAAATCCCTTTGTTTATGGACCCTATTCATAACTCAATTCTTTTATAAATCTCACTTATTCTTTAAGTCACATTCAAAAAATAATTTCAACTCGTTTTACACGTTGCTCGCATATTCATGTATTCCTTTTATAAATTCCTTTTTAATTATAAAATCATTCGACATCCTCAAAATTTACCCGCATCTTCAATTTCCAAAGTAGAATCAACTGTTTTCAAAACAACATCCCACATTGTATAATAAATCGACCATTTAATTTATTTTTCCCAATGTATCCCATGATAATTGTTGCCTTATATTTATAAACACCGTTTATAAATCCATACCTTTTACTAACAAAATATGATTTTGCAAATCTCTACTTCTTTTGTAAAATATCACTGTTATAACTTACCATATTTATAAATTCCATTTTAATATATGTACCCATATAAATATATATGACTTTATATAAAATGGTTAATAAATATTTATATAAAAATATTTCTGTTTTCTTTTTAAAAAACCATATCCTTTATTATAGAAGAGGACTTATCTTAAGATTTTAAAAACCTTTATTTTACTATTCTAAAATCTCTATTTAAAATATTTTATAAAACTATTAAATTATAATATTCAAAAATCATACCTTTGATTTTAAAATAAATTACTTCTTTTAAATAATCCGAGAATAAATATATAAAGCATATGTAATTTTTAAAATCACTTGGAATCCTTTTAAAATCAAATCATTATTTTATATTATTTTGAAATACCAAAATATAAGGCCCATCGCTACTAAGTGCTAAATAAGAATAGTCATGTCTGTGTCATCAATTTTAGCATCCAACATATCATATATCACAATATATATCAAAGTAAAATCAATAATGTGTGGCATCCTGTTGGATCCCTTCAGCTTGTCCCCCTGCATCACATATAGTATATAGTCATAAAATATAAATGAACCGCTTCGAGGTGGAATTCGTATGCAAAGGATCATCTCTCTTACATAGGAATGTCATAGGGTCTCATTCACTCTAATCGGCAGGAATATCTAATTCAACTAATAATTATTAGTAAATTATCCAAACAGTCAACAACAACCAACAATAAAATATTCACACATCCAATAAATAATTTTATTGACTATAATATTTTATGATTAACCAAAAAAGTGAGTTAACTCACATTGATTTTTAGTTTCTCCAAAATGCTCCGGTTTGGATTAAAATTGGACGGTTGTTCAATTTAACCCCAAATTTCCATTTGATTCGAATTCGTCCAATCCAACTCCATAGCATAGTGCTCGATGATATGAACGCAACATAACTTGTCGCGCTCCGGTTTCTACTGCTTCACGCACGCAATAACAGGCACCATTCTTTTTTTATTGACCATTAAATGCGCCTCACCCACAACTGCGCCGACCACCTGCCGCCCCATCATCTTCGCCTTGCCATAGCTCCCACCCACGTGTGCGAGCGAACACTTGGAAATCAAACCAAACCCAAAACTGATGCCGCAAACGTGGATGATTTTCGACCATCTCGCCTCGTAATGGCTCAATCCAACCGATTGCCTTCGTATGGTCGTGCCGTATATTTTCCTAGTTGAAGTCTTTGGCCAATTCGGCCTTTGGAGGCTCTGATCGTTGTCGGTTGTTGGATGGTTAATTTTTTAATAGCAACCGAGAATTAAAGGCTAGAGTTGATTGCAAATGAAAGGAATTGATGGCCTTATATAGGAAATTTTCACAGCACTATTCATCCTTGAAAATTTCGAACTCCATACGAAGAGTGTGCCTTGCGTTCTATATGTTATACCCCTATTCCGAATATAATGGAATATATATATATCGGGACCCAATTCCATCATATACAGAAGTTAGTTTTTCAAATCGAGTTATATTAAATTTAAATTCCTTTATTTAATTTCTACGCGTTTCGAACTCACACGACCAAACAATGCATTCAATCGCCACAAAATTCAATGGCATATAATAATTCACTATTACAGATCCAATAAAACTGGTTTCTTGAAATCCGATACAATGATCCAGAAGGCTATTTTCGCTTGTTAATTTAAAATTAATTATTATAAAAATCAAATTAATCATCTTTAAATCCAAATTAAAAGTTTATCATTACCATTTTTATCCAACGGAATTTTAAATAAGATTTGAAACCATTTTATCCCAATTAACACCCTAGATTCAATTTAAACAATTCCAATTATTAAATTCAACAATTTAATTATCAACTAAATGGCTATATTTTGAAATCCAAGTTCTTAAATTTGTAAAATTAACTTTTAAATATTTAAAATCAATTAAATATTCCAAATTCGAATGACTGAAATTTTAGGTCGTTACAGAGTTGCTCTGTGGATATCCCTTTGGGATGCTTCCAGCTTCGTGTGGTTCCGCTTTGATATCCCTTAATATGCATGGTGAAAATCCGACTTAAGTATATTAACAAAGTATGAGCTCTGGGAATGTTGGCAAACGAGTTCAGTCATCCATTTATTATAGCTTGCGGGCATAAGACTTTATTATTTGTTTCTTGCGATTTGATCGAATCTTGGTTTTAGTATCTTAGTGTAATATTAAAACTAGGGAATGGGTGTTGATTTGGTATCTATGTGACTTATATTATGAGTGCAATATTTTATTATGTTGCGGCTTCTAGCCTTTTTGTTGTATTTCTTTTGGTTGGATCGAGTAGACTACACACCAGCTTTTGTACAGTACCAGTTGGATCACTTCAGTCGCTCCTTTTGTCTTAACTTTTATTATGAGGGTAGCTCTTTTGATTTTGTGCCTTATTTAATTACCCTTCAATTTTGCTTGAGAAATATGGATGTAACATCTTGCCTCCTAAGTCTGCAGTGATCGCAGATCAATGTGGAGTTATCCCTGCTCATTTCTGGTCTTCGCATCTTATAAGCTGCTTTTTGGATATTGTCTTCCATGTAAGCTTTATTATGCACTTGGCGTGCTCTGCCCCATTGTTTGGGGAAAAACCATTTGTTGTTTATATGCTGTGTAGTCGGCACGATCATCGAACGATGGTGGTGATCTACAAGGAATTGGTTATTTTTTGTCTAGTATTACCATTCTCATTTCTGAGATTGTCGTCGTTCATATGCGGTGTTGTCAATACAACTATTGGATGACGGCGTTAAGCTATGAAATGTTTGTTTTCTCTTACTTTTGCGCCACCATTCTCATTTTTGAGATTGCTATTGTCATTCGTATGCTGCATTGTTGAACGATAGTGGTAAGCTACAAAAAGTTATTTGTTCGTGCATTTGGCATATCTTCCTCATGACTTGGGAGAGGACCGAGTTTTGACTGTGAAGTCAGGTTATGTGTTTGCAACCTTCGCATGCCAATGATTTTTTGTAATTGTTCTGGCTATCTAGTATCTTTACATCTAGTGTGTATGTTTGAAGTATTAACATAGATGGTTTAAGCCATCCAATATCCTTACGTCTAGTTCATTATTATAATGATTTAGAATTTTAGTCATTTTAATTTGAAATATTTAATTGTTTTTAAATATTGAAAAGTTAATTTTATAGATTAAATACTTGAATTTCAAATATAACGATTTATTAGATAATTTAATTATTGAATATAGTAATTGAAATTGTTTAAATAATTGAAACTTGGGCTTTAAGTTAGATAAAAAAAATTTCAAAGCTTATTTAAATTCTATTTAATAAGATAAAGATAGTAAAACTTTTAAATTGGATTTAAAAGTGATTTAACTGATTTTGAAAATAACTCACTTTAATTAATATATAAAAATAGTCTTTTGGGGCACTGTCTACGATTTCGATGAAACCGCTATCATTGGGTCCGTAATAGTGAGTTATTGTATGATAACAAATTTCATGGCAATTGGACATATTGTTTGGACGTGCGAGAGTTAAACGCGTAGAAATTAATTTTGGAAATTAATATAATAACTAGGCGTGAAAAGCTATCTTCTGCATACGCTCGAATTATGCCTCGAGACTGGTTCCATTACGTTCGGAATAGAGGTATTACATATTAAATGCTAGGTGCCACGCCTCGTTTGGAGTTCGAGATTTTCAAACGTTTTTATAACTTGATAATTTAAAATTTATACATATATATACACACACACATATATATACATATATATATACATACATATATATATACATATATATATACATATATATATATATCAGCTATACCAATCCCATTAACTTTAGAGCCCATACCAGGCCATACCTACCCATGCTCAAAACCACACTTTGTCCTCCATATATATCATGTTCAAACTAGAAAAATTAGAAGAGAAAGAAAAAAAGGATGACAAATGCTGAAAACTAATAAAAGGGAAAAAAATGAAATTTCCAATGGCCAACCCAATGGCCGTAGATCGTTCAGGCCATTAGAGGCATTTCTAGACTTTGACCCCAACATGGAAGTTAGTCACCATGACAAGACCAAGATGTGGACCGGGTGGATCATGCTCTGTTGGCTTGAGGCGATGGAGAATTGAGTTCGACAGCTCTAGTTTTAAACGCCACATTCTCGGCGACGGTGGAGAGGCTATGGACAAGGCCGATGTCTTTGGAATCATGGTGGTTGGGGCTATCTCCAGTGAGGAGGCGGCGGCGGCTTAAGCTATGCGACGCCCGCTGCGAGAATTAAAAGGGGATGGCCTAGGTTGCGTATTTTCTTGAAGACGAGATTAGGCGATTATTTGTTAAACATGTAATTAATTATGTTAAGCCTGTAATTACTTATATTATAAAATTGAATTCTTATATAACGCATAATTCATTCATGCTAGGTCGGGTTTGAACATGAATTTTTGTGTTAGAATTGTATCGACGTGACCTATGATACATAATGGTTTGAACGAATTTGGAGACCGTTGAAATTTGGGCTAAAATTGACATCATTCGATTTCAATTCCAAACCAAACGTCTCGATGACAACAGACAATTTCGGTGAGTTAAACTCACCTTTTTAGTTAACAAGTGTGACATATAGTTGAAAAAAATTGTTGAATGGTTGTTTAGATGATTTAATATATTTATTAGTTGGTTTGGATATATTCCCACCCTTGGAGCGGATGAGACCCTATTACGTTTCCGTGTAAGAGCAGATGACCCTTTGTATATGAATCCCGCCCCGAAGTGGTTGATTTGTATTATATGATTATATATAATGTCTATGATGAAGGAAAAGCATGTCGGAGGGATGCAACAGGATTTATTACCAATGTTGATTTTATTTACATATATATATATGTGCTGATATTTATAAGCTGTGATGCAAGGGGACATGTTGGAAGTATCCAACAAAATTCCTTGCTATTTTTGAATTATTTTAATAATATTTCTTTTATATGGATTATTGAAAAATGATCCTGATTGTGTACACAATGGTAATAACATCATTATATGCTTGAAAAATAAAACCCAATAGTGATAGAAAATCAATATCGATATTAGTTGAGCTTTTGGTAGCTATGGGCCTCAAATTTGTATTTTAAAAATACTATAAATTGCAATTTGAGTTGGAATTTGTTTTTGAGACAGGAGACGATTTTTAAATCCAAAATTAGGTTTCATACATATTTTGTTTTAAAGATTACCTATTTGATTATATTTAATATTATTTTAAAGTTATTTAATTATGCTAGTTTTGTTTAAAAGCTATTTAGTTATATTTAATATTTTGTTTTAAAGTTATTTAATTACATTTACAATTTTGTTTTAAAGTTATTTGATTATATTTAATATTATTTTAAAATTATTTAATTATGTTAATATTGTTTTAAAATTATTTAATTATATTTGTGTTGTTTTTAAATTTATTTGCTCACAGTTAATATGGTTTTAAAGAATTTATCAAAATGTTAAAAGGTTAATTATTTCAAGAATAATTATGATTTGAAATTAATAATAAGGATTATTAATAAGGTTTTGAAAATAAATTATTATTCTTTATAAAAATGGTAAAGATTAATTAGTACTGTTTCTTTAACAATATTTTGAAATTATTAATTATTATTTTCAAGATGTTTTAAGTTAATAATTTTCATACATTTATAATTTTTGTTGTTAATAATTGTTATTATATAATGGTGTTTTGAAGTAAAAGATTTTTAATTATTTATAATTGTTCCGAGACATATGAATAGACTTAAAAGACTTGGATATTATAAAGGAGTTTATAAAAAGTTTTGAAGACTTAAGGGAAGATTATTTACAAGGTTAAAGAGTTTATAAATGGCTAGATATTTATAAACGAATTTTAGAAACGGGTTTATTGATTTATAATATAAATTGTTTTATGGATTTATAAGGTTTTATAAATAATTTTAGAAATGCACAAAAAGAATTTATGAGTGATTGAAATGTATAAAAGAATTGTATAAATGGTCCGAAAGATTTACAAAATGGATTATAAATGGTTTTAGAGAATTAGAAGGAGTTTTATAAACGATTATTGAATAAAATAAAAAGGAAACCTTTCTCAATTTTGTGGATATACTTATACGGTTTAGATAAGTATATGGATATTTTCTAAGCATTGAAAGTATTAGGATTTGTGAATATACCTTCGTAAAAGTATTTTTATACAAGTAATTTTCAAAGTGGATTTAACGAATAAAAGTTTTATTAATGGAGGTTTGTGATTACTTATGTGCTTAACCAAGTTGGTTTCCTTATGAAATAAATCCTTGATTGAATGTTGTTATTTGATAGTTAAATAACTGACCATCAAATCTGGACACAAACGTAACCTTGGAAATATCTAGGAGAAACACGTGAGTGATATGGCACATACATCTCCAATGATGTTGTACTATGCGTATAAATCTCATTTTCTTCTCCTAGGACAATGATAAGGAAATCCCTTCGCTAACGATTAGGAGTTGATCTCCGATCTCATCTTTGACTGTTAATTATTAAAGAGCAGGGTTGAGTTTACTAGAAATTATCGATTGTTGTTTTGAAGAGATCGAGATCGGGTATGTTATCCGAAAACTACTTCGTGTTGAGACTTGGTTTTGTTTCATGACACAAAGCTATCACTATGACATACAGATTTGACGACTGCTACGATAAAAAGAGAATATATAGTACAAGAGGACAAGACTTCAAAACCGGTGCATCAATTATATTATTTGGTTTTTGAGTCTTAGGGTAATTTTGTTAAAATCTCTCCTCGTTTACGTATATATTAGCTTATATATTTAATCGTCTTATTTCCAAATAATTTATACATATATAAGCACATATAATTGTTTAAAGTTATATATATTATATTATAAAAGTGTTTAAAATTATATATATTATTACACCTGTAAAATCTATGCAAATTGCACAGATTTTACCAGATCAGTCGACTAACCCAGAAGGGTCAGTCGGCTGACCCAGAAAATACTGTACAATATGCACAGGTGCACAGATACATAGATATACGAATTTTAAAATTTTAAAATTACTTTGAATATTCAGTCGACTGACCTAGAGGCTCAGTTGACTGAACTTCTATAACAGCCACATTTCGAAAAGACATGACTTTTTGTGAAGAGATAGGAACCTTTAACGAAGAGATTCAGACGCAACACTTCGATCGAAACTCTTCACCAACAGCCGTCGCTTTGTAACCTTTATAAATACAAACTCCAACTTGATTTCAAATCACCGAATCACAATCGAATTCTATTATTCTCTGATCTAACTTTCTGAATTCTATCTGCTATACTTTCAATTATTCTGCGTTAAAGCAATACTATACCTTTCTATTCATCATATACTTCAAATATATATATTTATACTCGAAGAGAAGATTATAGGAATGGTGTACTAAAAGTGATAAATCCGTGGTATCAGAACACACATTAGTCAAAACTATTTTTTTATTAGTTGAAATCCTGTTCTACTGCTCAGACAAGTGAAGTCCTCTTCAGCTGTTGAGGCGAAATCCTGTTCTGCTGCTCAGGTCCCCGTTCGGCTGCTCAGGGGTGTATAGACCTATTCCTCCGGGTTAAGTGAGGGTTATTGTTTTAGTGAAATTCCAGAAGGAGTCTGGGACTGGACGTAGGAGGTGCTCCGAACCAGTATAAAAATCTATGGTGTCATTTTACTTTACTGCTTTTTATTCCGCACTATTTATAGTATTATTATCATCATTATACTCTGCATTATCATATATTCATATTACAAGATCCATAGCACACTTTCACTTCGATCCAACAAATGCCTTTAGAAGTGAAGATAACTTGAAGATGATTGAATTGGTGATGGAGCTCTCAAGTGTTTGGTTCAGTCTCAGTACAAACTTATATAAATGAATGCTAGTATTGCATTATTTCCAAGAGGGCTGTGTTAGCATTACAAGATGGTCTTCTCGGAGGAAGAAGGTAAAGATGTGACCTCACGAGCCTCACAAACCAAAAAATGGCAAAAACAAGGTATGCAGTAGAGCTATGTGGTTAGCTACCATTAGGAGCTGCCATCCCATTCTAGATTGTCCATATTCGAATTTTTTTACGTGCAAACACCATGGTAGTATAAGGCCTCGGTGTCAAAAAGGGATGGGGTAATCTGGCTCGTCATGTAAAAAGGGCTGCCTGCTCTATGTAGCAAGGGTATAAGAAGTTCTTGTCAGACTCCGGTGCATTTTCTAGGGGTGTACCATCGAAAGGTTGTCCCTTACCTTGCCATAATATGAAATCCAATCTCCAATATGTGCCTTTATGGTTTTGGTTGAAGAGCCTAGTATGCTGGAATTTAATATGGGAACAATTTCAGCTATTTTGACATTATTTTTACCCTTAGACATTATTATAATATCAATGGATTTTTATACACAAATATTTTGGTTATCGTATAAAAACTCGTCCATGTTTATGTGCGGCGCGGTCTTACGGAATACTTTTGATTCCAAATTTTTTTCTTATAACTTTAAATCCAGTTGGGTGTGTTTTCTCATGCTGGTTTTCTAGAATGACTCGAATGTTATTTTATTATAATGCATGGGTCAGACTGAGCATACTATAAAATAGTTTAGATGCTTTGGAGCTACAGGAGACGAGTTGGAGGCCCAAAGATGTATTCATGTAGATGGTTAATTTTCCACCGTATTCATTATTGCATTTATCAGCAATTGTAAGGATACGTTGTTGTAACTATTAGGTAGAAATAGGTTAGTATACTCTAATTGGTTTCTGTATATATACATACATACATACATATACATATTGCATTTTTTCTTTTGGTGTAAAGATTTGTTATATATTATAGATTATTCGTTTCACTGTGATATTCTGTGTTGTTTAATTTTCTTCCTACCTTCTTTCCATTTTCTTTTCCCTTAACTTTTGGGTGTTTTGGCATTCGATTGCTCGGCACGAAATGCAGTGGATGTATTCGTGTTGATTTTTTGAGGATCGAAAATCCCAATCGTTGCATTTGGTATAACAGCTGAAGGTTAAGCAAGAACCTTGGCTTTAGTGCGATAACTCATTAGAGATAGGGTCAGTAGCACCCTAGGATGAGTTTGAGTATGTGTGTGCGTGTGCGCGTGCATGTGCGTGTGTGTATATGTATACGAGCATGTATTTGTTAGTCATGTAAAAATATTTTATATTGTATCGGTCAATTTGTTGCGTAGCTTATGAATTTTGGTCAATATGAGTATTAATGTTATTGATATGGATCTCTAAACACTTAAACGGAACAATTCGACATGTTATTATTTTGAAATCAGGTAAATGAAATAATTTTACTTTGATTATACTTTATATATAAAAGAATAATTTTTCAGAAATCTATTATTTTAATAGGAAAGTAGATCCATGTCCTGTGCATTTGACACGTGTCCATGTTCATCTCCCACGAATACTAAAAGTCCAAGATTTCTCATCTTCACGGTTCTCGATCTCTACAACTAAGAGGCAACGGTTACCATTTCTCATTTTCCTCTTCCAACCTAATAACCCTCTCACTCGAAAAATCTTATTTACTTTCACTCTTTGAAAACCGCCATCAACGACCAAAAATTACGAAACCGCATAGGTGAACAATCGATACCGAATATTCTCTTCTTTGTATTTGTTTATTGATTTTTTAATTATTCACATCGATAGATTATTCACTTCGTATACATAACTCTAATTGCTTCAATTTCCTTGCAAAATTTTCAAGTAACGCTTTTAGATTTATGCGTCTTTTTAATTTTATTATAAACACATGGTTATGTTGGATGCATTGAAATCATTTGGTATTTATAAGAAGCGAAGTCTGATCGATTTGGATCTGGTGGGTTTGGTTCTTTGAAATTTTGAATTTTTAAGGTATATTTTTATTGTTTGGGTTATATTTTTTTCCTACCATATTCGACTAAGCAATTTATATGAGATAGAAAATCGATAGGAACACCTGACTTTTCTATGACGACTTTGTGAATGATGGAATGTTTGATTCTACTATAACTACTAACTAATGACACTTTATCTATTTTCTTTATCTATTTTTCCCTACATATTTTGATTTCATTACAACATTTAAAATTCAACTAATTTTTACTTTGTATCAGTTATGGGGCAATTCAACATGTATAAAAGCTCCTTTTAGTTGAAGGAAAAGATACGAAGTGCACAGTGGTAAAGCTTTATATAAGATGGGAATTACCCATTTATTTTCTTTTCATAGTTCGTATTCAAATTGTTCTTTCTAAAACTTATCCCTTATAACCATATAATCAACATAGTATGAACATCCATGAATGTTTTATGTTTGACAATATTACTGACTGTAGATAATACTATTTGAATTAAAAGGCCAAGAATAACATTTAGAACTATTAGTGATATCATTATAAACTATAACAACAAAAAAAATTAAACATCTAGATCTTAATGAAGCATATAATAACTACTAATGAATCTAATTGGAAGGTTAATTGTTTGTCCTCAAGTTAATTGATACGATTATGCCAAAAATAATTTTAGTTATTTCTCTTAATAGAATCACATGTTGGTGATCTTTCGTAATATCCATAACATGGTCAGAACAATGGAAGACATGTAAACGGGAATGTTGTGTTGGGATCACGAGCCATAACATGTGTTCATGATTTTACTTGATTGTTTTCGTATTATTTAATGATCAAATTTCACAAATATGGCAGTATTGCATGTATAAATTGAATAGCTTTATAGTAGCTCTGCAGCATTTCTCGATGGTACTTACTTTGATTTTTGTTCACTTATTTGTTAAGCTATTGTATGTACTATGTTGATTAATACGTATAAAAATGGTTATGGTGACAATTGAGTCGCTATTCATGTTATCTCTTCGACCAATATCTACCCATGATGTAGCATTATCCAACCCCAAACCTTCTTTGTTCCTAAATATTGTGTTTGGAATTTTGATTCAATGCTTGCTTTCGGTGATAATAGATTGAAGGTTATTTAAGTTTTAGACGCTTGATATAGAGTAACTACAACAACCATGTTAAGCAACATTTTAAATTTCTTTCTTTCTTTATCTTCCTTTTTACTTCTCAAAAAAAATTAAAAAATGGAGGAATGAAAGATTGAGATTCCTTTCTTGCTTTCATTAATGATATATTGTAGGTAATTCTATGCTTGCTTTTTATAATTTGCTTTCAGTTACTTGATCTAGAGCGACAACAAATGTGTTACTCGATTGTAGAATTTTTGAAAATAAATGATATTTACGTCATCGAGAAGCATTTTTTACCTTTATAGAAAAAATGTATAGAATCACATTAATAATGAGATTAACTCAACACAGTATTTACTGTATAATGTCTAATTACTTATTTATTTATTTATCTGTTTAAGAGGATCGTCGAATGCTTATTACCAAAAAACAACACAATTCAGTGGGAGGTTACATTACACACTATTGAACAAGAACCTTTGAATAAATGTGTGGAATAAGTTTGGGCTTCTAGAATCTCATATTATTCCTATCTTCATTCTCACTAAGTGAAATCTCCAAGCTTGAAGAAACTTATTCATCACATTTTGTAGACTTTAGTTTCATTTGACTGTTATTTCTTTTGTATAGTTGATCTCTTTTCTGTTGCCATCTATAGACTTCCAATTAGATGGGGGATGTAATTTTTATTTATTCAAAATTGAAATTTACAAAACATTGTCCTATCAACTGTCATCGTCGTCTACCCAATGCAAAAAAGTCTTGGTTGGTAAGGGTCTATAGTAGGCAAATTGTGTGTTAGTGGAAAATGTATCATAGTCACAATTTGTTGGTAAAATTACAAGATAATACAAAGAAAGGGACGGGCAAAGGAAAGCTAACAGTGGAGAGTGGGAGATATGATATGATAGAGGGTTTTGATAGTGTCTACTCTATTATATCAATCAAAGAACCTTCAGCTAAAAGCACAGTCAGTAATAGGGTTAAATGTACAAAGAAAAATAATGAGGTGGATGAGTTTTGTATAGCCGCAAAATATGTAACAAAATGTATGGATCCTTGTGAATTTTATCTTGCTAGCCATAATAAGTTTGAAATATTAGGTCTAGAGGATGATGAATATTTTAATTTATATGATGTATTGAATGTGTCTAGTATTGAGGAGAGTGAGGATCACAATATGATAGTGCATGAGAAGGTATTTAATTCAGTTGTGAGACTTGAACCCTTGGGGATAGTCATTTTGGTTTCAAGCAGTGCAAAAGATAGCTCTATGTATGATAGTAAAGTCTAGGAATTATGTTATTTGACGAGAAGAAAAGTAATAAAGAATATGGGATGAAGAACTTAGGTCTTGATGTGCACAGGAACATGCACGAGTGATACTTAAGATTCTGTTATGTCTGCTGTTGTTGTGTCTGATATTGGTTTTAATGCCATTTGTGATATTGTTTAAATAAGTGTGCTGATGATGTTCTGTAGTTGGTTATTCGGTCGGGAAAGTGGATGGACAATAAAGAAGGGGGTGATGGAAATGAATGGTTTATTTGGGTCAATTAAAATCAAACTGCAAATAGGAGCTCATTCATGAGGTTTGTAGGAATTCGAACACGATGGTTGATATGGGTGTAAGATCAGATGATACTGATAAGAAACATATTCTATTCTCTAGTATGAAAAAGGGATTGATAGGGCTAGCGTGTAAAGTGACGAGGTATATACTGATTTTGATGATATTGGTGTCAGGGTATGTTTGTAAAAGTGTTGAAGCTGGTTGTGATGAGAAGGAAGAAAAAACTGGGTCATGTATTTCATTATTATGCTGGAAGATGTGCTCGGTTCATTTTCTGCACAGAGATGGTCGAAGAAATATGGTTAATTAGGCTTAGGAAAAAATGCAAGGTGGTTGATATATTTATGAGCAGTATAAGGATTGTGTTTATCGAAACATGGATACTGCTATTGGCAAGAATAGGGAGTGTGCTTTGGACCAAAATATTGTTTTGCAGCTCGAAATAATTAGGGATGGAGTAGATCAGATCAAGAGTGGATCGTGTTTTGATCGTCGATTTGGAGCGAATATTGATTCTAATGTTCATGGTGTTGATATAGATCTTAAGACGTTTAGGCAAGGTACATTGGTTGGTTTGGAATCTAGCACTTGCTCGAGTACGTTCAGATCGGTGAGTAGAAGTGCTTAGCTTCTCAGTGAAACCGACGGAGTGGTAGGCAAACTATTTAGACTAGTACAGAAGCTTAGTTTTAATTTCAACCTACGAACCATGGCATGATCAACAGAGGGGAAAAACTAACAGTTCGCAAGACTCCCAGTGTCCATCTTTTGTATATGCCGGTAGATAATCAATCAACTGGTCAGGTAACTTCTGAAACCGTTAATATGATTGTAGTTAACACCTCTTCAGATGTAACACTTTTACAGAGCAAACTATCACAACTTGGCTAACAATATAGAGGGTAGTGCACCCATAAATTAATTTTTGAGTCAAACACTGTCGAAAAACTATGTTGATCTCTTCCTTACTTTCTAAGTTTGATGTTTTATCCAAGCATCAAACCACGTTGCTTACAAATTGTTTTACCAACTAAAACAACAAATAAGCCAAAGAGGAAGAAGGAAGTAGACCAGGTATTGGCATAACCACATAGCTACAACGAAATATACTCACAAATTTATAAAAAATATTGGTTGCAGGGTACGCCTGAATTCCTAGATAGCGTGAAACCATCCAAGTCTAATAGAGCTCAAAATAGCGATAGAGGAGGAATATTCAAATAGGTGATAATTCATCCTAAATATACTATGAAATAATCATTCAAAATCTATTTTCAATCTGTTTACAAGGATGCTAACGAGATTGGACAAGGAAGAAAGGACAAAAATGAAAGAATAGCTCCAAAGAACTCTATCTACAATATTCCACTGACACTGTGTATTTGAAAAAAATACTGTAGTTTGCACCTTCGTTTTCTACTCATCAACTGTTATGTATGTCTTTTATGTTTATATGTATTTCTCTGTTGGTAGCCAAATGTATCAATGTATGTGTCTATATTTTATTGTAATGATATAATTCTTTCTACCAATTTAAGTTGCCCTTTATCAATCTTTTATACTCATTTATTATCTACAGTTTTATATATATTTTTCATGTTAGAAATATTACACAGAGATAATTTGTCCAATGACTTAAATTAAATCTTTGACTTACCGAGCTAAAACTCATTTTTACTATTTTCCCTCTACTTGACCTCATTTATGTGTATCTTGTGTTGAAATGGTAATCAAAATAAGTTAGATTTATATGCATGTATATTACTTTGGTTTTTTAAGTCTACAAAGAAATATCTTTACTTTAGTTAAGGAGCTATGACAAATAATGGTAGACATTATTAGAAAAAAAACAATAAAGCATCAAGAATACCATTAAAAAATTCCGAACATAGGTTTAAGTTGAAAATATTTGGGTATAGATATACTAAGCCTGCAAACGGTCCGAAACGAAGTTGGATGGTGCAGAATTAATTTCGAATATCCTATCGGCGGATGCGAATGGATGTTGGATATTTATTGGATATTATTTGATCAATTCAAAAGTTATAAAACTAAACAAATAAATAGAAATTTTGATTTATTATAAATCCATTTCGATATTAAAAAATCCATTATGATATTAATATACATATATATAATAAATATGCTAAGAAAAATAATTTTAAGCAGCAAATATTTATTAAATTACTTTTATACATGTACTAAATTTTTTGACCTAGATAAAATAGTAAATGACAATTATTTTATATACTAAAATACATAAAAATATAACTATAATCTTGACAAAAAAACGGACAAATAATTTTCGAATGCGGATATAACCATGTTTGTATCCATTTTCCAAATATCAAATAATTTGTCGGGTACGAACACGAACACGAAAGCATTTTGGATTTTTTAGCTGCTCAATCCTCTCTTTCATTTTGTTGTATTTTGAAAAAGATTCATTTAGGAACTATGTTCTGACCACAAATGTTATATGTAATTTGAGACATCCAAATCCAGCCTCACAACAACGTTTAGGGCATTTTATTGTCGTTTTGCTAAATGACAAGGTGGGTTAGTAAATATTCTATCCCTATTTGATATATATTATGTGTAGTCCGTCTAGCAAAAAAAATAAACATATGAAACACATTTAATATGGTGTTGGATACTTCTGTCAATGTAGAAAGCAATATAACACTACTATCCAACGATCATCTTCCCTCCACCCTTAACAAAGTTTATGAAACTATTGCACCAAAAATGGATGAAGCATATATCAAACATATTTGTATGTCAACTATGAATTAAAAAATAATTTCACTATGATTTCCTAGGATATTAAACGAGCATGTTGTATGTTTAATATGTTTGTTACTTACACGCATCATCTTACTTTATGAAAAATGAATCATAGAACTGCTTACATAATTTAGACTATTAGTGCAAGTAATATACGTACTTTACACACTACTTCTATGTCTACTACTATAAAAGAACTACATTCATGACTACTCTTAATTTTATTAATCTTTAAAATTTAGTATAATCTTCCCAATTTAAATGCCAATAACCCTAAACATTCATATAGTAAAATGCGAAAATGATAAATGTCAACACTAACCACATCAATACATAAAAAAGAACACTAACAAAACATCATATTCCTCACTCAAATCATAATAAACCACACAAATCAGTCACAATCTTTCGAAATGCTCTTGGTGCTAAATAATAAAATGAAACATGATGGATAATGACAAAACTTTAAAATTTCCATCACCTAAAACTAAGATTGTAATAGGTTATAGACTCTGCCCATGTGCGTAGCATGGGCCACACACTAGTTATTATAGTATATATGGTGTGCTTGTTTATTAGAAAATGATAATGTTAGATTATTATCATTTTTTGGTTGTTGTTTGTGATCAAATAAAGTTGTTATACTTATAATGCAAACAAAATAAAACAAATAATAAATTTATATGACCAAAGGAAATTATATAAATGTGATTTATAAATTGAAAGGAATGAAATTTCAGAAATATATTATAAATATGATTTGTAAGTAAAAAGGGTTTAAAAGCTGGGAACTTGAGAATTTAATTCCCGTTGGTTTTGGAAATGGTTTTTTGAACTTTTGGAAAATAATAATAGTATTATTTAGAAAATATTTTGAATAGAAATATTTAAAAAAAATTTAAATAAATAAAGGCACTGAACTCACTTCGGTCGTTGGAAAATAATTTCGATGATGAATGCAACATCATCGGCATTCATTTTCAGTTTTCCAAAAGAGGAATTGCTACCATTGGAGATTTTGTTTTGATAAAACTAGTTTTGATTTTAAATGTTCAAAATTATGGTTTGAATTACAAAGAAATCAATTATAATATTTCAAAGTAGTTTGAAATAAGAACAATGTGTTTAAACTCTAGAAATTTTCAATTAAGTTTTTTATGAAAATATGAGGAAATAAGTGTAACGACCCAGAAATTTCGATCCTGAAAATTTCAGATAGTTAGAAAAGAAGAAGAAAGAGAAAACCAAAGAAACAAGAACAAGTCACAGAAACCTCACATTCGCAGCGGATCAAAATATAATATCACATAGATAACAGTTTTCAAAAGAAGAACTGTATTAGTACACTTACATTTTTATACATCAGAGTTACAACATTTACACAACACTAGACATTTTAGAATAGCATGCTCTATATATATAACTATATATCACAGCGGAAACATTCCATATGTTTCTGCCATCTAGCTCGCCTCCTAAGCTCCAGAACGTCCTTACCTGAAAATCTGTAATACTCGGTCTGACCCAAGCATTACATCAAAGTAACACCAGGGTCAGGCTGGAAACCAACGTGAGTAAACCCATCTAACAAGAAATATCAATTTATACCACTTAAAATAAAATCTGGGTAACTCGTACTTCACTACGAGTTCTCCACATGTTATAGTCAAAACTTATTTCAGACATTAAATCTATGTACCTCTATATAGTTTAAATGGTCCGGTTATTTAAGTCATTCCATTCCAGCCTAATGATATCACATATCAAATCTATAAGGAATTATAGTAGTTTACAAATCGAAGAGGTTTCGGGTATTTACTAATAACCGATCCAGGTCTCTTCGAATCCAATGCCATCATAACGTAGAGTATACAATTGAAATTCAATTCAAACTTAATTCCAGGATGTCACTTTTTACCCAACAATTCTTTATCGATAGATAACCACGTTATTATTGTCCACCCAAACATATCATAACATAAAACAATTCATATCAGAGAAATCAACCAATTCATGGCATTTAACCTTATTCAATCATTCATAAGAAAGATTGATCACTTCCAAAATTAATTTAATTTATCTCTAATTAAGTTAATTACTAATGTTCAATTATTTGGATTACCTTTACTTAACATTAATTAATTACAAATCAATTAATTAATGACCCTTTAATTATCCATCTTAATTAATCTTCCTTGATGAATTATACTTTAATTACAATAAGTAATTAACTCCTAATTAATTACACAAATTAATTAACCTTTACTCATCTGTATTAATCACGTTGGTTCTTAATTTATTACTCAAATTAATTATCTTATAATCACTTACATTGATCAATTGACCCTTAATTAATCACACTCATTAACTGACTGGCCTTTTAATTTTTTTTATCAACCCTTTAATTAATTACACTGAGTAATTAATCCTTAATTACTTCCACTAAGTAATTATTCTTTTAATTACTTTTCTTAAATAATTAACCTTTAATTACCTTCATCAAGTAATTATACCATTGGTTAACTAATTACATTGATTAATTACATTGATTAATTAATCCCTCATCAAAAATTAACCGCAACAATTAATTATTCTTTTTCTAATAATAAGCACTCTTTATTTCTAATTTTTTAACCAATAATAAATTCTTAATTATTAATTAATAAATTCCTTAATTATCCATAAATATAAATGATAAATCATTTATCCAAGTTCAATTCCTTAGTATTATTATTCCAAAATCTTTCCGAATAACCTTAAAATCAAAATGACTTAAAAAAAACGTTAAGTTTAAGTAAAATTTAAAACATTAAATCTTTTGATTTACCATTTAATTATCTGTAGTTTAACTTTTAAAACATCTTAAATGCTTTCTTAACTTAAATTAATTAAACATTAACTAATCAATTTATCACATACAATAGTCTAAGATAATTAACTTATCTAGGTTCTGCAAACATCTAATTATAACACAGAGCAACCCGAGTATTATTCCGCAAAAACTCAAGTTAATCCCATGCTTCCCTGCGTCAACCCTTCTTCCACTACCTTCCGTTTCAAAAAATCTAATTTAGTTTAACTTTTAAAAAAAACTGTTACAGTTTTCTAACTCGCGAACCCATGTAGAAAAAATGCAAGCGAATTATTCTCTACCCCGAGACCGACCCGAAGCAACACTTTCCCCCTCTTCATATGCAACGCTGACACACCAGAAATCTACGTGCACATGCAGCTCCCCACGCCACCGCTTCGATCACCACCACTATCCCCAGCATATCAACATCGACATGCTCATTAGTTCTGACCACCCAGAACTAGTTCTGGTCTGCCGGAACGAAATTGAGCAATTTCAAATTTCAACAGGAAGAACCGATCACCCAAGACATACGATTGCTGACGAACTCGTCCACGCAAACTCTTGCCATCATCACCTAAGTTACGTCGACCTCCAATCTTTGATTTCCCCCTCAAGCGAACGGTTCTGATGCTTCACCATCGTCGCACCAAGCTCAAATATCAACGCGAACAACTCGAGTCACTGAACCCTAGTTTGCTCCTGTCTGGCCACCATGGTCAATAATAAATCGTTCCTCCAATTTTCCTGTAATCGTCGACATCCCGACAACCTCCAGTAGCAACCACGAGGTTCCAACACCCTCCGGCCGACAGAAAATGCCCAAAACAAGAAAAACGATCAACTCTGAAATGCTCACCCCAAACACACCTAGAATTTTTGATTTTCATCTTAAAAATCATAATTTCCAAATTCAATTCAGGTTATATACTTAGATCAGCAATTTACGATACTTGATTTCAACATATTCTAAAACTTTCTACAGCATTTTTAAGTTTACAGATAGTTTTATACTCAATCATGCTTAACTAAAAATTTTAAATTTAGCTTAGGTAAAAACAAACACATTTTGTTCAGATATCACCACTGATAAGTGAATTATTAAAGAGCATTTGACCTTTGGTTAAGAATTTTGTCCTGTCAGTTATAAACAGGAATATATTCAGGTTTTCAGACATGCCCATATACACAGTTACATAATTATAGCATGCAACTGAAATTACACCTATGTAAACAATTTTCACATCTCCTATTTTACTAACTACATCACAAACCCCACATTAAATCAAAGGTTAGTGTTTACTCACCTTAAATAAATGTACAGAGCTTTGTTTCAGAAAACAGAGAAGCTTGAAAACTGGGTTGAACCTTGAAGACTTGACTGCTTTAATTTGAAAAATGGAAAGCTTGAATTGCTGAGCTGATTTTATGATTTGATTTACTTAAAACTGAAATACAGATTGCTGAAATAGCTTCACTTGTTGATAAACTATACTTCAGGTTTGCCTTGCTTGGTATTTTGAGAAGGTTACAAGCTTTTGAAAAATACTTACAGGTTTGGCTTAGATTTTGGAAGATGATTACATGGTTTTAGTTTGAACTTGAGAAATATTTACTGTGTTTTGATTTATTTTTGAGGAATGGATCACAAGCTTTGTTTCTTTGTTTAGGAAATGAAAAATGGGAAAGAATTTAGAGAGGAGATAGATATGTTTAATATAGATTTAATTAGGATTTTATTAAAATAGAATGAAAATAAATACAAATAGGTTACACTTGTTTTGTTTGGAAGTTAATTTGCTTACAAATGTTATGTGTGATCTAATAATTTTACACTTGTTAAATTCCATTTTTAAAATAATGCCACATATACTTAAATGTTTCTAATATGTTTCTGAAATCCTTATATTATAATTTCAATTAATTAGGTATAGATTAATATGTTATACTTTCCTATATTAATTAATGCATTTCCCTTTTATATTAACATAAGTAAAAATGTTTTATATTTATTTATATATGGTTTGTTTTTATTTTTGTACTTATAACTAATTTTATTTTTCTTGTATTTATACTCTTTTCAATGTCATAAACCATACTTCTTAAATTAACATATGTTTTATAATTTATAAATTATCTATTAGGTTTTTAAAATGTGTATATATATATATATATATATATAAATATATATTTTCATTTCATGATATTCTTTAAATATACATCTATTTATTACAAAGTAACATTTTCAATATATTTATTTGAATTTCAAACCCAAATTTAAATTAAATTTTAAAATCAACTCATATATAAATATATTTTTAAACAAACACATATTTAATTTTATTTGAAAATAATAAGTTTTGCCCATTCTAAATAATTATATTAGGGAATTATCAAATAAATATTTATCCAGATATAAATATTTATCATCATATTTATTTGTTCAATCTATAAATCAATATCCCATTAATTAACCCAATTATTTATCAATTACGGATGCCTTGAATTCCGGAATATCACATTCCTCCCCCCTTTGAATCTTTTCGTCCTCGAAAAGGAACGCCAGAATTTATTAAATATTTTAAAACCAGTTAATATATTCTTTGATCATTTTAAAAAACTTTTAAAATCTGTAATACCGCCAAAATAGTTTTATAAAAATACTTTTTATAACTCGATGTTTCAATAAGTCCGTCCTCGTTCTCATAGAAATTCGGTCATACGTTGATCAGGCGTAGGACTGAAAATCTATAAGTACTTGGTAAACCCGTTTTCAACACCCAGTAAAAATGCTTGGAAAATAATTTTACAGAAAATATAGAAATCATTTTTGAAATTGAGGAAATATCTTTGGTGAGAATGCTCTGGATATCATCACCCCCATCCATGGTCGCAGTTACAATCCAGGGTTACGTTGCCATCGCAACAAAAGTCCATGTAACTATAGGCACTCCGCGCCCCTCGATTACGCCATGGAACCCACAACAGATCACAGTTACATTCCATGGTTACGTTGCCATCGCAGCAAAAGTCCATGTAAATGTTGGCTCTCAGCGGCACACACGATTTTCGCTGTCAAAATGAAACTTCTCACTCCTACATAGGTTGCAGTCTACCGATATAAAATCAAACGCAGACTGTTGGCTCTCAGCGGCACACACGACTTTCGCTATGTTACCATAGGTCGCAGTCTACCGATATAAAATCAAACGCAGACTGTTGGCTCTCAGCGGCACACACGACTTTCGCTATGGTATACTCTACTCATAATCCTCAGGAACTAGTTTTGTTCGGACTCCTCACAGGATCAACTTTAGAACCCCCCTTGGGGCTCAAGGCACCACCACCCGGTGGCACTCCTGAGAAGTTTACTTCAAGGGAGCGCATTTTCCCCCAAAGCCATCATCAAAACACTTTATACTATACACATATCGTATCTTCCAAATCATACACCTAGTATGAATCTCAAATAAATCTCCTTTCTCAAAATCGATTGTCCCAAAATCGATAATTCTCAAACTTGGCTTTCCAAATTCCAAAATTGATTTTTCTCCAAAAATCAAAAGCCTTTCCAAATCCAATGGTTCCCAAAACCCTTTCAAAATCATTCTCACAAGATCCTTTATATATATATATATATATATATATATATATATATATATATATATATATATATATAACCTTGAAAAATCTTAGGATCATTTCGAACTTGTATAAAACCCTTTTTATACTTCGAATATCTTCCAAAACCCTTTCTTCTGGCTTAGATTCAACAAGGGAAGATTTATCTTATAAAACAAAGATATATAAATTTGTTTATTCCAAATCAAATATTCAAATTTGATTACTCTATAAAGTCGCTTACCAAATTACTTACTTCCATAAAGTAATTTTTACCATAGAAATCTCCAATTTCCACTTTACTTCATCATATATTTCACAAAATATATTTTTACTTCAAAAACCACTTCACATTTCTTATCATAAATTCCCAGTATCAATTTCATTCAAACCCGTACGACGTACACATATCATCCGTACGCTATACCAATCTGATCGCTCACTTGATCACACAATTTCTTTTCCGAACTAGTATCGTCCACCCGACTTCCTTGTGCGGACTCAGATCTGGTTTCTTGATCAGAAACCGTCATTCTCCTTACATATCCATAACTATGATAGAGAATATCCAGAACCAATCAACAATCCATATCCAGGTTCGCCGTCGAAAATCGAGTGAAAAATCCCAACTTGGGTCGATATAACTATCTCGAAATCCTGTGCTCATATCTGGATCAGATCACTATGCAAATAGAATAATATACGTACATCCTACGTATTTATCTTTATTGATTATCAACTAAATCAATTTCTCATTCTATTCACATTTCCTTTAATTTTCATTCACTTATCCATAATTTCCTCAATCCCATATGGATTATCACCTCAATTCTTATCTCAAATGGATATTCAATCATAAACAGTTTAAACTTTGTCCAGCTTAATTTTTAGAAAATAACTTGAAAAGTTAAAAATAGATAAGTAGTTGAAAAATGATTATTAGTTTGTAAAATATTGTAAAATAGTTGAGTAATTGTAAAATAGTTGGAAAAGAGTCAAATAGTTATAGAAATTTTAAATAATAGTAAAATAGTTTGTAAAATAGTAATCAGTTATAAAGTAGTTGAGAAATAATAATTAGTTTATAAAATAGTTGTAAAATAGTTAAATAGCTTCAAAAATAATTGTAAAATAAGTATAAAATAGTCTTGGGTTTTAAAAAAGAAAAGTTGTATAGTAATAGTTAGGAAAATAGATTTAAAACAGTTTATATTAAAATAATTTATTTGAAAATAGACCAGAGCCAAACTGTTTAATTTCCAATCTCCATTCCCATCAATTCAATTTAAATTTCCACATCCTTTTAAATTGACTTAGTTCCAATTTGAGTAACTTCAATTTCCCTTGAACTTGATTTATCCCCAATTCAAGTTAAATTAATCTCAATTTCTTTCCAAATTCAAATCAAATTCCATATGATTTTAAACCTATTCAACTTTAATTACAATTCCAAATTATTCAAATCAATTTAATTTGAACTAATTCAATTCAAATTTCAAATTTAAATCATCCCGAATTATATAAGTTTGAGTTAAATTTTTAAATGTTGATTTAATCCTTTAGATCAAATCAACTTATATATTTTTTTTTAAACCATTTAATTTTGAATCCAAATTCCATTTTTAACCTATTTTATAGTTCAAATAATAATTCAAATCCATTCTTAAACAACTAAATCTTTGAAATTCAATTTATCATCAAATTTCAATTTTGAAACCAAACCTATGCGGTTTTAACTTAAACATTCAAATCTTAAGTCCAAAATGATTATATTTTACCTTAATGATGGATATATTACCACACCCCATTTCTTTAAACAAATCCAATTCATAGTTTTAAAGATTAGTAATAGGGTAATATTATCCAATTATTTTTAAAACATTCATCCATTTCCAATTTTTGGATCTCAAACCCAATTTGAGATCACTCAAACTCTCAATTCCAACCAACCATTTAACTTCCCAAGTTAAATCTTAATTTCATCTTGAAATTTCCAAATCACGATGATCATTCAGACTTATTTAACTTCTTCCAAGTTAAATTCAATTTACCGAATCCAGTCAACTTTACCAAATTTGAATTTCCATTTCAAATTTTAAACTTCTCATAAATAATCTTCCCACTTAAATTTAAAACCTACTTCACTTTGGGTTTCACATCACATTCCAAAGAAAATTCGAAACTCAACCTTAGAGTTTATTTCCTTTACACACCTGGGTTACCTTTAAAGTTTAAACCACCTTTGGTTTTAAATTTAAACAAATTCCTTTAAAATTCCAAACATCCCTTGTTTGAAATAGGACCCTTTCATTCATATATATTAAATAACATCTCTTATTTTAAAATAAGATTATATTCAAAATAGTTTGAATAATATTATTTCCTTTAACATTTTGAAACCAATTCAAATGTTTAAATTTAGAATTCAGAACTTCACAATTTGAAACCCACTTTATTTTACATCCTTTCAAATTTATAAGTTACTCTTTTTAAATGGTTACTTCCTTAAAACATTTTATTGCTTATTGGAAAACAATCATCTTATTATTAAACACAATAACCATTCTTTTTCTCTGGTTTGAAACCAATTCTAATTAATCTTATTTTGAAATTCTTCCCCAACTTCAAGATTTAATTTCAGTTTGAATCCATTTTCAAACTTATCTTTGATTTAATTTTAATTTGGTTGTACTTCTGTTACCACTTAATTTAATTCCAATAATTTAACAACCAATTACCTTAACGTTTATTAGAAAGAAATATTGCTATATATATCAAAATATATTCTTATAAAATCATTTAAAATTTTTATATAAGAAAATAACAAGTGCACACTCATACACACACACACACACACGCTCACACTCAACCAATTCTAGGGTACCATTGACCCTATCCTTAATGAGTAATCCCACCAAAGCCAAGGTTTTCGCTTAACCTTCGGCTCTGATACCAAATGTAACGACCTAGAAATTTCGATCCCAAAAATTCAAGACGGTTAGAAAAGAAGAAGAAAGAGAAAGAAGAAGAGACATGAACAAGTCACAGAAACCTCACATTCGCAGTGGATCAAAATATAATATCACTTAAATAACAGTTTACAAAAGAAGAACTGTATCAGTACACTTACATTTTTATACATCAGCGTTACAATATTTACACAACACCGGACATTTTAGAATAGCATGCTCTATATATATATAATTATATATCACAGCGGAAACATTCCATACGTTCCTGCCATCCAGCTCGCCTCCTAAGCTCCAGAACGTCCTTACCTGAAAATCTGTAATACTCGGTCTGACCCGAGCATTACATCAAAGTAACACCCGGGTTAGGCTGAAAACCAGCGTGAGTAAACCCATCTAACAAGAAATATCAATGCATACCACTTAAAATAAAATCTGGGTAACTCGTACTTCACTACGAGTTCTCCACTTGTTATAGTCAAAACTTATTTCAGACATTAAACCTATGTACCTCTATATAGTTTAAATGGTCCGATTATTTAAATCATTCCATTCCAGCCTAATGATATCACATATCAAATCTATAAGGAATTATAGTAGTTTACAAATCGAAGTGGTTTCTGGTATTTACTAATAACAGATCCTGGTCTCTTCGAATCCAATGTCATCATAACGTAGAGTATACAATTGAAATTCAATTCAAACTTAATTCCAGGATGTCACTTTTTACCTAACAATTCTTTATCGATAGATAACCACGTTATTATTGTCCACCCAAACATATCCTAACATAAAACAATTCATATCAGAGAAATCAACCAATTCATGGCATTTAACCTTATTCAATCATTCATAAGAAAGATTGATCACTTCCAAAATAATTTAATTTATCTCTGATTAAATCAATTACTAATCTTCAATTATTTGGGTTACCTTTACTTAACATTACAAATCAATTAATTAATGACCCTTTAGTTATCCATCTTAATTAATCTTCCTTGATGAATTATACTTTAATTACAATAAGTAATTAACTCCCAATTAATTAAAAAAATTAATTAACCTTTATTCATCTGTATTAATCACCTTGGTTCTTAATTTATTACTCAAATTAATTATCTTATAGTCACTTACATTGATCAATTAACCCTTAATTAATCACACTCATTAATTAACTGGCCTTTAATTTTTTTTATCAACCCTTTAATTAATTACACTGAGTAATTAATCCTTAATTACTTCCACCAAGTAATTATTCTTTTAATTACTTTTCTTAAATAATTAACCTTTAATTACCTTCATCAAGTAATTATATTATTGGTTAACTAATTACATTGATTGATTAATCCGTCATCAATAATTAACCACAACAATTAATTATTATTTTGCTAATAATAATCACTCTTTATTTCTAATTTTTTAACCAATAATTAATTCTTAATTCTTAATTAATAAATTCCTTAATTATCCATAAATATAAATGATAATTCATTATCCAAGTTCAATTCCTTAGTATTATTATTCCAAAATCTTTCTGAATAACCTTAAAATCAAAATGACTTAAAAAAACTTTATGTTTAAGTAAAATTTAAAACATTAAATATTTTGATTTACCATTTAATTATCTGATTAGTTTAACTTTTAAAACAGCTTAAATGCTTTCTTAACTTAAATTAATAAAACATTAACTAATCAATTTATCACGTACAATAGTCTAAGATAATTAACTTATATAGATTCTACAAACATCTAATTATAACACAGAGCAACCCGAGTATTATTCTGCAAAAAATCGAGTTAATCCCATGCTTCCCTGTGTCAACCCTTCTTCCACTACCTTCCCTTTCAAAAACTCTAATTTAGTTTAACTTTTTTAAAAAAATTGTTACAGTTTTATAACTCGTGAACCCATGAAGCAAAAAAGTAGGCGAATTATTCTCTACCCCGAGACTAACCCGAAGCAACACTTTCCCCCTCTTCATATGCAACGTTGACACACCAGAAATCCACGTGCACATGCACCTTCCCACGCCGCCGCTTCGATCACCACCACTATCCCCATCATATCATCATCGACATGCTCATTAGTTCTAACCACCCAGAACTAGTTCCGGTCCACTGGAACGAAATTGAGCAATTTCAAATTTCAACAGGAAGAACCGAGATATACGATTGCCGACGAATTCGTCCACGCAAACTCTTGCCATCATCACCTAAGTTACATCGACCTCCAATCTTTGATTTCTCCCTCAAGCAAACGGTTCCGATGCTTCACCATCGTCGCACCAAGCTCAAATATCAACGCGAACAACTCGAGTCACTGAACCCTAGTTTGCTCCTGTCTGGCCACCACGGTCAATAATAAAGCGTTCCTCCAATTTTCCTGTAATCGTCGACATCCCGGCAACCTCTAGTAGCAACCACGAGGTTCCTTCTCCCTCCGGCCGATAGAAAATGCCCAAAACAAGAAAAATGATCAACTCTGAAATGCTCACCCCAAACACACCTAGAATTTTTGATTTTCATCTTAAAAATCATAATTTCCAGATTCAATTCGAGTTATATACTTAGATCAGCAATTTACGATACTTGATTTCAACATATTCTAAAACTTTCTACAGCATTTTTAAGTTTACAGATAGTTTTATACTCAATCATACTTAACTAAATTTTTTAAATTTAGCTTATGTAAAAACAAACACATTTTGTTCAGATGTCACCACTGATATGTGAATTATTGAAGAGCATTTGACCTTTGGTTAAGAATTTTGTCCTGTCAGTTATAAACAGGAATATATTCAGGTTTTCAGACATGCCCATATACACAGTTACATAATTATAGCATGCAACTGAAATTACACCTATGTAAACAATTTTCACATCTCCTATTTGACTAACTACATCACAAACCCCACATTAAATCAAAGGTTAGTGCTTACTCACCTTAAAAAATGTACAGAGCTTTGTTTCAGAAAACAGAGAAGCTTGAAAACTGGGTTGAACCTTGAAGACTTGACTGCTTTAATTTGAAAACTGGAAAGCTTGAATTACTGAGCTGATTTTAAGATTTGATTTACTTAAAACTGAAATAAAGATTGCTGAAATAGCTTCACTTGTTGATAAACTATACTTCAGGTTTGCCTTACTTGGTATTTTGAGAAGGTTACAAGCTTCTGAAAAATACTTACAGGTTTGGCTTAGATTTTGGAAGATGATTACATGGTTTTAGTTTGAACTTGAGAAATATTTACTGTGTTTTGATTTTTTTTGCGGGATAGATCACAAGCTTTGTTTCTTTGTTTAGAAAATGAAAAATGGGAAAGAATTTAGAGAGGAGATAGATATGTTTAATACAGATTTAATTAGGATTTATTAAAATAAAATGAAAATAAAAACAAATAGGTGACACTTGTTTTGTTTGGAAGTTAATTTGCTTACAAATGTTACGTGTGATCTAATAATTTTACACTTGTTAAATTCCATTTTTAAAATGATGCCACATATACTTAAATGTTTCTAATATTATTATAAAATCCTTATATTATAATTTCAATTAATTAGGTATATATATGTTATACTTTCCTATATTGATTAATGCATTTCCCTTTTATATTAACATAAGTAAAAATGTTTTATATTTATTTATATATGTTTTGTTTTTATTTTTATACTTATAACTAATTTTATTTTTCATGTATTTATACTCTTTTCAATGTCATAAACCATACTTCTTAAGTTAACATATGTTTTATAATTTATAAATTATGTATTAGGTTTTTAAAATGTATATATATATATATATATATTTTCATTTCATGATATTCTTTAAATATACATCTATTTATTACAAAGTAACATTTTCAATATATTTATTTGAATTTCAAACCCAAATTTAAATTAAATCTCAAAATCAACTCATATATAAATATATTTTTAAACAAACACATATTTAATTTTATTTGAAAATAATAAATTTTTCCCATTCTATATAATTATATTAGGGAATTATCAAATAAATATTTATCCAGATATAAATATTTATCATCATATTTATTTGTTCAATCTATAAATCAATATCCCATTAATTAACCCAATTATTTATCAATTACAGATGTCTAGAATTTCGGAATATCACAATAAGTTTATGACTTATAAATTTAGGAATTTTTTAGTTAAAGCAAGTTTTTAGATTTGTTAGATGTGCATTTTTAAGAAAATAAAAATTGAGATGAAATTTAACTTAAGTTAAGATAAATTAAATGAATTTTTAAAAGAAATTTAACATGGGTTAGGCTAAATTAAACAAGTTAAATAAAATATTTTTTTGGAAATGTAATTGGTGGTGTTTGATGTAAATTAATGAAATGAGCTAATTAAATAAATTAGTGAGTTGAATATGGTTGATAAAAATTAAATATTGAGACTAGAAGATGAATTGAGTTAAATGGAATTAAAATTGACTGTGATTTAAATTGAATATGAACTTAAGTTGTAAATTGAAAATAAGCATGGGAAAGGTTTTATGAAACGTTTATAAACTTGAGTAAAAGTTTTATGAAATAATTCACAAATGAATCTATTACGGAGTGAAATGTTGTTACACATTAAATTTGATGGAATAGTTCTTTAAGTGACATTGTATTGGAAGAATATACTAAGGAAAAACTTAATGATAATTAAGCAATGTGAATAATTCATTGTAGATCAATTTAATGTGAATAATTGAAAGGATAAAATGAATGAGACTGAAGTGAGTGCGAATAAAAAGAGATTAGGTATAGCTAAGAAATCAATTGAAATAAATACGTAAGTTATACCTATATGCATAACGGTTCGATCTAGATTCGAATATATAGTTTCGAGATGATTTACATCGATCCAAGTTGGAATTTTTCACCCGATTCTCGATGGCGAACAGTGGATATGGATTTTTGATTGATTCTGGAATTCTCTATCATCGTATATGGCTATGCAAGGAGAATAACAGTTTCTAATCAAGGAATCAGTTACCAATTCGCACTAGAGTGGTCGTGTGAACGGTATTAGTTCGAAAGTGAAATTGTGTGATCGAACGAGCGATCATATATGATATTGTGTATGGATGATATGTGTACATCGTATGGGCTTTGGTAAAGAAAACGTTGACAATTGAAAAGGCATAATAATATGATTAGGAATTATATGATTAGGTATCATAGGTAAATAAAATACAGGTATATCAAAGCAAAAGCAAGTTGATGCCTTTGGTTTCATAAGTAAAATTGGGTGCCCGACTAAAAGGTACATGTTTATATCGTTGTTTTGTCTGATGGTTTTATGGTTGATCCACTTGGCTTTTGTTTTCTTTTGCTGGTTTGGGCCCATAGTGGCGGTTTGTAATTGTTTTGATCTAGCCGTGCGAAGGAGATGCTGGCGAAATTTTCTATAAATTAAAGGTGTTAGAAAGCATTTGAGAAATTTTGAAGAAATTTTTGATAAATAAATTTTGCTTTTTGAATTATAACCTGAAAAGATTAAATAGAATGATATTATTTGGAATCTATGAATGAATTAACGGCTTAGGAAAGGTGATAATTAAGTTTCAACAAATTGATTTTTGAAAGTAAAGACTTAAAAGGATTTGGTAAGTTATCTCAACTAATTGGTTTATAAAGTAATGAATTTGGACAATTTTCTTACCTGGGCAATTTTGGGGACAAAATTCTTTTTAAGGGGGGAAGAATGTAACGACCCAGAATTTTAGTCATTTGAATTTGGACAATTTAATTGTTTCTAAATATTGAAAAGTTAATTTTATAGGATAAATAACTTGAATTTCAAATATAACGATTTATTGGATAATTTAATTATTGAATTTAATAATTGAAATAGTTTGAACAATTGAACCTAGGGTTTTAAGTTGGATAAAAATAATTTCAAAGCTTATTTAAATTCTATTTAATAAGAATGAAGATAGTAAAACTTTTAAATTGGATTTAAAAGTTATTTAACTGATTTTTCGAAATAACTCGTTTTAATTAACATATAAAAATAGCCTTCCAAACACTATCTCGGATTTCGACGAAACTAGTATCATTAGGTCCATAATAATGAGTAACGAATTTCATGGCAATTGGATGTATTGATTGGATGTGCGAGAGTTAGACACGTAGAAATTAATTTCAGAAATTAATATAATAACTGGGTCTGAAAAGTAATCTTCTGCATAAAATCGAATTAGGCCTCGAGACTGGTTCCATTGCGTTCGAAATAGGAGTATTGCAAAAAGAACGCCAGGCGGCATACCTGATTTGGAGTTCGAGATTTTCGGATGTTTTATAGCTTGATATTAAAAATTAAATAATACATACATACATACATATACATACATACATACATACATACATACATACATATATATACATACATATATATATACATACATACATATATATATATATATATATATATATATATATATATATATATATCAGGCATACCTATCCCACTAACTTCATAGGCCATACCAGGCCATACCTACCCATGCTCAAAAACCATATTTTGTCGTTCAAACCATAAAGAGAAGAGAAAAAAAAACAAGAAGGATAGCCAATGCTAAAAACTAAATAAAACAAGAAAAAAAATGAAATTTCCAATGGCCAATCCAACAGTCGTGGTTCGTTAAGGCCATTAGATGTGTTTTTAAACCTCGACCCCAACATGGAAGTTAGTCAGCATGACAAGACCAAGATGTGGACCAGTTGGATCATACTATGTCGGCACGAGGTGATGGAGAATTAAGTCCAACGGCGCCAGTTTTAAACATCAAATTCTGGACGACGACGGAGAGATGTGGACAAGGCCTGTGTCTCTGGAGTCGTGGTGGTTGGGGCTATCTATAGTGAGATGGCAACAGCGGCTCAAGTGATGTGGCGGTAGCGGCGAGCATGATAATAGGATGGCATGGGTTGCGTATTTTTGTAACATTCCACTACTTGGAGACCAAAATTAACGGCTACGGGTGCTGTAGTTATCCATAGTTATCAGTCCTCGACGACCAAGTACAACGGTGTTAGATACATTGATACACAT
This sequence comes from Allium cepa, assembly GCA_030765085.1. Classification (NCBI taxonomy): domain Eukaryota; kingdom Viridiplantae; phylum Streptophyta; class Magnoliopsida; order Asparagales; family Amaryllidaceae; genus Allium; species Allium cepa. The sequence goes on along the minus strand of CM060941.1, from coordinate 758,660,758 downwards.
ATCATAAGAATATGGAAAAAAATTTAACAAATTAAAAACACATTTCCACATTCCATTCAAAGCATTTTGGGTTCATTACATAATACCACAAATGTTAACCACATTTAGAAAAATACAATTATTACACATACACCAAGAGCGACATATGAAAATGCCCCCTTGGTTGATCAGAGTATATATTGAAGCCAATAAGTCTTCCTTTACATCCAAAATACATAGCAGAAAAAGATAATCCTAAATAATTAACTGCATCCTACACGCCTTCGAAAGCTTTATTCGTCTAAGATGAGAATCTGAAAACCTTAAATCTCAACCTACTCAAAATCAATTGAGTACCCAAGAGGTTAAGGGGAAAACATAATCCTTGAGTCAGACATAAAGCCTGGTATGAATAATAATCTACCGTCTCAAATCATTTAGATATCTAGTGAGACTATGTAGCTTAGCAAAACGGGTTTTCCCTCACTCTTATCCTAAAACCTTTTATAAAACCATATACCGTGCTCCTGCATCCATAATGGTTAAAACATAAACATTTTAAAATATTATGATGATATGCAAACACATTAAAACATACTGGATTCCCCATCCTCAGTTTAATTGACTTCCTGTCATATTTTATAGTTTCTTGGGTCACTATTAATGTATTAGTTTTCATGGGATTACTAATAACCTTTATATAATGTATGGACGCCCTATCCTATTCCACAGTTTTCATAGGTGCACTATGAACCTATTAGCCTCCTATCAATTAACTTAATTAACTCGTGGGTTCCCTTGAACCTGTTGGTAACTCCAATAACCTCTCTCTTATCCTAGTTTTCATAGGTTGACTGGAAACCTAATGACAACTGTCAATAACTTAATCTGGATATAGTTTTCATTGGTGCACTACAAACCAATTGGCCCCTTGCCAACCACTCTTTATAACATAGTTTTCATGGGATCACTATGAACCTATTGGTAACCTTAATAACATCCTAGTTATAGTTTTCATTGGATCACTATGAACATGTCCCTTGACAACTTCCATTTAGGCATCCTACATTTTGTTCTCCCTGGCCTCTTGGATGCAAATCTATTCATCCAAAAGTTCACTTAGTTTATATTCACTACTAGGTCAACCTAGCTGGTAATTGTACCCTTCGCCAAAATACAGTTATGGGATACAAAACAATATGAACATATTTATATTTAAAGAAGCAATCATAATAACATAACAATGCCACTCCTGTGGGTATAATATAGAACATGGTTAATCCCTTTAACCTATAATTTTATCAAGCAAAGCTTCTTCTCAAAACCATTATAAAAGCTCCTTTGATTTAGCTATGGATTTTTCTATTAAAATTTGAGTCTGGGTTTAAAAAGCCTTTCGACACCTTCGAAACCTTGATTTCGACCTCATAGGACGACCTCCTTCGAAAGCATTAAAATTCAAATTTAAAACATTGGGCTCCTACCTTTCAAATACTTTAAAACCTTTCTTTCGAAACCTTTTGACTATGTTAAAATATTATCATATAAGTATAGAAGGATAGCTTCGAAGCCATTACCCCTTTCAAAACCATTGAAGGTTACCGTTCAAAACAATTGAAAGTCCTCCTTTCGAAATCATTGGGCTTATATTCAAAACATCAATTTGGATCAAAGTGAACATAAGGGAAAATGTTGAAACCATTCTTCAATTCACAAAAGTATTGGGGAATCTTGATGGTGTCGAAACTATCCTTTCAAAAGCATAAAACCTCTGGGTAAAACAATTGAAGGTTGGCTTCAAAACCATTGCTTTCGAAACCCCTAACCCCTTTCGAAAACAGTAGGAAGTGGCTCATATTTATAAAACAAATGGTACTTTCGACAACATTGATGTCTTCAATACCATCGAAAGGCATCAAATCACACAAGGGTTTCGACTTGGTTGAAATTACCCCTTACGAAAGCTTCAAATAAAAACTAAGTAATTTCTTCGGAAGCTACTACTTTAAAATAAAGGCGGCAGCTCTCATTCAAAAGCTTCTTTAGAAATACCCTTTCGAAACCATTGGTTTCGTCTACTTTGAAACCCTTTTGTAAACAGGCAAGCACTTTTCCTTTAAAACAAAACAAAACAAAATAAAACAAAGGAACCAGCCCCTTCGGAAGATATGTTTCGACACCCTACCTTCCGCCTTTCTCCAATCCACTAGGTACCAACTAAATGATACCATGCTTTTTGGTTTACTGCTTTCGACCTAGAAGGTTTGGACTAGGATGGAGGTGGAAGCCCTGAGTTGAAAGCTCTTCCAAAGGAGGCGGAACCTACTTTTCTAAGTAAAAGGCTGTTTTACCAAATAAAGTAAACTTTTTGTAACAAACTTGCCCACATGTCAACACCTGATTGGTTACATAAACTTTCAAATTATTTTGCTAATATTTGTCGCAATTTTCTAAGAGATTAAACCAATTAACATTTAACAAATAAGCTCTTCCCATTAACAAAATAATTAAATCATTTAGGCCCTCCTTTCAAAATAATTTAATTTCCATACTAATTCACTTAGTAAAAATTCTCAAAAATTCTAGAAATTCACTTTAATCATGTTGCCTAACATATCAAAATTTCATACCCTAAATTCGTAATATAATTTCCAAAATAAATTTATAAACCCAATTAACCATATTTTTCTTTGGAAATTCATAAGTAATTCCCCACGGCTGGGAAAATTATAAAAATTGAAACGCAACTCCAAAATCATGTTTCTCATAACATGAAATTTTTTCATGGCATTTAAACATCATTAAAACCAGTTTTACCCTAAAACCGTGTATAACCCTATTTAAACAATCTTGTTTAAATTAAACAGATCAATATTCTAGCATATGATCAACCAATTTATCATAAAAACGAATTTACTCTAAAATTCGAAAACATATGATTCAAAATAAAGTAGAGATGGAATTATTATACACCTTAGATTGGATATGGAAACAGAAGATTGATTAAGATTGATTCCTTTTACTTTGATTTCTTTTATTATCTTCCTCCTAATGGCCGACCTTGATATTTTCTTTCTTAAGTTTGTTTTACTTATGAAAAATGAATGTGAACAGTCTTAGGGAAAATGGTATAAGGGTGGGAACGTGGCCGGAAATTTACTCTAATACCCTTATTTTTATTTAGTTAACACTTAACCATTTATAAGCTCCTTCATTTTAAATAAGCATGACTACTAAATTTATTATTCAACCTCAATCTCCCTATAACTCTACGTTATTCTATTTATGTTTTTCTAATTAGATGTCATAAATAATGTTATCAAAAATTAGGGGTGTTACATGCTCTTCTCCTTAAAGAATTTCGTCCTCGAAATTCAGTAGGAACTAAATAGAAACCATAGCAATCATCTGTAACCCCTCCTAACATCCATACTAGCCTGCCTAACTAGCAACTAATCTATAAAAATCTAATATACACATACCATCAAAGAAGATCAGGACAAGCATCTTGAATCCTATCCTCAGTATCCCAAGGAGTCTTTCTCGATGCCGTCCACTGAAATTTCACCAACTTGATTGTCTTGGTCCTCAATCTTTTCTCATCTCTCGCTACAACCCGAACTGGTTGTCTAACAAAAGTCAAATCATGCTCTACTACTAAATCCTCCAACTCTGTCTAAGGAATAGTAGCCTCTGGATCATGCACATACTTGCGAAGATGAGACGCATGGAATACATTATGGACACTTGCCATACTACTCGGCAATTCTACTATGTATGCGAGTTTTCCAATCCTTTCTATAATCCGGAATGGACCTACATATCTTGGTGCCAACTTTGCCAATTTTAAAAACCATACCACACCCTTCATCAGTGATACTTTAATGAAAACTCTGTCATCCACTGAGAAACGTAGGTCTTTACGCCTCTTATCTGCGTAACTCTTCTATCTAGATTAAGCTTCCTTCATCCACCCTTAGATTAACTCAATCTTCTCTAACGCCCCCAACCAAATTTGGACCTATGACCAATCTGTTTCCAATCTCCAACCAACATACAGGGGATTTGCATGGCCTTCCATACAAAGCTTCAAAAGCGTCATTCCTATACTAGTATGAAAACTATTATTATAGGAAAACTCGACCAAATGCAGATGATCCTCCCAAAATCCAACACACAAGCTCTTAACAAATCTTTGAGCACCTTATTAACTCTCTTCGTCTGCCCATCTGTCTATGGGTGATATGCGGTACTCATTTTGAGCATAGTGTCTAACACATCCTGTAGACTCTTTTAGAATTCGCTAGTGAACAAAGCATCTCTGTCGCAGACTATGCTTCTAGGAACTCTATGTACTCTAGCTATGTTCTTCAAGAACCACTTCACCAAAACAGGTTCCATCCTGGTTGACTTTACTGGAATGAAATGGTACTCTTGGTCAACCTATCTACAATAACCTATATATTTTCATTTCCTCTCCTTGATCTTAGCAACCCATCTATAAAATCCTTAGATATTGAATCCCATTTCCAAACTGGAACTTCTAGAGGTTGAAGTAACCCACTTGGCTTCTAATGTTTGTCTTTCACTTGTTGACAGTTCACGTACTACATAACCCACAAGCTGACAATCCTCTTTGTGCCTTCCCAATAGAAGCTATTCTTCATATCCTGATACATCTTGGTCCCTTCATGATAAATCGTAAACTTGAATTGATTACATTCTTTCAGAACTTCTCTCCTTAAGTTCTCTACATTCAGAACACATAACCGTCCCTTCTTTCTTAACCATCCCATCCGATCAAGACTATATTCCTTTAGATGATCGACCTTTGACCCTACCTCAAGCCTTTTAACCCGCTCGGCTAACACAGGATCTTCTCTCTGCTTAGAAGCTATCCTCTCGATAAGCACCGGTCGAACTTCTAAACAAGACAACATGGCGGTCCTTTGACTAGAACTAGCAGTAGATCTTAACTGCACAACGCAACTGGCCAAAGCTTTAAGATCCTTCCATTTTGCTAACAAAGCTAACACCACATTCTGATGCTTTCTACTGAGAGCATCGGCCACCTTATTACCTTTCCTTGATGTATATTCTTTACCAAAATCATAAGCAGCGAAAAACTCCAGCCATCTCTGTTGTCACATATTTAACTCTTTCTGAGAGAACAAATATCTTAAAGACTTTGATTGATATATAGCTCAAATCTCTCTTCCAAGAGATAATGCCTCCAAATCTTTAAGGCGAAAATCACCGCAGCCAACTCTATGTCGAGTAGAATATCTATTCATGTGATGTAAGCTGTGTAGATGCATAGGCAATGACTTTGCCCCTCTGCATCAATATTGCTCCCAATCCAGTCCCACATGCATCAGTGTATACTACATACCCTTGGTTTCCATTTGGAACTACTAACAATAGAGCATGGGTCAACAAATGCTTTTAACTTAAGGAATGATTCCTCACATTTGTCGTACCAAACAAATTGTACTTCCTTCTTTGTAAGATTAGTCAAAGGCACTTCTATCCATGACAAATCCTTGATGAACCTCTGGTAATAGCCAGCAAGTCCAAGAAACTTCTGATCTCGGTCACTGTCTCTAGTCTCTTCCTATTGTTCACAGCTTTGATCTTATCTAGATCGACTGAAAACCCTTTCTGTAAAACCACATGACCAAGAAACTTAACCTCTTTCCTTCAAAAATGACATTTGGAAAACTTCGCCTTTAGCCGATTCTGCCTCAGCATCTCAAGCACAACTCTAAACGATCTTCATACCCTCTTACATCCTTAGATATACCAAAATGTCATCTATAAACACCAACACTATGCAAATACTCTTGGAAGACTCGATTCATCAAATCCATAAAGAAATCAGGTGCATTAGTCAACCTATATGGCATTACTAACTAATCATACGAACCATATCTAATCTGAAATGCTGTCAAAGGAATACTGTCCTCTGCCACTCTTAACTGATGAAACTTCATCGTCAAATCCAACTAGGAAAACACTCTGGCTCTACTCAACTGATCAAACAGATCATCAATTCTCAGTAGAGGGTTTCTTTATCATCCTTTCGTTCATCTTACGATAGTCAACACATATTCTCAACGACCCATCTAGTTTCTTCACAAATACATCGGTCGCTCCCCAAGGTGAACTACTTGGCCTGATGAAATTCCTTCTTTCTAGATCCACAACATGCACCTTCAATTCCTTCATCTCTTTTAGTGTCATCCTGATAGGTGGTTTACTTACAGTTTCAGCTTCTGGAACAAGATCTATACGAAACTCAACAGCTCATTTTGGTGGCAGTCCTATGACTGGCTCAAAGACATCTGCAAACTCTCTTGCTATTCGAACCCGACTTAGATCTTCTCCCACTTCCATTGCACTTAACAAAGCACAACTACTCCGTTCGAAATTCTCCATTGAGAATATAATTTGGTTATGACTATTAGGGTGTCTTAAAGATATCTCCCCATCCTGGAAAAATATCCTGGCCTCATACCTTCTCAACCAATTCATACCCAAAATGATTTTTAAATTTACGAAATCATAAACATACAAACTGCAAGCAAAATTATGACCTAACAAATCAAGTTCTAAATGGTCATATCTCATCCCCAGAGTTTCATACCCTCGTATTGGATTCGCAATCCTTAAGGAGGTAACAAGGTATGTGGGTTCTATGCATAACGTATTAACCAAATATCGTGATATAAATGAATGTGATGCACCAGTATCAAATAGTATCCTAACTGCTATACTCTGAATCAAAAACGTACCTTCCATCACAGTTTTCCCTTTCTCTGCTGTAATAGGCCTAGAAGAAAATGGTGGTCTAATAGAAAAAACCTTCATTCTGTCCGCCTTGGGTGGCTCAAGGCACTAGTTATTGTAATGCCCAACTTGGTCGCAGTTGAAGCATTTCACATTCTTCTTCCCTTTGCCTATTCTTCACTTGTAAGCATAATGACCCTTCTTATCACACTTGCAGCGCACTAATTCATCCTTCGCCTTTTTGGCCGCATCCCCTTTTTAAGCTCCTTTCTTTTTAAAGAACTTCCTCTTCTTTCCCCGAGGACCCTGGGATTCGATTGACTTTTCACTAGCACAACCAGCCAACATCTCTTCGTAGTGAATGGCCATCTCCACCACTACAATACAAGGATCATGGATATGGGTCATGGTCATTCTAGCAAGCTCTGGTCTCAGTCCTCGAACGAACCTCTCATTTCTTCTGATGTCAGTGCCTATAGTGGCGTATCCACGTCGAGAAAGCTCATCAAACTTGGTAGCATACTTGATTACTGATATATTACCCTGGAATAGATATATAAAAATCCTCATCAACGCCGACTTAGCATCCCGGATAATTTTTTTTTCTCGAACCTTATTTTGAAATCAACCCATATTAGCTCTTCCTTCGGTACTCCAACGGTCACATTATTCCACCAATAAAGCACTGCCCGTTGCAATTGCCTAGAGGCCAACCTCCTCTTTTGTCCATCATCCAAGTCGAGATCAGTAAAGATCCTTTCATATTGCAATAGCAAATTCTCAACTTCAACAGCATCCTCCATTCCAAAAAATGGCTTTCCACCCAGACTGGTTTAGTCTCTGCTTAGCTTAGCATAGTTATTCCCAACTGGAGCCACATGATTAGCTCCTCCGATATTTCCAACAACCCCACCTTGCAAAAGATTGGCCAACAACTGGTACACCATCCCCACATCTACCGACGGATTTTTAGCACCTACATTGGCTTCAGCATTTGGATTAGCATTAGCGTGTCGATCTTGATTCTCCTGGTATTAGGTCAAGCATTTCCGTTGGTTGTGGTGCTTCCTCCACCCAGATTTCCTCTTTCGTTTCCTGGTTCCATATCTTATTTCTCTTAAATATGCATACGAACCTTAGTAAGATAGAGAAGAAAGGTCTAAAAAGAGGGGAACACGTACTTATATATATATATATATATATATATATATATATATATATATATCAAATATAAGTACGTTACAATAGCATTAACCCAAACCTCGATCATATTTCTGATTCATTGGATTTTGTTTAAAAAAGCTATTAGGTTTTACTTTATTTTAAAGTTTCATAAATCTATCCTCTGATACCAACTTGTAACATCCCCTTACTTGGAGGCCTAAAATCAATGGCTACAGTTGCTGCAGTCATCCATAGTTATTAGTCCTCGGCGACCAAATATGACGGTGTTAGATACACTGGTACACAAATCACAAGAATATGGAAAAAGTTTAAAATTAAAAACACATTTCCACATTCCATTCAAAGCATTTCATGTTCATTATATAATCCCACAAACGTTAACCACGTTCAGAAAAATATAATTATTACAAATACGCCAAGAGCGACATATGAGGATGCCCCCTTAGTTGATTAGAGTATATATTAAAGTTAATAAGTCTGCCTTTACATCCAAAATACACAGTAGAAATAGATAACTCTAAATAACTAGTCCTGCACACCTCCGGATGCTTTATTCGTCTAAGATGAGAACCTAAAAACCTTAAATCTCAATCTACTCAAAATCAATTGGGTACCCAAGAGTTTAAGGGAAAACAAAAACCTCGAGTCAGACATAAAGTAGGGTATGAATAATAATCTACCATCTCAAATCATTTAGATATCTAGTGAGACCACGCCGTTTAACAAAACGGGTTTTCCCTTACTATTATCCTAAAACCTTTTATAAAACCATATACCGTGCTCCTGCATCCATAATGGTTAAAACATAATCATTTTAAATTATTATGATGATATGCAAACATATTAAAACATACTGGATTTTCCATTCTCGGTTTAATTGACTTGCTGTCATATTTTATAGTTTCCAGGGTCATTATTAACCTATTAGTTTTCATGGACTTACTAATAACTTTTATATAACATACAGACTCCCTGTCCTATTCCATAGTTTTCACATGTGCACTATGAACTTACTGGCCCCCTACCAATTAACTTAATTAATTCATGGGTTCCCATGAACCTATTGGTAACTCTAATAACCTCTCTCTTATCCTAGTTTTCAAGAGTTGGCTAGAAACCTAGCGATAACTGTCAATGACTTAATCCATATATAGTTTTAGTGGGTGCACTACAAAAGAATTGGCCCCCGCCAACCACTCATTATAACATAGTTTTCATGGGATCACTATGAACTTATTGGTAACCCTAATAATTTCCTAGTTATATATTTCATGGTATCACCATAAACTTGTCTCCCTGACAACTTCCAAATTTAAGCATCCTATATTTTGGTCTCCCTGACCTCTTGGATGCAAATCTATTCATTTATGAGTTCAATTAATTTATATTCACAACTAGGTCAATCTAGCTGGCTATTCTGCCATTTTTCAAAATACAGTTATGGGATTCAAAACAATGTGAATATATTTATATTTAAAGAAGCAATCATAATAACATAACAATACCACTCCAATGGGTTTAATATAGAACATGGTTAATCCCTTTAGCCTATAATTTTATCAAGGAAAGCTTCTTCTCAAAGCCATTACAAAAACTACTTTAATTTAGCCATGGATTTTTCTTTTAAAATTTGAGTATAGGTTTAAAAATCCTTTCGACGCCTTCGAAACCTTGATTTCAACCTCATAGGAAGGCCTCCTTCGAAAGCATTAAAATCCAACTTTAAGACATTAGGCTCCTGCCTTTCAAATACTTTAAAACCTTTCTTTCGAAATCTTTCGATTGTGTCAAAGTATTATCATATAAGTATAGAATCATATCTTCGAAACCATTTAAAAGTACCCCTTTCGAAACTAATGAAGGTTACCTTTCGAAACCATTGAAAGTCCCCTTTTCGAAATCATTGGCCTTATATTTAAAACATCAATTTGGTCAAAGTGAACATAAGTGAAAGAATTCTTTCGAAACCATTTTTTAATTGATAAAAGTATTAGATAATCTTGATGGTGTTGAAACCAACCTTTCGAAAGCATAAAACCTCTGGGTAAAACAATTAAGGGTTTGCTTCGAAATCCCTTTCGAAACCATTGCCTTCGAAACCCCTAACCCCTTTCGAAAGCAGTAGGAAGTGACTTATATTTATAAAACAAATGGTACCTTACGATAGCATTGATGTCTTCAATACCATCGAAAGGCATCAAATCATAGAAGGTTTTTGACTTGGTCGAAACTACCCTTTCCGAAAGCTTCAAACAAAAACTAAGTAACTTCTTTGGAAGCTACTACTTTAAAATAAAGGCAGTATCTCTCATTCGAAAGCTTATTTAGAAATACACTTTCGAAACCATTAGTTTCAACTACATCGAAACCTTTTTGTAAATAGACAAGAGCTTTTCCTTCAAAACAAAACAAAGAAACCAACCCCTTCGGAAGCTACGTTTCGACGCCCTACCTTCCGCCTTTGTCCAAGCCACTACGTACCAACTAAATGATATCATGTGTATTGATTTATTGGTTTCGACCTAGAAGGTTTGGACTAGTTTGGAGGTGGAAGCTCTGGGTCGAAAGCTCCTTCCAAAGGAGGCATAACCTACTTTAAAAGGCCGTTTTTACCAAATAAAGTAAACCTTTTGTAATAAAGTTGCCCACATGTCCTATTTTTCTAATATTTGCAACAATTTTCTCAGATCTAAAACCAATTAACATTTAACAAATAATTCCTTCCCATTAACAAAATAATTAAATCATTTGGGTCCTCCTTTCAAAATAATTTAATTTCCATTCTAATTCACTTAGTAAAAATCCCCAAAAAGTAAAGAAATTCACTTTAATCAATTGCCTAACATATCAAAATTTCAGACCCTAAATTCTTAATATAATTTTCGAAATAAATTTATAAACCCAATTAACCAATTTTCCTTTGAAAATTCATAAGTAATTCTCCACGGTTTGAAAAATTATAAAAATTACCCAACTCCGAAATCATGTTTCTCATAACATGAAATTTTTCCATGGCATTTAAACATCATTAAAAACCGATTTTACCCTAAAATCATGTATAACCCTATTTAAACAATTTAATTAAATAAATCAATATTCTAATATATCATCATCCAATTTATCATAAAAATGAATTTACCTTTAAATTCGAAAACATATGATTCAAAATAAAATAGAGATGGAACTATTATTCACCTTAGATTGGATAAGGAAATTGGAGTTTGATTGAGATTGATTCCTTTTACTTTGATTTCTCTTCTTATCTTCCTCCTAATAGCAGGCCTTGATATTTGCTTTCTTGCATTTGTTTTACTTATGAAAAAACGAATGTGAATGGTCTTAGGGAAAATAGTATAAGGGTGGGAATGTGGGTAGCAATTTACTTTAATACCCTTATTTTTTAGTTAACACTTATTCATTTATAAGCTCCTTTATTTTAAATAAGCACGGCTACTAAATATATTAATCAACCTCAATCTCGCTATCACTCTACATTATTATATTTAATTTATTCTAATTAAATCTCTTGAATAATGTTATCAAAAATCAAGAATGTTATAATTTTCTCAAAGACGAGATTAGGCGGTTATTTGTTTAATCATGTAATTAATTACGTTAAGCATGTAATTAATTATATTACAAAATCGAATTCTTATATAATGTATAATCCATTCATACTGGGTCGGATTTGAACATGGATTTTTGCGTTAGGATTGTAATGATGTAAACTAAAATATAGAACTGGTTTGGACGAATTTGGAGATAGTTGAAATTTAGGCTAAAATCAGACGTCGTTCAATTCTGTTCTGAACCGGACGCCTCGACGACAACAAAAATATTCAGCGAGTTAAACTCACATTTTGGTTCACTGGTGTGATATATAATTGATAAAAATTGTTGAATGGTTGTTTGGATGATTTAACATATTTATTAGTTGGTTTGGGTATATTACCACCCTTGGAGCGGATGTGAGCCCATTACATCCTCATGTAAGAGCGGATGACCATTTTTATACGAATCATGCCTCAAAGCGTTGATTTATATTCTATGATTATATGTAACATTTGTGATGCTGGAAAAGTAGTTTAGAGGGATCCAACACGATTCCTCACCAATGCTGATTTTATTTACATATATATGTGCTGATATATATAAGTTGTGATGCAGGGGGACATGTTGGATAAATCCAACATGATTCCTCGCTATTGTTGAATTGTTTCAATAGTATTGTTTTTATACGGTTTATTGAAACATGAACCTGATTATAGACACTATGGTTATAACATCGTTATATGTTTGAAAAATGAAACTCGGTAGTGATAGAAAATCAATATCGATATTGGTGGAGCATTTGGCAGCTATTGGCCTCAAATTAGTATTTTAAAAATACTATAAATTGCCGTTTGAGTTGGAATTGGTTTTTGAGACAGGAGACCATTATTAAATCTAAAATTGGGTTTCATAAATATTTTATTTTAAAGATTATCTATTTGATTATATTTAATATTATTCTAAAGCTATTTAATTATACTAGTTTTGTTTTAAAGTTATTTAATTATATTTAACATTTTGTTTTAAAGTTATTTAATTATATTTAAAATTTTGTTTTAAATTTATTTGATTATATGTAATATTGTTTTAAAATTATTTAAGTATGTTGATATTGTATTAAAATTATTTAATTATTTTAGTGTTGTTTTTAAAGTTATTTGCTCATCGTGAATATTGTTTTATAGAATTTATGGTTAATTATTTAAAGAATAATTATGGTTTGAAATTAATAATAATGATTATTAATAAAGTTTTGAAAATAAATTATTTTTCTTTATAAAAATGGTAGAAATTAATTATTATTGTTTCTTTAACAATATTTTGAAACTATTAATTATTATTTTTGAGATGTTTTAGATTTAATAATTTTCATTTATTTGTAATGTTTATTGTTAATAATTATTATATATAATGATGTTTTGAAGTAAAAGATTTTCAGTTATTTATAATTGTTCCAAGACACATGAATAGAGTTGAAAGATATGCATTTTACAAAGGAGTTTATAAAATGGTTTGAAGACTTAAGGGAAGATTATTTACAAGGTTAAAGAGTTTATGAATGGTTATATATTTATAAACTAATTTTACAAATGGGTTTATAGATTTATAAAAGGAGTTTTATAAATGGTTTTATGGATTTATAAATAATTTTAGAAATGTACAAAAAGAATTTATGAGTGATGTATAAAAGAATTGTATAAATGGTACGACAGATTTATAATATAATGTTTTTAGAGAATTATATGGAGTTTTATAAATGATGTTTGAATCAAACAAAAAGGAAACCTTTCTCAATTTTGTGGATATGCTTATACCGTTGAGATAAGTATATGGATATTTTTCAAGTATTGAAAGTATATGGAATTGTCGATATACCTTTGTAAAATTATTTTTATACAAGTGATTTACATAGTGATTTTAATGAATGAAAGATTTATTAAAGAAGGCTAGTGATTGCTTATGTGCTTAACCAATGTTGGTTTTTCCCTATGAAATAAATCCTTGATTGAATGTTGTTATTCGATAGTTAAATAACCGCCTATCGAATTCGGATCCAAACGTAATTTTGAAAATATCTAGAAAAAAACGTGAGTTTTTTAGCACAGTCATCTCCAATGATGTTGCATTGTGCGTATAAATCTCCTTTCGTTCTCCTAAGACGGTGATAAGGAAATCCGTCCACTAACGGTTAGAAGCTGATCCCCGATGTCTTTGATTGTTTATTTTCTAAAGAACCAGAGTTGAGTTTATAGGAAATTATATAATGTTGTTTCGAAGAGACCGGGATCAGATATGTTATCCGAAAACCATTTCGATCCAACGAATGCATTTCGAAGTAAAGATAACTTGAAGATGATGGAATTGGAGATAGTGCTCTCAAGTGTTTTATTCAGTCCCAGAACGAACTTGTATGGATGATTGATGGTATTGTGTTGTTGCTTTGAGGGAAATGTTAACATTCCAAGATGGTTTTCTAGAAGGAATAGGGTAAAGACGTGACCTTGCAAGCCTAACAAATTGGGAAATGGCAAAAACAGGGTATGCAGCAGAGCTATGTGGTCAGTTACCATTAGGAGTCGTCATTCCGTTCTCGATTGTCTATTCGAATTATTTTGCGTGCAAACACCATAGTAGTATAAGGCATCGGTGTCAAAAAGGGACGGGGTAATCTGGCTTGTCATGTTAAAGGGGCAGACTGCTCTGTGTTGCAGGAGTTCAGACTCCGGTGCATTTTCTAGGGGTGTACCATCGGAAGGTAGTCCCTTACCTTACCATAGTATGGAATCCAATTTCCAGTACATGCCTTTACGGTTTTGATTATAGAGCCTTGTACGTTGGAATTTAATATGGTAATAATTTCAGCTATTTTGATACTATTGTCACCCTTAGACGTTATTATAGTGTCAATGGATTTTTATATACAAATATTTTGGTTATCATAAGGTAAAATCACGTCCGTCACTAAAAGAAAATATATTATTAATAATGCCATTTGGTACTTAAAAACGATAGTAAAATATATTATTAATAACGCTATTTGGTACTTAAAAATGATAGTAATAGTGCAAGTAACGCAGTTTCTATGGAAGAAGAGATTAAATCCTTGACTTGTTGTTTTTATTGACAATTAGGCCCGGTCCAAATAATTTACTGCCCCAACCCAAAATAAAGATTCCATGAAGAAAACCGTTATGTCAAAATTTGTTGCCCCAGTAATACTTGAATCCAGGGCATCATGGAGCAAACGATGGGAATTACCTATGAACTACAACTTCCAACATTTTTAATTTTTAAGAATTTCTTTATATTTAGATACTTTACAACTCAAATATTGGTAAATTTTTCCCCGATCTAATGGGTTGCCCCAACCCATGGTTTTGGTGGGCTGCCCTCTAGGCCAGCCCTGTTGAAAATATCAGTACTTGTATCCGAAAAGAAGAGACATTGAAATAAGATGAGCTCTGTAACCTACATGTTGGTTGATTAATTATACTGCACTATTGTGATAACAATAAACAATATCATAAGGTATACCTAAGCCAACTACTACAATTGCTGCACCGTCCAAAATGTATGTTTGGCGCATAGCAACGTAGACGGAGGAATATTCTGAATCACCTCAATTTATTTAATTCCCATCATCTTCATAAGAAATGATACTATCCACCACGTAATGAGACTCTAGAAGAGAAGAATATCTTTAAAATAAACTGGCATATGACATCTTTATAATCAACCAAGTAGACTTATGATATTTGTAGATGAAAGAAGAATATTTGTTAATCCAGTGTGCATTAAAATTTTATTTTTTCGTCGGAGGAGTCCTTGTTCTCAAAATTGATGTAGTTAAATTTCTGTGTACAATTTCACTATTTTTGCATGTCCAATTAAATTTTGACCACCCATCATATACACTTTTTTAAATTTTGAGTGTGTCCCACTATACTATTAAAGTGACATATCATATCAAATTTGATATGCCCGTCTTCTTCAAAATCCATAGGTCTCTGTTTTTATTTTTAAAAATAATAAAAATTGGATATGATTGGTGAGGACCTCGGACCCGCAATTAGTTTCGAGACGAGGAAATGATCCCGAACCCCTATTATTGCAACAACTAACTACAAAAGTTATGTAAATAAGAAACAATATGTATTAAACTCCAATATCAGCATACAAAATGAGTTGTTATAATCATTAACTTAAGCATACTTATTTTTATTGGAGAAGTAACGTACAAGTCTGAAATGATTTAGTTTTAGTTATCATTAGTAGATGATTGTACATTTATAATTTTGGTCATTTATGATTTTCTTTTTTTCGTTGGTTTGGTTTGAATATGCTTATGGTCAGGCCCGACCCTAGGGCAAGGCGAGCAAGACCGCCGCCTGGGGCATCCGTTCTAGCAGGGGCAGCTGTTAGGTGGTGATGGATTTAACAATTTATTATGATAATAATGTTTTGTATCATAATATTGTCAATTGGCTTTGTGGTTTAATGGTAATATCATGTTGTATTGAGTGGGGCAAGCTGGGTTCAAATCTTGGCTTGTTATGTTAACTTTAGCACTGCGGTTGCTTATTGGACTGGAGCAACTATTTTGCTTGGGCCGGCCCTACTTATGGTCCATGTATAGTGGGCTCTACCAATATATATTACAGGAAATTATTGTAAAGGACAAAATTTCGCAACTTTTTAGCTTTTAGGACAGACCTTCAATATTTTATCCTGAAGGACAACTTTATGTAGGTATCAGTCTTTAGTTATTGATAGCAGTTTTTAGATATCAGTTTGTAGTTATCGGTAGCAGTTTTTAGGTACCAGTTTTAGCTCGGTAGCAGTTTTGTTGTCCTTATGAATAATTTTGGAAAATGTTTGTCCTTATGAATAATTTTTAGAACAATGTTTGTCCTTGTGGTAAAAATATTGATGTCGTGTCCTTGAGGCAAAAAATATACAAATCTTTGTCCTTTAAATTAATTTCCCCTATATATTAATGGCAGCAATGGAACATATGACTATATATTCCTTTCCTTGAATTTGTTTATATGTCCCTTCAAAGTATCGTATAGCATAAAACCATACGTGGCTCCATCACAGTTCATGAAGTTATTGTTTCTATAGCTTTTAATGTCTCCCCTCTCTCTTTTGTTGAAGGCTACTCTCCTCTCTTTGGCGACAACAACGTTGTTAAATCCCGTAACGGAAAAAGTGTCAAGCTCCTCCTCACTCGTTACTCTGATAATTATTATGTAATTTACAGTTTGTGATCTATTTTAAATACGTAAATAGATGATAAAAGTGTGTTTAATATAATTTCTTTTTCCTGTGTAATTAGGATCGGGATTCATATCATCTGATATGTACCATCACAGATTCTTTAGTGCTTCTATTAAACTTCCATCTGATTATACTGCTAGAGTTGTGGTAGCTTTCTATGTAAGTATGAACACAGAGAATTATGATATTTTGTTGAATGTTTCTAGTTGATTCATTGTCGACAAACAATACTAAGTCACAACCTAATAGTCGAAAAAAGATGGTCTATATTATGTTTTGCCTAGTTTCACTAGTAATTCAACAGTGATAATCTAGCTTTTTTAGGCAAACCATGATGTATCAGTTAAAGGTGCCTAGTAGTCGAACTCATTAGAAATGTATCCACCAAAAGATTTTTTTGATTTTTTGTTTTTGTTTTTTGATTTTTTGTGTGTTTCGCTAGTAACCTAATAATTATGTCTTAAAATCGCTTACCTATTTGATTTACCCTATATTTATTAAAATGAAGAATGATATTGCATTGAGATACTTGACACTCCTCATAATAGGGTCTGTTATTTGCTGTGGTTGTAGACTATGTACAGTACTGCCATTGGGTTTATGCAATATACGACCTGTCATTTTATTTTCTGTAATATTTTCTTATTGTTGTGACTTCAATAACATATTTTAAGCATCTAATGCCCTAGATGATGGGATAAGCTAGTTTTCCTTTCCCAATTAGCTTGAAGATTGCTTTTGAAGCATAACCATTATATATGTTGCATAACTAACAACCTTACTTGCAATCAGGTCTTTACTTTTTTTTTGGTGGTAGTAAAATGCCATCGTTGGTTAAGATATAATTAACTGCTTGTAACCCGGACTCATTTTTTGACTAGTAGCGTTATGGAGGGAGCAAAATACGTTCCACTTGCATTAGTCATATAGCAGCAACATTTGGCACTTTTATTTGTTACTCTTCTTAATTGGTTCATGAAATAAAAAGGAAATTTCATATTGGATCCAAAATGGATAGCCTTTATGACTAAATTATAAAAGATGAAATCATGTTCTTAAACACCAAAAATGTGATGTTCATCTATCAGTCTGATAAAAGATTTATTTTCTATTCGCTATTCGCAACTTTTCTTCCCTTAATACTCTGCGCAGAACAATGACCATTGTGGAGAAACACCAGCTTGGTAAAATGATTGGGAAACTTTCAGAAGCTGCATTTGATCGTGTTTTAGAAATTCTTCAACCACATATGATCTCTGCAGATGGTTTTTCTGAAAGGATCCCTGTTAACTTGGAAGAACAAGTGTTATTTCATTAGTATTATTCGTATATCACATTATCTTCTCTAAAATATTGGTTGAAGCATAATACAAGCGATGATAAATGCTAACATTGATAATAATGTTAAGTTACTAGGTTGGATGTTAGTTAGATGTCCAATTTTATTTATTTTTTTGAATTGAATGATAACAATGAACAAGATTTACCAAGGATGTAAGACACTGAAAGTTAAAATTTTCACACTTGCTCATTTATCTTTGCTAGTCTTGCTATTTTAGCAATAATACCAATGTACCTAATCATAATGTGGCATATGAAAACGTGAGCAGGGACATAAATGAGCTAATCCAAATAATATCATTTTTCCATTTATTATTGCAAGTTACAATCTAGCAGTTGCAAGCAAGCTTGCAATTACAAGTTGCAAGCTTGCAGACTTTGCAACTGCAAGTTGCCTGCAACTTGCAACAGGCCATTAAGTACGAACATGGATCTTATTATTGACAAGGAGTACATATAAAGAATAGCTCTTCTGTGTTTTACTAGTGAAGAATTAACACTTGCAGGCCACAGTGACCTTTGGCTCATAAAGTACATATCAGTTTGTTTGCAGAAGCTTTAGGAAGCAGTGGTTTCGTGCCCTCACTACTGCTTCAAATAGGTACATTTTACTGATTTAACTTGTACTTCAGTATACTTTATTAAATAAAGCTGTTCTTAAACTCTAATCTCTATGAATCTGAATACGGAAAGAGTGACATTTATTTTTCATTTCTATCAAAATACCATCTTCTGTAGTAATGGTAAGGGCAGAATCTGAATATGAAAAGAATGGCAGTTGTTCATTTGTTTTAAACTTGCATAGAAGCTTTATATACATGAAATTCTTGAACCATCTAGAATATTGTCTAAGTTTGTAATGTACTAGAAAGACTCGTATGCATGCTCAAGTATTTTACTGATGTCACGATTTTGAATTATGTCATGCATATTGCCAGCAAGGTTCAGATTTACTGTTGCCTAATTCTCCTCTTTGCATCTTCATCTTCTAAAACTTTAAAATCCAATTTTTACCATTGCTTTACTGGAAGCATACTTTTCACCGATATATTTTCCATAATTAAGGCAAATAAATAAAGAATGAGGGTGGATTTCAAGGACAGGAAAAAACGATATTAGAGGATTATTTCCTATTATGCCATGACTGAGCTGAATTATACAGGTCAAAAAAATAATGGTCATATGAAATATGAATGATTGTAGAACAAATGGATACTAGAGATTCATAAAGTATACTTTGCGACAATTATTTTGTTTTAAACATATACGTATTTTGATTTCAAATCATTATATAATTTTACAAATTCTCAATATGATTATCTATTTTGATTCAAAATGAAATATTTTGATTCATTCTAACATACAAAATTGCAAAAAAAAAATGGTAAAAATTGTGATGGCAGCATATCATGATGACAAATTTTACAATTCTAGCACATATTGCTGCTAGCAAACTAGCTGACCAAAATAACAGCTTCATGATTTCTTTCACAGCTCAAATCAATCAAAATGCGTGCTTTTTTCCATCAAATTTAACCGAATCAAAATTGCCTTCAACTTTTTTTTAACACCACACTCAAGACTCTACATCGGACGAAAAATCTTTAGCCTCTTTCGGTCCAACCTACAGAACTCGAATTTCTTTTCTTATACATCCCAATATTGTAATAAATCCTGAAAATCAATTTAACATTTATAGTGAATGAGAAATAAATCTATTTTTATAGACAGTTCAATGCTCTTAACAACCAATATGTTTCTTTACATGTGGACATTATATTATATCGATCAATGGGTATAATTGAAACCCAAAGCTTCCCCTGCTTCAGCTGCTTGTATAATTGAAATCCAAAGGTTTATTTTCTTGTGCTTGTATAATTGAAACCAAAAGATTTATTTTCTGTTAAGCTAGAATTCAACAAGTAATTATTAAATGCTCCAATTCGACAAAATGGGATTGGTAAGCCTCCTTATCAGTTGGACTAGGCAACTACTTGTATTAAAACTTCTGCAAATTTTATGACTTTCCTTTTTATTCATTGATATCATCTAATCCGTTTGAGATTCTAATAAAGCTAGAAATTCGCGAAATATCTTGTGAAGTACAAACTTCCAAGTCTATACCGTTTATATTGACCATATTTGTACTCTGTTAATCTTCATTTCTATGCAAACAAACCAAGTTTATAATGATAATACTAACAATAATGAGATGGTCATAATAGTAATAATAACAATAAACAAACCAAGTATATAAAATTTAACTAAGTTTGATAACAGTTCACTGAGTTTAGAATAATATTAACAATAAAAAATTATAAAGTAATGACAAGGTTAACTAAGTTTTATAAAAATTAACTAAGCGTATAATAATAATAATAATATATTAAATTTAAGTTTTATAAAAATTAACTAAATTATATAATAATATTATCATTATTAATAAATCATAAAATATTAACCAAGTTAACTAAATTTTATAAAAGTTAACTATATATATAAACAACAACAATAATAAATTAACTAATTTTATAAAATTTAACCTTGTTTATATAAAATAATAAATTATTAACCAAGTTAAATAAGTTTTAAAATTTAACTAAGATTGGTAAAAATTAACTAAATTTTATAACAATAATAATAGCAATAATTCATCTAATGCTTATGATAAATCACTAAATTGATAATATAATAATTTCACTAATGTTTTTGAAATTAACAATAATAATAATAACCATAATAGCAATATTAACAACTAATAAACTAAGTTTTTAAAAAATACATAAGTTTCATAAAATTTACTAAGTTTATAATAATATTGATGATGATGATAACAATAGCAATAATAATAATACAATACCGATAAATTACAAAATCCATTAAGTTTCATAAAAAATAACTAAGTTTAGAATAACAACAATAACAATAATAATGATAAAGTATCAACCAATTTAATTAAACTTTATGAAATTTAACTAAATTATATTATAATATTAATACCAATAATAATAATCATAATTGATTAAATTTATAAAAATTAAAAAAGTTTATAAAATTAACGAAATTTATAATAAAATAGTTAATAATCACTATGATGTCCCCATCTAAAGCTATACAAAAACCTTAGGAGTATGTCATCAGTTTTCCTCATCCATATCATGTAGGTTTTAATCATGGTATTTCTAGGTTTCAATTGTTGTGAAGCTGTTAGCTTCGCATCGGATGATTGGTTTTCCACTTGGTTCAGCGAAAGCTATGCACTTGCCTAAAATTGTTGCTACTTCCTAATGAACAACTCCTCTTTAAAGAAGCAACAAATCTTCATCAGAAAATGTCAAAATTTGATGCAAAATGAGCATAACCTTGAATTTAAGAATTTATAAAGATATTTTAAATTGTCGCTGCTTAGACCAACTTTTATTTGAAACCAAAATTGGTGAACTTTTATTTTTACTATTTTCATCATATTATAAAAAGTTTTTTAGCAGCAAGAAGTGTGATGAATAAGTACAGATGATGAAGTTGATGGGTTGATGATTATGTGGTACATCTCGGTGGGTGACTTAAGGTATTAAGTATGTTTACAAAAGCTTTTCTTGCAATGTTTACAAATACAGTTAGTGTCTACTAATTCTGTTTACTATTTGAATTCTTACAGTTCCTTCTAAGTTTTTCAGCTTTTTAAAAAAGGGTTTATAGTTTTAAATTAAATTTTCAACATATTCTTGAACAGAATGCATATGTTTACTACTTAATTTAGGCTTTAAATTTATTAGCTATTCATTTTTCCTTCTCAAAAATGGGCCCGCGCCAGCTTATTTTATTTTAAAACTGCACCGAGATGAAATTATTACATCAAAAATTGGTACTATTAATAAGAAAATAAAAATTATGCGCATGCATTGAATAAAATGACAACTGACCACTTTTCTTCCGCATGTTTAACTGACGTCGGTTGCACCACTTTTCTTTTGTTGTTTAATCAAACTAAACCTGCCATTCTATTGTAACATGAAAAGTATACTAGATTTTGTCATTTTATTGTAAATCACTTATACATAATATATATTATACCACTTTATTCTAAATATCAACAAAATGCAACTAATATTATATGTTATGTTGATCACATAGGTTGGCAAGTTGAAACACCTATAAGAAGTTGGAAAAAACCATATGTGCCTCGGTTACTTGGGGAATTGCTCTAGCCAGGTAAATGCAATGGGTACTTGTATTTGTATTTTCCTTAGTAAAAATTTACTCTTATCATTCAAAAGTACTAGGCATTTTATTTGATAATAGGTATTTGCAATGGAGGTTCATTAATGCGAAGGAAAAAGCAGCATTCGGTTCTCAAACCAGTGAAGCCGAGGTTAATAGATTGAATGTTGAATTTTATTTAAGATCGACATATTAAGAGTGATTTAGATTTTTTGTGTTGGATAATATAGAAATCATTATGTCGGATGATATTATGGAGAAGAGGAATGTGGTTGTTGAGAAGGGAATCGAGGTTGCTAGGTTGAAAAAGATGCAAAGTTTGTCGTATGTTCTAAAATCTCATTTATATAGGAATTAACCATCTTTTCTTCAACATGGTTAATTCATGTCAACTGGTTTTGATCCCACTATGTTTACTATGACATTCCAGAGAACATACCACTGTCCTATGAAGGACTTATCTTTTATCATAAAAACTTAAAATAAAGAATATTTTTGGTTAAGCATCTGCATCTGCATCAATGATCAATGAAATGATTGAACTTTTGGACCGCTCAAAAATTTGAACCAATAACAATGATACTTGAAATAGTACTTAGATTTATCCTAATGATACTAATCTTAAAATTGGCCGAACATTGCAGATTCCACTTGTGAATGATTTCTCAAGTTTATAAGAAGATTATTATAGTTTCATCGTAACCTATTTTAATGTACGAGGAATGGCTCGACTGGCTGAATATTTGGTATGAAAAGAGTAGTTTATTTGGTAAGAAAGGCTTTAGGCAGTTCAAGTTCTTAGTTATGCATTTGGTACTTATAGACGTTAACTTTGAACTATGTTGTCTTTTGTTATCATGAATATGTATTAAATTTGGTAACTCATGTATTGATCTTATTTCTTGTTAGTTGATACTTTATTATTTTATCATGAATATGCATTACATTTGCTAATTATTATATTTTTTTCGTTCATACATTATTCCAATTGTTATCTACTTAAAGAAGATTCATTTTGATTGTTATTATATTAAAATGTAATAGCGGGGTGCATCAAATATATAGTAAAATAAAGCATAGCTTCTAAAAAGTATTATAATTATATAACAAAAGTGCTATAAAATAATAATACGATGTACGAGATTACTGTCAAAGGATAGCAGCAAATAGGCGTATTGTATCTACATATTTTAAAGCGGTATATATATATATATTATATATATATATATATACTGTAAATGGATGTTGTATACTATAAACATGTTGATATTTAGTGTGAAATAGGCGCTATAGAGTAACTATTTTATATTAGCTACACTCTGTTATGAAATCATGCTATTTTACAGCAGTTTTTTTGTGTTATGAATATGCAATTCTTTTTTATAACATGTCGATGTACAACGTTTATCAAACCGCTATAGTTGTCTTTAATAGCGGCTATATGCCACTATAAAAGGTTATTTTTCATGTGGTGTGTGTTTATCTACGGCATGGTCTTACGAGATACTTTTGATTTCAATGGATTTTCTTATAACTTTAAATCCAATTGGTTGTGTTTTCTCGCGTCGATTTTCCAGACTAACTCGGGTATTTTATTATAATGCTTGGGTCAGAATGAGCATATTATAGATTAGTTTGGATGCTTTGGAGCTTCAAAAGATGAGTTGGAAACCCAAAGACGTATTCATGTAGATGGTTATTTTTCCACTGTATTCATTATTGCATCTATCAGCAATTGTAAGGATACGCTGTTATAACTGTCCAGGATGAAATAGGATAGTATATTCTGATTGATTGTTGTATATATATATATATATATATATACACATATTGCATTTTTGCTTTTGGTGTAAAGATTTATTGTATAGTATAGATTATTCATTCCATTGTAAGATTCTATATTGTTTAGTTTTCTTCCTATCTTCTTTCCTTTTTCTTTTTCCTTAACTTTTAGATATTCTAGCATTCGATTGCTCGGCACGAAATACGGTGGACGTATTAGTGTCGATTTTTGAGGATCGAAAATCCTGGTCATTTCAATTATATTGTTACTTTATAATAGTACTTATAATGTACATTACATAAGCAATGTTGATCATATAAAGTAAGGTTTGAGGTGCTTCGAGTTCCAAGTCCTTGAAATTAGGTTGTCATCAGGTCATAATAGTCGATATGCCCTATTAGCTGATACCTCAGCTATAACTAATGGGCCTTCCCTATTCCCACCCAATCCTCCATCTGTTGGATACTTTGTGTTGGCCATTACCCTTCGTAGTACCAAGTACCCTTTGTAGCAGTTTCACTCTTTGAGCGTGGCATTATAATTTTTGCCATCCTTTACCAATATGTGGTTAATACTACCGCTACTTCATCCCTTCTTTCGTGGATGAAGTCTAAGGTAGTTTCTTTCAATTTCCTATTCTTTTTTTTCATGTAAGATATTCTTCTATGTAATGGGACCTCTACTTCGACAAGAAGCATGGCCTCATATCCATAGGTTAGTGAAAAAAAGGTATGGTCGATTAGGGATTTGGTTGAAGTTCAGTAAACCCATAGTAGTAAAGAGAGTTCTTCTGCCCATTTCCCTTTAGCTTTCTGTAACCTTTTTTTAAGTAGCTTCTTAATGGTTATGTTTGCAGCTTACTTACACATTTGTTTGGTGAGCGATTGAAGAAAATCTATTTATATGCCATTCTTCTCAAAAAACTCAGTAAACTTTTTTACTTTCGAATTAGGTTCCATTGTCGAAAATGATATTTTGAGGAGTCACGTATCTAGCTATTATGTTCCTCACTACGAAAGTGACTATATTCTTTGTAGTGATCGTGGCCAGAGGCTCTGCCTCTACCAACTTAGTGACGTATTCTATTGCTACTATGGCATATCTAGCTCCTCCCTTTAACATTGAAAGTAGCCCTATCTGATCCATGCCCCATATATCGAATGGCTATAGGATTGCAAGTGGGACGAGTTCATGGGAAGGGCTGTCTAAGGATACTCAAATCATTGACGTAGTCACACCTCCTTTCAAATTCCTTTGCATCCTGAAGCACCATAGGCAAGTAGTAACTGTGCCTTGGTACTTTCTTTGCTAATTTGTTTCCCTTTGAGTGATCTCAGTATTGGCCCTCATGCACTTCTCTCATGACTCATGCCTCCTTTTCAAACGCACCTAAGACACGATTGAATACCCTCTCTTGTATCACGTGCCATCAAAAAAGGAGTAGCACGGAGCTTGCTATCTTAATTTTTGGGTTTTGTTCCAGTTTAGGGGTAAGATTCTGTTTAGGAGGATTTGCTTAATAGGAGCATCCAATTATTCTCCTGGTTGGCTTAGTCTATGGTCCAACCGAGGATTTCTTTTGATTTCCCATCGTCTCCTAATCTCTTGTCCCTTGCATGGCAGTGCGTTGGGCTCAGGTCAGGACCAGTATCTGATTTGATTCTGTTATACTTGGCTCTGCTTGATGCCTGATTGGTACCGCCTTCATTTAATGGACACTTTGCTACTAGCAAGTTTTGCTAAGGAGTCTATGGATGAGTTGTTGACACGCGTAATTTGTTTTATACCAAGTTGTTTGAACTTCTCTAGCAACTTCTTAGACAGTTTCACATATTTGGCCAAGTTTGCCTCCTTCGCTTGGTAATTACCCTGGACTTGGTTCATAAAAAGTTGGTAATCACTGTGAATTTTAATGTGGGTTACATTAATTACTTGAGCCATCCTTAGGACTAAAGAAGAGAGCCTCATATTCTACGAAATTGTTGGCTGCTTTGAAACTGAGCTACACTGCTCTTTATAGCTTCTGCCCATTTGGAGTGATCAACATATACCCAGTTCCTACTACCTGTTCATTTGGTGCTCCATCTACGAACAACTACCAAAACCGTGAGGTGTTTACTTCTTCGACTGATTGGGGTTCAACTAGTAAGGTGCATTCTGTGATGAAATCTGCTAGAACCTGGCCTTTGATTGCCTTCTTGGGATAATATGTGATGTCGTACTGACTAAGCTCCATCGCCTATTCCAATAGGCGACCTAACGTCTCTGGCTTCTGCAACATTTTGTTGGAGGGGTTTGTTTATGAGGACTTTGATGGGATGCATCTGGAAATAGGGTCGTAGCTTCCTTGTTGTAACTAGTAGATGTAGGCTTGTTTTTTAATGATTGAGTAGTTTAGCTCTGCTTCTGATAGCCGCTTGCTTGTGAAGTGGATGGTTTTTTTGGGTCCTTTCATCTTCTCGTGTCACTACAGCACCATAGCTTTAACAATTACTACTAAATAAATGTATAAATCTTCAACTTCCATCGGTTTTGATAATATAAGATTATTGACCAGATGACCTTTTAGGTTTTGAAATGCAGCTTTGCATTCCTCGGTCCACTTGAAAATTTTCTCTTTCTTCACTTGGCCGAAGAACGGGATACACTTATACGTTGCTTTGGATATAAATCTGCTTAGTGCCGCTACCCCGCCATTTAGACTCACCATGTCCTTTTGCTTCTTTAGGAATCCCATTCCTTTTATTGCCTCAATCTTCTAAGGATTCGCTTTAATGCCACGTGCACTTACAATGTATCCTAAGAAATTGCCTGACTGGATGGTGAAAGTGCATTTTAATGGTTCAGCTTTATATTATTTTGCCTTAGGACATCGAATGGCTACTATAAATCTCGGACGGGCTTGATGCTACCTTGGAATTGACTAGCATGTTGTCTATATATACTTTAATTTTCTTTCCAATTTTTTCTACAAGCATCATATTAACCAACCTTTGGTAGGTTTCCCTCACGTTCTTGAGCTCGAATGGCACCACTTTGTAGCAGTATGACCCTTTGCCTGTGTTAAAGCCATATTCTCCTAATCTAGCTCAAACATAACTATCTGATTAACCCTGAATACAAATCTATGAATAAGAGAAGTTCATGCCCACTAGTCACATCTACTGGCTGATCAATTCTAGATATGGGAAACTATCCTTTGAGCAAGCCTTGTTGAGGTCGATGAAGTCTATGCAATTTCTCCAATTCCTATTGGGCTTCTTTGCAAGCACTTGGTTGGCAATCCATTTCGGGTAGTACACTTCCATATTGAATCCAATCTCCTTTAACTATTTAACTTATTTTTATAGAGTGTCATACCTTTCTCGATGCACATTTGTTTGAATGGATGGGCGTCGGGGTCACTGTTGAGTGCAAGAAGATTATGCTATATCTATTCCTATCATGTGTAAGTATGCCCAGGCGAACGTATATGCTGATTTTTTTAGAAAGTCTATCAGCTTAGAATGAGCATTTGCATTGAGGTTCTTTTCGATTTTGAGAATCTTCGTGGATTTTTTTGGATATATTCGTACATCTTCGAGATCATCTGCTAGCTCTAACTCTTTCTTTGGTGCTCCCAATCTCGGGTCTATTTCACTTTTTGCTTCTCCTTAGATGGTGAATTTACCAAGGATGCTTGTTTTTGGGCTTCTTTAGGGAAGTATTATGCATAAAATAAATTATATTCATCAGTGCCAATCATGTGCATATATGTTCTTTTTTTTTCTTTGCTGATTTTGGTGGCGTAGGATTACACGTTTCTGCGTTAGTTTAGGTACCTAGTACTGGCGAATTTTTATGAACTATTTTTTCTTCTTTGTTATTATTGTCATTATAATTATTAGAGGAGACACTAGAAGAATTTCAAACAATTTTATTGCCAGAAGTGAGGTTTACATTGTATAACTCTCTGGCTAAAACTTGTTCGCCTCTTATGGATCCAATTCCTAAAAGATTGTTAAACTTCATAAGAAGATCTTTTTGAGATATGATAGCTTCCTTTTTTATCAAATCAGATCTTTCGAGGAAGACATTGTACTATGAGGGTTGGTCAACGACTAAGAAATATCATAGAATAACTTGTGTAGTGGAGCAGTTCTTATGGTAACGAGGAAACATGCAGATCCCACCAGAAATATGGCAATATTGTTGAAGCCAAAAATCGATCTAGACTTGGTTATAGAATTTCTAGTGGGAGCCTTATCTAATTATATGCAGATTTAAAGATAACATTGACCAAACTCCCATAATCAATGAAAAGTTTCTTTATAGTGCATTTTGACATCTATATTGTAATGATGAGTAGGTCTCGGTGAGGGAAGACTACTCTCACTATGTCAACTGTTGTGAATATTATCTTGGGAACAAGCTTTTGATTGATATGGAAGACTGACTTCTATTGGACCCTTTCTCTTATACATACCTCTCTTATGCGTTCTTACTTATACTAGCCAGGTGCGGTCCCACATGGATTGATGCTATCAGGTTAGAGGGGTTCCCAACTTGATTCTCATTTGGGATAGGGGTCATATCTCATGTTCCGCCTTTTCCATTATTCCTTTGAAAGTTGCCTAGGTATCATTTCTCGATTAGCCTCTCTATCTTATTTCTCATATGCTAGTAATTGTCGGTTTAATGGCTATTAGCTCGATGGAAGCAGTAGTACGCCCCACCTCATTTTTGCCATGGTTTCTTCCCTTTGTTGGACACATTATAAGCAAGTTCGGCCTTGGTCATTTCATATATCTGACTAGGAGTGTGAGTGAGCGGTGTTTCCGATGTGAAACTAAGTTCCTTCTGTCTCTTTGCAAGTTGGTAATATCCTTCTACCACCTTTTCTTTTCATAGGTAGGGATAGAAGACTTCTAAATCTGGGCGGTGGAACTAGCTTCTTCCATCCTAATGTAGCCACTGGCTCTTCCTTAAAAGGCCGTCAAGTTATGGCATGATTTTTGGCTATTCTTGTTCCACATCTGGGTTTCCACATCTGGGTCTCCCTTCTAATCCTGGCATGAGCCACCATCAGTAATGTCCTTTATCACTTACTCCAATTCTAAGGGCTTCAGACTTAAAACGCATAATAAAATTACATAGACTATTGTTCTTGCCTTGCTTGACGCAGGGCATCGTGTTTACATCAGGTGAAGCTTCTCTTCCTGAACTGAACTGTCGTAGAAAATCAATAGGTAGTTATCGCCAAGAGTGGACCTTTCCTGCTCCAAATCTCCTAAACCATCTTGATGCTGCTTCGACTACGTAAACTAAGAAAAATTTGCATCTAACCAACCTTCCCACTTTTAGAATGTCCATGTGGTATTCAAATGAATGAAGATAGTCATCTAGGTCTGTGGTCCTATTGAATTTTTCAATTATTAGGGCCTTAAAGATGTTAGGGAAGTCTGGTTCGATGATAATCTTGTTGAATAAGGAAGATCCTTCCTAATCTTCTACCCAGTTCCCTTCTGGCAAAGTTTAGATAGCTGCTCTACACAATTTCTTAACTGGTAGATTTCATTTTCTTTGGGTTCTGACTGTCATGATTCTTTCTTGAATAATGTGATAGCATCATCCTCTTCCAGAGTGGATCGAGTTTATTCTTAAGTAGAAGAGGGTTAGTATTTGCTTGTTTCATCTTGATTTGTAGGTTTGTTCAGATCATGCCTTTCAGCTTAATATTGGATCTTAAGCCAGCATCATTGCTCCCATCATTGGGAGTGTCGTTAACGTCCCCCTACTGAATGATCAGTGCAGTAGGAGGATGAAGGCGATAAGCTTTGGACTGAGGTGAAGGAGATGGTCTTTGGGTAGTATGATGGGCCATAATTTTCTCTAAGCCTTCCACCTGTTGGTTAATTTTGTTTGTGAAGGATTAGAGTGTGGTCAAGAGGGGATCTGCGTGGACTTAAGTCGAAGCTCATGCTATATTTTGGACATTTGAAATTACGAGCGATTTGTTAGCAGTCTTCGAGGCTAAGTGTTAGTGCTTTTGGATAGGTTAGATGGGTGAATAGGTGGGATTCAAGTTACATGGAACTAACACAGGTTATGTTTTACCCCATGTAGGAAATAAGTGGAGTTTCAAGCTTTCCTCAAGCGTAAATATGTTAGTAATATTTTTCGTCTTAAAACATTCCAACTGAAGATGTAGTAATTATCCTACTAATTATCGCAACAATTTTGAACTAGCAAAGTTAAGTAATATTATATTTGTCTTTAGGTAGTAATAAGCTACAGGATGCTTGTACAACTAAGTAGTTGCACTTTAACTGTTTGTTAAAATGTCAAACCAAACTAGCGTTAAATTTTAGTATAGAAAAAGTAAGATCTGGTACTGAAAAGTAGGCACGTGTAATGACCCGTATTTTTGATAATTAAAAATATTAAATTTAATAAGATTTTTGGAATTGAATATTGTGAGAAATTAAAATTTAGGAATTATAAAAAAGATTACTAAAATGTAATTTAATAATGTTGATTGCATGAAATTGACATTTGTTTAATGTGATTTCAATCAGTTGTAATGGTAAAGCTAATTAGGGATGTAATTGTAGAGCTTAAATTAGAAATAATTATAAGTCAATAAGGAATGAATTAAATGTTGTATTAATAGTGAAATGATATGTATTTAATTGAGACTAGTTAATATAGAATATGAATCGGTTTGGGTAACTAAATTATAACCCTTGGTGGTAAACAATGAATTAATTGACATGAATTACTAAGTTGTAATAATTGATTTATTATCATCGCATTTATTAAATCGGTTGAAAGTAATTTGGAAATCATAAAAAATTTAATGTGACTAAATATTGCGGTTAATATAAGAAAAGATGTTAACTGTAGAGTTTGAGTGAAATAAGATGGAAACTTATGTTGAATTAATTCATAAGGTAGCAGTTTATTTATAAGAATTTAAATCAAAATAAAAGAATTTATTAGAATTTTAAAATATAATAAACTAGGATTTTATTATAGTTGTAATTTAACATTGTAAATTAATGTAATATTCAAATCTTAACTTTGACATGGAAAATTAAATTTTAAAAGGTTATTAGTTTCTGTTTGACTAAGAATGATGATAGAACACATTTAATTGGAAATTTAAAAGTGATTAAATCAATTTAATAATAATTTATTCAATTAACGTGCAAAACTAGTCCGTTTGGGCACTATTTTGGATTTCAATGAAACTAGTTTCATCGGATCCATAATAGTGAATTATTATAGGATTTAAAGTTTTGTAGCGATCGGAGTTACCGTTTGATCGTGCGAGCTCGAAACGCATAGAAATCAATTAATGGAAGTTAATGAATATAATTTGATTTTAAAATCTAACTTTTATTTCCATATACAATAGATTTAGGGTTTAAAACTAGTTCCATTAGGTTTAAAAATATTAAAAACCTATAGTTTAATATATTGGATGATCTATATTCGTTTCAGAAACGAAACGGGCTTTTCGGGTCCTTGTTATCGCTTTGACCCAATTCGATCCGTTCCATCCATTCTTATCCATCTCTATCTATATATAGGCTATTATAAACTCTAGTAATCTTTTATTTTATTTTCTGCACATACAATTTCTATCTCATCTATTCCTTCTCATTGACAGACACCTCAAAACCCTAGTTACTGATTCCAAATCAAACTCCAAAATTCAAACTGCTCAAACCCTATCATATATTATATCGTCATGAAGCTCTCAATGAATGGAGTCAGCATCCAACATTCGTTTTTTGAATAGAGGCCCAAGTCAACCAGAAACCATAGTCAAAGTAGTGGAACCAGTGGAACCCTATGTCCAAATTGGGCTTTTTTATTTGGGGACCGTTTGGCGTAATTGAGGAGGCAAAACGATAGAGCTCGAAGAGTGGAGTCTAGATCTAGTTCGATTTGACGATCGAAGTAGCAATGCAGTGGGGATTGGCACCGAAAGGTCATGGATGCGTCAACTTTGGAAAACAAATTACGGCGACTGACATCGAATTAGGTGGCGGTGTTGGTAGACGTTAGTGGAGGAGATGATGTTCTTCTGATTGCAAGTGATTACGCGGCTTCATGTGGTTGAGCTAAGAGAAATTTATAGTCAAACTTATGGGGCGTTGGTGGTTGTTCATGAAAATGTAAGTGTGCATAGTCAGTAAGTGAAGATGTTTGATTATTCTAATATTAAATGTGTACCAATGAATATTTTAATAATATTTATTGTAACTTGAATAACTTTTGCATATGAGCTCCGATTGACGCGTGGTTTCTTCCGTTGGGTTCATTGCGAAATTTCAAACAACATGAAACTGGTTTGGTTGAATTTGGAGAATGTGAAATTTAGGCTTTTATTGGATTTTTAATGGGCTATAAATCAAAGGTGAGTGATTTAACCCGCTCGCACAATACTAGACCTTCTTATATTTGTTGAACGAAATTTATGATGTGATAGAATTTTATTGGTTACTGTTTGGTATTTTAATTTTACATTTTAATTGAATTCAAATTTTACAGAATTAAATTGACATTTAAATTAATATTGAAATTGAATTGCTAGTTAAATACCTGATATTAATAACCAGATAATTATTGTGATTGATTGGCTGATTTGGATGTTGACTGTGATGGATGTTTATTTGTTGACATTTTGGATGATTGGGTGTTTATTTATTTATATACATCCCTATTATTACCCTTCATATTAATTAAAAAGCATACAAACTGTTATTTGAATTATTTCGAATAAATTAAGAAATGGGTTGAAATGATATATACCTATGACACTTTGATTTGGATTGAAATGATATATATCCATCCCTATAATTAAAATTGAAATAACTGATCACTTGACCATTTGGTAGAAAATTATATACGTACACCAGATTGGTTAAATTAAATGGTTTTAAAATCTTGAATTTGGATTTTGATTAAATGATATTGTTTTAAAGGAAATAAATTGTGGATTTATATGAATTGAATCATTTCTAATTCAAGCTTTGAAAAGTGAAATTGAAATTGCTTAAAGGAAATTGTTTAAAAGAACTGAATTGGAAATGTAAGGTTATAATTGATATTTGACTATATTCAGGAAATTGAATTAACTTAAAGTTTGGATCTTGAAATTGAACAGTGAGGTTTAATTGGATTAAGTGGTTTAAATCGGTAAACTGAAATTTGACATGAAATTGATATGAATTTAAATGGTTTAAAATAAGTATTGAATTGAAATTTAAATCATTGAATTAGATTATTGAATCGAATTTGAGGTAAAACCGAATGTTTTGAAGTTTGAAGTTAATCCGAATTGAAAGTGAAATCAAGTGGATTTGACACTAAATCTAAATTGAGTCAAATGAATTGAAAGATTTAAAATTGAATTTGTCGATTTGAAATTTGGGCATGGGTCCAGATTTGCTAAAATGGAAAGAAACAGTTTGACTAGTTACTATTTTCAAAATAAATTATTTTAATATAAACTGTTTAAAATCTATTCTTTTAATATCCAAATTATTTAGATTTTCCAAACTATTTTACTATATAAGCGACTTTCAATACTCAAATAATTTTGCATCAAACTGTTTAACTATTTAAACTACTTTAACTATTTATATCAAACTATTTAAACTATTTTAAACTATTTTAAACTATTTAAACCTATTCAAACTATTTTTAAAAGTTTTAAACTGTGCAAAGTAGGAACGTTTATATTTAAATCGTTGATTTAAATTCCAATGTGGTTAAATGAGGTTATAACTTAAGTTGGAATTTGAATTAATAGTTTTAATTGAAAATGACATCTTTTGAGTAAATATGATGGTTTTGAAATGAAGGATATTTTGAATTGAATATAATATTTTGATATCAAATATGAGTAGGTTTTGAAATGTAAAAGAATCAACTGGTGTGAAAAATGACGTTTGGTTGTTAAAGCGACTGAGGCCTCTTATTGGCATACTCTCTGCCAATATTGGAACCATTTTAACAACTGTGTATGTGATCGATGATCAAAAATGAAGTGGTTTGATTTGGTGAACGTTTTCTAGATTTGAAGAAAGAGAACGATGATGGATGACACCAGCACTTATGCCAATTTGAAATGACGAAAATAAGACGACTTGTTAGGGCTAAGTTGGCTAACTACCCCTAGCGGACGCACCTCTTCGTATTACTATGTTGATGCTGTCTTGATCGGTGCACCTTGATTTGATTTGAATTTGGGGGTGTTGGACGCGGTGGGTGGTCATAGCTATGATGCGTTACCACAAGCCCTACGACCCAAATATGTAGTATCCTACCTTGGGCATTGCCTCATGTGCATTTTCGTACTCTTTATCCTTATTCGCTCCCACTACGACTTTGTTTTAGTATGGTACCTATAAGGGACTCACTGACTACCGACGTTATTGGTTGTGTTACAGGACCTGCATAAACTGCTTGCTTAAAAATGTGTTAATGGGGATCAATCTAAAGCCTTAACGCTAAGAAAAATATTTATCAATTAGAAATTACATATATAGCATATCTTACTACATATAGATAGTTTAACAGATCTTTAGAAGATGGAAAATCCTGTAACATATCTTAAGTTATTCCATGCATGTTATACACTGGATATGAGATGAAAATTCCCATAAACATCTCTAAAGCTATTACACTCATATTTACTTGTGTTTATTTAACTTACATAAGAACCTTTAGCTCTGAATCGAGTGTTTTGTCTTTTCATTATGCTCGGGTAAGCCTGAGCATTTTAGTGTTTGAAGACTTTATTTCTGAAGGATGAAGACGAAGTTTGGTATATTATATAATTAGTATTGTTCCATTGCATCATTATTGGTATGTTGATAATTGTACTCTAATCATGTTGTAAAAAAATCGTGTAATCAAATGTGTATTGTAAAACAACTTCATGAACTATTTGTTTGATTATTGTATTTTGTCATTCCCCTAAAAGATTCTATATTTGTTTTCCTTATTTCCCTTATTTTTCTGATTAAACCCCATTGATAATCTATCCTTTTTAATGGTTTGAGTTAGACATGTATGGTTTATTATCAATTTAAACCGTCCAAAAAGGTGGGTCGTCACAGTAAGTAAATAAAAAATGCAGAAATAGTAAAGGACACAAGAAATTGACGTGGTTCGGATATTAAGAAATCCTACTTCCATTGGGGAAATCTTTCTTCCTTTATATGTTTTGGTATAGGCTTTCATAGCAGAGAGTACAATAGAATCTTAAAAGTATTGAAAAGTGGAAAAAGTGAAAAATCCCTTTCTTATTACATTGCGTTTTCTATTAATAGTATGATAACGTACACAGACCACCATAATCTATTTTTCACCATTTTGTTTCAGTCCTTAGATCATGGCTGGTGTCATCATTCTGCGTTATCTGTTTGATATACCCGAATTGTTGACGTGTTCTTCGTGGGAAGTTCGAGATGAAGGTGAGAATTTCTGAATTTATGGCAGTATCATTTCAAATTATGAAGGGAAACCTCAAATTTGAATTGGCTCTGCCTACAGGTTCTTAGGAGGATAATAAGAGTTACTTCGTCGGTTTTGAGGCCTAACTGGCACATTTAGAGCGAGGCTGTACAAAATTGTGTATGATTGTTCTTAGTTACCTATGGTTTGAGTTGCTCTTGTTGCATGAGCTATTGATAAAGGTGATCTCATATCTTCGTTACTTTCCTATAAGGGTGGATCTACGATGAAGCATCGCTTGAGTGGCCCCGTGCACAGCCTTTTGGGATGTGTCCTACTTCGTGTGGTTCTGCTTAGGTAGCCCTTAGTATGCGTAGTGCAGATCTGACTTGAGGGTGTTAAAAAAGTATGAGTTTTGGGAATGTTGGCAACACAGTTCAGTCATTCATTTATTATGCTTGTAGGCAGTACTTCCCCATTTGTTTCTTGCGATTAGATCAGATCTTAGTTTTAGTATCTTATTGTAATATTAAAACTAAGGAATGGGCATAGATCTTGTATCTCCGTGGTTTATATCAAATAGTGTTTTATTTTCTTCTGTTGCGGCTTCCTACCTTTTGGCTGTAGTTCTTTTAGTTGGATCGAGCATCATGATTGTAGACCAGTTTTTATACAGTACCATTTGGATCACTTCAATATCCTCTCCTTTTGTCTTAACTTTTATTATGAGGGCAGCTCATTCGGCTTTGTGCCTTATTTAATTACTATTTAATCTAACTTGAGAAATATGAGTGTAACATCTATATAATTTAAATTATTTTGTTAGCATAAAATAATAATTAAATAAATATATAAAAATCATATATTTTATTAATTATTAGACCCTTTGATAATAATTAAAGATAATAATAAATAATTAGTATAACCATTATATTAACTTCTCTATGATGATAATTAATGACTTTTATAAACTATTCCAATAAATTATATTCGATCAAAAATCGAGAGTTGTAGTCGTATGACTCCCATGTGTGAACTCAGCCAATAGTAACATTTGAACAAATTAAATATTAAGGCCTTACGAAATTTACCAAAGCATAATAGTTAGATACAAATACAGTTGATTACAAATTATCTGGGTGAAATTCAATTTCTCACCTATTAAAGGGAAGCAACAATACATTGTGCACATTTTCTCCTCATCACTACTATATCACCTAAATATCTATAGCTTAATCAATGGTATAAAAACTATTAATATCCATAGTTAAATGCAAAGTCCAACATTAAAGTTAAGGTTCAATCCGATAACAATTATCTGTTAACCGTTTGCTTTGGCCAAAGACTTTGACTTTATGCCGACTAACAATTACGATGATACTAACCTTCTATTTAAAGGAGACGAATACTCTATTGAATAATGTTCACTTTAAGTAGTTCAACTTATACCCAATTATGGCCATAACACGAACATCATTATCTGGTGATTGACCATGTAAAGTATATTTTGATACTTAAGATTCACATTATTCTTAAGTCAAATAACTATTGTGTGTTGTAACATGAGATCTTCTATTTGACATTTAAATTATAGAAGAATCTTAATGAGCCATTTTGTAATTATTCCAAATAACTACATGCACAAATAACTATTGTGTGTTGTAACATGAGATCTTCTATTTGACATTTAAATTATAGAAGAATCTTAGTGAGCCATTTTGTAATTATTCCAAATAACTACTTGCACATAACCCTTTGGTTCTCCCAATGACATGAGTAATTCACCGTCCATCAATGAACCGCATTACATACACTAGTCCTGATAGATATTTCAAAATCCCATTCTCAAAACATCTTGACTAGGAACACTTAAGGATAAATAATTATTTTGTTTGATTCAAAACTCATGGTCACTGACATATTCATAATTGCAATGAATCAAATCGTTACGTAAGGGTTTTCTACTTGTGTATATTTACTATACTTTTAACATTATTTATATCCTAGTATAAAATATATATAATAGAAAACAAAACCAAAATCTTACTTTATTTCGAACAAGATTCGCTGTAAGAGATCCAATTGCTATTTTTGTTTCTATACCCTTATTTATTGATTGGGTCAACTTGGGTGGTTCTTTGCACCCAATTTTGGTATAGCAGTCGTATCTCGATTCACTCTCTTCTTCTAAGGGTTTCATAATAGGACATTAAACCATTTAATATGATGGAAGTTTGCAAAGTTAAGTAATATAATCAAATTACTTAATTTTTCCTAGGGAATATCCTTAACTCTATCTATAACATCGTAAAAAATGGGTTAAGAAAGAATAGGTCAATGTTCATAAAGGGTCCCAATGCAACGCATCCTTGCATTACCCATCCCATTAGGTGTCATTACAACGATACAGTTTTCATTAGCCAACTAAAAATCTATCATGTTGACTTATGTGAAAACCAGATAAAACCAACAACTTCCATTCCTATAACGATACCAAGAAATCCCCGTGATAGAAGAAAAATAATAGTGAGAATCCCCACTTGAATCTCATATTCATACATATAAATTTTAGCCTCGATGTTCGTAAAGCCCAATGCAGTAGAATCGTTGACCATAATAACCAAGTGGCTTATTCATTACAGTGCAGGGAGCTACCCTGACACCAGTCTACTTAACTTTAATCTAGTTTTCTAGGCATCAAATAAGTCATTTTTCTTGATCGGTTTGGGCTTCCTAACACAGTTTGATCTCTCATTATCTTGGATGAAATTCTACTCACACATGAGTTTAGCCTAACCGTACCCACTAATAAAACAACCCTACATAGTTAACAATTCTCAATCCCATTATTTTTTCAATTCCTTCCTTGTAAAAGCTTCTTACATAGAGATTCAAAGGTTTCAAAAATTCAACTTTAATATTAGGAAAAGCCTAACCCATTTATTCAAAATATGTTATTGAGTTTATATCTATCGCAATATGAAACGTAATTGAACATGTGGCTATCACATGTCTAAAATGCCATCGAACATGTGATTGTTGCATGTCCAGAGATGCTGGTAGCTTGTTATCGAGCTTCTAACAATCACATGTGTAGGACTATCGAGTCTCAAGCATCCAGCTTCTAAAATTAGGCTATCAAAGATGTAAGTTATCGAGCTACCAAAATCATGTTATCGAAGATGTAGCCATTGAGTATCTAAGATTTTCCTAATGCAGATGTAGCTATCAAGCATATAAGATTTTTCTATCAAAGATATGGCTACCAAGCATCTAAAATTATGCTATAAAAGAAGCAAACTATATTACAAGCTTCTAAACTTAAGCTATCTCATGCATAGTTATCGAGCTTCTAAACTCAGGCTATCGCATGTATGGCTATTGAGATTTTAAACTCAAGCTATTGCATGTGTAGCTATTGAGCTACTAAACGTAAGATCTCGCATGTCTAGCTATCGAACTTTTCAATTAAAGTTATCACATGCACAACTATCTAGTCTCTAAGCTCAATCTATCGAGTATGTAAGATGGAAATTTTGTAGTTAACTTAAAAACTGATTAATAACCTCTTTAGGAAACAACTTGTCACAATTACTTTCCATACATCAGATTATCATTCATCGAAAACTATCTTTTCAGCTTTATTTACAGAAAATTTCAAAGATGATTTTTCCTTTACCGTAAAACATTAATTAATTTCCTTTTTTATTTTATTAATACCATTTTATCTCATTTTTCTCTTCATCAAATAATTCATACTAATTTGAAATTGCATCTGTAAAATGCTAAAAATAATCTCAAAAATCAAATTTTCTATCTTCTACCATATGTAAAATTTTCAGGGAAAATAATTGTTTGTCATATTTCAATAATTAAAACCCAAAATTATATCCCTTATCAACTTAGAAAAATTAAAGAAAATTATTGATTTAGAAAATTATGAAATTAAAAATCCATCTTTAATTTTATATTATACATTACATATCAAAATTTCAAATGATTTAGGGATTACTAATATTACTTTTTAATTCAAAAACTCTACTTTTAACTTCATTATTTCACATATTATATTCAAAAACCATTTGAATGCATATCTTGACCAAGTCCATGCTTTATCATCATAAAACATTACAATCATTATTTTAGAAAGTACGAGAATCAAAGAAAATAAGCAAAAGAGATGATAATATTATTTATCTTGATTAGTGTAAGTATTGAAGGAACTCTCTTAAGCTTCCCTTCTTCAAGCTTTATCTTCTTTCTTTAGTTTGGAGAATTTTAATGGAGTTTGCTTCTTTCTTTCCCTTTGTTTTAGTATGAAGAATGAACAAATAAATATAAGAAATGAGGGACAGGGGTTAAGGAATATTTACTGTGTTTACCATTAGTTCCTCCTTTCCTCATTCTCCCTTATATAAATAAAAACCTTTAGTTCTTTCTTCCTATATAAAATGTTAGTACTTATATTACTCCTTTATTAATTAAGAAATTTTTGCTAAATTAGGCATATTTTCATATTTATTCTACTTTTCCCACATTATTATTTAATTATCTTAAATTTTCTTAATAATATACATTAAAAATAGGGGTGTTACATTAATGTTTCCTATTGAATACGAAAAAGCAAGAATGATAATGTACCCAACGCTATAGTAAAATAAAAATGTATCTGATAAATTAGGCTTCATATTGCATTGAAATTTTATTTGGTCTTCCATCATATATATGAATTGTTGATAAGGCTAGTAATATGCGGAAAAATTAATATGTTGAGTACTCAATGCATGGGATATCCAAAAATTTAGTGGTCCATAGAATTGGCCTGTATGAAATGCAATGCCCTACCTCATACCTATACTACCACTCTTTGATAATACGAAGAACAAAGTGATATTTTACGACCATACATGAATATTCCCTTAACTAGCACTGGTACATATTTCTACATCATATAATATATCACATATGCATACTTATTATTAGCACAAAGCAATAAACACATAGGTTTCCAAGACAAAAAAAATACATAAAACATCAAAGAAACGTAGAGTCATAATAAACGCAGGGAAAAAATAATAACTTACGTAAAATCAAGTTGGTCGACAAAAGATACAATCAAGACCTTCTACAACAAAATATACATAAGATACATGTCATATACATTTAATTAACAAATAGCCTTATATTAAAAAAATAAGAAGTTTGTTATGCCATAAATCGTAGCAATTCGTTTCACCAATTTGCTACAGTGTTGATCACTTAGGATGGCATATGTAACATCCCATAAAATAAATAATAATTAATTAAAAAGAATTAATAAATAATTAAATATGGATTAAAAATGGAATTTGAGCAAATGTCAGAATTTGGCCATTAAAATTTCACCATTGTGTTCGTGACAATTTTTTAAGCAACTTTCATATACAAAGCTTTGAGCTCGGAGTTCAAATGAATAAGTTATTGACGTTTGAAGGTTTTGGATTGAAAATAATAAAAAGGAGTTATGGAAATAAATAATAATTAATGCTAAAGTTAATAAATGCTGGACCGTCACCGGTCGACAGTCTCATTAGGCCGGTCGATCACTAGCGGTCGACCGTCAATGGGCAGCAATCTACCTGTTTGTGTTGTGATAGCTAGGATTGAACCTTGGCCAAATGGGCTAGACTTAAGTTCAGCGCCTATAAATACAAGCCTAGCCCCTTACTTTTCTTCTTATATTTTTGAACAGAGTAGCAAAGCTTTGTTATTTTCCCTTCTTCACTATTTTTAGAAACGATAAAAAATACTATATTATACATACACACACACATAAACACACATATTGGAGAATGGTAGAAAATAAAAGAGAAGAAGAGATTTAGATTTGGAGATTCGAAAATAAAAGAAAATAAAAGTGAACTCTATAACTATAAATATAAATTCTATTTAAATTAAATCTCCTCTTAGATCTATAATTCTAATGGGTATTTATATATCTTTTATACATAATTTTTGGTTGGAAAGGAAAACGAAGTCAACTAAAGAAATGATTTAGATTTGGAGATTCGAAAAGCTAGTAAGAGTGGGTAGGAAATTATATGATTAATAATAATACTGAAATTCATATCATTGAATTTTATTTGATTATTATGCCTATGCAAAACCCATTAAGTTGTAGGCTTAAAATGAATGTATTTAGTTGGATTCTCGCCTACAAATTCTGTAAGTTATGTAATTACGATGGA
This sequence comes from Allium cepa, assembly GCA_030765085.1. Lineage (NCBI taxonomy): Eukaryota > Viridiplantae > Streptophyta > Magnoliopsida > Asparagales > Amaryllidaceae > Allium > Allium cepa. The sequence continues at coordinate 758,618,947 of CM060941.1, read as the reverse complement.
ATGACATATACACCTTAATATGGAAACTTCAGGAAATTAGTCCCTAGAAATTATAAATTATGATGTTGAAAAAATTGTGACGTTTATTATGGATTAATGTAATTGGGTTGACATTTGTTTAGTATTCATTTGGGGTGCCCTAATTTGATTGAGAAAGTAAATTTCTAAAATTTATTAGGAATGTTGAATGTACAATTTAGTTATATCTATTTCCACGTAAATATCCGTAGACTGTCTAATTCCTTTGTATTTGGAATAATAAGAATATGCCTATGAAAGAGATGTGTAAAGTATGGATGTCCTTCTCCGTTGTTTGCACCGCCTATTTTATTAGAAATGAAAAGAGATAATTCCTTATAAATTCAAACAGAGTATACGTCCAACTTTTAGGTAGTTTACAGAAAGTTATAACAATATTAATTTCCTTTTTGGGAAAGTATAGCTCTAATATAGAAAAATATGGGAAAAAATATTCTTTGTAAATTGTGCACATAAGCATATATTATAAAATTCCTAACCGTAGAAACTAAAGATTACACACATACACACATGTATAGCTGCGCCTGCTAATTAAAAATATAAATAAACATAGGGTAAAGGATGAAGCATAATAAATAAATATGCATCGATTCTCTTATTAATCGCAATTAAAATGTTTAAATATTAACAACATAATAAAATCTAAGGGTTAGGAGGTAGCAATGAAAAACTAGCGGTAACTCTAGTATTAATGAATAACGATTGCAATATTAAGAGGCAATAAATGCACAGTTAATAGGTGGTTACAGAAATCAAATGGGGAATATAAATGCATTTATTAGATTAATTGTAGAAGTAAATATGACACTAATTTATGGAGAAAATGAAATACATATAATAATTTAGATTTGAAATGGATAAATATCATTAGTGATTGTATAACTTGGATAATAATGACCATTTCTAAAGGAAAATTAATTAGAAGTAAATAAATAAATGTCATTTAAATAACATAAAATAAATGAAGAATAATAGAAATAATCATATAATATAAGTACATGTTCATAGCAAGTAAATAAATGAATACTAAAAAATGAACTTGAGAGGCATAATAATTTCCATATGTGGAAATTATATGGCCTTAATAATATGTTTATAATGGGAGTAAATTTATAGGCCTAGCCTAATATTTACGATAGTTATAAATGGCTTGGTTTAGTATAGGTTGGGATGCGAGGTCAGTAGAGTTATACAACGAAAGTCTATTCTTCACCTACAGGTTACCTGTAGTTTTGTATATGTACTACAAAAGTGGGACATCTCTAATTATAGATCCTATGGGTAGGTGCTATGCATTCGTGTAATGGTTTAGGGGAAAATATATCAGGGGTTCGCCTTGGATTTAAAGTATTAAATAACTAGGTACCTTTAGAGATGTTAAGATTAGTTCGGGGACCGAGGTATTAAATGGTCGTTGGTTCTGCCTATTCCCTATTTAAGAAGTCTTAAATAATCCACGACAATGTCCAATTGAGAAATAGGGTCTGTTTCATTTTTAAACCGTAGGTATTAAGTAATAGGAGTGGGCATTTTCCTTGACTTATATTAGGCAAGTTTAAATGGGATATAGGTTGTAGGGTCGACGGCCTATGTCACTGTTGTTGATAAACCAAGATTTAGAAGTAGCATTAGGATATAGGCTTTGATCCCAAGCTGTTGTTAGCACAGACTTGGGTTATATTGTAACAACCGACTTTTCGACCTCTCGAAAATCGATACTAATACCTCTACTGTATTGTTTGTCGAGCATTCAAATGCCGAAAAATCGTTCATTAAGGTTGAAAGAAAGAAAAGATAGAAGAGAAGAAACTAAACAACACAGATCTCATAATGCAACGGAATAATATATATTACTTAACATAATATATTACAAAGTCGTTTCAAAAAAATGTTACATCAGAGTCATACTAATATAATTCTACCCTAGGACAGTTATATCAGTGTGTCCCTACCTGACTAAATACAATATACATATAATACATCGAAAACAAGAAAAATAACTAGTTATTGATCAAGCCACCTGCTCCAAGCTTCTCCCAATGAATCTGTGGAAAAACCCGAACTGCTTGCTAGCCCATTCAAATTGAGCACCAATGAGTGTAGGAAAAGAAAATAAAGTCCCGGTCAGCCATGGGTCAAGTTTGAGTAAACTCAAAACAATTTAATTATTACTTTAGAAACTCTTTTGAAATCAAAGGAATCTCGTAAGACCGCGCCGCATATAAGCATCTTTTACCTTACGATAACCAAAACCCTTGTATATAAAGTCAATTGATATTATAATAATGTCTAAGGATTCAAATACATATCCAACATAGCTAAAATTGTTATCATATTAAATTCCATATACTAGGCTCTAAAATCTATATCATAAAGGCATATATTATAGATCAGATTCTATACTATGGTAAGGTAAGGAACTACCTTTCGATAGTACACCCCTAGAAAATGCACTTGGAATCTGACAAGAACTTTTTGTACCCTGCTACACAGAGCCAGCTGCCACTTAACTTGGAGAACCGGATTGCCTCATCCCTTTTTGACACCAAGAACTCATACTATCACGGTGTTTGCATGCAAACCAACTCGAATATGGATAGTCTAGAATGGGATGGTGGATCCCAATGGTAGCAGACCATTTAGTTTTGCTACATACCTTGTTTTTCCATTTTCTAATTTGTGAGGCTCATGAGGTTACGCCTTTACCTTTTTTCTCCTAGCAGACCATCTTGGAATGCTAATTTTCCCTTAAGAAGAAATGCGATATCCCCGTTCGTCCATACAAGTTTATTCTGGGTCTGAACGAAACCGAAGGTATCATATCCACTACATCCATTTTGGAATCGCCCTCAGGATTAGTAGCAAGTAGCCCTTGCATTTCAAGTGCTCTGTCTTTAGTCATCGTTAAGATGTCTTCCGAACACATGTGTTGGTTCGAAGTGTTTCTCAAATAACATATCTTATCCCGGTCTTTTCAAACCAATAACTGATAATTTCTGGTTGATACATTTCTGGTTCTTTTGTAAGTAAGCATTCGAGGCCTAACTGGCGAGCTCGAATTTACACTTATACTACTTAAGTCAAAAGTGGCCAGATTTGATAGTCGGTTATTTGACTATCAAACATACAAACAGCAAAAATCTGGAGATTTAATTGTTCAAAGCAACCACTAAGCCTCAAAACACAACTTTCATTTATTAAATCTCTTTTCAAAACGTTTTATCAAAACATTCATACACTTCTCCCACTGACATAAGTATATTAACAAAAACATTTATGAAGGTTTCTTATTTCCAAACCATGTTAAAAAGGATTCTAACATCGTTATTCAAATTGAGGTAAGGATAACTCGAAACACTATTCTTTCGGCGTTAAGTGCGAAACAGAAGTTCTGTACCACCATTTTTTAAAAAGGTCTGTCACAAGAAATCCATTTACAGAAACACTTTATAGAACTTCCAAATTCATTTATTAAGCTCTTTTATAAAAATTCAAAACCATTTATAACTCTTTTATAAATGACCAAATATTTTATAAACTTCTTTTATAAACATTCAAACCCTCTTCAAAAACTTCTTTTATGAATATTCAAAATGTGACGCCCCACCTCGAGACCCACCTTAGCAAAGAGAATTAACAAGTAATTCCGTCTACTAAAGCGGAGAATAGGGCTGGTTAAGGGCGACCATCTACAATTTTGTCTTAAACATTCATTGAATACGTCGATAAATGCATTATATTTTTTTTTCAACTGAAGTGGATCGACATACCCAGTAAATGCTTAACCCAAAACTATAGGTGGCTAACGGATCTATCAGAACAAAATAAAATAACTGAATGTAAATCACATCACAGAACAGTAACCAACATCATATATATACATATACACTGATATGTGTTTAGTACAATACAATATGAATACAATAAAGGTGGTACTCGACCACACCATAAATATCGAATCAAATATAACTACATCAGAGTATGCAAAAGAATAATAACTACTCAAGAGAAAGAAGAGCTGATATCCAACATCAACTTCAAGCTAAGCCCAATAGATGATACCTGAAACAACTCGGTCTGACCCGAGTGAAAACACACGGGTCAGGCTAGCTAGAACTTATCATTAGTAAGGGTGATGATAAGAGATAAGGGGAAAACCATTCCATCATTACCAATGGAATGATATAGGTCATCAAGTTATCTCTAGAGTGGTACATCAATGGCTCATCATAATTGCATAGAGGAATACAATATGTATATTAGATAGACATGGTTTATCTAATTATATATATAACCGAATGAAATGGGTGAGGATATGGACCATAAAGTAAATCTTCATAAGATAATTAAACTTCAAGAATCCATCATAAATAAAACCCATCTAAGAGAAACTTCTTAATTATTATACCTCATCTCATCGGTATAAATATAAATACATCTCAAATCCATCATTAAACTCATTATAAAGGAACCTCCATAATCATTTATACCTCATATCATTGGTATAAATATATATATCTATCTTAAATCTATTATCAACACTCATCATAAAAGCATTACCATAATTTATACCTCATCTCATTGGTATAAATATATAAAATGTCTCAAATCCATCTTGATAGAGCCCAGAAAGAATCCAAAACATCATATTCGAAATCACCATAAAACCATATATATAAATTAGCCCTTTTCTTACATAAGGCTATAATAAAGCATCATCATCAAAACAGTGAAAACGAAACATCTAAACTTCATGGAAAACAACACGTGCTTTACATCTTGACTAGTACTAGTAATTTGGTACCATACATCGTGATGACTTGGAGTCTCATAAACATCATAACATCGTGATTGACTAGTCGGAACATCTTAATGACACCCAGTCACAAATCCGAGTAAAAACTTCATGGTGATTGGAGTTGAGTAATAACATCGTGAACATCGTGGTGACTCCAATCATACTCGGTCTAGTACTAGTAAATCTTGAATGTGTCTCAACTATTCGAATAGGAACCCAAAAGGCGAGAACGTATATCCCATACTATACGTTCTCCCCAAATGGTTTACTAATCGTTAGTTGGTTCCACATTAGAAAACATCATAAAACATCAGAACCATCATAAAACTCACTCTGCCTCATCTCATCGGCGAGTTAATATAATACCACACTCATCTCTACTCATCGACGAGTAATGGTTCCATCATGACTTGTCTCATTTCATCGACAAGTAAAAATCATCATAACCATCTTAACTTCATAAACATCTTAACTTCATGAATACTTCATAAATACTCTTACCTCATATCATCGGCAAATGCAATTAAATCTCATAATGGTTTCTCATAAACCATCATCCCCGAAAAGGGAAATCTCATCTCAAGACTCACCTCATCTCATCGGCAAGTAAAACAACATCTTAAAACGGTCCTTCATCGAATATACTTCTAAATTGGAGTTCTCGGACCATATAACTACCCAAAATTCAATAGCATCTTAAATCATCTCTAACAGTTCATCGAAAGATTTTCGATCGTACAAGTCCGAAATTAACCGATAAAGTAAATTCACGAGTCTCATACCTCGTAATTTTACTAAACCTTTTAATTTACTTCCTCATACGTCCGAAAAAGCATCAAAATAATTAAAATGAATAAAATTAATTTTAAAAGATTTTACTTGAGAAAACGGCGTTATAAAACAAATTTTAGAAACTTATCAAAAAGATTTTGAGAGAAAACACATCATTAAAAAGGATTTTAATAATTTTTAAAAGCCTTAAAAATAAAGAATAATTGTTTAAAAACCTCTAAAAATACATAAAAACATTTATTCTCCAACTATGATGTTAGAAGATATTCTGGAATTTATTCGGAATCTTTTTTTTTTTTTAAAACTCATAAAAACATCAGTTTGCAATTTAATCGGCCTAAACCGATATTCAAATTTAAATCGAATTTGAATTAATTTAAATTCAAATCTCATCCTAACTGGATTAGTCCATCGCTAGACAAAATGATCAAATATTAGCATCAAATTTCATAAAAAAAAATCGCAAAGAATGCAAATGGAATCGGCGAAATCAGACAAATATAAATATTGTGGCTGTCAATGACAGGCCCGCAGTGAAAACGTCAATTTTTCACCAGGTAAACTTCGAAATGCTACAAAACTCAAAACATAAAAGTTGTAGCCTACATCATAAGGTTTCCAGAAAATCAAAAATTTCGTTATTCTGATCAGTTACGAATAAGTTATGAGTGAAATACTACTTACAAAAATTTATGTGCACTGGCTATCAACAACGGCCAGCGATAAAAATGTCAGTTATTCACTATATAGACCTCAAAGTCATTCAAAACTGAAAACAGAAAAGTTGTGGCATATTTTACATGGATTTCAGAACATCTAAAATTTCTAAATTTTGATTTGAAACAAGAAAGTTATGATCAAATTACTAAAAATAAACATCAACTCAGCCTGAACTTATGCATTTGCAGGACAGCGACAAACAATTGTAATTTTAGACTAGATAACTTTGAAATCTGGCAAAACGTATAAAATGAAAGTTTTAGCTTAGTTTCTAATCTTTTCGGAATGACTAAGATCATCAAAATTGGTTAAGAAACGAAGTAGTTATGGCCAATTTAGTTTTAGCCTTTCACAGAGCAAATATTGATTTTGCTCTCGGGATTACAGTAGAAAATTACGATTTTGACATAGCTAACTTCATAATTTCAGAAAATACAAAACATGAAAGTTGTAGTATATGAAATAAGCTTTCCGGAACATTAAATATTATCAAAAGCCGATTAAAAATGAGAAAGTTATGTCTAATTTAGTTTTAGGTTTCAATTCTGAAAATCGACAGAGCGGAGCATGTATCTCAGATTAAAACCCAATTTCGACCCTTTAAATAATAGAATCTGCAGAAACTTACAACATGAAAGTTGTAGCGCAAAGTTTAAACTTTTCAGAACTTTAAATTTTGTCAAAATACGGTAAGAAACGAGAAAGTTATGCTTTATTTACTAACCAATATCTATCATAGAAATTTGACAGGACAGAGACTATTACTCTGTTAAAAAAACCGGATTTTGACCAAGAAATCTTCAAAATATGAGAAAGTAATTAAAACAAAAGTTCCTCCTTAGAAAATTATCTTTCTACTGCAAAAAGGTTCAATACAATTGGATTAATCAATCAAAAGTTATGTCCAGTTTACTTTCAGGTATTAACTCAGGAAATTGTTATATGGCTGTGCTATAACATTAGTTTCAAACTCAATTTTGACCAATTTAACAGCAAAATTTCGAAATATGATTAAAATAAAACTTGTAGCTAATTGAAATGTCTTTCAAATACAAAAAGATTGAGTCAATTTGGATTAATCTACCATATATTATCGTTGTTTTACTGCAGCTACTTTGTTTTATCAAATTTCCAGCAAACAATAACACAAAAATCACATAAGTTCTCAACCAAATTGCATACAATTAAATCAAAAATCATTCAAACAATAATGTGCAGCAAACAAAGATTTAGAAATAAGCATGTGAGTGATTAACTCACCTTTATTCTTTAATTCAACAATCCATATTATCACTTCAGCCCAAATTTCCAAACTAGTAAACCCTAAACAAAAATCAATCCAAAATATACCCAAAAGCCCTAATTTAGTTTACTGTAAATTGAAAAATAAAATCACAATTGAGATGTATTTAAGCTAGAGATGATTACCTGCACAAATAAGCTCCCAAAGATGTTTAATTTATCATGAATTGAAGAAGAGATTTGATTTTTTTTTCTTCTTCTAGGTTTTGAAAGAGGAATTGAATTCTCTGGTTTTCTAAGCTTTTAGAAAAGAACGTACTCTTTTCATCAAATGAGAAGGATGCTTCTCTTAAATGGGCTAAGTGGTTTGAGGTATGGACCCAATTGCCAAGTGTTACAAAAATCCTAAGTGTTAATAATTTATAAAACACTATTTTACATTTTAACTAAGGTTTTAGTTAACATTGTCTTAACCATTCATAATTTATCAAACCCATTCACAAAGAGAAAGTTATTCTTATCATTTTTAATTAAAATAAAATAAATTATAATCACAATTTATCATTTTAAAATAATAAATCACAATATTAACACTTAACAACATTTACAACATTTTCCAAAGTTATCTTAAAATTAATTAAGAGAAACAATTCAATTATTCATAAAACTAGATTTAATTTCATAGTTAAATTTCACAAATCCCAGTTTAGAATTAATTATCCCTAACTAGGTCTAATTAATCAGGTAACCAACAACAGGGTTGTTACAGACTCTCCCCCTTACAAAAATTACGTCCCTGCAATTTTCTAGAAAAAGAGCCGTAAGCAACACAAAAATTCAATCGACCAAGGATATGGGACATGCTCGAAACTCAAACCATTCATATCAACATAGAATGGTAGAGGTAAACAAGGAAAAACTCACTTGGTTAATCCAATGGCCTATCAAATGCTAATATAGTGATTAGCAAGCCATCGAATTTTCCAAGTAACTCGAAAGAATTTCGAAGATATCCCGTCTTCGAATCAATACTCAATAAAAAGCTCAACAAATTATCTATCAAATAAGATAGATTTCTCAAAACTCTATGAATAGAGTCGGGATCAAACTCATTCAAACCTGAACTTTTAAACAATAGAGAAGATCATCAACAAGATTTTCCGCATAATAATACGGAAAGAACATCCTCACAACAAGATAAACTCAATAGACAAGATAGATAAATCACACAAAATGGCTTCTCACGAGGCCACCAAACTCGAACGACCGCGAAAATGCACGCCGTCATCAATAGCACAAGAATAGAGTGAACTCAAGAACAAGAATATAAGCTCAAATTACTTTTCAATCCAAGATATTTAGATTTTTTTTCTCAACGTCTTTTAAATTTTAAATCTCAATTTTCAATATTTGAAAATTTTCAAACTCTTTACTATATTACTTAGTAAGTAGTGTAAAACTCAAATTAAAAGTCCAAATTTCTTCTCTTACTTCAAAATTAATTTTCAAAGAATTTTGTAAGTCCATAATAATTTACCTCAAAATAAATTAAGGGTTTAAATTCTCTTTACTCTTTTTATTAACCACTTAAATCGTTTAAAAACAATCTCCAAATCCTCTTATAACTCTTTTCTTAAAACATTTAATGTATATAATATAGATTCCAAAATATCAAAATATACTTTCAATAAAGTATAGTTCAAAGTAAATAAATAAGTGGCATTGCCTCGCCATTGAACCTCTAATAAATAGATATATTTGTTAGCTGCAGAGTCGATCGAAGGATCAAAATTGCCTCGCCACTTTGTTACTCGACTTTAAAATCAATGGCTGCAATTACCATTCAAAAAATAAATTTAATATGTAATCTCAAAATATATTTTCTCAATTTTTAAAACACAAACCATTTTGTCTGATTGCCTCATCATAGCATTTAGGAGATTCCTATCGATAACGTTGATCAGGCGCATCGACCAGAACTCTTAACTACTCGATGGACAACCCAACACTCTTAAATTATTTTTATAAAAGAAATACTACTCATGTAAATATATTCCCAAAATATTCTTTGATATTTTTTTTTAATCTCAAAGCTCAAATTTCTCTTTAAAACTCTTATTTATATAGCTTCAAAACTCAAACCAAAGAACATTAAGAGAATGCATCGAGATATTCCCAGAATACTTGATTCTCAAAATCAATAGAAGGAGATAGAGTGTTCGTCAATCTTACGATGTCACGAGCCACTCCCAAAAATCATCAAGATACAGGATAAGAAAGATATTATTCTCGAAGGAGAAGAAGAAACAATCCACGAATCACTACTTTAGTCGGAGTAATGCTAAAGGATAACATTGATTGAGTATATGAAAAGAACACACAAACGAAGCTGAATGATAAACTCAATCAAACTCGAATAATCTAGAAACTCACCTCATTCCTTAGTGAATATCCTCGTGGAAGGATAACCGAAGAGCCAAGAATAAGGTTACCTCAACAATCGATTGCCCGATTGGATGTCAAATCCAAACGGACTCACAAAACTCAACAAAGTCACCTTGACTGGAATTCGAGATATATCATCAACATCTCGATACTCAAGAGTGAACACAGAAACTTCGAAATCATCACTAACATTTCAAAATGATAGAAATAATAACCTAATCAAATTAGGATGCCTAAATAAATATAGGATCCTATAACAACAAAAGGATCGGACTTAACATCAAGTAAGTCAATCTATCTCAAATCAGATACATCTCAAGATAGTGAGTAATAAACAAATACTCACTAAAGCAGCAACAAATAGAGAACTCAGAATGTTCACAACAAGCCAATCATTGTGGATCCCTTTAATAGGATCACAACTCTCAAAGGAATGCAACGAGAATGCTCAAAGAAATCGATCAGCTCCATCGATACGAATTTACTTGTATCGATAAAAATAAGAATAGAACAATCCCAAATATGATTTTATATAAGACAAGATGACATCAAACTCTATTATGGAATACTACGGAATACAATATATCTATATTCCTAGACATATTCCACTTCAACAATCCTAAAATTCAAAAAAGAATCAAGGCTCGATTCTAAAACAAGCTCGAATAAAGGACAATGATTCATTCGTATTGTACTTCGATGTATCATGATATACGTAATGTTCTGTGTTTATTCTACTTTGTTCTGACCACAGCTCTGATACCATGCTATGATGCCCCACCCCGAGACCCACCTTAGCAAAGAGAATTAACAAGTAATTCCGTCTACTAAAGCGGAGAATAGGGCTGGTTAAGGGCGACCATCTACAATTTTGTCTTAAACATTCATTGAATACGTCGATAAATGCATTATATTTTTTTTTCAACTGAAGTGGATCGACATACCCAGTAAATGCTTAATCCAAAACTATAGGTGGCTAACGGATCTATCAGAACAAAATACAATAACTAAATGTAAATCACATCACAGAACAGTAACCAACATCATATATATACATATACACTGATATGTGTTTAGTACAATACAATATGAATACAATAAAGGTGGTACTCGACCACACCATAAATATCGAATCGAATATAACTACATCAGAGTATGCGAAAGAATAGTAACTACTCAAGAGAAAGAAGAGCTGATATCCAACATCAACTTCAAGCTAAGCCCAATAGATGATACCTGAAACAACTCGGTCTGACCCGAGTGAAAACACACGGGTCAGGCTAGCTAGAACTTATCATTAGTAAGGGTGATGATAAGAGATAAGGGGAAAACCATTCCATCATTACCAATGGAATGATATAGGTCATCAAGTTATCTCTAGAGTGATACATCAACGGTTTATCATAATTGCATAGAGGAATACAATATGTATATTAGATAGACATGGTTTATCTAATTATATATATAACCGAATGAAATGGGTGAGGATATGGACCATAAAGTAAATCTTCATAAGATAATTAAACTTCAAGAATCCATCATAAATAAAACCCATCTAAGAGAAACTTCTTAATTATTATACCTCATCTCATCGGTATAAATATAAATACATCTCAAATCCATCATTAAACTCATTATAAAGGAACCTCCATAATCATTTATACCTCATATCATTGGTATAAATATATATATCCATCTTAAATCTATTATCAACACTCATCATAAAAGCATTACCATAATTTATACCTCATCTCATTGGTATAAATATATAAAATGTCTCAAATCCATCTTGATAGAGCCCAGAAAGAATCCAAAACATCATATTCGAAATCACCATAAAACCATGTATATAAATTAGCCCTTTTCTTACATAAGGCTATAATAAAGCATCATCATCAAAACAGTGAAAACGAAACATCTAAACTTCATGGAAAACAGCACGTGCTTTACATCTTGACTAGTACTAGTAATTTGGTACCATACATCGTGATGACTTGGGGTCTCATAAACATCATAACATCGTGATTGACTAGTCGGAACATCTTAATGTCACCCAGTCACAAATCCGAGTAAAAACTTCATGGTGATTGGAGTTGAGTAATAACATCGTGAACATCGTGGTGACTCCAATCATACTCGGTCTAGTACTAGTAACATCTTGAATGTGTCTCAACTATTCGAATAGGAACCCAAAAGGCGAGAACGTATATCCCATACTATACGTTCTCCCCAAATGGTTTACTAATCGTTAGTTGGTTCCACATTAGAAAACATCATAAAACATCAGAACCATCATAAAACTCACTCTGCCTCATCTCATCGGCGAGTTAATATAATACCACACTCATCTCTACTCATCGACGAGTAATGGTTCCATCGTGACTTGTCTCATTTCATCGACAAGTAAAAATCATCATAACCATCTTAACTTCATAAACATCTTAACTTCATGAATACTTCATAAATACTCTTACCTCATATCATCGGCAAATGCAATTAAATCTCATAATGGTTTCTCATAAACCATCATCCCCGAAAAGGGAAATCTCATCTCAAGACTCACCTCATCTCATCGGCAAGTAAAACAACATCTTAAAACGGTCCTTCATCGAATATACTTCTAAATTGGAGTTCTCGGACCATATAACTACCCAAAATTCAATAGCATCTTAAATCATCTCTAACAGTTCATCGAAAGATTTTCGATCGTACAAGTTCGAAATTAACCGATAAAGTAAATTCATGAGTCTCATACCTCGTAATTTTACTAAACCGTTTAATTTACTTCCTCATACGTCCGAAAAAGCATCAAAATAATTAAAATGAATAAAATTAATTTTAAAAGATTTTACTTGAGAAAACGGGGTTATAAAACAAATTTTAGAAACTTATCTAAAGATTTTGAGAGAAAACACATCATTAAAAAGGATTTTAATAATTTTTAAAAGCCTTAAAAATAAAGAATAATTGTTTAAAAACCTCTAAAAATAAATAAAAACATTTATTCTCCGACCATGATGTTAGAAGATATTCTGGAATTTATTCGGAATCTTTTTTTTTTTAAACTCATAAAAACATCAGTTTGCAATTTAATCGGCCTAAACCGATATTCAAATTTAAATCGAATTTGAATTAATTTAAATTCAAATCTCATCCTAACTGGATTAGTCCATTACTAGACAAAATGATCAAATATTAGCATCAAATTTCGTAAATTTTTTTTTTGCAAAGAATGCAAATGGAATCGTCGAAATCAGACAAATATAAATATTGTGGCTGTCAATGACAGGCCCGCAGTGAAAACGTCAATTTTTCACCAGGTAAACTTCGAAATCCTACAAAACTCAAAACATAAAAGTTGTAGCCTACACCATAAGGTTTCTAGAACATCAAAAATTTTGTTATTCTGATCAGTTACGAATAAGTTATGAGTGAAATACTACTTACAAAAATTTATGTGCACTGGCTATCAACAACGGCCAGCGATGAAAATGTCAGTTATTCACTATATAGACCTCAAAGTCATTCAAAACTGAAAATAGAAAAGTTGTGGCATATTTTACATGGATTTCAGAACATCTATAATTTCTAAATTTTGATTTGAAACAAGAAAGTTATGATCAAATTACTAAAAACAAACATCAACTCAGCCTGAACTTATGCATTTGCAGGACAGCGACAAACAATTGTAATTTTAGACTAGATAACTTTGAAATCTGGCAAAACGTATAAAATGAAAGTTTTAGCTTAGTTTCTAATCTTTCCGTAATGACTAAGATCATCAAAATTGGTTAAGAAACGAAGTAGTTATGGCCAATTTAGTTTTAGCCTTTCACAGAGCAAATATTGATTTTGCTCTCGGGATTACAGTAGAAAATTACGATTTTGACATAGCTAACTTCATAATTTCAGAAAATACAAAACATTAAAGTTGTAGTACATGAAATAAGCTTTCCGGAACAAAAAATATTATCAAAATCCGATTAAAAATGTGAAAGTTATGTCTAATTTAGTTTAAGGTTTCAATTCTGAAAATCAACAGAGCGGAGCATGTATCTCAGATTAAAACCCAATTTCGACCCTTTAAATAATAGAATCTACAGAAACTTACAACATGAAAGTTGTAGCGCAAAGTTTAAGCTTTCCAGAACTTAAAATTTTGTCAAAATACGATAAGAAACGAGAGAGTTATGCTTTATTTACTAACCAATATCTATCATAGAAATTTGACAGGGCAGAGACTATTACTCTGTTAAAAAACCCGGATTTTGACCAAGAAATCTTCAAAATATGAGAAATTAATTAAAACAAAAGTTCCTCCTTAGAAAATTATCTTTCTACTGCAAAAAGGTTCAACACAATTGGATTAATCAATCAAAAGTTATGTCCAGTTTACTTTCAGGTATTAACTCAGGAAATTTTTATATTGCTGTGCTATAACATTAGTTTCAAACTCAATTTTGACCAATTTAACAGCAAAATTTCGAAATATGATTAAAATGAAACTTGTAGCTAATTGAAATGTCTTTCAACCACAAAAAGATTGAGTCAATTTGGATTAATCTACCATATATTATCGTTGTTTTACTGCAGCTACTTTGTTTTATCAAATTTTCAGCAAACAATAACACAAAAATCACATAAGTTCTCAACCAAATTGCATACAATTAAATCAAAAATCATTCAAACAATAATGTGCAGCAAACAAAGATTTAGAAATAAGCATGTGAGTGATTAACTCACCTCTATTCTTTAATTCAACAATCCATATTATCACTTCAGCCTAAATTTCCAAACTAGTAAACCCTAAACAAAAATCAATCCAAAATATACCCAAAAGCCCTAATTTAGTTTACTGTAAATTGAGAAATAAAATCACAATTGAGATGTATTTAAGCTAGAGATGATTACCTGCACAAATAAGCTCCCAAAGATGTTTAATTTACCATGAATTGAAGAAGAGATTTGATTTTTTTTCTTCTTCTAGGTTTTGAAAGAGGAATTGAATTCTCTGGTTTTCTAAGCTTTTAGAAAAGAACGTACTCTTTTCATCAAATGAGAAGGAAGCTTCTCTTAAATGGGCTAAGTGGTTTGAGGTATGGACTCAATTGCCAAGTGTTACAAAAATCCTAAGTGTTAATAATTTATAAAACACTATTTTACATTTTAACTAAGGTTTTAGTTAACATTGTCTTAACCATTCATAATTTATCAAACCCATTCACAAAGAGAAAGTTATTCTTATCGTTTTTAATTAAAATAAAATAAATTATAATCACAATTTATCATTTTAAAATAATAAATCACAATATTAACACTTAACAACATTTACAACATTTTCCAAAGTTATCTTAAAATTAATTAAGATAAACAATTCAATTATTCATAAAACTAGATTTAATTTCATAGTTAAATTTCACAAATCCCAGTTTAGAATTAATTATCCCTAACTAGGTCTAATTAATCAGGTAACCAACAACAGGGTTGTTACACAAAACATTTCTGAAACCTCCTTATGAAACCCAAAATCATTCATAAAATTTCTTTATAAACCTTTCATATTTGAACAACTTCTTTAATAAAACCTTATCCAAAAAGTTCCTTTTGATAAACCCATATATTGTTTAAATATCTTAACTGAGACTATTTCCAAATCGTCCTTGAAGTGTCTTATCCAAAATGGAGTAACTTTGAAATCATTATCAAAAAGGAAATGAAAACATTTAACTTCCCAATCCATTGGAGGCTTAGAGACCATAAGGGATCTTTTAACTTGGTTCTACTTAACAAATTAACACGGATATTTACATGTGCAAGCAGTAAGTAAAGGAGATAATTCAATCACAACCAATCAATCCATTATATGGGTTAATGTCCTAGTATTTATAATAGCAAAATGGTGTTTTTGTTCGGCCAGTAGATGTCATTTGATTTCGTAGTCATAAAGGGTTACTTAAGGCTTGAACAAGAGATCCTTTGGTCTAAAAACAATTTACTTAGATAAGAAAACTGGTTTAAAATAATAACTGATAGAGTTTTAAAGAACTTTTAAAATGAATAAACCTCAATTAAATCATAAGTTATAACTTAATTAAACCTTAATAGATCTTAATTAAATCAAAAGTAAAATCATAATTAAACCCTAATTTAGCTTATTTATTTCTCAGTTTATTAACTAAAAATTAAATCTCAATTAAGCTTGTTACATCTTAATAAATCAATAATTAAACATTAATAAATTAAAAATTAATAAATAATTATACATTAATTAAACTTTAATTAAATAAACATTCATTTATAATTAACCCTAATTAAGTAATAATTAAGTGAATAATTAACCTTTAATTATATAATAATAAATTAATTAATTAACTCTAGTCAAATAATTAATTAAAAGATTAAAATTGATCAATAAAAGTTTAAATTACCTTTCATCTTAATTGATCCTTACTTAAAACTTCCTTAATTAAAAATAATTTACTTCGTCAATAAATTCTTAAACTCTAATTACTTAATAAGTTAATAATTATCCTTAATTAAAAATTAAATAACTAAATTATTAAATAGAAAAATTTATTCTTTTTTACTTACTTAATGAGTTTAAAAGAGTTTTCAAAAACCATTTAAGAAGAAAACGATTTAAAAATTAAAATCATGAAATTTTCCCGACCTGCATCCATAGTGAGTATCGCTTTGAACACAGTTCACTAGAATTGGTTTCTAGGCGAAAGTATCACATTAAGTCTTGCTATAACATATTTGGAAACCTAAATGAAGGATTTTAAAAACTTAAACAAGAGGCTACAAACTTGGAACCATTTTCAAAAGCCAAAACTAGAAAATACAATTTTGCTTTTCAAATCGGTTCTCATGTATTTTGCGACTTTTTAAAGTGCTACTTTATAACCATTGCATTCCATAAAACTTGGTTTTGCATAGCACCATATTACCTTATTAACATGAGCCAAATATTCATATATCCATATGCAAACATGTCATTTAAACATCCAAATTACAAATCCAAGCTCAACCATAAACTTGTAATTATATACCATCATAACAACATGATATTTTAACACAGTAAGCACTATACTATTACAACATTTAGTTCAATAAAATCAAGTTATTATTTTTTTTCCAAAAATGAGAGTATTATCCATCGAAGCTTACTAATTTCAAATCAAACTTCAACTAAAACTCGATCAAACCCTATATTTTTGCAAAAAATAAAGACTTTGGATGCGTACACACCCAAAATAGGCTCGACCTTTAACAATTTGGGTTTGGCCACGTAGGGTTAGCTGGATGTGGGCTTGAAATTTGAATGTGAAGTGAAGAAACGGATGAATACATTTAAACAATTTATGGAAGGGATTTAAAGTGGAAATGTGAGGTTTTTATAACATAGAAAATATGTAGGAAGCCATGAAAACTTTCTCAAGCTTTAGAAAATTGAAGAAGAGAGTTTGTAAACGTAAATATATGAAATGGAAGGGCTATTTATAAGCTTAGGCAGTCATTAAAATACATAAAGTAGCTTTAAATTTAATAATACGCATGCATGCACCCCCTCTCTCCTCTTCATGACATCCGCCCCCCTATACCACCCCCTACCCTACAACTATTCAAGCCATGATCCTATGTACTTTGTGTTGAAAGAGGTATTTTTATATATTAAAGTATATACATTTTTGTAATAAAAGTCTCTCTTATTTTTGTACATACACATGCATAGTGAAAGTGTAATGACCCGGAATTTCACTGCTTTGATTTGCGAATATTTAATTAATTTTAAATATTCAAATATATAGGTTTTATAATTAAAATAAAACTCTTTTAAATAGTAAATAGTGATGGTGAAATGTTTTAAATTTAGTTTACAAAAATATCTAGTTCGATGAAAAACAAATAAGATAAGAGCAAAGATCATCTCTTAACCGCTAGTGAACGGACTTCCTTATCATTTATCCTAGGAGAATGAAATGAGATTTATACATACAGTACAACATCATTGGGGATAACCGTACCATATAACTCATGTGTTTTTTCTAGATATTTCCAAAGTTACGTTTTGGCTTAGGAATGATAGTCAGTTATTTAACCATTAAATAAGCAATCATTCAAACATTGATTTAACTCCATACGGGATCCTCTAAACCTTTATTAATTAATCTTTAATTAATAAAATCACTTTATAAAACATGATTAAAAGATCTTTACACAACACTATTTTCAAACCCTTACTTCCCCGTTTACTAGGGAAAGTATTTATAGTCATCCAAGGGGTATAAGTATGTTATCAAAATATTTGGAGAATTCTCTCTTTTCAAGTTCCTTTTGAAAACATTACTTATTATAAACCAATCCACTTATCCTTTATAAAAGTTTCCCTTTTAAAACCCCGCGTCACATTTAAATACATTTATATGTTTTCAAAATCAATTTATAAAACACTTTTATAAGTCTACAAGTCAATTTACAAAACCTCTTTAGATACCTCTAAAATCATTTATGAAACCATTCCTCGTTTAAAACTCCTTTGATAAATCTTCCTTAAGCAAAATCCTTTACAAAATATCTTTTACAACTCATCCAAATCCCTTTAAATAAACCTCTTACTTAGTAAAACACATTTCTATAAACAAGTTATTATTTATAAATACCTTTATAAAATAATAATATAACTTGAAAGATTATTTATAAAACTTAACCCTAAGTTGATTAAAGAACTCAAATTAATTCAAAACCATACTTTATCATTTCAAAAAGAACTTAGCAATCCCAATGGTGGATTAAAATTACCATTTAATATCAATTTCACTTTCAAGTCACTTAACCATTTATTTACATAAGTCAACATATATGTAAATGCAATTCATATCCAAATCACGGAATAACATGTCAATACAACTCAACCAGCATATACATGTCCAAATAACATAATAGTAGGATGGTGATTTATCCTGCTAAATAGACGTCCAAACTTTTCACCACCTAGAGTAAAAAGGGAATTTATTCTACTAAATATATGTCCATACAATAAACAATTACATTACAGCAGAACGAGAATTTATTCTGCTGTTAGATGTCCGAACAATCATACAATTAACTTATAGCAGAACGAGGATTTATTAAGTTAACAATGTCCACACAAACAAACCATTTACATAACTCATTCATAATTGTTTGTCTACTTAATGGTATGGACATTTGAATCCCTCGTGTTCAAAACCATCCTTGGAAAAGAAGTATCTTTAAAATAATTTGATTCTCAAAGCAAAGATTTAAAACTCAAAAATCCCTTTTTAAAATAATTAATATCAAATTAAACCTTTTATTAAATCATAATTAATATTTATTAAATTTGAACTTAATTAATTATAAATTAATAAATTATTAAACCATTAATAAAAATTTATTTATAATTTAAACCCTTAATTAATCCTTCATTAATTGTTAAATAATATAATAATTAACTATTAGTTAATCTCAATTAATCAGTTAAATAATCTTTTAGTTTGAACTATAATAATTCAAACCTTTAATAAATAATTTATTATAATTTAAAACCCTAATTAATTTATCATCAAAAAATAGTTAAACACTTGATTAATTAAATAAGTAAATAATTGATCTTATATTTGATGAATAATTAATTAAAAGTAAATCATATACTTAACTCATAATTAATTTAAAATTAATCTTACTTTTAAAGGATTATTAACTAGTACTAATCTTTTTTATTAAGATAAATGAACCTTATTTAATACTTAATTAATAATTAATTACCAAGTTTAATTAATTAATAATTAATTATTAAAACTTAATTAGCTATCTAAAATATTTTTATTAAGTTTATAAAACCTTTTCAAAATAATTTTAAAATATGAAATTGAATTTTCAAAATGTTGACTTTATCGAAACTACATCCATACGCTATGGATTCCATACTTGAAAATATTTTAGCTTTTTTTTTGGAAATTTAATAGTATAAAGCTTACTAACTTTTCAAAACACCAAATAAATCATTTGAAACCAAGTTTCTAACTGTAAATTTGATTTTGATTACAAACTAAAACTCGTACCCTTCACAAAGGATTCTTCATCGATAACCAAATCTAATTGTTAACTTTCCTTTGCACAACAACCATATAATTATGTCCATAACAACTTACTACCACAAACCCAAACAAACAAGATCACACTTTCACATCATTCACAAAAATCTAGACTTCACATTCAAGCACATACTAACATAACCACATGCGTTCATATATATAAGCAACATATATATGCATCCAAACCGTACAACAATCCTACCAACAACATTATACATATAACCATATAAACAACATATATATAAAAAATATTCTTTCCTAAAAATTTAAGAATTTACTCACCAAAATTTTGCAACACTCTTTTGAAAACTTGAATTTACCCAAAAGTTAAGAATTTACTCACCAAAAAGTTAAGAATTTACCCAAAAGTATATTTTATATATAAAAGAATGATTTTCAAAATAGTATAGTATATCATGGTATAGTTAATTAAGGTGTCGTTTGTTGAGAGATAATAATATTCTATTATTATCAATTATGATTTTGTTAGTCATGCTTGTCCAGTTGAGGTTTGACTATTGTTAGTGTGTATAGGTAGCTTCCCTTTTTAGATTTGGGGTGGGTAAATAGAAATACATAAAACATTGAAATGAACACCTTATGAATTTAGTTTCACAATTTGACTGTAATGCTTTCGATTAATAATACGGGTTTAAATTGATTTATTAAAAGATGTTTATTAAAAGCTAGAATGTTTGAAATAAATATTCGAAAATGTTTTATAAAGGTTGATTTATAAAATGGATTTATAGGAATGTGTCTTTTAATTAAAAAGAATTTAATTTGAAAACTTGAGAACTTAAATCCTGGGGCTTTTAGAAAATGTTTCAAGGTTTTGAAATATAATAACAGTATCATTTGACCGTAATTTTTGTTTAAGAATAAAATTTGGGGATGAAAATGTTAAATAAGAAGTGTTTTCTTTGGATTAGTTAGGGGAAATGAGGTCTTGACTATTTTGTGATGATCAGAATAGTCCTTTAAGTGACGATCAGATGTTTGCCTAGACGAACATTATAGTGCACATAGTAAATTATTCTCTTTATCATTGTACAATCGAAACAATTATAACCTGAACGAACCTAAAACAAGTTGGTGATAATTTTTTATTAGAAATATGAGAAGTATTGTTTCAAAAATGGAATTTTCAAATAAAAGTAATATTCTTAAGTCAACTAGTTTGAGCGGCTTGAAAATAACTTAAAATTAGGAAAGAGATATTTTCATATGGTAAACACTTCTCTTGAGTATTACCCTTCCTTGTAAGGGAGTGTATGATACCATTTCATAGTACGCAGTTCCTTAATATCATTTTGGAATTACTCAGGTTATATCTAAATTTTCTAAGAACTAAAATTTTAGAATCATTTCAATTTTTTTAAAATAAGACCAGGTATTAGGATCTTGAGTTTTCATAGGGAGATAAATGAAAAATGGAAAAGTTGAAGCATATTTGGGTATAAACTCGTAGCATGTAATGGAGTAGTATCCAAGCGAACCTAAGGTTGATTTTATGAAATGTTTTCATAAATAATTTAGTGGAAATAGAATTGGTATTAGGAGGAACCAATTGAAGAAGTGCGTAGGTTGGACATAGATCATTTCTCCTTTCAATAAATTTTGATCTAAGATTCGAGTACATGGCTATGAGGTGTTTCACATCATTCCAAGTAAGGATCTATTACTCGATTTTTGATGATAAGCACTTGATGAGGGTTTTTGATGTGGAACAAATGTTTTCTATCATAGTACATGGCTATGTAAGGAGAACATAATTCCAAATCAAGGAGCCTGATTGGAGTCTACACTAGAAAATGGAGTGACCGATACTTGTTCGGAGGAAAATTTAGGTATTTGAATAAAGAACGAATCAGACTTTGTATATGAATGAACTATGTACATCACATAAATTGATGTACAGTTTAAGTTTTTTCTGGGTTAGGTTGGGATGTAATTTTAGGGATAAAATTCTATTAAGGGGGTAGTGTAACAACCCGAAATTTCACTGTTTTGATTTACGAATATTTAATCAATTTTAAATATTCAAATATATAGGTTTTATAATGAAAATAAAGCTCTTTTAAATAATAAATAACGATGGCGAAATATTTTTCAAATTTAGTTTAAAAAAATTAGTTCGATGAAAAACAGAAAATGTGACCGGAATTCGTTTTCTAAATTTTTGACTTTTCGTCGGCTAAAAATTATCAAAAATGTTGTAAAACATTTAATGTAAATATAAAAGTTCAATTTGAAAATAAGTTAGGATATGTATGTATCCATCTATGTTGCATTAGATAAGTATATGTATGTGTGTGTATATATTTAAGATAATATAATATAAAAATTTAGTAAATGTAAACATCACATCGACGAAACGTGTTCAAACATTAAGCACAAGAGGTTTAAATGCATGCTTGCTTTGACATAATGGGAAGGAAGGCTATAGGGGCTGAAATGGTGAGATGAAAAGGAGGTGGTGATGTGGCATTCAAGGAGTGGAGAGTAAAAAATGAGGGGTAGTTTGGTAAACTTACATGTTCATTTCATATGAAACTAATTTTTTTTCCTTTTCTTTTTCATTTTATTTCATTTATTATTCTCACAAACTTCTTAAAGCGTCATAAAAAAGTTTAATGGATTCCCTTTAGAATTATAAAGAATATAAATTTGAATTTTTACTTCTTTTTTAAATGTTTTAAAAACTTAGTTTTAAACTTTGTCTTTTTCTTTTTTCCACCCACTTCATTCGGCCATAACTTCCTCTAGACTACTCTAAATCAAGATTTTATTTTTCTCAAACCACGTATAATTCCAGTGACTACAACTTTTATTTGAACCACCTATCCAAATTTGGACAATTTTGGGTCAACAATACATTTCTTTCTGACTCATTTTTGAAACTATATTTTCTAGCTCGAAAATAGACCTCCTTCTTTTTCCCATATCTCCCTCAAAACAAATCTAGATTGAGTATTTATTTTTTGAAATGATAGAGAAACTAATTTTCAAGAACTTTTCTTTTTACGAACTTTTAAAATTCCAAGAGTAACATGGCCAAAAATCAAGGGGACGATGACCTATTTTCGAGTTGATTTTGTGGTTTTTCAAACTTTTTAAGTTCTAAAGTATTTCAAGTTTTCAAAAGAGTTGCAAAATTTTGGTGAGTAAATTCTTAACATTTAGGAAAGAATATTTTTGTATACATATTTTGGTTATATGGCTATATATAATGTTTTTGGTTGGATTATTGTATGGTATGGATGCATATATATGTTGCTTATATATACGAATGCATGTGGTTATGTTAGTGTGTGCTTGATTGTGAAGTCTAGATTTTTGTGAATGATGTAAAAGTATGATCTCTTTTGTTTGGGTTTGTGGTATGAATAAGTTGTTACTGACATAATTATGTGGTTATTGTGCAAAGGAAATTTAACAAAGTTAACAATTAGATTTGGTTATCGATGAAGAATCTTTTGTGAAGGGTACGAGTTTTGGTATTTAATCAAAATTGATTTTAAACTTAGAAACTTGGTTTCAAATTATTTATTTTATGTTTTGGAAAGTTAGTAAGCTTGCTACTATTAAGTTTCCAAAGAGAAAAGCTGAAATTTTTGCAAGTATGACATCCATAGAGATAATTGCTATGGATGCAGTTTTGATAAAAGAACGTTTTTTGAAAATTAAGTTTCATAGTTTAAAATTATTTTGGAAAGGGTTTATAAACTATTACCCGATATCTTGACCCATCTATATTGGGTTGATTATGTAAAACAGATTCATCCATTGTCAAGAAGGATGACCAGGAAGCAATGGGTATAGGATCCAGAAATAGAGTTCGGACAGTTATACGAAGCGCGGATTAAACGGATTTGATAGACAGACAACACAGGGTGTTAGAAATATAGAAAATAGCTTGGATAGTCAAGGGATCAGAATAGCAAGGTGAAAAACTACGGATCAGCATGATTATTTGAGTGGATAGTCAATATAGATGAGATATTAGAGGGATCAACATAATTGATGGTGCTTGGCTTGGCATAGATGGTTCTTGAAGGTGTTGGCAGAGTATATTAGAGTATAGGGTTTGGCATGTTAATTTGTAATAGGGTTCGGCATAAACTCGTTGAACCAGAGGGATCGACATGTTTGATCAAGGGATATGCAAAAACAAATAAGGAACGGTATAACATTATGGGTGATTAGGAGGGATCACCATCATGTGATGAAGTTCAGAGAATACGAACGAATGGCAGATTATAGGATTCGACATGAGCTAATATGGAGGGATTAGCAGCAATGACTTCAAAGGAGGTTCGAATAAAATATTGAGCAAAAGCATGAGCTCCACACATCCAATCATCATGATATGTGAGATAGCATCATATCCAAGTACGGAGAAGCTACCATAGGGTTGCCTAAATTTTAGTGCTTTCATAGAGAACCCGACTATCAGCACGCTAGGATCCCCTTTGCTGCTACTGGATTGAGAAAATCCCTCAAAGGAGATCCAAATTAATCTTCAAAAGCTTTCCGATACTACTCAAATTTACTAGAATCCAAGCAAGGGAAGCCACAAATGGTGAGACGTACTAGATCAACTTCTCAAAATGTCGATGCGAATGAAACTACCTGCACTCAACAGGGAGCTCCGAGCAACCAGCCTACAAATTTAAATGTTGAACCTGCTAAAGTTCAGAACCCTACTGATTCCATAACCAGAACCGAGTTTAGTAACTTGATGAGGGAGTTGATAGAAAGCCGTACACAGCTGAATGAGAAAATTCAAACTAATGCTACCCTAATGAACCAGATTTCTCAACAACAGCGTGAGAACACCTGAAGGAATCCCACTTCCTACTCGGGGTCGAAGAGTTCCACCTCATCAGATGAATACCATAGTCATATGTGTCGCAGGGTTGAAGGAAATCAAGCTAAAATATCAGGGCATCGCTTGGCAGACCAATATGGTCTGCCCAGACGAATCAATGCCTATCCCTCCAAAAGGGTTGTACAGATCCCTCCTCCCGATGAGGGATTCCCCTACAACACTTGGGGAATGAAGCAGGAGCTTCTTTTGGAAGCTTGAATGCTACAGTTTGACTAAATGCTAACTAACTACCCCACCGGAATGATGATGATTTGAATTCCCAAGGTGCATGTCAAGAGGACGTTGGACCAAGAGGGCATGAAATGACCCATAGACATCAACCAGACCATTCACATGAGGTGGAGCGCGACCAATGCTTAGCACCACCTATCCAAACACCATATTTTTCGACAATGGTTAGAAAATTGATGAGAGAGAACTAGAGTTTGACAAATGATGACTGGGAAATTTTGAGAAGTCATACCCCGTTTATTGACAATGTTTTGCATGCGGAATATCCGAGAAGGTTCAACATGCCTTCGATGCCTGTCTATGAGGGAAAAACTAAGCCCAATTAGCACATCATAAGGTATGAATGGTTGATGGATTCAACAAGAGCTAACGATGCAAAAAATGTAGATGCTTTCCTATAACCCTCTTTGGAATAGCGATGATGTGGTTTACAAGACTACCCTCGCGATTGATTTCAGGATTCGATGAACTAGCAACTAAGTTTGTGGAGTAGATTCGAATCCTTGCTATTCGTCCCAAAGATGTGATGTCACTTTCCAATGTAATCCAGGCCCTATGGGAATTGTTGAAGGACTACTTGGATAGAGTTCATGTTGTCGCTAAAGAAGTTAGTAACCCAAATGACCATGCTATACTTATGGTTGTGACGAGAGGGATTGATCTGAAATTCGAGTTGGTGATTGGCTAGCTAGGAAATCTCAGGCCACATTGGAGTGCTTCTATTTAAAGGCAGCTCGTTTTCTGAGGAAGGAGGAAGCCAGGTCCTCAAGGAAAAGAAATATCATGGGACCGAGAGGAGAAGCAGTACAAAGCAACATTGCAATAAAACAATCTGATGACAGTTCTGAGAAAGTTCAAGTTAATGTTCAAAACAAGCAAGAATCATTAGAAGAGGAATGGAGATGGGAATCAAGACCGGAAGAGGTTGTCTGGTAGGCCGAGGCCTAGGATTCCTATGTATGATAACTACACAACCTTAAATGCATCCCTGGATAATATTTACTTATCCACCTGTAATACTTTCAGTATAAGAAACCGTGTCCAAAGGAGCCGACAAAGACACAGAAACAGTCTGGGAAGTTTTGTCGGTTTCATGAGTGTTACAGGAACAATACGAATGAGTGCAGATGTCTCCAAGATTCTATCAAGAAGTTGATTTAGGAATAAATGTTTCAGCGGTTGCTCCACGGGATAACAGACAGAGAACATCTGACCTAATAGAGGATAAGCTCCACGTAGGGCTGAGGAGCCTGCACGGACCGGAGGAAAATTAGTGATAAACACAATATTTGGAGGATTGTATCCTATGGATAGGAGTTAGCAAGAAATGGAGCGCTATGCTAGCGCAATGAGTCATGTGGATTTTGGGTATTGTTCAAATACGAAGGATGGAGCTTCAACCAAGTAGCAACGTACGATGACTATTGATATAGTATTCAGAACCAGGGATGTAGATAGAGTAGAGGCTCCTACAATTGACCACATTTCTGCCATGATTAGCCCTACATTGGTGAGAAGGATTTTAATTGACTGTTGTTAGTCGACTAATTTTCTATCGGTTTAGAATATAGTCGAAAACATTTCGAATTAAATTTAACTACAAGCTTACGGCGTACACTTGTATTACGTGGCAAATACGGGTTGATCCTTAGGGAATTGATGATTTTAAAAATTCAATTCAATCAAATTATACCAATTTCAAGTGAAAGTGAAGCTAAATAATTAGTGAACTAACTAACAAACTAAAAGAAAAGAGAAGCAAATATAAGAGTTAAGTGACAATTTAGAGAATAAATCCACTCTATAGATCATGTAGTTCAACACATATGAAAGCATGATATCTCTTTTATGGTCATTAGTGCCTTAACTGGTGTGCTTATCAAAAGTACGCCATATTTGTGCTATTGATTAACCAACATAAGCCATTAAACTATAATACACCCCTTAAACCACTTACTTAATTTCATGAAACTTGATAATGAAAATGAAAATGAAATCTATTTTAAGTACGGAATATTAACTATTGATTAGAAATCTAGACCATCAAATTTTAATTTCAAATCACTTTCTTTTGCCATAATAATATTTTGATAAAGAGGCAATTAGTGTAAGTGATTGTTTAAGCATAGCCTATTTGGTGTCAACAATATAGGCTATCAAATTCAAAGCAAAAATAATTAGCAAACCATTTCTATCATCGTCATTAAGCACAAAATGCGAGCATGAATTAAAAAATAGTTGAAGCTACATAATTAGAGAGATTCATTACTCCTAAATTGAAGGGGTTTTGCCTCTCATATTTGTCATTTGATTAACAAATGTAGCTAACAACAGCAAAGCAAAATGAAAGGAAAATGAAAGCTTAATGAAAAAGAGAGCTAATTAACAAGAATTAGAACTATTCTACTTGCATGAAAGTAAATCTACACTATAAACATTGAAGTAAATAAGCAAGAAAAGGAAAGATCACGTATTAAATTGCAACAAAAAGAAAATTACATGAAAATTACAATGAATGGCCAAGTAGCCAGGAAAAGAAATAAAAGAGGACTAAGATAAATTAAGAGAAGAGATGGCCGCCACGAGCGGGCTTAAGAGGGTAGAAGAGGTTGTATGAACATAATGGGTTATTTATGCAAGCATAAAACCCTAATCCATAATTTAGAGAATGACGAAACTATCCTTAAGAATGTATGGAGGCCAAGTAATCATTAGCTACAACTAAAGTGTACATCAAGCCATTAATTCCGTAAGCATGTACATTAGCCTCTAATTGGTACATTAAGGTAGGTGGGTAGGTGGGGTCCTCCATGTTCTTCACTTTGAATTATTTCCATCTTCATTCCTTTGTATTCATTTTGTGCATGCGTGCGTCTTCATGAAACCACTCCTATTTGAGATCAAATTCCTACACAAATATATATAAATTTTCAATTAATTTTTCTCAAAGAAATATATGCACACAAATAACCCTTTTGCCTTTATATGAAGATGGATATGTGATAATTTGGAATTAATATGGATTTTGGTTAAAACAAGTTAAATACCCAATATGATCTTTTATTTAATTTAAATAGAATAAATATGGTGTTAAAAATATGCACATTTACATGCACATCAAATACCCCTACACTTACTTTTTATTCTTCATTGAATAAAGGAAAAAAAACTAAGATAAATCCGTTTTCGTAGGGAGCACGATTGCATTGAGCGTATGCAACAAGCCGTTAAACCTTTGGGTGTCTCAATAGGACAAGTGTTGTCTCGTGAGGGTTTTCAACGGATACTACCCACAAAATCCAAATGCAAAATGAAAAATGTAAAGTCAAAATACAAAATGCAAGATTTATTTACAAAGAGATGAATCGAGTTTTTAAATATATTTACAAATGAAGGATCTATTTTTAAATTTACATAAATAAGTTAAATATAGGTTTGGTTTATTAGCTCGAAAATTTAAGTCATTTTACTTGTCAAAATTTCCAATAAAAATCAAGTTATCAAAGCAAATTGACTATAGTTTAACTCGTTGTTTCGGTTGATTGCATAGTGTAACTATGAAACGGATTCTTATCGATTATCAAAGTTCATCAAAGTGGTATTTTCATTTCTTTTCTATAACAAGTCTAATCAACTAAGTAAAAATAGTGCTTGGATTTCATTTTTTTTGTTCTCTTTAAACAAGATTTATTGATATAAACAATATTTACATATGCCTAGCTCAGAAAACTGAGGCCATATATACCAATCATGCACTGCTTTTCGGGCTTACGTGAGAATGGTACAGTTCATGGCGAGTGTAGACATAAGTGTGTACACCTATCGACCGTAGGCATTATTAAAAATAGAATTTTTTATACACATACACCTAGTTCAGATACAGTGAGGCCATACATACCAATCATGCATTGCCTTTCGGGTTTATGTGAGAGGGGTACCAATCATGGTGAGTGTACACACAAGTGTGTACACTTGTCGATCGTAGGTGTTAATAGAAAATAATACATATATACAATTGTTTTTTTCTCTATGTTTTTTCAATTTTTTTGAAAGAGATAGTTTTGCAAAATAATCTTAGTACCACTAAATTTAGAAGACAAAAAAATGTTATATTCTTTACTTTAAATCAACCACTTTTTAAAACAAAGATTTTCAGTTAGGATATATTTCATAATTATCATGTATGAACCTCATATATATTAGTTAAAATATCGTTATTTGTAATCAAACTTCATTTTATTTTTGTTAAGACAAATAAATTTTCAATAATTTCAATTTAATAACCAAAATCATACATTTATCTTATAGTGTTCCTTTTAACAATAAATCAAAATGCTTAAAAAAATTGTTTTTTTTTTGAGATTTTTTTTTAATTATGGAAAGAAAAGGTAAAAATAAACCACGAAAAATCAAAAATGAAGATGGGACCCTCCCCCACACACTTGATTTTGACGGTGTCCTCATAGTCAACCCAAGTGGAAGGAGAAAAATAAAAATAAAAACATGACCTTTATTTAAATGAAAATTAACAGTATTTACATGAAATTAGAAAGTATACATCAAAAAGTAAATGAAACGGTCTTTCAAAGACCGATTCATTTGTCTCGTCAAGTATGTGAGATATAGCTTAAGCGCGGAAAGCCAAATTGTAAAAGATTTCGAAGTTGAGTGTTGATTTGGAAAAACAAATGTCGTTTTATTGAAAATCGTACGATTTGTTTTATTTTCGTTGATTTTGGGGGTAAATAAAATAATTGGTTGAAATTCAAGTTTATTTTCACCATTTTGAAATTCAAATTTGTCATCGAAAACTTCTTCAAAATTATTGATTTCAAAATTAAAATGGTGATTTAAATCTAACCCTTCGGAATTTAACAACTCGTTTTCAAAAATTCGATAAAATTTGTGTTCATTAAATTCGTCTTCCTTATTTGGACTATCAACAGCTTTATTACACATGTCAAGTTCAAAATACAAAGTTATTGTATTTAAAATTTTGAAATCGAGAAAAGAAAAGTCGAATTTTAAATTTGGTTCCACATCCTCAAAAGAATTGAAATCCAACTCAATTACCATTTTTCCAACAACGTCGTTAAGATTGTTATTTTCAATTTCAAAAGTTGTTATTTGAAAATCGTCAATTTGGGCAAAAGATGGATTATTATTTGACTTGTCACATGTTGGGATTTGGTTTTGTTCCTCACGTTGTTTCATATATGTTTCGAACAACAAATCCTTGTGATCACTGTAGATTTCGTCCATTTGTTCAACAAAATTCAATTTATAGTTATTAACTTGAGAATTTTCGATTTGGATTTGTTGAGAACAAAAATTATCAATCACATCGTAATCGAGATTATTTCCATTGCCAAAATTATTTGAAAAGTTGTTTCCACTTTCGTTTTGATTTTGAAATTCATTTTGGAGTTCAAAATTGAATTAGCATAGGCTATGCTCGAAGTCATTTGAATTTTGAAGTGAATTCAAATTTTGATTAATTTGAAAATTTTGACTTGGGTTATCACATAAATAAGAATTACACAAATCATTTATCATTTGATTTTGTTGTGTAAAGATTTCAAGTAAAGACGAAATATTATTTTCAAAATTTGAAGGTTGGTCATCGTTTAGAAAACTTTGTTGTTCAAAATTTGAATCGTTTTATACAATGGTTGTTGTTAAAATATCCATATGAATTTGGAGTGAAATCATATGGATTATATTGATTTTCACAACCATTGCAAAATTCAAGTGAATTGGAAATTACGACATTTTCAAGAATGTTTTTGGTTTTTTTTATAAAGGAAAAATATTTACAAATAGAATTATTTTTCAATAGGGAATTTGATTTTTTTTTTTTGGATTTTGGTTTTTATAAATTTTTTGGACTTTTGAATTTTCAAAGAAAAGGGATTTAAAAATTTCAAAAAAAAAGAAGAGGAATATTTACATTTTTTTTTAGTTTTGGATTTTGAATTTTTTATTTTTTTAAATATGCATGAACTAATGCATATAAATGAATGCAAGAATTTTAATTACAAATGATTTATTCTAAGTTAACCTAAAATTGTATTATCACTCTTTGTCTTAAATCAACAAAAATATTTCTCAGCCGGGTAACAGACAGGATTTATCGGTGCCCGACGAATCACCGTAACAATGCAGCCGAAGGTTTAAGTACCTTCGAAGGAACAACTACTACAATATTTATGAATCACTGCAATAGTTATAATGCTTATTACCCTACCGTAGCCTAGAGACCAAGAAAATAAATTGTTCAAAGAAGACAATTTGTCAATATACAATTAAGTGTTATCGATGTCTAACCGTTCTTATTAAGCAAAATTCTAAGATGAAATGCAAAGCAGAAATTAAACATGAATTAACAATGTAACTACGAATGGATTTTTTTTTCGTTTTTGATTTTTTTTAAATATATAAATGCAAATGCAAGCAATCAACAATGCAGTTAAAATAAAAACAAAAGATAAGGGTACGATTTTTTTATAAGCAAACAATTTATTTTTGGGCAGCTAAGCGAAGCAAACAACTCTTTCTATCTGCATTGGCAACCTGAAAATAAAATCAAGATATATAAAAGTGTTTTTTTAACAAATCAAAACAACCAAATCAAAACAAACCAAATCAAAACAAAACAATTTTTTTTTGTTTAAGACAAAACAAGACTAAAAACAAATTAAGCAAATTTTTTAACAAGAATGAAAAAAGGAAAACAAATAGTTTAAAACAAAACAAAAGAAATAATAAAAAAATTCACTATAGCCTACAACCCAGCCTTATAACCCGGCCCACATAAAACATAACAACCAGACCCACCCTTTTTTTCGCACACTTCTCCTTATATTTTTAATTCAAGAAACTAACAAATTCCAAGTCCAAATTTCAAGCGTTCAAATCCATAAAGAAAAACAAAAAAATTGGCTAAATAGAAATCAAATTTTCAAAGACTGCTCGATTCAAGATTTCGACGATAGGCGTGGGTTGGTGTAGAGAGGTCGCGATTTTGGGTTGAGGCAGTAGGCGACGTTGAGGGTGTCAACAGGGCCGGCCCAAGTGGTTTTAATGCCCTAGATAATTTTTTTCTCTCCATTTTTTTCCCCATTCATAAAAAAACAACAATGATTTTAAATGTAAAAATAAAATGAAAACTTCACTATAAATTAAACAATGATCACAAAATATTTGCTAATTAAGTCATATGGATTATATAACAAAATATCTAAACGTCAATGCGATATTAATAAACGGAAACAACTTCTTCTTTGTTTTTTTGAAGCAAACTCATCTATAGTTTAGCATATTCAAGTTTTCATTTTTTGTTGAAATCATAGCTTATCCATTTAACCTCTCTTACGACCTAGTAGTTCGAAGATATGATTTCTTTTTCTAATTTGATATCCAGAATTTTGTTTCCAGATTCTATCTCAAATTGAGATATAATAGAATATTGTTAACAAAACGATACTAAATTTTAATTTTTTTAATAGTTATTCAAAATTTAAGTCAATTTAATTTAATTCAGTTGTAAGTTAATGGAAGTTGACTGTAATAACAGTTGACCAAAATCAATTTATATTTCATTCAAATTCATCAAACTAAGTAACAAAGAGATTTATTGTTTTATTGGTTTAATTTGTTCGCATAATAGACAACCTAATTTCAGTCCCAAAACTAATTTAAAAAAAATGATGCTTTCATCATAATCAAGTATTAAAAAAATGGCGAGTATAGAGTTTTCTTACAATGAACCAATTTCATACATATTTACAGTTAATGAATTGAGGGTTAAACAATCTTATTAATCATATCTCAAAATCAGAATTTTATACATAAGTAAAAACTTGCATTTTAGGAATCAAGTCCATCACTTGCATAACAACCTTCAAATTTAAGTTTAGCGCAGCAGGTGAAGCTAAATTTAGGGTAACAAGCTGAAATTAATATCAGGGCAAAAGGCTGCGCAAAGACGAGATGAAACTGGTCTGGCGGCTGCGCGATAGCATGCGTTAGGTAGGTGTGCCAGTCGGATTTGAGAGGAGAGGGCTGGACGAGATGCAGTTAGGTTGCATGAAGCAATATATTTTTTTATTGCCCTTGTTCTTCTCGTTGCCCTAGACTAATGTCTCAATTGCCTTGGTCTTGGGTCGGGCCTGGGTGTGAATTATGGTAAGGCAGGCCGCGTGGGTTGTTCGATTGGTTGATAGCCGAAGCGAATTGAGGTGAGAGATGGAATGTTCGCGGACATTGCTGCCGAGTTGATTCGCGGTGGTGCGTTGGAGGTTAGTGCTACTATGCTTTGAAGGGGTTGCGATTGTAGAAATTGGGGGAGTTCGATAGTGCTTTGGAGGGTTTGTGATGGAATGTTTGTAGTTATGGTTGTAGTTTGTTATGGTTGCAGTTATGGAATGTTGAAGAGATGTTTATGAGAAGCTGTTAATTATGGTAATGAACTGAGACAGGTTGCGGCAGTGATGTATTTGTTGAAGACATTGTTGAAAAGAGTGGACAGTGTCTGTTGGCACAGCGTTGGCAAAGTATGATGATGATATCACTGGTTGTGCAGTATTGGTGTGTTCGATGGTCTGGAGGATGGCAGTCAATGTCGAAGAAGCAGTGGATGTTTGGAGATGTAGGCAACTGGTTGCACTGTTTTGTATGGGAGGTAGTACGATGTCATTCAGGAAAGTTGTGGCTGGAATGACAGGCAGAGGTTTATGTCAGTTTCGAACCAACAGTAGAAGAGGAGGTTCGGTTATTGCTTAGCTGCAGTGAATGCATGAAGGAGTGAGGCGAAGCTTGTTTGGTGATAATGTATGCATGTAAAGTTTATGGATATGGAGTGGTCTTATGTATGGCAGCAGTGCTGTGGTAGGGTGTGACGACCCGCCCTTCATTCCATCGAAAGACGCATCATCATTAAGAAAGAAATAGGTATAAAAAGAGAATAGATAGAAAGAAAGAACAACAGTATCAGAATCTCACAGCGGAAACGAAAAAAATATAATATTTCACATAGATATTACATAGTCATTATACATAAGAGTTACACAGTTATACAACATCATCACATTAGACGGTCGTGAAGACCCGTCTATCCATGACATTCCAAAATACAACAAACAAAAGACTTCAACACAACGGATATAGATATATAGATACGCCAAGATTCCTGCTCCAAGCTTTCCAAAATTCATCAAGCAAACCTGATCACTTGGCTACTCATAAAAATTTGAGTACCCAAGAGTTTAATAAAACAGAATAAACTCCTGGTCAGCCATGGGTATGGTGCGAGTAAACGGATAAGTTGTTTAACTTGAAAAACCTTTGAAATATAAGGTATCTCATAAGACTCTCCGCAAATAAACACAGACAAGTTTCTCCCTTACGTTAACCAAAACATTTGATACGAAATCTGGTTATATTATAATAGTGTATAGGGTTTTCAAATAAATATTCACATAGCCGAAATTGTTACATTATTAAATTCCATTATACATAGGTATACAATCAAGTCCGAGATCACTTATTGGAGATTGGATTCCATACAATGCTAGGGCTACTAGGGTACCGCCCGTCACAGTATGTTGTCTAGATCATCGTACCGAGGATCCACCCTGATCCCCCGCAACACAAGACTGGAGCTACCCCTTACTGGATAGTCCGAATAAGATAATCCTATGGTTGTGGCCAACAGCCGCCCACACAGTCGAATAAAGGGACCTCTAAACAGGAGAAATTCTTATCCTACTTGGGTGCTACCCACTTAGCCTTGCATGCACCTCCCATGTTTAAGCCATTCCCTGTTGATGAGGCTTGAGGCTATGATTACCTTTTAAGAACACATATCTTGGAATGCTCATCATCCTCCATTGACGATGGTCTGATAGCATTCATCCTTACAAGTTCGTTCAGGATTCGAATGAAACCGAAGGCACTATCTCGCTACACTCATTTTGGAATAACCCTTAGAGTTAACGACAACAACCCTTGCACTTTGCAACTCCTTCTCGATCTTCACTTGAGATTTCACGACCTGTCGCTTAACTTGGATCGATGTGGTTTTCGGATAACAAATTTTATATCCGATCTCGGTCTCATCGAAATCCAAACACCGTCTTAAAGGCCAAGTTGTTTAAGGTTTAAACAGTTTAACTCAATCCAGAACTTTGTATACATACATCAAATCTGCACAGATAAATAACACACATTTATCACAGCTATATCCAAAGTATTTCACATCATAGAACATCACAGATTATCATACTATAAATATCAATCAATCCAGACATTCTATACAATCAATCATCCATAAGCAAGACTTATTAATCCCACTATAATTAATTTAATTAACTCAAATTAAATTAATTACTTATGAATTAATCACCTAACCCTGCTTAATTAAGTAATTACAAACCATTTAATTAATTATCTAATTAATTAATGATTACTTTACAAACTAATTAATTAATTTTAATTACCGATTAGTTAAATATTAATTAACTAATCCCTAATCATTAATTAACCCTAATTATTAATTAATAAATCCTTAATTTCAAATTAATTAATCTCTAACTAATTAATCCTTAATTTCAAATTAATTAATCTCTAATTAATTAATTTAATCCTCAATTTCAAATTAACCAATCTCTAATTAATTAATTAATTAATTAAATCCTTAATTACAAATTAATTAATCTCTAATTAATTAATTAATTAATCCTCAATTTCAAATTAACTAATCTCTAATTAATTAATTAATTAATTAAATCCTTAATTACAAATTAATTAATTAATTTAATCCTTAATTTTAAATTAATTAATCATTAATTAATTAATTAATTTAATCCTTAAGTACAAATTAATTAATCTCTAATTAATTAATTAATTTAATCCTTAGTTTCAAATTAATTAATCTCTAATTATTTATTAATTTAATCCTTAATTACAAATTAATTAATCTCTAATTAATTAATTAAATTAATTAATTACTCTTTAATTACTTTATTAATTTAATTAATCTTTAGTTACTAACTAATTAATTCGTTAATCTTCAATTACCCAAAACCTTAATTAAATTTAAGATAAAACATTTATCTTTATTAATTACTTAATTATCATTATAAATTTAAAACATTTTATCTTTTAATTAACTATTTAATTAAACCATTTAATTTAAGTTTTAAAAATAAACTTAAGAATTTAACTTAATTAATTTAAATAAAATAAATCATACAACTTCTTAAACCAAATATTTAAAACCAAATATTTAAAACATTCTATTATAAAGAAAATTTATTTAAGAAAAAGGTTTAAACTTGATTTATTTTAAATTTTAAAAACTTATTTTTATTAAAACTTTAAAATGTTATAAATCATTTACTTCGGGTTTAACCCGGTTCCCAACCCAAGTCACACCCGAGAAAAAAATTTCTCTTTTAAAAACTTAGTTTAGTTTTGAAACTTAAAAACTGTTAACATGACAAACTCTCACGCAACCAACCCGATACCTTACTCGAGCCACTACGCTGCTACCCTGAGCTCTCCCATGAGACTACCTTCCTTCTCCAAAACACTAACACCCCGGCCTCATGCACGTGCACCGGTGATCGAGGTGATTCCGACCACCGATGCTATCTCTGGCACATTGGCGATCACATCTACTTACGATCCCACTACCTAAACTTCCATCTAAACACTTAATCGAAATCAAGCTATCTGATTGAACTGGAACAGCAAAACATCGACCAAAAACCTCCTCGTCCCGACGACTCCGACCACTAGCAACCACGAATCTCAGACCATAGGTTCGCCGTGCAACCCTACGTCGATCCCCCTTGCTCCGATGAACCCCGGTGCTATGCTGACTATGCCGTAAGCAATTTGTAACGACCCAGAATTTTTATTAATTTAAATTTGAATATTTAATTAATTTTAAATGTTAATAAGTGAATTTTTAAGTCAAATAAATTTTTATTTGAATTTTGGATTTAATTAGATAATTAAAACAATAATTTAATACGTTAAATTATGGAAATAATTGAAAATTGAGTTAAATATGATTTAAAATGATTTGTAAAATTTTATTTTATCATGTTGAAGTTAGAATGATATTTTAGAACTTTTAAAATCGAATTAAAAGTTAATTTGTGAAAATTGAATATTTTAATATTTAATAATCGACTGTAAAATAGTCAATTTTTGAACAGTCTCAGAATTGAACGAAACCAGTTCCATTGGATCCGTAATAGTTAGTTATTACCGGATTTCAATTTTCGTGTCAATCGGAGTTATCGTTTGATCGTGGCAGCTCGAAACGCATCGATTTATTTTTAATTTAAATTTGGCGAGTCAAAATAGCCATTTTTCAAAAAGTCTCGAAATTCGACGAAACCAGTTTCATCGGAACCGTAATGTGATATTATTGTAAGGTTTCAAATTTCAAGTCGTTTGGATTTACCGTTTGTCCGGTACAAATTAAAACGCCTAGAAATCAATTTAAATCGATTTAATTTAAATTGAGCGTTTACAGCCATAACTCGCACATACTTCCGAATTAGCTTCCGAAACCTGTTCCATTGTGTCCGGAACGCGGGGTAAACCTTAGAAACGCTGGTTATGGCGTCTAAATCGGAGTTCGGAATTTCCGGGATGAATAGTGTCGCTCGTTCCTTATAAATAGACCACCATCTTCATAAATTTGCTAAAATAAGAAACCCTAACCCTAATTCATGTTGCTAGCCGCCACTTTATAATTCAAAGGCCAGATTTTTCCCACTTTCTTCCCTCAATCTCTCTCAGTCTACAAACATTTAGCCGAAGTGTTCAACACGAAGGTCGTAGAGCTCGACGAGAGCTTCGATTCCATGCGGTGATGATCGTAAATGGTGCGACGATGGAGGAGCAAAACATGGCCGTTTGCATCAGTTTTCGCACGCAATTCGAGGCTATACATGAGGCCGAGCTTGGCATGGTGGGGGGCCGAGTGTAGTGGAGGAGGAGAGCTTCGCATTGGTGTATCCCGATCGTGTTCAAGTTGAACGATGAAGTTGCTAAATTAAAACCTAATTTGTGCTATGGGTTTGGGGGATGTCGGCCTTGTTCCTGAAGATGGAACGCAAGTGGAAGAAGGTAGAGGACGGTGGAGATGTGGGGTTGTGTGATCCTAGGGCCTAGATTGCTTATGGTAAAAATTATAAAGAATAGTGTAAATTTAGTTATAAAAATTGTGTACAAACTTGTAAATTACATAACTTTTTCATACGAGGTCGAAAAAATGCAAACTCAGTTGCGTTGGAATCGTATGGACGAGCACTTCGCGATGGAGTTGGTTTGGAGTCGTTTGGAGTTAGTGAGAATTTCGGGTAAAATTAAACGCGCGTTTAATTTTATTCGAAATAAAAGCTGAAACGGAATTTAAAATCAAGGTGAGAACTTCTCACTCAATCGAATAGATTTCGATTTTATTTTAAATAGTTAGATTTAAAATATTTGAATGCATGTATGAATGATGATAATATCTATTGATTGTTAAAATAGACATTATACGCCGTTAGTAAGCGGATGTTATTTAATAAAAACATATACCGCGAATATTTCATAAACAGTGAAATTGGTATTATATATAATATCAATATATATATATATTGGCATATGTATATATTGCAGTTGATTGATTTCCCGCATTTTTTGTTTAGCGGATGAGACCCTATTGCGCCGTTATTAAGCGGATAATATTTAATAAGAACATATACCGCGATAATTTCGTATTGGAGCGAAATTGGTATTGTGCTAATGTTTTTGGATGCAGGAAAGCAGGTTGGAGGGATCCAACTGGATTCCTCAACAGTTTTTATTGATTTCAAATATTTTGATATTTGATGGATTTTCATATTGATATATGATATCGTTGTAGTCGTGATTGACTATTTGGTGTGTAGCATCATTGGACCCAGATTTTGGGATTTTAAAATGTTTTTAAAAGTGATTTTTGAAAAGATAAAATATTTTTGGAATTGATCCATTTTAAATAAATGAACGTTATAATTTTTAAAGTTATAAAAATTATAATTTTTGAGAAATACAGTTAAAAGCTGATTTTTGAGAAATATGAACTAAAGATTTTATAAAATAGTTTAGATTGGATTTTTGAATATATTATAAAAGTTTAAATATAGGATTTATAAAATTTGATTATTTTATAAATCGAAGTG
Organism: Allium cepa; assembly: GCA_030765085.1. Classification (NCBI taxonomy): domain Eukaryota; kingdom Viridiplantae; phylum Streptophyta; class Magnoliopsida; order Asparagales; family Amaryllidaceae; genus Allium; species Allium cepa. The sequence continues at coordinate 758,579,437 of CM060941.1, read as the reverse complement.
GTGAAATTTTAAAGGAATTTAAAGACGTTTTAAAGAATAATATAAATTGATTTATATTAAGAGATTTATAAATGGATATTTATAAATTGAAATATTGACATTATAAAACGAGTTTTATAAGTGTTTGAATGATTTGTAAATGAATTTCATTAATGAAGGAAATTTATAGAATTATATAACGGTGAAGTTATAAATGGAATTTTATAAACAATAGGTTTATAAAATTTGTAAAGTTCAAAGGAACGATTTTTGCAAATAAATAAATTATAAGTGTTTGACTTATAATTTGGACTTTTGGTTTATAATTAAGATTATAAATCGAATAGGTAAATAAAGAAGATTTATAAAGGAAGTTGTTATGAAATAAATGGAAATGGAATTTATAAACGTTGTTTTATAAATTCGCAAACGACTTATTTTGATAAGTTAATTGTTATAACTTATAAATGGAGTTATATTCACGTTTTTAGACAGTGAATAATCCTTTAAAATAAAATGAATAGAAAGGATGAAATTTGTTAATGAAGTATATTCACGTTTTTGAATAGTGAATAATACGTTAAAGAAAATGTTTTAGAATGTGATATTTTAAATAGAATTAAAACGATCTAACGATGTTTTAAAAGGTGTTGAGATTCGAAACCATAGATTTCAACATTCATTGTTGAAATAGATGTTTCGTGAAATAAAAGGAAATGGTGGACTATAACACTGTTGTTATAGTAAATGATTTCCGAAAGGAAATGGTTTGGGTAGTATTGGGATTTATATATCTATTTTAATTTTGAATCCCTATACTAGTGATTTTGGGTTGTCGTAACGATGTTTTACGTAACATTCGTTTTGACCCAAATAAATATGTTAAGTGAATGATTTCCTTAAAGAATGAAATATATACTTAATTTGATTTAAGTATATTGAATATTTTCCAAGGTTGAAAATAAAAAGATTTGTGAATTACTTATGAATAAATAAGTATGGAAATGTTTTCCAATATGAAAAGATAAATTGAAAATGAATAATTGAAATCGGTTATTCATAGATATTTTGGGAATATAAATTCATTATGGAATTTATAAATAATAAGTGAAATTAGTGAAAATAAATATTGATTTATTTTTGAAGTGTTGAAATTGTATATCTTGTGAAGATATTTTGGAAAATAAATAATTTGGAAAATTATTTGGAATCTGGTGATGTATGCATATCCATTGATAGTTCAATAGCCGACTATCAATATTTCCCTTTGAATGGGTATTTGATGTGATTTGATTGAATTTGAATGCACACTTATTTTTGAATAAGCGCTCACTATTCGGGTTAACCGGGAAACGACCATGGGGTCGTATAACCCATTCCGAATATGTGATACGTCGTTGTGAATTGCATTTGAAGATCGGTGTTGAAGACCGGTATTTGCGAGAGCGATAGGATGACCTATCGATTGTTTCTGCACCGAGTCGCGCCGGTATAGAAACTCCCTAAGTGATGGGAAATCCGATCAGGATTGTGAATATCCGGATTGCAAGGACTTCTTTGTAAGTGCCTTCGGTTCTGTTCGAGCCCGGAACAGACTTGTATGGATTGTATGTCTGACATTACAATTTGAGATATAAAGCCGATTTCTTTCAAATATATTTCTGTTGGTGGCGGAGAATTTATTCTTTGCTTAACACCCTTCTTTGAGACGTATGTGCTCAAAGGTTATATAGTTGAAGTTATCAGCGATATATTCCCAATTTGGTAATGTGATATGCTGAGTGATGCTGAAATGATCATTGTGTTGATTATTTGTGATAGGATCGTTTATTTGATCGTCTATCCTTGTGATCATTGTGTTGATCATTTGTTGACCCAAAGCATGGCTTTTGTATAAAGTATGTTTTTGTGGACGTGAATTCGTCGAGCCTCACATCCCGGAAATGGTCAAAACAGGAAAGATGCGGCAAGGTTATGAGGGGTAGCGCCCTTTAGGATATGTGCATTTCCTTCTGGAAAAGGGTGGTATCATGGTATGGAGCCCAGATACTTACTCATGTTGAAACACTTTGTTTTTATGATTGTGTGAATTGATTAGAGAGCGCTCTCGGATAAAGGTCCCAAAGGACCGGGGGATGGCATATTCGGTCAGTTGTTACTCAGTTAGGGGTAACCCGGCCTTGTGTTGGTAGAGATCCGGTTTGGTTCTCGGGGATGTCCATCCAGAGGCATTCTCATGTGGCAATGGGAAGTTCCTTGGCCTGACCATTTGTTGGAAATCCAATTCCCAATACGAAACTTGTACGGTATTAGTTGTAGAACCTGCTATTCACTTATGGTGGTCACCACTGTTTGGATAGTAGCTATAGTAGGCATACGATAATGGTCGTATGTTGGCTAAGATTTATATCTTTATTTTCGAAACGATTTTCCTCTACACTATGCACTAATAATAATATCAAATATTATTTTAAATGCGTATCAAGCATCTTTGACTATCATAAGGAGAAATCTCCTCCGATTCTGCGTTTGCATGTGTGTGTGTGCGGGAGGCCTTATGGTAGTCTCATTTTTAAAAGCATTGCGAATTGATTTAAAATATTCCTCTATTTTGATTTTAAAGTAAATAAACTGTTTTGAGTTCTCACACCAGTCACATGACTGACTCGGAGTTTATTGTTTTCCTTCCTAAACTCTGGGTGCCCACCAATTTCCACACGGGCAGTTAAGAGTTAGGTTTATCAGGATATTCTGGATATTCTGGAGTTGCTGGAGGCAAGCTGGATTGGCATGGCGTATTACTAGTATATAGTATTTCTTTTTCCGCTGCATTGTTTGTTGTTGTATGTTGTTGTACACTCTGATGTGATGATATGATGTAATAAAATGTGATGAAATGTAATAACTGTAGTTCTTTGTTTAAAGATTATTCATTTATTATTATATGTTGTTCCGCTGCGAATTGTGGGATTCTACTGTTGTTATGTTGTTTCCTTTCTGTCCGTCCTATTTAAAAAAAAAAGATTCTTCTATCTTCTATTTTCAAATTTTCTGTTTTTCTATCTTCCTCTCTCTCTATTTTCTGTTATCTTCTTCTACTTCTCTCTTTTTCTTTTCTTAAAATTTTTGTTAAAACCCATAACATTCCGGTTTTTGACCTTCGATTTCTCGGCAGTCGATAAAGTGAGTATCGATGTTGGATTTTCGAAAGTCGAAAATTTTAGAATGTTACACAATTTCCCGACCTCGACCAAACCTGATCCCAAATCCCTACTTCGATGGTCTGTCGCCGCCACAGTGAACTAAAAAACAACCTATCATTTTTCCCTAGCTCGCCTACATCCTAGCTACCTCCAGCAGCGAACTAGAGACCTCACCACCCTCTGATCACCAGTAATTTCCCGAAATTCCTTTTCTGATCAATCACGAATTTCTCATTCAAAACCAAACTAAAAATCCTGATTTACCTTTTTAAAAATCATGATTTTTTATGCGGATTTTGATTATATAAGAGAATCAAAGAATTGTGATATTTGAATTTAACATGTTTTCAAAGCTTTCACTGTCCTTCTCATTTTCTAGATAATATTTAAACCATTCTTGCTTAAAAATATTTTTAAAACTTAGTTTATGTTAAAACAATCATAACCTATTTAAATACCAAAGCTTACAAGAGATTAGATAAGGATATTCTGAATTTTGACTTTTTTTTAAGACCCTGTAACTTAAAAACAGAGACGAATATATATATATATATATATATATATATATATATATATATATATATATCCAGTCATGCACACTTATCCATCTGCATATTTATAACATGCAAGCCTAATTTTCACTCATGCAAACAATTATCACATCATTATTTCATATATCCATCACATGCAACAATTAAAATAGGTATAAGTTTTGTTTACTCACTAATTTTATATTGAACAGAGAGCTTATAAACTGAAATGCTGAGATCCTTTGAAAACTGGAAACTGGGAAATGCTGTGATTTTTAAACTGGAAACTTGAAAATGCTTGAAATCTTTTGAAACTAGAAAATGCTTGAAGATCTGAAGCTTAATTGTTGAGATGATCTTGTTTTGATTTGCTGGCTGAGATTTGAGATAGTGATTTTGAAGAAAATTGTTTTTGTTAATTTTCTGGCTTGTATATTGTTACAGGCTACTGATTTCATAAGTTTGAAAAAAAGAAGATAGGAAAGAAATAGAGAAAAGGATGGTATAGATATATTTATAGCTTGATTTATCTTTTATTTAAAAATGAAAAGAAAATACATTACATGACACTTGTAATTTGCATGATAATATTTGCTTACATTTGTTAAAACTACATGCTAATATCTCTACACTTGTATTATGCATGTGTTTATTATTTTTAATATGTTTTTATAAATCTTTATATCTTTTTTCTATTTAGTTAATACATTTCTTAATTTATATTTATAAAGTCTTTTTAAAGAAAATAATATAAACTAATTATATATTAATAAAAATTATATATATATATATATATAAATCCAATTTATTTTAGATATTTATCTCTTGAATTCCAAATTCAAATTCAATTTAAAATCAACTCATATATATATATATGTATATGTATATATATATATATATATGCGCACACATTTATAAACAACACATAATTTGTTTGTTTGAAAAATAATAATTCTATTTAAAATCTACTTATATATATACATATAAACAACACATTATTATTTGTTTTAAAAGAATAATTTGCCAATTTTAAATAATTTATAAAAGAAGATTATCACATATTATTTGCTTGAAATTTCCTTGATATCACATTCCTCCTCCTTTAAAAAGAATTTCATCCCCGAAATTTAAAAGCAAAAGATAATCCAAAAGATTTTATTTCAAACAATCCAATCATACATATCAGTCATGCACTAACAACCAAACAAACAATTCATTTAAACAAACAGTACTAGCTGTCCGGACACAAATCCGGATAGGCTCTCCTAAACTATCCAGAGTTTCCCAGGTACAATCTCTGGGATCCTCACTCCACTGAACCTTGACCAGCTTCACCACTTTGTGTCTAAGCTGCTTCATCTTGATCAACTATCTGGACTGGATGCCTGTATACAGATAAGTCCGGTTCGATCTCTAAATCTTCTTGCACTACTGGCTCCACAACTAGAGATGGATTGTGCACGTACTTCCTCTGATGAGATACGTGAAAACATTGTGAATTCCAACTATTTGGACTAGCAATTCAATCCTGTAGGCCAAAGCACCGATTCTCTCGAGCACTCGGAACGGACTAATACCTAAGGGAAAGCTTTCCCGTCTTTCCAAATCCAATCGCTCCTTTTATCGGGGAAACCATGACAAAAACCAAATCTCCGATTTCGAATTCCAATTGCCTTCGTTGCTTGTCCGCATAATTCTTATGGAGATCCTGAGCTGCTTTCATTCTCTTCTTGATTAGCTCCACCTTCGTAGATGCCTCTCGGATCAAATCTGGGCCAAGAACAAGACGATCTCCCGACTCCACCTAATAAGACGGTGATCTACAAGGTCTTCCGTATAAAGCTTCATAGGGTGCCATCTTGATACTCGCCTGATAACTATTATTGTACGAGAATTCCACTAAATGTAGATGGTCCTTTCAAGATCCATCGAAATCCAGAACACAAGCCCTCTACATATCCTCTAGAATTCGATTCAGTCTTTCCGTTTGTCCGTCGGTCTGGGGATGATAGGTTGTACTTAAACTCAATCTTGTACCCAAAGCTGTCTACAGAGCCTTCCAAAATTTACTGGTAAAGATTGGGTCACAATCGCTTACTATGCTGATTAGAACTCCGTGCATCCTGATGATCTCCTTTAAGAAAATCTCTGCCAAAGACGCTGCAGTTCTGGTCGCCTTAACCAGAATAAAATGGACGCTTTTGGTCAGCCGGTCTACAATTACCTATATTCCTTCATTACCCTTTCTGGTCCTTGGCAAACCGTCGACGAAATCCATAGATATCATTACCCACTTCCACTTAAGGACTTCCATAGGCTGCAACAATCCTATGGACTTCTGTTGATCACCCTTCACCTGCTGACAGATCGCACATCCATTCACGAAAACAGCAACATCCTTCTTCATGTTTGGTGACCAAAAAACTCTCTTCATATCCTTATACATCTTTGAGATCCTCGGATGGATACTCAGTCTGGAGTGATGACTCTCCGATAAAACTTCTTGCTTCAAATCCTTGAAATTCGAAACACAAATTCTTCCGTTGATCCTCAAAGTTCCCTGGTCATCAATCTCAAAACTGGAACACCGACCATTCTTGAATTTCATAATAATTTCTCTCAATCTTCTATCCGGTCCTTGCTTACTTGAAATCCTTTTTAGAAGAGACAGAACAACTTCCAAAATAGACAGAACTGCATTCCTACCCAGAGCATTCGCCACAACATTCGCTTTTCCTGGAGTATAGAGGATATCCAGAACATATGATGCCAAAAATTCTACCCACCTTTGCTGCCTCGAATTCAGATACTTTTGGGAGAAAATATATTTCAAAGATTTGTGATCTGTGAAAAGCTCTAACTTCTCTCTCAATAGATAGTGCCTCCAGATCTTCAAAGAAAAGATGATAGCCAACAATTCTAGATCATGCATAGCGTAATTTTTTCATGTGGCTTCAACTGCCTGCTCGCATACGCAATCACTTTCCCATTCTGCATCAGCACTGCGCCCAACCTAACTCCATAACCATCTATGTAGACTTCGAACTTACTCTTACCATCAGGAATAGCTAGAACAGGTGCACTGGTCAGCCTTGCTTTCAAATCTAGGAATTCCTCTTCACACTTGAGGGTCTACTTAAACCTTGCTTCTTTCCTAGTCAAATTGGTTAAGTGCGAAGAAATCTTAGAATAGTCCCTGATAAATTTCCTGTAGTATCCTGCCAAACCCAAAAAATTGCGGATTTCCATAGTAGTCTGCGGTTGCTTCCATTCCTGAATAGTTGCTACCTTGGCCGGATCTATAGAAATACCCTCTCTAGATACAATATGCCTCAAAAATCTAACTTTCGATTTTCAAAAATGGCACTTCGAAAACTTAGCCTTCAGAACATGCCTCCTCAAAGTTTCCAACACTATCTCCAAATGTCGCTTATGCTCCTCTTCAGACTTGGAGTAGACGAGAATGTCATCGATGAAGACGAGCACGAACTTATTCAGCACATCCTGGAAAACTTAGTTCATCAGATCAACAAAATAGACAGAAGCATTGGTTAGCCCAAAAGGCATAACAAGCCACTCATAAAAAGAATTGGGTCCCTTGAACGCAGTCAAGGGTATACTATCCTCAACTACCCTTAACTTGTGGAAACCCGAAGCTAAATCCAACTGGGAGAAAACAGAAGCTCCATGGAGTTGATTAAAAAGAATGTCTATACGGGGCAATAATTACTTATTCCTAATAGTAATCTTATTCAACTCCTAGTAATCACACAAAATCTCAATGAACCATCCGATTTGGTCACAAAGACTACCGCAGAATCCCAACTGGAAAAACTAGGTCGGATCAAACTTCTCTCTAAGAAATCTTGGGTCTGCTTCACCAACTCTTCTCTCTCTCTTGGCGCCATCCTTCTACTCGGTTAAACAACATGTATTGCTCTCGAAACTAAGTCAATCCAAAACTCTATCTGTAACGACCCAGGATTTTTAGTAATTAAAATTTGAATATTTAATTAATTTTAAATATTAATAAGTGGAATTTATAAGTCAAATAAATTTTTATTTGAATTATTGGACTTAATTGGATAATTAAATCAATAATTTAATACGTTAAATTATGGAAATAATTGAAAATTGAGTTAAATATGATTGAAAATGATTTGTAAAATTTTATTTTATCATATAGGAGTTAGAATGATATTTTAGAACTTTTAAAATCGAATTAAAAGTTTATTTGTGCAAATTGAATATTTTAATATTAAAATCGACTAGTGAAAATAGTCAATTTTTGAACAGTCTCAGAATTGAACGAAACCAGTTCCATTGGATCCGTAATAGTTAGTTATTACCGGATTTCAATTTTCGTGTCAATCGGAGTTATCGTTTGATCGTGGCATCTCGAAACGCATCGATTTATTTTTTATTTTAATTTGGCGAGTAAAAATAGCCATTTTTCAAAAAGTCTCGGATTTTGACGAAACCAGTTTCATCGGATCCGTAATGTGATATTATTGTAAGATTTCAAATTTCGTGTCAATTGGATTTACCGTTTGTCCGGTACAAATTAAAACGTCTAGAAAATCGCTTAAATCGGTTTAATTTAAATTGAGCGTTTATAGCCATAACTCGCACAGATGTCCGAATTTGCTTTTGAAACCTGTTCCATTGTGTCCGGAACGCGGGATAAACCCCAGGAACGTCAGTTTCGGCGCGTAAATCGGAGTTTGGAAAATCGAAATGAATAGTGTTCAAAAAATTTTCTATAAATAGGCCATGAAATTCACAAATTAGGAAAAAAAAAAAAACTAGGGTTTCATTTTCATTGGCCGGCCGCCATATACAGAACCAATGGCCGAAATTGTTCTATCTTCCCTCTCCAATTTCTCAAAATCCATGCATCTATTCGTGAAAGTATCAACTACAATGTTGTAGTGCTCGACGAGATCGATATATCTAACGGTGGAGATGTGGAATGGGGGTTCGACGTGGCCGCTAGGAGGGCGCGACTGTCGGCCGTTCGTGCTCGTTTTTTTGAGCATAAGGCTCGACCGAGCTTGATGATAATGGGGGCGTTGAGGGAGTTGGGTGAGGGCTACAAGGTGATGGTACCTAATCATGCTGGAAGTCATCGTGGTGGTGGCAAAAATTGAGGGAAGAGGGGCGGCCGTGCGTTCGATGATACCTGGAGGGTATCGCGTGGGGAAGAAAGGGGGGGAGACGGCTTCGATCTGCTCAATGAAAAAAATGGACGGTGGATATGGAGTAGGGTTAGTAATCAAAAGATTAATTGAAAATTAATTATAATTTAAATATGTGTAAACTTTAAAATATTGTATCTTTTTCATACGAGGTCGAAAAAATGCAAACTCAGTTGCGTTGGAATCGTATGGACGAGCACTACGCGATGGAGTTGATTTGGAGTTAGTGAGAATTTTGGGTAAAATTAAACGTCCGTTTAATTTTATTCGAAATAAATCGCTAAAACGGAAAATAAAATCAAGGTGAGAACTTCTCACTCAATCGAATCAGTTTCGATTTTATTTTAAATAGTTAGATTTAAAATATTTGAATGCATGTTTGAATGATGATTGTTATCTGTTGATTGTTAAAATAGACATTATACGCCGTTAGTAAGCGGATGTTATTTATTAAAAACATATACCGCGAATATTTCATAAACAGTGAAATTGGTATTATATAAAATAGCAATATATATATATTGGCATATGTATATATTGGAGTTATTGATTTCCCGCAATTTTTGTTTAGCGGATGAGACCCTATTACGCCGTTATTAAGCGGATAATATTTAATAAGAACATATACCGCGATAATTTCGTACTGGAGCGAAATTGGTATTGTGCTAATGTTCGTGGATGCAGGAAAACAGGTTGGAGGGATCCAACTGGATTCCTCAACAGTTTTTATTTGATTTCAGATATTTTGATATTTGATGGATTTTCATATTGATATATGATATCGTTGTAGTCGTGATTGACTATTTGGTGTGTAGCATCATTGGACCCAAATTTTGGGATTTTAAAATGATTTTTAAAGTGATTTTTGAAAATATAAAAATATTTTTTGGAATTGATCCATTTTATATAAATAAACGTTATAATTTTTAAAGTTATAAAAATTATGATTTTTAAGAAATATAGTTAAAAGCTGATTTTTGAAAATAAGGAATTAATGACTTTATAAAATAGTTAAATTGGGATTTCTGAAATAATTGTGAAAAGTTTAAATATAGGATTTATAAAATTTGATTATTTTATAAATCAAAATGATGAAATTATAAAGGAGTTTAAAGACGTTTTTAGAATATTAATATGAATTGATTTATATAAGAGATTTATAAATGGATATTTATAAATTGAGATATTGAAATTATAAAACGAGTTTTTATAAGTGTTTGAATGAAGTGAAAATGAATTTCATTAAAGAATGAAATTTATAGAATTATAAACGGTGAAGTTATAAATGAAATTTATAAATAGTAAGAATTATAAATTTGTGAAGTTATTTGAAGAATAGATTTGGTTAAATAAATGAATCTTATAAGTTATAAGATTTATGGTTTGGAAAGTCTTTAGAGGAACGATTTTGTAAAATAATCGTTTTATAAGTATTTAACTTATAATATGAACTTTTAGTTTATAATTGAGTTATAAACTGGAATAGGTTAATAAAAGAATTTATAAAAAGGAAGTTTTTATAAATAAATAGAAATGGAATTTATAAACGTTGTTTTATAAATTCGCAAATGACTTATTTTGACAAGAAAATTTGTTGAAACCTATAAATGGAGTTATATTCACGTTTTTGAATAGTGAATAATCCTTTGAATTAAAATGAATAAAAGGATGAAATTGTTAATGAAGTATATTCACGTTTTGAATAGTGAATAACACGTTAAAGAAATTGTTTTGGATTTGGATGTTTTAAATAGAATTAAAACGATCGAACAATGTTTTAAAATGTGTTGAGATTCGAAACCATAGATTTCAACATTTATTGTTGAAATAGTCGTTTTCGAGAAATAGAAGGAAATAGTGGACTATAACACTGTTGTTATAGTAAATGATTTCCGAAAGGAAATGTTTTGTATAGTATTGGGATTTATATACCTATTTTAATTTCGAATCCCTATACTAGTGAATTTGGGTTGTCGTAACGATGTTTTACGTAACATTCGTTTTGGCCCAAATAAATATGTTTAAGAGAATGATTTCCTTAAGGAATGAAATATATACTTATTTTTGATTTAAGTATATTGAATATTTTCCAAGGGTTGAAAATAAATAAAATTTGTGAATTACTTATTAAAGAAGTATGGAATTGTTTTCCAATATGAAGTGATATTTAGAATTTATCTTTTTGAAGATAAATTGAAAATGGATAATTGAAAACGTATATCAATAGATATTGTGAAATATAAATTCACTATTGAATTTATAAAGGAAAGGAGAATTTGTTTAAAAGTAAATATTGATTTATTTTTGAAGTGTGAAATTATATATCTTGTAAAGATATTTTGTGAAATAAATAATTTGGAAAATTATTTGGAATCTGGTGATGTGTGCATATCCAGTGATAGTTCAATAACCGACTATCAATATTTCCCTTTGAATGGGTAATAGATGTGAATTGTTTGAATGTGAATGCCACACTTATTTTTGAATAAGCGCTCACTATTCGGGTTAACCGGGAAAGGACCATGGGGTCGTATAACCCATTCCGAATATGTGATACGTCGTTATAAATTGCATTGAAGATCGGTGTTGAAGACCCGGTATTTGCGAGAGCGATAGGATGACCTGTCGATTGACTCTGCACCGAGTTGCTCCGGTATAGAGTTCTCCATATGTGATGGTGAATCCGATCAGGATTGTGAATATCCGGATTGCAAGGACTTCTTTGTAAGTGCCTTCGGTTTTGTTCGAGCCCGGAATAGACTTGTATGGATTGTGTGTCTGACGTTACAAATTGAGATATAAAGCAGATTTCTTTCAAATATATTTCTGTTGGTGGCGGAGAATTTATTCTTTTAGCTTAACACCCTTCTCTGAGACGTACGAGCTCAGAGGTTATGTAATTGAATGTTATCAGTGATATATTCCCAATTTGGTAATGTGACATGCTGAGTGTAGCTGTAAATGATCATTGTGTTGATTATTTGTGATAGGATCATTTGTTTGATCGTCTATCCTTGTGATCATTGTGTTGATCATTTGTTGACCCAAAGCATGGCTTTTGTATAAAGTATGTTTTTGTGGACGTGACTTCGTCGAGCCTCACACCCCGTGAATGGTCAAAACAGGAAAGAAGCAGCAAGGTTATGAGGGGTAGCGCCCTTTAGGATGTGTGCATTTCCTTCTGGAAAAGGGTGGTATCATGGTATGGAGCCCAGATACTTACTCATGTTGAAAACACTTTGTTATGATTGTGTGAATTGATTACGAGCGCTCGGTGAAAAGGTCCCAAAGGACCGGGGGATGGCATATTCGGTCAGTTGTTACTCAGTTAGGGGTAACCCGGCCTTGTGTTGGTAGAGATCCGGTTTGGTTCTCGGGGATGTCCATCCAGAGGCATTCTCATGTGGCAATGGGAAGTTCCTTGGCCTGATCATTCGTTGGAAATCCAAAGAAACAATACGAGACTTATACGGTTTTAGTTGTATAACCTGCTATGGAATGTGGCGGTAACCTGCTATTGAACATAGTTAGCTATAGTAGGCATAGTTCGAAATGTCTATGCTGGCTAAGATTTATATTCTACTTTCGAAAGGAATTTTTCTCTACACTATACACTAATAATAATATCAAATGCTCTTTTTAAATGCGTATCAAGCATCTTTGACTATCATAAGGAGAAATCTCCTCCGATTCTACGTTTGCATTGTGTGTGTGTGCGGGAGGCCTTATGGTAGTCTCATTTTTAAAAGCATTGCGAATTGACTTTAAAAAATATTCCTCTATTTTGATTTTAAAGATAAATAAACTGTTTTGAGTTCTCACACCAGTCACATGACTGACTTGGAGTTTATTGCTTTCCTTCCTAAACTCTGGGTGCCCACCAATTTCCACACGGGCAGTTAAGAGTTAGGTTTATCGGGATATTCTGGAATTGCTGGAGGCAAGCTGGATGACATGGCGTATTATTAGTATATAGTATTTCTTTTTCTGCTGCACTGTTTGTTTTTGTATGATGTTGTACACTCTGATGATGATATGATGTAAAGTATAAAATGTAATAACTGATATAGTTCTTTGTTTAAAGATTATTCATTTATTATTATATGTTGTTCCGCTGCGAATTGTGAGATTCTGATATTGTTCTGTTGCTTTCTATTCCGTTCTATTTTCTATTTTCTATTTTCTTTTCTATGTTCTCCTATTTTCCATTTTCTTTCTCTCTATTTTAAAATTTTCTATCTCTTCTCTATTTTCTATTCTCTTTTCTCTCTTCTTCTGCCTTTTTCTTTTCCTAAATTTTTCTTAAAACCCTCAGTGTTCGGTTTTCCGTCGTTCGATTACTCGGCAGTCGATAAAGTGAGTCTCGATGTTGAATTTTCGGAAGACGAAGAATCGGGTCCTGACAATGTGGTATCGGAGCTTATGGTTAAGCGACAACCATGGTTCTGTTGGGTATAATTCATTAGAGATAGAGTCAGCAGTACTCTAGAATGGGTTTGAGTGTAATAATAGCTATGAGAGCGTATTTGTTAGTGAATATAAAATTGTTTTATATTGTGATGATTGCTTTGTTGAGTGGTATATAGATTCTGGTTAATACGAGTAATTAACGTTGTTGATAGGGATCTCTAAACACTTGTACAGAATAAATCGACACAGTATTGTTTTAAAATTGGGTAAATGAAATAATTTTACCTTGATTATATTTTATGTGTAAAGAAATAATTTTTCAGAATTATTAAAGTGTGTATAAGTTGATTGTTAAGTTGTTTGAATAATCTAAATTGAAGAAAAATTGTATAAGCAAATGAATTATAAGAATTGAATTATAATTAAAGTAATTTGCAATTGTGAGATAAACTTATATATGAGAAGTGAAACTATATGGATATATATATGAATATGAGTTGTAAATAAAAATGAATTTAAAGTTAAATAAAATATAACTTAATAAATGTTGAATGAAGTTGATATTAGTATCAAAGTAAAATAATAAAGTGAAGTGATAAAGGTGAACTTGAGGTATATAAATGGAGTTCAACTTTTGTAATTGAATTGGATTAATGGATTGAATGTTAATCAATTGAATGTGAATAATTGAATGAAAATCAATTAAAATTTAACCAAATTGAATGAATATAAGCAAAGGAATTTGGTTGTAATTAATATACATTGGTTGTTATATGGTTGTTAGTTGGTTGTATATAATTCATTAAGTATTAATGAAATTGGAAACTAAAGTAAGTGAAATTCGATTGGAAGTAAGTGAATCTTAAATAGAATTGAATTTGATTTGGAAGTGAACCAACTTGAATATAAATTAGTGAATACAAACTAATTGAAAATGAATGTTAGTAAACATCCACTGTTAATGAATCAAATGTGATTATATTAAAAACCAATTCATTAAATATTAATGAGAATATAAATGAATATTGATTTGGTTATGAATGCTAGTTGGTTGATGTTTGCATTTGTTGATGGTTGCACTCGCTATGTTGACATATATAGTTATTATGTTGCTATATGTTGTATATCGATACTATTGTCTATATGCATTATTCTCATGTTGTTTGTTGAGTGATTAGTAGGTGCGGATCGCGTTTGCTTCGCATTTGGAGCTCGCTTTCTCGCTATATTAGCCGTATATGCTCGCTAATAAAATATAAGGTACATATCTCGGATTACATACCGTACTTTTACATTTTTTCCCTTCGGGATGCCTCATTACTTGATGAGATGTATATTTGTGATATATATACTGTCATTTTTTTTCCGGATCGAGCCGCGCGAAGGAGACTATGGCGAATTTTTCCGAAAATTTAAGGCGTTAGAAAAAATTTGAGAAAATTGGAAAATTTTGAAAACTATTAACTTTGATTTAGAATGGAAAGTTAAACAATAGTAGTTGTTTTTGAAAAGATAACTAAGTATGATTTGAAAACTTAGTAAAGATTTGTAAGAAATTTAATTATGAATTTTTTGGAAAATTAATAAATTATGTAACTTTTCTTACTTAATAATTTCGAGGACGAAATTCTTTTAAGTGGGGAAGATTGTAACGACCCAGGATTTTAATAATTAAAATTTGAATATTTAATTAATTTTAAATATTAATAAGTGGAATTTATAAGTCAAATAAATTTTTATTTGAATTATTGGATTTAATTGGATAATTAAATCAATAATTTAATACGTTAAATTATGGAAATAATTGAAAATTGAGTTAAATATGACTGAAAATGATTTGTAAAATTTTATTTTATCATATGGGAGTTAGAATGATATTTTAGAACTTTTAAAATCGAATTAAAAGTTTATTTGTGAAAATTGAATATTTTAATATTAAAATCGACTAAAATAGTCAATTTTGGAACAGTCTCAGAATTGAACGAAACCAGTTCCATTGGATCCATAATAGTTAGTTATTTCCGGATTTCAATTTTCGTGTCAATCGGAGTTATCGTTTGATCGTGGCAGCTCGAAACGCATCGATTTATTTTTTATTTTAATTTGGCGAGTAAAAATAGCCATTTTTCAAAAAGTCTCGGATTTCGACGAAACCAGTTTCATCGGATCCGTAATGTGATATTATTGTAAGGTTTCAAATTTCGTGTCAATTGGATTTACCGTTTGTCCGGTACAAATTAAAACGTCTAGAAAATCGCTTAAATCGGTTTAATTTAAATTGAGCGTTTATAGCCATAACTCGCAAAGATGTCCGAATTTGCTTCCGAAACCTGTTCCATTGTGTCCGGAACGCGGGATAAACCCCAGGAACGTCAGTTTCGACGCGTAAATCGGAGTTTGGAAAATCGAAATGAATAGTGTTCAAAAAATTTTCTATAAATAGGCCATGAAATTCACAAATTAGAAAAAAAAAAAACTAGGGTTTCATTTTCATTGGCCGGCCGCCATATACAGAACCAATGGCCGAAATTGTTCTATCTTCCCTCTCCAATTTCTCAAAATCCATGCATCTATTCGTGAAAGTATCAACTACAATGTTGTAGTGCTCGACGAGATCGATATATCTAACGGTGGAGATGTGGAATGGGGGTTCGACGTGGCCGCTAGGAGGGCGCGACTGTTGGCCGTTCGTGCTCGTTTTTTTGAGCATAAGGCTCGACCGAGCTTGATGATAATGGGGGCGTTGAGGGAGTTGGGTGAGGGCTACAAGGTGATGGTACCTGATCATGCTGGAAGTCATCGTGGTGGTGGCAAAATTGAGGGAAGAGGGGCGGCCGTGCGTTCGATGATACCTGGAGGGTATCGCGTGGGGAAGAAAGGGGGGGAGACGGCTTCGATCTGCTCAATGAAAAAAATGGACGGTGGATATGGAGTAGGGTTAGTAATCAAAAGATTAATTGAAAATTAATTATAATTTAAATATGTGTAAACTTTAAAATATTGTATCTTTTTCATACGAGGTCGAAAAAATGCAAACTCAGTTGCGTTGGAATCGTATGGACGAGCACTACGCGATGGAGTTGGTTTGGAGTCGTTTGGAGTTAGTGAGAATTTTGGGTAAAATTAAACGTCCGTTTAATTTTATTCGAAATAAATCGCTAAAACGGAAAATAAAATCAAGGTGAGAACTTCTCACTCAATCGAATCAGTTTCGATTTTATTTTAAATAGTTAGATTTAAAATATTTGAATGCATGTTTGAATGATGATTGTTATCTATTGATTGTTAAAATAGACATTATACGCCGTTAGTAAGCGGATGTTATTTATTAAAAACATATACCGCGAATATTTCATAAACAGTGAAATTGGTATTATATATAATAGCAATATATATATTGGCATATGTATATATTGGAGTTATTGATTTCCCGCAATTTTTGTTTAGCGGATGAGACCCTATTACGCCGTTATTAAGCGGATAATATTTAATAAGAACATATACCGCGATAATTTTGTACTGGAGCGAAATTGGTATTGTGCTAATGTTCGTGGATGCAGGAAAACAGGTTGGAGGGATCCAACTGGATTCCTCAACAGTTTTTATTTGATTTCAGATATTTTGATATTTGATGGATTTTCATATTGATATATGATATCGTTGTAGTCGTGATTGACTATTTGGTGTGTAGCATCATTGGACCCAAATTTTGGGATTTTAAAATGATTTTTAAAGTGATTTTTGAAAATATAAAAATATTTTTTGGAATTGATCCATTTTATATAAATAAACGTTATAATTTTTAAAGTTATAAAAATTATGATTTTTAAGAAATATAGTTAAAAGCTGATTTTTGAAAATAAGGAATTAATGACTTTATAAAATAGTTAAATTGGGATTTCTGAAATAATTGTGAAAAGTTTAAATATAGGATTTATAAAATTTGATTATTTTATAAATCAAAATGATGAAATTATAAAGGAGTTTAAAGACGTTTTTAGAATATTAATATGAATTGATTTATATAAGAGATTTATAAATGGATATTTATAAATTGAGATATTGAAATTATAAAACGAGTTTTTATAAGTGTTTGAATGAAGTGAAAATGAATTTCATTAAAGAATGAAATTTATAGAATTATAAACGGTGAAGTTATAAATGAAATTTATAAATAGTAAGAATTATAAATTTGTGAAGTTATTTGAAGAATAGATTTGGTTAAATAAATGAATCTTATAAGTTATAAGATTTATGGTTTGGAAAGTCTTTAGAGGAACGATTTTGTAAAATAATCGTTTTATAAGTATTTAACTTATAATATGAACTTTTAGTTTATAATTGAGTTATAAACTGGAATAGGTTAATAAAAGAATTTATAAAAAGGAAGTTTTTATAAATAAATAGAAATGGAATTTATAAACGTTGTTTTATAAATTCGCAAATGACTTATTTTGACAAGAAAATTTGTTGAAACCTATAAATGGAGTTATATTCACGTTTTTGAATAGTGAATAATCCTTTGAATTAAAATGAATAAAAGGATGAAATTGTTAATGAAGTATATTCACGTTTTGAATAGTGAATAACACGTTAAAGAAATTGTTTTGGATTTGGATGTTTTAAATAGAATTAAAACGATCGAACAATGTTTTAAAATGTGTTGAGATTCGAAACCATAGATTTCAACATTTATTGTCGAAATAGACGTTTTCGAGAAATAGAAGGAAATAGTGGACTATAACACTGTTGTTATAGTAAATGATTTCCGAAAGGAAATGTTTTGTATAGTATTGGGATTTATATACCTATTTTAATTTCGAATCCTTATACTAGTGAATTTGGGTTGTCGTAACGATGTTTTACGTAACATTCGTTTTGGCCCAAATAAATATGTTTAAGAGAATGATTTCCTTAAGGAATGAAATATATACTTATTTTTGATTTAAGTATATTGAATATTTTCCAAGGGTTGAAAATAAATAAAATTTGTGAATTACTTATTAAATAAGTATGGAATTGTTTTCCAATATGAAGTGATATTTAGAATTTATCTTTTTGAAGATAAATTGAAAATGGATAATTGAAAACGTATATCAATAGATATTGTGAAATATAAATTCACTATTGAATTTATAAAGGAAAGGAGAATTTGTTTAAAAGTAAATATTGATTTATTTTTGAAGTGTGAAATTATATATCTTGTAAAGATATTTTGTGAAATAAATAATTTGGAAAATTATTTGGAATCTGGTGATATGTGCATATCCAGTGATAGTTCAATAACCGACTATCAATATTTCCCTTTGAATGGGTAATAGATGTGAATTGTTTGAATGTGAATGCCACACTTATTTTTGAAAAAGCGCTCACTATTCGGGTTAACCGGGAAAGGACCATGAGGTCGTATAACCCATTCCGAATATGTGATACGTCGTTATAAATTGCATTGAAGATCGGTGTTGAAGACCCGGTATTTGCGAGAGCGATAGGATGACCTGTCGATTGACTCTGCACCGAGTTGCTCCGGTATAGAGTTCTCCATATGTGATGGTGAATCCGATCAGGATTGTGAATATCCGGATTGCAAGGACTTCTTTGTAAGTGCCTTCGGTTTTGTTCGAGCCCGGAACAGACTTGTATGGATTGTGTGTCTGACGTTACAAATTGAGATATAAAGCAGATTTCTTTCAAATATATTTCTGTTGGTGGCGGAGAATTTATTCTTTTAGCTTAACACCCTTCTCTGAGACGTACGAGCTCAGAGGTTATGTAGTTGAATGTTATCAGTGATATATTCCCAATTTGGTAATGTGACATGCTGAGTGTAGCTGTAAATGATCATTGTGTTGATTATTTGTGATAGGATCATTTGTTTGATCATCTATCCTTGTGATCATTGTGTTGATCATTTGTTGACCCAAAGCATGGCTTTTGTATAAAGTATGTTTTTGTGGACGTGACTTCGTCGAGCCTCACACCCCGTGAATGGTCAAAACAGGAAAGAAGCAGCAAGGTTATGAGGGGTAGCGCCCTTTAGGATGTGTGCATTTCCTTCTGGAAAAGGGTGGTATCATGGTATGGAGCCCAGATACTTACTCATGTTGAAAACACTTCGTTATGATTGTGTGAATTGATTACGAACGCTCGGTGAAAAGGTCCCAAAGGACCGGGGGATGGCATATTTGGTCAGTTGTTACTCAGTTAGGGGTAACCCGGCCTTGTGTTGGTAGAGATCCGGTTTGGTTCTCGGGGATGTCCATCCAGAGGCATTCTCATGTGGCAATGGGAAGTTCCTTGGCCTGATCATTCGTTGGAAATCCAAAGAAACAATACGAGACTTGTACGGTTTTAGTTGTATAACCTGCTATGGAATGTGGCGGTAACCTGCTATTGAACATAGTTAGCTATAGTAGGCATAGTTCGAAATGTCTATGCTGGCTAAGATTTATATTCTACTTTCGAAAGGAATTTTTCTCTACACTGTACACTAATAATAATATCAAATGCTCTTTTTAAATGCGTATCAAGCATCTTTGACTATCATAAGGAGAAATCTCCTCCGATTCTGCGTTTGCATTGTGTGTGTGTGCGGGAGGCCTTATGGTAGTCTCATTTTTAAAAGCATTGCGAATTGACTTTAAAAAATATTCCTCTATTTTGATTTTAAAGATAAATAAACTGTTTTGAGTTCTCACACCAGTCACATGACTGACTTGGAGTTTATTGCTTTCCTTCCTAAACTCTGGGTGCCCACCAATTTCCACACGGGCAGTTAAGAGTTAGGTTTATCAGGATATTCTGGAATTGCTGGAGGCAAGCTGGATGGCATGGCGTATTATTAGTATATAGTATTTCTTTTTCCGCTGCACTGTTTGTTGTTGTATGATGTTGTACACTCTGATGATGATATGATGTAAAGTACAAAATGTAATAACTGATATAGTTCTTTGTTTAAAGATTATTCATTTATTATTATATGTTGTTCCGCTGCGAATTGTGAGATTCTGATATTGTTCTGTTGCTTTCTATTCCGTTCTATTTTCTATTTTCTATTTTCTTTTCTCCTATTTTCCATTTTCTTTCTCTCTATTTTAAAATTTTCTATCTCTTCTCTATTTTCTATTCTCTTTTCTCTCTTCTTCTGCCTTTTTCTTTTCCTAAATTTTTCTTAAAACCCTCAGTGTTCGGTTTTCCGTCGTTCGATTACTCGGCAGTCGATAAAGTGAGTCTCGATGTTGAATTTTCGGAAGACGAAGAATCGGGTCCTGACACTATCTCCCGATGCGGGGGCAAACCTTTAACTTCCTCAAAGACATATGGAAAATCTTTGACCACTTCGATAGATTCGATGCCTTTCGGAGATGCCTCGATTCCATGCAAAAGATTACTCAAATGAACTCCAGAACTATCGCAAGTCACTTTTGCGATCCTTCCCTACTCAGTTTCCAAAGACATAATTCTCTCCTCAAAAATCAGGACAGCCTTATGCTTATCCAACCAATCCATTCCCAGAATAAGGCCAAACCCTTTGAAATCCAATATAAATGGGTCACAAGAGAAACTATGAGATAGATAAGAAATTCTTAGGCCTCTACAGATCTTGTCTAACTTGGTTACTCCGCCTATATGATTATATATAAAAATAAGGCGGTCCACAATACTAGGGGTAAGATGAAACTTCTCTACTGATTCCAAAGAAATAAAAGTAAGAGATGCACCAGAATCAAACAAAACTCTAATATAATTGCCATCTAAAGTACCTTCAAGAACTCCTTTTCCTTTAAAAGAAGAAGTTGATGTTCAACCTTCAAGAGCAAACACCTTGTTCTATTGGGCCTTCTAAAGAAGCGGGCAAGCCTCCACCATATTCCCCGGCTGATGACAGTTGAAACACAAAGATTTCTGAACCAATGCGGAACCGGGTCCATTCTGACGCTGCTGCTGCTGCTGAGATCTAACTCTGAGACACTGCTTAGCCAAATGACCCTCATGCTGACACACATAACATTACGAGGTCCATTGTTGCCTCCGTATTTCCCTTTTCCTTATTTCTTCCAATTTGTATTGAATTTCCTTTTGTTTGGATTAGAAGAAGTTCCACTTGGTGCTGCTGCAGATGCCAAAGGTTTCTTGTTCATAAGCTCCTCATACCTCAATGTCACGTCGATCAACTCCACAAATGATCCCTTAAGGCATGCCGTCATCTTCTCATGGAGCTCGGGATACATTCCCAGCATAAACATCTCATTCTTCTTGAGGGGCGTGTTAATCAAACCAGGTCCGTAGCAAGATAATTCATTAAACTTAGTCTCATATTCAAAAATCGACATACTACCTTG
This sequence comes from Allium cepa, assembly GCA_030765085.1. Taxonomy (NCBI): domain Eukaryota; kingdom Viridiplantae; phylum Streptophyta; class Magnoliopsida; order Asparagales; family Amaryllidaceae; genus Allium; species Allium cepa. The sequence goes on along the minus strand of CM060941.1, from coordinate 758,557,775 downwards.
CTTCAGATCTAGAAAATCTCTATATAGATGAGTCTTCCCTGCTTAGGCATGAACTGTTTCTTAAATAGCTCCTTAAACTTACTCCAAGAAATATCGTCCTCTGAAATATTCACTATAACTACATCCCACCATGTTGCCGCTCCTACTTGAAGTTGCCACGATGCCATCACTCTCTTTTTCTCATCTGACAGATCCAAACTCTTAAAAATGCGCTCACATGAGCGTAACCAAGCCTGAACTTCAATGATGGACTCTGATCCTTTAAAAGTTTTTCCTCCAGATTGGCGAAATCCTTAAATAATGTAGCAAAGCTTACTCGAGGCGGTGTTGGATTTACAGCCTTGCTAGCAATCGGACCTCTTCCATTAGTGGTCATCGGGCTGCCCAGAACTCTGCCTCTCCTTCCTCTAGAACTCATGTTGGTAACCTGGATAGGTAGCCTAACAATTTAGATAGGTATATAGATATATAAAAATTACAAATACACGCTCTCAAGGTAGATACTACTCCAAAGCCTAGGTATTATCTCAACCTAGCGCTCTGATACCAACTGTGACGACTTGACTTTCATTCCACATAAAGATGCATCATCATTAGGAAAGAAATAGGTAGAAAAAGATAATAGATAGAAAGAAAGAACAACAATATCAGAATCTCACAGTGGAAATGGAAAAAATATAATATTTCACATAGATATTAGACAATCATTATACATCAGAGTTACATAGTTACACATCATCATCATATTAGATGGTCGCGAAGATCCATCTATCCATTACATTTCAAAATAAAACAGACAAAAGACATCAACACAACGGAAATAGATATATAGATACGCCAAGACTCCTACTCCAAGCTTTCCAAAATTCGTCAAGCAAACCTGATCACTTGGCTACTCATAAAAATTTGAGTACCCAAGAGTTTATGAAAACAGAATAAACTCCGGGTCAGACATGGGTCTGGTGTGAGTAAACGATTAAGTTTTTTAACTTGAAAAACCTTTGGAATAAAAGGTATCTCGTAGGACTCTCCGCAAAATAAACACAGACAAGTTTTTCCCTTACGATAACCAAAACATTTGATAGGAAATCTGGTTATATTATAATAGTGTCTAGGGTTTTCAAATAAATATTCACAAAGCCGAAATTGTTAGTTATTAAATTCCAGCATACATAGGTATACAATCAAGTCCGAGATCACTTATTGGAGATTGGATTCCATACAATGGCAGGGCTACTGGGGTACCACCTGTCATAGTACATGGTCTAGATCACTGTACCGAGGATCCACTCTGATCCCCTACAACACAAGACCAGAGTTACCCCTTACTGGATAGTCTGAATAAGATAAACCCGTGGTTGTGGCCAACAACTTCCCACACAGTCGAATAAAAGGACCTCTAGACAGGGGAAAATCTTATCCTACTTGGGTGCTACCCACTTAGCCTTGCGTGCACCTCCCATGTTTAAGCCATTCTCGGTTGATGAGGCTTGAGGCTACGATTACCTTTTAAGAACACATATCCTAAAATGCTCATCATCCTCCATTGACGATGGTCTGATAGCATTCATCCACACAAGTTCGTTCCGCGTTCGAACGAAACTGAAGACACTATCTCGCTACACTCATTGTGGAACCACCCTCAGAGTTAGCGACAATAGCCCTTGCACTCTGGAACACTATCTCGATCTTCACTTGAGATTTCACGACCTATCGTTTAACTTGGATCGATGTGGTTTTCGGATAACAAATTTGATATCCGATCCCGGTCTTATCAAAATCCAAACGCCGTCTTAAAGGCCAAGTTTTTTAAGGTTTAAACAATTTAACTCAATCCAGAACTTTGTACACACATAACAATTTAGCATAGATAAATAACATACATTTACCACAGCTATATCCAAAGTATTTCACACACAGAACATCACAGATTATCATACTATAAATATCAATCAATCCAAACATTCTATAAAATCAATCATCCATAAGCAAGACTTACCAATCCCACTATAATTAATTTAATTAACTCAAATTAAATTAATTACTTATGAATTAATCACCTAACCCTGCTTAATTAAGTAATTACAAACCATTTAATTAATTATCTAATTAATTAATCATTACTTTACAGATTAATTAATTAATCTTTAATTACTGATTAATTAATTGGTTAATCTTCAATTACCCAAGACCTTAATTAAATTTAAGATAAAACATTTATCTTTATTAATTACTTAATTATCATTATAAATTAAAAACTTTTATCTTTTAATTAACTGTTTAATTAAACCATTTAATTTAAGTTTTAAAAATAAACTTAAGAATTTAACTTAATGAATTTAAGTAAAATAAATCATACAACTTCTTAAACCAAATATTTAAAACATTCTATTATAAAAGAAAATTTATTTAAGAAAAAGGTTTAAACTTGATTTATTTTAAATTTTAAAAACTTATTTTTATTAAAACTTTAAACTGTTATAAATCATTTACTTCGAGTTCAACCCAGTTTCCAACCCGAGTCACACCGGAGAAAATTTTTTCTCTTTTAAAAACTTATTTTAGTTCTAAAACTTAAAAACTGTTAACATGACAAACTCCCACGCAACCATCCCGATACCTTACTAGAGCCACTGCGCTGCTGCCCCGAGCTCTATCCCAAGACTACCTTCCTTCTCCAAAACACTGACACCCAAGCCTCGTGCATGTGCACCGATGATCGAAGCGATTTCGACCACTGACGCTATCTTCGGCACATCGACGATCACCTCTACTTACGATCCGGACCACCTAAACTTCCATCTAAACACTTAATCAAAATCGAGTTATCTGATCGAACTAGAATAGCAAAACATTGACCTAAAACCTCCTCATCCTGATGACTTCGACCACTAGCAACCACGAATTTCAGACCATAGGTTCGCCATGCAACCCTGCATCGATCCCCCTTGCTCCGATGAACCCCGGTGCTACGCTGACGATGCAGTAAGAAATTTCCCGACCTCAACCAAACCTGATCCCAAAACCCTACTTCGATGGACTACCGCCGCCACGGTGAACTAAAAAACCACCTACCATTTTTCCCTAGCTCGCCTACTTCCTAGCTACCTCCAGTAGCAAACTTGAGACCTCACCACCCTTCGATCACTAGTACTTGCCCAAAAATCCTTTTCTAATCAACCACGAATTTCTCATTCAAAACCAAACTAAAAATCCTGATTTAACTTTTTAAATATCTTGAATTTTGATGGGGATTCAGATTGTATAAGAGAATCAAAGAATTGTGATATTTGAATTTAACATGTTTTTAAAGCTTTCACTATCCTTCCCATTTTCCAGATAATATTCAAACCAATCTTGCTTAGAAATAATTTTAAAACTTAGTTTATGTTAAAACAATCATAACCTATTTAAATACCAAAGCCTATAAGAGATCAGATAAGGATGTTTTGAATTTTGACTTTGTTTTAAAACCTTGTAACTTAAAAACAGAGATGAATATATATATATATATATATATATATATATATATATATATATATCCAGACATGCACACTTATCCATCTGCATATTTATAACATGCAAGCCTAATTTTCACTCATGCAAACAATTATCACATCATTATTTCATATAGCCATCACATGCAACAATTAAAGCAGGTATAAGTTTTGTTTACTCACCAATTTTATGTTGAACAGAGAGCTTATAAACTGAAAATGTTGAGATCCTTTGAAAACTGGGAAATGCTGTGATTTTTAAGCTGGAAACTTGAAAATGCTCAAAATCTTTGGAAACTGGAAAATGCTTGATGATCTGAAGCTTAGTTGCTGAGATGATCTTGTTTTGATTCGTAGCTGAGATTTGAGATAGTGATTTTGAAGAAAAAATTTGTTGTTAATTTTCTGGTTTGTATATTGTTTACAGGCTACTAATTTCTTGAGTTTGAAAAAAAAGAAGATAGGAAAGAAATAGAGAAAAGGATGGTATATATATATTTATAGCTTGATTTATCTTTTATTTACAAATGAAAAGAAAATAAATTACACGACACTTGTAATTTGCATGATAATATTTGCTTACATTTATTAAAACTACATGCTAATATCTCTATACTTGTATTATGCATGTGTTTATTATTTTTAATATGCTTTTATAAATCTTTATATCTATTTTCTATTTAGTTAACACATTTCTTAATTTATATTTATAAAGTCTTTTTAAATAAAATAATATAAACAAATTATATACTAATAAAAATTATATATATATTTAAATCCAATTTATTTAAAATATTTATCTCTTGAATTCTAAATTCAAATTCAATTTAAAATCAACTCATATATATATATATATATATATATATATATATAGACATACACGCATTTATAAACAACATATATATATATATATATATATATATATATATATAGACATACACGCATTTATAAACAACATATAATTTATTTGTTTGAAAATAATAATTCTATTTAAAATCTACTTATATATATATATACATATAAACAACCCATTATTATTTGTTTTAAAAGAATAATTTGCCAATTTTAAATAATTTATAAAATAAGATTATCACATATTATTTGCTTGAAATTTCCGGGATGTCACATTGGAGGTGTAGTCGTAAGAAGTTATGAAAGTTTGGGCTAGTGGTGGTCGGCTAGCTGTGGATGTTATGTATTGCTCAGTGGTTGAGTTGATAGAAGGAGTTCATGGATAGTGGAGATTTCGGTTAGATAGTGAATGGTGGTTAGACAGTGAATGGTAAGACAGTGAAGTGTGGATAATATGCAGTGGATGGTCTTATGGTAGGTTGAGTAGATGAAAGCAGCAGGATATGGTGTGATATCTTTGATGTGCACGGATATGTCGTGATATGCACAGAGGTGTTTGGTAGAGAATGACAGTGGTAGGTTGAGTAGATGAACTATTGAGGAAGTGTTGTTATGGTGGTATGGTTGCAGTCGACAGTGATATGGAGTATGTCAGTGGTATGTTGATAGAAATATGGACAGAGCAGTAGATATGGGGATTGCAGAAGTTGTTGATAGGTGATGAAGGAACGATTCAGTGGTATGGAATGGTGACTGTGTGGAAATGGTTATGTTGAAGGATTGTATTGAAGGTCAATGGCAGTAATTTGAAACGAATTTTGATTGCTTGGTGATGGAGGTTGATGGCAGATGCGGAGGTTAGAGCAGTGGATGGATTTTGGTCATGGGTGGTTTGCTATGTGAATATGCAGATGGTCGGTGCAGCTTGGTCGTAGGTTGAATGGATGTGGAGTGTTTGTAGAGGTGGGAAGTGCTAACAGAGAAAGCAAATATGTGACAGAGGATGTAAAATTGCAAATATATAAATGAAGAATGTAAAAAGGAACATATTGTAAAATGTAAAACTAGAGTATGAAATGAAAGGAGATGTTCTAGCAAATGAAATGTGGTTTTTTTGAAAAGAGAAAGGAAATCACAAGTGAACAATGAACACAAAGCAGTGACACAGGTGCAACATGTGAACAACAGAAAATGAATAGAAAAGAACAACCTGCAATTTTTTTAAATGAAAATGAACAAAAAATCTGAAACAAAACAACATAATGAACAGAAGTCCACAAATACAAACTAAAATGATCGCAATGCAATGCAATTTCTTTTTTCTGAAATGAAAATTTAATGGATGAAAAGTGAAAATAAAATAAAATGGATTTTTTTTGAATGAAGAGATGCAAATGCGAATGAAAAACAAGAGATGCAGACAAATAAAGTGCACACAAGAATCACACACAACAATATTTTTAAATGCAAATGCACACACAAAAATCAAACAAAAATAATTCGATGAATAGAAAATCAAAATAAAAACTAATTCCTCGGCAACGGCGCCAAAAACTTGTTAGTCGACTAGTTTTCTAACGGTTTAGAAAATAGTCGAAAAAATTTCAAATTAAATTTAATAGCAAGCGCACGACGTACACTTGTAGTACGTGACGAATACGATTCTATCCGTAGGGAAATGATGATTTTAAAAATTCAATTCAAAATCGAGTTACAAACAAAAATTTCTAATGGCGACAAACTCACTTTCGGATCTGGGAGGGGAGGATGCGGAGGGGGACGGCTGGACTCGGGTGATGGATCGACGAAAAAAGCAGGCCCTATCGGCTATCAGGCAAAAGGAGACGTCTCGGGTGATGGATCGTAGGGATAAGCAGGCTCTCTCGGCTTATAGGAAAAAGGAGGAAGCAGATCTCACTAATTCAGCTCCTCAATCAGAAATGGTTCAACAGAAAAATCAGATTAGGAGGAAAAATGCATCAATCGGCACAGCAGTTTTTACAAAATCAAAACCTATAAACTGGTGCGAACTGGTCAAAGGAAAAAAACAAGGAGATCTAATACAATACTTTGACCCAGAAATTGTTAATGACAAGAAAACAGCCATTATTGAAGAGGAAGAGCTAATCTCAGCAGAGAAAATGTGGTCCAATTCTATTCTCATATACTTGGTAGGTAAAAGGCCGTACTATATGTTTTTCAAAGCATATATAAAAAGAATGTGGGCTCCAAAAGGTAAATTTGAAGTGTTTGCTAGAGATAATGGTTTTTATCTAGTTCAATTTGAATTAGCAGAAGATTGTGATAAAATATTAGAAGGAGGACCATGGATGATGGATGGAAAATTCATTATCATGAAAAAATGGAACAGTTCCATCAAATATGAAAAAGATCTATTGCTATCTATTCCTATATGGGTGAGATTTCCTAACTTAAACTTTGCATATTGGAATCATATTTCACTATGTAAAATTGCTAGTACGATTGGCAAACCGATTGCAATGGATGAGCATACCAAAAACAGAAGTAGAATAACATTTGCCAGAATGCTTATTGAAGTTGATGCATCTTTCAAATTTGATAAAGAAGTACAAATAAAACTGCCTAAAGGAGATTGTGTAATGCAAAATGTTGAATATGAATTCATACCCCCGGTGTGTAGTAACTGTGTATGTTTCGGACATGTCGACAATGAATGTCCTATATCTTATACACAGCAATGGATTCCAAAGCCCACATCATGCAACAAACAGGCAAATCTTATAGACTTTGCATCAGAAGGAAACAATATCAACTCAGAAGCAACAGCACATCACAACACAGAAGACTTTACAATTGAAGAGTCCAATGTCCAAGATTATACAAATAATAAGAATAAAGATGTCTCTCCATCAGATACATCAGTCTTATATGTTGAGACAGATCAGATGTCATCAAAGAATCCTACAGTTGCAATTGTAGCCTCGCCAGTAACTGAAACAGCTAAATGTGTAGTATCTAAACCTCTTTCTCAATCCAGCATGGCTGCCACAATTGCAAAGGGACCCCTCGTTTGTACTTCTGACATGAATCAAATACAAAACAGTGCAGAAGAATCACTTACAAGCACCAAGACTCTGGATCCAACTGCTAAGACGTCATCGACAAAAGTCTCAGTCAATTTATCATCATCAGAGAATTTATCCAACAGGGAGTTACCAAATCATATTGAACATATCTCAAATAATTTTCACCCTCAAATTTCAGATCTAACATCTGTAGTGTTTAATCCTTTTCAGGTGCAATCAAACATGAAAGACTCAAATGTGGAAGCATCTTCTGTATCTCAATCATGTATCAATCCCACATACCCTGCTACCATCAACACTCTCAACAATTCACCAGAAAACCTCACATCCATCAACCCTGAATTTGAAAATGTGCTATCAGAAATGAGAAAGAAAAATCCCCAAGAAAAGAAAAAGACTAAAGTGATTCATGATAGTGTGACTCCCACTATAAAAACTAGGAGTCAAGCAAGCTCATCCAAATAATGTCAATCTTGTGCTGGAATGTGCGAGGTCTTAACAAGGCGGCACATGTTCTAGAGGTAAAAAACATTGTTTTCTCGCAAAAACCTTCTATGTTTTGCTTAATTGAAAATAAGTTGAGAAGAAATAAAATTCAGCTGTTTATGGAATCATGGGGCAATAAATGGACATGCATCAACAACATTGAATATCATCATAAATGCAGAATACTCATCATGATTAACTCGGATGTTTGGAGCAGCTATGTAATTTCTATGAGCAAACAACACATTACATGCATGCTAAACAATACTGCAGGGGCTCAATGTATTGTCACTGTCATATATGCATTAAATCTTGAATCTGAAAGGAAACCACTATGGAATCAACTGGAAAAAGAGGCAAACACATTCATCACCCCTTGGTGCATCATAGGGGATTTCAACTGTGTTAGGTTTTTGAAAGAAAAAGTGGGAGGAAATAAGTTGACAACAAGAAACATTCAGGAGTTAAACAATTTTATAAATTCAGCAGGAGTTCAAGAAATCAACATTTCAGGGGTTAAGTATTCATGGAGATCTGGACCAAACAAAAACATTGCTACAAAGATTGACAGACTATTATGCAACATTGAATGGATAAACATGTTCAAAAGTTCTCATGCAAAATATCTAGACCTATCTACCAGTGATCATGTCCCTATTATGTTTCAGTTTAACCATACACAAACATTAGAAGGACCAAAACCTTTTAAATTCAGAAATCACTGGGTTAACTGTGAGGGGTACAAAGAAACAATTGAAAAACATTTTGTTTTCCCAGAAGAAAATCAACTTTTCAACCTCATACAAATGCAGAAAAACATCAAAAGAGAAATTAAAAGATGGTGCAAAGGAAAAAATGATTTGCAGACAGAAGTATCAAAATGCAAGCAAAAGGTCAACATTGCATTACAAACATTAGATAATAATCATAATTCATCAAATGCACAAAAGCTGCATGAAGCACAAGTAGATTTGGCAAAAAAATTGGGGCTGCTAGCAATGGACAATAAACAAAAAATAAAATGCCAATGGATCAAATGGGATGACAGCTATTCGAAATTCTTCTTTGCAAAACAAACAACTAGAAGATTTGTAAACAGTTGTCAAAATATCATAAAAGAAAATGGAGAAGTAGTCAAAACCTCAAAAGAGATAGAAGATGAAGCTGTCAAATATTTTTCCAACATATACAATAGAGGAAACATGATTGATCAGTTTCCAAATATCATTCCAAAAAGGAAAATAAATGATTGGGGTAAAAATTTCCTTAATGCTACATTTGAGGAAAAAGAATTAAAAAGAGCCATTTTCAGTATACACAATGATACTGCCCCTGGATATGATGGTTTCAATGCAAAATTTTATAAAAGACATTGGAATGAATTAAAAAAATCTCTTCTGAAAGCTATGCAAACTTCCTTTGACAATGGCAGAATAGTGAGAGAAATAAATCATACTATTATCTCCTTAATCCCAAAAGTCAAAACTCCAGAAACAGTTTCAGATTATAGACCTATAGCATGTTGTTCCATGCTGTACAAGATCTTATCCAAAATGTTATGTGATAGAATGAAGTATGTTCTTGGAGAACTAATCTCTGATAATCAAACAGCATATTTACCAAACAGGCAAATCAAAGATGGGATAATCATTGCACATGAACACATCAGGAATTTCAACAAGCATGGCAGTAATAAAATGTGCATAAAAGTGGATCTTAAAAAGGCTTATGACTCAGTAAACAGACATTTCATCCTACACATGATGAGAAGCATGGAATTTCCAGAGAAATGGATAAACATTATTCAAGAAATGATAACTACTCCTAGTTACTCATTCTCCATTGAAGGGTATCACAAGGGATATTTTTCTGGAAGTAATGGATTAAGGCAAGGAGATCCCCTATCCCCCTACCTATTTACTTTATGCATGGAATATTTCACTCTGTTGATGGATGCAAAAGCTACTAAAGGAAAAGTAGAATCAGTTATCAAAAACAATTCAAACATAACACATCTCATTTATGCAGACGATCTGTTAATTTTCATAAATGCTACAGCAGTGGGAGCCAAATCAGTTAAAAATTGTTTTAAAAGACTGAAGCAGGTGACTGGATTAGAAATGAATAATCTCAAAACCCAAGTATTTTTCAACAAGTTTTGCAGCAACAAGGATCAAGTACTCAACATTCTAGATATTCAAGAAGGAGAACTACCTGTCAGGTATCTTGGACTACCCTTGTCTGTCACATACATCAAACATTCAAATTGTAAACAACTTATTGACAGAGTGTTAAATAAGATGCATGGTTGGGAGTGCAAATTCCTCACTGTCCCAGGCAGAATTGAATTAATTAAAGCTGTTGTCTACCCAATGGTCAGTTTTTGGATGCAATGTTTCATGTTACCCAGCCTAACCATTCACAAAATCAATCAGTTATGTAAACAATTCATCTGGAAAGGTAAAAACAGCAAGGTACCATGGGAAACAGTCACAAGTGTTAAAGCTGAAGGTGGGATGGGTTTGAAAAAACTGTCAGACATTAACAATACATTTTGCATCAAAAGAATATGGGAAACCCTTAACAACTCATCTTATAGTGCTAGATGGCTTAATGCAAAATATGCTAACAATGAGACTTTGTGGGAAGCTAACTTCAGTAACAATTCTTCATGCACTTGGAAGAAAATGTTATACTACAGAAAAGAAGCTCAAAAATTGATTGACAGAAGAATTGTGGATGGTAAATCCACCAGTTTATGGTTTATACCTTGGATCAATGGTTCTACATTATTGGAAAAACTGGGGCAGCAAATCTTATCATATACAAGAGGTCATAATCATAAGGTAAGTCATATCATATCTGATAATTGTTGGAGGACAGAAAACATCTCATATTTAGGAAACATAAGTGAGGAAATAAGGAAAGTTCCTATACATCATGATAAAACAGAAGACTATTGGTTTTGTAACAGCAGTAAAAATGGCAAGTTCAATTTTCATGATACATGGAATAGTATAAGAGTCAAACTCCACAATATCAATTATCATAAAATCATATGGAATACCACATCACTCCCAAAAATGAATGTATGCTTATATAGAGCAATTTTCAATTACCTTCCCACAAAAGATAAGCTACAACTACAGGGAGTAACAGAAGATAACTTATGTGTATTGTGCAAAAAGGAAATAGAAACATGTAACCATCTTTTTTTCAACTGTTCCTTCTCCAAACATGTGTGGTATTGGATCAGAACCATGATGGAGGACCCTATAACTCATGGAGACATACATATTTCTCTTTTAGATGCTGTCACATATATATCCCAAAATTTTACAGTCAACAGTATAAAGAAAGACATCATAATTGCTGCGCTTAGCACAGCCGTTTGGTACATTTGGAAAAACAGGAATGATATCATCTTTAACAATGAAAAGAAAGATAAAATCACAGTCTGTAACATCATCAAATCCAATGTTCGAGACTTTATCATCAATAGATCCAAGTTTTTCAACCACAACAACATCAATGCGGACAACATCATACAAAAATGGGAAATCATACCTCTGCGAGTTGACCTTACCGTAACCAAAAACCCTAATTCCCCCAATACTGCTTCATCCTCAAGATACATGATTGATAGAGAAGATGTAGAAACAGAGAGCTCAAAATTGTCTAGATGCACTGATAGTATTATCACTATCGTTGAAAGAGATGAAAGATTGCAAGGGAGAGAGAACGAGCCGCCATGAGTCGCGAAACTATCGCAATGTATTTAGGGTTTGTGTTTTGTCTGTAGAGTATACGGGTTGCCTGTTTTTTTTGTGCCCAACAGTTTCTTTATGTATATAACTTGTATGTAATGTGTTGGCATTATCAATAAAGCTTTTGGATCCTTTTTTTCAAAAAAAAAAAAAAAAAAAAAAAAAAAAAAAAAACTATACCAATTTCAAGTGAAAATTAAGCTAGAAAATTAGAAAATTAACCAACTAACTAAAAGAAAAGAGAAGAAAATATAAGAGTTAAGTGACAATTTAGAGAATAAATCCACTCTATAGATCATGTAGTTCAACACATATGAAATCATGATCTCTCTTTTATGGTCATTAGTGCTTCAATTGATGTGCTTATCATAAGTATGTCATATTTGTGCTATTAATTAGCCAACATAAGCCATCGAACAATAACACACCCCTTAAACCCCTTACTAACTTTTATGAAACTTGATAATGAAAATTAAAATGAAATCTATTTTAAGTATGGCCTATTAACTATTGAATAGAAATATAGACCATCAAATTTTAATTTCAAATCACTTTCTTTTTCCATAATCATATTTTGATGAAGAGGCAATTAGTGTTAGTGATTGTTTAAGCATAGCCTATTTGGTGTCAATAATATAGGCTATCAAATTCAAAGCAATAACAACTAGTAAACCATTTCTATCATCATCATTAAGCACAAAAAGAGGGAATGAACTAACAAATAGTTGAAGCTACATAATTAGAGAGCTTCATTACCCCTAAATTGAAGGGGTTTGGTCTCTCATGTTTGTCATTTGATTAACAAATGTAGCTAACAACATGAAAGGAAAATGAAAGCCTAATGAAAAAGAGGGCTAATTAACAAGAATAAGAACTATTCTACTTGCATCAAAGTAAATCTACACTACAAACATTAAAGTAAATAAGCATGAAAAAGAAAGAGCATGTATTAAATCGCAATAAAAAGAAAATTACATGAAAACAATAATGAATGGCCAAGTAGCCCTAAAAAGAAATAAAAGAGAACTAAGCTAAATTAAGAGAAGAGATGGCCTCCATGAGAGGGCTTAAAAGGGTAGAAGAGGTTACATAAACATAATGGGTTATTTATACAGGCATGAAACCCTAATCCATAATTTGGGGAATGACCAAACTAGCCTTGAGAAAATGTGGAGGCCAAGTAATAATTAGCTTCAACTAATCATCATTTAAGTGTACATTAAGCCATTAATTTCATAAGCATGTGCATTAGCCTCTAATTTGTACATTAAGGCAGGTGGGTAAGTGGGGTCCTCCATGTTCTTCACTGTGAATTATTTTCATCTTCATTCCTTTGTATTCATTTTGTGCATGCATGCGTCTTCATGAAACCACTCCTATTTGAGATCTAATTCCTACACAAATATATATAAATTTCCAATTAATTTTTCTCAAAGAAATATATGCACACAAATAACCATGTTTCCCCTATATGAAGATGGATATGTGACAATTTGGAATTAATATGGATTTTGGTTAAAACAAGTTAAAATACCCAATATGTTCATTTTTTAATTTAAATAAAATAAATATGGTGGTAAAAATATGCATATTTACGTGCACATTAACTATGGAAGTTTGGTAAACATTATTTTCAAGAAGGCTTAGGATCAAATGAGAATGGATGATAAATATTTGAAATCATCTAAAGCTCGTACACATGGTTTCAATGGTATGGCGATTGAGGATGTTGGTTTTATGGAGTTGCCAGTTGAATTGGGGGAAGGTGAATCTAGGAGAGTTTAGATCCTACCGTTCATTGTTTTGGATGTCGGCTCACCGCACAGTATTTTTCTAGATCGACCGACCCTGGCTGAATATCGGACAACTCTTTCCCCATGGTGTTTAACTTTAAAATTCCCAACCGATAATGGTGTAGGAATGGTGCATGGTAATCAAGCGACTGGATGTGCCTGTTATGTGGCTGAGTTGAGAGAAGCTCAGCGTAAGGAGAAGGGAAAGGGTATGGACAAAACTATCTGCATCCAATTTACCAAAGATTCACAAATGGTGCCTAAGCCTTGGCTTGGACGCCATAGTTGGTTCTATAGAGATATAGATCCAAGGGATGATGAAAAAGGGCCCAAGCAGACCAATGCTGCATCGGCTGAGCCGACGGTAGATATAACAGTCAGCCACGATGACCCCTTGCAGTTCTTGAAGATTGGATCGCAACTCAACACTTCAATGATGAGAGAACTTGCCTATTTTCTTCGAGCGAATATGGATATATTTGCTTGGACTCATTCTAACATGTGTGAGATCTCACATGCCATTACGAGCGATGCATTAAACATTGATCCAAAGTATTTTTCGGTAAAACATAAAAGGCGAGGTATGGATCTGGAGAGATCCATTGCTCTTAAAGAGGAGGTGGATAAAATGAAAGTCAGTGGGTTTATTTGTGACGCCCTCTATCCTCTGGATATCTAATCCCGTGTTAGTGAAGATGGAGAATGGAAAAGGGAGGACACGTATCGACTATTCATACTTGAACAAGGTGTGTCCTAAAGATAGGTTTCCCTTTCCAAAGATTGACCAGCTGGTTGATTCAACCGTAGGGCACGAAATGTTGTCTTTTATGGATGTGTATTCAGGGTATAATCAAATCTTGATGCATGTTCTTGATCAAGAACACACCAACTTTGTGATGAATGTTGGATTATACTATTACGCGGTGATGCCGTTTGGATTGAAGAACGCTGGAGCAACCTATCAATGCTTAGCTAACCAGATGTTTAAAGACCAGATTAGGAGAATAATGGAAGTCTATGTGGACGATATGCTTGTGAAGTCACAACAATCAAACGACCATATTCGAGAGTTGGTAGGGATGTTCTACGTCCTCTAATTTTATAACATGAAAATCAATCCTTTGAAATGTTCATTTAGTGTTGCATCAGGAAAGTTCTTAGGATTCATTGTCGATGCTTAAGGAATTGAAGTTAATGCAGAGAAGATTCATGCAATCTAAGATATTCAAGCGCCAGGAACCATTAAGCAAATGCAAAGTTTAAATGGGAAGGTCGATGCTTTAAGTAGATTTATCTCCAAAGCAACTGACATTTTTGATTTGATTAGGAAAGGAAAAAAGAAACTTTAAATGGACGCAGGATTGTGAATATGCATTTTGAGCTATGGTCAACCATTTATGGAGACGTCCTGTCTGATCAAAGCCAGTAGATCATGAGGAGTTGTACATTTATTTGGCCATATCAGCGTGCCATGAGTGCTTCCTTGATTTGCAAGGAGAATCGGATTCAGAGGCTAGTGTATTATATCAGTAAGCGATTGACAAGAGAAAAAGGAACTATTCGAAGATAAACAAATTAGCATACTGCTTGCTAATCGCATCACGGAAATTTCGTCCATACTTCCAGCCACATCGATTAAAACTTACACTGACCAACTCTTACGAAAGGTCCTACAGTGACCTGAGTCATTTGGGAGGTTTCTTAAAGGGAACATCGAACTTAATCAGTTCAACATTACATATCCGCCTCAAAGAGCTAGCTAGGGTTAAGCATCAGCTGACTTTATAGCAGAATTTACCATGCAGGACGAGCTTCCAAAAGGTAGCGGAATCCCTACTATGCGATGGTAGTTGTACAATGATGGAGCATCTAATGATCACTGTTTCGAAGCTGGGATTTTAGTTGTAACGCCCTAGAACCGTTCAATTTGCTATGCTTTGAAGCTTGATTTTCCTGCTACAAACAACGAGGCTGAGTATGAAGCATTGATTGTTGGACTTAAACTTGTAGAGAACTTGGGGTGAAGTCTCTTGAAATCTTTTGTGATTCACAGCTGGTGGAGTATCAAGTTAGAGAAGACTATCAGGCTAAAGGATAATGACTTGCCCTGTATCTTGCCCGGGTTCAGGAGTTGTTAGCAGAATTTGAATATTATGACATTTCACATATCTCAGGCAAGCAAAACGAAGAAACTTATTCATTGGAAAAGTTCTCTAGTATGGGTGATGCACAACAGATGGGCTTGGTTCCACTCGAGATATCACACACCCCAAGTACAAGTATGATGGAAATTGATTGAGTACTAGAAGTGGAATTCGAGAGGGAATCATGGATGACTCCATTTAAAGATTATTTGTTGCGTGGAAACTTGCTTGAAAGGAGGAATGAAAAACGACAAGTCCTTCACAAAGCTTCACGGTATATTATGTAAGAAGGAACTATGTACGAAAAAAGTTTTTCTGTTCCTCTACTCTGGCATATCGCTCATGACGAGATAAAACATGTTTTGGAAGAAGTTGATGAGGGAGAATGTGACGATCACACTGGAAGGCAAACTCTGGCAATGAAGATACTTTATTATGGATATTATTGGCCAACTATATACCAGGATGCTGCTGATTATGTGAGATGGTGTGAAAAGTGCCAAATGTATTGAAAGCCCCAAGAGCTCCACCAATAGAGATCATGTAAATGGTCAGTCCATGGCCATTCACTATGTGGGCTATTGATATCATCGGCTCTTTACAACCTCTAAGGGTGGTGCGAAGTACGCTATTGTCGCGGTTGATTACTTCACCAAATGGACCAAGGCAGAACCACTAGCCACGATCACAACTAAGAAAGTGATCAACTTCGTTATTCAAAACATCATATGTCGTTTTGGACTTCCACAAAATATCGTAACAGATAATGGGATTCAGTTTGATAGTGTTAAATTTAAAGAATTTTGTCAGAGATATCGTATTGAAAAAGGTTTGCTGCTGTCGCTCACCCTCAAGCGAATGGGTAGGCTGAAGTTGTAAAAAAAAATTATCAAGTCTATTCTGAAAAAGTGATTTGAGAGGGCTAGAGGAAAGTGGGTGGATGTACATCCTACGACATTTTGGGCTTATAGAACCACTCATAAGCCAGTAACCGACCATACTCCGTTCGCTCTTGCTTACGGATCCCAAGCTGTTATCCTAGTGGAACACGAAGTCCCTTCTTATTGAGTGACTCACTACGACCCCAAAACGAACAAAGATTTTCTCTTGGAATCTTTGGACTTTATAGATGCTAAGTGCTAAGAAGTCAATTTAAAGTCAGCAGCACACCAACATTGACTCACCCGATATTACAACACTAAAGTGCGATCAAGATCCTTCGAAATTGGCAATCTCGTCCTAAAACGGGTTTTTCGGCCTCATCACAGATGAATCCGACATGGGAAGGACTGTGTGTCATTGAACGGAGGCTTGAAGTTTCAAGCTAGTGACTGTCGATGGAATTACACTTCCAAGAGCATGAAATATCGAACATTTACGATGCTTTCACTTAGAACATTTCCTTTGTTTTCCAATTCTATTTACTTTCAGTATTTGCTTTAGGATTTTATTTTTTGAACATGTAATAAGATAGATTAGTTTGTTCCTTTCCATTTGGTGCATAAACACTCGAATTTCCTTTGCATATATGATTGTTATTGCATTTTATGCTAAGTACATAATGAGACCGATTGCTATTAGTATGTGTGAATAGGCTCCTGGAGTTTGAAATTGATCAATCGTATTAATCCCTAATGGGATCAAAAAAGATGAGCTCCATTAATTTCCTTAATCAACAATTTTCGTAAATGATTCAAAGGACGAGACACTCAATAAGGAACAAATATTTCAACGATCTGGAGATTGATAAAATTTCCTATTCGGACTATGGGACTGAAACGAAGTCGAGGCGACTGAATAAAGTATGAACATAAATCGAGTGTGATTGATCGCCCATCGATAACTCAAAGTCCCCAAAGTTTGGACTAGTGTATAAACATGATTCGAGCATGAACCGCCACCCACGAAACAACTCTAAGTCTCCGGAGTGCGGAGTGGAGTATAAACGTGATTTGGGCATGAACCGACCGCCTACGAAACAACTCTAAGTCCCTGGAGTGTGAATTGGAGTATAAACATGATTCGGCTGTGATTTGATCGCCCACAAGACAACTCTAAGTCCCCGGAGCATAGACTAGAGTATAACATGAGTTGGGTGTGATTTGACCGCCCATGAGATAACTCTAAGTCCCCAGAGTGCAGACTGGAGCATGAACATAAATCGAGCACCAACCGAACGCTCACCAAACAACTCTATGTCCCCAGAGTTCGGACCAGAGTAGAAACACTACTGAATAGAGGGGTGGATTTCGACCGTTCTCTGTTCCATACACTCCAACCTGAAATCGACAGGAGGAACACATACAACTAAAACTTGAATATGACCACTCACTACGGCTCCAGCTTAATGATCTTTATGACTTAAAGCAACGACGCAAGGAGGCCTTGAGATGAAGTTAGTGAATTGTTAACAGAATAAGAAATCAACAAGTTAGAAGTACTCTGAAAGGGAAGTAATCATTTAACTATAAAAATAACAATATCCACAATGTCTAATCGAAAATAAAAATCTTTTGTTTTCAAATGTCAAATTTCTAGTACAAGTTATTTCAAAAAACCGGGATTCATACCCGTACACCTATGTCTAGGGAAAGAAGTAATTATGCAAGTTATATACAATGATTTGAAGTAATAATCACTTCTTTGACTTTTTTCCCTTTTGTACTTTTCAGGGGTGGAGCCACTCAAGCTTCTCTTTCGGGATCCTTTTCCGCCCTTTGTCGGAGTGCTTGTGGAAGAGGAGGGATTTCACCAGGGATTGACCCGCCCGGTGGAATAACTTGCAATGGTACGAGATCAAGGTCTTTCACTTCCACCTCGGCGGGCTCTCCTTTAACTTCTGCTTCAACTTTTCCTCCTCCTCAATCCTCTCCTTCATGTTGGCTTCAATAGTATACTCCAAAGCGCCAGTAATTATCATATAATTGGGTCATCGGCTGGTAGTGTGTCTTCAGTTTTTTCTTCATCAAGAGCACCGATGATTTGGGCATCAGGCCTTGGAACTTCAATAGCAGCCGGGTCCTCGGCCACTCTCACATGTTGTTTCATAGCAGCACCACTTTTGGGAGTTAGATTGGGGCCTGGAAAACCTGCAAAGTTTATCAAAACACAAATGTTAGTAAAAGCCATTGCACATGAATAACAAGAAATTTTCAAATATGAGGAAGTTCAGTATGATACCAGCATCTAATTGACTTTCCATAGCCGCCATAGTACCTCCTTCTAGGATAGGAGATAGCATTTGTAGTACAAAGCCCGGCTTGTCTGGATCATAGCTGAGAGTCTACCCCATGTCATGAGAAGTTGACGGTCCAACTACTTGGGTTGGAGAGGAACCCTTAAGATCAGTTTCGAAAGACTCAGTGATGTCCTTTCCATCTTTAGTAGGTGCTTGGGCCTTGAAAAATTGAAGTTTAGCATCAGCCAAATCCGACGGCTCGTTTCCTCAAAGAACTTCTCTCGCTATGTTCTTCTACATTGAATTCGGCTTCTCCCAACTCTTCTTTCCTCATCTTGACAATGTGTTCCCAGGCTTCGATAAGAGATTCGAGTTAACCTTAAGTCATGGTAGAGAAGGATCTTTGCATTATATTCGATAATTAATCGATCAAACAAGTCCTTAATTTCGTTCCTATCAGACTTGATGGCAGCCTCCACCTGGGAATTAGCTTGTTCAAGCACTTCTTCTTTGCCCTCTTCTTAGGCTTCTTCCTTCAGAGCTTCGATTTTTGCAAACTGTTCATTGAGCTTTGTTTTCAAGCTCCTTGCCTCGACTACTTCTTCGCAGTATTTCTACTACTCCTTTTAGGCCTCAATTTTATCTTCCTTCTCTTTCTTTAACAGTTCTTCAAGCTCCTTAATGTGGCAAGCTATAGCATCTTTCTGCTTTTGCAAGGAGTCCTTTTCTATAGCAAGCATGATGCTGCGTTGAAGCACCGCGTCAAGTTCCTTCTTGTGTGAAGTTTCCAGACGGATCACCGCCTCCATTGTCTCCTTGGTATTCTTTTGAGACTCAGCATGCTGGGTTTCGAAATCAAGCAACTTGCCATCCCGATGCTTGATTATATCTTTGTCATGAATAGCCTCCAACTTGAGATGATCGATTTTGTGTTAAAGCTCTATGAAGACTTTAGAAACATTCTCTACCAAATGGATGGATGATTTGTGTTGAATAAATATGTCATTCACACATGCTAAAGAGCATTCCTTGGCATGCCTAGGGATACCGTGAATAGAAGGGAGAAATTTGAGACCGTCAAGCAAATATTTGAGAAAGTGGCTTTAAGTTTAGCCAACTTTTCTACTGTAGAAGAGTCCAAAATAGTAGCTGGTAGGGGTGTTTTAGAAGTGGCGAGTGGGTGCTTGCCAGATCAACATTCACAAGACTGTCTTGAACTTGAAGAGCCAGGGTGTTTGTAACGACCCGCTATTTTAGACTATTCGCATCCGCACATGTCGGACTTGAATAATTCAAAATACCGAATTGTTAATTTAAATTTGGCAAAACTGAACATTAACAGTAAATAAATAATCACAGAATCACAGACTAATAATATGCAGCGGAAGTAAAAGAGATAGTAGTTCATGAAGCTACTATATAATATATAAGATACATCAGAGTAAAACCAGATACAACACAAGAGTAACACGATACATCAGGTACAAATCAGAATACATCACTGGAATCATCGAATACTGAAAGTAGAATAGATGGCTGGATCTCCAGGCGAAGCTCCAACTTCAAAGGTGAATCTCGAAAGCTGAACCACTCATCTGACCCGAGCATAAAGAAAAACCCAAAACACTTGAGTCAGGATTAACATTCTTATATCAATAAATCCAACTCAAGTGAAATAACAATTGAAACATAATAACTCAAAGGACGTTGGAATAACCATCCTCTAAGGATCCGTTAAACTATCTACTATGTAGTAGTGTACGCTAAATAGATAATGTCTATCAGTAATATAAAATATCAAAATGGTGTTAAGGCGTTACCATTATCCCCCTTAACACAATTTATAAAGCGTTATAGTCTATACAGCACTGTAAACTCCACCGTAAACTGGTGGGATATTAGGGAGTACTCTATAGGTATAACACAAAACAAATTCGTAGTGGTCGTGTATATAGGGATACAAATATGACAAGGCACATGATGCAATACCCAAGGTAGTGAAACTACCATTTGCTTGATCCGGAGTGGTGAGAACGCATCGCCGCAATGATCGCAACACCGCGAAACAAAACTCCCAAAAGTACGAGGGTGCACCAATCAATAACAAGTAATGAGTGGTTTTACGAAGAAGTGTGTTCGCTCGAGGTGGCTAACCCCATTTGGCCCGGCACGGCTCTTGTTTTAGTCATTTCCAATTTGACACAAGTGTCAAGGCTATCCATTATCGTTCTCTTTCTTCAGTCATCACGTACATCATTCCGACCACTTCATTCTGGATCACACTTTGTTTATATTTATTAAAGTGGTTTTCGGTTTAGACAGTAAGTATGTCCCTAACCGATTTTGGTCTCTTTAATAACTTTCGTAATTTTAACACTGATTGGTCGCTTAATGTATTTAAAACCGAATCAAATTTCAATTTCAATTAGAATTCGTAAATCAACATTACGTTAGTCTTTCCAAATCAATTTCCAAAATTTACGTTTCATTTCCATTTCAAATTTCTATAATTAGTTTCAAAGTTTCAATTTAAACAATTTAAATATTCATTTAAATCCATATATAAGTTTCATTTCATAATCATTTAAACTAAACTTAATTTAACGTTCAAATCGATTTAATCTCATTTATCTATTCCATTCGATATTCATTAAATTAATTTGTCATTAAAAACAATTTCAATATAATTTCCAATTCATTAAATTACTTACTTAATTTCAACTTATTATAACAAAACTTACAAATTTACTTAAATTTGATTCGTCAAATCAAATTCTTAAAATTACAAGTCTTACATTTATTTTAAATAAAACGTATTTTTATTTCTTGTTAAAGAAATTCAATTTCACTTATTTCTTTACTTATTTACAAATTTCCAAAATTCAATTAATAAATAAACCAAATTTCACATATTCGAGAAGTTCAATTTCACTTATTAACTTACTTAAATAATTTTCCAAAACTTAATAAATGAAGAAACCCAATTTTATTTATTACCGAAGTTCAAATTCACTTATTCAAAAGTTCAATTTCTCTTATCAAAATTTTATTTAATTATCAATTAATTCAATCTTATTCAATTATTAAATAATACCAAAACATAATTATTAAAAATTTCAAAACTTAATAATTTCAACTAAATTATTAAATAATTCCCAACTTAATTAATAAATAATTTCAAACTTACTTATTAATAATTCTAGATTTAATTATTAAATAATAAATTTTTAAACACGTTCTTTCATCAATAACTACGTTAATATTTAGTTTCAAATTTCAAATATTCACATTTCTTTTCATTAAAATTTTAAATTCCAATTTTATTTCAAAATCTTATTATTCAAATAAAATCTTTACTTATTTATTTTATTATCAAATTATTGACCAATCGGGTTTAATTTAATTCTCTATCCTAAGTCAAGTTCATTATGGGTATTTATCATTTCAACCCGATTCCATTCCAATTCAAAAATCAAAGCATAGCAAAGGGAACTTGCAGTGTGATAACTGGGATGGTGTCAAAGTAAATAAACAAGCAATAACAACAATTAATAACAACAAACAAATAATTAATTCAAATAATCCCTAAATAATCGTATTAATTCACATAGTTGTTTGTGCAAATTATTATAATTATTTCTAGAATCTACACTATCATTTCATGTAGATTAAAGATTATTACATTAATTATTCTATGCAATTCTACACTTGACATCAATTATTCAATTTCATATTTAATCAATTAATACAACATAAATTCAAATGGTTCAAGGGTAATTAACTATTTTTCTACATGTCAATAAATTTAAACATTTAAAAGGGTCATATTATACAAATTTGTCTAATTAAATTCAACATATATATCAATTTCAAGTCGCTAACTGTCCTACGTTAAATTCAATTTCATATTTTATCACTTCCTACATTAACAATTTTAACGTCCAATATCAATATCAAACAATCAATCATCTATCAACCAAACTTGATTATCATCATATAAGTAACAGATAATAGTGACAGACGTCACAGGTAAACTGATACATGTAGTAACATATATAACAGTGTAAATAACTAACAGCAGTATATTTCAATTGTCGTTTCAATTGAAATCAAATTTAATAAATAAAAGAACATTAATCGTGAGTGATTGCTCACCTTCCGAGGCTAGAGACGAAAAGGCAATGGAATAAGCTACGAATCCAAACACAAATTCCAAAGTAAAGCGAGATTGGCACGAATCGACGAACAAAACTGATGAACAGATATGAACGGAATATAATCAGAATTGGATCAATGAAGATAATTGTCATAAGCGGACTTATATATATAACCAGGCTGAATTTACATAACTAACCCACTTTGCAGACTCTTACCCATACTTTCATGCAAAATTTATAACTTACTTTATAATATATATACACACATGCTACTAAAACAGATCGTATCAAAAATATAAAAATAAATGCGCTAACCTATATAATACACTAATAGTAATATATGTACGAAACAAATAAATGCCAAAATTAAATTTGTAACCAAATATACATATTTATAAACAATACTTACAGAATAATATACAGTATGTATAACTAGTATACTACAGTTTTGAAATAAAATACATTACCTTAAAATATAATACGCTACACTCAACTAATAGCATAAATGACTCGTATAATTTATATACATATATATGAATTAAACATAATATGGTTTTGAGAAACTTTTGTACGCGCAACAAAATTAACAAATACCACTTATACACTTATAGTACTAAATATATAACATATATATAACAACTTTAAAATATAATATATGATACTTCTTTTGACAAAGGATGTACACATAAACTAACAGTAGATTAAAATTTTATAACACTCATATACAAAATCTGGAAACACATATGTAATGCAGTGTCAAAAATATAGATCTATAAACAAGCAAATTTTCAAACAAGTAAACCAACTCAAATGCATATACATGCGGACCGCAACTTATATATATAACATGCGAACTGAATTTATATAACTTACATGCAGACTACAATTATCTACAACTTGAATGTATAAACTAAAATATGTAAAAAAACTTATATATATACTAAAATTAGATATATATAAACTACGGACTATAAATGCAACCTACCAAAAACTACTATTCTATAATATATATATAACATAGTAGGTTTCAGAACTTACGGCTATGTTGATTGTCGCGCTTGGAGAAGAGAGAGAAGGAGAGGAAGCTGGTCGGCCATGGTGATTTATGGCTAGTCAAAGCTCACAGCAAGGTCAAGTGAAGGAGTTGGTGGCTCGGCTGGACTGCGCGAGCTTGGCTAGCTACAAGCGGAGATGATGTTGCGGGTCAGAGCAATGGGATCTAGGCAAAATTGTTTGGCAAAGGGCGGTGGGCGAAGGTAGGCTAGGCCGAAGTTAAGTGTTGAGTGGGTAGGTTTGGTCGGAGCTAGGGAAAAAGCGGGTGGAAGGGCCTGTGCGGCCGTCGCTGCTTGTAACAACCCGCATATTTATCGATTATATATTTAAATATTTTATTTAAATATTTCACCGTTCGTCGGATTTTGGTCCGAAAACCTACTTTTTGCAAACAGTCGAATTGGGACTCGAGTCCACCCCCATTGAGTTCAAAATGACGTTTGCGACCTTTTTGAGTATAAGCTTCGATATGTTTGGAGAAAGTTGATTTTTGCTACTTTTTCCCGCTTAGGGCTTTGGTTGGGCTGAGCCAATTAGCCACTTAACTCAGTTCCAACACTCTCCTCTTCATTCACTTCTCTTCTATTTTCCTAATACTCAAGCTTTTATGTTAATGGAGGGTGGAAGAGGAAATTAAAACTCCAAAACCCTAGCTTGCTTTGCAAATCCAACTTCTAGCTCCAAAATCTATGAGAACCCATTGGTAAGCTTCTCTTCTTCTTCTCCAACTCTTTCTCTCTTCAATTTCAGAAAATATCCTAAACCTAATTTAGGAAATTATGTGTTTTATTCTTAGATTGAAGCTTGTTGAGTAAGAGTGAAGAGTGGTTAGCCTTTCCTTTGCATTTGAGCTTCTTCTTCTTGTTCTTGAGTTAAAAAGGTCAGATTTTTATCTCACATCTATGACTATAATTATCTTTGGTTGTTGGGTATGAATTCCTAACACTTCTTCATGTGCATTTGCTCTTGATTTGGATTGGTTTTGTGAATATTCCAAATTTTTGAGTTTTTAAGTCAATTTGTGTGAAAATCCTTTTATGGATGTTTGATCATGCTTCTAGTGATGCACCGAGGAGCATATAGGGCCGGGTTGCCGATTGGCATAAACCCTTAGAGCCAATGTTCGTCCGGTTGCATTTTGGAAGAATTTGCTCTTCATTTGGATAGGCTGAAAAAAAGCCCAGGCATGATTCAGTCGACTGAAAAGTCTGTTCAGTCGACTGAACCTGTAACCCGAAAGTTTCCAGGCATGATTCAGTCGACTGAAAAACTCTGCACAGTCGACTGAACCTGTAAACAGAAAGTTTCCTGAACCTGAAAAATTTCCAGGCACAGGGTCAGTCGACTGAAAACTCTGTTCAGTCGACTGAACCTGCTGTTTTAGTCCAATTTGCCTTTTTGGATTGAATTTCCAATTTAAATCGATTCGTGATGACCCTATTTATTGTCATCATTTATTATCATCTTTGATGACTTATTTTCTTTGGAATTTTAGATATATCCACTTCGATGGATCCTTTATCGATTTCATTGGATTTTTATTCACATCTTCGAATGTGATCTTTGTGATTGATTGTTTCTACAATCCCCCTTGTGCTTTGTCACTTTAAAAAAATAAAGGTTTCAATACTAATAGTAAATATAGAAACTCTTTCATCAAAACGATTTCAACAACTATTTTATTTATAATTCTCGTTTTCTCAAACCGTTTTCCAATCTATTAGTATATATAAACCTTTACCTCACTCGTATGAGAAATCTAATTAAACGACTTAGTAAAACAAGTGGTATGAAACGCTTGCGTTCACTTTGTTGGTTAATTCTTGAACTTGTTCGATTGAAACTCTTGTGACAATTTTCTAGTGGAGATATACAATTTGTTCGTAAATATTTAAGTTAAGCTAGTGGTTATGGGACATGATGCTAAGCTCATATATTTACTAGCTTACTGTAATCGACACTGCTCGTTGATCATGACGATCATCTTTGTGATTTAGACTAGCAATGTGCGATGTCTCTTTGTTTATGTGGAGGACTGTTCCTCATTTTATTGAGCTACGTCTCATTTTATACATGGGTCGTACCTTTTTAGGTGCGTCAATGTTTATTTATGCATGGGGTGTATCTTTCTAGGTGCATCGATGTTTGTTTATACATGGGTCGTACCTTTTTAGGTGCGTCAATGTTTATTTATGCATGGGGTGTACCTTTCTAGGTGCATCGATGTTTATTTACTTCGTGGAGCAATCGGCTCAATAAGTCGGGACATGGGGCGTATCTTTTTAGGTGCGTCGATGTTCGTCTATGCATGGGGCGTATCTTTCTAGGTGCGTCAATGTTCGACTTAGCATGGGGTGTATCTTTCTAGGTGCATCGGTGTTAGACATTACATGGGGTGTATCTTTCTAGGTGCATCGATGTTTATTTATGCATGGGGTGTTTCTTTCTAGGTGCATCGATGTTTTTTTTATGCATGGGGCGCATCTTTCTAGGTGCGTCGATGCTAGAGCAGGGGGCATATCTTTCTAGGTGTGTCGATGTTCGACTGTACATAGGGCGTGTCTTTCTAGGTGCGTCGATGTCCAGTGTGGGATTGGCCATCCTTTTTACTGTGATTTTTGGATTTCGTGTGTTGATTTCTGGAATTTGTGTTTCACCAACTTTTACGATGGGCATTGATATATATGTCATTTATTGTGGCTTGGTGAATGAAATTAGGAGTATGACATTCCTTTTTATCTTGAGTAGATTATTGTGATATTGATTAATCTCTTGTTGATTTTCAATTACTTATTTATCACAGCTTGGCATTGTGATTATTATACGTTTATGTCATATCTCTTATTATATATCACTTCTTCTGATATTTATAGCTAGACTGATCCATTTATTATTTTCTTCTTAAATAATACTCGGATCAGACCGAGATTTTGCAGGTGCTCCTGCTTGACTTCTCATTCAGGATCATTACTCTGACTTTTGGCAAACTACTTAGATTAGTAGTTTATTTTGTTGTATACACTTGAGATATAGACTCATAGTTGTATTCTTTTGTATAACACGTATTGCTATTCTTTTGTATTATCGTGGATCTTTTGACCACTACTCTGATGTACACTTTCATGTGTAATATTCATATCTATTTCCGCCTTTGTGATATGAATTGTCTGTGACTGATTTATGTTATGTTTATTTCTATATTTGTTTCCGAAGACCTTTATAGCCACTGTGTAGTAGCTTTGAGTTTGTGTCGGTATGTCGGATTTCCTCTCTTAAAGAAATGCATGTTATATTATCTGACATATCGATGCTCGCACAAAGCAATTACACGGGTGGTCGCTCCTCAACAGCCTTATTCTCCGTGCTAGTTGACAGCATTACACTGTAGTGTTCTTGGCTAGCGTGGGTATAGAGGTGGGGCGTCACAGCTTGGTATCGGAGCCAAACTTCGGAACAATATGGAATATTATAACAATGATCATTGTCCTAAGTCCATCTTAGGAGTCGTGCTTTAGGATTTAATTCGAGTCTTCGTACCGATTCATCCTATTTTCTTTATGATTCCTTGTTTTATCAATCAAGTTTGATTGAAATTTATTCTGAGAATAACTTTTTCCTCTTCTTTCTTTCTTTCTTGAAGAAGAGAAATGGTTAGACCTGGCCGTCCCAGCGCCGGTCAATCTAGTGCTACTCCCTAGGATGGAGTTTTTATGTCTGCCCAGCAGCTTTTAGATCTTGTTAAGAACGCTCAAGCTGCCGGACCCAATCCAGAGCCTACTCATCCTAGATCTGGTTTTGCATGCTTGTGCAGAGACTACACCGATTTGGGTGGAAGGACATTCATGGGATCCGAGAGTGTTATTGAAATTCAAGCTTGGCTCAAATCATGCGATCGCATCTTTTCTCGCATGAACCTTATTGATCTACATCGAGTTCAGGTGGCTTCTAGCATGCTCCAAGAAAGAGCACTGGATTGGTATGAGCTTTTAATTTCTGAAATCGTTGAAGCGGATCTCACTTGGGAGCAATTCCGGGGAAGGTTCGAATTGAAATTTGTGCCGGAGGCTGAAAAAGTAACTTTGGCCCGGCGTTTCATTGACCTTGTTCAAGGTGAATCTTCTGTGACAGACTATGTTGCATCTTTCGAATCTCTGTCCAAATACGGGGTTGAATACATCAACACCCCATTGAAGAAAAATCAGAGATTTGTTTATGGCTTAAATAAAAATCTTAAGAAGCCACTACTCCTGAAACTTGAAGTTTCTTTCAATCAGCTTGTGGATGTTACTCTTCTTCATGGAGAGATTGGTAAAGGAAGTGTTTGTGATATTGGGACTTCCAAGAAGAGGCATATTGAGTTCAAGAGCCTTAATCCCAATAAGAGAGTGAAGCAAACTACTTTTGTAGCAAAGACTCCAATCCCTAATCGTGGAGGGTGCTACAATTGTAATTCTATGGAACACTATGCGAATATGTGTCCAAAACCCCATTCTTGTCGCTATTGCAAGAAACCGGGTCATCTTTTATCTGCGTGTCCCAAACTTTTGAACAAGGACATGAGAAAGCTAAATATTGAGCAAGCCCCTAGCAACTCTTCTCTTGGTCAAGGTATTTTTCATTCAATCCTTGATGACATTTGCTTTTTGATTATCTTGTTCATGTTCTTTTTGATATAGTTTCCATCTCACTATTTTATATCAAAAGGACTTGTTAATTCTTTTTCTTTGAATATTTTGGGCTTGTTGACTTCTTTGAGGATTGTGAATCCGGATGGTAGATCCGCAACACTCAATTTGCTTTTTATTGATGTCGAAATTATTTTATGTGATTTTTCTTTCCGAGCCGATATTTTTACTTAGGCTTCGGAATTGATTTTTGAAAGGATCGGCTTAATCATTGTGAAGCCCATATCCTATTTTTCGAGTGGACTATTCATCTTCGACATTTTCAATCTGTTAAGCAGATTTCTATTTTTCCTTTATGATTTTGATTCCAACTTGATGGCATCATTTTATTCCTTAAGCCCACTTATACGGAAAGTGTTATTTCTCTCATTTATGTAGTTAGAGAAATTTTCCAGTATTTTTGAGCTTGTCTTAGGATTGTCACCTAAGTAATCTTTTATATGGTACTAAGGTCTTTTCAGTTTGACCTTACCACCGGTTTTCATTTGCTACAAGTTGCGGAAGTTAGCATTTCACTTATCGCATTCTGCACTTGTTATGATTCTATGAATGAATTATTATGTCATTCAATTTGTCCAGCTTATTTCATCCATTTTATAAATCGAATATTCTATGAAAATTTCGATGAGACCATTCTTATTTATGGATTTTGGATAGAAATAGAAATTTAAAATTTTGCAAATCTTTTTCATAAGATTTATTTATAAGTAAAACTGGATTTTGTTCTTGAAACGAACAAAGAATATTCTTAAAACATTTTAAGAGATTTATTTATCCTATAAAAGATGATTTTGTGATTGTATTGCCCGTTGAGTGCTTTAAGAATTTTGGTCGATGCGCTTGATCAACGTTATCGATAGGAATTCCTAAACGCTTTGATGTGACAATCAGACACAGTATATTAACTTGAAAATAGTAAATTTTTCTAGAAAGATTATTACATAATGATAAATGTAATTTTGAAAGTTTTAACTTTTCAGGAAAGAAGATTATTTAAAAGAAATTCTTTCTTTTTAATACTCTTATTCTTGTGATTCCTAGAGAGGAACCAAGACTTTGCTATTTGTACCGATACTAGTCGTATTGGTTTGGATGCCATTCTCTTGCAAAGGAGAACGTGCTATCACTTGTGCTTCTAAATCATTATATCCTATCGAGACTAGATATACCACTCATGATCTAGTGCTCGCGGTTATTGTTTCTACTTTTAGAGTTTTGCATCATCCTTTTTAGGGGAGGAATTTGTTCTCCATCTCAATCATAAATCCTTGGAATATTTATTTTCTCATATGGAACTCCAAGTTGACTCGAGTTCCTAGCATCTTATGATCTTGATATTCTTTTATTCCCGAGAGGGGAAATCGTGTTGCCAATGCGCTTTGTCGTAAGCAACAAGTGGTTGGTTCTTTGATGTTGTCTGAATGGAATTATCTTTCTATCAAGTTCGTCGGACGTTTTGGTATACTTCGTTTTATTGATCTTTATCTCGTTCCTTTTAAGGACTTGCGTCCGATGTTCTTTTATTGTGTTCGGTTCATTGGATGTACCGTTTGCACTACATCAATGACTTGGCTTTATCGGTTCATTGGACGTACCGTCTTTGTACTACGTCGGTGTTCCAAATTATTCGAGTTTCTAGTTTCTCGGGCATACCGTGGTTGTACTACGCCGTTGCACCAGCTCAACTTTCTGCTATTCTTGACGTTTTCCACGTCTTTTAACTATGGAAATGCTTTTATGTTTCTGGTTTTTATTCTTGAGCCCGGTGATATTGTGGAAATTGAAGTTTCACCAGATTTGATTTTTGAGCAACATTCCATTCGCATCATTGCTTCGGAGGTTGAGCGCCTTCGATATAAAGATATTCTTTTTGATAAAAGTTCAATGGTTCTCAAATCTTAAGAATTTCTCTTGTGAAATCTTGAGAATCCATCGAACGAAAACTTTCGGATTTATTCCTTCGTGCTCTTTTATGGTGAACTTCTTGATTCAAATTTTCTTTTGTGTTAATATGCTTCTATGGTTGTTACTTCTTATATTTCTTTCTTAATTATTGCGAGGATGCAATTTCTTTAAGGAGGGGAGTCTGTAACAACCCGCATATTTATCGATTATATATTTAAATATTTTATTTAAATATTTCACCGTTTGTCGGATTTTGGTCCGAAAACCTACTTTTTGCAAACAGTCGAATTAGGACTCGAGACCACCCCCATTTAGTTCAAAATGATGTTTGCGACCTTTTTGAGTATAAGCTTCGATATGTTTGGAGAAAGTTGATTTTTGCTACTTTTTCTCGCTTAGGGCTTTGGTTAGGCTGAGCCAATTAGCCACTTAACTCAGTTCCAACACTCTCCTCTTCATTCACTTCTCTTCTATTTTCCTAATACTCAAGCTTTTATGTTAATGGAGGGTGGAAGAGGAAATTAAAACTCCAAAACCCTAGCTTGCTTTGCAAATCCAACTTCTAGCTCCAAATCTATGAGAACCCATTGGTAAGCTTCTCTTCTTCTTCTCCAACTCTTTCTCTCTTCAATTTCAGAAAATATCCTAAACCTAATTTAGGAAATTATGTGTTTTATTCTTAGATTGAAGCTTGTTGAGTAAGAGTGAAGAGTGGTTAGCCTTTCCTTTGCATTTGAGCTTCTTCTTCTTGTTCTTGAGTTAAAAAGGTGAGATTTTTATCTCACATCTATGACTATAATTATCTTTGGTTGTTGGGTATGAATTCCTAACACTTCTTCATGTGCATTTGCTCTTGATTTGGATTGGTTTTGTGAATATTCCAAATTTTTGAGTTTTTAAGTCAATTTGTGTGAAAATCCTTTTATGGATGTTTGATCATGCTTCTAGTGATGCACCGAGGAGCATATAGGGCCGGGTTGCCGATTGGCATAAACCCTTAGAGCCAATGTTCGTCCGGTTGCATTTTGGAAGAATTTGCTCTTCATTTGAATAGGCTGAAAAACAGCCCAGACATGATTCAGTCGACTGAAAAGTCTGTTCAGTCGACTGAAAAGTCTGTTCAGTCGACTGAACCTGGAACCCGAAAGTTTCCAGGCATGATTCAGTCGACTGAAAAACTCTGCACAGTCGATTGAACCTGGAAACAGAAAGTTTCCTGAACCTGAAAAATTTCCAAGCACAGGGTCAATCGACTGAAAACTCTGTTCAGTCGACTTAACCTGCTGTTTTAGTCCAATTTGCCTTTTTGGATTGAATTTCCAATTTAAATCGATTCGTGATGACCCTATTTATTGTCATCATTTATTATCATCTTTGATGACTTATTTTCTTTGGGAATTTTAGATATATCCACTTCGATGGATCCTTTATCGATTTCATTGGATTTTTATTCACATCTTCGAATGTGATCTTTGTGATTGATTGTTTCTACAATCCCCCTTGTGCTTTGTCACTTTAAAAATATAAAGGTTTCAATACTAATAGTAAATATCAAAACTCTTTCATTAAAACGATTTGAACAACTATTTTATTTATAATTCTCGTTTTCTCAAACCGTTTTCCAATCTATTAGTATATATAAACCTTTACCTCACTCGTATGAGAAATCTAATTAAACGACTTAGTAAAACAAGTGGTATGAAACGCTTGCGTTCACTTTGTTGGTTAATTCTTGGACTTGTTCGATTGAAACTCTTGTGACAATTTTCTAGTGGAGATATACAATTTGTTCGTAAATATTTAAGTTAAGCTAGTGGTTATGGGACATGATGCTAAGCTCATATATTTACTAGCTTACTGTAATCGACACTGCTCGTTGATCATGACGACCATCTTTGTGATTTAGACTAGCAATGTGCGATGTCTCTTTGTTTATGTGGAGGACCGTTCCTCATTTTATTGAGCTTCGTCTCATTTTATACATGGGTCGTACCTTTTTAGGTGCGTCAATGTTTATTTATGCATGAGGTGTATCTTTCTAGGTGCATCGATGTTTGTTTATACATGGGTCGTACCTTTTTAGGTGCGTCAATGTTTATTTATGCATGGGGTGTATCTTTCTAGGTGCATCGATGTTTGTTTATACATGGGCCGTACCTTTTTAGGTACGTCAATGTTTATTTATGCATGGGGTGTACCTTTCTAGGTGCATCGATGTTTATTTACTTCGTGGAGCAATCGGCTCAATAAGTCAGGACATGGGGCGTATCTTTTTAGGTGCGTCGATGTTCGTCTATGCATGGGGCGTATCTTTCTAGGTGCGTCGATGTTCGACTTAGCATGGGGTGTATCTTTCTAGGTGCATCGGTGTTAGACATTACATGGGGTGTATCTTTCTTGGTGCATCGATGTTTATTTATGCATGGGGTGTATCTTTCTAGGTGCATCGATGTTTTTTTTAATGCACGAGGCGCATCTTTCTAGGTGCGTCGATGCTAGAGCATGGGGCATATCTTTCTAGGTGTGTCGATGTTCGACTGTACATGGGGCGTGTCTTTCTAGGTGCGTCGATGTCCAGTTTGTAGGATTGGCCATCCTTTTTATTGTGATTTCTGGATTTCGTGTGTTGATTTCTGGAATTTCTGTTTCACCAACTTTTACGATGGGCATTGATATATATATGTCATTTATTGTGGCTTGGTGAATGAAATTAGGAGTATGACATTCCTTTTTATCTTGAGTAGATTATTGTGATATTGATTAATCTCTTGTTGATTTTCAATTACTTATTTATCACAGCTTGGCATTGTGATTATTATACGTTTATGTCATATCTCTTATTATATATCACTTCTTCTGATATTTATAGCTAGACTGATCCGTTTATTATTTTCTTCTTAGATAATACTCGGGTCAGACCGAGATTTTGCAGGTGCTCCTGCTTGACTTCTCATTCAGGATCATTACTCTGACTTTTGGCAAACTACTTAGATTAGTAGTTTATTTTGTTGTATACACTTGAGATATAGACTCATAGTTGTATTCTTTTGTATAGCACGTATTGCTATTCTTTTGTATTATCGTGGATCTTTTGACCACTACTCTGATGTACACTTTCATGTGTAATATTCATATCTATTTCCGCCTTTGTGATATGAATTGTCTGTGACTGATTTATGTTATGTTTATTTCTATATTTGTTTCTGAAGACCTTTATAGCCACTGTGTAGTAGCTTTGAGTTTGTGTCGGTATGTCGGATTTCCTCTCTTAAAGAAATGCATGTTATATTATCTGACATATCGATGCTCGCACAAAGCAATTACACGGATGGTCGCTCCTCAACAGCCTTATTCTCCGTGCTAGTTGACAGCATTACACTGTAGTGTTCTTGGCTAGCGTGGGTATAGAGGTGGGGCGTCACACTGCTGTTGAGTTTGGTCAGAGGGAACGGAGAAAAGAGGCGGAGGTGGTTTGGGTGAGCTAAGGCCGAGGGGAAGGGGTGTGGAAAAATGGAAGATGATATGAGGGGAGAAGAAGAAAAGGTGGGTGAATTGTCAAAGGAGCAGGCCTATTTTTTCCTGTGGAAAACAAATATTGCCTGACAAATAAATGTACACCTTTTCAGCTGAGACGCACCATGCACCAGAGAATAGAAACATGAATAAAAATGAAGAAAGAAAGAGAAGTTTAAGAGAGGAAAGAAGGCAGTATGGTTTCAAGAGTTTGTATTAAACGAAGAGCTGTACAAAATATTTGCTTTTCTCTTTTTCCTCACAATCATTGGAAAAGAACATTCATGTATATGAATTCTAGCAATATTAAGTGCAGATAGCTGTTAGTTGGATAGGCAGATAGATGAAAGGACAGAAGAAAACGAAAAGATTTTGAAATAGTTACAAATACGGTTCAACGTTCTACAAATTTCGCCGTCCATCGGACGTCGAAGCACATATACGAATATACTACGGAGATCAGCACGACGAGACTATTAAAATGGCATACAGATATCGGTGGTATGATTGAGTTATAAAATTTTGAATTTTCCCACTAGCGGAAATGCATGAAAAACACAGAAAAATAAGATCGACGGAGCTAAAGATGTCCGAATTTGGAAAAACGAAAAATGGCGTTTTTCTGAGAAGATGTTTTAGAATTTTTCTATGTAAAAATATTTAGGTTCCGAAAACACTTTATTTTCATCGCTTTTTACTGATTAAATTGAAGTAAATTTACGCACGAAATAAACTTTCATATTTTCGGACGAAAATTTACCAGTTGCTATGTTTAACAAGACGCATTCCAAATATCAAATTTATATTTCAAAATTTTATCGTTTAAAATTTCACAAAATTTCAATTAAATAAATAAAACAAATAAATTATAAATAAAACAAATAAAATTTTAATTTTTTTTACGGGTCGTTACATACTCCCCCACTCAAAACTTTTCATTCCCGAAAAGGAACGAGGTAGGAGAATAGAAACAACCGGAAGAAAATAGAATGAAAAACAAAATAATCAATTGGTCCAAACCATATAAATTCAATTAATTCAAGATATCTCATTAAGTTGATTTAATTTTAATTTATCCACTTTCAAAACAAAATTTCTATTTTATTAATCACATCTATTGTTCAATTAACTTATTATTCTATTCATCTCCATAAACATTTTAAAATTTAAGTGTATAACATTTATTATACGCGCTCACATTTTATTTATAAAGAAAATTTATATTGTATATTATCCAGTTTTCTTAAATTAACAATTTTAAAGATCATAAATTTGAATAGTCATTTATTATAATCATACTTATTCAACAAATTGAATTTTTTTTATTCCAAATTATTATTAAATTTATTCTACTGAATATATCATATCACATATATTAAGGGACTTTACACTTATTATAACTACCAATTTTTATTTATTTCTTTGATATTATTTTTATTGCATAATATCCAATTACATAGTTAACTTTTTGAAAACTTAGGTAAGTTATATATAATGCAATTGAGTATTATCCAAATAAAATTTTTCAATTCCGTTATTTCAAGTTAAATATTTATAATTTTTTTTTTCGAAAATCAACCTTTAGCAAATTTTAGGAATTAATTTCCGATTAGCTTCAAACAACTTAGAGATAAAAATTTATATACAATATATCCCAGTCAAATCTAAATTAAATACTAATATTTATATATATTTTAAATCAAGTCATACTTTAGAAATTTCGAATCGAATTCATTTCAAAACAAAAGTGTAGCAAGCTACTAACGGTCTCTCCACTTCGAAACTCGAAAATGAATGTCGATGATGCGGCCGTCATCACCGAGATTATTTTCCAGCGATAAAGAGAAGAGCTCTAATTTAATCATCTAAAATTCTTTGAAAACCATTTCTATTCGAGAATATTTTGAATAATATATATTTTAAACTTTAGAACCATAGTTCGAAATTATCGGAAATTAAATTCTCAAATTCTAATTTGAATATATTTCAAATTCCGAATCAAATTATAACCAAATTTTATAAATTCATTCATTTATTTATGAAATAGTCAATGATTTTCAACAATAAATGAAAATCAAATATTATCATTTTAACAACCAATTCAGTTAACAATTCAATTTCAGAAAATCGTACTTATATATATAATATAATCATACAAAAATTTATTTCATTAACCAAATTTGAAAACCATATTGTGTCAGTTTGCTCTGTTCAAGTGTTTTAGAAATTCTATCTATAACATTGATTAGACGAATCGATCAAAAATCCAAATCAACATCAGCAACACAAACAACACAGTATATTAAACATTTTTAACATTAATTTACAAGTCTTCGCTTGACGATACAAGAATGGATTTTCAAAATAATGATAGAGATTCAAATTTGATGGACTCAAATTAAAGAGAATTTTGATTCGAAGGTAGGTTCAAAACAAAAGTAAGATGGTTTAAATAACAAATCGGGAGATGAATAACTTATATAAAACACAGACAACCTTAATCGGTCGACCGTGACTTCAAGAATAAGATCGATGCAGAATTCTGAGGCAAATCGACATTCGACCTCAAGATATAGAATTCAGGTATAACAGGGAATAGATAGCATCGTAAACCGAGGATATAGAAATCTTCGGTAAATCGATGTCTATTATAAAGGAATTTCACCCATTTATAAATAATTCGAAGTTTAGCGAGTCCGCCGATTCATTATAAGGGTCATTCGAAGTAGAGTTATGGGGTGCTCCAGAATTAAAAGAAGACGAGTGGTGAGGGACAAGAAGGAATTCCGAAAACGAGGGAACATTCCAAAATTCAAAGAATTGAGTCAAAAGGAAGAGATTGAAACTCGAATGAGAGTGATTCTGTAAATACATTTACCCTATATGCTAAGTTTTACCTAGAGCTACCAAAGCTCTGATACCAACTGTAACGACCCGCTATTTTAGACTATTCGCATCCGCACATGTCGGACTTGAATAATTCAGAATACCGAATTGTTAATTTAAATTTGGAAAAATTGAACATATACAGTAAATAAATAATCATGAAATCATAGACACAGAGTAATAATATGCAACGGAAGTAAAAGAGATAGTAGTTCATGAAGCTACTATATAATATATAAGATACATCAGAGTTAAACCAGATACAACACAAGAGTAACACGATACATCAGGTACAAATCAGAATACATCACTGGAATCATCGAATACTGAAAGCAGAATAGATGGCTGGATCTCCAACCGAAGCTCCAACTCCAAATGTGAATCTCGAAAGCTGAACAACTCAGTCTGACCCAAGCATAAAGCAAAACACAAAACACTCAAGTCAGGATTAACATTCTTATATCAATAAATCAAACTCAAGTGAAATAATAATTGAAATACAATAACTCAAAGGACGTTGGAATAACCATCCTTTAAGGATCCGTTACACTATCTACTATGTAGTAGTGTACGCTAAATAGATAATGTCTATCAGTAATATAAAATATTAAAATAGTATTAAGGCGTTACCATTATCCCGCTTAACACATTTTATATAAGCGTTATAGTCTATACAGCACTGTAAACTCCACCGTAAACTGGTGGGATATCAGGGAGTACTCCATAGGTATAACACAAAAAAAATTCGTAGTGGTCGCGTATATAGGGATACAAGTATGACAAGGCACATGAGGCAATACCCAAGGTAGTGAAACTACCGTTTGCCTGATCCGGACTGGTGAGAACGCATTGCCCCAACGATCGCAACACCGCGAAACAACACTCCCAAAAGTACGAGGGTGCACCAATCAATAATAAGTAATGAGTAGTTTTACGAAGAAGTGTGTTCGCTCGAGGTGGCTAACCCCATTTGGCCCGGCACGACTCCTGTTTTAGTCATTTCCAATTTGACACAAGTGTCAAGGCTATCCATTATCGTTCTCTTTCTTCTGTCATCACGTACATCATTCTGACCACTTCATTCTGGATCACACTCTGCGTATAGTTATTAAAGTGGTTTTCGGTTTAGACAGTGAGTATATCCCTAACCGATTCTGGTCTCTTAAATAACTTTCTTAATTTTAACACCGATTAGTCGCTTAATGTATTTCAAAACCAAATCAAATTTCAATTTCAATTAGAATTCGTAAATCAACATTATGTTAGTCTTTCCAAATCAATTTCCAAAATTTACGTTTCATTTCCATTTCAAATTTCTATAATTATTTTCAAAGTTTCAATTTAAACAATTCAAATATTCATTTAAATCCATATATAAGTTTCATTTCATAATCATTTAAACTAAACTTAATTTAACGTTCAAATCGATTTAATCTCATTTATCTATTCCATTCGATATTCATTAATTTAATTTATCATTAAAAACACTTTCAATATATTTTCCAATTCATTAAATTACTTACTTAATTTCAACTTATTATAACAAAACTTACAAATTTACTTAAATTTGATTCGTCAAATCAAATTCTTAAAATTACAAGTCTTACATTTATTTTAAATAAAATGTATTTTAATTTCTTGTTAAAGAAATTCAATTTCACTTATTTCTTTACTTATTTACAAATTTCCAAAACTCAATTAATAAAGAAACTAAATTTCACATATTCGAGAAGTTCAATTTCACTTATTAACTTACTTAAATAATTTTTCAAAACTTAATAAATGAAGAAACCCAGTTTTATTTATTATCGAAGTTCAAATTCACTTATTCAAAAGTTCAATTTCTCTTATCAAAGAATTCAAATTTTTATTTAATTATCAATTAATTCAATCTTATTCAATTATTAAATGAAACCAAAACTTAAGTATTAAAAATTTCAAAACTTAATAATTTCAACTAAATTATTAAATAATTCCCAACTTAATTATTAAATAATTTCAAACTTATTTATCAAATAATTTCAAACTTATTTATTAATAATTCCAAATTTAATTATTAAATGATAAATTTTTAAACACGTTCTTTCATCAATAACTACGTTAATATTTTGTTTCAAATTTCAAATATTCACATTTCTTTTCATTAAAATTTTAAATTCCAATTTTATTTCAAAACCTTATTATTCAAATAAAATCTTTATTTATTTATTTTATTATCAAATTATTGGCCAATCGGGTTTAATTTAATTCTCTATCCTAAGTCTAGTTCATTTTGGGTATTTATTATTTCAACCCGATTCCATTCCAATCCAAAAATCAAAGCATAGCAAAGGGAACTTGCAGTGTGATAAGTGGGATGGTGTCAAAGTAAATAAACAAGCAATAACAACAATCAATAACAACAAACAAATAATTAATTCAAATAATCCCGAAATAATCGTATTAATTCACATAGTTGTTTATGCAAATTAATATAATTATTTCTAGAATCTACACTATCATTTCATGTATATTAAAGATTATTACATTAATTATTCTATGCAATTCTACACTTGACATCAATTATTCAATTTTATATTTAATCAATTAATACAACATAAATTCAAATGGTTCAAGGGTAATTAACTATTTTTCTACATGTCAATAAATTTAAACATTTAAAGGGGTCATATTATACAAATTTGTCTAATTAAATTCAACATATATATCAATTTCAAGTCACTAACTATCCTACGTTAAATTCAATTTCATATTTTATCACTTCCTACATTAACAATTTTAACGTCAAATATCAATATCAAACAATCAATCATCTATCAAC
This sequence comes from Allium cepa, assembly GCA_030765085.1. Taxonomy (NCBI): domain Eukaryota; kingdom Viridiplantae; phylum Streptophyta; class Magnoliopsida; order Asparagales; family Amaryllidaceae; genus Allium; species Allium cepa. Next base: position 758,517,970 of record CM060941.1, on the reverse strand, counting down.
CAAACTTGATTATCATCATATAAGTAACAGATAATAGTGACAGACGTCACAGGTGAACTGATACATGTAGTAACATATATAATAGTGTAAATAACTAACAACAGTATATTTCAATTGTCGTTTCAATTGAAATCAAATTTAATAAATAAAAGAACATTAATCGTGAGTGATTGCTCACCTTCCGAGGCTAGATACGAAAATACAATGGAATAAGCTACGGATCCAAGCACAAATTCCAAAGTAAAGCGAGATTGGCACGAATCGACGAACAAAACTGATGAACAGAAATGAACGGAATATAATCAGAATTGGATCAGTGAAGATAATTGTCATAAGCGGACTTATATATGATTGAATTTATATAACTAACCCACTTTGCAAACTCTTACCCATACTTTCATGCAAAATTTATAACTTACTTTATAATATATATACACACACATGCTACTAAAACAGATCATATCAAAAATATAAAAATAAATGCACTAACCTATATAATACACTAACAGTAATATACGTACGAAACAAATAAATGTCAAAATTAAATTTGTAACCAAATATACATGTTTATAAACAATACTTACAGAATAATATACAGTATGTATAACTAGTATACTATAGTTTTGAAATAAAATACATTACCTTAAAATATAATACGCTACACTCAACTAACAGCATAAATGACTCGTATAATTTATATACATATATATGAATTAAACATAATATGGTTTTGAGAAACTTTTGTACGCGCAACAAAATTAACAAATACCACTTATACACTTACAGTACTAAATATATAACATATATATAACAACTTTAAAATATAATATATGATACTTCTTTTGACAAAGGATGTACACATAAACTAACAGTAGATTAAAATTTTATAACACTCATATACAAAATCTGGAAACACATATGTAATGCAGTGTCAAAAATATAGATCTATAAACAAGCAAATTTTCAAACAAGTAAACCAACTCAAATGCATATACATGCGGACCGCAACTTATATATATAACACGCGAACTGAATTTATATAACTTACATGCAGACCACAATTATCTACAACTTGAATGTATAAACTAAAATATGTAAACAAACTTATATATATACTATAATTAGTTATATATAAACTACGGACAATAAATGCAACCTATCAAAACTCCTATACTATAATATATATAACATGGTAGGTTTCAGAACTTACGGCTAAGTTGATTGTCGCGCTTGGAGAAGAGAGAGAAGGAGAGGAAGCTGGTCGGCCATGGTGATTTCTGGCTAGTCAAAGCTTACGGCAAGGTCAAGTAAAGGAGTTGGTGGCTCGACTGGACTGCACGAGCTTGGCTAGCTACAAGCGGAGGTGATGTGGCAGGTCAGAGCAATGGGATCTAGGCAGAATTGTTTGGAAAAGGGCGGTGGGTGAAGGTAGGCTAGGCCGAAGTTAAGTGTTGGGTGGGTAGGTTTGGTCGAAGCTAGGGAAAAAGCGGGTGGAAGGGCTTGTGCCGCCGTCACTGCTGTTGAGTTTGGTCGGAGGGAATGGGGAAAAGAGGCGGAGGTGGTTTGGGTGAGCTAAGGCCGAGGGGAAGGGGTCTGGAAAAATGGAAGATGATATGAGGGGAGAAGAAGAAAAGGTGGGTGAATTGTCAAAGGAGGAGGTCTATTTTTTTCCTGGGGAAAACAAATATTGCCTGACAAATAAATGTACACCTTTTCAGCTGAGACGCACCATGCACTAGAGAATAGAAACATGAATAAAAATGAAGAAAGAAAGAGAAGTTTAAGAGAGGAAAGAAGGCAGTATGGTTTCAACAGTTTGTATTAAACGAAGAGCTGTACAAAATATTTGCTTCTCTCTTTTTCCTCACAATCATTGGAAAAGAAAATTCATGTATATGAATTCTAGCGATATTAAGTGCAGATAGCTGTTAGTTGGATAGGCAGGTAGATGAAAAGACAGAAGAAAACGAAAAGATTTTGAAATAGTTACAAATACGGTTCAATGTTTTGCAAATTTCGCCGTCCATCGGACGTCGAAGCACATATACGAATATACTATGGAGATCAGCATGACGAGACTATTAAAACGGCATACAGATATCAGTGGTATGATTGAATTATAAAATTTGAATTTTCCTACTAGCGAAAATGCATGAAAAACACAGAAAAATAAGATCAACTGAGCTAAAGATGTCCGAATTTGGAAAAACGAAAAATGACGTTTTGCTCAGAAGATGATTTAGATTTTTTCTATGTAAAAATATTTAGGTTCCGAAAATATTTTATTTTCATCGCTTTTTAGCTGATTAAATTGAAGTAAATTTACGCACGAAATAGACTTTCATATTTTCGGACGAAAATTTACCAGTTGCTATGTTTAACTAGACGCATTCCAAATATCAAATTTATATTTCAAAATTTTATCGTTTAAAATTTCATAAAATTTCAATTACATAAATAAAATAAATAAAATTATAAATAAAACAAATAAAATTATATAAAAAAAATTACGGGTCGTTACAGTGTTGCTTGTAAGGGCCACAATAAGAAGATTTTCCTCCACTCTGAATCGGAAGATTAGAATTTTCACCCTAGTGAGACACGTGAGATTGAGACTTTCGCTTAGAAGAGGGGGTAAGACTCCCTCGAATGATAATCTTTGTCTCGCCTTTCATCCTTATCTCTACATCGAGCGACCTCAGATTGGGCGATGATAAGTAGAAGAGCTTCGAAGGCGATCGAAGGCACATGATTGAGATATTGTACCTGTAAAGATCAACTAAGAGCATATTAGAAGTTGTCATACGAGAAACCAATAATAAGTGTGTAGTGGAGTGCATGTGATTGTGAGTGTCCTAGTGTTCCCCCAAAGGAGTAGTAACAATAGCTTTACCCATAGGTGTGCTCTCCCCTCTATTAGAAGGTTAGGTGCCTTAACCGCTTCTCATAGGAAAGTTAAATCCTTCGAAGTTTATATTTGAAAAGCATAGGACATAATGTCTTCTGAAATTTGGAGATTGGAGAATCTTTTTAACGAATTCCAAATGCTGAGAAGATGATTCCTCTTCAAGAGGAGTAATAACGAACTCCAGGTCTGATGCAGTTTACTTCTACGTAGCCGGTATGCCAACTTCTTCTTTCCTTTGGAGGTGTTTGTGATTGCCTGACCTATGACGGTCCAACTATCGATGCTTTTCCAAGGCATGCATCATCACCTCCAAGCCTGTTAGTTGGAGAATTTTTGATTTCACCCTCCTCTGTATCTTCTCGAGTCCCCTCGGTAGGGGCACGACGGGGTTGATTATTTTTCTCTTCGTTCGACAATGATCTTTGGAAATGCCTTGCTTCCAGGCATTCCGTCTACAACCGTCTTCCAACAGGCCAAATAAAGATAACAGTTCGTCAATCACGAGGATTTTAGTATCCCGGTCCTCAATGTGAGTAGCATGGATGGTGACGATGGCTCTAAAAAATCAACATCTTCGGGATTTGGACGAACACTTGAAGGAGCTTCGGATGTTAGTACATTCAAAGGAGGAATTATGACTTGCTTTGTTGAACTTAAGAGAAAAATGGAAGTGACGCTTGCATCCTTCTAACCATCTTCTTGCAAATCTGGGAGGATATCGCACGTAGAACCATTTATACTTAAATAATGAAAGCTTGTTCTATGCACCCGTCAAGGCTTAACAGTTTGACAAAGGTTCAAGGAAGATGTATGAAGGGCTTCCTGATCTTCTTTTGAAGTTATAGATAAATCTGATGTCTTCGAGAGTTGGCGGACGGAATAGAACATTCTGAATAAGTGGAAAGTTCCATAAATGAAAGGATAGTTGTTGGGATGCAACTGAGTAGTGCGATCTCATGATACCTCAACATCTCCCGAATAAAGGAGGTAAAAGGTGGAACGCATCCAGCCTTGCACATAAAGTTGTTGCACGCTGTATATCCGGCTGGAGGCAAGTGAGGTCTATCTTGCCTTGTAGGAACTAAAAAAATTCTCAAACGAAATTCTACGGATGGAACAAAATCGACGAAGAGTGGCTTCACCGATTCGAGAAATTTGTGAATCGACAGGGTTATCCAACACAATGGCACCCTCAATGGCATCAGGAGCAAGGCCGATGGTTCCCGTTGAAAGAACTAGAATGTCGAAAAAGAGATTGATATGTGGATTAAAAGCTTCCAGTTGTTCTACATGATGACTTGGAGAAGGCCTTCCGGATATAGCAGCAGAACATGATTTTGCTTCAGAACCGATGCATTTCGCCTCTGAATTGGAAGATATGTTGATTGAACGCTTTGTGCATCTAGAATCTATGTTAGCTATACATAGTAGACAATCGAGATCAGAAATAATAACCTATTCCCCTAATGTCAAGTGTGAACTAGTGCAGTGCATTGTGAAATAAGCATAAACAGTTTGAAATTAGAAAAGCAAGAATAAAATGACGAGACTTGGAGTTTTGCCTAGAGAGACCATCATCGCTGACCGTCTCAATTGACAAGAAAGTGGATCGACAACGAAAGCTTAGAGTTCGATGGATTTTAATGTTGAATTATGAAGACTGTTATCTATGTTTGTTAGCAGATTTATTACTTAGTCCAATTTGGGAAGTCCAAATGTTTGATCATTCAAGATTAAGTTCAACAGTCCAAATATGCAAGAGATATTGTCCATTGTCTTCTAATGCTCGAGTTCGGCGAGGAAAATTTGTGTTAAGTGTTCAAATAAGATAGATTAGATTGGTTCTTAATGTCAAATACCAATCTCTCAGCCTCATTGCCGATCCCTTCCCCATGACTCCATATCAATCCCTCAACTAAAGAAATTTACACCGATCCCTCGCCAAGAAACCACAACACCGATCCTTCATAAGTACAATTTCCTACCGAACCCTCTCCTAAACCTACCCACGCCAGCCCTCTTCATAGCTGTTTCCTATCTACCCCTCTCTGAAACCACTCTATACCGATCTCTACACGAGGATAAGGAATATCGATCCCTATCCCAATATCTCCCTTACAATCCCAAAACTCAATTTTCCATCATCCCTTCAAAAACTCTAAACAAACCCCCCATTTTCTTATCCTTCTCCTTCTCCTTTCTCTACTTCTCCTTTCGCTCATGTCCTAATGCAACCTATCAAGACTAAAAGATGCTCGAACTCACCAAAGCGTAAGATTCACAACTTGGCTACATGATTAAAAGGGAGTTCGAACCTCTGTATACCGGATTAAAATACAGGCAAGAATTCGGGATTTGGATTAAATAAAAGGGAGAGGCGACTTGGAAAAAGTACTTGATTTCGTGTTTTGATTTAAATATAGAGTTGAAGAACTTTTGTTTGTGAAGAAAGGTTTATTGTAACCTGGGTCGGTAAGAAATTTATGCAAAGGCAGATGAAATGGTAAAGAAAGGAAAAAAGGGAAGAGGTTCGTTTGTATACGAGTATGATGGAAAGGGAACTGGTAATAAGAAGTGAACCAGTCAAAGACAAGGAGTAGGGATCGGCACTGAGAGCTGTCGATCCCTACTCACATGCCCCTAGCAAGAGATCGGCATGTAGAATGCCGATCCCTCCACAAAAGGTTTTAAAAAAAGGAGAAGAAAAAATGGAAAAGGAGAAATGATGGACAAATGGAAAGTAAATGACAATCATTGTCATAAAGGTTCGACTGCAGACACAAACATACAGGATACTATAAAAATTGGCAAAAACCTATGAACGTTCGAATACGTCCAGGAGCCAATAATAGAAACGTGTATGTGAATATGCACGGGAACAGTTTAAAAATTCAGGTTTTTTGAAATTAACAGAAATTACGATCAAAGCTGAAACTTTCAAGTTCGAGACTGGATCAGACAATGGGAAGATTATAAGTCCCCCATGACTAGATTTATATATACTAACGGAATACAACGTCGGACTTATATTATTGAAAATCGATAAAGGAATAGCGATTAATTAGGAAGCTGGATGGACATCTTTCCAACAATTCAGACCTTTTTCGATTCGAAGCATTTCATGTCACTTACAAGACATACGTTTAGGGGCAAACGTTACTAGGTATCCTGACCCGACTATATTGGGCTAATTATGCAGGACATATTCATCCATTTTCAAGAAGGATGACAAGGAAGCAATGGATATAGGATCCGGAAATAGAGTTCGAATAGTTACGTAGCCTGGATTGGATGGAGTTGCTAGACGGACAACACAGGGTGTTAGAAATATAGAAATAGCTTGGATAGTCAAGGGATCAGCATAGCAAGGTGGAACACTAGGGATCAGCTTGATTATTTGAGTGGATAGTCAATATAGATGAGATAATAGAGGGATCGACATAATCGATGGTGCTTGGCTTGGTATAGATAGTTCTTGGAGGGGTCGGCAGAGGGTATCGGAGTATAGGAGTCGGCATGATAAGTTGTAATAGGGTTCGATATAAGCTCTTTGAACTAGAGAGATCGTCATGTTGGATCAAGGGATATGCGCGGACGAATAAGGAGCGGTATAAAATTATGAGTGATTAGGAGGGATCGACATCATGTGATGAAGTTCAGAGAATACAAATGAACATCATATTATAAGGTTCGACATGAGCTGATATGAAAGGATCGACAGTAATGACTTCAAAGGAGGTTCGAACAAAAGATTAAGCAAAGCATGAGCTCCATACATCCAATCATCATGATATTTGAGATACCATCATATCCAAGCATGGAGAAGCTACCATAGGGATTGCTACTCTAAATTCAACAAATGAAGGGATTGGTACCGATCCCTCTCCATTGAGATTTGGGCTTAGCGTCCCTTATGGTGGGTCATTTGGCCGAGGTGGTACTATTGCCAAAGTTCTAAATAGATTGGTGGTCGCCTTCACCTATAAATGCGGGCTTAAGGCGTCATTTTGAGGATCTTTACGCTACCGGTTACATAATACTTTTACTTTAATCACTCCCTCTATTATTCTCTTACTTCTTGTTGTTTCTTATTGTAATCAAGAATTAAGTGAATCAATAAAGAAAATATTCAAAGTGGACATAGGCAATCAATGCCTAACCACTATAAATCTTGTTGCTCTTGTTCTCTGATGAGATTTGTTTATTATTTCGATATGTTCCTCTGTTTTTATTTATTTTCTTCATTTACTTTGTTACACGAACCTATTCTCGGTTGTTTGTGGCCAATTTGGTTGCAAACTACACTTAATAAAATGTTTAAGTTTTAATAATTAATTATTAATTAAGATTAGTAATTAATAATTAATCAAGTATTAAACAAGGTTCATTGATCTTAATTAAAAAAGATTAGTACCAGTTAATTATTCTTTAGAAGTAAGATTAATTTTTAATTAGTTATGAGTTAAGTATATGATTTATTTTTAATTAACTATTAATCAAATATAAGGTCAATTATTTATTTATTTAATTAATCAAGTATTTGACTATTTTAATGATAAACTAATTAGGGTTTTAAATTATAATAAATTATTTATTAAAGTTTGATGTTTTAATTAAAATATTAGTTAATTAATTTATTAATTGAGATTAATTAATATTTAGTTATTAATAAAGGTTTTAAATTATTATTTAATACTTAATTAAGGATTAATTAAGGGTTTAAATTATAAATAAATTATTTATTAAATATTTAATTATTTATTAATTTATAATAAAATTAAGTTCAAATTTAATAAAAGATTAATTATGATTTGATAAAGGGTTTAACTTGTAGTTAATTTAAAAAGGAAGTTTTAAGTTTTAAGTCCTTTGTCTCGAGAATCAAATTGTTTTAGAGGTACTTTACTTCTATAACACCCCTAATTTTTTATAACATTATTCGAGAGATTTAATTAGCTAAATTAAATAAAATAATGAAAAGATTAGTTGCTTAAGGGGATTGAGATTTGTATAATAAGGATGTATCGTGCCTAATTGAATTAATGAACTAGGAAAAACAAAATGAATTAGATAAGGGTAAAATAGGAATGAGCCATATTCATATATCCTAAGCCTTCTTACCATTTCATTTTACATGTTCATTTCATAAACTAAAAACAAAGCTAGAGGGCGACCACCATTAAGAAGAAGTAAGGGGAAGATTAGCTAAATCAAGGGCAAGAATCCAAATCAACTAAATCCAAGATCAAATCTCAACTCCATAACATCAAAGCAAAGGTGAATAATGATTATGTCTCTTATTTTTGATTGATTTCTATTTTAGATGATTTCAAAAGTATTTGCAAACGTTTTGCCATGTTATGAGTGAGAAATGTATATATATGCACTTGTTGATGATTTGGGCTACTTTATCTATTTTATGTCGAGAATTGATTTAGAAAACCTAGTTTATGACATCCAAATGACTTTTGAATTTCATCTAAGGTCAGAAATATTATTTTGGAAATGGGTTTCAAGTTTCATATTTTTCTGAATTATGGTGGATTTATTTTGAATTTTCTAGTGAAGAAAATATTATTTTGGGTTTAAAATTATTAACGGCCAGGATATAATGGCTTTGGGTTTGAATTTAAATATGTCAGAAAACATATTAAAAGAGATTTTTTTGGAATTTGTGGAGAATTTTTCTAAGTGTTTTAATAGATATATAAAATTATCTAAGCTATGGGACTTAAATGTTTTATATATTTATAAAAGGAAAAAGGGAATTTTCTAAATAATTTAATTGGTTTATTCTAAAATTATGGCAGTGCTTTTGGAAAAGAAAATTAGCAACTAATAATATTTTGAAAAACAAGGCAGGTTAGTTGAAAAGATTACTTAAAAGGGTTAAAAATAAGTTTAAACACGTTTTTTTTACATGTTTCACCACTTTTAACACCTAGCTTTCGGCTGTCTGCCTCTACCGCCATCACTATCGAAACCAATGCGCAAGGCATCAAAGACTTGGTGTGCAACGCACTGGACTAAGGTGGAAGGTACTGGGTTGAGACCAAAGGTTCCGATGGGGTCGAAGCGCTGCTTTGCTTGTAAATAAAAATGCACATGCTTTGCTTTCGATAGTAATGCTTTCGACTTGTTTGGTTTCCGACTGGGTTAAAAAAAATATAACGGAATTTTTTCGAAAGAGATTGCGCCTTTTTTTAAGCGTATGCTTTCGAATGGGCCGAAACGCCTAACTGCCGCTTTTTTACCTTTCGCACCAGATTGGTTTCGAAAGAGTTACTTTGTTTCTAAAAATTAGCCACTTCTCCAATGCCTTCGAAGGGATAGGTTTCGACACCATCCACTTCTTTTTCTTAAGAATTGCTTACGAAAGAGTTGCTTTCGACTTGGTTGTTTATGACCCTTTTTGATATTTGAAAGTTAAACCCAAAGGTTTTGAAAAGAATAGTTTCCAATGGTTTTGAAAGGTTTTCCATAAGCTTTTATGTGAATCCAATGCTTTCGAAAGGTTTGTTTTAATTAGTATATTTTCATACTTAAAAGGTCACCGATATAGGTGTCAAAAGGGTGGTTCTCTAGTACTTTCAAAAGGTTTAAACTATGGTTTCTAAGGGAAGATTCCTGGTGGTTTCGAAAGATACTTAAAGCATTTTAAATGGATAGATTCTAATTGCTTTCGAAAGGAAAGTTTGATGTTTTGAAAAGAGGATGTCTAAGGTTTATAAAGCTTTCGAAGAAGATGTTTTCAGTGGTTTCAAAAGGTATGCTTGGCCTTTAGGCCTAAGGATATAAAGTAAAGAAGTTTACTTACATCGAAAGGGATACTTTCACTGGTTTCGAATGGGTTGTTTAAAGATTTTAAACAAAGGTTTTGAAAGATCTGTCTTGGCAATGTAGCCTAGATATTTGAAGTTAAAAAGGGTTTTAACTTATTTTGGAGGGATAGGTAATCCTCATTATATTTCGTCAATATTATTTTGACTAAAGTATATATAACATGGAAAATACCTTAGAATAAACAAAGAATGTATTTTCCTTGTGTATGTATGATTTAAAGGGATTAAATCATTTTGAAAAAGATTTTCAAGAAAAATTTAAAGGGTAGTTAACCCTAAGAAAATGACTCAGTTTAGAAGACCATGTGGGACTGCTGTAGGTTTGCGCCCTACTGATTAGCTATTAGCCCCTAGCTAATTTAGTCCAAAACTCCAGTGTGTGGGGCGTAGTCACAGGTAGAATTAAATGAAGGTTATATATAGAATGTAACACACACACACACACACACACACAGAGAGAGAGAGAGAGAAAAGAAGACAGGTTATTGGTCAGCCCACAAAACTATTAGGATAAGGAGACCCTTGGAGAAGTAAGTTAGGGACATACCATCCAGAATACTTATCTAACATGTTAGATCATATTTATTATTTTTTCTAGTAGGCCCGTGTGACGACGCGGATTTTGGCCGCTCGAAAATCGACATCCATACTTCAAATCGTATTCGAATGCCATAGATTCGACCGTTCAAATCCGATTCGCCGGAGCTTATAACAACATTAAGTAAATAACACAGCGGAATAAAAAGAATAATACATTGATATACAGCTTTGATACAATATCTGATACAACAGATGATCCAATAGATATCAATATACATCAGAGATATGATACAATAAAATAGCAGCGGAACCACTAACTCTAAGATAGTCTGCAAAAGAGAACTCCGAAAACTGCAACTCCATTTCCAAGAATCAATCCAGCAATAGCTCGAACCTCCAATAACAATGCACCAAGCTAAGCAAGACTGGTGTGGTCCAAAGACTGAACTAACTCCAGATAATCTACTGAACCTGACTATCTGAAAAACCCAACTCTAGACTGCTCGTGTAGAAAATAATGAGCACCCAGAGTTTAGGAAAGAAACAATAAACTCCGGATCAGTCGTGGGACTGGTGTGAGCAACAAAAAAACAGTTTATCTTTTAAAACATTCAACAAAAGATTTTCAAAGTCAATTCGCAATGCTTTTTAAAAATGAGACTACCATAAGGCCTCCCGCACACACACACAATGCAAACGCAGAATCGAGGAGATTTCTCCTTATGATAGTCAAAGATGCTTGATACACATTAAAAAGATACATTTGATATTATTACTAGTGTATAGTGTAGGTAAAATTCATTTCGAAAATAAAGATATAAATCTTAGCCAGCATAGGCATTCCGCACTTATGCCTACTATAGCTACCATGTTCAATAGCAGGTTACCGCCACATTTCATGGAAGGTTATACAACTAAAACCGTACAAGATCGTATTGTTTCTTTGGATTTCCAACAAATGGTCAGGCCAAGGAACTTTCCATTGCCACATGAGAACGCCTCTGGAAGGACGTCCCCGAGAACCAAACCGGATCTCTGCCAACACAAGGCCTGGTTACCCCTAACTGGGTAACTACTGACACGAGTATGCCATCCCCCGGTCCTTTGGGACCTTTAACCGAGCGCTCGTAATCAACATCACACCATAATAATAAGTGTTTCAACATGAGTAAGTATCTGGGCTCCATACCATGATACCACCCTTTTCCAGAAGGAAATGCACATACCCTAAAGGGAGCTACCCCTCATAACCTTGCTGCATCTTTCCTGTTTTGACCATTTCCGGGGTGTGAGGCTCGACGAAGTCTCGTCCACAAAGCCACGCTTTATACAAAAGCTGTGCTTTGGGTCAACAAATGATCATAGAAATGATCACAAAGATAAACGATCAAACAAATGATCCTATCACAAATGATCAACACAATGATCATTTCACAGCAACACTCAGCATGTCACTTTACCAAATTGGGAATATATCGCTGATAGCATTCAACTACATAACCTCTGAGCTCGTACGTCTCAGAGAAGGGTGTTAAGCTAAGAGAATAAATTCTCTGCCACCAACCGAAATATATTTGAAAGAAATCAGCTTTATATCTCAAATTGTAATGTCAGACATAACAATCCATACAAGTCTGCTCTGGGTTCGAACAGAACCGAAGGCACTTACAAAGAAGTCCTTGCAATCCGGATATTCACAATCCCGATCGGATTTCCCATCACTTAGGGAGTTTCTATACCGGCGCGACTCGGTGCAGAAACAATCGATAGGTCATCCTATCGCTTTCGCAAATACCCGGTCTTCATCACCGGTCTTCAAATGCTATCCATAACGACGTATCACATATTCGGAATGGGTTATACGACACAAAGGTCCTTTCCCGGCTAAACCGAATAGTGAGCACGATATTTCAAAAACAAATGGATAATGGGATTTCAATTAAGTCACAACTTATTACCCAAAACCTTTCTTCAAATGGCTTAACAAATTACCATTTTCAATCTTTAAACAAAAAGATTCATTTTCACAACCTTTAACAGTTTAAACAATTTTCACATTTTAGTCTTTTAAACAAAAGATTCATTCCCAGATTTTCCAAATCAATTTCCATTTCAATTTAACTCGTTAAATCTTTAAATCAAAGATTTAACTTATAGCTTTCAAGACAATTTCATTTCGAATGGTTTAAATAAATCATCATTTTAAATCTGTTAAAAATAAACAGATTTAATTCATAGCTTTCAAAAAGAATTCATTCAAAACTTGAAAACCATTTTTCCATTCAATCTTGAAATTCCTTTAATTAAACTGGAATTTCATTTCTTATCTGAAAGCTTTTTATTCTTTTTAAAACAAATAGTTTTCATTTTGAAAATCTGATTCATCTATACGAGTTAAAGTTCTTTGGTTAAATCCAAATTCTCAAAATTATACTTTTAAAATGGTTTAACTCATAATGACTAGTATAATATCATAAATCCCTAGTTCAAATTACAGAATTCAATTCCTAATTTTTGAATTCAAATTTAAATCAAAGTATTTAAATTCCAACACATAATCCAGTTATAAATTTCCATCTTTGAAATTCCCTTTTCAATTGCTTTTCACATTTATTCCGATTCCATTTCCAAAACATTTGAATTTAAATATTCAACTTTTTAAAAATTACTTCAAAATCTGTGACTTAATTGATTTCCTCGTGAAATCCATCTTTGTGTGTGTATAAGTGTGGTCCAGGGTTTTAACACACAATAGTGCAACATTATTCAATCATCACAGATCAAAATGCAGAAATATAGTTGATAAGCGATATAACTATAAAGCCTATCGCCCATTCACAGATTCTCAGATAATATATAGATGTATCATCAATAAATGAATAAATTTTATACAGCTCAATCCACGGAATAAAATATCACTGATCAGATAGGACAATCAATTCAAGGCATTTCATATAATATAATCATTCATAAGTAAGGTCAAGCATTCAATAAACATCTATAAGCAGGATTTATTTAAATTTATTTAATCCTAATTAATTCACTTTATTTCCAATTAAATTAATTACTTATGGATTTATTTATCAAACAGATTAATAAGTAAAGTTACTCTTAATTCATCACATTAATTTGATTATCCTTTAAATAAATTAATTACTTATATAATTTAATTATTCTCGAATGAATTATCAAATCAATTAATCACGTTATCCTTAAATTTATTATTGCTTAATCACTTGATTTAATCAATTTCAATCATTAATTAATTATTCTTAATTAAGTAATTATCTTAAATAATTGAGTATCTTTAATTAATTGTCATCAATAAATTACAAAACATTTAATGAATTATCTTTTAATAAATAAATCTTTAAACCCTAATTAATTAATTTAAAACTTTAATTTAATAAATCCAAATCATTATTTAATTAAATAAATAAATTATCCATTTTAATTAACTTAATAATTAACGAATTTCAAACCATTAAATTCTAGTTAACTTTAAATAACTTAGTTATCATTATATACATCTAACATTTTACCTTTATAATTAACTTACTTAGTTGAATCATTTAATTTGAGTTTAACTAACTTAAGCATTTAACTTAACAAATTTAAGTTAAACAAATCATATAACTTTCTTAAAAAAAAACATTTATCATAAAGAGTTTAAACTAGATTCAATTTAAATTTAAACTTGCTTTTATATAAAAATTTTAAAACTGTTTAAAATTTTACTTAGTCTAAAATTTAAAACCTGGTATTACAACAACCCGAGACCAAAACGTAAATACTTCGAGCCGACTTCAGGGAAACGCGAGAACCACTTCGGGTCGACCCCGCAAAATCTCGAGTAATCATACGAGAAAACTTCATCTTCCCCAAAGCTCCAAACCAGATACGAAAAGATGCACGTATACGTGCACAATCGCGATGACCATCGCCGATCAACGTTGCTACCTCCAGCACGTCACTGATCATCCTCATCTTCGATCCTAACCACCCAAAATTCATCACGAACCCAAAATCGAGATTGAGCTATTCAATCAAAACTGGAACAGAACTCAACCAACTTAAATCACCTCGACCTGTCAATGTCGAATCCCAGAGATCACGAATCTTCGTCCACACCTTCACTGATCAACCACGAACCCATCTCCCTTGGTGCGATCGAACTTGATGCACCACAGTCGACGAGATTGCCGCGTCATCTTCGTTGAACAAAACTGAAGCTTAAACCCTAGTTCAACCTCATCTGCTTCCCACAACGAATTATAAAATCATCCATCATTTTTCTGATGATCTTTAACCTCCAAAAATGCTTCCCCTTCAATCACGAGATTTATCGTTACTCCAATCACCAAAAATTGACGAATTTACAATTTCTGTTCATACCACAATACCTCGACAACCATGCAACTGAAAATCTTGAAATAACTCTCTAAAATCATCATTTTGAAATTCAAACATGACTGTGTAATCAGATTTTAAAGTTAACATATTCGATTTTTCTGATGAATATATTGATCTACTGTAAACTTTTAATTTCAAAAATATTTCCTAAATTTTTATACCTAATATTATTTTTAAAACTAACCTTACATTATTGTGAACAACTTTATTTCATACGTCACGACCTAAATGTCACTATTCAAAAAGATATGGGTTTTATTTTATTTTTTTTTCTCCTTCTTTTAACTGGATTAACCTGTACTGATTGAACAGAGGTTTTTTTTTCTTTCTAAACATATATTGTATTCAACATATATATATCTTAATATACGCACATGCAGAATATTCACACCATAATATCAGCACATATTTCACATTCAGATCCAACATCTAAAGATAGAAAAAGGTCGAGGTTGCTCACTGTTTTGAGAAGATGACAAAGCAAAGCATTCCCATTTGAAAACTGCAGTTGTTTTTCTTCTTTTCTTTAAATCTTTGTTTCCTCTGTTTTGTTGAATTGAAGTGTTGTTTAAATTGAATCCTTGTTTAGGTTTGAAATGATACATCTCAGAGGTTGGATAAGTTTTAAATGAATGAATTAGAATAAGATGCCTTTGCTTATATAAAGCAGTTTACAGGGACATTATTTGTACAAGGTGGTGATCTGGTTTGTACAAAGGCATGGGTGAAGATGTATTCATTAATTGCTAGAGGTGTAAACATGTAATGCATTTATTACTTTGTACAATATCACTTTGTTTCGGCTGGTAGATGAAGTTAGGGTGTACTAAAGAGGATCTTGCATTAATTACATTGCCTTACTTCCATTTTTTTTACAGCCTATTTTCTTATATGTACTTTGTTTGAGTTAATTATATGTTTAATAGATATTTATTTTACTTTATGTACATATTATATTGCCTACAAATACTTTATTACTTGTTTGTATACATACTTTATTTTGGTATTCTTTGTTAAAGTTTTGTTTTCAAGTTTAAGTGTATTTATTACTTTTGTGCTTATATTGTATTATATGTCTTATTTTATATTTTTTTCCTAATTTATCTTATAGTCTTGTATTTTATTTATCAAAATAACTCAATATTAACTTTAAAAAAATACTTTATAAAAGAAACCGTTTTCTTATTAATAAATAACTCAAACCATTTGAATTTAGAAAAACTCCAATATATACATATATATTCACATATATACAAAATTTCAAATCCATATGACTTTATATATATATATATATTTTTTCTATTTGAATCGGGGAAACTCACTGCCATTTATAATCAATTTTACAAATTTAATTCAAAAATTCATTTAAATTATAAACTTAAATTCATCAAAAAATCTGGGGTCGTTACAAATTTCCCCCCTTAAAAGAATTTCGTCCTCAAAATTCGCAGGCACGAAAACAACACATAGATAGACTCAATCCCTTCAATATCTCAAATACAAGATATGGATTTCCAAATTCAAGTCGGAATATCCCAAAGTATACATACCAATTTGTCCCTCTTCGGACTTCGTTCAACCCAAGAAATTACAACAGAATTTCAAAATTTGATTTTAAACGAAATCGCTTTATTGATTTAATTCAATTTTATCCTCATATTCTATTAATCAATTAAACTCAATTTAAAATTTCTAATTCATTTAAAATTTCCAATTTATATTCATTAAGGTTTAAATCGAAAAGCTGATAAGAAACCGATAAAGATACGAAGTAAAAATTTCTTACAACGATTCGTAGAGCATCACCGCACCGAAACTTCTTTTTCTGGAGCTGTCACGAAGCAATTCAAAAGAATTTTGGAAACGAATCAAAAGAGATTGAGAAGAAAGTTGTTTCCACTGTTGTTACAGAGCATTGACCAATTATAGTCGTATTTCCCTGTCCCCTATCTCGTTCTCTTCTTGCACTCATACTTACTATCGGTGAATAGCAAGAGAATTTACTAAGGCTTTCAAACGGATATCTTAGGGATTACTCATTCTAAGGTTTACTTCACCCTATCTCTAATGAGTTACTTAACGTGTTATACTCCTGAGCTAAAGTTCAACCCTTAGCTCTGATACCAAATGTGACGACGCGGCGGCAGCGGTCACAACCGGTAGGCTTTTCAACCATCCCAGCCCCACCGTGGCTCACACTGATATCCCAAACTTGCTTTTACGGCCACCCTTTCGAATGTCACGGCTTCGCCTAACCAACCCCGTAAAGAGGACGTGTGGGGGTAAGAGTCTCCCGTACGCCACCAAACCGCGAAGCGAGAAACCCCCATCACATATCACCTAGCATAAGCAAGACTGGTGTGAGCAACAAAAAAACAGTTTATCTTTTAAAACATTCAACAAAAGATTTTCAAAGTCAATTCGCAATGCTTTTTATGAGACTACCATAAGGCCTCCCGCACACACACACAATGCAAACGCAGAATCGGAGGAGATTTCTCCTTATGATAGTCAAAGATGCTTGATACGCATTAAAAAGAAACATTTGATATTATTACTAGTGTATAGTGTAGGTAAAATTCATTTCGAAAATAAAGATATAAATCTTAGCCAGCATAGGCATTCCGCACTTATGCCTACTATAGCTACCATGTTCAATAGCAGGTTACCGCCACATTCCATGGCAGGTTATACAACTAAAACCGTACAAGATCGTATTGTTTCTTTGGATTTCCAACAAATGGTCAGGCCAAGGAACTTCCCATTGCCACATGAGAACGCCTCTGGAAGGACGTCCCCGAGAACCAAACCGGATCTCTGCCAACACAAGGCCGGGTTACCCCTAACTGGGTAACTACTGACACGAGTATGCCATCCCCCGGTCCTTTGGGACCTTTAACCGAGCGCTCGTAATCAACATCACACCATAATAATAAGTGTTTCAACATGAGTAAGTATCTGGGCTCCATACCATGATACCACCCTTTTCCAGAAGGAAATGCACATACCCTAAAGGGAGCTACCCCTCATAACCTTGTTGCATCTTTCCTGTTTTGACCATTTCCGGGGTGTGAGGCTCGACAAAGTATCGTCCACAAAGCCATGCTTTATACAAAAGCTGTGCTTTGGGTCAACAAATGATCATAGAAATGATCACAAAGATAAACGATCAAACAAATGATCCTATCACAAATGATCAACACAATGATCATTTCACAGCAACACTCAGCATGTCACATTACCAAATTGGGAATATATCGCTGATAACATTCAACTACATAACCTCTGAGCTCGTACGTCTCAGAGAAGGGTGTTAAGCTAAGAGAATAAATTCTCTGCCACCAACAGAAATATATTTGAAAGAAATCAGCTTTATATCTCAAATTGTAATGTCAGACATAACAATCCATACAAGTCTGTTCTGGGTTCGAACAGAACCGAAGGCACTTACAAAGAAGTCCTTGCAATCCGGATATTCACAATCCCGATCGGATTTCCCATCACTTAGGGAGTTTCTATACCGGCGCGACTCGGTGCAGAAACAATCGATAGGTCATCCTATCGCTTTCGCAAGTACCCGGTCTTCATCACCGGTCTTCAAATGCTATCCATAACGACGTATCACATATTCGGAATGGGTTATATGACACAAAGGTCCTTTCCCGGCTAAACCGAATAGTGAGCACGATATTTCAAAAACAAATGGATAATGGGATTTCAATTAAGTCACAACTTATTACCCAAAACCTTTCTTCAAATGGCTTAACAAATTACCATTTTCAATTTTTAAACAAAAAGATTCATTTTCATAACCTTTAACGGTTTAAACAATTTTCACATTTTAATCTTTTAAACAAAAGATTCATTCCCAGATTTTCCAAATCAATTTCCATTTCAATTTAACTCGTTAAATCTTTAAATCAAAGATTTAACTTATAGCTTTCAAGACAATTTCATTTCGAATGGTTTAAATAAATCATCATTTTAAATCTGTTAAAAATAAACAGATTTAATTCATAGCTTTCAAAAAGAATTCATTCATAACTTGGAAAACTATTTTTCCATTCAATCTTGAAATTCCTTTAATTAAACTGGAATTTCATTTCTTATCTGAAAGCTTTTTATTCTTTTTAAAACAAATAGTTTTCATTTTGAAAATCTGATTCATCTATACGAGTTAAAGTTCTTTGGTTAAATCCAAATTCTCAAAATTATACTTTTAAAATGGTTTAACTCATAATGTCTAGTATAATATCATAAATCCCTAGTTCAAATTACAGAATTCAATTCCTAATTTTTGAATTCAAATTTAAATCAAAGTATTTAAATTCCAACACTTAATCCAGTTATAAATTTCCATCTTTGAAATTCCCTTTTCAATTGCTTTTCACATTTATTCCGATTCCATTTCCAAAACATTTGAATTTAAATATTAAACTTTTTAAAAATTACTTCAAAATCTGCGACTTAATTGATTTCCTCGTGAAATCCATCTTTGTGTGTGTATAAGTGTGGTCCAGGGTTTTAACACACAATAGTGCAACATTATTCAATCATCACAGATCAAAACGCAGAAATATAGTTGATAAGCGATATAACTATAAAGCCTATCGCCCATTCACAGATTCTCAGATAATATATAGATGTATCATCAATAAATGAAAAAATTTTATACAGCTCAATCCATAGAATAAAATATCACTGATCAGATAGGACAATCAATTCAAGGCATTTCATATAATATAATCATTCATAAGTAAGGTCAAGCATTCAATAAACATCTATAAGCAGGATTTATTTAAATTTATTTAATCCTAATTAATTCACTTTATTTCCAATTAAATTAATTACTTATGGATTTATTTATCAAACAGATTAATAAGTAAAGTTACTCTTAATTCATCACATTAATTTGATTATCCTTTAAATAAATTAATTACTTATATAATTTAATTATTCTCGAATGAATTATCAAATTAATTTATCACGTTATCCTTAAATTTATTATTGCTTAATCACTTGATTTAATCAATTTCAATCATTAATTAATTATTCTTAATTAAGTAATTATCTTAAATAATCGATTATCTTTAATTAATTGTCATCAATAAATTACAAAACATTTAATGAATTATCTTTTAATAAATAAATCTTTAAACCCTAATTAATTAATTTAAACCTTTAATTTAATAAATCCAAATCATTATTTAATTAAATAAATAAATTATCCATTTTAATTAACTTAATAATTAACGAATTTCAAACCATTAAATTCTAATTAACTTTAAATAACTTAGTTATCATTATATACATCTAACATTTTACCTTTATAATTAACTTACTTAGTTGAATCATTTAATTTGAGTTTAACTAACTTAAGCATTTAACTTAACAAATTTCAGTTAAACAAATCATATAACTTCCTTAAAAAAACATTTATCATAAAGAGTTTAAACTAGATTCAATTTAAATTTAAACTTGCTTTTATATAAAACTTTTAAAACTGTTTAAAATTTTACTTAGTTTAAAATTTAAAACCTGGTATTACAACAACCCGAGACCAAAACGTAAATACTTCGAGCCGACTTCAGGGAAACGCGAGAACCACTTCGGGTCGACCCCGCAAAATCTCGAGTAATCATACGAGAAAACTTCGTCTTCCCCAAAGCTCCAAACCAGATACGAAAAGATGCACGTATACGTGCACAATCGCGATGACCATCGCCGATCAATGTTGCTACCTCCAGCACGTCACTGATCATCCTCATCTTCGATCCTAACCACCCAAAATTCATCACGAACCCAAAATCGAGATTGAGTTATTCAATCAAAACTGGAACAGAACTCAACCAACTTAAATCACCTCGACCTGTCAATGTCGACTCCCAGAGATCATGAATCTTCGTCCGCACCTTCACTGATCAACCACGAACCCATCCCCCTTGGTGCGATCGAACTCGATGCACCACAGTCGACGAGATTGCCGCGTCATCTTCGTTGAACAAAACTGAAGCTTAAACCCTAGTTCAACCTCATCTGCTTCCCACAACGAATTATAAAATCATCCATCATTTTTCTGATGATCTTTAACCTCCAAACATGCTTCTCCTTCAATCACGAGATTTATCGTTACTCCAATCACCAAAAATTGACGAATTTACAATTTCTGTTCATACCACAATACCTCGACAACCATGCAACTGAAAATCTTGAAATAACTCTCTAAAATCATCATTTTGAAATTCAAACATGACTGTGTAATCAGATTTTAAAGTTAACATATTCGATTTTTCTGATGAATATATTGATCTACTGTAAACTTTTAATTTCAAAAATATTTCCTAAATTTTTATACCTAATATTATTTTTAAAACTAACCTTACATTATTGTGAACAACTTTATTTCATACGTCACGACCTAAATGTCACTATTCAAAAAGATATGGGTTTTATTTTATTTTTTTTTCTCCTTCTTTTAACAAGATTAACCTGTACTGATTGAACAAAGGTTTTTTTTTCTTTCTAAACATATATTGTATTCAACATACATATATCTTAATATACACACATGCAGAATATTCACACCATAATATCAGCACATATTTCACATTCAGATCCAACATCTAAAGATAGAAAAAGGTCGAGTTTGCTCACTGTTTTGAGAAGATGACAAAGCAAAGCATTCCCATTTGAAAACTGCAGTTGTTTTTCTTCTTTTCTTTAAATCTTTGTTTCCTCTGTTTTGTTGAATTTAAGTGTTGTTTAAATTGAATCTTTGTTTAGGTTTGAAATGATACATCTCAGAGGTTGGATAAGTTTTAAATGAATGAATTAGAATAAGATGCCTTTGCTTATATAAAGCAGTTTACAGGGACATTATTTGTACAAGGTGGTGATCTGGTTTGTACAAAGGCATGGGTGAAGATGTATTCATTAATTGCTAGAGGTGTAAACATGTAATGCATTTATTACTTTGTACAATATCACTTTGTTTCAGCTGGTAGATGAAGTTAGGGTGTACTAAAGAGGATCTTGCATTAATTACATTGCCTTACTTCCAGTTTTTTTTTTACAGCCTATTTTCTTATATGTACTTTGTTTGAGTTAATTATATGTTTAATAGATATTTATTTTACTTTATGTACATATTATATTGCCTACAAATACTTTATTACTTGTTTGTATACATACTTTATTTTGGTATTCTTTGTTAAAGTTTTGTTTTCAAGTTTAAGTGTATTTATTACTTTTGTGCTTATATTGTATTATATGTCTTATTTTATATTTTTTTCCTAATTTATCTTATAGTCTTGTATTTTATTTATCAAAATAACTCAATATTAACTTTAAAAAAATACTTTATAAAAGAAACCATTTTCTTATTAATAAATAACTCAAACCATTTGAATTTAGAAAAACTCCAATATATACATATATATTCACATATATACAAAATTTCAAATCCATATGACTTTATATATATATATATTTTCTATTTGAATTGGGGAAACTCACTGCCATTTATAATCAATTTTACAAATTTAATTCAAAAATTCATTTAAATTATAAACTTAAATTCATAAAAAAATCTAGGGTCGTTACAGCCCGAGTCTACCAAAGGTTAGTAGTTAGCCAAACCAAACTACATTTGTTTTAGATAAGTGGTCCAGTGAGTACCTGTTTTTAGCATATATTATATTGCTATTATATATATAATCAGTTTGATTAACCAGTTTGGTTGCAGGATTATGATTTGCTAAATATATGTTTTAAAAGGATATTAGTAAGGGGAAACCGTTTTGCTAAGCGGTGTGGTCTCACTCAATATCAAATAACCGAGATGTATAGTATTATTCTCACTAGGCTTTATGTTTGACTCGAAGTTTATGTTTTTTTCCTTAAAATCTCAGGTGCTCAAAATTGATTTGAGTAAGCTGAGGGTTGAGGTTTTACAAGTTTTAGTTAGTTGACAATTAAAGATTATAAAGACGAGTAGGTGGCTAACAGATAGCTATTTAGAGCCACTTAGGAGTTGTTGATTTATTTTGTTTGACTCTGCTGTGTTGTATTAAGTCGGATATGACTATATAGTACTCTAGTCAACCAACGTGGCATCGTTATATTTGCTCTTGGTGTATTTTGATATAACTATATTTGATCTGAACCTGGGAAGTGTTATGGGATTATGAAATCTGAATATGAAATATTATTTTGAAATGTTATCAGAAAAGTTGTCTTAATCTGTGATGATTTTATATCATATTCATGTGACTCTGACATTATGGATACCATTAGCATTACCTTATTTTGTCACCAGAAGTTAATACTATAGATGACTGCAACATCTGCAGCGTTTAGCTGTTGGCCTCAAAGTAGGGGATGTTACAATTTCCAAAGATGGTTTTGAACACAAAGGATTCAAATTTCGATACCATCAAGTAGATAAACAATTGTGAATGAGTTATATAAATGATTTGATTATGTAGACATGTATTAGCATAATAAATCACTGTTTTGCTATAAGTTGATTGTTTGGACATCTGATAGTAGAATAAATCCTCGTTCTGCTATAGCATAATTATTTATTGTGTGGACATATATTTAGTAGAATAAATCCCCGTTTTGCTCTAAGTAGTGAATTATTTGGACATCTATTTAGTAGGACAAATCACCATCTTTCTATTATGTTATTTGGACATGTATATGCTAGTTGAGTTGTATTGACATGTTATTCCCTGATTTGGTTATGAATTGCATTTACATATATGTTGACTTATGTAAATAAACAATTAAGTGATTCGAATGTGAAATTGACGTTGAATGGTAACTTAAGTTACTACCAATGGGATTGCTAAGCTCTTTTTGAAATTATAAAGTATGGTTTTGAATTAATTTAAATTCTTTAATCAATTTGGGGTTAAGATTTAAAAATAATTTTTCAAATTATATTATTATTTTATAAAGGTATTTATAAATAATAACTTGTTTACAAAAATAGGTTTTACTAAGTAAAAATGTTTATTTCAATGGATTTAAAAGGATGAGTTGCAATTTGTAAAGGATTTTTCTTAAAGAAGATGTATCAAAGGAGTTTTAAATGGGGAAGTGTTTTATAAATGATTTTAGAAGTTTGTTAAGAGGTTTTGTAAATTGACTTGTAGACTTATAAAAGTGATTTATAAATTGATTTTGGAAATTTATAAAGTATTTAAATGTGAAGTGAGCATTTAAAAGGGGAATTGTTATAAATGATAAGTGGATTGCTTTGTAGTAAGTAATGTTTTCAAAAGGAATTTGAGAAGGGAGAGTATTCCAAATGTTTTGATAATATACCTATACCCATAAGATAAGTACAAATATTTTCCCAAGTATAAAGGGAAGTAAGGGTTTTGGAAATAGTGTTGTGTAAAGACCTTTTGATCAAGTATTATAAAGTGATTTTATTAACCAAAATTAATTAATATAGGCTTAGAGGATCCCATATGGAATTAAATCAATGTTTGAATGATTGTTTATTTGATAGCTAAATAACCGACTATCAAACCTTGACCAAAAGGTAACTTTGGAAATATCTAGGAGAAATACATGAGTTATATGGCACGGTCATCCCCAATGATGTTGTACCATGCATATAAATCTCGTTTTGTTCTTCTAGGATAAATAATAAGGAAATCCATTCACTAATGGTTAGGAGGCGACCTCCGCTCTTATCTATTTATTTTCGAATGAACCAGGGTTGAGTTTAACAAAAATTATCGAAAGTTGTTTCGAAGAGACAAGGATGGGATATGTTATCTACAAACCACTTTGATCAAACTCTAACATAATTTGAATTGAAGACATCTTGAAGAGTATGGAATCCAGGAATGAGTTCTGAAGTGCAAGGGTTACTTGCTACTAATTCTATGGGTGATTCCAAAATGGGTGCAGTAGAGGTAGTGCCTTTGGTTTTGTTCAGTCCAAGAATGAACTTATATGGATGAATGTTGGCATTGCATTGTTTCTAGTAGGACAGTGTTAGCATTTTAAGTGGGAAGTGCTATATAATGGTAAAATGTTGCCTCAAGTCTCATAAATCGAGAAATAACAAAAATCGGACATGCAGCATGGCCATGTGTGTCGCTCCAATCAGGATATGGTCATCTAAAATCTAGATCGATTACTATTTACTCATGTATGCTTCGGGGTCCCAAAATAGGGTGATCATATTCAGTACTACTAGTCAAGTGGTAGGCCAGTCCTGTGCAGCAGGGGTACAAGATGTTCTCGTCAGACCCGGTGCATTTTACCTAGAGATGTACCATTGAAAGATTCCTTACCTTGTCATAGTATGGAATCCATTTTCTAATACGTGCCTTTAAGGTTTTAGATGTACCCAACTATGTTGAAATGTGAGATGCAAGCATTTCAGCTATATTCATATTTTACTTGAACCGTTAGACATTATTATAATATCATTAGGTTTACTATAAAAGGGTTTTAGTTATCGTAAGGTAAAAACCCATCTGTGTTTATGTGTGGCATGGTTTTATGAGATACCTTTGAGTTTAAAAGAGTTTTAAACATAATAATTCAGTTGTTTGAGTTTACCCACACTATGCCCATGTCTAACCTAGAGTTTTATTTTCTTTTCCTAAAACTCTTGGGTGATCAAATATTTGTTGACAACCAAGTAGTTTAAGTTTTCCCCGGATTCATCTCAGAGGAGCTTGTAGCAGGAGGCTTCATCGGTAGCAGGTTATTATCTTATTTTCGCTATTTATGTGTATATCGTATCAGTTAGGTAGGGAAATGCTGTTATAACTGCCCTATGGTAGAGTTTGCATTAGTATAACTCTAATGTATCATTTTGGAAATGATTTTGTAAATAATTATGTTGATTAATATACGTTATTCCATTTCATTGTGAGATTTTATGATTTTTTAGTTTATTCTTATCTTCTATCTTCTTTCTTTCCCCCAACGATCAGTCTTTGCACTTAAATACTTGTCATGCAATGCAATGGATGTATTAGTGTCGATTTTCGAGGGTCGAAAATCGGTTCTTTACAAAAAAAATATGCACATGTATATATTCTCATAACAAAATAGTTTGTAGTGTATGTGTATGTGTTTACAATAGTGTTTCAACATTTTCGATAACTTTTAACCAATGAAAATTGAAATTTCAAAAAAAATGAGTTTCAGTCATATTTTCTATTTTTCTATGAATAAGTTGGTAAACAAAATTTGAAAACTCTTTTATCATGATTAGTAAATAATTTAAATAGGTTTATATGAACTAAAATCCATTAAATTAATTGTTATAAATATATTTTAAATGGCCAATTTTTAAAGCGATAAAATTCTGGGTCGTTACACTTTTTCCCTTTTAAAAGAATTTCAACCCAAAATTTATCACGATCCTAACCCAAAAGTAGTGCCCAATAAAACCAAGTTTATTAAATCTTCTTATTTATATAATTCAAATTTAACTTCATTTATTAATACATCCTCTAGCCAAAATACCTTATGATGGGTCAACCCTTACCTAATAAGTTGACACAGCATAAAGGCATGAATCTTATTAGCTCTAGCCCTAGTCTATCTACAAGGGTAGGAAAGATAAAATTATTATAGGAACTAATATCCATCAAGAAAAACAGAAGAAATGATACACAGATATAGAATATCATTCAAATAACACACAATCCTATATACATGCTAAGTGACACCATCATAGATGGGAAGTACACTTCAAAAGACCCATACAACAAAAGATACTAACAAAGCATAATTTAGGATATAATTCCTAATACTAGTTTCTATATTGCCTGTGCTAAACTGATCCTTGCACAACTCCTTTTCCTTTTGTTGCTACTAAAGCAGATGGTTCCGTGATGATAATAAAGGGTTTAGGCTGCCTCTTTTCCTTAAGTTTAGGAAAATTTCTGACAAAATTACCCTCCTGGTGGTAATAGTAACAATTCTTTGGTGCATTCTACTTCTCAAGATTTTGTCTCTTAGCCTTTTCTTTCTCCATTCTCTTTTTCTTACCACAACTACTTTTTCGAACCAAGTGATCTTTCTCTCCATGTCCGGAGCAACCATATTTGGGCACCTTTTTCTTGAATTTGTGCTTCTTATCTTCAGTTGGTATAGTAGTAGGCAACTGGGGTGCAAAATGTTTAAACCGCAGAGCATTACTTATCATCTTCTTGAATGATCCTTAGATATTATTTATCATATCATTATGTAGCTCGTCGCACTAGCCCAGTATGTCATAACAAAGCAAAGTCCATTGAGGTTTGATCTTGTGTCCCTTCCTTAAAACATACCCCTTAGTTCCAAAAACTATAGGATTCATAGTTCTTGGATATCTGGATTCATTTTAAAACATTTAATTTAAAACTTTACTAGTAATTTCCTAAGTTTAAAGAATGATTTTAGAAGCAAACAACAATAATTACGTAACATTCAAAACATCTCCAAGGATACATATTATACATAACTTCCCAAAACACCATCATTGTAACAACCTGAATTCCAGTGGGTTCGGATTTTTAACGAAAATGCTAAATTCCAAGCCCACTGAAGCCTCAGTTGGGTATTTGGTATCCTTCAAAATGGCAAAGATTAATATATCAGAGCTCAAATAAATATCTTACAACAGAACTGACTAAAATATAATAGTAAGTAGATACTCATCAAGGTAATAACACTTGCTAAACAAGTGTCTCAAAGTTGGAATATCTCCGCCATCTATCCAACCAATGGGATGATATGAGGAAGGGGTTAGAACTACAGTTCTGGTGAATGGAAAAATTGTACACTTCTAAGCATAATCCTACATATACCATTCTATTTCCATTTTCTATTATATTAGGTTTATTGGGTTTATAATACTCTCGCCTCTTTGCATGAATCGTACCCATCTAATCCCTAGAAGATTAAGACCTAATAACAAATACACACACACACACACACACACACACACACACACACATATATATGTAGCTGCATGCCTAAAGACTGCATCAATCCTAGGTACCACCCATAGCACCTTCCGTATCCTCCTCGAAAAGGACTCCATCGTCTCGCTGCTAGAGCGTACTGTAACTATATCTGTAAATGATAGCTTCATGGGGCCTATAATACAGATGTTCCGTCGTCTGCTATGAAAACATGAAACTGCATCTGCACTAGCTTATACTAGTTCTCGGATATGCACAATGTACCACCCAGTGCGTACCTTGGGGAGTACATGTAATCTGTCTACTCCTTGAGCTCCGCAACAAGGTTTACCTTGTATGGACTTGGTCGGGGATTTTCTATATATGTAAAAGTCCGCTTCATTAGGCTTACAATATAGATATTCTACTTGGTTTGTCTCTTTTCTCATCGTGGCTATGGCCCCATGCATCCCTCCCTCAGCTAATCGAAAGACCTTTCAAGAGCTAAGTGGTTGTGCCCTACTGCAAATAATCTAAATATCCAATTAGCTATGCCCCTCATCTAACGTCTTGATAGTGAAAGAATCATTGGCATGTTAGTTTAACTCTAGTCTTTCCTAAACTCGCTCTGATTGATGATGGCTGACTTCTGCATGTGGCTATCCTTTTGGTCTTGCCCAATATAACCTACTCGCAAACTAGAGTACGGTGTCATACAAATATCCTACTCCATCATCAACCTTTGGACTGCCTACAAAGGACCACTTCGTTAGACATGCAATACAAAAGCAGTCAAGGCACGCTCTCTTGATGGAACACCTACAGATCTGCCTCCGGGGGTGCAGCTTTGTCAGGCCTACCCCAGAGAGCCATCGTAGAGTATCATCACGTCCCGTTGAAGTCACGTGCTTCCTTCTAGCCCAAACTAACTAAGTTGGACTGCTCTTTCTATAATAAAAATATGCGATGAACTGCTTCGTTAGGCTCTTTATCCAAATTCTCTTGGGCTACGTCAAACATACCTTACCATTTTATTAGACCTTACGTCTAATCTTTTATTATTCGTTTTTTTACTTTTCTTATTCTGTTGGCTACTTATTTGCTCTAATCAACATGCCCAGCCCCACCCACGTGTAAGACCATCGATCCTAGACTTGAAAGGGAATGCTGTCGGCATGGGCCACTGCTATTATTTTTGCTTATTAACTTTATCCAAGATCTAAGTTTGATAAGATAAGCCTCTTCTATTTCTTTCTTTTTAATTGTAACCTACGTGTTACAATTATACTTGCAATTGTCACTTCTATATTCTTTTCTTTCTTTTATAACCTACATGTTATAAATGTAATTGCAAGTGTCTCTTTTCTATTCTAGTATATCTTCTTTTATTATGATACTAAATTCTCTTTAGTTCTCTTATATTGTATGACAGTCTTAGCGTGGGACTACGTCCAACTGTCACAAATTACTTATCATAATAACTACTTTACTTTTTACTCTACTATCTGTGCAGTAAATGTAGATCTAGTCACATTTTCTGTTTATTATTTCAAGTCTTGTCAAATAATTAACTTGATTATTTTCTCTTCTTTAATTTCATTAACGCTTTACATTATTCTCTTTTATTTGGGAAGTAGTTCTATTCTATTTGGTTGGTTATAAAAATTGTGCTAAAAATCCATTTCCATACTTTAATACTAAATAATGCTATAAACAATAAATCGTAACTGTAAGATATTTCTTTTATTGTTTCTATAATTATTGGGTAATGCAAAATACAGTGATGTCTCTATTTTGCACAAATTCCACTTTTCTTGCTTTTATTCTTTCAGTTACGTTTATCATTATTCTTACAATATTAAACTATGGAGATTACTCCCTTTTCTAAACCAACCAACTAATCTATCACTAACTTCCAAATCAAGTTATTAAAATTTTCCCTTTTTAATTCATTTCTCCCGTTATAACATAATTTACCGTAAATCTCTCGCTTTTAGGCTTGTGCCTCTCTTTACAACTTTTAAGCATAATATTACTTATATTTAATTGGATTCCTTTCTTTTTCCATATAAATAACATTTAAATATAAGTACACTTATCTTATAAAATTTACATCCTCTACATAACTAACTAGTAGAACCATTATTGAAATCAGTTCAAATGCTGAATTAAAATATTTAATGGGAATCTAATGATAATATATATCATAAACATAAAAGATATATAATTTAAATCCACTCACCTGTCGTCCTTAGGTTTACTCCACGACCTTCCTGGATCTCCTTCTAATGCGTCTAATATTTTTATTAAAAAGGTATTCTCCCTAGAAATATTTTCTATTAGGGTTCCTCAGGAAATGAACCCAATTGGACGAAAATTTAATTGTGAGAAAATAGCTAGGCCTAGGGTTCTATTTATAGTGGAGTTTAGGAATCTCAAACTGTTGGAATTTTGGATTTAATCTGGTGCAACCACATCACAGGCTCGCTGCAAATTGTTGGATCCAGAAAGCAACGACTCAGATCGCATGAAAA
The DNA here is from genome assembly GCA_030765085.1 of Allium cepa. Classification (NCBI taxonomy): domain Eukaryota; kingdom Viridiplantae; phylum Streptophyta; class Magnoliopsida; order Asparagales; family Amaryllidaceae; genus Allium; species Allium cepa. The sequence goes on along the minus strand of CM060941.1, from coordinate 758,487,801 downwards.
TCAGTTTACTAGATTTTGGCACATCCTTAGACGATTTCTCGTCTAGGTCTACACACGGATCGACCTATGGGTCGACCTGACCTATTGGTCGACCCTTATGCTTTACGGGTCGACCTATAGGTCGACCTATAGGGTCTTGCTTTTTCCCTTTTAATTATGATTTCTTATTCTTCATGTAACTTCTTCATATTAACTTGGATTTTGACAAGTTATGTATGGAAATTGATCACAAAATCATCATGAACACAATAGTATAAGTTTCGTGGACATATTCTGATAATTCCAAAATGCTTATTTTCACTGTTTATCGTTATTTGATTATTTAATTGTCTAAAAATGCAGGGTGTTTTCATACTCAGGATACTTATACCTATCTACGATTCTCCTCCTCTTTCCTTGTACACATCCCCTCAATTATCTCTCTTAAGGTGGCTAGTTTCTTCTAAATAATTCCTCCGTCTTATAGTGCTCTTTGAATCATAGGATGATTTTTCTTAATATATCCAAGTTGTTAGAAAAAGAAACAATATTTCCCCCAAAATTTAGGAAATACTAGTCACTCCTTTCCTTCTATACGATAGTCCATAGTATGTCATGTCTTATGACATAATTTCCTTTCCCTTTTTGAAAAATTTCCTTTGTGGACCATTCTCTTCTGATTTATCTTCACAAGGCCTCCTCAAACGTGGTAGAAATTTCCTCTTTTTGCTTTTATTGATGCTACCGGTCTTTGTTGAAGTTGTTGGCTTTAGGAACCACAACTGCTTTGGAGCCTTGTCTATTAATCTTTCCATTTTGTAGTTAACTTCTTCGATCTCTTTCCATATCCTCTCTTTCCTTGCGTACCCATTCTTACTACCTAATCACAGTAAGATATCTTTAAAATACACTTTCAGATCGTGTTCATATTGGAATAGGTATCGTTTCCAAGTGATAATAGACAAATATTATCATTCCTTATCACCCATTACACCCAACAATTTTATCAACTTTGAAAACCTTTTCTTCCCACATAAAATATAATCCAGGGTAATTACTTCATTACCATTTTAAAATAATATTGTGTCAAGTGTTTAGGAAAGCCCTATCGAGACAATGGCAACCTACGTCTCGACTAGAGTTCTTAATCCACTCAACTGATAAATCAACACAATATATAACATTTTTATATCACTAGCAAAAACACACTCGTATATATAATAAACTCAAACTCATAACAAGGCATTCCATTACCTTATCTCTTAATGAGTTTCCCCACAAAAGCCTAGGTGTTCGTTTAACCTAGGCTCTGATACAAAAATGAAACAACCGACGTTTCCACCATCGAAAATTGACACTAATACGGACACTATTGCATGTCGAGCATTCAAGTGCCAAGAAACATGTCATTAGGGTTGAAAGAAAGAAAAGATAGAAAAAAAGAAACTAAACAACATAAAATATCACAACAAAATGGAACAATATATATTACACAACATAGTATATTACAAAGTTATTTCAAAAAGGTTAGATTAGAGTCATACTAATATAATTCTACCCTAGGACAGTTATAACAGTCTGTCCCTACCTAACTGTATACAATATACATATAATAGAGCGGAAACAAGAAAAATATCATCGATGAAGCCACCTGCTCCAAGCTCCTCCTAGTGAGTCTGCGAAAAAACCTTAACTACTTGGCTACCTATTTAAATATGAGCACCCAAGATTTTAGGAAAAGAAAATAAACTCTGGGTCCAATATGGGTCTGGTGTGAGTAAACTCAGACAACATAATTATTACTTTAAAAATTCTTTAAGGTATCTCATAAAACCATACTGCACATAAACACATATGGGTTTATACCTTACTGTAACCAAAACCCTTGTGTATAAAGTCCAGTGATATTATAATAATGTCTAAGGATTCAAATACATATCCAAAATAGCTTAAATTGTTACCATATTAAATTCCAACATACTAGGCTCTAAAATATAAACTGTAAAGCCATGTAGTGGAGATTGGTTTTCGTACTATGACAAGATAAGGAACTACCTTCCAATGGTATAACCCTAGAAAATGCACTTGGAGTCTGATAAGAACTTCTTGTATCCCTGCTACATCGAGTCGTCTTCCCCTTTTAACATAACAAACCGGATTACCTCATCCCTTTTAAACACCAAGGCCAACTCGAATATGGAAAATCTATAATAGGATGGCGACTCCTAATGGTAACTGACCATATAACTTTGCTGCATATCCTGTTTTTTCCATTTTCCGGTTTGTGAGGCCAGTGAGGTCATGCCTTTACCTTCTTCCTCCTAGAAAACCATATTGGGATGCTGACATTTCCCTTTAGGAAGAAATTCAATGACCTAATTCATCTATATAAATTCATTCTAGGTTTAAACGAAACCAAAGGTACTAATTTCACTACATTCATTTTAGAATCACCCTTAGGATTAGTAGCAAGTAGCCCTTGCACTTCTAGAGCTCCATCTTCAATCATCTTTAATATGTTTTCCACTCAAACACTAGTGTTTGTTTGAAGTGGTTTCAGAGGATATATCCGATCGTAGTCTTTTCAAACCAATAACTGATAATTTCTGATCGACTCATTTTTGAATCTTTTGGAAGTAAGTATTCGAGTCCTTACCGAGGAACTCAAATTTACAATTATACTTTCTAAATCAAAACTGGATAGATTTGATAGTCAGTTATTTAAATATCAAATATACAAATAATAGAAATCTAGAGATTAAATTACCCAACGCAACCACTAAGCCTCAAAACACAACTTTCATTTTTTAAACCGCTTTCCAAAATGTTTTTATCAAAACATTCATATACTTATCTCACCGACATAAGTATATTCACAAAAAACATTTGTGAAGGTTTTTTATTTCCAAATCATTTTAAAAAGGATTCTAACATCGTTATTTAAATTGGAGGTAAGGAAAACTCTAAACACTATTACTTCAGTGTTAACTGCAGAATGGAAGTTCCATACTACCATTTCTTTAAAAAAAAGGTCAGTCTTGAGAAACCCAAATCTCAAATTCTTTTTAAATTTTACTTTCCCAAATCTTTTAAAACAATGGAATTTATTCATGAAATCTACTTTTCTTATAGACCCAAATACATTGCAGAAGCAATTTATAAAACTTCCAAACTCATTTGTAAGGCTCTTTGATAAAAATTCAAAACCATTTATAACTCTTTTATAAATAACCAAACCTTTTATAAACTTCTTTTATAAACATTCAAATTGTTTCCAAAAACTTCTTTTATGAATATTCAAAACATTTCTAAAACCTCACTACCAAACCCCAAAATCATTCATAACATTCCTTTTATAAACCTTTCATATTTAAACAACTTCTTCAATAAAACCTTATCAAAAAGTACCTTTTGATAAAACTATCCATTTTTTAAAAATCTAAACTAAAAACATTGCCAATCATCCTTGAAATGTCTTATCCAAAGTGGAATAACTTTGAGTTCATTATATAAAAGGAAAATAAAAACATTTTAACTTCACAAAATTCGTCGGAGGCTTAGAGACCACAAAGGATCTTTTAATGTAGTTCTACTTAACAAGTTAACATGAATATTTGCATAAGCAAGCACTACTTAAAGGAGATCATTCAATCACAATCAATTAATCCATCATACTGGTAAATGTCCTAGTATTTATAATAGTGGAATGGTATTTTTGTTCTGCCAATAGACGTCATTCGGTTTCTTAGTCATAAAGGGTTACTTAAGGCTCAGACAAGAGATCCTTCGATTTAAAACAATTTATTTAGATAAGAAAATTGGTTTAAAATAATAATTAATGGAGTTTTAAAGAACTTTTAAAATGAATGTACCTCAATTAAATCATAAGTTAAGACTTAATTAAACCTTAATAAATTTAATTAAATCAAAAGTAAATTATAATTAAACCCTAATTTGGCTTATTAACTCTTATTTTATTTAACTAAAAATTAAATCTCAATTAAGCTTGTTTAAGTCTTAATTAATCAATAGTTGAACCATAATAAAGTAAAAACTAATTAATAGTTAAACTTTAATTAAATACTTTCATTTATAATTAAACCCTAATTAAGTAATAATTAATTGAATAATTAACCTTTAATTAAAGAAATAATTAATTAATTAACTCTAGTTTAATAATTAATTTAAAAAAATTAAACTTAGTTAGATAAAAATAAATTACCTTTTATCTTAATTGATCTTACTTAAAACTTCCTTAATTAAAACTTTACTTTGTCAATAAATTCTTAAACTCTAATTACTTAATAAGTTAATAATTACCCGTAATTAATAAATTAAATAAATAAATTATTAAATAGCAAAATTTAACCTTTTTACTAAGTTAATGAGTTTGAAAAGAATTTTCAAAAACAATTTCAAAAGAAAACACTTTAAAGGTTTAAATCTTAAAATTTTCTCAAACTACATCCATAGCGACTATAGCTAAGAACGTAGTTCACCAGAATTGGTTTCTGGGTGAAAATCTCTCTTTAACTCTTGCTATGACATATTTGAAAACCTAAATGAAGGATTTTGAAAATAGAAACAAAAAGCTATAAACTTGGAAACATTTTCAAAAACCAAAACTAGAAAACAAGGTTTTGCTTTTCGAATTGGATCTTAAGTCTTTTGCGACTTTTTAAGGTGCTACTTTATAACCATTAAATTCCATAAAAATTAGTTTTTCATACAACTATATTACTATATTAACATTAGCCAAACATTTACATATCCATATCTAAACATGTCATTTAAACATTCAAGTCACAAATCCAAGCTTAAGCACAAACTTATACTCATATACCATCATAAAAACATGAAATTTCAACGAAAGAAGCACTATGTTTTTACAACATAAAGTTCAATAAAATGTAGTTGATATTTTTTTTCCAAACATGAGAGTATTCGTAACGATCCGCAAATATATCACTTTAATAAATATATTGGAGCTTAAAAAGATTTAATAAATATTTTAATAATTTTGATAACTCAATTTAAATAGTTATAAAGTAATAATTATCATTAATTTTATATATATACTTGATTTAAAATCATAAGAAAAGAAAAGACAAAAGAATTCATTTCGCTTTATCGATATAATGACAATTCTCTAAATAATTATTAATATTAATTTATATGGTTTTATTAATAAAATATTATCATTTTAATTAATTAATAAAGATGAGAAATTTATTTTCAAATTTTGTTTACATTTAAATGTAAATTAGTTTATAAGTAAAAATGTGATCGAGAATCGGTTTCTCGATTTTCAACGGTTTGATGAAGAAAAGTTATTCAAAGTCGTCGAAATGTTGTTTAGTCTCTTGTGTGCATACATGCATAATATACTAGTATAAATTGCATGATATGTGCATCTAATAGCTAAAAATATTTGGTTTTTATTTAAAAAAATTAATGGATGGATATGTGATATAAGTGCAAAATCTTTGATGGTCACAACACTTTTATTTCGAATAGTTGTTGGTGGTGTTGGTTGCAAATTAATAGTGAAATCCGTTGATTGGTGGTCGTGAAGAGGATGGTGGTGGAGATAGTTCACCGACGATGAGATTCTGTTAATAAAAGAGAGTATTTTTGAAATTTCAAAAGGACACTGAAAATTGTATCTATTGAATTCTCTTTATTAATAGTAGAGATATGTGCTATTCGATATTGTTGATTATGTGCAGCATCCAAAATTTGAGATGAAGCAATGCGTTGACTCAGCAATCCACCTGTGTTATAAATTTTGATCATCCAATTTTTGGTCCAGTGTTAAAATAAACATGTGTATATTATAGTACCTAAAATTTAATTCCAACTGCTATTTCAGTAAATACAGGTTATTATCGTACGTGCAAATTTTAAGAAGAGGAGGGTATCTGTTGCAAAACTGGAAAATGGAGAAGCGGGTGGTTCAAAAACCTATACTAATTCATAACAACATAATTACATTGCAATGCTTATCATCTGATGTCAATAGAAGCATATAATAATAACACAACAATATAATCAATCAATTAATTACAAATCGTAATGGATGCGGCTCGTTGGAGAAGACGTAGAAATCGCCATCGGTGTACAGTTGATTTCGGTTAGTGGACAATTGACTGATGTAGTTACAGTAGTGGAGGATTGCGTCGATGTGGTTGAAGTAGTGGGGATTAGAAAATGGGGTTGACATTGTTTCTTGGGCTAGCAAGCAGATGTTAAAGGGGGCGGCATGTGAAGGGTAGTTTGGGGATTTCAAAAAGACACGGTTGATCCTAGTTCATTGAATTATCATTATTAGTAGTGTGTGTGTGTGTGTGTGTGTGTGTGTATGTCACATGCACTCATGAGCATATATATACAAACATATAACATATGTACTTTTATATATAGACATATATAACAAAATATTTTTCACAAACTTCATCCTTAAGCTTCTTTAAGTCAATGCACATGGCTTGGAAGTGAAATGATGTAATGGAGAACATTAGGGGAAAGGACAAATGAATGTAAGGTGATGCAGATGGTAATAATGGTGGTGCATGTGAAGGTGATGATGTATGTGAAGATGTTTTCTACCTCTTCTTAGCCTATAAATACCACACCTCTTCTTTTCATTTTTCACATACTGTCTTCTTCATTTTATAAGCTCTTTTCTCTCCTTATTCATGGCTTCTCATGCTAATAAATAATGCCAAAATATTTCTCAAAAGAAATTTAATTATAATATATACATATATATATACACACTTAAGCAACTCAAAACTATTCCAAAACTCCACTTTTCCTCTCTACCATTCACGGCCTCTCTTTTCCATTAAAAGGCCGAGCACTCCTCTTCTCCAACCCTAGGCCATAATCCTCTTAGTCAAGGAGCCCTTCAAAGCCAAGAACCCAAGTGATCGTGAGCTTTAAAATCCAAATAGCGGAGCAATAACAAATTTTTAGTTAAACGTTTAAACGTAAGGTGAGAAACTACTAAACTATAGTATCATATGCTATTGGATGTTATATGTGTTTGATTAGGATTATTGATGATGGTTGTTTAATATGAATCTTAAATATATATATATATATATATATATATATATATATATATGCAAGTTAGGGAAATACACGTCGATAAGCACAAAGGAATTCACTTTCCTTTATTGAATGAATTTGATTACATGGAATGTTAAACCTCTTTAAAAAGGTTTAAAAATGAGTTTGAAATGTTTTATAAATATAAAAGGTTTTTGATAAAGTTTGAATTGTAACTGAAAATTTAGTCAAAATTAGACACGTCGCGTAACGGCAGTTCGTGATTTCACGCCACAAAAGTCAAATTAGTATAAAGAATGGAATATAGCTCGAAATTCTTCGAAATAAGAATTTTCCAAACTATTATATCCATAGTTTTGAAACAAAGAAAGAAAACAGAGACTTCGAGAAGTAAATTTTGAAATATGAGTAAAATAAATTTTTAGAAAAATCGCGGTTTTGCAGTTCGAAATCCATAACGGTATTTCTTTGAAAATGATAATGTAAAATTGTTTAAAAATATGAAATAAATTCTAAAAATCTTTTAAAAGGTTTTAACAGTGATTTGAATTATAAAAATGAAATTTCAAATAATAAAAAGTCTTTTTGATCAATATAGCTTAAAAAGGCACTTTCTGCAGCACTTTTTGCAACTTTTGAAATAGCTTTAAATATAACCGTTCATTCCCAAATCTTTGTAAATGTTTTCAAATAATTTATAAAATATTTTAAAGATAATTTGAAAGCTTTATAGAATGGTTATATGTTAGATGATTTAGAGTCGATCAAATAACTTGACCTCCTTATGCGTGTCAGAGAGATAGTGTCTAAGCTTGAGTTTGGAAAACCAGTTTCCTGCTCTCCCTAGCAATCCAGATTGGCCTGACGGATGGGATAGTAAATTTGATTTACTTGTATAAAAAATTTCCAAAGTATAAAGGATATGATTTTCCAAATATAAATAACCTGGAATCTACGGAGATAATCTTCTTATACTCAGTGTTAAAGCCCGAAGAGGGAATTTGTACTATTCATGGAATTTAAAAGGTGGTCTCACTTTTATTCGTCCATCATACTTGTTGAATATGCGAATTTATATTGAGTAGAATTAGATGATTTTTAGAGATTTTTCTCACTTAATATTTACTAGTTTTGGATTAACATCTTAGATAAATGGTTTGAACTCAATAAAAATTCCGAATTTCAAATTAAGAAATTTATGTTAAGATTTAAATGAAATGAATTAGAAAAAATTTCGTAAGTGAAAAATGAAATGACTTTGAATTGTTCCAAGTTTAAAATGGTTTTAAGCAATCAAAGGATATGACAATAGCGGTTTAATGATTTCGTATATACTGGAAAGTAACATTTTAACATTTTATATCTCTAAGAGATATTTTTGATAAAAAGAAAGTAGTCATTTAAAAGAATAATTCCCTATTTACTTAACATCATTTTATCGATGATTGGTTCGAAGGAACTGGGGTCATATTTAGGCGATTCCTATCCAAAAACCACTTCAAACCAATTTACGTATTCGAAGTAAAGACATGGAGATGATTTGGAAGATGGAATGTTGGGCTGCTTGTCACTGACCCTCTAGGGAAATTTTCGATTTCATATTATATGGTAGTAGTTCGTCATTTAATATCTTCGATGTAAGGACTTCTTGCTACCGATCCTAGGGGTAAATCCCAAGAAGATGTGGTAGGAGACTGCCTTCGATTTGTCCTGTTCCAAGGCAACTTGTATGAATGAATGTCTGACGTTGCATTTCTAGTTACATTAATTGATCTTTATGAACATATCATCAGTTTGATGGTAGAGAAGGCAACTTCTCTTAGCTTAACACCCTTTTCTGAGACGTGCGAGCTCAAGAGTTATACATTTGTAGAAATCACTTATGTGACTATGGGATGGAAATGTGGCATTCAAAGTGGAATCAGCTATGTGAAAGGTAATCGCTACCTCGGACCACATCACCTGGTAATGGCTTAAAAAGGGTACGCCGCAAGACTTTATGGTTCCAACCATTAAGGTATGGTCATCACCTTTCTAGATTACTCTATATATGTCGAGTATGTGGTGTATGTTATGGGATCTCGAATAGGTCGATTACGACCGAGGTGATGTCATGCTCGGTTCTATCCAGGTCATGTATGAGTGCGAAATAGGGATAGGCCGGTCTTGCCAAATGCGGAGAATTGTTTGCGTATCCTCGGTACATTACTCATAGATATGTACTATATGAAAGGTAGTCCCTTACCTACCATTGTATGGAAATCCATTCTCCAATAAGTACCTTCGGACTTGATTGTAAACCTATTAGGCCGTTAAATTTAACCAATATAACAATTTTGGCTATTTGAATATATTTACTTGAAAAATGTTTTCAAAGGATGTCATTAAAAATAACACCCAATTATTTTACATAGAAAATGTTATGGTTATCATAAGGTAAAAACTCATTCCATGTTTATGTGCAACGTGGTCTTATGAGATACCTTTATTTCCAAAATGCGTATTTTGAGTTTCTCAAACCAGTCCCATGATTGACCTGGAGTTTATTTTCTTTCCACTTAAACTCTAGGTGCCCTAATTTTCCTTAGGCAGCCTGGTAGTTAGCTGATTTGGAGCATTTTGGAGTATTTGGAGCTTATGGAGCATGAAGCTTAAAGGATGGAGCAATTTGGATCTTTTTGTTATTACCACCGCTTTCTGCTATGTTTGTATTATGTATATGTTTCTACTAGCACCTATAGGGATAAGCCGTTATTACTATCCCAGTTGGGTTAGTACCTATCATGGCTCTGATATCTCACTTTGAGAGTGATTATATGTTATCTTTATGATTTCCACTTGTCAAATACGATGTCTGTGAGTGTTCTATCTTCTATCTTTATTTTCTTTTACCCCACAATAATCTGCCTCTCTAGCTCTTGAATTTGCAGCATGAGAATACCGAGGATGTATTAATGTCAATTTCTAAGGGTCGAAGAGATGGGTCGTCTCATTTGGTATCAGAGCTTATGATTGAGTGAACAATTAAGCCTTAATAGGTTCAACTCATTGGAGATAGGGTTAGTAATGCCCTAGAATGAGTTTAGTTTGAGAGAGCACACACTTAAAAAAGTATATTCAAACTTTATGACAATTTCCTAACATATATCGTCTATATATTCTAAAAAGATATTTCCTTACTATATGCAGATTTTAGTAAATGATGGGAAGAAGAGGAAAGGTAGGGGAAGGGGAAGTAGCAAGACCCTAAATACAAATGGTCGAACTCCTGCAACCACAATAATCGTGGAAGCAACAATTCGGGTGCAACCCCAAATCAAATTTGCCACTTTATGGAAGAACTATACTATTTTGGGAGGAAAACCGTTCGAGGGAATAGAGTTCATCATAAAAGTTCAAGCACGGATCCGTTTATGTGAAAGGATTTTCAAAGGGCTAAATATTGCAGACGAGCAGAAGATATTTTAGGCCTCTTGGCAATTGCAGGATGGAGCTCTCGCTTGGTAGGAGTCCATTATTATGACTGAATCATAAGGCAATTTTTCTTGGGCGCGATTCAAGGAGGTATTGGAAAAGCAATATATGCCTGCAACTGGAAAATCATGCCTTTGCCGAAGCTTTATGGATTTGAAATAGGGGGAAATGTTAGTAAAAAAATATACTAATAAATTTAATGAATTATCGCGATTTAGACATGGTTTAATTGACACTCTTCTGGTGTTTATTTCTGGAATGAAGAAACAATATCAAGATAGAATGACGACGCATATGAATGGGACTTTCATGCATATGGTGGATATTGGTTTCTGGTATGAAACCTTAGACAAGAAAGACCCACCTACGACCTAAAGCAATGGAAACAACTATTGGAAGAAAAGAAAATTTAACCAACAAGGGAAAAAACTAGAGATAGCCAAGCCGGAGGTAGATCGTTTGAAAGATGTAACCTGTTATAATTTCTAGCAAAAAGGCCACCTTTCCACAACCTTCAAAAATCCTAAGATACAAAGGGAACCTGCCACAACTGCCACAAGCTAGGACACAGGATAACAAAATGTCCCTTAATAAAGAAAGGAGAGCAAGCTAGAGTATTTGCTATTAAAGATGAACCTTCAACCTCGACAGATGCAAAGGGAGAAGGAGTACTGGAAATTAAAATTGACATTAATGACATATTAGTTAGAGTATTGTTTGATACCAGGGCTTCCTGCAGCTTTATTTCTAAGAAACTAGTAGATAGACTTAAACTTAAACCATAAATATTTGATATTGCCATATGTATCTCTAACCTAATAGGCAAAACGACTAATCTCATTATGATTTTGAAGGAATCTAGTTACCTACCTATCCCAGATTTTTCCATGCAATCCAATAGTCCTTAACTTTGATGAATTTGAAATTTTGCTTGGTATGGATTGGTTGCCCAAATATTGAGCTATTCTTGATTGTAATAAAAGTACAGTGCTATTACGGAATAGAAGAGGTAGATCTTTCATGATAAACTGCAAGAATCCTAGTCCAGTAAAGGAGAATTACATAGATGTGCTTAATTTGTTCCAAAAACATCTAGAAGAAATGCCCATAGTAAGGGAATTTTATGATGTTTTTGAAAAAGTAAAAAGCCTACCACCCCATATAGAAATTGAATTCCAAACAAATTTACTTCCTAACACGAGTCCAATTGTTAACCCAATTCGGAAGATGGCTCCTAAAGAGAAGGAAGAATTAAGAAAATAAATTAATAAGCTATTGAAGAAGGGATTAATAAGACCTAGTCGCTCAAGTTGGGGGGCAATAGTGGTCTTTGTTGCAAAGTCTAATGGCTCGTTAAGATTGTGTATGGACTATGGAGATCTAAACAAATGTACAATAAAAAAAAAGTATCCCCTATCCCGCATATATGATATGTTTGTCCAATTACATGGGGCAAGGGTATTCTCAAAAATGGACTTAGCCATCGGATTCCATCAGCTAAGGATAGCCGAAGATTGCATTCCTTTAACTGCATTCAGAAGCTCAAATGAATTCTACGAATGGCTGGTTATGCCCTTTGGGCTAACAAATGCCCCCACCTATTTCTTTGACCTTATGAATAGGGTATTTAGAGAAGTACTCAATAAATTTGTATTAGTCCTTGCCGATGTTATTTTGATATATTCAAAGGATGAGGAAGAACATGAAGGGCATCTTGAAATCGTATTAGAAATATTGAGGAGAAATGTGTTGAAAGCTAAATTCTCAAAATGCCACTTCTGGTAAAAAGAAGAAATATTTCTTGGACATGTGGAGTCAGGAGAGGGAACTGCAGTTGATCCAATAAAGATTACGAGTATTCTAAACGAGAAACAACCCCAAACTCCCAAGGATGTTCGCCGTTTCTTGGGATTAGCAGGATACTATTGGAGATTTATTCAAGACTTCTCCAAGATTTCTTTTCACTTAACAAAGCTGAACATGAAAGATGTGAAGTTTGAGTGGACAAAAAAATGTGAAGAAGCTTTTCAAGAGCTCAAGAAAAGATTACCCATTGCTCCCGTATTAGCAGTAGCGGATGAAAACGATGGATTTACTATATATACAGATGTCTGTGGAGAAGGAGTTGGTGTGGTTCTAATGTAGCATGGAAAGGTCATTTCTTATGCAAGTAGAAAACTGAAGATCCATGAAAGGAATTATGCAACATATGACCTAGAGTTATTAGCCATTGTGTTTGCATTAAAAATGTGGAGACATTATCGACTAGGTAAGAATTCATTATAATTTATTTTAAATAGACTTAGACCGACCCTAGTAAATAATATTCCTTTTTTAGATAGGTGAAAATTTTGAGCACTTCATAGACCACAAATCTTTGAAATATCTTTTCACTCAGAAGGACTTAAAAATGAGGCAGCAATGTTGGTTGTAATTCATCGCATCATATGATTTGGATATTTTATATACACTAGGAAAGGCCAATGTTGTGGCTGTTTCTCTGAGTGGAAAGCAGGTCGTTATAGCTCATTTAGTGGTGTGTCCAGCATTAATTTGTCAAATAATGGAGAGTTAGCTCAAGGACCCGATCATGGAAAAAATAGCAAGTGAAGTAGAAAATAATATGACATCCGAAAGTTGGTAAGATTTCAAAGTGGATGAGCAGGGAATCTTGAGGATGAGTGGAAGGATATGTGTCCCTAATGTCAATGGGATTAGACAAGAAGTTTTAATTAAATGTCACAACTCTACATTCGTAATACATCCCAGAGTGACAAAGATGTATAGGGATATGAAAAAGACTTTCTAGTGGAGAGGTATTAAGAGAGACATTTCCATCCACTTGAGTAAATGTGCAAATTGTCAACGGATCAAGAGTGATTAACAAAAGACTGCTGGGCTACTCCAACCTCTTGAAATTCCCACTTGAAAATGGGACTAAATATAAATGGATTTCATAGACGGTTTGCCTCGATCAAGAAAGGGGAATGAAGGCATTTGGGTCATCATAGATCAGCTAACCAAAAGCGTGCACTTCATCCCTGTAAAGCCAACACAAACTATTGCAAACCATGCAGAATTATATATGAATGAAATGGTTCAATTGCACGGTGTCCATAGTAGCATAGTCAGTGATAGAGACCCAATCTTTACAAGTAAGTTATGAGAATCCTTGCAGTCAGCTTTTGGAACAAAGCTAAACATTAGTACCACATATCACCCCCAGACCGATGGACAAACTGAAAGGGTAAATCAGGTGTTGGAGGATCTTCTGTGAGTAGTATCTTTGATTTTGGAGGTTCATGGGAAATCTACATTCATCCGGAAGAATTCTCTTATAATAACAATGACCAGGCTAGTATTACATGGCCCCATACGGAGCTTTATATGGTCATCCATGTATATCCCTAGTATGTTGGATCGAGACCGGAGCCCAATTGGTACTTGGCCCTGACATGATTAGAGAAGCTTCCAAAAAGGTTGACATGATCAAGAAAAAGATGACCCGGAGCAGGCAAAAGAGTTAGGCCGACATGAGGTGTAGAAATTTGGAATTCGTGTAGGAATTTATGTATTCTTGAAGGTTTCCCCAATGAGAGGAGTAGTGAGATTTGGAAGAACTGGAAAATTGGCACCTCGATTTATTGGACCTTTTCCCATTCTCGAGATAATTGGCCTATTGGATTATTGGACGGAATTGCCCAAAAGATTGTCAAGTGTGCATAAAGACTTTCACATATCTCAACAACAAAATTTTGTGCATGATCCAAAGCAGATTATAGAAACAACTGCCCAAGAAGATTTGGAAGTTGAGCCTAATTTGGCCTTTATAAGGCAACCTATGTGAATAGTGGATCGCGATGAGAAGTGATTAAGGAGGAAAGTTGCAGGACTGGTTAAAGTCCAATGGAGTGGTGACACAGCGGACTACATATGGGAGATTGAAGAGAGAATGCGTAAAGCCTATCCTGATTTTAGAATAGATACATAGTTGTATGTTGTATAGTGTACTCACCAGCTTGTGGTGATGTCACTTGCTATATCCTATACATATGTATCACTTCAGTGTGTGTATATATATATATTTGTTTTCGAGTTACCTTCTTCTTATCCTTAATTTCGAGGATGAAATTCTTTCAAAGGGGGAAGTCTGTAACAATCCACAAATATATTAGTGTAATAAATTTATTGGAGATTAAAAGATTTAATAAATATTCTAATAATTATGAAAACTCATTTTAAATAGTTATAATGTAATAATTTATCATTAATTTTACACACGCACTTGATTTGAAATCATAAGAAAAGAAAAAAAGAATTTGTTTCGCTTTATCGATATAATAACAAGTTTTGTAAATAATTATTAATATTAATCTACATGGTTTTATGAATAAAATATGATCATTTTAATTAATTAATAATTATGGGAATTTATTTTTAAATTTTGTTTACATTTATATGTAAATCAATTTATAAGTAAAGATGTGCACGAGAATCGGTTTCCTGATTTTCAACGGTTTAACGAAGAAAATTTGTTCAAAGTCGTTGAAACATTGTTTATTCCCTTGTGTGCATAAATTCACATGTATATATATGTCACATACACTCAAGAATACATATACACACAAATATAACATATATACTTTTATATATAGACATATTTAACAAAATATCTAAGATATTTTCACAAATTTCATCCTTAAGCTTCCTTAAGTCAATGCACATGGCTTGGAAGTGAAATGATGTGATGGAGCGCATAAGGGGGAAGGAAAAACATCTGTAACGTGATGTAGATGGTAATAATGGTGGTGCATGTTAAGAAGATGATAATGATGATGTATTGAAGATGTTTTGTACCTTTTCTTAGCCTATTAATACCACACTACTTCTTTTCATTTTCACATACTTTCTTCTTCATTTTCTAAGCTCTTTTCTCTCCTCTTTCATGGCTTCTCATGCTAATAAAATAATGCCAAAATATTTCTCAAAAGAAATTTAATTATAATATATACATATATATACTTAAGCAACTCAAAACTATTCGCAAAATCCACTTTTCCTCTCTATCATCCAAGGCCTCTCTTCTTCCATCAAAAGGTTGAACCTTCCTCTTCTCTAACCCTAGGCCGTAATCCTCCTAGTCAAGGCCGAGCCCTTCAAAGACAAGAACCCTACTGATTATGAGCTTTAAAATCCAAATGGTGGAGCTATAGCTAATTTTTAGTTAAACGTTTAAACCCAAGGTGATAAACTCCTAAACTATAGTATTATTAGCCATTAGATGTTATATATGTTTGATTAGGATTATTGATGATGGTGTTTAATATGAATCTTAAATATATATGCAAGTCATGGAAATACACGTCGATAAGCACAAAGGATATCACTTTCTTTTATTGAATGAATTTATGTATATGGAATGTTAAACCTTTTTAAAAAGGTTTAAAAATGATTTTGAGATGTTTTATAAACATATAAAAGTGTTTTGGTAGAGTTTGAATGGTAATTGAAAATTTAGTCAAAATTAGGCACGTTGCGTAACGGTAGTTCATGATTTCACGCCATAAAAGTCAAATGAGTGTGAAGAATGGAATATAGCTGGAAGTTCTTCGAGATAGAATTTTTTAAACTATTATATCTACAGTTTTGAAACAAAAAAGAAAATAGAGACTTTGATATGTAAATTTTGAAATATGAGTAAAATAAGTTTTTAGAAAAATAGCGGTTTTGCAGTTCGGAAACCATAACAGGATATCTTTGAAAATGATATTTTAATTTTTTTTTAAAATATGAAATAAATTTTAAAAACCTTTTAAAAGGTGGTTAAGTGATTTGAGTTATAAAAATGAAATTTCAAATAATAAAAAGTCGTTTTGATCAATATAGCTTAAAAAGCACTTTCCGTAGCACATTTTGCAACTTTTGAAATATAGTTTCAAATGCAACCGTTCTTTCCCAAACCTTTTGCAAATGCTTTCAAATAATTTATAAAATATTTTAAATATTATTTGAAAGATTCATGGAATGGTTATATTTTAAATGATTTAGAGTCAATCAAATAACTTGACCGCCTTATGGGTGTCAGAGAGATAGTGTCTAGGCTTGAGTTTGAAAAACCAGTTTTCTACTGTCCCTGGTTATCCGGACTGGCCCGACGGATGGGATAGTAAATTTTATTTACTAGGATGAAAAATTTCCAAAGTATAGAGGATATGATTTTTCAAATATAAATAACCTGGAATTTATGGAGATAATCTTCTTATACTCGGTGTTAAAGCCCGAAGAGGGAACTCGTACTATTCGTGGAATTTAAAAGGTGATCTCACCATTTTTTCGTCCATAGTACTTGTTGAATACGGGAATTGATATTGAGTAGAATTAGATAATTTCTATAGATTTTTCTCACTAAATATTTACTGGTTTTGTATCAACATCCTAGATAACATGGCTTTAACTCAACAAAAAATTTGGGTTTTGCATTAAGAAATATATGTTAAGATTTAAATGAAATGATTTGAAAATATTTTCCTAAGTGAAAAATGAAATGACGTCGAATTGTTACAAGTTTAAAAAGGCTTTAAGTAATCAAAGGATATGATAAGATAGGTTTAAGATTCCATATATACTGGAAAGAAACATTTTAAAATTTTATATCTCTAAGAGATATTTTTGATAAAAAGGAAGTAATAAATTAAAAGAATAATTCCCTGTCTGCCTAACATCCTTTTATCAATGATTGGTTTAAAGGAACGAGGTCGGATTTGGACGATTCCTATCTAAAAACCACTTCAAACCAATTTACGTATTCGAAGTAAAGACATAGAAATGATTTGGAAGATGGAATGTTGGGCTGCTTCTCACTGACCCTTTAGGGTAATTTCCCATTTCATATTATGTTGATGTAGTTCTTCATTTAAGAACTTCGATGCAAGGACTTCTCGCTACTGATCCTAAGGGTAACTCCCGATAGGATGTGGTAGGAGAGTGCCTTTGGTTTGTCCTGTTCTTGGGCAACTTGTATGGATGAATGCCCGACGTGGCATTTCTAGTTACATAAATTGATCTTTATAAACGTATAATTTGTTTGGTGGTGGAGAAGGAAACTTCTCTTAGCTTAACACGCTTTCCTAAGACGTACGAGCTCAAAAGTTATACATTTGTAGAAATCGGTTGTGTGACTATGGAATGGCAATGTGACATTAAAAATGGAATGTGCTATGTGAAAGGCAATTGCTACCTTAGACCTCATCACTCGGTAATGGATTAAACAGAGTACGCCGGAAGGCTATATGATTAGCAATCATTAAGGTATGGTCATCACCTTTCTAGGTTACTCTATATATGTCGAGTATGTGATGTATGCTATGGGATCCCGGATAGGTTGGTTACGACCAAGATGATGTCATATTCGGTTCTATCCAGGCCATGTATAAGTGCCAAATAAGGATAGGCCGGTCTTGCCAAATGTAGAGGGTTGATTATGTATCTTCGTACATTCCTCTAGAGATGTACTATATGGAAGGTAGTCCCTTACCTTTTAATGTATGGAAATCCATTCTCTAATGAGTACCTTCGGACTTGACTGTAAACCTATTAGGCCGTTAAATTTAACCAATGTAACAATTTCTGCTATTTGAATATACTTACTTGAAAAGTGTTTTCAAAGGATGTCATTAAAATTAATACCCAATTATTTTCCTTAGCAAGTGATTTGGTTACATAGGGTAAGAAATCATTCTTTGTTTATGTGTGGTGTGGTCTTACGAGATAACTTTGTTTTCAAAATGCATATTTTGAGTTTCTCACACCAGCTCCATGACTGATCCGTAGTTTATTTTCTTTCCCCTTAAACTCTGGGTGCCTTAATTTTTCCCGGGCGGCCTAATAGTTAGCTAATTTGGAGCATTTTGGAGTACTTGAAGCTTATGAAGCTTGAAGCATGAAGCATGAAGCATGAAGCATGAAGCATGAAGCAATTTGAATTTTTTGTTATTATCATCACATTCTGCTATGTTTGTATTATGTATATGTTTCTACCAACACCTGTAGGGATAGGTCGTTATAACTATCCCTACTAGGTTAGTACTTATCATGACTCCGATATCTCACTTTGAGAGTGATTATATGTACTACCTTTATGATTTCCACTTGTTAAATATGATGTGAGATTCTATTAGTGTCCTATCTTCTACCATTATTTTCTTTTATCCCATGATAATATGCCTCTTTGGAACTTGGATTTGTTGCATGGGAATACCGAGGATTTATTAGTGTCTATTTCTAAGGGTCGAAGAGACGGGTCCACTGCGTCATAGATTGCATACTGCAACACCCAAGAAGTGATGTAGGAAGTGCCAAAAAATGTTGCTGTAGGCTAAAAAAGGGCAAAGGCAACACTTTCTCGATGTTGCATTTTGCCGCATTGCCCTAGAGTCAAAGGCAACATCTTTGCGGCCCTAGGGCAACATCGGTTCTGTTGTTGCCACATGTACCAAATTTACTAAAAAGTGGGATCCACAATCTGGGCTCCAACATGTGGGCCCACATTGTGGGGCCCACTAATTCTGTGGCCTACCTTTACGGAACCCTGTTGTGGGGCCCATATTCATTAATATATGGTAACACTTTTACCATCCAATGGAAACACTTTGCCAGTTATTACCACATTTAACATCACATGCTGCAACATTATATCATATCTATGGCAACACCTTTTGCAATTTAAATTGGAAATGCACTGCAACATTATACTACTGCAACATTATACCATATCTATGGCAACATTATATTGCAACATTATATCATATCTAATGGCAACATTACACTACAACAAAGAACTTTTCATTTCAGAATGACCAGCAACACAAGTTTTACTTAGTCAAGTACAAAATAACAAACATACTTAAAAACATAGCCAGTGTATTCATAGTTACAGCCAGTACATAGTAAATTCTACTTATTAACAGTACATTCATATCTACGAGCCTCCAATGCCATCAGTGCCTCTAGTTTCTCCAATGCCTCCAGTGCCATCACTGCAGACGGTCGCACAAAGATCCCCAACATCAATTTGCATGTCAGGGTTTGCTTCACCTAATTTCTTAAGCACCCATGTCAAGTTCCCCCGAACTTTTTGGTTCACCTTTGCATCAAATTAATTTTGGACCTTCTTGTTCACCTTTGCTTCGACTTCGTCAGCTATATTTTCCCTTAACTTCATTGCCAGCTCCTGTATGTATGTGCTTGTTGTTGGGGCATATTTTGAAACTTCTGCAGACTTTGTGTGTCGTCCTATAAGCCAAGATGGACCATGCGACTTTCCATCAGAAATCATTTCTTGAACAACTCCATCACTTCCTCCTTCACCTATTGCTTTTTCAATCTTATCCTGCAAAATAAAGCAGTTTCAAAATGTGACATTAAATAAAATTAACAATCCCGAAACAAATTTATTAAACAAGAATTGTTTTGCAATATCTATTAAAAGTTTTAAAACAGATTCAAAAAATATCCTGCTATAGGTTTCGACAAAACATGATCTAACTCTACAAAAATGTCAATGCGCAAAATGAAGCATTTTTTGACATCTGATTGAAGAGAAAATAAAATTCTTACAATTCTGTACTTCATTACTGAAGTATCAATCTTGTACACCTTTCCTTCTTTCCGCTTGCGAGTTTTAACAAATAGTTCTCCATCTGATTTGTTGGACTGATACAAATTAAATGAAAAAATTAGACAGCAAAAGGATATCAAACCAATTTTTCTAGAACATATATCACTAATCAATTCAAAAATTATACTCAAAGTCAAAGCAAAACTAAGGTAAATATGATCGCCTTTACATAAAAACAAATCTCGGTTCAAATGAAGAACAGAAACCACAAGTGCACATAAGCAAAAAGTCTCGAGCAACTCACAGATGCAAAAATGGAGCAACAGTTAGTTCTCAAGCAGCTTACAAGTGCAAAAATGAAGAAACAACAAGTATAAAATCACAACATATGTAGCAACAACACCAGAGATTTTCAAGCATAGTATCAAGTGATGTATCAATTTTGCAAAATTCAAGGCTAAGCTAAGGAAAATTTGCATAGTAAATATCCCATATGTCTATGCTTTCAGATTATTAATTGTAAGCATAGAGATAACAAATATCCCATGATTCATCTTAGATTCTGATGCAAAACTAAGATTACCCCGTGATTAACCCATGATCCATGAACATATATAATACTAAAACGATTTAAGCTTAGCAAGGCAGTAAAGCCATCAACATACAGCAGAAAAAAGACAGGCATCAATTTGACATCCATATGCTTAAGAGTTAAGAGTGTATCCAATAGTTTACAAATTACTTAATTTCCATAGAGATAGATTAGATTCATATTTAATGTTTAATATGCATCTAACTTGCAGACATATATTGACCAAATGCGTACAAATGCATGAGCATGACGGACACTGGTTTGGAAAAGAAGAATTGATTTTTCTATGCCAAAGGGGGCAAAGAAAGGCTCATTTATATTTTATAGATTTTATGTACTTTTTTAGCAAATATTATTAATAGCTATTGAGTCGTAAATTAATGTGAAAATGAAAAAAATAATAAACAGATACAATAAAAATTAATACAGTAAAATTGAAATAAAAACATTTGCTGGATGATTAATGTGACAGATCAGATTATATAGCCTGCTTGTTATTCTTTTAGTTACAAGCTTCTATATCATAAACAGAACATATATCACTAATATTTATTTTTCTTATTTGTTTGAGTGAGGTGATATTTTATTTTGGAACAAATGTGTAGTTATTTTAATTTTTATTTTGGAACATATATCGCTTTGCTAAATAAGGAGAGGAATTTCAGATAAAATAAAATGCATACCTCCAGCCAACCATAAAAATAAACAAAACACATACCATCTTATGCCGAATTTGGGAAAAAAGTTTTGGACCAGCAATGTGTGTGCCTGTGTACGATTTCTGACTTGCACAATTTGTAAGGGCCTTGGACTACAAAAACATGAAATAAAGATGTTTATCCGCCTGATTTGAATGAATAAAAAGGGAAAAAAATTCTGTGATAAAACTTAAAATTATACCTGAATTTTTTCATCTCCCCAATACATCAAGAGTACTCTAAAATCCACAAGTGGAATTTCGTCCGGCCTATTTTCAAGCCTCTCTTCATCAGTTTCATAAGCTGTATAATGTGCCTTTTTAATACGACTCTTGTACCCCCTCCAAGAGTCACGAATAGACTTCAAAACCCAAATTCACATTCATCCGGAATTGACTTCAAAACCCAATATTCACATTCATCCGGAATAATATATTGTTGCTTAAATACAAATCAAACATTAAGAAGAACAGTCATGCTACTTTGTGACAAGTTCTATATATTTAAGTAAAATTCAGCTAAGTTTGCAAATTACCTTGACATAGTTCCATAGTGTGCCTTTCAAACTTGAAGGAGCATCAAACCAAGACTTGTAAGTAAGTGGAACACTCCTCTTCAGTGTTCCTAAAAAAGCACTCAGTTCAGACATTACTTGGTCATCGTCTGAAACAGGTTGGCCCCGATGATTCATTTGGATTAGAACTCTTTTGTCATTTGACCTTGAATGAACTTTATCCATCTTTATTTTTCCCCTGAACCTTCTGGGAGATCCCACTACTGTTACAAAGTACATAAAATAGTAATGAGAAGGCTAGACATAACATAAATGAGAACTTAAACTATTAAAATCAGAACTCAATTAGATAATACCTTCAGCTTCTTCTACTTCATCTTCTTCGTTTTCAATATTTGTCAAGACATTTCCGACAATAGCCTTCTTCCTTGCACTTCCACTTCCACTACTGTTATTCTTCTGGCGTTCTCGCATAGCCAAATAAGCAGCCATTGTTCCTATTCCTTCATTGTGTGGTAACTCAATGCTACATGGTGGATCAGCAGTTTGTGTAGGAGCTGGATTTTCCCCTGCCTTCGGAGTTGCATTCTTATCAGTTGCAGATTCAACAATGGCCCATGAACGAGTTGTTGGTCCATACTGAGGCTTTGTAATCTTAACCTTTTTAGTTCTCTAAAATACGCACATAAAAACAATAAAATAAAAAAAAATAAGGAAGCTAGTCTATAATTACCAACATAAAATTAAATCTTCAGCTATAATGCACCTTTACTGGATTTTTGAAAGTATCATCTTCACTAGGTTCCTCTTGTTCTGGAGCATAATCTTCGCTTTCAGTTGGAATCTTTGATTTTCCTTTATTTTTTTCAAATTCATTTACCAGTCCAGTAACTAATGTAGGCATCCCAAGGGCTTTAAAAACACTATTCTTCTGCGACACATGTTTAGCTCTCTCCCTTTCGTATTCTGTAAGCGGTGGAGGTGGCGGAGGTGGTAGATCATCATCCTGACAGTAATTTAAAAAGACATTATTGTAAATATAAGCAAAATATGTAGAACATCATATTAGAATATCAGATTGTAGTCTTCTTACTAGAATCTCATTTTCATCCATATTTTCCTCTTCATTTGGAGGATTATAGAAACCCAATTTACTCCTGACAATTGTTGAGTTGATATTCAAAGTTGCATCGCTGACTTCAGTTGGATTTTTCTTTTATGGTGTCTTCGTAGAACTACTGACTTCAGTTGGATTTTTCTCTGGTAACTTTGTAGACATACCGACTCCAGTTGACTTCTTGCTGATCACCTTTTTCCTTTCCATGCGTGGACTCACAACAGCTTCGCTCACTTGTGGATTGTTTCGCCGTGCCAACTTTCTAGGACTAAAGACTTGATCAGTCCACGTCTCATTGGTAAGTGAATTGTTTAGCCGTGCCAACTTTCTAGGACTAAAGACTTGATCAGTCTGCGTCTCGTCGGTAAGTGGATTGTTTAGCCGTGCCGACTTACGAATCGGAGTAAAGACTTCATTCTGCATCTTGTTTTTTGCTACCTGTTGCAGATGGTGAGTGGTGACAAATTGCCTGTTTCTGTGATTTCTCAGCTGCAAACATACCACAACATAAAAGTCAAGTTTATCATGTCATAAACTTAATTAAAGAAATTAAGACTTGATCATGTACATTAATATTCTAGTTCCTTTATTATTCTACTAAGTGCACTAAAAATCAAACAAGTCCTAATATTCAAACAAAAATGCACAAAAAATTTATGTACACTAAAAGGAGCAAAATGAAAAACAAATTCAGCCATGCGAGAACCAAATTCATCAAAATAGTACAAATGAGAAGATATTTTTATCTTCTTCCAGTCAAAAAGCTAACTATTTACAGTTTTTTTCACTTACTTTGGACGAGCTTCTGTATGATTTATTTATGAATTTTCGAATCGGATGCTCAAAATTGGATCTTGGTTTCAATTCATTTGAAAATAATCATAAATAGGTTGTTTCATCGTTAGTTTTCTTATGACCAAATTCATCAAAATAGTACAAATGAGAAGATATTTTTATACCTGTAGACAGCAGATTCTTCCTTGGGTGTACGATGACATGTGGCTGCATTTGTTACATTGGCTCAATTTTATCATCGACCATGGCGTCGACATAGAAATCAATGTAATCACCATTATTTTTTATTTTCATCAATTCCTACAGATCTGCATCACTGGTCACCAATTTCCACCCACTCATTGGACCTTTCCATGAATATACTCCTCCAATTCCAATGTACTTTAGCTCATCCCTGACATACTCCATCAGTACTGTGTAAGAAAACATATCCAGATCAACGCCCATGCCAGAAGTCTCTTCTCCAACAACATATCCATTCTTCTCAAATTTTCCCTTGTGATGGAATTTAAGATTTGCCTCCATCCTACACAAAATGAAGGAACTAACATTAGAATGACATAATTACAAATTAAAATAAACCAACTGCATTATAAAATAAAACAGTCACTTCATTAAAATGTAATAAAGGCAGAAACACTAAAAAAGAGACAAAAATAGCCACAAATATGATATATCAGTTACAACATTTAATCAAGGCAGAAACAACATTTTCTTACTTAAATTTGGTACATCAGTTACTTAATTAAATATGATATGACACATAGAAAATAAGAAGCATTTTCTTTCACCCTGCTAGGTGGAAGGCGGATTCGTATTATTGGACATCATCTCTACACCAACGAACATCAAAATCTTGATTTCCCATTCCATAAGCAGGCTGGATATCATTCAAATCTTCATTTGCATCTTCGCCTTCGATTTCACACCAGTCTCTCGGCAATTTCTTGATAACATTGTGGCACATCTTATCAATTGGATCTTCTATATAAAACACCTGTTGTACTGGTGAAGCCATAACATAAGGATCAGATTTCTGGCACAATCGATTAAAATTGACATGAGTCAGCCCATATAAATCTTTCTCTTCTTGGTACCAACAACACTTAAATAAAACCACACTAAATTCTCTCCAATAATCTGGTTCTAATATTTCCTCAATTGATCATAGTAATTAACTTCACCAACCAATGGATTTTGATCTTTCGAACTTGCAAAGCTAGTAGTCAAGGCTGTCAAAAATACACCACTGTTTTGTGTTGTACATTTGGCATCTCTGAACCTTGTATAAAATCTGTATCCATTGATAACATATCCAGTAAACCTCTTAGCTGTTGGAAGAGGGCCCATTGCAAGCAGTTGTACTTCTTTTGAAATGTCCTCCTTTTTCCCAACCTCTTGCTTTAACCACTTCCAAAATTCTTCACTGTGTTCTCTCTCTCTTTTATATTTTTTTGATAATGCATGACCATCAATTAAAGCTCGATGTTCCTTAGAATAAAGACCTGGTTAATAAAAGATAGAAACAAAATTTCTAATTCTTCAATATTTACTAAAATAAAAATAAAACTTAAAAACTTACTCAAGTAAACTCTCTATTTCCTTGTTACCACAATTGAATAGAATGTAACGGTGACATGTCGTCCATTGAGAATCTTTAAGAGGAATACCTTTTCCATCTTTGTTTCTTCTTGTGCCAATAGGATATTCCAGATTCTATGGACAGGTTTCAAATTTCATTTTTCCTGCTCCATCGCCACCTAAGACCTTGAACAGAATATCAAACATTCTTCTGCAAGATAACCTTCAGCAATGGATGCCTCAGGTTTACTTTTGTTGCGAACATATGATTTCAGTTTACAAAGATAACGCTCAATAGGAAACATACAACGAAGAAGTGCAGGTCCACCATATTCAATTTCCTTGCATAAATGAACTAGCAAGTGCACCATATCGAAGAAAGCATTTGGGAATATCATCTCAAATTGACAAAGAATTTCCACAATTTCCTTTTGTAGCCTCTTGAGATCAGCCAAATTGATAATTTTACTCCAAAGACTTCTTAGAAATGCACCTAATCTTATCATAGGTAATGCAACTTTAGGTTTTACAGATTTCTTCACAGAAAACTACAGCAAGTAGTGGAGAAGAAAATGAGCATCATGGCTCTTATACCCTGCAATTTTCCTCTCTTTCTTGTTTACATACCGACTGATATTTGTTGCACAACCATAAGGCAGTTTAGCATTCTCCAACACCGAGCAAAATATCTCTTTCTCCTTGTTCGTCATTGCAAATATGGCAGCCCTGATCTTAAGAT
Organism: Allium cepa; assembly: GCA_030765085.1. Taxonomy (NCBI): domain Eukaryota; kingdom Viridiplantae; phylum Streptophyta; class Magnoliopsida; order Asparagales; family Amaryllidaceae; genus Allium; species Allium cepa. The sequence continues at coordinate 758,461,622 of CM060941.1, read as the reverse complement.
AATTCCCATCAGCTGATAAAACCGGATGAAGGGCCTCCCTGATGCCTATCTCTTGTAAATCACACTGGGCACTTAAATGGTCTTTCAACTTCCCATCAATATTTAGTAAAGTACCAAGTATGTTATCACAAATGTTTTTCTATGTGTGCATAACATCAAGGTTATGTCGACATACATTGTGACTCCAATATGGTAAATTAAAAAATATTGACTTCTTTTTAAAAGAGGATTCATTTTTATGCTTGTTGACCTCTTTCTGCCCAAAAATATTTTTATAACCAGCCAACAATTCTTCAATGTCTATCCCGGATAAAATTCCCGGAGATGTTCCCATTTCAATTTCACCATTGAACCTTTTCTTATCAAACCTCCACTTGTGCTTTGGATCTAAAAATTTCCTATGATTCATGTAGCACATTTTTTTACTATGTTTCAAGTAAGTTGAAGAAGTCTCGAAATGGCATACGGGACAAGCTAAATAACACTTTGCGCTCCAGCCGGATAACATTGCATAGCCCGAAAAGTCGCTGATCGTCCATAACACGCTTGCACGTAACGTGAAATTAGCACCAGTTAAGGCATCATAAGTTTGTATGCCAAGACCCCATAATTCTTTCAATTCTGCGATAAGAGGCTGCATGTAGACATCAATGCTATTTTTAGGAGACTGTGGACCAGGGATAAGGGTTGAAAGTATCAAATTTTCTGGCTTCATGCATAACCAAGGTGGAAGGTTATAATTTACCAATATGATTGGCCATGTGCTGAGCTGTAGTCATTGTACGAAAAGGACTGAATCCATCAGCTACTACTCCTAACCTGATATTTCCATTTTCAGATGAAAATGGAGGATATCTGGCATCCATCGTCTTCCAAACCTCGCCATCAGCTGGATGTCGAAGTCTGCCATCATTTTTTCGTCCCACTGCATGCCATATCATAAGTTCTACATACTCCTTGGACATGAACATCCTTTGCAGCCTTGGTTTTAGTGGAAAATAACGTATCACTTTTGCTGGTACTTTGTGAATCCGCTGCTACGAATCATTGTCAACACCCGCTTTCTTTTCCTGTATAGCCCACCTTGAAAAACCACAAGTTTTGCAGTTATTTTCCTTTTCATTTCTGCCCAATATAGCATGCAGTCATTTTGACATGCATGTATTCTTTGGTAGTCGAGGCCTAAATCTTTAATGATATTTTTGGTAGCATTGAAAGATAAAGGGATTTGGGCTTGTGGAAAAGCTTCATTTAGCAACTCTAATAAATTGGTAAATGCAGACTCGGTGATTCCATGTAGGCATTTTAAAGAATAAAGCCTGACGATGAAACTTAATCGCGAAAATTTAGTACACCCGGGATATAATGGCTGCTTTCCCTCTTTAGCACGATGATGAAATTTTCTAACATCGACATCTACTCCATTTTCTCCATCAGAAGATCCACCTTCATTGTCCTGCATATTTCCGCAAGTACGATGCAACATCTCATTGAGATTATCTTCAAAATTTATTCCCGATTCACGATCCATATCGTTATCGCTCCTTTCAGGATCTAGACAGGAAACCCCACAAATCCATTTCACGTACAATTCATATGGACCATTCCAAATCAGATGGTCGTAGACTACCTCTTGACGATGCCACTTGCGATCATGACACTTTTTGCAAGGGCATGTAATTTCATCACCTACCGCAAATCTAGAAAAAGTATTTTGAATAAAATGTTTCACTCTACTGATATATCCTTCACTGAACTGCCCATATTTTTTCCTCTCGTTCATTACTAATTTACACACAAATAACATACAAATACAAACACAATAATAAAATCAAGAATATGATTACACCTGGACTCACAAATAAATCAGTAAATTAGGCAACACAACAACCAAATCAGGAAAAACTTGAAATATACATAGAGTGATACCTTAAGCAGCAGATTAAATCGAAGCCCTAACTGAAATTCGAAACCCGAACGAACCCCAATTGAAGACCTAATTGAAACACCGAAGCCCTAATTGAACTCGAACTTGCCGTAATCGAACCCCAATTAAGCTTGTAAATTTAGAACTTTTAGCCCTAATTGAAATCGCAGAGTGTTTGAGTGTTTGAGAGGTTGAGCGGAGGAGTACGTATTTTGTTAAGTGTTTGAGTGAAACCTTTCAATATTTTGTTATGCCACTTTGTTTTTGCTTCCCGTGTTAAAAATAATTTCAACCCGCTTTTTTTTCATCCCGCACTCATTTTTTATAATATTTTTATAAGTCTATAGCTACTGCAACATAGTGTTGATATCTATGCTAACATCCTGAAGCTAATGTTGTAATAGACAAAAATTAGCATAGCTATCATTGCATTGTAGCTAGCAACATCTTGTATTTTCATTGCAATTGGCCATCTATGGCGTAGTGGTCATCTCAGTATTACTCACCGAAGCTTACTAATTTCAAACCAAACTTTAACTAAAACTCGAATACAACCTAGATTTTTGCAAAGATGAAGACTTTGGATGCCTACTCACCCAAAAATGTGCTTGGCCTTGGATAACATAGGCTTGGCCATGCACTATTAGGGCTCAACCATGTAGGGTTAGGTGGATGTTGGCTTGAAATTTGAATTTGAAGTGAAGAAATGGATAAAGAAGAGTTTTAAACAAGATATGGAAGGGATTTAAATTGGAAATGTGAGATTTTTATAATATAGAAAATATATAGAAAGCCATGAAACTTTCTCTAGCTTTAGAAAATTGAAAATGAAGAAGAGAATTTATAAAGGGAAAAATATGAAATGGAATAGGTATATTAAAATACATAAAGTAACTTTAAATTTAATAATACACATGCATGCACCCCCTCTCATCTTCGTGAATTATTCCCACCATATACCACCCCTTACCTTGCAACTATTCAAGCCATGATCCTATGTACTTTATGTTGAAAGAGGTATTTTTATATATTAAACTATATACATTTTTATAATAAAAATCTAACTTATTTTTATATATAAATATACTTAAGTTAAAATATATGCACATGTATATATTCTCATGACAAAATAGTTTGTAGTGTATATGTATGTGTTTACAATAGTGTTTTGACATTTTTGATAACTTTTAACCAATGAAAAATAAAATTTTCAGAAAATGAATTCCAATCACATTTTCGTTTTTTGTATGAGCTAATTATATTGGTAAACAAAACTTAAAAATTATTTTATCATCATTAGTAAATAATTTAAATAGGTTTGTTTGATAAAAATCCATTAAATAAATTATAAAAATATATTTCAAATGGCCAATTTTTAAAGCGATAAAATTCTGGGTCATTACATATTCCCCGACGGATTTTGCTTCTTACTAGTGTATAATCCGTACGAGATGCACAAGGACCTCGAAGTTTAATTAATTGTTTATTTTTCAAAGGTAGGCTAGTCAACCCTTAGATAAGTCTTTGAGATGCGTTGTAATGTAGTAAGTTTAATTATAAAGCAATATCTAGGGGTCATCGGCTTTCGTAGCTAGGGCCAATTGACTATTAACAACATCACGGAGGGCTCGGTTTAAGGTTAAAGTGTTAAATGGCCATTGGGTCTTGCTCCTCCCTATATAAGAAGTGTTAAGTAGTTAGGGTTTCTTTTTTAGTAGTACAATGCTTATATATACAAGTAAATACATATTTATAGTTGTACCTTAGAGAAGTTTGGTATATCATATGCACAAGTGGAATTAAATGAATAATCCCATGAATAGTAGACATAACACGTAAATAAAAATCAATGGACATAAACTAGTGTTATGGACAAAGTATGTAACTTTTCAGCCACCAGAACGTTGTTTTAACCCCCTCCTAATTACAACCCACATGGTAGATTTAGAGGGACATGATATTAGTGCATGACGAGAACGATTGATGGAGAGGTTTTCTCATTCATGCTCAGCACTGGCAAGGCAACTAAATATCTGAGAAATAATATTGATTTCAAGATAGATGCCTTAGTTGATATATATGTTTTATTATATTTTACGATTTTATTGTGAGTTTTTATAGATAGCTCTGTAATATACTTATGTTTATTTCATGATACCGACACCAACAATCCATACCCTAATGACTTGGATTTTCGAGTTATCAAAAAATCGGGTCCATTATAGTGCGGGTTGTTACATTTGTATCAAAGGTTAGGTTAGTCGATCAGAAAAATTAGGATACACTAAGTGAACATATTTGTATTTTTTATATATACTTATATTTACTATATGCCAAACTCTATGAATCCTGGCTATAGAAGTAGTTGCGACCATATTATGAAAATATGGATAAGACAACTACGAGTTGAAACTTAAATAGAGTTAAAAAATTTTATACATACCCCTATTACCCCGTGGGATGTAAGTTTTACCGTAAGGCATTGACTTAAGAAGAGCATGAGCATGAAATATGAAGGCTCGCCGAAGCTGGATGTTACATGACTCCTTTGTTGAGCTTAGGCAGCCCTATGATTGTGGATTTTTCTGGATTGTCGATTAATGATGAATTCATCTTGATAAATGTGACGCAAGAACCTATATGTTGCAAATATCTGAAGATAAGTTATAAGTAAGGATGAGCAAGTTCCTACAAGAAGGTATTCATTAACCACCACAAGGTAGCTGCCAGATTTTTAATATATATTCTTAATAAGAGGAGGTTAAGAATAAAGGGAAAAGAAGAAAAGTTCACAAGAAAGGACAATTAAATTCATTTCTAAGTCCGACGACATGTGAAAGAATTTAATAAAAGATTTTAAATTTTCTAAAAATATATAAAACATTTTTAAAAGAATTTATTTAAAAGTAGAAGAACTACATCATTAAAAAGTTATTATTTTGAAAGGCAAGTAAACACTAAACTTCTCTCCATATAAGATATTATTTGGAAATAAATTTTTGAGAAACACACACACACACATATAAGGAAATTATAATTAAAAGAGCAAATTATAGATTCCCGGTTGAAATTTAGAACTAGTTAGATTAAAAGTTTACAATTGAAGAGTTTTTAATAAGAAGATTTTTCTTCTTAAATGGAAAACAGAGCACATATTTGGCTCAATAATCTTTCTATTTTTATAAATTCAAAAGTTTTACAATTCTTTCTAAGTGGTAGATAAATGGAAATAATATTTGATTTGAATGCGGTAAAGAGAATGTAAGAGTAAGAATGCCCAATAACAAAAATAGGAAATATATTCTCATATAAGGAATATATGGAAAAAACGACTAAAATAGGTTTACATACATTTCTTTTCATGTTATTGAATAAAAGGCCAATGATTAAAGCAGTAGATGAACGCATTGCAATGAGTCAATGAGGAAAACAATAAAAGAGGAAAAACGCTATATAAGCAGAAGTCGTTTAAGCAGAACAAGTAAAAATAGTATCAACATTAAATAATTTAAATAAAAAAAACGTTAGAAATTTATATTAAAATAATGTTAGTCATATAATTAGAAACCATGTAAGAAATTAAAGGAAAAACAAAAAAAAATGGATAATTTCCATAAATATATGCAGTAATTGCACATTTCTCTCCGCTAAGATTGAATATTGGTGCTTTCACATAATGGGTGTTGGTGGTCAATTTTGACGCTAACAATTCCATCTCTTACTATCTCTTAACTACTGTATCATTTAAAACTGTTTTGATATGTTTAAACCCGGATTATGAATTCTTTCCAAACATTATGAGATTGGTTATCTAAATGTTTGTTGATTCACATTGATTTGCAGTTTCATTATTTGATTTTAAGGGTTAACATTCTCGTTCCACGTATTAGAGTTCATTTGTTCATATGATACTGAATGTTTTGGAACCCACTGTTTGGTGGTTTTGTAAAGTTTACATAAATGACCAAAATATTAATAAGTGCTACACACTTGTGGTTTCCGTTCATATCATCAGCCATTTTCTCCATTCATATTTAGTATAGGAACTGAATTAGGAAAATTATTGGCAACATCGACCTCAATTAAAACCCTTGCAAATGAAATCCTAAGTGGACCACTTGTTATTTCATATAATTTAATAGGATGCCCAACGAGTGATGCAATTCTTCCAATTCCCTCCTATTCAAGATTTAGGTTTCGAAACCTTGCCCATTGTGGGATTGCTTTAAGGAAATCTCCTTCTAACTTTATTCCTGAACACCATTTCTTAATCATCTTTGATTTTTTTGTCATAGAAATATGGTTAATTAGCAAGAACTGTATCATAAATCTTCTTATTTTTTTAAAAGTAATGATATAAAAGCCATTGTCTTTTGAATAAATTTGGAAACTACAAGTGACATACAAATCAATAACAAATTTCCACTTATCATTAGCCGTTGAGACAACTTCGGGCACCATTTGTGCATAGTTTAAAACTTTGACATTGTAGGGTTTGTAGTATGGAATTAGTGATAGGTCAATAGATTCTCCTCCACTACTAATGAACTCCATGTCTTTGAAGCTTGCAACCCTATGCTAGGGTTATTAGCAGCGGCCGTTGAAGATTCCCTATTCAAACTCGTGTCAGAGTTAGTTTTGGCTCCATCCATCAGGTCTAGGAAATCGTTATTACTGGAAATATTGAAAGAATTTTTTGCCACCCATTTTTTGTCTAATGTATCTAAAATTGTTGAAGTTGTTAGTCACTATGCATAGGATCGAAGATGGTCAACAATAATAAATAATGTAAATGTAGCAGAACAGTATAATAGATCACAAAGTTGATTTTATACTAGTTCGGACCTTCCATCATACATCTAGTCCCGAAGCTTCCTTTCGGGTATTTCTCAAACCAAAACACCCTCACTCCACCTTAGGAATTGGTTTAAGACTCTGCCTGAGCAACTAAATTTGACTTCAGTAACTAGTATAAGTAGTGTAACAAATGTTACTTTCTTACACAATGTATCTTGATATGCAGATTTTCTATTTGATGTAAAGTGAACCCTATAATCAAAATAAATAATATGAGTGGACGTGTAGGGGCTAAGGAGTTTAATTGACTAAAATATGGGATGTGGAGGTGAAGTACACTAGTCAATATTAGCTGAATCACATGAATGTCTTGAATTTTGGACTCTTGCTTTTGGATTTGAGAGTTTTAGGAGTGGAAATCAAAGCATAGAGTTTTATGATGTTGAATAGTGATTCAAGGATGGTTAGTATTATGTATAATTATTATAGAGATGCAAAAATAGGGTTGCAACCTTTTAGTTTCTCCACTGATGAAAATAAGCAATTATAAGTGAAGAGTTGTGAAGATGCCTTTTTAGGAACATAGCCATTTCTGATGCAATTCAGTCGATTGGAGAAGGTGACTGGTCGACTGACTTAGTGTAAAAAAAACCTTTCAGAGATCATAGCCAAAATTAGAAGACTGAGATAGAGTTCAGTCTACATAAAATACTATTAAAAAATAATCCCAAGACCATCATAAAATACAAGAGACTAAATATATAATTAGTTAACTAGTTCAGTTGATTAAGATCCCATTCAGTTGACCGACCATGCGTATTTTTGTTGACCTTCATAATTGAGCTCTTCGGTGTATATCTTTTGGCTTTTATGCATTCTAGTAGTTTTTTAATAACACTGTAAGTCTTATGAAACGCATGTACTCTTCTGAAGCAAAGTATTCTCTGATACGTGCTTTTATTCTCATCTCTTCCATTGGATGCTTACTAAATCTGTAATGTACTTAATGAAACCCTTAATATCATTTTTTTGGTTGTTATCATCAAAACACCATAAATATGGTTTTTTTCAACAGTTTTCCCTCATCTTTGTATTTTGATGCTGCCTCCATCATTTTTCTTCACTTAGGTGAAGCCTTCCATTTCTGTTCCTTCCTCATTTGGAGGTTTTTCCTTGCAATTGCCTCGTAGGTCTAGAATCTGGGATCTATTCTGGCACATTCTTGAATTGTTCTATTTTTACGTTCTACTACTTCGTTTTGTTGTGACATTCTAGAAACGAGATATTATGACTTATCACTATTATATTTCAATAATTTTCAGTATTTTCATTTTTGAAAACCCCTCTGTGATCACTTTTTATAATATTATTTTTAAGTCTTGATATTGAATTCTTTTAACAAAGTTTTTATACATTTCAAATGCGTCATTTTTATTTTTAGGGAAATTGTTTATGTATATCTTGAAAAATCATCTACAATTATAAAACATATTTATTATGATTAATTGCTTCTATTTGAGATGGTCCAGAGATATAGATGGAGAACTTCTGGTGGTTGAGAAGTAGATATCATAATTTTTGATTTAAAAGACTTCTTGTGATGTTTGCCCATTCGGCAGGCATCACAAAGGTTATCCGCTTTTAGATTCACCATTGGCAATCCTCTAACTAATTATTTTTTCAAAAAATTTATTAATTGTTTGAGGTTTAAGTGATTAAGATATTTATGCAAAATCTAAGGATTATTGTGTAAAGTTATTGTTTGAAACTTTCATGCTTAAGTATCGATATTTCCTTTTCAAATTCCTTTAAATATTGTTTTAGAATCTTGATCGAAGATGTGACAAGTATCCTTTGCAAAATTTATCTTAAAGTCTTTATCACATAGTCGAATGTCGAAAAACCCGATTGGTAGGAGAAAAGAAAGAAGGAAGAAGATAAAAAGAGAAATAAACAATACAAAATCTCACAGCGAAACGAATAATCTATAATATACGACAAAACTTACACAAACGTAAAACTCTAATATATGTATATATTGACATCAATTAGAGTATACTACTCTATTTCAGCTCGGATAGTTATAACAACCTGTCCTTACAATTGTTGGTAAGTACAACAATGAGTACAATAGAATAATAACCATGTACATGAATACGTCTATGGGCCTCCACCTCATCTTCTGAAGCTCTAAAGCATCCAAACCAATCTGTAATATGCTCGGTCTGACCCGAGCATTATAATAAAATAACACCCGAGTCAGTCTAGAAAACCAGCGTGAGAAAACACATCCAACTGGATTTTAAAGTTATAAGAAAAATCTTTGAAATCAAAGGTATCTCGTAAGACCACGCTACTAATAAAAATGAAAGAGTTTTAACCTTACAATAACCAATACATTTTCTATATAAAATGCACTTATATTATAATAATGTCTAGAGTCAAAGTAAAATATGAATATACTTAAAATGCTTGCATCTCACGTTTCAACATAATTGGGCATAACTAAGTCCATATGATGCTTATTGGAGAATAGATTCCATACAATGACCGGGATAATAGGGTACCGCCCGTCACGATGCATCTCTAGATAATGGATCCCCTGCAAAATAGGAACGACCTACCCCTTACTGGATAGTACTAAATATGATCACCCCTCCGTTATTGGGCCTCGAAGAATATAAACGAGAGATAATAGCAACTCTAGACAGGGATAATCATACCCTACTTGGGAGTTACCCACTTAGCGCTATTGTATCTCCCATGTTTTAGCCATTTCCGGTTGATGAGGCTTAAGGCTACGATTACCTTTCAAGAACATCTACACTTAGAATGCTCATTGTCCTTCCATGATAATTTGCTGATAGCATTCATCCATACAAGTCTGTTCTAGGTCTGAATGAAAACAAAGGCACTATTCCTACTACATCAATTTTGAAATCACCCTCAGGATTAGTAGCAATTAGCCCTTGCACTTTGCATCTTTATATTCAATTCCTTGCTCTTCACGATGTCTTCAGTTCAAAAATGCATTCATTGGATTGAAGTGGTTTTTGGATAACATATCTGATCTCGGTCTCTTTGTGACGACGTTAGATAATTTTCGATAAACTCAACACCAGTTCTTTAGAAAATAAACAGTCAAAGATAAGATCAAATATCACCTCCTAACCATTAGTGGACGGATTTCCTTATCAGTTGTCCTACGAGGATGAAACGAGATTTGTACGCACAGTACAGCATCATTAAAGATGACGGTTCCATATAACTCTCGTGTTTCTCCTAGATTTTTCCAAAGCTATCTTTGGGTCCAAATTTGATAGTCAGTTATTTACCTATCGAATAGCAAACATTTAATTAGGGATTTATTCCATAGGTGAAACTAATATTGGTTCGACATATAAGCAGTCACTAGCCTCCTTTTATAAATATTTCATTCATTTTAAAAGCACTTTGTAAATTACTTGTAATAAAATACCTTTACAAAGGTATATCCGCCAATCCCTATATATTCAATACTTAGAAAATATCTATATACTTATCTCAACGGTATAAGTATATCCACAAAATTGAAAAATATTTTCTTCTTATTCGATTCTCAAATCATTTATAAATTCCCTTACAATTTTCCAAAACCATTCATAATCAATTTTATTAATCTCCGAAAAACCATTTATAATCCCTTTAAAAATTTAATCACTTATAAGCTGCTTGTACATTTCAAAAATCATTTATAAACCCTTTATAGGGTCGTAAACCTTTTTATTAAACTCCTTTATTGGTCCAAGTCTTTCACTCTATTCATGGGTCTTGAAGTCATTTATAAATAATTAAAAATCTTTCACTTCAAAACATCGTTATATAATAATGGTTATTAACAAATAAGCATTATAAATAAATGGAAACTATTAAATTTAAAACATATTAAAATAATAATTGATAATTTGAAAATATTGTTTAAGAAACAATAATAATTAATCTTTACCCTTTTTATAAATAATAATGATTAAATTTCAAAACCTTATTAATAATCCTTATTATTTGTTCGTATCAAAATTGGGCACAACACTCTTCGGATATGTTTGAAGAGATAAAGTGAAGAAAATAAATGGAAAATGAGGCAAATCTAACAAACACACCATTAATAAGCAAGAAAATTTCACAGAAACACACGGATTTAAAGTGGTTCGGCGTATGGCTTACATCCACTATGAAACGATTGACTTTTATTAACTTTTTCTTACTAGCTACAATGAATTACAACAGTAAAACTCGAGTACAATAGTGATTTCGGCAGAGCCTGGATGTAGAAGAGCCAAAAAAGTGCCTTTTATGTAGGTCCTGGACCACTATCTATAGGCGTAGGCTACAAATATCTCGCTCATATCTCAGAGGACCTCCTCTCTCACGTGGGGGGCCCACAAGATCAATCCTATGTCGTTTGCATTCGAGTCGTGATCGATACGAGCGAACTTTGTATCGATCAATATTTTGTCCAATCAAGTCGAGATTGATAGTGAATGTTCTTGAGGATGTATGCAAGCTCCTATGAAAATATGGTGGCATTTGGACTTGTATATTTTGAGTTATGATCGATGCAAGATTCACTTTGTATGCTCACTAAGATGTGCATATCGATAACTTCGTATTGATCGCTATTTATATCGATGTTGTTCATATCGATAGCTTCGCATCGATGTTTCTACACGTGATGCCTGGTGAAATGGCGCTAACTTCTTGGATCGATCCACTTTTCATGACGAGCGACCGAGTCTTCTACTTTTACATGCCATGTTCGTATCGATTTTGAATCATTTCTTCGTACCGGTCTGTTGTCTTACTTCGCATCGACTCCTGAAGCTATTTCGTATTGATCGCTTAATGGTCACTTCATATTGATAGATGAATGACCTCTTCGTATCGATCATAGATTAGTCGATTTCGTATCGATGGGAGATGATGATTTCGTATCGACCCGTTTTCCGATCGATATGAAGTATGTTAACAAATTAGATTGATGCGAAATGGACTTCCGTGTTACTGCCGATGGATACGAAGTAGATGGTTGTTGATGGATACGAAGTGAGCTTACTCATCGATGCATACAAAGAAGATCGATTTCGCTGGGTACGAAGATAGATGGATACGAACAGGATGGTTGCAAGGTGATGGATACGAAAATAAGGGATATGAATTAAGCATGTCTCGTATGTAACTCGATCGGTGTATAACTTGAGCATACGAACTCCGATTGACCTAAAATTTGGAAGGTTGACTTTCATGGCTTTGCTTGTCATGTCATGTTCATTGTAGCTCGATCCAGATTTGGGAAAAATTTATCAGTATCCATAGTAAACCAATGAAAATATTCGGGTTGGATTGTCCTTGGTCTCTAGTCAAGTCCTTAGTGTCTTGGCCTTGCCAAAAGGCGAGATAACATTTGTCACCCAAAGTGCGTCTTGTGATGACATAACATGCTTTAAAAAGGTGCAACCTTTGTCCTGAAAGGTTCCATCTGACTTGTTGTCCGGCTGTTGTCTTTTCATCGAAAGTTTTAACATTTAATGAATCTTTAATAATATAAATAATGAGTTCTTGCCTGCCAAATGTTGTACTGTGCACTGTTGTAACTGAGCATTGAATGATAACAAACTGTTGTTCGTTGTTGTAATTTTCATCAGGTGGGCATTCAATTTCTGTGAATTCTTTAAAAATTTGGATGTTAGTCTGTCATACATGTATGTTTTGTTAACTTGACTCTCATTAACATTCGTACGTTCACGAGTCGTTGTCAGTTTTTTCTTTGTATCGAACTTCGTATCGATCCTCTCCTAAATCAATGTGAAATTTGAGTTGTAACAACGCTTGATGGTTGTTTTAATCCACTCCTTCGCATCGATCCTCTCCTGGATCGATTTAAGATGTCTGGATATTGATTTCTTACTGATGGCTATTGGTACAAAATAGATCAAGTACGGCATTCTACGTTTCGACCGATATAACAGTGTGTTCTTGAATTGATGGATACGAAAATTGTGTTCGTATCGATGGAGTGCAGTGGTCCAAATATGGTCTTGTTGTGACTTTGGTATTGATGGGCTTCACATCGATGGATACGAAAAGCCCGCTTTAACCGATTTTAGTCGATGGTTACGAACAATTGCGGTCGTAGTTCGGTGGTGGATGGATATGATGCACCACTCGTATCGATGGCATATGATATTGCTCTTTACCGGCTAAAACAACCAGGAGGAGAATCATTTCTTTGGTTCGTACCCATATAAATACCTTTAGGACTTTCAAAAAATTCACTTTCTTTCATTCCATACTTTGCTTTCTTATCGACCAGAACAAAGAGAAAGAAAACTGTCTTTGCCTTAAAACCGATCAAACCATTAATCTCTTGAACCCCATCTTTAAATTAGGTAATTAGTCAACGAATTCAATGTTGAAAATGAGGAGAACCGAGATTCAACACCATTCCATTCGTATACACGGTAGAGTTTGGCAAAGTCGGGGCCGAAGAAGATGAAGTGTAGATGGATACGTAGGACTCTTGGAAGAAAAGCTTGGCCTCGACTTCGCATCGATGGTAGAAGGAAGGAAAGAATACGTTCGCATCGATTTAGGAGGAAAAGTTCGTCTCGACCAGTAACCGATGGTTGGAAGGGGTGAATTCATATCTGTCCAGAGTGATGGGACTTCGTATCGATCAAAGCTATCGATGGGAAGTACTGCCAAAACGATCAATTCGTAAAGGAATTGGATGACTGATACGAGCCCGTGTCCAACACGAACATGAGCTTATGATCGATACGTAATTTTCTCCTTCCCGATCGATGTAAAACTAGCTCCTTCTCGATCGATCGAAATTGGCTTTTAGCGATCGATCCAAGCCAGAACTTTGACGGATATGAAACCTTGCCTATTTGAACACCCAATTCCGACGAGCTTCAACCTTGCATAATTGGAATTAACTGTTAAACTGCATATTTGACTGCCCTTTAAAGCTCGTCGATTGAACTGTAACTTGGCAAAAAATGCCGAACATTAACCAGGATCGATCTTCGAAATCTGATTAGTGTGGTGGTGAGGGTCAGCGATGACGGTCATTCCGGTTGAATTTCAAAGTCTCATCATTCGAACATCTTGCTAACCTTTGTAGAACTTTTTTAAGTGCTATATAATATTGCACTGCACTGCACACTCATGCATTTCACACTAGGGAAAACACGGGATTATTATCATCTAATGATGCCTTTTACTAAGTTGATTAGTTATAGAATCTACAAGTTCTCAGCCGCATGAGACTCAATGTTCATCTTCTTCGATAATAGAGATGCTGACCATTGCTGCCGATGTAATAGGTCCAGCTCCGGACGATCTGCCTGGAGCAACTTTTATCGTGAACCCTCAAGATTATATGTCGTCCAATGTCTCCGAAGATATGTTGGGGTGAATATGCTTAAGCACGGTTTATCATTAGATGACATTTTGTTACCCGTACCAAATGACAAGCCACACGCTTACCTAGAAGGATTTGAAGGCCCTTAACCGACATTCGTGCAAGCTGGAACACTTCCTCCATTCAACTAGTATATTCGAGAATTGATGGCTTTCTTTAGAATCGCTCCATCATAATTACATCCAAATGGATATGCACTATTGAACAGTCTATTCATCATTTTCATGGAACAACTCTTTCAACCCTCGACTCCGAAAGAAGTCAGATAATTGTTTAATGTCAAGAGTCGGGGAGACAATCATTCCTTCACATTTCTAGAGGCAGATAGGAATTGCCAAGGGGTGACGGGATCTTGGACTAGGCTTAGTTATTTTAAGACAGAGTGGTTTTACGTTCGATGCCCTTCAGGGTTTGCCAGCCGATGGTTAGTCAGACACAAGTGCTGCAACTCTTCCAGTACTCAGCGAGATAGTCATAACTAACACTGAAATTAATATCTTCTTTCCTTTACAACCGCAATTCCATGACCTGAAGGTGCCCGTTTCAAAGAAATAGTACGGATTTTTCAGGAAGTGCCAGGCGAAATGAGAGACATGGACTCGGTGCTTACAGATTTAAATTTGAGGATTGTCGGTTTAATCGATCGAAAACAAAGCATAAGAATGAAGGGATCGCTTGGGGCATCCCTAGTGAGATGGGCCAAGCATAGAGCACCTAGGATCGTAATTGCTAAGGAGGACGATGATGGGAACATGCCCACCGATGATGAACCTGTAGCCGGGCCTTCTGACAGTTTTCAGGACTTAGAGGGAAGGAGGAAAGGCAAGGAAGCAGCACATAAGCGTCACTACTCCATGAGATGGAAATCCGTGATTGTTTCTTTACCAGTCTTCGGTGTTAGAATCTCGGAGGCTCCTCCTTCGCAAATAGAGAATCCTTTCGAAGGGCTTGCCTATAGGATCGATTTCACCCTAGAGGGGGGTGAATAGGGTGATGCTATTAATTATAAAATTATTGAGGAAGTCTATAAAATATTTTCAACACAGCTATATCAAAATTGCAGCACGGATAATAGCAGAATAACAATGCAGAAATAGAACGACATAGAATTTACCCAGCTTTGAAAAACCCTGCCTACGTGCTGCCCCCAAGGTTTTTACTAGAAATTAAGCAGTCAGAGGCTTACACACGTAAACTCATGACACCCGCTATCGACTAGCATTAACTCTACGCTCAAAACCCTACCACAACTCAGCCACTGAGTTGCGAATTATCAAACTATGCCACATAGTTTGTGCCATAGTCACACGACTAGAAATTACAATGGTTTAAAAAGGAAAATACAATTTAAATACAATTTAAAAACAAAAAAAAACCCTAATTATAAGCCCAATACAAAGGTAAAGGCCGACCCACAACTTTTTCTTAAGTGAAATATTTTTCCCTTTATTTTTATCGGCCCGTTTTTCTTTTATTTACTCTATTCCTTTCTTTCATGAAAATGGACGTCGTTCCTTGTTCGTTCTTCTTCGATCTATAATTAGTGTAACGACCCGATATTTTCAACCATTCGCATCCATTATATTTGCTTTGGTAGACACTCATGCTGGAGTTGAATTGCTCAAAATACCGCGTTGTAAATAAAAATTTGGCAAATCTCAGAATATGCAGTAAATAAAAATCACAGATCGCAGAGTAATAAAAATGCAGTGGAAGTAGAAGAAATAGTAGTTCGTGAAGCTACTATATAAAAATTTTAGAGTTAAATAAAATACAACAGAAGAAAATAAAGTACAACAGAAGTCTCAAGATGACAACCAAGTACAAGCTGAATAGAACAATAGAACTGGAATAGATAAAACTAGATAAGCAGATATCTCCAATGATTCCAATCTCTAGAAAGCGGAATCCAAATCTGTGAATAACTCAGGCTGACCCGAGCATAAATAAAAATACAAACACTCGAGTCAGGACATACATACTTATACAATGTAAACCAACTCAAGTGAACTTTAGTAAAGGTACAAGTAACTTAGAAGATGCTTGGGACCGCCCATCCTCTAAGGATCCGTTAAACTATTTACTCTGTAGTATATTGCGCTATATATAGTAGTGTCTAATCAGTAAAGTATAATCATATAGAAAATAGCGTTAAGGGGATGGTGAACCTTAATGCGGTCGGATCTTTAAAACCAAAATCGTAGTGGGCTCGCTATAAGGATATGACACGGCATGCGAGGCAATGCCAGGGTGGATACACCGTTTGCACTCCCGGACCGGTGGTGACGGCAAGCCAGCAGCTTCTGCCCACCTCGAACAATACCCCCGAATCAAAATGGCACCACGTATCGAATCACAAATGTAATAGAATGGTTTCCGATGGAGCATGCTCGATGAAAGGGTGCGACCCTTTATGTAGCCCGGTATAGCTCCTATTTTAGTCATATATGACAACTCACGGGAGTTGGGTCCACGTAATATACCTCGAGAACGTCGCCACCATCCTACTTCATTCTGGAATCTCCACCGCGTACAGAGCTGTTAAAGTGGTTTTCGGTATTGGCCAGCTATAAGACAATATCCAATCCCGGTCTCTTTAACAACCAATCGTTATTATAACCCGTAGTTATAACTTTAAAACAATATTATATACTTCAAAATAAAATATCATTTCGACCCAAATCTTTATCAAAATAAAGATTAAATCATTTCCAAACCATTTCAATATATCATCATATCATATCTTTCAATTCAAATATGTATCAAAATAAATATCAAGTCATTTCTAACCATTTCAATATATTAAATTATCATATCCTTTCAAAACTTCCTTTCAACTCATTTTAATATATCAAAATATCATAACCTTTCAAAGCTTCATTTCCAAAATATCATATCTTTCAAAACTTCTCTTCAAATCATTTAATATCAAAATATCATATCTTTCAAAACTCCATTATTCAAATCATTTAATATCAAACATATCATGTCTTTCAAAACTCCATTTTTCAAATCATTTAATATCAAAATATCATATCCTTCAAAACTTCGTTTTTCAAATCATTTAATATCAAAATATCTTATCTTTCAAAACTCCATTTTTTAAATCATTTAATATCAAAATATCATATCTTCCAAAACTTCGTTTCAAATCTTTTTAATATATCAAAATATCATATCTTTTCGAAACCACATTTCAATCATTTAATATATCAAAATTTCATATCTTTCGAAACCACATTTCAAATCATTTCAATATACCAAAATATCATATCTTTCAGTACCACATTTCAAATCAATTTAATATATCAAAAGCTATATTTCAAAAAAAATTACTTCATTTTAAATCATAAAAATGAAGTTATTACATTTAATAATTAAATTATTAAATTCCAAAAATTTAAACTTTTCAATGTTCATTTATGCACTTAAATTTACTAAAACAATGAGAATTCAAGTTTCGTAGCATTTAGAAAATGCTACAGAAAATTACATTCAAAAACAATTCAATTTAACAAAAGACAGTATTAAAAATGCTGTTAATTAACTTCAAATATTAAATAGAATTTCAAAAACACTTATATTTTTATTTAAATCATTTTTAACTTATAAAATCATACATTTTCACATTTATAAGCATCATTTAATTTTCCTTAAATTCATGATTTATAAAGTTAAGTTTCCTTTCAAAAATCAATATTTATTAATAATTCGCTTATTAAATTTCAACATTCAAATTTAAATTCATTACATTAAATCTCAACTTAGCACTTAAGTTTAAAATTTCAAATATAACTTAATTCCATTTTATTTAACTTAACTTAAAATTTCACTTTTAAACCAAATTCATAAATTCCAATTTAAATTATATTTCCAAATTCAACTACATATTCACTCATTAACATTTTAAATTTATTCAAAAATCATTAATATGTTATAAAATCATTTTAAATTAATTTAAATTCAAAATATCATAAATTTATCATATTTAAAAGTTAATTTAAATTCCATTAAAAATTAAATCAAAATTTCCAAAATAACTTACATTTAGATTTTCTAACTTTTCCATAATTTATTTAACTTATAGATTTCCAGAAAATCAATAATACTTTACAAAAATTATATATTTATTTAATTTTAAATCAGAATATTATAATAATTAAATTTCTAAAATATTTTAAATTTTTTAGAAAAACATATTTTAACTACGGGCCTGTATATAATTTTCTACGCTAGGTAAAGTGATATGGGTAAGATATATTTTAAAATAAACGACATCAAATTCAAAAAAATTATGATTTTGTGAAATATAGTTAAAAGTTGATTTTTGAGAAATAGGGGATTTATGATTTTATAAAATAGTTTAAATTGGATTTTTGAATATATTATAAAAGTTTAAAAATAGGATTTATAAAATTTGATTATTTTATAAATCAAAATGGTGAAACTATAAAGGAAATTAAAGACGTTTTAAAAGAATAATATAAATTGATTTATATTAAGAGATTTATAAACGGATATTTATAAATTGAAATATTGACTTATAAAACGATTTTTTATAAGTGTTTGAATGAAGTGAAAATGAAATTCATAAATGAATGAAATTTATAGAATTATAAACTGTGAAGTTATAAAAGAAATTTATAAATAGTAAGATTTATAAATTTGGTGAAATTATTTGAAGAATAGATTAGTTAGATAAATGGATCTTATAAGTTATAAGATTTATAAATTGGAAAGTCTCTAAAGGAACGATTTTGTAAAATAATCGTTTTATAAGTAATTAACTTATAATATGAACGTTTAGTTTATAATTTAGTTATAAACTGGAATAGGTTAATAAAGGAATTTATAAAAAGGAAGTTTTTATAAATAAATAGAAATGGAATTTATAAACGTTGTTTTATAAATTCGCAAACAACTTATTTTGATAAGTTAATTGTTGAAACCTATTAATGGAGTTATATTCACATTTTTTAATGTGAATAATCCTTTGAATTAAAATGAATAAAAGGATGAAAAAAATTGTTAACGTAGTATATTCACGCTTTTGAATAGTGAATAATACGTTAAAGAAATTGTTTTGAATGTGAATGTTTTAAATAGAATTAAAACGATCTAACGATGTTTTAAAATGTGTTGAGATTCGAAACCATAGATTTCAACATTCATTGTTGAAATAGACGTTTTCGAGAAATAAAAGGAAATGGTGGACTATAACACTGTTGTTATAGTAAATGATTTCCGAAAGAAAATGTTTTGAATAGTATTGGGATTTATATATCTATTTTAAATTCGAATCCCTATACTAGTGATTTTGGGTTGTCGTAACGATGTTTTACGCAACATTCGTTTTGGCCCAAATAAATATGTTAAAGAGAATGATTTCCTTAAAGAATGAAATGCATACTTAATTCGATTTAAGTATATTGAATATTTTCCAAGGTTGGAAATAAAAAGATTTGTGAATTACTTATGAATAAATAAGTATGGAAATGTTTTCCAATATGAAGTGAATATTTAGAATTTATCTTTTGAAGATAAATTGAAAATGGATAGTTGAAATCGTATATGCATGATATTTTTAAATATAAATTCATTAAGGAATTTATAAAAGAAAGCGGAATCTGCTTAAAAATAAATATTGATTTATTTTTGAAGTGTTGAAATTTTATATCTTGTAAAGCTATTTTGGGAAATAAATAATTTGGAAAATTATTTGGAATCTGGTGATGTGTGCATATCAATTGATAGTTCAATAACCGACTATCAATATTTCCCTTTGAATGGGTATTTGATGTGAATTGATTGAATTTGAATGCCACACTTATTTTTGAATAAGCGCTCACTATTCGGGTTAACCGGGAAAGGACCATGGGGTCGTATAACCCATTCCGAATATGTGATACGTCGTTATGAATTGCATTTGATGACCGGTGTTGAAGACCGAGTTTTTGCGAAAACGATAGGATGACCTATCGATTGTCTCTGCACTGGGTAGCTCCTGGTATAGAGATTCCTTAAGTGATGGGAAATTCGATCGGGATTGTCAATACTCGGATTGCAAGGGCTTCGTAAGAAGTGCCTTCGGTTTTGTTCGAGCCCGGAACAGACTTGTATGGATTGTATGTCTGACATTACAAGTTGAGATATAAAGCCGATTTCTTTCAAATATATTTCTGTTGGTGGCGGAGAATTTATTCTTTTAGCTTAACACCCTTCTCTGAGACGTACGTGCTCAGAGGTTATGTAGTTGAATGTTATCAGCGATATATTCCCAATTTGGTAATGTGACATGCTGAGTGATGCTGGAATGATCATTGTGTTGATTATTTGTGATAGGATCGTTTATTTGATCGTCTATCCTTGTGATCATTGTGTTGATCATTTGTTGACCCAAAGCATGGCTTTTGTATAAAGTATGTTTTTGTGGACGTGAATTCGTCGAGCCTCACACCCCGTGAATGGTCAAAACAGGAAAGAAGCGGCAAGGTTATGAGGGGTAGCACCCTTTAGGATGTGTCCATTTCCTTCTGGAAAAGGGTGGTATCATGGTATGGAGCCCAGATACTTACTCATGTTGAAAACACTTTGTTATGATTGTGTGAATTGATTACGAGCGCTCGGTGATAAAGGTCCCAAAGGACCGGGGTATGGCATATTCGGTCAGTTGTTACTCAGTTAGGGGTAACCCGGCCTTGTGTTGGTAGAGATCCGGTTTGGTTCTCGGGGATGTCCATCCAGAGGCATTCTCATGTGGCAATGGGAAGTTCCTTGGCCTGATCATTCGTTGGAAATCCAATTCCCAATACGAAACTTTGTACGGTATTAGTTGTAGAACCTGCCATTCACTTATGGTGGTCACCACTGTTTGGATGGTAGCTATAGTAGGCATAGTTCGAAATGTCTATGTTGGCTAAGATTTATATTCTACTTTCAAAATGAATTTTTCCCCTACACTATGCACTAATAATAATATGAAATGTTCTTTTAATGCGTATCAAGCATCTTTGACTATCATAAGGAGAAATCTCCTCCGATTCTGCGTTTGCATTGTGTGTGTGTGCGGGAGGCCTTATGGTAGTCTCATTTTTAAAAGCATTGCGAATTGACTTTAAAAATATTCCTCTATTTTGATTTTAAAGATAAATAAACTGTTTTGAGTTCTCACACCAGTCACATGACTGACTTGGAGTTTATTGTTTTCCTTCCTAAACTCTGGGTGCCCACCAATTTCCACACGGGCAGTTAAGAGTTAAGGTTTATCAGGATATTCTGGATATTCTGGATTTGCTGGAGGCAAGATGGATGGCATGGCGTATTACTAGCTATATAGTATTTCTTTTTCCGCTGCACTGTTTGTTGTTGATGTTGTATACTCTGATGATATGATGTAATGAAATGTATAATATGTAATAACTGATAGTTCTTTGTTTAAAGATTATTCATTTATTATTATATGTTGTTCAGCTGCGAATTGTGAGATTCTGATGTGATTGTGTTGTTTTCTGTTCCGTTCTATTTCGTTCTATTCTCTTTTCTTTCTATTTTAAAATGATCTATTTTCTATTCTCTGTTTTCCATCTATTCTATATTTAAAAATTCTCTATCTTTTTCTAGTTTTCTTTTCCCTATCTATTTTTCTCTCTTCTTCTGCCTTTTTCTTTTCCTAAATTTTTTTTTTAAAAACCATAACATTTCGGTTTTTCGGCCTTCGATTTCTCGGCAGTCGATAAAGTGAGTATCGATGTTGAATTTTCGAAAGTCGAAAATTTTCGGGGCGTTACATTTGGTATCAGAGCTTATGGTTAAGCGACAACCATGGTTCTGTTGGGTATTACTCATTAGAGATAGAGTCAGCAGTAGTCTAGAATGAGTTTGAGTGTAATAATAGCTATGAGAGCGTATTTGTTAGTGAATATAAAATTGTTTTATATTGTGATGATTGGTTTATTGAGTGGCATATGAAACTTCCTCAGCGTGGTCTCGACAACTATGCCGAAGGGGTTTCTAAACACTTGAATAGAACAATTCGACATAATATTGTTTTAAATTGGGTAAATGGAATAATTTTACCTTGATTATATTTTATATATAAAGGAATAATTTTTCAGAATTATTAAAGTGTATATAAGTAGATTGTTTGGTTGTTGAACAAGTTGTTTGAATAATCTAAATAAAAGAATAATTGTATAAGTATAATGAATTATAAGAAAAGAATTATAATTAAAGTGATTTACAATTGTGAAATAAACTTATATATATAAGAAGTGAAACTATATGAATATGAGTTGTAAGTAATCAAGTGATTAAATGAATATGAACTTAAGTTATATAAATGAAATTCAACTTTTGTAATTGAATTGAATTAATGGATTGAATGATTAATCAATTAAATATGAACTTTGGTTTATAATTGAGTTATAAATCGAATAGGTTAATAAAGGAGATTTATAAAGGAAATAGTTATGAAATAATGGATATAAGTGTTAATTCATTAAAATGTAATGTTATTGGAAGTTGAATGAAAATCAATTAATTAAACCAATTGAAAGCAAAGAAGTTTGGTTGTAATTAATATACATTGATTGTTATATAATTGTTAGTTGATTGTATATAATTCATTAAGTGTTAATGAAATTGATTTAATAAAATTGGAAGCTAAAGTAATTGAAATCCAATTGGAAGTTAAGTGAATCTTGAATAGAATCGAATTTGATTTGGAAGTGAACCAACTTGAATATGAATTAGTGAATATAAACTAATTGAGAATGAATGTTGATAAAATCCAATGTAAATAAATCAAATATGATTTAGAGTGAAAACCCATTTCATTGAATATTAAAGAGAATATGAATGAATATTTATTGGTTATGGATGATAGTTGGTTGATGTTTGCATTTGTTGCTTTAGTTTCATTTGTTATGTTAGTATATATATTTATTATGTTGCTATATGTTGTATATCGATACTATTGTCATATATACATGTTCTCATGTTGTTTGTTGAGTGATTAGTAGGTGCGGATCGCGTTTGCTTCGCATATGGAGCTCGCTTTTGCGCTATATTAGCCGTATATGCTTGCTAATAAAAATACAAGGTGCATATCTCGGATTTAATATCGTACTTTTACATTTTTTCCCTTCGGGATGCCTCATTACTTGATGAGATGTATATTTGTGATATATATACTGTCATTTTTTTTTCGGATCGAGCCGCGCAAAGGAGACTATGGCGAATTTTTCCGAAAATTTAAGGCGTTAGAAAAATTTGAGAAAATTTGGAAAAATTTGAAAAACTTTAATTTTGATTTGAAGTTGAAAGTTAAACAATAGCAATTGTTTTTGAAAAGATAACTAAGTATGATTTGAAAACTTAGTAAAAGATTTGTAAGAAGTTTAACTATGGATTTTGGAAAATTAATGAATTCTGTAACTTTTCTTACTTGTAATTTCGAGGACGAAATTCTTTTAAGGGGGAAAGATTGTAACGACCCAGAATTTTTAATAATTAAAATTTGAATATTTAATTAATTTTAAATATTAAAAAGTGAATTTATAAGTCAAATAAATTTTTATTTGAATTTTTGGATTTAATTGAATAATTAAATCGATAATTTAATACGTTAAATTATGGAAATAATTGAAAATTGAGTTAAATATGATTGAAAATGATTTGTAAAATTTTATTTTATCATATTGAAGTTAGAATGATATTTTAGAACTTTTAAAATCGAATTAAAAGTTAATTTGTGAAAATTGAATATTTTAATATTAAAAATCGACTAGTGAAAATAGCCAATTTTTGAACAGTCTCAGATTTGAACGAACCAGTTCCATTGGATCCGTAATAGTTAGTTATTACCGGATTTCAAATTTCGTGTCAATCGGAGTTATCGTTTGATCGTGGCAGCTCGAAACGCATCGATTTATTTTTAATTTAAATTTGACGAGTGAAAATAGCCATTTTTCAAAAAGTCTCAGATTTCGACAAAACCAGTTTCATCGGATCCGTAATGTGATATTATTGTAAGGTTTCAAATTTCAAGTCAATTGGATTTACCGTTTGTCCGGTACAAATTAAAACGCCTAGAAAATCGCTTAAATCGGTTTAATTCAAATTGAGCGTTTACAGCCATAACTCGCACATACTTCCGAATTAGCTTCCAAAACCTGTTCCATTGTGTCCGGAACGCGGGGTAAACCTTAGAAACGCTGGTTACGACGCGTAAATCGGAGTTCGGAATTTCCGGGATGAATAGTGTCGTTCGTTCTCTTATAAATAGCCCCCCCCATTTAAAAAAAAAATAAAAACAACTAAACCCTAGTTTCATAACTGCAGCCGCCAGTTGCAATATGAACGGCCGAAATCTTCCCATATTCATCCCCAAATATCTTCAAATCCGTGCAACGATTCAACAATCTTTCAACATGAAAGTGGTAGAGGGTAGTGAGATCTACGATGTGAACGGTCATGATCGAAAATAGTTGAGTGGATCAACGGGAAAATGGAGATGAAGGCGTCGAGTTTATGCACGTCGTTCGTGCTACCTAGGGGGCCGAGCTCCACCATGGGGGGGCGAAGGAAGCTTTCTTCGAGGGCTACAGCATGGAGCAACCTGATCGTGTTAATATCGAGCGTTGGAGGAGCATAATCAAACCCTAGTATGGATGGAGTTGGGTTGTTGTTCGGCTTTGACCTGTAGGGGACGTGAGGGAGAGAAGATGAAATGCACGGTGATGATGGGGGGGGCTTGGATCTTGCGGCTGTAATTAATATGGGTTTAAAAATTATAAATTTTGTTGTAATTTGTATATAAATTAATTCGTTAAACTTTAAACCGTGATATCTTTTTCATACGAGGTCGAAAATGCGCGAAACTAGTTGCGTTGGAATCGTATGGACGAGCACTACGCGATGGAGTTGGTTTGGAGTCGTTTGGAGTTAGTGAGAATTTTGGGTAAAATTAAACGTCCGTTTAATTTTATTCGAAATAAATCGCTAAAACGGAAATTAAAATCAAGGTGAGAACTTCTCACTCAATCGAATCAGTTTCGATTTTATTTTAAATAGTTAGATTTAAAATATTTGAATGCATGTTTGAATGTTGATTGATATCTATTGATTGTTAAAATAGACATTATACGCCGTTAGTAAGCGGATGTTATTTAATAAAAACATATACCGCGAATATTTCATAAACAGTGAAATTGGTATTATATATAATAGCAATATATATATTGGCATATGTATATATTAGAGTTATTGATTTCCCGCATTTTTTGTTTAGCGGATGAGACCCTATTACGCCGTTATTAAGCGGATAATATTTAATAAGAACATATACCGCGATAATTTCGTACTGGAGCGAAATTGATATTGTGCTAATGTTTGTGGATGCAGGAAAACATGTTGGAGGGATCCAACTGGATTCCTCAACAGTATTTATTTGATTTCAGATATTTTGATATTCGTTGATTATCATATACGATATGTGATATCGTTGTTGTCGTGATTGACTATTTGATGTGTAGCATCATTGGACCCAAATTTTGGGATTTTAAAAGGGTTTTTAAAGTGATTTTTGAAAAGATAAATTATTTTTGGAATTGATCCATTTTAAATAAATAAACATTATAATTTTTAAACCCATATTATCTCACCTTGATTTTAATTTCCATTTTAGCGAATTATTTCGAATAAAATTAAACGGACGTTTAATTTTACCCAAAATTCTCACTAACTCCAAACGACTCCAAACCAACTCCATCGCGTAGTGCTCGTCCATACGATTCCAACGCAACTGGTTTCGCGCATTTTCGACCTCGTATGAAAAAGATATCACGGTTTAAAGTTTAACGAATTAATTTATATACAAATTACAACAAAATTTATAATTTTTAAACCCATATTAATTACAGCCGCAAGATCCAAGCCCCCCCCCCCCCATCATCACCGTGCATTTCATCTTCTCTCCCTCACGTCCCCTACAGGTCAAAGCCGAACAACAACCCAACTCCATCCATACTAGGGTTTGATTATGCTCCTCCAACGCTCGATATTAACACGATCAGGTTGCTCCATGCTGTAGCCCTCGAAGAAAGCTTCCTTCGCCCCCCCATGGTGGAGCTCGGCCCCCTAGGTAGCACGAACGACGTGCATAAACTCGACGCCTTCATCTCCATTTTCCCGTTGATCCACTCAACTATTTTCGATCATGACCGTTCACATCGTAGATCTCACTACCCTTTACCACTTTCATGTTGAAAGATTGTTGAATCGTTGCACGGATTTGAAGATATTTGGGGATGAATATGGGAAGATTTCGGCCGTTCATATTGCAACTGGCGGCTGCAGTTATGAAACTAGGGTTTAGTTGTTTTTATTTTTATTTTTTTAAATGGGGGGGGGGGGGGCTATTTATAAGAGAACGAACGACACTATTCATCCCGGAAATTCCGAACTCCGATTTACGCGCAGTAACCAGCGTTTCTAAGGTTTACCCCGCGTTCCGGACACAATGGAACAGGTTTCGGAAGCTAATTCGGAAGTATGTGCGAGTTATGGCTGTAAACGCTCAATTTGAATTAAACCGATTTAAGCGATTTTCTAGGCGTTTTAATTTGTACCGGACAAACGGTAAATCCAATTGACTTGAAATTTGAAACCTTACAATAATATCACATTACGGATCCGATGAAACTAGTTTCGTCGAAATCCGAGACTTTTTGAAAAATGGCTATTTTCACTCGTCAAATTTAAATTAAAAATAAATCGATGCGTTTCGAGCTGCCACGATCAAATGATAACTCCGATTGACACGAAATTTGAAATCCGGTAATAACTAACTATTACGGATCCAATGGAATTGGTTTCGTTCAAATCTGAGACTGTTCAAAAATTGGCTATTTTCACTAGTCGATTTTTAATATTAAAATATTCAATTTTCACAAATTAACTTTTAATTCGATTTGAAAAGTTCTAAAATATCATTCTAACTTCAATATGATAAAATAAAATTTTACAAATCATTTTCAATCATATTTAACTCAATTTTCAATTATTTCCATAATTTAACGTATTAAATTATCGATTTAATTATTCAATTAAATCCAAAAATTCAAATAAAAATTTATTTGACTTATAAATTCACTTTTTAATATTTAAAATTAATTAAATATTCAAATTTTAATTATTAAAAATTCTGGGTCGTTACATTTCGAACCCACAGTCCCAAGTAAATAAAATAAGTTGAAAATCATTTAGGCCTATCATTTCAGCCCATAACAATTTTCCCTTATTCTAAAGTCCGTTCGGGTATGTATCATTTCAACCCACAGTGATTCTAATCTAAAGGGAACTTGCAGTGCGATGGACAGATAAAATAAACAGAATAGCATGAAATAACAGTAACATATAACATAATAGGTGTAATAACAGGTGTGAACATCATAT
Source organism: Allium cepa (assembly GCA_030765085.1). Taxonomy (NCBI): domain Eukaryota; kingdom Viridiplantae; phylum Streptophyta; class Magnoliopsida; order Asparagales; family Amaryllidaceae; genus Allium; species Allium cepa. The sequence continues at coordinate 758,433,978 of CM060941.1, read as the reverse complement.
GATAATAATATAAGCAGTTATAACATGATCATATAGTTCTACAGATTCACAGGATGTCAATTACTACTTATGTAAGTACATAATGTCTGATGAGAAATACTCAATTGTTTGAGCTGGAGATTGCGATACAAATGACCCAAACTAAGATCTTCAAAAGTACGATGGCGTGACAAAGATTTGATATTGAGGGAGCCAAAGATAATTTCCTTATTCAAATATTTTAACAAACAATACAACATATAAGTTACAAAACAATGTAACACTTGAACAACACTAGAAATCAATGTCCAGAACAAAGTCAAATGCTTTGCACTTGTTCTCAACTTCACATGGATCAGTTATGGATGGGTTAAGCTCAGCTATGCCATGTATTAAGGTCTGGTTTGGGTGCAAAGTGGTCGGCCTACATGGGTTTAAAGGAGATGAAGATATAGGTGCAACACTTTACAAAACAAAGCAAATATCATCACATCTTGGCTCCTATTGGGCTCAGCCTCATGCTCTATGGTCATGGCCTGATTTCCAGAGGGTAGTGGGTGATGTGGCATAGGGTGGAGGTCAGGTCAGAGGTGGTGGTGGTGGAGGTAGTGGCGGCTAATGGTGGTAGAAGGAGGAGATGACAATTCTAGGCCATAAGTGATAGTTTGTGATGGTTTTTGGTGGATTTTGTGGTGTCTTCACCTTGGATTGGCTTGCCTGAAATGGAGAGGTAGTAGGATGAGAGATGGTCAGAGGAAGGGGGTGGTGGAGGTCAGGTTAGATCTCGTTGAGGAGGAGCCAAGCTATGAAGGTGAGAACAAGTACAAAATTCAAATAGAAAAGTAGAAAAACAAAGAAAGAAGAAGATGAAATGGAAGCCATTACCTTCAATACTTCTAGCCGTAAGTTTGATGATGGAAAGTGAGAAGTTTCTCACATGAATAGGAAGGAAAATACATGGCTATTCAATAGAAAAAGAAAAAAAAACAGTCAAAGAGTAAATGAGGAAACGGTAAAAGAAACGACTTAGGAGGTGAAACGACTTTACGTTTCAAAGCTTTTAAAACCTTTCAAATTTCCTTAATTTTGTTTATATAACTTGATCTTTATGGAAATAATAAGAAATACCAGATAAAATTTCTACAATTTATCAAAATATAAAAATATATATAATATTTATTAATTATATAAAGTTAAATTAAGGAAAATAGCTAAAATGGTAAACTTCTCTAGAAAATTTGAAATTACATGAAATAAATTTTAGAAAATTCATATGACCTTGTAATATATTTTTAAACATAAATAATAATACAAAATAAAATTACATTCACAAAATAAATAAATAAAAATTAAATATAATTTTAATGAAGAAAATAGGAGAAAATAAAAAAAAACAGCCTATTAAAAAAAAAAAATCAACACAGTAAACTTTGGAAAAATTATAACATCACTTTAAAAAAATATTAAAAGATAAAATATACTTCAAATAAACCATTTACACATAAGAAAAAAAAATTAAATTTAAAGAAAATAGAAAAAGATTTAAAGAAATTTCTTAAAAATCCAAAACAGAGTCTAGAAATTACAAATAAATCACCATTGACTTTGGAAAATTGTTTACTTCATTTTAAAATTATTATAATACAAAAATATACATACAATAACATATTAAAATAAAATATGACAAAGAAAATAAGATTTATTTAATTTAAAATAGATAAAATTGTTAAATAAATCAAATTACACTCAAAATTGAAATGTATATAACTTTTACAATTTAACTCTGTTTTCAACGAAACGAAAAGCAGTGTTCAAGTTATTACATCTATTTTCATAATAAGAGATAAAATTTGAGATTTTAAATAATTTAAATTTGAAGTTTAAAAGTCACAGTTTGAACAATTTGACCAGAAATTCACTTTTTAGTAAAATATTCAATTTATACTAATTTGAACTATAAATCACTTAATAATCTTCATTTACATTTAAAAATGAAATGTTTGAAATAAAAAAAATTAAAATAATTTAAAAATAAAAGAAAGTCCAATTTAAATAATATACAAAAATCTAGGGTTGTTACACTCTCCCCCACTCAAAACTTTTCGTCCTCGAAAAGGGATGAGGTATGGAAAAGCACAGAAAAAGATAGAGTGAAATAGGATTAAGATAAGATGACAAGAAGATTGAAAATTATACCTGATAACTGTTGTTATAGGTAAGTTTCGCAAGGTGCAACTTATCAAAGATTATAGAAAGATTTCTAAACAGAAAGATTATAGAAAGATGCCTATACCTGTCTATAGCAAGATAAGGATGATAAGGGCAACCAAAAGATAATTTGAAAAACAAAATAAGGAAATAGATTTGAAAGCATGGAAATTTCAACTTAAATTTTTTTCCCTTATTTTTCATAAGTTAAATAAATCGTTAACTATCTCAAATTTCATTATCTTATTATCCAATCGTCTTAAATTAACAATTTTTTAAACCATAGGTTTGAAAAATAATCATTTATTACACTCACAATGTATTTAATAAATCTTATTCTTCTTTATTCCTAATTAAAATTAAATTTATTCCGCTCAATATATTTATCACTTATGTTAAATATACTTACACTTATTATAACTGCTTTCTTTTATTCTTAGTTCTTTTAACATTATTTTATATTGTAAATTATTCAATTACCCATTTATTCTATTTACCTCTGTTAATCATTTTATAATTAAAAATTAAGTGTATAACATTTATTATAACCACTCAAATTTTATTAAAAAAAAATCTTTTTATATTGTATATTATCCACTTACATTGTTAACTTCTAAAATTAAGGTAAGTTATATTTGAATGCAATTGTATTATACAATTAAATCATTTCATGCTTGAATATTCATCCAAATATTTGATTTTATTTTTATAATTGAAATTATTCTTTAAAATAAAATTTAAGAATTAAATTTCCGATTTCTTCAACCCGTTAAGAGATAAATAAATGTATGTACATAATTTTATCGAATTAAATTTAAATCATATGTCTATATATATTAAAGATCACGTCATATTTTTAAAATTCATATCAAATTGATTTACCAAAACAAAGCTGTAGTAAGTCTACAGAGCGGTCTCTTCACTTCGAAACTCAAAAATGAATGTCAACGATGTTGCAGTCATCACCGAAATTATTTCCCAACGACAAAGAGAAGATCACTAATTTTTAAACTTTAAAATCCTTTGGAAAGATATTCTTATTCGAAAATACTTTAAATAATATAACCTTTTAAAACTTTAAACACAAAGTTTGAAACAATCAGAAATTAAATTCTCAAATTTCTTGTTTTAAATTCATTTCAGTTCCCAAATAAATTTATAAACAACTATCTATAAATTCATTTATAGAACAATAAATGATAAATTAAGTATTATCATTTCAAATAATCAATTTTAAATCAATTTATAAAGTTCCATAAATTACTTATATATCAAAATTTTATTTCATTAACCAAATTTTAAAATAATATTGTGTCAGTTTGTTCTGTCAATGTGTTTTAAAATCCTATCAATAGCGTTGATCAGACGAATCGATCGAAAACCCAAATCAACATCAACAACCCAAACAACACAATATATAAAACAAAACATAGATATACATGTACAATTCAAAATGTTTGGAAGAATAGATTGGAAACAAAAGACAAGATGATTAAATAACAGAGTAGGGAGGTGGGTAAGCTTAAATAAATCGCGGGCAACCTTAACCGGGTCAACCGTGACTTAAATAATAAGATCGATGTGGATATCTAGGGTAAACCTGCATTCAATCTCAATAGATAAAGTTTGGAATAACAAAAGATATTAGCATCTAAACCAAGGATAGATATAAATCTCTGGCGAATCGATGCTAATTGTAAAGGAGTTTCCCCCTTTACAAATGAATTTTTATGGTTGGCGGGACTGCCAATTCACTATAAAGCTCATTCGAAGCGGAGTTATGGAATACTCCAGAGTCAAAAGAAGATGAATAGTGAGGGATACGAATGGATTTTGGAACCATAGGAAACGTTCCAAAATTCAAAGGAATCGAGTCAAAAAGGAAGAGATTCAAACTCGAATGAAAGTGATTGTATAAATACATTCACTCCATATGCTGAGTTTTGCCTAGAGCTACCAAAGCTCTGATACCAACTGTAACGACCCGATATTTTCAACCATTCATATCCATTATAAGTGCTTAGGTAGATACTCATGCCGGAGTTGAATTGCTCAAAATACCGCGTTGTAAATAAAAATTTGGCAAATCTCAGAATATACAGTAAATAAAAGTCACAGATCACAGACACAGAGTAATAATAATGCAGCGGAAGTAGAAGCAATAGTAGTTCGTGAAGCTACTATATAAAAATATCAGAGTTAAATAAAATACAACAGAAGAAAATAAAGCACAACAGAAGTCTCAAGATGACAACCAAGTACAAGCTGAATAGAACAACAAAACTGGAATAGATAAAACTAGATAAGCAGATATCTCCAGCGATTCCAATCTCCAGAAAGCGGAATCCAAATCTGTGAATAACTCAGGCTGACCCGAGCGTAAATAAAAATACAAACACTCGAGTCAGGACATACATACTTATACAATGTAAACCAACTCAAGTGAACTGTAGTAAAGGTACAAGTAACTTAGAAGATGCTTGGGACCGCCCATCCTCCAAGGATCCGTTAAACTATTTACTATGTAATATATTGCGCTATATACAGTAGCGTCTAATCAGTAAAGTATAATCATATAGAAAATAGCGTTAAGGGGATGGTGAACCTTAACGCGGTCGGATCTTTAAAACCAAAATCGTAGTGGGCTCGCTATAAGGATATGACACGGCACGCGAGGCAATGCCAGGGTGGATGCACCGTTTGCACTCCCAGATCGGTGGTGACGGCAAGCCAGCAGCTTCCGCCCACCTCGAACAATACCTCGAATCAAAATGGAGCCACGTATCGAATCACAAAAGTAATAGAATGGTTTCCGATGGAGCATGCTCGATGAAAGGGTACGACCCTTTGTGTAGCCCGGTATATCTCCTGTTTTAGTCATATATGCCAACTCACGGGAGTTGGGTCCACGTAATATACCTCGAGAATGTCGCCACCATCCTACTTCATTCTGGAATCTCCACCGCGTACACAGTTGTTAAAGTGCTTTTCGGTATTGGCCAGCTATAAGACAATATCATATCCCGGTCTCTTTAACAACCAATCGTTATTATAACCCGTAGTTATAACTTTAAAACAATATTATATACTTCAAAATAAAATATCATTTCGACCCAAATCTTTATCAAAATAAAGATTAAATCTTTTCCAAGCCATTTCAATATATTATCATACCATATCTTTCAATTCAAATATGTATCAAAATAAATATCAAGTCATTTCTAACCATTTCAATATATTAAATTATCATATCCTTTCAAAACTTCCTTTCAACTCATTTTAATATATCAAAATATCATAACCTTTCAAAGCTTCATTTCCAAAATATCATATCTTTCAGACCTTCTTTTCAAATCATTTAATATCAAAATATCATATCGTTCAAAACTCCATTTTTCAAATCATTTAATATCAAAAATATCATATCTTTCATAACTCCATTTTTCAAATCATTTAATATCAAAATATCATATCTTTCAAAACATCGTTTTTCAAATCATTTAATATCAAAATATCATATCTTTCAAAACTTCGTTTCAAATCATTTTAATATATCAAAATATCATATCTTTTCGAAACCACATTTCAATCATTTAATATATCAAAATATCATATCTTCTGAAACCACATTTCAAATCATTTTAATATACCAAAATATCATATCTTTCAGTACCACATTTCAAATCAATTTAATATATCAAAAGTTAAATTTCAAAACAAATTACTTCATTTTAAATCATAAAAATGAAGTTATTACATTTAATAATCAAATTATTAAATTCCAAAAATTTAAACTTTTCAATGTTCAATTATGCACTTAAATTTATTAAAACAATGAGAATTCAAGTTTCGCAGCATTTAGAAAATGCTACAGAAAGTTACATTAAAAAACAATTCAATTTAACAAAAAACAGTATTAAAAATGCTGTTAATTAACTTCAAATATTCAATAGAATTTCACAAACACTTATATTTTTATTTAAATCATTTTTAACTTATAAAATCATACATTTTCACATTTATAAGCATCATTTAATTTTCCTTAAATTCTTGATTTTATAAAGTTAAGTTCCCTTTCAAAAATCAATTTTTATTAATAATTCGCTTATTAAATTTCAACATTCAAATTTAAATTCGTTACATTAAATTTAAACTTAACACTTAAGTTTAAAATTTCAAATATAACTTAATTCCATTTTATTTAACTTAACTTAAAATTTCACTTTTAAACCAAATTCATAAATTCCAATTTAAGTTATATTTCCAAATTCAACTCAATATTCACTCATTAACATTTTAACTTTATTCAAAAATCATTAATATGTTATAAAATCATTTTAAATTAATTTAAATTCAAAATATCATAAATTTATCATATTTCAAAGTTAATTTAAATTCCATTAAAAATTGAATCAAAATTTCCAAAATAACTTACATTCAGATTTTCTAACTTTTCCATAATTTATTTAACTTATAGATTTCCAGAAAATCAATAATACTTTACAAAAATTATATATTTATTTAATTTTAAATCATAATATTATAATAATTAAATTTCTTAAATATTTTAAAATTTTTAGAAAAACATATTTTAACTACGGTCATGTATATAATTTTCTACGCTAGGTAAAGTGATACGAGTAATATATCATTTCAACCCGTAATTTACAAAGGAAAATCCGGGTTTTATCATTTCAAACACGCAGTCCCAAGTAAATAAAATAAGTTAGAAATCATTTAGGCCTATCATTTCAGCCCATAACAATTTTCCCTTATTCTAAAGTCCGTTCGGGTATGCATCATTTCAACCCATAGTGATTCTAATCTAGAGGGAACTTGCAGTGCGATGGACAGATAAAATAAACAGAATAACATGAAATAACAGTAACATATAACATAATAGGTGTAATAACAGGTGTGAACATCATATGATAATAATATAAGCAGTTATAACATGATCATATAGTTCTACAGATTCACAGGGTGTCAATTTACTACTTATATAAGTACATAATATCTGGTGAGAAATACTCACTTGTTTGAGCTGGAGATTGTGATACAAATGACCCAAACTAAGAACTTCAAAAGCACGATGGCATGACAATGATTTGATATTGAGAGAGCCAAAGATAATTTCCTTATTCAAATATTTAAACAAACAATACAACATATAAGTTACAAAACAATGTAACACTTGAACAGCACTAGAAATCAATGTCCAAAACAAAGTCAAATGCTTTGCACTTGTTCTCAACTTCACATGGATAAGTTATGTATGGGTTAAGCTCAGCTATGCCATGGATTAAGGTTTGGTTTGGGTGCAAAGTGGTCGGCCTACATGGGTTTAAAGGAGATGAAGATATAGGTGCAACACTTTACAAAACAAAGCAAATATCATCACATCTTGGCTCCTATTGGGCTCGGCCTCATGCTCTATGGTCATGGACTGATTTCCAGAGGGTGGTGGGTGATGTGGCAGAGGGTGGAGGTCAGGTCAGAGGTGGTGGTGGTGGAGGTAGTGGCGGCTAATGGTGGTAGAAGGAGGAGATGACAATTCTAGGCCATAAGTGATAGTTTGTGATGGTTTTTGGTGGATTTTGTGGTGGTCTTCACCTTGGATTGGCTTGGCCTGAAATGTAGAGTTAGTAGGATGGGAGATGGTCAGAGGAAATGGGTGGTGGAGGTCAGGTCAGATCTGGTTGAGGAGGAGCCAAGCTATGAAGGTGAGAACAAGTACAAAATTCAAATAGAAAAGTAGAAAAACAAAGGAAGAAGAAGATGAAATGGAAGCCATTACCTTCAATACTTCTAGCCGTGAGTTTGATGATGGAAAGTGAGAAGTTTCTCACGTGAATAGGAAGGAAAATACACAGCTATTCAATAGAAAAAGAAAAAAAACAGTCAAAGGGTAAATGAGGAAACGGTAAAAGAAACGACTTAGGAGGTGAAACGACTTTACGTTTCAAAGCTTTTAAAATCTTTCAAATTTCCTTAATTTTATTTATATAACTTGATATTTCTGGAAATAATAATAAATACCAGATAAAATTTCTAAAATTTATCAAAATATAAAAATATATAAAATATTTATTAATTATATAAAGTTAAATTAAGGAAAATAGCTAAAATGGTAAACTAGTCTAGAAAATTTGAAATTACATGAAATAAATTTTAGAAAATTTATATGAGCTTGTAATATATTTTTAAACATAAATAATAATATAAAATAAATGTACATTCACAAAATAAAAAAAATTAAATTAAATATAATTTTAATGAAGAAAATAGTAGAAAATAAAAAAATAGCCTTTTTAAAAAAAAAGAAATCAACACAGTAAACTTTGGAAAAATTATAACATCACTTTAAAAAAATATTAAAAGACAAAATATACTTAAAATAACCCGTTAACACATAAGAAAAAAAATTAAATTTAAAGAAAATAGAAAAAGATTTAAAGAAATTTCTTAAAGATCCAAAACAGTGTCCGGAAATTACAAATAAATCACCATTGACTTTGGAAAATTGTTTACTTCACTTTAAAATTATTATAATACAAAATTATTCATACAATAACATATTAAAATAAAATATGAGAAAGAAAAAAAATTTATATAATTTAAAATAGATAAAATTGTTAAATAAATCAAATTACACTCAAAGTTGAAATGTACATAACTTTTACAGTTTAACTCTGTTTTCAATGAAACGAAAAGCAGTGTTCAAGTTATTACATCTATTTTCATAATAAAAGATAAAATTTAAGATTTTAAATAATTCAAATTTGAAGTTTAAAAGTCACAGTTTGACCAGAAATTCACTTTTCAGTAAAATATTCAATTTATACTAATTTGAACTATACATCACTTAATAATCATCATTTATATTTAAAAATGAAATGTTTGAAATAAAACAAATTTAAAATAATTTAAAAATAAAAGAAAGTCCAATTTAAATAATATACAAAAATCTAGGGTTGTTACAATTAGGGCTTTGAAATGCCGACTTTAAATTGATCGATCGAATTGGGATTTCGCTCTCTTGCTCTGTCGATCGATCGTCTCTTCACTTCGCTCACGGCTCCTTCGATGATCGAGTTCGATCTTGCTTCAGTATGTAATTTGTTTCTTTGCTTTACTGTTTTTTCTTACTTGAACTCAATCAACGATTCAAGTTGAATGATTACTGTTCTCTGTTTGCTCGAACTCGAATGATGAAATTTGCCGATGATGTTAATGTTTATATAGGGTTCGAATCTCTATTTTTTCGTTCGGCTGGAGTTATTTGAATTTGTCAATTGATATAGCTCGGCCATTGATTTTTGTATGGATGATGGTGATTTTTTCCGACTTGTTCATAATCATATATTTCTGATTTACTTGATACTCACGGCTTTGAATTTCCTTGCTCGTCACGGTTTCGATTTTGCTGGTTCGACTTTGGCACTGACTTGTTCAATATCGGCTTTGACACTTTTGTTGACATTATTTGAAACTGCTACCTGATGTTTTGTTCAAAACCGCTGTTACATTTGAATCTCTCTCATTTGTTGATTTCGGCCACTTGATGCTGCTATGTGAATTTCTGACCTGACTGAATCTTCATTAACTTTGTATATTGGCTTCGGCCATTATGTCTCTGACTTTGGTCGCTTCAATTTGGACTGTAGGTGACTTTCAAACTTGATATTGATTTTTGTTAACTCATGTTTCTCATATTACCTACTGTGAGAAAATAATGACTTTGACCTTGCATTTTCTTTGTGTATTGTCACTGCATACATGTTCATCATGTAGTTCACTGTATCATGCTTGAGATTGCTCATTGGAGCTGCTGTGGCCTTCACTTGGTATTGTCACTGACCTGTACACTTATTTGGTTCATTGGTGTTTGATCATTCATGTAGTTTCTGGTATCACCTTTTGAGACAGTTTGCATTTCAGTTGTATTGCTTGGTGTTGTAGTTTGCACTGTGCATTCATGTGCTTGCTGTGTTGCCATATTAATCCCTCTGGCCTCTTGTTGGTTTAGTTTGTGTACTTACTTGGCCATTTGACATCCATATTGTTTCGAGCTAGTTCACATTATACTGTTGGCATTGACTTCATCATGTCTGCACTTTGATAATCATGTTGCCAGGCTTGTGTATATATGCATATGTCCTATTTTACTTTGGTATTGAATCAGATCTTTTGGGTCTGATCTTTGATGATGCTTGACTACTTGTTTTTCATATAGATATGTACTTTAGTCTGAAGCTTGTGTTCATCTTTGTTGTGGCATTGTGTACATATGTGCACATTGATGTATATGCATTTGTTGAGTTGTTTCACTGATGCATCACTTGTTGCCATTCACTTGAAATCAGTTGCATTCGTCTGGTTTGGTGCAGTTTCATGTTGCCACTTTGTATTCTTTCACCACTTTGCACTGTGGTTTCTCTAACCAGTCTGGGTTGAACATTTTGATTTTCTGGTTTATCACTTGCTGTTGCATGGTGAACTTCTTTCTTGAGTTTGAATCTTCATTCTGGTTAGCATATTTAGCTTGGTTGTTTTGAGCACATTTGTATGTGTGATGCTTTGACTGTTGAGGCAGTGACATTGATATTTGAATCTTCTTTAGCTCTTCATTATCGAGGCTATACTTTTGTTGGATATTGAACTTGGTTGATGAACTTGAAACTGTAACTTTGGTTCCATATCTGACCAGCTACATTTTATTCTTATGCCCATCACTTTTTCATTTTTGTTTTCACTTGAACTTCATCTTGATTTTTGGAATTACACCTGTGTTGAATCTAGCTTTAAAGCTCGGGTTTGAACTTGTGCTCGTATTGTGATTTCACTTGGGTTGAGCCGACTTTTGATTTGGGTTTGACCTTGTGCTCACATGTCCCTGCAATTTTATCAAGTGTATATCGATGTGCACGGCCTTGTGGCATGTACAGTGATACACTGTGCATGTCACAAGTTGTTAGTGTATGATGAATTCAAAATTAAATGACGATGAACAACCCAAATAACTGTGGCAAATATTATTTTCAAAATTCACATTTTATTTTATACTGCAAAAATATTTCCTTTTCAATTTTACTGCATCAGTATATATTTTTGCAGATTGCTTAGATGCTGGATTCAATTTGGAATGAAGTTGAAGATAAAATACGAGTTGAGTGAATGAGTGATATGTAGTGTGGTAAAATGTAAATGTGAATCGTGATGTAATCAAAACTATATTGTAATTGAAGTTTTGTATATATATAGCGAGAGCTTGAAATTTGTACTATTCAAAAATTGCAATAAATATTTGTTTGAATAAAATTTCTGTTTGAATTCAAATTCTGTGTTATTTATTTTATTCAGCAAATATTTGTTTAATCTATGAAAATCAAAATAGTACATTAACAAATACATTTAAATGAATGTATGTATGTTTATTATCATCAAACAAAAATCATATACTCGCATATTCAACAACCTCCCTTTTTGATGATAACAAATATATATTTAAGATTTTGAATTTGTTAAATGTATTTGATCATTCAATTTGCTCCCCTATTTGAATGCTTCCTCTCTACTCAAAGCTCTCCCTTCATATATGCATACAATTAAAAATACGCAAAGGAGCCTAGATGCAAATAGAAAATATTTGTCCTTTATTGTCAAAATCTTAACTTTTCTCTCCCCTTTTGTTATCAGCAAAAGAGTACTGGTGTTAGAAAATATAGAGATAAAGCGATAGATATTAATACAACATTAAAAATCAATCGAATATAAATATTAAATTTCAATAAAAAATCAAACAAAAATCATAAATACTCTGTTAGGCGCATATTCCACTTTTAGAATGATGGGAATGATGTCATCATATAAAACCATACAGTTGTGTCTGTTTGTGGGATATTTATATCAGGAATTTGAATATCTACCAACCATGCATAACTGTTAGGACTTTTAAATGAGATTAGTAGTATTCCAATTTTATTTTAAAAAAATAAATTCAAGTATCTTCTAACCATGCATAACCGTGAGGATTTTTAAATGGGATTAGAATTAACTTGTTTATTTAAAAAATCAATTTTGATATGCGTTCCATACATGCATAACCGTGAGGACTTTTAAATGAGCATGGAATCACATAAGAAATTCCAAGCAATTCACCCATGCATAACCCGGAGGACTTTTAAATGAGAGTGAATACTTTGGATTTTATTTTATTTTATTGTTATTATTTTTTTATGAAAAAAATATAAAATGAAAAACGAATGATTCCTGTTTAAAGTACCACATATCGAAAAAATATATTGAATTTTGATGAGTGATGGTCGTTAGAAATATGATAGAAATAGAGATGGTCATGGAATTTTTACCAACAAAAAGTTTTATAACTCTTGTTTAAGTTTCTAAAGAAATTTACTAATTATACCGTCTCGAGTCATAATATATGATAAATATCAACACTCATCACTTTTTCAATCACTATTTATCTTTTTGATAATTAGTAGGGAGTCAGATTAGTCAATGTTATAATTTAAAAATTAAATTCAAAAATAATTATAAAATCAATTTTTCTAAAAATGACCAATCTGAAAACAAGGTCAAAAATGATTTTCTAGAAGGGGTTTGATGAGAAAAATTTCTGCTATTTGAAAATTATTTGAAATGAAAAATATGCAGATATATTTTTTGAAAAACGATGCAGTTACTATATGTCTCAACAGAAATCACGTTCCATTAGTAATTTTTCTATCAACTAGATTACTAGTGTAATCTGCATCTGAATTTTTCTTTCACTCAAAATTATCATTAATTGAATTTGATAGACCGGACCACGAAGTGTGTATCAAAATATCTTAAAATAAATTTTAACAGCTTTTTAAATGAAATTCTCTAGAATTTGAATTGAAGACGGTTAAATAATCAAAAACCATGAATATAGAGTCAACCGTCAATAACCAAATGTATTATCATTTACTAATAAAACACTATCGTTAATCCAAACTATTACATATGAAGTAGTTCAAAGATTCTAGAGATTTTTATAGTGTTCATGGCATAAGAATATAATTGGCCAACAATTTTGAATAAGTCAGAATCAAAATCATCATTTATTTCATCATCACATTACGGGCTGATTTAATTCAGACTACTCTGCAGATTATCACATTTAATATATCGTTCAAAATATACCATTACCTGTTTTACCTTTACGATAATTTGTCGTTGTTGCCTATTGTGATTTTGTCGCCTTTGTACTAGGCTAAGGAACTTTGCTTTGTCGCCCGTTGTGTTCTTGGAACAGCCAGAATCCAAGTTAACACTGATGTTGTTCTTTAGCTTGCCACCATACCCACACGATAAAAAGTTTTTGTGACCTATTTGTTTTTATAGATCCATTGTTGTTAGTGGCAGAATATTTTGAAAAATAATTTTGTGGAGACCCAAAACTATCTATATATGTTCCTTTCGGCATCCAGATTTGTTTAACTTTGAGAGATTTTATATTTGTGCCTTTTGGAACCCAAATTGGTATAGTTTTCACTTGTTTGGGTCTATATCAACAATTATTTCGATTGTGTCCAAATTTTCTACAAATTGTGCACACTGATTTGACTTGACTAATTTCATTTCTAACATTTTCAAATTGGTTATATCCAAGTCCTTGTTTAACTGTATTAACAGTTTGCTTCCCTAATAACATATTCAACGATTTTTCACTTTTGGAAAATTTATCTAAAGTTGTTGATAGTTGTTGGACTTGTGTTTTGAAAGATTCATTTTCTTGTTCAATAATTGTATGCACTTTTTAATAGAGTTCTCTCTCCTAGTATTTTCACTTTCCTTTAAAATCAGAATTTCATTTTCAAGCGATTTAATTTTAATTTCTGATTTTTTAATTTCTTCTTCGAATGTTGGACACTTATCACACTTAGGGCACTTGTTTTAATAGATTTTAACTAATTGTTCAAGCTGTTCATTTACTTCAATCAAACTATCTCTTTGTGATTCAATTTTAGCATATTTCTCCCTAAGTCGTTCAAAACAGCCATTTACTTCATGGAAATATATAAGTAATTCAGAGTGAGTAAGTTTTGATACCTCGCTAGGCTCGTCATCGTCGCTATTAGTTATATTACCTTGAAGGCACATATCTTCTTTCTCACTCTTACTGCTTGTACTTTTATTATCTTCATCACTTGTATTCCACGTGGCTGCAAAACTTTTCCTTTTTGACTCCTTTTCTTGGTCGTGTTGAAGTCGAGGACAATTGGGCTTGATGTGTCTGGGTTTGTTGCACTTGTGATAAATGATCTCCCGTTCTTCTGGATTGTCTAATACTTTGTCTATTCTTCTTTTCAATTTTTGATTTAGAACCGGATTTCTATATTTGCGGTTCCACCTTTTGAATTTCTTAATTATTAACGCCAGCTCAACTGCTCCATCATCATCGTCATCATCATCACTTTCAGTTGTTCCTTTGAGAGCTATTGATTTATTTCGAGTATCTCCTCCTTCACGCTCTTCCTTGAATTTCATTTCTATCTCATAAGTGGTGAGATTTCCGATGAGTTCTTCAACTTTGATTTGTTTTAAATCTTTTGATTCTTGAACGGCAGTCACTTTTGCTTCAAAACTTGGTGGAAGGACTCTGAGGATTTTACGGACTATTTCCAATTCTGCATATGATTTTTCGAGAGCTTTTGATTTGTATATGATGCTGGAAAGCCATCCGTACATCTCTTTAACAATTTCTTCCTTGGCCATTGTAAAGTTCTCATATTCGCTACTCAGCATGGTAAGGCGAGATTCTATGACTTGATCTGTTCCTTCGTGAGTCACTTCTAGTATATGCCATATTTCCTACGTTGTTAGACAATGTGAGACACGATTAAATTCAAACCGATCTAATGAACAAATAATCGAATCATAGCTTTGGCATTAGTATTCTGTAACTTATTTTCTAGATCTGTCTATTGATCCTTCGGTTTATTTATTTTCTTATTATTTACAATTATAGTTAGTGCTCTACACCATGTCTCAACAATATTCCAAGCGTCAATGGTTTTCAGAAAAATTTCCATCCTATTTTTCCAGTAAGCATATTCATCATTGAACATTGGTGGTCTAACTATGGGCTGACCCTCCGCAAAAGCATTATTAAAAGAAGCCATTTTAAAATTTTAATTTTTAAAACAAAAATTGGTTTTTGAAAAAAAATCGAATTTTTAAAAACAAAAGTTGACTTCTATTCCTAGCTCTGATACCACTTGTAGGATCGATTTCACAGTAGAGGGAAGGGGGGTGAATAGGGTGATGCTATTAATTATAAAAATTATTGCGGAAGTTTATAAAATATTTTCAACACAGATATATCAAAGTAGAAGCACAGATAATAGAAGAATAATAAATGAAAAATAGAACGACACAGAATTTACCCAGCTTCGGCAAAACACTGCCTGTGTGGTGCCCAAGGGGTTTTTACTAGAAATTAAGCAGTCGGACGCTTACACACGTAAACTCATGACACCCGCTATTGACTAGTCTTAACTCTATGCTCAAAACCCTGCCACAACTCATCCACTGAGTTACAAATTCTCAAACTACGCCACGTAGGTTGTGCCCAAGTCACACGACTAGAAATTACAACGGTTTAAAAAGGAAAATACAATTTAAACAAAATTTGTAAACAAAAACAAAACCCTGATTATAAGCCCAATACAAGGTAAAGGCTGGCCCACAACTTTTTCTTAAGTGAAATATTTTTCCCTTTATTTTTATCGGCCCGTTTTTCTTTTATTTACTCTGTTCCTTTCTTTCGTGAAAATGGCGGCCATTCCTTGTTCGTTCTTCTTCGATCTTTAATTAGAGCTTTGAAATGCCGACTTTAAATTGATCGATCGAATTGTGATTTTGCTCTCTTGCTCTGTCGATCGATCGTCTCTTCACTTGGCTCACGGCTCCTTCGATGATCGAGTTCGATCTTTCTCCGGTATGTAATTTGTTGTTTTGCTTTACTTTTTTGCTTACTTGAACTCGATCGATGATTCTAGTTTAATGATTACTGTTCTCTGTTTTGCCCGAACTCGCATGATGCAATTTGCCAATGATGTTAATGTTTATATAGGGTTCCAATCCTGTGATAACCCTGTTTTTTGTGAAGTAATTTCATGATTTAAATTAGTTTAAGTTTGTTTAAAAATTGCATTGAAAAAATATATAAATAGTAATGGAAACTGTTTTGCAAGTGTATGGTTTAAACATGTATATGTGCACACACATGCACACATTCTTCTGCATAATGAAATAGGAAGAAATCAATATATAAATTAGAGAGAATAATTTAGAAATACATATTGTATGGAAGACATGATTTTGTCTTTAATAAGTTTAGCACAAAGAAAATAAATATTAGGCAGGAATAAATATATGCAAGAAAAATATTTAGATACATAAAAATTATTTAAATAAAGAAAATAAAGACTTAGGAAAAAATAGGCTTACCTATGTTATATAAGTGCACAGGCAAGCATTACTGGTAGAAAACAAAGCTTGCATGAAAATGGTATGAACCCTTAAACAAACGCTTTATCCATTTCCAGCAATTCTTTTGCTTTGGAAAATCAGAGTCAAGCATATAACATGACCGGGGTAAGGTTAATGAGATAAAAATTATTTTTGAAAATAAAAATAAGGACCACATACCCTTTTCTTTTATCAAAATGTGAGGCAGATCATGTTATAGGGTAAAAATGACATTGGGTAATTTCATTAAACCCTAGAAGCAGCCAGGGTTTTATATAAGGAGGCTTAGTGTAGTGAGATCATTCACATTGGCTCTTCATCATTTAAAGAAAAATAAAAACATAAGCCAGAGAAAAATAAGGAGCACCGGCCATTAGAATAAGAAGAAGGCAGAAGATTAAAAGAAAAAGAAAAAGCTTAGGAAAAGAGAGATTAAGGTGAGTAACCTCACTGGAAACTATGGCATTAAGTCCTGAATATTGAGGCAGCCTAATTGAATTTATATTTCACTTTTGCAAGCTATGTTCATTTTTATGATTTGATGACTTTGGTTTGTTAATAATCTACTCAAGTGAAAAATCTTTTATAGTGATTTATCCAGGATGAAAGAGTCATGGATTTCATGTTCGAATATAGCTATTCGTGTTTTGAGATAAAGTATCTTTTATTATGGGTTTTCTTTATGCATTTACTTACTTAAAAACCCAGGATTTATGTTGTAAATATACGGTCTAAAAACGAAAGAAAAGGTGGGGCTGCAGCATTGTGTTGTTGCTTATGTCTCATACTAACTAAAACAAAGAAAGATGTAGAAGTGCAATGTTATACATGTGCTGAGCATCTATGTTTTATGAACTATCCAAATCAGAACATAAACTTGTGGTTTAGCCAGATCTTAAAGATTAATAAGGATCTGATTGAACCAGAGGTAAAAGGAGGCAACTAGAAAAAAAACTATCTATGACCATATGTTTATAACTTGATCCATTGAAACCCATAGACAAAATAAAATGCTTAGAAATCACATCTTCTTGTATGATTAAATGCTTGTTTATGAAAATTATGACTTACAAATCTCTGGATGAATACATGTTGGCTAAATGTTTATTTCTCTGATTGAATTATGATATGCAGAAGGGATTAGCTCAGTAATGAGTGAAAAAAGGGAAAGTAACACTTAGTAAATTAACTAAGGACTTTTGGATCTTAGGGCTACAAAATATGGCTTGGCAAGGTGAACATTGCAAGCTCACACATGGTATGCTTATACCCAAGGGCTTGAGTGTGCTGGGTTAACAGAGATATGTCCCAGGCAGTGTGTGGTTTAACAAGAGTAAGTAGCTAAAGACCATAATATGCTCGATAGTAAACAATAGAAATAGGTTAATGAGAAGGCTTGGGTAAAATCCCTGATGGCCAGTAACCTGGTAAGAAAAGACTTGATGGTTTAATTGATGAATGTGTTGATTGATTTATGATGTTTTATGGATGGATCCTATGATTATTTTCACTAAACTAAATCATTGAATTATATACAATTTGTTTTGCCCCAATGTACATGCACTGTCTCACAGAAACATGCATAAGGATGGTACTGAGTTTCTTTATTCATTTAAAGTATTTAAATATAAACAAGAGTAATGTAAAATCATGTTTTCAGTTAGATTACTCATACCAGACATTAGTCTAATGTGTTTTATGCACTATTGGGTGTCTCATGTTTACATGGTGCAGTTCATGGTGATTTTGTAGAAAAGTAGAGATTTCTTTGATCAGGCTTTGGATGCTTAACTGCTTAAGGAATTGGATGCTATATATTTAAAGATTTACTAGATATTTATGTTGAATTATGTTAAGCTACTTTGTTTAAATTTTCTTAGAAAACTATTGTATGGTTATCTACTGTTTTGCAAGTGGTGAACCTATATGTGTATCAGCTGAAACTTTTGTGTTTGGTTTTGCAAAATGTTTTACTAAGTAATGAAGTTCTTAAGCTTTCAGAATAATCAATTTATAATGATAGAAAACCTGAGATTGAAAGGATGTATAGATTGAATGAACAATCAAGTATTGAACACAAGAAAATCCATGTTTAAATTGATGTAAAAATCTGGCAGAAATAAGGTTTAGGGTTGCTTTGGAAAGAAAAAAACAAATGACATATGTTTTGTTTAAGAATAAGTGCAAACTGAAAATGGCTAACGTGACCATTTTATTGAGCCTGGGTTAAGCCAGCACTAAAGAACTTTAAACTCAATTTTCAGTAAAGTTTTACAACCCAAATATAGGGTAGACTCTGTCATATTTATTAACAAGAAAATGTAAAAATAAGGTACTTGAATTCTTCTAGTGACAGACATGCACAGAAACATACACACACATGCATATGTAAGAGCACAGTTCATACAGTAACAAAATTATGGGAAATACATGTAAAATGCTAAGTCTTGAGACATGAAACCAATAGCTATGCAATGATCTAAGTGTGCCTGGAAAACCTGTTTTTTTTTATAAACACTTTTGCTATGTGGGGATTACTTAATGATTCCCAAGCAAATTTCTACTTCCAAACTTCTGTACTCTGATTCAAATAGAAAGTAAGTTGTATATCTTTACATATGTAAGTTTAAGATAATTTGAGCAAAACAATATTTTTATATTTTCATAAAGATCCTGGATAGAAGAAAATTAGAATGCAATATTTTCTTGATTAGATGACCACTGTGCATATTTATTTTAAAAAAAAAACTTTAGGCTTAGAAAGTGGGTCATCTCATTTGGTATCAGAGCTATGTTGTTAAATAACATAGCAAAATTTTGTATGAACTTGTTTGCATTGGATGTATGGAAGTGTTGACTGCTTGGGATGCTTTGTTTTGTTAGTGCTTATATTACTAATATCTATTATAACTGAATAAGGATAGATGAAATGAATTAATCTATAGAGTATTAGGCCAAAATGGACTAACCTAAGTGTCATATCCATAGAGATATGGTAGGACCCAGACATCAAAATGTAGGAGCAAGTGAACCACCCATGGTGAATGTGCAAGAATTCATGAGATCTATAAGGGATGGGGTAGGCAACAGGCAGGAAAATCCACATGAGGAACTTTCCAAACTACTCAAGACTTTTACCAACCTTGGAGGCAAAACTTTTGATGGCATAGAAGGAGTTATGGGAGTTCAAAATTGGCTCAGGATTTTGGATAGGATGTTTGCAGACATGCAAGTTGAAGACCAAAGGAAGAGGCAAATTGCATCCAGGCAATTGAGAGGAGCAGCTTTGGATTGGTGGGAGTTTATCATAACTGGAAGACCTGAAGGAGAAGTGACATGGGATCAATTTAAAGCAATGTTGGAAGGTAGGTTTGTCCCTGCATCAGCCAAGGAGTCTTTGCTAGAGGAATTCATCAAATTAAGGCAAGGGACTATGAATGTCACTGAGTACACTCAGAGGTTGCAGTACTCATTACTACTGAGGAAGCTAAGAATGGTAGATATATTCAAGGGCTAACCCTAGCCTTAGTTGAGCCATGCTACCATACAAGAATAGGACTTTTGATCAAGTTTTGGACTTGACTTTGAGCATTGAACAACATGATAAGGCTAGAGAAAATTTTAGGGCATTCAAGAATAACCAAAATAAGAAAGGAAAGGGCAAATTTCACCCTTATGATAAGAGGAAGGTAAACACAGCTTCCACCAAGAAACCAGAAGAAGCCAGTGCTGCTGAAATTAAGAAGAAGATTACTTGTTATAACTGTGGCCAAGAGGGGCATATGAAGAATAGGTGCACAAATGTTAGGCTAGCATCCTTCAAAAGTTACCATTGTGGGAGGGAAGGTCACATAAAGAGGAATTGTCCAGATTTTAAGCAAGGAAAATTAGGGGCTTTGGAAGGAAAAGGCAAGGCAATTGAGGGATCAAATGTGGAGAATCATGGCCAAGTTGAAGGTACTTTGCTTATTCACTCAATACCTTTTGCAGTAGCGTATGATACTAGGGCTACACACTCATTGATCTCCCATGATATTACACAACAATTAAAATTGAATTGTATGATTGTTGATAAGCCACTGTTTATTAGATGCCCTATAGGTAGTTCATGTGTTCTGGGTATGATGTGTATGCAACTAGGGTTAGATATAGGGGGACATGTGTTTAACTCAGATCTATATGTGTTGCAATATCCGGGCATAGGAGTTATTCTAGGAGTTGATTGGTTGAGTAAATATAAGGCTATCATAAATATGGAGACATCCACCATATCATTGAAAATTCCTGATGGACAAAAAGTAGTTGTTCTTTGTGAGGCAAACAAGAATAGAAATATAGCCAACCTTTTTACATTGTCTAGTGAAAAACCCATTCCTGCATTAGAAGAAATCCCAATAGTGAATCAATATACTGATGTGTTTGGTGAAGTTAGGGGAGTTCCGAACCATAGCCAGTTGAGTTTTTAATCAGAATAATTCCAGAGGCTAGCCCAGTGGTTAGAAGACCAACCAGAATGGGGCCTAAGGAGTTGATAGAATTGAAAAAGCAATTTGTTGAATTAGAAGAAAGAGGCTTTATAAGACCCAGTAGCTCATCTTGGGGAGCACCAGTAGTCTTTGTTAAGAAACAAGATGGATCCCTTAGGTTATGTATTGACTATAAGGAATTACATAAAGTCACAGTAAAAAACAAATACTCCTTACCAAGAATTGATGATCTCTTTGATCAATTGAGTGGTGCAAAAATATTTTCTAGGCTTGATTTAGCTTCAGGCATTCATCAAATGAAAGTAGAAGAGGAAAGCATTAAGTATACAGCCTTTAACACAAGATATGGACTTTATGAATTTTTAGTAATGCCATTTGGCTTGAAAAATGCTCCTTCCTATTTTGTTGATTTGATGAATATGATTTTTAGAGAATACTTGGATAAATTTGTATTGATATTTATTGATGACATACTAATTTATTCTAAGTCAGTTAGAGAGCATGAAAATCATCTGCATATGGTATTTGAGAAACTGAGGCAGGAAGACTTGAAAGCAAAATTTTCAAAATGCACTATTTGGCAAAATGAAGTGAATTTTCTAGGCCACATTATATCAGAAAAAGGAATATCTGTGGATCCTAATAAGGTCATTGCAGTGCAATCCTGGAAAAGACCTACCAATGTCACTGAGGTCAGATCATTCATGGGAATGGCTGGTTACTATAGAAGGTTTATAAAAGATTTTGCAAAAATTTCAATCCCATTAACCAGATTGACTAGGAAAAATCAAGTGTTTACTTGGACTAAAGAGTGTGAGAAAGCCTTTGGGAAATTAAAGGAAGCACTAGTGCAAGCTCCAATCCTCAAAGTACCTGAAGGGAATGAAAACTTGGTAGTGTATACTGATGCAAGTGGACAAGGACTTGGGGCAGTTTTGATGCAACAACATCAAGTGATAGCTTATGCTTCTAGGCAATTGAAACCAAGTGAGATAAGATATGCTACTCATGACCTTGAATTAGCTGCTATAGTGTATGCTCTAAAGCTATGGAGACACTACTTGTTAGGGGCAAGGTTTGAAGTTTATACAGACCATAAGTCACTTAAATATTTATTTTCACAAAGAGAATTGAATATGAGGCAGCAAAGGTGGATTGAGCTCCTAGCCTCATATGAATTTGAAATATTATATACCCCTGGTAAGGCTAATAAAGTAGAAGATGCCCTAAGTAGACAACATGCTAACGTGGCTAGATTAATGATAAAAGAGTTTAACACTTTATCGTTGTTAATTTATTTAAAAACATGAGCCTATGTAGTGAGAATGTAGAAATGGGAAAATTAAGCTTTATCGCTCTGGGGTCGGAATTGAAAAACAAAGTTGTAAAGTTACAAGACCAAGATCCATTTTTATTTGAAAAGAAAACTTAGATATTAAATGGTGAGGCAGTGGAAGGTTTTCAGATGAATGATCAATGCCATTTGAAGAGAGGAAAAAGAATATGTGTTCCAGCAATTGATGAGTTGAAGCAAGAAATCTTGGATGCTTACCACAAAAGCAAATACACTATACACCAAGGAAGCACAAGGATGTATCACAACCTCAAGAGGGATTATTGGTGGAGTGGTATGAAGAGTGCAATGGCAACCTATGTATCTAAATGTATAGTTTGCCAACAGGTGAAAGCTGAGTATCAAAAACCCTCAGGGATGCTTCAACCTTTGCAAATACCATAGTGGAAATGGGAGGATATATCAATGGATTTTATTGATGGTTTGCCTAGAACTAGGAGGGGAAATGATAGTATTTGGATAGTGGTTGATAGGTTAACCAAGTCAGCCCACTTTATACCAGTTAAGTCAGAAAGAAATGCATGTACTCTAGCCTAATTTTTTATCAAGGAAGTGTTCATACTACATGGTATACCAAAGATTATAGTAAGTGATAGAGATACTTTCTTCACTTCAAAATTTTGGCAGAGTTTTCACAAGGCAATGGGGACTGATTTATGCTTAAGCACAGCATACCATCCTCAATCTGATGGTCAAACAGAAATTGTAAACAAATTGCTTGAAGACATGTTAAGAGCTTGTGTATTGGATTGGGGAGGAAGTTGGGAGGATCATATCTTTTTAGCCGAATTTGCATAAAACAATAGCCATCATAGTAGCATAGGCATGGCACCCTTTGAAGCTCTCTATGGGCGGCCATGTTTGTCACCCTCAAGTTGGCTTGAATCTGGGGAACAAGTGGTCTTAGGGCCAGAGAATGCGAAGGAAACTTCAGAGAAAATAGCTTTGATTAGAAAAAGAATTGCCTCGGGCCAAGATAGGCAAAAGAAATATGCAGATCAAAGAAGTAAGGCAGTACAATATGATGTTGGGGATTATGTATTTATCAAAATATCACCCATGAAGAAGGTTATAAGGTTTGGGAAACAAGGAAAGCTAATTCCTAGGTACATAGGGCCATATAAAATTCTAGAGAGAATAGGAACTGTAGCCTATAAGCTGGAGTTGCCAGAAGAAATGAGAGCAATGCATGATGTTTTTCATGTGTCTCAACTAAGAAGGTGGGTTCATGATAAGGAGGCAACCCTAGAATCCCCTAAGGATGTGCAGATTGACCCCAGGATGATTTATGAAAAGGAGCCAGTGGGCATAGTTACTAAAGAAATCAAGAAATTGAGAAACAAAGAAATTAAATTAGTGAAAGTGCAATGGAGTCTTGACCCAAATGATTGCACATGGGAAGTGGAGGATAAAATCAGAAATGATTATCCACAACTGTTTGATTGAATGTAAGGTATAATATATATATATATATATATATATATATATACTGATGAATGTTTTGATTGAAAATGCATTGTGATTTTTGTTTTGATATGCATTTAATCAAGTGATTGGCTTGAGGATGGTTAAGATCGGAAAAGTTGATTTTCTGGATTGATGGTACTTAAGTTAAGTATGAGAGAATTGTGGGACACAATTCCTAAAAGGAGTGGTATATGTGATATCCCTGATTTTTGTGAAGTAATTTCATGATTTAAATTAGTTTAAGTTTGTTTGAAAATTGCATTGAAAAAATATATATAAATAGGAATGGAAACTGTTTTGCAAGTGTATGGTTTAAACTTGTATGTGTGCACAAGATAGTGCACACACATGCACACATTCTTCTGCATAATGAAATAGGCAGAAATCAATATAGAAATTAGAGTAAATAATTTAGAAATACATATTGTATGGAAGACATGATTGTGTCTTTAATAAGTTTAGCACGAAGAAATAAATATTAGGCAGGAATACATATATGCAAGAAAAATATTTAGATACTTAAAAATTATTTAAATAAAGAAAATAAAGACTTAGGCAAAAATAGGCTTACCTATGTTATATAAGTGCACAGGCAAGCATTTCTGGTAGAAAACAAAGCTGGCATGAAAATGGTATGAACCCTTAAACAAACACTTTATCCATTTCCAGCAATTCTTTTGCTTTGGAAAATCAGAGTCATGCATATAACATGACCGGGGTAAGGTTAATGAGATAAAACTTATTTCTAAAAATAAAAACAAGGACCACATACCCTTTTCTTTTATCAAAATGTGAGGCAGATCATGTTATAGGGTAAAAATGACATTGGGTAATTTCATTAAACCCTAGAAGCAGCCAGGGTTTTATATAAGGAGGCTTAGTGTAGTGAGATCATTCACATTGGCTCTTCATCATTAAATAAAAATAAAACATACGCCAGAGAAAAATGCGGAGAACCGACCATTAGAATAAGAAGAAGGCAGAAGATTAAAAGAAAAAGAAAAAGCTTAGGAAAAGAAATATTAAGGTGAGTAACCTCACTGGAAACTATGGCATTAAGTCCTGAATATTGAGGCAGCCTAATTGAATTTATATTTCACTTTTTCAAGCTATGTTCATTTTTATGATTTGATGACTTTGGTTTGTTAATAATCTGCTCAAGTGAAAAATCTTTTATAGTGATTTATCCAGTATAAAAGAGTCATGGATTTCATGTTCAAATATAGCTATCTGTGTTTTGAGATAAAGTATCTTTTGTTATGGGTTTTCTTTATGCATTTACTTACTTAAAAACCCAGGATTTATGTTGTAAATATATGGTCTAAAAACGAAAGAAAAGGTGGGTTGCAGCATTGTGTTGTTGCTTATGTCTCATATTAACTAAAACAAAGAAAGATGTAGAAGTGCAATGTTATACATGTGCTGAGCTTCTATGTTTTATGAACTATCCAAATCAGAACATAAACTTGTGGTTTAGCCAGATCTTAAAGATTAATAAGGACCTGATTGAACCAGAGGTAAAAGGAGGCAACTAGAAGAAAAAAAACTATCTATGACCATATGTTTATAATTTGATCCATTGAAACCCATAGACAAAATAAAATGCTTAGAAATCACATCTGCTTGTATGATTAAATGCTTGTTTATGAAAATTATGACTTACAAATCTCTGGATGAATACATGTTGGCTAAATGTTTATTTCTCTAATTGAAATATGATATGCAGAAGGAATTAGCTCAGTATTGAGGAAAAAAAAAGGGGAAGTAACACTTAGTAAATTAACTAAGGACTTTTGGATTTTAGGGCTACAAAATATGGCTTGGCAAGGTGAACATTGCAAGCTCACACATGGTATGCTTATACCCAGGCACCTGAGTGTGCTGGGTTAACAGAGATATGTCCCAGGCAGTGTGTGGTTTAGCAAGACAAAGTAGCTAAAGACCATAATATGCTTGATAGTAAACAATAGAAATAGGTTAATGAGAAAGCTTGGGTAAAATCCCTGATGGCCAGTAACCTGGTAAGAAAAGACTTGACGGTTTAATTGATGAATGTGCTGATTGATTTATGATGTTTTATGGACGGATCCTATGATTATTTTCACTAAACTAAATCATTGAATTATATACAATTTGTTTTGCCCCAATGTACATGCACCTGTCTCACAGAAACTTGCACAAGGATGATACTGAGTTTCTTTATTCATTTAAAGTACTTAAATATAAACAAGAGTCATGTAAAATCATGTTTTCACTTAGATTACTCATACCAGACATTAGTCTGACCCTAGTGTGTTTTATGCACCATTGGGTGTCTCATGTTTACATGCGGCAGTTCATGGTGATTTTGTAGGAAAGTAGAGATTTCTTTGATTAGGCTTTGGATGCTTAACTGCTTAAGGAATTGAATGCTATATATTTAATGATTT
Organism: Allium cepa; assembly: GCA_030765085.1. Lineage (NCBI taxonomy): Eukaryota > Viridiplantae > Streptophyta > Magnoliopsida > Asparagales > Amaryllidaceae > Allium > Allium cepa. Next base: position 758,407,531 of record CM060941.1, on the reverse strand, counting down.
ACTAGATATTTATGCTGAATTATGTTAAGCTACTTTGTTTAAATTTGCTGACAAAACTATTGTATTGTTATCTACTGTTTTGCAAGTGGTGAACCTATATGTGTATCAGCTGAAACTTTTGTGTTTGGTTTTGCAAAATGTTTTACTATGTAATGAAGTTCTTAAGCTTTCAGAATAATCAATTTATAATGATAGAAAACCTGAGATTGTAAGGATGTATAGATTGAATGAACAATCAAGTATTAAACACAAGAAAATCCATGTTTAAATTGATGTAAAAATCTGGCAGAAATAAGGTTTAGGGTTGCTTTGGAAAGAAAAAAAACAAATGACATATGTTTTGTTTAAGAATAAGTGCAAACTGAAAATGGCTAACATGACCATTTTATTGAACCTGGGTTAAGCCAGCACTAAAGAACTTTAAACTCAATTTTCAGTAAAGTTTTACAACCTAAATATAGGGTAAACTCTGTCATATTTATTAACAAGAAAATGTTAAAATAAGGTACTTCAATTCTTCCAGTGACAGACATTCACAGAAACATACACACACATGCACATGTAAGAGCATAGTTCATACAGTAACAAAATTATGGGAAATACATGTAAAATGCTAAGTCTTGAGACATGAAACCAATAGCTATGCAATGATCTAAGTGTGCCTGGAAAACCTGTTTTTTTTTTTGAAACACTTTTGCTATTTAGGGATTACTTAATGATTCCCAAACAAATTTCTGCTTCCAAACTTTTGTACTCTGATTCAAATAGAAAGTAAGTTGTATATCTTTACATATGTAAGTTTAAGATAATTTGAGCAAAACAATATTTTTATATTGCAATAAAGATCCTGGATAGAAGAAAATTAGAATGCAATATTTCTTGATTATATGACCACAGTGCATATTTATTTATAAAAAAAAATTAGGCTAAGAAAGTGGGTCATCTCAAATCCCTATTTTTTCGTTTGTCTGGAGTTATTTGAATTTGTCAATTGATATAGTTCGGCCATTGATTTTTGTATGGATGATGGTGATTTTTTCTGACTTGTTCATAATCGTATATTTCCGATTTACTTGATACTCATGGCTTTGAATTGCCTTCTCATCACGGTTTCGATTTTGCTGGTTCGACTTTGGCACTGACTTGTTCAATATCGGCTTTGACACTTTTGTTGACATTATTTGAAACTATTACCTGATGCTTTGTTCAAAACCGCTGTTACATTTGAATCTCTGTCATTTGTTGATTTCGGCCACTTAATGCTGCTATGTGAATTTCTGACTTGACCGAATCATCATTTACTTTGTATATTCACTTTGGCCATTATGTCCCTGACTTTGGTCACTTCAATTTGAATTGTAGGTGACTTCAAACTTGATATTGATTTTTGTTAACTCGTGTTTCTCATAATACCTACTGTGAGAAAACAATGACTTTGACTTTGCATTTTCTTTGTGTATTGTCACTGCATACATGTTCACCATGTAGTTCACCGTATCATGTTTGAGATTGCTCATTTGAGCTTCTGTGGCCTTCACTTGATATTGTCACGGACCCGTACACTTATTTGCTTCATTGGTGTTTGATCATTCATGTAGTTTCTGGTATCACTTTTTGAGACAGTTTGCATTTCAGCTGTATTGCTTGGTGTTGTAGTTTGCACTGTGCATTCATGTGCTTGCTGTGTTGCCATATTAATCCCTCTGTCCTCTTGTTGGTTTAGTGTGTGCACTTGCTTGGCCATTTGACATCCACATTGTTTCGATCTAGTTCACATTGTACTGTTGGCACTGACTTCATCATGTCTGCACTTTGATAATCATGTTGCCAGGCTTGTGTATATATGCACATGTTCTATTTTACTTTGGTGTTGAATCATATCTTTTGGGTTTGACCTTTGATGATGCTTGACTACTTGTTGTTCATGTAGATATGTACTTTAGTTTGAAGCTTGTTTTCATCTTTGTTGTAGTATTGTGTACATGTGTGCACATTGATGCATATGCATTTGTTGAGTTGTTTCACTGATGCATCACTTGTTGCCATTCACTTCAAATCAGTTGCATTCCTCTGGTTTGGTGCAGTTTCATATTGCCACCTCTGTTTGCTTTCACCACATTGCATTGTGGTTTCTCTGACCAGTCTGGGTTGAACATTTTGATTTTCTGGTTTATCACTTGCTGTTGCATGGTGAACTTGTTTCTTGAGTCGAGTCTTCATGTGTACTCTGGTTAGCATATTTAGCTTGGTTGTCTTGAGCACATTGTATATATGATGCTTTGACTGTTGAGGCAGTGGCATTGAATTTGAATCTTCATTTGCTCTTCATTGTTGACGTTATTCTTTTTTTGGATACTGAACTTGGTTGATAAATTTGAAACTGTAACTCTGGTTCCATATCTGACCAGCTACATTTTATTCTTATGCCCGTCACCTTTTCATTTTTTTTCACTCGGACTTCATCTTGATTTTTGGAATTACACCTGTGTTGAATCCAGCTTTAAAGCTTGGGTTTGACCTTGTGCTCGTATTGTGATTTCACTTGAATTAAACCCGACTTTTGATTTGGGTTTGACCTTGTGCTCACCTGTCCCTGCAATTTTATCAAGTGTATATCGGTGTGCACGGCCTTGTGGCATGTACAGTGACACACTATGCATGTCACAAGCTGTTCGTGTATGATGAATTCAAAATTAAATGACGACGAACAACCCAAATAACCGAGGCAAATATCATTTTCACAATTCACATTTTATTTTATACTGCAAAAATATTTCCTTTTCAATTTTACTGCGTAGTGTATATTTTTGCAGATTGCTTAGATGCTGGATTCAATTTGGAATGAAGTTGAAGATAAAATACGAGTTGGGTGAATGAGTGATATGTAGTGAGGTCAAATGTAAATGTGAATCGTGATGTAATCAAAACTGTATTGTAATTGAAGTTGTGTATATATATAGTGAGAGCTGAAATTTGTACTATTCAAAAATTGTAATAAATATTTGTCTGAACAAAATTTCTATTTGAATTCAAATTCTGTGTTATTTATTTTATTCCGCAAATATTTATTTAATCAGTGAAAAATAAAATAGTACATTAACAAATACATTTAAATGAATGTATATATGTTTATTATCATCAAACAAAAATCATATACTTGCATATTCAACATTGCCAACATTCCAATTCTAGACTATGTGTCGATCCAATACGACACCGGATCGGAAGTGCTTCAAAGTGCTTTAGATTTAAGCGATTCACTTCCTAGAAGTGTGGTGACATATCCGGTTGGTCGAAGGGCTTTAACACATGCGTACATACACTTTATGGAACTACACGATTTCCAATCATAAGTTATTCATTCCTGGAGATTACTGATCCTGCTTTTCTTTTTACTTTATAGATACGATGATTAGACGAGAATCCATGTTCGGAAGCCTTCGCTCAGCATGTCAGTCATCTAGTTCGTACTATGAGTCCCACTGGCGGGAGGCCGATAGAGACCTCGATCGTGGTTATTCCAGCCAAGAACGTTACTAGAGGGATAGGGATAGAGATAGAGATTATAGATATCGCTCCCGATCACCTCTCCACCTCCTCGAGCTTCAAAACAACCCTCCGGCCATGATAAACAACCCTTAGAGCCTCCACTTCAAAAACCATCTTCTCAACCTCCTAGGCCCGATCCGCAACGTCGTAGAACCAAGGCCGAAACTCCCATTGTCACAGAACAAGCCATTACTGAGCCTACCGGGGAAGGAGCAATCAAAATCACCCAGTTGAGAAAAGATTTTCCGAACATTTTTTTTGACGGCTTTATCTTCCCTCCACACTTAAAGAAAATCCCAGTTAAGGCGGGACAAACGATGCATAACTACATCCATGATATCTATACCCAATACAAGGAATGGATGAAAGTTGCGGATAAAGCATCAATGGTGGCTTTTGAGCGAGCAAGAATAATGGAGAAGTTAGAAACCAACCTCACCCAAAAGGACCGTATAATTCAAGTGCTAAACAATGAAGTTGAACCTTCCCGTAAACCTGAAATAGTGGCCTCCAAGAAAGATGATGAGGCCAATAAGTCCATGGATAGGATGCAACAAATGCATTTTGCATTGGTTGAGGAGATGGGTCATCGGAACATCACAGTTATAGCCGAAAGGGACGCTGCGTTGAAGGAACGTAACGAGCTTAAAGCCAAACTCTCTAAAATTATCAAAGAAATGGATGATGCGAATAAAGCAGCCCAGGAGGCATGCGAGCAAGCCGTGGCATTCCTAGGTGAAAGGGATGCGATAGTACTTAAAGTTCGGGTGGCTGAGGCCAAGGTTGCGGATGAAATTAAAATGGCAGAGGCCAAGCTAGAGACCGATATCGAAGACCTTCTGATTACATACAATGTCAATGTTTTGAAGAACAGAAATCTAGGCTGGTCGACAATTATCCAGCGCACATGTACAACGCTTGGGGTTGATTAATAGAAGATGAAAAGGCCGAACACCAATCTGAATCGATTGATGAATTTGAGCTCGAGAACCGGGTTTTGAGAGAATATGAAAGAAAAAAATTCCATGACACCATGATTGCATATGAAATGGGGAAACTTGGCACTCGACGCCTGGAGGCTGGAGAAGGTCCGGTGTTGAGCACCATGACATAAGTGTTGAAACTCTCGTGCCGACCTAGCCTGAAACTACTTCTGTGGTTGATCCCCAGTCTATCCCTGCATATAATCTCGATCAACCGCAGTTGTCTTCAGTCCAGAAGCAAGTATCCCAAGCTGCTCTGCCAGCCCCAAGTCAAACTGAGGAAGGTACTCTGAACATTTCCTACGCTTGCTCAAAATCAAAAGCGTTACTTGAAGTAATTATTAACATTTTTCCCTTTTCTCTGTACAGTGTACAGTGACTGGAGTAACATCTGCTACGCCTCCTACAACTCAAGAGTTTCATCACAAGTAGGAGGCTATCATTACAGACGCGACCATGACAGCAGCTACTGCGTCTATGGATGTGGTAAAAGTGAGCACATTTACTTTCGATGAACAAATGATAGAGGAAATTCTCGATCACCACAGTGATCCCTTTGCTAACCTCTCGTTTGTCATGAGTGGAAGCGCACCTGCGACTATCACCTTCGGCCCGACTGCTAATGTTTCTGGTGAGGCTCAGATAATTCACAAAGAGGAAATAATAGACGAAATTAATGCCAAAATGGGAGCAGCTACCCGACCCAGTGGCTTTGGAGGTAGAATGGCAGGCCCTGGTCCATCCCCATTATGAATGATTTCACCCAATGGTATGGTCATTGACACTAGTGTACCTCTTTCACCCCTTACCGTTGATTTTATCCATCCAACTCTGCCTTCAAGAAGCATTCCAATACATGTGAGTTCAGAGGAGGAAGTTGATATAATGCTCCCGACTGGAGACCAGCCGCCAAAAGGCAAGGGTTCAAAGAGGAAGCCAAGTGGCAGATCCAGCGGGTCAACGCCAAAGAAGAAGTCGAGAAAAAATAAAGAGTAGACATGTCTCTTCGGCTCATTTTTGGTGGATGGATAGGAACCTACTTTTTCTTTCTTTTTGTAGGCCGTTTATAGATGCAGGTTCGGCCCCTGCTAGTAGGATTTTTTGGAATAATTTTGTACTTATTCTTCCTTTTCAAAGAATAGTAATATAATTCCATTTTTTTTTGTCTTCAACACTGTTTGTTTTCATTTTCTTAAGTGTTCCAGTGCTTGAACTTCAATTCAATGTACTTATGAAGTTTAGTCTTCAAATCAGCCCTGAGTTTAGTTGTTAAGTTCCGAAGCTTCGGCTTCGGGACAAGATCGAGCGTTAAGTCGAATTCCGATTCCGTATTGTCCCAATAAGTAGATGATACTTAAGTTCTGCCCTCTAGTTTTGGGGACAAGTCGACAAGATCGGTTCGCAGTTGTTGTTTTCCTTTAACACATCGATCTTAATCTCTATGGAGCGAAGTTGAAACATGGCGAATTTGGGTAGTCAAACCAGACCTGTTCACCAATTGGTGATTGTATCGACACTCTAGGATTTTAGATTGATTTATAGGCGGTTAGTCATACCCGATTTATGTTTATACTCTGACCGCACTTTGGGGACTCAGCTGTTTCATGGATAATCGATTCATGTCTGGTTTGTGTTCAAATTCCAATCCGCTCTCTGGGGATTTAGAGTTAGTCGATGTTTATACTCCAATCCATGCTCCCGGGACTTAGAGTTAATTGTTGTCGATACTCCGGTTCGCACTTTGGAAGTTAGTTAATGTTTATACTCCAGTTTGCATTTCAAGAATCTAGAGTTGGCCAACACATGGTCAGTCACATCTGTTTAGGCTTTAGGATTTCGTTCACACTCTGGAAAAGACGAATCTATTAGGACCATGGATGTTTGGTTCACATCCTCCCTAAGTTAAAAAGCGAGGTCGTTAGACGGATGGATCCATCCTCCTCAAACTAGGTTAAGATACGGGCGAAGTCGTTAGGTGGACGGATCCACCCTCTTTGAAACCGCATTTACAGGTTTAAACTCCTGTTCGTGCTCTGGGAATCTAGAGTTAGGTAGAGGATTGTTGTGTATCAATCCTATTTTGGCTTCAGTGTAATGACTTGTCCCCGAATATTGGGTTTCACTTAGCAAGTGACTGGTTGCATCACAGTCGCTCCCTATTTGAATAAATCCCACCGTATGGTAGAAGTTAGCTTTCTGTGCATAGTGATGGTCGTATGACGTGCTTCAAAAAATCACATCTCTGGCTCGAAGTGATTTCATTTTATTACTTAAATAAGAAAACATGGCAAAGTCAGTTGCCTTATTACAAATTCAAATTTCGAAATGCATAAAAAAATTGCAAATAAAGAATAGACTAAATAAATTAACAAGGCATGTTATGTGTAATAGAGACATAGGCTTTCGTTGTTCTAAGCTCTTGGCAAAATGAGACCGTTAATGGTCGATAGTTTGAATGTACCACCTTCGAGCTTTCATTAAATTACATACGGTCTTTCCCATGTTGGTTTCGTATGTGAAGGGGTCGGGTAAATTCTCTTAAGGACGAGATCGTCGAGTTCGAAGGTTCAGGGTCGGACCATCGCATTGTAAATTCGGGTGACTCGACTTCGATACGCGACTACCCTCAAATCAGCCTCTTCACCCTTCTCATCCAATAAATCCAAAAATTTGGCAAGTAATATAGCATTTGTTTTTGGATCGTTATAAGTCACACGATAAAAAGGAACTTTCATCTCAAATGGAAAATGGCTTCGAAACCATAGGAAAGAGAGAATGGAGTGTGGCCGGTCTTAGATTTGTGGGTTGTCTGGTAAGCCCATAAAGCATAAGAAGTTCATTGACCCATTTACCCTCGGCTTTTTCTAGTCATTTCTTCAGAATAGACTTTACAACTTTATTAACAGCTTCAACCTGTCCATTCGCTTGAGAATGTGTAACTGCAGAAAACTTCTTCTGGATGTGGAACCGTTGACAGAAGTTTTTAAATTCAACACTATCGAATTTGGCTCCGTTGTCTGTGACGATGGCATGTGGGAGGCCAAATTGGCAGAAAATGTTGCATACTACAAAGTTGATCGCTTTCTTCGTCATGATTGTAGCAAGGGGTTCAGCTTCCACCCACTTGGTAAAGTAATCAACTACTACGATGGCGTACTTTGCACCACCTTTGGCTAGAGGTAGAGAACCAATAACGTCAACCTCCCATACCGTAAACGGCCATGGACTGACCATCTGAGTTATTTTGGTAGGTAGGGCTCTAAGAATCCGAGCGTGTTTCTGACATCTGTCATGTTTTCTGGCATAATCAGATGGATCGCGATTTACAATCGGCCAATAGTATCCATATCGGAGCACTTCCTTGGCAAGAGCTTGTCCTCTGGTGTGATCGCCACATTCTTCTTCATGTACATCATGCAATACTAGTTTGAATTCATCGTGAGAGATACACCGGAGTAAAGGAGCAGAGTACCCTTTTCTATACATGACTCCATCCTAAATAGTGAACCACGAAGCCTTTCGAAGGACTTGTCTTTTTCACTTCTATGCTCCGGCAGGGTCCTATGCCTGAGATAATTTTTGAACGAAGTCATCCATGACTCCTTATCGGTAAATACCTTAATATCTAATTTGTTTCCACCTGATTGATGCTCGAGGAAGATAATATTTCCATGGGAACGATTCCCATATGTTGTGCCTCACCTGTACTGGCTAACTTTGCTAATGAATCAGCTTTTTGATTGCGCTCTCTAGGGATGCAACAGATGGCATAATAATCGAACCGATTTAATGACTCTTGGACCCATGCTAGTTATGCAGGCAGCCTTCGGTCTTTGGTTTGGTACTCTCCCCGAACTTGACACACGACCAACTGCGAGTCATAATAAATCTCCAGGGCAATAATTCTTAAATCTCTGGTTAGTCTCAATCCAAGAAGTAGGGCTTCATATTCGGCTTCGTTGTTGGTTGCATGAAAATCAAACTTTAAAGCGTAACATATAGATCGACCTTTCGAAGTTTCAAGTACAATCCCAGCACCTGAGCAACAGTCATTTAATGCACCATCAATATGTAGCTTCTAGATATACTTGGGAGATTCACTAGTTTCGAGAAAGTCTTCTGGGATAGTAAATTCAGCTATGAAATCTGCTAGGACTTGTCCTTTAATGGCTCGCCTTGGAGTGTAAGTAATGTCAAACTGACTTGGCTCGATATTCCACTTGAGTAACCTACCAGACCTCTCAGACCGCATAAGGACCTATCGTAACGGCTGGTCGGTGTAAACGATGATAAGATGAGCTTGGAAATACGGACGGGGCTTCCTTGAGGCAACGATAAGACAATAAGCCAACTTCTCTAGCTTCGGATAATTTCTCTATGCTCCTGTTAGTCGTTTACTAATATATTAGACCGGCTGTTGTATCCGGTTCCCGAATAAGGGCAGCACTGATTGCGTTTTCGAACACCGCCAAATAGATATACAATCTCTCATGATCAAATAGGCTTTGATAGAATAGGCAGTATGGAGAGGTGTTGAATCAGTGCTTAGAACGCGCCCTCCCATTCCGTAGTCCATTCAAAGTTCCGTTTCCTTTTTCTGATCAAATCGAAGACGGGAATGCATTTGTCAGTGGATTCTGAGATGAACCTGCTTAGTGCGGCTACTTTCCCATTAAGGCTCTAGACTTTCTTTATAGTTCTAGGAGTCTCAATAATTTTGATTTCCCAGATCTTTTCAGGATTAGCTTTGATCCCTCGAGCATTGATGATAAACCCAAGGAATTTTCCAGATGCGACATCAAAATGGCATTTCAATGGGTTAAGCATCATTCTATATTCTCGAAGGATGTTAAACATTGATTCCAGGTCCTTGATATGGTCAATGGGTAATCAAGACTTTATGAGCATGTCTTCCACATATACCTCTATGGTTTTTCTGATCTAGTTGGCGAACATTCGATTAACCAATCCTTGGTAAGTTACGCTGGCGTTCTTGAGTCCGAACGACATGACTTTATAACAGTAAAGCCCCAGGTCAGTTACAAAGCTGGTATGTTCCTGGTCAGGTAAGTGCATGAGTATCTGGTTGTAAATAGAATATGCATCCATAAAGGATAAGAGTTCATGTCTAGCTGTTGAGTCTACGAGCTGATTGATTAGGGGGAGTGGAAAGCTGTCTTTAGAGCAAGCGTTATTCAAGTCTGAGTAATCAACGCACGTTCTCCATTTCCCATTTGGATTTCAGACGAGTATAGGATTTGACCCCCATTTTGGGTATAATGAATCTAGCAGAAACCTGTTCGAATTAAGTTTATCTACCTCTTCTTTAAGGGCGGAAGATCTCACTGGATCCACACCACGCCTTTTTTGTTTGACCGTGATATGCCGCGGGACAATATTCAATGTGTGGCTCGCGATGTCAGGGAAGATTCCACACATGTCGAAATGTGTCCAGGCAAACATGTCCATGTTAGCCCAGAGAAATTCAACCAATTCCTCTTGCATTTGTTGGCTTAGCTGAGATCCAATCGTTTTTATTTTAGAATCATCATCAACGTCGACCAGAACATTGATCATTAGCTTGGCCGGGGAAGTTTGACTATCTTTACTATCGTCTTCACTTTCGGTATCTCTTAGGTCAACATCCCTTGGGAATTGATCGGGGTGCCCGGGCCTAGGTCCAAAGGTTAGCTGTCATTTTTTAGCAAAGCGGACGCAGAGAGATTCCTCTACGCCCTTTCCCTTTTCTTTTCACTGTGCCTCTCGCAGCTCAGCAACACAACAGGCTCATCCAGCAGCCTGGCCTCCCTGAACGTCTCCAACTCCATTGTCGCTAGGGAAGTTTAATGTCAGACACTAAGGGGCGGTGGCAGCCCTGAACTCAGCTAGGGTCGATTGGCCCAAGAAAGCGTTGTATGGCAAGTCTATATCTAACACAACAAACTGTAATATCCGGACTCTCCGGCGTTTTCCAATCCCCAACTCCATTGGCAGTTCCACCACTCCAATGGGTATTATTGCACTCCCATTGAAGTCATGGATACGGGACTAACAAGGCTTCAAATCTTTGGTTTCCATCTTCATCTGCTCATAGACTCACTTAAACAATATGTTTACTGAACTTTCACTATCTACTACGATCCTCTTCATCCAAGCAGGACCTACTTGAACTGATATGACAAGTGGATCAATGGTTGAGGCTTCGACCCTGTCGGCATCTCTATCCCGAAACACGATGTCATCTGTCATCATTTTCTGTTGCTTGTCCGGAGCCCCATCTTCCAAATTACTACAACATTCAAAGCTCGCATGCCTAATAGAACTAGCATACGACTCCATTTCCTTCCAGGTTCGGTCAGCTAGATGAGGACCACCACTAATAGTATTTATCACCAACCTACGAGCGGGTTCCTCCTGTCTTGACTAATTTGGTATATGGTTTTGATTCGATGGGCCCGCACCCACTGACTGTGGCACCCGCACAAACTGCACTAACTTTCTCTCACCTATCAATTTCTCAATGAGATCCTGAAAATGACGAAACTCATTTGTGTTATGGCCATAGCTTTCTTGGAATCTACAAAACTTTTCGGTCTGGATCTGTTTCTCCGACAATTGCTTCAGAGCAGGTTTTTTGTACCGAATAGTATTGCAAGTCCGTAAATACACATTTCACAACGACGTATTCAAAGGAGTATAATTTTCAAACATAGGAGCCCTATGTCATGGCCCACGACTCTGATCTCGTTTCCTGTTTTTATTTTCGTTGCCTTTCTGTAGATTTTGTTTATTCTGTATGTTCGATTGCACTTTTCTGAAACTCTCCCCGGTTTGTTTAACAGCAACATTGCTCTGAATTCCTTTCACATTATGCCCTATGTCATCCTTTTTCCTAGACTGTTTTGCATCCTACCTTCTCAAGAATTGGACTGCCTTGGAATAGAAACAGTCCAATGATGTAGGAGGTTTTCCATCCAACCAGTTGCCCAACTCGGAATCGGGATCAACCCCTTTAGTATATGCCATCAGGAGATAGTTATCATTGGGATTTCTAATCTCAGTGCATGCATCATGAAATCTCTCCTAATAACGTCTGAGTGTCTCTCCAGGTGCTTGAGTGACACTAGACAAAGTATAAACATCTTTTGGCCTTATAACATGCATGCAGAACTTCTCAACAAACTTTGTCACCAACTGATCAAAACACGAGATAGATCGAGGTGGTAAATAAGTAAAACACATAGTCGTTGTGCACCTAGAGAGATCGGGAAACTTCGACACTTAACTACATCATCAGCTCGTGCAGCATTCACTAACCATTCATACTTTAAGATATGCTAATTAGGATCGGAGCCCCCTTCATAAACTGGCAAAGTCAGGATCCTAAATCGCCAAGGTGGTTCAGCGTAGAGTATATCATCAATAAAAGGAGTATGACTCTGGGAGATTCTCCACTCGTTATTGGTGAGACCCTGACTCTCACGGATCATTCGATGGATCATCGTTGGGATGTCCGGCATCTAGACGTTCTAGGCCTGTTGAGCCAAGGTGTGGTCGGGCTCCATAATGCAAAGATAGGCCGGACGCAGTCGACGGCCCCTGTCTCGCCTCCTTGGTTCTAGGCCTTCTGTGACATAAGGTTCTAGAGTATATTCATATTAGCGACGGTTCAGATCTGTCCGATTTCGGGCATCAACTCCCAATTCAATAGCGGTGGCGGCAATGCGATTGTCCATGACATGATAAGGAATAGTACCTCGTTGGGAGGAGGGTCCTGTCTGATGGCTAGTTGATGGGCCAACCTTCGGTTGCCTAAGAATCAGGGTGCACTACTGTCCAGTAGCTTGTGTATTCTTCCATCTAGCCATGGGCACGTGATAGTTAGAAGAGGCTGAACTCTCGGTGGATGAATAGGAAGCCCGATCCCTTCTAGATCTCCTTTGTCTTTGATGATTTAGTTGGTTGGTCAATTCCATGTTGGCATGGAGTTGTTGAGTAAGTTGTTGGCGGCTCTGAATTGGCTCTTGCATTAGCAATTAAAATTCTTCCCCAGTGGTAGGGCCTTCCAGATTTGATGGTTCGACAGCATTTTGATCAGTAGGAGGAAGTTGTATGGGGTTCTGCCTATCTCTGCATCTGGATCGGCAAAGGTTGAAGTAATTCTAGTGTTAACAATGATGGATAGCGAAGCTCTTTCCTAGACTTGATGCAAATCTGAACCGGATGGAAGAACTTTAAACTTGAAATCTGGATCTTCTTCTTAGATTTACGCAATCCAATATCAATAGTGAGTCAGCGAGTAGGAGAAAAACAGGATTTTCTCAATGAAAGCACCAAAGTGTTTGTACCAAAATTGGGCACAACACTCTTCGGATGTATTTGAAGAGATAATGTGAAGAAAATAAATGGAAAATGAGGCAGATCTAAAAAACACACCGGTAATAAACAAGAAAATCACACAGAAACACACGGATTTAAAGTGGTTCGGCGTATGGCCTACGTCCACTATGAAACGATTGACTTTTATTAACTTTTGCTTGCTGGTCACAATGAATTACAACAGTAAAACTCGAGTACAACAGTGATTCGGCAGAGTCTGGATGTAAAAGAGCCAAAAAGTCTATTTTCTTGTAGGACCTGGACTGCTATTTATAGGCATAGGCTGCAAATATCTCGCTCAGATCTCGAAAGACCTCTTCTCTCAAGTGAGGGGACCCACACGATTGATCCCATGTCATTTTCATTCAATCCATGGTCAATACGAATGAACTTCATATCGATCAATATTTCGTCCAATCTAGTCGTGATCGATCATGAACGTTCTTGAAGATGTACGCAAGCTCCTGTGAAAATATGGTGGCATTTGGACTTGAAGATTTTGATTTATGATCGATGCAAGATTCACTTTGTATGCTGGCTGAGCTGTGCATATCGATACCTTCACATCGATCACTATTTGTATCGATAGCTTCGCATTGATGGTTCTGCACGTGATGCCTAATGATGTGGCGCTAACTTCTTGGATCGATCCAATTTTCATGCTAAGCGACCGAGTCTTCTACTTTTACATGCCGTGTTCGTATCGATTTTAAATAATTTCTTTGTACTGGTCTGTTGTACCTTACTTTATATCGACTCTTGAAGCCATTTCGTATTGATCGCTTAATGATCACTTCGTGTCGATAGACGAATGATCTCTTCATATCGATCACAGAGTAGTCGATTTCGTATCGATGGAAAATGATGATTTCGCATTGACCCATGGCCGATCGATACGAAGTATGTTTGTAAACTAGATCGATGCAAAATGGACTTTCATGTTACTGCCGATGGATACTAAGTAGACGGCCGCTGATGGATACGAAGTGAGCTTGCTCACCGTTGGATACGAAGAAGATCGACTTCGATGGGTATGAAGCTGGATGGATACGAGACGAGGTCCGAGGGTTGATGGATACGAACAAGATGGTTGCAAGGTGATGGATATGAATATGAGTTATACGAATTAAGCAGGTCTCGTGTGTAACTTGATCGGTCTATAACTTGAGCATATAAACTCCGATTGACCTGAAATTTAGAACTTGACTTTCATGGCTTTGCTTGTCGTGTCATGTTAGTTGTAGCTCGATCCGTATTTGGGAAAAATTTATCAGTATCCATAGTAAACTTGTGTACAATCAATATCTGGGATGGATTGTCCTTGGTTTCTAGTCAAGTCCTTGGTGTCACGGCCTTGCCAAAAGGCGGGATAACTTTATTAATTTCAAAACAATAATTTCCTTAAAACAATTAACCTTTAAATTTATGAACCTTTTGATAAATTCTTTAAAACATATTAACTATAAAAAATAACTTTAAAACAAAACTAATATAATTAAATAACCTTAGAATAATATTAATACAGTTAATTAACTTTAAAATAATATTAATATAATTAATACTTTAAAATGATATTAATATAATAGATATTCTTTAAAACAGAATTTTTCCAAAACCTAATTTTGGATTCAAAAATCATTTCATATCTCAAAACCAATTCCAACTCAAATGGAGATTTGGAGTATTTTTAAAACATAAATTTGAGGCCAATAGCCACCCAACACTTAACCAATATTGACATTGATTTTCTATCACTACTAGGTTTTATTTTCAACATATAACGATGTTATAACCACAGCATTCGAAATCATGTTCACTTTCAATAATCCATGTAACAAAATATTTTGGAAACAATTCAAACAATAACGAGGTATCCCATTGGATCCTTGCAACCTGTCCCACTACATCACAGCTCATATATGTTAGCACATATATACGTAAATAAAATTTTCAATTGTGAGGAATCCTATTGGATCCCTCCGAGCTGTTTCCCCTACATCATAAACATTACATAATTATAAAATATAAATCAACCGCTTCAAGGTGGGATTCATATACAAAGGGTCGTTTGCTTTTACACGGGAACGTAATAGGGTCTCATCCGCTCCAATAGGTAGGAATATATCCAAACCAACTAATAAATGTAGTAAATCGTCCAAACAACCATTCAATAATTTTTATCAACTGTATATCATACTAGTTAACCAAAAAGGTGAGTTTAGCTCACTAAAATCTTCTATTGTCGTCGAGGCATTTCGGTTTGGAATTAAAATTGAATAACGTCCGATTTTAGCCCAAATTTCAACTATCTCCAAATTCATCCAAACCAGCTTCATTCGATGATTTTGTCAATACGAGCGCAATGTAAAAATCCATGCGTCGATTGGATTTCATATGAGAGAGTTATTAAATCTAAAAATTATCGATTTAATTAAATAAAATAATAACAAAATTTTTAATTATTTACAAAATTATCCTATTCCTTTTTTCCTCAATCATGCTTACTCATTCCAACCCATGCCTATACATACGCAGGTGCACAACTGTGCAATCTAGAATGGCCATCAGTCAAAAAGTTTGAAATCTAACTTCACTGAACATTCCCCCTCTACGAACCACGCCCATCCCTTACCATGACATCCCCTCCATACATGTCGTTGAAAACCAGACCCAATTCCCACTACTCTAGAACGGATCAGATCCTTCAATGTCACGATGTGTTTTTCCATCGAAATTCCCCAAAATCGACGACAAGATGCACAACGCCTCCACGAATCCAAAACAAAACTCTAAATGCCAGATCGACGACCATACGCACCTCAAAGCTCAACCCTAGTTCCCCACCATCGTCAATCATCAAAACCAAATTGTGTCGAATTCACACGAAAAATATTTCTCTTCGATACGAACTCAAGACATCGTCGAGCAATTCTAAGCGGATCATGATAAATCATTTTTTGAAGTTTTCGACAATATTTTTGCCCTTACTAATTATCGATAATAACTCGAAAGTTTCGCAATGAAATCTTGATCAGTTAATTTTTAAAAATACTATAGAGGATTATCCACGTGTTTTATGTTGATCGCTCGAGTTAATTACGATCAATGAAGGGGAGGTTTAGTTTTCTAAGTTCTGAATGTTTATAGGAGATGTAAAAAAAAGAAAGACGCGGGCCTCTTTATCTCGTGACATAAGTATAAATACATGGCCTAGATGATGGTGATGAGGTATGGGCTGATGGTGATAGAGCATGGTAGATTGGGATGGGCTTGGGCTTGTGCATAGAGTATGGTCTGATCAGATGGTGATGATGCATGGCAGATGTATGCTCAAATCAATATATTTTTATTATTTAAATTTAAAATATCAGGCTATATAATTTCAAACCGCAATCGAAACGTGCCATCTGGTGTTTTATATGTTATACTGCTATTCCGAACGCAATGGAACTAGTCTCGAGGTCTAATTCGATCGTATGAAGAAGATAGCTTTTTGAACCCAATTATTATATTAAATTTTCTATATTAACTTCAGCGCGTTTCTACCTCACACGGCCAAACGATGCATCTGATCGCCATGGAATTTGATGGCGTATTATAATTCATTATTATGGATCTAATGAAACTAGTTTTCTGGATATCCAAGACAGTGCCCCAGAAGGCTATTTTTCGCTCGTTAATAAAACAAATTAATTTCAAAATCAGATAAATTACTTTTAAATCCAATTTAAAAATTTTATTATCTTCATTCTTATTAATAGAAATTAAATACTTTTAAAACTTTTTTATCCAACTTAAAACCCGTGATTCAATCATTTAAACTACTTTCAATTATTAAATTCAATAATTAAATTATCTAATAAATCGTTATATACAAAATTTGAGTTATTTAATCTATAAAATTAACTTTCTAATATTCAAAATCAATTAAATATTCTAATTTTAAACAATTAAAATTTTGGGTCGTTACATTTTCCCCCTTAAAACAATTTCATCCTCGAAATTTCCAAGGTAAGGAAAATGCCCGAACCACTTACTTTTTAAAACCAATTAGTTGAAATAACTTACCAAATTCTTTTAAGCCTTTAACATTCCAAAATCATTTTTGAAACTTGTTATTGCTTTTACTAAGTTTTCAAATTCATTCATAAATTCTAACCAATATTATCTCATTCAATCATTTCAGGTCATAACTCAAAATCAAATTTTAGTTATTTAAAATTTTCTTCAAAACTTCTAACTCTTTGAATTTTCAAAAATTTTTGCCAGCGTCTCCTTTGCATGGCTAGATCAAAACAAATACGAATCGCCAGTCAGGGCCCAAATTAGCAAAAGAAAATAAAAGCCAAGTGGCTGGATCACAAAACCATCAAATTCAAACAACAATTAAACATGTACCATTTCATTGGGCAACCCAATTTTTACTTATGAAATCAAAGCCATCAAACTAGCTCTTGCTTTTATATACCTACATTTCATTTACCAATGATATCCCAACATATAGTTCATATCATATTGTTTTGCAGTTTCAATTTTCAACATTTACTTTACAAAAACCATATGATGTATGTATATATCATTTCTATGCACAATCAAATCTGATTGCTCGCTCGATCACACAATTTCACTTCTGAACTAGTATCGTTCACATGACTTTTCTAGTGCGGACTCAGATCCGGTTCCTTGATCAGAAAAGGTCATTCTCCTTGTATAGCCATATACTATGATAGAGAATCCCGGGATCAACCAAAAATCCATATCCAATGTTCGCCATCAAGAATCGAACGAAAACTTCCAACTCGGATTGATGTAAATCATCTCGAAATTATGTACTCGAGTTTGGATCAACTGTTATGCGAATGGAATAATATACGTACAACTTACGTATTTATTTCAATGGATTTCTAATCTATACCAAATTCCTTTTATTCACATTCATTATATTCACTTTGTATATTCCTTTCAATACTCTTAAGAATTATTCCCTTAAATTTGACGTTTAACAACATTTCATTCCATACTAAATCATTTATGAATTATTTCAAGAAAAAACTATTCAAATTTATAAACATTTTATACAACACTCCTTATGTTTACCACCCTTTCACAATTTAACTCCTTATCCATTTTAACCAAATTCAATTTTATCCACCATATTCCAAAACCATATCCAATTCACTAACTTATTTAATTAGTTCATCCACAAATTCATTTCAAAACTCAATCAAATTTATTTGAATTTTTTTTTAACTTAACTTAAGTTAAATTCCACTTCAAACTTGTTTTTCTTAACAATCATATTCAACAATTTATAACATTGCTTTAATTAATTTTTAAAAAAAATACTAAAAGCTATCAACTTATTTTCTCATATTTTCATAAATTTCTCAGTGCAAATTTTTAGACTTTAAACATCTTGTTCTTATTTATTTCAAATTATTTTGAAATCATATATACATAATCCCCTTTGGCATATCAAATCATTCTTTTGGATTTTAAAATTAAAACCAGTTTTACCAAAAAAAAAATCCAGTGGTAGCAATTCCTTTCTTGGAAACCTGAAAATGAACGTCGATTATACTGCATCATCACCGAAATTATTTTCCAGTGACCAAAGTGAGTTCAGTGCTTTCTTTCTCTTTAAAATCCTTTTTAAAATATTTCCATTCAAAAATATTTTCCATATAATATTATTATTATTATTATTTTCAAAACTTTGAATAACCATTTCCAAAACTAACGGGATTTAAATCCCCAAATTCCTAGCTTCTAGATCCTTTTTACTTACAAATCATATTTATAATATACTTCTGAGATTTTATATCCTTTTCATTTATAAATCACATTTATAAATCATATATATAATTCCATTTGGTTATATAAAATTATTTCTTTGTTTTCATTAGAATAATATTAACTTCTATAGAACACCAACAAAAATGATAATAGTCAATTATTACCATTCTCTAAAAACTGAGCACACCATATATTTTACTATAATAATTTTTGAAAAATTATTTCTTTATATATAAAAATAATAAGGGTAAAATATTTCATTTACCTAATTTCAAAATAATACCATGTCGAACTGCTCTGTTGAAGTTTTTAGAAATCTCTATCAATAACGTTAATTACTCATGTTGACCAGAATCCATAAACCACTCGATAAATCCACCAACACAATATAAATTTTTTTATATCACTAACAAATACATGCTTATATATATATATGTATGTATGTATGTATGTATACATATATGTGTGTGTGCGCGTGTGTGTGTCTATATAAACACACACAAACTCAAACTCATTATAAGGCATTTCATTACCATATATCTTAATGAGTTACCCTACCAAAGCCATGGTTCTCGCTTAACCTTCAGCTCTGATACTAAATGTAATGAATCGGTATTTTTGAGCATCGAAAATCGACATTAATATGTCCATTATATTGCATGCCGAGCAATCGAATGTCGGAAAACCCAATTGGTAGGAAAAAAGAAAGATAGAAGAAGATAACAACAAAACTAAACAACACAGAATCTCATAGCGGAAGGAATAATCTATAATATACGACTAAACTTTACAAAAAAGTCAAACTGTAATAAATGATATCAATTAGAGTATACTACCCTATTTCATCTCGGATAGTTATAATAACCTGTCCTTACAATTGTTGGTAAGTACAACAACGAGTACAGCAGAAAAATAACCATATACGTGAATACATCTTTGGGCCTTCATCCCGTCTTCTGAAGCTCCAAAGCATCCAAACCAATCTGTAATATGCTCGGTCTGACCCAAGCATTATAATAAAATATCACCCGAGCCAGTCTAGAAAACTAGTGCGAGAAAACACACACAGCTGGATTTTAAAATTATAAGAAAAATCTTTGAAATCAAAGGTATCTCGTAAGACCACGCAACATACGAACATGGATGGGTTTTTACCTTATAATAACCAAAATATTTTCTATATAAAATTCGTTTATATTATAACAATGTCTAGGGGTCTAAGTAAAATATAAATATAGATGAAATGCTTGCATCTCACATTTTAGCATAGTTGGGCACAGCTAAGTCCATACAGTGCTTATTGGAGAGTGGATTCCATATGATGACTGGGCTACTGGGATACCATCCATCATGGTGCATCTATAGATAAAATAACATCAAGGACCTTGCCTAGATCCTCTGCCAAAACAAGACCGGCCTACTCCATACTGGATAGTAACGAATATGATCACCTATTCATTATTGGTCTCCGAAGCATATAAATGAGAGATAATAGCAACTCTAGATAGGGATGATCATACCCTACTCTTGAGTGACCCACTTGGCCCTGTTGCATCTACCATGTTTTAGTCATTCACGATTGATGAGGCCTGAGGCTACGATTAGCTTTCAAAAATATTTACCCTTAAAATGCTCAATGCCCTCCCATAGCAATTTGCTGATGCCATTCATCTATACAAGTCTGTTCTGGGTCTGAACGAAACCGAAGGCACTATTCCTACTACATCCACTTTGGAATCACCCTCGGGATTAGTAGCGATTAACCTTTGCACTTTGCATCTCTACATTCAATCCCATGCTCTTCATGATGTCTTCAGTCTGAAAACACATTCGTTGGAGCAAAGTGGTTTTCGGTTAACATATCTGATCCTCGTCTCTTCGAAACAAAGTTCGTTAATTTTCAGTAAACTCAACCCCGATTCTTTTGCAAATAAACAGTCAATGATAAGATCGAACATCACCTCCTACATTAATGGACGGATTTCTTTATCATTGTCCTATGAGACCGAAATGAGATTTATACGCACGATACAACATCATTGGAGATGACTGTCACATATAACTCATATGTTTCTCCTAGATGTTTCCACAGTTACGTTTGGCTCCAAATTCGATAGTCGGTTATTTAACTATCAAATAACAAACATTTAATCAAGGATTTGTTCCATATGGAAAACCAACATTGGTTCAGCATATAAGCAGTCACTAACCTCCTTTTATAAATCTTTCATTCATTTTAAAAGCACTTTGTAAATTACTTGTACAAAAATATCTTTGCAAAGGTATATCTGCCAATCCTTATAATTTCAGTACTTAGAAAATGTCCATATACTTATCTCGATGGTATAAGTATATCCACAAAATTGAAAATGATTTTCTTCTTATTATATTCTCAAATTATTTATAAATTCCCTTATAATTTTTCAAGACCATTTAATACCCATTTTATAAATCACCGAAAAACCATTTATAATCCCTTTATAAAAATTCAATTACTTATAAGCTTTTTGTACATTTCAAAAATCAATTATAAACCATTTATAAATCCGTAAAAACATTTTATAAAACTCCTTTATAGATCTAAGTCTTTCACTCTGTTCATGCGTCTCGAAAAACATTTATAAATAATTAAAAATCTTTTACTTCAAAACATCATTATATAGTAATGGTTATTAACAATAAGCATTATAAATAAATGGAAATTATTAACTTCAAAACATCTTCAAATAATAATTAATAATTTTAAAATATTATTTAAGAAACAATTGTAATTAATCTTTACCATTTTTATAAATAATAATAATTAAATTTCAAAACCTTACAATAATCCCTATTATTAATTTCAATACCATAATTATTCTTAAAATAATCAACCTTTCAATTTATTGACCTTCTGATAATTCTTTAAAAAATATTAACTATAAAAAAATAACTTTAAAACAATACTAATATGATTAATTAACCTCATAATAATATTAGCATAATTAATTAACTTTAAAACAATATTAATATAATTAAATACTTTAAAATAATATTAATATAATTAATACTTTAAAATGATATTAATATAATAGATTATCTTTAAATAAAAATACTTTCGAAACCCAATTTCGGATTAAAAATCATTTCATATCTCAAAACCAATTCCAACCAAAATGGAGATTTAGATTATTTTTAAAATACTATGTTGAGACCAATAGTCACCCGACATTTAACCAATATCGATATTGATTTTTTTATCACTACTAGGTTTTATTTTCAATATATAACAATGTTACAGCCAGTGTCCACAATCATGTTCGCTTTTCAATAATCCGTATAACAAAATATTATGGAAATAATTCAAACAATAATGAGGAATCTCGTTGGATCCCCCCAACATGTCCCCTTGCATCAAAGCTCATATATATTAGCACATATATATGTAAATAAAATTTACAATTGCGAGGAATCCTGTTGGATCCCTCAGACCTATTTCCCATGCACCATAAACGTTATATAATCATAAAATATAAATCAACCGCTTCGAAGCGGGATTCGTATACAAATGGTCATCCGCTCTTACATGGGACCGTAATAGGGTCTCATCTGCTCCAATAGGCCAAAATATGCCCAAACCAACTAATAAATATATTAAATCATCCAAACAACCATCCAACAATTTTTATCAACTATATATCGTATTAGTTAACCAAAAAGGTGAGTTTAACTCACTAAAATCTTCTATTGTCATCGAGGCATTCCGGTTTGGAACTAAAACCGAACGACGTCCGATTTTAGCTCAATTTTAACTGCCTCCAAATTCATCCAAACACGCTCCATTGCAAAGCTTTCATCATTACGAGTGTAATGCAAAAGTCCACGCCTCGATTGGACCTCGTATAGGAGAGTTATTAAATTTCAAAGTTATCGGTTTAATTAACAAATTAATAACAAAATTTCTAATTATTTAAAAAAAGTTACCCCTATTCCTTTTCTTTCCCAATCTTGCTTCCTCATTCCAACCCATTCCTTTGCACTCACAAATGCACGGCCATACAACCCAAAATGGCCATCACTCAAAAAATTTCATATCTGACTTCGCCGAACACTCCCCTTATGCGAACCACACCCATCCCTCACCATGACATCCCCTCTGCATGCGTCATTAAAAACCTGACCCGAACCCCGCTCTTCCAAAATGCATCAGGCCCTTCAATGTAGCAACGTGTTTTGGCAACAAAATTCCCCAAAATCGATGACAAGATGCATGATGCCTCCACGAATCCAAAACAAAGCTCCAAATGTCGGATCGATGACCATACACACCTCAAGACTCAACCCTGGTCGCCACCATCGTCAATCATCGAAATCAAACCATGCCGAATTCACACGAAAAATACTACTCTTCGGTTCAAAATCAAGGACGCTTACAGCGTCGAGTAATTCTGAGCAGATCACGAGAAATCATTTTTTAAAGTTTTGACAATATTTTCCCCATACTGATTAACGATGATAAATCGAACATTTCTCAACAAAATCTTGATCCATTAATTTTTAAGAATACTACAGAGGATATCCACATGTTTTATGTTGATTACTCGAGCTAATTACGATTGAATTTGAAGTTGTTTATTTTTGAATGAAATGGAGGTTTAGTTGTCTAAGTTTTTAATGTTTACAGGAGATGTAAAAAAAATGAAGACGCGGGCCTCTCTATCTTGTGATGTAAGTATATATACACAGCCTAGATGATGATGATGATGATGTTGATGATGGTGATGGAGCATAAAAGATGGGGATGGGCTTGGGCTTGTCCGTAGAGTATGGCCTGATCAGATGGTGATGGTGCATGGCAGATGTATGTTCAAATCGATATATTTTTATTATTTAAATTTTAAATATCAAACTATATAATTTCAAACCCCAACCGAGACGTGCTGCCTAGCGTTCTATATATTATACCACCATTCCGCACGTAATGAAGCTGGTCCCAAGGTCTAATTCGATCGTATTCAAAAGAGAGATTTTTAACCCAATTATTATATTAAATTTTTTATATTAATTTCAACGCATTTCTACCTCGCACAGCCAAACGATACATTTGATCGAAATGAAATTTGACGGAATATTATAATTCATTATTACATATCCAATGAAACTGGTTTTATGGAAATCTAAGACAATGCCCTGGAAGGCTATTTTTCACTCATTAATAAAACGAATTAATTTCAAAATAAGTTAAATCACTTTCAAATCCAATTTAAATGTTTTATTATCTTCATTCTTATTAATAGAAATTAAATAAGCTTTTAAATTATTTTTATCCAACTTAAAATCCAAGATTCAATTATTTAAAGGATCTTCAATTATTAAATTCAACAATTAATTTATCCTATAAATCGTTATATTCAAAATTGGAGTTATTTAATCTATAAAATTAACTTTTAAATATTTAAAATCAATTAAATATTCCAATTTCAAATGACTAAAATTTTGGGTCGCTATATCTTTTTTACTTACATTTAATTCAAATGCCATTGGACTGGGTTTTCCACTTGTATTTGACATTCTAAATATGTTTACTAGTTCTTTGTCCTTTTTTTCTTAACTAAAAAAATATTCTATTGTTTAATTATTTAATTTAAAGTCCTAAAATGAAGCACCCATATGACTTATTTCAAATTCTTTGTTTGTTATTGTTGAAAATTCTAAGTTTAGTTGTCCATTAGTTGAACCAAAGGCAGTAACCAACAATATTTATATTAATTGAACATCATTATGCTTATTTTAAAAATTGTTGTATCCACCTTACCTATTTTGAAGCCTGGTTGAATTAAGTAAGATTTTAGTTTTTCATACCAAAGCATCGGGTTCTTGTTTTAAACCATATAATGCTCTTTCTAACGTATAGACCTGATTAGGAAAATTTTCATCCTCAAACAATAGGGATTGCTCAACGTATACATCTTATTTTATTATACCATTTGAAAATACACTTTTAACATCCATTGGATATAATTAAAAATTATTATAATTTGTGAAAGCTAGTAATACACTTCTAAACTTGCTACGATGGCAAAAGTTTCATCATAATATATTCATTCTTCTTTATTATAGCCTTGAGCTACTAATCAGCTTAATTTCTTGCTACCTCTCCTGGTTCCTTTAATTTATTCTTATGAATCCATTTAGTTCCAATAACTGACTAATCTTCGGGTCAAGTTACAATTTTCCAAACATCATTTCTTATAAACCAATTTAGTTCTTCTTGTTAGTAAGAATCAACGAATCATCTATAGATGCTTCTTTTGGATTTTTGGGTTCATTTGATGATATAAATGCTACAGTACTAATTTATTTAGTCGATTCCTCCTTATTACGAAGATTTTGTATTCCCAAAGATACTTTCTTTAGGATGGTCATTTAGGATACGAGTTCTAAGTATTCTATTTTTATTCATATCATTATTGCTATTATTTTCATTATTAGTATTTTCATTATTTTTAGTTTTTTTAAATTTAACCTTCATCATTTTCTGTTCTTGTTCCTTTAAAATTTTCATTAGAAGAAACATATAAAGTGACCTTAATGTTGTTGGTTCTTATAGTATAAATTATGCATGCCTTACTTATATTGGAATATCTAGTAAATATTTCCTTTATCTACTTATGGATCGAATTTATCTAAATTATCTTTTATGGTTAGTATAAAACATTTACTTCCAAAAAAATTAAAATAAGATGCTTTGTGCTTTTTATCAAAAAATAACTCCTATGAGTCATCTCGTGGTATAATCAAAATTCTATTTAGAGTGAAACAAGTCGTTCTACCACTTCAGCCCAAACGTTTTTAGGTAGACTACTATCATTTAACATTGTTCTAGCCCATTCTTAAATTGTTCTATTTTTTACATTCTCCTACTCCATTGTGTTATGGTGTCCATGGAAATGAGAAATTATGAGTTATCCTTTTATTTTTACAAAAAATTAAAATTTTCATTTTCGAACTTTACTCCGTGATCACTTCTTATGCTTTTTATTTTAAGTGATTTTTTTGAATTCTTTTGACAAAGTTTCTAAACATTTGAAATATGTCGCTTTTATGTTTTGTGAAAAATGTCCATGTATATCTTGAAAAATCATCTATAATTACAAAACATATTTATTATGATTAATTAATTATATTTGATATGGTCCAAAAAGATCTAAATAGAGAAGTTCTAATGGTTGAGAAGTGGATATCATATCTTTTGATTTAAAAGATTTCTTGTGAATTTAACCCATTTGGAAGGCATCACAAAGGTTATTTACTTTTAGGTTTTCCTTTGTTAATCCTTTTACTAATTCGTATTTTAAAATTTTTGTCAAGTGTTTGTAGTTTAAGTGACCGAGATGTTTATGCCTAATCCAAGGGTCATTTGATTCGGTCATAAGACATAAGTGGTTATTTGAAACTTTTATGCTTAAAATATAGATATTTCCATTTCTAATTCCTTCAAATATAAATCTAGAAACCTAATCTAAGATGTGACAAGTGTCCTTTTCAAAATTTATCATAAAACCTTTATCACATAATTAGCTTACACTAAAAAGATTATACTTTGAATTCTTAACTAAGAAAACATTCAAAATGGAAGGTGTTTCAGAGTTACCGATGCCGATTACATATCCTTTTAAATTATCACCAAAGTTTACTTCTCAACCATCCTTGTAAATAATGTTCACCAATAGTTCTATGTTCCCTGTCATTTTTATTGAACATCACTGTCCAATATCCATTTATCCTTTGTGACTATAGGTGCATGTTCATTGTTAGCCATGAAACATACCTTATTATGTTCATCCTCTGAACTGGTTGAAGCGTTCAAGGTGTTTTGCTCCTTTTTATTTGTCTAGCTTTCCTTTCTTTCCTATAATTTGCCTTCATATGATAATAAATTATCTATTAACTTCCATATAAAAGTGTTAAACAGAGTATTTATTGTTATCTTGCCTTTTGGCGAGATCGTGACACCAAAGACTTGGCTGGAAACCAAAGACAATTCGACTCGAAGATCGGTTATACGCGGGTCTACTATGGATACCGGCAAATTTGGTCCGAGTCAGAATCAAGCTACAATTGACATGGTACGACAAGTAAAGCTATAAAAGCCAACATTTCAAATTTCAAGTCGATCGGAGTTTGTATGCTCAAGTTATGGATCGATCAAGAATCAAGAAGGAGACCTCACTACGTATCCATCAAGGTCGGCCCTATTCGTATCCATCCAGCCTCTCCTATTCATATCGATTAAGCAACATCGATCTATTAGTTCGGTTCATATCAATCGACTCCATCTTTTTGTTTCGCATCGATCATTACAAGGATCAATATGAAGTAAGCAACTAACAAGCATTGATACGAAGCGGGCATAGTCATCGATCCAAAGCAGCTACCAAATGATCGATACAAATAGATCCTCCATTCATCGATACGAAGGATAATCCCTGAGAACGATACGAAGAAGGCATGGTCAAGTGAAGGAAATGGTCATGAGGCACAAAAAGTGGATCTTCCCTAAGTCATCGCTCCACGTCCTCAACAGCTGATCAATACGCACTGATCGATCCGAACATGGATCGATACGAACTCATTAGCCAATTGCAAAATCAATCTTGGATCGATCATAACTCAAAATCTACAAGCCCAAATGCTACCAAATTTTCACAAACGCTTACTTACCACCTCAAGAACGTCTCAGATCGATCTCAGCCCAAAAGGAGAAAATCTGAATCGATACGAAATGTACATGGTTCGATCAGGAATCGATCCCAAATGGCCTTGGATAAATCTGGTGGGCCCACCCACGTATGAGAAGGCGTATCCCTAGATCTAAGAAAGATATTTCCAGCCTGCAGTTATAAATAGTACTCCAATGCCAACAAAAAAGGACTTTTGGACACCATTATGCCATTACTCTACCGAAGATCCATTGTAACTTGAGTGTTTGAGTTATTCTCTGTTGTAACCAGTTAGTAATCATCAATAAAACAGCAAAACTTCCAAAGTGGACGTAGGCTACAATGACTAACCACTATAACTCTCTGTCTTCTTACATTTCTGTTTGATTATTTTGACGTGTTTGCTAGATTATATTCTTTTTACATTTAAATTCTTAATTTTAATCTCTTCAAATATGTCTGAAGAGTGTTGTTCCCAATTTCGGTACAAATACTTTTGTTCTTTCATTGCGAAGCAATGCGGTTTTTCTCCTGCTCTTTGTATCTACTGCCTTTGCTGGATTTAAAAAAATATAAGGAGCGGATCCAGATCTATCATCTAGTAGTTCCTTCCATTTTATTCAGATTTCTCCAGATCTGGGAAAGAGCTATGTCCAACATGGTTACTACCAGAACTGCTTCAACTGCTGCAGATCCATAAGGAAGGGACAGGCAAAATGCCACGTAGTTAAACACGGCTGGTCAAGCATCAACTGGAGCTCCAGATCCTCAAGGCCCTGTGACTAGGGAGGAGTTCTAGATCCTAATGCAAGAGCTAACTCAGAGCCACTAGTAGCTCACCCAGTGGTTTGTGCCAACACGGAGCTCACTAACCAGCAAAGCGAGGAAAGACGAAGGAGATCTAGGAGGGATCGTACTTCTTATTCATCAACCGAAAGCTCTACTTCTTTTGATTTCAATCATAGATCTACACGCCACCGGTTGGATGGAAAATATGCACAAGCCACCAGACATCAGCGTGCCATGAATCTCGAACAAGCTGGGACTGGTCCTTCTACAGGACACCAAGTTGGAGCCTCCTTCAAAGCAGTGGCACTCCCTTATTATACTATGGATGACCTTGCTGTTATTGCCGCTATAGAATTGGAAGCTGAGGTTCAGAACCAAGCAGATCCGCCCTTCGTCAACACATCCATGCTCACGAACCCTATGTTCCTGAAGATCAGGAGCCAAGGAGGCGAGCAAAGGATCATCGACAGCGCCCAGACCATCCCCGCAACACAAAACCTGACCGTGCTTTGGCCTCGAACATCCTGATGCCTGACATTTCAACCATGATCAGCCAAATAATCCGAGAATGTCAAGGCCTTACTAAAGACGATTGGGTAACCTCCCGAAGTCATACTCGATTTACCGATGACATTATTTTTGCTTAGCCACCTCATCGATTCAGAATGCCTACCTTGCCCGTGTATGAAAGGAGTTCAAACCCTAACTAGCATACCTTAAAGAATGAATGACTCATGAACACCGCTCAAGCCGATGATGTGGTTAAGTGTAGGAGTTTTCTTATTTCCTTGGGAGGTATTGCAACTATGTGGTTCGCTCGATTACCACCTAGATCCATTTCAAATTTCGATTAGTTGGCTACAAAGTTTGTCGAACAATTCCGCGAACAATTCTGTATGCATGTTACAAGGACAAAGGATGTCAACACCTTGTCCAGCGTTACCCAAGCTCCAAGAGAGACACTTAGATGTTATTTGGAAAGGTTTCATGCTTCCTGTGCTGAGGTCAGCAACCCCCTGCGTCGTTGGATCGATTCTATGCTAAGGTGGCCCAGTTCTTGAGGAGAGAAGACGCTAGCCGATCTAAGAAGTAGGGAAATGTAGGGACCAATGTTGAAGGCATTTAGAGTAATGTTGCTGTGAAACAGATCGGTGAGAACTTCGACGATGTTCAATTGAACATACAGAACAAACAAGGTTAGAAGGGTAACGGAGGCCAAGCAAAGAAGAGAGACCCAAATCGAGGACCGAGACATAGAGCTCCCATGTTCGACCAATATACTCCCCAAAACACTCCGCTAGAAAATGTTTACCTTAAGACTTGCAATGCCGGACAGTATAGGAAGCCAGCTCCAAAATCATCGTCTAAGAAACAAATTTAGACTAGAAAATTATGTAGATTCTACGATTGTTACGGCCAAAACACAAATGAATGCAGTCATTTACAAGGCATCATTGAGAAGTTGATTAGAGAGAGGAAGTTGGAACTGTTTGTATGGGCTCCATAGGATGGAGGTGCGGACCCATCTAACCCGAATCAAGGTCAAAGCCAAGCTAGGCCCGAAGAACTCACACGCACTGGTGGGAGGTTAGTTATAAATATAATTAGTGGTTGTCCTCATCCAACTGATCGAAGCTGGAAGCAAATGGAGTCATATGCCAATTCAATCAGACATGTGGATTTCGAATGTAGCAGTACTGTTGATGATGAGGCTCTAGCGAAATAACAGGAAACGATGACAGACGACATCGATTTTTGAAACCGAGATGTTGATAGGTTCGAAGTCCCCACTATCGATCCGTTAGTCATTTGAGCTCCGATATGTCCGTCTTGGATGAAGAGGATCTTGGTCGATAGTGGAAGCTCCACAAACATTCTTTTCAAACGAGCTCA
The DNA here is from genome assembly GCA_030765085.1 of Allium cepa. NCBI lineage: Eukaryota > Viridiplantae > Streptophyta > Magnoliopsida > Asparagales > Amaryllidaceae > Allium > Allium cepa. The sequence goes on along the minus strand of CM060941.1, from coordinate 758,377,440 downwards.
CAGCCAGATGAGAATGGAAGCAAAAGATCTAAAACCGTGTCAGTCTTGTATACATGGTTTTAACGGAAGCATAACTATATCCGCCGGGATGGTGGAGTTTCCATTTGAGTTAGGTATCAAAGATCGCCGGAGAGTCTAGATGCTATAGATTATTGTGTTAGACATTAGTTCCCTCTATAATGCTTTCTTGGATAGACCGTCCCTCGTTGAATTTAGGGCATCTATCGCCCCATATTTTTCGACTCTAAAGTTCCCTAAAGATAACGGGGTTGGACTAGTTCACGGAGATTAGGCGACTGGACGCACCTGTTATGTTGCTGAGCTGTGGAATGCACAGCGTAAGGAGAGAGGCAAGGGTATAGAGGATTCTCTTTGCGTCCATTTTTGAGAGAATTGACAGCTAATGGCTAGGCCTAGGCCTAGGCGCCACAACCAATTTCTTAAGGACCATGATCCTAGAACCTTCGAAGTTGGTGATCTCATACTTAAGAGAATCTATCAGGTCCCTTCGCACATGAAACCGACATAGGAAGGACCGTATGTTAGCAAACAGAGACTTGGAGATGGCACGTTCAAACTATCAACTGTTGATGGTTTCACTTCACCAAGAGCATGGAACTGTAAGAGTCTCCGTCGCTATTACACATAATTGGCTTTTGTGCCTTTAGTCTACTTTTCCGTTGAAATTTGTTTTTGTATTATTTGACGTTGAACTTGTGATAAGGCAACTGACTTTCCCATACTTTCTTATTCCAGAAATAAAATGCAGACTCACCAAGCCAGAGTGGCAATTCTTGACATGCATCGTGCGACCGTCACAATTTGCAAAGAGCTATATCCCATCCTGCGGTGGGACTCATTCAAATAGGGAGTGGTCGTGATCTAACCGATTGCTCACTAAGTGAAACTCCAAGCTCGGAGACAAACACAATTAAGTAAAGAAAGATTGAAACGCGACAATCCTCTAACAAACTCCAACTCTCGGAGTAGAGCTAGAGTACAAAATCCAAATCCAAACACGAAGAAAATGGGTCTGTCCATCAACGTCTTCACTTTCCAAACCAAGATGGATATGATCCGATCGTCCGCAACCTTTATTAACTCCTTCTACCCAGAGTGCGAATGAGGTCCTAAGGTCTAAACAGATGTGACTAACCATCTGTCGACTAACACCAGATTCCCATAGTGCGAACTGGAGTATAAATGCAAATGGGTGTGACTGACCACCCATCAACTAACTTTGATCCCGAGAGCATGGACTGGAGTATAACATAATCGGGTGTGACTGACCACCCACTAACTGACTCTGGTCCCGAGAGCATGGACTGGAGCATAAACATTAAATGGGTGTGACTGACCACCCATTAGCCAACTCCACATTCCCGAAGTGCAAACTAGAGTATAAAAACCAACTAACTCTGATTCCGAGAGCGTGGACTAGAGTATAAACATTAAACGGGTGTGACCGATTACCCTCAAGAAAACTCTAGTCACCAGAGCGTGGATTAAAGTATAAACATAAATTGGGTATGAACCGACCGCTCGTGAGATAACTCCAAGTCCCCAGAGCATGGACTGGAGTATAAACACAAAACGGGCATGACTGATTGCTCGTAAAATAGCTTAAGTACCTGAAGCATGGATATGACTTCAAAGATTAAGCAGGCATGACCGATCACCGACATACAAGTTCAATCCCAAGAGTGTGGATGCGAATACGGACAAATTAGAAAGCTTGATCTGACCACTCAAACTCATCTCCATTTAACTTTGTTTCGACTAGGTTAGGTTGAAATCAGTAAAGGCAAAAAATGACTGCCGAATGACTACTTCTGTTCTCCCCAGGTCTGAGGGCATTACTTGGGTACCCGCCACTTACCGAGATAGTGGAACATTGAGATTCGACTCGACGTTTGGTTATGACCCGAAGCCATGAATTTGGGACTTAACAACGGAACTCAAGTTTGATTCAGAGACCGAAGCCTCACAAATACATTGAATGGAAACACAAGTGCTAAAATACTTAATCAAATGAACACAGAGCTATGCTGAAAAACAAAATGAATTTTATTTCTACTATTCTTTTGAAAAAAGACAAGTACAAAAATCTATTCAATGAATTCCTATAAGCGGGGGCCAACCCATATCTATACATGGCCTATAAAATCAAAAGAACATCTTATTCTAGGCTATCTGCAAAAAGAAGAAGTGCAAGTGCAGGTCTACGCCTTTGTTTCCTTATCCTTCCTGTTCTTCTTTGGCGTAGACCCACTTGTACCGCCCTCCATTCCTCTCTTCGAGCCTTTACTTCCCTGGCCTGTTTTAGCTGACTTGCCTTCAGCCGAGGGGGTTGCGGTTATCTCCTCCTCAGAGCTCACTTGAACCGGAGCATCTTCCGTATGCAGGGCTAGAGGGATGCTGACACTTTCTACAATGGTGGAAGGAGGCACACCGGTTTCAACAACAGTGCCACCAGGAGAAATGAAAATTATCGAGGTTTGGCCAGGATCAGCCATGCCACCAACTCCACGATCCAGCTCTGCATGTGCCATCTCGGCCTTAATCTCTTTCATTATTTCCTTGGCCTGCTTTGCTCGGATGCTCATCAGAATATGCTAGTTGGTCCAGAGGGGTCACTAATTATAACATCTTCATCAACATAGAAAGGTGTCTCAATATGTGGGTCGCTTTCATGACTAAGGAGCCCTTCCAACATTTGTTCATCGAACATGCAACTGCCTTCGTGCGTTTCCCCAACCGATGTAGCAACCGTTGAAGTTGTGGCCTCCGTCGTTAAGGCCACTTGCTCATGATGCATCTCTTGGGATATAGGAAGATCGATCGATGCAACATCTATAACTGAATAAAGATAGGAGAAAATGTTAGTAATGTCTTCTAACAGTGTTCCTACATTTGCATGAATGGAAGAAGTGTTCATAATACCATCATAAGTTTAGCTAGCATGTTGGGCCTGCGCCTTCGGAACTGCGGCATATACTGGATATAGGTGTGGTAGGTCAGGATCGTATCCCAAAATGGTTGGAGGATCAATAGAAGGAGAAGGTTCAGATAGAGAGATCGGAAGTACTTCAGAACCTTCCTTGTGGTGCTCAACCCCGGATCCTTCTCCAACGTTCAGGTACTTATCTTCCTTTTTTAGGGTGACAATGGTATTTTGAAGAACCTTTGCCTCATCTCCAACTAGTTTATGATTTTCCAGTTCTTATTCATCAATAGTTGAAGTGTTATGGGGAACTTTCTCGTCTTTGACCAAGCGACTCCAAGCTTTATATAGATGGAAGGGGTAATCTTCGAGACAATTGAAATTTTGATTCCTTAGACTGTTGGCATTATATAGGACCATATGATCTTCGAATTCATCCTCCATCCTCCCGTTCGTCGCTTTAAAATCACCCTCAATTCTGGCTTCGACTTCTAGAGCCTTCAAGTTTGCTGCATCCCTCTTGTCTTTTAGATCCGCCGCCTGCTCGCATGCCTCTTGGAAAGCTTTGTTAGCATCATCTTTCTCCTTAAAGACCTTGACAAACTTCGCCTTGAACTCCTCAAGCTCCTTTAGCGTGGCATCTCTACCCTCCGTGATGAGGGTATTCCGGTGGCCCATCTCCTGAACCAAGTCCATATGAGACCATCGCATTTTTTTCATAGACTGACTTGCCTTGTAACGCCCCACCCCGAGACCCACATTAACAAATAGAATTACATAGTAATTCTGTTTGCTAATGTAGAGAATAGGGCTAGTTAAGGGTGATCATCATAGTCTTGCATTAGATAAGAGCTAAGTTTGTCGGTTTCGGCACTTTTTTCTCATTTAATCTCGAGTATTTAACATACTTAATTCCTTCCAAATACACTACTATGGTGGCTACAGGATCAATTCAAAAACAAAATATGATAACAATACAATCTTAAGTCACAGAACAGCAACACAGATAATATACATATACATTTACATCAAGTGTAATAAAACATGCCACAAGTGATATTCAACCACAATATATACACACATCCCCACAAAAGAATAGATACATCGTAAGGTTCCCAAACCAAAAGACTACTACACAAAACTATGCCATAACAAAAGCTGATGAAGAAGCCCAAATGGTAAAGCTAGCATCGGTCCAAAAGATAACTCGCAACTTGGTCTGACCTGAGTAATAAATACACAGGTCAGGCTAACTAGAACGTGATATTAGCAAAAGATAAAGGAATATAAGTGCATAAGGGAGGCATTCCGTTAATGATAAATGAATGATATAGGTAAAATCTATTGATATAACTAAGAATAGGTGTTCCATAAAGGCTCAAAGTTAATCACATAATAAGGTTTAACATGGCATATATGTTTCACATTAAAAGGGCTATACAATGTAAGTGAACATAAGCAATATGTAACCCATAAGTGAATCATCAAAATCTCCAAATCAAACTTATGAAACTCAATAAGAGTTCATAATCCCAATATCGAAATCACCATAAAATAACATATATATAAGCCTTTCTCTAACTCAATACTATAAGTAAATTCATCATCTCAAATTGGTGAAATCAAAATTAAAAACACATAAAAATTCCCCGGATTGGCCAAATCCCATTTGCATGCCCAAGCAATGTTGCACGTGCCATTCCCCTTGGTACTTTATATATTTTAGGTACCTTTCCTAGACGACCGAAGTCTTAAATCACAGACGACCGAAGTCGTAATCCTAGAAGACCCAAAGGTCTATAGTACTGGCAATTCCAGAATGGTTCACAAACTCCAAGATAGGAACCCAAAAAGTGTTAATGTGCGTCCCATACCACACATTCGCACTTAACGTTTTACTAACCGCTAGTCATTGCCACATTAATCATCATAAAATTTCAAAACTCGGAAAATTCAGACTCGCCTCGCCTTGTCGACAAGTAAAACACTATATTAGGTTCTCACAGATCATACTTCTAGAATAGGAGATCTCAAACCATAACTCGCCAAATATCGACCTGTCCGGATAATGCTTAAAAGAAGGAATTATAATCTCAAAAACCCGCCATAAATTGGCAAAATAACTTAGAAATCAATAGCCCAGATAGTTTAGATCGTACAAGTCCGGAATTAAACGATAAAGTAACACGTATCCCAAACCACGTGTTTTACTAAACCGTTTAATTCTTTTTCTCATACGTCTGAAAAGTGAAAATAATGTATATTATTTATAAAATAATTTACTTGAGAAAATAGGATTTTGAAATAATTTTCTAAAACCATTTTTAAAGCAATTTATTGAAAATTCCCTTTACTATAAGAAATATATATGTTTAAAATACTTTAAAATAATTTACAAATAATTTATAATTATTGGAAAATAATTATTTCTAAATCCTTTGAATTGTAAAATTATTTCGAAGTTTATTTTAGAAAAATTCGTTTTTGAAACAACAAAAATCAGTATAAATCATTGAAATTCAAAATTCGGAAACAACCCAAAAACTCATCAATCAGGGACTAGAATTGACCATAATTTTTGCTCATCTATTGATAGATTTGAGCTCTTGAATATCATCTCAAATTTGTCATCAAAAAAAGTGAAAAAACTATAGCAATTCAAAGGCAAAAGTGCAAATTAAAGTCATGAAAGCAAAGGCATAAAGCCAAGTATCAGGTCGACCTTAGGGTCGACCACTCTATTCCTAAGGTCGACCGTAGGTTGACCATGAGGGTTCTTAGGTCAACCACAAGTTTGACCAGGGGATGAGTATGGTCGACCTCAAGGTCGACCATTCATACGGGAATTTGTTTTTCCCCTCCCAGCTCGACTTCTCTGCTCGTTTCAATCTTTGAGCACCATTTTGACATAGCTACAGGTTGTTTCAGGCAATCAACATTGACATGCAAATAAAGTAACATTCAAACTACAATGCGAAAAAGATATGGCAATATTTTGGGGCAAAAACAAAGAGATATAACCACTCAAAGTAGCAACCAGAACAAGATCATAACAAAGAGATATAGTTAGAGAAAACTTTCTATACCGTAAATGATTTGGCCAAATTTCTCATAGCAGATTCAATTTTCCAACTAGCAATTGTGAGCTTTGACTCACCTTAGCAATTTGGCAAGAATTCGATAGCAAATTGCGAGCTTTGATGAAGAAGAGAGGCTTCAAGACCCTGTAAAAGCTAGAAAAGAAGCACGTAGAACAATAAAAGAAGTTATAGATAATTCATCTCAAGCTCAAAGATTTTAATGAAATTAATTTCGTATCAGTTTGGATTACCTTGAATAATCTTGGTTTAATTGATTCTCTCTTTGAATTTGCAACAATTTTGGGTGGAAATTGAATTTATAAAAGGATGGCCATTGTTTTTCTTGTTTTCTATTTACGGTATATTTAGTTTTGAGAAGAAGATGAAAGAAAGAATACGTAATGTATTTATTTTCTTTCTCAATAGAAGGTTCCAGTAATGGGTTGTGGATTTAAACCTTACCCAAAAAGCCCAAGGGTAATAATACTTAGTGAATACATTAAGTTATGTACATATTTATCCTATTTTATCAACATATGTACAATCTATTTCATTTTAAAACCAAATCAAAATATATACACAAATGTATACGAATAAATTTTTTATTTTAACAAGATAAAATTTATTTCAACTATAAAAAGTTATTTTTTACCAATAAAACCTTATTTTTGTCAATATTACACAATTTACACCTTTTATTACAAAAGCACTATTTTCAATACAACAATCTGTACAAAAATTGTTTTCTTGTCAAATAAATTACCATAAATCATTTTAACTCTTTATAATCATCAAAATATTATTTTCAAACAATATTTGGTCTTTTATCTTAGTAAAACACATATTATCTTTATATTTCTCCTTTTTAAAACTAATAAAAGATTAATATTGACAATGTTTTCCAAAATTATTGTATTTACCCAAATAAAATTGCAATTTGATTATTTTCTACTCAGATTCTCAAAATAAATTTTTTAAAACTTTATTTTCATTACTTTAGATTTATTTCAACAATTTAACGTTGAAATACATCACTTAATTAATTTTTTAACTCCAAACTAATAAATACCCAATATTTCACTTTATTTAAACCAAACACTTATCCAATCAATATTTAATCTCATATTTATACCCAAATAAACAAAATAAAGTTCTGAACTTTATTTTCCCATTTTATTTACAAAATTCATTTTTATTCCAAATAAACAATTTAAAAAATCTCTAATTACATTTTAATTTACAATATTTAAATTATAACTTCCATTATAATTTAATATGTATAGGTATTCTCCAAACCAATGTGGTTATAGCCCCCCCTAACAAAATTGCATCCTTGCAATTTCTGGAAAAGAGTTTGTATTCATCACATTTATTTCATCATTCAAAGGAAGGATAGACAAGCATGAGATCAAAATTCCTCCAAATTATATTTAATTTACAATATTTAAATTATAACTTCCGTTATAGTTTAATATATATATATATAAGTAATCTTCAAACCAGGGTTGTTACAGATTCCCCCCCAACAAAATTGCATCCTCGTAATTTCTAGAAAAGAGTTTGCATTCAACACATTTATTTCATCATTCAAAGGAAGGATAGACAAGCACATGATCACAATTCCTCACTGTCTACTCAAAAAGAAAGATGACCAAGATAAAAAAAATTGCTTGGTAAATTCAATGATTTTCCTAAGTATAAATACTAGGATTTGCGGACCATTGAATTTCTTTGAGCAATGCATCATGATTTCGAACGTATCTCACTTTCGAAACATAAACACAATAGAGTGCTACTCAAAAATTTATCAAAGGAGATTGATTTCACAAAAGATTTTCGAATAGAGTTGGGATTTAGCATCGCTTTATCCGAACTCCAACCACAAACTGATGATTTTTCGTATGTCACTACAAAAAGAGCCATATTGATACTAAGATAACAACCACTGAGGTAAGAAGACCCGATGAGAGATGGTTACTTCAAAGATCACCTTACTCAAACGATCACAAAAAGCTAGTCCTTAGACTATTGCTCCAAGACAGGACAATCACGAGGAACACAATAGATATAAATTTTAATTTACAATCAAAATTTATTAGAGTTCAAAATTCATTATCTTCAAAACCATAATATAAATTTTTGTTTACAATCAAAGTTCTTAAAGTTTCAAACTCATTGCCTTTAAACTCGAAATCTCAATTTTCAACACTTGGAAAATTTTCAAACTCCTTCCTATAATTCTTATAAAATGAAAAATAATTTTAAACTCGTATTCCCCTTTTTATTCCAAAATTAAATTTTTGAATTTTTTTTCTAAAATTTACTACTCTTTATTTTCAAATACTCTAATTCTCATAACGAAATCTTTAAAATGTATATCTTATTTTAAAATATTCAACAACCATTTATTTTTCAAACAATGTATTATCTCCCCATTTCAATAATAAAACATAACTATATTCAAACTTATATATTTCGGTTATCATAACGGCGTTACCTCGCCCTTGAATTATAATAAATAACCCTATTGATTGGCTACAGCTCTGCCCAAATTATGACGACCCGACTTTCTCACCACAGAAAATCGCATCATCTTGAAGAAAGAAAGGGATAGAAAGAGAAAAGAAAGAAGAGAAAGAAGAAACAACACTAGAATCTCAACAGCGGAACGAATATTAATAACATGAGTATTTACATAATATACAATATCAGTCAGAGATACGCCGCATACACATCACATATACTAGGCAGTTATAAACACCTGTCTAGTATTTACAACATAATACAAACACAACACAGAGAAAACACAGCGAAAACTATATATCTATACGCAGAAGCCTCCTGCTCCATTGCTCCTCCAATACTCGTCAAAGCCAACCTGAATCCCTTAGCTACTCGTAAAAATTTGAGTACCCAAGAGTTTAAGAAAACAAAGATAAACTCTGGGACAGACATGGCTGTGGTGTGAGTAACAGGTTAAGGTTGCTTAACTTTTTTAAAAAAATCTTTTGAAATGAAAGGTATCACGTAAGACTTCCCACACATAAACATGGAAAAGTTTTTACCTTACGCTAACCAAATCATTTGATAGGAAATCCGATGATGTTACAATGGTGTCTAGGGTTTTCAAGTAAAATACAGAAATAACTGGAATGCTTACATGTCACGTTCCAACATAGTTGGGCACAACTAAAACGTATGGCTCTTATTGGATTTTGGATTCCATCAATGGCAGGGCTACTGGAGTACCGCCCGTCACAGTACGTGGCCTAGATCACCGTACCGAGGAGCCACCCAAACTCCCCTGCAACACAAGGCCGGAACCATCCCTTACTGAACAGTTCCAAACAAGAACACCCCGGCAGTTGTTGTAATCAACCGCCCACGCAGTCGAATATAAAGGGACCTCTAGACAGGGGTAAATCTCACTCTCAAGTGGGGGCTACCCACGAAGCCTTGCTGCACCTCCCATATTTTAGCCATTCCCGGTTGATGAGGCTTGAGGCTACGAGTACCTTTAGAGAACACATATCTTAGAATGCTCATCGTCCACCCGACGATGTTCTGAAAGCATTCAATCCATACAAGTTCGTTTCGGGTTCGAAGAAACCGAAGGCATTATCTCGTTACACTCATTTTGGAATCATCCTCAAAGTTAACGACGATAACCCTTGCACTCTGAATCTTCATCTTCACTTGAGATTCACGACCTATCGTTGATTTGGATCGATGTTGTTTTCGGATATCCAAATATGAAAACCCGATCCCTGTCTCATCGAAATCCAAATCGCCATCTTTTAGGTCTAAGTTGTTTTAAAGTTTAAAACAATTCAATTCATTATCTATATACACACAGATAGATAATTCTCAACATCATAATAGATAATCAACATTATCATCACAACAGATAATCCATATTATCATCCCAAACAGATAATTCATATCATCAACTCAATGCAACCATAGCATCCAAATCACACAACATCACTTATCTCATAACTGAGATCTCAACCATTCAGGGTAACCAGTATTAACCAATATTCACAAGAAATGACTTATTAATCATCATTCTATAATTAATTTAAAATGAACTAAATTAATTACTACTTCCTTAATTAATTTAAAATAAATTAAATTAATTACTCATCCATATAAATCTTGCTTATACATCAATTAATTAATTACAAACCAATCAATTGATTACTCTCAACAAATTACCCTAATTAATCATCTTGATTAATTATCCTTTAATTACATTCAAGTAATTAATCTTTAATTAATTTCACAAATTAATTATTCCAAACCAAATTTAGTAATTAACCTGTAATTACTTCATTAATTAATTACATTAATCCTTAATAAATTACATTAATTAATTCCTTCATTGATTAATTGTTCTTATTAATCAATCCTTTATTACATCATTAGTTATATAAATTAATGATCCCAAATTATTAATAATTACCTTATTAAATTAATTATCAATTATCCCTATTGATTAATCACTCTTGATTAATCACATTAAGTAATTAATTACATTAAATTAATTACATCTCTTTATTATCTTTAAATAACTCAATTATTAAAACCTAAATTAATTATACTAAGTAATTAATTATTAATTACTTACTTAAGTAATTATTCTATATACTAATTACATATTAATTACACAAAGTAATTAATTCCAAAACTCCTCCATTATCCAAGTACCCTTCAATTAAATTACATCAAGTAATTTATCTTCTTAATTACTTCACTAAGTAATTATTCATTTTTAATTACATTGGTAATTACTTCTCAAATCAACCAGTGATTAATTTAAATTAATTAAACATAATTAATTAACTTAATTAATCAAATAAAATTAATTAATTACAATTAGTAATTAATTTCTTAATTACTTTCACTAAGTAATTACATTTAAACAATTCTCAAATGATTATCTCTAAATTAATTAATCCAATTAATCATTAAAATTAATTACATTAATTAATTATAAAATAATACTAAGTTAATGACCCTCATTAACCAATAACAAAACTTTAATTACTTTTCTAAAGTAATTAACTGAATTAATCAATATTAATCCTTAATTTATTTATAAACTCATTAATTAATCTTTAATTATTAAATTAATCAAGTGATAATCAAAAACTTAATTCATTTTTAATTACTTGATTAATAAATTCAAATCATTAATTAAATTAAATCAAATATTATTTAATTAATTGATTTCTGAATTTCTGTTTAATCAATTTTAATTAACTTATTAATTCTTTAATTAATTAAATAAAAACCTGAATTATTTAATTAATTAACCAAATTATTAATTAATTAAATTAATTAATTACAAAACTTAATTACCTTGATCAATTAATAAATTATTAAGTTCAAATCAACTTAATGATAATCATTAATCTTATTAATGATTTAATTATCACTATCAAAGTAATTAAAAAATAATTTGGTTTTAAATTTTCTTTAAATTCCATTTTAAATTAAAATTAAAATGAAATCAAATTTAAACTTAAACAAGGTATAAGTATTATGTAACGACCCTAGATTTTTATGAATTTAAATTGATAATTTAAAAGATTTTTTGAATTAAAATTTGCAAAATTTATTCTAAATAGTAGCGAGTTTCCTTAATTCAAATAAACATATATATTTAATCATATGAATTTAAATATTTTGCATATGTGATTTGGATTTGAATTTCAAAGTAATGAATATATGATAATATGAATATATATGTATATATGAATATACATTGAGTTTGAGTTATTGTTTTAACTAAACGATTTAAAGATAAAATTATTTTTAACTTGATTTAATGATGGTGAAATTTATTTATAAATTGATTTGAAAATTCAAAACGAAGTCTTTAAAATAAAGTAAACAAATTTGCTAAATTAAAACAACACATTATCTAGAATAAACAAAATAATAAAATATAAGTAGGCAATAAAAAAAAAGGTACATAAAGTAACAAACAAAAGAAAAAAATAAGTAAACAAAATAATTGAACAAAAGCAAATAAAATAAAAGAAATAAACAAAATAAAAATAGAAGTTCACTTATTTTGTAAAGTAAAATAATTCATACTTAAGCTATGAATAAAAAAAAAAAAATAAGAACATTGATATATAAAATATAATCAATAAGGATTCAAAACAAATAAATAAGCAAAGTGTGAAACCAAAACAATTGACATTATGTTATAAAAATCAATGCACGTCAATAAAGCAAAATACAAGCAAATATAAATACAAGCTAGGCAATTAAAATAAAGTATTCAGGCAAAACAAAAAGCAAAGTAAAATAAAAAGTACAAACAAAAACACCTCAGCTCAAAATCCAGCATCACTGCAGCCATGCCTGTTATACACCTCAACATAGAATAAGACCACTTCAGCATACTTTAGAATTGTACCAGCAAAGATATTCAAGCCTGCATATTTCTTTTTATACATATCTCCTCTCCATTTCAACCATTTAAAAACTAGGCATCATTTTGAAAGAAAAAAAAGAAAAGAAAACCAAAGCAATATCATCATCAATCAAACAACATCAAAGAAGCCTGTGAATCAAAAAGAATTTCAGTTTGAATTTGTAAAGGCTCTGTCATTTTATTTCTGGAATCATGATTTTCAAGGTGAGTAACTAAACTAAGATCCAACTAAGTGAATCTATATTTGATGATTGATATGTCTGAGTTTGGAGTTAGTTAGTATGCGTATATACACATAAATTGTTCTCTGTCTACATATGTATGCAGAGGGGTATGCCTGTATATATTGAGGCTTTTTGTTTAAGAGCATATGGTTTGATAAACAAATTCAAATATCAGATTACTTGATCTTTGTCAGGTTTTGTTTCCAAAAGCAAATAGGCTTGATTAAGTATTAGTTATTGTAAAAAAAAAAATAGTACAAGTAAATTATAAACATACAGGTTGGGAGAAAACTTGATTTTAACAGAGCAAACTCAAATATGTGATAATTTCGAATGATATAAAACATCGATTCAAATATATAAATTGAAACTGCATTCGAAAATAAGATTTTTAGGACAAAAATCAAGAATTTTAATACTGCATTGAAAACAAAAATTGGGTTTACTTGGAAATTGCATTTGAGGCAGTCTCTGGTGATCTCGGTGTTGAGGGGGGTTGTGGTTCTCTGGGATGGTAGAGGAGCGATCAGGGGTTCGGGGAAAAATAGTGGGAGGTGATGGAAGTGACGGTGGCGTCGGCGGTGATGTTTTCTTTTCTGTAGACTTAGTTTTGTAAGGTCGAATTTTTTTGGTTCGTTCGTCCTATGGGAAGCATCGAGTTCGACACGCCTGTGGGGGATAGTAGAGGGAAGTACGGCGAGTGGATTGCCGGAGTTTGGTGGTGAACAGTGGTCGGAGCTCGGAGAACTAGGCGTTGACAGGGATCCTCCAGCGTGCGTTTCCAGGTTTGTTCCAGGCTTTACTTTCGAGCTTCAGGTGAATTTTCGATTTCGACTGTTATTCGAAATACTGGGTTTCGATTTTTAGTTGTGGGTCAAATCGTGGTTTGTTGGTGGGGTCGCAGTAGGTATGATCGTCGTTGACGATCTGTGCACGTGCACGTGAAGGGGGTCGGCGGGTCAGTGGGATGGTTCAGAGAAGAAGAGGGGGGAAACTCGAGACGTGCTCGAGATTTTTGCAGATTGACTCGAAGCAACTGGGTTTACTCGAAACTAAGGGGAGTCGCGTGTGTTTGCCTGGGGGATTTAAATCGTGAAGTTATTAAGTTCACCTGATGCTGAAACTTAAATAACAAAATAAAAAAAAATAAAAAAGGAAATAGGAAGAAGGGTGAAGTAACTCAGCTTCAATTGGAATGAAAAGAAAGTTTTCAAATTAATACTTAACAAAGTATAATAAATCAAGCTAAGATTTTATGACAAGTTTAATTATTTAAGCAAATACTTAACAAAGTTCTCTAAGTAATACTTTAGCTAAATAACTTAATTTAAGTTAAGTATTTAAGTTAATCAACGTTAAAGCTCTTTATAAATTGAAATAAATAAATTTTCAAAATGAAAGAAGGTTTTAAATTTATAAATTAAGGTTTTAAGTAAATCAATTAAGAGATAGTTAAAGAGTAATTAGAAATCATAGATTTCAAAAAAATTTGTGCCGAAAGAATTTCAATTCGAAATGAAAATGAGAAATTTATGATTAGAAATTAATTGTAATTAAGAACTAATTCAGTTACCATTAACACCTAATTAAATAATTCAGATTTATTAATGGATTATTAATGGTAAATCAACTCTTATAAGTAATGATTAAAGTTAATTAATCAAGTGATTAAGATAAGATTACATTTAATGTAAATAAATGTTGATTTATTTGTAAAGGAAAATAATCACTTAATGAAATTAATTAAGGTTAAATGATTATGTAATTTACTAAAGGTTAATTAAATTTACGTGATAAATCAAGATAAATTAAGGTAATTGATTTATTTATCAATATCAAATGATTTGTAATTAATAAATCAGGATTGGGTAATTAATTTATAAGTAATAAATTTACTTAGAAATAAATTAAATTGATTAAAATTAAAAACGATTTAATTAATCCTGCTTATAGATAACTATTGAATTACTCATGAATGGTTGTATTGTATGAGATGCCTTGAATTGATCTTCTTATCTGATCTGTGATATTTTGTTCTGTGAAGTGAGCTGTGTATTTATACATTTATTGATGATATATTTGTATATTATCTGTGAATCTGTGAATATATGATAAGCGTTATAGTTTATATCGCTTATCAATTATATTTCTGTGTTTTGATCTGTAATAATTATATGATGTTGCACTACTGTGTATAACCCCTGGACCACACTTATACACACACAAATATGGATTTCACGAGGAAATCGATTAAGTCGCAGATTTTTGAAATAGTTAAATTTGAATTTTTAAATTCAAATGTTTTGGAAATGGAGTCCTTTACAGTTATTTTTGGAGTTCTTACTTGAAGACTATCTTAGAGTTATTTGTTTCGCTGCTAGATATTATCTATTTTCTTTCCGCTGCTGTTTTATTGTATCATATCTCTGATGTATATTGATATCTATTGGATCATCTGTTGTATCAGATATTGTATCAAAGCTGTATATCAATGTATTATTCTTTTATTCCGCTGTTTTGTTTACTTATTGATTGTTATAAGCTCCGGCGAATCGGATTTGAACGGTCGAATCTATGACATTCGAATACGATTTGAAGTATGGATGTCGATTTTTGAGCGGGCAAAATCCGTTCTCGTTACATGTGGTATCAGAGCTAAGGTTAAAACTTTAGCTCAGGAGTGTAACACGTTAAGTAGCTCATTATAGATAGGGTGAAGTATCCCTAGAATGAGTGTATCCCTAAGATATCCGTTTGAATGCCTCAGTAAATTCTCTTACTATCCGCTGATAGTAAGTATGAGTGCAAGAAGAGAACGAGATAGGGGACAGGGAAATATGACTATAATTAGTCAAAACTCTGTAACAACAACGGAAATCACTTTCTCTATCAATTTTCCTTTGATTCGTATCCAAATTCTTTTGATTGCTTCGAGACGGCTCTAGAAAGAAGTTTCGGTGCGGGGATGCCCTACGAATCGTTGTAGAAAATCTTTACTTCTTATTTCATCAATTTCTTATCATTTTTGGATTTAAACCGTAATAAATAAAAATATGATTTGAAATTTGAATAAATTGAAAATTTCAATTTGAGTTGAAATTGGTTAATGAAATATAATGATAGATTTGAATTATAACGATAGAACGATTTTTGTTTAAAACCAAATTTT
Organism: Allium cepa; assembly: GCA_030765085.1. Classification (NCBI taxonomy): domain Eukaryota; kingdom Viridiplantae; phylum Streptophyta; class Magnoliopsida; order Asparagales; family Amaryllidaceae; genus Allium; species Allium cepa. The sequence goes on along the minus strand of CM060941.1, from coordinate 758,361,572 downwards.
AAATTTCTGTTATAACTTCTTGGGTAGAATAAAATATGAAATATAAATTTTGATGTATTTCTCAACTTATAAAATTCTAAACTTAAGATCTTAATATTTGGATTTTGATTTTAATTGTAGAGAACAAACAGCGTTAGCCGAGGAGGAAAGGTCAGGAGAGTGGGTGATTATGCTTCATCTAGTAGGATACGAGATGATGAAGGTGAGTCATCAGTTCATAGGGAATTCCCAGTGGAGCCTGTAGTGCAGCCCCAACCACCAGTGGAAGAAGAAGAAGATGAAGAGGAATTCGAAGAAGAAAATGAAGACGAATTCAAAGAAGAAGATGAAGAGGAATTCGAAGAAGAAAATGAAGAAGAGTTTGAGGTAGAAGAACCTGAAATGGAAATAGGTTCCGAAGGTGATGAAGAAATTCATTGGGATTTGGATAATGCCATAGAAGGCGAGGAGCTGGATGGTGAAGGTTTTATTCAGATAGACTCTGATCCAGAGTATGATTACGAGACTGACAATGACGTGGAAGTTAGAGATCTGTCAGGGCCCGAGAGAGAGAGCTCTGATGGTGATGATTTGTAGTTGGTTAGATTAACTTCTTTTTGGATAAGGTGTATCTATGTACGCATTTTGGGCCTAGAATCGTAGTGAAGGTTATGTTTACTAGTAAGAATATTATGAGTACCATTTTATTTGATAATTAATTATGAATTAACCGAAAATATCCATATGTTTACTAATATAGTTTGAATTGGCATTAGTCTATTCTGTGAATGTATAATTCATGAAATGAGCTGTACAATTTCGAGGACGAAATTCTTTTAAGGGGGAAGGATTGTAACGACCCCAGATTTTTATGAATTTAAATTGATAATTTAAAAGAATTTTTGAATTAAAATTTGCAAAATTTATTCTAAATAGTAGCGAGTTTCCTTAATTCAAATAAACATATATATTTAATCATATGAATTTAAATATTTTGCATATGTGATTTGGATTTGAATTTCAAAGTAATGAATATATGATAATATGAATATATATGTATATATGAATATACATTGAGTTTGAGTTATTGTTTTAACTAAACGATTTAAAGATAAAATTATTTTTAACTTGATTTAATGATGGTGAAATTTATTTATAAATTGATTTGAAAATTCAAAACGAAGTCTTTAAAATAAAGTAAAAAAATTTGCTAAATTAAAACAACACATTATCTAGAATAAACAAAATAATAAAATATAAGTAGGCAATAAAAAAAAGTACATAAAGTAACAAACAAAAGAAAAAAATAAGTAAACAAAATAATTGAACAAAAGCAAATAAAATAAAAGAAATAAACAAAATAAAAATAGAAGTTCACTTATTTTGTAAAGTAAAATAATTCATACTTAAGCTATGAATAAAAAAAAATAAAAATAAGAACATTGATATATAAAATATAATCAATAAGGATTCAAAACAAATAAATAAGCAAAGTGTGAAACCAAAACAATTGACATTATGTTATAAAAATCAATGCACGTCAATAAAGCAAAATACAAGCAAATATAAATACAAGCTAGGCAATTAAAATAAAGTATTCAGGCAAAACAAAAAGCAAAGTAAAATAAAAAGTACAAACAAAAACACCTCAGCTCAAAATCCAGCATCACTGCAGCCATGCCTGTTATACACCTCAACATAGAATAAGACCACTTCAGCATACTTTAGAATTGTACCAGCAAAGATATTCAAGCCTGCATATTTCTTTTTATACATATCTCCTCTCCATTTCAACCATTTAAAAACTAGGCATCATTTTGAAAAAAAAAAAAAAACCAAAGCAATATCATCATCAATCAAACAACATCAAAGAAGCCTGTGAATCAAAAAGAATTTCAGTTTGAATTTGTAAAGGCTCTGTCATTTTATTTCTGGAATCATGATTTTCAAGGTGAGTAACTAAACTAAGATCCAACTAAGTGAATCTATATTTGATGATTGATATGTCTGAGTTTGGAGTTAGTTAGTATGCGTATATACACATAAATTGTTCTCTGTCTACATATGTATGCAGAGGGGTATGCCTGTATATATTGAGGCTTTTTGTTTAAGAGCATATGGTTTGATAAACAAATTCAAATATCAGATTACTTGATCTTTGTCAGGTTTTGTTTCCAAAAACAAATAGGCTTGATTAAGTATTAGTTATTGTAAAAAAAAAAATAGTACAAGTAAATTATAAACCTACAGGTTGAGAGAAAACTTGATTTTAACAGAGCAAACTCAAATATGTGATAATTTCGAATGATATAAAACATCGATTCAAATATATAAATTGAAACTGCATTCGAAAATAAGATTTTTAGGACAAAAATCAAGAATTTTAATACTGCATTGAAAAACAAAAATTGGGTTTACTTGGAAATTGCATTTGAGGCAGTCTCTGGTGATCTCGGTGTTGAGGGGGGTTGCGGTTCTCTAGGATGGTAGAGGAGCGATCAGGGGTTCGAGGAAAAATAGTGGGAGGTGATGGAAGTGACGGTGGCGTCGGCGGTGATGTTTTCTTTTCTGTAGACCTAGTTTTGTAAGGTCGAATTTTTTTGGTTCGTTCGTCCTATGGGAAGCATCGAGTTCGACACGCCTGTGTGGGATAGTAGAGGGAAGTACGGCGAGTGGATTGCCGGAGTTTGGTGGTGAACAGTGGTCGGAGCTCGGAGAACTAGGCGTTGACAGGGATCCTCCAGCGTGCGTTTCCAGGTTTGTTCCAGGCTTTACTTTCGAGCTTCAGGTGAATTTTCGATTTCGACTGTTATTCGAAATACTGGGTTTCGATTTTTAGTTGTGGGTCAAATCGTGGTTTGTTGGTGGGGTCGCAGTAGGTAGGATCGTCGTTGACGATCTGTGCACGTGCACGTGAAGGGGGTCGGCGGGTCAGTGGGATGGTTCAGAGAAGAAGAGGGGGGAAACTCGAGACGTGCTCGAGATTTTTGCAGATTGACTCGAAGCAACTGGGTTTACTCGAAACTAAGGGGAGTCGCGTGTGTTTGCCTGGGGGATTTAAATCGTGAAGTTATTAAGTTCACCTGATGCTGAAACTTAAATAACAAAATTAAAAAAAAAAAAAGGAAATAGGAAGAAGGGTGAAGTAACTCAGCTTCAATTGGAATGAAAAGAAAGTTTTCAAATTAATACTTAACAAAGTATAATAAATCAAGCTAAGATTTTATGACAAGTTTAATTATTTAAGCAAATACTTAACAAAGTTCTCTAAGTAATACTTTAGCTAAATAACTTAATTTAAGTTAAGTATTTAAGTTAATCAACGTTAAAGCTCTTTATAAATTGAAATAAATAAATTTTCAAAATGAAAGAAGGTTTTAAATTTATAAATTAAGGTTTTAAGTAAATCAATTAAGAGATAGTTAAAGAGTAATTGGAAATCATAGATTTCAAAAAAAATTGTGCCGAAAGAATTTCAATTCGAAATGAAAATGAGAAATTTTATGATTAGAAATTAATTGTAATTAAGAACTAATTCAGTTACCATTAACACCTAATTAAATAATTCAGATTTATTAATGGATTATTAATGGTAAATCAACTCTTATAAGTAATGATTAAAGTTAATTAATCAAGTGATTAAGATAAGATTACATTTAATGTAAATAAATGTTGATTTATTTGTAAAGGAAAATAATCACTTAATGAAATTAATTAAGGTTAAATGATTATGTAATTTACTAAAGGTTAATTAAATTTACGTGATAAATCAAGATAAATTAAGGTAATTGATTTATTTATCAATATCAAATGATTTGTAATTAATAAATCAGGATTGGGTAATTAATTTATAAGTAATAAATTTACTTAGAAATGAATTAAATTGATTAGGATTAAAAACGATTTAATTAATCCTGCTTATAGATAACTATTGAATTACTCATGAATGGTTGTATTGTATGAGATGCCTTGAATTGATCTTCTTATCTGATCTGTGATATTTTGTTCTGTGAAATGAGCTGTGTATTTATTCATTTATTGATGATATATTTGTATATTATCTGTGAATCTGTGAATATATGATAAGCGTTATAGTTTATATCGCTTATCAATTATATTTCTGTGTTTCGATCTGTAATAATTATATGATGTTGCACTACTGTGTATAACCCCTGGACCACACTTATACACACACAAATATGGATTTCACGAGGAAATCGATTAAGTCGCAGATTTTTGAAATAGTTAAATTTGAATTTTTAAATTCAAATGTTTTGGAAATGGAGTCCTTTACAGTTATTTTTGGAGTTCTTACTTGAAGACTATCTTAGAGTTATTTGTTTCGCTGCTAGATATTATCTATTTTCTTTCCGCTGCTGTTTTATTGTATCATATCTCTGATGTATATTGATATCTATTGGATCATCTGTTGTATCAGATATTGTATCAAAGCTGTATATCAATGTATTATTCTTTTATTCCGCTGTGTTGTTTACTTATTGATTGTTATAAGCTCCGGCGAATCGGATTTGAACGGTCGAATCTATGACATTCGAATACGATTTGAAGTATGGATGTCGATTTTTGAGCGGGCAAAATCCGTTCTCGTTACATATTAAAAACTCTTAAAAGAATTACTTATCTCCTAAGCCAAAATTAAAAATAGCTTTTAATCGATAATCAATTTAAATAAATTTAAAATACACCTTAAATATTTCAAGTGATTTGAAACATTTAAATTCTAAATCTTATTTATATTACAAACTAGAATTCAAATCATGTTTCAGATTCAGATTCAAAAATTTTAAATTTAAAATCCTGCTTAAAATTTCATTTCAGATTTATAAAAACACATGTTATAAATACTAAAATATTCAAACTTGATTATAACATTAGAATTTATCACTTATTTCCTTTTCAAATCATAAAATTTAAATTCAAATTTGAATACAGATTTACCATTCATATTTGTAAACTTAAATTAAAATCATGTTTTAATCTCATTTTTTTCATATTTTTAAAACCTCATTAAAAATACTGTAAACAAGTTTCAGTTGTTAAACATTTCATTTTATAAATTTTATTTATTTTGAAACAAGAATTTAAATTCATTTTGAATTCATATTCAAACTTGCTTCAACTCTTGTTTAAATCTGGCTTTGCTTTCTTTTTAAATTTAGTATTAAAATTTTGAAAAACCTGAAACAGTCAGGTTTCAGAAAACAAACCTAAAACTAACAAAACTACTCGAGCCAGGAACCAATTGCTTCGAGTTATCTACCACCCAACTTCGAGTAAACTCTCCAGTGCCACGAGCATCCCCCGAGAACACTCTATCCAAAAATTCCCAAAAACAAATACAACCTTCACCAACCAAAAGGAATGCACGGTGCACGGTGCACGTGCACCGTGACGTTGATCACCTCCGGCCCCTCACCTAGGCCTCAACCCATCGAAAATCACCCAAGATCCAACCTACGACCACCAGAACATCATTACTCACCTGAAATCAAAAAAACAATCCCAAACCAAAACCTGGAACACAGGGCATCTCAAAACCCAAACCCTGTCAACGGCAATATCACACTCCCCCGACCATCGTTAGAGCTACAACTCCGGCTACTTCCTCCTCTAGGACCCAGCAACCATTCCCCAGAGTTGCTAAACACTCGATCAAACATTGAGAGAGAACGATCCTATTTTCTAACAAGTTCAAAAACTAGGGTTACAGAACTTAATCCTTCACCACTGCTAACCAAATGACATGTACACCAATTTGATATTTTTTGGGAAATGCCTGTTCACTCTTCTTCATTCATAAGAAGCTTCAAACCCCCAAATGTTCAAAATCATTAAAATTTCCCAAAATCATCTTTTCCAGATAAAAGTGAACTGCCCCCAAAATCATAAGCTATAAATTGTGTTTTCTGATTTAAAAATCTTGTTTCCATATAGGTTTTCAGATCATAATCTTAAATTAGTAAATTAAGGAATTTATTTTTTTAAACAAAATCATGTTTCCAGATCATTTTGATTTCCAGAGAAAGTTTTGAATTTAATTTACCTTATTTAAATTTTTATTCTCAGATTTATGTTCAACAAACAATTTTGTTTGTAACTCATTTTCACAATAATGGTTAAGTCAAGAGACTACTGAAATCTGAATTTAAAAATTTAAGTCAAGAACAACAGAAACACTGATACTAAACAGTGTATACATACTTATATAAGTTCATAGTAATTTCCAGAAACTCATATACATACAAAGAAATTGCTTCAATATTATCATGCATCTATGGTTTAAGATTTAGGAAGATGATGATGTTATTCACAAGAAAAAAAAAATTCAGAGTCAAATCAGGCAACCAATCATTTACTTAATTCATTTTAAACAAAATGTTACTCACCAGAATCTTCAGAAAAACAGAGCCTTCATGATTTTTGAATCATGTCTTTGATTTAATGTTGCAGTGTTATGCTAATTGAACTGAAGTGCTACTGCTCCCTATCCCTATCTACATGCATGCAAACCCTTTTTATTTACTAAGCTGATGATTTCTAGAGATGCAATGCAGTTGATGTTTAGGTTGAAAAAAAAGAAATGCAGACTTGATTTGCTCAAATTACCAGGTTGCTTGCATCTACAGGTTTGCAAATCTTGTTTTCAAGTTTTTGGTTTGCAATTGTAATTTGAGGAGATGATTTACAGATCATTATGTTTGAGGGATTTTAGATTTCGAAGATGGTGTTTTTCTTTGATTCATTTCAACTTTAGGTTATGAAAAGAGAATGAGGGAAAAAGGAAAATGTTTAAAAGGGCTGAAATAAATTTTAAATAAAATAAAGAAAAGATCAAATACAAATGACACTTGTCATGTACCTTATTCTTTGATAAACACATGTAGCTTTAGATTATTTAATTGTTAACACTTGTCTTTTATTTAATTTAGTTATATTTTTAAATGTTAATGAAGAATTTTTCTTAATTTATTTTATACTTATATGAATATATATGAATTTCTTATTTAAAGAAAAATGTAAATAAAACAAATTATAAACTAAAACTTATTCAAATATTTTTAAGAATCTATTTATTTGAATTTCAAAATAAAATTCCAAATTAAATTAAACTTTTGAAATCAAAATTAAAATCAATTTATTCAATTTAAAATGATAATACTATTATTTCAATTCTTTTTATATTTATGGAAAAATAATACACTATACATATGGCTTGAAAATAACAATTTAACAAATTTTAAATGATTTATAAAGAGGTTAAAAATTACTTTTATTAATAAATAAATTTAAACCATATGCTATTTGTATTTTAAAACTATATACAAAATTTCCAAATCATTTTTATATCAAGTAATATTTAAAGGGAAATAAAACCAACTTTTTATTTAAATTTAAAAATTAAACTAAGATATAATTTTTTTTAAACAACTTGACATTTATTTTAAATATTTACAAATCATAAAATTATTAATTTAAATAACATTGGAAAACTTAAAATTAATTTTAAACATAATTTCCCAATTACTAAATATATTATTAGAATTTAAAAACAAAACTTTATTTATTTATTAAATTCCAAAATAAAGATTATCTATAATATATATATATATACACAAATATATATATATATATACATTATATAGAAACATTTATTTTAACCTTTTAAAAGATAAAAATCACAAATTATATATTTATTTAATCAGATTATTAAACCAAATCATATATTATTAATCAATTATCATCAAATCAATTTAATTTTAGATAAAGATTATTAAATTGATATTGTCAAAATTTCCGGGATATCACATTCCTTGCCCCTTAAAAGAATTTCGTCCCCGAAATTTAAAACAAAGGTAATTTAATAATCTATTTAAAAATATTTTAATTTCAAAACACAAGCATATATCAGACATATGCTAAGAACCATAGCAATCAATTCATCCAATCAAACAAAATTAACTATCCAAACAAAATTCCGGATAGAGTTTCCTCGAGTTTCCCAAGTAAACACCGGGATACTCACTCTATAAAATCCAAACAATCAACATTGCTAAGCTATAGAACTCCCACTCATCTAGATCTACAACTGAACAAGACATCAGACTACAGACAAGTCTGACTCAACAACCAAAATCTCCCAGAACAGCTGATTCCAAAACCAGAAATAGATCATACACGTACTCCATCAGAGATACGTGAAACACATCGAATTCCAGTTGTCCAAACTGGCAATTCAATCCAGAAAATCAAACACTTATCCATAACAGAATACAGAAGAAATCTAAGACATCTCGGAGCTAGCTTACCCAACCTTACCAAAATTTATAGCTCCTAAAAACTGAGAAACTTATCCAAAATCAGATCTATGACTTCAGATCCACAAAACTCCTCAAACGATCTCAAGCTGCCTACCTCCTACCTGATCAGCTCAACTCTTGCTGATGTCTCAAGAAACAAACTGGACCAAATCCAATCCACCAGAATGATCCTCCACGATCAATCAAGATCAAGAACAAACTCCACTCACAAACATCAGAAGAAAACAAACTTCTCTTATCCGGAAAAGAAAAGCAGATGCACTCCCAAACTGCTTCCGCTGCGCAACTCTAATCTGGAGTAGAAAAGAATGCTGATGAAGAACACAAGCACAACTGTACAACGAAACTAAGAAGATCTCTGATAACCAAGAGAAAACTCAGAAGTTCCTCCAATCCTGAGTTACTTCAACAAACTCCATCTCAAGGAACCAATCCTTCAACTAGTTGAACCACCGGAACCACACTTGGAATCCTAGTCGATAAGAAAACTAAATCTCTAGATGCGGACAAACTCTGACTTCCAGAAAACATCCAGAAAATCTCCAACAATCCAAGAGAATACTCAATTATCGCAAGTCACTTTTGCGATAATTCCAAACTAAAATCCAAAGAAAATTGTTCCTTGTTTACCAATCAGAACAGTTTATACTGGTCTTGCCAATCCATCAAAGAAATGGATTCTACTCTACTGCTTCTGAACTCCAGCTCCGGAAAACTACTAAGCCAAAAAACTCTGTCGACACACAGAACACTCCGAGATGCACTGCTGACACCAATGCCAAAGAATTCCCAATCCAAAGTTCTTTGAAAAACTTGGACTTCAAATTAACAGAAACACCCTGCTGAACTCAGCCACAACACCAAAGCAGACTTACTTCCTTAAACTTGTTCCAAAGAAATATCTTCGCAAATATCCATAGTCACTGCATCTCATCACACAGCTACTATTTCCTGTGGTATCAAGATACCATCACTCGCTTTTGTTCATCCAACAGATCCAAACTCTACTCATCCAACTTCAAAGATGAACTCCGAACCTTAACAGATTACCTTCAGAGATCAATGAAGTCCTTACACCACTGCAAAGCTCATTCGAGATGGTATTAGATCTAAAGTCTCGACAGATGCACTTCCAACCTCAAACATACAAACTCCAACCAATGGTAGTCGCGTTACACACACCACTACCTTAATCTACCTTTATAACCTATATTGGAAAACCCGAACAGGTAACCCAATAGAGAGGTAGAAATATATATATATATATAAATATATTTAAAATTACAAATACGCTCTCTCAAGATAGACACCACCCGAGAGCCTAGGTATTCACTCAACCTAACGCTCTAATACCAACAGTGACGACCGACTTTCTCACCACAGAAAATCGCATCATCTTGAAGAAAGAAAGGGATAGAAAGAGAAAAGAAAGAAGGGAAAGAAGAAACAACACTAGAATCTCAACAGCGGAACGAATAAATTATATTAATAACATGAGTATTTACATAATATACAATATCAGTCAGAGATACACAACATGCACATCACATATACTAGACAGTTATAAACACCTGTCTAGTATTTACAACATAATACAAACATAACATAGAGAAAACACAGCGGAAACTATATATCTATACGCAGAAGCCTCCTGCTCCATTGCTCCTCCAATATTCGTCAAAGCCAACCTGAACCCTTCGCTACTCGTAAAAATTTGAGTACCCAAGAGTTTAAGAAAACAAAGATAAACTCCGGGTCAAACATGGGTCTGGTGTAAGTAACAGGTTAAGGTTGCTTAACTTTTTTTAAAAAATCTTTTGAAAAGAAAGGTATCACGTAAGACTTCCCACACATAAACATGGAAAAGTTTTTACCTTATGCTAACCAAATCATTTGATAGGAAATCCGATGATATTATAATAGTGTCTAGGGTTTTCAAGTAAAATACAGAAATAGCTGGAATGCTTACATCTCACGTTCCAACATAGTTGGGCACAACTAAAACGTACAACACTTATTGGATTTTGGATTCCATCAATGGCAGGGCTACTGGGGTACCGCCCATCACAATACGTAGCCTAGATCACCGTACCGAGGAGCCACCCTAACTCCCCTGCAACACAAGGCCGGAACCATCCCTTGCCGAACAGTTCCGAACAAGACAACCCCGGCAGTTGTTGCAATCAACCGCCCACACAGCCGAATATAAAGGGACCTCTAGACAGGGGTAAATCTCACTCTCAAGTGGGGGCTACCTACGAAGCCTTGCTGCAGCTCCCCTATTTTAGCCATTCCCGATTGATGAGGCTTGAGGCTACGATTACCTTTAGAGAACACATCTCTTAGAATGCTCATCGTCCACCTGACAATGTTCTGAAAGCATTCAATCCATACAAGTTCGTTCCGGGTTCGAACGAAACCGAAGGCATTATCTCATTACACTCATTTTGGAATCACCCTCAGAGTTAACGACGATAACCCTTGCACTCTGAATCTTCATCTTCACTTGAGATTCATGACCTATCGTTAATTTGGATCGATGTGGTTTTTCGATATCCAAATATGGAAACCCGATCCCGGTCTCATCGAAATCCAAATCGCCATCTTTTAGGTCCAAGTTGTTTTAAAGTTAAAACAATTCAATTCGTTATCTATATACACAGATAGATAATTCTCAACATCATAATAGATAATCAAATCACAAAAGATAATCCATATTATCATCCCAAACAGATAATTCATATCATCAACTCAATGCAACCATTGCATCCAAATCACACGACATCACTTATCTCATAATTGAGATCTCAACCATTCAGGGTAACCAGTATTAACCAATATTCACAAGCAATGACTTATTAATCATCATTCTATAATTAATTTAAAATTAATTAAATTAATTACTTCTTCCTTAATTAATTTAAATAAATTAAATTAATTACTCATCCATATAAATCTTGCTTATACATCAATTAATTAATTACAAACCAATCAATTGATTACTCTCAACAAATTACCCTAATTAATCATCTTGATTAATTATCCTTTAATTACATTCAAGTAATTAATCTTGAATTAATTTCACAAATTAATTATTCCAAACCAAATTTAGTAATTAACCTGTAATTACTTCATTAATTAATTACATTAATCCTTAATTAATTACATTAATTAATTCCTTCATTGATTAATTGTTCTTATTAATCAATCCTCAATTACATCATTAGTTATATAAATTAATGATCCCAAATTATTAATAATTACCTTATTATATTAATTATCGATTATCCTTATTGATTAATCACTCTTGATTAATCACATTAAGTAATTAATTACATCTCTTTATTATCTTCAAATAACTCAATTATTAAAACCTAAATTAATTACACTAAGTAATTAATTATTAATTACTTACTTAAGTAATTATTCTACATACTAATTACATATTAATCACACAAAGTAATTAATTCCAAAACTCCTCCATTATCCAAGTACCCTTCAATTAAATTACATCAAGTAATTTATCTTCTTAATTACTTCACTAAGTAATTATTCATTTTTAATTACATTGGTAATTACTTCTCAAATCAACCAGTGATTAATGTAAATTAATTAAACTTAATTAATTGACTGAATTAATCAAATAAAATTAATTAATTACAATTAATAATTAATTTCTTAATTACTTTCATTAAGTAATTACACTTAAACAATTCCCAAATGATTATCTCTAAATTAATTAATCCAATTAATCGTTAAAATTAATTACATTAATTAATTATAAAATAATACTAAGTTAATGACCCTTATTAACCAATAACAAAACTTTTATTACTTTTCTAAAGTAATTAACTGAATTAATCAATATTAATCCTTAATTTATTTATAAAACTCATTAATTAATCTTTAATTATTAAAGTAATCAAGTGATAATCAAAAATTTATTTCATTTTTAATTATTTGATTAATAAATTTAAATCATTAATTAAATTAAATCAAATCTTGTTTAATTAATTGATTTCTTAATTTCTATTTAATCAATTTTAATTAACTTATTAATTCTTTAGTTAATTAAATAAAAACCTTAATTATTTAATTAATTAACCAAATTATTAATTAATTAAATTAATTAATTACAAAACTTAATTACCTTGATCAATTAATAAATTATTAAGTTCAAATCAACTTAATGATAATCATTGATCTTATTAATGATTTAATTATCACTATCAAAGTAATTTAAAAATAATTTGCTTTTAAATTTTCTCTAAATTCCATTTTAAATTAAAATTAAAATGAAATCAAATTTAAACTTAAACAAGGTTTAACTATTAAAAACTCTTAAAAGAATTACTTATCTCCTAAGCCAAATTTAAAAATAGTTTTTAATCCATAATCAATTTAAATAAATTTAAAATATACCTTAAATATTTCAAGTGATTTGAAACATTTAAATTCAAAATCTTATTTATATTACAAACTAGAATTCAAATCATGTTTCAGATTCAGATTCAAAAATTTAAATTTAAAATCCTATTTTAAATTTCATTTCAGATTTATAAAAACACATGTTATAAATACTAAAATATTCAAACTTGATTATAACATTAGAATTTATCACTTATTTCCTTTTCAAATCATAAAATTTAAATTCAAATTTGAATACAGATTTACCATTCAGATTTGTAAAATTAAATTAAAAATCATGTTTTAAATCTCATTTTTTTAAGATTTTTAAAACCTCGTTAAAAATACTGTAAACAAGTTTCAGTTGTCAAACATTTCATTTTATAAAGTTTATTTATTTTGAAATAGGAATTTAAATTCATTTTGAATTCATATTCAAACTTGCTTCAACTCTTGTTTAAATCTGGCTTTGCTTTCTTTTTAAATTTGGTATTAAAATTTTAAAAATCCTGAAACAGACAGGTTTCAGAAAACAAACCTGAAACTAACGAAACCACTCGAGCCAGGAACTAATTGCTTCGAGTTATCTACCACCTAGCTTCGAGTAAACTCTCCAGTGCCACGAGCATCCCCCGAGAACACTCTATCCAAATATTCCCAAAAACAAATACAACCTTCACCAGCCAAAAGGAATACACGGTGCACGTGCACCGTGACGTTGATCACCTCCGGCCCCTCACCCTGGCCTCAACCAATCGACAATCACCCAAAATCCAACCTACGACCACCAGAACATCATTACTCACCTGAAATAAAAAAACAGTCCCAAACCAAAACCTGGAACATATGGCGTCTCAAAACCCAAACCCTGTCAACGGCAATATCACACTCCCCGACCATCGTTAGAGCTACAACTCCGGCTACTTCCTCCTCTAGGACCCATCAACCATTCCCCAGAGTTGCTAAACACTCGATCAAACGTTGAGAAAGAACGATCCTATTTTCTAACAAGTTCAAAAACTAGGGTTACAGAACTTAATCCTTCACCACTGCTAACCAAATGACCTGTACACCAATTTGATAATTTTTGTGAAATGCCTGTTCACTCTTCTTCATTCATAAGAAGCTTTAAACCCCCAAATGTTCAAAATCATTAAAATTTCCCAAAATCATCTTTTCCAGATAAAAGTGAACTGCCCCCAAAATCTTAAGCTATAAATTGTGTTTTCTGATTTAAAAATCTTGTTTCCATATAGGTTTTCAAATCATAATTTTAAATTAATAAATTAAGGAATTTATGTTTTTAAACAAAATCATGTTTCCAGATCATTTTGATTTCCATAGAAAGTTTTGAATTTAATTTACTTTATTTAAATTTTTATTCTCAGATTTATGTTCAACAAACAATTTTGTTTATAACTCATTTTCACAATAATGGTTAAGTCAAGAAACTACTAAAATTTGAATTTAAAAACTTAAGTCAAGAACAACTGCAACACTGATACTAAACAGTGTATACATACTTATATAAGTTCATAGTAATTGCCAGAAACTCATATACATACAAACAAATTGCTTCAATCTTATCATGCATCTATAGTTTAAGATTTAGGAAGATGATGATGTTATTCACAAGAAAAAAATTTCAGAGACAAATCAGGCAACCAATCATTTACCTAATTCATTTTAAACAAAATGTTACTCATCAGAATCTTCAGAAAAACAGAGCCTTCATGATTTGTGAATCCTGTCTTTGATTTAATGTTGCAGTGTTATGCTAATTGAACTGAAGTGCTACTGCTCCCTATCCCTATCTACATGCATGCAGGCCCTTTTTATTTACTAAGCTGATGATTTCCAGAGATGCAATGTAGTTGATCTTCACGTTGAAAAAAAAAGAAATGCAGACTTGATTTGCTTAAATTTCCAGGTTTCTTGCATCTACAGGTTTGTAAATCTTGTTTTCAAGTTTTTGGTTTGCAATTGTAATTTGAGGAGATGATTTACAGATCATTATGTTTCAGGGGTTTCAGATTTTGACGATGGCGTTTTTCTTTGATTCATTTTAACTTTAGGTTATGAAAAAGAATGAGGGAAAAAGGAAAATGTTTAAAAGGGCTGAAATAAATTTTAAATAAAATAAAGAAAAGATCAAATACAAATGACACTTGTCATGTACCTTATTCTTTGATAAACACATGTAGCTTTAGATTATTTAATTGTTAACACTTGTCTTTTATTTAATTTAGTTATATTTTTAAATGTTAATGAAGAATTTTTCTTAATTTATTTTATACTTATATAAATATATATGAATTTCTTATTTAAAGAAAAATGTAAATAAAACAAATTATAAACTAAAACTTATTCAAATATTTTTAAGAATCTATTTATTTGAATTTCAAAATAAAATTCCAAATCAAATTAAACTTTTGAAATCAAAATTAAAATCAATTTATTCAATTTAAAATGATAATACTTTTTTCTTGTTTTAATTCTTTTTATATTATAGAAAAATAATACATTATACATATGGCTTGAAAATAACAATTTAACAAATTTTAAATGATTTATAAAGAGGTTATAATCCACTTTTATTAATAAATAAATTTAAACCATATGCTATTTGTATTTTAAACTTATATACAAAATTTCCAAATCATTTTTATATCAAGTAATATTTAAAAAGAAATAAAACCAACTTTTTATTTAAATTTAAAAATTAAACTAAGATATAATTTTTTTTAAACAACTTAACATTTATTTCAAATATTTACAAATCAAATAATTATTAATTTAAATAACATTGGAAAACTTAAAATTAATTTTAAACATAATTTCCCAATTACTAAATATATTATTAGAATTTAAAAACAAAACTTTATTTATTTATTATATTCCAAAACAAAGATTATCTATAATATATATATATATATATATATATATATATATACAAATACATATATACATTATATAGAAAAATTTATTTTAACCTTTTAAAAGATAAAAATCACAAATTATATATTTATTTAATCAGATTATTAAACCAAATCATATATTATTAATCATCAAATCAATTTAATTTTAGATAAAGATTATTAAATTGATATTGTCAAAATTTCTGGGATATCACACAAATGATCAAAACTACCCCGCCACTCATCTAATCCCACTATAGTTCAATGGCTACATATGTAATCCAAAATAAAATTTAGTTCTCAAATCTTTTTAATATATTTCTGAATTTAGTTTCATTTAAACCTCAATTCACCATGTCTGATTGTCTCATCACAGCGTTTAGGAAATTCCTATCGATAACGTTGATCAGACATATCGACCAGAATTCTTAAAGCACTTGATGGACAACCCAACACAAAAATCATCTTCTATAAAAGAAGTTTCTCATATTTAGTTCTCAAAATGTTCTTTATCCCAAAAACCAAATACAATTCCTCCTAGAAATATATCTTCAAGTTTTGAAAAATTTGAAAACACAATTCATTGCATACACCAAAATCAAAACATAAAAAGAAACTCATCGAGATATTCTCAGAATACTAGATTCACAAGATTGAGGGAATAGATTAGGGTGTTCGTTATTCCGAACGGTATAACGAACTACTTACAAAACTCATAACGAGTGCAGAATGTGGTAAAAGAAACACTATCTTTCGTAACTCGTAGCTAATGAGAATCGTTGTAGCGTCAAGCTGAGGAAGGACTCTAGCACCACATAATAGATCATATAAGAAATCAAAGAGATATAAGGGTAAGGGTAAATTATCTTCTCGAATGAGAAGAAGAACACAAATGACAAATCATTACTTCGGGTGAAGTAATATAACAAAGCCTATAAATGAGTACCCAAAGAGGTTATCTCAAAAAGAGGTAAGAATGGCAATATCAATTAAATTCCAAGGATCGCCTCATTTCCTTAGTGGGCATCCTCTTGGAAGGATGACTGAAAGCCTAAGAGTCGATAATGAGGTCAATACAATATTCGATTGCCTGATTGGGTGTCATACCCAATCAGACTTACAGAAAACAACAGAGTCACAATGACGGGAATTCGAGATATATCATCAACATCTCGATACTCAAGAGTGAATACAGAGACTTCGAAATCAGAAACAATATTCTGAAGACAAGAATTACCCAACCAACTAAATCGGGATACCAAAATACATGACCCTTCAAATCACATAATGTGGCTTGATAAAATGTAAGACACTCCCTCTCAAATTACTACAAACTCAATATAGAAACTAGCATGCTAATATGCATGCAAAGATAAACTACAAGGAACAAATCCCAATATTCTCACATCAAGTATTATGGATCCCCTCAAAAGGATTCGCAACCCTCAAGTAAGCATAAGACCAAAACATCTAATAACATTAACAAATTTCTTCGGTACAAATAAATGCTAAGCATCGTATTGAAGAGGATTCAAATAGGACAGTTATGAAAAAGAACAAAACCTTCCAAAATAGTAGGAGATAGACCTCGCGACTGAGATGCACTACCAGAACCCTGAGCCACATTCAGATTCCACAAACCTAAAAACTTTCCCATCTTAAGACATGCTGCAAATATATGTCCTTCCTTCTTAAAATAATGGCACTTGGGGTTTGAGGACATTCTCTAACTAGATGGTCTCTAGAACCACAATTGAAGCAATCCAACACTCTAGCTAAAGGTGGTGCTGCACCGGAATGAGAACTAGAATTGCCTTGCTTCATCTTCTTCTTAGGAGGAAATGATTGGGATCAGTGAAAGGGAAATTTCTTCTTATTTGGGTTCATTCGAACCTTGCCTCATCACTACTATGCCTTGACGGCTTCAAAGTGAAGCGCCGAATCCACAAGCTCTTCGAATAAGAGCTTAAGCTGAAGCATGAGCGATTTCTTAAAATATTTCTTAAGTCTAGATACGAACTTAAGATTCATCTTGTATAGGGTACTAATGAATTCGAGCCCATACTTGGATGGAGACACGAAGGAGGATACATAATACAATGCAGAGGATTTTCCTTGCTTCAACTCGAGGGAGCGACGAGCAAGGAAAGCCTTCTTAGATTCTGGCACGAATTTAAGTTCAAAACGGTCTCGGAAATGTTGCCATGTAATAGTAGACTCATCTAACTCAGCTATAAGGAGCTTGTACCAGTCTAAAGCTCATTCTTGCAGCATACTCGATGTCACAAGAACACGGTAATGATTGAAAATCTCCATGCGATTAAAGATGCGCTCGCATGTTCGGAGCTAAGCCTGAACCTCTAAAACTGTCTCGGAGCCTTTGAATGGTTTTCCTTCAAGATGGGTGAACTCGCTACACATACGCGCAAATGTGGATTTGCACGGAGGAGAGGAATGAGTAGGAGCGGGAGGCTGAGTGCTCCTAAGAAGCTCAAGAATCTGGTCAATCGACATATAAACTCCTTCGGGATGAGAACCACTAGACGGTCCCGCCTACGAAGTGTGACCTCTTCTTCTTCCTTCCATGAGCTGAAAGTTAAGATACGATAGGATTGTTCGTCGAGGTAGATATTAGCAATTGTAATTCATTGAATGAGGAATACTATGGAATTTAAAATTAACATTCCCAAACATATTTCTTTCTATCTACATTCAAAGGACCCAAAAGAATTAAGGACAAGGTTGGGTTCAACAACGATTTGGGGATGATGTTACACTTGTATTATACTTGATGTTTGGTAATCGTGTAATTGTTTTGCGTTTATCACATTTTGTTCTGAATCCAGCTCTAATACCAAGCTGTAACGCCCCACCCCGAGATCCACATTAACAAAGAGAATTACATAGTAATTCTATTTTCTAATGCAGAGAATATGGCTGGTTAAGGGTGACCATCATAGTCTTGCATTAGATAAGAGCTAAGTATGTCGATTTTGGAACTTTTTTTCATTTCATTTCGAGTATTCGACAAACTTAATTCCTTCCTAATACACTACTATGGGGGCTACAAGATTAATTCAAAAAAATAATATAATAATAATACAAACTAATGTCATAGAACAGCAACACAGATAATATACATATACACTTACATCAAATGAATGCAACATGCCACAAGTGGTATTCAACCATATTATATATACATCCCCACAAAAGAATAGATACATAATAAGGTTCCTAAACCAAAAGACTACTGCACAAAAACTGTAGGATCGATTTCACCCTAGCAGAGGGGTGAATAGGGTGATGCTGTTAATTATAAAAATTATTGCGGAAGCTTATAAAATTATTTCAACACAGATATTTCAAAATAATACCAGCACAGATAATAGCAGAATAATAAATGTAGAAATAGAACGACACAGAATTTACCCAGCTTCGGCAAAACCCTGCCTACGTGCTGCCCCCAAGGTTTCTACTAGAACTTAAGTAGTCACACACTTACACACGTAAACTCGCGACACCCGCTACTGACTAACCTAACTCTACGCTCAAAACCCTGCCATAACTCAGCCGCTGAGTTATAAATTCTCAAACTACGCCACGTAGTTTGTGCCCTAGTCACACGACTAGAAATTACAACGGTTTAAAAGCAAAATACCAATTAAAAGACAATTAAAAAACAAAACCCCTAATTTATAAACTAAAGCCTATGTTAAAACAATAAGGCCGACCCTTTTATTTCTTTTATGTTGTTCCTCTACTTTTCTCTGTTAAAAAATGGCGGCCTCGTTCTGTGATGACCCGGATTTCTGACCCCAGAAATCCGTTTCATCGTGAAGAAAGAAAGGGATGAGAAAATAGAAAAGATAGAGAAGAAAGAACAACAACATCAGAATCTCACAGCGGAATGGAACAAAATATAATAGATCACATAAATATTACATAATTTTACATATATCAGAGTTATACAGATCATACAACACATACTAGACAGTTATAAACACCTGTCTAGTTATACAAGTCAATATACAATACAACACAGAGATACCAAAAAAAGGTACTATATATATATATATCTACAACGCTGAAACCTCCTGCTCCATTGCTCCTCCAGAATTCGTCAAAGCTAACCTGAATCTCTTGGCTACTCGTAAAAATTTAAGTACCGGAGAGTTTATGAAAAACAAAAATAAACTCCGGGTCAGACAGGGGTCTGGTATGAGTAACAGGTTAAAGTTGCTTAACTTTGAAAAACATTTGAAAACAAAAAGTATCACGTAAGACTTCCCACGAATAAATATGGTAAGTTTTTACCTTACGCTAACCAAAACATTTGATAGGAAATTCAGTGATATTATAATAGGTCTAGGGTTTTCAAGTAAATAGAAAATAGCCGAAATTGTTACATTATTAAATTCCAGCTACTAGCCACAAAAGTGGGTAATACAATCAAAACCGTTGACACTTATTGGATGTTGGATTCCATACAATGGCAGGGCTACTGGGGTACCGCCCGTCACAGTACGTGGCCGAGATCAACGTACCGAGGATCACTCCCGACCCCCTACAACACAAGGCCGGAACCATTCCTTACTGAACAGTCACGAACAAGACAACCCCGACAGTTGGAGCTCACAACTGTCTACACAGTCGAATAAAAAGGGACATCTAGACGGGCGAAAATCTTGTCCTGCTTGGGCATGACCCACCTAACCTTGCTGCACTTCCCCTGTTTTAGCCATTCCCGGTTGATGAGGCTTGAGGCTACGATTACCTTTAGAGAACACATTTCTTAGAATGCTCATCGCCCGCCTGATGATGGTTTGTAAGCATTCAATCCATACAAGTTCGTTCCGGGTTCGAACGAAACCGAAGGCATTATCTCGTTACACTCATTTTGGAATCACCCTCAGAGTTAACGACGATAACCCTTGCATTCTGAATCTTCATCTTCAAATTCACGACCTATCGTTAATTTGGATCGATGTGGTTTTCGAACATACAAATATGGAAAATCCGATCCCGGTCTCATCGAAATCCAAAACGTGTCTTTTAAGGCCAAGGTGTTTAAAGTTTAAAACAATTCAATTATCCATATACACATAGATAGATAATTCACAATATCATAATAGATAGTCAACATCAACATAAACAGATAATCTATATTATCATCACAACAAATAATGCATATTATCATCATACTTAAATCAGAGCATACTTATCACATAGCATTCATTAATCTCCGATTTGAGATCTCAATCTATTCAAAGTAACCAATATCATCAATCCTTATATAAGCAATCGTATCAGCTATAATTAATTTGAAATGAATTAAATTAATTACTTACATCTCTAATTGATTTAAAGTGAATTAAATTAATTACTATACCATTATAACTCTTGCTTATTTAATTATTAATCAATTATCAATCGATTAGTAAATTCATTTCACTTGATCACACTTGACTAATTAACATTTAAGTAATCACCTTTAATTATTTTCACAAATTAATTGTCTTATCCAAATATAGAAATTAACCTTAAATTACAAACATTACATTACTTCTTAATTACACTAATTAATTACTCTTTAATTACTTATTATTGATTAATTAATCTAAATTTATCATCCCATCATTAATTATATCCATTAATGATTTCTAATTACATTTTAATTAATTCTCTGTTTTAAATTAATTACCTTAAGTAATTAATCTTTAATTAAACCACATTTATTAATCACCTCTGATTAATACCATTCAGTAATTAACTATCTTTAATTACTCCATCAAATAAATAAATTACTCCTTAATTAATTTTCTCTAATTAGTCCCCTGATTAATTATACAAAGTAATTATACTCTTAATCATTCTTGGTAATTACATCCAGTAATTATCATTAATTACTTTCCTAAGTAATTATACTTATCTCATCATCATATGATTATTTAAATTTATTAAACTTAATTAATTAACTTAAACAATTCATATTAAACTGAATTAATTACAATGAGTAATTAATTTCTTAATTACTTCCATTAATAATTATGCTTAACAATCCACAATTGCTTATTTTAAATAATAATTTAATTAATTATTAAAATTAATCTCGTTAATTGATTATTTCATAATCTTAGTTAATAACCTTGATTGAGTAATTATAATTTTTTTATTACTTTTCCTAAAGTAATTAACTAAAATTTATTATCAATTGCATTTTAAATTGGTCTTAATAACTCATTAATTAATCCTTAATTAATTCATTAATTGATTACTAAACATTAATTAAAAATTAAACCTTATTTAATCAATGATTCTTGACTACCAATTGATTTACCTTAAATTAATTAACTTATATCTTATTTAAATAAATTTAAACTCTTAATTTCTAAGTTAATTAATTCAAGTTACTTATTACCCATTTAGTTAACTGAATAATCACAAATCCTTAAGTCTTTAAAATCTTTTTCTATTTAATGATCAATTTATCATTAATAAGGTATTTTAAACAATTTAATTTAAAATTTACTTTTAAATTTCATTTTAAGTTTAAGATTTGAAATGAAATCAAATTAATCTTAACAAGTTTAAAACAATTCCAAACTCCTTTTTATTTTACAACTTAAAGAATAATTATCTTAAAATAGAAGATTAAAAGAATTTAAACACGATTTCATTTTGAATTCAAATCAAATTTAAAAATTCACTTTATCATTCAAATTTGTTTAAAACAAATTTAAATTTAAAAAAAACTTTATTTATTTAAAAACTGAGATTCAAACTACTTTTGAAACCAAACTTAACTTGATTTAAACTTTGTTTAAATACCTATTCTTTTCCATTTAAAAACCTAGTTTTTTAAAAAATTTATAAAACTTATAGGTTCTAAACCCTGTAACTAAAATACCCGAGATAAACAAAAACTTCTTCGAACAAAACCCCAAATTTCTTCGAGTCCAACACTCAAATCACTCGAGTGAAACTCGAGC
Source organism: Allium cepa (assembly GCA_030765085.1). Lineage (NCBI taxonomy): Eukaryota > Viridiplantae > Streptophyta > Magnoliopsida > Asparagales > Amaryllidaceae > Allium > Allium cepa. The sequence goes on along the minus strand of CM060941.1, from coordinate 758,338,937 downwards.
AACAATCCCCCATTTTAAAGTGGTTATAAATAATTTAAAATTTTAAAACTTTATTTTACCTTAAACTGAGATTCAAACATCATTTGAATCCAAACTTATCTTTGATTTAAATACCTATTTTAAATATCTATTTCTCATTTTAAAACCCAGGTTTAAAGAAATTTCAAACCTTACAGGTTTTTAAAACCTGTTACTAACTTTCCCAGGCCCCTACATTTTACTTCGAGTCAAATACGGTCATGATCGAGTAAAAACCCTCAACAACTCGCGTACCACTCGAGTCCCTACTCCTGAAAACACAGCTCCCATTCATGAACACCGTGCATATGCATGGTGGCTCCGGCCTTCGTCGACCATCGACGATGATCGAGACATGTCAGAGTACAACACAGCAACTCACCCCACTCGTCGAATCGAACATCAATTCTTGCAATCAAAAAGAGCCTTCGACCCAAACCTGGGAAAAAAAATACCAGAGCACCATCATGAAACCTGACATCGCCTCGCCTGGAAACTCCTGGCCATTTGACATTCGACCACTTCGGCCATGACTTCAACTTCGTTCAAGCTTCCCTCACCAGAGACCTCCCATCACTCGATCCTCCACACAGGCCATGGTGATTAATTCATCAAACACAGACAAAATTAGGGTTCTAAAACAAAACCTACAACCGCAACCTCCCTATTGAATTTTATCACCAACCCCTATTTTTCCGAGCATCTACACTCATCCATCCATCACCAGACGAGATCCCAAACTCTACCAACCCGAGGATCACCAAAGAATCACGAATTTCCATAATATGTTCAAACCAGAATTGCACTTTAACCCCTTTACTAAAATTTATAGTTTTTGTTTTAAAAATCATATTTTGATTTTAATATTCAATTTATAATACTGAATTTACATTTTAAAAGGTTTGAGTTTTTGATTTATTTAACATGCCAGATGTTTATTATATTTCCAGAGGCTACAAGCTTCATTTGTGGCTTACTTAAATTTTTAAACATTTATTCAGGTTAAATCAAACATCTTTGATTTGTAAGTTGAATCCTAACAAAAACTACGTTAAGTGATAACGTGTTTAATTGGAAATTTGAGCCTGGAAAGATTAACAGAGCAGAGCAGAGTAAATATATACAACATACTCAAAAAATAATATTCACATCAGGTTTCATTTATGCAATACATATCACCTTCACGTACTAGCAAGCAACCAACTTTTACTTTAAGTTTTAAAAAGTGAAGTTACTCACCTGAAAATAAACAGAGCAGATTTTGAAGGTTGGTCCTGAAACTTGCAATTGTTTTTGAGAGCTTGAATCGTTGAGATGTTTTAAGACCTGATTTCTTAAAAATTTGAAACGCTCTGAAGCTTGAAAATTTACACCAAAACTCTTTTAACTTTGAAACCAATTGTTGTTTGGGAGATGCTTGATTTCAGGTTGAAGATGAATTGCATCAAGTTTCTGATTTAAAGTTGCTTGCAGGTTTTGAAAAATGCAGGCAGTTTTGATTGTTGATAAAATTTTGTAAAATAGAAAATGCTAACTTACTAGTTTGCTGTTGTGGTAAACAAATGAAACAAGGAGATGTATATATATATGAAGAAAAGAATATGCGAAGGTAGGTGTTTACTGGGTAAACTCTTTGCTGGTACACTATTTATTTTTTTGTTTTATTAGGCAAGATTTTTCAAAAGGAGGCTGAAATGCTTATTTAGATTTCAAATTGACTCAATAGTTAGCTGAGATGATACAACATTTTATGCAAATGTACTTTATAATTTTATGCTTATCTTCCTTTGTATGCTGATGCTTCCCTTTTCTTGCCTGGTTTGTATTTTACTTCATGTACTTAACATTTTTATTATTGCTTTGTCTGGTTATACTTTATTTTATCTTGTATATAGATATTAGTTTCACTTGTTTCTTTGTCTTGCATATATTACTTATATATAATTTTTTTTTTCTTATTCCTTAGCTTGTTCTAACATACAAAACTCCACAGGCCTATACATACTTCTTCTTTCTTTTATTCTTGCTTGGATGTGCTTTTATACTTAAGTACAAAATGTTTTCCTTTGTCTAGCTTATTTATTTTACAAGTTACAAATATTTACACACCTGGTTTGTCTCCATTCTCTAGATACATGGATATTTATTTTACCTTGTTCTTAGCTTTGCATTAATTTATTTCTTTTGCTTGCCTGGGTAATGTTTTTACTTATGTCCAAATATATAAAGTTATTTTAGTCTTTGCTATGAATTTTAGCCTAAGTATTTAGTTCTATGCTTATTTTTATTTCTCTTTTGTTTTTAAACTTTAACTATTAAATACTTAATTTACTTACTATCTATTTTTATACTTATGCTTACACCATAGATGTTTATGTATTTATACTCATTTTAATACCATACATTTGATTTATGTTTGTGTTTAATATATTTAAGATTTGTTTTATTTTAAACATGTTTGAAAGATGTTATTTCAAATTTACAAATCATAGCTTTCCTATCAAAATACACATATATAAATTTAAGATAACAATTTTTATTCATATTAAAAATCCATTTGTAAAAATATTACATTATCAATATAGTTTAAATATAACTCATTATTAAAATAACTCATAAAAGAATTTGTCTTCTTATTTAATAAATTACTTATTTTATCAGCTACATAAAAACTTATTCAAATTTAAACTTAAGCTAAAATCAATTTTAAATAATCAAGTTTTTATCTTGAGTATTAAAATCATACGGTTATTTATTTAATAGCTTAATATCAAATTGAATCCAATTTTTAATTTATCAAAAATATTAGAATAAGAAAACATGCCTATATATATTAAATTTAAAACAAAGATTATCTATTTATAATCTATACAGATATGTATACATTACAAATATAAAACAATTTAATAGCCTTTAAAGATAGATTATCAGTTTAAATATTTATTTTAAAGAAGATTATTAAATTTAATTCAAATTCATTATTAACATTATTGTCAAATCAATTAAATTTTGACATAAATTATTAAATTGTTATTGTCAAAATTTCCAGGAAATTTCCGGGATATCACATTCCTCCCCCCTTAAAAGAATTTCGTCCCCGAAATTTAAAACAAAGGTAATTTAATAATCAAATTAAAGATTAAATTTTAAAACACAGGCATATATCAATCATATGCTAGCAACCATAGGAACCAATTCTTCCAATCTACAAATCTAGTTGTCCAGATAAAATTCTAAATGGATTTTTCTCGAGTTTCCCCAAGTATAAATATTGGGATACTTCTCTTTACAGAATCCAAACAATCAATATTACTATGCTACTAAGTTTCTACTCATCTGGATCTACAAAACAAATCAAAATATCAGACCAAACTCAAGTCTGACTCAACAACCAAAATTCCCTGAATTGCTGGTTCTACAATCAAAGATAGATCTTACACGTACTCCCTCAGAGATACGTGAAACACTCCGAGTTCCAGTTATCCAAACTGGCAATTTCACTTCTGAAGACCAAACACTAATCCTAAGAAGAATAATAGAGAAAGATCCAAATATCTCAGAGCTGGCTTCTCAATCTTATCCAATCTTATAGCTCCCATTGATCGAAGAAAACCCTAACAACAAAGTCTCTACTACGAATCTCCATCTTTTATTCACAATACTCTTCGGACGATCCTGGGCTGCCTACATCCTTCCTGATCAGCTCAATACTTGCTGAAGTCCTTAGAAACAACTGAACCAAAGACAATCCAACAAAATGATCTTTCCAAGATCGACCAAAACTCAGAACACAAACTCCAATCCAAATATGAAAACTGATCTCACTTCTCCCATCTGGAAAAGATAAAAACAGGTGTACTCCAATCTGGCCTTAGATCCTAAAATTCCCAGTAGAAACTCTCTAATCCAAAACACTGCAAATTTTAGTTGTTTCCACACCAAACAGCCGCCACCATGCTTCCACTGCGCTACTCTGACTGAGCAGATGAAAATGCTGATGATGATCTCGAGGACAAACTGGACAACATATCTTAGAACTATGGTTCAACAGATCCTTAAAAGAAACTCAGAAGTTTCTCCAAAACCTAAGCTGCTTCACCAACTCATTTTCCAAAAATCATCTTACTGAACCATTGGTACCACTCCTGGAATCCAGTCGATACCAAACTCAATCTCTAGACACGGACAAAATTCACCTCCAGAAAAATTCTAAACCCAAGAGAAACTCAAACAATCACAAGCCACTTTTGCGATCAATCTAGCCCACGACCAAAGAAAAATTGTTCTCTCTTTACCAAATAGAACAGCCTACACTTAATTAGCTAACCCATCAAAGAAACGGAATCACACTGTTGCTTCTGAACTCCATTGCTGATGCAGAAGTCAAAAACTTCCTTGCAACACACCAATGCCAAGAAATTCTTAATCCAGAGCACTTCGGGAAACTCGGATCACAATCCAGATACAAATACCCTGCCTAACACTACCACAACACCGAAGCAGACACACTTCCCAACTTGTTCCAAAGAAACATTTTCGGAGACATCCATAATCACTGGGTCTCATCACACAGCTACTACATCCAGAGGTAAGATATCCGGACTTACTCATGCCAAACCGATAGGTCCAAACTCTAGCTCATCCAAACTTACACTTCAAAAGTGAACTCCGAACCTTAACAGGTTTCCTTCGGAGATTGATGAAATCCTTACACCACCCAAAGCTTACTCGAGACGGTAATAGGTCTACAGTTGCGAAAAATATACTTCCAACCTCAAATATTCAAAATCCAACCATTGGTAGTCGTGTTACACACACCACTACCCTATCCACCTTTATAACTTATATTGGAAAACCCGGACGGGTAACCCAACAAATAGGTAGAAATGAATACAAATATATTTATATATTAAAATTACAAATACGTTCTCTCAAGATAGAAATCACTCAAGAGCCTAGGTATTCACTCAACCTAGTGCTCTGATACCAACTGTGACGACCCAAATTTCTGACCCCATAAATCCGTTTCATCATGAAGAAAGAAAGGGATGAGAAAATAGAAAAGATAGAGAAGAAAGAACAACAACATCAGAATCTCACAGCGAAATGGAACAAAATATAATAGATCACATAACTATTACATAATTTTACATATATCAGAGTTATACAGATCATACAACACATACTAGACAGTTATAAACACCTGTCTAGTTATACAAGTCAATATACAATACAACACAGAGATACCAAAAGAAAGGTACTATATATATATCTACAACGCTGAAACCTCCTGCTCCATTGCTCCTCCAGAATTCATCAAAGCTAACCTGAATCCCTTGGCTACTCGTAAAAATTTGAGTACCGGAGAGTTTATGAAAAACAAAAATAAACTCCGGGTCAGACATGGGTCTGGTATGAGTAACAGGTTAAAGTTGCTTAACTTTGAAAAACATTTGAAAGCAAAAAGTATCACGTAAGACTTCCCACGAATAAATATGGTAAGTTTTTACCTTACACTAACCAAAACATTTGATAGGAAATTCAATGATATTATAATAGGTCTAGGGTTTTCAAGTAAATAGAAAATAGCCGAAATTGTTACATTATTAAATTCCAACTACTAGCCACAAAAGTGGGTAATACAATCAAAACCGTTGACACTTATTGGATGTTGGATTCCATACAATGGCAGGGCTACTGGGGTACCGCCCGTCACAGTACGTGGCCTAGATCAACGTACCGAGGATCACTCCCGGCCCCCTACAACACAAGGCCGGAACCATTCCTTATTGAACAGTCCCGAACAAGACAACCCCAACAGTTGGAGCTCACAACTATCCACACAGCCGAATAAAAAGGGACATCTAGAAAGGGGAAAATCTTGTCCTGCTTGGGCATGACCCACCTAACCTTGCTGCACTTCCCCTGTTTTAGCCATTCCCGGTTGATGAGGCTTGAGGCTACGATTACCTTTAGAGAACACATTTCTTAGAATGCTCATCGCCCACCTGACGATGGTTTGTAAGCATTCAATCCATACAAGTTCGTTCCGGGTTCGAATGAAACCGAAGGCATTATCTCGTTACACTCATTTTGGAATCACCCTCAGAGTTAACGACGATAACCTTGCATTCTATCGTCAAATTCACGACCTATCGTTAATTTGGATCGATGTGGTTTTCGGACATCCAAATATGGAAAATCCGATCCCGGTCTCATCGAAATCCAAAACGTGTCTTTTAAGGCCAAGGTGTTTAAAGTTTAAAACAATTCAATTCAATTATCCATATACACACAGATAGATAATTCACAATATCATAATAGATAGTCAACATCAACATAAACAGATAATCTATATTATCATCACAACAAATAATGCATATTATCATCATACTTAAATCAGAGCATACTTATCACATAGCATTCATTAATCTCCTATTTGAGATCTCAATCTATTCAAAGTAACCAATATCATCAATCCTTATACAAGCAATCGTATCAGCTATAATTAATTTGAAATGAATTAAATTAATTACTTACATCTCTAATTAATTTAAAGTGAATTAAATTAATTACTATACCATTATAACTCTTTCTTATTTAATTATTAATCAATTATCAATCGATTAGTAAATTCATTTCACTTGATCACACTTGACTAATTAACATTGAAGTAATCATCCTTTAATTATTTTCACAAATTAATTATCTTATACAAATATATAAATTAACCTTAAATTACAAACATTACACTACTTCTTTATTACACTAATTAATTACTCTTTAATTACTTATTATTGATTAATTAATCTAAATTTATCATCCCATCATTAATTATATCCATTAATGATTTCTAATTACATTTTAATTAATTCTCTGTTTTAAATTAATTACCTTAAGTAATTAATCTTTAATTAAATCACATTTATTAATCACCTCTGATTAGTACCATTCAATAATTAACTATCTTTAATTACTCCATCAAATAAATTAATTACTCCTTAATTAATTTTCTCTAATTAATCCCCTGATTAATTATACAAAGTAATTATACTCTTAATCATTCTTGGTAATTACATCCAGTAATTATCATTAATTACTTTCCTAATTAGTTATACTTATCTCATCATCATATGATTATTTAAATTTATTAAACTTAATTAATTAACTTAAACAATTCATATTAAACTGAATTAATTACAATGAGTAATTAATTTCTTGATTACTTCCATTTAGTAATTATGCTTAACAATCCACAATTGCTTATTTTAAATAATAATTTAATTAATTATTAAAATTAATCCCATTAATTGATTATTTCATAATCTTAGTTAATGACCTTGATTAACTAATTATAATTTTTTTATTACTTTTCCTAAAGTAATTAACTAAAATTTATTATCAATTGCATTTTAAAATGGTCTTAATAACTCATTAATTAATCCTTAATTAATTCATTAATTGTTTGCTAAACATCAATTAAAAACTAAACCTTATTTAATCAATGATTCTTAACTACCAATTGATTTACATTAAATTAATTAACTTATATCTTATTTAAATAAATTTAAACTCTTAATTTCTAAGTTAATCAATTCAAGTTACTTATTACCCATTTAGTTAACTGAATAATCACGAACCCTTAAGTCTTTAAAATCTTTTTCTATTTAATGATCAATTTATCATTAATAAGGTATTTTAAACAATTTAATTTGAAATTTACTTTTAAATTTCATTTTAAATTTAAGATTTGAGATGAAATCAAATTAATCTTAACAAGTTTAAAACAATTCCAAACTCCTTTTTATTTTACAACTTAAAGAATAATTATCTTAAAATAGAAGATTAAAAGAATTTAAACACGATTTCATTTTGAATTCAAATCAAATTTAAAAATTCACTATATCATTCAATTTTTTTTAAAACAAATTTAAATTTAAAAAAAAACTTTATTTATTTAAAAACTGAGATGCAAACTACTTTTGAAACCAAACTTAACTTAATTTAAACTTTGTTTCAATACCTATTTTTTTCATTTAAAAACCCAGTTTTTAAAAAATTTATAAATTTACAGGTTCTAAACCCTGTAACTAAAATACCCGAGATAAACAAAAACTTCTTCGAACAAAACCCCAAATTTCTTCGAGTCCAACACTCGAATCACTCGAGTGAAACTCGAGCAACAATCCCCCTTTTTAAAGTGGTTACAAGTAATTTAAAATTTTAAAACTTTATTTTACCTTAAACTGAGATTCAAACTTCATTTGAATCCAAACTTATCTTTTATTTAAATACCTATTTTAAATATCTATTTCTCATTTTAAAACCCAGGTTTAAAGAAATTTCAAACCTTACAGGTTTTTAAAACCTGTTACTAACTTACCCAGGCCCCTACATTTTACTTCGAGTCAAATACGGTCATGCTCGAGTAAAAACCCTTAACAACTCGCGTACCACTCGAGTCCCTACTCCTGAAAACACAGCTCCCATTCATGAACACCGTGCATATGCACGGTGGCTCCGGCCTTCATCGACCATCGACGATGATCGAGACATGTCAGAGTACAACACAGCAACTCACCCCACTCGTCGAATCAAACATCAATTCTTGCAATCAAAAAGAGCCTTCGACCCAAACTTGGGAAAAAAATACCAGAGCACCATCATGAAACCTGACATCGCCTCGCCTGGAAAATCCTGGCCACCTGACGTTCGGCCACTTCGGCCATGCCTTCAACTTCGTTCAAGCTTCCCCCACCAGAGACCTCCCATCACTCGATCCTCCACACGGGCCATGGTGATTAATTCATCAAACACAGACAAAATTAGGGTTCTAAAACAAAACCTACAACCGCAACCTCCCTATTGAATTTTATCACCAACCCCTATTTTTTAGAGCATCTACACTCATCCCTCCATCACCAGACGAGATCCCAAACTCTACCAACCCGAGGATCACTAGAGAATCACAAATTTCCATAATATGTTCATACCAGAATTGCACTTTAACCCCTTTACTAAAATTTATAGTTTTTGTTTTAAAAATCATATTTTGATTTTAATATTCAATTTATAATACTGGATTTACATTTTAAAAGGTTTGAGTTTTTGATTTATTTAACACGCCCAGATGTTTATTATATTTCCAGAGGCTACAAGCTTCATTTGTGGCTTACTTAAAATTTTAAACATTTATTCAGGTTAAATCAAACATCTTTGATTTGTAAGTTGAATCCTAACAAAAACTAGATTAAGTGATAATGTGTTTAATTGGAAATTTGAGCCTGGAAAGGTTAACAGAACAGAGCAGAGTAAATATATACAACATACTCAAAAAATAATATTCACATTAGGTTTCATTTATGCAATACATATCACCTTCACGTACTAGCAAGCAACCAACTTTTACTTTAAGTTTTTAAAAGTGAAGTTACTCACCTGAAAATAAACAGAGCAGATTTTGAAGGTTGGTCCTGAAACTGGCAATTGTTTTTGAGAGCTTGAATTGTTGAGATGTTTTAAGACCTGATTTCTTAAAAATTTGAAACGCTCTGAAGCTTGAAAATTTACACAAAAACTCTTTTAACTTTGAAACCAATTGTTGTTTGGGAGATGCTTGATTTCAGGTTGAAGATGAATTGCATCAGGTTTTTGATTTAAAGTTGCTTGCAGGTTTTGAAAAATGCAGGCAGTTTTGATTGTTGATAAAATTTTGTAAAATAGAAAATGCTAACTTACTGGTTTGCTGTTGTGGTAAACAAATGAAACAAGGAGATGTGTGTGTGTGTGTGTGTGTGTGTGTGTGTGTGTATGAAGAAAAGAATATACGAAGGTAGGTGTTTACTGGGTAAACTCTTTGCTGGTACACTATTTATTTTTTTGTTTTATCAGGCAAGATTTTTCAAAAGGAGGCTGAAATGCTTATTTAGATTTCGAATTGACTCAATAGTTAGCTGAGATGATACAACATTTAATGCAAATGTACTTTATAATTTTATGCTTATCTTCCTTTGTATGCTGATGCTTCCCTTTTCTTGCCTGGTTTGTGTTTTACTTCATGTACTTAACATTTTTATTATTGCTTTGTCTGGTTATACTTTATTTTATCTTGTATATAGATATTAGTTTCACTTGTTTCTTTGTCTTGCATATATTACTTATATATAATTTTCTTTTTTCTTATTCCATAGCTTGTTCTAACATACAAAACTCCACAGGCCTATACATACTTCTTCTTTCTTTTATTCTTGCCTGGATATGCTTTTATACTTAAGTACAAAATGTCTTCCTTTGTCTAGCTTATTTTTTTTATAGGCTACAAATATTTACAAACCTGGTTTGTCTCCATTCTCTAGATACATAGATGTTTATTTTACCTTGTTCTTAGCTTTGCATTAATTTACTTCTTTTGCTTGCCTGGGTAATGTTTTTACTTATGTCCAAATATATAAAGTTATTTTAGTCTTTGATATGAATTTTAGCCTAAGTATTTAGTTCTATGCTTATTTTTATTTCTCTTTTGTTTTTAAACTTTAACTATTAAATACTTAATTTACTTACTATCTATTTTTATACTTATGCTTACACCATAGAAGTTTGTGTATTTATACTCATTTTAATACCATACATTTGATTTATGTTTGTGTTTAATATATTTAAGATTTGTTTTATTTAAACATGTTTGAAAGATGTTATTTCAAATTTACAAATCATAGCTTTCCTATAAAAATACACATATATAAATTTAAGATAACAATTTTTATTCATATTAAAAATCCATTTGTAAAAATATTACATTATCAATATAGTTTAAATATAACTCATTATTAAAATAACTCATAAAAGAATTTGTCTTCTTATTTAATAAATTACTTATTTTATCAGCTACATAAAAACTTATTCAAATTTAAACTTAAGCTAAAATCAATTTTAAATAATCAAGTTTTTATCTTGAGTATTAAAATCATACGATTATTTATTTAATAGCTTAATATCAAATTGAATCCAATTTTTAATTTATCAAAAATATTAGAATAAGAAAACATGCCTATATATATTAAATTTAAAACAAAGATTATATATTTATAATATATACAGATATGTATACATTACAAATATAAAACAATTTAATAGCCTTTAAAGATAGATTATCAGTTTAAATATTATTTTAAAGAAGATTATTAAATTTAATTCAAATTCATTATTAACATTATTGTCAAATCAATTAAATTTTGACATAAATTATTAAATTGTTATTGTCAAAATTTCCGGGATATCACACGTTCGTTCTCTCGATCCTCTTTCCCTTTGCTCGAAAATTAGGGCTTTTGGAGAAATCGATGAAGTCGACTGATTGTTGGTCGATTACAATTGTTGTTCCTCTGATTTGCTTCGGCAATCGACCGTTTCTTCCATTTGAACAGACTTCTTAGATTTGATCGAGTTCGACTACAAATTGGTATTTGATTTTTGCTTATTGCTTTATGTTAATAATCTTGAACTTGATAATTTGAAAGTCGATGATGACACTGTTTATATAGGGTTCGAATCCCTATTTTCTCGTTCGTTTGAATTTGCCATTTAATTTATCTCGGCCGGTTGATTTTGTATTGATGCTTGAGATTGATGTCTGACTTGTTCAAATTACTTGAATAACACGGTTTTGATTTCTGACTTGGTTCGATTCCTTGATTGCCAAGGCTCTGACTTTACTGTGACGATGATTTCTTGATGACCCATGGCTTTGACTATGTTTATCTTGAAATTCCTGATGCTATCTTTTTATGGCTTATACTTTGATTATTTTAAAACTGCTACTTTGAGTCTTTTCTAATTTTAGTAAAACCTTCTACTTCGGTTACTTCAAATATGTGATTTTTATCACCTGGCTTTGACATGGATTTGTTCGAACTTGCATCCTGCACATGTATAAATATATACATGCTCACGTATGTATATAATCAGTTATATGTTGCTCATAGTTGTTTATGGTTTTGCTTTGACTTTGGTCACTGTTGCATATATGTATTATTGTCCACTCATGTATATATACATGTCTTCACTTGTTCCACATGAGTTCGTTTGCACTACACTGTCACATGATTATTTGGTTGAGACATTGTTGTTTGCTGTTCTTATATCATAGTTTTGGTTCATCTGTTTACAGTTCTGTGCACATTGTCATCTGGTATCACTGACTTCGAGTTGCTTTGAGCATTTGTGTCTTTGATGTTGAGCCACTATTTGTTCACTTTGATTCTGCTGTGTATTAGTTCACTTAAAGTTGTAGCCTTGTTTGGATCATCTTGTAGTCTGGTTCATTATTTTATTTGTTGCTAGTTGCCTCTGGTTTCATTTATTTCAGACCTTCATGTAGAGGCTGCACTTGTTCTTTTGAAGTTATGGTTTGAGTCACTTGTATCAGTCATTGTTCTCTGGTGCACTTGGTTTGTACTTCACTATTGACTGTTGCACTGCTCCATTAGCTGTGTTCATATACATTGATGATGGTCTGATGCTCCAAGTTGCCACCTCTGATCAGTTGCACTAGGTTTGGATTTGTGGTCTTGAGTTTGTAGTTGAGTTTGAGCCATTTGTTTCAGCTACCATGTGTACACATACATCTATGTATGTATATATGTGTTGTATTTCCTTGTAATGTTCGTTGCACTGTGATTCCTTTAGCCTGTTTTCATTTTGCATGTGCTCTGCCCTTCTTATGTTGCAAGTGTTCATGTATGGTTGTTTTGAACATGGCTATTCCATTGTTGAGGCTGTGTCACTGTTTCACTCGAGTCTGTACATGTTTGGTTGTGCTGCACTGAGTTGTTTTCATGTGTGACTTGAACTTTAGTCGAGGTTGCATACATGTATTGAGCTGGTACATGTTTGTGATTATATTTTCATGTATTTTGTACCACTGCCTCTTTAACCTGAACTGGTCTGGTTGTATTGAGTCACTACTTGTATGTATACATGTGTATATACATATGTATACATATATTTGTGCATTGTCTCAGTGATGCATCGCTTGGCCATATGTATGCATCGAGGTAGCTTGTATTTTTTTGCAATTTTGCCCTTGTTTGGTTTGTGGTGCACTTGCTTCTCTGACATGTTCTTGTGCTTGTGCACGTCACTTTTCGTTTTGATTTAACTTGAACTTCATCTTGATTTTTGGAATTACACCTGTGTTGAATCCAGCTTTAAAGCTCGGGTTTGACCTTGTGCTCGTTTGTGATTTCACTTGAGTTGAACCCGACTTTGATTTGGGTTTGACCTTGTGCTCACCTGTCCCTGTAATTTTATCAAGTGTATATATTGGTATGCATGGCCTTGTGGCATGTACAGTGATACACTGTGCATGTCACAAGCTGTTCGTGTATGATGAATTCGAATTTAAATGACGACGAACAACCCAAATAACTGAGGCAAATAATATTTTAAAAATACATTTTATTTTATATTGCAAAAATATTTCCTTTTCAATTTTACCGCGTCAGTATATATTTTTGCAGATTGCTCAAGTGCTGGATTCACATTGGAATGAAGTTGAAGATAAATACGAGTGTGAGTGATATGTAGTGAGGTGCAAATGTAAATGTGAATTGTAATGTAATCAAATTTGTATTGTAATTGTAATTGTATATATATAGTGAGAGCTTGAAATTTGTACTATTTAAAAATTGTAATCAATATTTGTTTGAATAAAATTTCTGTTTGAATTCAAATTCTGTGTTATTTATTTTATTCATCGAATATTTATTTAATCTATGAAAAATAAAATAGTATATTAACAAATACATTTAAATGATTATATATATGTTTATTATCGTCAAACAAAAATCATATAATCGCATATTCAACAATCTCCCCCTTTTGATGATAACAAACATATATTTAAGATTTTGAATATGTTCAATGTATTTGATCATTGATATACTCAATTTGCTCCCCTATTTAAATGCTTCCTCTCTACACGAAGCTCCCCCTTCATATATGCATACAATTAAAAATATGCAAATAAGCCTAGATGCAAATAGAAAATATTTGACCTTTGCTTGATTTTATTTGACAAAATCTTAACTTTTCTCTCCCCCTTTTGTTATCAGCAAAAGAGTAATAATGTAGGTAAAAATAGAGATAAAGTGATCGATATTAATACAACATTAAAACTCAATCGAATATAAATATCAAATTTCAATAAAAATCAAACAAAAATTATAAATACTTTGTTAGGCGCATATTCCACTTTTAGAATGATGTGAATGATATCATCATATAAAACCATACAGTTGTGTTTATTAGTGGTATATTTATATCAGGAATTTGAATATCTACCAACCATGCATAACCGTTAGGACTTTTAAAAGAGATTAGCAGTATTCCAATTTTATTTTAAAAAAAATGAATTCAAGTATCTTCTAACCATGCATAACCGTGAGGACTTTTAAATGGGACTATAATCAACTTGTTTATTTAAAAAATCATTTGATATGTGTTCCATACATGCATAACCGTGAGGACTTTTAATTGAGCATGGAAGCACATAACAAATTCCAAGTAATTCACACATGCATAACCGTGAGGACTTTTAAATGAGAGTGAATACTTTGGATTTAATTTTATTTAATTTTATTATTATTATTTATTACTATTATTTTTATTTATTTATTTAAAAAATATAAAATGAAAAATGAATGATTCCTGTTTAAAGTACCACATATCGACAAACTATATTGAATTTTGATGAGTGATGGTCGTTAGAAATATGATAGAAATAGAGATGGTCATGGAATATTTACCAACAAAAAGTTTTATAACTCTTGTTTAAATTTCTAAAGAAATTTACTAATTATACCGTCTCGAGTCATAATATATGATAAATATCAACACTCGTCGCTTTTTTCAATCACTATTTATCTTTTTGATAATTAGTAGGGAGTCAGATTAGTCATTGTTATAATTTAAAAATTAAATTAAAAAATAATTATAAAATCAATTTTTCTGAAAATGACCAATCTGAAAACAAGGTCAAAGATAATTTTCTAGAAGGGGTTTTATGAGAAAAATTTCTACTATTTGAAAATTATTTGAAATGAAAAATATGCAGATATTTTCTTTGAAAAATGATGCATTTACTATATGTCTCAACATAAATCACATTTCACTAGTAATTTTTCTATCAACTAGATTACCAGTGTAATCTGTATCTGCATTTTTTCTTTCACTCAAAATTATCATTAGTTTAATTTTATAGACCCGATCATGAAGTGTGCAACAAAATATCTCAAAATCATTTTTTAACAACTTTTTAAATGAAAGACTCTTGAATCTGAATTGAAACCGTGTAAATAATAAAAAACTGTGAATATAGAGTCAGCCGTAGAATAACCAAATGTATTATCATCCAATAAAACACTATTATTAATCCAAACTAATATATATGAAGTAATTCAAAGACTCTAGAGATTTTTATAGTGTTCTTGGCATAAGAATATAATTGGCCAACAATTTTGAATAAGTCAGAATCAAAATCATCATTTATTTTATCATCACATTATTGGCTGATTTAATCCAGACTACGGTGCAGATTATCACATTTAAATATCGTTCAAAATATACCATTACCTGTTTTACCTTTACGATAATTTTTTGTTGTTGCCCTTTGTGATTCTGTCACCTTTGTACTAGGCTAAGGAACTTTGCTTTGTCGCCCGTTGTGTTTCTGGAACAGCCAGAATCCAGATAACACTATTGTTGTTCCTTAGCCTGCCACCACTCCTACACGATAAAAGGTTTTTGTGACCTATTGGTTTTTATAGGTCCATGATTTTTAGTGGTAGAATATTTTGAAAAATAATTTTGTGGAGACCCAAAACTATTTATATATGTTCCTTTTGGCACCCAGATTTGTTTAACTTTAAGAGATTTTATATTTGTGCCTTTTGGAACCCAAATTGGATTGGTTCTTACGTGTTTGGGTCTATACCAACAATTATTTTGATTGTGTCCAAATTTTCTACAAATTGTGCACATTGAATTTACTTGATTAATTTTTCTTTTAACAGGTTCAGATTAATAATATCCAAGTCCTTGTCTGACTGTATTAATAGTTTGTTTCCCTAAGAGCATATTCAACGATTTTTTATTTTTGGAAAATTTATCTAAAGTCGTTGACAGTTGTTGGACTTATGTTTTGAGAGATTCATTTTCGTTTAACAATTGTGTGCACATTTTAATAGAATTTTCTCACCTTGTATTTTCACTTTCTTTCAAAATCAGAATTTCATTTTCAAGTGATTTTATATTAATTTCTGAATTTTTAATTTATTCTTCAAATAATGGACACTTATCACACTTAGGGATCCTACTTTGATAGGTTTTAACTAATTTATCAAGTTGTTTATTTAATTCTATCAAAGTATCCTTTTGTGATTCAAGTTTGGCATACTTCTCCCTAAGTCGTTCAAAACAGCCATTCACTTCGTGGAAATATATAAGTAATTCTGAATGAGTAAGTTTTGATACCTCGCTTGGCTCGTCATCGTCGCTATCAGTTATATTACCTTGAAGGAACATATCTACTTTCTCACTCTCACTGCTATTACTTTGATTATCTTCATCACTTGTATTCCACATGGCTGCAAAACTTCTCCTTTTTGATTCGTTTTCAAAGTCGCGTCGATTTTGAGGACAATTGGGCTTGATGTGTTCGGGTTGGTTGCACTTATGACAGATGATCTTCTGTTCGTCTGAGTTGTCAGTGCTTTGACTATTCTGCTTTTCAATTTTCGATTTAGAGCTGGATTTCTATATTTGTAATTCCACCTTTTGAATTTCTTTATTATCACCTTCAATTCTGCTGCTCCATCATCATCTTCATCACCATCACTTTCTGTTGTTCCTTGAAGAGCTATTGACTTCTTTCGAGTGTCACCTCCTTCATGCTCTTCCTTGAATTTCATTTCTAGCTCATAAGTGGTGAGATTTCCGATGAGTTCTTCAACTTTGACTTGTTTTAAATCTTTTGATTCTTGAATGCCAGTTACTTTTGCTTCAAAACTTCGTGGAAGGACTCTGAGGACTTTTCGGGCTATCTCCAACTCTGTGTATGATTTTCCGAGAGCTTTTGATTTGTATACGATATTGGAAAGCCGTCCATACATCTCTTTAACATTTTCTTCCTTGGCCATTGTAAAATTCTCGTATTTGCTACTCAGCATGGTAAGGCGAGATTCTTTGACTTGAGATGTTCCTTCATGAGTCACTTCGAGTGTGTGCCATATTTCCTACGCAGTTAGACAATGTGAGACATGATTAAATTCAAATTGATCCAATGAACAGATAATAGAATTCATAGCTTTAGCATTAGCATTTTATAATTTATTTTATAGTTCTGTCCATTGATCCTTTGGTTTATTTATTTCCTGATCATTTACAATTATAGTTGGTGCTCTATAACCTGTCTCAACAATATTCCAAGCGTCAATGATTTTCAAAAAAAATTTCATTCTATTTTTCCAATAGGCTATTCACCATTGAACATTGGCAGTCTAACTATGGACTGACCCTCCACAAAGGCATTATTAAAAGAAGCCATTTTAAAAATTCAAATTTTTAAAACAAAAATTGATTTTAAACAAAAAATCAAATTTTTAAAAACAAAAGCATATTTCTATTCCTAGCTCGGATACCACTTGTAGGATTGATTTCACCCTAGAGGGGGGTGAATAGGGTGATGCTGTTAATTATAAAAATTACCGCGGAAGCTTACAAAATTATTTCAACACAGATATATCGAAATAATAGCAGCACAAATAATAGCAGAATAATAAATGCAGAAATAGAACGACACAGAATTTATCCAGCTTCGACAAAACCCTGCCTATGTGCTGCCCCCAAGGTTTCTACTAGAACATAAGTAGTCACATGCTTATACACGTAAAATCGCGACATCCGCTACTGATTAACCTAATTCTATGCTCAAAACCCTGCCACAACTCAGTCACCGAGTTGCGAATTCTCAAACTACGCCACGTAGTTTGTGCCCTAGTCACACAACTAGAAATTACAACGGTTTAAAAGCAAAATACAGATTAAAAGACAATTAAAAAACAAAACCCCTAATTTATAAACTAAAGCCTATGTTAAAACAATAAGGCAGGCCCTTTTATTTCTTTTATTTTGTTCCTCTATTTTGCTCTTAAAAAATGGCGGCCTCATTCATTCTCTCGGTCCTCTTTCCCTTTGCTCGAAAATTAGGGATTTTAGAGAAATCGATGAAGTCGACTGATTGTTGGTCGATTACAATTGTTGTTCCTCTGATTTGCTTCGGCAATCGACCGTTTCTTCGATTTGAACACAGTTTCTTAGATTTGATCGAGTTCGACTACAAATTGGTACGTGATTTTTGCTTATTGCTTTATCTTAATATTCTTGAACTCGATAATTTGAAAGCCGATGATGATACTATTTATATAGGGTTCAAATCCCTATTTTCTCGTTCGTTTGAATTTGCCATTTAATTTATCTCGGCCGATTGATTTTGTATTGATGCTTGAGATTGATGTCTGACTTGTTCAAATTACTTGAATAACACGGTTTTGATTTCTGACTTGGTTCGGTTCCTTGATTGCCAAGGCTCTGACTTTACTGTGACGATGATTTCTTGATGACCAATGGCTTTGATTATGCTTATCTTGAAATTCCTGATGCTATCTTTTTCTGGTTTGTACTTTGATTATTTTAAAACTGCAACTTGAGTCTTTTCTGATTTTAGTAAAACCTGCTGCTTCGGTTACTTCAAATATGTGATTTTTATCACCTGGCTTTGACATGGATTTGTTCGAACTTGCATCCTGCACATGTATAAATATATACATGCTCACGTATGTATATAATCAGTTATATGTTGCTTGTAGTTGTTTCTGGTTTTGCTTTGACTTTATTCACTGCTGCATATATGTATTCCTGTCCACTCATGTATATATACATGTCTTCACTTGTTCCACATGAGTTCGTTTGCACTGCACTGTCACATGATCATTTGGTTGAGACATTGTTGTTTTTCTTGTATCATAGTTTTGGTTCATCTGATTACAGTTCTATGCACATTGTGATCTGGTATCACTGGCTTCGAGTTGCTTTGAGCATTTGTGTCTTTGATGTTGAGCCACTGTTTGTTCACTTTGATTCTGTTGTGTATTAGTTCACTTGAAGTTGTAGCCTTGTTTGGATCATCTTGTAGTCTGGTTCGTTGTTTTATTTATTGCCAGTTGCCTCTGGTTTCATTTGTCCAGAACTTCATGTAGAGGCTGCACTTGTTCTTTTGAAGTTCTGGTTTGAGTCACTTGTATCAGTCATTGTTCTCTGGTGCACTTGGTTTGTACTTCACTATTGACTGTTGCATTTCTCCATTAGTTGTGTTCATATACATTGATGTTGGTCTTATGCTCCAAGTTGCCACCTCTGATCAGTATCACTGGGTTTGGATTTGTGGTCTTGAGTTTGTAGTTGAATTTGAGCCATTTGTTTCAGCTACCATGTGTATACATACATCTATGTATGTATATATGTGTTATATTTCCTTGTAATGTTCACTGCACTATGATTCCTTTAGCCTGTTTTCATTTTTCATGTACTCCGCCCTTCTTCTGTTGCAAGTGTTCATGTATGGTTGTTTTGAGCATGGCCATTTCATTGTTGAGGTTATGTCACTGTTACAGTCGAGTTTGTACATGTTTGGTTGTGCTGCACTGAGTTGTTTTCATGTGACTTGAACTTTAGTCGAGGTTGCATATATGTATTGAACTAGTACATGTTTGTGATTATATTTTCATGTATTTCGTACCACTGCCTCTTTAACCTGAACTGGTCTGGTTGTATTGAGTCACTACTGGTATGTATACATGTGTATATACATATGTATATATATTTGTGCATTGTCTAAGTGATGCATCGCTTGGCCATATGTATGCATCTAGGCAGTTTGTATTTGTTTGTAGTTTTGCCCCTGTTTGGTTTGGGTGCACTTGCGTCTCTGACATGTTCTTGTGCTTGTGCATGTCAGTTTTCATTTTGATTTTACTTGAACTTCATCTTGATTTTTGGAATTACACCTGTGTTGAATCCAGCTTTAAAGCTCGGGTTTGACCTTGTGCTCGTTTGTAATTTCACTTGAGTTGAACCCGACTTTGATTTGGGTTTGACCTTGTGCTCACCTGTCCCTATAATTTTATCAAGTGTATATATCGGTGTGCATGGCCTTGTGGCATGTACAATGATACACTATGCATGTCACAAGCTGTTCGTGTGTGATGAATTCGAATTTAAATGACGACGAACAACCCAAATAACTGAGGCAAATAATATTTTCAAAATACATTTTATTTTATACTGCAAAAATATTTCCTATTCAATTTTACTGCATCAGTATATATTTTTACATATTGCTCAGATGTTGGATTCACATTGGAATGAAGTTGAAGATAAATACGAGTGTGAGTGATATGTAGTGAGGTGCAAATGTAAATGTGAATTGTAATGTAATCAAATTTGTATTGTAATTGTAATTGTATATATATAGTGAGAGCTTGAAATTTGTACTTATTCAAAAATTGTAATAAATATTTGTTTGAATAAAATTTCTGTTTGAATTCAAATTCTGTGTCATTTATTTTATTCAGCAAATATTTATTTAATCTATGAAAAATAAAATAGAACATTAACAAATACATTTAAATGAATATATATATATATATATATATGTTTATTATCATCAAACAAAAATCATATAATCGCATATTCAACAAAAACCATGCCATAACCAAAGTCAATGAAGAAGCCAAAAGGTAAAGCTAGCACAGGTCCAAAAGCTAACCTACAACTCAGTCTGACCTGTGTAATAAATACACGGGTCAAGCTAAATAGAACTTGATATTTAGCAAAAGATAAAGGAATATAAGTGCATAAGGTAGACGTTGCTTTAAAGATAAAGGAATGATATAGGTAAAGTCTATTGATGCACCTAAGAATAGGTGTTCCATAAAGGCTCAAAGTTAATCACATAATAAGTTTAACATGGCATATACGTTTCAAATTAAAAGGGCTATACAATGTAAGTGAACATAAGCAATATGTAAGCCATAAATGAATCATCAAAATCTCCAAATCAAACTCAAGAAACTCGATAAGTGTTCATAATCCTAATATCGAAATCACCATAAAACAACATATATATAAGCCTTTCTCTAGTTCAAGGCTATAAGTAAATTCATCATCTCAAAATGGTGAAATCGAAATTAAAAACTCATAAAATTTCCCCGGATTAGCCAAATCCCATTTGCATGCCGAAGCAATGTTGCACGTCCCATTCGCCTCAGACGATCGAAGTCGTAAGTATCAGACGACCGAAGTCATAATCCCAGATGACCCAAAGGCCTATAGTACTAGCAATCCCTGAATGTGTCACAAACTCCCAAATAGGAACCTGAAATGCGTTAATGTGCGTGCCATACCTCACGTTCACGCTTAACGGTTTACTAACCGCTAGTCGTTGCCATATTAGAAAACATAAATAATCATAAAATTTCAAAACTCGGAAAACTTAGACTCACCTCATCTCATCGGCAAGTAAAATACTATATCGGGTTCCCATAGATCACACTCCTAGAATAGGAGATCTCGAACCACAACTCGCCAAATATTGACCTTCCCAGATAATTCCTAAAGAGAGGTATTATAATCTCAAAAACCTGCTATAAATTGGCTAAATAACTCAGAAATCAATAACCCAGATATTTTCGATCGTACAAGTCCGGAATTAACCGATAAAGTAAACTCGTGTGTCCCATACCATGTGTTTTACAAAACCGTTTAATTCTCTTTCTCATACATCCGAAAAGTGTAAAAATAATGTACATTATTTATTAAATAATTTACTTGAGAAAACAGCACTTTAAAATTATTTTCTGAAACCATTCTCAAAGCAATTTATTGAAAATTCCCTTAATATAAGAAATAAAAATATTTAAAATACTTTAAAATAATTTATAATTATTGGAAAATAATTATTTCTAAATCCTTTTAATTGTAAAATTATTTCAAAGCTTATTTCAGGAAAACTCGTTTTTGAAACGACAAAAATCAGTATAAACCACTGAAATTCAACATTCGAAAACAACCCAAATACTCATCAATCCGGGACTTGGATTGACCATAACTTTTGCTCAACTATTGATAGATTTAAGCTCTTGAAAATCATCTTAAATTTGCATCAAAAAAAGTGACCAAACTATAGCAATTCAAAGGCAAACGCTGCAAAATAAATTCACGAAAATAAAGGAAAAAGGCCAAGATCAGGTCGACCTTAGGGTCGACCACTCTATTCCTCAGGTCGACCACTGGGTCGACCATGAGGGTGCTCAGGTCGACCGCAAGGTTGACCTGAGATGAGTATGGTCGACCTCAAGGTCGACCATCCATAAGGGAATTTGTTTTTCTCCTCCTAGTTCGACTTCTCTGCTCGATTCAATATTTGAGCACTATTTTGACATAGCTGTAGGTTGTTTAAGGCAATCAAAATTAACATGCAAATAGAGTAACATTAAAACTACACTCTGGAAAAGATCCGGCAGTATATTGGGGCAAAAATAAAGAGATATAACCACTCAAAGTAGCAACCAGAACAAGATTTTAATAAAGAAATATAATCAGAGAAAACTTTCTATACAGTAAAAGATTTAGCTAAATTTCTCACAGGCGATTCATTTTTTCCAGCAAGAAATTGTGTGCTTTGACCTCGCCTTAGCAATTTGGCAAGAATTCGATAGTAAGTTACGAGCTTTGATGAAGAAGAGAGGCTTCAAGACCCTGTAAAAGCTAGAAAAGAAGCATGCAGAACAATAAAAGAAGTTACAGACAATTCATCCCAAGCTCAAAGATTTTGATGAAATTAATTTAGTATTGGTTTGGCTTTCGTTGAATAATCTTGGTTTAATTTATTCTCTTTTTGAATTTGCAGCAATTTTGATTGGAAATTGAATTTACAAAAGGATGGCCATTGTTATTCTTATTTTCTATTTACTGTATATTTAGTTTGGAGAAGAAGATGAACGAAAGACTACGTACTGTATTTTTTTTCTTTCTCACCAGAAGGTTCCAGTAATGGGTTGTGGATTTCAACCTTACCCAAAAAGCCCAAGGGTAATAACACTTAGTGAATACGTTAAGTTATGTACATATTTATCCTATTTTATCAATATACAATCTTCTTCATTTTAAAACCAAATAAAAATATATGCACAAATGTATATGAATAAAATTATTATCTTACCAAGATAAAATTTATTCCAACTATAAAATTTTAATTTTTTACCAATAAAACCATATTTTTGTCAATATTACACAATTTCCACCCTTTTTTATAAAAGCACTATTTTTAATACCAAAATTTATATAAAAATTATTTTCTTGTAAAAAAATTACCGTAAACCATTTTAACTTTTTTAATCATCAAAATATTATTTTCAAACAATATTTCATCTTTTATTTTAATAAAACACATATTTTCTTCATATTTTTCCTTTATAAAATCAATAAAGATTAATATTGACAACGTTTTCGAATATTGTCGTATTTACCCAGATAAAATTGCAATTTGATTATTTTCTACTCAAATTCTCAAAATAAAGTTTTTAAAACTTTATTTTCATTACTTTAGATTTATTTCAACAAATTAATTTTGAAGTACATCACCTAATTAATTCATTAACTCCAAACTAATAAATACCCAATATTTCACTTTATTTATACCAAAATATTTAGCCAGTCAATATTTAATCCCATATTTATACCCAAATAAACAAAATAAAGTTCCAAACTTTATTTTCTCATTTTATTTACAAAATTCATAGTTTATTCCTAACAAACAATTTAAAAAAATCTCTAATTATATTTTAATTCACAATATCTAAATTATAACTTCCCTTATAATTTAATATATACAAGTAATCTTCAAACCAGGGTTGTTACAGACTCCCCTTTAACAAAATTGCATCCTCACAATTTCTAGAAAAGATTTTGTATTCAACACATTCATTTCATCATTCAAAGGAAGGATAGATAAGCACGAGATCAAAATTCCTCTAAATTATATTTTAATTTACAATATTTAATTATAACTTCCATTGTAATTTAATATATATACATGTAATCTCTAAACCAGGATTGTTACATGCCTCGTTGGTTTTCTTTTAGGCCTCCAATTTTGCCTTCTATGAAGATTTTTTCTCATTGGTAAGCACTTGTACTATGCGGTCCTTCTGAGCGAGATCTTTCTCCAGTTTCTCGATTTTTTTGCCCAATTAAAGGCTACCGTGCAAGCTTCACTACCTTTTTCACCCATTCTTGATACTGATTGTAGACATCGTAGATATAATCATGTACTGTCTATTCTGTCTCATTAGGGATTCGCTATAAGTTCGGGGGGAAATGGAAGCCATCACCGCAGATGTTTGGAAAATCCATCTTTAACTTAGCTATTCTGATGGCCCCCTCTCCTAGGGCTCCATAGCAGTCGATGTGGTGACAATCGGAATTTTTGCATCAGATGTACGAAATTGTTCGCCAGATCTTGATGTTTGGGGAGGCACAATTTGACATGAAGTTTCAACAGTTTGTTTTCCAAAGCCGGAGGGTTGCAGGGTACCTCTAGGTAGTAGAGAACGCGATCGGAAATGATGCCTAATTTGGTGTTGCCTCTCCCTCTCCCATTCATAACACTCCCATTCTTGGCTGGAGTGGTTGTGATCGTCTTCTCTTTCAGTTTCACGCCTGCAAGACTCAGAATATGAGCTAGAAGAATGGCGCGTAGCACGAAGACTACCGAGCATGGATCCTCTCTTCGACATCGTATCTGTAAAATGAAAAGAGAAACGAATTTAGTTATCTCCAGAGATTTAGAAACATGTGATTAGAGGTTGTGTGGTGCTGTGAAGTATGTGCATGCATGTGCAAACTCCCTAACCAATTGGTTGTAGCAGCTTGCTCATAGAATTTGACTCCCCTATATCTAAGGCACTTTGAAGTCCCCAAGTCCAAATTCTTGATATGAAGACAAGTCATCTGGAATGGAGATGTCCACCAATCCCTTAAAAGAACTGTCCATTTTTGAAGGAGGAGTCTCCAGACTTATAACAGTCGTTACGGGGCGAAGATAACACAATAGTTTTGCGTCTCGTGGATTTGTAGGCAATAGCTTTGCCTTTTCTGTTCAACTCTAAAGATCAAGGACTCTATGGAGGCACATCTACGGCGGGCACATTCTCATCATAGCCCTGCTTAGTGTTCACAACTCCTAGGGCTCTTCTTCCTCCATGCCTCACCGGAGCCATTCTAAGAACGCCTGCTGATCCAATGCTCTGGCCTCTTTCTATAAGCCCAACAGTGATTATGTTTTCATCGGTGAGGACTTCATCGATGTCTCTAAGCTCAGCTGATACAGATGGGAGAGTTTGTACAATCTCCCTGAATCGCTTCCCTTCAAGCTATATGATCGAAGCTATAAAAGAAGCAGTGTATTAGACTCAACAACAACTTGAATTGCTTAGTTTATCGACGAAGTAATTAGAACACTTACCTCTAACTAGCCATCGTTTTGCGAATACCAGTAGACAGCGAATGAAAAACCATTCGGTTTTGAAGTAATTTAGCTTGCTTCAGGCTCCTGCCACTACTTAGCAATATCTATCTGCTTCTCGAAAAGTGAAAGAAGGGTTGTCCCCGTGACTCTTAATGTTGAATAGATACTAAATTTTTCAACTGTCGGAGGTCGAAAAAGGTCTCCATGAAGATAATGTATAAGCTATTGAGCAAAGTGTGTCCATTCGGATGTAATTGAGACATAAAATTCTCAAGAAGAGTAGCAATTCTCGAATGAACTGATTAAAAGGACGCATCATTTCGATAATGGATATGAACCTGTTGCAAGCAGTATACCCTTCTGGGGCAATTTTAGGCTCTGTCTTGCATGCCCGGTACCAGAACATCACCTAGAGAAAGTCCATGCCTTAAGCATATCCTGCCCAAGATGTCTTCAGAGATTTTAGAGCGGACAGAATCATGTGGATTCATACTAAAAGATGCATCAAACATCTCGTCCGGAGCGGGACTTATTACTTCAGCAGCAATCTCTGGCATTTCTATAACTGAAAGTGGAGGACTTTGGATATCCTGTAGCTCGGAGCTTTCGGGATCCATAATTTTGGAACTTAGTAAAAACCATTGTTAGATGGCAAGAAACCCTGTTCCCCCCGTGATTATGAAGTGAGTGATTATGTTGTGCCATGTAGTGCTACATGATGCTTAAGATCGCTACAAAATTTGAAAGATGTTAAAACGATAAGACTTTGAGCTTCAACCCGAGTGACCATCATCGCTGACCGTCACAATCATGCTAACCTGACTTCAAAGAACAATCCATGTTAACGTTCGTTAAGTTTGTCAAGTTACAGTTCCATCGACAAGCTTCAAAAGGTAGTCATATATGCAATTACACAGTTAAGTCCAATTATGCAAGGCTGAAGCTCGTCGGAGTCAAATGTTTGATTATGCAAAGATTTTGTATCCATCAAAGTTCAAATTTGGATCTATCACCAAAAGCACAATTAGTTTCGATAGAAGAAAATAGCATTTCTTATCGATTGCTCCAAGATTAGTTCATATCAATCCCAAACCCACCTTGTTCATATCGATCGTCAGCCGTGTCTTCGTATCAATCGCCAAGTCTAAGACTTCGTATCGATCGTGCGGCCAAGTCTTAATATTGATCGCTTTGGATCGATACAAATATTTCCCTCATGTCCACCATTCATCCTTCTCCCCCAAACAACTTAAACACCATCTCCTCCTTCCTCAACCATGCTCCGACCCAACTCCAGCATCGACGTCACCGGAATCGGCTACGACTTTGGAAGAATTGGCATTGAAGTCGAGTCTCATCGTTCTACAGTGATTTTTATTGGTTATTTACCTAGATTGAAGGATTGGTACGAGAGATTAATGGGTTATTCAAATTGAAGACAATGACAGTTCTCGTTCTCGATTGCTCTATCGATATGAAGGCTGGAAATGAAATGATAGTAAGTGGAAAATTTGGCTAAGTCCCAATTGTATTTATATAAATTCGAAGCCAAGAAGAGACGTTTCATCTCACAGCGATAAAAAACATTTAGAACGGTTACGATCGATACGAAGAGCCTTCTTCGTATCTATCCACCTAGATCGATCTTGGGTGTTGCTGTTCATATCCACCAATAATCGGCCTCATATGTCATCGATACGAACACCATTGCCAAATTATATTTAGGTCATTCATTTCCATCGATATGAAGTGATAATTTCGTATCCATCCATTTAAAGAATACAAGATTTCTTGTGAATTTAACCCATTTGGAAGGCATCACATATGTTAGTTACTTTTAGGTTTGTCTTTGTTAATCCTCTTACTAATTCATATTTTTAAATTTTTGTCTTGTGTTTGTAGTTTAAGTGATTAAGATGTTTATGCCAAATTCAAGGGTCATATGGTTCGACCATAAGACTTAAGTGGTTATTCAAAAAATTTATGCTTAAAATATAGATATTTCCATTTCTGGTTCCTTTTAATATAGATCTAAAAACCTAATCTAAGATGTGACAAGTGTCCTTTTCAAAATCTAGCATAAAACCTTTATCATATACTTTTATTACACTAATTATAATTTGAATTCTTAACTAAGAAAACATTCACAATGGAAGGTGTTTTAGAGTTACCGATGTTGCCGATGCCGATTACATATCCTCTCGAATTATCACCAAAGTTTACTTCTCAACCATCCCTGTAAATAATGTTCATCAATAGTTCTATGTTCCCAGCCATTTGTATTGAACATCACTATCCAATATCCATTTATCCTTTATGACTTGAGGTACATGTCCATTGTTAGCCATGAAAATGCCATATTATCTTCATCCTCTGAACTGGTTGAAGCATTCAAGGTGTTTTGCTTCTTTTATTTGTCTTCCTTTCTTTTCTTTCTTGTAACTGGCCTTCATATGATAATAAATTATCTATTAACTCCCATATAAAAGTGTTAAACAGATTATTTATTGTTATCCCACCTTTCGACAAGGCCGTGACACCAAGGACTTGACTAGAAACCAAAGACAATTCGACTCGAAGATCGGTTATACGCGGGTCTACTATGGATACTGGCAAAGTTGGTTAGTCCGAGTTCGGATCAAGCAACAATTCATATGGTACAACAAGTAAAGCTACAAAAGCCAATATTCCGAATTTCAAGTCGATCGGAGTTCGTATGCTCAAGTTATGGATTGATTATGAATCTAGAAGGAGACCTCACTTCGTATCCATCAGGGTCATCCCCTATTTGTATCCATCCAGCCTCTCCTGTTCGTATCAATCAAGTAATATCGATCAATTAGTTCTGTTTATATCGATCGACTCCATCTTTTTGTTTGGTATCGATCATTCCAGGGATCGATACGAAGTAAGCAACCAAAAAGCATCGATACGAAGCGGGCATAGTCATCGATAAGAAGCGGCTACCAAATGATCGATATGAATAGATCCTCCATTCATCGATACAAAGGATAATCCTTGAAAATGATATGAAGAAGGCATGGTCAAGTGAAGGAAATAGTCTTGCAGCACAAAAAAGGGATCTCCCCTAAGTCATCGCTCCACGTCATAAACAACTGATCCATATGCACTGTTCGATCCGAACATGGATCGACACGAACTCATCAGCCAATTGCAAAATCAACCTTGGATCGATCATAACTCAAAATCTACAAGTCTAAATGCTACCAAATTTTCATGGAAGCTTACTCACCTCCTCACAATGTCTTAGATCGATCTCAGCCAAAAGGAGCAAATCTTAATCGATATGAAATGTATGTGGATCGATCCCAAATGACCTTGAATCGATCTAATAATCCCACCCATGTGTGAGAAGGGGTATTCCAAGATCTAAGCCAGATATTTCCAGACTGCACCTATAAATATCACTCTAATGCCAATAGAAAAAGGACTTTTGGACACCATTACATCGTTACTCTGTCGAAGATCCATTGTAACTTGAGTGTTTGAGTTATTCTCTGTTGTAACTAGGTAGTAATCATCAATAAAAATAGTAAATCTTCCAAAGTGAACATAGGCTACAATGCCGAACCACTATAACTCTCTGTCTTCTTACATTTTGTTTGATTATTTTGGCATGTTCGTTAGATTATCCTCTTTTTACATTTAGATTCTTCATTTTAATCTCTTCAAATACGTCTAAAGTGTGTTATGCCTAATTTTGGTACAAACATTTATGTTACTAGCCATTTAAGCTTTTTCAAAACTCATATTATGAAATTTTAAAGACAAAAATCCTTTGATACCAAATGTAGGGTACATGATGCGATACCCTGATAATGTGTAGAATGGATCTTAAGGCTAATATAACACTAAAGGGGGTGAATAGTGTTAACCTTATTTTAAATTTAGTTTGTCATTATCAAATTTAACAACCTGTGATATAATAAATCCAGAAAGTAAAAGAAGTAAGAGCAAAGAGAAGACAACCAGAATTTTATACTTATTCGGATTCCAAATCCTAAATCCAATCATGTACCTTGTATAGAATTTCACTATAACCAACTTGCACTTCTACAGAGGCAAGTAAACCCTTATAACTTAACTTTGAATCAGGTGGCAAGTAACATATGTCCTGACTTTCCATGGGTTGCCGAATACACTTAGACCTTCTTAACTTTGAACCACGTGGCAAGATCACATATCTTGACTTTTCATAGGTGGTAAGGCACACCTATACAATCTTGACTTTCTACCGGTAGAATGATGGACCTTGACAAATAAATAATAATTTCTACAAGAAATCGAATCTTTCAATCATAATTTCAAGTAGTCTTTAATACAATATAAAACTCCAGTAGAAATATATCTTTGATTTCTTTAAGGAATAGGATAATAACAAAGAGTAAATGTTAGAGAATTAAATGTAGGTTCTTTGACTTTTTACTAGATTGCAAATCCATGAAGAAATAGAGAGAAAAAGAGTGGATTTTCAAAGTATATGTATATACAAGTAATAATACTTTTCTGCGAAATGTGAGAGAGAAGTGAGTGAGAGAAATAATGGAGAATTCTACTAAAATATTCTTTCCAGAGCCTTTATATGGTACATGAAGAGATGTGACTTTTCACAAAAGGTGAATGGATGATTCCATTCATTTAAAATGAGAAGTTGCATCCAACGTGTAATGATCCCGGATTTTTACCAAGTTTAAATTTCTAATTAATTTAAATTTTGAATAAAATTTATGAAATTAATTGGTAATTAATATAAGATTCTAGTTATATTAAGATTTAATTGAGAATTAATTTGGATATTTGAAAATAAATATGTATATAAAATAGATTGGAAATAGAATTTGAAATTGGGATGTAAATTTTCAAATATGTATATAAAATAGAATTAAATTAGATGTGGCATTATTTTTACAAATGAATATTTTGAAAGTTATATTTTGAAATCGATATAAAACAATTTTCAAAGGATGCTTAAAGTTAAATTCTATATTTTATAATATATCATATGTGTGTTATTTTATCAAAGTATAATTAAGATTTAAAAATGATTTCTTTAAAAGTTAAATATATATATATATATATATATATATATATATAAGAACGCGAATGCAAAAATAAGACAAAGAAAATTAATACACATATCTTTAGCCACTAAAGTTAAGTGAGAAGATCTGCTAGTCAAACAAACCAGCAAAGAAATATATGCTCAAATATAAAACAAGTAAACATATATATGAAGTATTATAAAACAAAAATCTAAGTATCTATGTACAAATAAATAAAAGAAGATAAGTATGATCTTGTAAAACAAGGCAACAACAATTAATGCTAAAGTATCTTAGCACACCATGTTTATCTTATCAGCCGAAATCTTGCTTAGCCAAATGAAAAAAATATCTCTGATCTTATATTGTACAAAACCGTATATTTCTCACCCTGTTGTACAAACAAGAATTATATCACCCTGTAAACTCATTTCCTTTATATCAACTTCTTCATTTCAGTTCGTTCATCAAAAGCTAAAAAAATCTGAAGTAATACCATCTAAAAACTCAAACAAATATTCAATTTAAAACAATAACCTAGTTCAATAAATCAAGACAAACTAGAGATCAAAAGTGAAGTTTCAACAAGCAAAGTTCAAGCCTGTTTCAACATAAATGAAGCTCTGTTCATTTGAAAACCAGGTGAGTAATAATTTTTAAAAAAAACTTAAGTATTTGACACAGTTGCAAGTATTTATCTGGAAAATATGTTGTTGTAATCTCCAGTGTTTATATGATAATGTTTTAATGAATGTATCATGTATTTATCCTGTATCCCTTGAATGTCCCTGTTTCTGTTTTTTTTTCTAACCCAGATTTACAAAATAAATCCCCATCTCTTGATCTAATCACTGTTAGAACTTATAATATAAACAAAAGTTGTTGTTTGATCATGAACTAAGTTTTTAAAATTTATTTATGTTGAAACAACTTATTAATGTCTCTGGAAAATAGGATAACTGAGCAAAACTCTAAAGTAGTTAGAATCTAAGTTTCTTAATTTACAAATTCAGGTTGGCAATTTGAATTCGTATACTTAAACATGAATTTTAAAGAAAAAATCATAATTTTTAAAGTTAAGAAGGAAGAGCAGTTTGGGTTAGTTGAGATTTCATTATTTTGGTGATTTCTGGTGATCCTCTGATGTGTTGAGGTCGGGGTTTTGGCTGGTGATGGATGGACGGACGGTGGCTGCAGGAAAAATATTGGGATGGCGGTTTGATGGTCGTGGTGGAGGCGGCGAGCATTTGAAGTTTGTAGCCCTAGTTTTGTCGAGGGTCAATGTTTTGATTCGCTCGTCCTCTATGATGGATCGAGTGCTGAACTTTGGGTGATGGAAGAGGGGAGGTTGACGAGTAGATGGCCGGAGTTGTATGAATTCTGGTGGTCGGAGCTTCGTGGTCGAGGCGATGACAGGTTTGGTTGTGATGGGTTTTGTTATTTCCAGGTTTGGGTTTTAAATCGATTTTGATTTCGAGAAGATGAGGGAGTTCTGGTGGTTGGGGAGAGGCTTGTGGAGGATCGTCGACTTGCTCGATGATCTGGAGTCGACTGGAGGTGAGCGGCGGCGACGTGCATGTGCACGGCGCAATGGGTTTCTAGTTATATGGGAATCTTGCTAAGTATTGGGTGGTTTTATGGTGCTCCCGCGTGTTTGACTCGAGTTTTACTCGAAGTTTTTGGGTATTGGACTCGTAGTAAAATAGTGAGGCTCGTGTTGTTTTGTCTTGCTACAGGTTTTAGTAAACCTGACAGTAAAATTGAATTTAAAGCAAATTTAAATAGAATTTAAATTGTGAGATAGATATAAAAATAAGTTTAAATCAAGATGAAGTTAGATTCAAGATGGCTTTGAAATCTTAAAGCTTTAAAATATTTAAAAAGAGGGTTTCAGGTTTTAAAACAAACCTAATAGTTTTTCTAGATTTTGAAACTTAATCTACAATCTGGAAACGGAATTTAAACTGGGTTTAAATTCAAAAGTTAAGTTTAGTTTTCAAATAAACTTTTGAATCTTAAGCTTTTAAAATGAATTGGGATTTTAAGTCAAGAATTTAAAATCAAGAATTTAAAAGCAAGTTTAAATCAAAGTTTGAATCAAAGTTTAAAGCCAAGTTTAAATCAAATGTTTAGACATGAATTCAAGTTTCTTGAATTCAAATCTGTGATTTAAATCAGTTTTTAAATCTAAATGTTTTAAACAAGTTTAAATCAAATAGCTTTTTAAAGTAACTTGTTTTCAAATAAATATTTGAAGTGGATTTTGATAAAGTTCTTTTATAAAAAGAATTTTGAATGAAAAGTTAAATAATTTTTTTTAACTTGAATTTGCAAGTTAATATGTAATGTATCTTTAGAGCTTAGATAAAAAATTTAAGTAATTTAGTTAAAACTTTTCTTATATAGGTTTATAAGTTGATATTTAAATTTGATTAATGTTTAAATATATGATCATTTTGAATCTTAAATTCAAAATGAAATTTGAATCTAAATTTAGAAGTGTAATGTTTTAAATACACTTTAATATTAATGAAGTCATTAATAAAGAAATGGATTGCCTTAGAGATAATTAAGGTATTAAAATGATTTAATGAATAAGATAATTAAGGAATGACTTATTTATTTAATTTATAAATTAATGATTTAGATTTATTTATAATTAGAGATTAATTAGGAAAGTAATTAAAGAATTGTCATTAGTTAATGAAGGTCATTAACTAAGATTGTTTAAATAATTAATTAATGTGATTAATTTTTAATAATTAATTGAGATTAATTAATTAATGATAATCATTTATGAAATTGTGTAAGTGTAATTACTTTATGAAATTAATTAAGAAATTAATTGCCCATTTGTAATTAATTGAGTTTAATTTGAATAATTTAAGTTAATTGTCAAATATTGTGTGCTGGATTGATATTTCTGATATGTGATTGTGATGCTATGTAATGTGAATTGCTTTGTGCTGAACTGTGATTTGTGATTTTTTTCTATGCGTATGTGAAAACCCTTTTTGCCGTAAATGGCATTTAAATTTCGATGCGATAGGGAGTCGGATTCCAATTGGTTATCCGAAACCCACATCGAATCGTAATGGTAAATCTTTATGATTAATTAATTTACTTTATTTGTGATGATTGATGATGTTGCACTATTGTGTGAAACCCTTGGACCACACCATACACACACAAATATGGATTGCACGTGGAAATTGGTGAAGTCGTAGATTTTTGAAATAGTTTTGAATTTGAATTTTAAATCCAAATAGTTTTGGAAATGGATTGGGATTAAAGTAAAAAGTTTTTGAAAAGGAATTTCAAAGATAAAATTTATTTTTGAATAACTTGGTTATGCCTTGAAGTTTAAATAATTTGATTTAAATTTAAATTCAAAATTTGAAATTGAATTCTATGATTGGTAACTAGGGATTAAAGATGTTATACAAGTTATATATGAGTTAAACCATTTTAAAGGTACTGATTTAGGAATTTGAATTTAATTCAAGGACTTTAACTAGTGCAAATATAATTGGATTTTTCTAAAACGAAAACTGTTGGTTTTCAAATAATAAAAGCTTTCACATAAGAAATGAATGTCCAATTTGTGTTAAAAGGATTTCAAGTCTAAAATGAAAATGGTTTTCCAAGTAATGAACAAATCTTTGAAAATGGGTAGGAAAGCTATAAGTTAAAAGATTTAATGAGTTGATCCAATCGAAATGGAAATTGTTTTGGAAATCTATGAATGGATCTTTGTGAAACTGGGTGAACTTTGCGAAATAAATCTTTTTGTTTAAAGATTTAAAATGGTAATTTGTTTAAACCATTTGAAGAAAGGTTTTAGTTTTCTTTGAAGTTGTGACTTAACAGAAATCCCATATCCGTATGTTTTAAAATATTGCGCTCATTATTCGGTTTAGCCAGGAGAGGACCTTGTGCCATATAACCCATTCAAAATAATGATACGAAGTTATGGATAGCATTTGAAGACCGGTGTTGAAGTCCGGGCATTTGCGAAAACGATAGGATAACCTATCGATGGACTCTGCACTGAGTTGCTCCGGCATAGAGTTTTCCATATGTGATGGGAAGTCCGATCGGGATTGTGAATACCCAGATTTGCAAAGGCTTCTTACGAAGTGCCTTCGGTTCTGTTCGAACCCGGGACAGACTTGTATGGTTGTTTTTCTGACACTACACTTTGAGATATAAAGCAAATTTCTTTCAAATACATATCTGTTGGTGCCGGAGAATTTATTCTCTTAGCTTAACACCCTTCTTTGAGACGTACGAGCTCAGAGGTTATGTAGTTGAAGGTTATCAGTGATATACTCCCAATTTGGTAGTGTGGCATGCTAAGTGCTGATGTGTGTTGATGAACATTTGTGATCAAAGCATGGCTTTTGTATAAAGCGTAGCTTTGTGGACGAAACTACATCAGGACCTCACACCCCGGAAATGGTCGAAACAGGAAAGATGCGGAAAGGTTATGAGGGTCGCGCCCTTTAGGGTGTGTCATTCCCTTCTGGTAAAGGGTGGTATCATGGTATGGAGCCTAGATATTTACCTATGTGGTGGCTTTAATCTCATTTACTGTATGGTTGTTGCTTTGTGGTTTAGAGGCGACTCGGATAAAGGTCCCAAAGGACCGGGGGATGGCATGCTCGAGTAGTAGTTACCTAGTTACAGAGGTAACTCGGCCTTGTGTTGGCAGAGATCCGGTTAGGTTCTCGGGACGTCCCGCCAGAAGCGTACCCATGGACAGTGGGAAGTTCCTTAGCTCGACCATTTGTTGGAAATCCAAACAAAACAATACGTGTCCTGTACGGTTTTAGTTGTATAACCTGCCATGGAATGTGGCGGTAACCTACCATTGAACATGTTAGCTATAGTAGGCATAAGTGCGAAATGCCTATGCTGGCTAAGATTAATATTATACTTTCGAAATGTTTTCTTCACTATGCACTAATAACAATATTGAAAAGAATTTTCATATCAAGCATGTTTGACTATCATAAGGAGAAATCTCCTCCAATTCTGCGTTTGCATTGTGTGTGGCTGAAGGTCTTGTGGTAGTTTCATTTTCCAAAAAGCATTGCGGATTTATTTTAAATTCTTTTTTGTCTGTTTTAAAGATAAACCGTTTTTGTTACTCACACCAGTCGCACGACTGACCTGGAGTTTATTGTTCCTTTCCTAAACTCTGGGTGCCCATAATTTTTCCACACGGGCAGTCTAGAGTTGGGTTTTCAGATAGTCGGGTTTAGTAGATTATCTATAGTTAGTCCAGTCTTTGATCACGACTGCACTTTCTTATCTTTGTGCATCGTTATTGGGAGTTCGAGCTTTCTATGGACTGGAGCATTGGATTTGGAGATCCATTCTATTGAGGATATTCCTTCCGCTGCGTCTTGTATCTCTGATAGTATTGATATCTATTATATCATTCTGTTGTATCATATTAGATCATCATTGTATCGGTTATTGTATCAATGTTATATATATATATTGGTATTCATTTTCTTCCGATGTGTTGTATTTGATGTGTTATAAGCTCTGGCGAACCAGATTCGACGTTTGAATCTGCGGCATTTGAATATGAGTGTCGTATTCAGTGCCAATTTAAGAAGGTCGAGTCAGGGCCGTCACACAACGGTTAGTATGTCGACATACTTACAAGGATACTCGACATATCCTAGTTCAAAAGTGCAATTCCTTTATAAAAATGTTTTAACTCTTTTAAATTTTAAAACCAAAATAAATTTTTTATAAAAAAAATTAAAGGGAGTAGAGTAAGGAATTTTAAAAGAGAGAATTCAAAGAATTGTTGTGGGATCTTTAACAACTAATTTTGTGACTCGATATATTATAAAATTGATTGACTATTGTCTTGTACTTCTCTAGTATTTGTTCCTTATGTCTCCTGTATTCTCCTACCCTTTCTTTTGAATCTTCTTTATTTCCCTTGATATCCTTAATCTCTTTGATTCCTCTTGATCTGCCTTGATTTGCCTTGATTGCTTTTGACCTACAAGGTCTTGTACTGGAGTTCTTGTATTGATCTTCCTTGATTAGTATACTACATCTCTACTTGATTATCCTATAATATATCCCGATAGATCCACGTATTTCCTATACTATATCATACATAGACTTCGAAAGCCATCAATACCAATATTTATCTGATAGTGCACGGTAGAACATCAAATATAGCTCTAAAACTAAGTATACGAAAAAACTAGCCACCTGCCCGTTCTTTGCGTAGCTCCACGTGCTATGTTATACAGCTATCTCTAATCTACTCACTTTAGAGTACTTGAGATTATAAGAAGCAAAAAAATAACCTTGGGCAAACATAAGTCTGGTATAAGCGATCAATAATCTCAAAATATTATAAAAGCTGATATAGTAAATATCGACATGAGGTATGGAGAATCCTACCTGACATATCCCTACATCCAACAAGTTAGCAAATATAATCAGTATACACTAAACTGCTATTATCTTAAGGATGTAATATTAGTTAAAGTATAACACTGGGTATCTAGATACGAACATTAGTAATACCTACATCATGTGACATCCCTAATAGAACATAACAGACATAGAGCTATCATGTAAACCTCATATTTATCCACTCAAGTGCATCTGATATATGATAAATCGATGACCATAATCAACGGTCAGAGACAAATTAAACATCTCGGTTTCTCAATGCTTGAGTCTACACCATTTTGAAGACTAGGAAACTACACTTGCTAATAAAAAGTTCTAGGATAGACAGATCACAATCAAGATTCAGAATATGATCAAATCTAGTTGAGTGTTGTCGCATATCTATACAAGCATGCATTGAAACCTCCAAGTTACCATTGATTCCTTAGCACACGTCCATGTAGTAGAAACCGACATACATTCTAGTCCACAAGCTCGTATCAACGAACTTGCCTTCTTGGAGGCATCATAACAACTCCCATCATCGATTTGTCGAAGTTCAAAACATCTCTTAATGCTCCTCAAAAGATTCAAAATTTCCATACATTGATCTCAAAGTGATTTTACTACTTCCCCATGTCAAGCTCAAAATAGAAAAAAGGTCATCTCATGTAAAGTCCATATCACTTCATCTGCTACCATATTGATCGATGATAGATATATCTCTTAAACTACACATCTGTTCAACTTGCAATTTATTGAACAAGCCCTCTGAGACATTCCCCTCCAAGATGCCAAATGAGGCATCATCGACCCACCTTATTAAGTATTTTTCCAAGCTAATAACCAACAAGTGGAACCTCCCATAGGTTTTTGACATAATCAAAGATCTATTTACTAGGTCGAATTTTAATCCAAGTTTATCTACTAGGTCACTAGATATAAAGGAATGTGAAGCCCCATTATAAAATACACAAATAGATACATTATAAATAGAAAGCACACCTCGAATAATAATGCCCTTTACTTTCTCCTTTACCGATGGAGAATTCTATAACAACATCAAGAGCATATGCCTTCACCACTTTCTTCTCCTTCAATAGTTTAAGACAATTCTTTTGGATAAACCCAAACTTATTACAGTTATAACACTTCTTTTCATCATTCATGGATTTCTTAATCGAATGCCTCTTTTCTCCATTATTGAAACAGGTGTGCTCCCATTTTCCCTTTTCAAGCCATCTTTTCTCTTAACCTTCTTCTTTCCCTTATTGTTTAGCTTTCTCTTACTACCTCTGCCACCTTGTGGTTTTGACTCCTCCTACATAACAATAACAACTTTCGGCTTTAAATACTAACTCTCGTGCCTCAAAGCCTTCTTGGCTATCTTCTCAAAGTTTTCATTAATGTGGCTTACTAGCCGTTCTCCAAAATAGTCATTCAACCAATTACAAACTTCTCATTCTTCCGTAATAGAGTATGAATGAAGGACATCTTGTATTTCGATGATATGTTGAATTTGGCAACATATTCTAAAAAACAAGTTTCCCTATTTTAGATCACCAAAGTTCCTGAATACCACCAACTTCTAAGCTGCCGGTGTAAACTTTTCTTCAAACCTAGCTTCGAACTAACCCAAAAATAAAGCGATTCTTGGGAGTAGCGACTCTAAGGGAGTTCCATCAACCCATGGCTCTTCCTTGAAGTTGCATAGAAGCCAACTTCATCTTGATCCTATTCTCTAACTCAAGATTGTTGAATATGCCTCTGTAGGTATCAAGATGATCCTCGATTCAATAGTTTATTCCGTTCCAAGAAATGTTTTTCCCCCAAGATTAGTGAAGGCCTTATTCAACTTGGTAAAATCATCCATTGGCGCTTGCATTAAAGTACCATCACCTACTTGATTGCGAGCTCTTCCTTAGGCATTTTGCATCATGTTCATCATTATAGTATTCAACATCATCTGCATAACAAGGTTGCAGCTACTCTATTGCCCATTCCAATCTCGATTTATAAAGGAGAGTTCTTAGTCGTGTTCCTCATATGCCTTCTCATTCTTACAATCTGTAATAAGTGTGATCGGTCCCTTTTAACTGAATACTAGCATAAGTGCTACTCGTGTGTGCAATGTGACTTAATACCACACACACAAAAGCACTTATGCGCACGCACACACATCATGCACACATATATGTTATGTAGTTTTAAAAATCAAAATATATAACTAGTAATCTCTCTAATGTATCACTCAATCCATTCTAAGGCGATAACTCCTTCCTATCTTTAATAGATCCAAGTATCAACTTAAGTCATATCAAACCTAAGCTCTGATACCAAATGTGTGACGACCGCCCTACACCACCGGTACCCATACAACCTATAGAGTGTGTTGTGAAGGTATTCAATCGATGTAGAATAATAGTTAAGGGGTAAACTAATAAGAATTAAAATCATAGAACTTATAGAACATCTCACAACATACAGACTAAATATAATAATAAAATAGGTGTAAAACATGTGTGACATTAATATAATTAAATGAACCATAAATAAGAACATCCAAATGCAACATATTCACAGATTATACAAAATAAAAAAATAGGGTTTGTACATCACGAATATCT
Organism: Allium cepa; assembly: GCA_030765085.1. NCBI lineage: Eukaryota > Viridiplantae > Streptophyta > Magnoliopsida > Asparagales > Amaryllidaceae > Allium > Allium cepa. Next base: position 758,299,152 of record CM060941.1, on the reverse strand, counting down.
AAATAAACTCTACTAACTATCTCTCAAATAATACAAGTTCTACGTAGAGGAATATAAGCGATAGTAAGTTTTAAAGTATAGATGTATGAAAACTAGTCTCTTGCTCGTACTCGGGCGCTATCCAGACTTGTTATCTGTGTTCTACTCATTGAATAGTACCCAAGATAATAAGAAGAAAAGCATAAAACATCGAGTCAGACCACAGTCTGATGTGAGTGACATATCATCTCAACTTACTATAAAAACCGTTATAGTAATAAGGACATAAGGTATGTAGAGTCATACCTGACATGTCCGTGCATCCAAAGAGTTAGCACATAACAATCGATATATGATAATCCACTATCACATGTCGGAGCATAAAACGAAGTACAACATAGGGTAAGTGGTATAACATAACAATATAGCATCTATATCAAGCACACAACAAACATAGCAACCATCACACAACCTTGCATCTCTCACTCAAGTGCGTTGGATATACGATAACACTTATGACCAATTCAGATGGTCGGTGACTACTCAACGTCGTGGATGCTCGACTCATGCTTACATAAATGGCAAGGAACTAGACACAAGCTGACATCCAAATTTTCGAATACATATATACTACCCTAGGATTGGACACATATAAATACCCAAATTATGGGTATACATAGACTGCCCAAGGTACACACAGGCTACCCTATCCAAATACAATAAGCATCTCATCCTTAGAGTTATCCATCGATCCCTAGTACATGTACTGATAGTAGAACTGCGTATTGTTCTACTCCATGAGCTATCACACAGAATTTATCCACTCGATCCATCTCCAAATGCTATAGTCACCCACTACCTCGAGTCATCGAATTCACCATACATCATTAGTTGCCACTTAAAACCCTAAATCATCTCAAGTCATTCTAGAGTCCTCAACCATCGCTCCATGTCGACTCATATGAACCTTGGAAAAAGCCACCAAAAACCCTAAAGAATACCAAATCCAAACTCGAAGCCAATAACTACATCCCCATTGACAAGCTCTACCTAACATCCCTTAAGACTGGACTGAAGTAATGGCAGCCTCGGACAAAAGCACCAATTCCCAAACGCAAAATCTTGTCCGACCCTTTGCCTTGCCTGGGGTTCTCCAACACCTAAACTGAAGTAGCTACCAGAAAACATCTATTGTGTGGCCTTCCATCACCGATACCATCCGACCCGAAGCCATGCCCGTGCCACTCCATCTCCTTAGACCGAAGCCAACCACTGCACGACTATAACCGAACCACAATAGCCGAACTAAATCCTATAAGATTTCCAATGCCCCATTGTTTGCATCGATTCCATTACTACAATAAACATTTCAACCTGCATGCATCTCATATGCATCGATATGACTCAAACACTCTAGAGCATATCCGTCAAAGTGCGATTCTACGTCTACAGAACCCCTGTTTATGTATCGAATTGGAGAGCACGTCATTACTCCTACATAGAAACCTACGACAATAGAATCAATCGCTGCCTCTATTTTTCTTCGATGAGCGTTTACAACCATTCAAGCATACAAACGACATCCAAACAAGCATAAAAAACATTCAATCATTACTCAAACGTACAATATGGCCTAACACCTATATAGGCAATCACATTTCAAAATAACATGATTAAAACACTTAAAATCATTTTAAATTCATTTTTACTTCAAGTTGGATTTCAAAACAGCATAAAACATAATATTAACTTTAAAAATGGGTTTAAACATGCCAAAACCTATAAGTACATATATACTAAGTTGTGAGATGATAAATCACTAGCTAAACACCCAAAATGGAAGATTTGCACGCAAAACGAGGTGAATCCGAGAATAGACAATAAAGTCCTAAAATTTCATCTCTGAAAATGTAGAGTTGAAGATCTCTTGCTAATCCCCCTGTTAATCTAACCTTAATCTAAAGATTTGGCTTGATTTGGAAGAGATATGAGAGAGTTTTGTTAAAGTGGAGTATAATGGCGGTTTAGATTTATTTTGTGATGATGCAACATGATTCGGGGGAGGGTATGGCAGTCAATACTAACCTTAACTCTGAAATGGGTTATTAGGCCTCATCAAAACTTCACTGATAACCCATTATCCTATCCCAAAAACCGTTTAACTTCAAATTGTCATGTCTCTTTGCTAAAAAGTCTAAATTCCTATTATGACCGCTCTATAGAAAGGGAAACGATTATATCTTTCTAATGGATGTAGTCATAGGCCCTAATTAGGCTACTATCAAATTTCATAGCAGTTACAAATTTTCAAGGGTAAAATCATCCGATAAAATTTATCAAGGTCAAAAATGTCACTCTCAACGTTTCCCAAAGTTATAGACTCATAGACCCAATTTGGATTTTAAAAATATTATTTTACAATCCTACTATATGAAAAACATGGGTCGTTACATACACTATCCCCCTGTTTAAGAATTTCTTCCTGAAATCCCCAACACTACATAAAAGTCACACATAGCTACCCCGCATACCTAACAATCACGAGCAATTGTATCAAATATCAAATATGCACAGATAAGCATGAAATATAATTTAAGCCTATCCTAACGTGTAGGATACTATACTACCTACTATAAAGCATCAAATATGATATCAAATTTGAAAGCTAATTATAAAAAGAAAGCCTTATGAAGTGAAGAGCTTCAGATAAGTGGTCCTCGTGCTTTACTTGATCTACCATGTGTAACTGCGTTCTCCTTCACTCCAATGAACCTTCACTAACTCCACTGTCTTGATCCAAGCCACTTCGTATCACCTCCTACAATACGAATATGCCTATGAGTCTTGAAGATTCTAGTTCAATCTTGATATCATCTAATTGATCTAGAAAAATAGTTAGGCCTAGGCAATGCATGAATTTCCATAAATGAGAGATGTAGAACACATTGTGCACGCCCGCCATCTTTTAGGGCAAGTCAACTCTACAAGCCAGGTTCCTAGTCCTCTTAAGTATTAAAAAAGGACCTATAAATCTTGTCGCCAACTTCCCCTTAGTGTGGAATCGCACTACATTCCTCAATGAAGAGATCTTGACAAACAACACACCACCAACAGAGAACTCAATATCATATCTCCTCTTATCAGTGTAGCTTTTATATCTATCTTGAGCATCTTTCATTCATTGTCAAATGATCTTTATCTTTGCTAATATCTCTAGACCTAGCATCAGTTTCTCGCCCACTTCCCACCAACATAAAGGAGCATTGCATGGTCGACCATATAACGCCTCAAATCGTGCCATACCGATGCTGGACTGATAACTATTATTGTATGCAAACTCTACTAAATGCATGTGATCATCCCATAATCCTAAAAAGTAAAGAATGAAAGCTCGCAAGAGATCCTTTAAGATATGATTCACCCTCCCGGTCTGCCCATCCGTTTGTGGGTGATAAGGTGTACTGAGATGCAGCTCCGTCTATAATCCTCTTGTAACATCTTCCAAACCCCGCAAGTGAACAACTGATCTCAGTCACTCACAATGCTCTTTGATAGACCATGGAATCACATAATCCACTTCATATACAACTCGACCAATTTGGATGCCGTTCTATTGGACTTTATGGGTATAAACCTGGCCCTATTCGTCAATCTATCGACGGTGACCCAAATTCTATCGTTCCATCCTTTGTTCTTCGACAATCCATTGATGAAGCTCATCAATATATATTCCCACTTCCATTCGGGGATTTTAAGGGGTTGCAACAAACCACTTGATTCTTCTATTCAGCCTTCAATAATTAATAGTTTATACATCTCGAGATAAATGCCCCAACGTCTTTCTTCATCCTTACCCAGTAAAATCTCTACCTTATGTCATGGTACATTTTATTGTAGTTGGGATGTATCGTCAATCTAAAATGATGGCACTCTCATAATTATTCATCCCTCAACCTATTGACATTTGGTACAAACAATCTCCCATCCTTTTAGATCCAAGTATCTTGATCGATTTCATAATTCTTCATCTCCTCAGACTCTACTCCTTCTTCAATTTGGAAACAATCTCTACAAGCCTATCATCACTTCTATGACTAGCTTCGATCCAATAAATCAAAATAGGTTTGATAGTCAAACTAGCCAACATCTCAAGCTCATGCTCGCATTGAGGTCCGAAGTTATAGCTAACAACATACTCATGGTGCTTCCACTCTAGAAACATTGCCTCCAAACTGGCATATCGTCCACTCAAAGCATTAATGACCGCAATTCCAATACCAAATGAATATGAAATGTCAAAGTCATAGGAGGCCATGAATTCTAACCACCACTCTTGATAGAGGTTAGGATGCTTCTAGGGGATTTATGATTAGTGAACATCTCAAACTTCTCTCTAAGAAAGTAGTGCCTCCAAATCTTCATAGTGAATATTACCGCTGCTATCTCCAAATCTTGAGTTGGATACTTCCTCTAGTGAGGTTTCAGCTGTCAACTAGTATATGCAACAATTTTTCTCCTCTGCATCAACACTGCACCATGTCCAGTACTACAAGAGCCTGTGTATACTATCAACTCTTCATTCCCACTCTGAATGACTGACACTGGTGCATTTGTTAATCTCTCCATCAGACACATGAACGCGTGCTCATACCTATTTCATTCTTCTCCATTAAATGGGTTAACGGGGATGCTACCTTAGAGAAGTCCTTGATAAAACATTTATAATATCTCGTCAGTCCAAGGAAAATTCTCACGTCTATAGCATTCTTGGGTTGGTTCCAATCCTAAATTGCTACAACGTCGTAGGATCTTTAATAATGTCCTGCTTAGAAACAACATGCCTAAAGAATCGCTTTTCTCACCTCCAGAAAAGACACTTAGAAAACTTTACCTTCAATTGATGCTTCCTCAACACCTTAAGCACAATTCTCAAGTGATTCTTATGTTATTTCTCCATCCTCGAATAGACAAGGATATGATCCATGAACACAAGTATAGACTTACTTAGTTGATCTCTAGGGGGTGGTTCACAAAATCAACAGTATGTTAGTGCGTTGGTTAACCCGAACGACATAACCAACCATTATAGAATCCAGATGGTATATGAAATGCAGTAATCGACACACTATCTCTTGCCGCTCTCAGTTGATGAAACCCCATCACAAGGTCCAACTCAGAAAAGACACTAGCACCATAGACCTGGTCGAACAAGTCATCAATGGGTGTGAGTCGATACTTGTTCTTCTTCATCACCTCGTTCAGCTCACGATAATCAACACACAATCTCAAAGAGTCGTTCGTCTTAGTGGGAATACTATAGGTGCCCCTTAATTAGATGTACACCATCGAATGAACCCTTAGCATAATAAGTCATTCATTTGCACCTTTAGTTCCTCTACTCTTGGGAACCATATGCCTTAATGGCATAACAATCGGTCTGGCATCCTTCACCGTATCTATACGGAATTCAATCTCCCTATGTGGTGGAAATCTGATCACCTCCTTATATATGTCTGAATACTCCCTAACTGTAGGCACAGATGACAAATTGTCACGAGGGATCTTAAGTGAATACAGAAAGCTAGCCATAACCTTGTTGTCAAGTTGGAATCCAAACTCCAATATCCACTCTTCGTCCATCTTTATTGTCACCAATGGCCTATCATAGTCCACCGGTACTCCATATCTCTATAGCCAGTCCATCCTTGGAATAATACTGAACCCCATAAAACCTAATACAAATCAATCATATACAAACTAACAAGCATGATTCAATAAGGTAAAGTATCAATAAACTATGCATAGTTATTCGATCCTCCAATAGGCTTTTTTATAATCAAAGATCAATCAACCGTCACGGGTTTCAATCCTAATCTATCTACATATCACCAAATATAAAAGAATTTGAAGCTCTGTATCAAACAAAATACATACAGGTATATCGAAAATAGAAATCATACCTTGTATAATGACATTTTTCCTCTTCTACTTTGTTGATGGAGCACTCGAGGAAGCTGGAAAAACATTCAAAGCATATGCAGACACATATGCTTATTTCTTGGTGGTTCTGGACAATCCTTCTTGTTGTACCCAGGCTTTTTGCATTTACATCATCCCTATTTCTCACTCCTGCCGCCTTTGCCGATGGCCCTTCTCTCCATAGTTATAGCAATTAGGCTCCTACTTGCCCTTCTTCTGGCCACCATTATGAAACTGCTTCTTCTTGTTATTCTCCCACTTCCTCTTGCCACCTCACTAGTTTAGGGCTTTGGCTCATCCTTGGGAGAAACAACTGGCTTAGACTTTGGATACAAACTCTTTTGTTGAAGAGGCTTCTCTACCAACTTCTCAAAGGACTCATCGATATGTCCTACTAACTTTTCTTTGAGATAATTGTCCAAGCTCATAATATACTTCTCATTTTTCTCTGAGATAATTGTACAAGCCCATAAGATACTTCTTATTCTTTTTTAGCAGAGTGTCAATAAGAGGTAGGTTGTTCTTCAACAACATATAAAACTTGGCCACATACCCTAAGACAGTCATATCTCTACCAGAGTGTCAATAAAAGGTAGGTTGTAGTTCAACAACATACAAAACTTGGCCACATACTCCAAGATAGTCATATCTTCCTACCTCAAATAAGCAAGTTTGCATAACATCACCGACTTCTAGCCAGTCAGTATACACTTCTCCTCGAACCTTGCTATAATTGTTTCTTGGTGACTTCATCCTCTGGGGTAGTGATATTGATGGCATTCCACCACCCCAATGCTCTCTTATGAAGCTATTTAGAGGCTAGCTTCCTCTTCATAGCATTATCCATCACCATATCCTTAAAGATACATTCATAGGTATCCAACCAGTCCTTAATGTCGATGGTTGATTACGTTCTAAGAAACGGTTTGCCACCGAATCTAGAGTAGTCATTGTTTAACTTCGAAAAGTCTGCCCTCGGCACTTGCATTGGAGCTACACCACCAATAGCCACAACAGGACAAACTTCTTGGGAATTCTATAGCATGTTCCTCATCATGTTGTTGAACATAGCCTGCATACCAGTGCTCATGGCTACCCTATCGCCTGCTCCCTGCTCTATGGCAGAAATAGAAGTCCTAGCAGCATTCCTCGTTTATAGCTTATTCTTATAAGCTGTAATAAGAATGACCGGTCACTCAAAAAGGAATAAGTGGTGTTTATGAATGTAATGTACTATATATATACTACTATATATATTTTTGAAAACCAAAATATAACAAATATTTTCTCTCATATATTATCTGATCCATCATAAGGAAATAACACCTCCTTATCTTTGATGGATCCAAGTATCAACTCAGGTCAACTCATAACCTAAGCTATGATACCAAATTTGACGGCTGCCTTACACCTCTGGTACCCATATAACCTGTAGAGTGTGTTGCAATGGTACCCAACTAATATAGAACAATAGTCAATGCTGCAAAGTAATAAGAATTCAAATCTTAAAACCTGTACAACATTTCACAGCACATGGAAAAATATAATTATCAAATAGATGTATAACAGATGAGACGATAATATAATCAAATGAACTATAAATAAGAACATCAAAAGGCAACAAGTTCGTAGATTATACAAAAAAACAATGGAGTTTATAGATCCTAAATCGCTGAATAAACTCTAATATATGTCTCTTAAATAACAGTAGTACTACATAGATCCATAGTACTACAAAGAAAAATATAAGAGATAGTAATTTCCAAAGTATAGGTATATGAAAGCATAGCCTCCTGCTCATACTCCAAATAGCTCCATGCGCTATCCAGACCTATTATTCCTAATCTATTCATTTAAGAGTACATGAGGCAATAAGAAGCAAAACATAAAACCTCTGGTTAGACAACGGTCTAGTGTGAGCAACACATCGTTTCAAATTACTATAGAAACCACATATAGTAATAAAGATATAGGGTATGTAGAATCATACCTAACCAGTCCTTACATCAAAAAAGTTAGCATATAACAATCGATATATGCTAATCTACTAACACATATGGGGGTATAACACCAAGTACAATATATGGTATATGGGTATAACACAATAGTATGACATCCATATCAAGCACACAACTAACATAGCAACCATCACATAGCCGTGCATCTCTCACTCAAGTGCATTGGATATACAATAACTGTTACGACCCACACAGATGTTCGGCGACTACTCAATGTCGCTGATGCTCGACTCATGTCCATGTAGATGGCATGGAACTACACATACATAAATGTCCAAATTTATGGGTACACATAGATTACCCTAGGATGGACACACACTGACGTCTAAATGAAAAAAAAATAGACTACTTGGGGTGTATATAGGCTACCATGTCTCAATACAATGAGCATCGCATCCTCAGAGTTATCCATTAATTCTTTAGCACACATATCGATAGTAGAACCATGTCTTGTTTTAAGCTATCATACAGAATTTGTGCACTCGGTCCATTGCCAAATGCTATAGTCACTTACCACCATGAGCCATCGAAGTCGCCACACTTCAATGGTTTTCCCTTAAACCCCTAAATCATTTTGAGTTATTCTAGAATTGTCAACCATCACTCTATGTCAACTCATATAAACCTCAAAGAAAGCCAATAAAAACAGCGAAGCACCCCCAAGCAAAACTTAAAGCCAATAGCTACGTCTCCATCCCCATACCTAAGCACTGCTCGGCATCCCCCAAGACTGGACCAAAGCAACCCCAAGACTGGACCGAGATTCTTGAACCTAAAATCTTATCTGGGTCTTTGCCTTGCCCAGGAATTTCGAACCTTGGGACTAAAGTATCTACTGGACAACATTTGTTGTTGGGTCTTCCATCAACGAACTTATATGCCCCGAAGCCAACTCCGTGCTACTCCATCTCCAGCACAAAGCCAACCATCGGACCACCATAGCCAAACCAAATTATGTAGCATTTCCAGTGCTCCATAATTCGAACAGATTCCATCGCTACACTTACCATTTCAACCCACGTGTATCCCATATGCATCGATACTTCTCCAAACACTTTAGAGCCAATCCTCTGAAGTCTAATTCTATGTATATCGATCCTCAGTTCTTTGTGTATCGAATCGGAGAGCACATTATTACTCCTTATACATGGAGGCCCTCAACCATAGAATTGGTCACCACCTCTATTTAGCTTTGACGAGCGCTTACAACCATTCAAGCATGCAAACAACACCCAAACAAGCATCATCTACATCAAAACATTACCCAAACATATTATCAAGTCATTGAAAATCATCATAAAATACATCTATAAAATAGCCTAATGCCTATGTAGGCAATCGCATATCAAAATAACATGATTAAAACACTTAAAATTATTATAAATTCATTTTCACTTTAGGTTGGATTTCAAAATAACGTAGAAACATAACTTTAACTTCAAAAGGGGTTTAAAACATATCAATACATACGAATATATATAATAAGCTGTGAGATGATAAATCACCCACCAAATAATTAAAAATGGAAGATTTGCATGCAAGTAAATATGATATAAATAGCAAAGCCCAAAATTTCCTCTCCAAAATGTAGATTTGAAGGTCTTTAGTTAATCTACCCTTAATCAAAATATTTGGCCATATTTGGAAGGGATTTGTGAAGGTTTTTGCTAAAGAAGAGTTTAATGGAAGTTTAGATCTATTTTGGGATGATAGGAAACGATTTAGGGAAGGCTATGGTAGCCAATAATACCCTTAAACCAGAAACAGGTTACCGTGCATCACCCAAACTTCACTAGTTACATATTACGATGTCCCAAAAACTGCCTAACTTCAAATGACCATATCTATCGACTAGAAAGTCCAAACCATTATTATGACCACTCTACGGAAAGGGAAGACATCATATATTTCCAATAAAGGTTGCCTCAGACGCTATCTGTCTAAAGTTATAGCAATTTTAAATCATCCGATAAAATTTCTCGAGGTCAAAAATGTCACTACTCGGTAGTCCTAAAAATTGTAGACGCATACGACCTAATTTGATTTTGAAAATAGTATTTCACGATCCTCCCATACATAAAACACGGGACATTATGAAATGTGACGATTGCCCTACACCTCTAATACCCAAATTTATTAAAGATTGCATTGCAACGATACCAGGTTGATTAGAGCGGTAGTCAGGTAAGACAATATCAATCAAACGAAGAACTTGCCGTATACTACATAGCGCATAGGATAAAATACAATAACTGACATAGATATAAAAATGCAAGACGGTAGCATAATTTTATGAATCAAAACAATTTAGAGTGATTTAGATTCATCAAAGTTAAATAAAAAAAATGGAATAGAGTTTATATATCAAAGAAAATAAACTCCAAATAGAAAATTGTATTAAATAAATAAACATTACTGGATACTGATAATAGCTCCATGTATTGCACAATGAAATAACAATAATATCTCCAAAAGTAAGTATATAAAAATGCTAGCCATTTACCCATCCTTTTCATATCTTCATGCAGCATCTCATAACTTCCATCTCTAATCTACTCTTTAAGAGTACCCAAGATGATAATAAGCAAAGCAAATAACCTCAGGTCAGATGTAAGTCCGGTATGAGTGAATTATAATCTCAGAATACTATATAAAAGCCGATACGGTAAATAGGAACACAAGGTATAGAAAATCATACCTGTCATGTCCCTGCATCCAATAAGTTAATACATATGACCAGTATATGCTAAACTACCATCTTCGTAGGGATGTACTACTAATCAAATTATGGTATGGGGTGTTTGCGTACCAAAGTTAGTAATACCTACATCATGTGACATCCTTAATAGAACATAACAAACATAGAACCAGCAAACCTAATATTTTTCACTCAACTATAACAAACATATGATAACTTATATGACTAAAAATCAATGGTCAAAGACTTCACAATGACTCGATTTCTCAATGCTCAAATCCATGCAACTTCAAAGGCTAGGAAACTACACATGCCAATCAAAAGGTCTAAGGTGGATAGATCACAATCATGATTCGAAATATGATCAAATCCAAGTGAGTGTCCGATACCCATCTATATGAGCACACATCAAAACCCTTAAGTTACCAACAATCTCTTGGCACACGTCCCCATAGTAAATTTCATCATATATTCCACTCTACGAGCTCACATCAAAATTCTATACGTTCCTTAAAAGTCGCAGAATTTCCTGGCATTGTCGCGAAGTCATCCTACTATTTCCCTATCAAGTTCAAAGTAGAACTCAAGCTATCTCGTGTAGAACCCAAGTCGTTTCATTCATTGTCAGATTAATCAGTTGATCAGTGAGTTATATCTTGAAAACCACAACCATCAAAGTGATCGATTAACCACAACTACCTCCTCCACCAATACATCTCTATCCAAGATGCTAAAAGTGTCTTCATTCAATATTGGGACAACCACCCTACACCTTATATACCCAATATGTCTGTAAAGAGCGCTGATTTAGTACCCGATCAATTCATAATGGCATTAAAGGTAATTTAAATGAAACTCCAAGTACAGGCTATCGTATATCTCATACCGCATTGGATAAAATACAATAATGACATAGATATAACAGACAAGACGGATATGTATAACCAAAATAAAGAGTGCATCAGGCTCACAGCAGTTATACAAAGAAAATGGAATAGAGTTTATACATCGTCAAAATAAACTCAAAGGAAATTTGTCTCTAATAATAATCTCTAATACCAGTATTTGCATAGTACTACACAGTGCAATAGCTATAAACTCTAAAGATACACACACACATGTAATAACACGGACTTGCTATCTAGTTTACCCATTTAAAAGTACCTAAGATAATAAGAACCGAAGCATAAAACCTTATGTTAGACATCGGCCAGGTATGAGAAATAAATATTATCTCAAAATACTATAAAGATTGATATAGTAAAACAAAAATGCTGAGTATGAGAAACCATAACTGACATGTCACTTCATCCAATAAGTTAGCATATAACACAATTTAGGCTACGTTATCATCGTATGGTTATACTACACTAAGATTAACAAAGGGTGTCAGAGCACTTAGCTCAATAGTAACTACGTTACCAATGATCCATCTAAAACCTACAACAATCACACTACTCGTAACAACAAAGCAAAACGATAGTAAACACACAACCATCACTAAGGTTTCACTTCACCATAGCCAACACCATGGTACAGTACCATCACAACCATACAACATCATCACGACCATCACTAAGGTCTCACATCAACATAGCTATCACTAAGGCCTCATATCACCATTAAGATACTCTCGAGCAAATTATACATCATATGACCATCACATAGGTCAACGATACAGTAAGCCGCAATTGGATTTGGTGCTCGATCACATACCATCACATAGGTACTACCCTCACTAAGGTGGCTCATGCCATGACAAAGGTCTAGGGGTGCACAAGTGAGTGTTCTCACATAACTTGCCCCATGAAACGCATATCAAGTACATATTTATCAATGGTCTATCTAGATCATGACTCAATTGTAGAATACACTATATACCACTCTATCATTTCGCATCAATGAATGTGACTCCTAGAACTATCAGTAGATCCCATAAATACTTCTCACTTGAAGTACTCAACCCAAAAGGATCGCGTTGTCGAATCGTCAAAGTTCAGAACGCCTTAGTTGCCTCCTAGGATTTTCCTGCGCTTGACCGAAGTAAACCACCACTTTCCACATGTATATCCCAAAGTCGATCAAAGGAATCCCTGCATCCTTTACAAAGCAACACATCGATCTTCATATTGCCATAACTTGATATCCACTAGTCCAATCACCTCATAATCGATCAGTTGAGCTCCTCTAGTCGCCATTAAAAAATGACAACGATCGTTCGATGGTGAACAATTTTGTTCATCACTTAGCCTTTTGAAGTAAATCCTTCATTTGCTTGAAGTTTTCCCATGATGTTGTTGAAGTAGTATCATTAGTACTGAGCCAAGTGGTTCGGCACTGATCCATTTAAGTTAGGGACATCTAACTTTTATCTTAGTCCAACCTCTCCACACTAAGCTACATTTCCCCTAATTAGTCCTGAAGCCTCCTTCTCCCAAGCCTGAAGCCTTCTACTCAAAACCTCGAAGCAACCGACGTTCAATTAAAACTCTAAATACTCGCTCCAAATGTTCGCCCTTGAGTCACAACTCCAACTCCACAACCCCCAAACACCTTGTGATCAATTTTTAGACTCCCCAGGCCTAGATGCATATACCATCTTGATCACACCGTATTTTGAGCAATTTATATCGATCGGTGTCCAACGATCGAGATTGTTCGGTACTGAACGATACACTTAGCACATTTTCTACAAATTTTCTTCTGGAACTATCTTTAATGTAAATGCTTCAACTCCTATGTAACTTGTTTTGCTAAATTTCGATCCCAAAATCCTTAAATCGATATTCAATGTACACCAATACACCATATCCTATCTAAAACAAACAAATATACCAAACTAGCATCACAACATCATGAGCTATCAAATTACCATTGAAATCAAGTCAAAACATAAAATAACATATCCATAAGAACACACATGCACAATCTTTAGATCTAAGTCCATTTTTAATCATTTTGAATTTATTTTCACAATGTAGACAAGTCTTGATTTGGTAAAAATCATGTTTTTTTAACTTTAAAATCATTTAAATGTATCATCGATTCCCATACTAATAATCGTAGTAAAGTGAGTGATATATATCGTCATCAAAATGAAGAAATCAAACAAAAACATGATAAATAAGATCGAAATGGCAAATAAATGCTTCATAATGAAGTGATCCTAAGACCAATACATTCCCTTCCGCAATCTCGCCTTAATCACCCAATTAGGCTAATTAAAAAGATGGAAATGATGGAGTTTTGGTAGATCAAGGTCATCGAGTTTAAGAGATGTTTAGAGAAGAGAAAATAACAATTAGTCGATACTATAAAGGCAGTTATTAACCCTAATCCCTAAATCATTAGCATGCCTAATGGCGGTCTTGAGTTAATTAACTACTAATCGGCCTAAAGACTATTTAAACATCCATTTCTCCTAAACCATAAGTTTAAGAATTTGTTATGACCACTCTACGAAATGGGAACCCATCGCTTCTTTTATTTGGAAGTGATTTCAAACCCTAATTCGACTTCTATCAAAAGTTATATGTTTTACAAAAGCTTTATGGCCAAAACCATCCAATTAAAATCCTAATGGTGTAAAAATGTCACTACTTTACATTACCCAAAGTTATAGCCTCATGTGATCCAATTTTTATTTTAAACGTAATATTTTACGATCCTCTAATACATAAAATACTGACCGTTACACTGTCCGCCATTTAGGAATTTCACCCTCGAAATCCCATCAAATAAGGTAAGGTTAAATAATAAGTTACCTCGGATGCCTAACAACACGCAAGCATAACATCCATCAAGCATGCACACACGAGCAAGAAAGAAAACCTATGCCTACCCTAGCATGCAAGGTGTTAAACTACTCTGCATGATATCACAAGAGAAAGTAAATGTAAGAAACATAAAAATCTTTCTGAGTAAAGAGCTCTGGATAAGCGGCCCTCATGCTCTCCTCGGCCTCCTACATATTATCATCATGATCTCTTCAGTCTCCTATGTATTATCCCTCTCACTTTCACTCTATTGAACCTTTACCAACCTCATCATCTTCCTCCAATGCTGCTTCGTATCATGTCCACATATACGAATAGGCATATGAGGTCCTGAAACTTTTGGTTTAATCCTTGATTAATTTCATCCAGCCGATCTACTGCCACTTTTTCGAATGCCTCTTATAAGCTTCCCCTAACATCCACTTGTGGACAACATGTGTCTTTTGCTTACAATGCTCTTTGGCACGCCCTAGGATGGCATTACCCACTTCACGTAAAACTTAGACAGTTTCACCGCCATTCCGCTCGAATTTATTGGTATAAGCTTGGCATTCTTCGTCAATCTATTGACCATGGTTCAGAGGCTAACATACCCTCCTCTAATCCTCGGTAGTCCATCAATATTCATTCCTACTCGGTAAATCCTTAGAGATTATAACAACCAAGTAAACTTCTTTTACTCGGCTTCCACTACTAGCAGCTTACGCATTTTAATCCTGACATCCTCCTTTATTTCTTTCCAATAAAATGTCCATCCTTTATATCTTGTTGCTGCTAAGTTACATAATTAATCTCAAATGATGGCACTCTTGTAGTACCTCATTCCTAAATCCATCAATGTTGGGTATTTATAGTCTATCATCCTTACGGAACCGACCTTCTGGGTCAAGTCTGTATTGCCTCGTCTCCTTGGACTCTAATCCCAAGTTTATCTTAGCGATGATCCTTGCTAGCCTAATATCTCACCTCATACTAGCCCTAATCTGCTTTATCAAAGTTGATCTAATCATCAAGCTCACCAACACTTCTGCCTATATTTCATATCTAAGTCGTAAATCATAACCATTAATATACACAAATCGTATTTATACTAGGCACATTGCTCCTAGGCTAGTATGTCTCCTTATACCTTTGGCACAATCCTTGTGTGCATCTTGTACTTCCCTTCCACTCTTGAGAAGACAAGAATGTCACCTACGAACATCATTATATGTTCACTTAGCTCCAGGTATTCCATACTATCTTAAAGAACCATCCACGCACTACACAAATCCTAAAGGTGCTACCACTGAAATATACTTTTATAAATGAATCCACTCCTTATAATTCATTCACTTGCACCTTTATTTCTCATTTCTCCTTGAGTACTATCCTTTTCATAGGTCTAACACGAGCATAGCATCCTTCACTGGGTTGATACGAAACTCAATCTCTCTACGTGGTAGTGATCCAGTCACCTTGGATAATTCCTCACTATAAGTAATGTGACAACTACTCATGTGGGATTTAGAGAAAATACACAAAGCTAACAATAACTGTATCCTTAGGTATGCAACCCAACTCTAGCCTATGCTCATGTCCTGTCCCTGTTGTCATTAACTATGCTTTACCATCCATTGAAATTCTACATCTCTTCGGTCATTCCAATCCCAAAATGATATTGAACCCAACAGAACCCAAAATAATGCAGTCACAAACAAACAAACAAACAAACATCCATGGCTCAACAATAACAACAATTCCCGACAAGCCAACTCAAGTTAGCCGAACCATAAACCAACTATGAAACAACTAAAGGTTCCTATATTAAGTCAGGACTCAACTCTTACCTGCCCACTATGTCATTGGATATAAAGGATCAAATATATCGATATCCAATAAAACACGTATATGTATAACATAAATAGAAAACTTACCTTGATTAATAATTCTCTTCCCTCTCTCCTTCGTCGATGGAGTATTCGATGAAGTAGGAGCGACATCAGTGCATAAAGTACTCACATCCTGCTTACACCATTGCAACTACAGATTGTCCTTCTTCATATACCCAGCACTATTACAGGTGAAGCACTAGCTCTTGTTAAAGTCTCTTTTGTTGGATTTTAATGACAACAACTATACAATTATGCCAACCTCTTAGCTAACCTATATGTATATACAAAAGTACATGGAAATATAAGAATAGATATACATGGTAGAAATAAGGTGAAGGAATATATACAAGAAGATATGACGATCGACATTAAAGTCGAGCTAAAGCTAAAGAAAACAAATAGAGATTGCAAATTATTTTTGTTGGCCTAGATTATACGTACAATCTCCAATTTGATGATCATACACACAAAAATATATTTTGAAAACTATTTTTACAATATGACTATTTTATAATATACGAATATATTCAAAAGAAAATAGTCAAAATATTATTTTATAAAAAAAATATAACATTTAGAAGGAAGAAGAAATTTTTTGTTCAAAACTAGAAGTATGACTTTCACTATAGATGTTTGAGGAACATTTTAGTTCAACATTTAATGTCTGATATTCCATCACAGACATTTGAGGAACAAAATAGTTCAACTTTAGACGTCTTGCATTTTTGTCCCAGACGTCTCTGTACATTTAAATAAAAAACACTTTTTAGTTCAAATACAGACACCTCAAGATTTTTCATATTAGACGTCTATATTGAATCTAGACGTCTATTAAAAAAAATCCACACGTCTGGGTGCTTGTAACTAGGTTTTTTATTTGAATTTCTAAAAAGACATGTCCCCTCTTCTTCAATAGTTGCATCCCCTGCTTTGAATAGTTCTCTCTAATGGTTACTGCTATTGATTTAGAACTTTTCGAATTAATAAACAGAGTTGAGAATTCACTTTTATTTTTAACCAAACCTAGAATTGATTCTTTCTATCTTTCTAATCTATACACACTTATGAATTACAAATATTCTCAGCTATTTTATTCCTACAATCACATATTCAAATCATCATCTCAAGGAGATCATAGGAAGGGTGCACTTAATAGACTTATTTTTGTTATCTAGAACATAATTAGTCAAGAAACATACTACACTCTGTAGTCGAAGTCCTATTTGAGTTTTTCAGGCACGAAGTCCTATTCGATAGCATAGGCGGTTTGTAATATAGAAATCCTGCTTGGCAGCTCAGGCGGTTTGTAAAACCTATTCCTTTGGGTTAAGTGAGGATGTAGTCGTAAATCCAGAAGGAGTCTGGGACTGGACATAGAACAGGAAGTTCAAACCAGTAAAAAAAATCTCTGGTGCACTTTTTATTTCATTTTTTATTTTGGCTGTTTGATATACGTTTTTATTTAGTAAATATAATCATATTACTCGATCTGCGTCGACTTTCCTTATATTTATATATTACTACTGCTATGATTACCGCGCTTTAATTATGTACCTATATATTGGGCCATCATCGATCCAGTGCATAACGACTAGTAATCGAGGCTAGCAACTTTCATTTAGTATTAGAGCATGGCGTTCTATTGATAGTAACATCCTAGAAAAATGGACAGAAAGAGAAAATCTAGTCAAAGCTTAAAGAAAATTGGGAAAAATCAAATTGCTAAAAGCAAGCAACTGGAAATTGAATCTCGATACTGTGCAATGTGGCTACACTCAGATCAAAATTGGTATATAATGATTCTATTTATAATGATCTTTTAGCATCACATGATAGTTTATTTAAAAAATTTAAATTTTTACCAAAGGTCAATAATGTTTCTTTACAGAAATTAAAAGATTGTGAACTTAAATATGATAAACTAAAGGAAAAAATGATTTCTTAATAAAAAAACTAGAATTTTTGGAACTGCCATTAAAGAACTTGTTTCTCAAAATAATTTTCTTTTAAAAGATAACGAGCTTTTGATTAATAATAATGCTAATCTTTTAAAGGAAAATGAAACTTTTCATAACAAAATTATATTTGTAGAAAATTCTTTAAATGGATCAAATTCTAAAAAAAATTCTTGAATAAAAGAATTGTGCTTTTAATGCTAGAGATTTAGATTTAATTAAAGAAAGTAAGCTTTCAAAAGAAAATAATGCTATTTTGCAACAGAATTTTTATAATTCTAACGCAAATTTTGACAAATTAAATGAGAAAGTTACAAAATTCAACAAAGAAAAAGATGATTTATCTTCCTTATTAATAAATAATGAAGTTTATAATGATAAAAATGGTTTAGGCTATAACCGCGATAAACATAAAAATAATACTAGATATGCATTCATGTATACATGTTTTAATACTAGTACTAAAAATAGAGATAGTTCTAAAACCACTTCATGTCATGATAGTATTTTACTTAGAAAAAGAGAACATTCTTTGAATATTAAATCAATAACAACTAATATTGCTATATAGGTTCCTGCTAATCTAACCAATCATCATAGGCAATTATACATTAGCAATTATTACAAAACTATGATTATTAATGAAAATTATGTTTTTAAGGGATCAACCACATCTAGTTGGATATGGTTTCCTAAGTCGTAAACCCTATATTTATTTTGTAAAATGAGTATCATTGTGATTACATTTGACATATCTATTAGATACTCATTAAATTTATTCGCTTATCTATGACACTTATCTCTTTTATATATAAAAAAGGGGTTCACATATAAAAAAAAATACATAGGCTTATTTCTTAAGAGAAATATATATTTAGTGGGAGTTATTAAAATATAATATGCATATGCTCTATAATGAAAAGGAAGAGAAATTCATATGAATGTTGATGGGGGAGATATTATACTATGGGGGAGCTTTAATCATATTATAATATCTTTTTATATAGAATAAATATTTTCAGAAAATTATGTAGTTATCATCATCAAAAAGGAAAGAATTAACTCTTGTTGGATTTTAATGACAACCACTATACAATTAGCCAAAGAACCTCTAAGCTAACTTGTAGCATATGCCAAAGTATATACATAGAAATACAAGAAGATATATGCAACAGAGATAAGTGAAGGAATACATACAAGGAGATATGACGATTGACATCAAAATCGGTCTAAAACTGAAGAAAACAAACAAAGTTTGTACATTGTTTTTATCGGTTAGATTATATGTACAATCTCCAATTTGATGATCATACACACAAAAATATATTTTGAAAATTATTTTTATAAAAGGAAGAACATTTTATTCAAAACCAAAATCTTTCATCATAGATCTATGTGGAACATTTTAGTTCAACATCAGATGTGTGATATTTCATCATAGACGTCTGAGGAACAAAATAGTTGAACTTCAGAAGTCTGGCATTTTTGTCCCAGACATATAAAAAAGAATTTTTTTAGTTCAAATCCTAACATCTGGATTTTTTATAATAGACATCTATGCTGAATCTAGACATCTGATATAAAATATCCAAATGTTTGAAGGAGTCTGGGACAAGTGAGGGTATAGTCGTAAATCCAGAAGGAGTCTGGGACTGGATGTAGAATGGAAAGTTCAAACCACTGTAAAAATCTCTGGTTTACTTTACTTATTGCAACTTTTATACTTCCATTTGGTATAAACTTTTATTTAGTAAATATAATCATATTACTTGATCTGCATCGACTTTCATTGTATTTATATATTACACTACTGTGATTACCGCGCTTCAATTCTATATCTATATATTTGGCCACCATTGATCCAGTGCACAGCGATTATTAATTGACGCTAGTGACTTTCATCGGTCTCCGCTCTTCGGGCCTTACAATTCTTACTAGGATGACCTTTCCTATAATAGTTAACGAAGACTAGATCCCACTTACCTTTTTTTGACCATTATGTTCCTCGGTCTGCTTTTTTTTCTTATTATTCCATTTCCTCTTGCCTTCCTTGCCCACTTGCGGCATTGGCTCCTCTTTAGAAACAATGACTTTAATTTTTGGCTTTAGGCACAGCTCTCTTACCTTAAAACCCTCTTTACTACTTTCTCAAAAGTCACATCAATACGGCCTATCATTCTCTCTCTTATATACTATTTCAAACCAACCACAAACTTATTGTTCCTTTTCAATGGAGTGTGGATAAAAAACAAATCATATTACAACAAAATGTCTAACTCAGCTACATAGCCAAAAATAGTCTTTTCTTCTTGTTTCATCTCAGTGAATATTTTAAATAATACTGACTTCTAGGCTGCTAGGATAAACTTCTTTTCAAATTGATCTTGGAACTACTCCTAGGTAAACTGGTCCTCAGGAGTAGCTATTTTCACAGCATTCCACTAGTCCATTGCTCCCCCATGAAATTTCCTAGAGGCCAACTTCCTCTTTATTGCATCCTCTAACTCCGAATCTTCGAAGATGCGCTCACATATGTCAATCCAAGTTCGCACCTCAATAACTGATTTCATTCTAGGAAATGATTTGCCTCCTAGACTAGAATATTCCTTACGAAGCTTAACAAAATCGGCTCTTGGCACTTGCACTTGAGAACTACTAACACTATGAATAGTAGGAGAACCATGGGCATTCTAAACCATCATTCACACCTTCTCAGCAAATATGTTTTGCATGCCAGGGTTAGCAGTTGTCTCGGAGCTCGCTCCCTCCCCTCTAGCTACATTCTTTCAATCTACATTAAGAATGATTAATCTCTCATAACAAGAATAAAATGGTACTAGTACATACAATATGACTTCACTCAATATACTACTATAATTTGTAGTTTTAAATACCAAAATATATAACAAGTGTGGTCTCTCGTATATCACTCGATCCATTCTAAGGTGGAAACTCCCCCTTATCTCTAATGGATCCCGTATCAACTTAGGTCGTATCTCAAACTAAACTCTGATATCGAATGTGATGACCATCCAACATCACTGGTAACCAATGCGTCTTGTAAAGAGCATTGCGATAGTACTCCGCCAATGTAGAGTGGTAGTAAAGGTAAAATAACTAAAACTCCAAGCACAAGCTATCATATATCTCACAGTGCATTGGATAAAATATGATATTAAAATAGATGTGGAACAAGTGAGACAAATATGTATAACCAAAACAACCAAAATAAAGTACCAGAGTGCATCAGGTTCATAGAAGTTATACAATTAAATTGGAATAGTGTTCATACATCATTAAAGTAAGCTCAAAGGGAATATGTCCCTAATAATAATCATTAGTGCTGGTAGCCCTACAATACCACACAATGAAATAGCAATCAACTCTAAAGAGAAGATATACATAAACGTTGGCCTCATGCTCGTCCATTGAACAACTTCATGCACTAACTCGGACATGCTATGTAGTCTACTTATTTAAGAGTACCCAAGATAATAAGAAGCAAAACATAAAATCTCAGATGTGACATCACTCTGGTGTGAGTGATAAATATATCTCAAAATACAATAAAGATAGATATAGTAAAATTGGAATGCTTAATATGATCTTGTACCTAACCCATCCCTTCATCCAACAAGTTAGCACATAACATTATACGTACCACATTATCATCATATGGGCATACTACACTATGCATAATATCGAGTGTCAGAGTAACTAGCCCAATAGTACCTATGTCACAAAACACCCATCCAAATCCGTCATCAATCACAATAATAATAACGACATAGTAAACACATAGTAAACAAACAATAACCATAATTAAGGTTTCACGTCGCCCCAACCAACATCGAGGTACCACATCATCTCGACCATCACTAAGGTACTGCACCATAATGACTATCACTAAGGTCTTACATCACCATAGCTATCACTAAGGCCTCGCATCGCCACCAAGATTCTCTTGGATGTATGGTAAATCATATGACCATCACAC
This sequence comes from Allium cepa, assembly GCA_030765085.1. Lineage (NCBI taxonomy): Eukaryota > Viridiplantae > Streptophyta > Magnoliopsida > Asparagales > Amaryllidaceae > Allium > Allium cepa. The sequence continues at coordinate 758,276,876 of CM060941.1, read as the reverse complement.
GTATCAGTGACACACTACACCACAATTGGATTCGGTGTTCGATCACATACAATCACATAGGTGTTGCCCTCATTAATGTAGGCCAGATCATCACATTGGTCCATCATACATAACTGAGCGTCCTGACATACCCTTGCCCCATGAAACACATATCATGTCCACATTTATCAACGATCCCTTAAGTACACAACCAGATAGTAAAACACACTACATTCCACCTTATAGCTTCACACCGTCGAATGTGCCTCCTTGGACATCATTGAGTCCCACAAACACTATCACTTGAAGTACTTGACCTAAACGACTCAAAGTAAACCGCCACTTTCCTCGCGTATACCCGTAAGTCGACTAAAAAAACAAAAAGATCTTAATATTTCCATAACTTGGCATCCACTAGTCCAATCACTTGGAGGTAAAAATATCACATTGATCGGAGCTTAATAACAAAACTTTTAACCATTTGGTGGTGAATAATTACAATCATTCGATGTTGAATAATTTTATACATCACTTAGTCTATTAAAGCGAATTCCTCATTTGCCCAAAGTTTTCCAATAATTTCCTAGAGTAGTAGCAGTCGGTACTGAATCACATGTTTCGACACCAAAAAATTTAAGGTCGGGACTTAGCCTAATCTTGGCTAAGTCTAATCTTGGCTAAGTCTAACCTCTCCACACTAAGTCTTCTTTCTTACACTTGGTCTCGAAGCCTCTTTTTCCCAATCCCGAAGCCTTCTACTCAAAACCTCGAAGCAATTAACCTTTAACCAAAATTCCAAGTACTCACTCCAAACATTTAGTCCTTAGTCATAACTCTAACTCCACAACCACAAACATCTTACAATTGATTTTATAGACATCCTAGGCCTAGATGCAGCCACCATCTCGACCGCACCATATCTTGAGCAGTTTTATTCGATTGGTATCAAATGATCAAGATCGTTTGGTACTTAATGATAAATTTAAAACATTTCCTATAAATTTTCTTTTCCTATCCATCTTTGTTCCGAATGTTTCAACTCCTGTGCAACTCGTTATGCAAAATTCCAATCTAAACCCCTTAGAATCGATCGATATGCCTAAATGTACATTGATAGACCATAGCCTATCTTAAACAAGCAAACATACAAAAACTACCAAACAAGCATTATAACATCATAACACTATCAAAACAACCATCATATCATTGAAATTAAGTCAAAACATAAAATAGCAGATCCATAAGAACGTATATACGACCTTGTAGATCTGAGTCCATTTTTAGTCATGTTTCCAACAATAAAATCATTTAAAATATCACTAATTAACTTATCAATAATCATAGTAAAGGGAGGGATATAAATCACTCACCGAAATGAAGAAATCACCCAAAATCATGATAGATCTGATCCAAATGATAAATACCTGCTTCCCAATGCAGCAATCTAGGATCCAATAGATTACTATCCCTAATCTCACCTTAATCACTTAATTAGGCTAATTAAAATGAAGTATATGATGGAACTTTGGTAGATAGGTTAATGGTGGTTAAGATATGTTTAGAGAAGAGAAAATTATGATTAGTGGCCGTTGTAAAGGCAGCTATTAACGCTAATCCCGAACTCATTAACATGCTTAATGACGAGCTTGGGTTGATAGCCCATTATTCTGCCTAAAGACTGTAAAAACTTCAAACAGTCGTATCTCCTAACTGCAAGTCTAAAAATTTATTATCGTCTTTTTAAAAAATAGGAAACCATCATATCTTTTATTTGGAAGTGGTTTCTGACCATAATATGGCTCATATCAAAAGTTATAGTCCTTACAAGATTTTCAATGTTAAGATCGTCCAATAGAAATTCTAATTCTGTAAAATGCTACTCCTCAACATCACTCAAAGCTATACCCCCATATGACCCATTTTTCATTTTAAAAGTAATATTTTACGATAATCCAATATGCAAAATACAAGTCGTTACACCATATGTGATAGTGACTGTATAGCTTCGATACCCAATATATCTGCACAACATGCTGCTACAGTACCTGCTTGATGCAAAGTGGCAATCAAGGTAAAATAGTTAAAACTCCAAACACAACCCATTGTAAATCTCACATCAAATGAGATATAATATAATAACAGCACAGATGTAGAAATGTCGAGGCATATATGTATAACCAAATGAACCAAAGTAGAATACCAAAGTACATTAGGTTTGTAGAAGTTATACACAACAAATGGGATAGAGTTTATACATCATCAAAATGAACTCAAAGGAAATATGTCTCTAATAATACCCAGTAGTACTGGTAGCTCCACAGCATTACATCGAAATAATAATAAATTATAAAATAAGATATATATAAATTCTAGCCTCCTACTTGTCGACTGATTAGCACCATGAGTTAGCTCAGAACTGCTACTTAATCTACTCATTTAAGAGCTCCAGAAATAATAATAAGCAAAGCAAAAAATACCGGGTCAGACAATAGTCTGGTTTTAGTGATAAATATATCTCAAAATACTATAAAGGTGAATATATAAAACAGGAACAGTGAGTATGAGAAATGACACCTAATTTGTCCTTGCATCCAAAAAATTAGCACGTAACACTATATATGCTACATTATCATCATAAGGGTGTCAGGTTGCCTGGCTTAATAGTACCTACATCACAAAACACCCATCCAAACCTCACAGCAATCACACCAATCATAACAACATATCAAACACATTTTGAACACATGACAACCATCAATAAGGTTTCATGTTGCCATAACCAACACCAAGTTACCGCATCATCATGACCATCACTAAGGTACTACATCGTCATGGCTATCGCTAAGGTCAAACGTCACCATGGCTATCATTAAGGCATTTTTTATGCTCATGGATATATGATAACTCATATGACCATCACAATGGTCGGCGACACACTATGCCGCTATTAGATTTGGTGCTCGATCATTTACCATCAAATAAGTATTACCCTTACTAAGGCAGGATAGATCATTACATAAATCTAGGCTACACAACCGAGCATCCAAAGTTATAAAGGATCACTTTAGCACATGATCTGATAGGGGAACATACTATGTTCCACTCCATTTCTTCATATTATTGAATACGCCTACTCAAACCATCACTAACTCCCATAAAAACTTTTCATTTGAAGAACTCGACCAAAACGACTCATATTATTGGCTTGCTAAAGTTCCGAACTCCTCACTTTGCTCCTAGGGTTTCCTTGTGCTTGACCAGAAGTAAACCACCACGTTCCTCGCATATACCCTGAAGTAGACCAAGGGAATTCACACATCCTTCTCAAAGCAACACATCAGTATTCACATTGCCTTAATTCAACATCCATTAGTCCAATCATTCGATCGATTACCTGATCTCTAGTAGCCATTATAAAACATCACGGTGATCACAGCATAATATAACAAATTTTGACCATTCAATGCCAAACGATTATGATCATTTTATGACGAATGATTTTACTTATCAATTAATCTTTTGAAATGAATCTTCCATTGCTTGATGCTTTCCCATAATTTCCTCAAAGCTATATCGTGGTGCTAAAGCATAGGGTTCGTCATCAAACGATTTACGGTCGAGACTTAGCCAAATTTCGACTAAGTCCAAATTCTCTTCACAAAGTCATGTTTCCTCAACTTGGTCCTAAAGCCTCCTTCTCCAAAGCTCGAAGCCTTCCATTCAAAACCTTATAACAACTAACCATCAACTGAAACTCCAAGTGCTGACTCCAAACTGTTTAGTCCTTAGTCATTACTCTAACTCCACAACCCCAAACATCTTACGATCGATTTTGTAAACTCCATAGGCCTAGCACCGACCATCTCGATCGCACTAAGTTTTAAGCATTTTTGATTGATCGATGTCGAATGATCAAGAACGTTTGGTACCGAATGATATACTTAGCATATTTTCCATATTTTTTCGTTCTAGATCTGTGACGACCACCAAACACCTTCGACATATAATATAAATGTATAGTGCACTGCTACGTTGCCCGGCCCATGTAGAGTTATAGTCAAGGTTGCAAAGTAAATAAAACAATAATGGAACCTTTCATATATCTTACGGCACATCAAATAAAATAAAATGGTCATCACAAATATAAAATAGGTGAGAGAGTAATAACTGAATGAATCGTAAAAGTCAGAGTGCATAGATCCATAAAGTCATACAACATAAGCGATACAGTTTATACAACTGATGATAAACTCAAAAGATAAACTGTCTCTAGATAAATTAACAAACATTATCTAGGTGCCATAATGTGACATAACGGAATAAGCAATGATAAGCCCAAAATATAAATATGAGAAAGTGTCACCTCATGCTAGTCCATCTGAACAACTCCATGTGCAATTTAAACCTGCTATCCAGTTTACTCATTTAAGAGTAGCCAAGATAATAAGAAGCTATGCATAAAACCTCAAGTCAGACAACAGTTGTGACGACCCTGAATTTGGGACAATCGAAATTTGAAAATTTAATTGATTTTTGATGGTTGAATGATAGTTTAACTTGAATTTCAAATATCAGGACGAATTTGGCAATTTAATTGTTGAATTTGATTATAGAAATTTGGGTAAAGTTGTAAATCTTCAATTACAAGCTAATTAAAAATAATTGGAAGGCTAAGAAAATTTATATTTATAATACTGAAGATAATGGAAGCTTCAGAACTGAATTTGAAAGCGATTTAATCAGTTTTGAAAATATATCGTTTAAATTGATATTTAAAAATAGCCTTTCGAGGCACAGTCTTGGATTTCGACGAAACCTATTCCATTGGATCCGTAATATTGTATTATTATCGGATTTCAATTTTCATAATGTTTGGAGTGTTCGTTTGGCCGTACGATAAGCAAACGCGTTGAAATTTAAATCGAAAATTCGATGTTCTAACTGTTTCAAAAGGCTATCTTTTTCATACGATCAAATTTGGACTCGGAACCTTTTCCATTGCGTTTGGAATAGGCGTATAACATTATAAACGTCTGACGGCACGCTTGATTTGAGATCGAGATTATGGGTTGCGTAATTGTAACAGTTTAGAGTTAAATTTGAATTTAAAAATATTGTATATATGTGTATTTCATATAATATTATCTCAAATAATATATATATATATATTACGTCTCCATCTTTAAACCACATGTTAGTAGGTTTATACCACGAGTTCGAATTTATTTTGTACACGCATTCATTTTATAAAAAAATAAGAGGGCCGAACTATTCTCGTTCGAACTCAAATCAGCAAATAAAAAAGGGCAGTCGAGAAAAATCATGATTCAGGCATGGAAAATCCAAATTTGTCGGGGAACGAAGCACCTATGGGAAAAAGTGGAGGCATGAAGGGTTTCTAGGGTGGTGCGACATCAGAATTCGACCGCGTGAAAAGGGGTTTTCGCGTACATGAATGAATCGTGGCCTTGTCGCGCGCGTAGGAAGATGGCGAAGGAGGATTTGGCTTCGTCATATGGTGGGCTGAATCAGGGAAATTGAGGCGAGCATGAAAATAATGGGATTTTGAGTCAACCAGAGATCATCGGCGTCGCGCTAAGGAAAGCGCACGTGTGAGGTTTCGTAATGGGTGTCGCGATACGATCTGGGGTGTGCGATCTGGGCGGCGACGGGAGTTTGGGGGTTCGCATCAATTTCAGCGACTAAGTCGCGTGGTCCAAATCAAGCGACGATGAAGTTAAGGATCGAGCGCATGGTTGTCAAAGGGGTTAGGGCTTGGTGGTGAGGCAATTCGTAATGCTCGACGCTGGGCATATGGATGGTCGTGAAGCAGACGATGTTCGAATCGGTATTGGCCGCGACGTTGGGTGTTGGAAATTGCAGCAGGTATAATTTTATTTTCAATTCCAATAAATAGATGTTTATACAGAAAAAATATAATGTAATTTTCAGTTTTATACATGCAGAAATAATTAAGATTTAAAAAGAAAATTTATAAGCAGAAATGATATATATAAACAACATTTTGAAAATAGAGTTTTTTAGGAAGATTAGTTTAAACCCAAATGATTAGTTTAAATTTAACTATTGGTCAATTTAATTTATTAAATGGAAATTTATTTTTAAAATTAAAAAAGTTAGTTAATTAAAACTATGAAATGAAAATTAATTATTCGATTAGAGGAATTAATTTTTTAAATGGATCATTTAATTAATGTCATTATAAAAAAATTATTTTATTAAAGGAAATTTAGTTTTAAATTTGATTTTGAGTTAAATAAGTTAGTTAAAAGGAATTTGTTTTAAAATTAAAAGTTTTAGTTTAAAATCATGGGTTAATTAAATTATCAAATGGAATTTAATAGTTAGATTTATTCGAATATTAATAAAATTATATAATTATTTATACAAAGTATAAAACGGAGAAACAAACTAGAATGGGAAAGGATTGCAAAATAATGGAGCAAAGTTGATATCTTCTCACTCAAAAATTTTAATTAAAAATTCTAGTTATTAATTGGTTGTGAAATTGTGATAGTAAAATTAAAATCGATTGATTGTGTGTTTGGATAATTTATTTATTATTAGTTATATTAGTTTAGACCATATGCGCCGCATAATAGCGGAGGTTATCATATTAAACCCATATACCGCGATATTCCACCTTGAAGTGGAATTGGTATTATATATGTATTTGGAGTTGTTGATTTCCCGCATTATATAGCGGATGAGACCCTATTGCGCCGCATAATAGCGGATAATATTTTATAAATCCCATATACCGCGATATTCCACCTCGAAGTGGAATGGGTATTTAATTGTGTGCTAACTTCTGTGGATGCAGGGAAACAGCTGGAAGAGATCCAAGTGGAAACAACTTGAAGGGATCCAAGTGGATTCCTCAAATATTTAATTTTTTACGTATGTTGTGTGTTAATTATTTTTAATTCGTGTGATTATTTGTGATTGAAACCGTGAAGGCTGTAATTTAGCCAAATATATTTTTGGTATCGTAGGGTACCAGAAATATGAAATTGGATTTTTGGAAATTCAAGTAGAAAAGCCTAGACTGTTACAATTAAAGTATTAAAGTTGATTTCTCTAATCCGATCGATTAATTCTTAAAAATATAGGAAAATATTTTAATAAAGGAATTTCGGGTAATATTGTTTAATGGTTGAAGAATTTATTTAAGATACGGATTTTAAATATTTGAAAGAGATAAGAATTTTATTTCAAAGGGAAATAAATTTAGAAATTAAATTTGGAATTCAATTTAAATTTGAAACTAATTTTAGAAATCGATTCGGGAATTAATTTGGAGTTAGAATAAATCTTAGGAATCGATTTGGAAATTTGGTTTGGTGTTTTGGAAATAACTTGGAAAATCAATTTGAAATTGATTTGATATTGGAAAATTAATTTGGGAAATCAAATTGGAATTTGATTTGTGTTTGAAATTAACTGGAAATCAATTTGGGATTTGATTGGGTTTGAAGATGATATTTGGGAATCGATTTAAAATTTGTATATCAGTTGATATTTGGAAATGTAAATTCACAACGGGAATTTGTAAAGAAAAAGGGGAATTGTTTAAAAATAAATATTGGTTTATTTTTAAAGTGTGGAGAGAAATTCAAAAATTGGAATGTAAATTAAAATAAATCGAGAAGATTTATTAATTTATTTGAATAGACCATTTTGTAATGGAAAAAGAATTCTCCCCTGGAAAACCGAGTATATTTTTATACTAGCTTTTGAATAAAATCTAAAAGTTCTAGATTTGGTTTTTAAAATAATACTGTTGAAGAAATTAGTTTTGAAAATTGTTTTAAACCTTTAAAGTAAAATTTATTTAATAAATTATATAAGGGATTATTTTAAAGATTTAAATTGATATTTGATTTAGGAAATAGTTATTTAAATATTTATACTCTGTCTACTAAATTTTGTGTTAAAATTAGTTTTTGGACTTGAATTTTATATGAGATATTAGTATAATATTTTTCAAAACTAATACTTAAGCAAATATTCTAAAATAGTTTATTTTAAATGTTTCCAAGCATATTTCGAATAAGTATTTTATATTATTTTAAAATATTTGAAATCGGTAGATTTTCAGCGGAAATGAATAAATATTTGAAAATGTTTTCCCCGTAAGGAAGAAAATTGATTTGGAATTTATTTTCAAAGGATTGAAGTGTGAAAAAAAATTGATTTGAATTTATTTTCAAAGGGTTGAAAAGTGAAATTTTATCTTGCGAAGATATATTGAAAATAATAATAATTGAGGGAAATTTATTTGAAATCCAGTTACTATTGTGAATGATGATTGATAGTCAAATAACCGACTATCAATATTGGCCTTAATCGGCATTTGAATTTCGATGCGACCGGGAGTCGAATTCCAAATGGATATTCGGAACCCACATCGAACCTTTTGTGATTGTGATGGATCTTTATTTAAAAGATCGAAGTGGAATTTGTTGAATGAACACTTTTTTTTAAATAAGCACTCGTTATTCGGATTATCCGGGAGAGGACCTTGTGTCATAGAACTCATTCCGAGTAATGATATGACGAAATGGGATGGCATTTGAAGATGGTGTTGAAGATCGGGTATTTTCGAAAGCGAAAGGATACATGTCGAATGTCTTTGCACCGGGTTGCTCTGGTATAGGGATTTTATCACCTTTTGTGATAGGGATTCCGGACGTGATTAGTGAATATCTGGATTGCAAGGGCTTCTTTGGAACTGTCTTCGGTTTCGTTCGATCCCGGAACGGACTTGTATGGATGTGTGTCTGACGTTACACTTTGAGATGTAAAGCTGGTTTCTATCAAATGCATTTTTGTTGGTGGCGGGGAATTTATTCTCTTAGCTTAACACCCATCTCTGAGACGTACGAGCTCAGAGGATATGTAGTTGATGATTACTAGTGATACATTCCCAATTTGGTAATGTGGCATACGAAGTGCTGCCGATCATTTTTTGATCGAGGCATAGCTTTTGATAAAAACGCAGCTTTGTGGACGAGACTTCGTCGTACCTCACACCTCGGAATGGTCAAAACAGGAAGGATGCGGCAAGGTTATAGGGGGTAGCGCCCCTTAGGATATGTGCATTTCCTTCTAGATAGAAGTGGTATCATGGTATGGGGCCCAAATACTTAACTTATGTGAATATCGCAAATATATATTACTTTGTGATTGTTGTTGTTGAGGATCCTCGAATAAAGGTTGTTTACAACCGGGGGATGGCATACTCGTGTAGTAGTTACCTATTTTGCAGAGGTAACCCGGCCTTGTGTTGGCAGAGATCCGGTTAGGTTCTCGGGGCGTCCATCCAGAGGCATACCAATATGGCCCAGGAAGTTCCTTAGCCTGACCATTTGTTGAAAATCCAATCACCAATACGCGCCATGTACAGTTTTAGTTGTAGAACCTGCGATTTAATATGGTAGCTATAGTAGGCATACTATAATGGTACGTATGCTGGCTAAGATTAATATTATATCTTCGAAAATGTTTTTCACACTATGCACTAATAATAATAATATCAAAAGAATTTTCTCGTAGTAAGCATATTTGTCTTTCATAAGGAGAAATCTCCTCCAATTCTGTGTTTGCATTGTGTGTGTGTGGTGGGAGGCCTTATGGTAGTTTCATTTTCCAAAAAGCATTGCGGATTTCATTTAATTCCTTTGTTTTCTTATGGTTAAAGAATAACTGTTTTTAAGATCTCACACCAGTCTCATGACTGACCTGGAGTTAATTGTTCCCTTTCTAAACTCTGGGTGCCCATAATTTTCCACACAGGCAGCCTAGAGTCAGGTTTCAGTTATTCGGGAGCAAAGACAGAAAAGGGTTGCTGTGGAGATCAGAAGTTGAAGCTGGATGGCGAGACGTATCTCTTTACTATATAGTGTCTGTTGCGTATGGTTAGTGCAAATCAGTTTTCATATAGTCAACTTATAATCACTGTCAGTGATGTATGATGTCGTTGTAAATTATGATGTTGTATTGTATTTACTGAGATGATTCTTTGTTTTAAAGATTATTCATTTATCTATTATATTTGTTCCGCTGCGAAATGTGAGATTCTGTGTTATTGTTTCTGTTCTTCTTCTATCTTCTTCTTCTTTAACCCTAATGGTTTGGTTTTCTGGCATTCGACTGTACGACATTCGATACAATGGACGTATAAATGTCGACTTTCGGGCGTCGAAAATCGGGTCGTTACAATTGGGTATAAGAGCATTTGATTAAGCGACAACCTTGGCTCTGTTGAGTGTTACTCATTAGAGATAGAGTTAGTAGTACTCTAGAATGAGTTTGAGTGTAATAATAGATATGATTGCGCATTTGTTAGTGAACATAAAAATTGTTTTATATTGTGATGATTGGTTTGTTGAGTGGTATATGGATTCTGGTCGGTATAGTCCGTACAACTTTATCGATAGGGATCTCTAAATACTCGTACAGAACAATTCGACACGATATTGTTTTAAAATAGGGTAAAAGGAATAATTTTATCCAAAACTATTATGTAAATTATTATAGTATATGGCTGCTTGTTTGCTAGGAAGTGATGATATTTAATTATTATCATTGAAGTTAAATAAGAAATTGAAATCATAATCAAAGTTGAGAAATAAAAATCCATGTACAAAATGAAATTTGAGAACGTAAATTATAAATGTGATTTATAATTTGAAATAAAATTCCAGAGAAGTTTTTGGAAATGTTTTTGGAAGGATTTGGAATTTTGGAAATTAAATTCCATTGAGCTTGAAAATGATTTTCAAGGGTTTGAAAAAAAAATGTTTTGAAGGGACGAAAGCTCTAAACTCTTTTCGGTCACTGGAAAATAACTTCGGTGATGACAGCAGCATCATAGATGTTCATTTTCGAGTTTCCAAAAGAGGAATTGCCGCCGAGTCATTTTAAATGCAAGATTTTGAAAACTGAGTTTGGTTTTGGAAATTCAAAAGAAATTTAAATTGAGAGGTTGAAAATACTCTGGAATGTTATATAAAATATTTCTGGAATATCATTAAGTTGATAACTGGTAAAGTTGAAGTTGTTAAAATAAAAATCCAACTTAAATAGAAATTAGAAAAGGTAGATGTGAAAACAAAATAAGTTGGCAGGAAAAATTTAAATCAAATGGAATTAAAAAGGAAAATTTAATAAAAGAATGGAGATTGAAAAATTAAGTCAAACAAAATGATGATATGGGTTCAAAATGAAATTGAAATTGAAGATTTGAGTTAATTTGTATGAAGGCAAATTTGAGAAGCCTTATAGACTAAATGTTGGAATAAAATTTTATAAGATGGAAAATTAGATTGTAAATGAATAAATAAATTTGCAATTGAAAATAAATGAAAGTGAATTGAATGTTGAAATTCATTTCGAATTTGTAAGCAAATAGAATTGAATTGGAATTAAATTTGATTTGTACTAAACAAAGTGGAATATTGATATAAAATTAGTAAATAAAACTAATTAAAGGAATGACGAAATTGAATATGACTTGAAATGAATCGAATTCAATAATTATAAACGAAAGGTAAAATTGAATTCATATGGAATTTGAAATCCAGTTTAAATATAAGTGGTTATGAACCAAAATAGTGAATTGAAAATAATTTTTGGGAACAAACAGAAGAATAAAACTGGAATTGAAACTGAATATTGAAAACCAATTTGAATGGTGTGAAATAAGATGAAGTTGTAAAATTAGTTCGAAGTGAACTAAAGATAATAAAGGTGAAATAAAAATGGTTTGAAATAAAATGAATTAGAACTTGTAATTAATTAGTAAAGAAACTAATTTAAAATAGCAAGATGAATCAGTTGTGAATGAAAGATAATTGATAAAATTCAATATTCAGAAGGTAAGTTGAATCCAAGTAAATTGAAATCGTAATTTGAATTCAGATAAAAGTGAAAATGCAAGATTGAATGAACATGGATATATAAATTCAATAGTGAAGTAAAAAAGTATAAGAAGTGAGTATTGAAAATTTTATAATGAAATGTGCAAAATGATATTTGAACGTTGCAATTGGATATTATGGCTAGCAGGATATATAGGTATATTGAAGGTAATGGAATTGAGATTTTGATTTTCGAAGATAAAATTGAATTGCTCGACAAAAAGGTATGTATTTGAATTTCGGTATGAAATTTGATGATCTTCTTGTCTAGCCACTTGGCTTTTTGTTTTCTTTTGGGATTTGAGGGCCTGTGGTGCAATTTTGTAGTCGTACCGAACTAGCCGCGCAAAGGAGACGCCGGCGAAATTTTTCGAAAATTTAGGGAGTTAGAAAAAATTTGACAAATTTTGAAAATTTGAATTTAAATTTGAATTTGAATTTGAATTGTTAAGAAAACAATATTGTTTGGAGTTTATGCTTGAGATTGGAAAGTTAGATGAAATGATAGTGGGTCTCTAATAAAAAGATTGTTTTGGCAAGTTGTTGAAAAAAACTATTTGAATTGGGAAAATAATAAACGGGTTAAGGTCCATTCTTCTTAACTAGTAATTTCGGGACGCAATTCTTTTTAGGAGGGAAGGATGTGACGACCCTGAATTTTAGACAATTGAAATTTAAAAATTTAATTGATTTTTGATAGTTGAATGATAGTTTAACTTGAATTTCAAATATTAGGATGAATTTGGAAATTTAATTATAGAATTTGATTATAGAAATTTGGGTAAAATTGTAAATCTTCAATTACAAGCTAACTAAAAATAATTTGAAGGCTTAGCAAATTTACATTGATAATACTGAAGGTAATGGAAGCTTCATAATTGAATTTGAAAGCGATTTAATCAGTTTTGAAAATATATCGTTTAAATTAATATTTAAAAATAGCCTTCCAAGGCACTGTCTCGGATTTCGACGAAACCTGTTCCATTGGATCCGTAATATTGTATTATTATCGGATTTCAATTTTCATAATGTTTGGAGTGTTCATTTGGCCGTACGATAAGCAAACGCGTTGAAATTTAAATCGAAAATTCGATGTTTTAATTGTTTCAAAAGGCTATCTTTTCCATACGATCGAATTTGGACTCGAAACCTTTTCCATTGCGTTCGGAATAGGCGTATAACATTATAAACGCCTGGCGGCACGCTTCGATTTGAGATCGAGATTACGAGTTGCGTAATTGTAACTGTTTAGATTTAAATTTGAATTTAAAAATATTGTATATATGTGTATTTCATATAATATTATCACAAATAAATATATATATATATATATATATTACGTCTCCATCTTTAAACCACGTGTTCGTCTGTGTATACCATGCGTTTGATTTTTTTTTGTACACGCATTCATTTTATAAAAAATAAAAATAAGGGGGCCAAACTATTCTCGTTCGAACTCAAATCAGCAAATAGAAAAAAGGGCAGTCGAGCAAAATCACGATTCAGGCACGGCAAATCCAAATTCGTCGGGGAACGAAGCACCCATGGGAAAAAGTGGAGGCATGCGAGGGTTTCTAGGGTGGTGCGACATCAAAATTCGACCGCGTGAAAAGAGGTTTTCGCGTACATGAATGAATCATGGCCTTGTCGCGTGCGTAGGAAGATGGCGAAGGAGAGTTTGGCTTCGTCATATGGTGGGATGCATCAGGGAAATTGAGGCGAGCGTGAAAATAATGGGATTTTGAGTCGACCAGAGGTCATCGGCGTCACGCTGAGGAAAGCGCACGTGTGAGGTTTCGTAATGGGTGTCGTGATACGATCTGGGGTGTGCGATCTGGGCGGCGATGTGAATTTGGGGGTCGCATCAATTTCAGCGACTAAGTCGCGTGGTCCAAAGTAAGCAACGATGAAGTTAGGGCTCGAGCGCATGGTTGTCAAAGGGGTTAGGGCTTGGTGGTGAGGCAATTCGTAATGCTCGGCGCTGGGCATATGGATGGTCGCGAAGCAGTCGATGTTCGAATCGTTATTGGCCGCGACGTTGGGTGTTGGAAATTGCAGCAGGTATAATTTTATTTCCAATTCCAATTAATAGATGTTTATACAGAAAAAATATAACGTAATTTTCAATTTTATACATGAAGAAATAATTTAGTTTTAAAAAGAAAATTTATAAGAAGAAATGATATATATAGACAAGATTTTGAAAATAGATTTTTTTTAGGAAGATTAGTTTAAACCCAAATGATTAGTTTAAATTTAATTATTGGTCAATTTAATTTATTAAATGGAAATTTATTTTTAAAATTTAAAAAGTTAGTTAATTAAAACTATGAATGGAAATTAATTATTCGATTAGATGAATTAATTTGTTTAAATGGTTCATTTAATTAATGTCATTATAAAAAAATTATTTTATTAAAAAAAATTAGTTTTAAATTTGATTTTCAGTTAAATAAGTTAGTTAAAAGGAATTTGTTTTAAAATTAAAAGTTTTAGTTTAAAATCATGGGTTAATTAAATTATCAAATGGAATTTAATAGTTAGATTTATTCGAATATTAATAAAATTATATAATTGTTTATACAAGGTCTAAAACGGAGAAACAAACTAGAATGGGAATGGATTGCAAAATAATGGAGCAAAGCTGAGATCTTCTCACTCAAAAAATTTAAGTAAAAATTCCAATTATTGATTGGTTGTGGAATTGTGATAGTTAAATTAAAATTGATTGATTATGCATTTGGATAATTTATTTATTATTAGTTATATTAGTTTAGACCCTATTCGCTGCATAATAGCGGAGGTTATCATATTAAACTCATATACCACGATATTCCACCTTGAAGGGGAATTGGTATTATATATGTATTTGGAGTTGTTGATTTCCTGCATTATGTAGCGGATGAGACCCTATTGCGCCGCATAATAGCGGATAATATTTTATAAATCCCATATACCGCGATATTCCACCTCGAAGTGGAATGGGTATTTAATTGTGTGCTAACGCCTGTGGATGCAGGGAAACAGGTTGGAGAGATCCAACTGGATTCCTCAAATATTTAATTTGTTACGTATGTTGTGTGTTGATTATTTTTAATTCGTGTGATTATTTGTGATTGAAACCGTGAAGGCTGTAATTTTGCCAAATATATTTTTGGCATCGTAGGATACCAGAAATATGAAATTGGATTTTTGGAAATTTAAGTAGAAAAGCCTAGACCGTTACAATTAAAGTATTAAAGTTGATTTCTCTAATCCGATCGAATTAATTCCAAAAATATAGAAAAATATTTTAATAAAGGAATTTCGGATAACATTGTTTAATGGTTGAAGAATTTATTTAAGATACGGATTTTAAATATTTGAAAGAGATAAAGAAATTTATTTCAAAAGGAAATAAATTTAGAAATTAAATTTGGAATTTAATTTAGAGTTGAAATTAATTTTAGAAATCGGTTCGAGAATTAATTTGGAGTTAGAATAAATCTTAGGAATCGATTTGGAAATTTGGTTAGGTGTTTTGGAAATAACTTGGAAAATCAATTTGAAATTGATTTGATATTGGAAAATTAATTTGGGAAATCAAATTGGAATTTCATTTGTGTTTGAAATTAACTGGAAATCAACTTGGGATTTGATTGGGTTTGAAGATGATATTTGGGAATCAATTTAAAATTTGTATATCAGTTGATATTTGGGAATATAAATTCACAACGGGAATTTGTAAAGAAAAAGGGAAATTATTTAAAAATAAATATTGGTTTATTTTTAAAGTAGGAGAGAAATTCACAAATTGAAATGTAAATTAAAATAAATCGAGAAGATTTATTAATTTATTTGAATATACCATTTTGTAATGGAAAAAGAATTCTTCCTTGGAAAGCCGAGTATATTTTTAAAATAGCTTTTAAATAAAATCTAAAAGTTCTAAATTTGGTTTTTAAAATAATATTGTTGAAGAAATTAGTATAAGGGATTATTTTAAAGATTTAAATTGATATTTGATATAGGAAATAGTTATGTAAATATATATACTCTGTCTACTAAATTTTATGTTAAAATTAGTTTTTGGACTTGAATTTTAAATGAGATATTAGTATAATATTTTTCATAACTAATACTTAAGCAAATATTCTAAAATAGTTTGTTTTAAATGTTTCCAAGTATATTTTGAATAAGTATTTTATATTATTTTAAAATATTTGAAATCGGCAGATTTTCAGTGGAAATGAATAAATATTTGAAAATGTTTTCCCCGTAAGGAAGAAAATTGATTTGGAATTTATTTTTAAAGGATTGAAGTGTGAAACAAATTGATTTGAATTTATTTTCAAAGGGTTGAAAAGTAAAATTTTATCTTGCGAAGATATATTGAAAATTATAATATTTGAGGGAAATTTATTTGAAATCCAGTGACTATTGTGAATGATGATTGATAGTTAAATAATCGGCTATCAATATTGGCCTTAATCGGCATTTGAATTTCGATGCGACCGGGAGTCGAATTCCAAATGGATATTCGGTACCCACATCGAACCTTTTGTGATTGTGATGGATCTTTATTTAAAAGATCGAAGTGGAATTTGTTGAATGAACACTTATTTTTTTTAAATAAGCACTCGTTATTCGGATTAGCCGGGAGAGGACCTTGTGTCATAGAACCCATTCTGAGTAAGATACGACGAAATGGGATGGCATTTGAAGATGGTGTTGAAGACTAGGTATTTTCGAAAGTGAAAGGATACCTGTCGAATGTCTCTGCACCGGGTTGCTCTAGTATAGAGATTTTATCATCCTTTGTGATGTGGATTCCGGACGTAATTAGTGAATATACGAATTGCAAGGGCTTCTTTGGAAATGCCTTCGATTTTGTTTGATCTCGGAACGGACTTGCATTGATGTGTGTCTGACGTTACACTTTGAGATGTAAAGATGGTTTCTATCAAATGCATTTCTGTTGGTGGCGGAGAATTTATTCTCTTAGCTTAACACCCTTCTCTAAGACGTATAAGCTCAGAGGTTATGTAGTTGATGATTACTAGTGATATGTACCCAATTTGGTAATGTGGCATACGAAGTACTGCTGATCATTTGTTGATCGAAGCATGGCTTTTTTGAAAAGCGCAGCTTTGTGGACAAGACTTCGTCGAACCTCACACCCCGGATGGTCAAAATAGGAAGGATGCGGCGAGGTTATAAGGGGTAGCGCCCCTTAGGGTATGTGCATTTCCTTCTAGATAGAAGTGGTATCATGGTATTGAGCCCAAATACTTAACTTATGTGAATATCGCAAATATATATCAGTTTGTGATTGTTGTTGTTGAGGATCCTCGGATAAAGGTTATTTACAACCGGGGGATGGCATACTCGTGTAGTAGTTACCTATTTTACAGAGGTAACCCGGCCTTGTGTTGGCAGAGATCCAGTTAGGTTCTCGGGGCGTCCATCCAGAGGCGTACCCATGTGGCCCAGGTAGTTCCTTAGCCTGACCATTTGTTGGAAATCCAATCACCAATACGCGCCTTGTACGGTTTTAGTTATAGAATCTGCCATTTAATATGGTAGCTATAGCAGGCATACTATAATGGTACGTATGCTGGCTAAGATTAATATTATATCTTCGAAAACGTTTTTCACACTATGCACTAATAATAATAATATCAAAAGAATTTTCTCGTCGTAAGCATATTTGACTATCATAAGGAGAAATCCCCTCCAATTCTGCGTTTGCATTGTGTGTGTGGCGGAGGCCTTATGGTAGTTTCATTTTTCAAAAAGCATTGCTGATTTCTCTTAATTCCTTTGTTTTCTTATGGTTAAAGAATAACTATTTTTAAGATCTCACACCAGTCCCATGACTGACCTGCAGTTTATTGCTCCCTTTCTAAACTCTGAGTGCCCATAATTTTTCACACGGGCAGCCTAGAGTTAGGTTTCAGTTATTCGAGAGCAAAGACAGAAAATGGTTGCTGTGGAGATCAGAAGTTGAAGCTGGATGGCGAGACGTATCTCTTTACTATATAATGTCTGTTGCGTATGGTTAGTGCAAATCAGTTTTCATATAGTCAACTCATAATCACTGTCAGTGATGTATGATGTCGTTGTAAACTCTGATGTTGTATTGTATTAACTGAGATGATTCTTTGTTTTAAAGATTATTCATTTATCTATTATATTTGTTCCGCTGCGAAATGTGAGATTCTGTGTTATTGTTTCTGTTCTTCTTCTATCTTCTTCTTCTTTAACCCTAACGGTTCGGTTTTCCGGCATTCAACTGCACGACATTCGATACAGTGGACGTATAAATGTCGACTTTCGGGCGTCGAAAATTGGGTCGTTACAACAGTTTGGTGTGAGCAATAAATGATCTGAAAATACTATAAAAGATGATATAGTATATAGGAGATAGGGTATAGTGAATCATACATGGCATGTCCCTGCATCTAAACAGTTAGCACATAACATTGGATATATGCTACTCTACAACATAATCATCATGGATGTACTATATGTTAAGGTATAAATGGGTGTCCAAGTATATGCATCAAAGATAACTGCATCATATGATATCCTTAATCAATAAACCAAACGTATCATCCATCATCACTCAATGCATTGGATATATGATACACATGCGACCCGTCTGATCGATGGACCAGATCACCCATCTGATAGTCAAAGTATCGATTCGAAGGTGCTCAAATCCAAGCCATTGAGTAGGATATGAAGTAGACTACCCATTTTATAGTCTAGGGTAAAATCTCTCGTCTAAAGATAAGGGCCCATCCGATCCAAGTGGACACCCTCACATACCCAAACCATACGAGTACACTACGAAAACTTTGAGTATCAACGATCCATTTTCATACGTCATCTATAGTAGAACATGTCTTGGAGCTAGTATTTTGATCATCATACAACTCTCGTCCAGAGTCGCTATGGTCGGGATGATTCACGACGATCGTCACTGGTTCCGGAATATCATCATTTGTCCCATAATCATCCCCTAGACATCCATCCCAAGTCATAGAGTCATCATCACCAAATATCGAAGTCATCATGCCAAAGCATCACATCCTTGCTTTACCGCTAAAACAGCTCGTAAAGAGCCATAATGTCAAAATCAAACATCAAACGAATAATCACATCATCCTACCTGAAGCCTCTTCATCAGTCACATCAAAAATTGCCCAAATCGACCATCATCAACAATGGTAAGAAATGACCACTCCAAAGTGGTAGGTGTCGACCACTTCAGTTTTGCACTTAACTAAAAATAGCTAAGTACAAATCAAGTGATTCATCTCTCCTGAAGTCTGAAGCACACACCTAAGTCTATCATCTTCTGTCTTCATATTGGTGGTACACATCATATTACTCTTCCACATACTTGTCCCATCCATTTGAGTTCTCATCATGTGTGCACTCAATCGGTGTGCGCTATACTCTATCTCATCAGTTGAGTTTCCATCATTTATATGTTCAATCAATATGCATGAAAACTATTCTATGAGATATTTCCTAACATAAAATCGCCCATCGATTGGCCTTTTTAACCAAAACAAGCAAAACCGCATACATGCAACCAATAAGCATAATTGCATCGATCATAGCATATATACAACATATACAACACATCTATATCATCCTATTTAGAATTCATACCAAAATAGCCTAAATCTAGCAAATTCCTATAATGATGGTATGTCCATAAGAACATGTATGATATTCGATTTAAAACCATTTTAAACACTTTAAATTCCTTTATAAAATAGGGTATGGGTTTATATATATTAAAAATCATACTTTAAAGTTAGAAATCATTTCAAAATGCCATTTTTATACTATGTTGGCAATCATAGTATGGTGAGAGATGATATCACTCTCCTTCTCTACGTCAACCAGTATGGACTTCTCTCTTCAAGAACAAGCCACGCAATGCAGAGAAGTACATACAAGTTGACATGACTCCCTCCTTCAGCGGAGATGCTATGCTTCAATCTGATGAAATTTTAAGGGCAGGCTCTCTTGTATGGAAGGACTGCCTTGTTGGCCTCTTTCTAGACTCTCCTCTGTCCTACACAGCAATTATTCATCGGCTCAAAACTAGTTAGAATCTAAAGGGTTCAATTAAAGTCAGATCAAATGGAGTGATTTTTTTGTTTCATCTCTCATATATCGAAGATAGAAACTGTACACTGCAAGGAGACCTTATAATAATGAAAAATAAGCTATTTATTGTTAATCTCTACGATCTTGCAGTTAGCAACGTTTGTGGTGCAGTCACGTCAGTGCCAGTTTGTGTTCAATTCCATAGCATCCCCTTATTTGCCTGGTCACCCTTTGGAATTAATTGATTGGCTAGTAGACTGGGTAAATTACTCTGTTTAAATGAAATAACAGAAAGATTGGAGAGATTAGAATATGCTAAGTGTTTAATTGAAGTTAGACTAGACAAAGAACTTGTAGACGACTTTATGGTACAACTGGTTGAAGGTGGAACTCAGAAGATAATCGTGAAGTTCTTATAGAGACCAGACATATGTTATTCATGCAAAGCTTTTGGTCACTCAACTATTAATTGTGATAAAATAGATGGGAAGACAACTGATGGTGAATCCTATGGAAAAAGAAATTTAAAAGAAGCAAAGGAGAATGATTCTAAAAGGGCACCAAGAGAAATATGGAGAGCTAAAAATATTTAGAAATGGAAAATAGTGAGTGGAGGAAGGAAAAAGCACCAAAGTTCAGGAACATCTTTCAATTCTAAAAGACTTAGTGAAACAGCTACACAAGGAGTTAGGGAGGAGCACAACTGTAAAGTACTTTAACTGGAGAACAAACAAATGAGAAGTTGAGTAAAGATGTATGTGTTGCAATAGATGAGGCTATCTTAGAACAATAGGGAAAATAGATAGATGAAAGTGAGTTTAATAATTCACATAAAGATAAAAATGGAAATCGAAATTGTAAGCCTTTAGAAATAGAAGAAAGCGAGAAAGAAGCTAATTAGTGAATATGATTCTGAAAATCTTGAAGTTCGAAGTGATATTATCCTATCCAAGAATCCATTTAACACCCTACTGGTCATGCATGAAAATGATGTAGAGGTGCTTGCATTCAATGAACCTACAAAAACTGATACTGACACAAAACAAAAATCTGCAATACGAGGATCTATGTCAGATCGAGCTGTGACTCGAAGTAAGAACCGTGAAACAGTAGAGTCAGTCAACAAAATACCTGAGGTAATTATTGTAAGTAGCATAACTCGGAGCAACGAGCAGAAAACAACAGAGAATGTCAAAGAAATACTCGAAGCAGACAAAGAACTTAACCAAGGAAAAACAATAACTCCGGAAATATGCTATTTTAAGGATCTGTTGGAAAGTATAGACCCTACCATTATTAAATCTCCAAACCAAAATGCAACACACAACCCCACTGGCCTGAAAGCTTCATTAAATGCTACACAAGCTAACGTAGAACCTCAAATATCAGAATCCATGCACATGCACCAGCTCAGTGCTCTGGGCACTCCCATCTTCGCCACAACAAATCAGTCTACCTCCCAACCCAACAATCCCATTCTACCTTCTGATAATGTCACTGTTCCTGATGTTTCTATAAATATTTCTTCATCCAATGAGCAAGTTTCTTCTTTAATAAGCTATCCCTCCACGAATCCTGATGCCACCACATAAGTTAAACCATTTCCATTCAAGCCTCCTTAAACAAATCCAAGCTTACCATTTCCCACCTCAATCCCCCTATTGCATGGAAACCCAAACCTTATCTCTCTCCTAGACTACCCAACCCCATCTCTCCCTCTCTCTCATCCATGTCAGCCTTGTCAAACTCCTCCATCAAAATTTTCTCTGATGAAATTATCAATGAATTTAAAGAAATAACATATAACTCCAATCCTAATATCAAAGTACGTAGCTCAAGAAACACATAATCTTCAATGCTATTTTTATTCTCCTCTAACTTCAACTGTTCCTGGCTATAAGGAACTTCCTAACCCTCTAATAAGGAGTATGAAAGAAGAACTTCTCAATACCATAAAGTTTAGTCAATGATACATAATGTAGGGCTCTGGAACATTAAAGGAGCACAAAATCATATCAAGTTAGATCAGTGCAAGCTACTCATTCATCAACACAGTCTCTATGTCTTAGCATTACTTGAAATGAAGCTTTGTCTAAAACTCTCTATTCAAGCTGCAAAATATATAAGTCCAAGCTGGAAGTTGATCCACAACCACGCCCATGCAACATACGGAAAAATTATGATCCTTTATGACTTGCCACCTTGTGCCTTACCCCCATTGACTCCTCTAAACAAATGATCCACTGCCATGTCCTCCTTAACCATTTCTCTTCCTTTATATATCTTACCTTGTTTATGCTAAAAGCAATGTAAATGCAAGATCCTTCCTCCTACAATATATACCACGCCCTCGACAAGAGACCTATCCTTGGTTGATAGGTGGTGACTTCAACTGTTCTCTACGATTATCTGACAGAGCAGGAGGCAACACTTTGTCCTTAAACGAAATTAAACCTTTAAACTTGACTATCCAATATTCCAACCTTCTAGAAATTAAAACCATAGGAGCTACTTACTCATGGAACAATAAAAGAAGGGAAGGCTGTAGAATTTTCTCTAAAATTGACTTCGCCTTCTACAACCAAATTTCTCTATACAAGTGGCCAACCATGTTCAACCACCTACCATGTCCCCTGCTATCCGACCATTCCCCTCAAATTCTTTACCTGGATACCTTTGCCATGAAAAGAAAACCAAATTTTAAAATTTTCAACTCTTGGGTCCTCGAACTAGATTTTTTAAGAATTATTATGATGGTATGGTCTAAACCATGGATTGAAATTTCGACGGAATTCCGGTTATTCCGGTGATTCCGTTCCGGTTCCATTCGTAGCCGGAACGGAATCCGGTCAAAATTCCGGTTCCGCTCTGAATTCCGGATTTGCTTTTCAAATATTGAAAAATACTTATAAAAATTAAAAAATACAACAAATATATAATAAATAAAAAAATAAAACAAATTAACCGGGAAAATAAATAATGGAGAAGAAATCATGTAGTTTCAAAAAAAATGTTATACTTTTGTTAATTTACATCGAATCATAGTAAAAAATTCAAAATTTTCAAAATTGATCAAAGTTTTAAAATCTCAAATGAATAATACAGAATCTTACACGATGAATTTTTAATTAAAGTATGTGTTTTATATGTAATGTAGAAAATATACTATAAATTTACGACGGTATTGGATATTTATTAACGTATATAGCAAATTAAAGCAAAAAAAGTACATGAGTTTGAAAACCGGAATTAAAACGGAACTTTCGGAATTTCCGGAATAGAGCCGGAAAATTTTAAATTACCAATGGCCGGAACGAAAATGGAAAATGGAATTTTGAATCTTGGTCTAAACCTAACTATGTAACCCTATGTTTGTCTTGTAGAAAAAACATAGGAAGGTTAACGAGGTTTTGAAGAAGTGGTCTAGGAACAAATATGGTGATGGATCGAAACAATCTGATATGTATAGGGATCAGCTGAAAAAAAATTCAAGAATGAATGCAAATCAATGTTGATGATGATTCCTTGGATGGTCAGGAAACAGAATTAAACAAACAATACTATGAATCCCATAATAAACAAATGATATGCTTAAACAAAAAGCAAGGCTCAGATGGAAAGGTGATGGTGATCATAATTCTGCATTCTTCCATGCTTCCTTAAAAGCAAAACAAACTCACGAGGATCTTCTTTCCATTAGTGATGAAAATGGTACTCTTCACCAAGGCACTGATGATATTGCTGTAAACGTTTGTAAAACGTTTGTAAAATCAAATAAGAAGAAAAAGATAATTCATATTATTCAGCAAGACGGCTGAGCAAACAAAGATTGATTACATTAGGGTTACAGAGATAGGTTTATATAGATAGAAAACATAAACAATAAAAAGGCTAAAAAGCCCAACCCAGAGAGGAAATGGATCAATATGCTAACATTCCCCCTCAAACACGCGATGGTACGGCAAGAAGCATCGAGAGTTTGCCAATGAAAAATCTATGACGTTCAATAGTGTGAGCCTTCGTGAAGAAATCAACAAGTTGCGTCGATGACGAAGTAAAAGGCAGAGAAATAGTTCCATGCAGCAAGTGATACCGAGTGAAATGATAGTCAATCTCAATATGTTTGGTGCGCTCATGAAAAACAGTATTGTGAGCAATTTGATTAGCGCTCTTATTGTCACAATACATAGGAGTGGGAGAAGAAATCGAAACACCCATATCCTCCAAAAGCCAACGTAACCAAATAATCTCAGATGTAGTGGAGGCCATAGCACGATACTCTGCCTCAGTGAAAGATCGAGAAACAACATCCTATTTCTTGCTCTTCCATGAAATAAGGGAATCACCTAAAAATATACAAAAGTCAGTTGTGGATTTTCTATCCGTTGAGTCACCAGCCCAATCTGCATCAGAGAAGGCACGAAGCTCCAAAGATGAGGTCGATGGGAACAAAAGACTCTGATAAAGTGTTCCTTGCAAGTAACGAAGAATGCGCATTACAGCAGCCCAATGAACAGAGGTAGGGGAAGATACGAACTGACTAACAATGTGAACAACATAGGCAATATCTGGATGAGTGATGGTCAGATATACAAGGCAACCAACAATAGAATGATATAAAGTAGGATCAGAAAGAGGACTCCCATTGGTCGGAGTATATCGGGCATTTACCTCAAGTGGTGAATCAACATGACGTGTATCAGTAAGACCAGCACGATGAATAATGTCAATAGTGTATTTGGACTGGGAAAGAAGATAGCCTTTTTCTGAGGAAGCTATTTCAATCCCTAAAAAATAACGTAGATGACCCAAATCCTTCATATCAAAACAACGATACAATGTTGCTTTAATACTCACAATACCATTACTGTCATCACCTGTAATGATCATATCATCTACATATAGTAGAAGAAGAATACGGCCTGCAGAAGTCAATCTGACAAAAAGTGCTGAATCATGGGGACTAGAGGTAAAACCAAGTGATGTAACTACATTCGAAAATCTCTCATACCAAGCACGTGGTGCTTGCTTAAGGCCATATAGAGCTTTCTTAAGCCTACAAACATGACCTGGAGCATGAGAAACACCAGGTGGAGAAACCATGTAAACTTCTTCCTTAAGATCTCCATTAAGAAAAGCATTTTTAACATCCATTTGAGAGATGTCCCACTTACGACTGGATGCAACAGCAATAAGATTCCCAACAGATGTCATCTTAGCCACAGGAGCAAATGTTTCCTCATAATCCATGCCATACTCTTGGGCAAATCCTTTAGAAACTAAACGAGCTTTGTATCGCTCAATAGAACCATCTGACTTGGTTTTAATCTTATACACCCATCGACAACGAATAGTTTTCTTCCCAGTAGGAAGGTATACAAGATCCCAGGTACCAGTTTTGTCTAAAGCAGACATTTCCTCAGACATAGCACGTTGCCACACAGGAGAACGAATAGCCTCCGAGTAAGAAGAAGGCTCATAGAAAGTGTCAATGGAAACAAGAAATGAAGCAAAAGCCCGAGAGTAACAAGAGTAAGCAAAATCAGATAATTGAGTAGATTTACGTGTGCGAGTGCTATAGCGAGGTTGAACAGGATTAGTCATCACATGAGGTGTTTGAACATTCGTAGTAGCAGGGGATAAAGTGTCACCTGCAGAAGGAGGAGGAACAGAGTGTATGGATGACGGAGTATCAATGATAAGAGGTGGTGAATCAGAGGAGTTATCAGCAGGAAATGGATCAATGTGAATAAGATCAGACTTAGTCATACTATGAGGACTAGCTGGAATAGAGTAGAAGGGAAAATGTTCAATAAAGGAAACATGACGAGAAACATATAGTTTATTTGAAGAAGGATCATAACAACGATAACCTTTTTGTCCAATACCATACCCAAGAAAAACACATATAGCAACACGTGAAGATAATTTTGTACATTCTACGTGTGGACGAAGAACAAAACAAGTGGAACCAAACACTTTTAGGTGAGAGTAATCAGGAGTTTGACCAAACAACTTGGCATGAGGAGAAATACCAGAGTTATGAGAAATCGGGATCTTATTAATAAGATAAACGGAAGTGAGAAAAAATTCTCCCCAAAATTCTTTTGGAACGCTAGCTGAAAGAATCATAGAACGGGCAGTTTCAACAATGTGTCTATGTTTTCTTTCAGCAACACCATTTTGTTGCGGGGTATCAGTGTAGGAAGTCTGATGCAAAGTACCATCAATCATGAATATGTTAGAAAGGTCTCCCTTAGTGTATTCCCCCCTAAATCAGAACGAAAGCATTTAACAATAGCAGAGTGTTGTGTTTTAACATATGCTTGAAAGGAAGTATATATATCAATAAACTCAGAATGACGTTTCATCAGATAAACCCAACAATAACGAGTATAGTCATCGATAAAAGAGACATAATATCTGCACCCACCTTTTGTGGGGATGGGTGCTGGCCCCAAACATCAGAATGAACTAAATCAAAAGGTGAAGTGGAAGTAGAAACACTTTGATTAAAGGGCAAAGCACAAAATTTTCCAAGTTTACAACCACTACAATCTAAAATATCATGAGAACGTAAATCTCCCAAAACACCAGAATTACACAAGAATTTAAGACGAGAGCTTGAAATATGACCAAGTCTAGAATGCCACAAATAAAATTTAGAAGATAATGGAGTTAAATGAAAAGAAGAAAGGTCAATACTAGCAGCAGCGGCATGACTTGGAATGTGCAAGTCATCCAAAACATAGAGACCGCCCTGCCTACGGCCTGTCCCAATCAACTTCTTCTAGTTGGGATCCTGCACTGAGCAAGTGGTAGAAGAAAAATGAACAAGATATCCAAGATCACAAAGTTGTCCAACCGACACAAGATTCATAGTTAATTTAGGAATACAATAAACATTTGGAAGGGAAACGTGTGTGGTTTGAATTGTACCGATTCCTGTTAATGGCAAAGGTGTGCCATCAGCAGTCAAAATAGAAGGTGAGCGAGAATCAAAAGACATAGATATAAATGATGAACAATCATGGGACATATGATATGAGGTACCAGAATCCAAAATCCACAAAGGAGAATTCAAACCTGATATGGAGGGAGCTGTCATGGCAAAGTGCTGAGATTGAGGAGCAGTCATGTTTTGAGACAAAGACTGGCTAGCAAGGAACTTCTGAAATTGTTCTGCAAGAGAGTCCATAGAGGAATCCAAAACTGATTCACCGGAAGGATATACCAATGCAGCAGTCCTAGGCTGGGAACTACCTCGTGACTGTCCATGTCCTTGTGCAGTAGAGAGGGATTGTTGTTGGCTACCGCGTTGTTGCTGTTGTGATCTATCACCTGGCTTAAAACTTTGATTTTTTTGACGAGCCAATAATTCAGGACATTGATTCTTCCAATGTCCTGGTTGTTTACAATAATTACAATCACGACCATTCTTGATATTTATCTTGTTGCATTGAGATGGGATTGGTAAAATCCCTGTAGCAAAAACAGATGCAGAAGAAGTCTGTGCAACTTTCTCAGTTTGAGACTTCAAGCGAGTTTCTTCAGCTAATAATTCATGTAGAACAGAATCAACAGAAGGTAAAGGAGTGCGATGTAGGATGGACGCACAACAATTCTCATACTCTGGTCGAAGAGCCATCAACAATTGAACAAGACGTTGTTCCTCCCTACGAGCGATATATGGAGCAAACGACCTAAGCTCAGCAACCTCAGTCATAGTCAATTGATCCCAAAGAGCAGTAATTTCAGAATAAAAATCTTGAATATTTGGATCATTCTGAGACAATGACCAAATATCAGCCTCTAATTGATATTGAATGGCAAAGTTAGAACGCACAAAAAGTCGCTCCAAATAGTCCCAAACTTGCTTAGCAGTATCATACTTAGCCAATTGCATACCAATTTTATTCTCAACGGAATTATTAATCCAAGTGATGATCTTTGAATTGTTAGTATCCTATTTCTCCATCGATTCAACATTAGCAGCTTCAGGAGCCACAATAACACCAGAAATATATCCCCCATCTTTTTTCCTTTCAGAAAATTTTTCATGACATAACTCCAATAAGAATAGTTTTTTCCATCTAAACGAACACTAATAGCCTGTAATGAATCATCACCTCCTGCCACATTTTGAAGTCAGCAACTGCTTCAGGTCGAGACAGGTACCAATTGGGCTAGAGTTTTGGGGAACTAGGGTTTCGGGTTGATCAGCAGGCTAGGGTTTCAGGACAGGGAGATCGGCAGGCTAGGGTTTCGGGGTTCTAGGGTTTCGGCAGGGAGATCGGCAGCTAGGGCAGGGAGATTGGCAGTTGGGTCAGGGAGATCGGCAACTAGGGCAGGCTGGGGACTCGGGTTTCTGCAGGCTGGGGACGGGACTCTGGGGTTTTGGGACAAGATCGATGACAGGCTAGGGTTTTGGTGGGTGCTAGGGTTTGGAGCAGGTGATGAAACCAGGCTAGGGTTTCGGGTTGAGGTAGGAAGACAAGACAGCGACGAGGCAGCGACGAGGCAGCAAGAAGAAACAAGAACAAGGCTCTAATACCATGTAAACGTTTGTAAAATCAAATAATAAGAAAACGATAATTCATATTACTCAGCAAGACGGCTGAGCAAACAAAGATTGATTACATTAGGGTTACAGAGATAGGTTTATATAGATAGAAAACATAAACAATAAAAAGGCTAAAAAGCCCAACCCAGACAGGAAATGGATCAATATGCTAACAATTGCTAAGGCCTTCGTTAACTATATTACTAATTCGTTTGGCGATGCAGAAAATAGTATCCCTGATATAGAGGAAATTGACCCACTGCTCCTTCCTATGCTATGCCAAGAATATAACAAGTATCTATGTGAAGAAGTTACTGACTTTGAGATAAAGCAAGCAATGTTCTCTCTGAATAAA
Organism: Allium cepa; assembly: GCA_030765085.1. NCBI lineage: Eukaryota > Viridiplantae > Streptophyta > Magnoliopsida > Asparagales > Amaryllidaceae > Allium > Allium cepa. The sequence goes on along the minus strand of CM060941.1, from coordinate 758,247,922 downwards.
GAATCAAGTGGTGGACTAGATAGTTTTAATGCTTGCTTCTTCACTTCTTGTTGGCCCATTCTGCAGTATGATGTGCTAAAAGCTATTAAAAATATCTTCAAAAAAGGTGAAATGATAAACTCATTCAATAACACTTACATTTCTATAATCCGTAAATCCAAGAATGCAGACAGTGTCTAGTCCTTCTGGCCCATCTCATGCTGCAACACTATCTACAAATGCATAACCAAAGTCATATTTACTCGCATGAGAACTATTCTACCTAATATAATATCACATAATCCGTCAGCTTTCCTTCCTGGCAGGGATATCCTTGACAATGTTCTAATTACACAAGAGCTATTGCATGGATATAAGAATGCTAATGCTTCTCCTAGAGGCTTACTAAAAATAGACTTACGAAAAGCATTTGACTCTCTCCAATGGGATGCTATTTTTCATATTATGGGATTCATGAACTCCCCAAATACTTCATAACATGGATTTATGCTTGCATATCAACCGTGAACTTCTCTATCAAAATAAATGGCTCCAATGTTGGTTTTTTTGGTGGAAAACGTAGCATCAGACAAGGAGACCCCATGTCTGCCAACATCTTCATTACTATAATAGAACTTCTCACTAGATACTTGAAAACCTTGTCAAACAAAAACTGTACCAACTACACTCTCGATGCAAAGAACCATAGATAACTTCTCTAATGTTTGCAAATGATCTTGCCATCTTTTGTAAACATACCCTTGAAACCATCAATGCCATACTGGAGGGATCAAGCTTTTTTACAATATTACTGGTCTTAAGGACAATTTAGATAAATTTGACATCATGTTGGCTGGGCTAGACAGTCATCAAATGGAAGCTATATTCGGCTCTACTAGGCTTAGACCTACAGAGAATAATGTCTCCTACCTTGGAGTCTCGCTTGCTCCCTCTCGTATTACTACCAATTAATGCTTACCATTGCATGAAAAGATCATGATTCGCCTGGAATGCTGGTCTAATAGACAACTAAGTCAAGCAGGGAGGCTTACGTTAATTAAGTTAGTAATTTTTCAATGTTTGTTTATTGGGCAAGGTCATTTTTTTATCGAAGAAACTTATTTCATAGATTAAAAGTGCAGTGATGAAGTTCTTTTGGAAGGGAGTACTCAAGGCCATTATATGGCTCCAATATCATTCAAATAGATTGAAAAACCAATGAACAAAGGAGGATCGGGCATTCTTAACCTGCCTCTATGGAACAAAGCAGCTATTGCCAAATGTATAGACAATTTCTAGAATAAAAAGGAGAACATATGGGTTAAATGGTCTTATAAATATGTATCTAAAGGACGAAATTTCTGGGATTTGCATCCCCCTTAAAATATCAGCTGGAAATGGCGTAGTATTATCCAGATAAGAGATCTAATTCTGCCTTTTATAAATACTATCTCCGCAGAATAAAGTGAGCTTTTAGGATGATCCTTGGTTTTCATACGGATGTATTCTAAGTAGGATGTAACACATCAAGAGAAAATTCAATCAGGCATAGGAGAATGCTCTTGTTAATTCTATTATACACAATGGTATCCTCAACCTTCCTCCCAACTCGAACTAAAATATCAATTCTCTCTGGAACTCCTTGAAGACTATGGTTTTTTATTCTCCTTCTATTTCTACCATAACATGGGGTTATAATACGGCTAGTTTTAGCAATAAGGCTGTCTATAATTTCCTATCTGGTGCTCACAATCTCGTACGAAGCAAATAGCTCTCAACTGTTTGGAGAAGAGAAAGCACTGCCAAAGAAAACCTCCTACTTTGGAGCGTTTTTAAACAATTCTCTATTTACTGGAGTAAAAATTGTTAGTAGAGGTATGAATGTGAGTATTAAATTGCATCTTTTGTAATGATCTTCCTAAAACCATTAAACGCTTATACTTTGATTGCTCCATTACTCGCACTGGCACATGGTTCTCGCCGATGTTGGTATCAAACTTGAGGGAATGAACGGTCTCGATGAATGGGAGAAACTGCTGAGGGTATGGTCGGAAAGATGAGCGAGTTATAAGGTATGGAATTATCTCCAACAATTTGTCAGGCTTATATGGTTGGAGCAAAATGCTAGGATATTCAATCTAGGAAAAAGCATAAACAGTGATCAACTTTCAGACTTCATCTTATTTGAGGTGAAGAACGGTCCACGGGATGCTAATATTGTAACAACCCTGTATTTTCTGATTATTGTAATTGTATATTTTAATTATTTAAATTTAAATTCCTAATTTAAAAACTTTTTTTTATTTATTAAAATGAATATATTTTGTTAATTGAAATATAAATGTTGATTTTGATGTGGATTAGAATTTCAAACATGCAAAAATTGAATATTTCCAGAAAATGTGAATTTTGGTCAATCTGGTCAAACTTTTACTTTTAAATTTAAATTTTAACAGTTTGAAATTTTGAATTTTATCTTTTATTATGAAAGTAAATAAAATTTCAAGAAAACTGCTTTTCGTTTCGTTGAAATCCGAATAATATTGTGAATGTTATGCTTTTTACAAAATTGGGTGTAAATTGTTTTATTTAACACTATTGCTTATTTTAAATTATATAAATAATCTTTTTAATTGTCATATCTTATTATAAATTGTATTATATGTTATGTTACATATATTTTTACCTTTTAAATATTTTTAAAGTGATGTTTGAATTTTTCCAAAGCTCATCGAATTTATTTTCTACTTTTAAAGGTTAGTTTCCATTTTTCTGCTATTTTCTTCATTTAAATTATATTTAATTAAAATTTATTTATTCATTTTTATGTATTCATTTTATTTTGATGTCTTTATCTTTATTTATAAATACTTCTCATGTACATACAATTTTTCCAAAGTTCATTTCATTTATTTTCAAATTTTCAAGCCTAGTTTACATTTTCTTTGCTATTTTCTTAATTTAATTATATTTAATTTATATTTATTTATTTATTTTTGTTTATTTACTATATTTTCGTGTTTTTATCTGTATTTATATATATTTTACATGTATTTAAAATTTAAAAAGAAATGGTGGAAATTTGAAAGGTTTGTGACTCCTTATTTGCTCAAGCCTTTTTGTATTCTGTCTTTTCATTTCTCAACCAACATCTCTTCAATTGGCTGCCTTAACTCCACTCTTCAGCTGACATTCCATTTTCCTTTTCACGTGAAAACTCTTTCTCATCTTCCCCCTAAAAATCACGGCCATGTATGAAAAAAGAAAAGAAAAAAAACAATGGCTTTTCTTTCACATTTTTCCCTCTTCTTCACTGATTTAGCCTTCCTCTTCTTCATGTTTGCTTGGCCTCACCTCTCTCCTTCGTGACAACCATCCTCTCCACCATCTACAGCAGCACCAACCCCCTCTCCTCTGACCACCAACTCTAGCCATGACCATTAGATGAAGCCACCACCTCAAATTTGCAAAGCACTTCACCAAAACAATGCTAGCCAAGCCTATACTCCACTATTGCCTTCATAATTGCCTTTGGCCACCCCTTAGCCGCCACCACCATCATCTACTTCACCTCTGGCTGCCCTTTTCACTACTGTCCAGATCTGACCTGACATGAAGACCCCATGGCCGAGCCTATATGTGGTCATAGCCGAGTCAAAATGCACCAAAAACTTCACATATTTGCCTTGAACCCATGTATGCTTCATGTTGTAACTCTTCCACCACCTTCATCCACTTGTAACCTGACCTTTATGGTTGCTATACCTGACCCAAACCAGAGCCTAGTGTGGTGAGATCAAGCCCATTTGATCATGTGACAAGCTTATGTTGTCGTGTGTAAGTCTTTTGCTTCTAAGTTTTGGTCATCTATCTTGTTTTGCAACTGTTCTGCAAACTAAAGTTGTTGATTATATTTGTATGTCGATATCTATATTTGTGCTTATGTATGTTATATTTTGTATTGTTTACAAGGGTCTCCATCTATTCAAATCAAATCGTGCTTTTCGTGCCTTTGGAATCGCTCTTGTGTGTGTTGTTTGTCTCTAGCTTTGATAAAGGTGAGTCTTTCTCACTCTGACATTTATACTTATGAAATAGTGAATTGATGACAAGTGTTTAGTAATATAAAATGTTTATGCAAGTTAATGATGATTATATGATATGCTATGCCATGTTGTTACCATGTTAAAACTGTTAATTATAACCTGACATCTGATATATGACATTATATTGTGACATTGGCATTGTTTATATTGTTTATGCATATATTCACACTGCAAGTTCCCTGTTAGAATAGAATCACTATGGGTTGAAATGATACATACCCGAACGGACTTTAGAATAGGGAAAAATCGTTATGGGCTGAAATGATAGGCCTGAGCGATTTTTATTGTATTTTATTTGGCTTGGGATTGCGGGTTTGAAATGATAAAACCCGGTTTTCTTTGTAAATTACGGATTGAAATGATATATATCCGTATTACTTGACCTAGGTTAGAAAATTATATACAGACCCCGTGGTATATTTTTAAATGTTTTTTTTAACATGTATTTTCAAAAGTATGAAATTTTGATTTAAAATATATATATATATATATATATATATTATGGTTTTAAGAAAGTTAAATATTAAATCTTGAAATTGTGAATTTAAGTGAATTCAAGTATGTAAATTTGGAGTAAATGTGACGTTTGACTTTAAATTTTATTTTAAGACGTAAATAAATAATGGAAATTAAATTTAAAGTTTTGAAATGATATTTGAAGTAAATTTTTAAGTTTATCAAATTTATAAATTAATAAACAGTGAATTTTGACTTAATAAATGAATGGAGTTTGCAAAATTGAATATTTGATCTTAAAATTTTATTGTGTTAAATCATATGTCAAAATGATTTTTAATGTGAAATTTTGAAGTCTAGAAATGTGATTTTAAGTTGTAATAATAAAAATTTGGAGTTTTATTATTATTTTTGAAAAGCTAAAATGAAACCTGGAATTTTATAGCATTTTCAAAATGCTTTAGTCTTTTGACAACATTTTAATGCTATTGTTTTGAATCTAACAATGTTTGAAATAACTAAATATCTATTACGACATTTTATAAATGTAGCTATTCTTGAAATAAACCATTTTGGAAAATATAAGCTACGATAGCACTTTATAAATGTTGTCGTTGCTATAATTTGACAATGTTTTGAAATGTTATAGATTTTAACACTGTTTGGGCTATATTTTGAAGTGTTAAATAATTTAACTTTTGAAATGGATTATCTGTGAAATTTTAGAAGTTTTGAATATTTAAATTTGAATTTTTAAGGAATTTAAATTGAATTTGAATTTAAATAAAGTTTACTTGGTTATGTGTTAAACGGAATGAAATGTAATATAATAAATGAATTTTTGAATGGAATTTTGGAATGTATTTTTGGTAATGATGTTTGAAATAATAAACGAATGACATATTTGATTTTTAAATGATATTTAACTTTGAATATTTGGATTTGAATTCAAATAATGATTTGATTATGAAGTTTTGAAAGGATGTAATATTTTAATGATTTCGAAATGGTTTGGAAATGATTTGATCTTTATTTTAATAAAGAATGTGAATGTTGAATGATATTTGATTTTGCTTTATTTGATAAAGGAATATTTGAAGTTTATATTTGTATGAAAAGATATTTGGTTTAATTGTAATTTAAGTTTATTTTAATAATATTGGATTTATGAAATGAATATTTCAAAACTACATAATAATGAAATTAGATTTGAGATATGAATATACGGAATTATAAAGTTTAGTTTTGAAATGTGGGATATTAAAGTTTGGAAACATATTAAAATTGGATAGCTTATTTTGTAGATCAAATCTATATTTGAAATTTATAAGATTTGAATGTTTTGTTAGAAAACTGAATTGAATTGAAATTGATGGTTTGATTTGAATTAAATTGGAAATTTGAAATTTTGAATTAAATTGGAAATAAATTTGTAAAATGTAAAGAATTAAATGAATGTTTCATGATTTCAAATGTATGATTTCAGAATGTTATGATTTTCAAAGTGTAATGATTTCAAGTATTTTGGTTTCGAAAGAGTTATAACTTTGAAAGTATTATGATTTTTGGAAGCGAATATAGGTTTGAGATGGAAATGATAAAGTATAAACTATTTTGATCTGAATATAGTTTTGAAATAAAAATGATTTTGGTTTTGAAGTATAAACTATTTTGATTGAATAAATAGTCTAATGGTTTTGGTTTCGAGGCGTAAACTATTTTGAAAGGAATATAGTTTTGAAATGATTTGATCCTTTTGAAATATAAACTATTTTGAAATGACCACGGCGTTATAATAACATTTGGTTGTTAAAGAGACCGGGATCGGAAGTTGTCATACTCTCTGCCAACTCCGAAAACCACTTTAACAACCGTGTACGCGGCGGAGATTCCAGAATGAAGTAGGATGGTGGCGACGTTCTTGAGGTATATTACGTGGACCCAACTCCCGTGAGTTGGCATAAGGTGGCTAAAACGGGAGCGATCTCGGGCCAAAGGAGGTAGCACCTCTGGTCGGACACATTCCTTCGATACTATACTCTTACTAGTGATTGATTAGATGGTCATCCTCCGATTTTGATTGGGAGTGTGTTCCGAGGTGGGCGTATGTGGCTGCTGCGTTACCACCGGCCCGTGTGCATAATTGGTATATCTACCCTGGCATTGCCTTGTGTGCCGTGTCACCAACCATACCGAGCCTTTACTACGAGTTTGTTTTTCTCCCGTAGCCCGTGTGGTATCCTCTGACAGTCACCCGGAGTGGAGATGGCATGATATTGGATGGACTACTGGGACTATTATGTGTGAAGGGTGATATGGGTAGCCCGAAACGCTATTTAAAAGTATGTTTATTTTATTGTAGACATTATTATAATAGCGCAATATTACTACATAGTAAATAGTTTAACGGATCCTTAAAGGATGGGCGATCCCAAGCATCCTTTAAGTTACTGATGCATTTTTGTTACTGTTCACTTGAGTTTATTTACAGTTCATAAGTATTTATGTCCTGACTCGAGTGTTTTGTATTTTGCTTTACGCTCGAGTCAGATTGAGTGTGTTAGCATTCAAGATTCACCTTCGGTGTTGGAGCTTTCCTTGAAGATCCAGCCATCTATTTTGCTTTCTGTATCCAGTGATTTCAGTGATGTATTCTGATTTGTACCTGATGTATCTTGTTACTTTTTGTTGTATCATGTTTAACTCTGATGTATCTTACTTTTATATGGTAGCTTCATGAACTACTATTTCTTTTAAATTCCGCTGCATTATTAAATACTCTGTGTCTGTGATCTGTGATTATGTATTTACTGTATATTCTGAGATTTTCCAAATTTTATTTACAACGCGGTATTCTGAGCAATTCAAGTCCGACATGTGCGGATGCGAATGGTTGAAAATATCGGGTCGTTACAGTTGGTATCAGAGCTTTGGTAGCTCTAGGCAAAACTCAGTATATAGGGTAAATGTATTTACAGAATCACTTTCGTTCGAGTTTAAACCTCTTCCTTTTTGACTCGATTCCTTTGAATTTTGGAACATTCCCTGTGGTTTCAAAATCCATTCGTGTCCCTCATTATTTATCTTCTTTTGTTTCTGGAGTATCCCATAACTCAACTTCAAAAGGATCTTTATAATGAGTCGGCGGTCTCGCCAATCTCAAATTTATTTGTAAAGGGGGAAACTCCTTTACAACAGCATCGATTCACCAGAGATTCTATATCCTCGGTTTAGATGCTAGTATCTCTTATAATTTCAAATTCTACATCTTGAGATCGAATGTTGATTTACCCAAGAAATCCACATCGGTCTTATTCTTTAAGTCACGGTTGACCCGGTTAAGGTTGCCCGCAATTTATATAAGCTCATCCATCTCCCTATTCTGTTATTTAATTATCTCATCTTTGTTTCCAACTTATTTTCAAATCATTCTTGAAGTGTAATTTTAAACTAATATTTAAAATGTTTAATATATTGTGTTTTTGAGTTGTTGATGTTGATTTGGGTTTCTGATCGATTCGTCTGATCAACGCCATCGATAAGATTTCCAAAACACTTGAACAGAGAAAACTGACACAATATGTTTTTAAAATTTAGTAATGAAATAAATTTTGTGAAATAAATTTTGTAACTATATTATAAATCTTTATCTGGATTTTATTTGAATTGGTTGTTAAGAAATAATATTTGATTTTATATATCATTTTCTATTGTTTCATATATCTAATTGAACTATAAAACATGGTTATAAATTTATTTGGAAATTAAAATGAATGTAAAACAAGAATTTGAGAATTTAATTTTCGATGGATTTCAAACTTTGTGTTTAAAGTTTTAAGGGATATATTATTTAAAGTATTTTCGAATAGAAATTTGTTTCCAAATAATTTTAAATTTAAATTTAGTGCTCTTCTCTTTGTCACTGGAAAATAATTTCGGTGATGACTGCAGCATCATTGACATTCATTTTCGAGTTTCGAAGTGAAGAGACCATTCTGTAGTCTTGCTACAGTTTTGTTTTGTGAAAATTTAATTGATTTTAATTTCTAAAATAAGAATGGATTATAACATATGCTGATATTTGACTTAAATTTGAATCGATATTTATATATGTAGTATATGAGCATTTATTTATCTCTAAATAGTTTGGAATTTATCGAAAATTTAATTCCTAAATTTTATCTTCAACGATAATTTCTAAGTATAATTTCAAGATTTGGATAAATATTCAAGTTTGAAATGATTGAATTAGAAAGTTTTATTTGTATAATACACAATTTCATTCCAATATAACTTACCTTAATTTTCAGAAGTTGAATATGTAATTGGATAATATACAAAAAAAAAGATTAACAGAGGTAAATAAAGAAAAAGGGTAATGGAATAATTTACAATATAAAATGATGATAAAGGAACTAAGAATAAATTTAAGGCAGTTGCAATGAGTGTGAGTATATTTAACATAGGTGATAAAATATATTGAGAGAAATAAATTAGTAGTGAAGAAGAATTAAATTTTATTTGGCACATTTTGAGTATAATAAAAGATTTTTCAAATACATGATTTTAGGGATTTGTTAATTTAAGATAATTGGATGATAGGATAATGAAATTAGAGATGCTTAAGATTTATTTGACTTATGTAAAATTAATTTTCAGTTTAAGTTGAAATTTTATGGTTTCAAATTTATTATCTTATTTTGTTTTTCAAACTATCTTTTGGTTGTCCTAATTCCCTTGTCTTGCTACAGAATGGGAGGTTATTGATTATACCAGTCTGTTTAGAAATCTTTCTAAAATCTTTAATAATCTTTGGCACTCATCTTTGAATCTAAGCAACGCTTGCCATCCACAGACCGTCGGTTAAACGGGAAGGGTGAATCAGATTCTAAAAGATTTTTTTTCATGCTTGTGTTCTTGATTCTGGAGGATGTTGGAAAGATCATCTCCACCTTGTTAAACTTACCTATAGCAACAGTTATCAGGTATAATTTTAATATTCTTGTCATCTTGTCTTAATACTATTTCATTCTATCTTTTTCTGTGCTTTCCCATACCTCATTTCTTTTCGGGGACGAAAAGTTTTGAGTGGGGGAGAGTGTAACAACCCTATATTTTCTGATTATTGTAATTGTATATTTTAATTATTTAAATTTAAATTCCTAATTTAGAAACTTTTTTTTATTTATTAAAATGAATATATTTTGTTAATTGAAATATAAATGTTGATTTTGATGTGGATTAGAATTTCAAACATGCAAAAATTGAATATTTCCAGAAAATGTGAATTTTGGTCAATCTGGTCAAACTTTTACTTTTAAATTTAAATTTTAACAGTTTGAAATTTTGAATTTTATCTTTTATTATGAAAGTAAATAAAATTTCAAGAACACTTCTTTTCGTTTCGTTGAAATCCGAATAATATTGTGAATGTTATGCTTTTTACAAAATTGGGTGTAAATTGTTTTATTTAACACTATTGCTTATTTTAAATTATATAAATAATCTTTTTAATTGTCATATCTTATTATAAATTGTATTATATGTTATGTTACATATATTTTTACCTTTTAAATATTTTTAAAGTGATGTTTGAATTTTTCCAAAGCTCATCGAATTTATTTTCTACTTTTAAAGGTTAGTTTCCATTTTTCTGCTATTTTCTTCATTTAAATTATATTTAATTAAAATTTATTTATTCATTTTTATGTATGCATTTTATTTTTATGTCTTTATCTTTATTTATAAATACTTCTCATGTACATACAATTTTTCCAAAGTTCATTTCATTTATTTTCAAATTTTCAAGCCTAGTTTACATTTTCTTTGCTATTTTCTTAATTTAATTATATTTAATTTATATTTATTTATTTATTTTTGTTTATTTACTATATTTTCGTATTTTTATCTGTATTTATATATATTTTACATGTATTTAAAATTTAAAAAGAAATGGTGGAAATTTGAAAGGTTTGTGACTCTTTATTTGCTCAAGCCTTTTTGTATTCTGTCTTTTCATTTCTCAACCAACATCTCTTCAATTGGCTGCCTTAACTCCACTCTTCAGCTGACATTCCATTTTCCTTTTCATGTGAAAACTCTTTCTCATCTTCCCCCTAAAATTCACGGCCATGTATGAAAAAAAAAAGAAAAAAAAAACAATGGCTTTTCTTTCACATTTTTCCCTCTTCTTCACTGATTTAGCCTTCCTCTTCTTCATGTTTGCTTGGCCTCACCTCTCTCCTTGGTGACAACCATCCTCTCCACCATCTACAGCAGCACCAACCCGCTCTCCTCTGACCACCACCTCTAGCCATGACCATTAGATGAAGCCACTCCCTCAAATTTGCAAAGCACTTCACCAAAACAATGCTAGCCAAGCCTATACTCCACTATTGCCTTCATAGTTGCCTTTGGCCACCCCTTAGCTGCCACCACCATCATCTACTTCACCTCTGGCTGCCCTTTTCACTACTGTTCAGATCTGACCTGACATGAAGACCCCATGGCCGAGCCTATATGTGGTCATAGCCGAGTCAAAATGCACCAAAAACTTCACATATTTGCCTTGAACCCATGTATGCTTCATGTTGTAACTCTTCCACCACCTTCATCCACTTGTAACCTGACCTTTATGGTTGCTATACCTGACTCAAACCAGAGCCTAGTGTGGTGAGATCAAGCCCATTTGATCATGTGACAAGCTTATGTTGTCGTGTGCAAGTCTTTTGCTTCTAAGGTTTGGTCATCTATCTTATTTTGCAACTGTTCTGCAAACTAAAGTTGTTGATTGTATTTGCATGTCGATATCTATATTTGTGCTTATGTATGTTATATTTTGTGTTGTTTACAAGGGTCTCCATCTATTCAAATCAAATCGTGCTTTTCGTGCCTTTGGAATCGCTCTTGTGTATGTTGTTTGTCTCTAGCTTTGATAAAGGTGAGTCTTTCTCACTCTGACATTTATACTTATGAAATAGTGAATTGATGACAAGTGTTTAGTAATATAAAATGTTTATGCAAGTTAATGATGATTATATGATATGCTATGCCATGTTGTTACCATGTTAAAACTGTTAATTATAACCTGACATCTGATATATGACATTATATTGTGACATTGGCATTGTTTATATTGTTTATGCATATATTCACACTGCAAGTTCCCTGTTAGAATAGAATCACTATGGGTTGAAATGATACATACCCGAACGGACTTTAGAATAGGGAAAAATCGTTATGGGCTGAAATGATAGGCCTGAGCGATTTTTATTGTATTTTATTTGGCTTGGGATTGCGGGTTTGAAATGATAAAACCCGGTTTTCTTTGTAAATTACGGATTGAAATGATATATATCCGTATCACTTGACCTAGGTTAGAAAATTATATACAGACACCGTGGTATATTTTTAAATGTTTTTTTTTAATATGTATTTTCAAAAGTATGAAATTTTGATTTAAAATATATATATATATATATTATGGTTTTAAGAAAGTTAAATATTAAATCTTGAAATTGTGAATTTAAGTGAATTCAAGTATGTAAATTTGGAGTAAATGTGACGTTTGACTTTAAATTTTATTTTAAGATGTAAATAAATAATGGAAATTAAATTTAAAGTTTTGAAATGATATTTGAAGTAAATTTTTAAGTTTATCAAATTTATAAATTAATAAACAGTGAATTTTGACTTAATAAATGAATGGAGTTTGCAAAATTGAATATTTGACCTTAAAATTTTATTGTGTTAAATCATATGTCAAAATGATTTTTAATGTGAAATCTTGAAGTCTAGAAATATGATTTTAAGTTGTAATAATAAAAATTTGGAGTTTTATTATTATTTTTGAAAAGCTAAAATGAAACATGGAATTTTATAGCATTTTCAAAATGCTTTTGTCTTTTGACAGCATTTTAATGCTATTGTTTTGAATCTAACAATGTTTGAAATAACTAAATATCTATTACGACATTTTATAAATGTAGCTATTCTTGAAATAAACCATTTTGGAAAATATAAGCTACGATAGCACTTTATAAATGCTGTCGTTGCTATAATTTGACAATGTTTTGAAATGTTACAGATTTTAACACTGTTTGGGCTATATTTTAAAGTGTTAAATAATTTAACTTTTGAAATGGATTATCTGTGAAATTTTAGAAGTTTTGAATATTTAAATTTGAATTTTTAAGGAATTTAAATTGAATTTGAATTTAAATAAAGCTTACTTGGTTATGTGTTAAACGGAATGAAATGTAATATAATAAATGAATTTTTGAATGGAATTTTGGAATGTATTTTTGGTAATGATGTTTGAAATAATAAACGAATGACATATTTGATTTTTAAATGATATTTAACTTTGAATATTTGGATTTGAATTCAAATAATGATTTGATTATGAAGTTTTGAAAGGATGTAATATTTTAATGATTTCGAAATGGTTTGGAAATGATTTGATCTTTATTTTAATAAAGAATGTGAATGTTGAATGATATTTGATTTTGCTTTATTTGATAAAGGAATATTTGAAGTTTATATTTGTATGAAAAGATATTTGGTTTAATTGTAATTTAAGTTTATTTTAATAATATTGGATTTATGAAATGAATATTTCAAAACTACATAATAATGAAATTAGATTTGAGATATGAATATACGGAATTATAAATTTTAGTTTTGAAATGTGGGATATTAAAATTTGTAAACGTATTAAAATTGGATAGCTTATTTTGTAGATCAAATCTATATTTGAAATTTATAAGATTTGAATGTTTTGTTAGAAAACTGAATTGAATTGAAATTGATGGTTTGATTTGAATTAAATTGGAAATTTGAAATTTTGAATTAAATTGGAAATAAATTTGTAAAATGTAAAGAATTAAATGAATGTTTCATGATTTCAAATGTATGATTTCAGAATGTTATGATTTTCAAAGTGTAATGATTTCAAGTATTTTGGTTTCGAAAGATTTATAACTTTGAAAGTATTATGATTTTTGGAAGTGAATATAGGTTTGAGATGGTAATGGTAAAGTATAAACTATTTTGATCTGAATATAGTTTTGAAATAAAAAAGATTTTGGTTTTGAAGTATAAACTATTTTGATTGAATAAATAGTTTTGAAATAAAAATGGTTTTGGTTTCGAGGTGTAAACTATTTTGAAAGGAATATAGTTTTGAAATGATTTGATCCTTTTGAAATATAAACTATTTTGAAATGACCACGGCGTTATAATAACGTTTGGTTGTTAAAGAGACCGGGATCGGAAGTTGTCATACTCTCTGCCAACTCCGAAAACCACTTTAACAACCGTGTACGCGGTGGAGATTTCAGAATGAAGTAGGATGGTGGCGACGTTCTTGAGGTATATTACGTGGACCCAACTCCCGTGAGTTGGCATAAGGTGGCTAAAACAGGAGCGATCTCGGGCCAAAGGAGGTAGCACCTCTGGTCGGACACATTCCTTCGATACTATACTCTTACTGGTGATTGATTAGATGGCCATCCTCCGATTTTGATTGGGAGTGTGTTCCGAGGTGGGCGTATGTGGCTGCTGCGTTACCACCGGCCCGTGTGCGTAATTGGTATATCTACCCTGGCATTGCCTTGTGTGCCGTCTCACCTACCATACCGAGCCTTTACTACGAGTTTGTTTTTCTCCCGTAGCCCGTGTGGTATCCTCTGACAGTCACCCAGAGTGGAGATGGCATGATATTGGATGGACTACTGGGACTATTATGTGTGAAGGGTGATATGGGTAGCCCGGAACGCTATTTAAAAGTATGTTTATTTTACTGTAGACATTATTATAATAGCGCAATATTACTACATAGTAAATAGTTTAACGGATCCTTAAAGGATGGGCGATCCCAAGCATCCTTTAAGTTACTGATGCATTTTTGTTACTGTTCACTTGAGTTTATTTACAGTTCATAAGTATTTATGTCCTGACTCGAGTGTTTTGTATTTTGCTCTACGCTCGAGTCAGATTGAGTGAGTTAGCATTCAAGATTCACCTTCGGAGTTGGAGCTTTCCTTGAAGATCCAGCCATCTATTTTGCTTTCTGTATCCAGTGATTTCAGTGATGTATTCTGATTTGTACCTGATGTATCTTGTTACTTTTTGTTGTATCATGTTTAACTCTGATGTATCTTAATTTTATATAGTAGCTTCATGAACTACTATTTCTTTTAAATTCCGCTGCATTATTAAATACTCTGTGTCTGTGATCTGTGATTATGTATTTACTGTATATTCTGAGATTTGCCAAATTTTATTTACAACGCGGTATTTTGAGCAATTCAAGTCCGATATGTGCGGATGCGAATGGTTGAAAATATCGGGTCGTTACAGTTGGTATCAGAGCTTTGGTAGCTCTAGGCAAAACTCAGTATATAGGGTAAATGTATTTACATAATCACTTTCATTCGAGTTTAAACCTCTTCCTTTTTGACTCGATTCCTTTGAATTTTGGAACATTCCCTGTGGTTTCAAAATCCATTCGTGTCCCTCATTATTTATCTTCTTTTGTTTCTGGAGTATCCCATAACTCAACTTCAAAAGGATCTTTATAATGAGTCGGCGGTCTCGCCAATCTCAAATTTATTTGTAAAGGGGGAAACTCCTTTACAACAGCATCGATTCACCAGAGATTCTATATCCTCGGTTTAGATGCTAGTATCTCTTATAATTTCAAATTCTACATCTTGAGATCGAATGTTGATTTACCCAAGAAATCCATATCGGTCTTATTCTTTAAGTCACGGTTGACCCGGTTAAGGTTGCCCGCAATTTATATAAGCTCATCCATCTCCCTATTCTGTTATTTAATTATCTCAACTTTGTTTCCAACTTATTTTCAAATCATTCTTGAAGTGTAATTTTAAACTAATATTTAAAATGTTTAATATATTGTGTTTTTGAGTTGTTGATGTTGATTTGGGTTTCTGATCGATTCATCTGATCAACGCCATCGATAAGATTTCCAAAACACTTGAACAGAGCAAACTGACACAATATGTTTTTAAAATTTAGTAATGAAATAAATTTTGTGAAATAAATTTTGTAACTATATTATAAATCTTTATCTGGATTTTATTTGAATTGGTTGTGAAGAAATAATATTTGATTTTATATATCATTTTCTATTGTTTCATATATCTAATTGAACTATAAAACATGGTTATAAATTTATTTGGAAATTAAAATGAATGTAAAACAAGAATTTGAGAATTTAATTTTTGATGGATTTCAAACTTTGTGTTTAAAGTTTTAAGTGATATATTATTTAAAGTATTTTCGAATAGAAATTTGTTTCCAAATAATTTTAAATTTAAATTTAGTGCTCTTCTCTTTGTCACTGGAAAATAATTTCGGTGATGACTGCAGCATCATTGACATTCATTTTCGAGTTTCGAAGTGAAGAGACCATTCTGTAGTCTTGCTACAGTTTTGTTTTGTGAAAATTTAATTGATTTTAATTTCTAAAATAAGAATGGATTATAACATATGCTGATATTTGATTTAAATTTGAATGGATATTTATATACGTAGTATATGAGCATTTATTTATCTCTAAATAGTTTGGAATTTATCGAAAATTTAATTCCTAAATTTTATCTTCAAAGATAATTTCTAAGTATAATTTCAAGATTTGGATAAATATTCAAGTTTGAAATGATTGAATTAGAAAGTTTTATTTGTATAATACACAATTTCATTCCAATATAACTTACCTTAATTTTCAGAAGTTGAATATGTAATTGGATAATATACAAAAAAAAAAAGATTTTTATAAATAAAATTTGAGTGGTTATTATAAATGTTATATACTTAAATTTTAGTTATAAAAGGATTAACAGAGGTAAATAAAGAAAAAGGGTAATGGAATAATTTACAATATAAAATGATGATAAAGGAACAAAGAATAAATTTAAGGCAGTTGCAATGAGTGTGAGTATATTTAACATAGGTGATAAAATATATTGAGAGAAATAAATTAGTAGTGAAGAAGAATTAAATTTTATTTGGCACATTTTGAGTATAATAAAAGATTTTTCAAATACGTGATTTTAGGGATTTGTTAATTTAAGATAATTGGATGATAAGATAATGAAATTAGAGATGCTTAAGATTTATTTGACTTATGTAAAATTAATTTTCAGTTTAAGTTGAAATTTTATGGTTTCAAATTTATTATCTTATTTTGTTTTTCAAACTATCTTTTGGTTGTCCTAATTTCCCTTGTCTTGCTACAGAATGGGAGGTTATTGATTATACCAGTCTGTTTAGAAATCTTTCTAAAATCTTTAATAATCTTTGGCACTCATCTTTGAATCTAAGCACCGCTTGCCATCCACAGACCGTCGGTTAAACGGGAAGGGTGAATCAGATTCTAAAAGATTTTTTTTCATGCATGTGTTCTTGATTCTGGAGGATGTTGGAAAGATCATCTCCACCTTGTTAAACTTACCTATAGCAACAATTATCAGGTATAATTTTAATATTCTTGTCATCTTGTCTTAATACTATTTCATTCTATCTTTTTCTGTGCTTTTCCGTACCTCATTCCTTTTCGGGACGAAAAGTTTTGAGTGGGGGAGAGTGTAACAACCCTGTATTTTCTGATTATTGTAATTGTATATTTTAATTATTTAAATTTAAATTCCTAATTTAAAAACTTTTTTTTTATTTATTAAAATGAATATATTTTGTTAATTGAAATATAAATGTTGATTTTGATGTGGATTAGAATTTCAAACATGCAAAAATTGAATATTTCCAGAAAATGTGAATTTTGGTCAATCTGGTCAAACTTTTACTTTTAAATTTAAATTTTAACAGTTTGAAATTTTGAATTTTATCTTTTATTATGAAAGTAAATAAAATTTCAAGAAAACTGCTTTTTGTTTCGTTGAAATCCGAAAAATATTGTGAATGTTATGCTTTTTACAAAATTGGGTGTAAATTGTTTTATTTAACACTATTGCTTATTTTAAATTATATAAATAATCTTTTTAATTGTCATATCTTATTATAAATTGTATTATATGTTATTTTACATATATTTTTACCTTTTAAATATTTTTAAAGTGATGTTTGAATTTTTCCAAAGCTCATCGAATTTATTTTCTACTTTTAAAGGTTAGTTTCCATTTTTCTGCTATTTTCTTCATTTAAATTATATTTAATTAAAATTTATTTATTCATTTTTATGTATTCATTTTATTTTTATGTCTTTATCTTTATTTATAAATACTTCTCATGTACATACAATTTTTCCAAAGTTCATTTCATTTATTTTCAAATTTTCAAGCCTAGTTTACATTTTCTTTGCTATTTTCTTAATTTAATTATATTTAATTTATATTTATTTATTTATTTTTGTTTATTTACTATATTTTCGTGTTTTTATCTGTATTTATATATATTTTACATGTATTTAAAATTTAAAAAGAAATGGTAGAAATTTGAAAGGTTTGTGACTCTTTATTTGCTCAAGCCTTTTTGTATTCTGTCTTTTCATTTCTCCACCAACATCTCTTCAATTGGCTGCCTTAACTCCACTCTTCAGCTGACATTCCATTTTCCTTTTCACGTGAAAACTCTTTCTCATCTTCCCCCTAAAAATCACGGCCATGTATGAAAAAAAAACAAAAAAAAAACAATGGCTTTTCTTTCACATTTTTCTCTCTTCTTCACTGATTTAGCCTTCCTCTTCTTCATGTTTGCTTGGCCTCACCTCTCTCCTAGGTGACAACCATCCTCTCCACCATCTACAGCAGCACCAACCCCCTCTCCTCTGACCACCACCTCTAGCCATGACCATTAGATGAAGCCACCACCTCAAATTTGCAAAGCACTTCACCAAAACAATGCTAGCCAAGCATATACTCCACTATTGCCTTCATAGTTGCCTTTGGCCACTCCTTAGCCGCCACCACCATCATCTACTTCACCTATGGCTGCCCTTTTCACTATTGTCCATATCTGACCTGACATGAAGACCCCATGGCCGAGCCTATATGTGGTCATAGCCGAGTCAAAATGCACCAAAAACATCACATATTTGCCTTGAACCCATGTATGCTTCATGTTGTAACTCTTCCACCACCTTCATCCACTTATAACCTGACCTTTATGGTTGCTATACCTGACTCAAACCAGAGCCTAGTGTGGTGAGATCAAGCCCATTTGATCATGTGACAAGCTTATGTTGTCGTGTTCAAGTCTTTTGCTTCTAAGGTTTGGTCATCTATCTTGTTTTGCAACTGTTCTGCAAACTAAAGTTGTTGATTATATTTGTATGTCGATATCTATATTTGTGCTTATGTATGTTATATTTTGTGTTGTTTACAAGGGTCTCCATCTATTCAAATCAAATCGTGCTTTTCGTGCCTTTGGAATCGCTCTTGTGTGTGTTGTTTGTCTCTAGCTTTGATAAAGGTGAGTCTTTCTCACTTTGACATTTATACTTATGAAATAGTGAATTGATGACAAGTGTTTAGTAATATAAAATGTTTATGCAAGTTAATGATGATTATATGATATGCTATGCCATGTTGTTACCATGTTAAAACTATTAATTATAACCTGACATCTGATATATGACATTATATTGTGACATTGGCATTGTTTATATTGTTTATGCATATATTCACACTGCAAGTTCCCTGTTAGAATAGAATCACTATGGGTTAAAATGATACATACCCGAACGGACTTTAGAATAGGGAAAAATCGTTATAGGCTGAAATGATAGGCCTGAGCGATTTTTATTGTATTTTATTCGGCTTGGGATTGCGGGTTTGAAATGATAAAACCCGGTTTTCTTTGTAAATTACGGATTGAAATGATATATATCCGTATCACTTGACCTAAGTTAGAAAATTATATACAGACCCCGTGGTATATTTTTAAATGTTTTTTTTTAATATGTATTTTCAAAAGTATGAAATTTTGATTTAAAATATATATATATTATGGTTCTAAGAAAGTTAAATATTAAATCTTGAAATTGTGAATTTAAGTGAATTCAAGTATGTAAATTTGGAGTAAATGTGACGTTTGACTTTAAATTTTATTTTAAGATGTAAATAAATAATGGAAATTAAATTTAAAGTTTTGAAATGATATTTGAAGTAAATTTTTAAGTTTATCAAATTTATAAATTAATAAATAGTGAATTTTGACTTAATAAATGAATGGAGTTTGCAAAATTGAATATTTGATCTTAAAATTTTATTGTGTTAAATCATATGTCAAATTGATTTTTAATGTGAAATTTTGAAGTCTAAAAATATGATTTTAAGTTGTAATAATAAAAATTTGGAGTTTTATTATTATTTTTGAAAAGCTAAAATGAAACCTGGAATTTTATAGCATTTTCAAAATGCTTTAGTCTTTTGACAGCATTTTAATGCTATTGTTTTGAATCTAACAATGTTTGAAACAACTAAATATCTATTACGACATTTTATAAATGTAGCTATTCTTGAAATAAACCATTTTGGAAAATATAAGCTACGATAGCACTTTATAAATGTTGTCGTTGCTATAATTTGACAATGTTTTGAAATGTTATAGATTTTAACACTGTTTGGGCTATATTTTAAAGTGTTAAATAATTTAACTTTTGAAATGGATTATATGTGAAATTTTAGAAGTTTTGAATATTTAAATTTGAATTTTTAAGGAATTTAAATTGAATTTGAATTTAAATAAAGTTTACTTGGTTATGTGTTAAACGGAATGAAATGTAATATAATAAATGAATTTTTGAATGGAATTTTGGAATGTATTTTTGGTAATGATGTTTGAAATAATAAATGAATGACATATTTGATTTTTAAATGATATTTAACTTTGAATATTTGGATTTGAATTCAAATAATGATTTGATTATGAAGTTTTGAAAGGATGTAATATTTTAATGATTTCGAAATGGTTTGGAAATGATTTGATCTTTATTTTAATAAAGAATGTGAATGTTGAATGATATTTGATTTTGCTTTATTTGATAAAGGAATATTTGAAGTTTATATTTGTATGAAAAGATATTTGGTTTAATTGTAATTTAAGTTTATTTTAATAATATTGGATTTATGAAATGAATATTTCAAAACTACATAATAATGAAATTAGATTTCAGATATGAATATACGGAATTATAAAGTTTAGTTTTGAAATGTGGGATATTAAAGTTTGGAAACATATTAAAATTGGATAGCTTATTTTGTAGATCAAATCTATATTTGACATTTATAAGATTTGAATGTTTTGTTAGAAAATTGAATTGAATTGAAATTGATGGTTTGATTTGAATTAAATTGGAAATTTGAAATTTTGAATTAAATTGGAAATAAATTTGTAAAATGTAAAGAATTAAATGAATGTTTCATGATTTCAAATGTATGATTTCAGAATGTTATGATTTTCAAAGTGTAATGATTTCAAGTATTTTGGTTTCGAAAGAGTTATAACTTTGAAAGTATTATGATTTTTGGAAGTGAATATAGGTTTGAGATGGAAATGATAAAGTATAAACTATTTTGATCTGAATATAGTTTTGAAATAAAAATGATTTTGGTTTTGAAGTATAAACTATTTTGATTGAATAAATAGTTTTGAAATAAAAATGGTTTTGGTTTCGAGGCGTAAACTATTTTGAAAGGAATATAGT
Organism: Allium cepa; assembly: GCA_030765085.1. NCBI lineage: Eukaryota > Viridiplantae > Streptophyta > Magnoliopsida > Asparagales > Amaryllidaceae > Allium > Allium cepa. The sequence goes on along the minus strand of CM060941.1, from coordinate 758,226,691 downwards.
TTTGAAATGATTTGATCCTTTTGAAATATAAACTATTTTGAAATGACCACGGCGTTATAATAACGTTTGGTTGTTAAAGAGACCGGGATCGGAAGTTGTCATACTCTCTGCCAACTCCGAAAACCACTTTAACAACCGTGTACGCGGTGGAGATTCCAGAATGAAGTAGGATGGTGGCGACGTTCTTGAGGTATATTACGTGGACCCAACTCCCTTGAGTTGGCATAAGGTGGCTAAAACAGGAGCGATCTCGGGCCAAAGGAGGTAGCACCTCTGGTTGGACACATTCCTTCGATACTATACTCTTACAGGTGATTGATTAGATGGCCATCCTCCGATTTTGATTGGGAGTGTGTTCCGAGGTGGGCGTATGTGGCTGCTGCGTTACCACCAGCCCGTGTGCGTAATTGGTATATCTACCCTGGCATTGCCTTGTGTGCCGTGTCACCTACCATACCGAGCCTTTGCTACGAGTTTGTTTTTCTCCCGTATCCCGTGTGGTATCCTTTGACAGTCACCCGGAGTGGAGATGACATGATATTGGATGGACTACTGGGACTATTATGTATGAAGGGTGATATGGGTAGCCCGGAACGCTATTTAAAAGTATGTTTATTTTACTGTAGACATTATTATAATAGCGCAATATTACTACATAGTAAATAGTTTAACGGATCCTTAAAGGATGGGCGATCCCAAGCATCCTTTAAGTTACTGATGCATTTTTGTTACTGTTCACTTGAGTTTATTTACAGTTCATAAGTATTTATGTCCTGACTCGAGTGTTTTGTATTTTGCTTTACGCTCGAGTCAGATTGAGTGAGTTAGCATTCAAGATTCACCTTCGGAGTTGGAGCTTTCCTTGAAGATCCAGCCATCTATTTTGCTTTCTGTATCCAGTGATTTCAGTGATGTATTCTGATTTGTACCTGATGTATCTTGTTACTTTTTGTTGTATCATGTTTAACTCTGATGTATCTTATTTTTATATAGTAGCTTCATGAACTACTATTTCTTTTAAATTCCGCTGCATTATTAAATACTCTGTGTCTGTGATCTGTGATTATGTATTTACTGTATATTCTGAGTTTTGCCAAATTTTATTTACAACGCGGTATTTTGAGCAATTCAAGTCCGACATGTGCGGATGCGAATGGTTGAAAATATCGGGTCGTTACAAATATCCCCTACGATCCTAGGGATAGTGTTAGCCTTCAGTGATATGTTAGTGCTTCATTGAATGGTTGGCTTCCTTTTACTATGTGTTCCATTTTACTATATTCTTTTCTCCTTTTTTTTCTCTTAGTACTTCTTTGTTTGATCCTCCATACTTTCCCTTTGTTTGGTGTGTTGTATTAATTTATGTTGATTATTTTTAACTGTTTGTAATTTTTTTTTCCCCATGGTGGATCAGTAAAATGGTAGGGGTCCATTCAACCTTCTCGGCTTTGCCAAAAAAATTACTTTTAAATATCATTAATTAAAATTATTATTAGTTTCAATTATCATTCATTGAAATAATTAATTAAACTCAAGAAATCATTAGTTAAAATGATAAATTAAATCTTATCTCATTTAAATCAAAGATAAACCAATTTTAAACATAATTTATTAAATTTTAATTAATCTCAAAATCTTTAGTTAAAATGATTAATTATTTTAAATTATCATTAATCAGAATGATCAATGAATTTTAATATTCTGTTTAGCAGAAAAACAAGCTCATGTTCATATGATAGGGTTTGGGGATGAAATTCAATAAATGACGATATAACGAAATTGCTGTAACGACACTTAACAAATTGAATGGAATATCAGGATTTATTTTAATTAACCACCAATATAACAGCATAAGGATGTAAATATCAATTATTGGCGGGAAACCCCTCAGGGTCTCTCTACAAATTTTCCCTGCAAAACAATGGTTATGGATAATATATAGATAATCATGTGGGTTTATAACAATCAAATTAATATGTTATCCATTTTTCGAATAGAAATTCAACCAGTTAGACAATGAGATAATTTAGTTAACTTCCAAGAAATATATAAACGTTTATAAATCATAGATATGATATAATAAAATTTAATGTAATTTGAACTTACGTTGATTTTCGTTTTCGCCGAAATGTCCCGATTTGGACTAAACCGAACAGTCATTTGATTTTACCACAAATTCAAACAAGCTCCAAATCGAAACAAACCAACTCCATTGCAAAGATCTTAATGGCATGGCCCCAACACAAAAAACGACGTTCAAATCCGACCTCGTAAGAGTGAGATACACATTATATAAGTTATCGGATTAATTAATATAATAAATTAACTAATTAAATTACTTAATTAACTAACCCACTGATCTTCTACTTTTCCCTCACTCATAAACATCTCCATGTACATGAATCACACACGCCGATCCCGGACACTCCAATAATTCCTCCATCTCTCAAAGATATCACCCCTCACCTACACCAACGAATCCCCCTCCTCACAACCTACGCCTCCATATCCAAAAATCAAAGCAAGACCAAGATATGCAAATCGCGATTGAGCAGCTGAATATTTCCAACCTTGAAGTGATGCAATCCACAACCCACCATTGCACACCACCAAATTGCAGCCATATGTGTGCCTACCCATCGTGAAGCCAAAGCAACCCAAAATTAATCGTATCGTTGCCTAAAACCATCAAAACCCCAAGCCCTAGATGGCCGCCCAAAAAGTCGATCACCCAAACCATTGCCACGAGTTACAAATCAGTTATTGGATGGAAGCTCTAATTGAAACGAGATTTTTAAAACTAGTTTTCTGAATTTTAGATGAATAACATTATATTTTGAATTTTTAATTCTTGAACTAAAAAGAAAGAAGCCTTTGTTGTTTACAGGCAAGTTAAATAGAAGGAAAAGGTATGGTTGAGTATATGGGGGTATAGGCAAGTATGCAGTGGGTATGGCATGATTACTGGCATATATATATATATATATATATATATATATATATATATATATATATATATATATATAATTTTTATTTTATTTAACAAAATATTCAATATAACATACCCAAAAATCTAGAACTCCAAATGGGACGTGCCGCCTGGTGTTCTAAATGTTATACCCCTTTTGATCACAATGAAACTAGTCCCGAGTCCTAATTCAATCGTATGCAGAAGATAGCTTTTTAAACCCAATTATTATATTAAATTTTTGATATTAATTTCCACGCATTTCGATCTCGCATGAAAAAATAATTTACCTGATCGCCATAAAATTCGACAGCATATTATAATTCACTATTACAGATCCAATGAAACTAATTTCGTCGAAATTCAAGACAGTGCCACGAACGATAATTTCATAGATTTAAATATCATTTTGTCATCAATATTTATCCGATCTATTTACATTTGTAAATTAATTTACAAATCGAATTCACCAATATTATTTATTAATTAAAAGGAGTTAAATAAAATTATTAAATCCATTTAATTAACATTTAATTCATAATTCAAATATTTAAGTATTCCCCACTTTGAATTATAGGTTATTAAACTTCAAAATCCAAATATTTAAATATTAAAGTATTTAAACATTTAAAATCAAATGACCATAATTTTGGTTTGTTACAGTCCTCTTGCCACCTCACCTAGCCTTCCTCCTCTTCATGAACAAACTCTACCTACTTGTCTCCCCCATAATTTCCAAAAGAAAACATGTTTCAAATATGTTATGGTACTTATTTGCATCTATGTCCGCCTACGATGTGACATATACATTTTTTTTCTTAAGTATATATACGCATACATAAACTTTAGCTAATACATACATTGTAATGACCGGGCATTTCGAACCATTCGCATCCACATATGTCAGACTTGAATTGCTCAAAACAATAGTTTGTTAATTTATATTTGGCAGAACTCAGCATACACAGTAAATAAATCAATTACAGAATCACAGACACATAGTAATATAAAAATAAGCAGCGGAATAGATAAATGGTAGTTCATGAAGCTACTATATAAACATCAAAGTTAAAACAAAATATAACAAAAATCTCAAATACAGAGTAGTCTCAAGTACAAAAGCAACTAACAAGTCTGAACATAAGTGACCGGAATAAACCGAAATAGCTGAAAGATGGATAGATAGATCTTCAAAAAAAGCTCCAATCTCCAAAGGTGAGTCTCAAATGCTGTGACACTCAGTCTAACCCGAGCATAAAGCAAAATACAAAACACTCGAGTCAGGATTAATATTCTTATATTAATAAATTCAACTCAAGTGAAATGTCAACTGAAATACAAGTAACTTAAAGGATGTTTGGGATCTCCATCCTCTAAGGATCTATGGAACTATCTATTATGTAGTAATATACGCTATTATAATATGTCACTACACCAGAATCCTCATTTCGCAACGACCATTAGCCGTTGCAAAATACTTTCGCAATGGCTATTAGCCGTTGCGAAATGGGCAGTGGTAAAAATTTCGCAACGGCTCATGTCCGTTGCTAAATATACTTTTGCAACGGCTAAAGGCCGTTGCAGAATCTTATTTAGTAACGGCTCATAGCCGTTCCGGATTTTATTTCGCAGCGGTTTAAAGTCGTTGTTAAATGTAGACGTATAACTGTTTTTTTAACTATTAGCTACGGCTTTAATCCGTTGCTAATTACTAATTTTTTTTACAAAAAATTATCGAAATTTCTTCTCTGCACCAGTGACAGTCATTTCATTATCATAATTAATACAAAAATTTGCAAAGTTAACACTATCACAAAAGAAAGATTATTAAACCAAATATTTTTCATACATTCAACACAAAAACCAAACATAACAAATGTTTGAATTATAATGTTTAACATCAACACATACCACTATATAGTACAACAGCGGAATCATTACATAATACTACACTGCAATCTTATGTTTAACCTTCCTTGGTTGATTAGTCTTATGTCGCACAAATACAAATTATGAGTTCTCGCACAAATACAAATACAAATATTAACTATGTTTAACCTGCCTTTGTTGATTAGTCTTAGTTAAATTGCATACTCTGATAATTAATCATATTGCTCACCTCTTATAACCTGTCATTTAAGGAAACATGTTGGAGTCACTGAAATGGTACAATATAAACAAAAATTGGTAATGAATTATACATACATATTGAATGAATGACTTTAAGTTTCCTAACGAAGTAGCGGTGATAACTAAAAATGATAGATTGTGCATTTGAAAAAGCATGTGTTCCTAAAACTATGATATATCAAACAAACATAATCACAGAGCAACACTCGGCAAAAGGTAATATCTAAACCATGTTATAGCATTGAATTAAACTCAATGTTGTGCATATACTCAACCACTTCACTGTTCTTCCACCAAACTCAACACCTCACCACAAAACTGTGCCCTGCCATCACTTCCATCAAAATATCAATACTTTACATCATCTCACCAAAACATCTCCCACTTCTACATTCAGTTCAAATCAGCTTGCAAAACTATCATACAACTCAATTCACATCACCTTGCAGAATTGTGCCACACTCATAACCCACATTCACTATTTCAACAAACATATAACCCACACTCACTATTTCATTTTATGCAGTATAGTTCAACAGAATTCCCTGTTGTTTGTCAACATCTACTCAGATCCACCTTCCTACACCAGTCTTGCAGCAACCATAGATCATCAACCAGCAACTCCAAACAACAGTTGCGACCAATCACTGCACAGAGCAGTCACTACCAAACCACTAGCTACTCATCCCACAATCTCAACTGTACACCCCCCTCCTTACTGCAAATTCTCCTTCATTCCAGTCACCGACCATCAGACAAGTTTCACTCACCAAGACCTATTCAAAAACTACCAGTCATTCACCACCCGTGTTTTGTTCCTATCTACTGCCAACATCTTTGAGTAAAATATCCACATAACCACATTCATGCTTCCCTTTGTTATATCAATATCAACCTGCCCACAATCTCACATCCACCAGATAACAAACAACAACTACATTTCATACAACTTCAATAATCACCCATCATACACAACACTTCTATCTGATACAATACAACTTCACAACCAATAACACTCATTGCTACATTTCTCACCAACCAACCATATCGCAAAACAATCATTAATCACAAACCACAGTTCAAACAGCTGCTGTCCCATCCACCATCTTCTTGCAACTGTACACTGCATTTCCTCCTCGTCTTCCTCTACAAACAGCCTTCTCACCATCACCAACAATCCACACAAAACCACACCATCAACTCTCCACTACCCATATAAGCAACCGCCACCCACCACAACTACTACATCACTTACCACCATCAATACATCATCTTCTTCGACAAACTGCATACCCCCATTACCAAACAGTCATCTCCTCAACTTCAACTAGACCACACTACTACTGCTACTAACCTACTACCAAAACTTCATATGAAACACTTCATCCGAAATTGCTGCCAAAACTGCACAACTCTTACTATTGCTACCACGCTTCATTTGAAACCAACCACTTCAGCCTCAAACTTCCTCCAACCCGAAATCATCACCGCTAACTCCACTTCATAACCTACTACCATCACAAACACCCCACTGATCACCATCCTGCACGACGGACTTCCCCCACACGGCAAAAATACTCATTGTGATTACCACCACAGCAGTTCAACAACAACTACCCATTTCAATGTCATCTCACCATCCATCACAAACACCAGTCGTCCTCCTTTACATCGAACCTCACTCCTTTGACTCCTGTTCAACTTCAGTTCAACAACTACAAGCATCGCACACTTCAGATCAGACCATAATTACTGCCTCGGCAATATACCATCACCACTCAACAACAATATCTCAATGTTCATATAATCTGCCATTAAACATACTTGCAACTCGCCAACCAAATATACTGAACCAGCCCCTACCTGCCATTGCACCATCTTCCTTCTGCCAATCATCCACTTCAATAATCCCACTGATCACCAAGAAACCACCAACATTTGCCTCTCATACAACACTTCACATACTTGCATACAAACAACCTGAAAACTGTCAAATATCCAACCATAATCACAGACCAAATACTTACAATTATTCAGCAAAGACTTGGGGTAATATTTGCATGCATTGCTGGTTATTATTTCTAGTCACTTGGTGCAATTTTGATGCAAAGTATAAAAGTTAGTGATTACCCATAATTAAACTAAATTGATGCAAAGTATAAAAGTTAATGATTACCCATTTGTGCAAGTAATGAGCTCTCCTTGAATTTCTTCAAATTCTAAACCAATAACCACCATGCTTCTCAAATTTCCATGATAACGCCCCTGCAGCACAAACCTAATTTTAGATAACTTATAATCCAGTAATGTCCTGCAGTTAAATGTTGTAGCACTGAAAAAAATTAAAAAAAGAAGAAGAAGAAGAAAACAAAGAAGACGAGGAGGAATAATTCGCCATTTAACATACCTGCTCTGCAAGTTTCTGCTACTATCATTTTGGTGTTTGGTTCTGTTTTTCAAAGTAGCCATTTTTTTCCACCAGAGAAGTTATTAATAGAAATATTCTCTAAAGCGGATTAACATCTACAAATATGGTGTTCAATATTTCAGTTTGTAGTATAATGAGATCGATTCAGAATTAACTTTGTTTTTAATTATCAGAGGGTGCATAAGTACCAATCTCCATCCTAATACTCTTAGCACTTCAAAGGAAAGGCGTTGGACTAAAATGATTATCCACTTCACATGTCTTTGGGTACATTTATTATGCTACAACAAATGTAAGAATGAAAATGCAATATTAACAAAGGATTGCTGCAATTTAATTTTTTTAATAAATACTATTCTGCTATCTCTAACGTATGTATATGGTAGTGATGATGTACGCACGCACTATGCGTGTCCCTAAAAGAATATTGTGGATTTTTACTATAAATTTTCCGATGTCCTATTATTTATTCAAATGTTCGTTTGGCTGTAAATTTCACGTTTATGTTGTTTTGTTGATTTTTTCGTTATGTATTAAGTCAATTTTCATTTAAAATATACATACATACATACATACATATATATATATATATAACCACACATTATAGATAAGTATAATACAACTTTTATATGATCATTTCATCAAATTTATGTATTAACTAGTATGACCACACGACGATGAGACAACCAACCGTTCATTGTATAATTTAAAAAGAATATTTAATATGCTTTTTCATTAATTTAATTCAAATAATGTATACCTGCTCCTGCGTCTAAAGATATCGAATTGAACTCTTTGGATGACACACATAACCACCTATTCCAATATCATCAAAGGTCATAGCAAGAGGATGATTTTGTTTGACCGTGGGCTCATCTGATAATAGCATATTGTCCACAATCAACTTCTCATGTGTAGGAGGTACAGGTTTTCCATGTATTATGGATGCCGCCGAATCTCTGCATACAAAACCTGTTGCAATGACTTCTAGATCAAAGTTCAACACTTCACATTTTTGATTTTCGTGAACATGCGAAATAAGCGGGTTAGCAGCATCGTCATTGTTCGACGTTATTCCAACACTTTCATGATGTGTCCCACCACTTCCTTCTTCGTTGGAAGCAATGTCTGGCATCTGTTTCACATATCCTTTTAATATGTCGACCAATGTGTTCAATGTCCCCTTCACATTCTCCAAAGAACCCTCCACCTTCTCCATCCTTGTTTTCAATCTACTTAACTCTTGTTTACTCCTTTTAAGTTATTTACGTGGAATAGTAGATGCTTTAACTTGTGTCTTTGGTATTATAGTTCCAACACTTTGAGTCCGGCCCCTTTTATCTTTACCGAACGTTTGTGACAAGATGTCTTCATCCAATGGCATATCTTGTTCCTCGTCGTCATTGATTGTTTCCCTTGCTTTTGCAATTTTATCCTAAAATTTGATAATACTTGAGATATTTAATTTCATTCATATGAGTTATAGGTCGATAAATCATGTAAACATATATGTCATAACAGTAAATGATTTTTAATTTATCATCTAAAACAATATATTGTTTAACTTACAAAGTACGAAGCATTTGAATCCGATATGGTGCCATCCTTTTTTGTATGAGTTTTCTCCCACACTTCACGGCGTATGATTTCTTTTCCTGGATTTTCAATTGCCTGCAACCGAAACATCGATTATCAAACCAACCGATTCTTATTCGAAGAGTTTATTTCCTACTGATACAATCTCATTCAACGAATTCATAAAATGCAACGAAATAACAAAAAACTAAAACCGTACCATTTTATGTTCTACAACGGCGTGACTTGTACGACCACTGTGATGAGTATAATTGTATTGTGATCTATTTTTTTTTGCCTAGCTCTCTTCTTTCGCATACGCCGGGTTTTGCTTCATTTTTCAAAAATCCGTCCCAATCTTCTACGCTAACTTTTGGCGGACAGTTTTTCCTTCTAGCTTCATCATTATCAAATTTGTCGTAGTACCCTGTCCTCAATTCACTTTTGTATCTTCTAAATGATTCGCACATTTTCTTAAAATACAACTCTTTTGTATCTGACTCTAGCTCATAAAATGTCTGTATATATTGAAGATAATATAACCACTGGGTGAGATAATAAATGTAAAAAAAGAATGACTTACCCGCAATTCAGCCCAAACGTCAACTTTACATTTGTTGGATACTTTATCCCAACTTTCATATGATATCGGCACATGCATTCGTACTATTTTACCAAGTCTACTGCCTATTTTCCCAGCATTATCAGAAACTGGAACACCATATGCATTTGTCTCAACTTTCTCGGGTTGTGAAGATGACGAATTCGCGACTGAGTGGATCGACATTTCTGCAGCTTCTGACATTGTTACTGCAAGTATTCAGAAATAAACATATATGAGTTCACAACATAATTATGCACAGCACATAATTGTACAGCATAATTGTACTTGCAAAATAGTTGTATGAGTGAAACATGCAGAAAAAGCACAAATTTTTTACAGGTCGTCTAATAAAAGCAAGCAAGGATATTTGATTGTTATCGATTAAAAATTTATACGGTTACGAATAAAGCTGGATAAGTGTAACTGAAGCAACAAAAGCAACTATTGATCAACAACAAACGTAGTTTAGGCATGTAATAAATTTGACACATAATCATTATTAACTGAAAATGAAGAAAAACCGGGTATGTCGCTCCAAATTCCATATGGTAAAAGACGTATTGAAAATTGATCAATCAGATTTCATGAATTTAGAATAGTAACTAAATAGTGATACAAAAAAAAATTCTAAATTCATAATCAAAAAATTCTAAATTCATCCACTTTTGAAATTCAACTCAATTAAATTAAGAAATACATCTTATATTAACATATGCATTTGGTAAGATCTTCTAATTTTTTGTTATTTTCAAAGGCTGATTGATAGACTGTAGGAAACTCAAGATCATCCACGATTGTAGTCAACCGCTTAGGTGTGTGTAATACCACAAACTATCCGCTATTTTTTAAATCTTTTGAGTAGAACACTTGACTCGCTTCTGACGCAAGAATAAATGGCTCGTCATTCATCCTATCTTTGGTCTTCAATTTCCCTAAATTAACTGTAATCAAGTTTGAAACAGGATCAATCTTACAACCATTGACCTTTTCTTCGACTTTTACCCAATCACAATAAAAAACCATTTGTTTGAAGTCTATATAATCCAACTCAATTATCTCCTGAATAACTCCATAATATAGTGTTTCAGCTTCTGCATAATTTTTATCTTTCCCACTGGCTCTAAATTTTGTGATTGCTCTCAAACATACACCGCTGTCTTGTGTTACCATTCGCTCTTCGTATTTTTTCAGGGAAAATGTAAACCCATTTACTTGGTACTTCATATAACTGTGCGTCTTGAACTTTGGCCCATTCACAAGGCGCCAAAGAGTTGAATCAACATCGTTTGTTTTTACCAACTAAAAAAATAAAATATGTGAAAAGTTTGATTAATAAGGTGTATGATACCTTTAAGTACGCGTGAAATATTAAATAAGCTTTAATATATACCTCGCCACATAACCATAGTAAAACTTTGACAATATTCCACGGATGAAACCCCAGTTCAAGATTGAGATTTAGTACTTTTCACATAGATGTTATACCTCCTGCAAAAAACACATTTCAAAACATTTACATACTGACAATGGTGGAGATTCAGGAGTTATTTGTGAACTTAATTCTCTCATTCATCCAATCCATCATACTTATTGAGGACCCATCTACGAACTTGTTCAAACTGCACCGAGGTTAAGGTTATGTCTTTATCATTATCTTGAGGCATCTCACCAGCAAACTCATCATCCTCGTCTAAGAAAGCCTCACGAGTATGTTTATGGGTGCCATCGCCTCCTTGTGGCATATACTCCATGCAGTAAAGACTAGCTTCCTGTACGATATATCCTTCTGCAATACATCCTTCAATGTATCTTTTGTTACGGACGTATCCTTTATATGTTTTCATCAACCTATGAATATAAATCGATTACAAATAACTAGTACCTATTTAAATCGAATGATGATGAACAAAACTGATATTAGTAAATTACCGTTCAAAAGGATACATCCACCTATATCTAACAGGACCGCATATCAATGCTTCATCGGCTAAATGAACCATAAGGTGGATGCTGATGTCAAAAAATGCAGGTGGAAAATATTTTTCAAACATACAAATTGCTTCTACCAAACTAGTCTTTGCTTTTAGAAGATGTTCTCTGTTAATCACCTTTGAGCATAAAATGTTAAAAAATAGACTTATACGATGTATAACATTACGTAGATCCTTATGTTGTGGATAAGAATGCTAAAGCAATACCGGAAGTAATTGCTGCATAATGACATGGTAATCATGAGACTTCATATTTGTTAGTTCAGGAGGATTGATGTTCACATTGTTACTGAAGTTGGAAGAGAATTTGCTAGGCACTTTTAGGCTTTTCAAAATGGTGCAAAATCGTAGCCTTTCGTCTTTGCTCAAGGTGAAAGTTGCATCTGGTATGATTACTTTATTTCTTTCAGGATCTTCACTCACCCACTATTTTTGTTTTATACCCATGTTTTTCAAATCCTTACGTGCATTGATGTTGTCTTTTGACTTGTCTTTATGACCCATAATTGTGCTAATGAAATGCTCAGTGACATTCTTCTCGGTATGCATAACATCAATATTATGTCGGACCAAATTTGCTTTCCAATACGGCAAATCAAAGAGGATGGACCTTCTATACCATGCAAGAACATTCTCAACTTCGTCTTCATCGGTTTTCTTTTTTCGTTTTCGACCGATTTCTAATTTGTCTTTACCAACTTTCATCTTGATATTAGCTACCTTCTCTTCAACTTGATAACCAGTCAATGGCCGTGGAGGACGACGATATTCTTGTTTGTTATCAAAGTTTGTTTTTTCGTCTCAAAACTTATGTTTGAAAGGAAGAAATCTTCGATGTCCCATGTAACACATCTTCTTACTTGCACGAAGACAGTAAGAACAAGTGTCTTCCCCACATGTAGGACATGCAAAATAGCCATGAGTTGTGCATCCCGATAAAGTCCTAAGTGCAGGATGATCATGAATTGCCCACAACAACCTTTCTCTTAGTGTAAACTCAGAATTATTAAATGAGTCAAATGCAGCGACTCCTTCCCATAACAGTTGTAACTCGTCTATCAATGGTTGCAAATAAACATCAATATCCTTTCCTGTTTGTTTTGGTCCAGAAATCAACAATGTCAACATTGAAAACTCTCTTTTCATGCACATGGATGGAGGAAGATTATACGGTACTATAACTACTGGCCAACAACTATAACGGTTACTTAGAGATGCAAGTGGATTGAAACCATCCGTTGCTAATCCAAGCGTGACATTTCGTGATTCAACAGCAAATGTTTTGTCAAAAGAATCTGCAGCTCACCATTGAGAAGTATCACATGGGTGATGCATTACGTCTAAATTAGACTTGGCACGACCATGCCAAGTCATAGCATCTGCTATCCATGGTATAGTATACAACCTCCTCAGCCTAGGAATTAGAGGGAAATGTCTCAACATCTTTTGAGGTACTTTGGCAGCTCTTTTCTCTTCGTTGAATATTGTTTTATATCTTGATTGTTTGCAAACTGGACAAAAAACTCTAGTCGCATCATCCTTCCAATACAAAATGCAGTCATTAATGCACGCATCATAAGTTTTGTAATCCATACCAACTTGCTTAATCATCTTCTTCATGTCGTGATACTTTGTTGGCAGTGTGATACCTTCAGGAAGTAATTCCTTTATGAATTCTAGGAGTGCAGTCACACCATTGTCTGAAAAGCCACACTGGGTTTTCAAGTTATTCAGCTTGACGAGGAAATACAATTTTGTTATCCCTTTTGGACATGAAGGATACAATGGCTCTTTTGCATTATCAAAAAGTGATTTATACTTCTTGCTTTGATTGGCCTGCCAATCAACATCAACCGTAGGCGAACCCCCAATATTATTTGGCAACAAACTTGTAGGTTGAAATTGATGAAATCTATCGACATCATTGACCAGATCTTCCATCCTAGGAAGTTCAGAGTCATCAGTACTTATGGCTTGACTAACACGTTGTTTTTTGTTCATTGCTGACACTTCCCCATGAAAATGCCAAACAGTATATGATTGGACAATTCCCCATCTAAGCAGACGAAAATGAATTTCATCTAATTTAATTTTCATTTTCATATTTTTGCACTGTGTGCAAGGACAAGAATAGATTTCCTTATTGCCACCATTTTCTACAATAAAATCAATAATGTTAACGTAAAAATCATGCGCTAACACCCCGGTGTAGATTGAAGTTGAGTGAAAGCACCACCCGTGTACATGGGAACTACAAACAAGTAGAGAAATCACAGAAAAAGCAGAAAAAACAACAGTTTTTATAGTGGTTCGGCTTAGGGTAAGCCTACGTCCACTTTAACTCTCTTTATTGCTGAATTGATTACAACTTTTACAACAATCTTCAATTACAATTCCGATGAGACAAACATCTAGAACTTTGATGTAGAAGAATTCTTTAAATCCATGTAGATTGTGTTAGATTTCCTCTCGAAGTTAGTTGAGATGTCTTTCGTACTTGAAGTGTTGAGTGAGTCGAGAATTCAGCAGAGTATTAGTGCTTCAAGAAATCAGCTAAAAAGTCCCTTTCATGCTTGAGGTAGGTTGGTATTTATAGAGGAAATCCCCCTCTTAGGTCGTAAGTCGTGACCGGTCCAAGGTGAGTTGTGGCCGGTCTAAGGTTGGTCGTGGCCGATTCATCTGGCCCTTCCATGGCTTCACAAGAGTTCATTTGTACAAGTCCTAAGTCGCCCACGAGTCATTCTCTAAGTCGCAAACGAGTCAACTGGTCTTCTTTATGCGGCATTGAACCTTCACCCAGCAGCTTTAGGTCGTGGACGACTCAAGCTAGGTCGTGAGTCATGTACAAGTTAAGAGACCACTGCGCCAAGTAGATGCATTGAACCTGTCTTCCTTTGCTTGCTCCGTGAACGACTTAACATAGGTTATAGGTCGGTGGCGACTTAGGTCGGTAGCTATCTTAGGTCGGTAGCTATCTTAGGTCGGTAGCTATCTTGGGTCGGTGGCAATTGTTCAGCCTTAAGTCGGTATCCCTTCCAGGCCTTAGGTTGGCATCCTTTTAAGGCAGTTAGGTCGGTAACCTTATTATTAAGGTGTTAGGTCGGTAACTTTGTCAAAGCATGGAGTCGGCACCTCTCTTAAGTTGATATCCCCTTTTCGGCCTTAGGTCGGCATTCCTGTCAAGGCAGTTAGGTCGGCAAACAGTTAAGTCGGCAATCTCCCTAGACTGTTAAGTCGGTATCTATGTTGAGTCGGTAGTCTTTTTCAAGTATTAGGTCGGCATACTTGTTGAAGTGTTAGGTCGGCATACCCCTTAGGTCTTAGGTCGGCACCTCTTTGAGTCGCTGAGTCAAAACCGAGGCGGAGTTAACAATTGCCCCTCGAAGTATACGCCTATTGGTTAGGTCGTGTGCTTCGATATCCTCTAACTCGTCCACTCTTTAAGTCGATAGGTCGTGTACGACCTAACAGTTTGGTCACATGCACCGCTTCAGGTTTCTGTACTATAAGTCGCATATTCTCTCCTTTCTTCTCATTACTTATTCTCTTGCTTCTGCCATTAAAGACTTTCTCAAGCTCCAAAAGGCGATTCCATTCCAAACAATCACCGATAATCTTTGTTGTTCATCACGTAAGTAAAACCTGCTCTTCTCTTGATCCCTTATTGTCATCGATTCACGAATTCTATTCAAACCGAACCCACCTCTTGCGCGCTGCTTTACTGCGAACCTTATTGCGCCAGCAGTTTGTGAGCTCGAGTTTGCTTGGTTTTGGCTCTAAATGATCGACGAGATGATGGTATACTGCTTCTGGCTAGTTGATTTTGATTTGCGTTAGGATGGCTAAGCATTGAATTTGGGTGATTTTGAACTGACTTAGTGGATGATCCGATATCATGAATGAGACAGCGTGAATGGAGTGAGGGTTTTTTGTGGAAGGAGCGGTTAGCGGGTTAACAGGTTGAGGGGAATGAGATACTGACCTGGATGCGACCCAGTAATTTTGGGTGATTTAACCTTTGGCCGCCCTTACCCTTAAATCGTAGCCGAATTAACCCTTGGGGGAAATCTGCCGATCTAATCTTCTACCGATTTAACCTTGAACCGTGGCCGAGTTAAACCCTAAACCGTGGCCGAGTTAAACCCTAAACCGTGGCCGAGTTAAACCTTAAACCGTGGCCGAGTTAAACCTTGAACCGTGGCCGAGTTAACACTTGGAGAATTTCACACCACTTTTTTGAAGCAGGGCCTTCTTTCTTACTATTCTTCACGACCTAAAGAACTGCCTCTTTAAGGAACCAGAAACCTAATCTTAACTAGCGAGAGATTCCTTGGGTCGCAGCCGAGTTAACACTTGGATGCCCAACTCGAATTCTCACTTAAAAGCATAGTTCCAATTTGAATTCTTAACTTGATCTATTGTACTGAACTGCTTAAATTCTGGATTGTTTTAACTTTGTTGCTCTATTTCACAGACCACATTGTCTCATAGGCTAACAACCTGCTGAAAACAACAATCACAAAAACCAAGGCGAATATACTGCCATTGACTGCCCACATCAAATGATAGATTAGTTGACATAGAGTGATCAACTTAAATACACTGTATGAAATGCTGTGAACCAATCAACTAATGTGAAGTATTAATGCAAAGCATCGCTACCTTGAACTGATTTGTTTGCATCAATATTACACTTGCATATTAAAACAATGAACCCTGGACTTTATAACTGACAAATACTTTCTAGTTTTTATTCCAGTTACATTTTCTTATTGCTTGATTGATTTTACACAACACTCCACACACTTAAGGAAACGTGAACCTTCATGTTTGAATATCCAGTTGTTTGTGTATAATGACTTCCCACCAAGAAGAAGAAGAGGTAGCTCAAGGTGAAGAGACCTTTCCGATAGCTATTCCCATAGAGAACCCTCCAGAGAGAACTTCGACTATCTTAAGTCCGAGAGCGTTTATTCAGCTACGCACTCAGTTTGGCTTTGCTGAAAATGATGCTCTACTACCCAGACCAAATGATACTGCCGACAGTCCTCCTCATGATTTTGTTGCAGTCAATCGTCAAATGTGCTTAAGCGGGGCGATTCCTCCTTTCAACGACTTCCTCCGAACCCATCTCCTTCGGTTGACAATCTCTCCATTTCAACTTCATCCTAATGGCTATGCCATCTTGATGGGGTCGTGTGTTTTGTTCAAGAGAACTCTTGATCGCTTGCCGAGTTTTGAAGAAATTCGCTACTTATGCTCGTTTGCAAAGAGTAAAGACCATTCTTCCCTCATTATCGTGAGAAGTGCTAGAAATCGCAAGCTTATTTCTGATCTTACAGAAAGTGTTCATGGATTTTTGAACCAGTTTTTCTTTGCTCGTTGCCCCCCAGAGTTTTATGCCATCTGGAGAGTAGGAAGTAAGATTACCTGTTTCTATTTTCTCCATTTTCAAACTTTTCCGAGATCCGAATTATCAACTGCTAATCTCATTTTTTGCTCTTTTCAGCACTTCCTCTCCCTTCTAGAGATCCAATCCATAAGCAAGTTTTTGAAAGACTGAGTGCCGGGCTGTAGAGGAAAGAAGTGCAAAGTTTCTGTTGAGGGATGAATTTTTGCATCAGTATGGGATTTTACACATCTCTCGCTCTACACATCCTCATGAGATCCCAGATTCCCCGATTAGAGCATCAGATGTCCCGGTTTCTTCTGACGCACCCATACCAAAAGAACCTCCCTCCGAGGCTTCTCTGGTGAAGTGCTCTACTACTGTCGATGTTGCGGGGTCATCTGGCAAATTCGCACTTGCCCCAGTTATTGAGGAAGAAGAGCCTCAGGGATCTCCCCAACATTCACAGAAGTCTGGCGAAGAAGCCGGGAAGACAAGTCCTGTCAGGCAGAGCGGGGACGATACTTTCGAAGGGTTGAGCGACCTTTTTGCCACCTCATAGGAGATCTTTAAAGACGACCCTGTAACTACTAGGGTTTCTTCTTCAGTAGTGGAAGCGACTTCTTCTTTGCAACGAGCTCCGTCGACTCAAGAGTTGACGTTAACTACCACTCCCACGATTACTCCGCAGTCAAAGAGTGGTTCGTAGTTTGATGCGCGTAGTTTGCACACCACACACACTTAGAACCTTTCAGCACTTTCATGCACTTAACTCTTTATACTCTGAAGATTCTAAAGTTACATTTCTTTTCTCTGAAGACTTTTAACACTTATCTCTCTTTTTATTTCAGATTCTCCGATGGGACGCAGCGGCTCTTACTATGACGACTTTCAGCGCTACGTGAGGCGTAGTCAATATGATTATAGGCGCTACCTTTCCGTTCACAGAGAAACCGATGAAGAGAGAGCCGCTCGAAAGGCTCAGGAGAGAAGGGCTCAAGAAGAGCGTTATGAGAGAAAAGAAAGGGAGGAGCACCATGATTCTTCCCAGAGAGGTGACAATTCTCACAAGAGAAAGTCGCATGATGATCGGGGAAAAAGCCACATAGTTGAGGACCCAAGCAAGCGTGCCCGGCACGGTGAAAGGCATGCTTCTACAACTCCTGAAAAGGTCACTGCCCCCGTCTCACTTGACATTCCTTCTGGCTCTCTTGCTCTCGAGAAGACAGACATTCAAACAATAATCAGCAGGCCTAAATTCCAAGTTGGATCAGGCCCGGCTACCTTGCAAAGTCGGTTCCCGCACTGGTGCCTGAAGGGAGTGCGGTTCGATCTTGACTTGGTCCATATTGACAAGCCTGCCATGCTGCGAAACCTCGATGCCGTCAGGCTTGATATTGAAAGGATGTCGAACTGGCAAAAGCTTGTTGACGAGCTTCAAAGGGTCAACCGTGCGAATATAGAGGCCATGCTTACTATGGAGAATGATAAGGCCGAATGGCAGAAGGTTCTTGAGCAGCATGATACCGAAATGAGGAGCATCACTACTTACAATGAAGAGCTTGAAGAGAAAGTTGAGGAACTTAAACAAGAGCTTGCTACTTCCTTTACTTCCTACACTCAAAAAGAAGAAGTGCTTCTAAAACAAGTGAGAGATGCTCATGACGGCCAAAGAGACGCCGAAGACAGGCTCGAAGTGCAAAAAAGAATCAGTGAGGGCTATATTGCTGATATTGCAGAGCTTCGGAAGAAAACCAGCTCCCAAGAGGCGGAGATTCAAATGCTAAAGCTTCAACTCTCCAAAGCTGAAAGAGAGCGTGATGAGGCCGTTGCCGGTAAAATTGCAGCTGAAGAATCTCATGAGGCAACGAAGACTAACATCAGCTCGACACTGTTTAACTTCTACCTGCACAGCATCTTGGGGCACGGTAGTCTCGCCTTTCTAGGCCCCAAATATGAAGTTACACTGGCTGAAGTGTGGGAGGCTGCACTTGACATGCTTGGCGGTAAAGGTGCTGGCTATGCCGAATCAGCTCTTGAGGAGCATTACTTGGATGACGATGCTCGCGCTGCTCTCGCCAAGGGAAAAGAGCAACTTGCAAAATTAAGAGCTGAAATGGAAGAAGGGGAACGGTTAGGAAAAATTACTTCAACTATTCCAGTCCAGCCTTCTCCTTCGGCCGAAATCGACATTATTGGCTCCAGCTCTCATTCTGCATCCCTGGCTAAAGTTACAACTGAGATCACAAGTATACAGGGTGGAGATGAAGGCGAAGAGAGCGCCGAAGCACAGGCTCATGAGGTTGATATCAAGAAGCCGACTTCTCCAGGTAACTCTACTGCTAATCTTGCCCAAGTAGACTGCTCATTTGCTTCTTATGAGTTCGATGAGCTTCTCGACTATTTTTTGAACCTCAATGAGCCTTTATCTCCTCTCTTTACTGACTTTAACTTCTTTTCTTCTGTAGAGAAAGCACCGAGCATTGTTCAAGCTTCCCCTCCTCCAGTTATTCCTCCTTCAGTTCTCCAGGTCACTCCTCCGTCCGCCTCTCAACCCGGGTCGCAAGAGGAGCAAATAGAAGCTCTTCATGGCTTAGATGATCCTATTGCTTCTCAAGAACATGGGGGAGAGGGGCTTGGAGAAGGCGATGAGTCTCCGGAGCGAACTACTTCTGATAACATAAAATTATCTGCTCTTGTAACTCCGGGAAGTGAGTCTTCTTCAAGGAGAAGGAGGAAGCGTGCCACTTCGAAGAAGAGAAGAAAAGGCATTCTTATTTCTGAAGAGGAAACGAAAGTTGATCCGACAGTAACCCTTTCTCCTTCATCCCCGACTCTCCCAAGCCGTCCTGAAAAGCTGCCTATTAGGTCAGGTGAAGGCTCTAAGGGCGGTGGCAAGAAGAAATAAGAGGTCCTGCTTCGACTTATCTTTACTTTTTGCTTTTTGCATATACTGGCCGGAGATTGTGCGGGTACCGGCCTGCGCTTTTCTTTTTCTTTTTATTTTGAAACCTATACCTGTACACTACTACAAAACAGGCCATTTGCATCGCCTCATTTGAATCGGTTGGAGTAAAAACTGATGCAAATAGAACTATTTACATCAGTTCTGTCTTAATAACCGATGCAATTGGCACGTGGAAAGCAATAGGTAATAAAAAATCAAATTTGCATCAGTTGTCACCAACAACCAATGCAAATACGTCGATGCAAATAGTTTTAGTCGCATCGGTTTTAAAGTGAACCGATGCAACTACGTCCAAAATAATAATTTTCGCATCGGTTCCCTGACGGAGGCGATGCAATTGCAAATTATTCAGGGTATCCGTTGCTCACCTGTTCCATTCCGCCTTTCCAAATTTTTTTTCGCCGCTCCCATTCTTTTTCCCAAATAATTTGCCTACTTCAAAGAAAAAAAAAACCCTAAAATTACATAGCGCAAATCCCTCTTCTGATCTATGTGCTCATCCATAAATATTGATGAATTTACAGAGCGATAGATTCATACCTGCTCGTTCTTCAATGGACATGGATTTCGCTCAGTAATATTTAACAGGACTTGATTTATATCCCAAATATTTTTCCCTTCATTCTTAGATTGAACAACTTGGATTCCACTTCTACCAGAAGATCTCATTTGAGATTTCGTAGTTCAATTGCTGTATTGGATTTCCAGGTATTCCTATCTTTAAACCTAATTAATTATACGGACTGAATATTTAAATTTTCAACTTTTCCTCTATGTCGCTTCAAATCTACCACTGTTATTTTCCCTATTTTCCTAAAATTACTGCCATATAGATAATTTTCCAAAATACTTTTGCATAATTCTTTTGACTCGTCTAATTTAATGCATTATTTCGTCTTAAATTTTCTGAACTTTAGGTCAATTGCTATTATGTTACAATTTGCTGCTTAGTCTCTGATCCATATACTATTATTGACCGTATATAGAGGATGTTTTTATTTTTGGGTTTTAATATTATTTAATTTAACTGTCGAGCCATCAAATTGAGTTTGTTTGTACATTGTTGTATATCATATTTGTTTACCATGGTAGGTTCTATTACTAAAATTCTGGTGTTGAGGTTTTTCTCATAGATTAACTATTCTATGAATGAATGCTCTAATATATAATCAGTTTAGTAATATCTTCATATGCACTTGAGACCGGAGTGTAGATGGGTTTAATCATCCTTGCAGGTGCTTTACTATTGCACCGGAATAAAACTATAACCCCTTCATCCTTGTATGATTTTTGTGTTGATATTGGTTAGTGGTATATTACAAACTTTATTAAACATTTATTTACAAAACTTGAATTTTAAATAGTATCTTAACGCACTTTATTTTAGCTTGCACTTGAATGTGGCCTTACAATAGCCCTGCCATTCTAATATATTTTAGCACTGGGTTATATTCAAGGGCACTTTATTTAAGCTTGCACTTGAATTTGACATTAAAGTATTCTCAAAACAGTTAGTAAAACTCTATGAGGAATTGATTCAAACTTATTCCTATCATTTTAATATATTTTAGCATTGGGTTACAAGATTTTGATATTTTACACCATTACACTTAGATGCTTAAAAATTTCTGTTGTAATATTTTTGCAGGTATTTCTTGCACTGTTGACATTATAAGTTGTACTAAATATAGGCAGCTTTTTTTGGCAGTTCATTAATTCACTGCACTATACATGGTCAATTTATTTGTTATTATCATTTTGGCCCCTTTTTTGATGGTATGTTTTAGTATGGTAATATTATTACCAGTATGCTTATCAAGGTCCATGTTGTGCTATATAATATTGATGCTGATTTTCCTAATAATATCCTGTTTGGTTTATAGTACTCAGTTTTTTCAAGACCTACGGATGCAGATGGAAGACTACTTCATGAAAATTCTAAAGTCTGAGGTATTATGCCATGCTTTTAACCACGTGTTGCCTTCTGTCTAAACTACATTCTTTGTTTTTATGGAATTCTATTATATAAACAGACCAACAATGAGCAGGAAACTGAGGCCATCAGACCACTGCCTTGGTATCCTGGTAATCTTGCTTGGCATTTAAACTTTTCTAGAATGGAACTGAGGAAGAATCAAATGCTTGAAAAGTAATTTTATTACAATATGTCAAATGTTAAGTATTAAGTTCTGAAAAGTGATTATATACATTTAAATTGCAATTATATATACAGAAATAGTGTGTTTTTGGGGACTTCAATTGATAGTATCACTTTTTGATCATAAGTGCTTAAAATATACTTACCAGTTTTGGTAAGTTAAATTCTTTCCGATGTTTTGTAACCAAATCTTTTTATCAATGCTTTTCATTTTGATGGTTATTCTAAAACTGAGCTTATATAAATATTTGTTAATGTTTTCATTTTTGATAATGTTTTCTGCAATGCAATTTAGTTTTATGCTGATTATACAAATATATAAATAATTTTGTTTTGTAATCTGAATCATAAAATAATGCATGATCAACTTAGGAGCATGTTCCAATCGATTAATAAAACACCTTATAACAACCTGTCAAAACCAGTACTTCTATTTACAGTTATAATAGGTACACCCAGAACCCCTCACACCGCTACTACAAAACTCAAGTGCTAAATCTTCTAGTATATTTTGCCTTGAAATTTAAACCTTTGATGAAATTATACAGGAAAGCAGAGTGAAAATGGTGTTGTGGGTATTTGGCTATCGATCATTAGTCTGGAACCCTGGTTTTGATTTTGATGAGAAAATCATTGGATATATCAAGAACTACAGGGGTGTGTTCGATCTTGGTAATTTTTTGTAATTGAAGTTTAAGCCTTAACTAAGCAATATTGAGTTTGGTGAATTACATTGCCATCATTTTCTTTTTTCCTTTGTCTAGCATGCATAGATCACAGGGGTACACCTGAGCATTCAGCAAGAGCTTGAACCTTGGAAGAAAAAGAAGACGAAATTTGCGTAAGCTTACTATAAACTTCTACAGTTTTTTGTAAATAGTGTTGCACATGTTTATCTTTATGTAAGCTTTTGTTGTTTCAGTAATGACCAACATGATGAATCCTGCATTGATTCGAACTTGTTTGTTGCTTGCAACTAGAATAGCTTGACAAAACACTGTGCTGTACAATTGAATTATCTACTGTCTCCTGAAAACTCTCCATCAAGACAACACTGTGCTGTCAAATTGTCCCTTCAAGCCTGTAAAAGCAATTTTAAGGTCAAATATGACATTTTTCTTTTTTATTAAGCAGTTTCTAAACTTCACATTTTCTCTCTTTCGAAGAAGTATACAGGAACGTCAACTTTAGCATCGGAGTAAAAGCTAATGATGTGGCATGATTCAGGAGGAAAAAATTGGAGTAGGAATCGCTGAAACTGTAAGTATGCATGTGAATTTATATACACTTAAATCATACATACATAAATAAACAGAGCAAAAATATTCAAGAATTGTTTTTCTTCCATACACTACTGAAATCCTAAATATTAAAGACCACTATATATGCCTCTACTGTTTCAAATTGAGGCACAAAATTGAGGCACAAAAATGTGTTAATTTTCAGGTCCGTTTAATTTTGAGGCTGGAAAAAAAGCTGAAGAGTTACCAAAATTGCATTTGAATCCTTATAGTTGGTCGAAGGTATACCTAATTAACATGTGGCAATAAACCCATTGTTAAACTCACATGTTTAGAGAATGTTTAATTTCAATTACCCCCTATTATTGGAGGTTTTACATATATATTCCTTTTTAACAATGTTAAGTTGTTTGATGCACATTATATCTTTGAAAAGTGCAAAATTCAAAGGCAGGAGACTGGTTGTTACATTCTTATGTTTATGAAAGTTATCGTCTTTTTTTTTCAGTATAAAATATAAACCTTTTGTTTAACTTGCAATTATGTAGGTTTCGAATATTATCTACGTAGACTCGCCTGCTGGTGTTGGATTATCACATTCAGAAAATGTTTTGGATTATATAACTGGAGATTTGAAAACAGCATCTGATTCACATGCTTTTCTTTTAAAGGCGATTGAATCTTCCACATACCGATGATACAAGTTTATTAGCAATAACAACCAGTCGCATTTAATTATTGCTTCTTACGTGTGTGTATTACAAACAGTGGTTGAGTCTATACCCTGAGTTCCTTCAAAATGATTTTTTTTATTGCTGGTGAATCATATGCTGGGGTGTATGTTCCCACTCTTGCTTATGAAGTTGCTAACGTTATGCTAAATTGTTAAGTATTGATATTATATAATGATGATTATTTTATAATATGATGAAGGTTGTGTTAACACATTGTTATTTGATGTTTACTCAGGAATTAAAGCTGGTTTTAGTCCTACATTGAACTTCAAGGTATAATGTTAATTACTGTTACTCTTGTATTCTCAGAAATGAACAAATGTCTCTATAATATTGTTGTTTTAATGTATAATTTTTAGGGGTACATGGTTGGAAATGGCGTGACCGACGAAGTATTTGATGGGAATGCTCTTGTTCTATTTGCTCATGGAATGGCACTTATATCTGATGACCTGTTTCAGGTTTCATAACTTTCAAGCACACTCTTTATGAATCACAGTACTTTACATATAATTTTAAATAGTTTATTCCCAAATCAAAGTTAATTTTCTAATTTTGACACTAGTAGCCTAATAGATATTTCTACAATGCTACAAAAGATAGGTGTACAATTAGTGATTATTAATTCAAATTACATTAAAGAGAAACAAGTAAAACTCACACACAACCATAAATGTTATCATTGATAACTGCTCCTCCTCTTTAAACAAAACCATACAACACACACCTATCCATTTCATTCACCTGTGCACATCACTTGTCTGTGCGAATTGACTTCAACATTCACTTCCACCCCATCCTACAACTTCAAATACCAAATGCTGCCTTCACACCTCCTCTGTCCATCGCCAAACTGTCATCACTGCTTTCATACAATAGTAGTCATATAACAGCCTAATTCAATTACCACTAACCTCCTAAACCCTAGCTCGCTATTTCAACATACTTGCACAGTCAAACCACTCCTTCACTACATAAAATACTTCACATTATAACCAGTGCTCCACAACCTCAGCCACTTCTGACTGACAACAGCCACACTGTAGCAATTCCCACATTGCCAAACCACCTATGAACAGAGCCCATCATCAACATCAGTCAAACTAACCACCTTCAACAACCACAGTGCTGCAATACCGAAACACTATACGTATAAACACATCCATCTCCACTGTCACTGCTCCTCAATTGTCATATGACCTCCCAGCCACTACCATGCTGCATACTCCTACTTCCAAACATTGTGCACCATCACTTCAAACAATTCACCTCTGACCTTCTCCTACCACTGCCTTCTATCTACTACTTCAACTTCCCAATATCACCATCAACCCACAGTCGTTTCCTCCTCCAAACACCCTTCAAACTGCAGCTAACAACAAATCCCACCTCCAATAACCAGAACTAAACATGAGTTAAGTCTTGACAGCTATATTTGGTTAATTTTGTTAGCACTTCTCTAGTTCCAGTTGGTATTTCTAGATGCATCATTTTGTTCCGAATGATACTACTTGTCTTAAAATGTGAATTATTACTATCATTAAAGACTTGTCTTTGTCATGCTTCTCAAACAACGAACCACCAATAACTCCATACAATAACTCAACTTTCAGGGATGTAATCAGTGACCCAAGCAGCAATAGACATAGCATTGGATTTCATCAGCGAGGCAACAAGCGAACTGCAATTAGCATCATCCACTCTCAGACAAACACTTCGGAACAAAATCAAATGTGCTTCAGTCCAATCTGGGTTGAGTTATGGAAGGAGTACATGAACACATTTTTTCGCAGGTATGTGCCACCATCCACAGTGACATCACACATTCAGTTAACTTTTTGCTTTCACAGTGCACTTTCACATTTCATTTACAACTGTGATTATTCCCACAAACATGGCGCTGGCATTAGTATAACTGTAACGACCCAGAATTTTTGATAATTAAAATTTGAATATTTAATTAATTTTAAATATTATTGAGTGAAATTTATAAGTCAAATAATTTTTATTTTGAATTTTTGGATTTAATTGGATTATTAAATCGATAATTTAATATGTTAAATTATGGAAATAATTGAAAATAGGGTTAAATATGATTGAAAATGATTTGTAAAATTTTATTTTATCATATTGGAGTTAGAATGATATTTTAGAACTTTTAAAATCAATTTAAGAGTTAATTTGTGAAAATTGAATATTTTAATATTTAAATCGACTAGTGAAAATAGCCAATTTTTGAACCGTCTCAGAATTGAACGAAACTAGTTCCATTGGATCCGTAATAGTTAGTTATTACCGGATTTCAATTTTCGTGTCAATCGGAGTTATCGTTTGATCGTGGCAGCTCGAAACGCATCGAATTATTTTTAATTTTAACTTGGCGAGTTAAAATAGCCATTTTTCAAAAAGTCTCAGATTTCGACGAAACTAGTTTCATCGGATCCGTAATGTGATATTATTGTAAGGTTTCAAATTTCAAGTCAATTGGATTTACCGTTTGTCCGGTACAAATTAAAACGCCTAGAAATCGGTTTAAATCGGTTTAATTCAAATTGAGCGTTTATAGCCATAACTCGCACAGATGTCCGAATTAGCTTTCGAAACCTGTTCCATTGTGTCCGGAACGCGGGGTAAACCCTAGAAACGCTGGTTACGGCGCGTAAAATGGAGTTCGGAATTTCCGGGATGAATAGTGTCGATCGTTTCTTTATAAATAGCACCACCCCTTCATAAATTAAAAAAAAAAGAAAAAAAAAACCTAATATACTAAACCCTAGCCGCCACTTCAAAAACCAATGGCCAGAAATCCACTTCCTTTCTCCTTTGATTCCTTCCAATCCATCAACATTCGTCAAAAACATTCAACTACAAAGATGAAGATCACAACGAGAGCTTCGATGTGAACGGTGGAGATCGTGTTTGGTGTCGTGTGGAAGGAGCTACAGGGGGGCGACCGTGCTGCCTTGCGCATGCATTTCTAGGAGAAGGAGGGGGCCGAGCTTGCTCTGGTTGAGGCCGTGCATAGGTGGTGGAAGGGGCTTCCTATTGCAAGTGGTTTGATCGAGTTTCGTCGAGAAATGAGATTGCAAATCAAAAACCTAATTCTATGCTCATGGGTTTGTGCGACCTGTAGATGGGAACGAGAGGAAGGAGAACGTGATTTGGGAAGGAGGAAAACGTGCGGCCTGATGATGGTAGTGGGATGGATCTACGGCCAGGATTAGCTTGGTATAAGATTTGTAAAAGTTATGTTGTAATTATATAAATAAAAATTCGTATAACTTCGTAAATTCATATCTTTTTCATACGAGGTCGAAAACGCGCGAAACCAGTTGCATTGGAATCGTATCGTCGAGCACTACGCGATGGAGTTGGATTGGAGTCGTTTGGAGTTAGTAAAAATTTCGTGTAAAATTAAACGTCCGTTTAATTTTATTCGAAATAAATCGCTAAAACGAAAATAAAATCAAGGTGAGAACTTCTCACTCAATCGAATCAGTTTCGATTTTATTTTAAATAGTTAGATTTAAAATATTTGAATGCATGTTTGAATGATGATTGATATCTATTGATTGTTAAAATAGACATTATACGCCGTTAGTAAGCGGATGTTATTTATTAAAAACATATACCGCGAATATTTCATAAACAGTGAAATTAGTATTATATATAATAGCAATATATATATATTGGCATATGTATATATTGGAGTTATTGATTTCCCACATTTTTTGTTTAGCGGATGAGACCCTATTACGCCGTCTATTAAGCGGATAATATTTAAATCCCATATACCGTGATAATTTCGTACTGGAGCGAAATTGGTATTGTGCTAATGTTTGTGGATGCAGGAAAACAGGTTGGAGGGATCCAACTGGATTCCTCAACAGTATTTATTTGATTTCAGATATTTTGATATTTGATGGATTATCATGTTGATATATGATATCGTTGTTGTCGTGATTGACTATTTGGTGTGTAGCATCATTGGACCAAATTTGGGATTTTAAAATGATTTCAAAGTGATTTTTGAAAGTATACGTTTATAAAATATTTTTGGAAATTGATTTATTTTAAATAAATAAACGTTATAATTTTTAATGTTATAAAAATTATGATTTTTAAGAAATATAGTTAAAAGCTGATTTTTGAAAATAAGGAATTAATGACTTTATAAAATAGTTAAATTGGGATTTCTGAAATAATTGTGAAAAGTTTAAATATAGGATTTATAAAATTTGATTATTTTATAAATCAAAATGATGAAATTATAAAGGAGTTTAAAGACGTTTTTAAAATATTAATATGAATTGATTTATATAAGAGATTTATAAATGGATATTTATAAATTGAGATATTGAAATTATAAAACGAGTTTTTATAAGTGTTTGAATGAAGTGAAAATGAATTTCATTAAAGAATGAAATTTATAAAATTATAAACTGTGAAGTTATAAATAAAATTTATAAATAGTAAGATTTATAAATTTGTGAAGTTATTGAAAGAATAGATTTGGTTAAATAAATGAATCTTATAAGTTATAAGATTTATGGTTTGGAAAGTCTTTAAAGAAACGATTTTGTAAAATAATCGTTTTATAAGCATTTGACTTATAATATGAACCTTTAGTTTATAATTGAGTTATAAATCGAATAGGTTAATAAAAGAGATTTATAAAAAGTTGTTATAAAATAAATAGAAATGGAATTTATAAACGTTGTTTTATAAATTCGCAAATGACTTATTTTGATAAGTAAATTGCTGAAACCTATTAATGGAGTTATATTCACATTTTTTGACTGTGAATAATCCTTTGAAATAAAATGAATAAAAGGATGAAATTTGTTAACAAAGAATATTCACGTTTTTGAATAGTGAATAATATGTTAAAGAAAATGTTTAGAATGTGATGTTTTAAATTGAATTAAAACGATCTAACGATGTTTTAAATGTGTTGAGATTCGAAACCATAGATTTCAACATTTATTGTTGAAATAGACGTTTTCGAGAAATAGAAGGAAATAATGGACTATAACACTGTTGTTATAGTAAATGATTTCCGAAAGGAAATGTTTTGTATAGTATTGGGATTTATATATCTATTTTAAATTCGAATCCCTATACTAGTGATTTTGGGTTGTCGTAACGATGTTTTACGTAACATTCGTTTTGGCCCAAATAAATATGCTTAAGAGAATGATTTCCTTAAAGAATGAAATATATACTTAATCTCGATTTAAGTATATTGAATATTTTCTAAGTGTTGAAAATAAATAAAATTTGTGAATTACTTATAAATAAATAAGTATGGAAATGTTTTCCAATATAAAGTGAATATTTTGAGAATTTATCTTTTTGAAGATAAATTGAAAAGGAATTTTGAATATGAATAATTGAAATCGAATATTCATAGATATTTTGGATTATAAATTCACTAAGGAATTTATAAAGGAAAGTGGAATTTGTCTAAAAATAAATATTGATTTATTTTTGAAGTGTGAAAATTATATGTCTTGTAAAGATATTTTGGAAAATAAATAATTTGGAAAATTATTTGGAATCTGGTGATGTGTGCATATCCATTGATAGTTCAATAACCGACTATCAATATTTCCCTTTGAATGGGTATTTGATGTGATTTGTTTGAATGTGAATGCCACACTTATTTTTGAATGAGCGCTCACTATTCGGGTTAATCGGGAAAGGACCATGGGGTCGTATAACCCATTCCGAATATGTGATACGTCGTTATAATTGCATTGAAGATCGGTGTTGAAGACCCGGTATTTGCGAGAGCGATAGGATGACCTGTCGATTTACTCTGCACCGAGTTGCTCCGGTATAGAGTTCTCCATATGTGATGGTGAATCCGATCAGGATTGTGGATATCCGGATTGCAAGGACTTCTTTGTAAGTGCCTTCGGTTCTGTTCGATCCCGGAACAGACTTGTATGGATTGTATGTCTGACATTACAAGTTGAGATATAAAGCCGATTTCTTTCAAAGATATTTCTGTTGGTGGCGAAGAATTTATTCTTTTAGCTTAACATCCTTCTCTGAGACATACGAGCTCAAAGGTTATATAGTTGAAGTTATCAGCGATATATTCCCAATTTGGTAATGTGACATGCTGAGTGTTGCTGTAAATGATCATTGTGTTGATTATTGTGATAGGATCGTTTATTTGATCGTCTATCTTGGTGATCATTGTGTTGATCATTTGTTGACCCAAAGCATAGCTTTTGTATAAAGTATGTTTTTGTGGACGTGAATTCGTCGAACCTCACACCCCGGAAATGGTCAAAACAGGAAAGATGCGGCAAGGTTATGAGGGGTAGCTCCCTTTAGGGTATGTACATTTCCTTCTGGATAGAGGTTGTATCATGGTATGGAGCCCAGATATTTAACCTATGTGGTTACTACGAATTTATTACTTTGTGGTTGTTGGTTATCGGGATCCCGTGAGAAAGGTCGTTTACGATCGGGGAATGGCGTGCTCGTGTCAGTAGTTACCCAGTTAGGGGTAACCCGGCCTTGTGTTGGCAGAGTTCCGGTTTGGTTCTCGGGGATGTCTTTCCAGAGGCATTCTCATGTGGCAATGGGAAGTTCCTTGGCCTGACCATTTGTTGGAAATCCAAAGAAACAATACGAAACTTGTACGGTTTTAGTTGTAGAACCTATCATTCACTTATGGTGTCGCAACACTGTTTGGATGGTAGCTATAGTAGGCATAGTTCGAAATGTCTATGTTGGCTAAGATTTATATTCTACTTTCAAAATGAATTTTTCCCCTACACTATGCACTAGTAATAATATCAAATGTTATTTTAAATGCGTATCAAGCATCTTTGACTATCATAAGGAGAAATCTCCTCCGATTCTGCGTTTGCATTGTGTGTGTGCGTGCGGGAGGCCTTATGGTAGTCTCATTTTTAAAAGCATTGCGAATTGAATTTAAAAATATCTCTCTTTTTTGATTTTAAAGTTAAATAAACTGTTTTGAGTTCTCACACCAGTCACATGACTGACTCGGAGTTTATTGTTTTCCTTCCTAAACTCTGGGTGCCCACCAATTTTCACACGGGCAGTTAAGAGTTAGGTTTATCAGGATATTCTGGATATTCTGGAGTTGCTGGAGGCAAGATGGATGGCATGGCGTATTACTAGTTTATATAGTATTTCTTTTTCCGCTGCACTGTTTGATGTTGTATATTGTTGTACACTCTGATGATATGATGTAATAAAATGTAATGTATTAAATGTAATAACTGATATAGTTCTTTGTTTAAAGATTATTCATTTATTATTATATGTTGTTCCGCTGCGAATTGTGAGATTCTGATGTTGTTCAGTTGTAGTTCTGTTGTTTTCTTTCTGTCCTGTTCTATGTTCTCTATTCACTTTTTCTTCTATTTTAAATTTTTCTATTTTTCTTTCCCCTCCATCTTCTATCTTTCTTTCTTTTTCTTTCCTTAAATTTTTCTTAAAACCATAACATTTCGGTTTTTTTGGCCTTCGATTTCTCGGCAGTCGATAAAGTGAGTATCGATGTTGAATTTTCGAAAGTCGAAAATTTCCGTGCGTTACAATAACTTCATCTTTATTAGTATAACTTCATATTTTATTCAATGTTTCCCTCTTTTACATCACCGCATTAATACCACGGATATCTAACCCAATAATGTTACCAGTACATTAGTACATAGTTCATCTAATCCTAGCACA
Organism: Allium cepa; assembly: GCA_030765085.1. NCBI lineage: Eukaryota > Viridiplantae > Streptophyta > Magnoliopsida > Asparagales > Amaryllidaceae > Allium > Allium cepa. Next base: position 758,194,780 of record CM060941.1, on the reverse strand, counting down.
GTTAAACCAATTGTACAAGGGCTCATAAGGCGCACATGGTGCACAAAATAAAAAACTGCACATCCTTTCAGTACATTTGTTTACTTTTCACCATCCAAAAATACATAGAGAATTTCATCCGAAAAACATATGATTATAACTTTTATGTGTAATTTTTTTTTTGCTTGGAAATAAAAATATGTGGAAATTAACATGGAAAATCCCATTCTTTTTGGGTAATATTCCCAAAATAAGTTATAATATAGAATATATCATGTATAAATATGAATTGATTCAAAATTCTTGTTCATCGGTAATAAGTATTATTATTTTGGATTTCGTCTTTTAAAAAGACTATTATAGTTGAAGTATAAGCTTATGACATTATGTTTAATGATATTTTTGGAAAATGATTAACAAAAATCTTTGATGTACATGTTTTCAGTGAAATAGATTGAAGATTTATTTCAATTATTTGTTATGTATAGTAAATTTATATTTTTTCCTAAACTTGTGTGCTAAATGGAAAAGGCGTGTGTCGTACACCAAGGCTCTAGGAAGGTTTTATAGCATTATGTGTTGTGCGTCGTCAATAACTATGCCGGTCTCATACAAAATAACCATAAATAAAACTGGCTCAAAATAAGAGTTTGTAAAATAAAATAATGTTACCAATAATAAAACATGACCAAAAAGTAATATTATCAAAGATTATACAAATATGTTACGCTCGCTTGAGATGCGACTGTGCTAAAATTTGCTTCAGGATTGGCTGAAATTTTGTGGTGGGTCAGAAGACGACGTTATAGTCGGAAGTCTTGCAGGTAAAGGCACTGGTTCCATCATCAAAAGCATAGCTATAAGCTCTAGGGCAGGCCCTCTTAAAAATGGTGGAGTAAAATGAAGGCTTGCATGTGGTTGGGTTAGCAAACTTTCCACTACAACAGTGCTGATATAGACCGAATGCTTCACATGCACTTTTGCATGCCACCACACTGTTTTCCTCTTCCACCTGAAGCTCCCTTGGGCAGCCTGCATATTTTACAAAGGTCAGTTCCTCTAGTTTTTTTTCTCCTTTTTTTCTTCTTTCTTTTCCATTTATTTACACATGTTCAAAATCTGTTTATTAGCGGTCATCTTCTTCTTGTTCTTATAATAAATACTGTAAGTTATTAAAGACTGTTGCACTCACTGGAATTGAGATCATATGCACATCCAGTAGCGTTGCAGTACCCTTGATAATAACATCAGTGATAACATAATAAAAGAAGTAATATTATATAATTATGCATTCTTAGATACAAGGTTCTAATTATGATGATTTATTACAGTATCGGTGCACTTGAGGTGAAAAAGGATGTGTTATGTTTCAAGAATATTGCAATCAACGAATTATCAAAGGGTATGTTATTCTATTTTCCAACTTCTGTATACAAAGAAGATGCTTGTATATCATGTGCTTTAATTTCCCCCATGCCTGTGTATGTCTGTATATATGTACCTGGAGAAGTATTAGATGTATGCTCAAGTTCATTGCTTAACAAGTAATATTTTGGACGTAGAATCTAAAAAGTAAAATTTGGGACCAAGTTCATTGCTTAACAAGTTCATCTTTAAATTTGGGACCATGATTTCAACAAGATTTAAAGTAGTTTAACAAGATTTCATGAGTGTATTAATTATACCTTATTCACTTGCAATTAGTCTGCTAGACAGTTAACATCCTTGTTAAAAACCAACTACAACATCCTTGCATTCCATACCACAAACAGCTTCTTCAATACACAAACATATCAACCTGCACAAACATATCAAACATACCACATCAAAATTCTCATGCATATCAAAAACTTCACCGCATATACCACTCATCACTGCACCAGACATACAACCCCAAACAACTGCAACTCCAGTGACCTTTGTTGCTTCGATTGACATATAAAATTGCCATCCATCAACATGCATTATCTAGAGCTATTGCCAGATTTCACCTCAAATCGAGCTCCCGTGGCCTGTTCTCCACCCTCATCAAAAGCCTAATTTAGTTTGTTAAAAAACAGTTTGCTCGATTTGTTTTGTTTGAATATTTTTTTAGTTTGGTTTTGTTATACTATTTAGTTGTAAAAAAATATTAGTTGTAAAGTTGTTTTTGAGTTTCATCCTTTTTATTTTTATTTCAGGCTGCTAAAGAACTGTGAATGAACTGCAGCTATGTGAACTGTGAATGTGTGCTGCAAGTTGTATGTCAGAGGTAGGTAAGTGAAAGTGGAAGTAAGTGGGAGCGGTAATGCTTGCAGAGGATTGTTGACTGGGTTAATGTGAAGTATGGCTGCTATAGGAAGAGGTTGATGGTATTTGTGGAAAGCAATTAGCAGGGGATGGTCAAGAAGGGTTTTGATGAATTGGTGAGTGAAGTTAAGAGGGGTCTGGTGGCAGCTTCTGGTTGCAGGTAGGACAGTGATATGAAGTGGAAGTTTTGTGTAGTATCACTGTGCACAGAAGATAATGCAACGGTAACAGATGTGATATGTAGTGATGTGGTTATGGGCAGATGGTATGTTGGGTGATGAAGAGGATGGTTGGTTAGCAGAAAAGGGAATGTGATTGCCTAATGACAGTCAGGTAGGTTGATTGTTGTGGTAGTATGATCATGTCATGGCAGAGGGATGTATGGTTGCTGTCGTGAGCTTGTGATCATTGTCAGTTTAGTAGAAGGGACATGATAGGTAGAGGTGGTTTGAAGTTTATGTATGGTAGTTGGTAACAGTTTTGTTTGTTTAGCAAAGTGGTTGACTGAATTGTATACACAGTAGTGAAGAATTGGAGCAGTGCACAGAGCAGTGAAGGATGGTACACAGTTGATAGCAAATGTATGCACGGTTGATTGCAAATCAAAATGTCTGCACTAATATGAAACTGTGGTATGGTATGTAGCAGTAAAGTTAGCAGTAAAGAAACAGTTTTGACAGTCAATATAATTATAAATGAAAATGTAAATTCTTCTTTTACTAATATGAAAGTGTGGTATGGTATGTAGCATTAATGTTAGCAGTAAAGAAACAGTTTTGACAGTCAATATAATTATAAATGAAAATGTAAATTCTTTTTTTTTTTTTTATGAAAGAGTTTGCATCAGTTTTCAACAACAACCGATGCAATAAGTTCCTTTGTTGCATCGGTTTTTCATTACAACTGATGCAACATGGAGGCTGTGTTCAAGCAACCAACCATGATATTTTGCATCAGTTGTTGGTAACAACCGATGCAAAAAGGACCTTTTTGCATCGGTTTCAGAACTGATGCAAAAGTGTTAAGCCTGTTGCATCGGTTGCATATGCATCGGTTGTTGAACTGATGCAAAAGGGGGTAAACAACTGATGCAAATGGCCTGTTTTGTAGTAGTGGTACAAAATTTTAACAGTGTTGAATAAAATGATTCTTTTCTTTGTACAAACTTCTGTCTGTATCTGGGAATGCATTTATTATTCATTTTCGTACAAGTTTCTTTATATGATATTGCAGTGAGCTTGTGGTATGTTGTTCGAGCGTAATTTTGCCAATGTAGTTATACCATGTTGCCCCTATACCATAAGCTCGTTGCAATATTTTATACTTTGAGGGGACTTGTACTTTTATTTTCTGGAGAATAATTGTTCCATACTTGGAGGAATATTATCTTGTTAAAAATAGAGTACTGCTCCCCCCATATGAGTTTTTATGCTTTATCCTTCGAAGATATCACTTTTTCTTTTGTGCATACACACATTTTACCAAGTGAATTCTTCTATGTGGTAAAGCGGGCCTCTGAAGGACACTTTAACTTCTTTTTGAGGAAGAGTATTTCCAAGAATAAAAGAACTAATCTTCCTTTGAAAGCTAAAGTGTGCCTTTGAAGAGGGCTTTCTTCTTTCTTTTTTATATTACGCCTCGGTGGAGGGCTTTGATCTTTGCTTTGCATTTCTGACGAAAGCTTCTTTGAAAAGTTGTACCTCTGAGGAGGGCTTTTTCACGTTTCAACACTTGGAAGTTTTATTTCAATCTTGGCGAAACGTGTGCCTCCAAAGAGTTGTGCCTCTGAGGAGGGCTTTCCACGTTTCAACACTTGGAAGTTTTATTTCAATCTCGGTGAAACGTGTGCCTCCGAAGAGGTCTTTCTGTTCGATTGTGCCTCTGGGAGGAGGTCTTTTTATTTCTGCCTCTGGGAAGAGGTCTTTTTTGTTTCTGCCTCTGGGAAGAGATCTTTTTGTTTGGTTGTGCCTCTAGGAAGAGGTCTTTTTGTTTCTGCCTCTTGGGAGAGGCTTTTATTTTTTCCCTGTTCGCTGGGAAGCGGGCCTCCGAAGAGGGCTTTTCACATTTCGTCTCACGGGAGTGTATCACCGATCATGGTGAAATGTGTGCCTCTGAGTAGGGTTACTGCCTGGAAGTTTGGAGTTTCTTTCTCTTGGTTGGACGGATTCACGGGAGTGTATCGACCGATCATTCCGCAACTTTGTATCGAGAAAGATCTCTCTTTTTCTGGTTTAGCCCGCTCGAGGTCTTTTAGCATTTCAACTGTGGTGAAATGGGCCTCTGAAGAGGGCTTTTCACGTTTCAACACCTGGAAGTTTTATTTCAATCTCGGTGAAACGCGTGCCTCTGAGTAGGGCTTTTGCCTGGAAGTTTGGAGTTTCTTTCTCTCGGTTGGACGGATTCACGGGAGTGTATCGACCGATCATTCCACAACTTTGTATCGAGAAAGATCTCTCTTTTTTTGGCTAGGCCCGCTCGAGGTCTTTATCCTCCGAAGAGTTGTGCCTCCGAAGAGGGCTTGTGCCTCCGAAGAGGTCTTTTGCTGATTGATGCTTGCTCGCCCATGTCTCTTTGCCATTTATTCATATTGGCGATCCCCGTTGTCTTTTGCAAGTGTCATCACTTTTTAGTTGCCAATAATTTCCCTTATCCAAAGAAATATACTTCATAGTTAAGCGAGTTGGTGGTGGTAGACACAGGCTATTTAACTGGTTGTTTGTTTGTTCAAACATTTGCAGTTAGTTAGAAATAGTCCACTTCCATCCACATTGCTAACTTTTGTTCGAAGCACTTCTTTTGTAGGATTTGAGTATGGAAATTTTGAATGGTTTGATGTTTTGCTTGCTGAGTGATGTCGGAGATCGCTTGGTCTTGCGATGGGTAAGCTTTGTCTTTGTGGCCTGCATTATTAAATCGACACAGTTAACGTATTTTATATGTCGAAATAAAACAAAGCAGTTTATAACAGTAGAGAACACAAGATTTATAGTGGTTCGGCCAAAAGCTGGGCCTACATCCACTTTATAGCTTTTCATTATTCACTTGCTTTACAATTGCTTTCAATACAAGAATCATATATTCGTAATTCTTTTTACAACATTTCAGCAATGCTTTCAAGTAAAATAGGGACGCAAATGATTGCTGTTCCAAGCTCTTAGGATTGGTTCTCCTTCGGCAGTTGTGAGTTTGAATGTGCCATCAAGAAGTTATGCGCCAATAACATATGGCCCTTCCCAGTTTGGTCCAAACACACCTATGGCTGTCATGATCCTCTTCAGGACTAAGTCCCCAACTTCAAAGCTGCGCTGGCGAACTTTGGAATTGAAGTGCCTGGCTATTCTTTGCTGGTGAGCTGCAATTCTAAGCCTTGCCTCTTCTCTTCTTTCATCGAGGAGGTCAAGTGCTTCCAATTGCAATTTTTCATTCTCATTTTGATCAAAATGGATCCTTCTGTGTGAGGGGACTTCAGTTTCCACTGGAATCATCGCTTCTGATCCGTATGCCAATGAAAATGGAGTATGCCCAGTCGCAGTTTTGTGAGTGGTCCTGTATGCCCATAGTGCAAGCGGTAACTTATCGACCCAACCACCTTTTGCTTTTTCCAGCTGCTTTTTGATGGTTGATTTGATGATTTTGTTTACTGCTTCCACTTGCCCGTTTGGCTGCGGATGGGCCACTGCTGAGAAGCTTTTTCGGATCTTGAATCGTTTGCAGAAATCTTGGAACTCCTCACTTTCAAACTGAATACCATTGTCTGTGATTATCTTCTGAGACACACCATACCTGCAAATGATATTTTTAGTTACAAAACTTATCATTTTCTTAGAGGTAATAGTAGCCAATGGTTCGGCTTCAGCCCATTTAGTGAAGTAATCAACAGCAACGATAGCATATTTAATCCCTGATTTGGCAGTCGGCAAGGGCCCAATGAGATCTATTCCCCAGATAGCAAACGGCCATGGACTGACCATTTGTGTTAGCTCAGTGGAAGGTGCTCTAGGAATTTTAGAGAATCTTTGGCATTTATCACACTTCCAGGAATAGTCAGCGGCATCCTGATTAATTTCTGGCCAAAAGTATCCATAACGGAGGATTTTCTTTGCTAAAGTTTGACCACCTGTGTAACGCCCCGAAAATTTTCGACTTTCGAAAATTCAACATCGACACTCACTTTATCGACTGTCGACAAATCGAAGGTCAAAAACCGGAAAGTTATGGGTTTTAAAAAGAATTTAAGAAAAGAAAAGAGAAGAAGAGAGAAGATAGAAAATAGAAAACTTTTAAAATAGAAGAAAAAGAGAATAGAACGGAAAAGAAAAATAGAAGAAAATAGGACGGAATAGAAAACAACAGAACAACATCAGAATCTCACAATTCGCAGCGGAACAACATATAATAATAAATGAATAATCTTTAAACAAAGAACTATATCAGTTATTACATTACATCACATTACATTACATCATATCATCAGAGTATACAACATCATACAACAACAAACAGTGCAGCGGAAAAAGAAATACTATATAAACTAGTAATGCGCCATGCCATCCAGCTTGCCTCCAGCAATTCCAGAATATCCAGAATATCCTGATAAACCTTAAACTCTTGACTGCCCGTGTGGAAATTGGTGGGCACCCAGAGTTTAGGAAGGAAAACAATAAACTCCGAGTCAGTCATGTGACTGGTGTGAAAACTCAAAACAGTTTATTTACTTTAAAATCAAAATAGAGGAATATTTTTAAATTCAATTCGCAATGCTTTTAAAAATGAGACTACCATAAGGCCTCCCGCACACACACACAATGCAAACGCAGAATCGGAGGAGATTTCTCTTTATGATAGTCAAAGATGCTTGATACGCATTTAAAAGAACATTTGATATTATTATTAGTGTATAGTGTAGGAAAAATTTATTTCGAAAGTAGAATATAAATCTTAGCCAACATACGACCATTATCGTATGCCTACTATAGCTAACTATGTTCAATAGCAGGTTACCGCCACATTCCATAGCATGTTATACAACTAATACCGTACAAGTCTCGTATTGTTTCTTTGGATTTCCAACAAATGGTCAGGCCAAGGAACTTCCCATTGCCACATGGAAACGCCTCTGGCTGGACGTCCCCGAGAACTTAACCAGCTCTCTGCCAACACAAGGCCGGGTTACCTTTATCACTAGGTAACTACTACACGAATATGGCATCCCCCGGTCCCATTGGACCTTTTAACCGAGCGCTCGTCACCAACAACACCACACAGTAATAAAATATAGTGTTTCAACATGAGTAAGTATCTGGGCTCCATACCATGATACCACCCTTTCCAGAAGGAAATGCACATACCCTAAAGGGAGCTACCCCTCATAACCTTGCCGCATCTTTCCTGTTTTGACCATTCCGAGATGTGAGGCTCGACGAAGTCACGTCCACAAAAAACATACTTTATACAAAAGCCATGCTTTGGGTCAACAAATGATCAACACAATGATCATCAAGATAGACGATCAAATAAACAATCCTATCACAATAATCAACACGATGATCATTTCAGCATCACTCAGCATATCACATTACCAAATTGGGAATATATCGCTGATAACATTCAACTATATAACCTCTGAGCTCGTACGTCTCAGAGAAGGGTGTTAAGCTAAAAGAATAAATTCTCCGCCACCAACAGAAATATATTTGAAAGAAATCGGCTTTATATCTCAACTTGTAATGTCAGACATACAATCCATACAAGTCTGTTCCGGGATCGAACAAAACCGAAGGCACTTACAAAGAAGTCCTTGCAATCCGGATATCCACAATCCTGATCGGATTTCCTATCACTTATGGAATCTCTATACCAGGAGCTACCCAGTGCAGAGACAATCGATAGGTCATCCTATCGCTCTCGCAAATACCGGTCTTCAACACCAATCTTCAAATGCAATTCATAACGACGTATCACATATTCGGAATGGGTTATACGACCCCATGGTCCTTTCCCGGTTAACCCGAATAGTGAGCGCTTATTCAAAAATAAATGTGGCATTCAAATTCAATCAATTCACATCAAATACCCATTCAAAGGGAAATATTGATAGTCGGATTATTTAACTATCAATAGATATGCACACATCACCAGATTCCAAATAATTTTCCAAATTATTTATTTTCCAAAATATCTTTACAAGATATATATTTTGAATACTTCAAAAATAAATCAATATTTATTTTTAAACCAATTCCACTTTCTTTTATAAATTCAATGGTGAATTTACATTCCAAAGTATTAATGAATATACGACTTCAATTCGATTTATAATATTCATTTTCAATTTATCTTCAAAAAGATAAATTCTCTAATATTCACTTTATATTGGAAAAACATTTCCATACTTATTTATTCATAAGTAATTCACAATTTTTTTATTTATTTTCAACACTTGGAAAATATTCAATATACTTCAATTGAAATTAAGTATATATTTCATTCTTTAAGGAAATCATTCTCTTAAACATATTTATTTGGGCCAAACGAATGTCACGTAAAACATCGTTACGACAACCCAAAATCACTAGTATAGGGATTCGAAATTTAAATAGATATATAAATCCCAATACTATACAAAACACTTCCTTTCGGAAATCATTTACTATAACAATAGTGTTATAGTCCACCATTCCCTTTTATTTCTCGAAAACGTCTATTTCAACAATAAATGTTGAAATCTATGGTTTCGAATCTCAACACATTTTAAAACATCGTTAGGTCGTTTTAATTCTATTTAAAACACCAAATCCAAAACAATTTCTTTAACGTGTTATTCACTATTCAAAAATGTGAATAAACTTCGTTAACAAATTTCATCCTTTTATTCATTTTAATTCAAAGGATTATTCACTATTTAAAAATGTGAATATAACTCCTTTAATAGGTTCCAACAATTTTCTTATCAAAATAAGTCATTTGCGAATTTATAAAACATAGTTTATAAATTTCATTTCTATTTATTTATAAAAACATCCTTTTTATAAATTCTTTTATTAACCTATTCCAGTTTATAACTCAATTATAAACTACAAGTTCATATTATAAGTTAATTACTTATAAAACGATTATTTTACAAAATCGTTCCTTAGAATTTCATAATTATAAATCTTATAACTTATGAGATTCAATTATTTACCCAAGTCTATTCTTTTAATAACTTTACAAATTTTATAAACCTACTGTTTATAAAATTCCATTTATAACTTCACCGTTTATAATTCTATTAATTTCATTCTTTAATGAAATTCATTTTCACTTCATTCAAACACTTATAAAAACTCGTTTCATAATGTCTATATCTCAATTTATAAATATCCATTTATAAATCTCTTAATATAAATCAATTTATATTATTCTTTTAAAACGTCTTTAAATTCCTTTATAATTTCACCATTCTATTGATTTATAAAATAATTAAATTTTATAAATCCTATTTTTAATCTTTTCATAATAGATTCAAAAATCCAATTTAAACTATTTTTTATAAAATCATAAATCCCATATTTCTCAAACATCAACTTTTAACTATATTTCACAAAATCATAATTTTTATAACTTAAAAAAAATTATAACGTTTATTTATTTAACATGGATCAATTCCAAAAATATTTTATAACTTATACTTTCAAAAATCACTTTGAAATCATTTTAAAATTCCAAATTTGGTCCAATGATGCTACACACCAAATAGTCAATCACGACTACAACGATCCATCATATATCGATATGATAATCCATCAAATATCAAAATATCTGAAATCAAATAAAAACTATTGAGGAATCCAGTTGGATCCCTCCAACCTGTTTTCCTGCATCCACAAACATTAGCACAATACCAATTTCGCTCCAGTACGAAATTATCGCGGTATATGTTCTTATTAAATATTATCCGCTTAATAACGGCGCAATAGGGTCTCATCCGCTAAAAATACGGGAAATCAATCAACTCCAATATATACATATGCCAATATATATATATATTGATATTATTTATAATACCAATTTCACTGTTTATGAAATATTCGCGGTATATGTTTTTAATAAATAACATCCGCTTACTAACGGCGTATAATGTCTATTTTAACAATCAATAGATAACAATCATCATTCATACATGCATTCAAATATTTTAAATCTAACTATTTAAAATAAAATCGAAACTGGTTCGATTGAGTGAGAAGTTCTCACCTTGATTTTAAATTCCGTTTTAGCGATTTATTTCGAATAAAATTAAACGCGCGTTTAATTTTACCCGAAATTCTCACTAACTCCAAACAACTCCAATCCAACTTCATCGGGTAGTGCCCGTCCATACGATTCCAACGCAACTGGTTTCGCGCATTTTCGACCTCGTATGAAAAAGTTATGAATTTTCTAAGATTTACACGATTTAAACAAATATAAATTTACAACTTTTAATTAAATTTTAAACCTACACAAACATGGGCCGTTGGATCTAAACCCATCACCATCAGGCCGTGCGCAACACCCCCCCCCCCCCCTTCTTCTTCTCTTACGTTTACAGCCGAACCCATTTCAATCTTAGGGTTTAATTCATGCAACCATTTCAAACGATTTTGAACACGATCAGGTAGCTCCATTTCAAAGCTCGGCACGAACTCCACCACCACCAGCAATCACGTGAGACTCGCCACTCCCAGGCATGGGAAACCGTGCCCAAAACGCACACGAACGCGGTCGATTATCTCCCCCTACATTGCTCCATTTACGATCATATCCGTATGGATTTAAAGCACTCGTGAAGCTCTAGAACTTTCGTGTTGATGATTTCGTGAATCGATTGATGGATGAAGAGAAAAGAGGAGGAGAAGAAGAGAACATTTCGACCGTTCATAATAGATGGTGGCGGCTACACGTTTAGATTAGGGTTTGGTGTTTATTTTTATTTTTTTATTTTTTAGAGAGAAGGGTGCCTATTTATAGAGAAAAAACGAACACTATTCATCCGAAAATTCCGAACTCCGATTTACGCGCCGAAACTGACGTACCTAGGGTTTATCCCGCGTTCCGGACACAATGGAACAGGTTTCGGAAGCTAATTCGGAAGTATGTGCGAGTTATGGCTATAAACGCTCAATTTAAATTAAACCGATTTAAATCGATTTCTAGGCGTTTTAATTCGTACAGGACAAACGGTAAATCCAATTGACTTGAAATTTGAAACCTTACAATAATATCACATTACGGATCCGATGAAACTAGTTTCGTCGAAATCCGAGACTTTTTGAAAAATGGCTATTTTCACTCGCCAAATTAAAATTAAAAATAAATCGATGCGTTTCGAACTGCCACGATCAAACGATAACTCCGATTGACACGAAAATTGAAATCCGGTAATAACTAACTATTACGGATCCAATGGAACTCGTTTCGTTCAATTCTGAGACTGTTCAAAAATTGACTATTTTCACTAGTCGATTTAAATATTAAAATATTCAATTTTCACAAATTAACTTTTAATTCGATTTTAAAAGTTCTAAAATATCGTTCTAACTCCCATATGATAAAATAAAATTTTACAAATCATTTTCAATCATATTTAACCCAATTTTCAATTATTTCCATAATTTAACATATTAAATTATCGATTTAATAATCCAATTAAATTCAATAATTCAAAATAAAATTTATTTGACTTATAAATTCACTTATTAATATTTAAAATTAATTAAATATTCAAATTTTAATTACTAAAAATTCTGGGTCGTTACAATCTTCCCCACTTAAAAGAATTTCGTCCTCGAAATTACCAAGTAAGAAAAGTTACAGAAGCTATTAATTTTCCAAAAATTCATAATTAAATTTCTTACAAATCTTTACTAAGTTTTCAAATCATACTTAGTTATCTTTTCAAAAACAACTACTATTGTTTAACTTTCAATTCCAAAATCAAAGTTAATAGTTTTCAAAATTTTCCAATTTTTCTCAAATTTTTCTAACGCCTTATATTTCCGGAAAAATTCGCCATAGTCTCCTTTGCGCGGCTCGATCCGAAAAAAAAAATGACAGTATATATATCACAAATATACATCTCATCAAGTAATGAGGCATCCCGCAGGGAAAAAAGTGTAAAAGTACGGTATGTAATCCGAGATATGTACCTTATATTTTATTAGCGAGCATATACGGCTAATATAGCGCAAAAGCGAGCTCCAAATGCGAAGCAAACGCGATCCGCACCTACTAAACACTCAACAAACAACATGAGAATCATTCATATAGACAATAATCTCAATATACAACATATAGCAACATAACAACTTATATGTCAACATAGCACATGTAGTAAAACAACATATATTCAACCATCAACCAATTATCATCCAACTAACATCCATAACCAATAGATATTCATTTATATTCTCATTAATATTAAATGAACTAGGTTTTCAATTTAATCACATTTGATTCATATACAGTGGATGTTCTTTACTAACATTCATTTTCAACTAATTCATATTCAAGTTGGTTCACTTCCAATTCAAATTCAATTCTATTACAAAAGTTGAATTTCATTTATATAACTCAAGTTCATATCTATCACTTAATTTTATTAATTTACTTTGACACTAATATCAACTTCATTCCATATCACTTAAGTTATATTCCATTTAACTTTAAATTCATTTTTACTTACAACTCATATTCATAAATATATATTCATAAGTTTCACTTCTTATATATATAAGTTTATTTCACAATTGTAAATCACTTTAATTATAATTCAATTCTTTTAATTCTTTTTGCTTATACAATTATTCTTCAATTTAGATTATTCAATTCAACTAAACAATCAACTTATATACTTTAATAATTCTGAAAAATTATTTCTTTATATATAAAATATACTCAAGGTAAAATTATTTCATTTACCCAAATTTAAAACAATATCGTGTCGGTTTATCTTGTTTAAGAGTTTAGAAACCCCTTTCTACGATAGTTAGCTAGACTACATCGACCGAAATCTATAAACAATCAACTGATAAGTCAACACAATACAAAACAATTTTATATTCACTAACAAATACGCTCTCATAGCTATTATTGCACTCAAATTCATTCTAGAGCACTACTGACTCTATCTCTAATGAGTAATACCCAACAGAACCATGGTTGTCGCTTAACCATAAACTCCGATACCAAATGCAACGCCCCGAAAATTTTCGACTTTCGAAAATTCAACATCGACACTCACTTTATCGACTGTCGACAAATCGAAGGTCAAAAACCGAAAAGTTATGGGTTTTAAAAAGAATTTAAGAAAAGAAAAGAGAAGAAGAGAGAAGATAGAAAATAGAAAACTTTTAAAATAGAAGAAAAAGAGAATAGAACGGAAAAGAAAAATAGAAGAAAATAGGACGGAATAGAAAATAACAGAACAACATCAGAATCTCACAATTCGCAGCGGAACAACATATAATAATAAATGAATAATCTTTAAACAAAGAACTATATCAGTTCTTACATTACATCACATTACATTACATCATATCCTCAGAGTATACAACATCATACAACAACAAACAGTGCAGCGGAAAAAGAAATACTATATAAACTAGTAATGTGCCATGCCATCCAGCTTGCCTCCAGCAATTCCAGAATATCCAGAATATCCTGATAAACCTTAAACTCTTGACTGCCCGTGTGGAAATTGGTGGGCACCCAGAGTTTAGGAAGGAAAACAATAAACTCCGAGTCAGTCATGTGACTGGTGTGAAAACTCAAAACAGTTTATTTACTTTAAAATCAAAATAGAGGAATATTTTTAAATTCAATTCGCAATGCTTTTAAAAATGAGACTACCATAAGGCCTCCCGCACACACACACAATGCAAACGCAGAATCGGAGGAGATTTCTCCTTATGATAGTCAAAGATGCTTGATACGCATTTAAAAGAACATTTGATATTATTATTAGTGTATAGTGTAGGAAAAATTTATTTCGAAAGTAGAATATAAATCTTAGCCAACATACGACCATTATCGTATGCCTACTATAGCTAACTATGTTCAATAGCAGGTTACCGCCACATTCCATAGCAGGTTATACAACTAATACCGTACAAGTCTCGTATTGTTTCTTTGGATTTCCAACAAATGGTCAGGCCAAGGAACTTCCCATTGCCACATGGAAACGCCTCTGGCTGGACGTCCCCGAGAACTTAACCAGCTCTCTGCCAACACAAGGCCGGGTTACCTTTATCACTAGGTAACTACTACACGAATATGGCATCCCCCGGTCCCATTGGACCTTTTAACCGAGCGCTCGTCACCAACAACACCACACAGTAATAAAATATAGTGTTTCAACATGAGTAAGTATCTGGGCTCCATACCATGATACCACCCTTTCCAGAAGGAAATGCACATACCCTAAAGGGAGCTACCCCTCATAACCTTGCCGCATCTTTCCTGTTTTGACCATTCCGGGATGTGAGGCTCGACGAAGTCACGTCCACAAAAAACATACTTTATACAAAAGCCATGCTTTGGGTCAACAAATGATCAACACAATGATCATCAAGATAGACGATCAAATAAACGATCCTATCACAATAATCAACACGATGATCATTTCAGCATCACTCAGCATATCACATTACCAAATTGGGAATATATCGCTGATAACATTCAACTATATAACCTCTGAGCTCGTACGTCTCAGAGAAGGGTGTTAAGCTAAAAGAATAAATTCTCCGCCACCAACAGAAATATATTTGAAAGAAATCGGCTTTATATCTCAACTTGTAATGTCAGACATACAATCCATACAAGTCTGTTCCGGGCTCGAACAAAACCGAAGGCACTTACAAAGAAGTCCTTGCAATCCGGATATCCACAATCCTGATCGGATTTCCTATCACTTATGGAATCTCTATACCAGGAGCTACCCAGTGCAGAGACAATCGATAGGTCATCCTATCGCTCTCGCAAATACCGGTCTTCAACACCGATCTTCAAATGCAATTCATAACGACGTATCACATATTCGGAATGGGTTATACGACCCCATGGTCCTTTCCCGGTTAACCCGAATAGTGAGCGCTTATTCAAAAATAAATGTGGCATTCAAATTCAATCAATTCACATCAAATACCCATTCAAAGGGAAATATTGATAGTCGGATTATTTAACTATCAATAGATATGCACACATCACAAGATTCCAAATAATTTTCCAAATTATTTATTTTCCAAAATATCTTTACAAGATATATATTTTCAATACTTCAAAAATAAATCAATATTTATTTTTAAACCAATTCCACTTTCTTTTATAAATTCAATGGTGAATTTACATTCCAAAGTATTAATGAATATACGACTTCAATTCGATTTATAATATTCATTTTCAATTTATCTTCAAAAAGATAAATTCTCTAATATTCACTTTATATTGGAAAAACATTTCCATACTTATTTATTCATAAGTAATTCACAATTTTTTTATTTATTTTCAACACTTGGAAAATATTCAATATACTTCAATTGAAATTAAGTATATATTTCATTCTTTAAGGAAATCATTCTCTTAAACATATTTATTTGGGACAAACGAATGTCACGTAAAACATCGTTACGACCACCCAAAATCACTAGTATAGGGATTCAAAATTTAAATAGATATATAAATCCCAATACTATACAAAACACTTCCTTTCGGAAATCATTTACTATAACAATAGTGTTATAGTCCACCATTCCCTTTTATTTCTCGAAAACGTCTATTTCAACAATAAATGTTGAAATCTATGGTTTCGAATCTCAACACATTTTAAAACATCGTTTGGTCGTTTTAATTCTATTTAAAACACCAAATCCAAAACAATTTCTTTAACGTGTTATTCACTATTCAAAAATGTGAATAAACTTCGTTAACAAATTTCATCCTTTTATTCATTTTAATTCGAAGGATTATTCACTATTTAAAAATGTGAATATAACTCCTTTAATAGGTTCCAACAATTTTCTTATCAAAATAAGTCATTTGCGAATTTATAAAACATCGTTTATAAATTCCATTTCTATTTATTTATAAAAACTTCCTTTTTATAAATTCTTTTATTAACCTATTCCAGTTTATAACTCAATTATAAACTACAAGTTCATATTATAAGTTAATTACTTATAAAACGATTATTTTACAAAATCGTTCCTTAGAATTTCATAATTATAAATCTTATAACTTATGAGATTCAATTATTTACCCAAGTCTATTCTTTTAATAACTTTACAAATTTTATAAACCTACTGTTTATAAAATTCCATTTATAACTTCACCGTTTATAATTCTATTAATTTCATTCTTTAATGAAATTCATTTTCACTTCATTCAAACACTTATAAAAACTCGTTTCATAATGTCTATATCTCAATTTATAAATATCCATTTATAAATCTCTTAATATAAATCAATTTATATTATTCTTTTAAAACGTCTTTAAATTCCTTTATAATTTCACCATTCTATTGATTTATAAAATAATTAAATTTTATAAATCCTATTTTTAATCTTTTCATAATAGATTCAAAAATCCAATTTAAACTATTTTTTATAAAATCATAAATCCCATATTTCTCAAACATCAACTTTTAACTATATTTCACAAAATCATAATTTTTATAACTTAAAAAAAATTATAACGTTTATTTATTTAACATGGATCAATTCCAAAAATATTTTATAACTTATACTTTCAAAAATCACTTTGAAATCATTTTAAAATTCCAAATTTGGTCCAATGATGCTACACACCAAATAGTCAATCACGACTACAACGATCCATCATATATCGATATGATAATCCATCAAATATCAAAATATCTGAAATCAAATAAAAACTGTTGAGGAATCCAGTTGGATCCCTCCAACCTGTTTTCCTGCATCCACAAACATTAGCACAATACCAATTTCGCTCCAGTACGAAATTATCGCGGTATATGTTCTTATTAAATATTATCCGCTTAATAACGGCGCAATAGGGTCTCATCCGCTAAAAATACGGGAAATCAATCAACTGCAATATATACATATGCCAATATATATATATATATTGATATTATTTATAATACCAATTTCACTGTTTATGAAATATTCGCGGTATATGTTTTTAATAAATAACATCCGCTTACTAACGGCGTATAATGTCTATTTTAACAATCAATAGATAACAATCATCATTCATACATGCATTCAAATATTTTAAATCTAACTATTTAAAATAAAATCGAAACTGGTTCGATTGAGTGAGAAGTTCTCACCTTGATTTTAAATTCCGTTTTAGCGATTTATTTCGAATAAAATTAAACGCGCGTTTAATTTTACCCGAAATTCTCACTAACTCCAAACGACTCCAATCCAACTTCATCGCGTAGTGCCCGTCCATACGATTCCAACGCAACTGGTTTCGCGCATTTTCGACCTCGTATGAAAAAGTTATGAATTTTCTAAGATTTACACGATTTAAACAAATATAAATTTACAACTTTTAATTAAATTTTAAACCTACACAAACATGGGCCGTTGGATCTAAACCCATCACCATCAGGCCGTGCGCAACACCCCCCCCCCCCCCCTTTCTTCTTCTCTTACGTTTACAGCCGAACCCATTTCAATCTTAGGGTTTAATTCATGCAACCATTTCAAACGATTTTGAACACGATCAGGTAGCTCCATTTCAAAGCTCGGCACGAACTCCACCACCACCAGCAATCACGTGAGACTCGGCCACTCCCAGGCATGGGAAACCGTGCCCAAAACGCACACGAACGCGGTCGATTATCTCCCCCTACATTGCTCCATTTACGATCATATCCGTATGGATTTAAAGCACTCGTGAAGCTCTGGAACTTTCGTGTTGATGATTTCGTGAATCGATTGATGGATGAAGAGAAAAGAGGAGGAGAAGAAGAGAACATTTCGACCGTTCATAATAGATGGTGGCGGCTACACGTTTAGATTAGGGTTTGGTGTTTATTTTTATTTTTTTATTTTTTAGAGAGAAGGGTGCCTATTTATAGAGAAAAAACGAACACTATTCATCCGAAAATTCCAAACTCCGATTTACGCGCCGAAACTGACGTACCTAGGGTTTATCCCGCGTTCCGGACACAATGGAATAGGTTTCGGAAGCTAATTCGGAAGTATGTGCGAGTTATGGCTATAAACGCTCAATTTAAATTAAACCGATTTAAATCGATTTCTAGGCGTTTTAATTCGTACAGGACAAACGGTAAATCCAATTGACTTGAAATTTGAAACCTTACAATAATATCACATTACGGATCCGATGAAACTGGTTTCGTCGAAATCCGAGACTTTTTGAAAAATGGCTATTTTCACTCGCCAAATTAAAATTAAAAATAAATCGATGCGTTTCGAGCTGCCACGATCAAACGATAACTCCGATTGACACGAAAATTGAAATCCGGTAATAACTAACTATTACGGATCCAATGGAACTCGTTTCGTTCAATTCTGAGACTGTTCAAAAATTGACTATTTTCACTAGTCGATTTAAATATTAAAATATTCAATTTTCACAAATTAACTTTTAATTCGATTTTAAAAGTTCTAAAATATCATTCTAACTCCCATATGATAAAATAAAATTTTACAAATCATTTTCAATCATATTTAACCCAATTTTCAATTATTTCCATAATTTAACATATTAAATTATCGATTTAATAATCCAATTAAATTCAATAATTCAAAATAAAATTTATTTGACTTATAAATTCACTTATTAATATTTAAAATTAATTAAATATTCAAATTTTAATTACTAAAAATTCTGGGTCGTTACAACCTGTATGATCCCCACATTCCCCTCCGTGCACTTCAGTCAGAATTGTCTTAGCTTCTTCCTTTGTCACACATCGGAGTAATGGCATTGAAAATCCTCGTCTGTACAAACGACCATCTTGAACTATATATCTGGAGGCTTTCCTCATGAGCTTCTGTCGTTCTTTTGAACCTTATGGCAAAGAACCATTGAGTAAATATTCAAGTATCGGAGTCATCCATGATTCTTGTTCTTGGGATACATTCATAGTCCAATCAACATCCATTTCATCTGTGCTTGGAGCTGACAAGACTTCAACGGGAACTAACCCCAATAGTTGAGCTTCACCAGTACTCGAATACTTTGCAAGAGAATCCGCTTTCATGTTCTCTTCGCGGGGTATATGGTTTATTGAGTAACGGTCGAAATCTTGAAGGAGCTCCCAGGCTTTTGATAAATAGGCGGGTAGATTCCCTCCTTTAGCTTGAAATTCCTTCTTGACTTGGCAAATAATAAGTTGAAAGTCACTGAAGATCTGCAATGCCTTGATCTTTAGTTCTTTAGCAATCCTTAAACCAGCAATGAGGGCTTCATATTCAGCTTCATTGTTTGTCGAAGGGAATTCTAGTCTCAATGCATAACATAACGATCGCCCTTCCAGGGTTTCAAGAACAACCCCAGCTCCAGAACAGTAATCATTCCTTGCGCCATCAACATACAATTTCCATTGGATTGGGGCGCTATCAGTGACTTTTTCCTCACTATCACCCTTATCCGTACATTCTGCGATGAAATCTGCCAAAGCTTGTCCATTAATTGCTTTTCGGGGATGGTAAGTGATGTCATATTGGCTGAATTCAATATTCCATTTCAAAAGACGGCCCGAAGTCTCAGGACGGAATAGGACTTGCTTTAGAGGTTGATCAGTGAGGACTTTGATGGGATGAGCTTGGAAATACGGCCTCAATTTTCTTGATGCGATCAACAGACAATAGGAGAGCTTTTCTAATCTTGAATAGTTCATCTCCCCCCAGTGAATCTTTTGCTGATATAATAGACTAGGCGTTGAATCCTTGCGTCTTCCCGTACCAACACTGCACTGAGAGCATGATACGAAATTGCCAAATATACGAAGAGATCTTCACCACTATCAGGCTTTGAAAGTATCGGAGGCACTTCCATATGATGAACCAACTCATCAAATGCTTTTTGACATTCAGGAATCCACTCAAAGTTTTTCCTTCCTTTCTTCAGAGCATCAAAGAATGGAATGCATTTGTTAGTAGCTTTGGAAATGAACCGACTCAATGCAGCAACCTTTCCATTGAGACTTTGCAATTCCTTCTTTGTTCTAGGAGCCTTGACCTCTCTCAGGGCAGTGATCTGAGCTGGATTGGCTTCAATGCCCCTAGCGCTCACAATGAAACCCAAAAACTTTCCGGACTCCACTCCAAATGAACATTTCAGGGGATTAAGCTTCATTCTGTACTTGCGGAGTACTGCAAACATCTCTGCCAAGTGATCCATATGGTCCACTGCTTTCTTAGACTTTACTAGCATATCATCAACATAAACTTCCATTGTCTTGCCAATCTGTGGTTTAAACATGGCATTAACAAGCCTTTGGTAAGTTGCCCCTGCATTCTTGAGTCCGAAAGGCATGACCTTGTAGCAGTAGAGTCCAACATCTGTGATGAAACTAGTATCCTCTTGATCTGGCTCATGCATCATAATCTGGTTATATCCGGAGTAAGAATCCATAAAAGATAACAATTCATGTCCCGCCGTCCCATCCACCAACTGATCGATCCTGGGCAGCGGGAAACATTCTTTGGGTCAGGCTTTGTTCAGATCTGAAAAATCAATGCATACTCTCTACTTCCCATTAGCCTTTTTCACCAGCACTGGATTTGATACCCAATTTGGATAAGTAGATTCTCTGATGAAACCGTTCTCCATGAGCTGATCCACTTCTTCTTTTAACGCTGCCGTTCTCTCAGGACCCTGGGTCCTTCTCTTCTGTTTCACAGGTGTGAACTTTGGATCAATGTTTAGAGTATGTACTGCAATCTCTGGGGATATTCCGCACATGTCAGCATGAGTCCAAGCGAATACATCCAAATTAGCCTTCAAAAATGAAATCAGAACATTCTGAACTGTTGTGTTGAGTTGCGAACCCACATTAAGCACTTTGTTTGGGTCCTTTGGGTCAATGGGCACCGACACTATTACCTCTACCGGTACTACCCTATTCTCCCCTGCACTGGCTTTCCTTAGATCCATCTCTCTTCGTGCTCCACTACATTCCCCAGTGCAGGGTCCACCCTGTAATTGCTACAAGGTTGGTTCTTTGATGCGGACGGGAGCCGCCGCACCTTTTCCCATTTCTCTTTTCCTTGATTCTCGCAACTCTGCAAAGTAACATTCTCGCCCTGCATCTTGGTCTCCCTTAATCACACCAACTCCATTATCTGTGGGGAACTTTAGAGTCAGACACCGTGGAGCAAGAACAGCTTTGAATGCAGCAAGAGTTGGTCGGCCTAAAAAGGCATTGTAGGCAGAGAATTCTTCTACAATTATAAAGGTTTGCTTTCGAGCTACCTTCCTCAGTCCCTTTCCAAGTTCTACAAACAAATCTATGGTCCCAATCGGCTGTTTGGGTTCTCCAGCAAACCCAGCAATCTTAAGTGATGAAGCTTGAACGTCAGCCATTGAAATTTTCATTTGATCGAAGGTCTTCTTGAAGAGGATGTTGCATGAAGCTCCATAATCAACTAGAACTCTTCTCACAGTTGCCGGCCCAATACCAGCGGATATGAACAAAGGATCTATGGTCGGAGCTTCTATACCCAAAGAATCCCTGGCACTGAACACAATTTCATCTGTGGAAGTCTTTTGTTGCTTTAAAGGCGCATCATTCTCTAAAACAAAAACATTCTCTTCAGCTGGTACATGCCTCAAGGCCCGGGCATACCTTTCCATCTCGCCCCAGCTTTTGCCTGCTGGGTGAGGTCCTCCAGTTATTATATTGATGATAGGCCTTTCCAATTCATGTTCCACGGCCTTCTCATCTGAGGCAGGACGGTGAGCGGGAACTTGTTGTCCTTGAGTTGACGAAGCTGGGGCATTTCTGTTCCTTTTCACATACTGCTGGAGTTTGTTTTCCTTCAAGAGTTGTTCAATCACCTCTTTCAACTGACGGCATTCGTTGGTGTCATGGCCAGGCTGGTTGTGGAACCGACAGAACCTTCCACTTTTTTCCATCTTAATCGCAACTCTCATTTTAGGTGGTGCCGGATAATTGATATCATCTTTGGTCGCAAAGAAGATGTTTTCAGGGGTATCGGTCAAGGGTGTGAAATTGAAAGAACAGCCTTTCTTAGCGTCTCCCTGTTTCTTCCCACCATCGTTTCCCCTTTTCTGAGTGTTAGGTTCTTTCTTATTCAAAGCGGCACCATTGTTCCCGGCTTCCGCTGATACCACCTTAGCCGGTGTTTGGAGGCTCTCCAAGCGCATGAATTCATCCGCTTTCTTGTAGAATTTGTCGAGCGAGTTTGGTTCTTTCATTTTCAACCATTTTCCAAATTCGCTTGACTTGTCAATCGCCCTCATCAAATATGTTAAGACCATGCGTGGCTCAGCATTATCTACCTCAGTCAATGCTATGTTAAAACGATTCAAAAATGACCTGATGGATTCTCCCGGATTTTGCTCTAGACTTGATAGCGACATTATATCCTTTTCTTTAGAAGCATACAATCGAAATTGCTCCTTGAACTTCCTGGTCAAATCGGAGAATTGATCAATGGACCTGACTGGCAGCTTTGTAAACCACAATAGAGCCACACCTTCGAGATATACCGGGAAATATCGACATTTAATTTCATCCGACGCCCTGGCGCCAGTCATATGCCAGTCGTACTTATACAGAAACTCGTTTGGATCAATCGTCCCCTTGTAAGCCGGAATAGTAGGGGGAACGAATTTCCTTGGGAACTCTGCCTTCAAGATCTTTTCAGTAAATGGAGTTTTGCTCGGAGCAAATCCCCACTCTTTCTCGTCTTCATCTCTTCGCATACTTTCTTTCATGATTTGACGAACCATACCCAAAAAATACTCTTCATCATTTAGAGGCTCTGGAGGGCACACATCAGCCACTCTCTCTGAATTCTGCCTTGACAATCGTTCACGGAGGGTCGGCTGCGGCCCTAATCCTCCAGCTTGAAGAGGAGTCCTTTCTATAGGGTCCGCGGCTCTTTGAGAAATGTTCCCTTCAACATCCTGAACTCCCGCGGTAGGGTTTCTGTCATTATTAACCGGTTGACGATTTGCCCCTAGTAGATCATTCAACTTACTCAAGATCAGGTCATTCTGGGCATTCTGCGCTTCCAACTGCGCATTCTGAGCATTCAATTGCTGATTCAATCCCAAAACTACGGCGTCCAATTCTGCTCGTGTAACTCCGACAGTTGGAGATGCTTGGCTTGAAGGAGGAGAGGTAGCAGTATTCTCTTGAACAATGTCGGATCTTACAGAACTTCATTTTCTCCCAGGAGCCATTATTTCCAATAAACTTCTGGTTTCAAAAGAAATCCTTTCAACAATCCTTCGCGGAGCAATAGTGGAAGTTTCCTGAGTTCAACTCTCAGTGAAAGCACCAAAAATGTTAACGTAAAAATCAGACGCTAACACCCCGGTGTAGATTGAAGTTGAGTGAAAGCACCACCCGTGTACACGGGAACTACAAACAAGTAGAGAAATCACAGAAAAAGCAGAAAAAACAATAGTTTTTATAGTGGTTCGGCTTAGGGTAAGCCTACGTCCACTTTAACTCTCTTTATTGCTGAATTGATTACAACTTTTACAACAATCTTCAATTACAATTCCGATGAGACAAACATCTAGAACTTTGATGTAGAAGAATTCTTTAAATCCATGTAGATTGTGTTATATTTCCTCTCGAAGTTAGTTGAGATGTCTTTCGTACTTGAAGTGTTGAGTGAGTCGAGAATTCAGCAGAGTATTGGTGCTTCAAGAGATCGGCCAAAAAATCCCTTTCGTGCTTGAGGTAGGTTGGTATTTATAGAGGAAATCCCCCCTTAGGTCGTAAGTCGTGACCGGTCTAAGGTGAGTTATGGCCGGTCTAAGGTAGGTCGTGGCCGATTCATCTGGCCCCTCCATGGATTCACAAGAGTTCGTTTGTACAAGTCCTAAGTCGCAAACGAGTCATTCTCTAAGTCGCAAACGAGTCAACTGGTCTTCTTTATGCGGCATTGAACCTTCATCCAGCATCTTTAGGTCGTGGACAACTCAAGCTAGGTCGTGAGTCGTGTACGAGTTAAGAGACCATTGCGCCAAGTAGATGCATTGAACCTGTCTTCCTTTGTTTGCTCCGTGAACGACTTAACATAGGTTATAGGTCGGTGGCGACTTAGGTCGGTAGCTATCTTAGGTCGGTAGCTATCTTAGGTCGGTAGCTATCTTGGGTCGGTGGAAACTGTTCAGCCTTAAGTTGGTATCCCTTCCAGGCCTTAGGTCGGCATCCTTTTAAGGCAGTTAGGTCGGTAACCTTATTATTAAGGTGTTAGGTCGGTAACTTTGTCAAAGCATTGAGTCGGCACCTCTCTTAAGTCGGTATCCCCTTTTCGGCCTTAGGTCGGCATTCCTGTCAAGGCAGTTAGGTCGGCAACCAGTTAAGTCGGCAATCTCTCTAGACCGTTAGGTCGGTATCTATGTTGAGTCGGTAGTCTTTTTCAAGTATTAGGTCGGCATACTTGTTGAAGTGTTAGGTCGGCATACCCCTTAGGTCTTAGGTCGGCACCTCTTTGAGTCGCTGAGTCAAAACCGAGGCGGAGTTAACAAATAAACTTCTGCACTCCTTCCATATATCGTGGGGTTCTTTGATAGTCTTCTTTCATCCACTCTTTATCTATAATTAAAGACATGTTGATTTGCGAACCAAAATATATACAACATTTTATAAACTTGAAAGTACGAGCAACTTAAAGAATAATTACATGCACAAACCTTACTATTATATACTCAAAAAGTGAAACAATATATAATTTAGGAAAGAGGATAATGGATGCAAATAAGTAGTCTATCCAAATTGAAATATATGTGCTGTGGAACATAGACGATATAACCCAAACATTTCTTTTTGCAGATTTATACTTATATTCTGCCAGTTAATATAAATAAGAATGACAATATATTGGCTGTGGAATGATCATTTAAGCAAACAAAATACTATATAACACTTATAGCTTTACCTATTTATTAAACTCATGTTGTATTGAATTTGCAACTACAATTTGTTGTATTTTTAGTTCACTAGTATAGTACTTGCTAACATCCTTGTTTGTTTTCATTTCTTTTGCTTTTATATTTCAGTGATGCAAATCGAGCTCTAGAAATCCGTAAACAGTTGTTACCCGACCCTTGGGAGAAAGAGTTATTTATCCCTATTATGTATTTTTTTGTACTTTGTGATGATGCATATGTAAAGATATGGTTCTAACCGTCGCCAGCTTATCTGCAGTTTCTATCGTCAAGGGAGGTATACTCACAGCCTTCATACCTATATTCACCAAACTTCTGTGCAATTTCTAACCTCACAGCCTTCATCACATATCATTGCCTTTCTTCACCTCCATGGTTTCATCACCCTTCAACCTCTCCAACCCCCTTCAACCACTTCTCTGTCCATACAACATCAACATATCATCGCAGCTCCTTATACCCACTGTCATCACCAAAACATCATCAACCACTTGCTATAAACACAACCAACTACTTACCAACCTCCTTAACAACAAACAAGCCTTCCTGATGCCTGTCCACTATTGCATAACTGCCTGCATATTCCCTACTACCTACCTTACTGCTCATCCCCACAAACACTACAACATCCAACTTACTTCTTCAACAACTTCCTCCAGCAAACCCATCACCTGACAACAACATTCCCTTCAAACTTTTAGCCACCATCTATCTACTGCCTGCATACAAGCATACATCTCTCTCTACCCATCCCCTACAAATCATATATCACTGCTAAAAAAATCTTTATGCACATACAACGACCTCTGCCATCTTCCTGCCTGCTTCACCTCCACTTACCATCCCTTGCCCACCTGAACAACAATCGTTTGCATAACTTCCTGCCTTTAACTTCTGCCATCTTCCAACTGTCAACTACCTTGTACCAGCATCTCAACATACGATACACTGCACATATCCAATCACCTCCCTACCATCAACGCTGCTACATCACAACATCTTCACTTCTGTCTTCTACGAAAACCATCACCCTACTTGCCAACAACTGCTCCTCCTCTAACATAACCATCATCTATCATCCTCAACCACTTCCCATTCAACATAAACAAATCACCATACCGCATCACTGCCCCGCTTCCTCTGACAGCTCCATCCAAACCATTTCATCACATTCATATACTCCTACCACAAACATTCTCCTACAACATCCCTCCGCCAGACTTCAAAACCACCCTAGCCATCACTACTTCACTCTCTTATACCATCTGCTATACCACCCACCTCTGTCTTGCATCAAGCACCACTCTACATTACACTGCCATTACTTCACATACTCTTTGCCTTCACGACCACAACCAGAAACTGTCATCATACCACCTGCATTTCACACAACAACCTCTACATATATCATATAACAACCACCAGACAACAAATATGCCATCACAAAACTCCCACACTTTCACACTTCACAACTAGTAGCCAAACCACCTTCCTCCTCATCAAAACTTCGCAATGACCATCACTTCAACAATACAATACCATCCAATCACCAACTTGCATCACTAAACTTGCACAACTGACTGTGTGCACTACTCTGTGCATATCACCATCATATCATCACCATTTCTGTCATCTCATTCAACACGTACCACCAACCCTTCACATCTGTCTGTTGCCTCACAACCCAACAGCAACCTCTGACCAATAGTACAACATTGCAGTGCCACTACTTTATCCACCATACAACACTCACCCTCTTCTAAACAATTTCCATTCACCATACATACACACAAAAAATTGCTTGCCATAATTCACCTTGCATTGCTTCACCATCAAACCACTCCAACAACTCCAGACTACCCCTCCGATCAAACCAAAACCCGCCTTTGACCAACTTCAGCACTTTTGCTTCCATTCATCCACGCACCACCTAACAACTAATGCATTGCCTTGCCACACATCAACAACCTCTTCAGACAATCTCCTAACTAATTTAAACACAAAAACATACATCCGTTGCCACCATCAATTCATCACATCACAAACATCACCTACCAACATTACTCCACTACACAGTGTAAAAACTATACACATCTATTGCCTTCACCTCCCGTAGCCTCTCCACCACATCAGTCTCCTATACAACAACTAAATTCGCAAAACCCAAAATCACCTAAATTCGCAACCCAAAATCCAAAATCACCTAAATATGACGATGAATGAACAAGGCAACTGGATCATTGCAAGCGATAATTTAAATAGGAAGCACTTCAATTTTATATAAAATTATTTAGTTCTACTTCTCTATGTTACAATACCTTACAAATCACCTGAGCACGACGGCGGACGTACAGGAGAGCGAAGAGCTTCCAAGTCGATTGAGAAGATGTGAGCACGAGGCGGTAGATTTGAACGACGAAGCACGTATGGACGAAGTGGATCTGGATCTCATTTTTTTTCTTTTGATCGAAGTGGATAGAATAGGGCATAGCTAGTTGGGAACGGGGGTTATTGAAGACTGTACTAAAAGAGGAAGGATGCGACAAGGTTATGGGGGTAGCGCCCCTTAGGGTATGTGCATTTCCTTCTGGATAGAAGTGGTATCATGGTATTGAGGCCAGATACTTAACTTATGTGAATATCGCAAATATATATTAGTTTGTGATTGTTGTTGTTGAGGATCCTCGGATAAAGGTTGTTTACAACCGGGGGATAACATACTCGTGGAGTAGTTACCTATTTTACAGAGGTAACCCGGCCTTGTGTTGGCAGAGATCCAGTTAGGTTCTCGGGGTTTCCATCCAGAGGCGTACCCATGTGGCCCAGATAGTTCCTTAGCCTGACCATTTGTTGGAAATCCAATCACCAATACGCGCCTCGTACGGTTTTAGTTATAGAACCTGCCATTTAATATGGTAGCTATAGTAGGCATACTATAATGGTACGTATGCTGGCTAAGATTAATATTATATCTTCGAAAATGTTTTTCACACTATGCACTAATAATAATAATATCAAAAGAATTTTCTCGTAGTAAGCATATTTGACTATCATAAGGAGAAATCTCCTCCAATTCTGCGTTTGCATTGTGTGTGTGGCGGGAGGCCTTATGGTAGTTTCATTTTTCAAAAAGCATTGCGGATTTCTTTTAATTCCTTTGTTTTCTTACGGTTAAAGAATAACTGTTTTTAAGATCTCACACCAGTCCCATGACTGACCTGGAGTTTATTGTTCCCTTTCTAAACTCTGGATGCTCATAATTTTTCACACGGGCAGCCTAGAGTCATGTTTCAGTTATTCGAGAGCAAAGACAGAAAATGGTTGTTGTGGAGATCAGAATTTGAAGCTGGATGGCGAGACGTATCTCTTTACTATAGTGTCTATTGCGTATGGTTAGTGCAAATCAGTTTTCATGTAGTCAACTTATAATCACTGTCAGTGATGTATGATGTCGTTGTAAACTCTGATGTTGTATTGTATTAACTGAGATGATTCTTTGTTTTAAAGATTATTCATTTATCTATTATATTTGTTCCGCTGCGAAATGTGAGATTCTGTGTTATTGTTTCTGTTCTTCTTCTATTTTCTTCTTCTTTAACCCTAACGGTTCGGTTTTCCGGCATTCGACTGTACGACATTCGATACAGTGGACGTATAAATGTCGACTTTCGGGCGTCGAAAATCGGGTCATTACAACAGTTTGGTGTGAGCAATAAATGATCTGAAAATACTATAAAAGATGATATAGTATATAGGAGATAGGGTATAGTGAATCATACATGACATGTCCCTGCATCTAAACAGTTAGCACATAACATTGGATATATGCTACTCTACAACATAATCATCATGGATGTACTATACGTTAAGGTACAAATGGGTGGCCAAGTATCTGCATCAAAGATAACTGCATCATATGATATCCTTAATCAATAAACCAAACGTATCATCCATCATCACTCAATGCATTGGATATATAATACACATGCGACCCATCTGATCAATGGACTAGACCACCCATCTGATAGTCAAAGTCTCGATTCGAAGGTGCTCAAATCCAAGCCATTGAGTAGGATATGAAGTAGACTGCCATTTTATAGTCTAGGGTAAAATCTCTCGTCTAAAGATAAGGGCCCATCCGATCCAATTGGACACCCTCACATACCCAAACCATACGAGTACGCTACAAAAACTTTGAGTATCAACGATCCATTTGCATACGTCATCTATAGTAGAGCATGTCTTAGAGCTAGTATTTTGATCATCATACAACTCTCGTCCAGAGTCGCTATAGTCGGCATGATTCTCGACGATCGTCACTGGTTGCGGAATATCATCATTTGTCCCATAATCATCCCCTAGACATCCATCCCAAGTCATAGAGTCATCATCACCAAATATCGAAGTCATCGTGCTAAAGCATCACATCCTTGCTTTACCGCTAAAACAGCTCGTAAAGAGCCATAATGTCAAAATCAAACATCAAACGAATAATCGCATCATCCTACCTAAAGCCTCTTCATCATTCACATCAAAAATTGCCCAAATCGACCATCATCAACAATGGTAAGAAATGACCACTCCAAAGTGGTAGGTGTCGACCACTTCAGTTTTGCACTTAACTAAAAATAGCTAAG
Organism: Allium cepa; assembly: GCA_030765085.1. Lineage (NCBI taxonomy): Eukaryota > Viridiplantae > Streptophyta > Magnoliopsida > Asparagales > Amaryllidaceae > Allium > Allium cepa. Next base: position 758,164,738 of record CM060941.1, on the reverse strand, counting down.
TACAAATCAAGTGATTCATCTCTCCTGAAGTCTGAAGCACACACCTAAGTCTATCATCTTCTGTCTTCATATTGGTGGTACACATCATATTACTCTTCCACATACTTGTCCCATCCATTTGAGTTCTCATCATGTGTGCACTCAATCGGTGTGCGCTATACTCTATCTCATCAGTTGAGTTTCCATCATTTATATGTTCAATCGATATGCATGAAAATCTATTCTATGAGATATTTCCTAACATAAAATCGCCCATCGATTGGCGTTTTTAACCAAAACAAGCAAAACCGCATACATGCAACCAGTAAGCATAATTGCATCCATAATAGCATACATACAACATATACAACACATCTATATCATCCTATTTAGAATTCATACCAAAATAGCCTTAATCTAGCAAATTCCAATAATGATGGTATGTCCATAAGAACATGTATGATATTCGATTTAAAACCATTTTAAACACTTTAAATTCCTTTATAAAATGGGGTATGGGTTTATATATATTAAAAATCATACTTTAAAGTTAGAAATCATTTCAAAACGTCATTTTTATACTATGCTAGCAATCATAGTATGGTGAGAGATGATATCACTCTCCTTCTCTACGTCAACCAGTATGGACTTCTCTCTTCAAGAATAAGCCACGCAATGCGGAGAAGTACATACAAGTTGACATGACTCCCTCCTTCAGTGGAGATGCCATGCTTCAATCTGATGAAATTTTAAGGGCAGGCTCTCTTGTATGGAAGGACTGCCTTGTTGGCCTCTTTCTAGACTCTCCTCTGTCCTACATAGCAATTATTCATTGGCTCAAAACTAGTTAGAAACTAAAGGGTTCAATTAAAGTCAGATCAAATGGAGTGATTTTTATGTTTCATCTCTCATATATCGAAGATAGAAACTGTACACTGCAAGGAGACCCTATAATAATGAAAAATAAGCTATTTATTATTAATCCCTACGATCTTGCAGTTACCAACGTTTGTGGTGCAGTCACGTCAGTGCCAGTTTGGGTTCAATTCTATAGCATCCCCTTATTTGCCTGGTCACCCTTTGGAATTAATTGATTGGCTAGTAGACTGGGTAAATTACTCTGTTTAGATGAAATAACAGAAAGATTGGAGAGATTAGAATATGCTAAGTGTTTAATTGAAGTTAGACTAGACAAAGAACTTGTAGACGACTTTATGGTACAACTGGTTGAAGGTGGAACTCAGAAGATAATCGTGAAGTACTTATAGAGACCAGACATATGTTGTTCATGCAAAGCTTTTGGTCACTCTACTATTAACTGTGATAAAATAGATGGGAAGACAACTGATGGTGAATCCTATGGAAAAAGAAATTTAATAGAAGCAAAGGAGAATGATTCTAAAAAGGCACCAAGAGAAATATGGAGAGCTAAAAATATTTAGAAATGGCAAATAGTGAGTAGAGGAAGGAAAAAGCACCAAAGTTCAGGAACATCTTTCAATTCTAAAAGACTTAGTGAAACAGCTACACAAGGAATTAGGGAGGAGCACAACTGTAAAGTACTTTAACTGGAGAACAAACAAATGAGAAGTTGACTAAAGATGTATGTGTTGCAATAGATGAGGCTATCTTAGAACAATAGGGAAAATAGATAGATGAAAGTGAGTTTAATAATTCACATAAAGATAAAAATGGAAATCGAAATTGTAAGCCTTTAGAAATAGAAGAAAGCGAGAAAGAAGCTAATTAGTGAATATGATTCTAAAAATCTTGAAGTTCGAAGTGATATTATCCTATCCAAGAATCCATTTAACACCCTACTGGTCATGCATGAAAATGATGTAGAGGTGCTTGCATTCAATGAACCTACTAAAACTGATACTGACACAAAACAAAAATCTGCAATACAAGGATCTATGTCAGATCGAGCTGTGACTCGAAGTAAGAACCGTGAAACAGTAGAGTCAGTCAACAAAATACCTGAAGTAATTATTGTAAGTAGCATGACTCGGAGCAAGGAGCAGAAAACAACAGAGAATGTCAAAGAAATACTCGAAGCAGACAAAGAAATTAACCAAGGAAAAACAATAACTCCGGAGATATGCTATTTTAAGGATCTGTTGGAAAGTATAGACCCTACCATTATTAAATCTCCAAACCAAAACGCAACACACAACCCCACTGGCCTGAAAGTTCATTAAATGCTACACAAGCTAACGTAGAACCTCAAATATCAGAATCCATGCACATGCACCAGCTCAGTGCTCTGGGCACTCCCATCTTCCCCACAACAAATCAGTCTACCTCCCAACCCAACAATCCCATTCTACCTTCTGATAATGTCACTGTTCCTGATGTTTCTATAAATATTTCTTCATCCAGTGAGCAAGTTTCTTCTTTAATAAGCTATCCCTCCACGAATCCTGATGCCACCACATAAGTTAAACCATTTCCATTCAAGCCTCCTTAAACAAATCCAAGCTTACCATTTCCCACCTCAATCCCCCTATTGCATGGAAACCCAAACCTTATCTCTCTCCTAGACTACCCAACCCCATCTCTCCCTCTCTCTCATCCATGTCAGCCTTGTCAAACTCCTCCATCAAAATTTTCTCTGATGAAATTATCAATGAATTTAAAGAAATAACATATAACTCCAATCCTAATATCAAAGTACGTAGCTCAAGAAACACATAATCTTCAATGCTATTTTTATTCTCCTCTAACTTCAACTGTTCCTGGCTATAAGGAACTTCCTAACCCTCTAATAAGGAGTATGAAAGAAGAACTTCTCAATACCATAAAGTTTAGTCAATGATACATAATGTAGGGCTCTGGAACATTAAAGGAGCACAAAATCATATCAAGTTAGATCAGTGCAAGCTACTCATTCATCAACACAGTCTCTATGTCTTAGCATTACTTGAAATGAAGCTTTGTCTAAAACTCTCTATTCAAGCTGCAAAATATATAAGTCCTAGCTGGAAGTTGATCCACAACCACGCCCATGCAACATACGGAAAAATTATGATCCTTTATGACTTGCCACCTTGTGCCTTACCCCCATTGACTCCTCTAAACAAATGATCCACTGCCATGTCCTCCTTAACCATTTCTCTTTGCTTTATATATCTTACCTTGTTTATGCTAAAAGCAATGTAAATGCAAGATCCTTCCTCCTACAATATATACCACGCCCTCAACAAGAGGCCTATCCTTGGTTGATAGGTGGTGACTTCAACTGTTCTCTAAGATTATCTGACAGAGCAGGAGGCAACACTTTGTCCTTAAACGAAATTAAACCTTTAAACTTGACTATCCAATATTCCAACCTTCTAGAAATTAAAACCATAGGAGCTACTTACTCATGGAACAATAAAAGAAGGGAAGGCTGTTGAATTTTCTCTAAAATTGACTTCGCCTTCTACAACCAAATTTCTCTATGCAAGTGGCCTACCATGTTCAACCACCTACCATGTCCCCTGCTATCCGACCATTCCCCTCAAATTCTTTACCTGGATACCTTTTCCATGAAGAGAAAACCAAATTTTAAAATTTTCAACTCTTGGGTCCTCGAACTAGATTTTTTAAGAATTATTAGGATGGTATGGTCTAAACCATGGATTGAAATTCCGGCGGAATTCCGGTTATTCCGGTGATTCCGTTCCGGTTCCGCTTATAGCCGGAACGGAATCCGGTCAAAATTCTAGTTCCGCTCTGAATTCCGGATGTGCTTTTCAAATACTGAAAAATAATTATAAAAAATTAAAAAATACAACAAATATATAATAATTAAAAAAATAAAACAAATTAACAGGGAAAATAAATAATGGAGAAGAAATCATGTAGTTTCATATAAAAAAATTGTTATACTTTTGTTAATTTACATCGAATCATAGTAAAAAATTCAAAATTTTCAAAATTGATCAAAGTTTTAAAATCTCAAATGAATAATACAAAATCTTACACGATGAATTTTTAATTAAAGTATGTGTTTTATATATAATGTAGAAAACATACAATAAATTTACGACGGTATTGGATATTTATTAGCGTATATAGCAAATTAAAGCAAAAAAAGTACATGAGTTAGAAAACCGGAATTAAAACGGAACTTTCGGAATTTCCGGAATAGAGCCGGAAAATTTTAAATTACCAATGGCCGGAACGAAAACGGAAAACGGAATTTCGAATCTTGGTCTAAACCTAACTATGTAACCCTATGTTTGTCTTGTAGAAAAAACTTAGGAAGGTTAACGAGGTTTTGAAGAAGTGGTCTAGGAACAAATATGGTGATGGATCGAAACAATATGATATGTATAGGGAATAGCTGAAAAAAAATTCAAGAATGAATGCAAATCAATGTTGATGATGATTCCTTGGATGGTCAGGAAACAGAATTAAACAAACAATACTATGAATCCCATAATAAACAAATGATATGCTTAAACAAAAAGCAAGGCTCAGATGGAAAGGTGACGGTGATCATAATTCTGCATTCTTCCGTGCTTCCTTAAAAGCAAAACAAACTCAGGAGGATCTTCTTTCCATTAGTGATGAAAATGGTACTCTTCACCAAGGCACTGATGATATTGCTAAGGCCTTCGTTAACTATATTACTAATTCGTTTGGCGATGCTGAAAATAGTATCCCTGATATAGAGGAAATTGACCCACTGCTCCTTCTTATGCTATGCCAAGAATATAACAAGTATCTATGTGAAGAAGTTACTGATTTTGAGATAAAGCAAGCAATGTTTTCTCTGAATAAAGAATCAAGTGGTGGACTAGATAGTTTTAATGCTTGCTTCTTCACTTCTTGTTGGCCTATTCTGCAGTATGATGTGCTAAAAGCTATTAAAAATATCTTCAAAAAAGGTGAAATGATAAACTCATTCAATAACACTAACATTGCAATAATCCGTAAATCCAAGAATGCAGACAGTGTCTAGTCATTCAGGCCCATCTCATGCTGCAACACTATCTACAAATGCATAACCAAAGTCATATCTACTCGCATGAGAACTATTCTACCTAATATAACATCACATAATCCGTCAGCTTTCCTTCCTGGCAGGGATATCCTTGACAATGTTCTAATTACACATGAGCTATTGCATGGATATAAGAATGATAATGCTTCTCCTAGAGGCTTACTGAAAATAGACTTACGAAAAGCACTTGACTCTCTCCAATGGGATGCTATTTTTCATATTATGGGACTCATAAACTTCCCCAAATACTTCATAACATGGATTTATGCTTTCATATCAACTGTGAACTTCTCTATCAAATAAATGGCTCCAATGTTGGTTTCTTTGGTAGAAAACGTAGCATCAGACAAGGAGACCCCATGTCTGCCAACATCTTCATTACTATAATAGAACTTATCGCTAGATACTTGAAAACCTTGTCAAACAAAAACTGTACCAACTACACTCTCGATGCAAAGAACCATAGATAACTTCTCTAATGTTTCCAAATGATCTTGCCATCTTTTGTAAACATACCCTTGAAACCACAATGCCATACTGGAGGGATCAAGCTTTTTTACAATATTACTGGTCTTAAGGACAATTTAGATAAATTTGACATCATGTTGGCTGGGCTAGACAGTCATCATATGGAAGCTATATTCGGCTCTACTAGGCTTAGACCTACAGAGAATACTGTCTCCTACCTTGGAGTCTCGCTTGCTCCCTCTCGTATTACTACCAATTAATGCTTACCATTGCATGAAAAGATCATGATTCGCTTGGAATGCTGGTCTAATAGACAACTAAGTCAAGCAGGGAGGCTTACGTTAATTAAGTTAGTAATTTTTCAATGTTTGTTTATTGGGCAAGGTCATTTTTTTATCGAAGAAACTTATTTCATAGATTAAAAGTGCAGTGATGAAGTTCTTTTGGAAGGGAGTACTCAAGGCCATTATATGGCTCCAATATCATTCAAATAGATTGAAAAACCAATGAACAAAGGAAGATCGGGCATTCTTAACATGCCTCTATGGAACAAAGCAGCTATTGCCAAATGTATAGACAAATTCTAGAATAAAAAGGAGAACATATGGGTTAAATGGTCTTATAAATATGTATCTAAAGGACGAAATTTCTGGGATTTGCATCCCCCTTAAAATATCAGCTGGAAATGGCGTAGTATTATCAAGATAAGAGATCTAATTCTGCCTTTTATAAATTATATCTCTGCAGAATAAAGTGAGCTTTTAGGACGATCCTTGGTTTTCATACGGATGTATTTTAAGTAGGATGTAACACATCAAGAGAGAATTCAATCAGGCATAGGAGAGAATGCTCTTGTTAATTCTATTATACACAATGGTATCCTCAACCTTCCTTCCAACTCGAACTAAAATATCAATTCTCTCTGGAACTCCTTGAAGACTGTGGTTTTTTATTCTCCGTCTATTGCCACCATAACATGGGGTCATAATAGGGCTAGTTTTAGCAATAACGCTGTCTATAATTTCCTATCTGGTGCTCACAATATCGTACGAAGAAAATGGCTCTCAACTGTTTGGAGAAGAGAAAGCACTGCCAAAGAAAACCTCCTACTTTGGAGGGTTTTTAAACAATGCTCTATTTACTGGAGTAAAAATTGTTAGTAGAGGTATGAATGTGAGTATTAAATTGCATCTTTTGTAATGATCTTCCTAAAACCATTAAACGCTTATACTTTGATTGCTCCATTACTCGCACTGGCACATGGTTCTCGCCGATGTTGGTATCAAACTTGAGGGAATGAACGGTCTCGATGAATGGGAGAAACTGCTGAGGGTATGGTCGGCAAAGATGAGCGAGCTATAAGGTATGGAATTATCTTCAAAAAATTTGTCAGGCTTATATGGTTGGAGCAAAATGCTAGGATATTTAATCTAGGAAAAAGCATAAATAGTGATCAACTTTCAGACTGCATCTTATTTGAGGTGAAGAACGGTCCACGGGATGCTAATATCCCCTACGATCCTAGGGATAGTGTTAGCCTTCAGTGATATGTTAGTGCTTCATTGAATGGTTGGCTTCCTTTTACTATGTGTTCCTTTTTATTATATTCTTTTCTCCTTTTTTTCCTCTTGGTACTTCTTTTTTTGATCCTCCATACTTTCCTTTGTTTGGCGTGTTGTATTAATTTATGTTGATTATTTTTGGCTGTTTGTATTTTGTTTTTTTCCCCATGGTGGATCAATAAAATGGTAGGGGTCCATTCAACTCTCTCGCCTTTGCCAAAAAAATTACTTTTAAATATCATTAATTAAAATTATTATTAGTTTCAATTATCATTCATTAAAATAATTAATTAAACTCAAGAAATCATTAGTTAAAATGATAAATTAAATATTATCTCATTTAAATCAAAGATAAACCAATTTTAAACATAATTTATTAAATTTTTAATCAATCTCAAAATCATTAGTTAAAATGATTAATTATTTTAAATTATCATTAATCAAAATGATCAATGAATTTTAATATTCTGTTTAGCAGAAAAACAAGCTCAAGTTCATATGATAGGGTTTGGGGATGAAATTCAATAAATGACGATATTGCGAAATTGCTGTAACGACACTTAACAAATTGAATGGAATATTAGGATTTATTTAATTAACCACCAATATAACAGCATAAGGATGTAAATATCAATTATTGGCGGGAAACCCCTCGGGGTCTCTCTACAAATTTTCCCTGCAAAACAATGGTTATGGATAATATATAGATAATCATGTGGGTTTATAACAATCAAATTAAAATGTTGTCCATTTTTCGAACAGAAATTCAACAATTAGACAATCATATAATTTAATTAACTTCCAAGAAATAAATAAACGTTTATAACATCATAGATATGATATAATAAAATTTAATGTAAGTTGAGCTTACATTGATTTTCCTTTTCGCCGAAACGTCCTGATTTGGACTAAACCGAACAGTCGTTTGATTTTACCACAAATTCAAACAAGCTCCAAATCGAAACAAACCAACTCCATTGCAAAGATCTTAACGGCATGGCCTCAACACAAAAAACGACGTTCAAATCCGACCTCGTAAGAGTGAGATACACATTATATAAGTTATCGGATTAATTAATATAAATAAATTAACTAATTACATTACTTAATTAACTAACCCACTGATCATCTACTTTTCCCTCACTCGTAAACATCTCCCTATACCTGACTCACACATGCCGATCCTTGACACTCCAATAATTCCTCCATCTCTCAAAGATATCACCCCTCACCTACACCAACGAATCCCTCTCCTCACAACCTAAGCCTCCATACCCAAAAATCAAAGCAAGACCAAGATATGCAAATCGCGATCGAGCAGCTGAATATTTCCAACCTTGAAGTGATGCAATTCACAACCCACCACTGCACACCACCAAATTGCAGCCATATGTGTGCCTACCCATCGCGAAGCCAAAGCAACCAACAATTAATCGTATCGTTGCCTAAAACCATCAAAACCCCAAGCCCTAGATGGCCGCCCAAAAAGTCGATCACCCAAACCATTGCCACGAGTTACAAATCAGTTATAGGATGGAAGATCTAATTGAAACGAGATTTTTAAAACTAGTTTTCTGAATTTTAGATGAATAACATTATATTTTGAATTTTTAATTCTTGAACTAAAAAGAAAGAAGCCTTTGTTGTTTACAGGCAAGTTAAATAGAAGGAAAAGGTATGGCTGAGTATGTGGGGGTATAGGCAAGTATGCAGTGGGTATGGCATGATTACTGGCATATATATATATATATATATATATATATATATATATATATATATATATATATTATTTTTGTTTTATTTAACAAAATATTCAATATAACATACCCAAAAATCTAGAACTCCAAACGGGACGTGCCGCCTGGTATTCTAAATGTTATACCCCTTTTGATCACAATGGAACTAGCCCCGAGTCCTAATTCAATCGTATGCAGAAGATAGCTTTTTAAACCCAATTATTATATTAAATTTTCGATATTAATTTCCACGCATTTCGATCTCGCATGACAAAATAATTTACCTGATCGCCATAAAATTCGGCAGCATATTATAATTCATTATTACAGATCCAATGAAACTAACTTCGTCGAAATTCAAGACAGTGCCACCAAACGATAATTTCATTGATTTAAATATCATTTTGTCATCAATATTTATCCGATCTATTTACATTTGTAAATTAATTTACAAATCGAATTCACCAATATTATTTATTAATTAAAAGGAGTTAAATAAAATTATTAAATCCATTTAATTAACATTTAATTCATAATTCAAATATTTAATTATTCCCCACTTTGAATTATAGGTTATTAAACTTCAAAATCCAATTATTTAAATATTAAAGTATTTAAACATTTAAAATCAAATGACCATAATTTTGGTTTGTTACAGTCCTCTTGCCACCTCACCTAGCCTTCCTCCTCTTCATGAACAAACTCTACCTACTTGTCTCCCTCATAATTTCCAAAAGAAAACATGTTTCAAATATGTTATGGTACTTATTTGTATCTATGTCCGCCTATGATGTGACATATACATTTTTTTCTTAAGTATATATACGCATACATAAACTTTAGCTAATACATACATTGTAATGACCGGGCATTTCGAACCATTCGCATCCACACATGTCAGACTTGAATTGCTCAAAACAATAGTTTGTTAATTTATATTTGGCAGAACTCAGCATACACAGTAAATAAATCAATCACAGACTCACAGACACATAGTAATATAAAAATAAGCAGCGGAATAGATAAATGGTAGTTCATGAAGCTACTATATAAACATCAAAGTTAAAACAAAATATAACAAAAATCTCAAATACAGAGTAGTCTCAAGTACAAAAGCAACTAACAAGTCTGAACATAAGTGACCGGAATAAACCGAAATAGCTGAAAGCTGGATAGATAGATCTTCAAACAAAGCTCCAATCTACAAAGGTGAGTCTCAAATGCTGTGACACTCAGTCTAACCCGAGCATAAAGCAAAACACAAAAGCACTCGAATCAGGATTAATATTCTTATATTAATAAATTCAACTCAAGTGAAATGTCAACTGAAATACAAGTAACTTAAAGGATGTTTGGGATCTCCATCCTCTAAGGATCTATGGAACTATCTATTATGTAGTAATATACAATATTATAATATGTCTATAGTAAAGTAAAAGTATTAAAATTGCATTAAGGCGTTACCCATATCCCCTTTAACACATTTTATATATTCCCATAGTTTATATAATGTCGTACGCTCCTTTTTAAACTGGAGGTTTACACAGAGGACACCACATAGGTACGGGACAAAAAAAATCGTAGAAGACACGATAGGGCATGCGACATGGCACTAGAGGCAATGTTAGGGTAGATATACCCTTTGCACTCCTGGAGTGGTGGTAATGCTTAGCAGCTTCTACCGCCCACCTCGTGACACACTCCCAAATCAAAGGGTGCACCCAGTCAAACCAAAAAAACAATAGAATAGTATCGAAGAAATGAGCCCGATCGAAGGAATGACATCACTTCAAGCTCCAAGATATGTAAATACCATATAGAATCTTCGCTAAACCATCCTACTTGGTTCTGGAATCTCCACCACGTACACAGTTGTTAAAGTGGTTTTCGGTATTAGCAAAGAGTATGACAATATTCGATTCCGGTCTCTTTAACAACCAAACGCTTATTTCACACCGTGCTCATTTCATTTTAAATAGTTCATACTTCATATAAAAATATCACATTCATTTCAAAACTATATCTATTTTGATATAATATTCATTTTCAAAATCATCAAACTTTTTAAAAATATTCATAGCACTTTTGAAATAATAACACTTTGGAAATCATTAAACTTATGAAATCATAACCCTTTGGAAATCATAACACTTCTGAAATCATAGCACTTTGAAAATCATAACAATTTCCACCTAAACAGTTTAGATGTTGAAAATAGTATATATATTAAAATAGTTATAAATTAAAATATTTTATATATGTATTAAAATACTTTATATAATAAAATAGTTTCCTCCACAATTGATTCAAATCAACTCAAATTTAAAAATTCAATTTAAATCAATCTCAGTTCATCAATTTCAATTCAATTCAACCTCTCAATAAACCATTTTAATTTATATAGATTTCAGATATAGATTTGAGCTACAAATTGAACCATTTCAATTTCAATAGATTTCAAAGTTTAAATATTCAAACATTTACAATAACTCGATTTGATACATTTCATTTATACTTCACATTCAACTTTATTATTATTTAGTTTTGAAACATTCACTTAATCAATCCAAAAATCTCAAATTTCAAATTTAATTAAAACTAAATATCCTATTTCAATTTATTTAAAATTAAAAATATTCCTTTATTCACTTTTAATCAAAAATCAAGTTATAAATCATATCCTTAAAATATTAAATTCAAAAAGTTTAAATCAATGCTTATCTAAATTCAATTATTAACAAAATTTTAAATTCCATGTCAACATTAATTTATCTTCCCAACCTTTATTATTAAAGTTATAATTTTTTATAGTAATATAAATTTAAATACTTAAACATATAATATATTAATTAAATTAAATTTTATTAAATTAGATCTTATTATTAATTTATTTTATATAATATATATATATAAATTGTAAAATTATAAGTAAAATCTTAAAAAAATAATTTTTCAAAACTAACTTATAAATTTAGAATTCCCAAAACATAAAATTAAAAAAAATCCAAAGTTTAGACATATATAAAATAACATTTATATATATCATATTCTGAAATCAATATTTATGAAAAACCATATATTTTCTTTCAAACTTTGGAAATCATTTCGAAATATAGACCAACGGTGTCCGTATATAATTTTCTACCCAATGGTCAAGTGATACAGATATTTATCTTTCAATCCACAATTTAATTATCTACGGATATTTATCATTTCAACCCACAAACCCAAAATTTAAAAACAAAGAAAATAACTTGGGTTTATCATTTCTACCCATAACTATTTTCACTTATTCTACAAAATCGTTCGGGTATGTATCATATCAACCCATAGGGAATTCTAAATTAATAGGTAAATTGCAAATGAGAACAAATATTATAATAAATCAACAACATGCATATATCATCAATAACAATTAAATAAAGTATATACAACATGATATGGTGTCATATATCATATGTGAATAATTGCAGATAATGGCATATCATATTTAACAATTAAATAACCAGCAATTCAAATTTAACAGCATATTTCAATTGTTGTTTCGAGTGAAATCAAATTTACTAACTAAAAGAATGTTAATCATGAGTGATTGCTCACCTTTTGAGGCTAGAGAAAGTAGACAACACAACAAGCTACAATTTGAATCGCAAAATCGACCAATCCAAACGATGATTTCCAAAGCAAAGTACGATGAACACGAATTTGACGAACAAGGCTGATGATAAGGAATCGATGAAACAAAATAGAATCAGCTGGATAACTGAAACGAATGTATATTATATTAATTTAAAAAAAAAAAATTCTCTAATATTCAATTTTAAAATTATATATTTAAATTAACATATCGATATATAATATTTTAATTTAAAAATCAAACATATATTGAAAATTTATTGATTTGCAGACTAATATATATATATATATATATATATATATATATATGCAGACAAAATGTACAATTACAACTAATGGTACTATGTAAACTAAAATAAATATGCAGGCTCAATATACATACATATAAACATACATATATATATTTCAATATTTAAACAATGTCCATGTATGCACAAAAGGGCAGACCCCTCCAAACAACCAAATCTAGAACACTGCATTCATATGCAAATAAAATATATACGTGGGTTAATATATGCAGACACTATACATTATACAATTAAATACATATACTCATTTTGGCTGCACAACAACATATATGCAAATTGTGTGTATTTGTATATATATGCAACAAATATGTACGGCTAACGAAAATTATATGCAAACTATATCAGAACATATATATATATATTTGCAAGATAAAAATATATATACGTTTTGATAATATTTTTAAAGCTGTCACAAAAATACTTACAAATATTAATAAACATTTAGATATATACTGTAATATAATATATTTACTATAACCTATATATGGTAGACTCATATAATATAATATAACTTATAATATATATATACAGTTTTATATATATCTATAGCAACATAATTTATACATTATAGGCTAATATCTAAACCGTATAAACCAAGGCATCTACAACTTATAAAAGCTCTTTTTTTCAACCAAGTCTATGTATTACTTATATACAAACAACACACTTATACTTTATAACAATAATATATATAACTTATGTATGAACTCGACAGATCATTTATACTTGCGCAAACTTATATATATGAACAAACAGCTATATATACTTATATAAATCTATATATATAACCAAATTTTTTTTTATATATAACTCAGATCAGGTGTATACACTAATATAACCTATACATTATATACCGCCTTATATATATACATGAAATTTAAAAACCAATCTGTAAAAACAAGTATATTGCCAAAATAATTCCATATAAATAAATATACATACGCCGATCAGAAGAAGAGGTTGAGCAGGTGGATGCTAGGTGGTGGATGCGGGTGGAGGAAGCAGGGTGTTAGGGTGGCATGTGGTTGGTTGGGGTTGTGGTCAGAGGTAGAGCAGGCCCTGAAGGAGAGGCTTCACAAGAAAAGGCAGCTATTGAGTGGTGACAATGACAAGGGGTTCTTGGCACTGTCAATGGGAGTGGCGGAGGACGTGGGTTCATCGGAGATAAGCGATCTTGGTTGAGGCCGAGTAAGCGGTTGCTTGCCAGTTGGACGTGGGTGTGGTCATTGGCTGCAAGGTGGACGTGGGGTGAAGTAAAGGTCGTAGGTGGCTGTCGAAAGAAGGAGGAGTATGGGGGAAACTCCGGATTGACGAGGACAGGGTCGGAGTTCGGGGAAGGATGGTCGGGACAAGGCAGAATGCTGTCGATGCTAGTTGTGATGGAGTGTGCTTGAAATGAAGGTGGGAGATCTTTGCGAGCAGCAGTTCAGATGAGAAAAAATTGAAGTAGACAAGAAGAGGAGAAGCCATACGAACTATATTTTATTATATACATAAATTTGTTTCTTTCCAAAAACAAGATCAGAGAAAAATATGAACGAATCAAGAAATATAAGTTGAACAACGGAATCACAAAAGCCAGAAAGTTGAATTCGAGAAATAATGAAGGCCAGTGGCTGCTCATTTCACGGTGGGTAACTGAAAGGACAAAGGAAGCTAAAAGGCTCAAATATAAGACCTGTACGGCTAATCGATTTGCAGATTCTATTGCGCATCGGACACTGAATTGTACAAATGAATATAATACGAAGATCAGCATAATGAGTTGAACAAAATGGTACATAGATATTAGTGATACGACCGAACTATCAAAAGTCGATATTCGTTGAGAAATGTTGTTGAACCATCGAAAATATGATAAACGGAGCTAGAAAAGTCCAAACTTGACGAAATGAAATACGACGTCTCACTCAGAAAATTGATAAACATTTTTATTATGTAAAATTTTTTAGATTTTTAAAATATGTTATTATCATCAAATTTAACTGGTTTTATATTGAAATTGAAAGTTGCACAATAGGATTTACTTTAATATTTTCTGATAAAAATTTACCAGTTGCTATGCTTAAGTAGACGTATTCCAAATATCGAATTTTTATTGCAAAATTTTATAGTTATAAATTTCAAAAAAATTCAGTTAAGTACATTATAAAAAACCGTTAAAATTTACGGATCATTACACTCTTCCCTATTCAAAACTTTTCGTCCTCGAAAAGGAACAAGATAGGAGAATAGGGACAACTAAAAAGAATATAGATTGAAATGCAAAATACAACAATAAATTCAAAAGCATATTTCAGTTTAAATTAATTATTATTCAACAATTTGGTTTAATCCATTTTACTAAATCGATAATATTTGTTTATATTCATACTTTGTTAATTTCAATTCGAGCTATTTCCATTCAATTTGATTTTTTTTAATTTATTAATAATTGTTACAAAATTATTCTTTCAAACAAAATTTATTTGATTTAACTCATTTATTTAATCTATTTATCTTCAGTTATGTTGATTCCACCTAAAATTCAAGTTCGCTATTCTTAAATTCATATTTATCTACTTAAATAGTCTTCTCTTTTATTTATTTAATTTATTTCACTTAATATATATTTTGCAACGTATATTACGTGTATAAACATTCATTATAACACTATATTATTCAACAAATTTGTTCTCTCTGTATTATTAAATTTATTGTCCAATTTATTAGTTATTAATTCCCTTAACAAAATATCAATTTTGGATATCTTATTACTTATATCATAGTGTATACCATCTAATTACATTCTAATTACATCTAAACTTTTCTAGTTAAGTTATATTAATGTTTCTGTGTGTAATTAAACACTATACAAATTTTCCTGTTATTCATAATATTTTTATTAAGAAAATTTTAATTTGAACAATTTTCTACCTAATTTATCTCTTATATAACATTCAATTGCAAATTCATCTTAACATTTCAGCTTTAAAAAAAATTCAGGTAAGTTATACTTGTTAATTAGAATGTAATTGAATATTGTACAAATAAACATTTTATTTTATTTCAAGTTGTTTTAATTCCATTTTAATTATTTAAATTATTCAAAATTTTGCTTCATTTTAATAATTGAAAACCTTTACTTAATACAAAATTTAAGGATTAATTTTCGATTTCACTTCCCAAATATTTTAAAATAAATATATGCATATATATATATATTATACATCAAATTATACTTAAGAAAATTCACATAAAAATCCATTTTCCAAAACAAAAGTGCAACAAAAGCTGCTAAGTGGTCTCTCCCCTTTGAGACTCAAAAAAGAATGTCAATGATGCTGTAGTCATCACCGAAATTATTTTCTAGCGATAAACGAAGAACATACGGGCTTACTTCATCTAAAATTCCTTGGAAAAAATTTCCATTCGTAAATACTTTCAAATAAAATATTTTTCCTAAACATTGAAACCAAATTTAGAAAAGCACCTGATTTTAAATTCTCAAATTTTATATTTAAATTCATTTCATTTGCAAATTAGATTTATACCTCATACTTATAAAATTTTCAACTCTTTATAGCATAGTTAACAGTTAAATAGTGTTGACAAAAAAATAAATGATAATCTAGTATTATCAGTTCTAACAACCAATACATTTAGCTATCCAATTTCAGAAAAATTATACCTTTATGTATACATACATACATACATACATATATATGTATGTATGTATATATATGTGTGTGTGTATGTGTGTATATATATGTATGTATATGTGTGTGTGTGTGTGTATAGTCATACACAAAATTTATTCCATTAACCAAATTTTAAAACAATATTGTGTCAGTTTGTTTTGTTCAAGTGTTTTGGAATTCCTATCGATAGCGTTAGCTAGACGAATCGATCGAAACCAAAAATCAACCTTAACAACTCAAACAACACAATATAAAACATTTTTAATTACAAGTACACTCCCTCACATGATGATTCAAGAATGGATCCTAGAACAAGGATAGAGATTCAAATTTAGAGAGACCCTAATCAACGAGAATTCTAACAAGGAAGATAGGGTTGAAATGAAGATGAGATAATTGAATTACAAAAGAGGAAAGATGGATGGACTTATATTAATCACGACGACCTTAACCGAGTCAACCGAAATTCCGGAATAAATTCAATACGGAAATTTAATTTCCCGCTTAAGAGGGAGATAAATGACTTCACCCAATATCAGGATAATCTTTGATTATCGGAGTGGAGTCAAAATTTACAAGGGAATTACCCTGATCATTTGCTAGGAAACGATTCAGAGTTGATAGGAAAATAACACCATCGTAAACCGAGGACACATAAATCTTTGGTGAATCGACGCTTGTTCTAAAGGAGTTTCACCCCTTTACAAATGATATAGAGGTTGGCGGGACCGCTAATGGGGTTGTCACACCAAGGAAGGAGTCGACGGTTGAGGTTGGAGCTATGTGATGCTCCAGTATCAAAAGAACGCAAACAGGCGAAGACAAGAATGAATTTTCAAAACGAAGGGGAAAGTTCCAAATTTCAAAGCATATTTGAATCTAGGAGGACCCTAACTAAGAATCTCAAGCTCGAACGAATATGATTCTGTAATTAAATTTTACTCCATATGCTAATTTTTTCCAAAACCAAAGCTCTGATACCACTTAGTATGACCTGGCATTTCGAACCATTCGCATCCATACATGTCGGACTTGAATTGCTCAAAACAACAGATTGTTAATTTATATTTGGCAAAACTCAGCACATACGGTAAATAAATCAATCATAGAATCACGAACACATAATAATAGAAAAATGAGCAGCGGAATAGATAAACAGTAGTTCATGAAGCTACTATATAAACATCAGAGTTAAGATAAAATGCAACAAAAATTTCAAATACAGAGTAGTCTCAAGCACAGAAGCAACTGACTAGTCTGAACATAAGTGACTAGAATAAACCGAAATAGCTGAAAGCTGGATTGATAGATCTTCAAATAAAGCTCCAATATCCAAAGGTGAGTCTCAAATGCTGTGGAACTCAGTGTGACCTGAGTATAAAGAAAAACACAAAACACTCGAGTCAAGATTAACATTCTCATATTAATAAATTCAACTCAAGTGAAATGTCAACTGAAATACAAGTAACTTAAAGGATGTTTGGAATCTACATCCTCTAGGGATCCATGGAACTATCTACTATGTAGTGATATATGCTATTATAATATGTCTATAGTGAAGTAAAAGTATTAAAATAGCATTAAGGCATTACCCATATCCCCCTTAACACATTTTATATATACCTGTAGTCTATAAAATGTCGTACGCTCCTCCATAAACTGGAGGTTTACACAGAGAACACCACATAGGTACGGTACAAAACAAATTCATAGAATGAGCGATAGGGCATGCGACAAGGCACTCGTGGCAATGCCAGGGTAGATATACCATTTGCACTCCTGGACTGGTGGTAACGCATAGCAACTACTACCGCCCACCTCGTGACACACTCTAAAATCAAAGGGTGCACCCAATCAAATCACAAAAACAATAGAATGGTATCGAAGAAATGTACCCGATCGGAGGAATGACCTCACCTGGCCCGGTATAGCTCAAGCTGACTCATGGAAGTCATGGCTATGTAAATACCATAAAGAATCGTCGCTAAACCATCCTACTTCGTTCTGGAATCTCCACCATGCACACAGTTGTTAAAGTGGTTTCTGTATTAGCAGAGAGTACGACAATATTCGATCCCGGCCTCTTTAAGAACAAACCCTTATTTCACACCGTGGTCATTTCATTTCCAATAGTTCATACTTCATATCAAAATATCACATTCATTTCAAAACAATATCAATTTTGATATAATATTCATTTCCAAAATCGTCATACTTTTTTTAAAATATTCATATATCTTTTTAAATCATAACACTTTGGAAATCATAACACTTTTGAAATCATAACCCTTTGGAAATCATACCATTTTTGAAATCATAACTTTTTAGGAAGCATAACACTTTCCACCTAAATAGTTTAGATGTTGAAAATAGTATATATATTAAAATAGTTATAAATTAAAATAATATATATATATTATATAATAAAATAGTTTCCTCCAATTTCACAATCGATTCAAATCAACTCAAATTTAAAAATTCAATTTAATTCAATCCCAGTTCATCAATTTCAATTCAAATCGACCTCTCAATAAACCATTTTAATTTATATAGATTTTAGATACAGATTTGAACTACAAATTAAACCATTTCAATTTCAATAGATTTCAAAGTTTAAGTAATCAAACATTTACAATAACTCGATTTGATACATTTCATTTACACTTCACATTCAACTTTATTATTATTTAGTTTTGAAACATTCACTAAATCAATCCAAAAATCTCAAATTTCAAATTTAAATAGAACTAAATACACCATTTCAATTTATTTAAAATTGAAAATATTCCTTTAATCACTTATAATCAAAAATCAAGTTATAAATCATATCCTTAAAATCTCAAATTCAATAAGTTTAAATCAATGCTTATCTAAATTCAATTATTAACAAAATTTTAAATTCCAAGTCAACATTAATTTATCTTCCCAACCTTTATTACTAAAGTTATAAAAAAATTATAAATTTAAATTTAAATAAATACTTAAACATATTATATACTAATTAAATTAAATTTTATTAAATTAAATCTTATTATTAATTTATTTTATATAAAAAATATATATATTTAAAAATAGTAAAATTATAAGTAAAATATTAAAAAATTTGTTTTTCAAAACTAACTTATAAATTTAAAATTCTCAAAACATAAAAAAAAATCCAAAATTTAGACATATATAAAATTACATTTATATATGTCATATTCTAAAATCAATATTTATTAAAAATCATATATTTCCTTTCAAACTTTGGAAATCATTTCAAAATATAGACCAACGGTGTCCGTATATAATTTTCTATCCTATGGTCAAGTGATACGGATATTTATCATCTCAATCCGCAATTTAATTATCAATGGGTATATATCATTTCAACCCGCAATCTCAAAATTTAAAAACAATGAAAATCGCTTGGGTTAATCATTTCAACCCATAATGATTTTTCCATATTCTTCAAAATCGTTCGGGGATGTGTCATTTCAACCCATAGGGAATTCTAAATTGACAAGGAACTTGTAGAGTGAGAACAAATATGATAATAAATCAACAACAGGCATATATCGTCAATAACAATTAAATAAAATGTATACAACATGATATGGTGTCATATATCACATGTGAACGATTGTAAATAATGGCATATCATATTTAACAATTAAATAATTAGCAATTCAAATTTAACAGCATATTTCAATTGTCGTTTCAAGTGAAATCAAATTTACTAACTATAAGAATGTTAATCGCAAGTGAGCAATCAAGGCTAGAGAAAGTAGACAACACAACAAGCTACGATTTGAAAGGCAAAATCGACCAACCCAAATGACAATTTCCAAAGCAAAGTACGATGAGCACGAATTTGACGAACAAGGCTGATAATAAGGAATTGATGAAACAAATTAGTATCAGCTTGATAACTGAAACAACTGTATATTATATTAATTTATAAAAAAAATTCCAATATTCAATTTTAAAATTACATATTTAAAATAACATATCGATGTATAATATTATAATTTAAAAATCAAACATATATTGAAAATTTATTGATTTACGGTCACACACACACGCGCGCGCGCGCACGCACACACACACACACACACACACACACACACACACACATATATATATATGCGGACAAATTGTACAATTTCAGCTAAAGGTACAATGCAGACTCAATATACATATATATATATATATATATATATATATATATATATATATATATATCTTTCAATATTTAAATAATATCCATGTATACACAAAAGGGAAGACCCCTCCAAATAACCAAATGCAGACCACTTCATTCATATGCAAACAAAATATACACGTAGGTTAATATATGCAGACACTATACATTATACAATTAAATACATATATTCATTTCGGCCGCACAATAACATATATGCAAACTGTATATATATGCAACAAATATATACGGCTAACGAAAATTAAATGCAGACTATATCAGAATATATATATATATATATATATGCAAGCTAAAATATATATACTTTTTGATAATATTGTTAAAGCTATCACAAAACTAATTACAAATATTAATATACATTTAAATATATACTGTAACCTATATATAGTAGACTCATATAATATAATATAACTTATAATATATATATATGCACACACACTTTTATATATATAGCAGCAAAATTTATACATTATAGGCTACTATCTCAACTGTATAAACCAAGGCATCAACAACTTATAAAAGCTCTTTTTTTCAACCAATTCTATGTATTACTTATATACAGACAACATACTTATACCTTATAGCAACAATATATATAACTTATAGA
Organism: Allium cepa; assembly: GCA_030765085.1. Classification (NCBI taxonomy): domain Eukaryota; kingdom Viridiplantae; phylum Streptophyta; class Magnoliopsida; order Asparagales; family Amaryllidaceae; genus Allium; species Allium cepa. The sequence goes on along the minus strand of CM060941.1, from coordinate 758,143,565 downwards.
TGTACTTGACAAATCATTTATACTTATGCATACTTATATATATGTACAAACAACTACATATAGTTATATAAATATATATATATATATATATATAACCAAACTGATTTGTATATTACTTATATAACTCAGATCAGGTGTATATACTAATATAACCTATACATTATATACAGCCTTATATATATATATATATATATATATATATATATATGAAATTTAAAAATCAATATGTAAAAACAATTATATTACCAAAACAATTCCATATATATAAATATACATATGCCAATCAAATGAAGGGGTTGAGTAGGTGGATGCTCCGTGGTGGATGTGGGCAGAGGAAGCATGGTGTCAGGGCGGCACGTGGTTGGTTGGAGTTGTAGTCAGAGGTAGAGTAGGCCCTAGCGGAGAGGCTTCACAAGCAAAGGAAGCCGTTGGGTGGTGGCGATGACTAGGGCGTCTCGGCGCTGTCAGTGGGAATAGCGGAGGACGTGGGTTCATCGTAGATAAGCGATCTTGGTTGAGGCCGAGGCAGTGGTTACCTACTAGTTGGACGTAGGTGTGGTCATTAGCTACAAGGTGGATGTGGGATGAAGTAAAGGCCGGAGGTGGCTGTCGAAAGAAGGAGGAGTATAGGGAGAAACTTCGGATCGGCGAGGTCAGGGTCGGAGTTCGGGGAAGGATGGCCAGGACAAGGCGGAGATGCTGTCAATGATAGTTGTGAAGGAGTGTGCTCGAAATGAAGGTGGGAGGTTTTTGTGAGCAGCAGTCTAGATGAGAAATAAAAAATTGAAGTAGACAGGAAGTGGAGAAACCATACGAACTATATTTTATTATATATATATATATATATATATATATATATTTGTTTCTTTCCAAAAGCAAGGTCAGAGACAAATATGAGCGAATCAAGAAAAATAAGTTGAAAAGTGGAATCGCAAAAGTCAGAAAGTTGAATTCGAGGAATAATGAAGGCTAGTGGCTGCTCATTTCATGGTGGGTAACTGAACGGACAAAGGAAGCTAAAAGGCTCAAATACAAGATCGATACGGCTAAGCGATTTGCAGTTTCTATCGCGCAGCGGACACTGAATTGTACAAATGAATATATTGCACAGCTCTGCACAACGAGACGAACAAAACGGTACACAGATATTAGCGATACGACCGAACTATCGAAATTCGATATTCGTAAAGAAATGTTGTTAAACCATCGAAAATAAGATAAACGGGGCTAGAGAAGTCCGAATTTAACGAAACGAAATACGACGTCTCACTCAGAAAATTGATAAACACTTTTGTTATGTAAAACTGTTAAGATTTTGAAAATATTTTATTATCATCAAATTTAACTGATTTTATATTGAAATTGAAAGTTGCACAACAGGATTTACTTTAATATTTTCTGATAAAAATTTACCAGTTGCTATGCTTAAGTAGACATATTCCAAATATCGAATTTTCATTGCAAAATTTTATAGCTTTAAATTTCACAAAAATTCAGTTAATTACATTATAAAAATTGTTAAAATTTAGGGGTCGTTACATACATGAATATATAAATACATATCTGTATATATATACAGTAATAAATTTATAATGTGTATACATATATTAAAGAGTGCATAAATTTCTGATAACTTTTAGCCGACGAAAAGTCGAAAATTTGGAAAACGAATTCCGGTCACATTTTCTGTTTTCCATCGAGTTATATATTTTTGTAAACTAATTTTGAAAATGATTTCACCATCATTAATTATCATTTAAAAGAGTTTTATTTTAAGTATAATACCTATTATTATAACATTTAAATTAATTAAATATTCGTAAATCAGAGCAGTGAAATTCCGAGTCATTACATTATACCTTAAATACTTATCTAACCATAAATCAATTCTCATAAATGCCAGTTTGTCTGTGAAATCTGGATGGACATTTCCTAAGACATTTATGTATGGTTACTAATTTCAAGTAGTAAATTTTTTATATCTACTTCATTTTTTATTCGGTCCTTTTTTATCCATTTGTCTATATTAATTTTAATTCCCAAATTCATTTTCCATAATTGCTCATTAATTGGAGTTACAATCTTTAATTCCCTTACTAACCGATTGTAACCCGTAATCTAATCATATTTGTTATTTTCCATTAATTGCCCCACTAATTGGGGCTACAATATTTTATTTTCTATTAATTATTGGCAATTCCTAATTTATTGACCATCAATAGGAATTACTACATTTACTAATTCTACCTATTCGCTTCCCTACATATAATAATAACTAAAAAATGTTACGTATAAATAACGCGCAAATAAACAATATTTTTATGAACACGATAAATACATATAAACTGCATAATAAAACTACCTATTCATATCCAAATATATGCTAGTCTTAAATATGTAACTAGAATATACTTTTCATATTTAATTTGCTAGAATTAAATAACATATGAAGATTTTACGTAATTATTTCCATAAATTAGTTTAACACAAAAAGGAAAGATTGACTGCGTTTGAAATTACAAAGATTGGACAATTCTTTTTATTTGGGATAAACAGAGTAAACTACGGAGAATAAACTTGTAATTTAAACATTCTTCCCTTTCTGTTTGTAGGTACCCCTTGTTAAATCAAATGTCTCCCTTTTAGATAAAAAGTGGAAAAGTAAACAAATTTATAAAAATTAAACGGATGTTCTTCCCATAAATTAAACTATGGAAAATCTACAACATAGCACAAATTGGGGAATAATCCAAAAATTCAATTTTATACCCAAATACAGATCTGGAATAAAAACATATAACATTCAAATTCTAAAATCTTTGGGAGCAATTCCAGATCTAGGTATAAATACATTTCAAATTAGATCCATAACAAGAATATGTAGGCAATAGTTTTCTACATTAATTTAAGCCTACAATTCACAAATTAAAATTAATTTAGGCATAAAATCATACTAATGCCAACGAAATAGATTTAAAACAATAAATAATATATAAAATTTCCCAACCACCATTTAAAAGTGGTCTAAACCTCCAGATCTGAAGTAGAACCTTTGATTTATCTCCAAATCCTTTTTAGTCCTAGAAGTAAGTATAAAAAGGGTATACAAATATATTAGAATTACAGATCTGAGAAGAGATTTGAGATTGCAAGAGAAAATAGATACAAATCTACAACTATATTAAAAATTACCTCAAATATGCAAATAGTTGATTCTCTTCTCTTCTCATTTTTATTAGATTTCTATTCTTCTCCAATTTGTATGAATATATATATATATATATATATATATATATATATATATATATAATTTAGAAAGACAAGAAGAATTGGTAGAGCTTCACGACTACCTTCAGAAAAATATTAGAAGAAAGAAGAGGGTTAGGCCTGAATTTATAGGCACTAGAAGCAACGACAACTGTACGATTTAAAATATTCAATTCAAGCCTTTGTGTTCAAGGTTTATTGCAACCGCCTGAAGGCAATCGTTCAACCATCCATGGAGCACCAATTGACTGCTATGGGTCGGCCGGTCCCAATGACAGGTCGACTTGTGGGCCTGGGCCATTAATATAAAGCGTTAAATTTTCTATTCGAATAATTTCCGTTACAAATTCGTTTTTCATCCATAACTTCTTCGTTTGGATTCCGATCAAAAAACTCTAAATATGAAATTTGCTTAATATTTCACAGTGAGTCCAATGGCGTAAGTTTTATTGTCAAATTCCATCATTTGTGCAAACTCCATTTTTTAAGCCTAATCAATTAACTAATTAATTTGACAACTAATACAAAATTATGAGGTGTTACTTTCTTCCCCCTTAAAAAGAATTTTGTGCCTAAAATTTCACCAATAACAAATTCATGGTTTTGGCTCATAGTTGTCTTAAACTACACAAGTAATGAGTGTACAACCAATTTTGCAACCAAATGTGCACAAGTGCATTGTGTATTACTTTATCCCCACATGGAAAATATGTATGCAGAATAATTCTAAATCAAATCCTCCTATATGCCCGTTAAAAAGAATTTTGTGCCTGAAATTTCAACAATGACTAAGTCATGTTTTTGGCTCATAGTTGTCCTAAGCTACACAAGCAATGAGTGTACAACCAATTTTGTAACCAAAGGTGCACAAGTAGTGTATTATTTTATCACCATACGGAAAATATGTATGCAGAATAATTCTAAATCGAATCCTCCTATATGAATGCATCTCTTTAAAAGCATTTTTGAAAAATATAATGCAAACAACCTATATATATTGGGCTGTCAATGGGTACCTGAAAACTTCGATATCCATCCGAATCCACATCCGAAGATATGAAAAATATCCATTATCCAAAAAGCGAATACGGATATCTGATATTCAATATACGAAAAGCTTTCCAGATACGGATATGGTTATTGCGGTATCGTATCCAAAAAATATCTGTCTGATTAACTGATGCATATATATATATAATTAAAATTATAGTTAATTAATATTTGATTTTACAACTATTTCCTAACCATTGGATGTTACTATGATATGGTTTTTGCTCATTTTTAGTGAAAACAAACGGCTTTAGTGTCTAATTTTTGAATATTTTTGGATACGCATATGGATATCAGTATAAAACAATGTTTTATCATCACATTTTTTATTCCTTGGTTTTTTTCATGAACATTAGTACAAAAACTATTTTATATTGATTTAAACCTTTTCATTTATACTTTTAAATTTATTGATTATGGAAGGAGCGGATAAATATCTGATATCCCTCCGTAACCGGATATAGATATCCGATTTGAAAATTAAGTGGATACAGATATGGATATGGCACTATCCGTACCCACCCGTATCCGTTGACAACCCTATATATATACATACATACATATATACCAGCAGTTCTATATGTATGCAGGTTTTGAAAAATCTTTTCAATGAAAACCCCGTACTCCTACGAATAGAATTATAAAGCAATCAATTTTGCATCCACTTCCTACCATTCAATATTCTAATGCACTGAAAATCACTTCCTAAACTTTACTTCTACGCCAAAAAAGAAATCTAGGTGGAGAATTTAACACTTATACTGCTTTATAATCTTCACATTCTCGTAGCACAGTGGAAATTTACCCATTGCTCCAAATTTACTCTACCACATACAAAATGCATAAGAAGGCTTATTTCAAGCTCTAAAACGGAATTAAGTTTAAAAATAGACTCACGTGCATCATCAACAATGTATGAAAATAGAAATTCGAAGGCTAAAATAGCTTTTTCTTTGTTATCGCTTGCATTTAACTCATTGTAAATCCTAATGCACCGCTAAATCCACAATTTCTAACTCTAGTTGCCTCCCTTTGCTTAACATGTGGCCTTCAAAATCAAATATTTCACAAATATCTTTCTCACTTTTCAAATTCGTACGTCATTTGAAAATTAAAATCCAAAAATATTTAGCTGTACGTTTTCCCTTGAAATCGAACTTTTGGACAGTTGGACAAAATTCTAAAAATAATTTAGGGCCAAAAATAACTTGCGATGACCCAAAATTTTGGCAACATGAATTTAATAATCTAATTTATATAATTTGGATAATTTATTCTTTTTCAAACAAATGAAATGTGTATTTGTTTATAAATATATAAGAGTAGATTTAAAATAGAATTTGAACTTGAATTTGAAATTCAAATGTAAACATCTTAGAAATAAATTGGATTTAAAAATAATATGTATGTACGATATTTTTTTGTATATAATTAGTTTTATATCATTGTCTTTAGAATAATATATAGATAAATAAGGAAAAAGGTTAAATATAAAGACATGAATAAATGTAAACTAAATTATAGATATTATATAAAAATATATTAAAACATATTAATACATTATAATTACAAATGTAAGCTTAGGAATTCATGTAATTACAAGGGTAAGTTATTTCAACAAGTGTCGTTCTTTTCTTTTTTATTTCCTTTAAATAATAAATAAAAGATTAGCTAGGCTACATATTTCTCCATCCCTCTCTTTCATTATCTTTATCTCTTCATATTCAAAACATAAGAAAACAAAAGCCTGTAACTAAACCAGAAAAGAAAAATCTAAGAAAAGTAAAATCAAACAAAGATCAATTTTTTTTCAAGTTCTCAAACGTGAAGCTCAACAAAATTCAAGCGAATTCAACTTAGTTTCAAATCAAGGTCAGCAAGCAAATCTAAATCAAGTGGCAAGACAATTCCAGTTCATCATCAGAAGCTTTCTCTGTTCTTTGTTTCCCAATTGCAGGTGAGTAAACAAAGAAATAACTCTGTTGAAAATCTTACTGCGTGTAGTAAAACTTAAATTTGAATTAGTGATAATGGTTGACATGGTTGATTAAATGGTTATAAGTGTGTGTGTGTGTGTGTGTCTATATGGATATGTTTATGTGCATGTCAGTGTTTCAGTGTTTTGCTCTGTTCTTCAATTACTAGGTGCAAATATAATTCAAAATCAACCAATCTTTCTCTGATTCGTTATATTTCATAGTGTTTAAACAAAAATTGCTAGAAATAGTAAGATTTGAATTTTAAAAATATTTCAAATAGAATTTGATGACAGTTTCAACTAGGATGTAGAATTTATAGTAAAAACTTATATATATACATATATATATATATATATATATATATACATATCAAAATTTCGATTTGATAAATTTGGGGATTCAGGTATATTATCTGAATTGTTATCAAAAACTAGGATTTTTAAAAGAGGAATCATGAATTTTAAGTTGGTAATTCAATAGGAATTGTACGATGAACGGAATTGATGTTTGAGTCGATTTCTGGTGATCATGGTGAACTGGGTGGTCGAAGCCTTTACTAAAGCAGGAAGGGAGGTCGGAGGTCATGGTAAAAATGGTCATAGAATTTTACGACCACCGTGGCGGCGTGAGATGGTCGAACTATGGTTTTGTCTCAGTTTTCGGTCGAGGAGGGAAATCGTGTTGCCACGCTATCGTCGGTGCATCAAAATTGTCTAGTCATGGTGGGAAATGAGCGTAAAACATTGGTGAAGCTTTGGACAAAATTTGGAGAACTTTGGTGGTTGGCGTCGCCTGGACGAGGTGATTTTTGGTCGAAATATTTTGTTCCAGTGGGTCCGATCCAGTCAGATCTCGATTTCGTGATCATTTTAGGAATTGGGTGGTAGTGATCAAAGGAAGAGATGATCGGGGACTTGTGGATGGTGGTCGTGGATGCCAGAGCATCGCCGACGATCAGTGCATGTGCACCAGATGTCTATGCGCTTGAGTTTTGGGTGTTGGAACGAAGGATTTTCCATCGGGTTGGTCTCGGGAGAAAATTGAGTTGTCTCGGGTTCGTTATCATGTTGTTCGCGCGAGTGTTTTAATACAACATTTTTTAGATTTAAACTAAGTTTTAAAAAAGAAAAGAAGAAGGAACTCGAGATTTGGAGAGAAACGCTCGGGTTTTGTTCAAGTAAACCTCGGGTTAGTCTCGGTTTATTAATCAATTTGTTAAAAAGTTTTTAAGTTTAACAAAGTTAAGTTTAAAATTTATTAGCTTTAAACTATTTTAAATAGTAACTGATTTTTGATTGTTTGTTTATTAAAGTTGAAAATTTTATTTCAAGTTATTAATTAAGTTTATCCTTAAGATATTTTTCTAAAAAAAAGCTTAATTAATCAGATAATTAAGTAGTTTAAATAAAAGATAAAGTGTTTTAAATTTTAATTAAAGTTAATCCTTTTTAAGTTAATGATAATTAATTCCAATGTTTATTAAATTCTAATAATGATTAAGAAGGTGATTAAGATAAATGATTTATCTTAAAATCATTTAGCGTTGGGTGATTAGGATTATTAATTAGTTAATTAGTTGATTATTAATTAAAGGTTAATTAATAAATGTTATCAATTAAAATAATAATTAATTAAGAAAAGTGATTTTAGAATCATTAATTAATAAACTAGGGAGATTAATTAAAAGTTAATTAATGTGAATTGTTAAGGCTAATTAATCTATGTGGTAATTAAATGATTAATTTTTTAAGAGTTAGTCACTAAATAAAGGATAAATTAATTAATAATCAAAGGTTAATTAATTAAGGATAATTAACCAATGGGATAATTACTTAATGAAAGTAATTAAAGGGAAATTACTTAATGTAATTAAAAAAGATAATTAACAGATTGATTAATTTAGGATTGATTAATTAAGGATTGGTTAATTAGGGAAATTAATTTAGGGTAGTTAATTAATGAGTGTGATTAAGTAAAGGATAATTAATCAATGTAAGTAATTATAGGATAATTAATTTGAGAAATTAATTAAGGATAAATGTAATTAATGTGAATGGGTTAAAGTTAATTGTGTTATTAATTAAAGGCTAATTACCTAATGTAACTAAAGAGGATAATGAAGGGATGATTAATTAATGGTTTGTAATCAATTAATGTTAAATAAGCTGGATTTAAAAGTGAATATAGAAATTAATTTAATATATATAAATTAATTGGAACGCTGTGACTAATTAATCTTGCTTATGAATGATTGAATGATATTGAATGCCTTGGATTATTTGATGTTTCTGTTATGAAATGTTTTGTGATATGATTGGGTTGAATAGTGATAATGTGGTTATCTATTAAGATGCACTGCTGTGTAAAGTGACATCCTGTATTTAAAATTTGAATTGTATTTCATTTGAATAACTTGGGTTAAGATGACATAGGACTCGAAGATACCGGGGTCGGGTATCAGTAAATACCTCAAACCACTTCGATTTGAAATCTTCTATAATTATTTATAGATTTGATATGTGTAATCAATAAACCGAAATGAAATAATTTAAGTGAACTGGACCATTGAAACTAAGTAAGGGTACTTAGGGTTTGATTTGTGAAATAAGTTTTACGTATTAGTATTTCATGTTAGATGGGTTTACTCATGCTGGTTTTCAGCTTGACCCGGGTGTTACTTTGATGTAGTGCTCGGGTCAGACCGAGTATTGCAGCTTTTCAGGTAAGGACGTTCTAGAGCTCAGGAGGCGAGCTGGATGGTAGGAACGTATGGAGTTTACCGCTGAGTGTTATTGTTTGTATCTGGGCCTAGTTAATTATTAACTGTCCGGCATTTGTGTAATGTCTTAACTCTGATGTATTAATGTAAATTAACAATTACAGTTTTCTTTGTAAATGCCATTATTTGATGTTATATTTAATCCGCTACGAATGTGAGAATCTGTGTTTTGGTGCTTCTGTTTCTTCTTCTTCTATCTCTTTTCTTCTTTTTCCTAACTATCTGGAATTTTCGAGATCGAAAATTCTGGGTCGTTACAATTGGTAGCAAAGCAGAAGGTTAAGCGAGATCCTTGGCTCTGGTGAGTTTACCCATTAAGGATAAGGTCAGTGGTACCCTAGAATGAGTTAAGAGTATATATATATATATGAGAGCGTACTTATTATTTTCTTATATAAAGGGTTTTAAAATGGTTTTAGAAACAAATGAGTTTTATATAAGTTTATGTTTTGATATATAAAGAAATATTTCTTTCTAATTATTATAAATACTAAGAAATTAGTTGTTAATCATTGGAATGAAATAAAAACAATGAGAATTAAGTGGTAATAGTAATACCACCAAATTGAAATTAAATGAAGATAAGTTTGAAATAGATCCAAACTGGAACTAAATCCCGAATTTGTAGAAGTAAGAATAAGATAAAAATAAAATGAAATCCAGATATGATAATCTTGGATATTATCATAAATGGTTATTGTGTTTAATAATGAAATATATGTTAATGTGTAAGCAAAATAAAGTAAACTTTTAAGATGAGTATAACTTATAAATTAAAGTTGGTTTTAAATTGTGAAGTTTTGAATCCTAAGTCTAGAAACATCTGAATTGTTTTCAAAATGTTAAAAGAAATGATATTATTTAGACTATTTTGAATGTGATCTTATTTTAAAATAAGAGATGTTTGAAAATTTTAAAGAAATTTTTTTTTGAATTAAAACCAAAGATGGTTTAAATTTTAAGGTATAACTTGGTGTGCAAAGGAAATAGCTTTGTATATATAAGGGATATACATGATATCAAAGATGATTTGAAAATAAACTCTAAGTGTTGAGTTTTACATTTTTCCTTGGAATATGATATGGAAATCCAAAGTGAGCCTTTTAACTTATAAGTAAGAAAGAATATTGATAAAAATTTAAAATTTGAAATGGAGGGTTCAAATTTGTGTAAGGTTAATGGAATAAATTTGAATTTAACTTGGAGGAAGTTAAATAAGTTTGAATGAACAACCTGATTTGGAAATTTCAAGATGAAATTGAGATTTAACTTAGGGAAGTTAAATGAGTTGATTTAGAAGGGAGATATATAAGATCTCAAACGAGTTTGAGTTCTAGGAATGGGTAATAGATGCTATTGGTGGATGTTTGAAATAAATTGATGTTTATTTACTTTGACTTATCCTAATATCATCCTGCTGTTATCAATAATCTAAGAAACTGTGAATTGGTTTGTTTTAAATGAATTAAGAAGTGGATTGTGATATTTTATATCCATTGTAGAAATTAAATGGAAATAAAACTTTAATTTGAAATTACTTAAGTAATTTTGAATTTAATGGTAAAAATTGAACTTCTGAAAATGAGATCACTTTGAACATTAAGATTTGAGTGTTTAAAATGAACATGTAAACTGAAATGGTTAAGGATTGGTTTCAAGATTGAAATTGGGTAATAAATTGAATTTCAAAGATTAAATTGTTTAAAAAGGATTTGAACTATGATTTTAACCTAGAAATAAGTGCGTGAAGAAGTAAAGGCTAACTTGATTTAAAGGAATTAAATCAGCAATTGAAAATTTAACTCGAATTTATATAATTCGAGATGATTTAAAAGTGGAGATTGGAATTGGGATTAATTCAAACTGGAATTGAAATGAACTGGAAATGGTTCAATTTGAAATTTATTTGAATTAATTGAAATTGTGATTGTGACGCCCCACCTCTATACCCACGCTAGCCAAGAACATTACGGTTTAATGCTGTCAACTAGCGCGGAGAATAAGGCTGTTGAGGAGCGACCATCCGTGTAATTGCTTTGTGCGAGCATCGATATGCCAGATAGTATTACATGCATTTCTTTATCAAGAGGAAATCCGGCATACCGACACAAACTCAAAACTACTACACGGTGGCTATAATATCTTCGGAAACATATATAGAAATAAACATAACATAAATCAGTCACAAACAATTCATAACACAAAGGAGGAAATAGATATGAATATATAACTAACACATGAAAGTGTATATCAGAGTAGTGGTCAAAAAGATCCACAATAATGCAAAAGAATAGCAACATGTGCTATACAAAAGAATACAACTATGAGTCCATATCTCAAGTGTATACAACGAAATAAACTACTAATCTAAGTAGTTAACCAAAAGTCAGAGAATTATCCCCAGTCAGAAGTCAAGCTGAAGCACCTGTAACATCTCGGTCTGACCCGAGTATTATTTAATAAGAAAATAATAAACGGATCAGTCTAACTATAAATATCAGATGAAACGATATAGAATAAGAGATACGACTAAACACATAATAATCACAATGCCAAGCTGTGATATATATAAGTAATTGAAAATCAACAAGAGATTAATCAATATCACAAAATCAACACAAGAATCAAAGAAATGTCATACTCCTTATTTCGTTCACCAAACCATAAATATTGACTATATATCAATGTCAATCACAAAAGTCAATGACACACAAATTCACCAATGCACAAATATTGATAAAACTTATCAATAGAAATCACGAAAATTGGTAAAACACAAATTCTAGAAATCATCTCAAGAAATGACCAATGCACAACAAGTCAATGACACACGAATTCACCAATGCACAAAAATTGATAAATCATATCAATAGAAATCACAAAAATAGGTGAAGCATAAATTCCAGAATTCAACACACGAAATCCAGAAATCACAAAAATAGGTGAAGTATAAATTCCAGAATTCAACACACGAAATCCAGAAATCACAAGAAAGGGGGGAGGCCTATCACACGAACGGGAGCATTAAAGCTCGCCAACATATGTATCACACGAACGAGAAACTATCTTATGGTAGCTAGCCATTAATTTTTGACACACGAACGGCCCGAAGGCCATGGGGAGCTACCACACATGTGTGAGTCGAAATCACACAGAAACTGGGTCTAGTCTAAATTGCAGACAAAGAGACATCGCACAATTGCTAGTCTAAATCACAAAAATAATCATCATGATCATCAAGAAGTGTCAATTACAGTAAGCTAGTAAATATATGAGCTTAGCTTAATGTCCCATAACCACTAGCTTAACTTAAATATTTACGAACAAATTGTAGATCTTTAGTAGAAAATTGTCACAAGAGTTTCAACCGAACAAGTCCAAGAATTAACCGACGAGGTAAATGCAAGCGTTTCATACCACTTGTTTTACTAAGCCGTTTAATTAGATTTATCATACGAGTGAGGTAAAGGTTTGTGTATACTAGTAGATTGGAAAACGGTTTTATAAACGAGTTTGATATTGAAAATATAGTTGAAATCGTTTTGATGAAGAGGTTTTGATATTTAATACTAGTATTGAAACCTTTATATTTTTAAAGTGACAAATCACAAAAATGATTGTAGAACAATCAATCACCAAAATTCACATCCGAAGACGTGAATAAAATCCACAGAAATCGATACCAAATCCATAGAAATGGATATTTCCAAAAATCCATAAAAAGAAGTCATCAAAGTCGATAATAAGTGATAACGACTAATAGGATTGCTAAAATCGATAAATAATGGAAATTCACACAAAACAGCCTGAATAGGCAAAAATAAACATCTCCAGACGTCTGATTTGGAATCCAGACGTTTGGATTTGTTTTCTGAAAAATAGTTCAAAAAGCTACACAGACGTCTGGAATAGCCAAAACAGACGTCTGAGCCATGGCCAGACGTCTGGTTTTGAATCCAGACGTCTGGTTTTGTTCTCTGGAAATAACCCAGAGAACACCCAGACGTCTGAAACATCAAGTCAGACATCTGAGACTTATCCAGACGTCTGATTTGAATTTCAAATGTCTGAAAATAGTCTCTGGCATTTTTTTATAATATGCGTGCATACATTTTTCTTTCCAGGTCCAAACCAGACATCTGGACTTGGTCACCAGACGTCTGGTCACCTGGTCTGGGCAACAATTTGCCTAGGCCAAAGTGGCCAAAACGTATCGGAAGCGATCGGACGAGCAATGTCGACTAAGGATTTACGCCAAGCGACAACCCAGCCTTAACGGCTCCTCAATACACCCCGAATATCAATGTCCATATTCATAATAGGATTTTCATAAACTTGGACCAAAACACCCAAATTAGGAAAATTCACCAAATCAATTCAAATCCAAAGCAAATGAATATGCACAAATGTTAGAAATTCATACCTAACCACAAAGATAGATATAGAAAAAGATGTGAGATAAAAATCTCACCTTTATGCACAAGAACAAGGAGGAAGAAGCTATAGAACAATGACAATGACAATCACTCTTCAATTCCAACTCAACAAGCTTGAATCTAAGCTAAAAAGAGAAACATTTCCTAAATTAGGTTTAGGAATTTCTGAAATTGATAAGAGAATGAGTTGGAGAAGAAGAAGAGAAGCTTACCAATGGGTTCTTCTATTAGTTTGGAGCTAGAGCTTGATTTGCAAAAGAAAACTAGGGTTTTGGAGTTTTAATTTCCCATCTCTCCCACCATTGATGCTTTAGAACTGAAAAGAGGAGAATGTGAGAGTGAATGGGGAGAAGTGGTTCAGATTTGAGTATAAGTTAAACATAGGGCTGAACCCAAACCCAAACCCAAACCCAAACCCAAAGTGAAAATGGTCAAATTTTTTACTATCTCCAAATATATCAAAGCTTATACTCAAAAAGGTCGCAAACGACATTTTAAACTCAATGGGAGTGGTCCCGAGTCCTAATTCGACCGTATGCAAAAAGTAGCTTTTCGGACTAAATTCCGAGTATCGATAAAATATTTAAATAAAATATTTGAATATAAAAATCGATAAATATACGGGTTGTTACAGACTCCCCTCCTTAAAGAAATTGCGTCCTCGCAATATTTAAGAAGAAGATGTATAGTAACAACCATAAAAGCATATTCAACACAAAAGAAGTTTGAAATAAGAAGTTCACCTCAAAGAGCCCGAGAAAGTAAGTTCGGATGTGTTCGCTCGATGAACTCTCTAGATTCTCAAGAACAATCCTTAGGATTTGAAGACCATTGAACTTTAACAAGCGGAACATCTTTATTTCGAAGTCGTTTGACTTCCAAAGCAATGATACAAATAGGATGTTGCTCATAAGTTAAATTAGGCGAAACTTCAATTTCTTCCACAACACCGGACTCAAGAATAGAATCAGAATCTCGAAGACATTTCCGAAGTCGAGAAACGTGAAACACGTCATGGATAGCAGAAAATTGATCCGGTAATAAAAGGCGATAAGCCATGGAACCAATACGTTCAGTGATAGGAAACGACCCAATATATCGAGGCGCCAATTTTCCCGATCGACTGAAACGTACAACACCTTTCATGGGTGAAACACGAACGAACACAAGATCTCCCACAGAAAATTCTAACTTCCTTCTTTGATTATCGGCATAGGATTTTTGTCTACTCTGGGCTTCTTTCATCCTATGACGAATAAGATCAATCTTTTCTGTGGAATCACGAATAAAATCTGGACCTAAAACCAGCTTCTCACCGGCCTCAAGCCAACAAGAAGGAGGCCGGCATGGCCTTCTGTAGAGTGCCTCAAAAGGTGCCATACCAATACTAGATTGGAGGCTATTATTATAGGAAAATTCAACAAGAGGAATATGATCTTCCCAGCTTCCACCGAAATCAAGCACACAAGCACGAAGAAGATATTCAAGAGTTTGATTCACACGCTCAGTTTGTCCATCGGATTGGGGGTGATAAGCGGTGCTAAAATTAAGCTTCGTTCCTAAAGCTTTTTGAAGACTCTTCCAAAATCCACTAGTAAACAATGGATCACGATCACTAACAGTAGAAGTAGGAACTCCATGCAATTTAACAATTTCTTTGATAAAGAGTTTGGCCAAAAGAGGAACGGTTCGGTTAGACCGAACGGGAATAAAATGGGCGGATTTAGTGAGTCTATCAACAATCACCCATAAGCTATCATGACCCGAACGAGAACGGGGAAGGCCATCGATAAAATCCATGGAAATTTGATCCCACTTCCAAATTGGAATTTCTAAAGGTTGCAATAACCCACCGGGCCTTTGATGCTCAGCCTTAACCAGTTGGCAAGTCATGCAACGCTTAACGAAGTTAGCGATGTCAAGTTTCATTCCCTCCCAATAATAAAGTCGCTTCATATCCGCGTACATTTTACTACTACTACCGGGATGAATGGTAAATTTAGAACGATGTGAATCTTCTAGAATATCTTTACGAAGATCACTAATATTTGGCACGATAAGTCTACCAAATTTTCGAATGCCGCCACGAGAATTGATATCAAAGTCTTTCGAACTTTCAATATTAATCTTATCCTTAATATTTTGGCCAAAAAGAGCCAATTCAGGATCTAGCCCTTGAGCTTCAAGAATGCGGTCTAAAAGAGAAGGATGAGCCTCAAAGCTACACAAAACAAATGATGAACATAAATCGGATACGCGGTCTCGAATCTCACAAGTGGATAAGATCTCGAGATCGTTCCATTCGAATATCATCATAGAAACAACAGCTTGTTGTTTACGGCTAAGAGCATCGGCGACACGATTACCCTTACCGGGGGTATAAAGAATATCAAGATCATAAGGAGTAAGGAACTCGAGCCAACGCTGTTGACGCAAATTAAGTTCCTTTTGAGAGAATAAATACTTCAAGGACTTATGATCGGTATAAAGAACAAATTTCTCTCCCAAAAGATAATGACGCCAAATCCGAAGAGTGAAAACAATAGCCGCGAGCTCTAAATCATGAGTGGCATATCTAGTCTCGGCTGGCTTTAACTGGCTAGAAGCATAAGCAATAACACGCTCTCTTTGCATAAGAACGGCACCCAAACCAATGCGACTAGCATCGGTAAAAACAACAAAATCTTGATTCCCCTCGGGAATAACAAGAATAGGGGCATCAGAAAGGAGTTCTTTTAATTTCTGAAAAGAATTTTCACATTTGTCCGACCGAATGTATTTAACACCTTTCTTCGTTAAGCTAGTGAGAGGAACGACAATCTTAGAAAAGTCTTTGATAAAACGGCGGTAATAACCCGCCAATCCAAGAAAACTACGAATCTCTGTCACACTCTCCGGTCTCTTCCAATCTTGAATCACTTCAATCTTTGAAGGATCCACGGAAATTCCGGATTCAGAATTAATATGACCGGGAAACTTCACACGAGATTGCCAAAAGTGGCATTTAGAAAACTTTGCTTTTAAATGTTTACTCCTAAGAGTTTCCAACACAATCCGAAGATGCTTCTCATGTTCCTCCTCGGTTTTAGAATACACAAGAATATCATTAATGAAGATGAGAATAAATCGATCGAGGAAATCTTTAAAAACTCGATTCATTAGGTCAACGAAATAAGCTGGGGCATTCGTCAACCCAAATAGCATAACGAGCCATTCATAAGATCCATACCGAGTACGGAACGATGTCAAAGGAATACTATCCTCTGCAATACGAAGCTAGTGAAAACCAGTAGCTAAGTCTAATTGTGAAAAGACTCTAGCACCACTAAGCTGATCGAATAGATCATCAATTCGAGGTAAAGGATATTTATTCTTGATAGTGAGATCATTAAGTTTGCGGTAGTCAACGCAAAGCCTAAGTGTACCATCGGATTTCTTCACGAAAGTAGCCGAAGCTCCCCAAGGCGAGGAACTAGAGCGAATAAATTGCTTCGTCTCCAATTCGGATAATTGTTTATGCATCTCCTCGTTTTCTTTAATGGAGATACGATAAGGAGGACGAGTGATAGGTTGAGCTCCAGAAATGAGATTAATTCTGAACTCAATTTCTCGCATAGGTGGTAATCCTAAAACGGGCTCAAATATGTCGGAAAATTCACGAACAACGTGAATAAGAGAAATAATATCTTTCTTATCATCATTATCGTCATCATGAGGATTTAAAGAATATAAAGATGCAACCAAGCTGGAATCCGAATCTTTAAGATTAATAGAAATCTGCTTAATAGATTGAGGATGTCGAAGACGAATAGTCTACTCAGGACATAGGATATGAGCTTCATAATGGTTAAGCCAATCCATTCCCAAAATCATTCCAAAGCCTAAATAACGCATGACATGCAAATCGGCTAGGAAAGGAAAATCACACAAAATAATCTCCACATCTTTACAAAGCAAACTAAGAGTTGCGGATCCACCAACTGGATTCGCAATTCTCAAAGAAGTCATTAAAGCAACAACACTTAAAGAAAAAGTATCAACAAGCTCTTTTGATATAAAAGAATGGGACGCGCCCGTATCAAAAAGAACTCGAATAGGATGATCACGAAATAAAATAATGCCATCAAGGATAGAATGAGAAATACCTTGGCCACGAGATGTGTTGCTAGGGGCTTGAGCAACATTTAACTTTCCCTCCTTCCTGCCCTGAAGCTTGGGGCAAGAAGATAAATAATGATCCGGGCTTTTGCAATAGCGACAAGTACGAGGCTTTGAACACTTGTTCGCAAAATGGTCTCTGAAACCACAGTTAAAGCATTTCCCTTTAGTAGAGGAAAAGGTCTTTGCACCAGGAGTTGCTTGCCTCCCTTTCTTATTGGGATAAGGACCTTTGAATTTGTTTGGCCTCTTCTTGTTGTTGAAGTTTGGTTTGGAACCCACCACTTCAACCTCACTTTCCTTATCCGCCTCTTCAAGACGAAGAGCGGTATCAATGAGTTGGTCGAAGGAAACTTCTAATTTTAGAAGTAATGGCTTCTTGAGATTTTTGTTTAAGCCATAGACGAACCTCTGGTTCTTCTTTAAAGGGGTGTTGATATATTCAACCCCGTATTTAGAGAGAGATTCAAAAGACGTGACATAGTCAGTCACGGAAGATTCACCTTGAACAAGGTCTATAAAACGGCGAGCCAAAGTCACCTTCTCAGCTTCTGGTACGAATTTTAACTCGAAGCGCTCTTGGAATTTCTCCCAAGTGAGATCCGCTTCATTTATTTCAGAAATCAGAAGCTCGTACCAGTCCAATGCTCTTTCTTGGAGCATACTAGAAGCCACCTGAACTCGATGAAGATCGACGAGATTCATGCGAATGAAGATTCGATCACAGGTCCGCAACCATTCCTAGACCTCGATGACAGTTTCAGAACCTTTAAATGGCTTCCCACTTAGGTTGGTGTAATCATTGCACAAACGTGCAAACCCAGATTTAGGGTGAGTAGGTTCCGGATTAGAACCAGCTGTTTGAGCATTCGTGACAAGGTCAAGAAGTTGTTGGGTAGTCATAAAAACTCCATCTTGGGGTGGAGCACTAGATGGTCCAGCTCTGGGATGACCAGGTCTAACCATTTCTCTTCTTTAAGGAAGAAAGAAGAGGAAAAAGTTATTCTCAAGATAAATATCAAGCAAATCTTGATAGATAAAACAAGGAATCATAAAGAAAATAGGATGAATCGGTACGAAGACTCGAATTAAATCCTAAAGCATGACTCCTAAGAAAGACTTAGGACGATGATCCTTGTTATAATATTCCATATTGTTCCGAAGTTTGGCTCTGATACCAAGCTGTGACGCCCCACCTCTATACCCACGCTAGCCAAGAACATAGGTGTAATGCTGTCAACTAGCGCGGAGAATAAGGCTGTTGAGGAGCGACCATCCGTGTAATTGCTTTGTGCGAGCATCGATATGCCAGATACTATTACATGCATTTCTTTATCAAGAAGAAATCCGGCATACTGACACAAACTCAAAACTACTACACAGTGGCTATAATATCTTCGGAAACATATATAGAAATAAACATAACATAAATCAGTCACAGACAATTCATAACACAAAGGCGGAAATAGATATGAATATGTAACTAACACATGAAAGTGTATATCAGAGTAGTGGTCAAAAAGATCCACAATAATACAAAAGAATAGCAACATGTGCTATACAAAAGAATACAACTATGAGTCCATATCTCAAGTGTATACAACGAAATAAACTACTAATCTAAGTAGTTAACCAAAAGTCAGAGAATTAATCCCAGTCAGAAGTCAAGCTGAAGCACCTGTAACATCTCGGTCTGACCCGGGTATTATTTAATAAGAAAATAATAAACGGATCAGTCTAACTATAAATATCAGATGAAACGATATAGAATAAGAGATACGACTAAACACATAATAATCACAATGCCAAGCTGTGATATATATAAGTAATTGAAAATCAACAAGAGATTAATCAATATCACAAAATCTACATAAGAATCAAAGAAATGTCATACTCCTTATTTCGTTCACCAAACCATAAATATTGACTATATATCAATGTCAATCACAAAAGTCAATGACACACAAATTCACCAATGCACAAATATTGATAAAACTTATCAATGGAAATCACGAAAATTGGTAAAACACAAATTCTAGAAATCATCTCAAGAAATGACCAATGCACAACAAGTCAATGACACACGAATTCACCAATGCACAAAAATTGATAAATCATATCAATAGAAATCACAAAAATAGGTGAAGCATAAATTCCAGAATTCAACACACAAAATCCAGAAATCACAAAAATAGGTGAAGCATAAATTCCAGAATTCAACACACGAAATCCAGAAATCACAAGAAAGGTGGAGGCCTATCACACGAACGGGAGCATTAAAGCTCAACAACATATGTATCGCACGAACGAGAAGCTATCTCATGGTAGCTAGCCATTAATTTTTGACACACGAACGGCCCGAAGGCCATGGGGAGATACCCCACATGTGTGAGTCGAAATCACACAGAAACGGGGTCTAGTCTAAATTGCAAACAAAGAGACATCGCACAATTGCTAGTCTAAATCACAAAAATAATCATCATGATCATCAAGAAGTGTCAATTACAGTAAGCTAGTAAATATATGAGCTTAGCTTCATGTCCCATAACCACTAGCTTAACTTAAATATTTACGAACAAATTGTAGATCTCCACTAGAAAATTGTCACAAGAGTTTCAACCGAACAAGTCCAAGAATTAACCGACGAGGTAAACGCAAGCGTTTCATACCACTTGTTTTACTAAGCCGTTTAATTAGATTTCTCATACGAGTGAGGTAAAGGTTTGTGTATACTAGTAGATTGGAAAACGGTTTTATAAACGAGTTTGATATTGAAAATATAGTTGAAATCGTTTTGATGAAGAGGTTTTGATATTTAATACTAGTATTGAAACCTTTATATTTTTAAAGTGACAAATCACAAAAATGATTGTAGAACAATCAATCACCAAAATTCACATCCGAAGACGTAAATAAAATCCACAGAAATCGATACCAAATCCATAGAAATGGATATTTCCAAAAATCCATAAAAAGAAGTCATCAAAGTCGATAATAAGTGATAACGACTAATAGGATCGCTAAAATTGATAAATAATGGAAATTCACACAAAACAGCCTGAATAGGCAAAAATAAACATCTCCAGACGTCTGATTTGGAATCCAGACGTCTGGATTTGTTTTCTGAAAAATAGTTCAGAAAGCTACCCAGACGTCTGGAATAGCCAAATCAGATGTCTAAGCCATGGCCAGACGTCTGGTTTTGAATCCAGACGTCTGGTTTTGTTCTCTGGAAATAACTTAGAGAACACCCAGACGTCTGAAACATCAAGTCAGACGTCTGAGACTTATCCAGACGTCTGATTTGAATTTCAAATGTCTGAAAATAGTCACTGGCATTTTTTATAATATGCGTGCATACATTTTTCTTTCCAGGTCCAAACCGGACGTCTGGACTTGGTCACCAAACGTCTGGTCACCTGGTCTGGGCAACAATTTGCCTAGGCCAAAGTGGCCAAAACGTATCAGAAGCGATCGGACGAGCAATGTCGACTAAGGATTTACGCCAAGCGCCAACCCAGCCTTAAGGGCTCCTCAATACACCCCGAATATCAATGTCCAAATATTCATAATAGGATTTTCATAAACTTGGACCAAAACACCCAAATTAGGAAAATTCACCAAATCAATTCAAATCCAAAGCAAATGAATATGCACAAATGTTAGGAATTTATACCTAACCACAAAGACAGATATAGAAAAAGATGTAAGATAAAAATCTCACCTTTATGCACAAGAACAAGGAGGAAGAAGCTATAGAACAATGACAATGACAATCACTCTTCAATTCCAACTCAACAAGCTTGAATCTAAGCTAAAAAGAGAAACATTTCCTAAATTAGGTTTAGGAATTTCTGAAATTGATAAGAGAATGAGTTGGAGAAGAAGAAGAGAAGCTTACTAATGGGTTCTTCTATTAGTTTGGAGCTAGAGCTTGATTTGCAAAAGAAAACTAGGGTTTTGGAGTTTTAATTTCCCATCTCTCCCACCATTGATGCTTTAGAACTGAAAAGAGGAGAAAGTGAGAGTGAATGGGGAGGAGTGGTTCAGATTTGAGTATAAGTTAAACATAGGGCTGAACCCAAACCCAAACCCAAAGTGAAAATGGTCAAATTTCTGACTAGCTCCAAATATATCAAAGCTTATACTCGAAAAGGTCGCAAACGGCATTTTAAACTCAATGGGAGTGGTGCCGAGTCCTAATTCGACCGTATGCAAAAAGTAGCTTTTCGGACTAAATTCCGAGTATCGATAAAATATTTAAATATAAAAATCGATAAATATGTGGGTTGTTACAGTGATTAAAGTTGAATAAGTAAATCCAAATGGAATTTGATTTGAATTTAGAAAAGAAATGGAGGTTAATTCAACTTGAATTGGGATTGGATCAATTTTAATGGAATGGGAAATTGATTGAAAATGGAGATTGGGTAGTTGTACAGTTTAGCTCTGGACTATTTTCAAAATAAGTTGTTTCAATATAAACCTATTTTTCCAAGCTATTTACTACACGATCTTTCTTTTTGAAGCCAAACTATTTTATACTTATTTTACAATTATTTTTGGAACTATTTAACTATTTTACAACTGTTTTATAAACTAATTACTATTTTTTTTACTGCTTTATAACAAATCACTATTTTACAACTATTTTGCAAATATCTAACTATTTTATAACCATTGACTATTTTATAACTACTTAACTATTTTACAGCTATTTTACAGATTAATAATTATTTTTCAACTACTTATCTATTTTTAACTTTTAAAGCTATTTTCTAAATATAAGTTGGTAAGAATGAAAATTGTTTATGATTAATTACCAATTGAGATATGAATTGAAGTGATAATCCAAATGGAAATTAAGGCAATTGTGAATAAATGAATAAGAATCTAAGCGAATGTGAATAGAAAGGAGAAATTGATTTAGCTAATAATCAATGAAGATAGATACGTAGGATTTAGTATATTATTCTATTCGCATAGTGATTTGATCCAGATTCGAGCATAGAATTTCGAGATAGTATATCGATTCGAGTTGGGATTTTTCACTCGATTTTCGACGGCGGACCTGGATATGGATTTTTGATTGGTTCTGGAAATTCTCTATCATAGTTATGGCTATGCAAGGAGAATGACGGTTTTTGATCAAGAAACCAGATCTGAGTCCACACTAGGAAGTCGGATGGACAATACTAGTTCGAAAGTGAAACTGTGTGATCGAGTGAGCCATCAGATTGATATAGCGTACAGATGATATATGTACATCGTACGCGTTTGAATGAAATTAATATTGAAAATTTGTGATAAAAACTGTAAAATGATTTTTGAAGTGGAAAGGTATATTTTGATAAATAAGTGATGAAATAAAATTGAAGTTGGATATTTCTATGATGAGGACCCATTTTATAAAAAAAAATGTAGCGAATAACTTTATGAAGTAATCAATTATGAATATTTGATTTGGAATAAACAAAGTTATGTATCTTTGTTATATTATGATAAACTCCCCTTATTGAATCTATAGCCAGAAGAAAAGGGTTTTTGAAAAGTATTTGAAGTATAAAAAGGGAATTTATACTAGTATGAAGTGATCCAAAGATTTTCAAAGTTATATATATATATATATATGAAGGATTTTATGAGAATGATTTTAGGAAAAAGGTTTTGAAACCTATGGATTTTGGAAAGGCTTTTAATTTTTGGGGAAAAATGAATTTTGAAATTTAGAAAGCCTAGCTTGAGAATTATCGATTTTGGAATAATCAATTTTGAGAAAAGGAGATTTATATGGATTTATACTAGGTGTATGATTTGGAAGATACTATATGTGTATAGTATAAAGTGTTTTAAAAATGGCTCTAGAGAAAAAGACGATGATGCCTACATTTACATGGGTATATGTGTATAGTATAAAGTGTTTTGAAAATGATTTGGCAGCGAAATTCGAGGGCACTAATGCCTATATTTACATGGGTTTTTGTCGTGATGGCAACGTAACCCCGGGTGTAGCTGGGATCTGTAGCGGGTTCCATGGTGTAATCGAGGGGCGCAGAGTGCCTACAGTTATCTGTGGATTTTTTTCGAGATGGCAACGTAACCATCGGGTTAACTGCAACCATGGAAGGGGTGATGATTTCCAGAGCATTCTCATCAAAGATGTTTCCTCTATTTTCATTTTCTATATTTTCAATAAATTATTTTCCAAGTATTTTCCTGGGTGTTGAAAACGGGTTTACCAAGTACTTATAGATTTTCAGTCCTAAGCCCGATCAACGTATGACCGAATTTCTATGAGAACGAGGATGGACTTGTTGAAACATCGAGTTATAAAAAGTATTTTTATAAAAATATTTTTGGTAATATAGATTTTAAAGTGCTTTAAAAATTCTTAATAAAAAGAGTTTGTAGTTAAAAAGTGATCACAGAGTTATTTATCTGATTTTAAGAATGGAATAAATTCTGGCTTCGCTCCTTTTCAGGGACGAAAAGATTCAAAAATATAGGAATGTTATGACCCGAAATTTTGGCAACATGAATTTAATAATCTAATTTATTTAATTTGGATAATTTATTCTTTTTCAAACAAATGAAATGTGTATTTGTTTATAAATATATAAGAGTAGGTTTAAAATAGAATTTGAACTTGAATTTGAAATTCTAATGTAAACATCTTAGAAATAAATTGGATTTAAAAATAATATGTATGATTATTTTTTTATATATAATTAGTTTTATACCATTGTCTATAGAATAATGTATAGATAAATAAGGGAAAAGGTAGATATAAAGACATGAATAAATGTAAACTAAATTATAGATATTATATAAAAATATATTAAAACATATTAACACATTATAATTACAAATGTAAGCTTAGGAATTCATGCAATTACAAGTGTAAGTTATTTCAACAAGTGTCATTCTTTTCTTTTTTATTTCCTTTAAATAATAAATAAAAGATTAGCTAGGCAATATATTTCTCCATCCCTCTCTTTCATTTTTTTATCTCTTTATATTCAAAACATAAGAAAACAAAAGCCTGTAACTAAACCAGAAAAGAAAATCTAAGAAAAGTAAAATCAAACAAAGATTTTTTTTTTCAAGTTCTCAAACCTGAAGCTCAACAAGATTCAAGTGAATTCAACTTAGTTTCAAATCAAGGTCAGTAAGCAAATATAAATCAAGTGGAAAGTCAAATTCCAGTTCATCATCAGAAGCTTTCTCTGTTCTTTGCTTTCTAATTGCACGTGAGTAAACAAAGAAATAGCTCTGTTGAAAATCTTAATGCATGCAGTAAAACTTAAATTTGAATTAGTGATAATGGTTGTCATGGTTGATTAAATGGTTATATGTATATGTGTGTGTGTATGGATATATTTGTGCGCATGTCAGTGCTTCAGTGTATTGCTCTGTTCTTCAATTACTAGGTGCAAATATAATTCAAAAATTAACTGATCTTTCTCTGATTCATTATATGTCATGGTATTTAAAAGAATATTGCTAGAAATAGTAAGATTTGAATTTTAAAAATATTTTAAATAGAAATTGATGACAGTTTCAACTGGGATGTAGAATTTACAGTAAAAACTTATATATATCAAAATTTCGATTTGATAAATTTGTGGATTCAGGTATATTATCTGAATTGTGACGACCTGGAATTTTTAACAATTTAAATTGGAATAATTAATTAATTTTAAATATTTAAAAGTTAATTTTAAACTTGAATTCAAATATTATAATTATTTAACAGTTAAGTTATTGGATTTAATAAACTGAAATTGGGTGAATTATTGAATCTTCAGTTTTAAGCCTATTAAAAATAATTTAAAGGCTTATAAAATTTATAATGATACTGAAGATAATAGAATGGTTGAAATTTAATTTAAAGGTTATTTTTTCAGTTTTTATAATATATCGTTCAACTCGATAGTTAAAAATAGCCTTCCGAGGCACAGTCTCGGAATTCGAAGAAACCAGTTCCATTGGATCCGTAATAGTTAGTTATTATCGGATTTCAATTTTCGTAGCAATCGGAGTTGTCGTTTGACCCTGGCAGCTCAAAACGCTTAGGAACTATTTTAATCGATTTAATTTAAAATTGATTGTTGCCTCATTTCTTTAGCACAGGTAAGTGTTGAATAATATGCATAGTCAATGGGAAAATTACCTTATTATGGATGCTGCTAACAAATGGTTTGTTGACCTAAAACAAATTATAAAATAAAAATTTGGGAATCACTGATTCAAATAGCCGTAAACTTTGCAATGCGATTGAAGAATTGAATACTCATGTATCCTGTAGTTATTCTTATTAAAGAGAAATATGGGTCAAACTTATGAACTACGGCGGAGTTCAAACGGTAAGTACTCATTCAGATGAATATTAGGTACAAATATATAAAGGTACTAGATAGAAACCATCCATTCTTATGTCCTTCTTAGCGCTTTGAAGAAACTCATTCTTGTCTTGTTGTTTGGAGGGGGAGAAACAAATGTCATTTTTAAAGGGGTTCAGAGTAGCAAAATTGCCTTATATAGTAGCGTTCATTTAGAATAAGATTTTTAGTTCAAAATAATTCATTGGTTAGTCGAATTTATAAATAGGAATTTAATTGTTCGATTTTGTAAAATATTAATAAATCGTATAACTGTTTATACAAGGTTTAAATCTGAAGGAAACAACTCGAGATCGGATTTCGATTGCAAAATCAAAGGTGAGTTAATCTCATTCTCCTTGATTTTTATTTGAATTTAAGTGGTTAAATTTAAATAATTGGTTGGATGATTGAATTGATTCGATGTGCACTGATGATCTGGTCACTTTGGTTTTTGGTTGGCTCGAGTTAATTGTTGCTTGACTCCAAGTATTCGAGTTTTAAATTATTTTAAACTTAAATCATAAATAAGAAAATGTTTTCATTTTAATGTTAATAAGAACTTAATGATTTGTGATTCATTAAATTAGTACGGTAATTAAAATGGATAATTAATTAATTCAATTAATTAATGATTTGGGTTGATTAATTTAGTAATTAAGTGTTTGAATTAATTAGTGAAGGTTTAAGTTAATTAATTAACTTTAATTAATTTATAATAATCAATGGATGGATTGGTTGGCAATTACTTAATGTAATTAATAAAGTATAATTACTTTGTGTAAATAATCAAGAGATTGAATAAGATAACTAAATAAGGAGTAATTAATTTATTTAATAAAGAAAATAAAAAGGTAGTTAATTACAGGTTAAGATTAATCAAGAATGATTAATATTTGTGGTTTAACTAATGATTAATTACTTAATGTAATTAATTTAGATCAGGATAAATTAAAAGGTAACTAGAAATCATTAATTTATATAATAAATGATGTAATTAAAAGTTAATAAATTAAGAATACTTAATCATTAATAAGTGACTTATGAGAAATTAATTAATATAAGTAATTAAGGAGTAATGTAATTAATTATAGTTAATTAATTTGTGAAGTGATTAAAGATTACTTACTAATTTTGGTTAAGAATAATTAATATCATAAAATTAATGAAAGATAATTACTCGAATGTAATTGAAAGATAATTAATCCAGGGTGATTAATTATGATGAATAATGAAGGGTTGATTAATTAATTGATTTGGAATTAGTTAACGTTAAATGAAGGAATCTAAGTGATTGAGGTTAGAAATTCAATTAGAATCAATTGAATTAATTTGGAAGTGATCAAGTTTGCTTATGGATGATTGAATGGTATTGGATGTCTTGAATGTGACTCGAAGAGACTGGGATCGGGTATTAGAAAATACCCGAATCCACTTCAAATTTTTATAGATTGATATGTACAATCTATATACTGGAATGAAATGATTTAAGTGAATTGGACTATTTAATCTAAATTGGTAATTAGAAATTGAAGGTGAAATAAGAGATGTCTATAACAAACTGTGAATTTGTGAATAGATATGAGTTACCCCGGGTTGTATATAAATTGTATGCTTTGTATTCCATGTTAGATGGTTTACTCACGCTGGTTTCCAGCCTGACCCGGGTGTTACTTTGGTGTAATGCTTGGGTCAGACCGAGTATTACAGATTTTCAGGTAAGGACGTTCTGGAGCTCAGGAGGCGAGCTGGATGGCAAGAACGTATAGAGTATTTCCGCTGTATTATATTATTGTAAATCTAAGTCTTGATAATTGTGTATATCCAGTGTCTGTATATATATGTGTAACTCTGATGTATTAAAATGTAATCGACAGATATAGTGTTCTTATGTAAACAGTTATTATTTATTATTATATTTTATCCATTGCGAATGTGTTTCTGTTCTTATTCTTCTTCTATCTCTTTCTTCTTTTTCATAACTATCTGGAAATTTCGGGATCGAAAATTTCGGGTCGTTACAGTTTGTATCAGAGCGAGGTTAAGCCAGAACCTTGGCACTGGTAGGGATTACTCCTTAAATAGAGTCCGTAGTACTCTAGGATGAGTTGAGTGTGTGTGTGTGTGTGTGTGTGTGTGTATAAGTGCGTACTTGTTATTTTCTTATATAAATTTTTTAAATGATTTTATATAAAAATATATTTTGATATATAAAGCAATATTTCCTTCTAATAAATATTAAGGTGATTGGTTGTTAAATTATTGGAATCAAATTAAGAAGTAATATAATACAACTAAACTGGAATCTGGAACTGGAATTAAATTAAGTGGTAACAGAAATACAACCAAATTAAAATTCAATTAATCGAAAATAAAATTCTAGAATTAGAACTCAAAAATTAATTTTTTTTTAAATTTTTTAAATAAAGGTTAATTTGGTTTAAAGAGTTAAACCATCCTTTGAGAATTTAACTCGGATTTATATAATTCGAGATGGTTTAAAATTGAGATTGAAGTTGAATTAGTTCAAATTGAACCTGATTCGAATTAATTGGATTTAAGATTGAAGATGTATAAGTTTAAATTTTTTAAATGGAAGTGGAAATTTAAATTGAATTGTTGGGGAAGTGAATAGTTTTGACTCTGGACTATTTTCAATATAAATTGTTTAAATATAATTTTATTTTTTTCCAAGCTATTTAATAAATACACCTTTCTTTTTAAAGCCGAATTATTTTATATTGGTTTTACAATTATTTTTGGGACTATTTAACAATTTTTCAACTATTTTGTAAATTAATTACTATTTTTCTACTATATCACAAATTAATTACAATTTTACAACTATTTTGCAATTATCTAAATTTCTGAAACTATTCAACCATTTTTCAACTATTTTACAATTAGTAAATTATTTTACAGCTATTCGCAAATTAATAATTATTTTTCAACTACTTATCTATTTTTAAAATTTCCAAGCTATTTTCTACAAAATAAACTGGTCAGAGTCCAAACTGTTATTGATTAAATACCCAACTGAGATAAGAATTAGAATGATAATCCAATGGAATTGAAGCAATTGTAAATATGTGGATAGACATTGAAGGAAATGTGAATAGAAAGAGGAATTGATTTAGTTAATAATCAATGAAGATAATTACGTAGGATGTATGTATATTATTCTATTCACATAATGATTTGATCCAGATTCAAGCACAGAATTTCGAGATAGTTATATCGATCCGAGTTGGGATTTTTCACTCGATTTTCGACGGCGAGCCTGGATATGGATTGTTGATTGGTTCTGGATATTCTCTATCATAGTTATGGCTATGCAAGGAGAATGACGGTTTCTAATCAAGAAACCAGATCTGTGTCCGCACTAGGAAGTCGGGTGGACGATGCTAGTTCGAAAGCGAAATTGTGGGACCGAGTGAGCGATCAGATTGGCATGGCGTACAGATGGTATGTGTACATCGTACAGATTTGAATGAAATCGATATTGGAAAGAGTAACCAAATTTGGATATTTGAATTGAATAAATGAAGCTATATATCTTTGTTATATAAGACAAAACTCCCCTTGTTAAATCTATAGCTAGAAGAAAATGTTTTTAAAAATATTTGAAGCATAAAAGGAGTTTTATACAAGTTTGAAATGATCCAAAGTTTTAAAAATTATATATATCTGAATATATATATATATAAAGGATCTTATGAGGATTTTGGAAAAAAGTTTTGGGAAACTTTGGATTTGGAAAGGCTTTTGATTTTTGGGTAAAATCAATATTGAAATTTGGAAATCCTAGTTTGAGAATTATCGATTTTGGGATAATCGATTTTGTGTAAAGGGAGCTTTGTATGAGATCATACTAGGTGTATGATTTGAAAGATACTATATGTATATAGTATAAAGTGTTTTGATGATGGCTTCGGGGAAAAAGGCGCTCCCTTGAAATGAACTTCTCAGGAGTGCCACCGGGTGGTGCTGCCTTGAGCCCCAAGGGGGTTCTAAAGTTGATCCTGTGAGGAGTCCGGACAAAACTAGTTCCTGAGGATTATGAGTAGTGCGTGCCATAGTGAAAGTCGTGTGTGCCGCTGAGAGCCAACGGTCTACGTTTGATTTTATATCGGTTGACTGCGACCTATGGAAACATAGCGAAAGTCGTGTGTGCTGCTGAGAGCCAACACTCTGCGTTTGATTTTACATCGGTAAACTGCGACCGATGTAGGAGTGGAGAAGTTCCATTTCAACAGCAAAAATCGAGGGGTGCTGATGCATACAGTTACATGGACTTTTGCTGCGATTGCAACATAACCCTGGAATGTAACTGCGATCTGTTGTGGGTTCCATGGCGTAATCGAGGGGCGCGGAGTGCCTACAGTTACATGGACTATTGCTGCGATGGCAACGTAACCCTGGAATGTAACTGCGACCATGGATGGGAGCGATGATTTCCAGAGCATTCTCACCAAAGATATTTCCTCTATTTTCAAAAAATGTTTTCTATATTTTCAATAAAATTATTTTCCAAGTATTTTCACTGGGTGTTGAAACGGGTTTATCAAGTACTTATAGATTTTCAGTCCTACGCCTGATCAACGTATGACTGAATTTCTGTGAGAACAAGGATGGACTGGTTCAGACATCGAGTTATAAGAAGTATTTCTATAAAAAGCTATTTTAATAATATTATGTGAATCTAAAAAGGAATTTCTAAATTTTTAAAATAAAAATGTTAGAATTTTGGAAAATGAAAGAAAATCCAAACTGGAGTTATGAAAAAAAAAATTAACTCAGGAAAATTAATGAAGTGATTTTTGAAATAAATTTGAATATTGATATAAAAATTGAAAATAAGCTAATTAGCCAAATAAATCAGTTAAGTGAATATGTTAATAAAATTTAAATTGGTTAAATAGAAGTTGAATTGGGAATTAATAATGGAGTTTGGAAATGAACTCAAATTATAAATAGAATTCGACTTGGATTTGATGATGAATTAAAATAAGTGAAGATGTCATAAAAATAAAATGGAATTGAATTACACTAGAAATGATTTGAGTTGCTAACAAAACCCAGGTAAGTAGAAATAAATTGAGAATGATTTTGTATAAATAAAATAAATTCGAAAATGAATTAAGTAAGTGAATTTAAAATTTAAAATGGGGTGAATAAATGGGTTAATGGAATTAAATAATAAAAGGATGAAGTCTGATTAAATAGAAATTAAATCAAAAGTTTTAATTGGAATTGGGTTATCGGAATGAATTTAAGTTATGAGACATATTAATTTGAAGTAAAGTCTCTGAAGTCAATAAAAGCTTGGTTTCGAGAAGAATGGAAGACCATTAAATAAAGTTTGGATTAAATTTATTTGGAAAATGTATATTAATATAAACATCGAATGTTGTCAAGCTTAATGAAATAATTTTAAAATGAAACCAATGCGGAGATGAAATGAAATGCAAATGTATGGTTGGTGAATAAATTTGAAATGAAATGGAATTAAATACAGAATAAGTTGAAATTAATTTGAAGTAGTTATGAACTATAATGGATACTCTATTAAGCAAATATCGTCGAATTTACATAAAAATAGTTGTCGTTTGACGTAAATAAAAGAAACTAAAATTCTATGAGTTGATAGAGATTAAATAAATTGATTTTAGGATTACTTGAATTGAAAATGAGCTTGTTTGGATTAAAAATAAATTGAATGTAAGCAATTGAGTTGTAAACCAATAAAATTGAAATGGTATATGATTGGTTGAAAAAAAATTGAAAAATTGAAGTAGTGTTGAAAATCATATAAATTGCTCGTGGAAGCTATTTAGAATGCATTTCTTTTAGAGTTGATGTGTTGTAGTTGTTTAAGTAAGAGAAATGTTATAAACTTCATATATATAGTGCTTACATGTTTAAATCGATTAAGTACAGGTACCGGAAAGCCGTTTGGCTGGATTAGGATTGCGCTAATTGCTTAAATAATAAGCCACTTGCTTAAAATGCTAAATAAAGGTATGCCTACGCAATAAAAATAGGAAATATGAACTGTTTTTGATTTTCCGACCGGGTGGGTTGATGTATATATATTTATATCTCTTGTCAAATTGCAAAATCTCCTCCGTACAAAGGAGACTCTGCCAAAAAAATTCGAAAATTTTGGAAGTTAGAAAATTTTTGGAAAAAATTTTTGTTAACGGCAAATCGATTTCAAATTGAAAATTAAAATTAATTAGTGGATGAAACTAATTTAAAATAATGATATGAGTCAGTTATAATGGAAGATAAAATTCAATATTCAGAATTGAAGATAAATTAAATTCATATAGAAATGAGAAAAACTAATTTGAATAGAAGTAGATATGAAAACTTCTGTAAGGAAATGTATGAAATGATTTTAAAAGACTATGATTGGATATTATTGCTAGGTAAGTTATGCAGGTATTATAAAAGGAAAATTGGTTTTGATTTCGGAAGATAAATTTGAATTGCCCGACTAAAAGGTATGTATTTAAATTTCTGTAAGAAATTGGATTGGGTTTTTGATCTAGCCACTTGGCTTTTTGTTTTCTTTTGGAATTTGAGAGCCCGTAGATGCATTTTGTAGTTGTACCGAGCTAGCCGCGAAAAGGAAACGTTGGCAAAAAAATTCGGAAATTTAGGGAGTTAGAAAAATTTTGAGAAAGTTTTGATAATTTAAGTTTGGATTTAAATTTAGATTTGAATAAATGAAATAAATAATGCTGTTGGAAACTATGGAAGGTTTTGGGAAGTTGATTGAAGTAATAGTGGGTCTTTAATAAAGGATATGTTAGGGCAAGTGGATAAAACTGTTGGTTTTTGGGGAAAAGTAAACGGTATTGGACCATTCTTCCTAACTAGTAATTTTCGAGGACGAAATTCTTTTAAGGGGGAGGAATGTGACGACTCGAAATTTTTAACAATTTAAATTGGAATAATTAATTGATTTTAAATATTTAAAAGTTAATTTTAAACTTGAATTCAAATATTATTATTATTTAGCAGTTAAGTTATTGGATTTAATAAACTGAAATTGGGTGAATTATTGAATCTTCAGTTTTAAGCCTATTAAAAATAATTTTAAAGGCTTATAAAATTTATAATGACGATACTGAAGATAATAGAATGGTTGAAATTTAATTTAAAGGTGATTTGTTCAGTTTTAACAATATATCGTTTAACTCGATATTTAAAAATAGCCTTCCGAGGCACAGTCTCGGAATTCGACGAAACCAGTTCCATTGGATCAGTAATAGTTAGTTATTATCGGATTTCAATTTTCATAGAAATTGGAGTTGTCATTTGACCCTGGCAGCTCAAACCGCTTAGGAACTATTTTAATCGATTTAATTTAAAATTGATCGTTGACTCCCGTAACTCGCACATATGATCGAATTAGCTTTCGAAACACGTTCCATTGTGTTCGGAATGTAGGTAAAACATTATAATCACCTAGCGGCACTCCTTAAGAGGAGTTCGGAATTTTAAGAAGCAATTAACGAGGCACTTTGGAAGTTTTATAATATAATAAAATTTAAAGTCAACTAGGCAAAGATATTTTTATTAACAAACACGCGTACTCAAGAAGCTTCCCCAAATCTATATTTCATCTCTGTTTTCCTCTCTAACTTTCATATGGAATCAAAAAAATCTTCAGAAAAAAAATTAAATTAAAAATGGCGACGTCCCTTTTGAAATCAGGCGATTCAAGCTTTAAACCCTAGCAAATTTCTGTCTCCGCGTTAATCGTAACCTCCAATCTTCCTTACCCCGCTCGTGTAGCGACCACGGTCTGGACGCGAACATTTTCGTGAACACATTCGAAATCAAAATATAGATCTAGATCAAGATCTGAAATCAAGATCAAGATCAAAGTCGCCGGATAAAGACTGCACGCGAACACGTTCGCGATTTCAAATCAAGATCGCCAGATCTATCGGCCGCCACTACAGCCGCCTTTGGAAACTTCCTCCCCGGATCTGATTCCTCCATCGATTTTGAGGCCTCCATCTCCTACTGCATGTCTGTATTCAGTTATGACATGTTGAACGCGTTGCTGCTAGGTAACTCACTCGAAGTTGAACCAACCCTAGAGTAAAAAGGGGTACGTGACATCTTTCATGTTTGCAGATCCAATAATTTTAGTGCAAGTGAACCGGCTCCATGAAGTTTGTGACTTATCGAGCAGCTTATGTCAAAATTAGTATCCCATAATGCAGCATGAAGGCTATCATGGAAGTTTACTCATTCAGCCGTGCTAGAAACAGGTAACTCGGCCTCATTTCTTTAGCACAGGCAAGTGTTGAATAATATGCATAGTCAATGGGAAAATTACCTTGTAATGGATACTGCTAACGAATGGTTTGCTGACCTAAAACAAATTATAAAATAAAAATATGGGAATCACTGATTCAAATTGCCGTAAACTTTGCAATGCGGGTTCGAAGAATTGAATACTCATGTATCCTGTAGTTATTCTTATTTAAGAGAAATATGGGTCAAACTTATGAACTACGGCGGAGTTCACACGGTAAGTACTCATTCAGATGAATATTAGTTACAAATATATAAAGGTACTAGATAGAAACCATCCATTCTTATGTCCTTCTTAGCGCTTTGAAGAAACTCGTTCTTGTCTTGTTGTCTGGAGGCAGAGAAACAAATGTCATTTTTAAAGGGGTTCAGAGTAGCAAAATTGCCTTATATAGTAGCGTTCATTTAAAATAAGATTATTAGTTTAAAATAATTCATTGGTTAGTCGAATTTATAAATGGGAATTTATTGTTCGATTTTGTAAAATATTACTAAATCATATAACTGTTTATATAAGGTTTAAATCTGAAAGAAACAACTCGAGATCGGATTTGAATTGCAAAATCAAAGGTGAGTTAATCTCACTCTCCTGGATTTTTATTTGAATTTAAGTGATTAAATTTAAATAATTGGTTGGATGATTGAATTGATTGGATGTGCACTGATGATCTGGTGACTTTGGTTTTTGGTTGGTTGTCGAGTTAATTGTTGCTTGACTCAAAGTATTCGAGTTTTAAATTGTTTTAAACTTAAATCATAAATAAGAAAATGTTTTCATTTTAATGTTAATAAGAACTTAATGATTTGTGATTCATTAAATTAGTAGGGTAATTAAAATGGATAATTAATTAATTCAATTAATTAATGATTTGGATTGATTAATTTAGTAATTAAGGGTTTGAATTAATTAATGAAGGTTTAAGTTAATTAATTAACTTTAATTAATTTAGACTAATCAATGGATGGATTGATTGGCAATTACTTAATGTAATTAATAAAGTATAATTACTTTGTGTAAATAATCAAGAGATTGAATAAGATAATTAATTAAGGAGTAATTAATTTATTTAATGAAGTAAATAAAAAGGTAGTTAATTACAGGTTATGATTAATCAAGAATGATTAATATTTGTGGTTTAACTAATGATTAATTACTTAATGTAATTAATTTAGATCGGGATAAATTAAAAGGTAACTAGAAATCATTAATTTATATAATAAATGATGTAATTAAAAGTTGATAAATTAAGAATACTTAATCAGTAATAAGTGACTTATGAGAAATTAATTAATATAAGTAATTAAGGAGTAATGTAATTAATTATAGTTAATTAATTTGTGAAGTGATTAAAGATTACTTACTGATTTTGGTTAAGAATAATTAATATCATAAAATTAATTAAAGATAATTACTCGAATGTAATTGAAAGATAATTAGATGAATAATGAAGGGTTGATTAATTAATTGATTTGGAATTAGTTAACGTTAAATGAAGGAATCTAAGTGATTGAGGTTAAAAATTCAATTAGAATCAATTGAATTAATTTGGAAGTGATCAAGTTTGCTTATGGATGATTGAATGGTATTGGATGTCTTGAATGTGACTTGAAGAGACTGGGGTCGGGTATTAGAAAATACCCAAAACAACTTCGAATTTTTATAGATTGATATGTAAAATCTATAGACTGGAATAAAATGATTTAAGTGAATTGGACTATTTAATCTAAATTCGGTAATTAGAAACTGAAGGTGAAATGAGAGATGTCTATAAAAAACTATGAATTTGTGAATAGATATGAGTTACCCCGGGTTGTATATAAATTGTATGCTTTGTAATCCATGTTAGATGGTTTACTTACGCTGGTTTCCAGCCTGACCCGGGTGTTACTTTGGTGTAATGCTCGGGTCAGACCGAGTATTACAGATTTTCAGGTAGGGACGTTCTGGAGCTCAGGAGGCGAGCTGGATGGCAAGAACGTATAGAGTATTTCCGCTGTATTATATTATTGTAAATCTAAGTCTTGATAATTGTGTATATCCAGTATCTGTATATATGTGTAACTCTGATGTATTAAAATGTAATCGACGGATATAGTATTCTTATGTAAACAGTTATTATTTATTATTATATTTTATCCGTTGCGAATGTGAGATGTTGTTGTTTTTGTTCTTATTCTTCTTCTATCTCTTTCTTCTTTTTCATAACTATCTGGAAATTTCGGGATCGGAAATTTCGGGATCGGAAATTTCGGGATCGGAAATTTCGGGTTATTACAGTTTGTATCAGAGCGAGGTTAAGCCAGAACCTTGGCTCTGGTGGGGATTACTCCTTAAATAGAGTCCGTAGTACTCTAGGATGAGTTGAGTGTGTGTGTGTGTGTGTGTATAAGAGCGTAATTTCTATTTTCTTATATAAATTTTTTAAATGATTTTATATAAAAATATATTTTGATATATAAAGCAATATTTCCTTCTAATAAATATTAAGGTGATTGGTTGTTAAAATATTTGGAATCAAATTAAGAAGTAATATAATACAACTAAACTGGAATCTGGAACTGGAATTAAATTAAGTGGTAACAGAAATACAACCAAATTAAAATTAAATTAATCGAAAATGAAATTCTTGAATTAGAACTCAAAAATTAAATTGGATTTAAAAATAATATGTATGATTATTATTTTGTATATAATTAGTTTTATATCATCGTCTATAGAATAATGTATAGATAAATAAGAAAAAAGGTTAAATATAAAGATATGAATAAATGTAAACTAAATTATAGACATTATATAAAAATATATTAAAACATATTAACACATTATAATTACAAATGTAAGCTTAGGAATTCATGCAATTACAAGTCTAAGTTATTTCAATAAGTGTCATTCTTTTCTTTGTTATTTCCTTTAAATAATAAATAAAAGATTAGCTAGGCTATATATTTCTCCATCCCCCACTTTCATTTTTTATCTCTTTATATTCAAAACATAAGAAAACAAAAGCCTGTAACTAAACCAGAAAAGAAAAATCTAAGAAAAGTAAAATCAAACAAAGATTAATTTTTTTTTCAAGTTCTCAAACCTGAAGCTCAACAAGATTCAAGTGAATTCAACTTAGTTTCAAATCAAGATCAGTAAGCAAATATAAATCAAGTGGCAAGTCAAATTCCAGTTCATCATCAGAAGCTTTCTCTGTTCTTTGTTTTCCAATTGCACGTGAGTAAACAAAGAAATAGCTCTGTTGAAAATCTTAATGCATGCAGTAAAACTTAAATTTGAGTTAGTGATAATGGTTGTCATGGTTGATTAAATGGTTATATGTATATGCGTGTGTGTGTATGGATATATTTGTGTGCATGTCAGTGTTTCAGTGTATTGCTCTGTTCTTCAATTACTAGGTGCAAATGTAATTCAAAAATCAACTTATCTTTCTCTGATTCATTATATGTCATGGTGTTTAAAAGAAAATTGCTAGAAATAGTAAGGTTTGAATTTTAAAAATATTTTAAATAGAAATTGATGACAGTTTCAACTGGGATGTAGAATTTACAGTAAAACTTATATATATCAAAATTTCGATTTGATAAATTTTAGGATTCATGTATATTATCTGAATTATGACGACCTCGAATTTTTAACAATTTAAATTGGAATAATTAATTAATTTTAAATATTTTAAAGTTAATTTTAAACTTAAATTCAAATATTATAATTATTTAGCAGTTAAGTTATTGGATTTAATAAACTGAACTTGGGTGAATTATTGAATCTTCAGTTTTAAGCCTATTAAAAATAATTTGTAGGCTTATAAAATTTATAATGATGATACTGAAGATAATAGAATGGTTGAAATTTAATTTAAAGGTGATTTGTTCTGTTTTTATAATATATCGTTTAACTCGATATTTAAAAATAGCCTTCCGAGGCACAGTCTCGGAATTCGAAGAAACCAGTTCCATTGGATCCGTAATAGTTAGTTATTATCGGATTTCAATTTTCGTAGCAATCGGAGTTGTCGTTTGACCCTGGGAACTCAAAACGCTTAGGAACTATTTTAGTCGATTTAATTTAAAATTGATAGTTGCCTCATTTCTTTAGCACAGGCAAGTGTTGAATAATATGCATAGTCAATGGGAAAATTACCTTGTTATGGATGCTGCTAACAAATGGTTTGTTGACCTAAAACAAATTATAAAATAAAAATATGAGAATCACTGATTCAAATAGCCGTAAATTTTGCAATGCGTTCGAAGAATTGAATACTCATGTATCCTGTAGTTATTCTTATTTAAGAGAAATATGAACTACGGCGGAGTTCGCACGGTAAGTACTCATTCAGATGAATATTAGGTACAAATATATAAAGGTACTAGATAGAAACCATCCATTCTTATGTCCTTCTTAGCGCTTTGAAGAAACTCGTTCTTGTCTTGTTGTTTGGAGGGGGAGAAACAAATGTCATTTTTAAAGGGGTTCAGAGTAGCAAAATTGCCTTATATAGTAGCGTTCATTTAAAATAAATTTATAGTTTAAAATAATTCATTGGTTAGTCGAATTTATAAATGGGAATTTGATTGTTCAATTTTGTAAAATATTAATAAATCGTATAACTGTTTATACAAGGTTTAAATCAGAAGGAAACAACTCGAGATCGGATTTGGATTGCAAAATCAAAGGTGAGTTAATCTCACTCTCCTAGATTTTTATTTGAATTTAAGTGGTTAAATTTAAATAATTGGTTGGACGATTGAATTGATTGGATGTGCACTGATGATCTGGTGACTTTGGTTTTTGGTTGGTTCTCGAGTTAATTGTTGCTTGACTCGAAGTATTCGAGTTTTAAATTGTTTTAAACTTAAATCATAAATAAGAAAATGTTTACATTTTAATGTTAATAACAACTTAATGATTTGTGATTCATTAAATTAGTAGGGCAATTAAAATGGATAATTAATTAATTCAATTAATTAATGGTTTGGGTTAATTAATTTAGTGATTAAGGGTTTGAATTAATTAATGAAGGTTTAAGTTAATTAATTAACTTTAATTAATTTAGAATAATCAATGGATGGATTGATTGGCAATTACTTAATGTAATTAATAAAGTATAATTACTTTGTGTAATTAATCAAGAGATTGAATAATATAATTAATTAAGGAGTAATTAATTTATTTAAAGATGTAAATAAAAAGGTAGTTAATTACAGGTTGAGATTAATCAAGAATGATTAATATTTGTGGTTTAACTAATGATTAATTACTTAATGTAATTAATTTAGATCAGGATAAATTAAATGGTAACTAAGAATCATTAATTTATATAATAAATGATGTAATTAAAGGTTGATAAATTAAGAATACTTAATCAGTAATAAGTGACTTATGAGAAATTAATTAATGTAAGTAATTAAGGAGTAATGTAATTAATTATATTTAATTAATTTGTGAAGTGATTAAAGATTACTTACTGATTTTGGCTAGGAATAATTAATATCATAAAATTAATTAAAGATAATTACTTGAACGTAATTGAAAGATAATTAATCTCGGGTGATTAATTAAGATGAATAATGAAGGGTTGATTAATTGATTGATTTGGAATTAATTAATGTTAAATGAAGGAATCTAAGTGATTGAGGTTAGAAATTCAATTAGAATCAATTGAATTAATTTGGAAGTGATCAAGTTTGCTTATGGATGATTGAATGGTATTGGATGTCTTGAATGTGACTCGAAGAGACCGGGGTCGGGTATTAGAAAATACCCGAAACCACTTCGAATTTTTATAGATTGATATGTAAAATCTATAGGCTGGAATGAAATGATTTAAGTGAATTGGACTATTTAATCTAAATTCGGTAATTAGAAATTGAAGGTGAAATGAGAGATGTCTATAACAAATTGTGAATTTGTGAATAGATATGAGTTACCCCGGGTTGTATATAAATTGTATGCTTTGTATTCCATGTTAGATGGTTTACTCATGCTGGTTTCTAGCCTGACCCGGGTGTTACTTTGGTGTAATGCTCGGGTCAGACCGAGTATTACAGATTTTCAAGTAAGGACGTTCTGGAGCTCAGGAGGCGAGCTGGATGGCAAGAACGTATAGAGTATTTCCACTTGTAAATCTAAGTCTTGATAATTGTGTATATCCAGTGTCTGTATATATGTGTAACTCTGATGTATTAAAATGTAATCGATAGATATAGTATTCTTTTGTAAACTGTTACTATTTATTACTATATTTTGTCCGCTGTGAATGTGAGATGTTGTTGTTTCTGTTCTTCTTCTTCTTCTATCTCTTTCTTCTTTTTCATAACTATCTGGAATTTTCAGGATCGTAAATTTCGGGTCATTACATGAATTGTTATCAAAAACTAGGATTTTTAAAAGAGGAATAATGAATTTTAAGTTGGTAATTTATGAGGAATTGTATGATGAATGAAATTCATGTTTGAGTCGATTTCTGGTGATCATGGTGAACTGGGTGGTCGAGGCCTTTACTGAAGCAAGAAGGAAGGTCGGAGGTCATGGTAAAAAAATGGTCGTAGAATTTTACGACCACCATGGCGGCGTAAGATGGTCAAACTAGGGTTTTGTCTTAGTTTTTGGTCGAGGAGGGAAATCATGCTGTCGCGTTATCGTCGGTGCATCGGAATTGTCTAGTCATGGTGGAAAACGAGCGTAGAACATTAGTGAAGTTTGAACGAAATCTGGAGAACTCTGGTGGTCGGCGTCGCTTGAACGAGGTGATTTTTGGTCGGAATATTTTGTTCTAGTGGGTTCGATCCAGTCAGATCTCGATTTCATGATAATTTTGGGAATTGGGTGCTAGTGATCGAAGGAGTAGATGATCGGGGACTTGTGATTGGTGGTCGTGGATGCCGGAACATCGCTGGTGATCAGTGCATGTGCACCAGATGTCTATGCACTTGAGTTTTGGGTTTTGGAACGAAGGATTTTCCCTTGGGTTGGTCTCGGGAGAAAAATGAGTTGTCTTGGGTTCGTTATAGCGTTGTTCGCGTGAGTGTTTTAATACAACAATTTTTAAATTTAAACTAAGTTTTTTCAAAAAAAAATAGGAAGAAGAAGGAACTCGAGATTTGGAGAGAAACGCTCGGGTTTTGTTCGAATAAACCTAGGGTTAGTCCCGGTTTATTAATCAATCTGTTAACAAGTTTTTAAGTTTAACAAAGTTAAGTTTAAAATTTATTAGCTTTAAACAATTTTAGATAGTAATTGATTTTTAAATGTTTGTTTATTAAAGTTGAAAATTTTATTTTAAGTCATTAATTAAGTTTATCCCTAAGATTTTTTTCAAAAAAAAACTTAGTTAATTAGATAATTAAGTAGTTTAAATAAAAGATTAAGTGTTTTAAATTTTTAGTTAAACTAAATGCTTTTTAAGTTAATGATAATTAATTTCGAAGTTTATTAAATTATAATAATGATTAAGAAGGTGATTAAGATAAATGAATTATCTTAAAATCATTTAGTATTGGGTGATTAGGATTAATAATTAGTTAATTGATTGTTTATTATTAAAGGTTAATTAATAAATATAATCAATTAAAAGAATAATTTATTAAGAAAAGTGATTTGAGAATCATTAATTAATAAAATAAGGAGATTAATTAAAAGTTAATTAATGTGAATGGTTAAGGCTGATTAATTTATATGGTAATTAAAGGATTAATTTGTTAAGAGTTAATCAGTAATTAAAGGATAAATTAATTTATAATCAAAGGTTAATTAATTGAGGATAATTAACCAATGGGATAATTACTTGATGAAAGTAATTAAAGGGAAATTACTTAATGTAATTAAAGAGGATAATTAAGAGATTGATTAATTAAGGATTGATTAATTAAGGGATTGATTAATTAAGAATTGATTAATTAGGGAAATTAATTAAGGTAGTTAATTAATGAGTGTGATTAATTAAAGGATAATTAATTAATGTAAGTAATTATAGGATAATTAATTAGAGAATTTAATTATGGATAAATGTAATTAATGTGAATGGATGAAAGTTAATTAAGTTGTGTTATTAATTAAAGGCTAATTACTTAATGTAATTAAAGAGGATAATTAAGGGATGATTAATTAATGGTTTGTAATTAATTAATGTTAAGTAAGCAGGATTTAAAAGTGATTAGAGAAATTAATTTAATTTATATAAATTAATTGGAATGGTGTAACTAATTAATCTTGCTTATGAGTGATTGAATGATATTGAATGCCTTGGATTATTTGATGTTCCTCTTATGAAATATTTTGTGATATGATTAGGTTGAACAGTGATAATGTGATTATCTATCGAGATGCATATCTGTGTAAGTGACATCCTGTATTTAAAATTTGAATTGTATTTCATTTGAATAACTTGGGTTAAGATGACATGGGACTCGAAGAGACCGGGGTCGGGTATCAGTAAATACCCAAAAGCACTTCGATTTCAAATCGTCTATATTCTTTATAGATTTGATATATGTAATCAATAGGCCGGAATGAAATAATTTAAGTGAACCGGACCATTGAAACTAAGTAAGGGTACTTAGGGTTTGATTTGTGAAATAAGTTTTACGTATTAGTATTTCATGTTAGATGGGTTTACTCACGCTGGTTTCCAGCTTGACCCGGATTTTACTTTGATGTAATGCTCGGGTCAGACTGAGTATTAAAACTTTTCAGGTAAGGACGTTCTGAAGCTCAGGAGGCTAGCTGGATGGCAGGAACGTATGGAGTTTACCGCTGAGTATTATTGTTTGTACTGGGACAAGTTAATTATTAACTGTCCGGCATTTGTGTAATGTTGTAACTCTGATGTATTAATGCAAATTAACAATTACAGTTTTCTTTGAAAATGCTATTATTTGATATTATATTTAATCCGCTGCGAATGTGAGAATCTTTGTTTTGGTGTTACTATTTCTTCTTCTTCTATCTCTTTTCTTCTTTTCCCTAACTATTGGAATTTTTGGGATCGAAAATTCTGGGTCGTTACATAACTAAAACCCAATACTTTTTTTCAAAAGAGTAACTTTTTCAAAATATTTCCTTTTCAAAAATTTTGATAAATTAAGGCATAATTTCAGCATAATCGTAAGTTAGTTATACACTAAACGCATAAACCAAATTCTAAAATTCTACAACAAACATTTACCCTTAAAACTTGACATTTTATTTAAAAATTTCATCATGTCCAATTACCCAAAAAAATTTGCTTTTAAGGAACATGAGCAATGATCCATGATGCCAAAAAAACTTTATCATATCCTTCGCTAAAAAATTTCAACTATTCTAAATTTTCAATCTTATTTTGCATTTACTATTAGTTAAGTGTCTTTCACGAGATTTCCACATTTATACAGCTTCTTCACTACACATATATAAGAGTGGTTCGCGAGTCCAAAAACAATAATATAGTAAATAAATAGGAACTCATAATATCGTTCGTGTCTACAAGAGACAATTAACAGTTACTGTAGGATCGATTTCACCCTAGAGGGGGGGTGAATAGGGTGATAGTGTCAATTATAAAAATTAATCGCGGAAGCTTATAAAATATTCAATTTAGATCACAGAATAGCAGCACAGATATCGCAGAATATAAATAACAGAAAAAACAGAACAACACAGAATTTACCCAGCTTCGGCAAAACGCTGCCTACGTGCTGCCCCCAAGGTTTCTACTAGAAATTAGATAGTCCCTCGCTTACACACGTAAACTCGCTATACCCGCTATTGACTAATCTAACTCTACTCTCAAAACCTTGCCACAACTCAA
Source organism: Allium cepa (assembly GCA_030765085.1). NCBI lineage: Eukaryota > Viridiplantae > Streptophyta > Magnoliopsida > Asparagales > Amaryllidaceae > Allium > Allium cepa. Next base: position 758,099,381 of record CM060941.1, on the reverse strand, counting down.
CCACCGAGTTGCGAATTCTCAAGCTACGCCACTAGCTTGTCCCCTAGTCACACGACTAGAAATTTAAACGGTTTAAAAATGAAAATACAAAACAAAACAAAAAAATAAAAAACCCTATTTTTAAATTCTTATCCCTTTATGTAAACAAGGCCGGCCCAATTGGTTGATTTCCTTAACCCGTATCCTTTTATTATTGTCGACTCCTTCTCTTCTCTGATAAAATCAATGGCTGCTGTGTAAATTTCTCTTGAGAGATTTGACTTAGGGCTTCGGCTTTTCGTGAAATTGAATTAGGGCTTTGTTCCTTCTTCGTTCCAATTTAGGGTTTTTGATTTAAAATTGAAGCGCTGCTTCAAGATGTTCGATCGAAATAGATGATTATTTTCGATGCTAGCTTGTTCGATCAGATGTTATTTTGAATTGCAGACAGCTACTTCAATTCGATCAAGTTCGAATTATAAATGGTATGTTAACTTTTTCTTTTGCTTTTACTAGTTTTTACTTGCTTGAATTTGATGGTTATGCCGATGATGATCTTAGGGTTTTTATATGGGTTTGTAACCCTTGTTTTGCGTTCGTATATTCTCTGTTTGAATTTGTCAATAATTCTCCTCGGCCACTTGATGATGCTTGAACGATCGATAATTAATCTGACTTTGTCAAATTCGTATCTTTCACGTTTCTTGGTTGACACGGTTTTGAATTAATTTTTGTGATCACCACGGCTTGAATCTGACTTTAATTTGTGACTTTGAACTGGTCGTTGATCATCTTGACTTGGATTGACACCTTGATTACCACTTGATGTTGAACTCGGTCTTCACTGATCATGTTTACTCCAGCCATTTGATTTGAACTTGTAAATTTTGACTTTGTTTTTTTTTTTAAAACTGTTACATGACTTCGCTGTGTAGTCTTCACATATTGATTCCATTCATGTTGCTGGACTGGACAATACTGGTTGCTTTGGGATTTAACTTGACATCCACTCTTGATACTGCACTGTTCACTGTTGCACTCGATCGTATTGACTTTGGTTGTATTTCTTTGAGATGCGTTTTGCCTCTGTACAATTGTTGTTTCCCTGACCTGTTGTAGTTGTTCTTGTAGTCAAGTCTGCATTGCTGTTATCAACTGGCCTGGATTACATAGTTTGTTGTGGTCTTGTGTTCATCTGAGTCATTCTGGCCTTGAACCTGTTACACACATGACTGCTGTATGGTTGCATATTTGTAAGTTGTTCAGTTTGCATCATTTCTGGTTGGTTTGGCCTGGACTTCACTTGACCATTGCTCCATGTATACTTGGTGCTTGATTTGGGTTCATACTTGTTCATGTGTACATTTGTGTGTCTTTTGCTCTGTTCTCACTAACCATGTGGTCTGGAATGACTTCGACATTGATTTTTGTGTTGTTTGAAGTTACCACTTACTTGACCCTTACATATGCTCTCTGATAAATGTTTGGACTAGCTGTGTATTGTTCATGACTGTTTCATGCAGTTCATTGTGTAGCCTTGGTTTTTGTTGTTTGTATGTGTGATACTCTGGACCTATTGCCTTCAGTTGCTTGTCGAATTTGCATGTATATATTGGGTTGTCTCATGTTATATCTGGTACTTGTTCATGTTGGTTTAGTTGGTTTTCTTCTGGTTTGTTCACTTCGGTCAGTGCTTGTAACATCCATGTTGCAACTGGTTTTGACTTTGAATGCATCTGTGCATATCACTGTTGCATTACTGGTCTTTGCATCCGTTCATGTTGATTTTTGAAATTTCACTTGTGTTGAATCCAGTTTCAAAAAACTCGGGTTTGACCTTGTGCTGTTGACGAGATTTTGAATATATTGCACCTGAGTTGAACCCGTCTTTTATTTGGGTTTGACCTTGTGCTCACCTGTCCCTGTAGCATTATCATGTGTATATCGGTGTGCACGGCCTTGTGGCATATACAGTGATACACTGTGTATGTCACAAGCTGTTCGTGTGATGAATTCAAATATAAATGATGACGAACAACCCAAATAACTGAGGCAAATATCATTTTCAAAATTCACGTTTTATTTTATATTGTGAAAATATTTCTTTTTCAATTTTACTGCGTTAGTGTATATTTTTGCAGATTGCTCAGATGCTGGATTCTAACTGGAATGAAGATGAAGATAAAATATGAGTGAATGAGCGATATGTAGTGAGGACATTTGTAAATGTGAAATTGTGATGTAATTGAATTTGTATCAAAGTTGTATAGTGTATAGTGAGAGCCTGAATTTGTGCTATTCAAAATTGTAATAAATATTTGTTTGAATAAAATATTCGTTTGAATTCAAATTCCGTGTTATTTATTTTATTCAGCAAATATTTATTTAATCTGTGAAAAATAAAATAGTACATTAACAAATACATTTAAACGAATGTATATATGTTTATTATCATCAAACAAAAATCATATAAGCGCATATTCAACAATCTCCCCCTTTTGATGATAACAAACATATATTTAAGATTTTGAATATGTTAAATGTATTTGATCATTGATATGCTCTAATTTGCTCCCCCTATTTAAATGCTTCCTCTCTACACGATGCTCCCCCTACATATATGCATACAAATAGAAATATGCAAATGAGCTTAGATGCAAATATAAAATTATTTGACCTTTGCTTGATTTTATTAGACAAAATCTTAACTTTTCTCTCCCCCTTTTGTTATCAGCAAAAGAATAATAGTGTTAGAGAAAATAGAGATAAAATAATCGATATCAATCCAACATTCAAACTCAATTGGATATAAATATTAAATTTCGATAAAAAGTCAAACAAAAATCATAAATGTTTTGTTAGGCGCATATTCCACTTTTAGAATGATGGAAATGATGTCATCATATAAAACCATACAGTTGTGTCTATTTGTGGTATATTTATATCAGGAATTTGAATATCTACTAACCATGCATAACCGTTAGGACTTTTAAATGAGATTAGTAGTATTCCAATTTTATTTTTAAAAAAAATGAATTCAAGTATCTTCTAACCACGCATAACCGTGAGGACTTTTAAATGGGATTAGAATCAACTTGTTTATTTTAAAAAATCAACTTTTGATATGCGTTCCATACATGCATAACCGTGAGGATTTTTAAATGAGCATGGAAGCACAAAAAAATTCCAAGTAATTCACCCATGCATAACCGTGAGGACTTTTAAATGAGAGTGAATACTTTGGTATTTATTTATTATTATTATTATTATTTTTAAAAAAATGTGAAAATGAAAAATGAACGATTCCTGTTTAAAGTACCACATATTGACAAACTATATAGAATTTTGATGAGTGATGGTTGTTAGAAATATGATAGATATAGAGATGGTCATGGAATTTTTTACCAACAAAAAGTTTTATAACTCTTGTTTGAATTTCTAAAGAAATTTACTAATGATACTTTCTCGAGTTATAGTATACGATCAATATCAAAACTCATCACTTGTTCAATCACTATTTTTCTTTTCGATAATCATTAGGGAGTCAGATTAGTCAAAATAGTCATTTAAAATCAAATTCAAAAATAATTATGAAATTAGTTTTTCAAAAATGACTAATCTGAAAATATGGTCAAAAATGATTTTCTCCAGGGGGTTTTAAAAGAAAATTTTCTGCTATTTGAAAATTATTTGAAATGAAGAATATGCAGATATTTTCTTTGAAAAAACGATGCAGTTACTAATTGTCTCAACAAAAATCACGTTTCACTAGTAATTTTTCTACCAACTAGATTACCAGTGTAATCTGCATCTGAATTTCTCTTTTACTCAAAATTATCATCAATCGAATTTTATAGACCAAAACATGAAGTGTGCACCAAAAATTTCAAATTCAATTTTAACAAAAATTTAAATGACATGAAGCCGTGTTAATAATCAAAGATCGTGAATATAGAGTTAGCCGTATTATAACCAATTGTATTATCCAACAAAACACTATTTTTAATCCAAAATGATATATATGAAGTAATTCAAAGAATCTAGAGATTATTATAGTGTTTTTGGCATATGAATATACTTGGCCAACTATGTTGAATAAGTCAGAATCAAAATCATCATCTTTTCATCATCTCAATATTGGCTGATTTTAATTCAGAATATGGTGCAGATTATCACATTTAATATATCGTTTAAAACATACCATTACCTGTTTTACCTTTACGATATTTTTCATTGTTGTCCGTTGTGATTCTGTCACCTTTATACTAGGCTAAGGATCTTTGCTTCGTCATCCGTTGTGTTTCTGGAATAGCCAAAAATCCAGAGAACACTATTGTTGTTCTTTAGCCCGCCACCACACCTACACGGAAAAAGATTTATGTGACCTATTTGTTTTTATAGGTCCATGATTGTTAGTGGCAGAATATTTTGAAAAACAATTTTATAAAGACCCAAAACTATTTATAATTGTTCCCTTCGGCACCCAAATTTGTTTAACTTTGAGAGATTTTATATTTGTGCCTTTAGGAACCCAAATCGGTATAGTTTTCACATGTTTGGGTCTATACAACCAATTATTGTGATTGTGTCCATATTTTCTACAAATTGTGCACATGGATTTAGCTTGACTAATATTGCTTTCAATAATTTTCGAACAATTATATCCAAGTCCTTGTCTAACCGTATTAACAGTTTGCTTTCCTAATAGCATATTCAACGATTTTTCACTTTTGGAAAATTTATCTAAAGTAGTAGACAGTTGTTGGACTTGTGATTTGAGAGATTCATTTTCGTTTAACAATTGTGTGCACTTTTTAATAGAATTCTCTCTCCTAGTATTTTCATTCTCCTTTAAAATCAGAATTTCATTTTCAAGTGATTTTATATTGATTTCTGATTTTTTAATTTCCTCTTCGAATGTTGGACACTTATCACACTTAGGGATCCTTCGTTGATAGTTCTTAACTAATTGATCAAGATGTTCATTGCATTCTATCAAAGAATCCTTTTGAGATTCAAGTTTAGCATATTTTTCCCTAAGTCGTTCATAACAGCCATTTATTTCATGAAAATATATAAGCAACTCAGAATGGGTAAGTTTTGATACCTCACTTGGCTCGTCATCGTCACTGTCAGTTGTATCACCTCGAAGACACAATTCTGCCTTTTCGCTTTCACTGCCAGTGCTTTGATCATTTTCGTCTATTTCATCCCAAGTGGCTGCAAAACTTTTCTTTTTCTGTTTCTTTCCATGGCTGAATTTAATTGTGGACAATCGGGCTTGATATGGCCGGGTTTGTTGCAATTGTAACAAATAATCTTTTGTTCTTCTGAGTAGTCTAGTGCTTTGGCTATTCTGCTTTTTGCTTTTTGAATTCGAGCTGAATTTCCATGTTTCTGATTCCATTTTTTGAATTTCCTTATTAACAGCTCTAGTTCTTCTGCACTATCATCATCGTTATCGTCATCCCTTTTAGTTGTTCCTTTAAGAGCTATTGATTTTCTTCGAGTGTCATCTCCTTCACGCTCTTCCTTGAATTTCATTTCTAGCTCATACGTGGTGAGATTTCCGATGAGTTCTTCAACTTTAAGTTGTTTTAAATCTTTTGATTCTTGAATGGCAGTTACTTTTGCTTCAAAGCTTCGTGGAAGGACTCTGAGGATTTTTCGGACTATTTCCAATTCGGTGTATGTTTTCCCGAGAGCTTTTGATTTGTATACGATATTGGAAAGTCGTCCGTACATCTCTTTGACATTTCCTTCCTTCGCCATTGTAAAGTTCTCGTATTCGCTGCTTAGCATGGCAAGGCGAGATTCTTTGACTTGAGATGTTCCTTCGTGAGTCACTTCTAGTATGTGCCATATTTCCTGCGCAGTTAGACAATGTGAGACACGATTAAATTCAAATTGATCTAATGAACAGATAATAGAATTCATAGCTTTGGCATTAGTATTTTGTAATTTATTTTCTAGTTCTGTCCATTGTTCCTTTGGTTTCTCTATTTCCTGATTATCTACAGTTATAATTGGAGTTTTATAACCTGTCTCAACAATATCCCATGCGTCAGTGGTTTTCAAAAAAAAATTCATCCTATTTTTCCAAAAAGCATATTCACCATTGAACATTGGTGGTCTAACTATCGAATGACCCTCTGCAAAAGCATTATTAAAAGAAGCCATTTTAAAAATTCAAATTTTTAAAACAAAAACCGATTTTTTGAAACACGAATTTTTAAAACAAAAATTGGTTTTTGTAAAATCAAATTTTTTAAAACAAAAAAGGCTTTTGAACCCGCTCTGATACCACTTGTAGGATTGATTTCACCCTAGAGGGGGGTGAATAGGGTGATAGTGTCAATTATAAAAATTAATCGCGGAAGCTTATAAAATATTCAATTCAGATCACAGAATAGCAGCACAGATATCGCAGAATATAAATAATAGAAAAACAGAACAACACAGAATTTACCCAGCTTCGGCAAAACCCTGCCTACGTACTGCCCCCAAGGTTTATACTAGAAATTAGATAGTCCCTCACTTACGCACGTAAACTCGCTATACCCGCTATTGACTAATCTAACTCTACGCTCAAAACCTTGCCACAACTCAACCACCGAGTTGCGAATTCTCAAGCTACGCCACTAGCTTGTCCCCTAGTCACACGACTAGAAATTTAAACGTTTTAAAAATGAAAATACAAAACAAAACAAAAAAATAAAAAACCCTATTTTTAAATTCTTATCCCTTTATGTAAACAAGGCCGGCCCAATTGGTTGATTTCCTTAACCCGTATCCTTTTATTATTGTCGACTCCTTCTCTTCTCTGATAAAATCAATGGCTGCTGTGTAAATTGCTCTTGAGAGATTTGACTTAGGCTTCGGCTTTTCGTGAAATTGAATTAGGGCTTTGTTCCTTCTTCGTTCCAATTTAGGGTTTTTGATTTAAAATTGAAGCGCTGCTTCAAGATGTTCGATCGAAATAGATGATTATTTTTTATGCTAGCTTGTTTGATCAGATGTTATTTTGAATTGCAGACAGCTACTTCAATTCGATCAAGTTCGAATTATAAATGGTATGTTAGCTTTTGCTTTTGCTTTTACTGGTTTTTACTTGCTTGAACTTGATGGTTATGCCGATGATGATCTTAGGGTTTTTATATGGGTTCGTAACCCTTGTTTTGCGTTCGTATATTCTCTGTTTGAATTTGTCAATAATTCTCCTCGGCCACTTGATGATGCTTGAACGATCGATGATTAATCTGACTTTGTCAAATTCGTATCTTTCACGTTTCTTGGTTGACACGGTTTTGAATTAATTTTTGTGATCACCACGGCTTGAATCTGACTTTAATTTGTGACTTTGAACTGGTCGTTGATCATCTTGACTTGGCTTGACACCTTGATTACCACTTGATGTTGAACTCGGTCTTCACTGATCATGTTTACTCCAGCCATTTGATTTGAACTTGTAAATTTTGACTTTGTTTTTTAAAAAAAAACTATTACATGACTTCGCTGTGTAGTCTGCACATATTGATTCCATTCATGTTGCTGGACTGGACATTACTGGTTGCTTTGGGATTTAACTTGACATCCACTCTTGATACTGCACTGTTCACTGTTGCACTCGATCGTATTGACTTTGGTTGTATTTCTTTGAGATGCTTTTTGCCTCTGTACAATTGTTATTTCCCTGACCTGTTGTAGTTGTTCTTGTAGTCAAGTCTGCATTGCTGTTATCAACTGGCCTGGATTACATAGTTTGTTGTGGTCTTGTGTTCATCTGAGTCATTCTAGCCTTGAACCTGTTGCATACATGACTGCTGTATGGTTGCATATTTGTAAGTTGTTCAGTTTGCATCATTTCTGGTTGGTTTGGCCTGGACTTCACTTGACCATTGCTCCATGTATACTTGGTGCTTGATTTGGGTTCATACTTGTTCATGTGTACATCTGTGTGTCTTTTGCTCTGTTCTCACTAACCATGTGGTCTGGAATGACTTCGACATTGATTTTTGTGTTGTTTGAAGTTACCACTTACTTGACCCTTACATATGCTCTCTGATAAATGTTTGGACTAGCTGTGCATTGTTCATGACAGTTTCATGCAGTTCATTGTGTAGCCTTGATTTTTGTTGTTTGTATGTGTGATACTCTGGACCTATTGCCTTCAGTTGCTTGTCGAATTTGCATGTATATATTGGGTTGTCTCATGTTATATCTGGTACTTGTTCATGTTGGTTTAGTTGGTTTTCTTCTGGTTTGTTCACTTCGGTCAGCGCTTGTGACATCCATGTTGCAACTGGTTTTGACTTTGAATGCATCTGTGCATATCACAGTTGCATTACTGGTCTTTGCATCCGTTCATGTTGATTTTTGAAATTTCACTTGTGTTGAATCCAGTTTCAAAAAACTCGGGTTTGACCTTGTGCTATTGACGAGATTTTGAATATATTGCACCTGAGTTGAACCCGTCTTTTATTTGGGTTTGACCTTGTGCTCACCTGTCCCTGTAGCATTATCATGTGTATATCGGTGTGCACGGCCTTGTGGCATATACAGTGATACACTGTGTATGTCACAAGCTATTCGTGTGATGAATTCAAATATAAATGATGACGAACAACCCAAATAACTAAGGCAAATATCATTTTCAAAATTCACGTTTTATTTTATATTGCGAAAATATTTCTTTTACAATTTTACTGCGTTAGTGTATATTTTTGCAGATTGCTCAGATGCTGAATTCTAACTGGAATGAAGATGAAGATAAAATATGAGTGAATGAGCGATATGTAGTGAGGACATTTGTAAATGTGAAATTGTGATGTAATTGAATTTGTATCAAAGTTGTATAGTGTATAGTGAGAGCTTGAATTTGTACTATTCAAAATTGTAATAAATATTTGTTTGAATAAAATATTCGTTTGAATTCAAATTCCGTGTTATTTATTTTATTCAGCAAATATTTATTTAATCTGTGAAAAATAAAATAGTACATTAACAAATACATTTAAACGAATGTATATATGTGTATTATCATCAAACAAAAATCATATAAGCGCATACTCAACAGTTACAACCCAAGCAACCTAAAAGAACAGAACAAATGCTGCAAGGGAAAAGATAACATCACCATAAATCCTCAAATAATGTCTATAGACTACGGGATGCCTAGCTCCATGGTTGTAGCTCAATCCATTGTTGCGATCCTTGAATGGTCGCAACATGACGACTATACACATAATCTCATGCCTTTGGCACTGCTATTATGCTGACGGCTTCGGAAATGCTACCTTCCAAAGGAAGGATCTAATGATGGCAGAAAGAACCTTCTACTAAACTACCTCTCCACGGAGGTTCACCCTTATTACCTAAAGGAGAGAGTGGATAGGTGAAAATAAAGAAAGTGGCTCGGTGGAGTACTAATCCTTAATCGAAAAATTACATCATAAGGGTGGGAATCCAATCGACGGTGATGCCATTAATACTAGCATAGGTGGTCTTCCACAAAAAGGTAATGATCTGAACGTAACTTCCCATCTTAGGGATGACATTAGAGAAAATGATGCACATAATAAGATGAGAAGTCGAATGTAGATTATCCAATTTTCAAACACTAACATCTTGGGAAAAGATCTGCTGCAAAATCTTTGAGTCGGTCACTTTGAATAATTCAAGTCAATGTCCTTCGTGGAGGCCTTTAAAATCTCAGTAAGATCATCATTAGTCAACTCAAACAGGACACCATTGACCTTCTAACAAATCAAACTATTGCCCCCATCAAAATTCTACGCCAACTGAGCATCGAAAAGGCAGATGCAACATAGCTAACATTCCCGGTCAAAGGTCTCGAAGCAAAGAATCGGTACAAATCCTACCGCGACAAATAGCTCTTCTAGCTCAAAAGCAGCAGAACCTTCTGTCCGTTACATTCCAACTAAATGGCCACTTGAGGGTTGAGACCATAATAGTGTGAGGAAAAACTGGTAGTATGGAAAGGTGTCTTGGGCTAAGAAGTGGTAAGAGGGAAGAAATATGGTTTAGATATGGGGTAGTGGTGGAGCGATATCTAACATGCAGAACCAGCATGAGGGGGAGGCAAGGTTGTTGCTCCTAGGGAAAAATGGCTTAACCTAGGGGAGGAACGGAAGAGAGATGTTGATACTTGGAGAAGGAGGAGGATGGAGATTGGGTTTTACATGTTGAGGAAACGAAAGAAGGCAACTGGGGAAATTTGGACGCTACTTTTATAGTCACGTTCCAGGTTTAAGTTGTGCCAAAACTCATTAACTGGTAGACCACTCTAGGTTTATCGCTAGGTGGTCAACGGCTAGATGGGCTTTGGGTGTTAATTGAACCTAGACCCAATTAGGATCAGATTAAATAATAATTATTTTGCGCCATCTCCTTTGATTTGACATGATCTGAAAAATCCTTATCCTCACCACGGTGGTGTCAAAGCCTACCGCCTAGTCCTGAACCACGCTCCAGCAATTCACGGTAGTCCCAACAAAACTTCTTCGACCAAAAACAATTTCAAAAACCTAGAAATATTCCAACTGGTATTTCCTACCTATTTCGCGTGGAAATATTTTTTCCAATAGCTAGTGGTACAACACTTCAAACTACATACCCCAATAAAACTGAATGTCAATCATACTTTGACAGTACCTTAAAGAGAAAAGATTTTAAAAACCTTGATTTTAAAAATCGAAAAAACACTGAGCTAAATATATGCTCCTTTATACTTGTTTCTAAATAATAGAAACTATTTCACACCGAAACTTCCCTTAAAAATTAAACACACAAACATATACATATATATATATACATACATACATACATACATATATATATATATATATTGTAAGGTTTCCCAAAACCTTATTTTTTAAACACAGTTTCTAAAATTGAAAAACTATTTCCTTGCCAAAATTCATAATCAAGCCTTTAATGATATATACATATATATATACAGATATATATATATATATATTTAAGGATTTCAAGAATTAATCCTTTATAAACTAAAATTTCTTAACATGACTAACTTAGTGGTATACGCGTTTGATTGGATATTAAATTTGCAAAACTTTCCCAACGTGTAATTTGAAAAATAAATCCTTGGGAAAAGAAATCCTTTGAAAATCATTTTTCCAACATCTAAGGCATTTTAAAATTGTACTTTATAAAATTCTTTCATAGATTTTAGACTAAGGAATTGAAATTAATTATCCAAATCAAAATCTGTTTTTCCATCAAAGAGGTGATCAATGGACAATCTTTTACCAAAACTGATTCCTAGATGTTTGCAAAATACAGACTCCAATTTCTCATCCATTTGGCATAAATGGGTGTCTCCGACTAAAACTCTTTATCAAAATCCAAAATCACAAGGTAGCTAGATTCAACCATGAAGTCAAACACCTCCAGCCTCTGGGATTCTACCATATGTCGTACTCATGATTTTCTTCAACAACACCTTACACATCGCCAGCACTACCTGGGGCACTTCGAAGTTGGCATGAAAATCTTAACTCTAGGATATTTCCAACGCATAGTAGCTTTGTCTATTCTTTTGGAGTGGAACTTCAACACTTCTATGATCGAATTCTTAGAATCTAACATAAAAATGTAATAATACTAGATAGGAAAGTACGATTGCATTCTCTCAATTTATCCTAATTTCTATGAATATTAACCCATGCTTTGGTACCAAATGTAACAATTTGTACCTTAATAGGCCTAAATTTAGACAAAAATCAAAATCCAAGTCCATCAAAGCACAGATCGTCGGATTTGATACCTTCAAATAAGCATTTTCTTTATTGAAAAATCTATAAATTGTCCATAACATAAACTTATACCAATTGGTTTCTATTTAATTCTTATGTTTGTTAAGATTAGCAATTCTAATTCAACCTTGCATTGCATACACGATTACTTACCTATCAATTCCCAAGGTACAAAATACTGATGAAGCCTTATCAACCACCCAATTAGTTACATACCCATTAGCCACTTAATACTTCTAAATATGAAGCGGGGTTCTACTATTACCATATAATACCTTTTAAAAAGAGAGATAGGCAGACTTTGCCATTTAAGACCTCAGTCGAGGCAGACTCGATCAATTAAGACATATTCCTAAGGTGGATTACTAGCATTGTCGTTATTGGTCTATTGGTCCTAACTATAGAGACCTTTGACCACTATATATGGATTTATAATTTATAATAGCCATACCACTAGCACGTCTATCGTTATTAAAGTCTTCGCAATATGAGAGCCTATAACAACCAATATTTTTTACAATTAAAAATATTTAATCAAACAAGACTTTGGAATTTAATATTGTCAGAAATTAAAATTTATGATTTATAAATGAAAAATTGTTAGAATATAATTTACTAATATTGATTGAAGGTAATTGACAACTATTTTAATTTAATTTCAATTAGTTGTAAGTTTAATAAGGAATAAAATAAATGATGTATCAAATGGTGAAATTATATGTTATTTAATTGAAATTGGCTTTAATATAGAATATGAAATCAATTATTTTGTACGTAAATTTATTACCGTTGTTTGTAAACAATAAATTTATAAATGCATTTGAATTACTTAAGTGTAAATATTGTTTTATTTCTCATCTTATTATTTAATCTGTTGAAATTAATTTGGAAATCAATGAAATTAATGGAATTGAAATATTATAGTTAATATAAGAAAAGATGTTAACTAAAAAAAAATATGTGTCATAGATGAAAACTTATGTTAATAAATTTTATAAGGTATTTTTTGATTTAAAAATATGAATGTAAATCAAATAAAAGAATTTGTTGAAATTTAAAATACTTAATGAACGAATTTTATTACAATTGTAATTGAACGTTGAAATTAATTTAATATTAAAATCTTCGATTTAACTTAGAAAATTTAATTTTAATAGATTATTAATTCCTATCTAGTCAAGAATAATGATAAGTAAACTTTTAATTTATAATTTAAAAGTTATTAAACCAATAAAATAATAATTCGTTTAATTAATGCATAAAAATAAATATAAATTGATTTTTAAAGCTAACTTCTATATACAATAGAATTAGGATTAGAAATTAGTTTCATTGACTTTAAAAATATTGAAAATCTATATTTCGATATATGGGATGACCTATTTTTGTTTCGGGAACGAAACATGTTTTTCGGGCCTGTGTTATCGCTCTGGCCTAATCGATCTGTCCCATCAATTCTCATCCATCTTTGTCTATATATATGTTGTTATAAACCCTAGCATCTTTCTATTCTATTTTCTGAACGTACATTTCAGTTTTAATCTGCTCCTCTCAACGGTCAATATCCCAAACTCTAGATTCCAATTTCAAATCAAATCCAAAAATTCAAACTATTCAATTCCTATCATATAGTATATCGTTGCGAAGCTCTTGACGAAGAGAATTTGAATCTGCAATTTTTTTTCAATTGTAGGCTTCGTTTGTCCAGAAATCAATGTAGAATTATCGGCCTTCCATTTTAGGGTTTGGATTCAACGGTGGATTGTCAATTGGGCAGCGTTGCAGCATAGAGGGCGTCTAGGAGAGTCGATCTATGGTGGCCGATCATTGTCTAGTGGCTCGAATTTTCCAGAAATGGCAAGTAAATGGAGGAGGCGGTAGTTCATTTTCTGGCGATCGTGTGGGGGTCGCGTAGCCATTGGGTGGTGCGGCCAGAGGTGGCGTGTGTAACTGTGGATGTGGATTTGGGAGAAGCTGCTCGTAGGCGTGGTGGCGTTGATAAGTACTTTATGGCTGTAGCTTGAGTGTGTGGGCTTCGCTATGGTAAATGTTGAGGGTGACGTGGTAATTTATATTTTTTCCCTCTATTTTATTTTAACTCAAATTTTTAAATTTCAAACTTCTAACTCAAATAACTTTTGCATACGAGATCAAATTCGTGTGTGACTTCTTCTGTTGGACTCATATTGAAATTTTGGATGAAACCAGTTTATTTGAATTTGGAGACTATTCAAATTTTGGGCTTTTATTATATTTTTAATGGGTTTTAAATCAAAGGTGAGTGGTTAACCCACTCACGTAATACTAAATCTTCTTATGTTAGTTGATTAAATTTATATAGTGATAAGAATTTTATTAGTTACTATTTGGTAGTTTAAATTGACATTTTATTTAATTTGAATTTATTTATTTAATTAAATTGACATTTAAATTAATAATGAATTTAATTGCTAGTTAAACACCGACAATTGATAATTAGTAACTGTTATGATATCTTGGTTGATTTGGATGTGGATTGTTATTGGATGCATATTGATTGATGTTGATGCATGGTTGTTGATTTATTTTTATCTGTTATTATCCCATTTAATATTAAACATCCTATAAAATTTTCATTTCAATTATTTCGAATAGACTAAGAAATAGGTTGAAATGATATATACCTATGTCATCTAATTTGGGTTGAAATGATATATATCCATCCATATAATTATAAGTGAAATAAATGATCACTTGACTATAGGGTAGAAAATTATATATGGACACTGGATTAAGTTAAATTAAATGGTTTTAAAATCTTGAATTATGATTTATATGATTTAAATTATTTTCTAATTCGAGACTTGGAAGGTTGAAATTGAAATTGTTTTCATGAAATTATATGAGGATTTAATTTGAGACCTTAAATTTGAAATTGAGATATGACTTGAATTTACTGAAAGTGAATTATTTTAAAGGCTTAAACTTTAGTTTAAACTTTGAATTTACTGTAATTAGAGTATTTTTAAATTGGTATTTCAAAGTTGTGGATGTGAAATGGTTTTAAACTAAATTGTTTAAAAATGAGAATGTGAATTGGAACTTTCAGTCATTGAATAGAATTATTTGAATTGAATTTAAAGTAAAATTTGAAATTGTTTTGAATTGAGGCTGATTGAAATATGAATTTTGAATATGAAGTTTGACTTGATTGGAAGTCGAAAATGGAATTCGTTGTGATTTGGAATTTGAGCCGTGTTGTTAAAGAAGAAACGGTTTTAATATAAACTATTTTAATACATAAATATTTTAATACATAAATATTTTAATAACCAAATTTTTTATATATAAACTATTTTAATTATCTAACTATTTCAATATTAATACTATTTTATGTTCAAAACAATTTCCAATCTTTAAAACTATTTTAATTATTACAAACTATTTTTCAATATTAAATTATTTTAATTTTCCAAACTATTTTCAATATCAAACTATTTAATATTCAAAACTATTTCCAATCTTTAGACTATTTTAATTATTCTAAACTATTTTTAATATTAAAACTATTTTTAATTATATGAACTATTTTCAATATTTAAACTATTTTATAAGTGGGAGCTATTTAGATTTAAATCATTGATTTGAAATACAAATGTTTTTAAGGTATGACCTATTTTGAATTCGAAATGATTTTGAAGCAAATCTGATATTTTGATATGAATTATGACTTGTTCTTGAAATTTAAAAGAACAGACCGGTTGAAAAGTGATGTTTGGTTGTTAAAGAGACTGGGGCCAAATATTGGTAGGCTCACTTTCAATATCGAAACCACTTTATCAACTGTGTACACGATGGATGTTATCTAGAATGTAGATGTTGAATTGGTGACGTTACTGGAATGAAGAAAGTGATCTATGATGGATAATCCCGAAACTTTTGTCAATTTGAAATGACTAAAACAGGAGCCTATGTCTGGCCAAGGGGTTAGCTACCTTTAGGGGCCCCACCCTTTCGTATTATTAAACTGATTTTGACTTGATTGGTTGTAACGACCCAGAATTTGACCACTTTAAAATATACTATTTAAAGTGATTTTTAATATAAAATAGGTAAGGCTATGCGATTCAAATAATATTAGATAGGATTTGTAAAGAGAAGTATACATAAAAATAGTAACATTTGCCTATATCGACAAAAGTGACAAAATGCTGATTTTAGAAAAGTAAGTTTCAATGGTTAAATAAATTATTATAATTTATTTATGAATTTATATATTTTTAAACAACATTATAAAAATTATTTTTAAATTTGGTTTACATAAATAAATAGTTTAACTAAAATGTCAAAATGTGAACGTAACACATTTTGTCAAAAATCAACGTTTTGTCGATTAAAAGTTATTGCAACATCGTCGCACATTTATTTTCTTATATATGAACATATATTCAAATAGTATAAGTATTGATTAAATCACTAATCAAGTTTAATTTTACTAAACGTACATAGAAAATTGTAGAATATAATTAACAGAAAGTAAGCAAAAAAGTACAAAAGTCAAAAAGTGCAAAAGTCAAAAAGTAAAACATCAAATCAAACCAAACATAATTATTATATTCTTTATTTAATACTTAAGTTAAAATGACATAAAGTAATGATTTGAAATGTGATGTTAAGTGTTGAAAAAATAAGGTAACTTAAAAGGTAAGTAAAAGGTATTTTGGTTTTTTTACAAAAATAAATTTTAGTCCAAAACTTTTTCTATAAATAAACATCCACTTTCTCGGTTCTTCTTTTTCCATTTTCAACGTTTTCTTCACTTCTTTAATGGCTTCTCTTCTTAATAAAATAATGTCAAAATATTCTAAAATTTTTACTAAAGAAATATCCACTTAAAACTTCACCAAAATCACTAAAAAAACCTCTCTTCCTCCTTCCTACCCACGGCCACCACTTCCACCTCAAAACCCAAGCCAACCACCTCCCTCTAGCCTAGGACGTGTGCAATATAACCTTCCCCAAGGTCAAGGACGAGCATATCAAGAAGGAGGAGCAAGTTCAAGGAGGTCTGGTGCAAGAAAAAGAGAAGAAGGTGCTGCCGAAATCGAAAGAAAAGTCTACCAAAAAGATTGGTGGAGTGGAACTAATCGTGAGTACTCAATGTTTATTTAAAGTTAAATCATCCTTATAACTATTTTAATATATCCATTAAAACCTTTGGATAAATTTTTTAAATGTTTGATAACTTGGTTGCAAAATTGGTCGATTATATGTTTGTGATATGGATGATAACTTAGTCTAATAAATGATAATAGAAATGATTACTAATTAACCATAGTTAATTAAATGAAAATTAAATCCATACAAATATGTGTATGAAAATTATTTAGCCTCTTAATAATTTCAAAATATCTAAAAAGATTGAACTTGATAATATAATATTATAATATTATAATACGAAATGAAAAATGTCTTTGAAATGATGAAAATATTGCTTTAAATAAGTTAAAATAGTTTAAATATGGTTTAAAACAAATTTGAAGTGTTTTGGACAAGTTCTTAAGCAATTCACCAAATTGGTCAAAATCTCGTCGCGTAATGACAGTTCGTAAATTTCGACACGTAACTTCAAATTAATATAGTGAATGATTAATAAGTCAGATTTCTTCGAAATTAAAATTCTTTAGTCCACAATGATAGTATTTTTCAAAGGAAGAAAGAAAATCAAGATTTCATTAAGTAGATTTTGAAATATGTCCAAAACAATTTTCTAAAAACATCGTGGTTTTGCAGTTCGAAATTCAAAAAGGGATTTTTTTTATAAAGGATATTTTTAAATAATTAATACCATGAAATAAATTTGATAAATTCATTGAAATGGTTTAAAAGAGATTTGGAATGGTAAATATGAATTTTCAAATATTAAAAAGTTGTTTAAATCAAATAAGCTTATATAGCACTTTCCGCGACACTTTTATGCTGCAGATCCTATAACCTTTTGAATATGAGTTTAAACTTAACGATTTTTCCTAGATCAATTATGAACGTTTTTTAAAAGAAAAATTAGGAGTTTAAAAGATAATTGGGAATCTTATAATCAATTCTAAAATAAAGCTAATAACTGAGTATGTGGAAACGACTAGTACATTTGTCCCGCCTGTGAGATCTGGAAAGATAAAATAAGGTGTTTATCTAAGGTTAGGGATGGAGCAACCAGTTCCCCAAACTTATCTGGCCTATGTTTTCTCTTTTTAGAAGAGCAGTGGAATAGTTCGACAGGAAAGCCCGAATGCTCTAAAAGATCATATTTAAGTTTTTCCAAAATAAAAAAAATGAAACAAATTCTTTGAGTGTTAATTAACCATTTAACATCTTTTATTCGATGATTGGTACGAAGGAACCGGGATCAGATTTGGGCGATTCCTATCCGAAGAACCGGGGTCGGAGTTGGGCGATTCCTATCCGAAAATCACTTCAAACTAATTTTTGAAACCCCGTATGAACTTTACATCATTATCGATGATTGGTATTGAGGAACCGAGATCGAATTATGGTGATTCTTATCCGAAAAACCGGGATCGGATTTAGGTGATTCATATCCATAAACCACTTCAAAACTAATTTTTCGAAATAAAATATATTGAAGACAAAGATATTCGTGATGTAGGATTACTTGCCTTTAGTCCTTGGATGTGAAATTTACCATATATAAAGTGGCAGTAATGTTTTGTTATGAAAATCTTCGATTTGCAAGAATATGATTTGAAGTTAAGAAGGAAATTTTTGATTAAGATTTAATGAATGATTTGGGAATATTTTCCCTAAGTTAAAAAGTTATTGATTGGATATAAGAAATCTTTGATTAAGATTTAATGAATGATTTGAAAAAGTTTTCCTAAGTAAAAGAGAAAATTATTTGGAATTATTCAAGGATTTAAGAAAGGTTTTAAATAAATCAAATGATTTGATAGATGAGGCTTAATTATTCCATATACTATTGAAAAAAAAATAGAATAACTTGAAAACAATATGTCTAAGAAAGATATTTGATTTAAATAAAAGATGAAGTAATTGATTGATGATTGATATCTACTATGAACTTAATGTCTTTTAAAGCGATGATTGGCTTCGAAGGAACCGGAGTTGGATTTAGGTGATTCCTATCTGAAAACCACTTCGAGCCAATGTATACGTTCGAAAGTGAAGACATGTTGAAGATGATGATTATTGAAGACCGTGGATCTTCATAGTGTGAGGACTACTTGTTGATATGCTCTGGGTCGCTTCCATTATAGAGTTATTTATAGCAGTGGTCTCCTTATTGTGGAGATTTTTTTGGATTGCAAGGGCTTCTTGCCTAGTAATGGCCGAGGAAAGTGCCTTCGGTTTCGTTCAGTCTCAGAACGAACTTGTATGGATGAATGTCTGACATTGCATTCTAATGCACAACGTTTGACTTTTACAAATGTACATCTGCTTGGTGGCGGACAAGGCAACTTCTCTTAGCTTAACACCCTTCTTTGAGACATACGAGCTCAGAGGTTGTATGCTTGTGGGAGTCAAATAATGATCAAAGGAATGGTAGTGTGGCATTTAAAGTGGAACCTGTTATGATCAAAGCGTGGTTTTGTATGAAAAGCCTGGCTTTGAAGAAATTGTGCATAGCCTCACTAGCCTCACATTCCAGAAGATGACATGGGGTAGTATGTGGTCTGACAAACAAAACTCGAAAGAAGTGAGTATGTATGGTGGTTTCCAATACATTAGGCCCTTTGGGCGATACGTCCCTCAAGGCGTTTATTTCCCCATTTTGATAAGTGGTTAGCTTGAGAAAAGCAAGGAACTACCGGTTATCGGTGGTAATGTAGCAAGTACAGTTTCAAGTGACTAGTTTGAGAAAAACGATCAAGGCACTGTGGAAACTATGTTTGTTATGCGTGGATCGGAGAAAAGGCCAATAGCTCCCTATCATGTTGGAAATTCAATCCCGATACGAGATTTACGGTTTTGATTGTATTCCCAAAATAGCTGTAATACCTTGCAAACATTTCAGCTACCCCTTTCTGGTACCATATATTCCGTTCAGTATATTCTATTGACCCAGTCTGGATATATTACCTTAGACTTAGTTTGGGTATTGATACCTTATTTGAATAAGTTTATTTGAAAAGTGTTTTCAAAAGAATGTCATTAAAAATAGTATTAAGTGTATTTTGATATAAAATATTTTGGTTATCATAAGGTGAAAACACATATGTGCTTATGTGTGGGCATGGTCAAATGAGATACCCTTCTTTTCAAAGGTTTTGATAACATATTCATTTTAAATTTTGAGTATCTCATGCTGGTTTATCAAGTCTGATCCGGGTATTTTTAATACTCGGGTCAGATCCGAGTAGTTTCAGGTTTACTTGAAGACGGTTGGAGTTTCCAGAGGAGAGATAGAGATCTTCATCATCGTATGGACGTATTCTATTATTTTCTACATCTACTGCATTTTTGTTGTTGTTTAAGCATTTGTAAGGATAGAAGTTTATAACTGTCGAGGTTGAATCTAGATTAGACTCTGATATTGTATTTTAAAATTTTCCGCTGTAAAGATTATTATTGAAATAATATATGTTATTCCATTCATGTGAGATTATGTTTTGTCTTTATTTTCTTTTTACTCTTATTGATCCGCCTTTTCATGCAATTTGAGTTGGACACGAATGGCTTATTGTCGATTCAAAGGGTACAGAAAAATGGGCCATTACATTTGGTATTAGAGCTGAAGGCTAAGCTAGAACCTTGGCTTTGGTGGGGTAAAGACTCATCAAAGATAGGGTTAGTAATACCCTAGGATGAGTGGCTCATTAGAGATAGGGTTAGTAACACCCTAGAATGAGTTTGACTGTATTATATATAAGTGCGTATTTGTTAGTGACTAATAAATTATATTGTGTTGATATATCGGTTGATCGGTTCATAAATTCTAGTCAATATAGGAAATACAACTGTATCGATAGGTATTTATAAACTCTTAACAAGGCATATCGATGCACTGATTTTGAAAAAATTGGTAAATGAAATAATTTTACCTAAAATTATATTTTGAATATAAAGTATATATTTTGAAAAGTTGTGTGATTAGAACTTAGGATTAGTGAAATTTGAATATGAACATCTTGTGATTAGAATTTCACAGTTTGACTATAAGATGTTTCATAAAGATAATCGAAAATTAAAAAATATAATAAGGTAATTAAGATCTTTAATACTTATTCCAAAATAATAAATTAAGAAATGATAATGTTAAGTTCCTATCATAAATTGATCAATTGTTTGATTTAAAAGTTTAAGTACAAATATCTTGTGAATTAAGTTTCACGATTTGACTGTAAGGTGTTTGACAATCAGATTTGTTTAAGGAGGAATATAAAAATGTAATAAAAAACGATTGTGTAAAAAGATAAATATAAAAGGAATGAGAATTTAAATTCGAGTAAAAGAATTATGGTAATTTAAATAAAGTAAATTAATATAAGATAAAAAGATTTTGTAAAATAGGTTTTATAAAGCAACCTCTAAAGAATTTTGAAAATGGCATTATTTTAAATAAAAAGAGATATTTTATGATAACTAATATGATTGGCTCGAAAACAAACTAAAAATGAGCAAGGGATGTGTACGGATGGTAAACACTTTGCTTAACTATTACTCTTCTTGTTAAGAGGATATATGATACTATTGGTAGTACCCAGTTCCTTGGATTGTTTTGGAGTTACTCGATCTATATAATTTTCTTAAGTTAAAGAGATAATGTGAATCATTAACTGATAAATTGTTTAGTAATTTTATAAAAGTATTTAAACCAAAGAAAAATTGGGACTAATTGCTAAAATAAAGCGGAATTTCCAACTATTTTGGATAGTCGAAAATTTTAAAATCATACATAACTCAAAGCTATGATAAAAGATTGTGAAATACTTTAAGTAAACGAAATAAGATAAGATATTTATAAATCTGATTTATAAAGAAAAAAAGTGATTTGAGAGTTAAGAGTTTGAGGATTTAAATACAGGTGGTTTTAAATTTGTTTTTCAAAGCTAGAAAATTAATAATGGTATTAAATAAGAAATAAGTTTTATAACTTATGAATTTGAGATTATAGTAAATTACAACAAAATCTAAATTTGTTAGACAGACGAATTTAAGTGAAATCAATTTGAAATTTGTCTTAGGATGTAAAGGTATATCGTACAAATATAGATTTAAGTCATGAACTATTAAGTAAAATAATGACTCTTCAAAAAGGTAATTATAATCTGGAAAATGTTTTATTAATGAATTCTAGCATTAATTAAGAATTTGGACTTAAGTCTTTAAAATATGATTGATTTACATAAGTTATAAGATGTAATAAAGTTAAGTAATAGTTTCACAAAATGATTCATAAACAATATTAGTGTTAAAGGAAATATATTATGTTAAAGGATTACGGGAATTATAATAAAGATAAATTATCTTTTGAATGAATAATGATTTCTTTAGAATATTTTCCTTTAATATAAATATTTGGAAATAAATAATTAAAGGTATTATATAAAGAAGCACCTTTATAAAGCATTTGATCTTAAGATAAAGTTTTTATGAAAGTTTTTGAGAGTTAATAAATACATATGTTATATGTAGATCATTTCGTCACATAAATTATGATCTAAGATTTGAGTACAGAACTTTGAGGTATTTACAATAGTCCAAAAAAGGATTTATCACTCGATTTTTGATGAGGAATATTGATGAGGGATTGTGGTTAGATACTAGAGTTTTCCATCATAGTTGAGAGATATATAAGGAAAGCAAAGGTTTCTTAGCAAAGAGCCCGATTAAAGTCCCCACTAGAGGATCGGGGGATCGATGCTATTTCGGAAGTAAAGTTGCGTATTCGAATAGGAGATCAAATAAGATATTTCATACAGATGATATGTGTATACTATATGGAATTAAGTTTAAAGATAAATATTTTTGGCAAATTTTTGTTTTGAGTAATTTCGAGGACGAAATTCTTTTAAGTAGGGGAGAAAGTAATGACCTGAATTTGATCACTTTAAAATATACTATTTAAAGTGATTTTTAATATGAAATAAGTAAGGCTCTATGATTCAAATAATATTAGATAGGATTTGTAAAGAGAAGTATACACAAAAATAGTAACATTTTCCTATATCGACAAAAGTGACAAAATGCTATTTTGGAAAATTAAGTTTCAATGGTTAAACAAAATATTTTAATTTATTTATGAGTGTTTATATTTTTAAATAAAATTATACAAATTTATTTTTAAATTTGTTTTACATAAATAAATAGTTTAACTGAAATGTCAAAATGTGACCTTAAAATATTTTTTTGAAAATCAACGTTTTGTCGATTAAAAGTTGTCGCAACGTCATCGCACCTTTATTTTCTAATATAGAAACATATATTCAAACACTATAAAGATTATTTAATTCACTAATCAAGTTTACTTTTACTAAACATACTAAGAAAATTCTAGAATATAATTAACAAAAAATAAGCATAAAAGGGCAAAAAAAGTACAAAAGTCAAAAAGTAAAATATCAAATCAAACCAAACATAATTATTATATTCTTTACTTAATACGTAAGTGAAAATGACATAAAGTAATTATTTGAAATGTGATGTTAGATGTTGAAAAAATAAGGTTGCTAAAAATGTAAGTAAAGAGTATTTTGGTCTTTTTACAAAAATTTATTTTAATCCAAAACTTTTTCTATAAATAAACATCCACTTTCTTACTTTTTTTCACTTCTTCTTCCCTTTTCAAGCTTTTCTTCTCTTCTTAATAAAATAATGCCAAAATATTCTAAAATTATTTACTACAGAAATATCCACTTAAAACTTCACAAAATCACATCAAAAACCCTCTCTTCCTCCTTCCTACCCACAGCCACCCCTTCCATCTCAAAACCTGAGCCAACCACCTCCCCCTAGCCTAGGCTGTGAGCAATATAGCCTTCCCCAAGGTCAAGGCCGAGCACATCTAGAAGGAGGAGCAAGTTCAAGGAGGTCCGGTGCAAGAAAAAGAGTAGAAGGTGCTGCCGAAATCAAAAGGAAAGTCTACCTAGAAGATTGGTGGAGTGGAACTAATCGTGAATACTCAATGTTTATTTAAATTTAAATCATCCTTATAACTATTTAAATATGTCCATTAAAACCTTTGGATAAACTGTTTAAATGTTTGATAACTTGGTTGCAAAATTGGTTGGTTATATGTTTGTGATATGGATGATAACTTGGTTTGATAAATGATAAGAAAAATGACTAGTAACTAACCATAGTTAGTCAAATGAAAATTAAATCCATACAAATATGTGTATGAAAATTATTCAGCCTCTTAATATTTTCAAAATATCTAAAAAGATTGAAAATGATAATATAATAGTATAATATTATAATATGAAATGAAATGAAAAATGAGTCTTAAATGATGAAAATATTGCTTTAAACAAGTTAAAATAGTTTAAATATGGTTTAAAACAAATTCGAAGTGTTTCGGACAGGTTCTTAAGCAATTCACAAAATTGGTCAAAATTGAGCTCGTCACGTAGCGGCAATTCGTAAATTTCGACACGTAACTTCAAATTAATGTAGTGAATGATTTATAAGTCAGATTTCTTCATAATTAAAATTCTTTAGTCCACAATGATAATATTTTTCAAAGAAAGAAAGAAAATCAAGTTTCATTAAGTAGATTTTAAAATATATCCAAAAAAAATTTCTAAAAACATCGTGATTTTGCATTTCGAAATCCAAAAAGGGATTTCTTTATAAATGATATTTTTACATGATTAAAAATATGAAATAAATTTGATTAATCTATTGAAATGGTTTAAAAGAGATTTGGAATGGAAAATTTGAATTTTCGAATGTTAAAAATTTGTTTAAATCAAATAAGCTTATATAGCACTTTCCGCAGCACTTTTATGCCGCAGATTCTATAACCTTTTGAATATGAATTTAAACTTAGTGATTTTTCCTAAAATCAATTGTGAAAATTTTTAAAAAGGAAAATTAAGAGTTTAAAAGATAATTTGGAATCTTATAATCAATTCCAAGATAAAGCTAATAACTTAGTATGCGAAAACGACTAGTACATTTGTCTCGCCTGTGAAATCTGGAAAGATAAACAATGTATTCAACTAAGGTTGGGGATGGTGCAATGTGTGCCCTGAACTTACCTGGCCTATGTCTTCTCTTTTTAGGCGAGGGGTGGAATAGATCGAAAGGAAAGCCCGTATGGTCTAAAGATCATATTTAAGTTCTTCCAAAAAAAATGAAACAAATTCTTTGAATGTTAATTAACCACTTAACATCTTTTATTTGATGATTGGTATGATGAAACCGGGATCGGATTTGGGTGATTCCTATCTGTAGCATCGGGAACGAATTTGGGTGATTCTTATCCAAAAATCACTTCAACTGATTTTCAAAACCCCGTATGAAGTTAACATCTTTTTATCGATGATTTATATAAATGAACTAGGGTCGGATTTGGGTGATTCCTATCCGAAAAACCGGGATTAGATTTGAGTGATTCCTATCTAAAAACTACTTCAATACTAATTTTTTGAAATAAAACATATTGAAGACAAAGATCATTAAAGACAAAGATATTCATGATGTAGGTTCACTTGCCATTAGTCTCTGGAGATGAAATTTACCATATATAAAGTGGCCCTAGTGCTCTGTTATAAAAATCTTTGATTTGCAAGAATATGATTTGAAGTTAAGAAGGAAATCTTTGATTAAGATTTAATGAATGATTTGGGAATATTTTCCCTAAGTTAAAATTTATAGCATGAATATAAGAAATATTTGATTAAGATTTAATGAATGATTTGAAAAAGTTTTCCTAAATAAAAGGGAAAATGATTTGGAATTATTCAAGGATTTAAGAAAGGTTTTAAATAAACCAAATGATTTGATAAATGGGGCTTAATGATTCCATATAATCTTGAAAAGAAAATGGAATAACTTGAAAAGAATATGTCTAAGAAAGATATTTGATTTAAATAAAAGATGAAGTAATTAATTGATGATTGATATCCACTATGAACTTAAAATCTTTTAAAGCGATGATTGGCTTCGATGGAACCGGAGTCGGATTTGGGTGATTCCTATCCGAAAACCACTTTGAACCAATGCATACGTTTGAAAGTGAAGACATGTTGAAGATGATGATTATTGAAGACCGTGGATCTTCATAGCGTGAGGACTGCTTGTGGACATGCTCTGGGTCACTCCCATTATAGAGTTACTTATAGCAATGGTCTCCTCGTTATGGAGATTTTTTCGGATTACAAGGGCTTCTTGCTTAGTAATGGCCGAGGAAAGTGCCTTCGGTTTCGTTCAATACCAGAACGAACTTGTATGGACAAACGTCCGAAATTGCATACGTTTGACTTTTACAAATGTACATCTGCTTGGTGGAGGAGAAGGCAACTTCTCTTAGCTTAACACCCTTCTCTAAGACATACGAACTCATAGGTTGTATGCTTGTGGGAGTCAAATAGTGATCAAAGGAATGGTAATGTGGCATTCAAAGTGGAACCTGTTATGATCAACGCGTGGTTTTGTATGAAAAGCATGGTTTTGTATAGAAAGTGTGGCCTCACTAGCCTCACATCCCGAAGATGATATGGGATACTATGTGGTCTGACAAACAAAATTCAGAATAAGTGAGTATGTATGGTGGTGTCCAATACGTTGGGCCCTTTGGGGAATACGTCCCTCAAGGCATTTATTGCCCCATTTTGATAAAGTGGTTAGCTTGAGAAAAGCGGGGAACTACCGGTTATCAGTGGTAGTATAGCAAGTACAGTTCCAAGTGACTAGTTTGATAAAAGCGATTAAAGCACCGTGGGAATTATGTTTGTTATGCGTGGATCGGAGAAAAGACCACTAGTTCCCTATCACGCTGGAAATCCAATCCCGATACGAGATTTACGATTTTGATTATATTCCCAAAATAGCTGTAATGACTTGCAAACATTTCAACTGCCCTTTTTGGTTTCATACATTCCATTCGGTATATTCAATTAATCCAGTCTGGATATATTACCTTAGATTTAGTCCGGGTATTGATACCTTATTTGAATAAGCTTATTTGAAAAGTGTTTTCAAAAGAATGTCATCGAAAATAATATCAAGTGTATTTTGGTATAAAATATTTTGGTTATCATAAGGTAAAAACCTTTCCGTGTTTATGTGTGGGCATGGTCTTATGAGATACCCTTCTTTTCAAAGATTTTGATAACATAGTCATTTTAAATTTCGAGTACTCATGCTGGTTTAACAAGCCTGTTCCAGGTATTTTTGATACTCGGGTCAAATCCAAGTAGTTTCAGGTTTAGTTGAAGACAGTTGGGGTTTCCAGAGGAGAGCTGGAGATCTTCATCATTGTATGGACGTATTCTATTATCTGCTACATCTACTGCATTTGTTTGTTTTTTCAGCATTTGTAAGGATAGAAGTTTATAACTATCCAGGCTAAATCTAGGTTAGACTCTGATATTATATTTTAAAATTTTCCACTGTAAAGATTATTATTGAAATAATATATGTTATTCCATTCGTATGAGATTCTGTTCTGTCTTTATTTTCTTTCTACCCTTGATGATCCGTCTTTTCGTGCAATTTGAGTTAGACATGTGTGGCTTATTTTCGATTCAAAGGGTACGAAAAAATGGGCCATTACATTGGCGCACCTTGATTTGATTTTGGAGGTGGGCGACACGGTCGGCAGTCGCTGTGGCGATGTTTTACGATCAGGCAAAAAGGGCAAACTAGTAGAATCCTATCTTGGGCATTGCCTCACATTCCTTGTCATACTTTTATCCTTATACTCAACCACTATGACTTTGTATTAGTGTTTTCTTATCAGGGCGCCTCCCTGGCTGCCGACGTTACAATGATGCTACTAAGGCAAACTGTAGGACAATGCTTATAAATTTGTTAAGGGGGTCATTGTAAAGCCTTAACGCTTTCTTTATTGATAGACACTACATATATAACGTATCTTGCTACATATATATAGTCTGACGGATCCTTAGGAGATGGAAAATCTCATAACATCTTTTAAGTCATTACACTCATGTGTACATTTTATAGGAGATGGAAAATCCTATAAACATTTTTGAAGCTATTACACTCATATTTACTTGTTGTTGATTTAATTTACATAAGAACTTTTAGTTCTGACTCGAATTTTTTGTCTTTTCATTACGCTCCAGTCAGCCTGAGCATTTCAGTGTTTGAAGACACTATTTCTAGAGGACGAAGATGAAGTTTGGTATATTATATTGTTAGTATTATTCCGCTGCATCATTTTGGTATGTTGTTGATTGTACTCGATTTTGTTGTAAACATTGTGTAATCAAATGTATATTGTATAACATATCCATGGACTGTTTATTTGATTATTATATTTTGTCATTCCATTGCGAGATTCTGTGTTTTTCGGGTCTTTTCTCTTATTTTCTTATTTACCCTATTGATAATTCACCCTTTTGAACGGTTTGAGTTAGACATGTGTGGTTTATTGTCGATTTAAATTGTTCAAAAGGGTGGGTCGTTACAGTTGGTTTCCAAGCTTTGGTTTAGAGATACCTTAGCCTCTTGGGGGTTAACTCATTAGAGATAGGGTTAGCAATACCCTACAATGAGTTCGAGTGTGTATATATATATATGAGAGAGCGTATTTTTAGTGCTAAATATGTTTTGTATTGTGTTAATTTTTTCTTTGAGTATTTATAAATTTCAGTCGGTACATAGGACACTACGACATCGATAAGGATTTCTAAACACTTGAACAGGGTCAATCAGCACAATGTTATTTTGGAAGCGATAAATGAAATATTTTTCCTTACTATTATATTTTGTATTTAAAAGAATTATTTTTCATAAATCGATAGTTAATTTAGGTGTGTTATTTGTTAGGAAATGATAATATTTGATTATTGTCATTTATTGTTTGGTCAGTCTAAATTCTTTAAAACTATTGACTATTGTATGTTAGAAGAAAATGTAATTTTGTAAATATGGTTTATAAATTATGATTAACAAATAAAATGAATGTAAATTGAAATTTTGAGAACTTAAGTTTCGGTGTTTTGAAATTGGTTTTCAGAGATTTTGAAAAAATAATAATATTATTAGTATTATTTGAAAGTATTTTCGGATAGAAATATTTTTCAATGAGATTTATAAGAAATGTTTTAAAAGAATTTAAAGAAAATAAGTTCTGTACTCCCCTCTTCTATTGTTGGAAAATAATTTCGGTAGATTTAATATTAAAAGAAATACTATTCTTAAAATAAATGTGAATTAAAAGATAGAAAAACTTAAGTATGAAATGATTCACTAATGAATATTACTATTAAATGGAAATCAAGTATATAAGTAAATAAATGTGAATTAAACTGCAAAGAAACATATGTAATACTTTAAGAATGTATTCATTTAAGATTTCAAATATTGAATATGGAGTAATCTGTGCAAGTAAATGAATGTAAATTAATAAAAAAAATCTTGTATGAATGAATGAGAGTCAAAAAAAATGGAAAGTAAATAAACCAATAGAATAAAAATATGTAAGTTGTGCATAGATTATTTTATTCGCATAAC
Source organism: Allium cepa (assembly GCA_030765085.1). Classification (NCBI taxonomy): domain Eukaryota; kingdom Viridiplantae; phylum Streptophyta; class Magnoliopsida; order Asparagales; family Amaryllidaceae; genus Allium; species Allium cepa. The sequence goes on along the minus strand of CM060941.1, from coordinate 758,069,937 downwards.
AGTTCCGATCTATATTTGAATACAAGATTTGTCGAAATTCACACTAGTTCGGATTAGGATTTTCGCTCGATTCTTGACGGCGAACATTTGATACGAATTTTTGATATGAATTTGAAGTTTTGTATCATGGTTTATGGCTATGCAAGGAGAATGGAAATTCTATTCAAGAAATCGGATCAGTGTCCATAGTAGAGTAGTTGGGTTAACAATACAAGTCCGAAAGTGAAATTTGTATATTCAAGCAAGCAATCCGAATTGATATTGTGGACAAATGATATATGTAGATCATACAAATTTAAATAATATTTAAATCCTATGTTGTTGGCTGATGAGAAGTTTGGGAAATTATACTTCAAATTATTTAAAGTTGTATAATAATCTATTGGGTAATTACCTAAGGCTGTTGAGCATAAGGTACACCTGGTAGTCTATTTATCACTCTTGTACGATGAAAAGTTCCTGAACTTGGACAAACCATTAGTTTTGGTTGCTATAGATGTGTGATGGATTCTTTTGTTGCATATGATGGTTACACTGCTTATGTTTGCATATCATTATTATATATTGCATGTTGCTTGTGCTATTGATTGAAACAACTAATATATTGTTCTTTTTACAAAATTTTAACTCTTTGGAATTGTGTAAGTAAGATACAGGTTTATGGAAGCAATAGCAGTTGCTTTTGGTCTCGTAATTGAGTTTTGTTTGCCCGAAAAATAGGTATGTTTTCGGATTACGGTTTTTGTAACGGTATTTTACTATTTTTTCCATGGTTTGGGATGCTTATTTATTGAAATAAGAAACATATTTATTGTAATTACTAATATTGTTTTTTTTTTGACCTAGCCGCGCAAAGGAGATTTTGCCTAACATTTTCTTAAATTTAGGATTTAAATTTTTTTGTGAAAGTTGAGTTGTTTTCAAATTTATATTAAACTAAAATATGTTACATTAATTGTTTATAAATTGACTATTATGAATATATCAACTCTCTTGATTCTTTCTAGTTCCTTTTGAGGACGAAAAGTTTAGAGTGAGGGAGATTGTAACGACCTGTATTTTTGATAATTAAAAATATTCAGTTAAATAAGACTTTGGAATTTAATATTGACAGAAATTAAAGTTTATGATTTATAAATGAAAAATTATTAGAATATAAATTAATAATATCAATTGAGGGTAATTGATAACTGTTTTAATGTAATTTCAATCAATTGTAAGTTAAATAAGGAATGAATTAAATGATGTATGACATGGTGAAATTATATGTTATTTAATTGAAATTGGTTTTAATATGGAATATGAAATCCATTATTTTATATGTAAATTTATTAACCTTTGTTTGTAAACAATAAATTTATAAATACATTTAAATTACTTAAATGTAAATATTGTTTTATTTCTCATCTTATTATTTAATCTATTGAAATTAATTCGGAAATCAATGAAATTAGTGGAATTGAAATGTTGCAGTTAATATAAGAAAAGACGTTAACAGTAGAAAATTATTTGTAATAAATGAAAACTTATGTTAATAAATTTTATAAGGTATTTATTGATTTAATAATAAGAATGTAAATCAAATAAAATAATTTGTTGAAATTTAAAAGACATAATGAAAGGATTTTATTACAGTTGTAATTGATTGTTGAAATTAATTTAATATTTAAGTCTTGGATTTAACATGGAAAATTTAATTTCAAAAGATTATTAATTCCTATTTAATCAAGAATGACGATAGGAAAAAATTTAATTTATAATTTAAATTGATCAAACCAATTTAATAATAATTCGTTTAATTAACGCGTAAAAATAAATATAAATTGATTTTTAAAGACAACTTCTATATACAATAGAATTAGGGTTTAAAATTAGTTTTATTGAGTTTAAAAATATTGAATACCTATATTTCGACATATGCGATGACCTATTTTCGTTTCGAGAACGAAACGGGCTTTTCGTATCCCAATTATCGCTCTTTCCCAATCGATTTATCCCATCCATTCCCGTCCATCTTTGTCTATATATATATATATGTTATTATAACCCCTAGTAGCTTTTTATTTTATTCTCTGTATGTACATTTCAGTTCTAATCTGCTTCTTCTCGATGGTCAATTTCCCAAACCCTAGAATCCAATTTCAAATCAAATCCAAAAATTCAAACTGCTCTAATCTTATCATATAATAGATCATTGCGAAGCTCTCGACGAAAGGAATCTACATCTGAAAAAAAATTAGGATTGAAGGCTCTATTTATCTAAAAATCAGCAAAGAATTCTCAACCGTCCATTTATGGGCTTGGATTCAATAGTGGATCATCGACCAATCGACGATCGAAAAGTGCTGCAGCGTAGAAGGCATCTAGGAGAGTGACCTATGGTGGCCGATCATCATCAAATGGCTCGAATTTGCCAGAAATGGAAAGTAAATAGAGGCGGCGACGGTTCGTTTTCTCTCGATGGTGGGGTCGCGTAATCATAGGGTGGTATGGCTAGAGGTGCGCGCGTGCTGGTGGACGTGGATCTAGGCGAAGCTGTCCGTAGGCGTGGCGGCGTCGATGAGAAGGTGGCGGCTATAGCTTAAGTGTGTGGGTTTCGCAGTGGTGAACGTTGATACATGGTAATTTACATTTTTCCCCCTTTTTTATTTTAATTCAAATTTTAAATTTTCAAACTTCTAGCTCAAATAACTTTTGCATACGAACTCGGATTTGCAAGTGGTTTCTTTTGTTGGACATATCAAAATTCTGAACAATATGTGTAACAACCCGCATATTTAACGATTTTATATTTAAATGTTTGGTTTAAATATAGCGTCGTTATTCGGATTTTGGGGTCCGAAATGTTACTTTCTGCAAATGGCCGAATTGGAGCTCGAAACCATTTCCATTAAGTCCAAAATGGCGTTTGCGATCTTTTTGAGTATAATCTTTGATATGTTTGGAGTTTGTGAAATTTTGGCTACTTTTTCTATTGGGGTTGGGGTTGGGTTCAGCCCACTAGCTCATTTAACCCCCTAGCTCAACCCTTCTCTTCATTTCATCTTCATTTCATTTTATTTCTCAAGCTAAGAACTGAAATGGGGGAAAGGAAAGAGAAATAGAAATTAGCAAGCCCTAGTTTCTCCTTTGTAGCTTGATTCTTGCTCCAAAATCAAAGAGAATCCATTGGTAAGTTCATCTCCATCTTCTCCATCTCTTCTCCTCTTCAATTTCAGTAATTTCCTAACCCTAACTTAGGAAATACTTGCTTTGATGCTAGATTGAAGCTTGTAGTTTGAAGTGGAGTGTAGTTGGTTGATTCCTTGCAATTGTGCTTCTTCATCTTCTTTGTTTTGTGTGCAAGGTGAGTTTTGAACTCACATCTACCTCTCTTGATTTCATTGATGTTAGGTATGAATTCCTAACACCTTGTTCATATGCACTTGCATTTGGTTTGGGTTGAATTGGGGAATAATCCAATTTTTAGTGTTTTGGGTTAAAATCTTTGAAGTCCTAACTTTGATGTTTTAATCATGTTTTGGTGATGCATCGAGGAACATATAGGGCCGGGTTGTCGATTGGCATAAGCCCTTAGAGCCAATGTTCGTCTGATTGCATTTTGGGAGAGTTTGCTCTTCATTTGAATAAGGCTGAAAAACAGCCCAGGCATGATTCAGTCGACTGAAAACTCTGTTCAGTCGACTGAACCTGAAACCCGAGAGTTTCCAGGCATGATTCAGTCGACTGAAAAACTCTGCACAGTCGACTGAACCTGGAAAATTTTCCAGGTATAGGTTCAGTCGATTGAAAACTCTGTTCAGTCGACTGAACCAGCTGCTTGAGCCCACTTTGCCTTTTTTGATTGAATTTCCAATTTGAATCGATTCATGATGATCCCATGTATGATTATTAATTGTTTTGACTTTGATGGTTCCTTTTTAACTTTAATCCACGGGTTTTTATAAAATAATCTCTCGAATCGCATTTAAAAGTTCGTTTCTCTAATTTATAAATTCTATTTAAAACACACACTTTCGCACTTCGAGCGAAGTGGAAGGGTGATTAAATGGTTGGGCAAAACACGGACCATGAATCTGTGTGTTTATCTTTCCGATTAATCCTTGACCTATTCGATTGATTGTTTTGACCTTCGGGTTTGGTTTATCGATGATATGAGGTAAACTTTGTACTGCTTTGAGTGTGAAAGGGACTGACGGATAGTAAACCGTTTAGTGCGAATGAGTGGTTATGGGACATACGTTAACACTTTTCGGATTCCTTTTCGAGAGTTGTGACACATTCCGCCAGTTAGTGGTGTCCAGTACTGGGTCTTCGACCTTCACCACTACGGTTTGTTGCCTCTGGGATAGTGTCTTCGGACTGTCTCCCTAGGTTTGTTGCCTTCGGGTATGTTGCCTTCGGGTTTGTTGCCCTATATAGTTTCGCTCTGATGTTGGCCTTATGTGCCGCATGGGTGATACTTGGGTTTGGAGTCTTCGGGCTCATGGATCCTTGTTTGTACAGTACTGAGCTCGAGCAAATTTTATGATGTTTCATTGATATGTATATTCCCTTGGTATCGCCCTTCGGTGTTGGTCTTTTTTTAGCCGCATGGAGTATAGCGTTTACCTTGTGGAACTTGTATACCTTATGGGTATTTGTTATTTGCCTTTTGGCTTGTTTTGGGATATTTGTATCCTTTGTTTCTATATGTTGCCGATGATATGAGGCTTGCTCTATATGATTCATCTCTTGTTGATGATTGTGTTATCTCCTCTAGAGATATTTGTTATACTGTATGACCTTGCAGGTTTATTATTGTTCAGTTAATCTAACTGATTTGTTACCTAGACTGATCCGTGTATTTTATACTCGGGTCAGACCGAAATGTTTCAGGTTAGGTGCTTTTGGACTTAGCCTATTTTGCTTCCGCATGGACTATTCGCTAGCTTCTTTTTGTTATAGCGTCTTTTGTAGTCCTTATCTGTTGTAACTTTGATTTATACTCTTTCGTCTCGTCTGTATATTGTGGTCTCCTGTACCACTTGACATGTATTATTTTGTATACTCTGTTGTGTATCGGTGTATGTGTATATTATGATTGACTGTTCTGTGATGTATATTACATTTGAGTTGTTATATTTTCTTCTGATAGATCCTATAGCCATTGTAGTTTTGCTTTAAATATTTATTGAATAGGTCGAATTTTAATGTGTTTCTACTTTTCGACATATTTAGTGAATAGTTAAGGTAAGATTGCACATGGTCGCTTCCATTATACTCTATTATCCGCGTTAGCCGACAGTATTATCTATGTAATACTCTTTGTTAACGAGGCTCTCGGAGTGGGGCTTCACGGCGTGGTATCAGAGCTGAGTTCAGAACAAAATATGATAAACACAGAATAGATGCACATATTATGGTACATCAAAGTGTACAAGTGATGCAGATCCTTGAATCATTGTGTTTCTTTATTCCATCAAGGTTAGATAGATATTGGAAATACGTCTAGGAATGCATTTTATTCCGTAGTATTTCATATTGTAATATCTACCTTGTGAATAATCTTGTTCTTATCTTACTTTCAGCTTATGTCTGGAAGAGGCAGAGGTCGATGTTCGGATGCTGGGCAATCTAGCGGCTCACATCCGGATGGCGTATATATGTCTGCCGATCAATTTTTGGAATTGTTTAGGAGCACTCAGCCTCCCGTTCCTCCTCGGGTGTCTCCACCTCGTAAGTCTGCTTTTGCACGTCAGTGCAGTGATTTTGCTCATCTTGGAGGAAAGCCATTTAAGGGCTCCGAGTCTGTTCTTGAAGTCCAAGCTTGGCTTCGCACGTGCGAGCGTATTTTCTCTCGTATGGATCTTTCTGACATGATAGAGTTCTTGTAACTTCTAGCTTATTACAAGAGCGTGCTCTTGACTGGTATGAGCTCCTTGTAGCTGAAATTGATGAGTCTACTCTTTCTTGGACTCAGTTTCGGGGACGATTTGAACTCAAGTTCGTTCCTGAATCTGAAAAAGTTTTATTGATCCATCGCTTCCTTGAGTTGAAGCAAGGGAAATCTTCTGTTTCTGAGTATGTCGCATCGTTCGAGGCTTTATCTCAGTATGGTCTTGAATTCATCAGCACTTCTTACAAGAAGAATTTGAAGTTTGTTTCTGGCCTTAAGAAATATCTTAAGAAGTCCTTGTTGCTCCAGCTTAAGCTTTCTTTCGAGGAATTGGTGGATTCGGCACTTCATCTCGAGACCGTCGAGAAGGAGTGTGATAGTGATGTAGATGTTGAGGTTTCTAAGAACCCCAACAAGAGGCCGTTTCCAATTCAGAAGAAGCCTTTCCCTTCTAAGAAAAAGAAGACCGGTGGTCCTAACTCTCAGCCTCAATCTTCCGGAACACCTTTCGTTCGAAAGTGTTTTAATTGTGGTTCTCCGGATCATATTATTCGAGCTTGTCCAAAACCTCTCTTCTGCCGTAATTGCAAGATGGAAGGTCATCATGTTTCAGCTTGTCCTACTGCTCCTGCTAATGCAAAATCTGGCAAGCTCAATGTGGCTAATGCTTCTGGAGGTCCTTCTCAATCCAAAGGTATGACTCCATCTATTTTGGAGGGTTCAATTCTATTTCATGATCATAGTATACGAGTTCTTTTCGATACGGGTGCTTCACATTCTTTCGTATCGAAGAAGCTTGTAGATGATTTATCTTTGGATGTTTCTTGTATGGTTACTTCTTTAAGGATTGCGAATCCTATTGGGGGATCCGCGACCCTTAGTTTGCTTTGTGATGATATCGAGATTGTTTTATGTGGCTTTTCTTTCCGTGCGAATCTGCACGTTGTTTCTCATTTGGGTTTTGATATGATTTTTGGTATAGACTGGCTAGTGAGGTACGATGCCAGGATTATTTGTTCTGAGAGAATTTTATATCTTTGTCATCCTGATTCACCTTCTCAGTTATCTCTTGTTCTTCGGGATGTGGATAATTCCGAGATGGCTTTGTATTCTCTTGATTCGCGAGATGGTGATGATGTATCTCGTATTCCTATTGCTTGTGACTTTTCTGATGTTTTTGAACCTGTTTCGGGTTTGCCACCCAAACGGGCAATTGAGTTCCGCATTGATCTCATTCCAGGCGCGCAGCCAGTTAGTCGTCCTCCCACGAGGATGTCTACAAAAGAAAATAAGGAACTCAAAAGGCAGCTTTTAGAGCTTGAGTCCAAGCAGTTGATTCAGCCCAGTTTTTCTCCGTGGGGATCCGCGGTCGTTTTTGTGAAGAAGTCTGATGGAACTCTTAGGCTTTGCATTGACTATCGCAAGCTTAACGAGTTGACCATTATAAATAGGTATCCATTGCCTAGGATCGATGATATGTTCGATCTATTGAGTGGAGCTAAGGTCTTTTCTCAGCTTGACCTTGCCACAGGTTTTCATCAGTTACGAGTCGCGGAGGATAGCATACCTCTTACCGCTTTCCGCACTCGTTATGGTTCTTTTGAGTGGCTCGTTATGCCGTTCGGTTTGACGAACGCTCCTGCTTTCTTTGTTGACCTCATGAATCGGGTATTCCGAGAATATCTCGATAAGTTTGTTCTTGTCTTCATTGATGATATCCTTATTTATTCTAAGTCTGAAGCTGAGCATGCTAATCACTTGAGAATTGTCTTGAGTACTCTCCGTCATCATCAGCTTAAAGCCAAATTCTCCAAATGCCACTTTTGGGAGAATAAGGTTAAGTTCTTAGTCCATGTTGTATCTTCCGATGGCATTTCTGTCGATCCCTCAAAGATCGAAGCCATCCAGTATTGGAAGAGGCCTGAGAATGTGCATGAGATTCGTAGTTTCCTTGGATTGGCGGGTTATTACCGGCGGTTCATTAAGAACTTTTCCCGTGTTGTACTTCCTCTCACTTGCCTTACTCGGAAAGGCATTCATTTTATTTGGTCGGACAAGTGTGAAGCTTCCTTTCAGACATTGAAAGAACTTCTCACTAATGCTCCTATTCTTGTGGTTCCCGAAGGGAATCATGATCTTGTTGTCTACACCGATGCTTGTGGTAGTGGTCTCGGTGCTGTGCTTATGCAGAGAGAGCGGGTAGTTGCTTATGCTTCTAGGCAACTGCGTCCGAATGAAGTTCGCTATGCCACTCATGATCTTGAGTTAGCCGCCATTGTCTTTGCCTTGAAGATTTGGCGACATTATTTATTGGGCGAGCGCTTCATTCTCTATACCGATCATAAATCTTTGAAGTATTTGTTCACTCAGAAGGAACTCAATATGAGACAACAGCGTTGGCTCGAGTTTCTTGCTTCCTATGACTTTGATATCCAGTTTACCCTGGTAAGGGTAATTGTGTTGCAGATGCGCTTAGTCGCAAACATTCGGCTGTTATTTCTATGATGCTTGCCGAATGGAATATTCTTGAGACTCTATCTTTTTGTGAAATTCGTGATCGAGGTTCATCTTCTGATTCTCCTATTCTATTATTTAGTTTGGGAGCTCGACCTATTTTATTGGATCGTATTGCCGATGCTCAGCGGCGTGATCCTGATTTGTTGCATTTTATTCAGCTTTGTGAGTCTGGATCTTGTGATGATGCGTTGCAAGATTTTAGCATTGATTTTCATGGGTGTCTTCGTAAGAAGAACCGTCTTTTTGTGCCTTCTGATTTTGCACTTAGGCATGACATTCTTGAGGATTGCCATCGTTCTAAGTATACCATTCATCCCGGTAGTAGTAAGATGTATGCCGATATGCGTCGTCTTTATTATTGGGAAGGCATGAAGCGCAATGTGGCGAGTTATGTGAGCAACTGCATGACATGTCAACGTGCGAAGGCCGAACATCAGCGTCCTTCTGGACTTCTTCAACCTCTTGAGATTCCATTGTGGAAATGGGATCAAGTTTCTATGGATTTCATTGACGGCCTACCTCGTTCGAGATCAGGTCATTCTAGTATTTGGGTTATTGTTGATCGCCTCACCAAGTCTGCTCATTTTGTCCCTATTAAGTCTAATAGAACAGCTTCGCATTTGGCCAAGTTGTATGTCAAGGAAATCATAAGACTTCACGGTGTTCCTAGTTCTATTGTGAGTGATCGTGATCCTTTATTCACGAGTCAATTTTGGAAGAGTCTTCAGCAAGCTTTGGGAACAAAGCTTAATTTTTCTACAGCTTATCATCCGCAGTCTGACGGACAGACTGAACGGGTGAATCGTATTTTGGAAGATCTTCTCCGTATTTGTATCTTTGATTTCGGTGGTAGTTGGGAGGATCACCTACCTCTTGTAGAGTTCTCCTACAACAATAGTTTTCAGTCTAGTATCGGTATGGCTCCTTTCGAAGCCTTATACGGAAGACCATGTCGATCACCTTCTTGTTGGTTAGAATCTGGAGAGAAGCTTATTCTTGGTCCAGGTTTTGTTCGTCATTCTTCTGAGAAGATTGATCTTATTCGATTGAGGATGAAAGAGGCACAGAGTCGCCAGAAATCCTACGCGGACAACCGTAGGAAGCCTCTCGAGTTCTCGATCAACGATCTTGTTTTTATTCGTGTTTCTCCTTTGAAAGGGGTTATGCGTTTCAGTGCGACTGGAAAATTGGCTCCTCGTTATATAGGACCGTTTTCTATTACTGAACGTATTGGCCCTGTGGCTTATAGAGTTTCACTTCTAGCTCATTTATCTGGCATTCATTACGTGTTTCATGTCTCGCAACTTCGGAAGTGTCTTCGAGAATCGGATTCTGTAATTGATTCTCCTGATTTGCAAGAGCTTGAGATCTCACCGGACTTATCTATTGTACAGCAACCTATTCGCGTGCTTGACACGGAGGTGCGACACCTTCGGAATAAGGACGTGCCGCTCGTTAAAGTTCAATGGTCCGCTAATCCCAATGACTGTACTTGGGAAACCAGAGAGTATATCGAGCGATCTTATCCAGGTTTCCTATCCTTGCTTCGTAATGGTAAGTCTATTTCTGTGTCTAGAGTTTATTCTTTCTGTCGTTTGTATGTAGTTGTTACAAATATCGTCTCTAGGAATTGCGGGGATGCAATTTTGTAAGGAGGGGAGATCTGTAACAACCCGCATATTTAACGATTTTATATTTAAATGTTTGGTTTAAATATAGCGTTGTTATTCTGATTTTGGGGTCCGAAATGCTACTTTCTGCAAATGGCCGAATTGGAGCTCGAAACCATTTCCATTGAGTCCAAAACGGCGTTTGCGATCTTTTGAGTATAATCTTTGATATGTTTGGAGTTTGTGAAATTTTGGCTACTTTTTCTATTGGGTTTGGGGTTGGGTTCAGCCCACTAGCTCATTTAACCCCCTAGCTCAACCCTTCTCTTCATTTCATCTTCATTTCATTTTATTTCTCAAGCTAAGAACTGAAATGGGGGAAAGGAAAGAGAAATAGAAATTAGCAAGCCCTAGTTTCTCCTTTGTAGTTTGATTCTTACTCCAAAATCAAAGAGAATCCATTGGTAAGTTCATCTCCATCTTCTCCATCTCTTCTCCTCTTCAATATCAGTAATTTCCTAACCCTAACTTAGGAAATACTTGCTTTGATGCTAGATTGAAGCTTGTAGTTTGAAGTGGAGTGTAGTTGGTTGATTCCTTGCAATTGTGCTTCTTCATCTTCTTTGTTTTGTGTGCAAGGTGAGTTTTGAACTCACATCTACCTCTCTTGATTTCATTGGTGTTAGGTATGAATTCCTAACACCTTGTTCATATGCACTTGCATTTGGTTTGGGTTGAATTGGGGAATAATCCAATTTTTAGTGTTTTGGGTTAAAATCTTTGAAATCCTAACTTTGATGTTTTAATCATGTTTTGGTGATGCATCGAGGAACATATAGGGACGGGTTGTCGATTGGCATAAGCCCTTAGAGCCGATGTTCGTCCGATTGCATTTTGGGAGAGTTTGCTCTTCATTTGAATAAGGCTGAAAAACAGCCCAGGCATGATTCAGTCGACTGAAAACTCTGTTCAGTCGACTGAACCTGAAACCCGAGAGTTTCCAGGCATGATTCAGTCGACTGAAAAACTCTGCACAGTCGACTGAACCTGGAAACAGAAAGTTTCCTGAACCTGGAAAATTTTCCAGGTATAGGGTCAGTCGACTGAAAACTCTGTTCAGTCGACTGAACCTGCTGTTTGAGCCCACTTTGCCTTTTTTGATTGAATTTCCAATTTGAATCGATTCATGATGATCCCATGTATGATTATCAATTGTTTTGACTTTGATGGTTCCTTTTTAACTTTAATCCACGGGTTTTTATAAAATAATCTCTCGAATCGCATTTAAAAGTTCGTTTCTCTAATTTATAAATTCTATTTAAAACACACACTTTCGCACTTCGAGCGAAGTGGAAGGGTGATTAAATGGTTGGGCAAAACACGGACCATGAATCTGTGCGTTTATCTTTCCGATTAATCCTTGACCTATTCGATTGATTGTTTTGACCTTCGGGTTTGGTTTATCGATGATATGAGGTAAACTTTGTACTGCTTTGAGTGTGAAAGGGACTGACGGATAGTAAACCGTTTAGTGCGAATGAGTGGTTATGGGACATACGTTAACACTTTTTGGATTCCTTTTCGAGAGTTGTGACACATTCCGCCAGTTAGTGGTGTCCAGTACTGGGTCTTCGACCTTCACCACTACGGTTTGTTGCCTCTGGGATAGTGTCTTCGGACTGTCTCCCTAGGTTTGTTGCCTTCGGGTATGTTGCCTTCGGGTGTGTGCCTTCGGGTTTGTTGCCCTATATAGTTTCGCTCTGATGTTGGCCTTATGTGCCGCATGGGTGATACTTGGGTTTGGAGTCTTCGGGCTCATGGATCCTTGTTTGTACAGTACTGAGCTCGAGCAAATTTTATGATGTTTCATTGATATGTATATTCCCTTGGTATCGCCCTTCGGTGTTGGTCTTTTTTTAGCCGCATGGAGTATAGCGTTTACCTTGTGGAACTTGTATACCTTATGGTATTTGTTATTTGCCTTTTGGCTTGTTTTGGGATATTTGTATCCTTTGTTTCTATATGTTGCCGATGATATGAGGCTTGCTCTATATGATTCGTCTCTTGTTGATGATTGTGTTATCTCCTCTAGAGATATTTGTTATACTGTATGACCTTGCAGGTTTATTATTGTTCAGTTAATCTAACTGATTTGTTACCTAGACTGATCCGTGTATTTTATACTCGGGTCAGACCGAGATGTTTCAGGTTAGGTACTTTTGGACTTAGCCTATTTTGCTTCCGCATGGACTATTCGCTAGCTTCTTTTTGTTATAGCGTCTTTTGTAGTCCTTATCTGTTGTAACTTTGATTTATACTCTTTCGTCTCGTCTGTATATTGTGGTCTCCTGTACCACTTGACATGTATTATTTTGTATACTCTGTTGTGTATCGGTGTATGTGTATATTATGATTGACTGTTTTGTGATGTATATTACATTTGAGTTGTTATATTTTCTTCTGATAGATCCTATAGCCATTGTAGTTTTGCTTTAAATATTTATTGAATAGGTCGAATTTTAATGTGTTTCTACTTTTCGACATATTTAGTGAATAGTTAAGGTAAGATTGCACATGGTCGCTTCCATTATACTCTATTGTCCGCGTTAGCCGACAGTATTATCTATGTAATACTCTTTGTTAACGAGGCTCTCGGAGTGGGGCGTCACAATATGAAACTAGTTTGGTTAAATTTGAAGACTGTTCAAATTTTGGACTTTTATTGGATTTTTAGTGGACTTTAAATCAAAGGTGAGTGATTAAACTCACTCAAGCAAAACTAAATCTTCTTATGTTGGTTGAATTAAATTTATGAAGTGATAAAAAATTTATTGGCTATTGTTTGGTAGTTTAAATTGACATTTAAAACGCCGATAATTGATAATTAGTAACTGTTATGATATCTTGGTTGATTTGGATGTTGATTGTTATTGGACGCCTATTGATTGATGTAGGATGTATGGTTGTTGATTTATTTTTATATATCCCTATCATTATCCCATTTATTATTTAACATCCTATAAAATTTTCATTTGAGTTAATTCAAATAAACTAAGAAATATGTTGAAATGATATATGCCTATGTCATTTAATTTTGGGTCAAAATGATATATATCCATCCATGTAATTATAATTGAAATAAATGATCACTTGGCCATAGGGTAGAAAACTATATATGGACATCGGATTTGGTTACATTAAATAATTCTAAAATCTTCAATTTTGATTTATATGAATTAAATTATTTTCTAATTCAAGATTTTGAAGGTTGAAACTGAAACTGTTTTCATGAAAATGTTTAAGGATTTAATTTGAGACCTTAAAGTCGAAATTGAGATATGATTTGAATTTATTGAAAGTGAATTATTTTAAAGGTATAATCTTTAATTTAAACTTTTAATTTATTGTAATTAAAGTAGTTTTAAATTGGTATTTCAAAATTTTGGATGTGAAATGGTTTTAAACTAAATTGTTTAAAAATGAGAATGTGAACTGGAACTTTCAGCATTTGAATAGAATCGTTTCAATTGAATTTGAAGTAAAATTTTAAATTGTTTTGAATTGAGGCTGATTTAGATCGGAATTTTGAATATGAAGTTTGACTTGAATTGGAAGTCGAAAATGGAATTCGTTGTGATTTAGAATTTGAACCGTGTCTTGAAAGAAGAAACGATTTTAATATAAACTATTTTAATATACAAACTCTTTAAATAACCAAATAATTTTATATATAAACTATTTTAATGATCCAACTATTTTCAAAATTAAAACTATTTTACATTATATAATCCAATCTTTAAAACTATTTTAATTATAAACTATTTTTCAATATTAAACTATTGTAGTTATTCAAAATTATTTTCATTATCAAACTATTTTATATTCAAAACTATTTCCGATCTTTAAACTATTTTAATTATTCCAAAATATTTTTCGATATTAAAACTATTTTTAATAATATAAACTTTTTCAATATTCAAATTGTTTTAAAAGTGGGAACTGTTTAAATCATTGATTTAAATGTGAATGTTTTGAACGTATGACATGTTTTGAATTCGAAATGATTTTGAATAAAATCAGATATTTTTATATGAAGTATGACTTGTTCTTGAAATTAAAAAAAAAACGATCGGTGTGAAAAATGATATTTGGTTGTTAAAGAGACCGAGGCCGAATATTGGCATACTCTCTATCAATATCGAAACCATTTTATCAACTGTGTACGCGGTGGATGTTATACAGAATGTAGAGGTTGAATTGGCGACATTACTGGAATGAAGAAAGAGAATGACAATGGATGACCCTGACACATGTGTCAATTTGAAATGACTAAAACATGAGCTTATGTCTGGCCAAGGGGTTTGCTACCTTAAGAGGCCCCACTCATTCGTATTATTATATTGATATTGAAACAATTGGTGCACCGTGATTTGATTTTGGGGGTGGTGGACTCGGTCGGCAATCGCTGCGGCAATGTGTTACGATCGGCTAGAAAGGGTAAACTGGTAGAATCCTACCTTGGACATTGCATCATGTGCCTTATCATACATTTATCCTTATACGCGACCACTATGACTTTGTTTAGTGTTGTCTTACCACGGCGCCTCCCTGGCTACCGCCGTTACTGGTGATGCTACCAAGGAAAACTATAGGACAATGCTTAAAAATGTGTTAAGGGGGATCAATATAAAGCCTTAACGTTGTTTTAATACGTTACTTTACTGATAGACACTATATATAGCGTATCTTGCTACATATAGATAGTTTGACGAATCTTTAGGAGATGGAAAATCCTGTAACATCTTTTAAGTCATTGCACTCACGTTGTACACTTGATAGGAGATGGAAAATTCGTAAACATTTCTAAAGCTATTACACTCATATTTACTAGTTGTTGATTTAATTTACATACAAACTTTTAGTTCTGACTCGAGTATTTTGTCTTTTCATTACGCTTGGGTCAGCCTGAGCATTTCAGTGTTTGAAGACATTATTTCTGAAGAACGAAGATGGAGTTTGGCATATTATATTATTAGTATTATTCCGCTTCATCATTTTGGTATGTTATCGACTGTAATCTGATTTTGTTGTAAAAATTATGTAATCAAATGTATATTGTAGAACATCCTCATGAACTATTTATTTGATTATTATATTTTGTCATTCCGTTGCGAGATTCTTTGTTTTGTTTTCCTTCTTTTCTCTTATTTTCTTATTTACCATATTTATAATCATCCCTTTTGAATGGTTTGAGTTATACATATGCAGTTTACTGTCGACTTGAATTGTTCAATAAGGTGGATCATCACAGATACTGTACCTGAGCAACTAATACCTCATTAAAAAGGATTAGGAAGGCCTTTGACCATTTAACACCTATTTATAGGTAAGACTTTGCCATTTAATACCTAACACCAAGGTGAACTCCTCACTAGTATTATCTAACTAACATTGCTTGGAAATCTCATTGGGCTATCTAATACTTCTTTTATAGAAAAGAGGTGGACCGTACAGCTTTTTAATACCTCAAAGTTGAAGAAACCCTTCCCTAGATATCCATCATCACTCTTAATTATAAATATGGAATCCCATCAGGTTACTTCTTTCGGTGGGGAGGCGGGCTCTTTAATTGTCACTTAATACCTTAACGCTGAAGTGAATCTTTTTGGGGATATCCTTATTTATTTGGAATCTCACTAGATTACTTAATACATCCTTTTATGAGAGTGGTGGACCCTACAACCACTTATTACCTCAAACCAGAAGCAAACCCCGATGGAGATATCCCTCATTACTCCTAATTCCAAATTTGGACCATCTAATACTTTTCAACTAAGAAAGCAAGGCCAATCTCTCATGCCGTCATGGGTCCTAGGATTACTGATAGCTTACATCAGTGGTAAGTGCATTTGATTGTTGGTACCCTCAAAGTAAATGACAGTCTTCCATCGAATGACTCTACTGATCATGCATCACTAACCTTCTAAGTCTAATTAACCATCCTAAGTCTTTGCTTATATTATCTTAGGTCGACATTGGACTTAGCTTACTAATTTTGTTTTTATTTAAGACAATAAGATTTACCTTATATATTTATCTACCCATAAATCCCCTTTTAATGCTCATAAATGTCAGTTTGTCCATAAAATCTAAATGGACGTTTCCTATGACATTTATGTATGATTATTAATTTCAAATTAATAACCTTTTTATATCTATTCCATTTTTATCAGTCCTTTTTTATATATTTCCCTATTAATTGTCACTCCGAAATTCATTTCCAAATTTTCCCATTAATTAAAGTTATAGTCTTTAATTCCCATACTAACCAACTGCAAACCCTAATCTAATCCTATCCAATACTTCCCATCAATTGCCCATTAATTGGAGTTACAATCTTTTATTTCCTATTAATTATTGGCAATTCCTAATTTATTTCCCATTAATAGGAATTACTCCATTTCCTAATTTTACTCATTCATTTTCCAATAAATAAATAACGTTACGCATAAATAACGCACAAATAAATGCTACTCTTATTTATTAACGCGATAAATATGTATAAGCTACCTAATAAAACTATCTATTTGTATCCAAATATAATCTAGTCATAAATATGTAACTAGAATATGCTCTCCATATCTAGTTTGTTGGAATTAAATTTCTTAGGAAGATTTTCTGCTATGATTTCCATAAATTAGTTAACATAAAAAGGAAAGATTGACTCCATTTGAAATACACGGAATGAATAATTTCTTTTTATTAGGAATAGACAGTATAAATTATGAGGAATAATCTGTATTTTACGCTTCCCTTTTTGTTTGTAGGTACTCCTTGTTAAATCAAACATCGAACTTTTGGATGAAAAGTGGAAAAAGCAAACAAATTTATAAAAATCAAACGGATGTTCTTTCGACAAATTAAACTATGGAAAATCTACAACATAGAATGTATTCGGTAATAATCCAAAAATCCTATTTTACACCCAAATACAGAACTGAAATAAAAATATACAACATTCAAATTCTAAAATCTTTGGGACTAATTTTCAAATCTAAGTGTAAACACATTTCAAATTAGATCCAAAACAAAAATATGTAGGCAATAGTTTTCTACACTAATTTAATCCTACAATTCACAAAGTAAAATTAATTTAGGCATAAATCAAACGTATGCCAATACGATAGATTTAAAACCATAAACAATATATAAAATTTCACACCCACCATTTAAAAGTGATCCAAATCTTCAGATCTAAAGTAGAACCTTTGATTCATCTCCAAATCCTTTTTAATCCAAGAAATATGTATAAAAAGGGTATATAATGTACTAGAATTACAGATCTGAGAAGAGTTTTGGTATTGAAAGAGAAAATAGATACAAATATACAAATATATATAAATTACTTCAAATACATATATAAATGACTGATCGGCCTGTGGTCCGGGCGATTAATATAAAACGTTAATTTTCCTATTTGAATTACTTCCAATTGGAATTTATTTTTTGTCCGTAACTTCTTCGTTTGGACTCTAATCGCAAAATTTCAAATATGAAAGTTGCTCAGAATTTCGCTATAAATGCAATGGTGCAAGTTTCTTGGTTAAATTTCATCGTTTGCACAAATTCCATTTCTGGAGCCTAATTAATTAATTAACTGATTAAATAACTAATGCTAAATTACGAGGCATTACAATCTTTTTTAAATTAATTTATTCAACTTATTTATTTATGGTTCATTTTACAGGGTGTTACACCAACCTTCACCGTCTTTATCCTTTTTTACTCTCGTTCACCACCGTACACTCACTGCCCACACCACCACGCGCCACCCTTTTGCGGCCGCAAGCTTACACCACCATCAGCCATAATCTACCTCATGAACCTGCATACATGAAGGAATGAAGCAGCAAAAAGATAGCACCCCCAACCTATTTCACTTCCACCTTCTCAAACCTACCACCACCACGATCCCTTATGACTTAAGCTATCTGCGTAATCATCGTCCCTTGAAAAATAAACTCATATCATCAAAACTCATTTTAGGTCTCCTAAAAAATCATCGGTTTTCAGATTTACAATTTCTGGCCATCACGTTCAGAGCTGGGTCAATCCAAGTCTATGGCTGTGTAGCTCTTGAGAAATAGGAAGACTCAACTTTTATTTTATTCAAAGCGGTGGTTATTTGATTGAGAAAAGGGAGGCGAAAGAGAAGTATGTGAGGTGTATTTATGGGGAAGAAGAAATGAGAGATGGAAGAAATGAGAGAGCACTATTACTCTATCTACAGTTTATCTATCTTCATGTGCTCATTACATCCCAGCCGTTTATTTCTCCATCATCACTATTTATTCTCTATGGCGGGTTCTGCATGTGAACTAAATAATTATAATGTGTGGTAGTAATTTGATGGGGGATAGAGGGATATAGAAAATAAGAATAGAGGATTTCATTGGAAAATGAGATTCCTTGAGAAAGAATATGGAGTATTTATAAGGTAGGTGTAGGAATATGTTTTGTATGCAATCCATTTTCTTTTATTTTCAAAATTCCAATGCATGTGGCTTCTAAGAATGTCGAATTGCGACAATTCTTTGATGGCATGACTCATCTTATTTTTCCCATTCCAATGATAAAAGTTCTGTTACATCCGAGACTGTGCCCGGAGACGCTATTTTCGTGTGTTTTTAAGTTGTACGGGTTGCTGAACGTATGAGTTGTTTTTATACTAGATTGAAAATGATAGTATGATGAAAGATAATATCACTCACTTTAATAAAAGCTATCTAATTGTAGGTCAAGTCGTAGAGGTATTTAATATGAGTGCAACACAAGAAGTCGCGTCGAAATTGGATCTCGTAAGCAAAAGATATGGGTAAAATAAGATTTTGATTTAAATTAATTAATCGACAACTTAATTAATAAATTTAACAATGACCTTTATGCCTATCTTCCCATTTCGTTGTATTATCATGCTCATGCACATAACTCCTCCACGTTATTTCCTATAGCCTTCAACTAACACACGCACACAAACTACCATGCACCACCATCGCATTTTGCCACTGCACCACCGCAACTCCCCCTACCACCGCATTTTTCCACTGCACCGCAGAGCTCCACCCGCCATCGTCGATCACGCTTTGCCGTCTCTGCTGCTCCGGCTACCTCACGTAGCCACGACCTGCTATTATGTTTCTTTTTTTCCTTCCTTTTTTTAAAATTAGGTACTTAGTTGGTAGTACATATTAGTTCTACAAGTCTTAGGTAGTATACAACATACTACATGTCAATATATGTCCAACGGTTTGAATTATGTTGTACAAATTTCGAACCTGCGGCCTCATACACCAAAGTCTAAGTGTCTTTCCACTAGGACAGTGGGACTGGTCTTTTCCTTTCTTTTTCATGTTCATGTATGCACACCACTTCCCTCCACATTGACGTACTCCATCATTGACCACCACTAGCAGTCACCGATTGCATTATTAGCAATACTGTCGAAACCGCCCCTGGCCACCCGCCGGCCTACCTATGATCAACCCTTAGCCAACCTTCTTCATCTTTTTTCATTCATGTTTACCGCTGTACACTCACCGCCTGCACAACCACACATCATCCCTTGAAGGCTGCACCTCCCTATGCCACCATTAGCCAAAAGATACCCCATAAACCAGCGATCGTGAAAGAATGACGTGGCCACATGACCCATTTCACTTCCCACCTTCTCAAGCCTATCACCACCACGATGGTCCCCTATGTCTCAGGCCATCGATGTAATCATCATCCCCTCATTGAGATAAAAAACTCATATCATCAAAATCCATTTTAGTTCTCCTACAAAAAGACTCCTTTGTCAGATTTACTATTTCCAACCACCACGTTTGGATCTGAACCGATCCAAGGTCATGGCTACGTAGTTTTTAGAAAAATAGAGAGACCCGACTTTTATTTTATCTAAAATGATGGATGTTTGATTGAGAACGAGAAGGAGAAAGAAAAGTATGGGGGACGAGTTTCACAAGAAAGAAGAAATGCATGATGGAATAATTGAGACGCAGCTAGAGAAAGAAGATGGAGTATTTATATGGTTGGGGGTAGGGTTAGGGATTGTATGCACCCCATTTTCTTTTATTTTTAAAATTCCAATGCATATTATGTGATCAAATGACTTTTAGCGATATCAGATTGCGACGATTCTTCAATGGCATGGCTCGTCTTAATTTTTTGTTCCAATGGTACTAGTTTCATTAAAATCTGAGATTGGGCCCCGAGACTCTATTTTCGAGCAATCGTATGGGTTGCCGAAATGTTCGATATCAAAAATTCTTCGACTATGCGGCTTGTACATCTTTGCTTAACCCAAGTTTATTTTTCATTCGCCCAAATTCTCTGGTGCATTGGTGCACGTATATTTTTGCAATATGTAATAATACTGAAAATGCCAAAAATAAATATAGGTCAAAATCTTTCAATAAAATTACTAAGGGTCAGAAATGTCAATACTCAACATCGTCCAAAGTTATGGTCATACGACCTAATATGAATTTTAAATTAATATTTTACAATCCTCTAATGAACAAAATACGGGTCGGTATCCATCTTTGATATGAATATCTCAACTCTAATGTAACTTGCTTTGCATAAATCTAATCTGAAACTCCTTATAATCAATCGATGTGCCTAGATGTAAATCAGTATGACCAAACAAGCATCATAACACTATCAAAACAACCATCATGTCACTAAAATCAACTTAAAACATAAAATAGCACATCCATATGCACATATTTACAATCTTTTAGATCTAAATCCAAATTTTGTCATTTGAATTTGTTGTTGAAACATGGACGAGTCTAAATCTAATAAAAAACATGTTTTTAATTTTAAAATTATTTAAAAGTATCAATATACCATAATAATAACTATAGTAAAGCGAGCCATATAATTCACTCATCGAAATGAATAAATCACCTAAAAACATGATAGATTTGGTTCGAAAAGAAAATTACAGTTCCCAATGTAGCAATCCTAAGATCCAATGGATCCCTTTCTCTAATCCCACCTTAATCACTCTGACAGGCTAATTAAAATGAAGGAAATGTCAGAGTTTTAGTAGATATATGTCAATGGAAGTTGTGAGATGTTAAAAGATGAGAAAATTATGATGAGAAGCTATTGTGGAGGCTGTTATTAACCCTAATCCTGAAATCATTGCCATGCCTAATGACAAACTTGGATTAATTACTCACTAATCTACCTAAAAATTATTAACTTCAAACAACTATATCTCCTAAAGCATAAGTTCGAAAATCTATTATGAGCTCTATGGAATGAGAAATCGTCATATCTTTCATTTGAAAATGGTTTCATATCCTAATTCGACTCCTACTAAAAATTATAAGCCTTACAAGAGTTCAGGGTTATACTATCCAACACAAATTCCAAGTGTGTAAATTGTCACTACTCAACATTACCTAAAGTTATAGCTTTATACGATCGAATTTGGACTTTAGAAATAATATTTTATGATCTTTCAATATGTAAAATATAGATTTACAGGTACTGGCTCATATAGGTCAGTACCGACCCACTTTTTTGAATACTTAGTCAAAAATTGGTGAAATACCAACTTCCTTTCTTCTCTCATACATGCCTAAAGCTTTCCTCATGCATCCCACTGCTTGGCATGAATTCAATCTACATTTTCTCATGCATAGATCATTTGATAACGCCTCTGTGACGGTCGTCCTACACCACCGGCACCCAATATACATGTATAGTGCGCTGCGTGGTGACTAACCAATATAGGACCATAGTCAAGGTTGTATTAAAGTAAATCAATCATTATAGATGTTGTTGTATATCTCATGGAGTATCGAATAAAATATGGTAATAAACATCTTAGATACAAAACAAGCGAGATAGTAGTAACTAGATGTATCATAGAAATCAGAGTACTCAAATCCATACAGTATACAACATAAGTGACAGAGTTCTACATCAAATGATAATCCATAAATAGACTAAGGCACTAGCAAGCTCCATAATATTGTGTCACGGAATAATAAATCATAATAAGTAAATACAGTAATACGAGAGTATGACCTCCTACTCGTCCTCTGTCCAGCTTCACATACTCACTAGACCTGATATCTCTAATCTACTCATTTAAGACTATCTAGAATAATATAAAGCAAAGCATAAATTCTGAAATCAAGCAATAATCTGGTGTGAGTGTTAGAAAATCTCAAATACTATAAAGTCGATTTACTAGGACAAATAGTATGGAAAATTATACCGGACATGACCCTCCACTGAGTTAGCACATACACAAGATACGCTATTTTACATCATAGTCATCATAGGTGTATTATACATCAAAGTACTAAGGGGTGACCAAGTATCTGCATCAATAACATCGGCATCATTTGACATCCCAAAGGTGATAAGCAATCAAGAAAACATCATATCCATCATCAATTATTCATCCTCACATTCACTCACTCAGTGCCTTGGATATTTGATAACTCGCTTAAGGCATCATGTTTCAAGACTTGGCCACCCATCATGATAGTCAACGTCTACGTAACATGGTACTCTAATCCATACCACTCAATAGGCCAGGATCTGGACTAACCATCATGTTAATCTACAGTAAACAAACCTCTAATCTAAAAACAAGGAGTCGTCATGCCCCAAGTGCATAACCCATCTTACGGGTACATTAGAAACTCTCAAGTATCAACATTCCCTTTGCACACGACATCCGTAACAGAGCTCACCTCCCTACAACTCCCATTGTAAGTCATCATGGTTAGGACTATTCTCAGCTACCGATCCATCACCATCACTAATTGGTACCCAATGGATCGGGATCAATCCATGGCTACTGATCCATGCCTTAGCCAAACTTCTCCTTCCTTTGCTCCGTCAACCTATGCTCCTAAGCAAGCACCCATGACTCGAAGTTACACATCCTAAAACTCAAACTATAGCTTGCACTGATCCCATACTTGTGATTTCCTCCCATCTTCTCATGTGATCCATCACTATATGCCAGCAACTTGAAGCATTCCGCCATATACTCGAAGCGATCCATTTCATGACATAAGCACGCCACGGAGCAATCTTCCTCAATCCATAGTCTCCATATTACCACCGATCCATCTTAAATTGGCCATACTTAGGTAAATGAACTCTAAATAACTTGAAACTTGAAACATAGCTTTAAAGGGTACTTCTCGACCTACCCTATGGTTAGCATTTGGACAAATTTATCCTTATACATCATCACTAATCCATAGCTTATTCTTATATTAGCCATTCAATCAAAATTTTCAACCATTCAATCCAACATACATTCAAGCATACATTATATACAATATGTCCTAACAAATATACATATATCAAAGAAAATCCACATTTAATGAACGGAACCCATAAGAACATGAATTTCACAAATATTTTTCAAATCGTTTGAAATTTACATATGTGATAAAAGAGGGTTCAACACATTTTTTAAAGTTTAGAAATCATTTTTAAAACATCATGTTAAGGTGTATAATGACGAATTAGTAAGTGAGAGGTCCTAATCACTCACCTAAATCCATTGCAATCCAAAATGTGTCCAAAAATGCACGAAATCTGAGATAAACCCCTTCTAATGATAAGTTTTGGCTAATTAAATTCAAATCCAAGTGCTAATTACGCTAATCCCCTTCTAATGATAAGTTTTGGCTAATTAAAGTAGGGTTTAGGGTAACTTTTTAGCTTAGAAATGGTTAGTGGTGGTTTCCTCTCTATTTTTGGGAAGTGTTAATGATGGAAGGAACTCCGATCAGCCATAATATGATGTTAATCCCGAAATTGGCTTAACCTAGCCACTAACTCACTAATTACGCATTAAGATGTTGAAAATCAATTGAAACATCAAATAACCGCAACTTCTTAATGGTAGGTCCGTTTTTCTATCATGACCACTCCACGAAAAGAGAAACAATCATCCAATCTAATGGAAGTGGTTTTAGACCCCAATTCGGCTCCTATCAAAAGTTATAGGTCATATAATATTTACATGATCAAAATCATTCGATAAAAGTTCTAAGGATGGAAAGTGTCTCTAGTGTCATTTCCTAAAGTTACAGAATCATATGAACCTAAATAAAAATAATATTCATATTCTATGATTCTTCAATACATAGAATATAGGTCATCACATTCTCCCTACTTTAGGAATTTCACTGCTAAAATTCCAAACAAAATAAATAAGGTTATCATACATGCCTAAAAACCATATAAAAGCATAGGCAATCATCAAACATCAAACATGCATGCACAACAAGCAAATGAAAAATGGAAACATCCAAGCATATCTTACCATATAGGATAATACACAAAGATATACTTCATGATATCATAAGCAAAAGTAAAAGCGATAAATAAAAAGTCTCACCAAGTAAAGAGCTCTATATAAGTTGTATGCATGCTCCCCTCGGTCTCCCAAGTGCAATCGCCTTTATTTTCACTTTTTGAACCTTCACCAACTTCACCTCTTCCTCCTAAACTGCTCTATATCATGTTCGATAATACGAATGGGCCTCTGAGGTCTCGAAGCCTCTGCTTCAATCTCGATACCATCTATTTGATGCAATGCGATAGTTACGCCTCAGTCATGCATAAAATTCCGCAAATAAGAAATTTGGAACACATTGTGCACTCCTGCCATTCTTTGAGGTAAGTCAATCTTGTAAGCGAGGCTCTCAATCCTCTATAGTACCATAAAAGAACTTATGAATCTTGATACCAACTTTCCTTTATTACCGAACCAAATTACATTCTTCAATAGAGAGATCTTGACAAATACCATATCACCGATAAAGAACTCTAAATCTCTATGTCTCTTATCAGCATAGATCTTTTGTATGTCTTAAGCAGCTTTCATCCATTGTCGAATTATCTCTATTTACTCTGAAGTTTCTTTAACCATACATGGCCCAAGTATCATTTTTTCGCTCGATTTCCACCAACCTGAAGGAGCATTACACGGTCAGCTATATAATGCCTCCAATGGTGCCATATCGATGTTGGAGTGATAACCGTTATCGTATGCAAATTCAACAAGATGTAAGTGATCGTCCCATAAGGCTCATGACCTCAAGGGCAATTTGGACATTCCTCAAAAAATATGAATTAGGGTTTTATACATGTATAAATACCCTTATGTTTCATGTAATCTCCTCTTCCTTAGTCTCTCTTAGCCTTCTTCTCTTTAGTTTTGTTTAGATCAAATAAAAGAAAGCTCTCTTTCTCTTTTCCATGGCTACTTAGCCCTTTTTATTTTCATGTAACTTTCTTTTTTTATATGCAATGTTAATTAGTGCTCTCTTTTCTTTTACATGCTTCTTTTACTTTCTTGTTAGTAGTTAGTTTATTTTCATGCAAGTAGAGTAGATTTTATTTTATGCAAGTAGATTAGTTTTTCTTTTCATATTGCTCTCTTTTTCCTCTTGTTTTGTTTCATGTTGCAAGCTACAAGTGTTGATATGATAACATAGATGAGAGGCTAAACCCCTACAATTTAGGGGTAATGAAACTTTTTTCTATCATGTAGATTCAATATGAAATTTTCTATGTATGACCTCTTTTGTGCTTTATGAGAAAATGGATGTTTATGCTTGTTTGTGTTTTATGTTGAATTTGATAGCCTACTTTGTTCATAACAAATAGGCTATGCTTATCTCATTAATTAAAATTTGCCTCTTTATCTAAATATGATCATGGCAATGAAGTGAAGTTTGAATCAAAATTTGATGATCTATGTTACTAATTAATAGTAAATAGTTCATGCTTAAAATAGATTTTGGTTTCATTTTCTATGCTATGTTTCATAAGATATGAAAAGTAGGACTAGAGTTGTATTATAGTTTGATGGTTTGATTTGTGTTAATTAATAACTCAAATAAGTTATGCTTATGATAAATACATCAATAATCCTACTTCGATTAAAAAGAGATCATCATTTGATTTTATGTTGATTTATATAAAAAAATATAAGAAAGTGGATTTGCCTCTAAATTGAATTTTAGTCAAATAGTTTTTAATCTCAACATTTTCTTAGCTTTCTAGTTTTCAAAACAATTTCCTCTCACTTTGGTCTAATTTGATTGAATAGAAATTTAAAATCAATAATTCTCTACGGATCGGCCTATACTCACCACGTACTAAAATAGTACGCAGTGCGCTAGTATAAATTTAATTCAAAATTTATCGGCAGTTTTCTAACTTGATAGAAATTTCGTCGTTAAACAGCTCAAAAGTCGAGTATATAAGCCTGCAAGAGATCCTCTGAGATATGATTCACTCTTTAGTTTCGCCATTAGTTTGAGGGTGATAAGCTATATTGAGGTGCATCTGTCTCTAACACCTCCTGTAAGTTCTTCCAAAACCCGCTAGTTAATAATGGGTCTCGATCACTCAGAATACTATTCGGCACACTATAGGATCATACTATCCACTCCACATACAATTCAGCCAGTTTGACTGCTGTTTTACTTGACTTGACAAGTATAAATCCGACGGTGTTGGTCATTCGATCGATTATGACACAACTGTTATCGTGCTTCCTCAAATCCTTGGCAACCCGTCTATGAAATCCATTAAAATTTATTCCCATTTCTACTGGGGAACTTTTACCGGTTGCATCAAACCACTAGGTTTCTTCTGCTCTACCTTAACCAATTAGCAGTTCATGCATTTGAGAGGAATGTCCCAATGTCTTTCTTCATCTCTTCCCAATAATAGGTCTGCTTCATATCATAGTACATCTTATTATCGTCAGGATGTATAGTCAATCTCGAATGATGGCATTTTCATAGCACCTCATACCTCAACCCATCGACATCGGGAGCAAACAATCTCCTGCCCTTACGGAGCTAACTATATCGGTCAAGTCCGTACCGTCTTATCTCTTTCGACTCTACTCCATCTTTAATCTTAGAAATGATCTCAGCTAATCAGGCATCATACTTCTGACTTGTACCGATCTGCTCAATCAGAGTAAGTTTGACAGTCAAATTTGCCAATATCTCTGGCTCTAGCTCGCATTTTGATTGGACATTGTAACCAATAATATACTCTAACTGCGTTCACTCTAGGAACATAGCTCCCAAGATGGCATATTTTCTACTCAATGCATCAACAACTGCATTCTCTTTCCTCGGTGTATACGCAATGTCATAGTCATAGGAGGCTAGTAAATCTAACCATCGCCGTTGGCGGAAGTTAAGGTCCTTTTTTGAAAAGGGTACTTCAATGATTTATGGTTTGAAACAACTTGATCCTCTCTTCTAAAAGATAGTGCCTCCAGATCTTCAGCGCATACACAATTGTTGTTAACTCTAAATCATAGGTCGAGTGTTTCTTCTTATGTGGCTTCAGTTACCAACTAGAATATGAAACAACTTTTCCCTTCTACACCAATGCTACGCCCAATCCGATACCACAAGCATTAGCATGCACTATCAACTCTTCATTTCCACTCGAAATGGTCAATACTGGTACACTCATCAAGTTCTCTTTTAGATTCACGAATGCATACTCACGTCTCGCATCCCCAGTAAAAGTCTAGGTATTTTTCATCAATTAAGTCAACAGTGCAGCTACTTTGGAATTGTCCTAGATGAGTCGTCTATAATATCTAGCTAACCCTAAGAAACTTCTTACATCCATAGCTTTTTTGGGTCTTGTCTAATCCTGAACTACTGCGGCTTTTGTAGCATCCATGGC
Organism: Allium cepa; assembly: GCA_030765085.1. Classification (NCBI taxonomy): domain Eukaryota; kingdom Viridiplantae; phylum Streptophyta; class Magnoliopsida; order Asparagales; family Amaryllidaceae; genus Allium; species Allium cepa. Next base: position 758,042,145 of record CM060941.1, on the reverse strand, counting down.
AAGGTCCTGCTTAGAAACAAGGTAATCCAAGGATCTCAATCCCTCCTCTAGAAGTGACACTTCAAAAACTTTGATTTCAGTCAGTGTTCTCTCAGCACCTCAGGCATGATCCTTAAATGTGTCTTGTGTTCTTCCTATGTCCATGAGTAGATGAGAATAACATTAATAAACATAAGAATGAATTTATTTAATTGACCGCTGAAGACATGGTTCATGAGATCAACAAAGTATTTTGACATGTTGGTTAGCCTGAATGGCATAACCAACCACTCATAAAAACCTAACGGCATACAAAACGCTGTAACTGGCACGCTCTCCTTCGCTACTCTCGGTTGGTGAAACCTCGTCACGAGATAAAACTGAGAAATACTCTAACGCCATGAAGCAGATCGAACAAGTCATCAATATGTGGTAATGGATACTTGTTCTTCCTCATCAATTTATTTATCTCACCATAATCAATGCGCAATCTAGGGGAACCGTCCACCTTCATGGTGAATATTACAGATAATCCCACTTAGAAATACCCCTACGACTGAACCCTCTCGTAATAGATCATTCACTTGCATCTCAAACTCCTGCTGCCCTCTAGGTGCCATCCTCCTTAAAGGCATCACAATGGTCTAGAATCTTTAACAAAATCAATACGAAACTCGATCTCTCTATATGGAGAAAGTCCAGTCACCTCCTCAAATATGTCCGGATACACCCTAGAAATAGGCACTAATGACAGCTCATTATGTGGGATATAGAGTGAATATAGAAAGCTGACAATTAAGTCATCATCTGGTAGGCAGTCCAATACTATCTTACATAGATCGTTTATCCCTATTGTCATCAATGACCACTCACAATCTACCATCACCCCGTATCCATGAAGCTAGTCCATCCCCAATAATACCAAACCCAATGAAACCCAAAACAAAGCAACCACAATCTGGAGAAATCCATGACTCGATAAGACCAAACCATGAAAAAAAAGCAATCTATTTCTCCTTCCTTTTCTCCATCGACCTATGCTCCCAAGCAAGCACTCATGACTCAAAGCATAACACCCCAAAACTCGAAGCATAGCTTATGATCAATCCCATACTTATAATTTTCTCCCATCTTTGCATGCATTCTGTCAATATATGCTAGCGACTTGAAGCATTCCACCATATACTTAAAGTGCTCTATACCATGACATGAGCGTGCCCCGAAGAAATCTTCCACCGATCCATAGTCTCCATATTACCATTGATCCATCTTCACTTGGCCATAACTCGAGCAAATGAATATCAAATGACTTGAAACGTAGCTTTGGTGGGTCCTTCTTGTCCCACCCTATAGATCGCATGTAATTTGGACAAATTGACCTTTATGGGTCATCATCGATCCACAGCTTATTCCTATAACTAAATCTCCATTCAATTGGCATTTTCAACCATTTAATTCAACATACCTTCAAGCATACATTACATATAATGTATCCTAACAAGCATACATCCATACATGTCAAAGTGAAGCAAAATATGAAGAATAGAATCCATAAGAACAAGGAGATCCATAAGAACAAAAATTTCATAAGTATTTTCCAAATCTTTTGAAATTTACATATGTGATTATGGTTCAAAACATAGTTTAAAGTTTAGAAATCATTTTTAAACATAATTTTAAGGTGTAAAATGACAAAGTAGCAAGTGAGAGGTCATAACCACTCATTTAAATCGAAAATAATCCACGGCAAGTCCAAAAATGCACAAAATTCAAGATGAACAACAGCTCTAAGAGATCTCGAACAACAAATCTTTAAATCCAAGTGCTAATTTTGACATTCTCCTTCTAATGACAAGATTTTACTAATTAAAGTAGGTTTTTGGGTAAATTTTTGGCTTAAAAGTGGTTAATGTGTATTTATCTCTATTTTTGGAATGTATAGAATGATGGAGAGAAGCCCCATCAACCCCAACACAATGCTAATCTCGAAATGGGTTTTGGGCCTAGCCATTAACTCACTAATTATCTATTAAGCTGTACAAAGTTAAGTGAAACTTCAAACGGCAATAGCTTCCTAATGGTAAGTCCCTTTTTCAATTATGATCACTCTACGGAAAGAGGAACTATCATCATGATTTAATGAAATTAGTTTAAGACCCTAATTCATCTCTTATCAAAAGTAACAGGACAAACAAGATTTTTAGGGTCAAAATCGTCCGATAAAAATTCTAAGGATGAAAAATGTTCTTAGCAATTGTTTTCCAAAGTTACAGAATCATATGACCCTAAGTACAGATATTATATTATTTATATTCTAGATCCTCCAATACATAGAATATGGGTCGTTAAAGTCTCCATGTTGATCGTTTGGTGGTAGGAATCTTGCCATGTTTTCGCTTTAAGTTACCAGCGTCTCCTTCACATCTGGCTATGACCGATCGATGCACGGCCATAAGGGTCGATGCCAACCGATAAACTTAGCTTAAAAGTTTGGCTAAGTGATTTTTCGATCAACACTCCTTTTGTTTTGCAGCTACATTTCATATGCAATCTCCAATTTTGATCGACACTCCACTTGCAACTTTAAAACCAATCCATCCAACTTTGTTCCATTAATTTGAACATTCCATCATTTATGCATCCATCGTTAAATAACCCATCAATTGGCTAACTCATATGCACAAGATCTAATTCATAGAACAACCCCAACACAATCTTGCCGTCAATTTGCATTTTCAAACAATATAAACATGCAACAAACATCCATATAATCAAACAAAATTATATACATCAATAGAGTTAAACACAACATATACAACCTATTCTAACAAATATATCAACATTTAAATCATAAATCTTGAAGGAAAATAAATTTAACTCCTTTTTATATGCACCCATAAATCATATTAAATTTAAATCTAATCAAAAATCATATTTTTAAGTTGAAAAATGTTTTAAAAACAAGTTTTAGACTAGATCATCATAATATAGTAAAGTGGTAGAATCACTCACCTAAGGTGTAGAATTAACCAAAAATCATCAAAAGTAAGCTAGTCTGATCTAGGCTTCTAAATCATAAAATTCCAAAATTCCAAAGCCCCATGATAATTTCAATCCTATTCACTAACTAAATTACTACGGCTATTTTAATTTAGTAAATGATAGAATTTTAGTAGGGGAGGTTTAACGGATGTTATGAGGTATTTTAGGAAGATAGAAAATTGATTTGTGGCTTCTCAGGATATTACGTTTAACTCTAGTCCTGAAATAATTAGTAGGCTTAATTATGGGCCGAGTTACCTACCCAATCATCTGCCTAAACTGTATCCAAATATTAAATAGTCACATCTCCTAAATTATAAGTTTAAAAATCAATTATGACCATTCTACTTTAAGAGGATCAACCATTGTATCTGTAGTTGAAAATGCTTTCAGACCCTAACTCATCCCATATCGAATGTTATAGGCCTTACAAGATTTTAAGGGTTAAGATCGTCCACAATTTATTTTCAAGGTCAAAAGTGTCGGTACTCAACATTTTCCGAAATCATTTTAATTTAGACCCCAATTTGGTTATCAAACTAATATTTTTATGATCCTCGATACATAATCATAAAAAGTGGGTTGTTGCATTATTAAATTTTCAAAGTCATTTTCCCAGTAAAAACACATTGAGGTTAAGTAGATTTATAATTGCTAAGTCCCTTCCTTCAAAGTCCAGTAAAAACACAATGAGGTTAAATAGATTTATAATTCCTAAGCCCCTTCCTCTTTAGATTTACAAACAGTTTTCCAGTTAACAAGGTAATTAATACTCCTATAAGAATTACCACCCCTTCAAACGAAGTTTCTTCTATTTTTATCTATTTTATGAATTAACCACTTTAGAAAGAGATAAAAAGGCATCCAATAAATGTGTACAGTTGATAAAATAGACTTAATTAGAATGACTCTACTTGCTCTATGTAGAGATCTACAGTTTTAGTGAAATTTTTTAATTAATTTTGTCAATTATTATTTGTCTGTCTTCCTTTCTTAACTTAGTTTCTCTTCCTTTCTTAACTTAGTTTCTCTAATAAAAAAGGCTAAGTAATTTGAAGTAAAGTTCAAAATTTTACACTTAAGCATATTAGCGATAAGATTTTGAACATTATCTACATCATTCAAGACTAATACCAAACCCTTATCAAAATTTGTCTTGAAACCCGAAAGCATTTCAAAACTACATAAATAGACTTAAGAGCTATAACGTGTCAAGGTAGATGCAAGGTAATAAACATGGTGTCATCTGCAAATTAGAGAACTGAGAGACCATTGCTAGTGATGTTATTACCAATACTCTCCAAAGCCTCATTTGTAATAGATAAATTTATAATCACGGTGATTACATCCGCTGGTAAGCTAAACAAACAAGGCGATGAAGGTTTGCCTGGTTTATGCCCACGTTTTGAAATTTATTCCCTATAATTTCGTTAACCATTATACTTGAGATTTTGGTTTTGAGTAAGTTCATAATCCAGTCTACCCGTCTAAAACTAAATCTCCTGGCCAGTGATAAATCTTTAAGAAAGGACCAGTCAGTAGAAGCAAATGCTTTAGCAAAATCAAGTTTTAGTAAGAGTGCACTACTTGAATATAGCACCACTCTTATCATAATAAAAATCATGTTTTAATAGGCACAAGTGATATTATTTTTGCAAAAATAATTGTAAATTTTTGGGCTACAACGACGCAATCTGCGATATTTCTATCCTTAATAAAAGCAAATTGAGTAATATCGATTATATTATTTATTTTGATGCTTATGCTATTAGTTAAAATCTTTGAGGTAATTTTAAAAGAATAGTTAATTAATAAAATTGGCCGAAAATATTTAAGCCTATTGCACCCACTTTCTTATGAAGAAGAATTATGTTAGCATAGTAAAAATTTTCTAATGGTGGATTACCTTTGTAAAACTCGTTAAACATTATAAGTAGGTCGAATTTAAAAATATGTCAAAATTTCTTATAAAACAACATAGAAAATCCATCCAATCCAAAAAAATTATCACCGGGCATATCATAGATAACCCTTAAGATCTCCTCTTTTAAGAATGGAATATCTAAAACATGTAAAGCGATCTTTGTATTTTCCGGATACAAGTCATTCCATCTTGCCTGAATTTAATAACCTCTGTTAGTTTCTAAAATCTCTTTGTAGTAGTTAGTGAATGCATTTCTAAGCACATTTTGATAAAAAAATCTCCACGTTATTAATAGGCAGAGATTTTATGATGTTATTATGCTTACGCCCATTGGTTGCTTAATGGAACACTTGGTGTTCTTGTTTCCTTCGTCCATCCACTGAACCCTAGATCTCTATTTCCGTATTATTTTCTCTTGCAAAAAGCTTTATTTAATTTTTCTCAAAATTTAACAAACATTTTTCTCGAAAAGGCGATTCTTGATTCTTCTGATTTATTTAATTTTAAAATTTTGAAAAATAATTTATCTTTTCGAATCCTAGCGTTGCTGAAGACATCTTTATACCATTTCTTAATAGATAACCTGAATTACCAAAGTTTACTAGCCAAACTTTAGCTATGTTTCCTAATTAGTATTAATATTTTTTTATAAAATGAGTACTTAGGTGGCAGTACATAGTTGTACTGTAAGTCTTAGGTAGTATGGTAACATACTACAAGTCAAAATATGTCCAGTGGTTCGAATCACACGCTATTCATGATTTGGACTTGTGACCTCATGAACCAAAACCAAAGCGTCTAACTACTGGGATAGTGGTGTTGGAAAAAATGAAACGACCAACTAAAGAATTACGGTGGTCCGTTCATCCTTATGGGGTGTTGGGCAACCTGGTACACACGAGTCCTATCGACCTCCACTACACCAGATTATTTTACTTCAAGGCATAGTTGCTTGGGGTAGGGATCATACTGGCCTCTTACTACAAAAGGAAAATACCCTCTCCACTAAGCTACTACTGCAGATCTTATTAACATTATTGCTTATAAAAAGCCAATTATTAGTAACTGAATCGATGAAATAACCTTTTAAAAACCATAATTGATCGATTTAAAAGTTCTGTGAATAAACTTATGATTCTCTCAAGAAAGAATGATTGGACAGTGATCAGAATACACAGTTGAAAGTCCTCTAATATGCAATGCAAGGAATGTATCTTCCATGTCCTCAACAACGAAGAAATGATCAAAGAGCAACGTCGTCTCTAGAGTTTGATCAGGTAAATTGTCTATTACTAAGCGGTAGTTCGATTAGATTACCATTAATAATAAACTAGTCGGACTCATCCATAGCAGAAAAGTCACCATCGCTAAGTGAGTGCTTGCCTAAAAACCTAATCACATTGAAATCCCGCTACTACTATGAATTAGACACTCAATCTAAAAAACACTCATATCAATTTTATTATGCATTATGCACTTGTAGTTTAATCCATCTGTTCTATTATATAAAAAAGGGAATAATTGGCCGTTAATGTTCTCTCACCACATTGACTCAGCTTAGATGCTGATTTTTTGTTAGAGTTTCTGAGTAAATTTTTTTTCTTAAAAGGCCATCGGGTGTAAAAAAATTCACTTTAGTCTGTATCATATTAGTTAAATTCGACAAAAAAGAAAACCCTGGATTTGCCTTGGTGGGGGGCTTGAACCGTCATCCATTCCTACATCCTATTTTATTACATCTTCCATATGAGAAACTATAAATATTCAAATATTAATCACCTTCCACATTTGTATTTATACTTTATACTGGAAAACCCTAGATCATAAATTCTTATGTTAGTATTGAAATCAAAACCTATCCACGTCCCTATTAAGGATTCCTCAGTGCTCCTGTTATCATCGTTATTTTTCATGCTCATAATGTTTGGTAGTGGTATCTACATTGTTGCCAGCTTTGCAGTGATCGGGATTGTCCTGATTCACTAAGGTGATTTTTTGTTCGTGTTTGTTTCATTACAGCTATATTATGCCTCACCAAGAAAGTCTCATGTCATTTTTTGCCTCCAAGCTTTTGAGATGAATTCTCTTCTGGATATGTGTATAAAGATTTGAATGGATTCGAGTTTGCGTTGTTGATCGAATGAGGTCAACATTTTTATAGCCTCATATGGTACTTCCTTCTGTAATTTCTTCTTTTATAGAAACAAAACCACCACCATAATTTGATTTGCATTACTGAAAACATGTGTGATTTTCAAATATGAAAAGACTAAGCAGCTTATGTTTCACACATTGAAAATAATTAACAATATGAACATGATTAATCCATTGATCATTTGGTGGGTAACATCATCGAGGAAACCATAACTTACTTCATTATGATTACTGTTTTTTCTCCTTTCAATCGGTTATATAGCCATGTGCATAGGGCTAACAATCAAAACTTGGTAACCAATTGGTAGTGCTTACCAAAACCTTTAGCTACTATAATACAGATCAAACATAATATTTTAAAAAAATTGATAAACATAATTTTAGGTTACTTAAGAACACCATGATTGATTATAGGATATACCAGTATGTACAAGGTATAATTTTGTATGAGTGTATTAGTGACACTGGATGCACTACAAAACGAAGATAATTTTACAAAATTTAATATACATTGCATACACCATTTAATAACGTTTTTCTTCATGTTGTCTATATAGAAGTTGCGAATAGTGAAGGTTATTTACCAGGTACAATAAATGTTGTAAGAAAGGTCAACGATGATCCTTTTACAATGGTTTATACTCTGTTTTTATCATTTATAATATATTTTTTGGTATTTACATGACCATTTGAAACTAATATTCAACAAATTTATTCACCATATTGTTAATCAGTGTTGAATATATTTCATTTATTAGTAATAATATCTAAAAAAGGTAACAAAGACCATAATTATTAGATGTACAATAGAAACACAAAATACATTATTATTTCTCATAACATTCAATTCCAAAGAAGCACAACTAATTAGCAACCAAATAACTATGATAGTTGTTTAAAAATTAAAGAAAACTAAGTTCTTATACATACAACCTTGGAGGCAATGAGATTTCAACAATTGTGATTCAATGCTTTTCCCATCATCCTGCTTTCCTTATAAAATGTTTCCCCTTTCATTTCTTCAAGAATTCTTTCTCCTATTTCTTGCACTTCTCGTCTTTCATTATGCATCATCAGACCTGTCAACATTGAAACCACAAATGTAAACATTGATGCTGCATGATTTAGGTAGACTAATTAACATTGTATTAGGATATAAAGGAACAAAGGGCATATAATATTTATCCAAACATGACTATGTATTAATTTTATGTAGAACTTGAGTTGTTAATAACATGTAGAGAACCAAGGAAAAAGGCTGTGAACATGACTGTTGGGCGTGTTTCCACCGGACCAGGGCCACCGGACCAATGCTGCCGAATCGAAACAACGAAGGCACTACCGAACCAATCCATGCTCCACCCAGTACCGAACCAACCCACTACCGGACCAACCGCACCCACTACCGAACCAAGGCAGAACCAACCACACTCCACTCACCACCGAACCAACCACACTCCACTCACCACCGAACCAATCCACATTCCTCTCACCACTGAATCAATCCACGCGCCATTCACTACCGGACCAAGATATCAAACCATCACCGGACTGAAGCACTACCGAACCCACACGAAGAAGGCCCTACCGAACCAGAAGCACACTACTACTACTGAACCAGAAGCATACTACCCCTACCGAACCAAAGTGAAGAAGGTATTACCGAACCAGCAATGCCAGGCCAGATCACATCAGCCCAGGCCCACCAGCAGCTATATACATCCAAGACCCCTACCCCCAGCCTCACTCTATAAATAGAGGGGCAGGGGTACAACAATGGGGAACAAGTTTGAGAGCTCAAGCACGGACAGAACTTTCAAACAACTTTCATACACTTGTAATCAAAGCTTTGTACTTGTAATCTGAACAGTGAAAGAGAATAACATATGAAGTGGACGTAGGCACATTCTGGCCGAACCACTATAAATCTGTGTGTCTTTTACAGTTTAGTCCCTGCTTTTTACATATTTGCATAAATCACCCAAATCACTAAGAACAACAGAAAAACGACTAAATCATACGACTTGGAGGTGTTTGCCCATTTTTTGTGCAAACATTTTTGGTGATTTCACTGAGAGCTCGAGTTAGAAGCTTCAGCTTATCCCACTTAAACTTCTTCCCGACAGCATCGCTCATTGCTTGGAAGACATGCCTCCCAGGCAGAAGAAAGATGTTAGCAAAGGAAAGAACATTGCAACTAGCAGCGTTCCAGATCCAGTGATCACAGATCAAGAGAATCGTCCCGTTCCAACAGCAGTACAAAATGGAAATCAGGCAAATCCAATAGCCCCTGCCACGGAACAGCCGGCAGCAATTACTAGGGCAGATCTAGACAGGGTTGTGGCTGAAGTGACTGACCGCTTCACATCCCAAAAAGAAGCCTTCGTGAACCGACTCATGTCACGCTTAAGGGATGCTGAAGAATCCAATCGCAACACTGAATCATGGGGTGAGTCCCAGTCTGGAGGATCTCGAAGGCGACAAAGATCTTTCTTCTTCGAAGAAGCTAACAACAGAAACAGCAATGGCAGGAGCCGAGCCCGAACACAGCCCGAACTCCGACCTGAGGAAACGCTTGGAACCGAACCCAGCGGGGGAGGTACCAGGCGAGGGTCGGCTGTAGCTGAGCTTGGCATGCTACCTAGCCATGGAAACACCAATGAACGGGGCCGAGCTAGAGTCCAGCCCGAAGTTGGACCCGAGGAAGTGCTCGGAACAGAACCCAACAGCGGAAGATCAAGGCAAGGGCCAACTGTAGCTGACCCTAGCATGTTCCCAGAAGACCAGAGACAGCCACTGGAAAATATTAGGAGTGATAGGCGATACCACCCCTACAGATCATCTGGACGGAATCAATCCCGCAGAGAAGAACCAAACTCATTTCTATCTGCTCCAAATTCTGATGAAAGGATGGCGCGATTGTTCAAAGAATGCGTCCAATGGGATCAAAGAGATCGAGGGATAGGCGCTAGGGTAACCAGCCCTTTCACCCGCAATATTGAAATTGCCATCACCCCCCGAGAATGGAAAATGCCAACAATGGAACCTTACAAGGGAATTTATGGCCCCGTTGTACACTTGCTGAGGTACACACAGCATATGCTCATGAGCGAAGCCACAGAAGGAGTATTGTGCAAATGCTTTCCACTATTCTTGGCATATCTAGCTACCTCCTGGTTCTGCCATCTACCCCAAGGATCCATCAGCTCATGGGAAATGTAGAAGGAAAAGTTCATCAGCCAGTTCCACATTCATGTGGAACAACCCAAGGACGCTTATTCCCTATCTAATACCAAACAGAAGCCCGGAGAGATAGTGCAGCAATATCTAACCCGATTCAATGCTGCAGCGGCCACAGTCCAAGATGCCGATGAGAAACTCATCTTAATGGCCCTCTGTAGTGGTGTGCATCCGGATACTAAGTTTGCTAGAAGATTAACGAAAGAAAAACCAGCTACCTTACCCGATTTCTTCCACGAAGCCGGAAGATATATGAGACTTGAAGACGCTGCCACTGAAAGACAGATAGGGCAACAAACTAAGGCGGCTCATGGCAGCAGACCCGCTGTAGCGAAGGACGTCCGAAGAAATGACTGTAGAGACAATGCTGGGGGCAAGAAGGAAAAAAACGTCTATATCGGCTAGGACCGAGAATTGATGCTTACAATCCCTTGAATGAAACAATCGAAAACATCTTCCTGGCCACTCAAGCCGAAGTTAAGTACAAACTCCCCACGTACAAGAAGGAATCAGTTAACGCAATTAAGTATGGAAAGTTCCACCGCTTCCACGAATCTCATGGGCATGATACCAATGAATGCCATCATCTTCGAGACTTAATTGAAGAACACATCAGGAGGAAGAGACTGGAATGCTATGTAGAAGGTCAGAACAGGACTCCAGATCCTGCCAATGAGAACCCAAGGCTATCCCTCCTAGAAACAGGAGGGGGAAATCGCAACACCAGCGGCTCCAGTCAAGAGAAGATAGTGGTTCATACCATATCGGGAGGACCACACATCGCCGATAGAAACTGGACAGAGATGGAAAGATACGGAAAGTCACTTAGAAACAATGAAGGCTGCGTTAATTCTGTTATCGAATAACGCCACCCGAAGCGAAAAGAGAATGATGACATTACATTCAATAGGCGTGACCTAGAGGGAAGGCAGTACCCTCACATGGATCCTATGATCATCTCTGCCTGGTTCGGTCCAACCGAAGTTTTTCGAATTCTAGTAGACACTGGAAGCTCGGTAAATATCCTATTCAAGCATGCTTTCGACAGAATGAAGCTGTCTATGAAGGTTCTGTCTCCCTGCAACAAACCACTACACGGTTTCACTGGAGATGCGAAGATGCCCCTCGGGCAATTGGACCTCTTTGTTGAAATAGGAAGTCACCCCCGCTCTGTTGCGCGGAAACAAACATTTGTGCTAATAGATAACCACTTGGCCTGTAACGCCTTTTTAGGAAGACCAACCATGTCTGACTTTCAAATTGTCCTAGCCCCGTGGTGCCTGAGGATGAAATTTCCAATGGACAATGGAATAGGGGAAGTAGAGGGAGATCAAGACGCCACTCGAGATTACTATGTAACTGAACTTCGCAATAACCGCAGGAAGGATAAAGGGAAAATGCAGAGACTACTCTCTGAATGAAAAACTTGGAAGCATAGCAAATAAAGAAAGCCCCTCCTCTTCGATATACCAGTGATCCTTTTAATGAATTAGACCCCAGGGACGAAGAGGAGGAGGCCACTGCCGAGCCTGTAGAGGCTATGGAGTTTGTTTCTGTAGACAAACATGACTCAAGTAGGCTGTTGAAAATCGGATCTCAGCTAAAAGCATAATTGAAGGATCAACTCATTGATTTTTTCCGCCACAACTTGAATGTATTTGCATGGACGCACGCTGACGTGACTGGAATCTCCCCAGACGTAGCATGCCACGCACTAAACGTCGATCCTACCAAGGTGCCAGTAAAGCGGAAAAAGAGAAGTATGGGGGCAGAATGATCAGCAGCCCTCGATGAAGAAGTAAAGAACCTACTTGCCAATAACTTCATACGAGAAGCCATCTACCCAGAGTGGATCGCTAACCCAGTACTAGTAAAGAAGGCTAATGGGAAGTGGCGAACATGCATTGACTTCTCCAACTTAAATGACGCTTGCCCGAAGGATTGCTTCCCACCCCCCGGAATCGATCAGCTTGTGGACAGCACAGCCGGGCACGAACTCTTATCTTTTATGGACGCATACTCAAGATATAACCAAATTCCTATGCACGCTCCCGATCAAGACCACACTAGTTTCATCACTGATCGGGGATTGTACTGCTACAGAGTAATGCCTTTTGGGCTTAAAAATGCCAGAGCTACTTATCAGCGCCTCGTCAACAAGATGTTCGCGGAACTAATAGGACGAACTGTGGAAGTTTATGTGGACGACATGCTAGTAAAGTCAAGGAAAGCCGACGATCACGTAAGCCACCTGCGTGAGATGTTTCAAGTACTTCACCAATATGGGATGAAGCCGAATCCTCTAAAGTGCTCCTTCAGAGTATCATCAGGAAAGTACTTGGGATTCATCGTCCATGCCAGAGGAATCGAAGCATGCCCCGAATAAGTTCGAGCCCTGAAAAATATCAGGATACCTTCCACTCGAAGAGAAATGCAAAGCCTAAATGGGAAGGTGGCCGCCCTAAGCAGATTCATCTCTAAAGCGACTAACAAGTGCGTCCCCTTCTTCGAGGCTCTAAAGAAAGACAAAGGAAAGTTCGAATGGACTGACAAATGCCTAACAGCCTTCCTTAACCTAATCGAACACCTCCAGAGACCACCAGTACTCTCAACTCCAAACGAATGCGAAGAGCTATACCTATACCTTGCTGTGTCATCTCATGCTCTAAGCGCCGCTTTGGTGAGAGAAGACAACCGCGCGCAACGGCCAGTATACTTTGTAAGCAAGAGGTTAACGGGAGTAGAAGCCAGATATCGTAAACTTGAGAAGCTAGCATACTGTTTACTAATCACGTCACGGAAACTGTGACACTATTTCCAATCTCATTCCATCAGAGTTCTAACCAACCAACCGCTAAGGCGGGTACTCCATCGTCCCGACACTTCTGGACGACTACTTAAATGGTGCATTGAACTGAGTCAATATGATATCACCTACCATCCTCGCACTGCCATCAAGGGATAAGCCATGGCCGATTTCATTGCCGAATTCACTACCAACGAAGGTAAGAAGCAATCTGAAATAGCAAAAGACATTAAGTGGAATTTCTTTGTGGATGGAGCATCAAACGAACAAGGCTCGGGGGTAGGTATTGTAATAATCACTCCCAGGGGAAGGAAGCTACACTATGCTCTAAGGTTGGAATTCGCTGCCACCAACAACGATGCAGAATATGAAGCGGTAATAGCTGGATTAGAACTTGCCTTAGAGATTGGAGTCGGTTCTTTCTGTCTTCACAGTGATTCTCAACTTATTGTAAACCAAATACTAGGAGAATTTCAGACTCGAGGAGAGCGACTCACAGCATATCTAAAGAAGACCAAGCTGCTACTCGATAAATTGGATCACTATTTAATCAAACACATCCCTCGAGAAGAGAACCAAGAGGCCGACGGGCTGGCAAAGCAAGCTAGCATGAAAGACGGTACCATTTCCGAAACAGTAGCCATTTCAAAGCAACTAACCTCGAGTTTCGAGCAAGTGAATCTGATAGCTGCAATCGAAGAGGAAACTTGGATGACTCCCATCCGAAAATTCTTACAAGATGGCACACTGCCCAGCGAGCGTAACGAAGTCAGGAAAATCTTGAGGAAAGCTTCCCGCTACACAGTACAAGAAGGCATTCTCTATCGGCGCGGCTTCTCTAACCCCTCATTAAGGTGTGTCGCTGGAAGGGAAGCTAAGGAAATCTTATCCAACATCCATCAAGGAAGATGCGGAGATCACACTGGAGGGCAGACTCTGGCAAAGAAAATACTCCGATATGGATATTTCTAGCCCGCCTTAAACAAAGACGGCTTAGACTTCGTCAAAAAATGTGACAGATGTCAAAAATTTGCCAAGATTCCTCGACTACCAACAAATGAGATTACTCAAATGACCAGCCCTTGGCCCTTTGCAGTATGGGGAATTGACTTGATTGGCGAACTGCCAGTGGGCCAAGGCGGAGCCAAATATGCTATAGTAGCAGTTGACTATTTCACCAAATGAGTGGAAGCAAAACCTCTAAATAAAATATCTTCGGCAAAAGTTATTAACTTCTTAATCAAAAATGTTCTATGTAGGTACGGAGTTCCACTCAAGATCATATCGGACAATAGACTTCAGTTTGATAGCGAGGAGTTTGCCGACTGGTGCCAAAAGCACGAAATTCACAAAAGCTTCTCATCTGTAGCTTACCTCCAGGCAAATGGACAAGTCGAAGCTGTCAACAAAATTCTCAAAACCCTAATCAAGAAGAAACTTGAAAAGTCAAAAGGCGCTTGGATGCATGAACTTCCTACGGCACTTTGGGCCTACCGCACATCTTTCAAAACATCAACGGGGCATACTCCTTTCTCTTTGGCATACGGATCGGAGGCCATGCTCCCAGTCGAAACTATAGTGCCTTCCCACCGTAGGATCCACTACAACCCAGAAGAGAACGTAAAACTCCTTCACATGTTTTTGGATCTAATTGAGGATAGAAGAAACGATGCAGCACTCAAAGAAGCAGCTCACAAGCAAAAAGTGGCCGCGCAATACAACTCCAAAGTCAAGCATCGTAGCTTACAAGAAGGAGATCTTGTCCTCAAGCGAATCTTCCCGCTCCCCGGAGCTCTAGATCCAATCTGGGACGGACCATATGTAATGCATAAAGATCTCCACAACGGAGCTTATATTTTGTCAATAGTGGACGGAGAGGTGTTCCAGATGGCATGGAACATCCAACACCTTCATCGATACTTTTCTTAACTTGTACTGCCCGTATGAAGTGAATTAACAAAGTGAATCAGTGGACTAGGCATTTTCGTGCCGAACCACTTTAAAAACTTGTCTCTTTTTTAACTTGTTCCTTTATATCTTGGCTGCTTGTTAACTTTATCCTTTTCTTTTGAACAAAATCCTGCGTAATAGCATTTCTATTCAAGACACATCACAGCGTGACTTCACCTGGACAAGACCTAACAGGTACTATACGAATCTATGTCCTCGCCAATGAGACACTTTTGCTCCAGCATCCCTCTGCTGCGAGTTAACTCATTGCTCGCGATCGGCCCTTAAAGCCAACTGTAATGAGCCGATTATAAGCCACCGAATAGGCCGACTATAGCCTAGGCAGCTCATTACGGCGTTCGGCTCGCCGGCAACCGTGAACCTACTTTAAGCCCCAACATAAGGTGTGGCCAGGCAGGGGTAGTTCACAGTTGACGATCGGCACCCACGCTAGCCGGCCACGGTAAATCGAATAATACCCACGGTTACGGGCCATAATGGCCCGGGTAGTTACTGTGCGCGATCTCGGCTCCGAGTGTCTTAAGTACGGCTGTGGTAAAAAAGAAAAACTCCCCGCGGAGGCGTAAGATGGGTGACAAATGTCTCCAAGACCCACAGCTAGGGAAAGTGACTACAAAATCCGTTTGCCACGAACTTAAGCACATCGCAGGCCTTCCGTGATTGGATGTTTTACTATTTCTTATATTTCTATTTTATTTAAAAACTTTCCTCCTATCCTCCATAATGATCCCTAAAGTACAGGACACAAAATAGGAGACACTCGCTAATGGGAATAGGAACTCACAACTGGATGACAGGACACTCAGCTGCATTCCATACTCAGTCACACAAGACATTCAAAGCTACCATCTACAACTAAAACATGAAGGGCGGTACTTTCTTCTCCACATCACACTAACATTGCAAGATATGAAATTATATTTTAAGCAAGAACTTGGCACCAAACACGATTGAATCACAGGCATGTGCATAGCTATATTTCTTATGCAACACACCAAAATAACGACAGCATTCAAATATGACAGAATCAGATTAAGTTAAAAATTACATGCCAAGAATAAAGTCGTTCGTTACGAATAACATAATTACAGCCTAAAAGTTACATTAATATTTTGGGACTACCATAGACAGTAATGTCAAGTAAACCAAAAGATATCCAGATCAAGTCAAGGAGTCGACTGCATCGGAGCTTCACCTCTATCCTACTGGCCCTCCGAGATCTACTTAACCATAGGATTGGAACTCTAAGCATGTTAACCAGAGGTGGTTGGTGCTTCAGAGGTCCCGGCTGTCCAATTCAGGAGAAGAATCCATTAAATAAACAATAACCAATCAAGTTACGAAAAGTTAAAAGGGAAGACTTCCAGCATCTGCTCCTTGATCATCATCCTCTAACTGCACACCAACCTCCTCAGTATTAAGCAGCCGCATACCCTCCTTCACTCGCTTTCTCCTCCTTGGTGAATTGAGCCGTAACCACATCCATTCTAAAGGCCACGCCACCCTCCTTATCTGCATCGGCCTTAGCTTCCTCCAGGGCCCTGAGATAAATCCTGGCCATGACTCGGGGATAATCATCCATCCAAGATAAGTTGCCCTATTTTCAAGTGCGAAAGTATATATCCTGAAGCATCTCATCCATTATCCCCTCATTCTCCTCGAACTCCCTTATTCGGTCCTCAGAAGCCAACAGCTTTGTAGTGGCAGCATCCCTCTCCGATTGATATCGCGAGCAGTCAGCCTGAAAGGATCTCCTCATCGCCTCCATCTCCTCCTTCAGCTTAGTTTGAGCAAGCTCTGCGGTTTAAAGTTTCCCGGATAACTCCTGTACCCGCTTGAGATCCGCTTTCCGAACCTCATCCACCGTTGCAATAGCCATATCAATCTGTTCCTCACAAACAGCCTCCATTTTCTGCAACTCTGCCCTGCTGGCCTCTTCCATGGTTTTCTTTAATTGCCTAGAAGCGGCCTCATATTGAGAGATATGAATGGCCTGATCAGCGAGTTGTTTGGCCTGGTCGGAAACCATTAACCGCGGTCGAATGTTAGCACTCCCGATTTCTTCTCCAGCCTTGACCAGTCGGGCATGATGCCCCATCAGTTTCTTGGTTTCCTCAGCAACCCGGTCAATGTTTTCCTTAGCTTCGTCCCCGAAAGTTACGACCCGAGTGGTAAGCAAATCAAGGTCTAGGGACTTAGATTCATCTAGTA
Source organism: Allium cepa (assembly GCA_030765085.1). Lineage (NCBI taxonomy): Eukaryota > Viridiplantae > Streptophyta > Magnoliopsida > Asparagales > Amaryllidaceae > Allium > Allium cepa. Next base: position 758,024,818 of record CM060941.1, on the reverse strand, counting down.
CTCTTACCATAGGATTACGAGGGAGCAGGTGCTCACCGGTAGCCTCATCAAAGGTAATATCACGAGAACCCAGATCCAGATCCGGATGACCCGCAAACGGATTACGAGCCAAGCCGGGATGATCTATCTGGGTAACAGTAGGATTTTCAGACGGGTGCGGAGAAGGTATAAACTCAGTATTCTCCTCCGTGGTATCCTGAAGAGGCTGAGTTGGGGGCTGAGGACCAGGTGAAGATTCAAACAAGGAGCGACTCCTCTTCTTCTTTTGGATATCCTCTTCGATAACTCCAAGAAGAGGACGGTAGCCGACTACGTCTCCAGGGCGGCTAGTCGAAGGCTTTGGTTTAGTAGAAGCCTTGAGAAGTTTGTATTGTTCAAGACGGTGTCGAATATCTGATGTCTTGGCCGCCTTACCCACTTCTGTGATAAAAACCAAGTGTTACAAGCATACATTGAGCTATAATTCAAGAAATATATAAGTTAAGAAGAGTAAAGAGACGCTTTTGTTATACAAACCCTGGGGAGGAGTGGGATATTGCAATAAGTCCTGGATCTCATTCCAAGACGGGAGCTAACCATAAAATATTCTTAAATCCTTATCATAAATGGAGTTGGCAGGAGTCAAAAATTCACCTTGAATCGCAGGAATTGCCTTAGCTGAAGCGCTCTTAGAAGATGAATCGGCGCCGGTCCCAGCCTTGTCAGCTTTCTTAGGCTTCTCCACTAAAGCCGATCCTTCCTCCAACCCTTCAAAAGCTAGGCGAAAAGCGTCATCTGTCCACTCCTGGATCACACCTGCTTTCTCAGAATACAAAGCCCCAGTACCATCCCCACTCTGTCCGTCGCCACCATCATCGCTATGACCATCACCATCACCTTCTCCACCACTTCCACTCTCCGCCTCACCTCCTTCATCCTCGCCTCTTTACTTCTCCACATCTTCCTCCTCTGGGATGTCTGGACATGTGCTGGGGGAGGGTCCATCGGACTTCTTAAGTTTCTTCCCCCGGCAATTGGAGGTTTCGAGAAGGGTTTCCTTTTGCCGCTCTTCGCTGTAGCCCCTCCTTTAGCTTTGGCGGCCCTCTCCTCAGCTGTGTCTCTTTGCTTGACCACAGACTGGCGTGGAAGAATCAAGTTGAGCCCCAAAAGAGTAGAATTTCTGATCAAATAAGAAGCTGCCCTCTCGTTTTTCGGAATGGCTTCTATTTTCACAGCCATCTGAGCCAGACGATCGTTCCCTACAACCGCAAAGCCACCTGTCGCTAGCAAGAAAGAAAGCACATAAGGAGGAGCATTGCAGTCAAAACGGAAATTATAAATGAGATTCAACTTACAGCCAGAGGTGAAGCGGCGGAAAGGAACAGAGTCATCCTTGACAAAGAACCATTCCTTCTTGAACATACTAAATTTTGAATATAAGTCCAGGACCGGCTTGAAAGACACGGCCGATTCTAAGCTAATATACAGAGACCCCTTCTTGTAGCCTCTCAAGTTGTACAGGTACCGGATCTCCCGGTTGGAAGGGGGCGCCCGTATTTTCTTTGGAATATAACGAACAGACTCACCAAGATGGCATAGGAGTTGGGCTGAAGCTGGAAAGGGACCACCTTCAAGTATGTGATAAAGCTAACTATCCAAGTGTTAATCGGAGGGATGGTTCCGCACATGCAGTGATACCTATTGTAAGCGAAATATCCTTCAGGAGGGTTATACGGCATCACTCCTTTCCCCGGCAACATCATATGCGCTCTATCGATCCCAAAAGATCTAGATATAACGTCAAGCTGCTCATCATTGAGGGAGCTGGGAAAGCAGTCAGGCGGTGAGTTCAAGAGCTCTTGAGGACCGTACCCGTCTACTAACGATCTTGGGGTTGGTCCATGTCGTTCTGGTTCTACCTGAACTAGGGGCACTATGGAGGACTCTCCTTTGTCCTTGGATTTCTTCTTGTCAGAACGAGTTTCTACTTTATGAGACATTATCTGCAACACGAGAAAACATATTGTTAGGACAAGGAGTGTAGAGATATAAACAAGAAAATACCTACAGCCTGGAATCTCATTCATAATTCAAAACATAAATGTGTCATTCGGTAGTCAGAGTCTTAGAGTTCATTCGGCACTCATGTTCCCTAAGTGTCATTCGGTAGTCCGAGTCTTAGAGTTCATTCGGCACTCATGTTCCCTTAGTGTCATTCGGTAGTCCGAGTCTTAGAGTTCATTCAACACTCATACTTCCTAAAGATCATTCGGTAGTTCGAACATAAAGTTCATTCGGCAGAAGGAGACCTCACCTGATTCGGCAGACAGAGGTTTGGTCCGGCTCTTTCAGATGGTAAAGGATGACAAAGGCGTGAAGCCCATACTTATAGGAAAGCGGAGGATGACCGGACCAATTGGCTTGGCACTTGGGCCGAATGAAAGTGTCCGAACTGAGGAAAATAAAGTGTGACATATGCAGGCATATGCCCCACTTTGGGGGGCAAATGTTGGGCGTGTTTCCACCGGACCAGGGCCACCGAACCAATGCTGCCGAATCGAAACAAAGAAGGCACCACCGAATCGAAACAACGAAGGCACTACTGAACCAATCCACGCTCCACCCAGTACCGAACCAACCCACTACCGGACCAACCACACCCACTACCGAACCAAGGCAGAACCAACCACACTCCACTCACCACCGAACCAACCACACTCCACTCACCACTGAACCAATCCACATTCCTCTCACCACCGAATCAATCCACGTGCCATTCACTACCGAACCAAGATCTCAAACCATCACCGGACCGAAGCACTACCGAACCCACATGAAGAAGGCCCTACCGAACCAGAAGCACAATACCACTACCGAACCAGAAGCATACTACCCCAACCGAACCAAAGTGAAGAAGGTATTACCGAACCAGCAATGCCAGGCCAGATCACATCAGCCCAGGCCCATCAGCAGCTATATACATCCAAGAGCCCTACCCCCAGCCTCACTCTATAAATAGAGGGGCAGGGGTACAACAATGGGTGACAAGTTTGAAAGCTCAAGCACGGACAGAACTTTCAAACAACTTTCATACACTTGTAACCAAAGCTTTGTACTTGTAATCTGAACAGTGAAAGAAAATAACATATGAAGTGGACGTAGGCACATTCTGGCCGCACCACTATAAATCTGTGTGTCTTTTACAGTTTAGTCCCTGCTTTTTACATATTTACATAAATCACCCAAATCACTAAGAACAACATAAAATCGACTAAATCATACGACTTGGAGGTGTTTGCCCATTTTTCGTGCAAACAATGACAACCTCAACAAAAGCTTCCACGTATGCAAAAATGAGTCGATGAACATTGACAAGCAATTTTGTTCCAATCTAAAAAATATATCATCTCATTTGTGGCCAAATTGACCGATTCACAATTAGACTCCATCGAATTTGTTGCATGAAAAAATTCACATGTTCTAACAAAGATTCAACGGATACGTTCAATTAAAGGGACGTTTTTAGCCTATAGGCTCCATTTTCATTTAGCAATATAAATTACAAGAAAAAATTATATTGAAGATATTCCAACAAGAGTGAGAAACAAAATAATGTGATCTACTTTTTAATAAACAAAACATAAGAATAAAAAGAAACAAGTATTAGAGATGTTGCAACATATCAAAGTTGCCTTACCTTACATAAAAAGTACTTAATATTCATCCTTCCCACCTGTCCAGTTTAGGCCTTGTAAAACAAAAGTTATCAGTGGCTGAAGGAATCTATATGCGTATGATTTTACATTACAAGTGAAAGTATGTATAGAAAACACTTACTAATCAATAATCATACACAGCCCAAAAGTATATCCATTTAATTTTGTTAACAGTTTCATCTAAACAAGGCCAGCTAATAGTTATTTGTTCATAGAACTATACCATTAAATATGGGAACTAGCTTTGTTCATGCAAACTTGCATTAGAGATGTGAATGCAATTGTCAGTTCATCTTCCCATAAATAGCATTATTCACATATTGTAATTTTAATATATCGGGAAAAAGGTAAACATTAATTTAAAATTATGTGTTTGAAGTTTATATATGGTTTATAAATAGTGAATATTAGGCTCAGATCCCTAAAATCAAACTTAATACTCGAAAACTCCTCCCTGGAAAAAAGATTATAAATTGGGTTCCTAGAGTTAAGTTACTGAATAATTGCATATATTTATGCAATTATATCCAAAAATTGCAAAAATGTCCACAATTATTCAGTGAATAATTGCGGAAATTTCCGCAACTATTTGTTGAATAATTGCAGAAATTTCTGCAATTTTTTTAAAAAAATTCCGTAATGTCTTTAATTTTTTATGAATAATTAGGGAAATTTTGGCAAACTTTCAACGAATAATTGCGGAAATGTCTGTAATTTTTGGATATAATTGCATATATGTCTGCAATTATTTACTGAATAATCGCATTAATGTATACAATTATTCAATAACATAATTTTATGGACCTAATTTACATACTTTTTTGGCAAGGATGTTTCGTGTATTTTGAAACTTAATAGGGGCTTTAGCCAAACTATCCCTTATAAATATTGTCAACGATAACATGTAATAATTAATAACAAGTTAAGTACACATCAATTTTAATACATTTATTCTACTCAATCCTCGCTTATTTCCTTAACCAGCTCGCCAAACTTGAATAAAAGAATCTCCATACCTATTTCCTTAACCATTCTAATTGTTAGCAGTTTATTTATTGGGTGCGGCTATTTAGACACAAAATTAGACACAAATTAACGCAAAAACTCATGACCGTTGGATCCTTTTGTCCTCATATGAGAGGTGAAAATTAGGGGGCAATCCAATGGTGCGGATCCATTGTGTCACCAGTTGTGTCTATATTTTGTGTCTAAATAAACTTTCTTTTATTTATTTTAAAGTACTTTTTTTCTTTCTTAGTGAATACTTTTACAGCCTTGGTCTCAAAATCACTCTCATCCAACAAAATTTTTCTTCTAAAACTCAAATAGGAAACTAAATAATTCAAGTAATCAATTCCAATCTTTAAATTTTGCTTTCGAAAATTAGTAAGTATTGGTGTCTTGATTTTATTTTCTAAAGATTGATGAAATGATGCTAGCATTTGAACTTTTTGCAATATACAATAATAAAAAAAATGAATACATCGAGTAATTATAAAATTAAGAAGCAGCTCTATGCCAATCAATAAACACCATTCGACATCTGAAAGCAGAATTGGTTGTAAGGGTGAGACATAATGATATGAGGAATGCTAAAGTCGTAGAAACTAGAAAATGCAACTATTTAATATTGGCATTTTTTTATGTGTAAATAAAGTATGAAAAACTTACACTAATATTATTTCATGGGCTTCCATTAACATCACAGAACTACATCTTATTTCTATTTCTAAACAGGTCATGTTAAATTATTGAATTACATCTTATTTTTATTTCTAAATCGGTCATGTTAAATTATTGAATGAATATACAATTTATATTTGAAAATAATGGAAACAATACATTGAATCCAAATTACATCTCACATATTCTAAAGGTGAAATTGGACACCCATGTTTTGCATGTGTAATATTTATCATGTATCCATAAAGAACCTTGTTTCAAACTCAAAATATAATATAAGCAACTACAACATATATATATATACACAAACGTAAATAAATGAATTTATATCATATTTTCTTGTAACTAGTCCCAAAAAATGTGAAACTCAAAGCTTGAATTTCAATTTTTCATACTAATTAAGAAGAAAAATCAAATTTTATAAACATAAAATCACCACTCAAAACCAGTCACATAAATAATAAATATAACAAAATTCAACTCAAATATAATTGATTGGTAATACTAAAAAAAGATCCCTGAGACGCAAAATCCATTCTCCTTATGCCACGTGATCCACGCACTTTTTTCCGCTTCAAAAATCATCACTCTCAACAAATAGACTTTCAATATGAGTATTTTTATCATATTTCTTTTCAATCTATAAGCCAAATTTACACATTTTATCTAAGCCTTGCCATAAAAAATCAATATGCCAATGTTAATAACATTAATAAAACTTTTGACTTTTCAATGTTGAACATTTTTTATGAGAAAGAGGGAGAGAATATAAGAAAGAAGTTTTTTTGTTGTAGAAAACTTTTATTTTATTGATGGTAGATTTCTTACTTGATTGCTTGATACAAAATGATGAGAGAACTCTTCTATTTATAGGACTCCATAGATTATTATAGAAACATGACTCTCTAAACAATTGTAGAGACATGACTCCATACATAATTCTTATTTCTACTAGAAAATTCAAGAGCTCTCATCAAACTACAGTAAATGCAAGAAGACTCTAGAAACTATAATAATAATAAGCTTCTAGAAATTAACCATAACAAATCAATTTTAATATTTCAACACCCCCCTTTAATCTAGATCTGTGACTGCAAGCAATTCCTCAACCTGGCAAAATTCTCATGCTTTAGAGGCTTATAGAAGATATCAGCTACTTGATCATGCGTCTTCACGTACTCTAGTTGCACATCCTTTTTGGTGACACGCTCTCTAATATAGTGATAGCATGTATCAATATGCTTGCTTCGATCATGAAAGACTGGATTCTTTGCCAAAGCAATTACTGACTTATTGTCCATGAAAATCTTGGTCGCCTCCTCTTGTAGTAATTTCAACTCCTTTAGCAGGTTTTGTAACCAAATTGCATGGCAAACACATGAAGTAGTAGCTGCATACTCTGCTTCGCATGTGGAAAGAGCGATAATCGGCTGTTTTTCCAACATCCAAGTAAAGGCTGTGTCTCTCATATAGAATAAGAAGCTACTTGTGCTTTTTCGGTCATCCATATCTCCCCTCCAATCGCTATCGCTATATCCAATAAGCTCGTAATTATCAACAAAGAGTAGTACAAGCCAAAGTTTGTTGTGCCTTTAACATAGCAAAGAATCCTCTTTGCTGTCTTTAAATGAGTTGTTGTTGGATTCTCCATGTATCGACCACAACTCCTACCGTATATATAATATCGAGTCTTGTGCACATTAAATATCGTAAGTTTCCAACCAAGCTCTTGAATAGTGTCGAGTCCACCTTTTCTCCTTCCTTATGCCTTGATAACTTGATTCCACATTCAATCGGCATGCAAACTGGGCAGAGTGATCCATCTTGAACTTCCTTAATACTTACATAGCATAACCTTCTTGAGTGATTAGGATGCATTTATCTTCTTGTTTTACTTTAATGCCAGGTAATAAGACATGAGCCCAATATCAGTCATCTCAAACTCCTTCGTCGTCTCTTTCTTAAACTCTTTAAACATGCTTGGATTTCTACATGGACATATGATGAAGTTTCTTTCTTGGAGGTATTTATCAATTCGAGCGTTCCAAGCTTTTGGAGCTTGTTTTAACCCATAAAGTGCCTTATTTAGCTTCAAGACCTTGTCTTTTTCTCCTTTGACTTCATAGCCTTGTGATTGCTCGATACAAATTTCTTCTTCAAGAACTCCATTTAGGAAGGCGGATTTCACATCCATTTGATGTATCTTCCAATTGTTTTGAGCTACTAAAGTAATTATTAGTCTATCAATTTCTAGTCGAGCGACTGGAGTGAATACCTCATCATAGTCAATGACAACTCTATGACTATAGCCTTTTACCACCAATCTCGCCTTATATCTTTCAACTTCTCCTTTGGCATTTTTCTTTGCTTTGTACAACTACTTCACACTAATTGCCTTGTGTTCTTTTGGAAGTGAAGCCAACTCACATGTATCATTCTTCTTGATTGCCTTGATTTCTTTATCCATAGCATTTTTTCTATTCTTCTTTGCAAAGATTCTTGAAAGTTTACAGGCTCACAATCCGAAAATTGGCAGAAGAGGGTAAAATTGTCTTGATTTTATATTATCTCGTAAATTTCTTGAAGGCTTTTAAAGCATGGAGCCCTTTTACTTGAGCTCTCATCTTCTTGACAACTTGTGATTGGTGAAGATAGTAGGGAAGTGGGCTCCTCACTTGATTGATTGATCCTTGGTTGCTGCATTTCATCTCCTTCAAGGTATGGAAAGAAGTTGTAATTTTCATTATTGATCTCCATTCCCATTCTCCTTCTTCATTGACCACAATATCTCGACTAATTATTATCTTCCTCGTATCGGGATTGTAAAGCTTATAGCCTTTGGAGTTCGTGTCGTAACCAATGAAAATACACTTCTCACTTTTGTCATCTAATTTGCTTCGCTTTTCGTCTGGTATATGTACATGAGCTATGCTTCCAAAGACTCGTAGATGAGATACCAGGATTCCTTCCACTCCATGCTTCTTGTGGCTTCTTTTCCCCCACATTTCTTATAACGAACCAGAATTTTTGACCCTTGAAAATCGACACTAATACGTTCACTGTATAGTTAGTCGAGCAATCGAGTGCCGGAAATACCAAATCGTTAGTCTTTAAGAAGAAAAGAGAAAGAAGAAGAAACAAAAATAACAACAAGATAGAATCTCACAATCGTAACAGAACACAATATAATGTATAATAACAGATCTTTATACAAAAGAATCTGTAACTGTCAAATACATACAAATTATTAGAGTACAACCATCAACGTAGAAATTTGAAAAGTTATATTAACTTGTCCTCAAAAGTGTTGAATATATGGCATATGATACACAGTGGAATATAATCAAGTACACGTAATACGTCTCTACCATCCAGCTCGTCTCTTGAGCTCCATAGCATCCTAACCTGAATCTGTAATACTCGGTCTGACCCGAGCATTATAATAAAATAACACCCGAGTCAGTTTGGAAAACTAGCATGAGAAAACACACTCAAATTTGAATTATTACTTTTTTATAATCTTTTAAAAACAAAGGCATCTCATAACACCACGTCACACATAAACACGATGGGTTTTACCTTACGATAACCAAAATATTTTATAGAAAAATCGAGTGATATTATAATTGTGTCTAACTACAAATACTTATTTAAATAACCGAAATTGTTACATTAATCAAATTTCAGCATACTAGGCTCTACAATCAAAATCGTAAAGGTTTGCAATGGATATTGGATCGAAGTGGTTTTCGGATAATGCAGATATCCTATCCTGATCTCATCGAATCCAAACGATAAATTTGAAAAGCCAAGTTGTTTAAAATAAACAACTCTAAAACCAGGGTATCGATATTCACACATGGAATACATTCTATATGTTTACTATATCATGACCTATATATCGAAATTAATTCACTTGTAATCATCACATTTTTCAAAATTCGGAATAGTGATCAGTACAAGTCGATTTACTTCCAATAAAATGTGTCAACGTTTTATTCAAACTACTTTAATTTGTTTGGCTACTTAACGGCACAGACAATAGATAGTTGAAATCACTACAACGAGAATTACAAGTCAAATCACAGATAATTAACTCAATCAACGATTAATAATTGATATTAAATCCGTTTACAATTCAGAACTGAGTTGGTTTAATTAATTGAGCCGAGTTATATATTTTAATCCATACTACTTGTTAATTAAAGAAATTAATTAGAATAAGTTATTTTTAGTCAATTTAAAGTTAAACGGTCCATTTAACAATGAAATGATTAATTAATGGATAATTTATCGAATAAGAAATTTCATATCCGTTCACCTTAAATATTGTAAATCCATAATTTTTTGACGTTGCAGAAAACTTGACAATATTAGCTCAGATAAAAAAAACACATGTGATAGGGTTCCCACGCAACAATCTACGCATCGATTGGTTTAAGACGAATAAGAAAATGTTGTTTCAAATTTTTACAGATTTATTAAGTATAAAAATTTAATTATATTTACTTTACTTTTTCCAAACCCAGCCCATATGAATTAACCTGATCCATCCAAAACAACTCCAGCCCGTTTCTCAAACCCTTCTTTCTTCTCCATTCCTATCCTCCCCTCTCTACCTTTCTTTTCTTTGAAAAACAAAGAAAAATAAGTATTAAAATTTATAGGTTATTAAATAACTAATTTATTAAATTTGCTATTAAATAAACCCACCCCAGCCCAATTGTTCACATAGCCCATCTACAACTTGCAAACCCAAATTCCCTTCATTTTTTCTCTCTTCTCCCAGTTTATTTTCCTTCCTTCTTACTTATGCTCAATGCATGAAGGCGTGCACGCACACGTGCACTTATACATTGACATCGATCATCGAATCACGCTGCCGACCACTCTCGTCGACCACCCACGGCCATCTCCCCATGTACACCCACCTAGAAGCACGGCAATGCCTCAATTCAACAATTCGAACCCCCAAACCAAATACCGGAATCATCGAACCCCCCAAATCCTCTCACCTCGACAACTATGACCATTATCGGCCACCAAATTTCGCCTAAGGCATCACCATCATCCCCTCCACCGATTCCCCCTTATGCGCACGCTTCCCTCGTCCTTTCGACATCAGCATTCCCAAGAACCCAAAACCCAAAAAAAATACAATCCAAAACCCTATAATGACCTCGACTAGCCTCCACGATCCCCAAAAATTTGCCATGCTATTTTTCTCGCATGCACCCTCGACCGAGCATCCTCCATGACCCATGCCGTGTCACGAAATCAACTACGTCATCGCAATTTGTCAAAACCCCCAAATCTGGTCATCTCCACCTTGCCACCTCCACACACCCTTAAAAATTACCAAACCTATCTTAAAAATCATGTTTTTCAATAATGATCTCAACTATATAACCCATTCCTTAAAATTATGATGTTTGAAACTTTTCCATAACTAACTTTCTTACTGTAATTTTGAATTTTCTTTCTCCATGTCCAATGAATTTTAAAGTGTTCTTCGTTCAAAAACAAAAAACATTGGTTTTGGAATCGAGATTTAAAACCGAAAGTATTTTGAGATATAGATTTTTTTTAAAGTTGGAAGGTTTATTGTTTTATAAAAAAACAGGAGTAGAGAAGAGAAAATAAGTAGTACAGTATTTCCTTTGCATTCCAAGGTAAACTAACCATATCTAACCCACTCATCATAGCCATACCAACCTAACAGATACACACACTTAACATAGATCGATTCATTCATCCATATCCACAATTATAGATATATATATATAAGAGATAACGTGTAACCAAAATATAGGTGTTTACTCACCGTTATAAAAGAAATGATGTACTGCTGCTCTTTATCTCCCCTTCAAGCATGAACACTTAACCTATTTTTATTCCTATTGGAAGATCTTTGTTTTGTTTAATGGCAGTGAGATTTTTTTTCATAAGTATGACAAGTGCAAGCGCAACCCCACACACACACACACACATATAAGAATGAAGTGTATGGTGCAAGAATAGGGTGGTTGTGAAATGTATAGGCTTCTTTTCACACTTTATTTTTGTTTTTTTATCTTTTTTTCATTTTCTTTTGCTTTTACTTTGGTGTGCTGATTTGATATTTTGGCTTGATTTGATTTTATGGGTGATTTGATATTTTATGTGCTGATTTGATTTCCTATGTGGACTTGATTTTAGGTTTGTGGGCTTGACTTTAAGTTTTTGTGTGCTTGACTTTGATGTTTGCCATTATGATTCTTCATATGTATATATATACATATACATACATACATACATACATACATACATACATACATATATATATATATATGTGTTCTCATATACATATGTTTACCATATACATATTTACATACTTACATATTTACATATACATTACTCTTATAACATATATACATATACATTTACTTACATATATTTTGTCATCATAGACATATTTACATTTTTACCTATTATCTTTAGATATATTCATATTCATTTTGTCATATTTACATAAACATATACATACATACATATATATTTACATGTTTACATTTTCATATATACATTTAGATATACACATGTTTACACACACACACACACACACACACACACATATATATATATATATATATATATATATGTATGTATATATGTATGTATGTATGTATGTATATATTTCCATATGCACTATTTTTATAAACATTTACCCATATATATAGTCATAAGTTTCAAATTTGTATGTATGTATGTATTCACATATACACATATATACCGATATACATACTTCTATTTTTTTCTTATTCAGAAATTAAAGTTTTCTTATATATTTTCTTTTATCTTATTGCACATTTATTCAATTTCTTTATTTAAATGACATTTATTGTTCATACTTCAGTTATTAATTTAACACAATTGAATATTGTTTGTTTCAATTCAGATACTAATTAAAACTTTTCTCTTGTTGCAGTTTTGTCATTTACAGATTCAATTTAGATTATCACTTCCATTTGATATATTTTCATTAATAATGATATAAATTTTTGTTTCTAACCATCTTCATTCGATAATTAAATTAAATTAAATATTTTTAAATGGTCAAAAATACGGGTCGTTACAAACTCCCCCTTAAAACTTTTTGTCCTCGAAAAGAGTGGAACAGGAGAAAAAAAGATAAACAGAAAGATGGAAAATTCTTTTATAACAAAATACTTCAATGTTTGAAAATTTTCTTTGTTAAAAATTCTTTTACAACGAAATACTTTCATATCGAAAATACTTTTTATAACTCGATGTTTCAACAAGTTTATCCTCGTTCTTATAGAATCTAGTAATACATTGATCAGGCGTAAGAGTAGAAATCTATAAGTACTTAGTAAATCTGTTTCAGCACCCAGTGAAAATACTTTAAAAACTTTTAAAAACAGATATGGAAAGTACAATCCAATCACCGAAATCAAACGAATGGGATCGTCATGGAACGCAGTCCCTAAGGTCGCTCTCTTGCTAAATCGAGAGGATAAAGCAACGTGACCTCAAATGAATTTTGGCAGTCACTGACCCACATCTTACGCCATGACATCCAAAACATCCATATATCGTAGATACACAATGGTTTAGCCTGGATCCCCCAGGTAACATCAGTACCTATGAGCAATCGCTGCTCTACAAATTACGCGATGCAAAACAATCGCATGGATCATAGTCTTACTTAATAGTAACACTGGTGGTTACATCGCTATCATCCACAGACTCAAGGCAATCATCAACCTCCTCGAATTACGCCATGTAAACTGCAGATACACAATAATTTTGCCTGGTTCCTCCAGGAAACATCCGTACCTCAGGGCAATCGCTCTACCCAAGCGGATTACGTCGAAAACTACCATAGATCGCATTTACACAATGGTTTCGCCTGGTTTTCCCATGAAACATCTGTAAACGTAAGCCTTCACAGCCCTACGAATTTCGCTATGCATTCAAGTCGAAGGAAACTCATGAATATTATGTCCGGACAACCTATATCGATTAGGTACCATTTCTAGATCCACCCAAGTCCATCTGGGATCAAATCAAAGAAACAATAGAATGTATCCATAATGTGGCCACAAAGCGGATAATCAAGCAGAAGGTACTTCCTATGTCTACAATTTCAAAATGTATATCATACTATACATGGTACCTTTTCAAATCATCACTTCAAAACCATACTTATATAAATTCCGTTATATATAAGATCACCGCTTTCAGATCAAGTACCTTTCAAAATCAATAGTATTCCACTTAATTTCATACTTATACAATTCATTTTATATAAGTTCAAAAACTACCAAATCAATTTTTTTTCCTTTTATTTTACAATCAAAGGTTCTCGAAATCAACCACTTTCAAATATCGATTCAGCTTCAAATTTATATATGATTTCAACAATCATTTTCTTCAAATCGGATATCATTTATATTCAAAGTTTCATAATTCAAATCCATAGTTTCAAAATTTTACTTCAATTTCATATTTCATAGTCATATCTATATAAAATCAACTTCCTTTCTAAAATCACTTTGTAAGTAACTAAGTTTTAAAACAACAATTTCTTTTCAAATCAAATACTTTACAAAAAATCCTTTACATATAAATGACCTTGTAAATTTTTATTTATTTATTTTATTATCATTATTATAATTTTTTATAAACATTTCTCAAACAATTTCATTATAAAACTTTTCAAAACTAGATTTCATATTTGTGCATAATTAAAATTTGTCTTCAAAATCATTTTGCAAATAAATAAGGTTTTATAAGTATTTATGAAGTCCAAAGCATTTTTTAAAACTCAATTTCATTTAAAGTAGTCCAAAACCAATGTCATCTTTGTATAATACAAAATAACCTTATTTATTTTACTGATCCAAATATTTAACATTTTAAAACTTATCCAACTTCTATTTACCTTTATTTAAATTTTCAAAACTAAACTTTATGCACTTTTCAAAAATTCTCAGTTTTGGAAATTAATTCTCAAGTTGGAAGTGATCAACTATTCAATATAGTCAGAAAAATCAAATTACAATTCAAATTGGAATCGGCAATCAATCATCTTAACAAGATGCACAATCAATCAATCCTAATGCATATGATACTTGTGTTCATAATATAATTCAATCCAAAATTCGAGGACTGGCCACCAGGTTTTTTGTTTCATTTTTTTCAAATCGTTTGAGATAAATATGTACATATTTCTTTCAAATATCAAATCATACTTCAGGAATTTGAATCAAATCGGTTTCATAAACAATTGAGTAGCAAAGCTATTAAAGTGGCCTTCCCCACTTTGAAACTCGAAAATGAATGCCGACGATGCTGCAAACATCACCAAAATTTATTTTCCCATGATAGAAGTGAGTTCCATACTTTATTTCTTTTTTTAATCTTTTGAAAATCCCTTTTTCTTGAAATCACTTTGAAATCATTTATAACAGTTCTATTCGGAAAATAATTCCAAATTATGCTATTATATATTTTCTGGATCTTAAAACCAATTTCAAAAAATCCCGAATCCAAATTCTCAAATGTTCAGTTTGAATATCTTTTTGTTTATTTATTAACCATGTCTAGATAAACCATATTTCATATATCACTTTCAAATGGTATCCATTATTCTTTAAAATGGTACAAGGGGAAATTCAAATATATATCGCTTCAAAATCCATGTTGAACATGCAGTTTCCCAATTGGTTAAATATTTTTCAAAATCAAAATTTTCCAACCATAGTCAAATGCTTAAATCAACAACCAATAGTCGATGCTCATAAACTGGCCGAGCATGACTCATTAATCAATAAGCGACAATATGCACATCCATATTAATCGAAGAATCAATCAACAAAGAGATAACATCCAATCATCATCAATAGTCACGATTTATTTATCAGTTTATAGAATTCATTCTTTTATATTCTATATAAAATCTAAGTTAAAATCATTTCATTTATTAATATAAAAATATTTTTATATCACTAATAAATGCGCTCTCTCTCTCTCTCTTATACGTATATACACTTAGACTCATTCTAGGGTACTACTGACCCTATTTCTAATGAGTAATCCCCAAGCCAAGGTTCTCGCTTAACCTTCAGCTCTGATAGCAGCTATAATGAACCAGAATTTTCGACCCTTGAAAATCGACACTAATACATTCACTGTATAGTTAGCTAAGCAATCGAGTGCTGGAAATACCAAATCGTTAGGGTTTAAGAAGAAAAGAGATAGAAGAAGGAAAAGAAATAACAACAACACATAATACCACATTTGCAGCGGAACAAAATATAATATATAATAACAGATCTTTATACAAAAGAATCTGTAACTATCAATATACATACAAATTATCAGAGTACAACCATCAACATAGAAATCTGGACAGTTATATTAACTTATCCTCAAAAGTGTTGAATATACAGCCTACGATACACAGTGGAATATAATTAAGTACGTGTAATACGTCTCTACCATCCAGCATGTCTCCGGAGCTCCATAGCATCCTAATCTGAATCTGTAATACTCGGTCTGACCCAAGCATTATAATAAAATAACACCTGAGTCAGTCTGGAAAACCGGCGTGAGAAAACACACTCAAATTTTTATAATATTTTGAAAATAAAGGTATCTCGTAAGACCACGTCACACATAAACACGACGAGTTTTTACCTTACGATAACCAAAACATTTTATAAAAAATCCAATGATATTATAACAAGGTCTAAGTACAAATACTTATTTAATTAGCCGAAATTGTTACATTAAACAAATTTCAACATATTAGGCTCTACAATCAAAATCGTAAAGGTTCGTTGTGGATATTGGATCGAAGTGGTTTTCGAAAAATGCGGATATCTGATCCCAGTCTTATCGAATCCAAACGATTAACTTGAAAAGTCGAGGTGTTTTAAAATAAATAATTCTACAATTAGGGTGTCGATAATCACATAGGGAAATCCATTCCATATTTTTATTTTATCATGACCTATCCATCGAAGTCAATTCGATTGTAATCATCACATTTTCCTAAATTTGGAATAGTGATCAGTACAAGTCGATTTACTTCCAATAAAATGTGTCAACGTTTTATTCTAAATACTTTAATTTGTTTGGCTACTTAATGGCACATACAATAGATAATTGAAATCGGTATCCACGAGAATTACAAGTCAAATCATAGATCATTAACTCACTCAACGATTAATAATTGGTATTAAATCCATTTACAATTCAGAACTGAACTAGTTTCAACAAATTGAGTCGAGTTATATATTTTAATCCATATTACTTGTTAATCAAAGAAATTAATTAGAATAATTTATTTTTAGTTAATTTAA
The DNA here is from genome assembly GCA_030765085.1 of Allium cepa. Classification (NCBI taxonomy): domain Eukaryota; kingdom Viridiplantae; phylum Streptophyta; class Magnoliopsida; order Asparagales; family Amaryllidaceae; genus Allium; species Allium cepa. Next base: position 758,008,068 of record CM060941.1, on the reverse strand, counting down.
ATTTAAACAGTCCATTTAACAATGAATCGATTAACTAATAGGTATTTATCGAATAAGAAATTTCTTATTCCTTCACTTTAAATATTATAAATCATTAATTTTTGACGTTACAGAAAACTTGACAATATTAGCTTAGATAAAAAACACATGGCGATAGCGTTCCCATGCAACAATCTGCGAATCGATTGGTTTAAGACGGATAAGAAAATATTGTTTCGAATTTTTATAGATTTATTGAATATGAAAATTAATTATATTCACTTTACTTTTTTCAAACCCAACCCATATGCATTAACCCGGCCCATCCAAAACAACTCCAGCCCGTTTTTCAAACCTTTCTTCCTTCTCTATTCCTATCCTACCCTCTCTACCTGTCTTCCCTTTGAAAAACAAAGAAAAATAAATTTTAAAATTTATAGGTTAATAAATAACTAATTTATTAAATTTGCTATTAAACAAACCCACCCCGGCCCAATAGTTCACTTGGCCCATCTACAACTTGCAAACCCAAATTCCCTTCTTTTCTTCTCCCTTCTCCCAGTTTCCTTTCCTTCCTTCTTACTTATGCTCAGATGCACGAAGGCATGCACACACACGTGCACGTATACACTGACACCGATCATTGAATCATGCCGCCGACAACTCCCGCCGACCATGCATGGCCGTCTCCCCACATACACCCACCTGGAACCACGGCCATACCTCAATTCAATAATCCGAACCCCCAACCCAATTATTGGAACCACTGAACACCCCAAATCCTCTCGCCTCGACAACTACGACCATTATCGGCCACCAGATTTTGTCCAAGGCATCACCATCATCCCCTCCACCGATTTCCCCTATGTGCACGATTCCTTCGTCCTTTCGACATCGCCATTCCCAAGAACCCAAAACCCAAAAAAAGACAATCTAAAACCCTACAACGATCTCGACTAGCCACCACGATCCCCTAAAAATTGCCATGCCATTTTTCTCGTATACGCCCTCAACCGAGCATCGTCCACGACCCATGTCATGTCATGAAATCAACTACGTCGCTGCAATTTATCAAACCCCCCAAATCTGGTCATCTCCGCCTTGCCACCTCCACACACCCTTAAAAATTACCAAACCTATCTTAAAAATCGTGTTTTTCAATAACGATCTCAACTATATAACCCATTCATTAAAATTATGATGTTTGAAACTTTGCCAAAACTAACTTCCTTACAGTAATCTTTCTCCATATTCAATGAATTTTAATGAAATGAATTTTAAAGTGTTCTTCATTCAAAAACAAAAAACATTAGTTTTGGAATCGAGGTTAAAACCGAAAGGATTTTGAGATTTTCTTTTTAAAGTTGGAAGGTTTATTGTTTTATCAAAAAAAACTAGAGCAGAGAAGAGAAAAGAAGAAGTATAGTATTTCTTTTGCATTCCAGGGTAAACTAACCATGTCTAACCCACTCATCATACCCATACCAACATAACAGATGTACACACTTAACATAGATCAATTCATTTATCCATATCCACGGTCATAGATGTATATAAGAAATAACGTGTAATCAAAATGTAGGTGTTTACTCACCTTTATAAAAGTAATGATGCACTGCTGCTTTTTATCTCCCCTTCAAGCATGAACACTTAACCTATTTTTATTTCTATTGGCAGATCTTTGTTTTGTTTAATGGTAGTGATATTTTTTTTCATAAGTATGACAAGTGCAAGCTCGGCCCCACACACACACAGAGATATATATAATAATGAAGGGGATAGTGCAAGCATAGGGTGACTGTGCGCATGTACAGGCTTCTTTTCACACTTTATTTTTGTTTTCTTTTTTTCATTATCTTTTGCTTTTACTTTGGTGTGCTGATTTGATATTATGGCTTGATTTGATTTTATGGGTGATTAGATATTTTATATGTTGATTTGATATTATGGCTTGATTTGATTTTACGGGTGATTAGATATTTTATATGTTGATTTGATTTTCTATGTGGGTTTGATTTTGTGTTTGTGGGCTTGACATGAAATTTTTGTGTGCTTGACTTTGATGTTTGCTATGATGATTCTTCATATGTATACACACACACACACACACACATATATATAGATATATATGTTCTCATATACATATGTTTGCCATATACATATTTACATATACATTGCTCTTATAACATATATACATATACATTTACTTACATATATTTTGTCATCATATACATTTTTACCTATTACTTTAGATATATACATATTCGTTTTATCATATTGACATATATATATATATATATATTTACATATTCTTATATACATTTAGATATACACATGTTTACATATATATATATATATATATATATATATCCATGTGCACTATTTTTATAAACATTTACCCATATAGTCATAAGTTTGAAATTTGCCATTATGAAGTTTATACATGTATGTGTGTGTGTGTATTTACATATACACATATATACCTATATACGTACTTATATATTTTTCTTCTTCAGGAATTAACGTTTTGAAATTTTAATATAGCTCCCAGAAATATCTCCAGGTATTTTCCAATATCAGAAAATTTATTTATTCTACATATATTCTTCTTTTATTAACAACCAATCAATCTCGTATTTAAGAATAAATATTTGTTATTTCAAATTCTATTATTAATTCCTTACAATCAATATCAAAAGGTTACGGTGAAGTTTGTTATCATCTTTTATCTTATTGCACATTTATTCAATTTCTTTATTTAAATGACATTTATTGTTCATACTTTAGTTATTAATTTAATACAATTGAATATTGTTTGTTTCACTTCAGATACTAATTAAAACTTTTCCCTTATTGCAATTTTCTCATTTACAGACTCAATTTACATTATCACTTCCATTCGATATATTTTCCTTAATAAAAATATAAAATTTTGTTTCTAACCATCTTCGTTCGATAATTAAATTAAATATTTTTAAACGGTCAAAAATGCGGGTCGTTACACTTCTTGTTAGAGATCGGTTTGATTGATATACCGCACATGCCACAGCTTCTGTCCAAAATTCCTTTGGCATCTTTTTACTTTTAAGCATGGTCCTTGCCATCTTAAGAATTGTCCTATTCTTTCTCTCTGCTACTCCATTTTGTTGGGGGGATCTTGGCACTGTCAGCTATCGATTGATTTCATTATTTTCACAATACTTTTGGAATTTTTGGATATGAACTCTCCTCCATGGTCAGATCTCATCACTTTAATCATAAGGCCACTTTCCTCACTACAAGAATTTTGATTTTTAGTAGCGCTCAAACACTACTAAATGTTTTAGCAGCGTTTTGGTGAACGTTGTTATAAAGCCCGCGACTAAAAATACATGATTTTTAGTTGCACTTATGTCAACGCTACCATAAATCATTTTACTGCAGCGTTTATGAAACGCCACTAAATTCTTTTTTTGCAGCTTATATAAAATGCTATCAAAAGGTTTTTTGATGCTACCAATGGAATTTCCAACTTTACCCCTACATTATGGTTGCGTTTACTCAGTGCCACTATATGTATTTTCGTAGCGTTTTTGAAACGCTACTAAAAGTTATTGATTATTTTGCACCATTTTTCCATGCTATTATTTCCTGTTGATGGTCTATTTTATTTCTACTATATCAATCAATAATCACTCAAATAATCATCATATTCGAACAATTAAAAATAATATTAATCACATAATCAAATAAGATATCCATAACCATTCTAATACAGTAGATTTTTTATGAAATGACCAACATACAATAACCATTCGTATACAAATTTACACATCTAGTACTAATAAAATGTTATACCAAACCGGTGCTAACAAAACGCTTGATTATCCATAATTCTTTGTTGCATGCAGAAGTGAAAGTCAGCACCATAAAAGTTCAACCTTGCTCTCTTCGAAAGTCCAATGCCTGCACAAGTGAAAGCACAACGTATAGATAAACAATTATGTTAATTCGTAGGACTACAAATCTGATATCAAACATCTACAACATTGTACAAATGTATCATTCCCATCTATGCATTAGAGAAGGGCAATGGAAAGCAGGGACAAATGGAGAAAGAATCCCATACAAGCGAAGCATTGGAAGAATTGAAAAAACAGACAAAAGAAGCTTTTAAAGTACTAGATTTAATGGAGGGCTTAAACAAAGAATCCAGTCTTATTGAGAATGGAACTGTGGAGGATTTTGTTAAGCAATTAGAAGAGATGGCTGGTTCTCAGGCATTTGCATTTTATCTAGAACTCATAGAAATTTCATAATCTAGTTTATCTGCTCTTATCTAATCCAAATTTATAAAATATTGCTCCTCTTCGAATGGTGAAGATAATGATAAATGCAGGACATGGAGTCGATAGCAGAAAGCATGATGTATCAACTAATGTCAAAAGAAGTACTCCATGAACCAATGAAGGAAATGAGAGAAAGATATCCAAAATGGTTAAAAGAGAATAAAGCTAACCTGAAACCAGAATAATATGATCGCTACTTTGATCAGTACAGACTCATACTTCAGTTGACTGATGTATATGAACACGACTCCAGCAATTTTCAGAAAATTGCTGATATAATACAGAAAATGCAAGAATGTGGCCAACCTCCTAATGATATTGTCAAAGAGTTTGCACCTGACCTTGATCTAACCAATTTGAGAGAACTACTTTAAGGTTTACATATTTATTTCTCCATATGCACAAAAGTAACTATAAATACTTTTATATACATCAAAATGTATTGACTGATATGTTTTATGATATGAACTAGTACTGTTGTAATATATATTAATAAGATCCACTATAATTGAATGAAGAATATGATTTTTACAGACATTGTGCAAGGTATTGACATACTGATTTAATGATATAAATGTGGCATGCAGTAAATGTTGAATGTTTTTTCAAATAAGATCACCTACAGAGAAGGGGGGTCCAGGGGGTGGAAACCCCCTAAGGTGGGGGTGCGGGGGCTTTACGGTGAGATCTCCTCTTACAGGATCAAAATTTGCCTTTATATCAATGGAACTTTCACTATTAACTTCAATTGGGACACTATGAAGCTTTACTCCTTGTTTCCAGTATCTGCAATCTGAAATGCAATAAATATAACTCAATTAAATAAAACTGTTAGGCCATGAACAACAATCTACAATTAAAACAGAAGCAGGGAATGGTCAGATATTTACCTCGACCCGTTGACAAAACAATGGACTCTTTGTCATCCAAAACCCAGTCGACCCAAAGTGCAAATCCATGACAAAGTCCTGGCTTGGTAAACTCAATCTGTAGACATAAGGTAATATTTACTTCAACATGGACTCATAAACTAGAAGAAATATAAAGACAACTTAATAAGATCTCCTAGTATATTGATGCTGATAATAATACAACTCTTGTATGTAAAAAAAAAAACAACCTCAGCTTATATTATAATTTAAAGTACAGTGGGGTAATTATACACATATGATAACGAGAAGAGTCACAATACATCTAACTATCATGTGATAGCTCATGAGCCATGAGTTACATTAAATGTGACGTTTATAAATTTGTCATCACCAGACCACGGTATCACTTCCAGACCACAGTATCACAAACCTCCCACCTGATCAGAAATTGTGCCACTACATTATTGCAAACAAAAAATAACTATGTTACCATGATTGCTCCATTTCACAATTTCACTCCATTTTATTCCCTATATCTAGAGAGTACAAGATCAACTGCATAACAATGAAATATAACTTTGAACATAGGTTCCCGCACCTCCATTTGTAAGTTATATTTCTTTTAAAATAGTGAAATATGTATGGAATATTATTTCAAACAAAATTGAAGTATATTACCATGATTGCTCCATTTTAAGATTTCAAAGTATGTTTTTTCCCATGTCCAGATGGTACTAGATAAAAATGCAAACTATGTTGAGCTCCATAACAATGTAATCTAACTTTGAACTTCCTATACATCAAATAAAAAGTACCCACTTTACTGATATTTTCAGCTATATTTTTTACCCAATTAATAAATTTGGTATCATTTCAGAAAAGAAAAAAATTGAATAATTCACCACGAGGGCTCCACAAAGAATGTCGCTGCAACTTTCTTTCCCGGTCCACACAGAAAAAATTAAATTTTGAATTTTTATTGACCTACATAGAATTAAAATCTGGCTTTAAACTTCCTGTAGGAAAAATAAAAATGTGTTAGTGTATTGCAATGTATTTGTGCAATTTTTGTGTTAAGCGATGCAAATATCAAGAAAATTAAGCTCAGTTGCTTGGTAAGAATAAGAAGCTATCCAGAATTCCAAATTGTTACCGAAATCAGACAACAACAAAGCTAATAGACTATATGACATCATACTTGGTACTGAAAAGCTTCAAAAAATATATTTTTTTAAAAGAACAAGCCCTAAAATTTAGAACTATAGTTTTTTTATTTAAGTTCGTCGATGTTTTATAGTACACTGAATCATGATGTATCTAAGAACAAATAGTGTCGAAGTGTTCTTATTGACATGATAATATTTTAGTTCTGCAATTTGGAAGATGATCTTTTGAGGAAGGAGGCTGAAAAGTTTGTTTGCTTTTGTTGAAGCAATTTGGGATTAGGTTAAAATTTTCTAAGTGAGAGAGCGCAAAAATACTGGTTACGTTTATTGTATTTACACGAAAACATTTTGGTATGCGCGGGATAGTGAAATCTTTTTCCGCGTTTCTAATACAGGCTGAAATGTTATTGGTTGCATTTAGGGAAAAAGGCCACCATTTATGCAACCAAAGGATGATTTTCTTGTAGTGCCTTCTCAACTTGGGCCTTGAACTTCTTGAAGTTCTCAAAAACTTCTTATTTCTCCCTCAAAAAATACACCCATGTTTTTCTTGCAAAATCGTCGATGAAAAGAAGGAAATAATTACTCTTACCAAGTGAACTTGGCTTAATCGGACCATGCACATCCCTATGTATGAGTTCCAACGGCTTTTTAACTCTTGACAAACCACGCGTTAAATGCTACAATTGTGAGAAATTTGAACATTATGTAAACCAAATGTGAGGACCCATACTTTCAGCCTTCGAAAATCGACATCCAATGCATCACCCGTATTCAAATGCCGGAAAATTCAAACGTTGGAGTCCGGTTCGCTGGAGTCATAACATATTAGATGATAACAACACAATGAAAACAAAATAATTTTCATTCATTCACTTCATGGATTACAACATTCTACAAAAAGCGTCCAACATCATCAGAGCCTATATATACTACATAACGGCAGAATACAATATAACAGCTGAAAAATAATATCAACATGGTCTTCCAAAAGAGTCCAATATACTGCATCTTCATTTCCAAAGCTCCAAAGTCCAAACCAAAAAGCTCAAAACCAAAAGCTTCTAAACCAAAGACTTTCAAATCCACATCTACTTTCCAACCTAGCTCCAGAACCTACTGATAATCTGACTCTAGGCTTCTCATGTAGAAAATTATGGGCACCAAGAGTTTAGCAAAGGAAACAATAAACTCCGAGTCAGTCATGGAACTGGTGTGAGAAACATAAAAACGGTTATTTGTACAAAAAGAAATCCGTTCATGCTTTTGGAAAATGAAACTACCATAAGATCTCTCGGCACACTCAAATGCAATCGCACACATGGGGAAGGTTTCTCCTTATAATAGTTAAACATGCTTGATACGCGAAAAACCTTTTGATGTTATTTTTAGTGCATAGTGTGGAAAAATATTTTTCAAGTATAATATTAATCTTAGCAGCATCCGTACCATTATAGTATGCCTGCTATAGCTACCATGTTAAACGGCAGATTCTACAACTGAAATCATAAAGGGCTCGTACTGTTTCGTTTGGATTTCCAATAAATGGCCAAGGCTAAGGAAATTCCTTTATCCGAATGGGTACACCACTGGAAGGATGTCCCGAGAACCTAACCGGATCTATGCCAACACAAGGCCGGTCTACCTCTGTTACTAGGTAACTAACTGTCACGAGTATGCCATTCCCCGGTCGTAACCGACCTTTACCGAGGCGCCTCAAATTCCAACAACCACATAAGTAAAATAATTGGGCGCCATACCATAATACCACTTTTTATCCAGAAGGAAATGCACATACCCTTAGGGTCATGAATCCTATAACCTTGCTACATCCTTCCTGTTTCGGCCATTTCCCGAGATGTGAGGGTCGATGAAGTCTCGTCCCATAAAGCTATGCTTTACAAAAAAGCCATGCTTTGATCAACCAATGCTCAACATTTAGCATGTTACATTACCAAATTGGGAATGTATCACTAATAACTATTAACTACATAACCTCCAAGCTCGTACGTCTCAGTGAAGGGTGTTAAACTAAGAGAATAAATTCTCCGCCACCAAACAGAAATGTATTTGTTAGAAATCGTCTTTATATCTCAAAGTGTAATGTCAGACATACATCCATACAAGTCCATCCTGCGTTTGAATGGAATCGAAGGCACTGAGTCTAATTAAGGAAAGAAGTCCTTGCAAATCCAGATATCCCCAATCTCGTCCGGACTCCCCATCACATAGGGTAAACTCTATACCGGAGAAACTCGATGCAGAGACAATCAACAGGCAATCCTTTCGTTTTCGAAAATATCTGGTCTTCAACCACTGTCTTCAAATGCAATTCCATTCTGTCGTATCATTATTCAGAATGGGATTTCGACTTAATGCCCTTCCCTGGCCTTTCCGAATAATGAGCGCTTATTTAAAACATATGGATACATTCGGATTTTAGTTAAGTCGCAACTTTTTAGCCTTTATTTCCCAAATCTTTCTTTTTGAATGGTTTAAACAAATTTCCATTTTTAATCTTTTAAACAAAAGATCCACCTTTTATAATTCAATGCGGAACATTATATTTACACAACAATTCATCACAGATAAATAACTTACATTTATCACAACTCAGTCCAAAGCAATTCATATCACAGAATATTACAGATTAACATACTAGAGATATTTAATCAATCCAAGCATTCAATATAATTAATCATCCATAAGCAAGATTAGTTAATCACATAATTTATAATTAATTTAATTTAAACCAAATAAATTAATTACTTATGAATAAATTACCTAACCCTGCTTAATTAACATTAATTAATTACAATTTTTTATCATTTTAATTAACTAATGAAATTTTTTAATCATCCTTAATTACTTACATTAATTAATATCCTATAATTACTGATTAATTACTCTTTAGTTATTAATTAATTAACCATTAATTATTAATTAATTAACTTTTAATTATTAATTAATTAACCGTTAATTATTAATTAATTAACCGTTAATTATTAATTAATTAACCGTTAATTATTAATTAATTAACCTTTAATTATTAATTAATTAACCTTTAATTATTAATTTATTAATTATTCTCTAATTACTTTCATTAATTAATTAATCTTTAATTACCCAAGGCCTTAATTAATTAAAAGATAAACCATTCATCTTAATAAATTACTTAATTATCATTTAAATCTTATTTAAATAAACCTTTGGAAATAATTTATCATTAACAAATGAATTAAAAACATTCATCTTTTTAATTAACAACTTAATTACATTATTTAAATTTATTTAAAATAACTTACGAATAAATTATAAATAATAGACGTATAAATATGTACCTTAACTTAATTAATTTAAATAATTCGTTTTAAAACTTTTAACTAACTCCAAACTTTAATAAACATTTATTATTTAACAAGAATTAATAAATAAATTGTTTAAACTTGATTTGTTTTAAAGTTTTAAAACCGCAACTTCATATACCCGAGACAGACCTGGATCTATCCCGAGCCCAAACCCGAGCCATTTTTCTTTTTTTAAAACCTATTATGTTTTGTTTTAAAAATTTTAAAAATGTTAAAAACTAGTTAAACCCACGCGCAAACAACCCGAAGCCAAACTCGACCCCCTTCTTCATTTCCTCGAGATCCCACCCTAGTCAATTCCATCTCCTCAAAACCATCAGTAAAAAAATCAAAACCCAGATACAAGTAACACGCGTGCACGTTTATGCCTGAACACCGACGCTCTGGTCGTCGCTGCCACCTCCAGCACATCGACGACGTCCTCCTCTTGTAGTACGACCACCCAGATCTCAAAGCAAACTTAAAAATCGAATTTGAGCAACCTCGACAACCACCTGGAACAAATCCAACACCCAAAACCACCTCGTCTCGCTGCCTCAGGTCATCAGAAAATCCGATACTCCGACCAAAGCCTCGCCGATGTCCCACGCTCTGATTCCCCCACCTCCGGTCAAGTCCGATGCTTCGACGTTGACGAACCAGCTTCACAAACCCAGTCGACCGAAACAGGTATTAAAACCTTAGATCGCCAACGTGAAGCCACCACAGTGAATTATAAATTCATCGAGTATTTTTCTCGTAATCACCGACCTCCGAGCATGCTCCAGCTACGATCACGACCTCCTACTCCTCGCCGATGACCAGAAATCGAGGAAACACTCGATTCCATTCAACCCGATAATTCTACCTCAAATGAAAACTAAAAATCCTAATTTTATTTTTAAAATTCATGGTATTTAAATACAAATCTGATGATGTATATGAAACCAGAAATCTTGACATTTGAATTTTGACATGCATTGGGTTTTTACTGTATTTTCTAATTTTCTGAAAATACTCAAACTAATTATACTTACAATATTTTTAAAATCAAGATCTTGATAATTTAAACACTTTTTGTTTAAACATCATCTGCTAAAAGAGATCAGAGGAAGCGGATTTAAATTTTGAACTTAATCTAGTCTGTAAATTTTAACAGGGGTATGTATGCCTGTACAAAGACATGCACACACAAAATCTGCATATATATATATATATATATATATATATATATATAAGCATGCATGCATATTTAACATCTATGCAAACATTTTTCAAAACAAACTTCAAGTATTAATCACATGCAAACAAGACATAAACAGATTTAAGACTTTTTAAAGGTTAGTTTACTCACCGTTTGATGTTTGAACATAGGATCTGGAAATTTGTTTTGAACTTGAATTTTTGATCTGAACTTGATTGAGATGATCTGGACTTTGTTTAGTTGAGTTGAACTTTGAACTTTTTTTGATTGCTTCAGGTTTGAAATTTGGAAAAGGTTGTTTGTTTGATTTTCTTCTCTGGTTTTAAGTTTCCAGGTTTTTGTTTTGAATTTTTTTTTAAAAAATGAAAGATAGGAGAAGTAGAGAGACATATATATAACCTTGATTTTATTTTATTTTTTTAAAATAAAGAAAATAACTAAATTGACGCTTGTATTTTGCATGTTACAATTAACTTACACTTGTCAATTTGCATGCACTAATGATTTTAATATGTTTTCATATTATAATTTCAATTTTTATTAAATACATTTCCTTTTATTTATATTTATATAACTTTAAGAAAATGATTTAAAATCTAATTATACATTAATAATAAACATATATATATTAGTTTTTAAATCCAATTTTTTTTAAGATATATTTTTGTATTTCAAATCAAAATTCTATTTACAATCTATTTATATATATATACATAAACAAACACATATCTTATTTGTTTTGGAAAAATTCAAATTAGTTCACAAATAAATTCTAAAAATTATATTAATTACTAAATTATATTTTTGCTTAAAACGGGATCGTTACAAATTCCCCCTTAAGAAAATTTCGTCCTCGGAATTTGATAGACAGGGAGACAAACAAAGAACATATGAACACATAAAAAGATAGAGAAATGGCTTACCGGATCAAGCCGAAATATCCATTCTACATTTGGGATAGGACTTCTGCATGCTTTCCTTCAGTTTTGGAATAAATCAGAATATCGTCAGTAAATATGAGAACGAACTTATTCAATACTTCATGAAATACTCGGGTTATCAGGTCTTTGAAATACGCAGGGGCATTGGTTTGTCCGAAGGGCATAACTAACCATTCGTAGAATGTATCGGGACCCTTAAAAGCAGTCAAATGGATACAATCTTTCGCAATTCTCAGTTGATGGAATCCTTGGGCTAGGTCCATCTTGGAAATGAATCGAGCACCATGCAATTAATTGAATAGGTCGTCGATTCGGGGCAAAGGAAATTTATTCTTAAGGGTTAACTTATTAAGATCACGATAATCTACGCACAATCTCAAAGATCTATCGGACTTAGCTACAAATACCAACTGGAACGACTAGGTCGTATAAATCCTTTCTCCAGTAAATCTTGGGTTTGCTTAACTAGCTCTACTCTTTCCCTTGGTGCCATCCTACGACTTACATGCACAACTGGATGGGCATTAGGAACCAAGTCGATTCTAAATTATATTTCCCTATGTGGAGGTAAAGACTTAACTTCTTCAAATAAGTCTGGAAATTCTCGAACACTAGGTACTAATTCCAAAGTTGGGTTGGGGTACCCTAAAGTATACATTTGCTTATCCCTCTTTGGACTTAGATCCTCACAAGAAATCACAAAAAAATTCCCAAGTTTGGTTTTGACCGAAATCGTTTTATTGATACAATCTAATTTAGCTTCATATTTTGTTAACCAATTCATTCCAAGTAAAATCTCAAATTCATTAAATTCAAGAACGAAAAGGATGATAGAAAAATGATGATGAGAATATGAAATAGAAACTTTTCTACAACGTAAACAAAGATTCGCAGGGCCTCCTACCAGGTTCTTTACACAAATAAGTTCGTCTACGAATTCGGGTTCAAGATTTAACTCTTCTACGGTTTGTTGGGAAATAAAACTATGCGTGGCTCCAGTGTCGAATAGAACTCTAACAATTTTATCATAAATAAGAAGATTACCTTCCAAAACTCCTTTCCCTTTATCAGCTCTTGAGGTTGAAGGTTCATCCTTGATTACATATACCTTTGCTGCTTGGGTCTTCTTCATTATCGGGCATATGTCTTGGCTTATGGCAATAGTAGCATTCCCTGGCTTCTTGTCCTAACTTCTTAGGTTGATCCTTCTTCCCTTGCTTCTTGTGGTTCTTGCAACTATTTGAGTAATGACCTTTCTCCAAATAGTTGAAATAGGTAACATTCTTTACCTTGTTCCCCCGAGTATCCTTCTTTTTTTACCTTGCCAAGGCTTCTTTCCTCCAAATTTTCTCTTCTTCCAATTTGGATTACTTCCACTTCCTTTCTCTTCTGGCATCTCTTATTTATCTAAGGTGGCATATCTATATCCCATGTCTACCAAATCAGCAAAAGACTCCTTCACATGGCCTTTCGTCCTTTCATAAAACTTCTTGTTCATCCCTCTAATAAATCTCTCATTCTTCTTAAGAGGGGTATTCACCAATTCAGGTCCAAATTGGGATAACTCATTAAACTTATTTAAGTATTCTTCAAAAGATAGATTTCCTTACTTCATATCGGTAAACTCTTGATACATCCTGGAAATACCAGTGGAAGGCATATAACGCTGCTCAAATACTTGTTTGAATCTATTCCATGTAAACTCATCCTCCGATTCGGCCAAAGTAATGGTCTTCCACCATGCCAAAGCTTCTTCCTAGAGCTGCCAAGAAGCCATCAACCTCCTTTGATCATCATCCAATTTTAATCCTTTAAAAACCCTCTCACAAAATTGAATCCAAGCTTGCGCTTCTATAATAGTCTCCGTACCTTTGAATGGTTTCCCTCTAAATCTTGAGAAATTCCGATATAACTCTGCCAGATTTGGCTGGGGTTGGATGGGAAGAGTTGCTCCTTCCATTACTTCTGTTGCAGGGTCTTGACCATTTATAGTTGTACTCCCCCTTCCCCTACCTCGTTCTCTTCTTACACTCATTCTCACTATTTGTAAATAGTAAGAAAATTGATTTAGGTATGCGGACGAGATATCTTAGGGAATATACTCATTCTAGGGAATTTCTAACCCTATCTCTAATGAGTCACCTGATGAGTTATACTCCAAAGCTAAAGTTCTTACTCAACCTTTATCTCTGATACCAAATGTGACGACCCTGACTTTCAAACTTCGAAAATCGGCATCCAATACATCACCCATATTCAAATGCCGGAGATTCAAACGTTGGAGTCCGATTCACTGGAGTCATAACACATTAGATGATAACAACACAATGGAAACAAAATAAATTTCATTCATATACTATATCGATTACAATAAGTGACCACCATCATCAAAGTCCTATATATTACACAATAGTGGAATACAACATAATAGCGAAAAAATAACATCAACATGGTCTTCCAAAAGAGTCCAACATATTGCATCTTCATTTCCAAAGCTTCAAAGACCAAACCAAAACGATCAAAACCAAAAGCTTCAAAAACTTCCTAATACACATCTACTTCCCAACTTAGCTCCAGAACCAACTGATAACCTGACCCTAGGCTGCCCATGTGGAAAATTAGGGGCACCTAGAGTTTAGTAAAGGGAACAATAAACTCCAAGTTAGTCATGGGACTGGTGTGAGAAACATAAAAAATGTTACTTGTAAAAAAAAATCCATTCATGCTTTTGGAAAATGAAACTACCATAAGGTCTCCAGGAACACACTCAAATGCAATCGCACACCTGGGGAAGGTTTCTCCTTATAGTAGTAAAACATGCTTAATACACGAAAATCCTTTTGATATATTTTTAGTGCATAGTGTGGAAAAATATTTTGCAAGTATAATATTAATCTGAGCCAGCATACGTACCATTATAGTATACCTACTATAGCTACCATGTTAAATGACAGGTTCTACAACTGAAATCGTAAAACGCTCGTATTATTTCATTTGGATTTCCAACAAATGGCCAAGGCTAAGGAACTTCCTTTATCTAAATGGGTACACCTATGGAAGGACGTCCCGAGAACCTAACCGGATCTCTGCCAACACAAGGTCTGGTTACCTCTGTAACAAGGTAACTAACTGTCACGAGTATGCCATCCCCCAGTCGTTACCGACCTTTACCGAGGCGCCTCAAATTCCAACAACCACATAAGTAAAATATCTAGACTCCATACCATAATACCATTTTTTACCCAGAAGGAAATGCACATACCATAGGGTCGCGAACCCCATAACCTCGCTACATCCTTCCTGTTTCGACCATTTTTCAGGGTGTGAGGTTCGATAAAGTCTCATCCCACAAAGCTGCACTTTACACAAAAGCCATGCTTTGATCAACCAATGCTCAACACTTATCATGCCACATTACCAAATTTGGAATGTATCACTAATAACTATCAACTACATAGCCTCTGAGCTCAGACGTCTCAGAGAAGGGTGTTAAACTAAGAGAATAAATTCTCCGCCACCAAGCAGAAATGTATTCGATAGAAACCAACTTTATATCTAAAAGTGTAATGTCAGACATACAAACGTACAAGTCCATCCTGGGTATGAATGGAACCGAAGGCACTTCGTCCATTTAAGGAAAGAAAACCCTGCAAATCCAGATATCCTCAATCTCGTCCGGACTCCCCATTGAAAGTGTGCTATGCTCTGATACCAATTGAAAGTGTGTTATGCTCTAATACCAAATGAAACTGACTGTGCTATGGATCGTATAATATGGATATATGATAATACAGAGTATAGTGATGATAGTAATATAGTAAATAGTACAGAATATAAAAGCAGTATAATAAAATGACACCAGAGATTTTTATACTCGTTCGAAGCTCCGTCCTACGTCCAGTCCCAGAATCCTTCTGGAATTTCACTAAAACAACAACCTCACTTAACCCGAAGGAACGGGTCTATACAACCCCTTAGCAACCAAACAGAGACCTGAGCAGCAGAACAGGATTTCGCCTCAGCTGCCGAAGAGGACTTTACATGCCTGAGCAGCAGAACAGGACTTCAACAAGTATATAAAATTGTCTAACTAAAGTGTTCTTGATAATACGGATTTGTCACTTGTAGTACACCCTCCCAATAATCTTTTCCTCGAGTATATCAAATGTATGTGAGAATAAGAAAGGAAGATATTTCTTAGAATCAAGGAATATGGAAGTAATTCAGAGATTCAAAGCAATTAGATATAGAATGCTGTTAGAATGCAAAAATATGAGAGCACAAGAGTAATAGAGAGTAGTTAGAATGATTTCGATGATTGTAGAATGTTTGGAAACAAGTATATATAGAAAATAGAGAGTTGCTACCATTGGTGAAGAGTTCTGATGAAGAGAAGCAACTATTCCCATTCAGAGATCGGTCGCAACCCTTCGCAGAGACAACGTGTCTTTTGAAAATATGACAGTTAGACATAGGTCAGTCGACTAGTCGAAAATGGTCAGTCGACTGAAAAGTGAAATCATGTAAATAAATTGTGCACAGATATGTTAAAATGCACAGATTCAGTCGACTGACGGACTGTATTCAGTCGACTGAATTCTGTTGTTAAGCAAAAATTACAATAGCTCATTTGGTTAGAGTACTTGCCTTCCAAACTAATGACCCGGGTTCGAGCCTTGCTCCATGTATATATTGAAAACTCGATATTGATTAAAGTATGCATGCAAGTTTATTTGAATGTGAATGATGATTCTTGAGGAAAGATTTTAACAAAGTACTAAACTAGACTTTATATACACATTTGATGACTCTTATTAAAATATATAACTATACAAACCATATATTGAGCCGATGAGTCTAGATGTTATCGTAGTCGTAGATTCGTGAATTGTTATGTCTTGTCAGCAATCAAAACCTATGATCAAACATTCTCCCTCGTTTTGATGATGGCAACTTCATTTGCTACGAACGAATCTTTGACAAGCTTTGTTGATCTTATCTCTCTCACTGAATATATTCTTGTAATTTCTCTCCCTGAATCTATGCTATATTTTCCTGTAAATAATTACTCTTTTCTCCCCTTTAATCTGTGCTTGCATGATTTATTCCTGCAAATAGTGTTAGAGCAATATCTTTCTCCCCCTTTGTTATCGACAAAAAGGAAATTTATATGATCATATAAATTATATTTGACATGAGTGTTAACATAGAACAATATAAAACAAAATAACTACTACTTATAATGTAAGGTATCAGAAAAAAATTAACATTTAAAGCATGCGATAATCAAGGTTCTTATAATTTCTTAATTTTTAGAAAACCATACCCATTTGGGTGTGGTTGAACCTTTATAAATATAATTTTCATTATTAACTACCATATCAAAATAATCGTCAATGTATTTTTCTCTATTTTTCCAATTAACAGGAACCCAAATATTTAGATAATTTTTATTCATATTTCTCATCAATGATTTTGTACTCCTAAAGAAATTATAAACATTATTGGTCATATCAGCATTTGAATTTCTATAAAAATTGGATTTAGACTTTTCTCGTAATCTAGTACTAGCACTAACATATTTACTATACATGAAAGCGTGTCTATTGTTATTTCTATGATCAGGGTTTTTATATCCTAAACCACTTTTATCATGTAATGTTCTAGAACTAGATAAAATCATTTTTAAATCATTTTTACCTTTATTAAATTTTGTGACTTCAGTGTTAAGTTTATCAAATTTATCTTTAAATTCACAATTATTATTTTCAAAAGAAATATTATTATTATTCAAAATATCAATTTTCTCGTTCAATTTGGAATTCTTGTTTTTTAACGTACAGTTCTCATTTCTAAAAAGGAAATTTTGAGATTCTGAATTATCTAAAGAGGATTTTAATATATCATTTTGTCTTTTCAAATCAAAAATTCCTTTTGAAAATTTTTCTCTCTCTTTTTCAAATATGGTGTTTTGTTCATCTAGAAAATCTTTAACAGTTATAAAATTATTCTTTAAAACACCAAGTTGATTTTCTAAATTTAACATCTCATTTTTCAATTTCTCATTTTCAAGTTCAACAGATTTCATCTTTTCCATGCATTTATTGAAAACTTGATTTTGATTAAAATACGCATGCAAGTTTATTTGAATGTGAATGATGATTCTTGAGGAAAGATTTTAACAAAGTACTAAACTAGACTTTATATACACATTTGATGACTCTTGTTAAAATATATAACTATACAAACCATATATTGAGCCGATGAGTCTAGATGTTATCGTAGTCGTAGATTCGTGAATTGTTGTGTCTTGTCAGCAATCAAAACCTATGATCCAACATTCTCCCTCGTTTTGACGATGACAACTTCATTTGCTACGAACGAATCTTTGACAAGCTTTGTTGACCCTATCTCTCTCGCTGAATATATTCTTGTAATTGCTCCCCCTGAATCTATGTTATATATTCCTATAAATAATTACTCTTTTCTCCCCCTTAATCTGTGCTTACATGATTTATTCCTGCAAATAGTGTTAGAGCAATATCTTTCTCCCCCTTGGTCATCGACAAAAAGGAAAGTTTAATGATCATATAAATTATATTTGACATAAGTGTTAACATAGAACAATATAAAACAAAATAACTACTACTTATAATGTAAGGTATCAGAAAAAAATTAACATTTAAAGCATGTGATACCCAAGGTTCTTATAATTTCCTAATTTTTAGAAAACAAACCCATTTGGGTGTGGTTGAACCTTTATAAATATATTTTTAATTATTAACTATCATATCAAAATAATGGTCAATGTGTTTTTCTCTATTTTTCCAATTAATAAGAACCCAAATATTTAGATAATTTTTATTCATATTTCTCATCAATGATTTTGTACTCCTAAAGAAATTATAAACATTGTTGGTCATAGCAGTATTTGAATTTCTATAAAATTGGATTTAGACTTTTCTCGTAATCTAGTACTAGCACTAACATATTTACTATACATGAAAGCGTGTCTATTGTTATTTCAACGATCAGGTTTTTTATATCCTAAACCACTTTTATCATGTAAAGGTCTAGAACTAGATAAAATCATTTTTAAATCATTTTGACCTTTATTAAATTTTGTGACTTCAGTGTTAAGTTTATCAAATTTAGCTTTAAAGTCATAATTATTATTTTCAAAAGAAATATTACTATTATTCAAAATATCAATTTTATCGTTTAATTTAGAATTCTCGTTTTTTAACGTACAGTTCTCATTTCTAAGAAGGAAATTTTGAGATTCTGAATTATCTAAAGAGGATTGTAATAAATCATTTTGCCTTTTTCAAATCAAAAATTCCTCTTGAAATTTTTCTCTCTCTTTTTCAAATATGGTGTTTTGTTCATCTACAAAATATTTAACAGTTATAAAATTATTCTTTAAAACACCAAGTTGATTTTCTAAATTTAACATCTCATTTTTCAATTTCTCATTTTCAAGTTCAATAGATTTCATCTTTTCTAAAATAATAAAATTAAGCTTTGAAATCTTATTGCTTATACTAACTAATTCATTATTATCTTTTACTGAAATTTATAAATCGGAAAGTACCTTTTTGTAGTCCTCACTGGTAGCTTTGACAGGGATTTTGCCTGCTGTATTTCGACTGGATCGTTTTTTGGTCATTATTCTATGATGTTGTGACGATTGATAGAATTCCAGGCTTTGATACCAATTGAAAGTGTGCTATGTTCTGATACCAATTGAAAGTGTGCTATGCTCTAATACCAAATGAAAGTGACCGTGCTATGGAGCATGAAACATGGATATATGATAATACAGAGTATAGTGATGATAGTAACACAGTAAATAGTGCGGAATATAAAAGCAGTATAATAAAATGACACCAGAGATTTTTATACTAGTTCGGAGCTCTGTCCTACGTCCAGTCCCAGAATCCTTCTAGAATTTCACTAAAACAACAACCCTCACTTAACCCGGAGGAACAGGTCTATATAACCCCTGAGCAGCCGAACAGGGACCTGAGCAGCTGAACAGGATTTCGCCTCAGCAGCCGAAGAGGACTTCACACGCCTGAGCAGCAGAACAGGACTTCAACAAGTATATAAAATTATCTGACTAAAGTGTTCTTGATAACATAGATTTGTCACTTGTAATGCACCCTTCCTATAATCTTTTCCTCAAGTATGTGAAATGTATGTGAGAATAAGAAAGGAAGATATGTTTAGAATGAAGGAATCTCTAAGTAATTCAGAGATTCAAAGCAATTAGATATAGAATGCTGTTAGAATGCAATAATATAAGAGCACAAGAGTAATAGAGAATAGTTAGAATGATTTCGATGATTGTAGAATGTTTGGAAACAAGTATATATAGAAAACAGAGAGTTGCTGCCATTGGTGAAGAGTTCTGATGAAGAGAAGCAACTATTCCCATTCAGAGATCGGTTGCAACCCTTCGCAGAGACAATGTGTCTTTTGAAAATATGACAGTTAGACTCAGGTCAGTCGACTGGTCGAAAATGGTCAGTTGATTGAAAAGTGAAATCACGTAAAAAGAATCGTGCATAGATATGTTAAAATGTACAGATTCAGTCGACTGACTGACTGTATTCAGTCAACTAAATTCTATTGTTAAGCAAAAATTGCAATAGCTCATTTGGTTAGAGTACTTGCTTTCCAAACTAGTGACCGGGGTTCGAGCCTCACTCTATGCATTTTTTGAAAACTTGATTTTGATTAAAATATGCATGCAAGTTTATTTGAATGTGAATGATGATTTTGGAGGAAAGATTTTAACAAAGCACTAAACTAGACTTTATATATACATTTGATGACTCTTATTAAAATATATAACTATACAAATCATATATTGAGCCGATGAGTCTAGATGTTATCGTAGTCGTAGATTCGTGAATTATTGTGTCTTGTCAGCAATCAGAACCTATGATCCAACACCCATCACATAGGGAAATCTCTATACCGGAGCAACTTGGTGTAGAGACAATCAACAGGAAATCCTTTCATTTTCGAAAATACCCAGTCTTCAACCACCGTCTTCAAATGAAATTCCATTCCGTCATATCATTATTCGAAATGGGTTTTCAACTTAATGTCCTTCCCCGGCCTTTCCTAATAATGAGCGCTTATTTAAAACATGTGGATACATTCGGATTTTAGTTAAGTCACAACTTTTTAGCCTTTATTTCCCAAACCTTTCTTTTTGAATGGTTTAAACAAATTTCCATTTTTAATCTTTTAAACAAAAGATCCACCTTTTATAATTCAATGCAGAACATTATATTCACAAACAATTCATCACAGATAAATAACTTACATTTATCACAACTCAGTCCAAAGCAATTCATATCACAGAATATTATAGATTAACATACTAGAGATATTTAATCAATCCAAGCATTCAATATAGTTAATCATCCATAAGAAAGATTAATTAATCACATAATTTATAATTAATTTAATTTAAACCAAATAAATTAATTACTTATGAATAAATTACCTAACCCTGCTTAATGAACATTAATTAATTACAAACCATTTGTTATTATTTTAATTAATTAACGAAATTACTTAATCATCCTTAATTACTTACATTAATTAATTATCCTATAATTACTGATTAATTACTCTTTAATTATTAATTAATTATCCTTTAATCATTAATTAAAGGTTTAGAAACTTTTTAATCATTAATTAATTAATCATTAATCGTAGCTAAAAGAGATCAGAGGAAGAGGAGTTAAATTTTGAACTTAATCTAGTCTGTAAATTTGAACAGGGATATATATGCCTGTACACAGACATGCACACACAAAATCTACATATATATAGGCATGCAGGCATATTTAACATCTATACAAACATTTTTCAAAACAAACTTCAAGTATTAATCACATGCAAACAAGATACAAACAAATTTAAGACTTTTTAAAGGTGAGTTTACTCACCGTTTGATGTTTGAACAGAGGATCTGGAAATTTGTTTTGAACTTGAATTTTTTATTTGAACTTGATTGAGATGATCTGAACTTTGTTTAGTTGAGTTGAACTTTGAACTTGTTTTGATTGCTTCAGGTTTGAAGTTTGGAAAAGGTTGTTTGATTGATTTTCTTCTCTGGTTTAAGTTTCCCGGTTTTTGTTTTGAAATTTTTTTTGAAAATGAAAGATAGGAGAAGTAGAGATATATATATAACCTTGATTTTATTTTATTTTTTAAAAATAAAGAAAATAACTAAATTGACACTTGTATTTTGCATGTTACAATTAACTTACACTTGTTAATTTGCATGCACTAATGATTTTAATATATTTTTATATTATAATTTCAATTTTTATTAAATACATTTCCTTTTATTTATATTTATATAACTTTAAGAAAATGATTTAAAATCTAATTATACATTAATAATAAACACACACACACACACATATATATATATATATATTAGTTTTTAAAATATAGAGTTTTTAATTTATTTTTAAGATATATTTTTGAATTTCAAATCAAAATTCTATTTACAATCTATTTATGTATATATACATAAAAAAACACATATCTTATTTGTTTTGGAAAAATTCAAATTAGTTCACAGATAAATTCTAAAAATTATATTAATTACTAAATTAAATTATTTCTTAAAAAGGGGATCGTTGCATTATGCTTCCGAATGTAGAGCTCTAAGAAACGATAAAGTTGAAGAGAATACCAATTACGTTGAAGAAAAAAAATCAAGAGGATGGTACATTGTTATTGGCTCACAAAGAAAATGATAAAGGTGAGGAAAATCAATGGTACCTAGATAGCGGTGCAAGCAACCATATGTGTGGAAGAAAAAACATGTTTATGGAGCTTGATGAATCAATGAAGGGCAACGTTGCATTTGGAGATGAATTAAAGATAACAGTGAATGGTAAAGGAAATGTTCTTATCCTATTGAAGAATGAAGAGATCCAATTCATTTCTAATGTTTATTATGTGCCAAACATGAAGAAAAACTTCTTAAGCCTAGGACAACTCTTAGAGGAAGGTTATGATATTCGATTAAATAATAATAACCTTTCTATAAGAGACGGTGCAAGTAAATTCATTGCTAAGGCAACAATGTCAAGAAATAGAATATTTGTGCTTAACATTCAAAATGATGTCGCACAATGCCTTAAGGTGTGCTACGAAGATGCCGCTTGGCTTTGGCATCTTCGTTTTGGACATCTTAACTTCAGAGGACTATAATTGCTTTCCAAGTAAACATCCTTCATACACTTGATTAGGATGGCTTATGCATGATAATCCTCTTATCATTTCCTTGTTAGAGAGCAATTCTAGTCCTCTGATGTTAAGAGGTCCAAAACGAAGATGCCAAAGCCAAGAGGCATCTTTGTAGCACACCTTAAGGCATTATTCGACATCATTCTGAATGTTAAGCACAAACATTCTATTTCTTGACTTTGTTACCTTAGCAATGAGTTTACTTGCACCGTCTCTTATAGAAAGGTTGTTATCTTTTAATTGAATACCATAACATTTCTCTAAGAGTTGTCCTAGGCTCAAGATGTTTCTCTTCATGTTTGGCACATAATAAACATTAGAAATGAATTGGTGTTCTCCATTCTTCAATCGAATAAAAATCTTTCCTTTACCTTTCAATGCTATCTTCGATTCATCTCCAAATACGACATTGCCCTTCACCGATTCATCAAGCTCCACAAACATGTTTTTTCTTCCACATATATGGTTGCTTGCACCGCTATCTAGGTACCATTGCTTTTCCTAACCATTTTCATTTCTTTGTGAGGCAGCAGTAACGTACCATCCTCTTGATTTTTTTCTTCAACGTAATTGGTCTTCTCTTCAACTTTATTATTCTTGGAGTTTTACATTCAGAAGCATAATATCCAAAATTCTCACAGTTGTAGCATTTAACGCGTGGCTTGTCTTACTTTGAATTTCCTCTTCCATGACTTCTCGTTGAGTTTTCTCCTCTTTTATTGTTTTTGCTGTTGTTTTTTTCATTGTTGGGCCTCCAACCTCGTCCATGTCCATATCCACGACCTCTTCCTCTTTCTTGGCTGCAACCCCATCTTTATTGGCTTCGATTATTTTCTTCCTTTTTTGAATCAATCTGTGTCTTAAGAACTTGCTCAACAATCTCTTCCTTCTTCCTTTTGTTTTCTTCATAAGCTTGCAGTGAGCTTAGAAGTTCCTCTATTGTCATGGTCTCCACGTTTTTTGTTTCTTCAATAATGGAAACAATATGTTCGAACCTTGGATCTAATGATCTAAGAATCTTCTCCATAATTATTATATCATCTAACTTCTCACCATTTCTTTTAAGATTAATACTAACCATAAAACTCTTGAGAAGTAATCAGAAACAAGCTCACTTTCTTTAATATGCAAAGTTTCAAACTCTCCTCTTAAAGTTTGAATACGTACCTTTTTGACTTGATCGGCTCCCTTGTAAGATGTTCGAAGCTTTTCCCATGCTTCTTTTGCTGACTTAGATCCCGAAACCTTCTCAGAATTATCATCATCCAATGCTTGATAGATCAGACAGAGAGCCTTCTTGTCTCTCATTCTTGAGTTTCTTAAACTATCCTTTTGAGTTTTAGATAAGCTACCTTCATTTTCTTGTTCAGTATAGCATTTCTCCACTATTTCGCATATGTCATGTGCTCCAAGGAGAGCCATTATCCTTAAGCTCCAATTATCATAATTGTTCTTGGTGGGCATTGGAACTTATAAGAGAACGCCGTTATTCGCCATCTCTATTTTTTTGAAAGAATCTTAAAGCTCCGATACCACTTTGTTGAATATTTTTATGAGAAAGAGGGAGAGAGTATTAGAAAGAGGCTTTTTTGTTGTTGAAAACTTTTCTTTTATCAATGGTTGATTTCTTGCTTGATTGCTTGATACAAAATGATGAGAGAACTCTTCTATTTATAAGACTGCATATACTATTCTAGAAACATGACTTTCTAAATAATCCTAGAAACATGACTCCATACATAATTATTATTTCTACTAAAAATTCAAGAGCCCTCAACAAACTACAGTAAATGCAAGAAGACTCTAGAAAATATAATAATAAGAAGCTTCTAGAAATTAACCATAACAAATCAAGTTTAATATTTCAACATTCAAATCTTGTTAAAGACCCCAAATTTTCGAATCAATAACCATTTAAATGCAAAAGTTAAAGATCTTAATCTCACAAAATAAAATGAAAAATTGAAGAAAAGGTAGAATACTTACTTTGAGTTTGTATCATATGAATTGAAACCCTAATTGAGAATTTGAAATGCGGGTACTAAAGCGATCTCCATCATTGTGCAGAGACAAGGTTTCGATTTGATAAGTGTTGCAACCTAATTTATTTAGGACGTCGGATTCAAAAAATAAAATTTAGTTTAACTTTATGTTTTAGGGAAAATGGAAGAAAGTGTGCGAAAGTTTTCGCAATTGGGTAAATAAATGTAGTGTGCGGTTATTGGCACCTCGATTTCCTCTTCTGGCCACCTACACTGAAAGCCACACCGAAATAACATGCACATCTCTTCCTAAAACCGTTTATTTTTTCTCTCTAGATCAAGCGGCACCCAATCGGCTGCAAAGGACCGAACTTATGTTGGTTGTACATAAGAAAGAATTGCGACTACTATTCGGCTACCTTTGATCATTTTCCTTAAAGAATGTTCGGTTAATAGTCATGCCGCGTTGAATCACCGAAGAACCGCTGTTACAAACAGTTGTTTATAATTGAGTGAACGAATAAGATATTGGTGGCCAGAAGCACATATAAAAGATTCATGTCTATTAAAATTATAAGGGTAGCCAGAAAAGAAAATCGAGGTGCCAATAGCAGCACGCTAAATGTAGGATCCCGAGTAATTCTCATCTTGGCCATTCATTTTGATGATCACTGAGTTGTTTCAGCAATCTATGTGACATTTGTTGTCCATATGTAATCTAATCTCAGCCCTTTATTTTGAAAATCTAATAGCAATTATTAGTCAATGAAGTAGTTATTATAATTCATATCAAAGCTAATCTCCACCATCGTCAAAATTAGAAATTTCAACGACAGTGGATAAACTTTATAAGAAAAACTTATAGTACAATGTTAAAAAGTGTAAAAGGGTAACTATTTGCAATCATTAGGAAAAGGTTGTCTAAACAAAAATTATTTAACATTTACGTATGAAACATAGCCACCAAATGCATTTAACAACATTTATATGACAAGTGTTGTCAAATATCTATCATTTTAACTATAGTTTCACAAACCATTGCAAAAAACTACATTGTGATATTGTATTTTTGTTGTATGATGGTCTAGCATGTGACCAAACTACAACTCTAATTGCATTATACAATACATATTTGAAATTTAAATTAGTCATTTATTTATGTTTAGTAGTTTGAATCACGTAAAGAAAAGTATATAGCTGCACTAGGGTTGTTGATTCTTAAGACTTGTTAAATCGAATTTAGAGGAATTAGTTTAAACAATGAATTTTCCTTGAAGCTATCGTAATTAATTGACCCGTGAATCTTTTATATTTTTTAACAATCAAATTGGGTCATTTCAATTAGATTCTTGATTCTATTTGTTGGGCTATTTTTCAAATTTGGCTACCCACTTCACTAATGCTAGCGGAATTCATTCATACAATATTGTTAGTATACTATACGTACGCTTGTAAGACTGAAAAGAACCTAACTTATGACCCTCAGTGCATGACAATTCTCATAGCTAAACATGCTTATTTCATGTAATCTTTGCCATAATATATGGAATACGGTCGCACACATAACTGGTTTATGGAAATGTTATACTTAGGAACATGCCAAAGAGAATAGAGAAGAGAACGAATACCTGTATCAAACTGTCAGCGGACATGTACTGACAAAAATAATGTGTTGGTTTAATTATGATGAAGAGTAGTTTGAACCATTTTTCTCTTCTCATCAATCATATCCACAAACGCATAGTGCATACATTTCATTGAAATTTGTACTTTATCACTGATGTTGAAGGTAGCAAATATTTTGTAGCTGTTTAACTCAGCATAAACTACTACTGATATGCATGTTTAATGTTCTATGATTTTTCATCTCTCTTTTACAGTACTCTGCTTCCTAAAGTTTCAAATAATATTTTGTGTCATTGTTTTGGCCTATTTCTTTAAACTAATTTTGCTTCCATGCTAAATGTAAATGCATTAATAAAAATTTTGCCAACTTATGTCTTATTTTGATCATATTTACATCTCAACCCAGGTAGCTAAGTATAAATGGATTCAAAATTAAAGTAAAGCATGGATTAAGAATAATAGACAAAAAGTTACGAATCATGGTTTGTTGTGTATTATGGGAAAAAGTTTAAAGACTGCACAAATCATGGTGAGTGAAAGTTCTTCTAAACCATGTTTTAGGCTACTTCTATTTAATTTAAGTACTGAGTAGATTCCGAAGATTTAAAAAAATCATCATATTTTCTTTCTTCGATTTCTCTTATCAAATGGATCCTAGTAATATCATTTTAGGTCATTTTTAAACCTTAAGCTTTAACAGATGAATTGCAATGATAATAATACAAAACTAATGGAATCAAAGAGATAAATTTTGAATCTTAAGTTGTTTTGATTTTTTTTTTTTTAGTTTTGGAAATGCTTAGTTCGTAGAAGATCAACTTGAGTGATCAAGTGGAAAATCATGTGGTAGAAATGCATGAAATGTAGAGCATCAACAAAAGTGGGATGTGTGCATTAAAAAATTTCTCAAATAGAGTGGTTTTTCATAAGGTGAATTTTTTTTAAGGATCTATTTTACTAAGTAAAGACTATAAAGGGAGAATTTTGACAATAAGACATGTATACTTAGCAAACACATAAATATAATGGTTTTCTCAATTTTGTGAGGGGCTGCTCAACAACTTTACATGTTTAAATAGAATTGGTCTATATTTTATTGATTTAAATTTATATACAATATGCATGATGTGTTTGTTAATTTTGCTCCCTTATTATGTATTCATTATGTTTAATCTTTGGGTATTATTTGTTCGAAACCCAGTATATTTTATGGTTATTGATTTTAACGTCGTGTCCATGGTTCATCTACTCATAAACTCGTAGTGGCACTCTTATTATCTCTGACACTTTCAAAATATATGAATTTAAGGGGTCGTTTTCAGTCAAACTTATCTTAATGTAAATATTTCTGTATGATAGAACATGCATGCTCATCATGTACTAGTGTTTTGAAGACCAAACCCAACTATGGTTCGACCGTGGTTAACTTTCGACCTTTGAGCACTACAACTTTAAAAAATGAAATAACCTTGCGCGTATACGAACCTGCGGTCTAACCTCAAAATCCTAAAAATAAACCTATCGACCAACCTCTTTGAACCACACGGTTCTTCAAATTTAAGAACAAAAAACTACCATCGTTAAATATTAGAAAATTTACACTTTTGCGTAAAAAATTATTATAAAACTATTCCAATTATATTTGTTATCAAATATTCAGAAATAATTGTTTTAAAGTCATATAATAATTATAACTGATTAAATTTTAACATTTATTGAAATAATTTTACATTTAAATCATAAAAATAGAAAGTAACGATCAATACGGTTCTCAAGGTCTGACCAGTTGAACCATTAGGACATTTGACATCGTACCAACACCGTTCGACTCTCGGCGGTCTTCGAAACTATCTAATGTATCATATATATGCTTGATTATTATATTCGCATGTCCTGGAACTACGCCCTACTAAAAATAATAAAACTAAAAATTAATAAAACTTGACGTTCTAAATAATCTCTGCGTGTTCATTGAAATTTTCCCACTTCTTATAGTAAAAATATGTGTAAAGTTCAATATACTGAACTATGATTGGCCAACAACACGAGGCTACTTTATATAAAACTGATAGAGAACCTCATATTATCACAAAACCAATTGGTTGATATGATGGAAAGTCTCTTAGTATTTATGTAGAATTCATATTGTAAACTCCCCAATGTGGGACTAATCTCAGCACGCCCCCGCACGTGTTGGGTATGATCATCCAAACGCGTGGACATTCATTGAGGGTGACGTGTGACACAATTAAACTCGCTCTGATACCATGATAGAGAACCTCATATTATCACAAAACCAATTACTTAATGTGATGGAAAGTCTCTTAGTATTTATGCATAATTCATATTATAAATTCCCCAATGTGGGATTAATCTCAACACGACCCCGCACGTGTTGGGTAGATAATCCAAACATGTGGACGTTCATTGTGGGTGACGTGTGACACAATTAAACTCGCTCTGATACCATGATAGAGAACCTCATATTATCACAAAACCAATTGGTTAATGTGATGGAAAGTCTCTTAGTATTTAGGCAGAATTCATATTGTAAATTCCTCGATGTGGGACTAATCTCAACAAAAACTAACTCCTACGTATGTGATGCGACAGTTAGCACCATTCCATCTACAGTTTCCAAACCCAAAAGAGTATCCAATTTGTCTCATCGTTGTAGAAATTAGCTGATGCCTACCATCTACAAAAGTGCACCACTCTGTTATAACAAATTTCTCTTTCTATGAATTTTGTTAGTGGCCTAGGTTGTCTATCCAATGAGAATCATTCGGCTGTACTAAATAAGATCTAGAAACTTGTAATATCCCCATATAGTTTATGAAATGGAAGGATGGTGCAGGCTAGTTTAATTCACTTCTTCATTTTCTTTCTTTCTTCCTCTCAATTCTCTCCGCTTCTTCTTATTAATTATCATTTGCAATAAAAATCATATACAGGGCCCTTGTCCATATCAAGTGGTGCTTTCATTGATTCTCTCAACGCTCCCAACCGACACAATGACTTGCCTTGACGAACTAGCTTCACAACTCAATCATCAACAATCCACCATCGAATCTATCAACACCACCCTCTCCAAGCAAGAAACCGCTCTTGCCGACATTTCCGATATCAAAAACTCCCTTGCTATGCAACAGCTTGCAATCCAATAACTAACCCAAGCAATAGCCGACTTATCCTCCAAATTCTCATCTACCTTTTCGACCTCACTACCACCTTCCATAAATACCACCACCCCCAACTTCCACATACCTCCACCATCACCCTCTACGATCACACCAACGTTGTTTATATTCCCATCTTCACACCCATCTCAATATGCCCAACAACCTCCACTTCCTCCCTCTTTACTGACAACTCCACTTAACACACATCACATTCCTACTTCAATCCATATCCGATCTCCAAAATGCAAGCTCGCTAAATTTGATGGATTTAACTCGTTTGATTGGATCTTTCAAGCCGAACGATTCTTCAAATACCATTCCATCCTCGATGAACACCGAATCGAACTAGCAAGTTTTATATGTCGGACCAAGCTCTAACTTGGTTTTAATGGATGTATAGTAATAACCAACTTTCCTCTTGGCCATTTCTTACCCAAGCCATTGACGACCGTTTTGGCTCAGCCTCCTTTATCGACCCACAAGCAAAACTTTTCAAGTTTGGTGAAAAATACGTGCCTTCGAACGTAAGGCAGTGGATTTCAAGATCGTCAAATCATCTAATAGAAAATGATGAGAAACTTCGTCTCGTTTATACATGTCTACTCTACATCATCAATGTCCAACCCTTCGGATGGACATCGCGATATATGGCCAATTCGTTGAAGAGGAAGATAAATTTTCACTCCGCAAAGCAAAGTCCAAATACAATCATCCTTACTACGTGTATCTTAGTGATCTAGATTCATGTTAGCGAAGAATGATTTAATCAAGAGAGGATATAACATTATTTGAGTCATACCCTGTGAGATGCTCTGATACCAAATGAAAACGATTAAGAATCGTAATATGGAATATTAACTAAGTTATCTATTAGTGCGGAATATAAATATAAAAGTAAAGTAAATGACACTAGGGATTTTTATACTGCTTCGAACTTTCCGTTCTACATCCAGTCTCAAACTCCTTCTGTAATTAAACTATCAACCCTAACTTAACCAGAAGGAACATGTATTACACAGCTTGAGTAATCGAACAGGACTTCAATAAGACAGAGAATTATCTTGACTGAATGTACTCTTTTAATAGCACGAATAAGTCTTTAGCGTACACTCTTCCTATAATATTCTCCTTTGTGGTTCGTGTAATTTACGAAGATGGGAAGTTTAATAAATCACTAATGAAAGTTTTGCTTGAATGTACAAGTGATTAGAATGAGAGTTTGAATGCTAATGGTAGAGTTGTTAGACAAAAGAATAAGAGAATAGAATCAGAAAATTAGGTAATTAAAAAAAATGATTTGAAAGCTATATATAGTGTTTAAGTGTTGCAATTCATCGTGAAAAGTAGCGATCAAAAGATACGGAAACAACTTTTGAATCAAGGGTTGTTTCTGTTCGATGAAGTGAAGTGACTTTTAAGAAAAATGGTTGTTATGTGATATCAGTCGACTGACTGAACAAAAGAATTCAGTCAGTTGAAATATTTACAGATAAGAATCGGTACAAAAAAATCTTATTCAATAGACTGAAATGGGTAGTTCAGTCAATTGAACATTCATATCAAATTGTGCATATGCACAGATATTCAGTCTATTAGTCCTTGAGAAGGATGTTTTTGATGACAACAACCTTAGGACTTGTTATAAAATATAAATACTAACATTATGGTTTAGATATATATGTATATGCAGGATATAAACATGCAGGTACCAAGAATGAAGACCGTACAGTATAGAGATTCAAGACTGAAGATATCAAGATTGAAGACTCGTGAGTATCAAGATTATCAAGAGTTCAAGATTTCAATATAAGTAATTTAGTTAGGAATTTTGTTAAAACTCCTAGAAAAGCACTGACATCTAGTGGAATGGAGTCCACTTCGAGCCCGTTAAAGGGATGGAAGGCTAAGTAGGATGGAACCTACGAAAAATCTAGTGGAACATTGTTTTGTATCTACTAACTTTTATTCAAATGTTTTACAAAATTATATCATGTTTTCAAAATGATTTCAAAATCTTCTTTTAAAAGATCAAAAACATCTATCCTGGTTTAAACATACTTTTAGTCTCAAAATAATCTTTATTTTCAAAATCAAATTATTCTTGGTTTTAAGCTATCTTTTAATTATAATATATTTAAATTTTAATATTTATACTTAGATTTAAATATAAAATTATAGTAAAATTTTATATATACCAAAATATTATTCTCTATACTTATTTATGTATTTTAACTATAGTTAAGTATATTTATAATGTTTAAAATAGTTTTAATACAAGATAGAGGTTATTTTCAAAGAAAAACAAATTATAAAAAATAACTTAGGCCTGTCGACAACCCCAAGAAACCCTTGTCGACAAGGTGACGGATTATTTCAAAAGTTTGAATTTCAAAGGAAGTGTCTATTCGTCATATCCTTTCACGAATAGACATGACTGTTGTTCTACTATAAATAGAGGTTGTTTTAAACGAATTTATATTCATATATTCTCTGATTTCATTCCTCTTATTCTTCCACATTTCTTTATATACGTTTTTACCATTACTCTGCCGAAATCATCATTGAATCTAACTAGATCATCTCTGGTTTGATTCTCTATCACTATCTCAACAAGATCCTAGTGCTATTCAGAGTTATAGACTTCTTTGTAATTAATTGAGTGGGAAAAGGTGTGACTGTAGCCTGTAAAATCAATCAAGCGAGAAAAGGTGTGATTGTAGCCTGGAAAATCAATCGGGTGAACTTGTTGCCCGTAAAATCAAGTATCTCTACCCAGAGGATTGTGAATCTGGAGTGGTGTATCTCGTGGCCTTGAAATCGAGGGTGTAATTGTAAGAATTGATTTTGAAAGAAAATCCGTACTTGTGTTATGGGACTGGATGTAGGGTAACTCTGAACCAGTATAAAATTTGGTGTGCTCTTTCCTTTATTGCGTTTACTTTATATCTGCATCTGTGTTTGATTCTGTGATCATATCTGTGTCTGAATATTGCATACATTTGTGTACAAATTAATATAAACTCAAAAAGAATTAGTAATTATTTTAAACACTATTCACCCCCCCCCCTCTAGTGTTATTTCTAGCCTTAAGATTCGTAATCCGCATTTCTCACACAGTCGACTGAAGTAGGCATTTCAATCGGTTGAATTTCATGTTTTCTACCATATTCATGCTTTTTTAGAAATACTTTTGTGTGAACAAGTGTAATAAGAACTTTGATTTGTGAACTATGATTTGGAAGCTTTGAAATTGTGTGTGTGCGCATATACCACTTTGAAGAGATTTTAACAAAAATTTAAATACAAGACCTAGATGTAAACAAATCATAGATGATTTTGAAGCTTCTATTTGGAATCTTCTCTGCGGTCTATTTGTTGAGTAAAATTATATCTTCTTCTACAAACATGGTTAGTTCACGTAATATTTACGTATATAGTTGTCGCAATCAAAACATTAAAAATATAAGGTAGTGTTTGATTTAAAAACGAATTTTGTGTTTTCAATTTTCAACATATATGTCAAATATGTGAAGAATGAAGAGATGACGGTGGAGATAAAAAAAGGATGGAAGGACAAAGGGAATAGAGAGATAATGGATGAATGGATTGTTTCACATACTTGTGTTATTTCTCAAAATACGAAAAATAGAAAATAAAAATTGTTTTCTATTTTTTATATGTTAAATTCGTTTTCTAAGTTAGTCGTTTTGACAATATACATATGGATGAAAGTCCAATCTAAAAACAACAAGCCATTCTAACATTTACCACCGACAACCAGTTGTCTCATCTATCAACTGCTTCTTCATGTCGAAATTTGGGATTAGAACTCATAAGTTGGATATTGGAGGAGGGACAAAAATCAGAAAATATAAGAGACCAAACAGTTCGATTTAGGTATGCTTTTGTTGCTGCTTCTTTTTACTCCTCGTCTTTTTTCCCTTTGATTGTTGAATTTAGTTCGTGATTCTGAACTAAATCTCTTTTGGTTTTTGTTTCCATCTGATGTATAAATTGAAATCACAATTAAATATAGGGATTCAGTGAGTGTTGAAATATGATTGTATGACTTACAAGGAGTTAGGATCCAACAAAACTCTTGGACTGGGAAGGTTGCTATTCGTTCCACGTCGCGTTTTTGAACGTACGATCTTACGTTATTTGATTAAGCATTCTTGGAAAACTATTCTCTTTGTAATTAAAAATTGTTATATAAAACTAATTTTTATTTATGTTTATTTGTGAAATGCAGCAAAACGTTAACAGTCTTAGGATCGACTCTTATCAGCATACGTTATGTTATGATATTACTTATCTATATTTTTGTTTACTGGTTAAATAAGTTCATTTAAGTGAGGAATTAGGAATATTTGTCTTCACGCCAAATCGAATTGTGCATATTGTTTGATGTCTGTGAAAATCAAAATGTGAAGCTCCATTAGCAGGATACGAAGAAAAATGCCGGTAAGGATAGTTGTTTCAGTTTAAACCAAGGTTCAAAATTCCGTTTTCCGTTTCCGTACCGGCCATTGGTAATTTAAAATTTTCGATTCCGTTCCGAAAATTCCGCTTTATTTCCGGTTTTCTAGTTCCGATACTTTTTTGCTTTAATTTGTTATATATGCTAATAAATATCCAATATTTTCATAAATTTCTAATACATTTTTTACATTACATATGCAATACACACTTTAACTAAAAATCTAGTGTGTAAGATTCTGTATTTTTCATTTGAGATTTTAAAACTTTGATTAATTTTGAAATTTTTGAATTTTTTATTATGATTCGATGTAAATTAACAAAAGTATAACAACTTTTTTATGAAACTATATGATTTCTTCTTCATTTATTTATTGTCTTCATTAATTTGTTTTCTTTTTTTTAAATTATTATACATTTGTTGTATGTTTTTAATTTTTTATAAAAAAAATTTAATATTTGAAAATCAAATCTGGAATTAAGATCGGAACCGGAATTTTGACCGGATTCCGTGCCGATTATGAACGGAATCGGGACGGAATCACCGGAATAACCGGAATTTCGTTGGAATTTCGAACCATGGTTTAAACTACCCTGCATTAGTATTGGATTTATTGGCCTGGTGGTTTACACATCAAAAATACTATAACTGAAAATTTAGTATACATATGCACTTTGTTTGCAGTTAGGTAAATAGCTATTCTTTATTGTTTTTCTTCAACACCCTTTCCTGGCCATTTTATATAACCCTTAAGTTATGAGATATGTTATAATATATGTAAATATAAATAGTGAATATGTTATATACTGTTTTGTATTTAGTCCCACATCATGGGATTAGTTCTACCCCAAGCTCCTAGGCCTCTATATAAAGGTGCTAATGTAATGTAAATAGATAATCTATTCTCAGGAATAAATAATGTATCTTCTGTCTCTCTCTCTAATGGCTTTCTATTTTCTTTATTCTATAACACCTTATCAGCACGATCTATACAAAAAAAATTATGGATCTACAATTGTAATAATTCATGAAATCATGTCTATTCTTTTCCAGATGAAATTATAGATCTCATAACAGTAAGTCATTTTTCTGATGATTTAATCTTCCAAATCATTTTTTTTATATACCTCATTCCATTCTAGATCTACTTCTTCAGATTTGAATATGTTGTCTTATTTTTTTAAATTTTATTATATTAGTCTTATAATTTTAGATCTTATATAGATCTAAACTTTGAGATCTTATTCTTATTTTGTTAGTTATTATATTTTAGATCTAATTTTTTTTGCTATTTTTATGATCTTATTATATTGTAGATCTCAATATCATACTTATTTTTATGTTTTTTTTAGTTCATTTATTTTGGAATGTAAGTTTGAACTTGACAAAATTTGAAATTGTTGATTAAAGCATATTTTTTGAATTTGATTGTATTTAGTTTGGACATGGATTTGAGAAATCAAACATGGTTGGTAAATGGGGTTTTCATTTTGAAAACCTTTTGATTTGATTTAGATTTGAATGAAGACTTTGGAAATTATTTTGATATATGATTTATATTTCCAGAAGAAATATTTTATTGTTTCTAAGAGAATTAAATATAAATATAATACGTATCCAGAAGATCGTATTAAGTGAATGGAAACATTAGTAAAAGCTTACATGATAAGCTTAATATCTTCCAATGTTTCCTTTAAAAAAAAGGGAAAAGGAAATAATAATTGAGAACCTGCAGTTTTCATAAATCAGTAAATTACAAGTTTCCTCAAAATAAAGAACCAGAAGTTCTAACTAAAAAAAGGATTATATATCAAAACTCAAATATATAAATTTGAGATGTGAAGCTTTGAATTATTAGAAAATCTAATTCAAATTATGGTAAATTTCAATTGCAATCAAACCTAAAGTTTGATAATGAAAAGCAAGTTGTACCATTTAGGATCTAAAGTACTAAACAAAGACTTTTTTTTAAAAGTAAAATTGGAACCTGAAGTTCTAAAAATATTTGCAATGGTATTAACTACTAAATCAAATAAATGTATAGAAACTTGTTTACTCCAGAAGTAGTGAAAATAATATATTAAAAAAAAATCTCCAGAAGAGATTTGTTGATATATTTGGTGTTTTTACTAAACCAAATAAATATATAGAAACATATCTACTCTTCTACTCTCTTTCTTTTTAATTAAAAATAAGGCATTCTAATAGGAAGTTTATTTCCTAAATTTTTTTCCTTCTTCCATGCATCCAATCACTTTTCAAAAGGTAAAATATAATAGATCAAATATAATAGATCTGAAATAATCTTAATTTCCTAAATTTCTAAAATAACTTGTGTTGATTTGAAGATTTACATGTTTGTTTTGATATATTTGGTAAAGAATTATGAAGTTTGTTTTCTTATGAAAATAATAATGATTTGGATCTGAGATTTATAGTTATTTATGATTATGAATAATATGGATAGATCTGAGATAATTTTGTTTATTTAGAAATTCTGATTATTGGGAAATAAAGTTTCGCTTTAAGATATTCATTTTAATTTTGTTATTGAGTAATATTGAACCTATATTTGAGATGAAATTGTGTTACTTTGAGTATTGTCTGTTCAATTAGTTCATATATTTATAATGAAATTATTTTGCTATGACAGTAGTTATATCCTGAACCACATAAAGGTTAATTGTAGTTATTTTTATCACAAATGAATTAATTGCAAGTGTTATGGTAATAAATTAAATCATTTATTGTCATAAATGCATTGATTATTGTAAATTAAATGACGTATGTTTGTGTTTGGAATAAGAATAGACGTATGATTTACTATTTAATGTATTTATTTTGACAAGTAATGTCTGTTATAACGGAAAAAATATGTTTAACAACTCAAAGGAATTATTTTAATAGAAGTTGTATAAATCAAAGTCCAAGGCCTGAAGTCTGGAATTATGAAAAGATTTTCTGACAAACTTTACAAGCTCGAATTCTTGTCAGCATTTTTTTTAATTTGTTAAAATGTACAAGCTTCTAAAAAAAGGCAGTTTACACAAAATTTGAGAACCCGAAGTTCATAATAAATTAGTGAACTTGAAGTTCATGAATTAGAAGCCCGAAGCTCTATCGAAATTGCGTAAAATGATAAGGTTGTACTTCTTGAAGAAGTTAAAGGAAAATAATATATTATCATATGAGATAATAAAGCTGCATTCAAGAGATTACAAAAATCTCCAAATGAGTTATACCTTACCTTATATCTTCATATTTATATTATATTAACCAAATATCCTGACGATATTATGTTATATGATATATCAAACATCATTGGATGTGTGTGTATTAATCTCTTGAAAAGATGTTTTAGAGATTTATTTATATTTATATTGCAAAATATAACATCCCAGAAGAGATGTTATAGAAATTTTATTTTTGTTACATTGCAATTCCTTAAAAGGAAATAATATATTCCCCGAAGGAATAATGATATAAATTTTTTTTTGAGTAATAACATAATTTATCGAGGAAAAAAATGATATTGTATACCAATGTTACACTCTAGAAGTAGTGGTTTTATCTTTCGCATCTTACTTTCATTTGATGCATCTAATTTTGTTACTGTATTTAAAGTCTGATATGTCATTTCAAAGATAGTTACAACAAAAAAAATCCAGTAGGGATGTTTTATGTTATTGTAAAGGTAGTAATTATGTAATTTCTACAAATAGAAACATTGTACATTGATATGACATTCCAATAGTACATATATATATCTTTAGAAGAGATAAGTTCACTCCAGAAGTAGTGATAATAAAATATCCCTAAAAGAGACTAATAAATTAGGAAATGATAACATATCTCTAGAAGAGATTTGCTTATATGTTTGGTAATTTTATTAAACCAAATAAATGCATAGAAATTTGATTATAAAGGATTCTAATTTAGTTTAGATTAGATCCTAAAAGTTTGAGAGCTATACATACGGTCCTGAGGAAATTTGTATCTGTAACATTCCAAGTATCCAGAAGATACTATTATTATTTTTGCTGTAATTTTTTTTTACAGAACTCTCAATAGAGATGTGTAGAAATGTCTATACACAATTAAAAATTATTCCTTGATAAGTAATCATAATTAGGTTCAAAACTGATATATAATTGAGGAATAAAACTTAACAACTTGAAGTTGTGTGTATATTTTATTCGAACCAGATGTTCGATATGGTTTCAAACCAAATGTTTTGAAAATTATCATGCTGTTTTGACAGGTTCGCATGGACATTGATTTATAAATAGAAATTAATAGTTTGGATCCTTGTAACAGTTTGTTCTAAAAAGTACTAATTCAAATTAGAAAGAATATGAAAATTTTATAATATATATGTGATACGTGGACGCACGTATACATCCATATATGTAAATATTTAGCTAACAACCTGAAGTTTGTTATAAGCTCATCTTATAGATTATGCATAGACATTATTTAGTGATTTAAAATTCAATCAACATAAATGTTGAATGACCTGAAGTCATGTATGTATTCAAATGATCTACACAATAAGTAAATTCCTCCAATTGCTTAGATCAATGAATGAGAACAAACTCTAATAATCAATATCAATTGAATGCATCTTATAAAAGAATTATCCTCCTATTATTAATATGTATGATGTATTTTATAGTAGCAAAATCATAATGGATCAAAATGAGAGTCCAAAAATGATTATTATTTATTGTGACAATGTTTGTCAACATTGAGGGGGAGGATAAAGGGATACAAGCTCATTTTGATCATCAGTGTTAAATATTTATTAAAATGTACAATGATGCAAAATATTATCAATATTATCCCTAGTAGACTTTCTCCAATATAGATTTGAATTCCTGAAGGATCAAAATTTGTAAACCACATCTGAAATATGGTTCAAAAGTCAGTTCAAAATATTTTTGGAGTAAGTAATAAAGATGCCAAATAAAGGAGGTGAGTGTTCTTGAAGAAAGACTTAAGGATGCTCTAAAAGAGATCCATGACATGATTCTCAAATAACCCTAGAAGTGGGTAAGGTACCTAAAACATGATAATTAAAGAGATCTCAATAAATCATGTCTAGAACTGACAAGAAATAATCATCGATAATAAATTTATAAATAATAAAGCGCTTATGTTTATAAATGGATTAAAGATCCTGGATTAGAGAAAAACATGATTAGCCATTATGAAATTCTCCTTAATAAGAAATCTGAACTTGTAGTCCGCAAAGTACCAAAAGTACTTGAAATGCTTAATATACCCCAAAGGTATAAATGTGGTTTAAAATCATATTAAATAACGAAAGTATACAAATTCCTGAAGAATATAAATAACTTTCATTGTTATAAAGAATGCAAAGAACAAGGAGTGTAAATTTCAACCTACTTTTAAATATTGTTGTAATGAAAATCTTGATATAATTCATGATGAGTAGATTACTTCCTATTTTTAAGTATCGTTGTAATGAAACTCTTAATATCCATTGAAGTGATAGTTGCGATATGCAAATACTTATTAAAGTATACAAACTTCTGAAGAATATATATAACTTTTGTAGTTATAAAGAATGAAAAAGACATGAAGTGTAGATTACAAATTTCTTCTAAGTATTGTTGTAATGAAAATCTTGATACATCAAGATGAGTAGATTACTTCCTGCTTTCTAGTAATGTTGTAATGAAATTTTTAATATTCATGAAAGATGTATAGTTGCAATGCGCAAAACTAATTTGAAGCATAAAAATGAAAGCACAT
Organism: Allium cepa; assembly: GCA_030765085.1. Taxonomy (NCBI): domain Eukaryota; kingdom Viridiplantae; phylum Streptophyta; class Magnoliopsida; order Asparagales; family Amaryllidaceae; genus Allium; species Allium cepa. The sequence goes on along the minus strand of CM060941.1, from coordinate 757,967,894 downwards.
GAAGTGTTTTTCATAAAAGTAGCATACAAATGCATAAAATGTAAACCATATTTGAAAGAAACAATCTTAGAAAATTTGATTGTATCAAAGAAAACTATTAATAAATTGTATTATGAATGAGATACATATTTATGGATCCAGAAGTATCTATAACCAATTTAAGTCATCGAAAGACGAATATGAATTCAGAGGAAAAATTAAAATCAGGGGGAGAATTCATAAGTATTTTATAATGCACTCTTTTTCCTTAAATAAGATTTTTCCCACTGGGTTTTTATTAGTAAGGTTTTAATGAGGCATTACCTTGATCCAGAAGTATCAACTCCCTAGTAACATTTGAAATAAGCTACAATGTACTCTTTTTTCCTTATTTAAGATTTTTCCCACTGGGTTTTTCTTATTAAGGTTTTAATGAGGCATTATCTTGATCTAGAATAATCAAACGTCTTTTCAAGAAATAACATCTCAAATATGTTATTTAAGTTAAATTATATTTTTATCCTTGACTAAGGTTTTTCCCATCGGGTTTTCCTTTGTAAGGTTTTTACTGACGTATTAAATTGATCCAGAAGTATCAAATTCTATTTGATGCAATAAATTATTGAAATATGACATACTATATTGTACTCTTTTTCCTTCACTAAGATTTTTCCCATAAGGTTTTACTTAGTAAGGTTTTAATGAGGCATTAGTTTGATCTAGAAGTATCAAGCTTCGTTTAAAGAAATAAGAAAATAAAATATGTCATTGTACTCTCTTTCCTTCACGAAGATTTTTCCCATTGGGTTTTTCTTAGTAAGGGTTTAATGAGGCAACGGACAATATCTATATCGACTGAATGGATAAATGCAAACAAGAAAATAATGAGGGTGAGCAATCATCATACATGTTTCGAAACGGACAATTTCTAGTTATCAGAGGATTCAAGATTTTGAAGACGCATATTCAAGGGGGAGTGTTATAATATATGTAAATATAAATAGTGAATATGCTATATACTGTTTTGTATTTAGTCCCACATCATGGGATTAGTTGTACCCCAAGCTCCTAGGCCTCTATATAAAGGTGCTAATGTAATGTAAATAGATAATCTATTCTCAGGAATAAATAATGTATCTTCTGTCTCTCTCTCTAATGGCTTTCTATTTTCTTTATTCTATAACAAGATACCTATATTCCAGCTAATTTTAGTGATATTGATGGGTGGAATAGTTAGTCAACCGGTACAAGCTAACTTTCTTCATTCTTCATAATTGAAACCGCTGTTTTTTTATTATATCATTTGTTTGTCTCAGTACCATCGTCCAACACTTTTGTTTTCATTTTTGTTAACTTCAATTCAACTCAAATTGCTGCTGCACTTTCCTGGTGAGTAATCTTTGTTCTTTGCTAATTATCTTTCCGTCCGGATATATTTTTTTAGCTGCTTACTTACTATGTTAACAATATACACATGTTGAATAACATTATTATGCTTGTTTGATGAAGGTACAATGAACAACAACTTTCAATTGCTTTCCAACTTGGTCTACGGACTAACTGAGCACTGTCAAAGTTAGGTGGCAAAACAATGGATTTTGGTGAGCCAGAAGGCGAATGAGTCTGATTTCCTGGACTTGCAACTTTTGGACAGAGAGGTAACCTCTTATTTTACGTTTATGAATAATGGCTCATATGTTCTTTTATGTATTTCCTTAGACTGTCTTCCATAGGGAAATCAGAAAATGGTAGTCGTACATAACCATAATTTACATCAGTTTGAAATTTATTCTAGGAGTAAAAGCAATAGTTGAACAAAAGTAAATTTTATTGCTTGATACTTCAATAAGTTTACAATACAGATTACAAAGAATTTATAAAGAGCGAAGTGGGCTGAGAAAAAGCCCATCATATGTCTGGTAATCCAAAAACAAAAAATAAAACAAAGAGGACCGTAGATCTGAAGCAAAGGCTGAGATTGCATGAAGATGTAAACACGGATGGATAACTTGTGCTTTCTTGTATTTGTTTATCTCATAATATGCCGCCTTAAACAAAACTAGGGTTTCAAGTTATCCCTCTTTTCCATGTCGGCTGAGAATACTCTTAGTTCTTCGCGAAAGCGATTGAAATTCTTAGCAGATAAAGCTTTAGTAAGAAAGTCGGCTCTTTGATAGTAAGAGGGAACATGGTTGATGGCAAGCTTGCCGCTTTCTGTCCTTTCACGAACGAAGTGGAGATCGATCTCCATGTGCTTTGTGCGACTATGTTGTACAGGGTTCATGGATAGGGAGATGGCACTGAGATTGTCACACCAGAAGATGGGTTTGCGCGTTGATCCGAACCCTAATTCCCAAATTAGGGTTTCAATCCAGGCAATTTCAGCGACCGTGTTTGCTATGCACCTATATTCAGCTTCGGTGCTGCTTCTAGAGATAGTGGTTTGCTTTTTTGTACACCAAGAGATTGGATTTGGTCCCAGATAGACGCAATATCCAGAGATGGATTTTCTATCATCGATGTCATTTGCCCAGTCGGAATCACTGTAAGCATGTATGTTTATGTTACTGCTAGCTCTTAAATGTAGTCCATATGTGTTGGTGCCTTTGAGGTATCTAAGAATTCGCTTGACGGCAGTCCAATGCTCGTTCGAGGGATTCTGCATGTACTGACATACTCTATTAACACTAAAGCATATGTCTGGTCTTGTAATGGTGGCATACTGTAGTGCTCCAACTACACTTCTGTATTGCTTGACATTATCAATAGGTTCACCTTTATTCTTTGATAATTGCTTACTGCTTGTCATGGGTGTAGGTAGAGGTTTTGCTTTATCCATGTTATGTCTAATCAGAATATCGTTGATGTATTGCTTTTGCGATAAGAAAAATTCATTGTCAGTTTTTCTTTGGATGTCGATTCCTAAAAAATATTTTAATTCACCCATGTCCTTGATAGCAAAGTGTCTGTCCAGAAGCTTTATGATGTGGTCAATTTCCTGTTGATTATTTCCTGTAACAAGTATGTCATCCACATATACGAGTATGTATGTGCTGACATCCTTGTATCTTTTCAAGTAAAGTGAATTGTCAGATTTTGTAGCATTGAACCCTAGATGTGTCAGTGTGCCTTTGAGCTTTTCATACCATGCTCTAGAGGCCTGCTTTAACCCATATATGGTCTTGTGTAACTTGCAAACATAACTTTTATCTGCATGATTATTGAATCCTTCTGGCTGTTGCATGTGGACATCTTCATATAATTCACCATTCAAAAAAGCATTATGAACATCTAGCTGTCTTATCTTCCAATTTTTGTGAAGTGCTAGTGTTAACATGATTCTAATGGTGGTTGGTTTAATAACTGGAGAAAAAGTTTCAGTAAAATCAAATCCAAATTGTTGTGAATATCCTTTTGCTACCAACCTTGCCTTATACTTGGATATATTGCCATCTGCATCTCTCTTGATTTTATAAGTCCATCTGCATCCCACAATATTCTTGTTCTCTGGTGGTTGCACAAGTGTCCATGTCTTATTTTTGATTAACGCATTTAATTCTTCATCCATAGCCTTCCTCCATTTTTCATGTCTGTTAGCTTGATCATAAGAGTTTGGCTCTACCTCATGTGTTTGAGCTATGTATAGTTTGGGTTTAAAAATACCACTCTTAGATCTGGTGATCATGGGATGTCCTATTTCTGTTTGTTGACTGTGAGAATCTTCCAATTGATTATTATTGGGCACTGTATCTGTTGCTTGATTGTTGTTAGACATATTTGCACCATGATCATCACTTTGACTATTGCTTGATGTGCTTGTATTCTGCTGATTATTTTCATTATCTGAACTGTATCCTGATTTAGTGCTAGATATGGATGCATCTTTATCATCATTCTGTATAGTCTGACTGCCTTTTTGAATACATTCTGTCAATTCTGGGATGTGAAGACCATGTGATTTGCTGCTGCTGATTTCATGATTCTGCCTTCTATTGCCTGCAAATGGAAATATGTTTTGATTAAACACAACGTGTCTAGATATGTAAATTTTGCCTTGATTGTCCATGCACTTATATCCTTTTTGATTGTGTGCATATCCTAGAAAAGTACATGGACTTGATCTCAGGCTCAATTTATGTTTGTTATATGGTCTTAGATAGGGATAACACAGACACCCAAAAATCTTTAGATGATCATACTTTGGCTTAATATTAAAAAGTTTTTCATGTGGACAGTTATTGTTTAGTACCTTTGTGGGCATCCTATTAATAAGATATACTGCAGTGGCAAATGCATCACTCCAATATTTTAGTGGTAGAGATGCTTGAGACATAAGTGTTAAGCCAGTTTCCACAATGTATCTGTGTTTTCTCTCAACTAAGCCATTTTGTTCTGATGTGTGAGGGCATGTGGTTCTGTGAAGAATTCCTTTTTTGCAAAAAAATTCTTTTAATGATTTAAATTCTCCCCCACAATCTGTTTGTATTATCCTTACACATTTGTTAAATTGTTTCTCAACATATGTGATAAACTGTGTTATAGTATGTGCAATGTCAGATTTAGCCTTGAGAAAGTAAATCCATGTATGTCTTGTGTATGCATCTACAAGAGATAAATAATACCTGTGTCCTTGTGTTGAAAACAGTGGTGCTGGTCCCCACAAATCTGCAGCAATTAACTCAAAAGGTTTTTCATATATTGTTTCAGAAATTTGAAAAGGCAATTTATGCATCTTTCCCATTTGACAATGATCACATAGAGATAAATCAGTTTTATTTGGGACAGAAATATTATTTTGCATTAAAAACAGTTTAACTACATCATAGCTAGGATGGCCAAGTTTACAATGCCATTCATGAAACAATTTTACATTGCTGTCACTTCTTGAGCTAACATTATTTGACCAAATTCTTTTATCAGCAGCATCATTGTTTTGAATGTTACTGAATTTGTATAGGCCTTTGTCCAATTTACCCTGTAATAATACATTTTTATTTAATGAATCTCTAACAAGACATATTTTTGGGTGAAACTCAAAATACACCTTATTTTCACTGGCAAATTGTGAAACACTAATGAGGTTTCTCTTGATACTTGGTACTCTTAGTAAATTGCTTAAATAGAGTAACCTTGTACCTTTTATATAGCCAGTGCCAACGTGTGTTATGTTTGCAGCTTCACCATTTCCCATAAGAACAGTTTGATTACCTGTGTAACTTTTGTTCCCCAGATTTAAGTTCTGCAGGTTGTTAGTGATGTGATTTGTAGCACCTGAGTCAGGAAACCATTCATCCATGTTATAGTCATCAGTTTTAGGAATATCTTCAGCAGTAGTATCTCCATTATTTTTGGGTTGATTGTTAGTCTGAGTCATGTTTGCACTTGGTTGTTTGCTAGTTTGAGATGTTTGTCCTGCATTGAAATCTTCCTTATATCTGAAGTAGCATTTGTTTGCGATATGCCCCAGTTTTTCACAAATCTGACATTTAATTTTGTTATTGTAACCACTCCTTCCTCTGCCTATTCCTCTTTGAACATAACCACTTCTCTGACTTTGGTTGTCTTGTCTTAGTTGATTTGATGCATTTTTCTGGTTTCTGTTCTTTGATGCAACTGTATAATTGACATTGTATTCTTCTTGCATTGACTTCCTTTGTTGAATCCTTCCTTCATGAGCCAGTAGGGCAGTATGAATATATTCAATATCAGGCAGGGTTGGTTGTGTGGCAATATATGTTACTAATGATTCATAATCTTGATCTAATCCATTGGTTATCACAAGTATTTGCTCACTGATAGACACATTATGTCCTACCCCCTTTAATTTGTCACATAAGTTCTTGATCTTGGAAAGATATTCACTCATGGGCATATCATTTTTCCTTGCATTTTGTAATTCCCTTCTGTATTGCATGACTTTGGCTGCTGATTGCGAACTAAAAATGCGTTCAATTGCTGACCAAATCTCATAAGAGCTGTTGCATCCAACCATTTGTGAGAGTAAGCTTTTACTAATAGAAGATAGTAGCCATGATGATAAAAGATTGTCTTGTCTTTGATAGTGTTTGTAGTCTGGATTGCTAATTGCTTTGTCTTCTTTGTCAGTTATCATGACTGGTGGTATGATCTTGGTCCCATCAATATACTCATGTAAGTCATATCCTTTTAATGCTATTTCAACTTGATATTTCCATAAAACATAGTTGTCTTCATCTAATGGTGTTGTAATAACTTGGCTTTTAGGTTTGATCAAGATCAGATCTAAGTTTTGGTGATTGCTGGACTGGTTGCCTGAGGTGGCTGATGTCATTCCTTCTTCATCGAATGCCATGGTGATTCAGAAATCTTGAAATGTCTGGTTTCTTGATGAACAGGGTGATAATAGAAATATTGGCGTGGCTATTCAGAGAATAGCAGCCAAGAAGCAAGAAAATGGTTGAAATGATGTTGCTTGTGATAGGTGTATATTACTGTTTCATCAAGAATCAGTAATATACATGAACAACAGCGGATTTCTTCGCAATCTGATGGGAAAAATGAAGAGATTCTCTGATTTCTCCTCTGATGCAGTAAAAGATGGATGAAGAACAGATATGATTGATCTTTGGAAGATAGGTATCCTCCTCGATGATGATATTTCTCTGAGAGGAGCGAATATAACCCAGTTTTTTTTTTGAATATATATTTGTTTTGATTTTGTGTTTTTGGAGATTTTGCCGTTTGGCCTTATAGCTCTGATACCATAAAAGCAATAGTTGAACAAAAGTAAATTTTAATGCTTGATACTTCAATAAGTTTACAATACAGATTACAAAGAATTTATAAAGAGCGAAGTGGGCTGAGAGAAAGCCCATCATATGTCTGGTAATCCAAAAACAAAAAATAAAACAAAGAGAACCGTAGATCTGAAGCAAAGGCTGAGATTGCATGAAGATGTAAACACGGATGGATAACTTGTGCTTTCTTGTATTTGTTTATCTCATAATAAGGAGCAGTCCGTGTATGAGATTACCAGGTTCAACATCCAAGACTCTGATAATACTTTCAAGGCTATTGATGAAGCATTCACTATTGTAATTAAGGTGGACACTCAAGTTAGGAAGGTACATGAAGATGCAGACAACACTCCTCGCTTCAAATTTGGCTTTGTGGATGATGATGTACTTTCATCTCGAATTAACAAGAAGAGTTAGCTGACAGGCTTGTCTATATTACTGTTTTATTCCACCCTTTAGTTAATTTAATGGACAATTGTGAAGTGGAATGCTTAATGTCCACCGTCTTAACTGGTAAGACGTAGGAGGTATTCTATCTGCTATTACTCCTGTTCTTCAAATTACTAAACAAGAAGGAACTCAGTCGGTCAAAAGACAGCTCTACATTAAGTTGACAAGATTAAATGTGACTGCATGCCTATTATACACATTGTACAACATCCTTATTTTGAAATATATCCCTGCTATTTCTAAAATTTTTATCTTTTCTTTATATGCTTAGAGGAAAAAACTCAATAGTGTCTCTTTGGTTATATATATTGAGCATATAAATCTTTACATGGCTATTCATTTTTCAATAGATTTTTACTTTTTCGTCTATGATATTTACTTATATAAACTGCTGTTTGTTCAGGAAAACGGTCAAATGAAGGTGCAAAACATTTTCCAACAATCAGTAGGAGAAGATGTTGCTTTCGAATTCAAGCCAAACAACTACGAAATGAATAACAAAGATGCATTCTTCACACTCCGTGAATCACCAAGAAAAATGTGTGCTCTCAATTATTTTCTTCTTTGTCTTTTGTAAACTATTCTCTACTGATATATACACTAATTTGTTTAGACAGTTAAACTGATAAAACACCTACCCTCGTTTTTCCCATGTATCTCTAATTTACATAACATGCTTCAGACCATGACTATGACTGAGCAGAGTATAACCACTGATAATGTTCCAACCCAAACAAGTGATACCGCTCTGAGTGACTCTGATTACAAAGGAAAAAAACTGGTGTTCTGCCTTAGCACTGTTACACTACTGTTTTCCTCAATGCTTTTCCACAACACAGAACATGATATATTGTTGAATGATCTAAAGCAGCGGTTTTTTTGGAATTGCTTGGTTTCTTTATGCAGTTTAACTTCAGTTTTTGCATTCAGTTATATGTTACTTTGTGCTATATTTTTTCTTTTAAGAACATTCATATATCTGTTAGCAGTCAGCGTGTGATATGATATATTTCTTCTGCTTATATGTTTAGTTTTCATTCACATACCTGACTAGTTTTACAAAAAAAACTTAAATCAAACTAACTGCTGCGCCATAATCTTAGTCGGTGTGCATGATTAAACTACACTTTCTTCTCAGTATATTTCTATTTTATTTTCATTTTATTGACCGGTCTACCTTACTTTTTGCAAATTACTTTTCCTTCTAACTGCCGTATACCATTTCAGGTTCCTGGAAGCCTACACGCAGAACTTATAATTAGCTATTCATTTTGATTAACAATTTTTTGTACATGGCTCCAAGGTAATATAAACTGATGGATTCATTGAACTCTCAGATACTGAATACATGGAACAAGTTCATTGGTGTTTGTCAGTTTCAAATTCGTATGGAATTTGTGCAACTTCTTGAACTTCTGCGCAGAATGCATCGCCTTCATCAAATAGAGATACAACAATGAAGCTCATAAGGGTATTTTGATTGTCACTGTACATATGTGCTTGATGATTGAACAATGGAATCATTGCTAAATATTGCAATAAATGTTATACTGTAGTACATAGGCTGAACCAATTTTATGTGCATTTAACTGTAATCAAATTATACAAATACTAAAAAACTGAAGCTGTGAAGAGTTCTCCCATTTCAGTATGTGTTTGCTGAATCATGTGGATAAACTGTTGTTCATGATACTGATATTATGTACTGAGCATAAAGCTCATTTTTTTGTGCAGAAATATTATGTCCATATAGTTTGTGTTTATAATCCAACAGGGAAAATTTCTACTACTCTTGATGATTGTGCACATTTTCATATAGTCATAGTATTCTACTGTTATGGGAACTGCATTTGTATTGTTTAAATTGCGTTTATGTTGTTCAAGATTCTTTTGGATGAGAACCTCACATGCAGGGCCGGCTCTAGACATTGGATTGCACCAGGCGAGGCAGAAAAATCAGAAAAAAAAAAAAAAAGTGGCTTATAGAAATTGAACATTGAATCTGCCTGGGCAGAAAAAATGGGGAAAAAAAAAGAAGTTGCTTAAGAAATTGAACACTGAACCTGCCTGGGGCAGAAAAAATTGAAGAAAAAAAAAAAGGTTTCCAATGGAAATTGAACACTAAATCTCAAAGAAAGCAACTATATGCAAAACCAACATAGCTGCTAAATCTTTATAAAATGCAGTACATCAACATATATTTATTTAAAATCTGTTATTCATAACCAACAAGTTTTTTATGGTTGTTGTCCAGTCGAGAGGGTTTCCCCAGGCGGCCGCCTGCTAAGCCTGGCCCCCGAGCAAGCCCAGTCACATGTTAGCATTTTTTCTCTAATATTGTATTGCTGTATTGTTTTAATACGGAACTATTTGTGTGTGGATACTGATTTCTACCTACGACAACAAAGAGTGGGAGTCCGCATGTACTAAAACTGGATGACATACTTATGTTGCGGTAAACTTCACAGTGAAATCAAACATGAACCCTCACATAAAATATATCACTTTCTTTCGATGCTTCAAAATAATTTCACCAGATAAGTACCATTACTTTCCCGTGTGCGCGAAGCACGGATCACAACCTAATAGCTTTCTATTTAATGCTCTTCAGACCTAAATAGTTCATTTGTTATTTTTTTTCTCAGGTATCGCAAAGATTGTGGTATGTTGTACAAGTGCCGAACATTTTTCAAAACCCTGCATCCTCAACACCGCAACGTTTGTTGCATATTATTTGTTAAGATGTCATTGATATTTGGCTAATTTGCCGTAAATGTATGGTTATGGTTTTATGCATCTGCTCTTGCATTATTATGAGTGCCATACAAAACTAGTATTAAGCAATTGCTTAATTGTAAATATTACAACTTGACTCTAAATGAATTATGATATATTTTACTTATCTTTTTCATAGAGTGTTAAAGTTTTATAATAGAATATCCAAACATTACGTTCCAATTTAATTCTATCACCTACTAGACTCTTGGATTCAAAATAAAGATCAGTAGCTTCCAAAGTACCATTCCAGTTTTTGTGATTTAAGATAATGCACTTGAGGACTTCAAATTTCCTTCTATTTATTATTGACTCAAAGATTAAGGTAGCACTTGGTTTAAAAACGACTTGATGTTTTCGGTTTTCAATATCTATCTCAAATATGGAAAGAATGAAAAGACAACGGAAGGGATGAAAGAAAAACGAATGAAACGGCGAAGGGGATGGAGAGACGACGAAAGTATGGACTGTTTTACATGTTTGTATTATTTTCAAAAACACGAAAAATGACAAAAAAAATTGTGTTCTATTTTGAGTGTTAACTTCGTTTTTTCAATTGGCGGTTTTCGACGGTATACATCATTTATGTATGAACGAAAATTCAAAACTGAAAATAACAAAACAAACCCTACCTAAATTTTTAGTGAATTTCAAGGTGTATTTTTTGTTAAGTGGAATACTATGATATTTGGGCTTTCAACAAATTTCTTGATGTATATTTTTGTTATGTGGAATACGATGATATTTTGAATGGAGATTAATAAGCCAAAGAAACCCACAACATTCTAACACTAAACCATTTTTTTTCAACCATGCATGCTGAATGAAAAAAAAAAGGTAGTTTTGGAAACAATATAGGTTATCTTATTGGCATTTGATATGAATCACATACACCTTTATATTGATTTCTTATACTAAAAAAGCTATATCAATATAAGAAACTTTTGGTATTTTAGTGAGTTCATTTTTGTTTATTTCTGGATGACAGGTTTATACAAACAAATTAGTGCAAGTATGGTTAAAATAATAAAAGTTCATAATGCATGTGTAGACTTTCCCCATCGTATATTTTTGAAAAATCAAATACTACGTTGCTAAATAAGTTCAATAAGTTGTGGGATAATCCCGTGTTAATAACCCGTGATAATAACCCGTGTGCATATCACGGCTTCGTGTAATTGATACCGTAAAGTACGTCACGCAACATGCTATAGTCAGCATAAACCTCACGTCTGATTGTCGAGCTTACATTCAACGTTACATATGTGAAATTTTCAGTTTCCATTGTTATAATGGCAACCTACCTACCATTGACGCAAATTATAGACAATGGCTATATAAAACACCAGGCAACCAAGTGAGTGGAAATTTTTTATGGCCCATTGGACTAGCAACTCTAACTACTACTGAGTTAGTGGACTTGTGGGCAATAATATCTTTTAGCACATTGTCCAAAACAAACACGTATGTTTGATCATTTTTATAAAAAAACAAACATTAGATCTTCCGCCTAACATTTCCAATCTCTCCTCGAGATCACCGTCGCCATGGCCGCTTCCCATTTCCACCTCTCCTCTTTCTCTAACAGCAACAAGCAAAACTTCCCTAAATACCCCTCCCCCTATCCTGCTATAAAAATCCGTTCCTTTCTCCCATCCTCAAAAAACCTCTCCCTCCGACAACCCCTCTCCAGCGACGGCGGAGGGGGAATCGGAAACGGAGGCTCCGGTAGATTTCCCGGCGGCGGTGGCGGAGATCACGATGGAGACGGCGCCAACAAAAACCAAAAAACCTACAACCTGATCGCCCTCTTTCTCGAAGGCTGGAAAGCACGCGTGGCAGCAGATCCGCAGTTCCCATTCAAAGTCCTAATGGAAGAGCTCGTCGGCGTCTCCGCCACCGCCGCTGGTGACATGGCCAGCCGGCCTAATTTCGGTCTAAACGAGCTGGATTTCGTTTTCTCCACCTTAGTAGTCGGCTCAATCGTAAACTTCACTCTAATGTATTTGCTTGCCCCAACACCCAATTTAGTCAGAAACCCCCTGCCCAGCTACATATTCGAACCAGGGCCCTATTCCTTCGCATCGAGGATCATAACATTCTTCTACAAGGGCCTGATATTTGCAGCAGTAGGTTTCGGATCTGGATTGGCTGGAACAGCGATCTCGAACGGGTTGGTGAAGTTGAAAGGGGGTGAGAATAACGGGAAGAAGCAGGCAGGGCCGAAGACGATAGAGAACGCAGCAACGTGGGCGCTGCATATGGGGTTGAGTGCGAATATCAGGTATCAGAGCTTGAATGGAGTGGAGTTTGTGCTGGGGAGGTTGATGCATCCGGTTTTGTTTAAGATGTGTATTGTTGTGTTGAGGTGTTTGAATAACGTGGCTGGTGGAGCGAGCTTTGTGGCTTTGGGCAGGGCTTTGGGCACGCAGAAGAAGGAGGTGGAGGATGAAAAGGTGGTGGTGTTGAAAGACGAGTGATGTTCCATTCGAAAGTCTTGATTTGAAAAGAATATGGACTGTTCTGTCTAATGTAAAATGGATTGTTGGGAAGGTATGAGTTTGATTTCAATGAATAATGGTTAAAATTGTTTTATGTTACGTTGTTATGATGTAAATCTACTTCTAATGAATAATGGTTGCAATTCCCTAGGCTGAAACCGTGACGTTGAAAATATGCATGTTTATTTCGATGGGTCCCATTTTTTATTAGATTATCACTTTCGATTTTTAGTATACAACGTTTTCTGGTTTCGAAAGTCGTTAGTGCTAGGTGAAAATGGTTATAAATAAGATATTCTTACGTACTTGCGTGCACGATGCTTCCTCATGGCCAGAGTTTGAAGTAGAAAAGTTATTCACAGTTATATCATCATCATCATCAACAAGATAATTTTCAAAGGCAATAGATCAAGCCTTCACAAAACGAAATCTGAATCAAATGAGCGTGAAATTAAGCTCACGTTAAGATTGCTTGTTCAAAATCTAAAATTAGATGATTGGGTTGTCTTGCATGTTAAAAGGAGTAACGGTGATTTGAAATTGAAATAGTATCGCGTTGCTAAATAACTTGAAAATGTGTTGTTTAAACAAAGTGCGTGCTTGAGTTCCTTTTATGCAAAACTTGCAAATTTCTATTCCTAACTTTTTCACGTTATCAACACTATAACTACCTTCCAAATAAGCATCCTTTTCTAGAAACGTTAGAACGAACTTTCGTTTTGATCATAAAATCGCAACTTTACACTTTACTAATAAGATAAGCATGGGTTAAAGGAAAATTAGTTACTACTACTATTTCTAAGGGGTTTTTAGGCACAAGAAAAAAGTTGATGAAAAATTTAATTCATGTACAATAAGTTTATTTTTTAGGCCGAATGATACTTTTTAGTGTAAATTACAGAATAATAAATGTAACTATTATTTTCTGTTCACACTAAAAGTGTCCCTTGGACTAAAAACAAACTTGTTGTCTCTGAAATTAAATTTTTTTGCAACTTCTTCTCCGTGCCTATTTTCATGTATTACCAACATACGATTTATGCATTTCTACACATTCGTATTTGAGTTTCGTAGCATAGTCTCGGACAAGAATTACACTCCAAGAGCGGATGGTCCAAGATTTAGCCTAAGGCCTGTCCATGCCATCACAGAAGGCAGCACCGAAGGAAACTTGAAGCTCAACAGGGAGAACAACCAACATATGGAAGAAGATTCATCACTCTATCTGCGACTATAAAAATATAAAATCACCTAGGTCATATAATCCACCTCCAAAGAGCACTTACTTCTCGACCTTAAAATGAGTGCATTATTATCCGGGTTTTTGACCCAATGGAATTCAAAGGAAGTCAGAACATGTACGTCGAGCCAGAACAACTCAAGAATCAACCAAAAGGACTAGTAGAAGGAATCAAGAAAGACTCAAGGAAAAGAAGTTGAAAATCTCCTAAGCTGATTGATCGCTAGTGGATCCTCCAATCCTCTTGCACCATGATCCAATAGGTATTCTAGGAACGCCTGATAAGTTTGGGGGCATTCCATGCTTGTTAGATCGAGAAATGAGCATTCATTCGATTCCATCAGCAGTTTAATGCGATCAGTACATGTCATCAAAGCAAAGCATCTAGCCACAAAATCACATGGAAAGTATCTACACAAGGAAGGAAACATGATCCAAAGAGAACGAGCAGAAAATACAATAACCCCATGGATCGCGATCCATCAGATTAGGTCGGCTCGTTCTAAAATTTTAGGAACGCTTGCGTACCTTCGAATGCGAGTCTTTGATAAAGCGACTTTAGGCTAAGTACTCTCCAAACCCTATAAATAATCCTACTTTCAACATAGAAAGGATCTTTCGAACTAGCTGTTAAAAGTAGAAACTATTCTTCACTCTTCTTCATCTATACAGTCATCTAAGGGGTTCGTTGTGATTCTTCAATGAATTCTAACACTAGTGCCTTGATCTAACTCACAAGATCCAATCAAATTGTAATCATATTCAACTTCTAATTGCAGTCAGTCAATAAAAAAAGTAATAAAGTGGATGTAGGCTTCGTTAAAAGCCGAATTACTCTAAAAATCTCATGTTTCTTTACTTTATTTGCAGGTTGTTATCTTTTTTTCCTATTTTATTTGCCTTGATAAACAAGGTTGGTGCCTTCACACTCAATCCATGGTGTATATTCACTTTTTGGGTCAATATTTTGGTGCTTTCACTGAGAACCCAGCTCAGGCTTATATCTAGCTATCTACTTTGGATCGGATAGGTTCATAAGTTAGATCATTAACCTCTGTTTAGAAGATTTGTTGTTGAGAACCAAAGGATCTAGAAAGAAAGAGAACAATTTCCGAAAGATCCATAGGAGCTACCGTTACCGGAGAATAAACAAACCCCCAATAAATTGAAGTGAACAATCCCAACAATCCGCAATTAGGAGCTAACTCCAGTGATCAGATTCCAAGATCCTCCATTCAGCGTGAAGTTGTCACTAGAGACGAGTTGAATGAAATGGTTGACGAAATTAATTAGAGAATGGGAAACAGCCAAATGGCTCTAATGGACAAACTGAATGCCCTATTGACCTTGCAGTCTCATGTTGCTCCAAGAACCATAACAGAGCCCGTGGCTGCTGTAGAACAAGAAAATTCTTCTGTTTCTGGTCTAAAAAGAAAAAACTGAAGCAGCCGCAGAAAGGAGTGATAGGTGGAACCGTAAGAATCAATATGGAAGGCAACACAAACACTTCACCAACTGCGAGGCAACCGGCTACGAATTTAAATCTAGAGGTGAAAACCCCATAGGACAATATACTTATAGATCTCTCCGACTCAGAAGATGGTGAGCGATTTGACGATGGCAAGTCGGAAGGAAATACCAATGCATTCAATAATTCCAGGAGATGCAAACTATCCTAATCAGACTAACCGCAAGCCAACGGAACCCCGAGAGAGTGGCTCTCCGAAGACAGGAGAGCCTAGGCTTTAGCCCACTAACCAATATTGTTTGCAAAGCCAAATACTCAATGTAGTTACAAACAGCCGACCCTTGGATTACCGATCATCTGATGCGTATATCGCGGACATGGTCAAGCGATTGATGAATGAAAGTAAGGATAGAAGGGATGATGAATGAGGATCCGCTCCAAGTCGGACTCCTTTTACCGATGAGATTTTGAATGAGCAATACCCTGAAAAGTTCACTATGCCGACTATTCTGTCATATGACGAAAAGAGAGACCCGAACCCAACTTATATAAGTACAGTTGGTACATGGACGGGGCGAGTGCTTCGAATACCATTCAATGTAGATGTTCCCAATTTTTCTAGAGGGAATTGCTTCCATGTGGTTCACCAGGCTTCCGGCCAGATCCGTCTCCACCTTTAATCAACTAGCAACAAGGTTCATTGATCAATTTAGACTTCACACGGCACAACCCAAAGATGTGCTGTCCTTGTCCAGTTTATTCCAGGAACGGAATGAATCCCTGAAGTCTTTCATGAATCGTTCAACACTGCGGTAACTGAAATAAGTAATCGAACGAGGATACGGTTTTCATGGCCTTAGTCCGTGCAATTCACACGGAGACTGAATTGGGAAATCAATCAAAATGAAACAACCCACCACAAGGAAGGACTTCAACCAAAAGGCGAGCCAGTACCTGAGGTTGGAAGAGGCACAGAGATTGGGAAGGAAATCTGTAACGATTCCAGTTTAAAGACGGATTTAAATTTGGAATTAAATTAAATTTTTGGGTTAAATTGTAGATTTATTTGAATTTTTCAAATTTAATCAGAGATACATACTTATTTATTTTATAAATCTTAATTGGAAACTCAAAATGAATATTTTCAGTTGATTTGAATCATAAATAAAATTTTGATTTGGGAATTTAAAGTGCAATTCAAAATAAATTGGATTTAAAGATTATATTTGGAAAGAATAATATGTGTGATTATTTATTAAATGTATAAATTGTGTTTTACTCCATTTTCTTTATGAAGTTATAAGAAGTAATAAATTTATCTTATCAATATTTAATGTAAAGTATAAAATAAAACATATGTTATAAACTTAATGTTTGATAAAACTATAAATAAAAATAAAAATTCAAGCATATGTGTTCATGATAAAAGTATAGTCATATGGCAACATAAAATAATAATAAATGAAATGCAAATAAAACAAAAGGCAAGTAAGAAAATAATAAAACAAGAAAATATATCTATGTAATGAAGCTTGCACAAGAAGATAAACAAACAAATAAACAAAAATGTTTACAAAACAAACTGTACTTGCGTAATTAAATAGTATAAGCTTGTAAACAAAATTAGAGACATGCATTTAGTGATATCTTCTCAAGCACACATGGTTATCTTTTCAGCCGCAAGAAAAAGATGTTAAAATCATGTCAGTTATAAAATATCTTTAGTTAAAAAAAAGCTTAATCTAGTTATAACCTTCCCTGTAAACACCTATTTGTACAAACTGTGCCTTCCTTTATATATACATCTATCTTATCCAATTCGACCACTCAACTAAGCATTCAGAAAAAATAAAATAAATAAGAAACATCATTCAACTTTTGAAAAGCAAAACAAGATTTAAAGAAGATCAGTACTGCAAATTCAAAACACAGAGCTGCCTCTGTTCTTCAAATTAAAGTGAGTAAATTTCTATTTAAAAACAGTTTATGATCTGATATTATGGTGATACTCATAATAATTGTTGAAATAGTAAAACAAATGATGTTTACATGCATGGATTCATATGTGAGATGATTGGTTTGAGAACATCTGTGCTGAACAGGTTCTGTATCTTACAGGCTCAACTTTCAAATAGAAAAAAAAATTGTATCTTTCCCTACAATCAGATTTAGGCTAGATATATAAATGAAAATTTGCAATTACAATGTGTTATAAATTTTAAGAATAATAACTTGTATTTATATTTAGCAACTATCAAAAAAATGAACACAGTCAGTAAGGAGCTTAAAATTCATCAGTAATCAATCAAGTAAATTTCAATTTCTGATTATATAATCTGAATAGTAGTATCAATTCATGATTTTAGGAATTGGAGTGGTGATTTTTAGTGAAGTAAATTCTAAGGAAATCAAGGATGAAGAGTTTTGGGTTTTTGGGGTGTTGCCGTTGAACGGCGTCGATTGAAGCTTTGAGTTTTGGCATAAAGAAGGCTGGAGTAAGGTAGGGTGAAGGAAAAATACTGTTGGATTTTTCTTTTGTCTGTGATGATCAGAATTTGGCATACTAGGGTTTAAAGTTGGACTGGGAAGACGTAGTAAATTGGGATTCGTTCATCGTCGTGAGTTGACCGGACCCAATCGCATATGGGGGAAAACGTGGCTGAAGTAGTGACACTGCTCTGGGTAGGTCGGCGTGGGTACAGGTGATCGGTGGCGTTAGCATGGAGTGGTTTCTCCGATGGGCTGCGTTCGAATTTTTGGTCGTAGCAGTTCGAACGTGATTTCGAGTTGAAGGTGATGGTTTGATGGTTGGAGATGGTTGCGGTGAAGTTGGTCGGTGTGTCGGAGGGTTCGTCAGTGGTCGGAGGTTGCTCCGGTGGTGGTGCACGTGCACGGGCATGTTATCATTGGTGTCAGGTTGATGGTGGAAAGCGACGCGAGTAGATGCTCGAGAAAGGTGGGTGAATGCTTCGGTTCGTGCTCGAGTTCGTGAGTTAGGTACCTGATGTTTTCATTTGAACTTAATTCAACTAAAAAAAGGAAAAAAAAAGAGAAGAAGAGGGTACGCGAGAGGGAGAGAGGGATGATTCGGGGAAGATGGAGGAAAAACTCGAAGCGATACTCGAGTAAAATCAGGGTTAGCTCGGGTTGTTTTCAGAAATGGATTAAGTTGTACAAATTTAAAGTTAAAAATGGTAAAACAAATTTTAGTGTCAACAAAGAACATAAGTGTTTAACGATTTAAATTAAGAACTTATTTCAAGTTTTAATCATTTTAGAATGTTCTTAGATTCTTAAATTAATGTTTTAATTAAGAGATACTTTAAGTTAAATGTTAAAGTTAATTAACATTAAAGTTTTTATAATTAATAATAATTTGCTTTCAAAGTTTAAAGAAGATTTTTAAATGCTAATTAAGATAAATTATTATTATTGATTGTTTAAAAAGGGTAATTAAAAATGGTTAATTAATTGAAAGTTGTAATTAACTAGGCGATTTGAGATTGATTAATTTGAAATTAAAGATTGGTTAGTTAATATTAAGTGTTTAACAACTTTGTGATTACGGATTGTTAAGTTGATGATTAGAGTTAATTGATTTATAGTTAACAGTTAATTAAGGTAATTGATAATTAATTAGAATTTAATTAACTTATCATAAAAAAATAGTTAATCATTGATTTAAATAAATCAATAAAAAAATAGTTATGTGGTAAATTCTTTTAAATCACCTTTACCTTAAATTTAAAATGATTGACTATCATCAAATGATGTATACTGAATTGATATTTCTGTTATTGATAGTGATACCGTGTGATGTGAGTTGTTTTATGCTAAACTGTGAATTGTAATTTGTTTCTGCATATATATGTGAAAACCCCTTTGCCTGTAAAACGGCATTTAAATTTTGATGCGACAGGGAGTTGGATTCCAATTGGTTATCCGAAACCCACATCGAATTGTAATGATGAATCTTTGTGATTGATAAATCTGCTTTATCTATGAATGAAGATAAGCGTTATGAGTTATACCGCTTATCAATATTGATATATCTGTGATGATTGATGTGGTGCACTATTGTGTAAAACCCCTGGACTACACTTGTACACACACAAATATGGATTGCACGTGGAAATCGGTTAAGTCACATATATTTGAATTTTTAAAATAGTTTTGAATTTGAATTTTAAATTCAAATAGTTTTGGAAATGGAATTGAATTAAATATAAAAAGCTTATGAAATGGAATTCCAAAAATAGATGTTATTCTCAATAACTTAATAAAGATTTGAAATTTGAATAATTTGATTCAAATTGGAATTCAATATTTATGAATTTTATATTTGGTATTTATGATTTAAAAAGGATCATATATACAAGTTTATATGGGCCATAAACCATTTTTAAAGTGTTGTTTTGGGAATTTGAAGATGTTAACTTGTATAAATAAAATCGGATTTTTCGAAATGAAAACAGTTTGTTTTCAGACAATAAAAGCTTTCATATGAGTAATGAACTTTCAAAATTATATTAAAGGAATTCCAAGTTCGAATTGAAATAGTTTTCCAGATTATGGATGAATCTGGGAAACGAGTTTTGGAAGTTATGAAATAAATCTTGATTTAAAGATTTAAATGAATTAATCCAATTGAAACGGAAATTGTTTTGAAATCTGCGAACGGATCTTTGTGAAACCGGGTGAACTTTGTGAAATAAATTTTTTTGTTTAAAAGATTTGAAATGGTAATTGGTTCAAACTATTTGAAAGAAAGTTTGGATTTATTAAGTTGTGACTTAATTGAAATCCCAATATCCATATGTTCTTAAAATATAGCGCTCATTATTCGGTTTAGCCGGGAGAGGACTTTATGTCATATAACCCATTTCGAATAATGATACGTCATTATGGATAGCATTTGAAGACTGGTGGTGAAGACCGGGTATTTGCAAGAACGATAGGATGACCTATCGATTGTCTCTGCACTGAGTAGCTACGGTATAGAGATTTCCCAAGTGATGGGAAGTTCGATCGGGATTGTGAATATCCGGATTTCAAGGACTTCTTCGGAAGTGCCTTCGGTTTTGTTCGAACCCGGAACAGACTTGTATGGTTGTATGTTTGACATTACAAATCGAGATATAAAGCTGATTTCTTTCAAATACATATCTGTTGGTGGCGGAGAATTTATTCTCTTAGCTTAACACCCTTCTCTGAGACGTATGAGCTCAGAGGTTATGTAGTTGAAGGTTATCGGCGATATACTCCCAATTTGGTAGTATGGCATGCTAAGTGTTGCTGTGTGTTGATGATTAGTTGATCATTTGTGATCAAAGCATGGCTTTCGTGTAAAGCGTAGCTTTGTGGACGAAACCTCATCGAGCCTCACAAACCGGTAATAGTCGAAACAGGAATGATGCGGCAAGGTTTCAGGGGTAACTCCCCTAGGGTGTGACCATTCCTTTTGTAAAAGGGTAGTATCATGGTATGGAGCCCAGATACTTACTCATGTGGGCACTGTAATATATTCATTACTGTGTGATGTTGTTGGTGTAGAGGTACCTGGTATAAAGGTCCAAAGGACCGAGGGTGGCATATCTCAGGTTTCTTACTTCCCGGGAAGGGGGTAGCCGGCCTTGTTGGCAGAGAGCCGGGTAGGTTCTCGGGGCGTCCCGCCAGAGGCGTTCCCATGTGGCAATAGGAAGTTCCTTAGCTTGACCATTTGTTGGAAAATCCCAAAGAAACAATACGCGCCTTGTACAGTTTTAGTTGTAGAACCTGTCATTTAAGATGGTAGCTATAGCTGGCATAATATAATGGTACCTATGGTGGCTAAGATTAATATTTTACTTTCGAAAGGTTTTCTGCACTATGCACTAATAATAATATCAAAAAGAAAAATTTTCGCGTTTCAAGCATGTTTGACTATCATAAGGAGAAATCTCCTCCAATTATGCGTTCGCATGGTGTGCGTGGCGGGAGGCCTTGTGGTAGTTTCATTTTCCAAAAGCATTGCGGATTTCAAATATAAATCTTTTGATTGTTTTAAAAGACCAAATGTTTTCGTTTGCTCGTACCAGTCCCATGACTGACGTGGAGTTTATTGTTCCATTCCTAAACTCTGGGTGCCCATAATTTTCCACACGGACAGTTTAGAGTTTGGTTTTTCAGATAGTCAGGGTTAGTAGATTATCTGGAGCTAGTTCGGTCCTTGGATGACCGACCTTGCTTATCTTGGTGCAATCTTGATGGTGGATCGAGCTAGGAGTTTTGGAGCTTTGTCTTTGGAGCTTTTGGATCAGAGTTACAGTATTGGATTCTGTGAAGATTTATCTCATATTGTATCATGTTCCGCTGTATTCCGTATTGTATATTCTCTGATGATGATTATCATTGTATCAAATTGATGTATCAGATATTGTATTCATGTTATATCAGTGATATCATCTTTTATTCTGTTGTGTTATTTATCATCTAATGGGTGTTGCAAGCTCCCGCGACACGAATTTGATGTTGTTTGTCGGACATCGAGTTCGGGTCGTGAAAAAATCTACTAACCTACAACCGACCAACATTGGACAGAATGGTATGGCGATGAGTAAAGATATAAAAACTTTCGGGATTTCTGAGGGGAATGCAGGAAAAAATGGAAATTTGAAAAGGAAGAATCGGAATTCTAACAAGTGAAACAGAAGTAGTAAGCGATTCAAAGGTTTGCAGCCTGAAGAGTACACCCCTCTCAAGGATACTCCAAAAAACATCTATCTCGCAACACAAGAGATGAAAGAGTACAAGAAGTTGCCTAAAAAGGAAGCAACTAAACAGAAAATGCATTCTAGAAAGTACTACCACTTCCATGAAATGCATGGCTACAACACGAACGAGTGTTGTCACATGAAGAACTTGATTGAGGAGCTGATCTGAGAAAACAAGCTTCAGCGGTATGTATGGAAACCACTAAATCTTGAACAACTCGTAGCTCTCTAAGCTCCAAGAAACCAAGGGAACTAGGCTGGAACCAACAAAGAGAATCCAGTTGGACTGACCAGAGGCTCATCATTGGAACGATATCTGGAGGCCATCCTACGCGGAAGAGTTGGAAAGAAATGGAGCGGTATGCGAGCTTATTGAAGCACGGTTCAAAAGACGCGTGCCTTGCGATCGAAGATGGAACCCACGCTAAGCAACAAAGAACCCTGAACGATGACATAATATTCAGGAATCGAGATACCTAGGTAATAGAAGCTCCAACTCTCGATTCCATGGTCGTGACAGTAGGAATCAGACCCGTCACGGTCCGATGAGTATTGGTATACAACGGTAGTTCTGCAAACATCCTTTTCAAACGCACATTTGATCAGATGAAGAATAGCATGAAAGACGTATCCGCCTGCCAAACAAAGATTCAAGGATTCATCGGTGAACCTAAACAACATATCAAAATGATTGACTTACCCATAGAACTCGAAGAAGACAACAGAACGGCTACCCTCATCCAAACCATTGTGATCGTAGACGAGATGTCCACCTGCAATGCCTTCTTAGGGGCAACCCTCCTTATCAGACTTTACAATTGCTTTAGCTCAATGGTGTCTAACTATGAAATTTCCGACGGAGAATGGAGTCGGGATGGTCAAGGGAGATCAAAGTGTTGTTAGGGAATGTTATATCGTAGAACTACGCGAATCTAAAAGAAAAGAAAAGGGGAAGAATGTGGGGGAGAACTCTCTACATTCGTGAGCTGCCCCTGGCTTGGGGACCATAACCGATTCGACATGGCTTTGGACCCTAGAAAGAATGGTTCAGAAGAGGAACGGACAGCACCAGCAAAATTGACAGTGTCTATCCCAGTCAACCTGGATGACCCAACATGGGTCCTCAAAATTGGATCGCATCTTGAAAACATGATGCAATTGGAATTCGTTAAATTTCTTCGCGCTAATCTAGATGTGCGCGCTTGGACGCATTCCGATATGTGCGGAGTGTCGCCAGAGATAACCTGCCACGCCACTTAACATCGATCCCAAATATATGCATGTGAAGCAGAAAAGGCGCAGCCTAGGGCCTAAGTAGTCAAAGCACTAAGATAAGAAGTGTACAAGCTGATGGTGAATGGCTCTATGCATCTTGAAACTTACCCTGAATGGGTATCTAACCCAGTCTTGGTCAAGAAGTCCAATGGGAAATGGCGAACTTGTATCGACTATTCGGGTCTGAATAAAGCTTGCCCAAAAGACAGCTTCCTTCTGTCCAGAATCGATCACCATGTGGACGGGACGGCTGGACATGAACTGCTATCATTTATGGATGCGTACTCGGAGTACAACCAGGTCATGATGCATGAACCAAATCAAGAAAATACCAATTTCATTATCGATCTGAGACTGTATTGCTACAAAGTAATTCCATTTGGCTTAAAGAATGCTGGGAAAAATTACCAACGACTAGTAAACGCCATGTTTAAACGTCAGGTTGGGAAGATAATGGAAGTTTATGTAAACGATATGTTGGTTAAATCACCCATAGCTGCAAATCACTTGGACAACTTCTCTGAAATGTTTGAAATATTCCGCAAATATGGAATGAAGCTTAATCCACTTAAATGTCATTTCGGGGTAGCCTCGGGAAGTTTTTGGGATTTATCGTGACCGCCAGAGACATCGAAGCAAATAACCGCTTTGTGGGAAGTCATGGCCCCAAGGAAAAGGAAAATGTTACAAAGCCTGAATGGAAAGGTTGCACCATTGAGCCGGTTTATCTCAAAAGCGACTGATAAATGTATACCATTCTTTGACGCGCTAAAAAAGGGAAAGAAAAGATTCGAATGGAATGAAGCTTGTCAAATTGCATTCGAAGAGCTGCTGCGACATATGGAAACCACGCCAATCTTGTCTAAGCCAATAGACAGAGAAGATTTGTATATCTATTTAGCAGTCTCTCCATATGCATTGAGAGCCGCGCCCGTACGAGAAGAAGCTAAGATCCAGCGACCCATATATTACATTAATAAACAGTTCACTGGAGCAGAAAATAACTATCCAAAATTGGAAAAACTGGCGTATTGCCTCTTAATCGCATTCAGAAAATTACGACCGTACTTCTAGGCACATCCTATTAGAGTGCTGATAGATCAACCCTTGAAGCAAGTGCTATACCACCTCGAGACCTCTGGCTGGCTAATAAAGTGGAATATTGAATTAAGTCGATGCAAAAATCACATACCATCCTCGAAAAGCGATCAACGGGCTTGCGTTGGCAAATTTCATTCTCGAATTTGCAATACGAGAAAATGAGGAAGGAATCACTCCAGAAGGAGAGACACGTTGGAAGTTGCTCGTCAATGGTGCTTCTAACAACTTCTGCTCTGAAGCATGCGTAGTGCTCGGGACTCCTGAAGGACGATCCATTTGCTATGCCTTGCGTTTGGAATTCCTTGCGATAAATATTGAGGCAGAATAAGAAGCACTACTAGCTAGGCTAAAGATTATGAGAGAACTCGAGATAAAATCCATACACATCTATAGCAATTCTCAGCTAGTTGTCTGTCAGATGAAAGGCGAATACTTCGCCCTGTATCTGTCTAAAGTGTAGGAACTGCTAGACGACGTCGAGCATTACACCATAACTCATATCCCGAGGAAACAAAACGCGAAGACGGATTGTCTGGCCAAACTGGCTAGTTTCGGAGAGGCCCAGTCATTGGGGCTGGCCCTAGTTGAGACCATGACCACTCCGAGCATAAGCGAAGTGGACATCGATTGGATTTTTGATATGACTAAGGATCCAGAGACATGGATGACGCCATTAAAGACTACCGACTCATAGGAGCTCTCCTTATAGATAGGAACCATCGGAAAAGGCTTCTCTGGAAGGCGCCGCGACTCGTAATGCAGGATGGGATTCTCTATCGAAGAGGATTCTCTACCCCCTTGCTTAGATGTGAGCAACGACGAAGCTCGAAGGATCCTAAAATAAGTCCATGAAGGTGACTGCGGCGATCATACCGGAGGCAAACCCTTGCAAAGAAGGTTCTTCGGTATGGATACTTTTGGCTAACAGTAAACCGCAATGCAGCAAATTACGACAGACGGTGCGATCAATGCCAAAGGTTCAGCAAGATCAACAAAATCCCCTTAATGGAGCTAACATAGGTGGTCAGCCTATGGTCATTCGCGATCTAGGGAATCAATCTGATTAGCACGTTACCAATGGCTAAAGGAAGAGCCAAATATGATATTATTGTTGTTGACAATTTCACCAAATACGATGAAGCGGAACTGATGGCCACCATTACCATAAAGAAAGTCATTAACTTTGTTCTAAAAAATATTATTTGTAGGTTTGGGGTGTCGTATAAAATCATCACGGACAATGGGACTGAATTTGAAAGCACCAAGTTTAAATTCTTTTGCAAACACTTTCGAGTCGAGAATTTTTTTTCCGCTATTGCACATCCGCAGGAAAACAGGCAAGTGGAAGGGCCAATAAGATCATCAAGCCCACCACCAAAAAAGGGCTAACTAAAGCAAAAGGAAATTGGGTCGATAAACTTCCACTCGCACTATGGCTTACAGGACAACACAAAAATCTACAACTGGGCGCTCTCTGTTTGCCCTAGAATATGGTTCAGAAGTTATGATCCTAGTTGAGCTAGAAGTCCCTTCTCATCGGAGGTGAATCTTCAATCAAAGATAGAACAAACAACTCCTACTCGTGTCACTTGATATGGTCGATGAGAAGAGGGAAAAAGCCAAATTAAGGACTACCGCTCACCAAAAAAGGGTCGCATGGCACTTCAACTATAAAGTTCATAATCGCACCTTCGAAGTGGGAGACCTTGTCCTTAAGAGGGTCTAACTTGTACCAGGCACACTCGGACCAAATTGGGAAGGACCTTATGTGATCGGTCAAAAGCTAGAACAGTGAATCGTCGCGTCGTTACTTTATCTAAGATTATCTTAAGTATTTCCTATTTCTAGCAAATAAGCCATCACAGGATACTGGAGGCATTGTAAATAGGCAAAACTTGCCCAACTTTCATTAATAAAAATTGCTTTGCTTTCTGAACCAATGAAACTATGTTCACAAAAATAACATGCAGAGTCGATGAGGTCAAATCGATCCAAAATCATCCAATCGCTGCTTGAGATAGTGGAACCACGCTCAAGTACGCCCATCTTACCCGTGGGTCGATGGAAGCAAATCGACTCAAACCATTGTATTGGCAAAACCCGATCCCCGCCTTCTAAGAACTGGTGCTGCTTCGGTAACATCGGGAAGGCCCAAATAAAAGCCGAGCATGCTTAAGTTATGCACCGCTTCTTGGATTTTGGAACCACATCCAAGAAGGCACAACCTTAAAGGTCGTGCACCCCCTTAAGCTTCACATTACTTCTTGAGCCGTGAAATCACACTCTCGAAACACGAACTCGTCACATTGTCCGAAGATTGGTAACGTCGAGAAATTCCAAACTGTTCTGAATCGACGGGTCATATCGATCCCATAAGCCATGCACATTCTTAGGTACCAGCTTTGCCCTGGCAGTGTCGAGAAACTCGTCTATTGCTGGACTAGCAAGAATCAATCCACTTCAACTATCTAGAGTAATGTGTTTGAATCCAGCAATGTCAAACGACTACGAATCGGTCGAAAAATCAGATCGTTGGTCGATAATGTCTTTGGAATAGAGGTGTTCGAATCACAAGTTCCCGAAGATAGGAACCGCAAAACAGGTCTGGTTACGTACATAAAAAAATCACTTGAATCAACCGGTCATTTGTCAAGTGTTTGAAGTAAACAGCCCCGTGAACTGGAGGACACACACCGATACTCAAAAATAACCAAGTACTTCACAATTCGTCACTAAACAAAGAATTTTGGTGTTAAATACAGGGCTAGATAAAATGAAATAGCAGTAGATAAAATTGGCATAAGTGCATGAAATGCAAATAATTGGACAGTTAAAGTTACAGTCAAAATATCAACATTGTATTACTTATAGCATTTTCTATACAAAGTCAAAAAGTGGGGGTCTTACCCACATAATATCAGCCAACAAAAAGGAAAATACATATGCTACAACAATCAAAGCAACAAGTGCAGACTCTGCACTTGAACAAAATACGTATCAAACAACAAAATGTCCCAAAATCTGGCTCCACTGTTACTCGAGCCTATTGATGCCTCTTTCCACCGCTCCCCTTCCCACCTTTAGTCGGAAGTTTTTTCTTCCTCTCAGAATCCCCACCAAGAGTAGTGTCACTGCTTGAAATATCTACTATCTCCTCGTTGCCAACATCTCCTCCCTACGCTTCGACCTTCTCGGAAGACTCCCCTTGGCCTTACGCTTCAGGATTTGTGGGAGCTCCTCAAAAATTTTCTCTCCTTGACTTTTTCTTCTTAACGGCCACCATTTTCTATTCAGATTTATGTAACTGGCCAATTTGCCCCCCCTCGCTCTTGAGCTTTAGCTGCCGTGAAATCACCCTCCAAAGATATAGAAGGGTCGTCTAGATTATGCAATGCATCAATCTTCTTGGATTCTGGCCCTGGCTGTGAGCAGACACTGGCACATCAATAAGAGCGGCTACGGAAACAAGCATCGAGGCGGTTGAAATAGCGGAAAGCCCAAGCATCGAAGAAATCAGCAAGTCAATAGGTAAAGAAGACAGATCTATAAGATCAAAAATGAAAGCATTAAGTTTGTCTTGTTCTTGCGAAGTGATCTGCAAATTCTCAAACTCAGGGGAAACAAGAAGGTTACCTGCATCAGGGGAATAGTCGAAAATTTCAATCTCATATTCCCTGCCTTCTCCTTCTTTTGATGGTTGCATGATCTTCGAAGAAGTTCTAGGGCCACCTGAAGTTCAAAGACAGCTGTCGGAGGACAAGACGGCAAAGCAGCACCGACAGAACTTGCTAACTAATCGTGAGGCTGTTTTGATGATTCGCTAGACCCAAAAATGAAAAGCTCTATCAACGTTTTGGCAGTTGCAGTCATAGAAGCATCGACAACCTCCTGTTCCTTCTCAATTCGAAGGACCTCTCGACTCTCTATCAGAATTTAAACGAATGCCAAATTTGGACCCACCCACCTCAAGTCAAAAATCAAAGGGAAAGAATGGTCAAAGTTTACATCGATGGTGATCCAAGGTAGGTAGGTCGATGGTGATCCAAATTGATGAAGTTTCAGGTGCTAATGGTTGGCCTAAGTCGGTAGTAAGGGAAGGCAAGGTTGGCGGCAAGAGGCTTCGGCAGTGAATGGTTGGCAACGGCAATGGCGTGAATGGAATTAAGGTTTGGATTGGAGTTAGGTCGGGCCACAGGAGAAATTAGCTCGAATCGTTGAATGAAAATGCGAAGGTGGATAGGTCGGCTCAAATGGATTAAATAGAACAGTGCAAGAAAAAAAATGGTTAAGTCCTTGGATCGCTAGCAATCCATGAACTATGGATCGCTAATAGTTCATATGATTGCGACCAAATTTTGCCAAACTCATCAAGCGTGATCTAAGTATCTTTTATGAGCGCCTTGAAAGTTATAGGATTGAAATTAGTTAACTATGACAAGAAACCGTGATTCGCATACAAATTAAACAGACGGTCGAATAACCAGAGCGAAATTAGCAACATTGCCTCAACACGATCACTTGAACCTCACCAAACGAGAACTCAAAAGCAATAATTTCCAGAGCATGCCTTGTTTGCAACGAAAGCGTACTCTAGGGGGCAAATGTTATCCAGGTTTTTGACCCAACGAAATTCAAAAGAAGTCAGAACATCTACGTCGAGTGAGAACAACTCAAGAATCAACCAAAAGGAATAGAAGAAGGAATCAAGAAAGGCTCAAGGAAAAGAATTTAAAAATCCCCTAAGGTGATAGATCGCTAGCGATCCATAATGGTCGCTCGTGGATCGTCCAATCCACTTGCACCATGATCCAATAGGTATTCTAGGAATATCTAATGAGTTTGGGGGCATTCCATGCTAGTTAGATCGAGAAGTGAGCATTCATCTGATTCCATCAGCAGTTCGATGCAATCAGTATATGAATCATCATCAAATCAAAGCATCTAGCCATAAAATTACATGGAAAGCATCAACATAAGGCAGGAAACGTGATCCAAAGGGAATGAGCCAAAAGTACACTAACCCCATGGATCGTTCGATCCATGCCCTACGGATCGCTACCGATCCATCAGATTAGGATGGCTCGTTCTAGAATGTTAGGACGCCTGCGTACCTTCGAATGCGAGTCTTTGACAAAGCGGATTTATCCCAAGTACTCTCCAACCCCTATAAATACAATCCTACGTTCAACATAGAGAGGATCTTCCGAACTAGCTGCTGAAACTCTGCATAAACTATTCTTTACTCTTCTTCTCCCATGCAACATTCATGTAAGGGGTTCACTGTGATTCTTCGGTGAATTCTAACACTAGTGACTTGACCTAACTCACAAGGTCCAAGAAAATTATAATCATATTAAACTTGTAATTGTAGTCATTCAATATCAAAAGTTATAAAGTGGATGTAGGCTTCATTAACAGCCGAACCATTCTAAAAATCTATTGTTTCTTTACTTTATTTGCAAGTTACTATCTCTTATTTCTATTTTATTTTTCTTGATAAACAAAGCTGGTGCTTTCACACTCAATCTAGGGTGTTGATCCACTTTTTTGATTAACAATCGTGATGCAGTCTAATTGTCCATTTGGATCCAGTCATGCGCAACATTAAGCACACCTAATTCGGCCATCAATGTAAGCTACAGTAAATAAGGCCAAGCTTAAGGCCAAATTATGCTTCTTAGAGTTGGAATTGTCTTGTTCATCCATGATAAGCCAAGACCACCCACCCCAACTCCAAGACCCGAAAGTGCAGGAAAATGCTACTCAACCCTCGAGAGCACTCCAGCCTGCAACGATCAACTTATTAATAGCATAATTAATCAAGATCTACAATTGGTCACCACTAAATGATCATTATTTATGCCGCTAATCATCACTAAAAAACCATTATCTGGCCATTAACGTCCTATTAAACCACTTAAAGTAGTCATTACATAGTCATAAGACAATCATTCAGAGTAGCTGTTACCTAGTTACATGACAACCACTCAAAAGTAGTAACTGTTCCAACATCTAACTGGAGCTGATCACATAAGGGCCACATCATTACGCACCATGTCATCATAGTTTCTCTATAAAAACCTTTCCTTTGCATAAGGGAAGGAACTGAACTTTAGCGTATTAAGAGCAAGCTTGTCTTCAATCCTAAAGCATTAAAGTAACATAACATCTCGAAGCATCAAATTAACGAAACAACTCATATTGGAGATTCATTTGAATCAAACCACTCTAAATTTTAATTTTTTTTCCGCTTGTTATTGCATTTCCAACATTACCCACATCTAAAAATATCCTTGATCTCTTTCCATTATTAATGATCTTCTCAAATCACCATAATTTTCAGGTTGATGAAGAAATTTGACATATTATGGCTAGCAAAACACCTTGTAATCTTTTTCGTTAAAACCTACATCCACATCCTGCATAACCGTGGTCAAGGTCGAAACTTCAACCAACAATCAAAATGATGAGAATATTGTTTCCAACTATGGTTCAACCCTTGAAGGAGGGATGAACCAAAGTCACTTGAACTCTATTGCTCAAGGATTCTATGGAAATGTAGACATTTCTAAAGAAGTCGGAGGTCTCAAAACCCACTTTGATGCCTAGGAGATCGTAAACGGGGGGTAAGGAAGTGTGTACCGGGTTATGATGCCACTCCTAGCATTGTGACCTATGTTGCTCAAGTCACTTCCAATCCTACTACCTCAAGCTATCATGAGTGAGGGCATTCTAAGGTGGAACTGGTTATCTCCGCTAATGTTTCTTGACACTCACGTGACAAGATGATTCCACTTAGAGAAAATCAGTATTCAAGTGCATTAGAAATGCAAATGGAGAAGAATATTTAAAATTTAAGGCTCTGAGCCTAACAAATCACAAAGAGCACATTAAGCATGAGGAATAAAGTGTAGAAACAAGACCCAAAGACAGAGTTCCAAATAGGGTCTAGGTCGATTTGGATGCTTTAGCAAGGAGCTTGGTAGGATACAAGGAAAAAAAATCCAACCAAAGAGTATGACTTAGGATCCACTGACAAAGACGAGAAACCATTCTTTATAGAAACGTAAGCTGCGCCTACCCAAGAACTTCATGATGTCGACTTTGGACAAGTACGATAGGACCACCGACTAGGTGGACCATGTTCAACATAGTTATCGAGGCCCATTTTTTAATTTTGACTTTCCTAAAGGTTTGTAAGTATGTTTAGGGACTAATTTGAGCTTAAGTACAGCTTATCATCCTCAAGTAGATCAGAACACGACGTAGGTGAAAAAAGTTTTGGAAGATTCACTACGAGCATGTGTCTTAGGCTTAGGAGATTTTTGGGAATAAAATGCTCCTTTAATAGAATTTTCTTATGAAAATAGTTATCGATCGAGCATTTGAATGGCAAAGTTTGAAGCTTTGTATGGGAGATATTATTGTTCTCCTACATGTTAGAAGGAAGCTAGAGACATATTTATGTTAAGAGTAGAACTTACTAGACAATCAAGCAAACTGATCACTTTGATAGGAGCTTTATTAGAGACGGTACATAGCAAATAAAAGCAAATATAGTGACCATAAAATGAAAAATTTAGAGGTTTAAGTGGGTAATGAAGTGTTTTGAAGATTTCTTTTATAAGAAATGTTGTAAGATTTGATCGAGTTGGAAATACCTCATCCAGGCATGTCAGATCATTTCTAATAACCGAGCAGATTGGGAAGTTTGCTTATAGGTTGAAGTTGGAAGGTCGGTTGAGCGAAGTTCATGATGTGTTTCATGTATCATAAACGAAGAAATATTTTTAGGAAGAATATAGTATGTTCGAGCCATTTGAACACGAGGACGGGCCATATTTGAATTGTATTCAGCTATCGGTTAAGTTTTTTGTCTCATATGTTAAGACATCAAGGAGATAGAAGATGAATTTAGTGAAAGTATAGCAGAATGAAGGTGTTTTGAACTGTACTTGGGAGGCTGAAGATTGTATAAGGTCACATGTGGAGTTGTTTGAGTAAAGACGGAGTGTCGTAAGCATACACTCCTTCCCGTTATTATATCAGTTTGAGATGAGCTTTATACTTTGTTATATAAGACTATACCTTTACTTGATATATGTAGATAACTACGTGTGTTCGAATATGCCCTATTATGTATGATGTATTTTCTGTTGAATATACGTTGGTATGATTCATCTCGGACGTTGGATAATAAATAGAGGCAAACAACTTAAGGAATATGAAATTACAAGGATACAGGTTTTCTTCAAAAGGGGAGGATGCAGTGGCCTAAAATGTGAAAAAGAGAGATATGATTTATTATAAATATATTTATATAGGCACACGAGTAGCCAAAAGGAGGTTTGGAGATTCGTAATCATTGGAGTGGTCGGTTTAGGCAAAAGTGCTCAGGGCGAAATTCGATTAGCGAAAACTGAATCCAAGTGAGTGGGTGTGGTGGGGATGGCATAGATCTGGGTTGATCCATATTTTATTGAGAAGTGACTAGTTGTGGGTTTCTCGTTTGGTATTGAAAACAAGTTCAGCGTTTTACTATTATATTTTAATATAATATAGAGCTGTTCGTGTTTAGATTGAAGTTTGACTTGTTGTTTGTTATACATTTTAGTTAGATTTGGACATTTATGGGTAAATTGTACTTTTATATCGGTTTAGAAGTATTTGATTTATATTTGGAGTTAGTTTTAGTGGTTTTTTAGCATATGTTGTGAAGATGATTGAATATGAAGTATTATAATATATATCATTATAATAATCGGTGTTGGGGGTAATTATTTTAATGGCGATGGTGTTCAGTACTGATGGGCATCGATAGGCTGTTGATTTGTGTTTATGTGTTAAGGAGGGTATTTCAATATCGAGGATAATATGAACCACTAGATCAAGACGGGGTTAGCTTAGGTGTTGCCTTGTGTTAGGTAGATATGCTTAGATAGATGTTTGTAGATAAATAGAGTGTGGGTAAATGGTCGATATAGTTTTTTAGCTGCAAGAATAACTAAATGAATGTATGAATGCTTGAATTGGCACAAGAAGACTTATTATATTTGTTATGTGCTTTAAATTGATCAAATGAAACTATTAAAAATTGATTATACGATAAAACTGAAAATCCATGGAATGATTGAAAGATTGGTCAATAGTAAAGTAAATGATAACATGATAATAATTGGTCGTTTTCAGTGTTAGAAGGTCACTCAAGACACGTGACAACGTTTTGCTCTACTGCCCGATCCAATACAAAAATGGTTGGGTAGTAGATCATGAGTAGCATTTGAATTTTATATGAGATATATACCAACTCTCTATATGTTTAAAAATCTTGGCGATATATCATAGTTTATTAAGATAGATTATAATCGTATAACAGAAAAAATAATTAAAGACTGAATAATTGGGTATTTTAATAGCCATTGATATTGTTGATTGATTATGTCTAATTTTTTATGATCATATAAAGTAATCAGTGCAAGAGCACAAAGAATGGTGTGAGGATAGAAAATAGTGTGAGAGAATGAAAAAGTGGGATAGTCGAATGCCCATAAAATAGCATGATATTAATAGCTTGGGAGTGATAGAATCCCCAAAATAATGATAAAAATATAGAAACAAAGATGATAGGATGTCCTTTAAAAGATAGTTTGATAGAAACCTATAGGGTTATTATGGTAATGTTTACCATTACCATTCTGCAAATACCGTTATCATACCAAATACCGTTATCATACCATTTACCATTACCATTTGCTGGTAAACTAAAATCTCTTATCATTACTGCTACCAATTTGCCGATATACTAAAAGTTGATGCACCGATAAACTAGTAACCGTTACACTGATAATGGTAAATGACCGTTTATCCAAAAACAATCAAAAACTTAATTTATTTTTACACTCCAATGATGGATCATACATTTCATTATCTCATTTAATAAAAGACATCAATGACAATGAAAATAAATGTATTAGCATCATTTGAACTGAATACCTGAACTAAACCAAATAATATATTTGCTTTTAGAGGTTTGTAATAAAATATATTACATGAATCTCCATGAATTATATATGAACCGATAAATATCACTACCGCTAATTTTGAAAAAACGTTACCCATGTTTTATTATCAAAAATGGTTAACTTACAATTACATACTGATTATACCGTTATACTGACTTTGAGTAAATAAAATGGTAATCGATGGATTAGTAATAGGACGGTAATGAGAAATATGTCATTAACATAACAACCTTAGTTACGTATGAGGATTGGAAAGACTCCTTTGGTAGTAGTGCTTAACAAGTGTGGGTGTGTATTTGCATCAACGCTCTTAGAGGTCGAGCGATTCATGAACCAGGGCTAGAGGATAGAGTCAACTTAGACTAAAGATAGAATAGTTGGCCGTCGAATCACATAACTATGATGACTAGAGATGAAGGATAGAATTGTCAACGACCGAAGGATAAAAATGATCGATTAATAGCCCTGAAGGTCAAGGAGTACAATTGATCGACTAATCAAGATAGCTTTGGGATTAGCGTTAGCCTAATTAGAAGAAAACTGTCGAGGAAGCTTAACTAGGATAATAAGATATTCAAAAGAAAGCATTTCTGTCTCGATAGATGGTATGAAACTGTTTATATAGAGATTGAAATATAGAATCAGACGGATAGTGTTTGATCGACATGATATATATATATATATATATATATATATATATATATATGAGAGAGAGACATGTATGGTCAAATAGAGTTGGAAACGAATGGGTGGAGGGTAATAATAGGTGTATGAATAGAAACGACCAGTTAATGCGAGAGAAGTTAGAAATGGATGAATGTTGCCATCGATATTATAGGTATATTCAGAGAAATGAAACTATCAGTTTGCGAAAGAAGATGAAAATGGTTGGATAGAGATAGATTTACAAGTAAATAGCGAGAATAGTTAAAAACAAATAGCTTCGATAGTATGCGACATAAAGTAGGTTTGATAGAAGGATATAATGACTAGTGTTATAGGGCATAGGTTAATGGACTTAGAGTATGGGGCTTAGGAAGGGAGCGACCGTTGGATAGATGAGCTACAGGGACTTGAATATTATCAATGATAGGAAACTTACAACGAGCATGATAACCGTTAGAAAATGATCAGAAGTTGATAGTTATGCTTGATTATTACTGTTTTATGCTTTATATGATAGTTGTTTCTTAAGCTTTATAGAATGATGGTACTATAATAATATTATTATGCTAACTTGATTAGCATAGGTGAAATAGGTGTAGGTATGACTTCATGTTTATAAAGGAGATTATTTGTTATACTTTAGGCAATGCTTGAGATTTACTCATACTAGAGTTATGTTGACCCAGATATATTTGTCTTTATGACCTCCCATGATACTTTGATTACATTTGTTAAGAGGGACATATTTAGACTAGATTCATGCTATGATTGATTACGACAGACTTGGAGCGATATGGGAAGAATAATTAATAAGTTCATGTTTCATCTAAGTGTGTTGTGGCAACAAAAACTATAGTGAACATTTAATCGTTTCTGCCTGCATGCTCGCCAAGCGAGCATATATGTGTATACAAAGTGACCATAAATATGACATTTGATTGTTTTTGATATGTTGATATTATGTATAATATCATCACATTAATTCACATATGATAGAAAGTGCAAGAATTTTAGGTATCTAAGTGAGATGTTGCATTAGAAATATAACCTTAAATGAAAAATGAATTATCACATCATAAATTATAATAATGTTATCGCTTTGAAGATAGTGAAGTGGTCAAATAGAATAATGACATGACTTATCATAATGGAAAGTATGGAGTTATCTTTAAAAGTGCACATTTAGCATGATCCAAGAGGTATGTTATTCATCTTGTAAGTAGTGTGTGCTTATTAATGTGAAGTGTGGTTTCTGGTTTTAATGCATCATACATACATACATACATATGCATATATACATGGGGTTGGATATATATACATACATATACATAGAGTAGGCTGTGTGCATATATATACATACACATACACATACATACATACGACGTAGAATGTGTGTATATGTACGTATGCATCCTACCCCGTATGTGTATGTATTTGTATGTACGATATGTATGTATGTATGTATGTACAATAAGATCCATAGCTTTCTTTTCTTTTGAAAATATGTATTTATCATGATACGTCATACTTCACTAATATGCATCATCAAAACCTTACAATCTTCTTACCTAAATGAGTGTCTTGTATGGAAAAAGTTGCATATTATATCCATATATTAACATACAATACAATACAACGGTTTGCTATGGTTCCAAAACACTGACCACTAGCCTGAAAAATCACTCATATTTGAACCAAAAATTTAGCTAATACACCTCAAAACTAAACGAACCGAAAGAAAGAAAAATCAGTGCCAGCTGGCGTGTTGGCACACCCTACACCGCAAGACATCATACATCATTCATCGACTATGCATTCACGCAGCTCCCCATTTATTTAATATAACTCATCGTTTACTTCTCTTTTCCTGTCTTCAAATCTGAGACAAATAACGACTTTCAGCTGCTCTACCAACTTACTAATCCACCTTTCCAATTAACCAATTTTAAAGATCCGGTGGTCAACGGGCACTGAATTACCAAGGCTTCACAAAGTTCCCATTGTTATAGACGTGGAGCATTTATAGTTCCCCTTTATGAGGTTAGCGAGATACAACTCAAATAGGATTGAAATTCTTATATAGCAAATCACCATTAGGACAAGCTAAATCTTTGTGCTTAGATTTGCTAATTATAATCTCACAAAAATTAAGAAGTGGCTCTGATCTAACCGAAGCAGACATATTTAGATTTTGAAATGTTCTTTGATTGTGCTCTATCCACACACGCCACATAGCAGTACTAACTGCTACATTGATCATATCAGTGTAGAAAGCCTATTTTGAATTTGTTGCCTAGTTCTTTCATGCATTGAAATTATCCATTTGAAAGCCCCCCAATTGTAATTTGATTTTGATCGATTGCTGCATCTGATTAGAGTATTAACAATTAAAGAATAGATGTTCATGTCTCCTCGAATTTGTTGCATAATTTGCACTCTATACCTAATATTGCTCAAATTCTCTATCCTATCCAATGTGTTTAGCCTATTCAAATAAACTAAATATAAACACATGGACATCTTTAATGCGTTTACATTATTCTATACATGATGGTTTATGTTATGAACCGGTTCATGTATTCTGATGTTATTCCAGGCTGAATGTAAACTGAGTTTTCTATTATGGTTTGGTTTCCACCAGCAGTATTTAGAATTTAGTTAATATAGATATGAATTTTCTTGATGTGGTTACAAATAGTTTGGGTTAAATTGAGGTTGTTGAAGCTCCAATTTGCATCAACAATTAGAGCAGACACCATTTTATATGCGCCCCAAATATGGCTCATCTGTTGTAGAATTTTGATCAATGATTTTTCTTGTATTTAGGGATGGATCGAAGCATAAATTAGTGTATTTTCCATTTGCTATATTGTTTTCAAGAAGGCCATGGCACATTTTCCTGGTCTTTAACATCGGTATTCAGTAAAAGAAGAGTAAGGATCCTCTTGAAGAACCTAAAATTTTTTCTTTACCGTGGTATGTTTGATGCATCCACTTAGGCCAAATATTTTTCTCTCTCTATGTATTTCCACAATTATTTGATTGACAAGGTATTAGGTACATCATGTAGGATCCTCAACCCCATACCTCCTTCTTTAGGCTTACAAACGGTATTCTAGCTAACCACATGTTTCCTGCCTTGCCATAAATAATTTGCACAAACAATTTCAATTTTGTTATAGAATAAAGAAAGTAGAAGACATTGGAGAGAGACAAAAGATATATTATTCATTCTTGAGAATAAATATTTATTTACATTACATAGCCAACTTTATATAAAGGCTTCAGAGCAAAGGATTTAACCTATTCCACGATGTGACACTAAACAAAAGAACATAAAAGCATATTCATTTTATGATTTACATATATGTAAATCATAAAATGAATATGCTTTTATGTTCTTTTGTATATGTAAATCATAAAATGGATATGCTTTTATGTTCTTTTGTTTAGTCCCACATCGTGGAATATGTTAAATCCTTTGCTCTGAAGCCTTTATATAAAGGTGGCTATGTAATGTAAATAAGTATCTATTCTCAAGAATGAATAATATATCTTTTGTTTCTCTCTCCAATGTCTTCTACTTTCTTTATTCTACAACACGTTATCAATACGATCTTTTTCTCAAACGTATTGGGTATTCTAATCCAAAAGATTAGATCCACTTTTTTTCATGTAGGCATTAGTTTGATCCAGAAGTATCAACCTTTATTAAAAAATAAGAAAATAAAATATGTCATTGTACTCTTTTTCCATCACTAAGATTTTTCCCATTGGGTTTTTCTTAGTAAAGTTTTAATGAGGCATTACTTTGATCCCGAAGTATCAAACTAGAAGGAATATTATTTTTAATATGATATTTATGATTTCACAAGTTGCACTCTTTTTCTCTTTCAAGGTTTTTCCCATTGGGTTTTCCTTATAGAGGTTTTTAATGAGACAACAATATCGACTGAATCGATAAATGCAAGCAAGATAATAATGAGGGGGAGCAATCATCGTACATGTTTCGAAATGGAAAATTTCAACTTATCGGAGCATTCAAGATTTTGAAGACGCATATTCAAGGGGGAGTGTTACAATATATGTTGTTATCCTGCTTTTTGGTAAAGCCGTGATACCAAAAGATCAATCGAAAACAAAGGACAGTTCGTCTCAGAGATTGGTCATTCTTCACTTCACAATGGATATCGTTGAATTTTGTCCGAGTCCAGATCGAGCTATAATTGATAGGACATGACAAGAAAGATTGTAGAAGTCAGCATCTCAAATTTCAAGTCAATCCGAGTTCATACGCTCAAGTTATGATCGATTCAATTTGAAAGAAAGTTCCTAGGTTTCGTATCCATCACACTGGGTGATTTCGTATCGATCATCAAGCCGCAGTTCGAATCGATCACTTTCATATCGATCAGTTCGAATCCATAGAAGTACCTCGGTTCGACTCGGTCCCATTCGAATCCATCGGCAGGGTTTATGTTCAAATCCATCATAGAAGCCTCTCTTCGTATCCATTAAGCGACTTCTTGTTCGGATCCATCAACACTTGTCCATTTCGAATAGGTCACCCCCTCCTAGTTCGAACCCATCAACAGATGGACCACGTCACGTTTGAACTCCTAAGTTAAACTTAGTTCGAACCCATCGACTTCAGATCGGTCAAAGTGGCGGTAACCTCGCTCCCCTCTGGTTCGAAGCCGAAGGCTTGAGTCCTTCGAACCCATCAAGGTACCTTGATTCGTATCCATTCAGATACCTTGCTCCATGTCCATCAGAACGCCCCGCCTCGAAACCATACATGATAATACGTTCGAATCCACCAAGTTTAGAAACCCTGGGTTGACACGGTAAACATGGATACGAGCGCTGCGAAATCTTGGGAATGACTCGATCAACTCGGCAAGAAAGGCGGATCGACACGAGGATTACGCTCCACGTCATCACCGAGGCGCGTGCCACCCTCGGTTCGAAGATATCGATTCGAACGAGTCGATTCGAACCAAACAGCCACCAAAGAATAGCAATTCGAATCGACCATATCTCGAGATCCATAAGTCCTAATGCCACAAAATTTTCACAGAAGCTTGCATGCGTGTTGAAGAATGTCCACACCAAGTTTCACCTCGATTGGATGATTTTCTGATCGATTCGAATGGAGTTCGAATCGATCCCAAAGTGGGCCCGAATTTCCCGAGGCCGGGCGTGTGGGCCTCCTCACACACCAGAAATGGTCTTCCGATTTTTCAGCGAAATATCAGCATCCTACGCCTATA
The DNA here is from genome assembly GCA_030765085.1 of Allium cepa. Lineage (NCBI taxonomy): Eukaryota > Viridiplantae > Streptophyta > Magnoliopsida > Asparagales > Amaryllidaceae > Allium > Allium cepa. The sequence continues at coordinate 757,927,616 of CM060941.1, read as the reverse complement.
AATAGAGCCCCAGAGCCAACAGAAAAAGGATCTTTGGATTCTCAAGCGCCTAGACTCTGCCGGATCGAGATATCCATCATCCTACATCATATTCTTGCTGTTGATTTCAAATTTCCAGTTGTAACTTGCTGTTGATTGCTGTAACAACTTGTAATCATTGAAAGAGAATCAATAAAACTGCAAAAAACTTCACAGTGGATGTAGGCAACACGCCGAACCACTATAAATCGTTTGTCTACGCATTTACTTTACTGTTGATTGGAGTTTTTGTTAGATAACACTCGTTTTTGAATTTACATTCTTCATTATTATCTCTTCAACGACTCCCAAAGAGTGTTGTGACCAATTTTGGTGCAAACACTTTGGTGCTTTCACTGAGAGAACCCAGATTTTCTCCTGCCTTTTGGATCTGTCGTCGATACCGGATTGAATAAATCTAAGAGAGAGATCCAGATCATCAAGTCCAACTTCCTTCCCTTCTATTCAGATTTGCACAAAGTCTAGGAAAGGAATTCAACTTTCAAGATGGTTAGCACAAGAACCACCTCTAACGCTATCAATCAAGAAGAACAGGATAGACAGAATCCTGCGCCACTACCTCCATCTAATCAAGATGCTACTGGACATTCGGAACCATCAGGTCCGGTTACCCGACAAGAGCTCCAGTTGCTACTCCAAGAGCTGACCCAGAGTCGACAACAACTAGCAGAACAGCTACGCGCTAACACCGAGCTAATCAACAAGCTGGATCGCCAGAAGCGAAAGAGATCCGAGAGAGACCATGTTTCTCGCTCCTCCAGCGAAAGTTCTTCATCTTCTGATTATCATAATCGATCTCCACGACCCCGGCTAGATGGGAGTCACATGACAGCCGCTGGAGATCAACCGACACTGACCGTCGGACAACTGAGAGTTGGTCCATCAGCCAGTTTTCAAACCGGACCCTCCTCCCGAGGAGGTGCCGTTCCTCACCACACCACAGAATACCGCACCACTAACGTCGTAGCTAAACCAGGGGTCAATGCCCAAGATCAGTCGAACCTAAACCGTCATCATAGCGAACGTACTCCTGAACCATACGTCCCAGAAGACTATGAGCCAAGAAGGCAAGACTTGGACCGTCGACAACATCCGGTCCAACCCCACAGAATGGAACGTAATCATACTCCGGCGCAAACCGCACAAAACGCGCAAATGCCGGATATTTCAACTATGATACGTTAGATGATCCGTGAGAGCCAGAGACTCACGAATGACGATTGAGGAATTTTCCGAAGTCACACTCCTTTTACGGACGATATTCTTATTGCTGAACCCCATGGAGATTCAGAATGTCAACTCTACCCATGTACTAGGGAAACTCCGACCCCAACCAACATATTCTGAAATATGAATGGTCGATGACCGCTGCCAGAGCCGATGATGCAGTGAAGTGTTGTAGTTTCCCCATATCCTTGGGGGGCATCGCTACCATGTGGTTCACTCGACTGCCACCTCGATCCATTTCTTCATTCGACCAGTTGGCCACAAAATTCGTTGAACAATTCCGCATGCACGTCGCAAGGCCGAAAGATGTCAACACTCTGTCTAGCGTCACTCAAGCTCCTGGAGAGACGCTCAGACACTACTTAGAGAGATTCCATACTGCATGTGCAGAGATCAGTAATCCGAACCATAACTCCATCCTTATGGCGCTGACTAAGGGGATCGACTCCGATTCTGAGTTTGGCAACTGGTTAGCTGGAAAACCACATGCATCATTGGACCGTTTCCACGCCAAGGCGGCTCAATTCCTGAGAAGAGAAGACGCGAAACAGTCTAGGAAGCAAACTAATGCAGGACCAAGTACGGAAGGGATCCAAAGCAATGTTGCAATCAAACAATCCGGTGAGAGCTCCAGAAAAGTTCAGTTGAACGTTTAAAAACAAACAAGCTCGGCGAAGAGAGAGCGTGAATCAAACTAAAAAACGAGATCAAAATCGTGGCACGCAACGCAAGAATCCAATGTTTGACAGTTACACTCCTCTGAATACATCACTAGAGGACTTGTACTTACAAACCTGTAATACAATTCGGTACCAAAAACCCGCATCAAAACCGTCGTCAGAGAGGCAAATCCAGACGGAAAAATTTTGCAGGTTCCATGAAATCTACGGACACAATATGAACGAGTGTCGTCACTTATAAGATCTCGTTGAAAAACTGATCAGAGAAAGGAAGCTGGAACAGTTTGTGCGGACACCGCAGCCTAGAGAAGCGGGCCCATCAAATCAAAACAATGAACCCAATCAACCAAGACATGAGGACTCCACCTGTCCCCGTGGAAGATTGGTGATAAACACCATCAGTGGCAGACCAACTTTCTCAGGAGCCTGGAACGACGAATATTTTCGTCACTGTCACACATGACAGGCTCATTCAATCTATGAATACTTTGCAATTTCCTTTACATTATGAAATTTGAATTTGTAATAAGGCACCGACTTCGCCATATTTTCTTATTTCAGCAATAAAATACTATCTCTTCAAGCTCGAGCTGTGATTCACCGAATGCAACATTCAACAATCACGACACACGAAGAGCTAAGTTCCATCAAACAATGGAATTTATTCAAATAGCGAGTGACTGCGATACGATCGGCCACTCACTAAGTGAAACCTCAGCTCGGGGGCAAGCCATCACATTAAAGGCTGAACTGGACCAACACACGACAGTCCTATAACTAACTCCAAATTCCCAGAGTGCGAATTGGAGTATAAACATCAAATAACTCGTTCCCAGAGTGCGAACGGACTTCAAATTCCCAGAGTGCGAATTGGAGTATAAACATCAAATAATTCGTTCCCAGAGTGCGAACGGACTCCAAATTCCCATAGTGCGAATTGGAGTATAAACATCCAATAATTCGTTCCGGAGTGCGAACGGACTCCAAATTCTCAGAGTGCGAATTGGAGTATAAACATCAAATAACTCGTTCCCAAAGTGCGAACGAACTCTAAATTCCCAGAGTGCGAATTGGAGTATAAACATCAAATAACTCGTTTCCAGAGTGCAAACAGACTCCAAATTCCCAGAGTGCGAATTGGAGTATAAACATCCAATAACTCGTTCCCGGAGTGCGAACGGACTCCAAATTCCCAGAGTGCAAATTGGAGTATAAACATCAAATAACTCGTTCCCAGAGTGCGAACGGACTCCAAATTCCCAGAGTGCGAATTGGAGTATAAACATCAAATAACTCGTTCTCAGAGTACGAACGGACTCCATATTCCCAGAGTGCGAGTCGGAGTATAAACATTCAATAAATTGTTCCCAGAGCGCGAACGGACTCCAAATTCCCAGAGTGTGAGTCAGAGTATAAACATCAAATCCACCGTTCCCAGAGTATGAACAAATTCCTAAAAACCCAAATAGGTGCGACTGACCATCTATCGGCAAACTCCAACTTCTCGGAACGTGAATTGGAGTATAAACATCAATTCCAGGTTCTCAGGACGCGAACCGAAGCATCCGTGATAACTCCAACTTCTCAGAGCGTGAATTAGAGTATAAAATTACAAGTTCCCGGAGCACGAACCCAAACATACATGCTATCTTCAAGTTCCCAGAGTGTGAATTGGAGCACAAATACCAAGTGAAAGTTCCCGGAGTGCGAACCGAAATATCAATACCAACTCCAAGTTCCCAGAGCGTGAAGTGGAGTATAAACATCAATTCTAGGTTCCCGGAGCGCGAACCGTGTTACAAACATCGATAACTCTCAAATTCCCGGAGTGCGAATCAGATTATCGATCTTAAATTATCCTAAGTCCCTAGAATGTGGACATGTGCTTAAGATTTGCAATAAGTGCGATCAACCACCAAAATACAAATGTTGTTCCCCGAGACTGTGGGGCAAAAAAGCTAAGTGTTAATCACTAACCAAAGTGATACAATGTCCGAAGTTCAACTTATTCATCGATCACAACATGTGACCAAGATTTTCAGACTTGGCAAATAAAACGAACTCTACTTGACGGTAAAAACACCACAAGTACACCGGACTAAAAACCAAACACTGCAAACCACTTAAGCACAAAAGAAATGAGAATTGAAACGAAGAAATTGAATTTTATTTTGACTAACTGTATGTGAAGATTCATGTACAAGTTCTTTCAAAAATTCCTACTAGCAGGGGGCCAAGCCTGCATCTATACATAGCCTATGAAAGAAAAATAAAAGTGACTTCCTAGCTACCAAAAATGCACTAGAGGGGATCATCCACTACTTCTTCGATTTCCTCTTCAACGCGGAACCACTGGAACCACCAGCAGTCTTCCGCTTCGACCCCGTACCCTTTGGCGGATCTTCCTCTTACGAGGGCATGATATCAATATAATTCTCCGAGCTTGAACTTAAAGGAATATTCTCTTCTCGAGGAGTCGGAGGAGTCAGATCTACCACCGGGGGAGGAACGGGCGCGCTGGTTCCGACTAGCGTGTCCCCAGAAGATGTCACCACGAGAGGAGTGGGATCAACCGCCGTCGTAACACACTCAAAATTACCGCCGTGCGCTGCCGCTTCCATCTCTGCTTCAATTTGAGCAAGTATCTCAGTCTCACGAGCAACACGAGACTCACGATAGGTAGCGGTGGACTGTGACGATGCAATAGAAGCAGGTGGGAACATGCCAAGAACAAATGACATGTCAACAAAGGGGTCACTATGCTGGCTCAAGAGTTCATTCATCATTTGTTCGTCAAAAGTAATTGAACCCCCTTGTGTCACCTCAGTCGGCGCGGCTGTCGTCGTGGCGATCGCTTCAGTAATAATGGCCTCCTGTTCTTGATGTGGCTCTTGGACTGCAGGAGGCGCTGTCGATGTTACTTTACTCACTGGACAAGAAAGAAAAGAAGTTGTCAGAACACGCTTCAATACAAGTACTTCAGTTCAAACACATGGTAGATTTGTGCAGAGTACCTTTCTCAACTTGACTCGTAGCTGACTGAGCAGCTTCAGAAGAGTGCTCCCTGATGGGAGATAAGCGTGGCTGCTCAGGGTCGTAGCCTGGGACCAACTGTGGCTCAGTCGCTGGCATCGGCTCCGTTCCGGATGAAGTGATCAACTCTGAACTTGTAGCTGTATGCGCAACGCCAGACCCTTCCCCAACTTCAAATGTTGGGTACCTAGTTTCTCTCTAGCATGAGAGATCGTGAAATCGTGGAGAACCTTCTTCTCTTCATCAGTCAATATGCGGTTCTCCAACTCAAATTCATCAAAAACTTCGCCTGGGTGTGATGCTTTCTCTTCTTCAACTAATAAATTCCAGGCGTTGAACAGATGCGTCGGATAGTCATTAAGCCATGTCAAATTTATGTGCCTCGGCACATTAGCATTATAAGTGATGAGAAGTTCTTCTATCTCTGTCTCTAGCTTAGTCTCTGCTTGACGAACTTTCTCATCGACTTCGGCTTCTGTCTCGCGGACCTTCTCCAAGGTCGCGTCTCTCTTTTTTCGGAATTCCATCGCCTGGTCACACGCTTCCTGTGCGGAAACGTTAGCGGTGTCTCTTTCCTTCACAATTTCTGCAACTTTGGCCTTGAGCTCGTTTAGCTCTTTCAAGGCCGCATCCCGCTCGGCAGTCATGATGGTATTTCGGTGGCCCATGTCCTCCACCGTTGCGTAATGTTCACGCTTCATCCTATCCATCGCTGTCTGAGCTTCATCCGCTCTTCTGAGAGCTTCGATCTCCGACTTTCGAGAAGACTCGGCCTCAGTGCCGAGCGCCTGAATGATGCGGTCCTTTTGACCAAGTTCTTTCTCCAACTTCTCGATCGTAGCCGCTCGATCAAAGGCTACCTTTGACGCTTTCTTAGCAGTCTTCGACCATTCTTGATACTGAAAGAATACGTCCGAGAGATAATCGTGCATCATAGGGGCGACTGTCGACGGTATCCTCTTTAGATGTGGTGGAAAAACAAACCCGTCGAAGCAAATTTCAGGAAATTCCTTCCTCAGTTGAGCAAGCCTAACCGCTCCTTCCCCCGAAGGCTCCGTCAATGTCTGCTCTGTTGACAGGGAGGCCGCGATTTCCGTTCTGCGGTGAATATCAGACCTCGGTGGTTGGGAAGACGGCTTGGGCCGTGAAGTTTCTGGAGGCGGTGCGTGAGCTCTAGGAGGTGGCGTGCGAGATCGAGACCGCCGCCTATAATCTTTTTCTCTGTCAGAGCGCTCATGACTCGAGCGCCCATAGTCATAATCTCTGTCTCCTTCCCTCCTATACAGCTCATAATACGATGAAGACTGGCGTTTCTTACGGAGACTACCAAGCATCGAACCTCTGCCAGACATAGTATCTGCGAAGCAAAAAACATAAAGCAAAATTAATAATCTCTCACAGTGAATGTATTATACTTAGAAATCGTGTAGTGCCGTGAAGTGTGAATGTGGGTGCAACCCCCCGACCAACCAGATGTGTCAACCGCACTAGTAGGCAGAGACTCGCTCAAAATTAAGGCTTCAGAAAATTCTTCTAATCCGGCATCGTGCTGCAAGGACACATCATCCGGAATTGGAATATCGGCAAGCCCTTCATAAAGATTCTCCGTTCTCGGAGGAGACATCTCCGAAATTCTAACTCCGGGAGCGGATCGAGCCGTAACGACTGATTTCCATCTTCTCTTTTTAGATGACTCAACAACGGCTACCTTGCCTTTTCCTTGTTCTTGGGTATCTTGGGCCACATTCGCGGATTCGCCCAATGGCTCATTATCAGTATGAGTTCTCTCCGATTCAGCCTCCTCAATCACGATAACTTTAGGTTTTCTCGGTTTGACTCGTTCTTTCGAGGCAGTCCTTAAGACACCATCGAGCATTATGCTTTGTCTTCTTTCAATCAGTCCGAGAATCCTAAGATTCCTGTCTGTCAATAGCATCTCAATATTCCTCTCTTCACTCGGGATTTCCTGAAATACCCGAACTATCTCTTTGAAACATTCACCTTCAGGTCGCTGAATGACGGCTGAAAAAGAAAATAGATGTGAGTTCGACTTCAAATCCATCGGTTTTATCAACTACCCGAAAAGATAGCAATACTTACGTCCGAATAGCCATCGTCGAGCGAACCCTGGGGGGCATCTGACATAAAACCATTCCGTCCTGAAGTAACTCAATCTTGTCCAAGCCCCCGTAATCACTTGGCAATTTCTTACCGCCTCCAAGAATGTGAAAGATGGACTATCGGCCCGACTCTTGAAGTTAAACAAGTATCTGATCTCGATCGGAAGTGGCGGACGATGAAGATATTCCATAAATGCAATGAACAAGCTATTGAGCGACGCGTATCCGTTCGGGTGCAGTTGAGAGGGGGCGATCCTCAAAAACGACAATACTTGGTTAAACGGAGGGAGTGTCCCAGCTGCGCACGCGTGGCGATTGAATGCGGTATATCCCTCCGGTGGATTGTGCGGTCTATCATTTGGCCCCGGCAGTAGCACGTCATCCATCGACAAACCATGCCTTAAGCATATTCTTCCTAGCATGTCTTCCAAAATATTGGACGGAACAGAATCTGATGGGTTATTAATGAAGGATGCGTCAGGTAACTCGTCGGGAGCTGGACCGATAACTTCAATCTCAATCTCTGGTACTTCGAGCACGGGAGGGACTGAACTTTGAGTTTCTTGCGGCTGTGAACTTGAAGTTTTCATAACTAGCTAACTCACGAGAAATCATCATTAGATGCTAAAAATCCCGTGCATTCCCCGGTGTAAAGTGCATGTGTCGTGCAGTGCAGTGCATTACTTGAACAAATTCTATGGAATAAACTGTAATGTATGAACGACAAAACTCAGAAAATCAAACCAGAAATGACCGTCATCGCTGACCGTCACAACCGTGCCATCCACTTGCAAACGATCGACCCAAGTTGAAGTTTGTTACATTTTTGTTAAGTTACAGTTCCATCGGCGAGCTTCGAAGGGTAGTCCAATATGCAGTTCTACGGTCAAGTTCAATCATGCAAAGCAGAAGCTCATCGGAGTCAAGTATTTTTATGTGCACAAAATTCTCTAAGTTCATTCAGTTTCAACTTGGAATCGGTCGCTGCAGTTCAAATTCGTATCGAATCGAAGAAATATCATCAACCATGTTCGAATCGATACGCTTCGTATCGACCATTTTCGAATCGATACGCTTCGTATCGATCGCGTTTGACTCGATACGTTTCGTATCGATCAGTTCGAAACGATGAGTTTCGTATTGATCCAGTTCGAAACGATGAGTTTCGTATCGATCAAAGGCACACCATTTCGCATCGATCCGAGAACACCGGCTTCGCATCGATCGCCGCTCTCACATTCGTATCGATACGAAATTGCATGCTTTCCTTCGATTCGAAAGCTCCATAACTCCTTCTTCTCCAAAACAGGGCCTCGACTCCATGGCAACGCATCCATCCCCAACCTTGCTCTCACTCACCCAGATCTTCACTTCACCGAAACCGATGATAAAAGCAAAGAGGATGGATTAAGATTTCGAGTTTCATCGTTCTAAGCATATTTCTATCCATTAATCACCTGATTTTAATGTTTAACTCTGAAGAACAGAAGGATTGAATCGATTCGAAGGCTAATAGTTTTCTCTCTCTATCGGTTCGAAAGTAAAAAGCGACAGTAAAAAGTAAAAAAGGTGAAAAGTGGCGAAGCCCATGCTATTTATATGAGGCCATAGGAGAACCGGGTCGATTCGTCTCCCGGTCCATGTGACCAGTCATCACCTGTCACCCTAGCACTCGAGTCGAACGGTAGGTTCGAGTCCATTACCAAAAACTTCCATCGATTCGAAATAAACGACAGATCCATCGATACGAAGCAAGCGGCAGGAACAGCCAAAGATTGTGAACTCCATCGGCTCAAAGCCCACGTTCACATCAATAAATTCACAACTCCATCCACAACCTACCGATACGAACAGAAATTTCGTATCCGTCATTTCTCATCGATACGAACAGTGATTTCATATCCATCAAAGTCAATCGATACGAACAACAATTTCGTATCCATCAAAGCTCACCGATATGAACGGATGTTTCGTGTCGCTCCAATCTCATTGATACGAATTATCATTTCGTATCCATCATTTCTCATAGATACGAGCGAATGTTTCGTACCCATCCAAGCTCATCGATTTGAACTATCATTTCGTCTCCATCATTTCGACTTGCATCGACGTGAAAAACTACTTTGTAACCTTTTACATCGATTCAGGAGAGGATCGATACAAGAGGATAGTCAAAGAACAACCATCAAGCGTCGTTTCAACTCAAATTTCTAAATCGGTTTAAGAGAGAATCGATACGAAATTCAACAACAAACAAAACTGACAACGACTCGTGGACGCACGACGTTAACAAGGGTCAAACTAACATATGTGCATATATGTCAAACTAACATTCGATTTTAAACATTTACAGGAATCGAATACTCATCTTGTTACAATTACAACAACCAACAGCCAAGCGCTATTCTACAGCAATCAATCATATCAAAGCAAGGTTACAACCTTCGACAAAAGAGCAATGATTGTTCAGAGAGAAATTGCAGCTTTTCAAAGCACGTCATGTTTCCACAAGACGTACTTTGGGGGGTAAATGTTATCCTGCTTTTTGGCAAAGCCGTGATACCAAAAGATCGATCGAAAAAAAAGGACATTTCATCTCAGAGATTGGTCATTCTTCACTTCACAATGGATATCGTTGAATTTTGTCCGAGTCCAGATCGAGCTATAATTGATAGGACATGACAAGAAAGATTGTAGAAGTCAGCGTCTCAAATTTCAAGTCAATCCGAGTTCATACGCTCAAGTTATGGTCGATTCAATTTGAAAGAAAATGCCTAGGTTTCGTATCCATCGCACTGGGTGATTTCGTATCGATCATCAAGCTGCAGTTCGAATCGATCACTTTCGTATCGATCAGTTCGAATCCATAGAAGTACCTCGGTTCGACTCGGTCCCATTCGAATCCATCGGCAGGGTTTATGTTCAAATCCATCATAGAAGCCTCTCTTCGTATCCATTAAGCGACTTCTTGTTCGGATCCATCAACACTTGTCCATTTCGAATCGTCACCCCCTCCTAGTTCGAACCCATCAGCAGATGGACCACGTCACGTTCGAACCCCTAAGTTAAACTTAGTTCGAACCCATCGACTTCAGATCGGTCAAAGTGGCGGTAACCTCGCTCCCCTCTGGTTCGAAGCCGAAGGCTTGAGTCCTTCGAACCCATCAAGGTACCTTGATTCGTATCCATTCAGATACCTTGCTCCATGTCCATCAGAACGCCCCGCCTCGAATCCATACATGATAATACGTTCGAATCCACCAAGTTTAGAATCCCTGGGTTGACACGGTAAACATGGATACGAGCGCGGCGAAATCTTGGGAACGACTCGATCAACTCGGCAAGAAAGGCGGATCGACACGAGGATTGCGCTCCACGTCATCACCGAGGCGCGTGCCACCCTCGGTTCGAAGCTATCAATTCGAACGAATCGATTCAAACCAAATAGCCACCAAAGAATAGCAATTCGAATCGACCATATCTCGAGATCCATAAGTCCAAATGCCACGAAATTTTCACAGAAGCTTGCATGCGTGTTGAAGAATGTCCACACCAAGTTTCACCTCGATTGGATGATTTTCTGATCGGTTCGAATGGAGTTCGAATCGATCCCAAAGTGGGCCCAAATTTCCTGAGGCCGGGTGTGTGGGCCCCTTCACGCGCCAGAAATGGTCTCCCGAATTTTCAGCGAAATATCAGCATCCTACGCCTATAAATAGTCCCAGAGCCAACAGAAAAAGGATCTTTGGATTCTCAAGCGCCTAGACTCTGCCGGATCGAGATCTCCATCATCCTACATCATATTCTTGCTATTGAATTCGAATTTCCAGTTGTAACTTGCTGTTGATTGCTGTAACAACTTGTAATCATTGAAAGAGAATCAATAAAACTGCAAAAAAACTTCACAGTGGACGTAGGCAACACGCCGAACCACTATAAATCGCTTGTCTACGCATTTACTTTACTGTTGATTGGAGTTTTTGTTAGATAACACTTGTTTTTGAATTTACATTCTTCATTATTATCTCTTCAACGACTCCCGAAGAGTGTTGTGACCAATTTTGGTGCAAACATATGTAAATCATAAAATGAATATGCTTTTATGTTCTTTTGTTTAGTCCCACATCATGGAATAGGTTAAATCCTTTGCTCTGAAGCCTTTATACAAAGGTGGATATGTAATGTAAATACATATCTATTCTTAATAATGAATAATATATCTTCTGTCTCTCTCCAATGTCTTCTACTTTCTTTATTCTATAACAAATTTGATTTATCACATTTTTGGCATTTGGCACACTTACATCCTGAAAATGCCATGGAATGTATAGCAGTTTTAATCTACCCATGTCCACCACTTGTTATCAGTAACGTTCCACTCTTACGGCTAAGCCTCCTTTTAACCTTATCGATAACACCATTAAAGTTAACTCTTTTTAATAATGAACTACTAAGAGGAGTACCCAATAATTAACAGAAGATTTTGTATTCAACTGAAAGAACTCAGCAATTCTTGTTTTCATGCCCGCTCTTTTACCAAAGAACAACCTTGACTCTTGTTCATTTATATCTAGACCCGCATATTTTTCAAAATTATTCATGATACCTTTAATACTAATAGCATTCTCAACTGATGCTTTGGCAAAATCTAAGAGACCATCTGCATAAAGCGGATGGTTAATGACAGGGTCATTTTTACAGATCAGAGATAATTTTCCTTCCAAATGTTCCAGGTCAAATTGCAGTAATAAATACACTATAGTAGTAGCAAATTGATAAGGACGTAAAGGATCTCCTTGCCTCAACCTTCCGTTACTAGAGACGAAACCACATGGAGAACCATTTAGGGGTGGGTACAGTTAATCCGATCGGTTAATTAACCAATTTAACGAAACCACGTGGAGAACCATCTAGAGGTGGGTACGGTTAATCCGATCGGTTAATTAACCAATTTAAGCGACCAAAAAATACGGTTCGGTTAACCAAACTGAAAATAAATTTGGATGGTTCGTACCGACCGAACCGCCTATATTTAACCATGTTAACCGCACACATCGATCAGTTAACCGATTAACCCCGATTAACCATTACCCGGTTAACTATGGTTATCCGAAAGTTAACTGCATTAGACCACAATAATTAATCATATTCCAGTTCAATCTTCACGCAGAATACAAGTTTACACAATAAATATCACATATGCATATTACTTAATTATTTTAAGGCATTAACATCACATACACAGCACATAAACATTAACAACACATAAGGCATTTATAGTCACAACAATTCAAAATTTCATACAGTCCACAACATATAGCCCTCACCCCTCAACAATTACAATGCGTGAATACAATTCATTATATTACACAGCAGTTCACACTAATAGTCCAGAACATTACCAAAGTTACCAAACTACAAAGTTGATAAATCCAGGCTATCCAGCAACTCAAAGCTCCAAGATTACCAAACTATAAAGCAAATAGCCCAAAACCAGTAAATAAAATCCGTGCTCTAAGCTGCTGTCACCAAATATTTAGTAAAAACTGTATAATGAGAAAGTATATAGTAAGCAAACATGCAGTATAAATTATATCCAATATCAAGTGTCAACAACCGAGCTGCACATGTGATACTTGTTTAATCGGAAGATGGTAGCAAGTATACAATAAGCAAATGTACATCGTTTATTATCAAACTATTCAGCTATGTATCACACAAGCCAACGAAGATTCAATAATGAAATTTACATGGTTTATTTACAATCATGTTTAACATACTCAACAGTGATTGGCTCAATATACTTTCTGCCTTCTGGTGGAAAAATAGTTCATGAATTTTGTACATATATCTAAGTTACTTACTAATAATGAGTAATTTACAAAAGAACAAACTTGCTACATTCGAACTAACTTACTTGCAATTTTAACTTATAATAAAGAACCAGCTTACTACATATGAACTTACTTATAGTATAAGTGACTTATTACATATGAACTTACTTGCAGTTTTGACTTATAGTAAAAGACTTACTTATTACATATTAACTATCAACTAGTGCTGAAGATATAACAAACACTGCATGTGAACTAGATCTAAAAGATCTAATGAAGAACTGACTTACAAGTGCAAAAGATATAATCAAAAACATATATTGAAAGATCAAAAACTTGTAGTGGAAATACATTATTCCAACAACGTAGTTAAATCAACGAAGCTGCTAATACAGTTCCTATGTTATATATACGAAATATAGCACAAAAGTATAGGCACAAGCTTTCTAGACTAATTAAACTTTAATGTGGACCACAACTCATAAGCAAATTACTGCATGCTTGGTGCATCAAACACTTGACACATATGTGAACAATAGGAGAATGAACTAACATATTTCCCTAAACTAAATTCACTCAACATATGAATGATTTTATCCTGTCAAACATATTGATTTTGTAAACTGCAACAAATTTAACAGCCCACACCAAAATCAAAATTAACATTAATAATTTACCAACACCAAAAAAGCAACGACGCTTAGAAAAATAATCTAAACAAATAATGTACAAGTTTGCAGTTTGCAATGATAATGATAAGTTGAAATCATTTAAACAATTAATTAAGAATAGAACAGCACAACTAAAGAATCGATTAATTAACAATTACTTAAGAATCAATTCAAGTTAATTATACTCGCTTTCTTTTCCCTCTTGATGCCATAGGCTATTACTTATAAATTATAATAGAAAACAGGAACTCATCGTTGCTGATGTGGACAGTATGGAATTCCAACATTTCAAAATAGTTACCTCATTACACTCTCTTTCTACTACTTCCTTCCCAATCGTTCCTTCCCATTAACGCATCTGTACGTTTATCTTTTTTATTTAACTTTCTAACGACTGTTCCCACAATCTCATTTCTTCTTTCTATGCAAAATTATTTTCCCCAAATTTTACAACCCTACGTCCCAAATTTCATTCATTAGTTTCTCTACTAAGACAATCCCTAATCTAACGCCATGTCAGAAAATAGTAAGGAGAAAACCATACATCTTTAATCTACCACCATCTCAGAAAATAGGGCAAAGGAGAAAACGTACCCTTTTCGCGTTTCTGTTCATATATAATAGAAGCTGGTTAATGAAGTCATGACTTTAAATCCAAACAACATCAGATTTTGGTCAATGGTTAGCTAATATGATCTACATCCCTTTAAGCTTATTGTATATTTGTAACTTGATATGTGATTACCTTTTTTCAAAGTACCCAGTTTTGTCTATTTGCTTGATAGACCGTTTATTTCAACCATTTGCTTGAATGTGTTTTAGTTCAGTGAAAGTTAATTTCAACACCAATCAACCACTCCATTGCATTTACTCAAATCATGCACTGTTGATGCTTCATTAGTTGTTCGAAAATAGTGTCGTCTGGTTAATTTTACATGTCTTTATTGTAATTTAACTTACCCCAAATTTCTTTTGCCTAAAACCCATATTGATGGTACAACCAGTTGTTTGTGATCATTCAAAGTTGTAAAAATAGGATTATTTGCCATGAACAAAAAAGACCACCACTTTCGAGTTTTTTCCCTTTTTAATATCGTTTGGAAAATGGAGACATATTTTTAAGATGTTTGTCTTTTTTTGCACCTTTTGACCTTGACCACTCTTACATGCGAATTAAATAGCACAAATGTTTTAATATATTTAAGCAATTAATCAACGGAAGGGGTTAAGCATATATGGTCATTTGAATTAGTGTGTTGTAGGAACACAGTTTTCACGCACTGGAGCTAATTAGACCAATGTTCAAACAAAAGGAACATGGTATATTCAATTCTGGTCAAGCCAACTGATTTTCATTATTAACTTTGATATAACAGTGCACACCTACCTCTACTTAGTCATGACTTTAACCACTATGTCTTCTCATGTACATGATTTGAAATGGACTGCTAAACATGGTGGTGAACGAAGGTTGCGTCGTGGAATTTAATTATACTGTTGAGTTTTTTGTCACTTTGGAGTGGGAATAAAATCCAGATGAAATACCTTTGTTCATTCCCATGAACGTCAAGTTTCAATAAAATAGTTCGTCATCCTTATGTTAATTTGAATTTAATTTTCAAACCAACTATACTGACTTTATACTTTGAAAATTATTGCAGTTACTCTTGTGTCAAGTTAAAACTAATATATGAACTGTTAAGTGGGCAATGTTAGGCAGTATATCATATGATTAACATTTTTACCCTTGTTAAAGGTAAGTTGCTGTTTCTGTTTTATAACTTCGACCTTAGATTTACCATTAAATATTAGCAATTAATTCTTAACTTTTTGTGTAAAGTGCTTTTAGAATATAGACCTTATCAACGTAGTAGAACTGCATTCTTCTACATTCCTTTGTACATCATATTAATATCAAAGTCATCCCTATTTCACCATAGTTAATATAGTGTGTATTAAAAATTGTTTATAAGGCATAGTATGTTAGGTTGATAGGGGAATCATTTGTTTATAACTGTACCGATGTTCCTTTTGTTGTTTCAATTTTCATCTCTAGAATGATCGAACAATTTTTACAACAAAGGCCGATCAACGATCATATGCGTATAAACTCAGTTTGACCAAATTAGTTTAGTAAAATAATACCAGGAAGCTAAAGCATATAAGGCTTATCTATCAAAAGGCGAAAAAAGTTGGCATCTGAAGTAGTTCACAAATGATAACAGTCATAGATATTTTGAACTTTAGGGTTTAGGTAGCTTCCATGCTATGATTCATCTAATACATAGTGCAGTGTTCAAAACAACAATGAATCCGACTTCAATTAATCTGAAGCTGAAGTGTGAACTAAAACTATATGGTGTAAATTTTGCTTTGTTGTTTTGATTAATGGTTGAAGGAAGGTATATCATAAAATTTATGTTTGTAAATTGCTAAATTACTTATTTTGGTTCTAATGTTAATGTCGTTGACTGATACTAGCCTGAGTCATATGGTTTTGATGTGTACAACTGAAAATATAACTTTTTCGACCCTTAGTTCAAATACAAAATGTAGTCAATTAATGTCGCTTAACACACATCCAAGTGTACATATTCATCGATCAGGAAAAAATCCATTCGTACCTACGAAATTAAAGCTATATACAAATAACAACAACATTTATAGACTGACATCAAGTTAATATAATTAAATTGCTATGATCATTTTTCTTTAAATTTCCTTTCTTAAATTTTCAGATAGCTCTCATTTTTGTGATTTTCAACTTCGTATGCATATTGTGGCAGTTCTTAAGCATCCGTGCAGAATACGTCGGTCATCGAAGAAAGATACAACAATCAAGCTCATATGGAGATTTTGGTTATAACTACACATATGAGCTGGATGATTCTACAATGGAATAATTGCTAAATATGGCATTAACTGTTACAACATAGTACATAGGGGTATCCAACTTTATGTCTGTTTGACTGTAATTGAATTATACAAATATTAAGCACTTTAAAATACAGAGCTTGGTTAACTAATCATGTGGGTGACAAATCTCACATGCGAGTATGTTTGTGCTAAATCATGTAGAAAATTATTGCTCATCATGCTAAAATTATGTAGTCAAAATAAAGTGCGAGTTTCCATCAAAAATATTAGGTCCGTATAATTTGCGCTGACAATGCAGCTAGGAAAATTTCTACTTTTCTTGAGGATTTTGCACATCTTCGTATTCATAATTTTTCTACTATTGTGGAAACTGATTGAAAAACAGTTGTATTGTTTAATTTACGTATCTGTTGTTTAAGGTTCTTTTGGATGAATAACTCAAATTAGCATTTTTAGTTGTAATATTGTTTTGCAATACTATGTTTATATTGAACTATCTAACGTATAGTTGTCACCATGACTTTTCTTCAGCATAAATGATATATATCCTCTCATTCACTATAATATTGATTTCAAACTACTTCAACAGGGAGTCCGCATGTACTTCAACTATGTGATGCACTTATGTTGCGTTAATACGACTTAACACTGAAGTCAAACATGCACGCTAATATAAAATGTATCACCTACTTTCAATACTTTAAAATATTTTTCAATTTATAAGTACCACCAATTGCCCGTGTGCGAAGCACGGGTGTCAACCTAGTTTTCTACAACAATTGAGGGCTGGCACTAGTGTCATGAGTCGTGAGTAATATAACGTATCTACCGATCTAGGAGTTCGATTAGTAGATGAATATGAGCAGTGAGCACTTGAGCAAATTTATGGTTTTCGACTTTCTCTTTTGATTTTACTAAATGGTTGAGTAATAATTAATAGGGCACGGTATCAATTTGAGTATGGGCTAATAAGTATTGGGTTGGGATGTGTTATAAGAAACTTAATTTTTGGTCGGTTAATGGTTAACCGATCGACCAAATTTTGTTAACCGTTAACTGAACCAAAAATGGTCGGTTATGGTCGGTCGGTTAACCAATTTTATCGATTAAGTTTGTTCGTGGATGTCGGTTAAATTGGTCAAGTTAGTAAAATCGGTTAAACCCCACCCTAGAACCATTGATCAATATTGAAAACATTGAGGGTGGAAATACACTTATAGATAATAGAAATATTTTTTGGTGGAAAACCCATAGCCTATACAATATGACGACAAACTCTTTACTAACTTTATCATATCCTTTTTGCAAGTCTATTTTAAGGCAAAGGTTATTTGATCCATCCCTATTAAAAGTTCTCACCATCTCATATGCTAGTGGAGAGTTTACAGAAATATTTCATCCTGGAATAAAAGCCTTTTGATTATATGACTCAAGTTCATTCATACAGTCTTTGAATCAGTTGCATACAATATTAGCAATGATTTTATAAATGACATTGCCACACAATATGTGCCTATAATCAGATATGGATCGAGGGGTATCCTTTTTTGGCACAAGATTATGAATTTATGATTTATTTCATTAATGAATTTGCAAAAATTAATATACGTTTAATAAGAGCACATAGTTCCTGTTGAGAAGCTCTGATCAATGAATTGAAATATAGTAAGCAATTCAATACACAAGCTTAACTGGCCTGAATTAGTGATCTATTTTATTAAACAAACTTGGCTGCATATATAGCCTTACAAATGAAACAAAATAGTGCTGAAATAAAGGGTCACGTTTAGCACTACATCTGCTAACGTGGTTAAACTTAACTAGCCTAAAGACTAGGTCTTATTAACAGAAAACAAGGACAATAAACACCTAAAAACAAGTAACAGCCTTTCAATCCCTCCCCTAAACTAACTATGATACATAATTAGTTTAGTTCAGCTGCTTTACATATTCCCATTTGACTTCTAAGCTTCTGAAAAGACTCCAACTTCAACGGCTTAGTCATCACATCTGCAATCTGCTCCCCCGTTCTGCAATGCATCAGCTCAATAATTCCATCTTTAACAAGCTCTCTTAAAAAGTGAAAACGTACATCAATATGTTTACTTCTACCGTGCATAACTGGATTCTTTGACAATTTGATAGTGGAGCTGTTGTCACACATGATTATGGTACCCTTCTCCTGAACATGACCAAGTTGCGTCAAAACCCTTCTCATCCACACCGCTTGACTTGCACATCCAGCTGCTGCCACAAATTCAGCCTATGTGGTTGACAATGTAACAATCGGTTGTTTCTTCGAAAGCCAAGACACTGCTCCAGAACTCAAAAAAAACATAACCGGAAGTGCTTTTTCGATCATCTAAGTCACCAGCATAGTCACTATCTGCGTAAACCACCAAAGCATCTGAACTTCCCTTTTTGTACATGATTCCATAATCAAAAGTCCCCTTCAAGTACCTCAATATCCTCTTTGCAACTTGCAAATGAATCTCTGTAGGTCTAGCCATGTACCTACTGATTAAGCTTACGCTGTACATCATGTCGGGACGTGTTGCCATGAGATACATAAGACTCCCTACAATTTGTTTGTAGTATGATTCATTAATTGCAGCTCCTTCCTTGTCCTTGTTTAACCTGCAACCTAGAATAATCGGACTGCTGACTTCATGACTTGCCAGCATTCCAAATCGCTTCAAAACTTCCAAAGCATACTTTCTTTGGCAGATGAAGATTCCATCAGATTGTTGTGAAACTTCAATACTAAGAAAGAATTTCATTTTTCCTAGGTCGGTCATTTCAAAAGCTTGCATCATTGAACGCTTGAAATTGGTTATCATCTCATCATCATTACCGGTATAGATTAAATCATCTACATAAATACTCACAATCAGTAGTTTACCTTCTTTGCTTTGTTTAACGAAAAGAGTCTGCTCATTTGGACATCTTTCGAATCCCTCACTGACAAAGTAAGATTCTATGCGGCTGAACCAAGCTCGTGGAGCTTGTTTAAGCCCATATAACGCTTTCTTCAATTTATACACCTTGAGCAGGTCGTCATCCTTCTCGTAGCCTCTTGGTTGATCGACATATACATCTTCCTTTAGCTCCCTATGCAAGAAGGCTGACTTTACATCAAGCTGGTAAATTTTCCATCCCATTTGAGCTGCAAGTGCTATGATCATCCGTATTGTATCCATTCTTGACACTGGTGCGAATACTTCTGTATAGTCGACTCCATGCTTTTGCGTATAACCCTTTGCAACCAAACGTGTGTTGTACTTCTGTACCTCTCCATTCTCATTCATCTTCGATCCACTTAACACCAATTCTCTTTGCTCCAGGTGGCAGATCAGTTAACACCCAAGTATCATTCTTTTCTATAGCCTGTATTTCAGAATTCATGGCCTCTTTCCAGTTTCCACTCTTGACTGCATCTTCGTAGTACAGTGGATCACTTGACACCATTAATACTAAGTTTCCTTCATCTTCAGATAATCCCAATTCCTCCCCACTAACAAAATCTCTCATCCATGTTGGTGGCTTTCTCACTCTTCTACCAACTTCATTATCTTCACTACCCTCACTGTCTGGAGCTATAATTTCCTCACCATCATTTTCAATTGCATCAATATTGTTACCTCCCTCATTATTATCACTTACTTCTGTTAAGTCATTATCTCCCCATTCTAAATCTACTAAAATATGTTTTCTATAATTCACATCCCAATCCCACTGTTTGTCTTCTTCAAATTTTACATCCCTGCTCACTACTACAATTTTTTTAATTGGATCAAATAATCTATAGCCTTTGGACTCATCACTAATGCCCAAAAATATGCAAATAGAACTTCTACAATCAAGTTTAGTCCTTCGTACCTCTGGCACATGAACATGTGCTATGCAACCAAAGACACGGAAATGATCAACAGAAGGCTTTTTTCCACTCCATGCTTCTTCAGGGGTGATATTTTTTACTGCCACTGTTGGACATCTATTCAACACGTGATTGCTCCAATTTACCACCTCTGCCCAATTTTTTTTTGGTATTTCTCTCTCAGAAAGCATTGCACGAACCATATTCATTACGGTTCTGTTCTTCCGTTCAGCCACGCCATTTTGTTGAGGGGTGTAGGCAGTTGTCATTTGTCGTTTGATACCATTCTCCATGCAGTATTTGCTGAATTCAATTGAAGTGAACTCGCCTCCTCTATCTGTACGCAAACACTTTATATTTGAACATGTCTCGTTCTCCACCATCTTCTTAAAGCATTTAAAATGGCTTAACGCTTCTGACTTCTCACTCAAAAAATACATCCACGACTTTCTACTATAGTTATCTATAAAACACAGAAAATACCTTTTACTGCTGTTGGATACAGGTGTAATCGGCCCACAAATATCAGCATGAATGAGATCTAATCTTTGACTTGCTCTCCAAAAGCTCTTCTTAGGTATGGGATCACGATGATGCTTGCCAGCAATACAATTTTGCATAACTCATCTGAGGCAGTGAGCTTTGGGAGACCATCCACCATTTTCTTGCTTTGTAAGATTTGCAAACCTTTGTAGCTTATATGTCCATACCTTCGATGCCAAAGTTGAGACAAATTCTGTGAGCTTGTGAGAAGACATTCATCATGTTGTGGTTGAGGCATCGCTTGTGATTTAGCAAACAAAATAAACATCCTATTTGTGCTCATGTTGGCCTTAATGATCAAGCCCTTGTAAGGATGATAGATTTTGCATACTCCTTCCTCAATTAGAATTGCTAAGCCTTTTTCTTGAAGTTGTCCTATGCTCAAGAGATTATTTTTGAGCTCAGGAACATAGAACACTTCAGCAACAATGTGTTTAACACCATCAATCATTAGCTTTACATTGCCTTTTCCTTTTACCTTCATCGTGGAGTTGTTGCCCAGCTTTACTGAATGTTGGAAACTTCTATCTAGCTCTGAGAACATGGCTTGATCCCCACACATGTGATTGGAGCACCCTGAATCAAGAAACCAAGCATTCTTTTTCTTAAAGTCATGTTGCTCTACATATGACATCAACAGCATCTCATCCTTTTCTTCAAGCTCGGCATAATTTGTTTCCTTTTTCCAGCTTGGACATTCATACTGAAAGTGTCCGAGTTGATGACAGTTGTAACACTCCACAGTAGCTCTTGTAAAAGCTTGTCGGCCTCTACCTCTTCCTCTTCCCCTAAAGCTGCTTCTTCCTCGACCTCTTCCACCATTCCTTTCCTCATATGATACTTTAAGAACCTGTTCGTCATTGCTGTGCTTATTAAGTTTCTGTTCATGAACTATCAATGAACTCTGTAATTCATTGATGGACATTTTATCAATATCTTTAGACTCTTCAATAGCACAAACAATATAATTGAACTTATCTGTTAAAGACCTCAAAATCTTTTCAATCACTGTCACATCAGTTATCATTTCTCCATAAACACGCATTTTATTTGCCACTGCCATAACCCTAGAAAAGTAAATTGTAACAGATTCACCCGATTTCATCTCTAGGATTTCAAAGTCTCTACGCAAACTTTGAAGTGTTGACCTCTTAACTCTTGAATTCCCTTCATATTTCCTCTTCATGGCATCCCAAATGTCCTTCGCAGTATCCCTTTTTAAAATAGTCTCCATGATTGGCCTCTCTATTGCTTGGAACAAATAGTTTTTTACTTTTAAATCCTTCAGCTTTAATGCATCATAGCTCACTTGCTGTGCTTCTGTCAATACTCCTATTGTTGGCCGCTCACACCCTGTTTCCACAAGATTCCAGTATTCTTTGGATCTTAAGAAATTCTCCATTAACATGCTCCAATGGTCATAGTGACCATCGAAGCATGGAATCGCTGGCTGTGAAAACCTCGTCTCGTCTGTCATTTCTCTGTCTGAAGATCACTCTAAAGCTGCGGCTTTACCTCTCTCTCAGGCTCTGATACCAGATGTTGAGAAGCTCTGATCAATGAATTGAAATATAGTAAGCAATTCAATACACAAGCTTAACTGGCCTGAATTAGTGATCTATTTTATTAAACAAACTTGGCTGCATATATAATCTTACAGATGAAACAAAACAGTGCTTAAATAAAGGGTCACGATTAGCACTACATCTGCTAACGTGATTAAACTTAACTAGCCTAAAGACTAGGTCTTATTAACAGAAAACAAGGACAATAAACACCTAAAAACAAGTAACAGCCTTTCAGTTCCTCCTTCACATATCCTAATGCAATTAAATTTCTTTGCACCGTACTTATCATGTCCTAGACCATTGTTATCATCAATTTAAAAAGTAGCATTTTTAATTTCTTCATCGGTGACCTTTGCTTCTAATTTGTTCTTAGTTTTCTCAGAGAGAATATTTTATAAGTTTATTCCGAGAAATTATATTAATGATTACTTAATTAAAAAGCTCAGTATAGAAATTGATTGCAGCAGTTTGCAAATCACTTTCCTTTGAAAGTATATTTCCATTCTGATCCATAGGTTATTTACTCTCCTTTCTATTTTTAGCTATTGACATATGTATGTAAAAGAATTTTGAGCATTGACCACTCTTTAAACCATTTAATTTTACTTTTTTTCTAATTTTCAGCAGCTTTATTATGCATTAGTCTTTCCAAACTAAAAAGTTTTTCCTCGTATTGTTGAGTTAATTCTTCATTGCCTAGATCAGCTAGCAGTCGAATATATAAGCCATTATTTTTGATTTTGTACTATTCGATTAACTCATGTATGCTAGCTCTTCCCTTATTCCACTCTTTCAGATGTTTTTTGATGTTTTTAAGTTTGGGTAACATCTTAAAAAGTGGGTTCCCTACTTCAGAACTATTCCTACCGCCGACCAGTACGTTATTGTATCCCTTAGCATCACTCCAACTATTATTGTATCTACACGGAGTATTCTTTATATCTCTACCAATGTTAGATTATTATATCCACAAAGGGTAGTGATCACCTACAAAGCGGTTCAAAATTTCAAATTAAGAGTTAGGGAATATAAATTGAAAAGAGTAGTTCAAAAACACTGTATCAACTTTACAATGAAGAGCAGAGTCCCTACCACCTCTCTAAGTATAATTGTTTCCAATATAATGGAACTCATGTAGGCCTATCGAAACATTGATGTTATAGAAATTCGTCTTCATTACGTGTAGAATTACTTGGACCAATTCGGTCTCCACTCTCCATTATACAACACACAATTGAAATAACTGGCTTTTAGCTAAGGAACATTTAATAAAGTTCCCATGTGTTGTATATCTTTCTAGAGACTGCATCTATCAGCTTGTGTGTATAAATCATATACAGTAGTGAATTCCATGTTCAGCCCCCCATTATTCTGAAAAATACAAGATATAGCATTATATTCCACACTCTAGGATTCTAAACAAGTGACATACTAATTTTTAATAGAGTAATCTGTATTACAAACAAAATCCCAATCCGGTTTAAAGCTTTTAACAAACAATTTCACATTATCGTTTGAAAGTTTGTGTTCTATAAGAGCAACCATTGTTGGTTTGAGTTTATCAGTATGTTTAATAACATCATACCGTCTTGTTGGGGAGTTAAGTCCCCTTGCATTCCAAACAAGGAATGTCGTTAATTGGTAATTGAAAGATTACCCCTACTCTTCGAGCCACTAGAGGTGCCACTCCCTTACTTTTTTGCTTTTCCATTTTTTAATTTTGACATGGCTAATCAAATCTATCCATAAAGGGTTGTTAATAACTTTAACTAGGGTATTAGCTTTAAATTTAAAGCAGGTCTCGTTAGCTTGCATTCTTCTAGTCATTTTCATAGATGAACTACTAGGAGGACTAACAGTTGTAGAAGTGCTAGCATTAGCCGTTAGGTTTGATATATTACTTTCATGTTGGAACATGCATTTGTCTACATTCAAATTAATTGTACGACTAACAATATCCATGGTAGGCTGCTTATCATTCATTTAAGTATTTTTTATAAGGGGTATGATTGGACAATCATGCTCTACCTGAACAACGATGGTAACAGCTGCTTCCAGTTCTTTCACACTGCAACTAGTTTACTTTTGATTCAAATCTACCATCTAAATAACAGCATCCATAGCTCCCTTAATATGTAGTCAATTATCACTTACATCTTTTGATGTCAAAAAAATTTCAAAATAAAACAAAATTTTGTTGATATAGTATATTCAATATCATCATCCACACAAAAAATTGGATTGTTTTGAGAATTCTAACTCTTTCAAATTTTCATTTTCAATCGACAGTTAAACATACATATTGATTAATGATTTAAAGGGATTAGAAGGTTCATTTCACAATCTTTTAACAATTTCACAATATTAGAAGGTTCATTTCACAAAATTTTAACAATTTCACAATCTTTTGACACAAAAGACATGAGGGGGCTAAGATGGAAGACTACACAAATGGCGCAACATGTCCCACCTCCTTATACATACAGACACACATGCAAATACATACAAACAGACGTGTGTGTAGAGTGGTATTTTAATTTCTTTCTTCCATATATAAATCATCTCTCGCATATTAAAAATCCATATAAATTCTAAAATTCGTAACTTTGCATTTCCTATGAAAACCATCTTTCAGTTAATCTCTTTCTAATCATTATATTCCAACTCAACATTTCTAAGCAGAAATCTTTGGTTTTGGAGGTCTAGCTCCACTTTCTTAATATTTACTCTTGTTATATCCCTATATAACTCCTTTAGTGACCTCTATAGATAGAAGATGACTTGCAATTATCATTCTCAAGCAAATTAGAATTATAAAAGCATTTTATTTGCAATGAGGCAATGTTACTCAGAAATATAAAGATGAAGGTTTCTTTGGGCTTCCTTATCTCTTGCTTTCTTCTTGATTTATTTCGATCAACAATTATAATGTAATCACTTTGAAAATAGTGATGTCATTAAATAGAATTTTGTATAAGTGTATGTCAATTTATGGTCATTTAAGGAATTAGAAGTTTCGAAATGATCTATAATTTTGTATATATGACGTCGATAGAAAAAAGATTATATATATAAAATATTGTTTTGTTTCATGGTCTTTTGACAGAAAATACACGAGGGACTAAAATGGGAGACTACACAAAGATGGTATGTCGTGTCCCACCTCTCTATATACACACACAAACGAGCATACACAAATACACATACACGTGTGCATATATATATATATATATATATATATATATATATATATATATATATTTACATAGACATACATGTATGTGTGTGTGTGTGAAGTTAGTTATAACAATGTGTTACATTATTTAACCATCCAAAATGTAAACCGGATAAATTTACCTTTTTGTTTATGTATGTTTTCCATTTATCATACTATCATACCTCTTCTGCGGTTTCTTGGATACTTTCATAATTATTGATGTCTTTTATTCTAAATGAAAATTTGATATCTTTTAGGATTGTCTCGTATGTTTAAAGAAGGAACAATAGTTCGGATTTGGAAAGTCCCACATCGCTAAATAAATTGAAGAAGCGGTGTATAAATATTGGTTGGTAGGTACGTAATATTGGAGATTCCTTTTGTTACAACGAAGTGTATGCCAATCCATATGCGTACGCCACGTGCTGGAGATGAGGAGCTTGGTTCGACTGCCGTTACACAACAGTGGTATCGGAGCCTTTGTTACAATAAAGTATGTGCCAATCCATATACGCACGCCACGCGTTGGAGATGATGAGCTTAGTCGGACCGCCATTACAAAACATTAACTTATAATCATATTGAATTATAAGAACCTTAATAATTTAAGATATCTCATTGTCATGGAAAATTTATTCTTTATATTGTACATTTTTGTGTCGCTTTTTGAGTGGATTTCATTTTTTTCCTTCTTCTCACGATGAAGTAGTAAATTGTACTTTCATAAGTGTAACCTAATTTTTAGATTACTGAAATCATTTAATTCATCGTGCATTGCTTAATAGCATGGAAGATTTTTTTATTGTTTACATTCTATTTCTTTACATAGTTTTATATGGATGAAAAATTATTGCTTTTTAATTTATCTTTTCCAGGGTTAGATTGAGGGCTAGCCCAATGGGCATCCTACTAAGCGCATGGATCGAGACACCCATTAGGCAGGAAAACCAAAACAAATTGAAGTTAAACTACCAGAAAATGAGCTGAGAAAATTATACTATTGCTTATTTTTTTAGTGTTTTACTAAGGGCACCATAAAACGCTCTTACTAATACCATAATTAAAAAAATAAAATCTATTAAAATACCATTCTTACTACTACCATAATCCAACACTTCACTCAATCATTAACATTCAAACCCAACCTCTTTTCCCAACCTCTTTTCCTTCTTGCACAACATATATAAATGCGATCTCCAAACAACGATGTTTCCTATTATTATCTCTTCATCTTCTAATTCTATTTCTCACTAAATTGCTAATTTCTAAAAGCTAAAATTTAATAGAGATAACAAACTTGTTAATTAAAAACCATTAATCAATGGAAGAAAATAAAAGAGAAAAGGCAAATCATTTAATGGTTGATCACTACTTAGAAAATGAGGTAAAATTATTTTTTGTCATTTTTCGTTGTTTATTAGGAATTTTCCAATCAATTTTTTTGCTAGGGTTAATTAAATGATTTTTTAAGCGGCTCTATGGGTGAAGATATAAGAATTAATGATGTTGTTATTAATAATTTTTGTGTAAGTATGCTCAAAATTGATATGTTTCTTACAATACTTTAACATTATCAAAAAAATTATTCATCGGGGATAGATGTTGACAATGAGGTGCAAGTTGAAAATATGATGACGTTGTCGATGATATGATGTTTGTGGGTTAACTAGTTGGTCAAGATGATGAATTTAATATTTTTGAAAGTGTTGAAATCTATGTAACGAATTACTTAATAACAGACGAAGCAAGTTGTTTCGTCAAATTAATTTTCATGGTAATTTTTTTAATTATTCTGATTTTACATCATTTTTTTATCATTGTAATTTCAGGTTTTTAGTTCTCATAATGTCTTAATTCACTTATGCAAAGTACATACAAAAAATTGAACACCATCATAATAACAGT
This sequence comes from Allium cepa, assembly GCA_030765085.1. NCBI lineage: Eukaryota > Viridiplantae > Streptophyta > Magnoliopsida > Asparagales > Amaryllidaceae > Allium > Allium cepa. The sequence continues at coordinate 757,900,025 of CM060941.1, read as the reverse complement.
CAAGTCGAATAAACGGGCTTGTGGAAAAAAACCAACACTGCATTTGGATTCTAAAATGGAGTGGAACATATCGAATTTATCATTTTAAACATGAAAAGAAAGAAAAAAATTATATATAGTAATTTGTTAAATTGTGGCGACACTTTATGGGGATTTGTAGAGGTCGGAAGTAGCTTCGTAACGGAGGAAACAGTTCGCAAATTGGAGTTCGAAGGTGGAAGTTATAAGAGAAAAGACGAAGTGGGTTGAGTTGGGACAGAACATTCTCTTAGACATCTGACCAAAAGGTTCAGACGTCTGAGTTGGGGCAGAAATGCTTCCAAAGCATTCTGTCAGACGCCTAACCAAATGGGTCAGACGTTTGAGCTAAAGCAAAGTCGTTCTAGTGACTTAAGCCAGACGTCTGACCTTTTGGCTAAACGTCTGAAACGACTTCCGTCTGTTTTTCAACGTACAGACTTGCATGAAAATTTGTGATATCTGCAGAGGCAATTTCGGAACATTGCCTAGGGTTTCTATTCTTCTATATAAGCTAGCCTCAGGTTTCAGATCTGTATGTGTGCAAGCAACTGCAAGAGATTAGCCTCCACCAAATTAGGGTTTATCAAAACCTAATTTTTGTAGCGACCCGCCTTTTATTCCATAGAAAGACGCATCATTATTAAGAAAGAAAGAGGTAGAATTAGAATAGATTGAAGAAAAGAACTTAACAATATCATAATCTCACAGCGGAACGGAAAAAATATAATGTATCACATAGATATTACATAGTCATATACATATCAGAATTACACAGATACAACAACTCATAATAGACAGTTATAAAAGTCTGTCTATTATACAACTCATACATCATTACAGAGATATAACACAACGGAAACACTATATAACTACAAACGCTGAAGCCTCCTGCTCCATCTCTCCTCCAGAATTCGTCAAAGTAGACCTGAATCCCTTGGCTATTCATGAAACTTTGAGTACCCAAGCGTTTAAGAAAAATGAAATAAACTCCGGATCAGACATGGGTCTGGTGTGAGTAAACAGGTTAAAGTTGCTTAACTTTTAAAAAAACTTTGAAAACAAAAGGTATCACGTAAGACTCCCCACACATAAACATGGGTAAGTTTTTACCTTACGCTAACCAAAACATTTGATAGGAAATCTGATGATATTATAATATGTTCTAGGGTTTTCAAGTAAATAGGAAATAGCCGAAATTGTTACATTCATTGAATTCCAGCTACTAGCCACAAAAGTGGGTAATACAATCAAAACCGTAAGGGCACATAGGACGAATGAGTTTCCATCAATGGCAGGGCTATTGGGGTACCGCCCATCACAGTACATGGCCTAGGTCACCGTACCGAGGATCCACCCTAAATCCTCTACAACACAAGGCCGGAACCATCCCTTACTGGACAGTCCCGAATAAGAAAATCGCGATGGTTGTAGCTATTCAACCGCCCACACTACCGAATAAAAATGGACTCTAGACATGGGTAAATCTCATCCTACTTGGGCATGACCCACTTAGTCTTGCTACACCTCCCATGTTTTAGCCATTCCCGGTTGATGAGGCTTGAGGCTACGATTACCTTTATAGAACACATCTGTCTTAGAATGCTCATCGTCCACCTGACGATGTGCTGAAAGCATTCAATCCATACAAGTTCGTTCCGGATTCGAACGAAACTGAAGGCATTATCTCGTTACACTCATTTTGGAATCACCCTCAGAGTTAACGATACCCTTGCACTCTGAAAACTCCATCTCGAACCTGAAAGTACTATCTCCGTTATACTCGTATTGGAATCACCCTCAGAGTTTTTAAGGACAGATAGTTCTTACACTTCGAGTCTTCAACTCGATCTTCACTTGAATTCACGACCTAACATTTAACTTGGATCGATGTGGTTTCGAACATCAAATTTGATACCCGATCCCGGTCTCATCGAAATCCAAACGTGTCTTAAAGGCCAAGTTGTTTAAAAGTTTTAAACAATTCAATACAATTCAATACTTGAATTCACACAGCATTAACACAAATAAATACCACACATTTATCATTGATATAACCAATATCATATCACAGAATGTCACAGCATATCATCCAATAGATATTATTCATTTCAGACATTCAACAAACAATCATCCATAAGCAAGCATTATAAATTCATATCATAATTAATTTAATTACTTAAATTAAATTAATCCCTTAAGAATTAATCACTTAATCCTGCTCATACAATCATTAATTAAATACTAACCTTAATTAATTAATCACTCCTTGATTAACTTAATTAATCAATTAATTAACCCCTAATTCTAGATTAATTATCCTTTAATTATCAATCAATAATCCTTAATTATTAATTAATCTCCTTTAATACAAAGTAATCAATCCTTAATTACTTTCATAAATCAATTAATTAACCTTTAATTAACTGATTAATTATCCGTCAACTATCGATTAATAACCTTAATTATTAATAAATATTTCTTACAAATTAATTAATCCATAATTAATTAATTAATGAATCATTAGTTAACTAATTAATTATCTCTTAATTATTAATTAATAAACCTAATTATTAATTAACAACTTAATTACAAATTAATTACTCCTTAATCACCAGTTAATTAATCCTTAATTAACAGTTAACCAATCCTTAATTATCATTTGATTAATCCTTAATCATATTTGATTAACCAATTAATTACCACTTAACAACTCCTTAATTAATCTTTAATTATAGATTAATTATCCTTTAATTATTAATTAATAAAACTTAACTATTAATTAATAAAACTTAACCACAAGTTAAGCACTTCTTAATTATTAGTTAAGTAAACTTTAATTACTTAATTAATTTCTCATTAATCACTTAATTAATCAATCTTAATTACTTGATTAATTAAGTTTTAATTACGCTTAATTACTTAATTAATTTATCTCTCATCATTAATTAATAATCTAATTAATGATCTTTAATTCCAAATTAATTAACCTTTAAATTAATTAACTTTTAATCCTTAATCATTTATTAACCAAGTAAATTAATTATCCTTAATTAATTTCTTAATTAATCCTTTATAATTAATTAAACTAATTAATTATACTTAATTTCCTTAAATTATTTTCATTAATATCAAGACATTAAACCTTAATTAAGATAAAACATTATCTTGTTAATATCTTTATTACCATTAACATAATTACCCATTTATCTTTAAAATTATCTTTACTTAATTAAATCATTAATTAAGTTTTAATATAAATAATCATTTATCTTTAAGATTTAAAGTTATCAAAACATAATTTTAAATAGCTTAAACATTTATCAATTAATAGTTTTTAAAAAAAAAACTATTTTCAATTTGAATTTAAAAACGTGTCTTTTATATAAACTTTTAAAACTACATTCATAACTAAATTTGAAATATCACTTTAAATTTTCTTAACAAAGTTTAAATTTATCAAACTTCAAAACTTATTAATCAAATGTTTAAGAAAACATTTATTAAACATTAAGCAATTTATATAAAAGTTTTAAACCAATTTAAATTTTTAAATTTCAAAAAACCAAGTTTAAAAACTTTTAAAACCTTTAAAACAGTTTCACATTCTCTACTTCGGGTCGAGCCCGAAGCTTACTCGAGCCAAACTCGAGTTTTCCCTTTCTTCCCATTTTCTTTAAACTTAGACAAAATTTTAAGTTTAAAAACTACCGGCTAATCACCCTCACTACTACGAGTTTACACTCGAGTCAACTACCCCTTAACCCATCCTTTACATCGAGCAACTCACAACCAAAATATCTGATACGATCCCCCACCTCTGTGCACCTGCACCACTGCCGGAGCCACCTCCGACCATCGACGAACCCTCCGTCACATCTCTCTACGATGCTACAACCCATATCGACCACCCAAACAAAATCACTAGCCTCGAATTGAAATCGAGCAACTTTGATGACTTGAACCCAAAAACAACCTCCAGCAAATTTCTTCGATCACACTGCTCCGACCACCAGTGGTCAGACAACTCTGGCCAAATCTCGCTGACCCAACTCGTAACCATTCCCCTAAGCACTTGATCAATCAGAGGAAGAGCAGTGCCCTGAAATTCAAGTTCCAACAAAACTAGGGTTAGAAACTCTTCTTATCTACCGCCGCCGCTACGGTCCACAAACGCCTCATCCACTATTTTTCCCAAGCAACCTCATCGTCAATCTAGCTCCAGATCAAATTTCGACCACTCGAGATCCTCTGACCATCAGAAAATGCTCAAGAACCATATTCCAGACATTCCCCAAATACTCATGCATTTCAACATTAAAAATTATGATTTTTGTTTAAAATTCCTAACTTTAGTAGTAGATTTAAGTTAAAATCTTGAATTAATGAATTAAAGTGTTTGGTTTTAGAATGTTTAAAAGAATTTTCTCTGCACTCATACAGATAAACCTTTAAGCATTTTTACTTAAATTCATCTTTAAAATTTAATTCAAGTCTAAACAAGCCTTTATTGTTTATAAACAAAATCCTATAGGAAATCAGAGGAAAAGAAAATAAATCTTTTTGGTTTAAACTGGAAAATTCTGTAGCAAGAATCAGGGGAACAACATATACAGGCATGCACACTTCTGAACAAAATCTAATAAATATAGATACTACACTTATATACATGCAGAGCATCATCAACTCAGAATTTCACAAGCAACCATTATTTTCCTACTTAAACTTTAAATTAAAAAGTTTACTCATAGTTTAAAAAGGCAGAGCTTGAAACTGGAATGAAAACTGAAGCCTTTGAAAGTTTGAATATCACTGTTGTTGTTTTTGACTTTTGAAACTTGTATTGCTTGAAACTAAAGAACTGAAATGCTTAATACTTGATTGCTTAACTGGAACAAGGTGATGATGAATCAAGACTTTGAAAATTTGTTGTTTCCAAATTGCATTATGAAGCTGAAAGCTTGGTTGACAGGCTTTGAGAAAAAGTTACAGGGTTGAGATGAAAATTTGTCACAAGCTTTGATTTCAGGCTTGTAGTATTTGAAAAATGCTGCAGGCTTTGAAAATGCTTTGATAATAGAGGATTACAGAGTTGATTATTTTTGTTTGAGGAATGAACTTCAGGTCAAAGATAAACATTACAAGCTTTGAAATTGTTTTGATAAAAATGGTTACAGGTTTTGTCTTGTTACAGGTTTTGATTTTTGAGAAAGTGATTTCAGGTTTGAGAAGAAATTACAGGGCTGTTTTTGAAAAATTGCTTGTTTGCATATGAGAATATTTCAGGTTGTGGCCATTAGTTTCTTGCTTGAATTTAAAAGAAAAAAGATGAAGAAAGAAAGAATGGGAGTTTTATATGTTAAAATTTAAGGTTTAATAAAATTAAAGAAAAAGAAAAACAAAGGGGGACACTTGTTAGATTCTATTGCATTTGTCAAAAACCATTGTTTAATCCATAACACATGTTAATCAAATAGCTTTAAAAATTAACACATGTCATGACTTATTTTATTATTATTTTTAAATGATTTTAAAACTTTTCTTATTAATTTTGCTAATTAATATATACCTTTATTAGTTTATAAATGTTTTTTCTTATTTTTATAAAAGTAAAAATTCTAAAAGAAAATAAGATATAAACCAATTAGATTCCAAATAAAATCATATAAAATTATTTAATCCATTTTTACATGCTAATTTAAATACTTTTGCATTTATTTACTATTAAACAAATATTTTTCCAAATTTATATAAATAAAATCCTTTTGTTTTAAATTAATGTAAAACAAATCTTACTTTAAAATAAAAACTTTATTCATATATTCTTTTATATCCAAAATAATCTCAAGATATAAATCCTTTTAAAATTTCAATTTAAATCCAAATTTCAAATTCAAATTCAATTTGAACTAAAATCAAATCAAATATATCTATATTAATTTAAACAAATACATTATTAAATTTGGAAATATTAAATTTTATTAAAATTAATTTGACAACACTTATTAAATTTTGAAAATAATAAGTATATTTAAAACCAAATTTATAAAATAACACAATTTAAATAATTATCCCTTATTTAAAAAAACATCACATTAATTTTATTTTGGTTATTTATATCTGAAAATGACAATTTCATCCATTTTAAATAATTTAATTAAGATATTATCACATTTTATATTTCTTAAAATTCCGGGATATCACATTCCTCCCCCCTTAAAAGAATTTCATCCCCGAAATTTAAAACAAAGGTAATCCAAAATCTTTTATTTCATTTTAATCATTCAAGCATACCTTATCAACCAAACACTATCAACCAAACAATAATCCATCCAAACAAACAGTTTATTCAAACAAACAATTCATTCAAATAAACAACACTAGCTATCCAGTTATAGATCCAGATAAGCCTTCCTAAAACTACTCAGAGTTTCCCAAGAAAAACTCTGAAATCCTAGCTCCACAACAAAAGATAGATCGTTCACGTATTTTCTTAGATGAGATACGTGAAAAATATTGTGGATTCCAGTCATCCGAATTGGCAATTCAATCCTATAGACCACAATCACTAAATCATCTCCTGATAAGCTCCACCATCGCAGATACCTCACAGACCAAAACGGGACCAAGAACCAGACGGCCTCCCGACTCTTCCGAATAGAATGGAAACCTACAAGGTCTTCTAAACAAAGCTTCACAGGTTGCCACCTAGATACTCGCCTAATAACTGAACGAGAATTCCATTCAATGCAGATGATCCTCCCAACATCCACAAAAATCCATAATACAAGCCCTCTCAAATCCTCAAAATTTGGTTCAGCCTTTCCGTTGGTCTGGGAATGATAGGCTGAACCCAAACTCAATATCGAACCCAAAACTGATCTACAAAGCCTTCCCAAACTTGCTAGAGAAGAAATGATCACGATCGCTAATAATGCTGACTGAAACACCCAGCAGTCGGACAATCTCTTCAGGAAAAACTCAGCCAAAGATGCTGCAGAACGGATTGCCTTAATCGGAATAAGATGGGTATTCTTGGTCAACTAGTCTTCAGTCACCCATATTCCCTCATTTGCCTCTATGGTCCTTGGCAAACCGTCGATGAAATCCAAAGAAATCATTTCCCACTGGAACTTCCAAAAGTCGCAACAAACCGGCGGTCTTCTACAGATCACCAACACCTGCTAACAGATCGCATATCCAAACACGAAAGCAGCTACATTCTTCTTCACACTCGGCCGCCAGAAGACTCTCTTCATCCATCTTAGACACACACAAACATCCGAGTAGACCTCAACTTATTCATGCCATCCGAGATAGCTTAGAACAGACACACTAGTCAGCCTTGCCTTCAAATCCAAGAAAACCTCTTCACACTCGGGATACATTTAATCTTCCTGTAGAACTCTGCCAAAACAGAAACCTGCGGTTGCTTCAGTCCTGAATAGTAGCTATCCAGGCCGGATCTACAGAAATACCATCACCAAAACAAAATGCTTCCTCAAAGCCTCTAATCCTAACTCCAAATGTCGCTTTCTCTCCTCTTCAGACTTGGAGTAGACAAGAAAAACATTGATGAACAAAAACGAACTTTTATCGCACATCCCAAAAAACTCGGTTCATCAAATCCACACAGAATCTCAAAAGACTTATCCGTCTAGGCCACAAAGACAACAACTAAACTCCAACTGGGAAAAACTAGGCTGAACAATAGGCACTGCTTTCGAAACTAAGATGATCCGAATCTCTATCTCCTGATGAGGGAAAACCTTCGCTCCCTCGGAAACATCCAAAAAATCACTGGCCACCTCGATGGACTCTACACCTTCTGGAGATGCCTCAACTCCATGCAGAAGATGACTCAAAAGAACTCCGGAATCATCACAAGTCACTTTTGCGATTCTTCCCAACTCAATCTCCAAATATAGAATCCTTGCTTCACCATCAAAACAGTCCAATACTATCCAACAAATCCAAATCCAAAACAAGATCAAAACCCTTTAAAATCAAATAAAAGGGTCTCTAGAAAACTATGGAGGAGATAAGAAAATATTAAGCTTCTACAGATCTGATCTATCTCGGTTACTCCATCTATAGAGGTAGATACAAAGGTAGGAGGGCCAAGCAAACAAAGAGAGATAAAACTCCCCTATAACTCATGTTGGAAAATCCGAACAGATACCCAACGAATATATATAGGTATATAGTTATATAAAAATTACAAATACACGCTCTCAAGATAGACACCACTCCAGAGGCTAGGTATTATATCAACCTATACTCTGATACCAAGTGTAATGACCCGCCTTTCATTCCACAGAAAGACGCATCATTATTAAGAAAGAAAGAGGTAGAAATAGAATAGATAGAGGAAAAGAACTCAACAATATCAGAATCTCACAACGGAACGGAACAAAATATAATATATCACATAGATATTACATAGTCATATATATATATATATCAGAGTTACACAGATACAAAACTCATAATAGACAGTTATAAAAATCTGTCTGTTATACAACTCTAATACAACTCATACATCATTACAGATATATAACACAATGGAAACACTATATAACTATAAAAGCCGAAGCCTCCTGCTCCATTTCTCCTCTAGAATTCGTCAAAGTAGACCTGAATCCCTTGGCTACTCGTAAAAATTTGAGTATCCAAAAGTTTAAGAAAAACAGAATAAACTCCGGGTCAAACATGGGTCTGGTGTTAGTAAACGGGTTAAAGTTGTTTAACTTTTAAAAAAACTTTGAAAACAAAAGAACTTTGAAAACAAAAGGTATCACGTAAGACTCCCCACACATAAACATGGGTAAGTTTTTACCTTACGCTAACCAAAACATTTGATAGGAAATCTGATGATATTATAATAGGGTCTAGGGTTTTCAAGTAAATAGGAAATAGCCGAAATTGTTACATTCATTAACTTCCAGCTACTAGCCACAAAAGTGGGCAATACAATCAAAACCGTAAGGGCACGTAGGAAGAATGAGTTTCCATCAATGGCAGGGCTACCGGGATACCGCCTATCACAGTACGTGGCCTAGGTCACCATACCGAGGATCCACCCTAAATCCCCAGCAACATAAGGCCGGAACCATCCCTTACTGGACATTCCCGAATAAGAAAACCCTGACAGTTGTAGCTATTCAACCGCCCACACAACCGAATAAAAAGGGACTCTAGACAGGGGTAAATCTCATCCTACTTGGACGTGACCCACTTAGCCTTGCTACACCTCCCCTGTTTTAGCCATTCCCGGTTGATGAGGCTCGAGGCTACGATTACCTTTATAGAACACATCTGTCTTAGAATGCTCATCGTCCACCTGACGATGTGCTGAAAGCATTCAATCCATACAAGTTCGTTCCGGGTTCGAACGAAACCGAAGGCATTATCTCGTTACACTCATTTTGGAATCACCCTCAGAGTTAACGATACCCTTGCACTCTGAAAACTCCATCTCGAACCTAAAAGTGCTATCTCCGTTATACTCGTATTGGAATCACCCTCAGAGTTTTTAAGGACAGATAGTTCTTACACTTCGAGTCTTCAACTCGATCTTCACTTGAATTCACGACCTAAGATTTAACTTGGATCGATGTGGTTTCGAACATCAAATTTGATACCCGATCCCGGTCTCATCGAAATCCAAACGTGTCTTAAAGGCCAAGTTGTTTAAAAGTTTTAAACAATTCAATACAATTCAATACTTGAATTCACACAGCATTAACACAGATAAATACCACACATTTATCATTGATATAACCAATATCGTATCACAGAATGTCACAGCATATCATCCAATAGATATTATTCATTTCAGACGTTCAACAAACAATCATCCAAAGCAAGCATTATAAATTCATATCATAATTAATTTAATTACTTAAATTAAATTAATCCCTTAAGAATTAATCACTTAATCCTGCTCATACAATCATTAATTAAATACTAACCTTAATTAATTAATCACTCCTTGATTAACTTAATTAATCAATTAATTAATCCCTAATTCTAGATTAATTATCCTTTAATTATCAACCAATAATCCTTAATTATTAATTAATCTCCTTTAATACAAAGTAATCAATCCTTAATTACTTTCATAAATCGATTAATTAACCTTTAATTAACTGATTAATTATCCGTCAACTATCGATTAATAACCTTAATTATTATTAAATATTTCTTAATACAAATTAATTAATCCATAATTACTTTTATAATTAATTTATTAATCATTAATTAACTAATTAATTACCTATTAATTATTAATTAATAAACTTAATTATTAATTATTAGTTAACAACTTAATTACAGATTAATTACTCCTTAATCACCAGTTAATTAATCCTTAATTAATAGTTAACCAATCCTTAATTATCATTTGATTAATTCTTAATCACATTGATTAACCAATTAATTACCACTTAACAACTTCCTAATTAATATTTAATTATAGATTAATTATCCTTTAATTATTAATTAATAAAACTTAATTATTAATTAATAAAACTTAACCACAAGTTAAGCACTTCTTAATTATTAGTTAAGTAAACTTTAATTACTTAATTAATTTCTCATTAATCACTTAATTAATCAATCTTATTTACTTGATTAATTAAGTTTTAATTACACTTAATTACTTAATTAATTTATCTCTCATCATTAATTAATAATCTAATTAATGATCTTTAATTCCAAATTAGTTAACCTTTAAATTAATTAACTTTTAATCCTTAATCATTTATTAACCAAGTAAATTAATTATCCTTAATGAATTTCTTAATTAATCCTTTATAATTAGTTAAACTAATTAATTATACTTAAGTTCCATAAATTATTTTCATTAATATCGAGACATTAAACTTTAATTAAGATAAAACATTATCTTGTTATTATCTTTATTACCATTAACATAATTACCCATTTATCTTTTAAATTATCTTTACTTAGTTAAATCATTAATTAAGTTTTAATATAAATAATCATTTATCTTTAAGATTTAAAGTTATCAAAAAATAACTTTAAATAGCTTAAACATTTATCAATTAATAGTTTTTTTTTTAAAAAAAAAAATTTCAATTTGAATTCAAAAACTTGTCTTCTATATAAACTTTTAAAACTACATTCATAACTAAATTTTAAATATCACTTAAAAATTTCTTAACAAAGTTTAAATTTATTAAACTTCAAAACTTATTAATCAAAATGTTTAAGAAAACATTTATTAAACAGTAAGTAATTTATATAAAAGTTTTAAACCAATTTAAATTTTTAAATTTCAAAAAACCATGTTTTAAAACTTTTAAAACCTTTAAAACAGTTTAACATTCTCTGCTTCGGGTCGAACCTAAAGCTTACTTGTGCCAAACTCGAGTTTTCCCTTTCTTCCCATTTTCTTTAAACTTAGACTAAATTTTAAGTTTAAAAACTACAGGCTAATCACCCTCACTACTACGAGTTTACACTCGAGCCCACTACCCCTTAACCCATCCTTTACTTCGAGCAACTCACAACCAAAATTTCTGATACGATCCCCCACCTCTATGCACCTGCACCACTGCCGGAGACACCTCCGACCATCGACGAACTCTCCGTCATATCTCTCTATGATGCTACAACCCATATCGACCACCCAAACAAAATCACTTGCCTCGAATTGAAATCGAGCAACTCTGATGACTGGAACCCAAAAACAACCTCCAGCAAATTGCTTCGATCACACAACTCCGACCACAAACTGTCAGACAACTCTGGCGAAATCTCGCTGACCCAACCCGCAACCATTCCCCTAATTTTCACAGCACTCGATCAATTAGAGGAAGAGCAGTTCCTCGAAATTCAATTTCCAACAAAACTAGGGTTGGAAACTCTTCTAATCTACCGCCGCCGCTACGGTCCACAAACGCCTCATCCACTATTTTTCCCAAGCAACCTAATCGTCAATCTAGCTCCAGACGAAATTCCGACCACTCGAGATCCTCTGACTATCAGAAAATGCTCAATGACCATATTCCAGACATTTCCCAAATACTCATTCATTTCAACATTAAAAATTCTTATTTTTGTTTTAAAATTCCTAACTTTAATAGTAGATTCAAGTTAAATCTTGAATTAATGAATTAAAGTGTTTGGTTTTAGCATGTTTAAAAGAATTTTCTTTGCACTCATAATTCCCAGATAAACCTTTAAGCATTTATACTTAAATTCATCTTTAAAATTTATTTCAAGCCTAAACAAACCTTTATTGTTTATAAAAAAACCCTATAGGAAATTAGAGGAGAAGAAAATAAATCTTTTTGGTTTAAACTGGAAAATTCTGTAGCAAGAATCAGGGGAACAACATACACAGGCATACACACTTCTGAACAAAATCAAATAAATATAGATACTACACTTATATACATGCAGAGCATCATCAACTGTGAATTTCACAAGCAACCATTATTTTCCTACTTAAACTTTAAATTAAAATGTTTACTCACAGTTTAAAAAGGCAGAGCTTGAAACTGGAATGAAAACTGAAGCCCTTTGAAAGTTTGAATATCACTGTTTTTGTTTTTGACTTTTGAAACTTGTATTGCTTGAAACTTAAGAACTGAAATGCTTGATACTTGATTGCTTAACTGGAACAAGATGATGACGACTCAAGACTTTGAAAATTTGTTGTTTCCAAATTGCATTATGAAGATGAAAGCTTGGTTGACAGGCTTTGAGAAAAAGTTACAGGGTTGAGATGAAAATTTGTCACAAGCTTTGATTTCAGGCTTGCATTATTTGAAAAATGCTACAGGCTTTGAAAATGCTTTGATAATAGAGGATTACAGAGTTGATTATTTTTGTTTGAGGAATGAACTTCAGGTTGAAGACAAACATTACAGGCTTTGAAATTGTTTTGACAAAAATGGTTACAGGTTTTTTCTTGTTATAGGTTTTTATTTTTGAGAAAGTGATTTCAGGTTTGAGAAGAAATTACAGGGTTTTCTTGAAAAATTGCTGGTTTGCATATGAGAATATTTCAGGTTGTGGCCATTAGTTTCTTGCTTGAATTTAAAAGGAAAAAGATGAAGAAAGAAAGAAAGGGAGTTTTATATGTTAAAATTTAAGGTTTAATAAAATTAAAGAAAAAGAAAAACAAAGGGGGACACTTGTTAAATTCTATTACATTTGTCAAAAACCATTGTTTAATCCATAACACATGTTAATCAAATAGCTTTAAAAATTAACACATGTCATGACTTATTTTTTTTTTAAAAAGATTTTAAAAGCTTTTCTTATTAATTTTGCTAATTAATAAATACCTTTATTAATTTATAAATGTTTTTTCTTATTTTTATAAAATAAAACTTTTAAAAGAAAATAAGATATAAACTAATTAGATTCCAAATAAAATCATATTAAATTATTTAATCCATTTTACATGCTAATTTAAATGCTTTTTCATTTATTTACTATTAAACAAATATTTTCCTAATTTATATAAATAAAACCCTTTTTTTTAAAATTAATATAAAACAAATCTTATTTTAGAATAAAAACTTTGTTCATATGTTCTTTTATATCCAAAATAATCTCAAGATATAAATCCTTTTAAAATTTCAATTTAAATCCAAATTTCAAATCCAAATTCAATTTAAACTTCAATTTAAAATCAAATCAAATATATCTATATTAATTTAAACAAATACATTATTAAATTTGGAAATATTAAATTCTATTAAAATTAATTTGACAACGCTTATTAAATTTTGAAAATAATAAGTATATTTAATATGAAATTTATAAAATAACACAATTTAAATAATTATCCCTTATTTTAAAAAAAACATCACATTAATTTTATTTTGGTTATTTATATCTGAAAATAACAATTTTATCCATTTTAAATAATTTAACTAAGATATTATCACATTTTAAATTCCCTGAAATTCCAAGATATCACAATTTTCTTCAATTCTCTTCTCCATAAATCAATTCTAAATAGAATTTTGATCATTGTATTCAATCTCTTGTACTCTTTTCTTCTATATTAATAAAAGCTCTCTCTTAAAGTGGATGTACACTAACACAATGTTAGTGGAACCATTATGAATCTTTGTGTGATTTATTTTTCGTTATTGCTTTGATTTCTATATTGCTTGTTTGAGATTGTGATTGTTTTTGGATTGGTTGAGATCGGAATTGAGTCGTTGATTGGTTGTTTTTACACTTCTTACCATGATCCCGTCTTCCGCCGTGCTTGTGGGGTTTCGAATTGAGTGGTCTCGTGTTGGACTCTCGCACCAACATTTGGTATCAGAGCATTTGTGTTGGTAGGTAGTTGTAGAAATGCCTGAATCAAGTAGTAACTCTAGTAGTTCCTCAATGGGTAATCCAAGTGGTGTAGCTCCTTATGTATGTGGCTCGTATGCAGCTTCAGGATCACAATTGGTAATAGACAAGTGGAATGGCGATAATGATTTTGAAAAATGACAATGGAAGATGAAAGCGGTTCTAAGGAGGAATCGAGTGCATTGGGTAGTGTTTGACACACATTTGTTGCCAATGGATATCTCAGATGTTGAGAGTGAGGAGATGGAAGAGTGGGCATTCACTACACTTCAACTTGCTATAGGAGAGAATGTTATCTCTGAAATTAGTGGTGAGACAACCTCTAAGGGTATTTGGGAAAAGTTGGAGGAATTGTATATGAAGAAGTCATTGACAAATCGTTTGATCTTATTGCGAATATTATTCACCTATAAGATGAAGAAAGGTACTTCGCTGAAGGCGCACTTAAACATTTTTGATGATTTTCTAATGAAGATGAAGACAGTAGATTTGAAAATTGAGGAAGAGAAAAAGGCAATGATATTGTTGTGTTCGTTGCCAGATCGCTATACAGATTTCTCAAATAGTTTGATCTATAGCCGGGATACATTGAATCTTGATGATGTCAAGACGGGTCTTCTTAGCGAGAAGTTGTGGGATCAAATGAAGGAGTTAGGTAATGGAAGTAGTGGTGCTAGTAATGGTAATGGCTTATTTGTGGAGAAGGAGAGGTATGTGAAGAAGGAGAACCGGGGGCGTTCTAAATCAAGGAGCCCCGGTTAGAGTGGAAAGTCGAAGGAAAGAAAAGGCAAGTGCTATATTTGTAGGAAGCCCAGTCATTAGAAGAATGAGTGTCCGGACAAGGAGAAGGAAAAAAAGGAAGTATCATCTTTATCGGTAGCGGTGGAGAGTGCGGTTGGTGAGGGAGATGTAGATGTTTTGTCGACGGTAGCATCGGATGTTTCGGGTAGCGAATGGGTGCTCGATTCTGGGGCGTCTTATCATTTGACGCCAAAATAGAAATTATTTTTCTTCCTACGTCGACAAAGAAGGAAATTCAATTGCTATGGGAAATGGTGCTATTTGTAAGTGAAAGGCATTGGTTCCGTGCAAATTCGGATGTTTGACGGAATGGCTCATACTCTCGCTAATGTACGCTATGTTCCGAGACTTAGGAAGTCTCTTATCTCTTTGGGGCAGCTGGATTCTTTAGGTTGTAAGATCACTATTGAGAGTGATAGCTTGTAGGTTTCGAAGGGGGCACTTGTGGTGATGAAGGGTGCAAGGACACATGGTATTTATTTGCTTCAAGGAGTGACTGTAGAAGGTGAAACTTGTATAGGAGTTGATAGTTCTCGTGGCTTGGATGCGACTAGGCTACGGCATTTGAGGTTAGGTCATGTCTCGGAGAAGAGTTTAGATGTTCTTCGGAAGAGAGAGATGATTGATGGAGAAAGTTTCAACAAGTTAGAGTTTTGCGAAGAATGTGTTATGGAGAAGCAAACTAAAGTTTCATTCGGTGAGGGAAAGCATGATTCGAGAAGGGTTCTTGAGTATGTTTACATGGATGTTTGGGGACCGGCACCTGTAGCTTCTTTAGGTGGAGCTCGCTATTATATTTCCTTTATAGATGATTTTTCTCAGAAATTTTGGGTGTATGTAATGAAGGCCAAGTCGGAGGCATTTGCAAAGTTCAAAGCATGGAAGGCTCTTGTTGAAAATGAGAGTGGAACGTCTTTGTAGGTTCTAAGGTCTGACAATGGCGGAGAGTATGTTTTCGAAGAATTTTTGGATTTTTGCAAGCATCATGGTATTCAGAGGCATTTTACTACACTTGGAGATCCGCAGTCGAATGGTGTTGCGAGGAGGATGCATCGTAATCTACTTGAGAAAGCTCGATGCTTGAGATTGACATCGGGTTTGGCGAAGGGATTTTGGGCTGAAGCTTTGTCAACCGCAGTGCATATTATTAATCGAATTCCGTGCTCAGCTACTGGTAAAAAAAATCTAAAGGAAGTGTGGAAGGGAAAGAGCATTGACTTGAGTTATCTTCGTGTGTTTGGCAGTCCGGTTTATGTGCATGATCCGAGAAATGATAAGCTTGAACCAAGAGCTTTCAAGGGGATTTTGTTTGGCTATACGGACAAAGTAAAAGGCTATCAGATTTGGAATTCGGAAACGAAGAAGGTAGTGAATTCTCGTCATGTTACTTTTGATGAGTCAGCGATGTTCAAGGAGAATGTGAGCTCATCGGATGTTCTAGATTTGGTTCATGGTGAATCAAAGGAGAAGGAAATCATTTCCACATTTTCTCCAAGAAGTAGAGAGAGTAAAGTAGTTGGAGATGCTTGTGAGGAAGTAGCGGTTGATGTTACATCACATAGTCCACAGGGTACCTCTAGTAGTGTTGGTGATGTACATGATTTTAGAGAAGATTCGGTTCAAGTTAGAGCCGGAGGGAGTTTGAGTGATGGTATTGCTACTCGGGTTGGTCGTCGTACTATAAGACCACCTGAAAGATATGGTGATTGAAACTATCTTAGTTTTTGTGATAATTTGGACTATGCTCTTCATGTAGTCCAAGATGTGCCGATGGACCTTGATGATGTCATGAAGTCGAGTGATAGCTCGAAATGGATTTGTGCCATGGAGGAAGAGATGCAATCATTGTTGAAGAATCAAACTTGGGATTTGGTTTCACTTTCTAAAGGAAACCATTTTATTGGATGCAGATGGATATACAAGGTGAAGGACGATAGAAGATACAAAGTTAGACTAGTGGCTAAGAGGTTTGCACAAAGGAATGGAAATGAGTATGACGAGATATTTGCACCGGTTGTGCGTCATACTTCTATTCGGATATTACTTGCTATTGTTTCTATTCACAACTTGGAGTTGGAGCAACTAGATGTGAAGACCGTTCTTGCATAAAGACTTGGATGAAGACATCTACATGGAGCAACCGAAAGGTTTTGTTGTGGATGGTAAGTCAAATTTGGTTTGCAAGTAGAAGAAATCCCTATATGGTTTAAAGTAATCACCTATACAATGGTACAAGAGGTTTGATTATTTCATGCTTGAAAATGGTTTTGATAGAAGCATCAAGGATGCTTGTGTTTATTTCAAGAAGTCGAAAAATGATTGTTGGGTGTATTTACTCTTGTATGTAGACGACATGCTTATTGCTTCTAAGCATAAAAATGAAATCAACAGGCTAAAACTGAATTTGAAATCGAAGTTCGAAATGAAGGATCTTGGAGAAGCAAAAAGGATATTAGGCATGGAAATTGTAAGGAATCGAAAGTATTTTGAGTTGAAACTAACTCAAAAGGAGTACATAGAGAAAGTGCTTTGCCGGTTTAGCACGGAGAATGCAAAGGCGTCAAATACACATTTACCTTTGCATATGAAGCTTTCGAGTAAAGGATCACCTATCTTGGAGGAAGACAAGACTTATATGGCAAAGGTGTCATATGCTAGTGCGGTTGAAAGTCTAATGTATGCTATGGTGTGTACAAGGCCCGATATTGCAAATGCTGTCGGGATGGTTAGTCGATACATGGCTAATCCGGGAAAATCGCATTGGGAAGCTGTGAAGCTTATATTGAGATACCTTAGAGGCACATAATCTCATGGTCTTGTTTTTGGCGGTAGTGAGGCGATGGATTGCAAGTTGGTTGGTTATTGTGATTCAGACTACGCCAGTGATAGGGATCGAAGAAAATCAACTTCCGGATATGTCTTCACACTTGTGGGTACAACCATAATTTGGAGATCTAGATTGTGGACCGTAGTTGTTTTATCCACTACGGAGGCGGAGTTGATAGCCGTGGTGGAGGCGGCAAAGGAGGCACTCTATTTGAAGCGATTGTTGTATGACTTGGAATTCGGGCATGATAGTAGTGATGTTCAATGTGATAGCCAGAGTGCTATTCACTTGGTAGAGAATTTGACGTTTAGCTCACGGGCTAAGCATATTGAGGTGAGAGAGTCATTTCTAGTAGCCATGGATGATGATAAGCAAGTATATCTTCGGAAAGTTCACACAAAGGATAACGCGGCAGATATGTTCACTAAGGCATTGCCGGTTGGAAAGTTCGAGCACTGCTCGAACTTGATTCGCTTGGAGTAGTGCTAGGTGTCACAGAGTGGCACGGTTAAGGAAGGATCATGGTGGTAGATGAGGAAGAATATCGATGAGAGATTGAGGTTTTATCTTCTTAGTAAGTTCTAGTCTTTGGTGAGATAGCTTAGGATTTGGATGTTTTCAACATTTCATTAGCGGGCGGAGGCTTTGCCTGAGCTCGTTGGTGGAGTGCAATGGGCGATGGCTTTGCCAGAGCTCATTGGGAAAGCATTCATGTTTGGTTGAAGGTAGAAGAGGTGATAGTTGGCGCTATCGGTTGTCGTTGATGGTATGGTACCATTGGAATTGAAGATAGATATAGTGTCGAGGTGGAGTGTAAATTTTGGCGACACTATATGAGGATTTGCAGAGATCAGAAGTAGCTTCGTAATGGAGAAAATGGTTCGCAAATCGGAGTTCGAAGGTGGAAGTTATAAGAGAAAAGGCGAAGTGGGCTGAGTTGGGGCAGAGCATTCTCTCAGATGTCTGACCAAAAGGTTCAGACGTCTGAGTTGGGGCAGAAATGCTTACAGAGCATTCTGTCAGATGTATGACCAAATGGGTCAGACGTCTGAGCTGAAGCAAAGTCATTCTAGTGACTTAAGCCAGACGTCTGACCTTTTGGCCAAACGTCTGAAACGACTTCCATCTGTTTTTCCACGTACGGACTTGCGCGAAAATTTATGATATCTGCAGGGGCAGTTTCGAAACATTGTCTAGGGTTTCTATTCTCCTATATAAGCCTGCCTCAGGTTTTAGATCTGTATGTGTGCAAGCAACTGCAAGAGATTAGCCTCCACCAAATTAGGGTTTATCAAAACCTAATTTTCTTCAATTCTCTTCTCCATAAATCAATTCTAAATAGAATTTTGATCGTTGTATTCATTCTTTTGTACTATTCTCATCATTGTTAATAAAAGCTCTCTCTTAAAGTGGATGTACACTAACACAATGTTAGTGGAACCACTATAAATCTTGTGTGATTTATTTTTCGTTATTGCTTTGATTTCTATATTGCGTGTTTGGGATTGTGATTGCTTTTGTATTGGTTGAGATTGGAATTGAGTTGTTGATTGGTTGTTGTTACACTTCTTACCACGATCCTGTCTTCCACTGTGCTTGTGGGATTTCGACTTGAGTGTTCTCGTGTTGGAATCTCGCACCAACATAATTGAGACCGTGCGACTAGAATTGCATTGTCTTTTTTTGATGAAGGGTGTGTATGTGGGGGAAGATATTGATATAACAAATGACACATAACCATAAACTTCTATATATATTAGTGGGACATCCATACATCACAATATTATTAGATGAGGATAATTTTTTTAGTAAATATGATAGTTATGGATGTGCAACCAATGGAGGTACTTAATACTATTGAGAAACATTTCCTGAAAATACTTCAACATTGAAGACAATTTATAATGCTAAATACAAGATTCAACTTTAAGCAATGGAATATGTGATACAACTATTAATGAAATTACTTCTAAAACACATTATATGTGTTTCATAGGACCGACTTGTCAAGTGATCAGTTGATTAGTTTTATGTAGTCTCATCTAGAATCTTCAACTTTATGTAAATGTTTTCCGTCCATTTTTCTATTATATTGCACCTATAAAATAAATTATAATGCGCCTTTATTAGAAATGATTGGGATGACTTCTATAGGCCGAACATTATTATTATTGCTCATGATTTTTAGTACATGAAAGGGGAGAGTTATGAATGGACACTTTCAACGATTAAACATTTTATATGCCCGACAAACTACTCAAAGTGATAATTACCCGTAGTTTATATGCCCGACAAACTACTCAAAGTGATAATTACTAATAGGTTGTTGAAATCATGTCCGCACATCCCATTGTACGGACAACATAGGATTTTGGCCAACACCATTTAACAGAAGGAATCCTTTGTTGTTACATGCGACCAAACTCATATATATACTACTCCATCTCCATTATTTTTCATGGCGTGGGACTATTTTTCTTTTTAATGTGCGCTCATTACCCATACACAATGCGAGACAACCCAATAGATCTCCACCTTAGCTAGCATCCATATTTACATCTTCTACCATGCCAGCACGATGCCTGCACCATATTGAGATTTTGTTCCCGTGCCATCCTACCAGATCCAACGTTTCATGATCTAGCTCCATCTTAAGTCTAACCACTTAATCCTACACTGCTAGCCACCGTGATTTATAGATCTCTTGCACATTGTCCATTGTCCTAGGCGTTACCATCGGCTCTGATATCATGTTGAAATCCGGTCTGCACATCCTTACGTGGGAGAAACATATGAGTTTGGCCAAAACCTATTAAAAATAGAAATCCCTTGTTGTTATATGCAACCAAACTCATTTATATACCACTCCACCTCCATTATTTTTTTACGATGTGAGACTATTCTTTTTTTTCAATGTACATCCATTAACCACATATAACGCGAGACACGCCAATAGATCTCCACCTTGGCTCGCATCCATATATGCATCTTCTCATATGCCAATATGATGCCTGCATTATATCGAGACTTTGTTCCTGTGTCATTCTACCAGATCCAACGTACGATGATCTAGCTCCACCTCAAGTCTGACAAATTAAGTTTATACTGTTAGACACCACGATTTACAGATCTCTTGCGCACTGTCTATTGTCCTGAGCGTTACCATCGGCTTTGATAACATAATGAAATCACATCCGCACATCCCTACGTGGTGGCAATATACGAGTTTAGCTAACACCTTTTAACAAAATGAATCCCTTATTGTTACATGCGACTAAATTCATATATATACCACTCCACCTCCATTATTTTTCACAATGTGAGACTATTTTTCTTTTCACTGTGCGTCCATTACCCATATACAAGAAAACCCAATAAATATCATCTTGAAATCATGTCCGCACATCCCTCTGTGGGCCAACATATGGGTTTGGCCGACAGCTTTTAACAAAAGGAATCCCTTGTTATTACATGCGACCAAACTCATATATATACCAATCTACCTCTATTATTTTTCATGATGTGTGAGTAATGTTCTTTTCAATATGCGTCCATTACTCATACACAATGCGAGACACCTCAACCGATCTCCATCTTGGCTCGCATTCATATTTGCGTCTTTTGCTAGGCCAACATGATGTCTGCGCCATATCGAGACTTTGTTCTCATGCCATTCTACCAGATCCAACTTTCCATGATCTAGCTCCATCTTAAGTCTGACCACTTAAGCCTGCACTGCTTACTACCACGATTTACATATCCCTTGCAAATTGTCCATTGTCCCAGGCGTTACCATCAGCTCTGATACTATGTTGAAATCTGGTTCGCACATCCCCATGCAAGGGCAACACATGAGTTTGGCCAACACCTTTTAACAAAAGGAACCCCTTGTTATTACATATAATCAAACTTATTTATATACCACTCCACCTCCATCATTTTTTTTACAATATGGAACTATTCTTTTTTTCAATATACACACATTACCCACACATAGTGCGAGACATCCCAGCATAGGGAATGGACTTTGATCCATGGAGTGAAAAAAGTGTTTTCCAATGCAAAATTAATGATGTGTCTATGGCATATGGGAAATAATGTTATAACAAACTGCAAACTGAGGTTTGAGAAAAACTATGATTTAAGATGTTTTTCGAAAATTGGAAAAGGGTTGTTCATGCACCCAAAGAAAGGAATTTTTTTGATTGATCGGAGAGATCTTCACAAAGATTAGAAAGGATTTTCAGAATTATAAATTATCTTAAAAAAGAATGGATTTCATATAAAGAGTATATTTCATTTGTTTAGACAAATAAGATTAAGCACCATGACAATAGAATAACAACTAGAGTAGAGTCTCCACATGCTCAATTGGAAAAATATCTTGGAATGTCAAAGTAGCATTTGTTGTAGTATAGGAAAAAATGGATAATATGTTGTGCATACTAAACATGGAAATTAAAGCTTCATTTCAAAGAAGTTTAGGTGTAATGAAAAAGGTTTTTCAAATTTCGTTATTTAGACAAATATGAGGTAAAATTTCTTTTTATCTGTTAGATTTAATTGTGAAAGAATTTAGAAACAATAATGTAATTTCAATAGATTCTTTTTCTTACTATCATTTAAATTGAATAATATATGGCCTTTTTTGCATGTACGAAATGTTTGAGTTTTATAATGAAGGTGTCCTTTACCACTTGAAATGATCGATGAACATTGGAAGAAACTGAACTATATTACACAAGTTGAAGAGTCAATGGAATTGCTTCATACTATGAAATTCATATATTTAAAATAAATAATATGATGCGGCTAGAATGGAAGGAAAAACACATACTAGTGAAGTTAAAAAAATAGATTTACCATCAACAACTTTTATATTATAAACTAAAATATCTCAACACAAAGCTAGGCCATTCGATAATAAAAATAAGTTATGTGCCAAATAAAAGGAAGAATCCTTCTACAAAACGAGATCCATTAGCCTTTTACTACGCAATAAAGGGAGAAGAACATCTTTCTCAATCAATTGATAATAAGAAATTGACTCTAATGTGTAAGAACCCTAAGCCTAAGGTAAAATTTGACGCCAAAGAAACAAAGTTGATGAATGGCGGTTTTTAATTATTAGCTTTCCTACCCAAATTTTTTCATAAATATATTGTTAATGTTTGAAGATGTAAAATGTGATAATAATTATCGATTTCGTTCCATTGCAAAGCAGGTGGAGGAACTGGACAATAATAAGAGTGAATCAAGAAAAGTTGTTCTCAAAGATCTCGCTCAAAATTGGGATTTATATGCAATTCATTTTGATATTTCAACTACGAAAGTTTAAATTTTATTGTAGACTATGATAGAAGTCCTTATCTCCTAAAGAATTGGATGATGATGCCAAGATGAGATATTTGATAGAAAATGCATTTAATTGGGTAGTCGTGTATATTTCAAATAAGAAATTGGTGATATTTTACCCACATCAAAAGGGTCCAAATCTATAAGAAGTACATCGTATTATTACTTTTGAACATATTCACCACAATTAAAGTGGCACTTAAATATAATGCACCTATCTTGTAACAACCCGCGCCTCCCAACACAGTGATCATAAGCCTAATGCGACTTTCAGATAGTCATGCCGAGAAATACGAGCTATTGGAATTTAAAAACATATAGGGAATAATATAAGGGTAAGTTCTAAGACATTCTACAATTTTAGATCTCATAGTGGAAGGAATTTAAATATAAGTACACAAAGTAGACATCTCAAAAAAATGTTTTCGAAATACTTGTTTTACATATACACATTTTAAAGTACAAATATAATCTTTATAGATGTTTAATACAATAGTTGAATATAAGAGAAAAATAATAATATGGGAACTTCAACGTGAAGCTCCTTTCTCCACATACTATGCTCAACCATCTGCTAACATGTCATTCTATAGTGGTGGAAAATGAAAAAGATAGTGGGTCAGACAAAAGTCCAGTGAACGAGTACAAGTTTAATATGCAATGATCAAGTGCAGCCAACTTTAAATCTACTGTAAGTGATATAGGGAATGTGACGAGTGTCCATAAATTCAAAAGACCTAAGAATTTTTATCTAACACAATAGGACGAAATTACTGATCGAACCTTATATTAACGGTCGGCCAAAATGGGAACTACTCTCTCATCGTAACTACATTAATACTACGTTTGGAGAGGGAGAACACCAAAAATGAAAACTCGCATAGTGACTCGTCGTATGCACTCATGTTCATCTCTCGATCATAGTTGAAAAATGCCTCTTATCGTACTACACCGGGGTTCATCATCATAAGAACTCCCATTAGTACTGGGTTCCAATTCCTAATATCTATAACCACTTATTGTACTACACCGGCATCCACCCGTAATACGTTGTAGCAGAAACGTGCATATCGGGATCTCCCTTTAGTACTGGACTCTCTCAGAAAGCATCTCCGACACGGCTACGGCCACCCATACAGAACACCCCTGAGCCTGTGCGAAATAAATCGACCTAATCAACTCCATATATGTGATATACATCGCCCAGTTCAAAATCAACCATAGCGAAGTAACTGCGCCCCATGCCAATATCAAACATTGCGAAATACATCGCCCTAATCATTCTGATATGGAACAAGGTTCCCTATCCTCTCAAATGCATATACTAAGCCCAAGTTAGTTCAATCAAATAGTCCATAGCTTATATAATTTCCAAATAAATTTTATTATTTATTTTGGGCCTTAGGTCCAGATTCAAGTTATGCAATTTCCATTCTGAATGGTCGACCGCCGGTAACTATAGGTCGACCTCTAGGGTTTCTAGGTCGACCGATCACATAGTAAAAATAGATTTTCGTTGTTTCCTGTTGTCAATTGTTTTCCCATTTAATTTCTATCGTTTGCAATGTTTAATTTTCCTTAATTCATTAGGTGACCAATTTATACATCAATTTACAATTTGATTTAAGGGTTTATGTGTTTAGGGTTTGCGAGTGTATAACTCAATATTCATGTTAACAATTTATCGTAATTAATATCTAAGGGCTTTAGTATATTCAATCACAAAATTGTATACTTATTAACATCAAGTTAACCATTTACTATAATTCCTAATCTAACATTTTATATTTTAACATAGGGTTTCATAATTTAATTAATATAAAAAGGTGTACTTATATCAAATCAGGTTTATCAAATCACTATAATTCCAATCCTTCTCTAGGTTGTGGATTTCAAATTAAAGTTTATGGTATCAAATGTAGTATCAATTTTAATTTACTAACAACCTAAATCAATTAGAATAGATTAAACTTAATTGGAATAACCATCTAATCAAAATTGTTCTCATTCACCTCAAGCTTAAGCTCTTCCTATTTCTTTACTTGAGAATTTCCCTTCCGCATGCTAACTCCGATTGCCCCTTCTAGATCTCATCGCTTGCATTCCTTTAGGTTGATTTTATTTTGATTTTTAAGAAGATTTGAGAGTAGAGGAGTGGTTGGATTTTGGTAGAGTTTTGTTACAGTAAACTTTTCTATTGATTTTGGGGTTAGCCTACGTTCCAATTTACAGAGTTTAGGATTGAATTTAGGGTGTTGGTTTAGTCTAGAAAATCGTTTATTAACATCAGATTTGGTCATCAAAACTTAAAGACGAAGGAATAAATCGGAATCGTCAAACGACACTCTCAACAATGCTTTAGGTTTCTACATTGTGATGCTCTATGGTCGACCTAAGAAGGCCACAGGCCGACCTACGAAAGATACAGATTGACCTATGAAGGCCTGGTTCGACCTGTCAAAATCTTGGGTCAACCTGCCCTTGTTAAATTTTCAACTTTTCAATTATTTCTTTTTCAATTTTTCAAATGTCTGTAACTTCTCCATACTAACTCCGATTTCAAATTGTTATATATGAAAATCGTCTAGAAAATTGCTACAATGGCAATGGTGTTGGTTACATAGTCAAATTTGAACATCTGCGGAAATTTCATTTTAGTCCTTGTTCTAATTAAACTTACTTTCCATATTGGATTATAGTAAAATTTTACATAAATTTTTGGGGTGTTACATTCACCCATACTTAAAAGGATTTCGTCCTCAAAATTTTGAAAGATGGAAAAATATAACTTATACGCACAACAACCAATAGCTATAACCATCTACTCGTCCATCATACATGAGCAACCATTATCCGTAGAAAATCTATTGCAATATTATGTGAAATGCAATATGAAATGCACGTGAATCTATACTAATGCAAAAAATAGGCGGTCTACTGATCCAATTGAGCTTTTGTCGTCTAAATGCGCATGCCATGCATCTAAATGTATGCAACGTCCTAAATAAGTATACTTGAAATTCTACATGTATCCGCAACCATTAAATCCATATGTAACATCCATACACATAACATCCACTAGCACAATAAAAATCAAACATACATACGTATCCTATCTAAAAGCTAAATTATAAATAAGAGATCATGTACGTTTGTGTAATACCTAGCTGATATACTGTCCTAGATGTGTAAAAGAATACAATACAAACAATTCATCCATTAACATCCATCATCCATAACATGTCCTATTGACACGTTGCAACCATTCCTACCATTAATGGTCTCTACTAAACTAGAATCTAAATAAGGTAATCTATGTTTCCATAACTAAAATGTTAGCTATCCCACATTGACATTTCCATAAGTATCTAATGATGGATTCTTAATAATTAAGCTGTATTCTATCTTTCCTTAGGATTTTCTACTGTCTATTCTCTATTGTGGACTCGGCTTAACAGACTCCATGTAGACTCGGCTCCACGGACTACCCTATGTATCTCCTATCAGTACTTGCTTCTTCCCTATTTGGTGCAGCCTTTGCCCTTCTATAAATTGAATCCCGACTACACTAACCAAATTTCGCCACTGGCCCAAAATTTCCAATTGAATTATATATGCATCAGTAGCTTTCAACAATCCTTACTACTAACTCAAATGGTGTCGCTTTCACCATACAAAATAACATGAGCATAAGTATGCTCTCTCTAACTATAGCTCCATAAACCTCTAATGCACAACGTACTGTCTTAACTCTTGTAATGGTATGCCTAACCACCCCCAACCCCTAGATAGCAAGTGAGATAACTCAAATATGGATGGCGTCTCTTCCTAATTAGCTCTTTTCTATATCTCGATTTTCCTCATAGCTATCCAAACCGATGATTTTTTAAATATAAAAAATAACATAACTTCTTTTTCAATTCTACCTAACTTAAGTCATCTCCCTTCACTACTTGACCATTTCTCAATCTTTCAAAAATCATGGTATCAAGGTATCATGTTTATGGTCTACATGGATCTACTCTAAGTTCTACAAATGGAAGTTTGGTCTATCTTCCCATTTAACCTTAACGTTAAAAGTCCTCATGTAAATTAGAGCTATAATCTAAAATCATTCTTAACAAAATAATAACCACTTGAGGGGTACTTCATTCACGTGCGGTTACTATGCACATGACTACGTATTCTATGTTAGCCTTCCATAAAAAAAATTAAAAAAATAATCTTTCTCCAATCCGAGGGATGATTGAAAAGAATTGTTTTAAATGCTTTCTTAAAATCTTGCCAAATTTTCTTCTTTTTCCATTCTTTGATGACATCTCATAAGTAGGGCCTTGCCATTATAATCCCATTTACATGATGACCAATATTGTGGTTTATGCTCGTAGATTTTCGCATTTTAATACACTAAAACTACACTTTTTCCCAAAAGGAAACGTGAACACTTTACCTTTCCATAAATTGTTTAAAAGATGATTTGTGTCACATTTGGAATTATAAGGAATTATCTCTTCTATTTATTACTGAAATAGATAGTACAAAATACGGTAACTCTCCTTATTTTGTACATCTCTTTCATTTGGGTATATTCTTGTTATTTCAATCGATACACTTTTGTACCGAACTGGATAATTTATAGAAATTTACATTACTACACACTTCATTCCAATAAATTAAAATGCTACTCAAATCTCATTCCCATTTTATCACAACTTCCAATTTAATATTTACTAATCTATATCGGTTACCCAACAACTTACTGCGATGACTAATTTCACACTTTTACATGCATAGGTTATTTAAATCTACAAATCTGGAACCTATCATACAATTTCCTTAATGGAGGTTCTCATTAATTTAGGGACTACTTTCCCCTTATTTTCCACATTCCAGAATATGTTATACTTAATCTTATTATTCCAAGATTCACATCCAGGCATCCATGGTATGCACCTACTATAACATAAATTCAATAACATGTGTAAAGTACATGATTAATATTTAATGATACTCAACTAGATTCTTATTATATTAAGAGTAAGGAAATAGAAAGAGTTAGAACGCTTGAATTATGAGATTTATTAGTTAGAATGTGAGAGGTTTACATGATTTAGATAAGTATTGAAGTTAAATCATTTTTCAAAGACAATAATATTGATTTACTTTTATTACAAGAAACTAAAATAGAAATTCTAGACCATCTGCAGCTGCCTAAGGGTCTTTACATTAATCATTGATATTACCTTCTAGGGGTAGTACAGGAGGACTAATGCTAGGGTGGAAAGACCATTGTATTAGACTTTTACAATCTATTATTAAAGATCATTTGTTGCATTTAATATTTTCTAACATTAGTGATGATTCAATTCTTAATATCACAAATGTCATGGGCCAAATTCAAAAAATAAATCATATGGTTCTATGGAATGACTGTTTAGAATTTACAACACTCGCTCTAGGGCCATGGATTATGAGAGGTGATTTTAATGTTACTTAATTTTTGGGTGAAAGATCCCCTAGAGCAGGGGATTTTGGTAAGATGAAATAATTTAACCAGTTTTTTGTTTATTGTAATTTAACTGAGATAACGCTAAGTAATAGACATATTACTTGGTCAAATTATAGAGAAATTCCATTGATGACATTGTTAGATAGATTTTTTTATAAGTAATGAAATATAAGACAAATTTCCTACTTGTAAGATGGTAGGGCTTCTGAATATCTATTTAGATCATTACTCTATTATCCTAACTTGTTCTAATCTAAACGTTGGAAACATAATATTTAGGTTCGAAAAGATGTGGTTGTTAGAAAATAATTATAAATATTAGTTGAAAAAATGGCTTTCTATTAATATTAAAATTGTAGATTTCAGTTAACATCGCTAAATTATTAGTTGGTAAATTTAGAAATTTAAGATTATTTCTTTAAAAATGGAGTAAATATGTTTTTGGTAATATTAGATTTAAAAAGGAAAAACTAATGAGTGAAATCTTAAATTTAAATAAAATTGAAGAAAATAGAAATTTGAATTTTTCGGAAAAAATGCCCTTTCAAATTTGAAAGAACAAATAAAATTATTATGTAAGAAGAAGTGATGTGGAAACAAAGATCTAGGTTTAACGGATGGATGAGGGCGATATGAGTACTAATTTTTTTCATAAAGTAGCTAATGGTAGAAAATGTAGTAATACCATTAACTCCATTACAATTAATAATATGGAAATTTTCGACCAAAAAAAATAAACAAAGAGTTTACCAATTATTAAATAGAAATAATTTGAACTACAAGAAGACACGACATTAAAGCTGATTGAGATATGCTTTACAGTATAGACACTAAGGTGTATCTAGTAGGCTTAGATGATCCATTTACGGAAGAGGAAATTTGGAAGGCTATAATGGATATGCCTAAGATAAAGCTCCAGGTCCGAATGGATTTTCTATTTTATTTTATGAAACTTTTTGGAATGTCTTAAAAGATGACATAATAATAATGTTCAATGAATTTTATAATGTTTTGTTACAGTTAGGTTGATTTAATCTTGCAAATGTAAACTTAGTACATAAGAAAATTGGTGCTAACCGGTTAAAAGATTTTAGGCCTATTTGCTTATTAAACTGTTCCTTTAAAATCATTTCTGAGTTTCTAGCTAATTTATTAAATAATAAAATGAATGAGTTGATTGGTAATATCCAAACAACATTTATTAAGGGTAGAAAAGTTACAGGCGGGGTAGTAGTAGTTCAAGAATATATAAATTACTACTGTAAAAACGTTTGATTTTATTCATTGGGTTCTTAAAGATTTATTAATGGCTAAAGGTTTTACTACTAGCTGCATGGTATGGACTATGTCCTTACTTAAAACTGGTAATCTTAGCATTACGGTTAATGGTATTCTAGGAAATAAAATTCGATCGAAACGTGGGCTCAGATAATGTGATCCTTTGTCACCATTATTGTTTAGTTTAACAGCTGATGCATTCTCTAGAATTATAAAATTAGCCACAAATAAAGAATACTAGACGATATAGGAAATGAGATAACTAGTAATGGTCTTTCCTTCTTTTAATTTTGCAAATGATACTATGATTTTTATGTCCCATTTGTCCAAACGCATTATCGCGCTTAAATTTATTTTATATAACTTTGAACCACTTTCTGGTTTAAAAATTAGTTTCGATAAAAGCTCAGCACTAGTGTTAAACGACATAGATAATATAGAAAATCTAACACATTGAATTGTAAAACGATGAAATTTCCTTAAGAATATTTTGGATTTTTAATTAGACCTCAAAAACTAAAACATGATGATTGAATTACTATAATAGATAAATTTAACAAAATATTATCCAAATAGAATGGTAAATACATCAAGAGCAGGTAGAATTATTCTTGTTCATTCAATTTTATTTGCATTACCTATTTATTGGATGTCGTTTTATCTTTTTCCCAAATGGGTAATAGATAAGGTTGATAAAATTAGAAGAATTTTTTTCTAGAGTGGAGATAATACAAATACTAGCTTTAAGTGTCTAGTTGATTAGGAAGTAAATCTAAAATTGTGGGGTAAGGGGAGGGGTTAGGAATTATAAATTTACATAACTTCAATATATCATTATTTGGAATTTACGGAAATTCAATGACAATAATGAAAACTTGCCATGGAAAGAACTAATATCAAATCAATGGCATGGAGATACTTTTAATTTATACACATTACTACTAATAATATATATAATATATCTCATTTTTGAGATCGATTATATTGAATTTTGATATATACATTTAGGTATTAATAATGTTGTACATTCTAGTAATAACACTTCGTTTTGGCATGAATGCTGTATTTCGGTCATCCCACTTAAGGTGGAACTTAAAGAGTTATATGAACTATGTAGTTTCGAATATATACTAATTTCTGACATTTATAGGCCTAATTTAAATTTCCTTTGGGAATTTAGTTTTAATTGTACGTTAGTGGGAAATACTTTGGCATAATTTGTTTTATTGTACGTTAAATTAGAATTATATACTATTAATAATGAAAAAGATATTAAAACATGATGTTGGGATATTAGTAAGAAATATACATCTCATTCATTTTATAACTTCATAGATTTTTCAAAAATTAAATTGAAAATATTTAAATACATGTGAAAAGTAAATGCTCCACCTAAAGCTAAGGTGCACATGTGGTTAATTTTACACGAAAAATTGAACACTATAGAATTTTTATAAATAAAAATATATTAAATGATAAAAAATGTTATTTTTGTAATAATAAAATGGAAAATCTTGTGCACTTATATTTTAAATGTAATTTCATTAGATTTATCCTCGTAAAAATTCTTAATTTATTTGAATGTAATATAAATCTTACACATATTAATTGTGATCTATATTGAAATAATATTAGATTTTACTATAAAAGTCATAATAGATTTTTACTGAACACTATTTATACAACCACATGTTGAAATATTTGGTTCAAAGGAACCAAATTTTAAAAAAATATTATTTTAAGACTTAATAAGTTAATATATGTAATTTGTTTATTTATTTTTAATTGGATTTTAAACTCTAGTTATAAATTAAATAAAATTTAGATTTTAAAGAATATCTTCAGAAAAAGCTTGTATTGACTTTTTTAAGAATAAAAATATTCAAAATAATAGAAATAATAATATCAAACTAAGTTTAGTTTCATTGGATAATTAAACTAGGGATACATTTAGTGCTTCGTATTTATTAGGATATTAGTAGTGTGGTTATATTTGCTTTTCAATGCCTTTTATTTTCTAGATTAATGAATTTTTACTTTTATTTTGCATATATAGTATAAAAATATATAATGATATATGTGTACTGTTAATACTCTTTCTTTTATATAAGTTGTTGATTTCGGCGATGTATAAGCAGATATATTTACAATTGTAGTTAGGACATATATATTGTAATTAGTGTGTTTTTTTTATAAAAGGGCATCATATCCTTTTTTTCGTTTCAATACTAGATCAAGAAGTAAAAGTTTGTTACGTAATAATTATTTGACATGTGCATTTAAGAGATAATCATATTGGTAATGCATTTATTACAACAGTTGATGTTCCAGTGTTAGCGTGTACATGATGTATTTTTTCTATGTGCTTCGATTATGGTCGATGTTCAATTATTGCAGACTGGGTATTTTCTACTTCAGAGTTGCTTTTAAAAGAATGAAATAATTTGACTTATAATCAGTTTTGTTAATTGAGGTATATTAATATAAATATAAAATTTGATAGCATTGGTTGAGGTGAAATCACCTGAAATATGCCATGCTTAGATTTAGGTAAATGGTATATTGTGGGAAGATTTAGCAGTAAAAGGAAAATAGAAAAAACAGAAAAAATTACATAAACGCTAACAGAACCTGTCTTCATACGCTGGATACACCATTTTCATATGTAAAGACATCCAACATTTGGAATAGTGCTTTTTTAATTCTTCTTCTTTCATTTCATGTTAATTCAATTTCCATGTTTAATTTCTAGCATTTATGTTTTTTTGTTATTTCATCAATATTCTTGATACAGTTTTAATAGTCAATAAAATACGATTGAGTCGGTGAAATGCTTGGCCTTACCTTAATATAATGACTCCTCTTGCTTTATTATTATTTTTAGATGAATACTTGATATGGTTTAGAGTGGTGGCAGAGGAAGAAGGGTAGAAGGAGGCAGCAAGCAGTCTAGCAGGAAGAAGAAGATTAAACGCAGAGAGAAATTTTAGTAATTGTTTTCTATATTTCATTCATTCATAACCGATTACATATATAGGAGTACTTTGTAACGAACTTCTTACGTGGCCATATAGGGACCATCTACTTTTAATAAAGCTGATAACAGAAAAAGTTGGTAACAGAATTGCAATTAAAATATAACAGAATTGCAAAAGCAGGAAAATAATGCAGGAATTAAACGTGCACTGCTGCACATGTCCACCAACAGGTAATCCTTAGTCCATGAGTCTTCTAGGTAGGTGTATCACCCTTCTAGGCCTTGCATTAGTGGTTGCACTATCTTCAGGTGCTTCTGGTGTACTCGTGTGCACATCAATGCCTACCCCTTCAAAATCGACCTTGTCCTCAAGGTCATGGCAATAAGGAGCTGGTGGTAGTGGTGACTGATGGTGGTTCTGGGTCGTTTTATGGAATGTCATCGTCCGGATTGATTTCAGGAAGGATCAACAAGATGTGGGTGGGTTTGCAACAATGGACGAAGTAGTATTTTTCATCGCAATTGAAACATAAACCCTGTTGTTTTCGTTCATGCATTTCTGATTGGGAGAGTTGGTTGATAGGAATACTAGGTTTGGAGGGTTGCATGGAAGGTGTTTGTGGAATTGTCTGAGAGGTTTGATGGTCGTCTGTTGGTTTTTGGAAGTGAGAATTGGTATATTCACTGCATATTGGTTTGGGAGGGTCAGTTACTTACGTTCGATGAGTTTAGTGCCTTCTACTGCATCGGAGATGGTGGTGGGTTTGAGGATGTGGAGTTCGTTTTGTATGTGTGTTTTGAGGTAGGAAATGAAACATTGGAGTATGGATTCATTGGAAAGTGTAGTAATATGGTTGCAAAGGTTTTCAAAGGTGGCTTGATAATTTTCGATGGAGGTAATTTGTTTGAGTTTGAACAAGGTGGCTTGAGGGTTGAGAAATGTCGGTGGGCCGAAGCGTTTCTCGATCGCCTTTGTCAACGCCACCCGTGTAGAGATTTGATTGTTGTGGTGCATCCATTGGAACCACGATAGTGCCTGGCCTTGCACGTGGAAGCTTGCGAGATCTACTCGCTGATCTTCGGGTGTGGAATAATAAGCGAAGAACCGATCCACTT
This sequence comes from Allium cepa, assembly GCA_030765085.1. NCBI lineage: Eukaryota > Viridiplantae > Streptophyta > Magnoliopsida > Asparagales > Amaryllidaceae > Allium > Allium cepa. The sequence continues at coordinate 757,865,792 of CM060941.1, read as the reverse complement.
GAAACATCCAATCATGTGGATTAGAGCCATCGAATGTTGTGAGTGAACATTTTGGGGTTCGGATGGGTTGTGGGGTTGACAAAATAGGTGGTTGACGGTTGTTGAATGTTAGTGGGTGTGTAGTAGATGATTGGTTGGTTGGAGAGATGAGTGGTTGGTTGGAGAGATGAGTGGTGGAGGTCAGTCATTTGGTTGGTGAGAGAGGTCATTTGGTTGGTGAGAGTTTGTATGGCTGTTTTGATGTCTGTATTATCCGCGGTGAGATTTTCTAACATGGAGCTATGAGAGGTTTGGGTGGTTTGAATGGTATCAATGGTGGATTGGCGGTGGTGTAGTTGTTGGAAGGCTTCATGCATTCAGGTCATTTTGATAGGGAAGATTTGGATGTCGTGGAAGAGGAGGATGGGAGATCAAGTGGTGAAAGCACCAAAATGATATGGTTTAGAGTGGTGGCAGAGGAAGAAGGGTAGAAGGAGGCAGCAAGCAGTCTAGCAGGAAGAAGAAGATTAAATGCAGAGAGAAATTTTAGTAATTGTTTTCTATATTTCATTCATTCATAACCAATTACATATATAGGAGTACTTTGTAACCAACTTCCTACGTGGCCATATAGGGACCATCTACTTTTAATAAAGCTGATAACAGAAAATGCTGGTAACAGAATTGCAATTAAAATATAACAGAATTGCAAAAGAAGGAAAATAATGCAGGAATTAAACGTGCACTGCTGCACGTGTCCACCAACAGGTAATCCCTAGTCCATGAGTCTTCTAGGTAGGTGTATCACCCTTCTAGGCCTTGCATTAGTGGTTGCACTATCTTCAGGTGCTTCTGGTGTACTCGTGTGCACATCAATACTCCTATGCTGCAGTGATTTCTTAGTGCTTCTCTGTATCATGTTGTTTACAATTGTAATTAGTTTTCAATTGTAAGTGTGGATATATATTAATCAATAGAGGAATGATATATTGGCTTTTCCTTTCGTAATACCCTCTCCACTTTCATATCCCCTTTAGTTTGGTTATTTTATTAAGAAAAATTAGGAGTTAGTAGTATTTTTAAATAATTTTATTGATGTATAATTTGACCAAAAAATCATGGTTTTACAACTTAGTTAAATGATAATGGATGTTGAACAGATAAATACCTTTTTACCTGATTTTGGATTGTGTTCATTACTTATGGACCTTACGTTTTGTTTCACTACAACTGGTTTTGTGTATTGTGTACGTGTTTTATGGATTATGATATAACAACCTGTACATAATTCTTGCAAATTTTTTTGTAAAACGTCATGTAGATAAAATTCGATATTGGATATATTATGGAATGATTAGATATTGATTATATTTTCTAAATATAAAATAATTTTCTTTTTTGTTTCCTTATTCAGTGTGTATGTGTATGTGTGTACACACACATTTATATACATGTATATGCATTAATCTTACATTTCATGTTCATTTTTCCTTAGCGGCTACAAGTACAGTTATTGCATTGGATATATTCTACCGATCTTGAGGATTAGAGCATTTATCACATGTTTTGTTTTATATTTATATTATGGATCTTAGTTACATAGATTTTTAGAAGAGCTTTCTATTTTCTCTTATTTGTATTGGGGAGGGGGGTTTGCTACTTGCTAGGTTTGTTGGCAGCTCTTTCTTAAGTGTAGAATAAAATTTATATGAGCGCTTTCCTCCTTGCGAGAATCACTCATTTTCCTCAAAAAAAAAAATAACATGTGTAATTACATACGTTTCCAATCTTGTCCACCTGTTCTGTCCGTTGCTTATAGGGGACAACACAAAACCTGGACTACCCATAGCCTACAGGTATCATATTCCCACATAAATAGTACCGATCAATGCTATGCCACTATAACGTCGAACCTATACCTACTGTCCCAATTTAAACGGCCGAATGTAAGCAAGGAAATGCCCATTTATTACCTAACATGCCATCTGAGGATTGAAGTAGACCTTACTTGCCCCTTTAACACTCTAACCATATACTTCTTATATCCTCAGCATCCTTTGATAAAGCTAAACATATTGACTTACTCTTTCGTTGTTCTGAAATAGATTTACTTAAACCACACTTTTTTAGCTTTCCCTTCATAAAAGATTCTATAATTCAAACCAAACTTGGATGGAGAAACACAAGGTATTGTCTACCTTTCACTACAACAAGAAATTCCACCTAGTACTTTTTCCTTCCCGCTCAACCGTTTCTTGGAAAGGTTACTAAGTTCCCATGTTACTTTTTATCTTCATCCCAACCATTCCAAATTTCCAAATTCCATAGTCACTATTGTCTTAGTGGGTTGTTTGGTCCTATTTACCTAACTCCAACTTATTTCCTATCCTTTTAAGTTTTAAGCGGGAGTCATAATATGTAACGACCCGACTTTTCGACCCTTAAATGTTGACACTAAATACATCCACGGTACTCATGAGTCGAGCACCCAAATGCCGAAAAGATAGAAAGTTAAGGTAAAATAAAATAAAGGAATGGAATAAGAAAAGAAGAATACATTATCAGAATATTACAATGAAACGGTAATATATAATATCAAAGGAACGGTACAAAGGGTTACTCTGAATACATATCTATCAAAGTTACCACAGCCTACGTACTATCATCATCCTGGACAGTTGTAACTTCCTGTCCTCACAATGCTGATATATGCAACATAGAAATGCATCAGAAGTAGGAATATTACGATAGATAATCATCCAACTCTTCTCCACAAGCTCCAAGCATCTAAAGTTAAACCTAGAAACATACACGGGGCTGTCCCGAGCATTATAAGAAAATAACATTCGGATCAGTCTGGTAAACCAGTGTGAGAAACTCAAGAAATAAGAGTGACATATAATAGCACCTTTTTGAGACTGTACGGATTACCGTAACGATTTCCACTCAAATGAAACCAACCATTCATTAAGTTTATCATATTGTGATATGATGATAATGTCTAGCGTGCAGCAAATAAGTCATATCAAATAGCTGTTGTGTGAACACTACAACAATAATAGGTATATAATCAATACTGCTAAGGCATGTTCACATATGGATATTTCCATGGAGATCTACTTGGTCTGACCACATTCAAACTCCATGACAAGGATCAGAAACTACCTTCTGGGCATCGTATATCTCTAGATAAGATATACTCTAAGGTTAACATAACTGGACTACCCCCTTTGTGTTGTCTGGGTCATATCAACTCCTACTGGAAATAATCGTAAGCATATCTAGATTTGGAGTTGATATACCCTTGGGGTCAGCTAATCCCCCTGGCCATGCCCTTCCTCTATTTTCTATCATTTTCCCAATGTCTAGGCTACGATTGGCACCTCTCTCATGAGTCTTCATCACTCGAACAAAACACGAATCTCCAAATGGATTCCATCATATCAAATAGATCATGAATCACCACATGGATTTGTGCTTCTCGAATGGATATCAAACCTCTACATAGGTTCCTGGCACAAGTCCTCCGACGAATGATAACATTGTCCTCCGTCTTGGAATACTCCTCAAGGTAGACAGTCCCACATGATAGCATCGTTTGAAATGCTAACACCGACCTTTCTCTTGGACAACCTTAAAATAAACAGTTCGACTCTATAGCATTCCACTTTCCAACCGCTTCCAGAACATATAACACATATATAGTTTTTAAGTATTATGGGTTTTGAGTCATCACATATAAGTACACTCTTCCCGCTTATCAGACTCATCAAAACCAATCGATGAATTTTCAGTTAACTCAATTCTGGTTCTATCTAAAGTAAGCAAAAGCTAGAGACATTGCGTACCAATACCCCTCCCCGAGGGTCCTTATTTGTATGAAATTGTGAAGCCTTTCAATAACTTCTTAAGTCAATATTAGGTCAAGTTCGATAATTGACTAATCAATTATCCAGTCAAAACAATTGCATATACAAATCAATATTCATAATTTAACTCATTTTCGACATTCTAATTTAACTATTCCTCATCCAAAAGTGAAGCCGGGTAACTTGCAGCACCGGTTGCATCAAAGCCTTATCTAGACACACATTTTTGAATTACAAATAGATAAGTCTACCTCATCGGCTTTTAGTGTTAAGTATAGTATTAATGATTTTTCATAAACCAGAAAGAAATCAAAATGGTTAAAACATTTCTGACATTTTTTGAATTACTATTCGTCCATTATGAAGGAAACCAATAGGTTAGAGCTCTATTGCTCCGTCCCTACTCGACATCAATCTTAATTCTCACAAATAGATAAGTCTAACTTCATTGGCTTTAGTGCGAAGCATAGTTAATTACTTCTCAAACAAGTAATTAGACAATTAAACATTTGGCCATTTAGAAATTTTAACCCCTTTCTAAATTTTTTGTTTATACTTTTAAAACCCGTTTTAAAATGATATATGAGTATAGTAATTTATTTACCAAAACTTGATATGAAAATAAACAAGTCAAGAATATTTTATTCCTATAAGATATAAAATAGTCAACATATTTTCTTAAAACCACATATAAGTAAAAATGCTTTTAAAATACATTATAATACTTATAATAGGTTCTAAAATGTTTTCCCAAAATATTACTTGAAGATAACAAGTTTATAAAATTCCTTCAAACTTGAAATGAACATGTTTTCTATACATTTTAACAAAATACGTCTCCTTTAAAAATTCGCAATTAATTCTTAAAAATTCAAAAATGTTTCAAACCACTTTTGAAATACTGTAATATGAGTTATTAAACACTTTAAAAATAATAAAACAAAATACTTAAATTTAAATATAGTTTCAAACCTTTAAAGTCCAAAATCAAGGCTAAACGGGACAGTTTTGCACAAGCGAAGTTTTGGCCACTTTCAAGATGTTACTTAACCTTTTACTTTTTAAGCTTTTAATAGCAACAGATATATATTGACACACATACACACACATAGACACACACACAGATATATATATATATATATATATATATAAATTAATTATGGTGAGAAACCCTAAGGATCTCTCTACAAAGTTCCATAGAAATCGCAAAAAACAAGGTAATTCCAAACTGCATCTATAACGACTATCGCTATAAGTGCACTTCTTAATACAAGTTAGATCTATGCCAAAGTCCATCCATAGCCTATGTGATTTGTTCCAAGGTCTTATCAGATGTCATATTAGTCCATTTGAAATCTATATGTATTTCATATGTGTCACTTACTTTCAAAGCAAGAGTTCAAATCAATGTTTTAACATATGTCAACAACAATTCAACCAACTTAAACATAATTAAACCATCAAAAATATGGTTTATATTTTCAATCAAAAAGGTGAATTAGCTCACTTTTAACTCAATAAACAACCAAGCTCAAGCTGACCAAGTCCAACTCCTCCTTGGCAACACCTTTCCTTCCTCGTCTCCTTCCTTTTGCCTTGCCTTTTTCCTCCTTCCCACTCTTATTGCTCACGGCCTTCACTTGAAGGGTGAACATGGCTTTGATTTTTCAACTTCTAACTAGGTATAAGGCATTGTAATGTGGTAGTAAGGCTTCACTCCAAATTTGAGTTGATTTGGATTTGATTTGAAAACATTTTTCTTTAGGAAATTATGAAGAGAAAGAAGAAGAAGCATTGATTTTATAACTGTAAACTTTGTGAATTTGTAATTGATAACTAATGGGATTCCCCTCCTTATATAGGCAATTAATGGTGCTCTATAAGCTTTCCTTCATTCCCCTCCCTTTCATGCCACGGAAGCCTTACCTCTGATCACTTCTCTTTTAAGTCACTTCTCCTTTATGCTAATTACTATTATACTCCTCTCATGATAATATCACTTATCCATTGGAACATTCTAGGACCTTCTAAGCTTTATGAAGAGGAAAGTGTGCTAATTAGTTTCTAATATGTTTATTTGATCAATAGATAAATGCACAAGAGTTTGAATAACTTATATTGATCGAAAAGCTGTTTACCGATAAATCGATTTTCGGTCACATTATCGATTTTTCTTCAAAGAATATATTTACGTAAACAAATTTCAAAAAATCTTCTCATCATTATTCATTAACTAAATGATGTCTAATAAGGTTATAAAATTATATTTATAATACTTAAGTGTATTTCAAAACGTTACGATATTCAAAGATGAAGTGTTCGAGTTTTCGTATCACTATAGTCTCCCCACTTAGAATATTTCATCCTCGAACTTTAAATAAGAACGATAATCAAAGGAGATGTATTCACAATACAAAGATAAGAAGGAAACCCTAGTCTATAAGCAGCCCTGGATAGAATTCCTTCAAACCGCCCTCCGTCTTCTTGGTACCACCTTGAGCATCCTCTCTCCATGACACTTCTAAACTTAACAAAGGAACAAGCACACAAATACTCAAATAGTATTCATAATTACTAACAACCAATACTCACGGTGCACTTAGATTCAAACTCTCCCATCATCTAAGGATGATAAACAATCTACCGAGCGTACCTTATGCTCAACGGCCTTAGGTTAGCACTTAGACAATTATTCATGCTATCTTATAATAACTCTAAGAGTCATTCCCCAAACTCTTCATAAGTCAACAAACATAGTACAAATGTACTAAAGTCCGTACAATGCACATGAACCATCCGTACGCAATATCCAATCTAATTACTTACTCGATCACATATATTTCACTTCCAAGCTAGTATAGATCACTTGACCTCTCTAGTGTGTACTCCGATTTGGTTCCTTGATTAGAAACCTCTATTCTTCTTGCATAGCTATATACTGTGATAGAAAACACCAAGATCATATCATAAATCTATATCAAGTGTTCAACGTCAAGAATCGAGTGAAAAATCCTTCTTCGAACCAGTGTAAACCACCTCGAAAACTTGTACTCGAATACTGAATCAAGAATAGTCATGAAAATAAAACGATATACGTACAAATTACGTATTTACCCTCTTGGTTTCCTAACTACACCAATTCTTTTTTAATAACATTCATTTATCCAAATAGTATGTCTTTTAATACTAAAATTATTTATGAATCATTTCATGAAAAAAAAAACTTCAAGCTTATCCACATTTTATAATTTATGTTCATACTTGTATAATATTCCATTACATCCTAAGAGTACATACCAAAACATCAAATTGAAACAAATATGATTAAAAAAATTAAAATCTGTTTTAACTTGTTATCTTCTCAATTCAAGTGTTATATAAACTCAACTTTAGAAAGAATTAACTACAAGTTTAACAACAATTTGGAAGTTCTCGACTATCCATAATCATTGAAAATCCTATTTCATTTTTAACAAATGGAAACTGTCAAACAACATATCAACATAACATCCCAATTTCTTTAAAGAAAACTTAGGAACCAAACACCGGGTTTTCACTTTAAATCATTTTGAAATAATATATACATATAATTTTTTTATATCAAAACTTACTTCGAGATTAAATCAAAATCCGTTTTACCAAAACAACTTTGTAGCATCCCCACACTTAGAAACTCAAAAATGAAGGTCGATGATGCTACAGTCATCACCGAAATAATTTTTAAGTGAAAGAAGTAAGTTTAGTACATCCAAACCACATTTTTGGTATTTAACCAAAATCATTTCAAAGCGGTATCAAATACTTCGTATAATAATAGTAAGCATCCAATCTAAACCGATTCCCAAATTTTTACTTTCAAATAACACTATTATTATTTTCGCCAAAATCCTGAAAAATATTTTCAAAGACACTGGGATTTAAGTTCTCAAATTCTTTGTTTAATTCCTTTTTGTTTGTAAACCACGTTTTATAAACTATAGTTATATAAAATCACCTTCTTATATAAGTATGTTCACAAATATTTATTTCTAAAATATTATATCTTTTCTTTTTTATTATAGAAAATATCTTTTACTACCATTTAACTTCTAACCCAACATTATCACCGAACATCTTATAGTCAAACGGTGAAACTTAATTCATAAGGTGTTCATTTCAGTGTACCCAAAATTACTATATACCCAACCTGTGATGTAGAAAGATAACACTTCTTATAAAATGGTTGAGCGTATATCGACAATAAACAATTGTCAATGTTCCTAACATGCCGAGCATAACTAAACAAGGTCACGGGATATGAAACTATGAGAAGCACTAATATCAAACCAAACACGAATATGTAAACTATAAACAAATAGTATACCCTCAAGAACCTGCTTCCCCCTCTCTGCTATAGAAATAGCAAAGACCCTAGGTTGTTCCTCTTTCTTGAGAATGGGATAATCTTTAACAAAATATCCAGGATGATGGCAACTATAACAGCTCTTTGGTGCAAACTGTGGTACCACCTCTGTTGATGCCTTTTTCATCTACCCTCCTTCTCCCTTTTTATAATTTTTAGCAAAGTGGCCCTTCTGCCCATACTGATAGCAAACAAGGTTGTACATATACTTCAATTTCTGAAGCTTTCACTTAGTGCTCCTAACTGGTATAGAAGAAAGTGGCTTTGGTGCAGAAACAATAAGCTTCGGTGCCAAACTCTCGAACATCAAACCCGTATTCACCAAATTCACATAAGACCCCAAAAGGTGATTGGTCATATCCAGCTAGAATTCGGGGTGCATAACCACAATGAACATCCCGTTCTTCTTCAGTGACATATCAACCAGTCCTAATCCGAACCGAGACAATGCAATGAATCGATTCTCATACTCTGCCACAATCATGGTCCCCTGCTTCAGATTCAAGAAGCTCCTAAATAACAAAGTCTTTCCGGCTTTCGGAACAAACTTCATCTTGAACTTATCTTTAAATTAGGCCCACAATGAAGTCGTTCTTTTGGACATCAGCTGTAATAGAACTCCATCAATCCATGGTTGCATTCGTCAAATGTTGCGAAGCCAATCCACGCTTCATTGCATCATCTAGCCCCATATCTCCAAATATCTAGTCGTACAACTTGATCCAAGTCTGTAATTCTATAATAGCCTCTGTTCCACTAAACCTCCTTCCTCTCAGCCTCTCATAATCACCACAAAGTGAAGCAAAACTCATCTGAGGTCTGATCTACATGACTCCCCTATGACATGCTCCCTCAGTTCCTCAACTAGAGCGACATTCCTTGGTGCTCGACCCTGCCATTCATGATAGTACTACCCCAAACACCTCTAGCATTGGCAGCTCTACAATTCATGGTTCTTACTACCTAATCAAAGCGAAACTTCATTTGCGACATGAAAGGATAGTAATTTCAAAGAAGGAGTTACTAAAAGGAGATATCCCTAAAGGATGATTTTGAAAGTCTAGTTTTCAGAATACAAATATGCTCTCATATATATAATACACTTGACTCATTCTAGGGTATCGCTTATCCTATCTCTAATAAGCCATACCCAACCAAAGTCAAGGTGTTCGCTCAACCTTGAGCTCTGATACCAAATGTAATGACCCTAATTTTCGACCCTCGAATGTCGACACTAAATACATCCGCGGTAAACATATTCCTAGCATCTAAGTGCTGAAAAGACAGAAAATTAGGGTAAAATAAAAGAAAAGGAACATAACAAGAAATCATAAAGCCTTTCAATAGTTTGTTTACTCATAATTAGATCATGTTCGACAATCGACTAATCAATTATCTAGTCAAAACAATTGCTTATACAAATCAATATTCATATGCTTAACTTGTTTCGAAATTCTAACTTAACTATTCCTCATCCAAGAGCGAAGCCATGTTTTAGTCAATATATGTACAAATCAATAGAATACTGGTTGCATCAAAGTCTTGCCTAGACACTTCATTATTGAATCTCATAAATAGATAAGTCTACCTCGTCGGCTTTTAGTGTTAAGTACAGCATTTATGATTTCCATGAGAAAAAAAATCAACACGATTAACAAGTTTCCAACATTTTCCAACATTCTATTCCTCAGTCAAGAAGGAAACTGATATGTTAGAGCTCTATTGCTCCTTTCGTACTCGACATCAATCTTAACTCTCACAAATAGATAAGCCTTACTTTGTCGGCTTTTAGTGTTAAGCATAGTTAATTACTTTTCAAACAGATAATTAAACAATTAACCATTTGGCCATTTAGCAATTATAACCCCTTTCTAAAACATTTATTCATATTTTTAAAACCCTTTTTATAACGTTATATAAGTATAATAATTTATTTACCAAAACTTGATATGGAAATAAACAAGTCAAAGATATTTTATTCCATAAGACATAAATAGTCAACGTATTTTCTAAAAAATAAATATACTTAAAAATGCATTTAAAATAATTTATAATACTAATAACAGGTTTTAAAACATTTTATTGAAATATTTCTTGAAGATAACAAGTTTATAAAATTCCTTAAAACTAGAAAAGAACATGTTTTCTATATATTTTAACAAAACATCTCTCCTTTAAAAATTCACAACTAATTCTTAAAAATTCATAAATGTTTCAAACTACTTTTAAAATACCCTAATATGAGTTAGTAAACACCTAAAAGGAATGAATTAAAATATTTAAATTTAGATATCTTTTCAAACATTTAAAGTCCAAAATCAAGGCTAAATAGGGCAGTTTTGCACAAGTGAAGTTTTGGTCACTTTTCAAGATGTTACTTAACTTTTTACTATTTAATATTTTAATATATATATATATATAAAATATTATAAATATGGTGAAAAACACTTAAGGATCTCTCTACAAAGTTCCATAGAAATCGCTGAAAAAGGCAATTCCAAACTGCATCAATAGCGACTATCGCTATAAGTGCACTTTCAAATCCGAGTCCGATCTAAAGCAAGTACATGTATAAACTATATGCTTTATCCCAAGGTCTTTTCACATGTCATAAAATTTGATTCAAGTCCATTCCAAATCATACATACTTCATTTGTGCCACTTTCTTTCAAAGCAAGAATTCAAATCAATGTTTTAATATATGTCAATAACAATTCAACCAACTTAATAACAATCAAATCCAAACAATTATAGCTTATGTTTTGAATCAAATAAGTGTGTTAACTCTCCTTTAACCCAAAAAAACCAAGCCAAAGCTAACCAAGTCCTGCCTCTCCTTGGAAACACCTTTCCTTCCTCGCTTCCTTACTTTTGCCTCTTTCCCACTCTTATTACTCACAGCCTTCACTTGATAAGTAAATGTGGCTTTTTCTTTTCAACTTCTAACTAGGTAGAAGTTGTTGTAATGTGGTAGTAAGTCTTCACTCCAAGTTTGAGTTGATTTGGATTTGATTTGCAAATATTTTACTTTAGGAAATTATAAAGAGGAAGAAGAAGTAGACGACATTGATTTTATAACTCTAAGCTTTGTGAACTTATGAATAATAACTAAGGGTGTGCCCCTCCTTATATAGGAAATGAATGGTTCTCTTTATGATTTCCTTCACATCCCCTTCATGTCATGGAAGCCTTGCCTCCCATCACTTCTCATTTATGCTAATTACTATCATACCCCTCTCATGATAATATCTCTTATCCATTAGAACATTCTAGAATCCTCCAAGCTTTATAAAGAGGAGAGTGTGTTAATTGGTTACTAATGTGTTTATTTGATCATTATATAAGTGCACAAGAGTCGAACAACTTATATCGATCGAAATGCTTTTTATCGATAAACCGATTTTCGGTCACTTATCGGTTTTACTTCGATGAATATATATTTTAAACAAATTTCAAAAACAAGATTCTCACCATTATTCATTATTTAAATTATGTCTAAAATGGTTATAAAATCGTATTTATAACACCTAATTATATTTCTAAATGTTACAATATTCGAATACGAAGTGTTCGAATTTCTAGATCGCTACATAATACTTTCATTTTACCTTTTTAAATCAGAACCTTTGATTTTTACCATTACTATAAAACCTGTAAGTTTTTAAAACTTTAAAACTCAACATTCATTTTTTTCAACAATGATTTCCTTTTACTAGGTTCATAACATCTTCTTTAATTAAATTACCAAAATTGATTAAACTTAACCTAGCAAAATTGTACATAAAAATACGCCTTTCTAAAATCTCCTTTTATAAATAAGAAATTTTCTCAAAAGCATATTTTATATTATTATATATATTTTTTCAAAGAAAATGTAATATTTTTAACTTATACTATTATTATCATTTCAAGGATATGACTGAAACATTTATGAAACATATTCAGATGCCTAACAATTTCTTATTTACAAAAGGAATTCAAAAGTTAGGCCTTACATACTCTTCAAATTTTTATTTTTCTTTTCAAAAGTTTTATTTTTAAAAGAAAAATGCATAGTGAGACAAGTATAATAATGTGTCTAAAAAAAAACAAAAGCTTTAAAACATTTACTAAAAATAGCTTTTCACCGAATACTCTTGATTTTTATTTTTAAACAATTTTTGTAATGTTTATTTGACTATTTTATAAAAAATCATAATCGAATTTTTTTTAAATTTTAAACAACAAATATCTATCGTGTCTAACTTTTTTTAATTTTTTCCATTAATTCATCAGTTAAATTAGAGTAGATAATAGTAACCTAAACACTAAGCCCACTTATACTCAACGTTGGTTTAAGTGCAATAAGTTTTATTTTCCTTTTCAAAGATGGTTACTCAAGTTTACCTTCGAATACAGTGTCAAACTTTAATATGGAAATAATCTAGCCATACCCTTGACTAAATATGAAGTCTTACAACTACTAGTAATAGAGTTTCTATTTTAATGGGAAAATTTGTCTTAAGTTTGTAAAGTCCTCTTCCAGTTCCTTTTTCCGCTTTGTTTGCATCTTATTCTTATTATATGATTTTCTTGTGCAAAACTTTTTCGTTCACCTAATTTACTAGCTCTTCTTTATGGGGAAACCACAATAATCATAAAAAGTTTTCTTCCACCATAACCGTTGTGACTTTAACATTCACCGGGACCCACAATCATCCACTTATATAAGGAATATGCCAGCAACTACCCTATGGTTCCAATATATATAGTGTGTTGTGTATTATTTAGAAAATCATAATTTCACTTCCTTAGTCGGGTTAGGCTCATTTTGTCTCATTGCTTGTATACACCGACAAAATCATATAGAGATGTTCATGCTCGGTATCTTATCTACCTTCTTTGAGTTATTCTCCTAAGACTTGTACTCATTCTCACTATCTGTGTCTGGGAATTATTTTCAACTTTCCTACAGATAGTATAGGCATAGATAAAAGCATTTTCGATGTATGTATGTATATATATGTTTCCAAACCTATTTTTGAAGACTTTTTGGAAAAAAATTGGAAAACCTTTTGAAAAACCATTTTTTTCTCAAAAATATTTCAAGTACTTCTCTCAATGCTCACCTAAATCCTACGGATCCTAAACCTAATCTCTGATACCAAGTGCAACAACCCGCACCTCCCGACACATTGATCCAAAGCCTAATGGGATTTTCGAACATATCATGTCGAGAAATACGAGCTGTTGGGATTATAAAACATTACAAGAATAATTATAAGGGTAAGTTCTAAGACGTTCTACACTTTTAGATTTCACAACGGAAGGAATTTAAATATAAGTACACAAAATAAACATCTTAGGAAAACAGTTTTCGAAATACTTGTTTTACATATACACTATTTACAAAGTATAATATAATCTTTATAGACGTTTAATACAATAGGTGACTACAAGAGAAATATGAATAATATGGGGAATCCAACGTGAAGCTCCTTTCTCCACATACTATGCCCGATCATCTGCAAACCTTTAATCATATGGTAGTGGGAAATGGAAAGAAAAGGGTGGGTTAGACAAAAGTCTAGTGAATGAGTATAAGTTTAATATGCGATGATCATGTGTAGCCAACTTTAAATCTACTCTAAGTGATATAGGGTATGTGACGAGTGTCCGTAAATTCCTAAGGCTAATACCTAAGGATTTTTATCTAACATAATGGGTCGAACCTCACACTAATGATCAACCAAAATGGGAACTACTATGCTATCATAACTACATAAACACTACGCCTAAAAAGGAAGAATGCCGAAAATGCAAACTCGCATAGTAGCTCATTGCATGCATCTATGTTTATTGCTCGATCGTAGTTGCAAAAAGCCTCTTACTGTACTACACTGGGGTCCGTCATCATAAGAAGTCTCGTTAGTACCAGGCTCTAATTCCTAATAGCTATAGCCACTTATCGTACTACATCAACGTCCATCCGTACCACATTACGACAGAAATGTGCGTACTTGGATCTCCCGTTATTATCAAACTCTCTCACATAGCATCTTTGACAGTGCTACGCCTATCCGTATGGAACACCTCTGAGCCTATGCAAAACAAATCGCCCTAACCAACTTCGTATATGTGATATACACCTCCCAGATCAAAATCAACCATTGCAAATAAAATCGCCCTATACCAATATCAAACATTGTGAAATACATCGCCTTAACCATTCTGGTAGGGAATTAATATCCCTATCCTCTCAAATGCATATATTTTGCCCAAATTAGTTTAATCAGATTGTCCACGGCTTATATAATTTCCAACTCAATTATATAAATTTTATTATTTACTTTGGTCCTTAGGCCGTGGTTCAAGTTATGCAATTTCCATTCTGAACAGTCGATTGCTGGTAACCTCAGGCTGATCGCTGCAGATTAATCGCTAGGGTTTCCAGGTTGATCAGCCATGTAGTAAAATTAGGATGTTACTATTACCTATTGTCGATTGTTTACCCATTTAATTTCTGTCATTTGCAATGCTTAATTTCCCCTAATTCACTGGTTGACTAGTTTATACATCAATTACAATTTGATTTAGGGTTTATAGGTTTGGGGTTTGCAAGTTTATAAATTAACATCCAGGTTAACATTTTACTGTAATTTATCTCTTAAGGCTTTCGCATATTCAATTACAAAAATAGTGTATACTTATGGACATTAAGTTAACCATCTAATGTAATTCCTAATATAATATTTTAGATTTTAACGTAGGGTTCCATAATTTAATTAAAAGAAAAGGGTGTGCTGGCTTCAAATTAGCTTTATCGAATCACTATAATCTTAATTCTACTCTAGGTTATGGATTTCAAATTAAGGTTTACAGTATCAATTTTAATTTACTAACAACCTAAATCAATCATAATAGATTAAACTTAACTGGAATGATCATCTAATCAAAATTATTCTCACAAACCTCAAGCCTAAGACCTTTTTATTTCTTTGCTTGAGAATTGCTCTGCCGCATGTTAACTCTGATGGCCCCATCTTGATCCAATTGCTTTCACTCCTTTAGGTTGATTTTATTTTTATTTTTATGAAGATTTGGGGTTAGAGGAGAGGTTAGATTTTGGCAGAGTTTTGTTACTATTAACTTTTCTATTGATTGTAGGGTTAGTCTAGGTTCTAATTTATAAAGTTTAGGAGTGAATTTAAGGCATTTATTTGGGCTAGAAATTCTTTGTTAACTTCAGATCCGGTTATAAAAATGTTAGAGATGGAGGAACAAATTGTAACCATCAAACTATGCTCTCAACAATGCTCCAGGTTTCTACTTTTTGACGCTCCATGGTCGGCCTAAGAAGGCTACGGTTTAACCTATGAAGGCCATGGTTGACCTATCAAAATCTTGGGTCGACCTACCTTTATTAAATTTTTAATTTTTCAATTATGTAAATTTCTAATTTTTCAATTATTTCTTTTCAGATTTTCCTAACGTCTGTACTTTTCCATACTAACTTCGATTTCAAGGTGTTATATATGTAAATTGTCTAGAAAGTTACTACGAATGCAATAATGTATATTTCGTTGGAAAATTCGAACATCTATGTAAATTTTAATTTTTGTCCTTATTTTAGTTAAATTTACTTATCTTATTTGATTCATATTAAATTTTACATAAATTTTTAGGGTACCGCATATCCACCAAGCGCTAGCATATGGCAAAGACTCGCAAGTGCCGAAGCTAAATTTTAGAGCGAATTATTTGTCGAGCATTGGATTGAATTAATGGAGGTATGACCTTCGGATATGGAAAATAAATATACTTTTGTGTAATGAAAGTAGTACCGATCTAATGAGAATGGTAATGGTTTTTTGATTAAAGGGGTTACCATTAACTTTTTTTTGTTAATTGCACTCTATATTTTAAAAACGATCAATGAAATTAGTTGTTCATTTTCTTTTTGTTAAACTGATGTTTGTACGACATAGTAGTTATGGTATATTTGTACTATGGTAATTATACACTATTTGTAATGCATGGTGTCATCGTGTTTTTTATTCGAATTCCAATATTGTTTTTGACACAATAATTTAGTTGGCAACAAATATCCGTAGATTCCTGTATCGGTCTCCAATATGACATGCACGATATAAGCAAAAATTGTATTGTAGTTATGTTACATAGGTATGGTTTTAATGGTGACTAACAACTGTATACCTTACAAATTCATGGCATTTGACAGCCATACGGCTATATAGACCGCTGAACAATAAGTGCTATGGTAATTCCTACAATAACTCGATCAATAAACGTCGTATCTTTAAAATTGGATGGTGGTTGTACATTGTTGCATCAATAATAATCGATAATTAACCATGGCCAAAATATAGTAGTTGCTTACTATACTCATAAAATGGAAAGTTAATAACAACTGTATGTTTTAATTATGATGACCATAGAGCATCGAACGGTTAATAACAACTGTACGTTTCAATTTCACACGGCTATAAACCACCATACATTGATGCTGACTACCAAACAAAAGTTAGGTTGAGTTGTTAGAGTTTTTGGAAAGTGATAAATCACTGTGTCCACTTAGTTGTTATGGTAATAAACCTCCATGTTATAGTTTACTTTACATGATATCATTAAAAGAGAATATGTAATAATGTAAATTACAAAGATAACATTATTTTTTCACAATAGTCATACATGTTAGTCATTCTATCACATAATCAAACATTAATTTTGAAATACCATAGTTATTGAAATGACTCACTATATCTTCATACATTAGTTTTCAAACATGATAGACATTATAACACTACAATTTCTCCACATTTTAAGTAGATTAAAAATAAAACTAAAGTGGCACTTAATGCACATGCAAAAACAAACACACACATTTGCTCTGACACTCATTCCCTCTAACATGCATTTATCTTCTCGGATCACTTGATCCTTTTTGTGTTTTTCATGTTTATTTGGTTCATTTAAAGCTTCCTCTAACATGTCCATGGCTTTCTGCTCAATTTTCATTAATTGCACAACTTTTCTAGTTATGAAGCATTCATTGCTTCAGCATTTCACTACTTTACCAGCATCCAATCTTTTTAAATAAATCAAACTAGAGTGCAATAAATGGAATATAAATATTAGTAAAATATAATTTTATCTTACTAACTCCTCTACATCATCGACTTTTCTAGAACTACTTATCCTCTTCTCAAGATCTTGGGTAATAGGATGTGATATATTCGAATCAATAAAGTTAAGGGTATGCCCTAGGTCCAATTGTGTAATTTATTATACAACTTAACTCTTGGATGAGAATCCTGTTCATAATAAAGCATGCTTTGGTTTTGTTTTATATTTTATGTACTTTTATATTTGATATAAGTAATGATCTGAATACATTAAATATATAAAAATAGAAAATCATTAGGAAATGTATTTAATTGATTGTAGTTGCAAATGTCTTTGCAACCATGAGTTTTGAATCATACGTTTAAAATACTTATCCTTGAATTATTCCTAGACAAGATGTATCGAGGAAAGGATATAGGTACATCCATTGAGACTAGTGTACGTAACACGCTTCATATAATAAGCGATGAATTACTCGCGACCATTGGGGACATTAAGGGATTAAGCACTTAGGGTTATTTGGAACCTATGCAGTTAATGCCCCGCTATTACCCCACTATAACCCTGTTATATCTCATAGCTGATTTCTACCGCTGTGATTTTTTCATATAGCCTCAAATATAGTCTTTCTGCTTTAAGCCCCGCTATTTCCGCTATATCCCGTTATTCTCGTTATATTCTGTTATTTCCGCTATATTTTCTTTAAAAGAAATGAATTAAAAAATGAAATTTTATAAATTATGAAAATAATTTATTTAATTGAATTTCTAATATATTTTCAGAAATGAAAATACTCTAGTATTCTACTAAATTCAATTATGTTACAGTTTTACCCTTTTTTACAGTATATTTGCACATATTTTTATTTAAAATTATTTATGTATTAATTATAATTCAATTAAATGTTAATTTTTAATTTAATTAGCATTTATATATTTGTAAAAATGTTAAGTATGAGTTGTATATTCTATTTTAGAGTCATCTGCTATATCCCGCTATATCCTCACTATATTCCAGTTATGACTTTTTGCAGCTCCACCCATTGAATCACCGATCGCTTTAACTGCATAGTTTGGAACAATCCCAAGATAATTCAACGAGAGTCTTCTATAGGTTAAAATAACCAAGTTAACATAGAAGATATCACGTAATGATGTATAGTGCTCTTTAGACTTGAGAGTACTTTTTTGAACCAAAAATGGTACAAAAACACAGAAGTTTATGTACTTGAGGTTAGATGAAGAAAAGTAAATGAAAATGAGGAAATAAACAAGACATAATCATTTATAGTGGCTCGACAAAGCAAGACCTACATCCATTTCGAAGTTTTATTGCTTATTTCTGATTTAGAGGTAGAAGTTCTTGGGGGTTGGTACAACTCCAACACTTAGAATTTCAGAGTTACAAGGATATAAGAAATAATGGAACTAGAGCCAATAGATCTTGTAAAATAAGCCCTACCCTCCTATTTATAGAGGTAGTGAGCCTAAAATTTCATCTAAAATATCTTCAAACCATTGTGTACGAATTTGACCAATTCTTCCAAAATTAATAGGCACCTCCTCGGTAATATATGGGAGTCGGTAAACGATCCCCAAGTTCACCATTTTTAGCATCTTCGACTTCTTTTTTGGATCCTCTTATGGTTAGTTTTGAGATTCCATGGTTGTTTGCACCAATAATAACTTGTTTTTGAGTCTAAATGACGGAGTTGAAGGAGAATAAAGTTGCAGTTTCCTGTGTTCATTGAAATCGATAGAAAATTGTATTGAATCAGAAAATCAACTTCAGAAATAGGCTATTGGCACTAACATAAGCATGTAGGCAAACGATGGGTCCATCCAAGTTCTATTTGGGAATCGATACTGATCCCCAAATAAGGTCTGTATCGATCCCCAACTTGGGGCCCTTAGTTTTTGTTAACTTTGGCTATTTTAGTCTTGGTTTCATGGCTCTATATATGCTTAGTTTCTGAAATCCTGGGCTATCTCTCCAAGCTTTTCACATTGATAACTCCAAGTTCTGTCTGTCTAGTATGTTCGAAATCTTCTTGGTCAAAAAGTTAGATAACACTTACCCCTCAAAGTACATCTCATTTTCAACGTGATGTGCTTTGAATCGAAAAATGTTCAGATTCCTTTAAAGGACTCCATTCTGTGCTTTGAATGGCTGCTATCCTTTCGCGAACTGACACTATGAATTTTCATGTCCATAATGATCCATTGCGATGTTCTGCCAACATCTGGGACTATAAATCTAGAACGTACCGTTGTGATTCGTCATTCCAAGTTCAATGATTTTAAACTGATTCCATCTATGGATTTTTCAGATTTGAACTTGATTTCCCTTTTACTTTGATCATCGGGTATTGGATACATGCACATGCATCCATGTGCACATTCTCAAGTGGATAGGAGTACACGTACATGGTCAATCACATGCACATGCTCTAATATATTCGCACATACATATACAAGTATATACATATATGTTTTTACGTTTTATGTTTATTTTTGGGACATGGTACCGATTCCTTATCCATGAGTCGGTATCAACTCCAGCCTCGTAGAATTTTCTAGGTCTTCATGGTCAAGACTTTTGGGTTTGGGTTATAAAACCCAGTTAACTTCATTTCTTCCTTCACTTTATTGCTACCGGCCTAAAAAGCTTGTGTTCTTGCCATTAAAAGCATCCAATCTCCGACCTTTCAAACAAACATGCCACCACCTTAGCTAGGACCATCGTAGTTCACCTCCACCAGTGGCCATCGCCGCGACTGCCTTCGGTCCATTTCAAGAAACTCAATCCACCTTATTCCCGACCTAAGCCCTAATTTTGAGAACCCATTCCTAGGTCTTGTCTCAATTTGAATATGTATGCGGTGGACTTGAAAGTGGATGGTTGGACATAGATGGCCGTGAACATGGATAAGTCAGCCATGGTTGGCTGTGATTTTGGAGTCAATGGAGGAGAATGAAGAGGGATGGAATTCCTTTGAGTTTTAGAGTTGTACGGCTCCAACACTTAACTGAATTTTTCGAATCTCTTGTTTCCATGGTTCATTGTGAAGTTGTGATCCCTTTTTAGCCACGAACCTTCTCCAAAGCACATCTAATGACATGAAACTTATTGGGCCGGCCAGCGGCGATCACATCGAGTGATCTAGAATTTAAGATGAACTGCTAAAAACAAATCTTTCAATAATATCATAAATCTAAATTGCACGACACTGCACAACACCACACTAGAACCACTTTAGTATGGGGGTATACGACTTGTAATTAATCTTCTTATGTTGATTATCAGTCGAGTTTTTTCAATAAAATGGACCAAATACGTTTCGAACATCTGGCTACACAGACTACAGGTACTTCACCTTCGAAATATGTCAAATCTAATGCAGATTCAAGCTCGGCCAAAAATTCACGGGCACAACAAACTCCTATCAAACAAGTGCAGCAACCATCAATAAAACCTAGAGAATCCCGAAGTAGAGTAATAGATCCATGAAAATCCAGTCGTACCGATAGATGGGCCTCAAATAGATCGAACACCTGATACTCTTGAGGATGCTGTAATACTAAATAAGTCGATCGATTCCATTCACTCCAAAATTGAAGAAGGATCTCTTTGAAGGATATGCAATAAGCATGGAATTCCATTTGACGACGTTTTGGCACCGTCCCATGACTAGAGAGCTCATGATCTTTCAAAAGGATATATAGCTTGCAATAGATATATAAGCCTGGCAGGTTGCATCTTGCCATTTAATCAATTCTTCCATTGAGTCTTGAACTTGATGAGACTGGCTCCCATATAGCCGCACCCAAATAGCTACGCTTTTCTTCTTAGCACTTATCTAGTTTTCACTGAGCATTTGAATTGAGTGCCTAGCGATGAAGAAATATGATACATCTATAGCTTTAAGTGCCACAAAGAAAACTCATCTCTTATTTACATAGGGCCAATGAGGGGTTATAGAATAGTTACCGGAGCTAGGAACAAACTAAGTTATTTTAAAGCTGAATGGTTTTATGTACATTGTTCACCTGAGTTTGCTCGTAGATGGGATATCTGGATGTAAGTTTTATTTCAGATTCCATTCATGCATTTGTCTTACAGTTTGCATACTTAATTTATCTCTTACCGTTAAAAAGATGTTCCGATGAGACCCAACAATGGATCACTTTCGGATACTGTTAATACTCTTATGGCAGTCCCAACTGATGATAGGTATATAAGAACTCTATTGACAGATGAGAATCTTCTCTCCCATGGTTTACTAGAGGAAGGCAGTAGCACCGACATAGTTCTAATTGTTGACATTGAGGATGATAGTGATAATGATGATAATAATCCACCCGTAAGAGGCGAAGTCAATCTTGATTTTCCCCCAGTCCCAAGTCTTGGGGCCAGAGCTGCATAGAACTAGAACATGAAGACACGGAGGAAGGAAAAACTATTGGAGAGAGTGGCGAGTCCGGCCGAAGTAACATTAAAGTGGGCTACGGGTCTCAAACAGAACAACCCAGAGATAACCCACTGCCTGCTCTTAAAAAGAGATTGATTATGAAAATTTCAAAGACATAGATTTCAACTTAGCCTCCACCAGCCATAAGTGTAGAGAAGACTCCATATATTCCTTTAACAGGCACATTCACCAGTTTAGGGTCTATCCCTATGGAATTAGGCTCTTTCAACGTTGGCAACATTAGCATCGGTGACATTGGTTCCCTCATCCATTATGAGAATGGCACCATTCCAACCATCGTGGGAGTGGTTACTTCATGAGTAAAGCTCCAGTACATCGTCCGTCGAGGGGGACACTAGGACCCACGTGGAAACGTGCACGTCACGACTCTTGCACTTGACTCATGTCCTTGCATGTGTGATCTAACTCATTCCTATTTTCCTTGCAAGTTCTATGGATATGAGGAAACATTCATTCGATCCCTGGAAGAGAAAGTGTATCACGTTCAACAGCCTCGGTCAAGCTCGTACCATCAAAGGGAGTGGTCTAGACTACGATTCAAGCTATCGCTCCAGTAGCAATAGAGATGATAGAAACATGAGCAGTTATGATAGGGACCATTCTTCTCATGATATTGCTTCTAAACTATGGCCCGGATACAGATCACCCCCTCCCAGAGGTTCGAATAGGCAACCTGCCCGCTGTGATGATATTCCACTGACTGACTCTTCTCGAGCTCCAGCTCTTTCCACTGTCCCTTTATAGTTTGCAACATTATCTCATTCCATATAATAATGGCTCTGATACTATTCATCAGAGGCCAGGCAAAGGAAGCGTTATTGCTCTGGCCATTACAGAGGAGTAGCAGGTAGATACCATGGGTCGGATAAGCAAGCTTAAGAATGAATTCCATGACATTTGCTTTGATGGAGCTATGTTTTCGCCAAACTTAAAGAGAATTCCTACTGAAGTCCAACAGAGGACCATCAACTGCATGATCAGTGTCAACAATTAATACAATGAATGAGCAAGGCTGGCCGAAAAGATTTCAAAAGTTTCAAGATATGGGCTGCAGAAGATGGAGAACCAAAAACTCATTGAAGCCGAGAATAACAAAATCATAGCCGCTCTCGACACTGAGATTGAGAACTTAAGGAACTTCAATGCTGAAGCGAAGAAGAAGATTAAGGTGGCCATTAAAGCACTCGATGACGAGAGATCCACATATGAAGGAAATCGAGCAAGCACATAACGGGAACCTCGAGCTTTTCATGGAAAGGGATGCTGTAACATCCCCCTGCATGGAGGCCCAAAACTAATGGCTACGAATGCTATAGTCATCCATAGTTATTAATCCTCGATGACGAAACATAGCGATATTAGAATCATTAATACACAGAAACACAAGAATATGGAAAAAAAATTAAACAACAAAACAAACTCCATGTTTCATTTCAAAATATTCCAAATTGATTATATAATCCCAATTTGCAGACCATGTTCAGATAACATATAATTATTACAAAATATGCCAAGAGCGACATATGAAGATGACCCCTCGGTAGATCAAAGTATATAGATAGGAAAGAAAACAATTTGCCTTTACAAAAAAACACACAGCGAAAATAAAAAAACTTTAAATAACTATTTGCCTTCTACATGCCTCTAGAAGCTTTATTCGTCTAAGAGAAAAACCTGAAAAACCTTTAACTCTCAACCTACTCAAAATCAATGAGTATCCAAGAGTTTAAGGGGAAAAAAAAACTTTAGGTCAGACAAAAAGCCTAGTATGAGTAATAATTTACCATCTCAAACCATTTGGATATCTAGCGAGAGCACGCCGCTTAGTGGAACAGTTTTTTCCCTCACTAGTATCCTAAAACATTTATAAAACCATATACTGTACTTCTGCATCCACAATGGTTGAAATATAGTATTTCCAAACATTATGATGATATGCAACAATTAAATAAATTCTGGATTACCTATCCCCATTCATCCTGACTATCTGTCTCAATTATGGTTTCTAGGGTTACTATTAACCTATGAAATGTTAAGGACTATCTGTCCAATTACTTAGTTTTCATGGGATCACTAAGAACATATTGGTAACTCCAATATCTTATTTCTTATCCTAGTTTTCATGGGTTAATTAAAAACCTATTGGCTGACTGCCAATATCTTAATCCGATTATAGTTTTCATAGGCTAACTACAAATCTACTGGCCCCTGCTAGTATCAAATCATAGTTTTCATAGGCTGACTATGAACCTATTAGCCCCTGCCAATATCATACAGTTTTTATCAGCTTACTACAAACCTATCGGCCCCTTCCAATATCCTTAATTAAATTTTTAACATCTGTTAAGTTATATTCACTACAGGGTCAACCAAACTTGTTATTCTGCCATTTTCCCAAAATACAGTTATGGGTTAATAACAAAGTGAATAACATTTCAAAATCTTTATTTATGCCATTGTTATTACTTTAAATTGAGATTGGGTTTATGTTTTGAAATCAAAAATATCTCTTTCGAAACCTCTAGATAGCCTCCTTTCGAAAGTAAAGATCTCTTTTCAAAACATTGAATACATACCTTTCAAATCCCTTAATAAACATTCTCTTTCAAAACCTATTATACCTTTCGATGGTATCAAATCAACTTTTAAAAATATAGAGCTTCGAAACAAATAAAAGTACCCCTTTCGAAAGCATTGGGTTCACCCCTAAAAAAATCATTTGGATCAAAATAGTTATATACGAAAGTATCTCTTTCATAACCAACATAAATTAATTTAGGAAAAATTGATGGTGTCGGATCCATCTAGTTCGAAAGCAAGAGACCTAAAAATAAAAACTTCGAAGGTCTGGGTCGAATCCCTCTTCTGACACCATCTTCTTTGAAACCCCAACCCCTTTCGAAAGCAATTAAGAAACGGTTTGGTTTAAAGTAAAAACAAAGGCAACTCTTCGGAAGCATTATTGGAAAACATGATCGAAAGTTAGAGTAGTGGCTAGGCTTCGACTAGGTCGAAACCAACCCCTTTCGAAAGCTTTTATTTAAAAAAAGACCTCCTTCGAAAGCTATTACTTTTTGTATAACATGGAAATCTTCTTTGAAAGCTAAACATACACCCTTTCGAAAAAAATAAGTTTCGACTAAGTCAAAAGCTTTAAGAAAATAAGACAAGGACTTTAACTTGTAAAACAGAGTAGGGTTTCGACCCCATTAGAGACTTACCCTTCAACACTAAAACTTCCGCCCATCTGCCAATCCACTACGTACCCTCTAGGAGATACCATGTGTATTGGTTTTGATTATGAAGGTTGCGACTTTTATGGTTATGACTATAATGGGGTGGAACCAAAGGTGTCAAAAGGTATATTCCATTACAGGTGAAACATCGTTTTCTGATTTATAGGCCGAATCATAACAACTTTAAGTAATATCTTTTTAACAACTTGCCTGGTTAAAAAACATTAATTGGCTTGCCTTAAAACTTTTCAATTACTTTACTTCTAAAACTGCTACATTTATTCAGATCCAAAATTAAAGGATTTAAACGTTAAAACCTTTCCATATAAATCCGATATTTTACACAAAAGCCCCTCTTTCAAAATAATTTATTTCCCCTAGTAAATCAATTGAGAAACATCCCCAAAAGTCACAGAAATTAGAATTAATCATGTAATCAAACATATTAAAATTTAAGACCTAATTTCTTCGTAGAATTCATAAAATATTTAACCCAATCGTATTATATTTTCCATCAAAATTCATAATAAAATTTTCACAGCTTAGAAAATTCTGTAAATTAAAACCCATCGTCAAAATTATGTTTTACTTAACATAAAAATTTTCCATAGCATTTTAACATCAATAAAACATGGTTTTGACCCTATAACCGTACGGATTTCATATAATTTAATGGTTTAAATCAAACAATCCATAAATACGAGCATATCATCATCCAATATATCATGGAAATAAAATAAATATTCGAATATGAAATTACATGATAAACAACAACAACAAAAAGTGATGGTAAGAATTATTATTCACCATAAATTTGATAAGAAACTTAAGATTTTTTATTGATTGATCCTTCCTAGCTTGATCTTTGGCTTTATATTAAAAATTCCTTCTTTTCCTCTTTGGAAGTGGCCGGCTTTGATTTAGGTTTCAGATTTTGTGACTGTGAAAAAAATGAAACATGGATGGACATAGAGGAGAAGTAATAGCCATGTAAAATAATAAGGAGGCTACTTTACTAATATGCCCGTGTGTAACTAAATTAGACCTGAAACCAAATTAAATCCCATTTATTCAATTGGGAAGCATGGCTGTATATTAATTTAATCAAATCTCAATCTCCCTGTCATCATTATTCTATTTAATTTGTCTGATTAAATCTTTTGAATGATGTTATCAAAAATTAGGGATGTTACATATGCTGCCAGGAGGAATGCTGTTGAATTTAAAACCAAGCTCGAGTGTGAGACCAAGGAAAAAGACAAAGCACGGAAAAATGCTTAGGATGCATGCGATGAGCTGGTCGCCGTTAGGATAGTGAGGGACATTGTGCACGAAAAGGCTAAGGACATTGATGCTCTTGTCAAGAGATAAGTGGAAACTGCAATAAAACAATCTAAGGAGCGGGTAGAAGGTAGACGATGAAGAGATTTATGCCACTGATCACTTGATACTATGCCAATGTGCTTAAGTTTTGAAATCTAGAGCGGTTCAGAGAGGACTACCCTTTAGTGCTCGCCCGTGTCTAGGAACGAGTTGTAGAGGAAGAGAAGGAATTTCTTAAAAGTGATAATATTGATATGGAGTAGATGAAAAAAGACATTTGGAAGGGTAATGAGCCCAAAATCCTTTATGACAACCAGCATCTTATTTATTCGAAACTTGATGCAACCACCCATAAAGAATTAGGTGAAGGTTCCGGCTATACGCATCATGACGTTATAGCTGGTCAATCTCCTGGGACAAAAGCTGCTCCTAATTCCACCATGGATTCCTCTACCAACGCTGGTTATGATCTAAAGAAGCCACAGCTTTAGAAATCCACTGCTCTCTTCCCTATGCTCGTGGGAACTCTCCGCAACACTCCATCTTACGTGGAAGTTCAAACTGAAGAAAATATCTCGTTGACTTCTCCTGTTTTCTAGAGAGTTGACATGTTGTTGATCAATGCCACTAATCTCTCTCTTTATATTTCTTTATCTACAGGTCAACCTGTAATTTCCTCGCTTGACACTCAACTGAGGCGTCAAATATCGACGACGGAGTCCATAACCATTACGACTTCGACATCAATTTCTAACATCTTATTTAGGGATATCCCGAGCCTTGTTGAGCGTATGATAGATGGTTTGTTGGAAGAAGGAAACGATGAGAATCAGGGGACTCAAGTTGATGAGGATGTTGTTATTACTAGGGTGTTCCAATCCCAATCGGGTCCCTCCGTGCATTAGCTGTAGCAAAAACTTAGGGTGGATATCCTCCTCGCCAGTCAAATCAAGCAGGAGCAAATAGAAGTTTTCCGTTCTCTGTTGTCGATCGCTTTGCTCAGGAAAACTATTTTCGCTCCAGTCTATTCCTCCATCCGAGAGTACTCGAAGTACATCGATAGTATTCTCACAAAGTGTTCTAGCCTCCATTTCTCCAACCGAAAGCGGCCAGAGTGCGCCTGTTGGATCTTCACAAGAACTCCCTCAAAGGCCAAGACAGTAAGCAAGAGGTGAAAAGAGGTAAGGAGAGAGCTCGAATGAAGTCTCCCTAATTCTAAAACGAAGAAGAAGAAGTTACAAAAGAAATAGTTGCTACCTTGTTTCTCCGTAGATAAACTCCTTTTATTTATTGGCCGACTTTGTATGGGTTTGGCCCCCATTACTGTGTTTTTTCTATTGCTGTGACCTATTTGTACTTAGCTTTCCTGATTTAATGTTAATAAAAAAGTCCTTTCGTTTTGTGAAATTTTTGTTCAAATTTTTGTAAGAACTCAAGAGATATGCTTTCCATTCATTGTCTTGCATTTTATCTCTTTTAATGATCATTTTCAGATTAAGTCCTTAATCCATTGCATGATCTGTCGACTCGCATCCTTTTAGTGAATGTAAAGCAATCCATAGGGTAAACCACTTAAAATATTGGCTTGTGCATCCTTCTCCAGAATAATAAGTTCCAACTGCACAAACTCCGAGTACGAGCTTAAGTTAACTACTTATAATCATAGTTTGCACATCCTTATCCAAGATGTTAGAATTCGACCATGCCTAACTTCGGCCATTGATCGAAGGCTTAAAAATTGGATCTCACTTTACTCCGAGCATGTGCCTTCTATTCTGCCTACTTCGGGCTAGATGTTCAGGATAAGATGGAGTTATCACACCTGTCTCCATTTAAACTTCTACTCCTAGTCTGGCGATAAGAGTTGAGTGAGCAATCAGTCGTATCACACTCCTTTTGGTTTATACTTCTATACTCCATTCGAGAGTAAGAGGTTGCGTACGGATGGTTGTGTCACTTTTGGTTTCAAGCTTGTTCGCTTGCCTCTAATCCGAAGGCAAGAGCCAATTTGCGGATGATCGCTTTTATACCGCTTAGGGTTATACTTCAGATCATACTCCAGGAATGAGAGTTAGGGTACGGAAGCATGTATCACATCCAGTTTGCGTTTATACTCCTACCCTCAATTTGAAGAAAAGAGTTGGGATGCGGACAGTCATATCATGTTTGGCTTATGTTTATACTCTTGCTTCTATTCCGGGAACGAGAGTTAGGGTATACATGATCGTAGCATGTCTGGCTTATATTTATACTCCTACCCAAATTCGAAGGCAAGAGTTAGCTAACGTCAATCATGGACATCAAGAGGGACTTCATGGGCCCGATCATGGACCGTGAAAGTTTGACCGGAACCTATCTCCAGGTACCTGCACACGTACAGTAATCATATGGAGATTTATTTGAGTTGATAAAGTCATAAGTCTTAAGAATGGGAAAATAGAAGTTTGGGTTGAAAAGGTCGTTTATTTCATAAAAGAAAAAAAACAATAGAATCTATCTTATTCCACAGCTCTATTCCATTATTTATGAATTTAGTTCAAGTGAAATAACATCGTATGTGCTCACTATTTCATGCCCTTAGGAGAAAAATTCCGTCCACAATTACCAGCTTGAAAGTATCATCCCCAAAATTTTCCTCTATTGCATACGGACTTTCCTAGCGCAGGCCCAATTTCTTAGGACCAAGAAGATTCAATTGAGGACTGAATCACTGTTTTCAAAGGTTTAACTTTTCACTTTGGTGTTATAATATCGAGGGACTTGGTGTTGTATGGAGGTGCTCTTAACTCAGCTTCGGTACACCTCTTATCAATCATATCAAGAGACTCTAGAAGGACTTGTTCGTTTGTCCATGGATTGTAGTAGGTAACCTGATGAGAAGGTTCTTCTAGTTTGATCAAAATCATAGCATCCGACCTGTATGTCAAGATGAATAGAGAATGGCCAATCGCTGATTTATAGATGGTTCGATAAGCCCAATGCATTAACAGAAGTTCGTCGACTCACTTGCCTTTGGCCTACTCTAATCACTTCTTGAGAATGGACTCGATAATTTTCTTTACATCTTTGACCTATCCATTGCTTGAGGGGGTGTTACCACTATGAATCTTCTCTCTATGCGGTGTTGCTAGCAGAAATCCTTAAACTCCATACTATCGAATGGGTCCCATTATCGGCAACGATTGCTTGCGGAACCCCCAAACGATAGATGATATTCCGAACAATAAAGTTGATTACTTTCTTCATGGTAATGGTGGCCAATGGATTAGCCCATTATGTAAAGCAATCAACCACCCCGTTGGCGTACTTCGCGCCACCTTTAAATATCGGCAATACACCGATGATATCAATACCCTAAACTGTAAACTGCCAAGGACTGATCATTTGAGTAAGTTCCATCGGCAGGGCTCTCAGAGTTTTAGAAAATCTCTGGCACTTGTCACATCTTTAGGTGTAACAACTTCGTCTCAACTAACAGTTGGCCATAAGTATTTGTATTAAAGAATCTACTTTGCTAAAGTTTGCCCCTACTTTGGCTGTCGTAAGCCCCTTCATGGACTTCTCTTAGGACTTGTTTGTCCATGTTTGAGAGACACACTGAAGCACTGGGACAAAAAAAACCCTTTTTGTACTGTAATACTTCTTGTATGATGTATCTCAAAGCTTGACGAAGGATTTTTCATCTTTCATTTCTTCTCTTCGGAAGGATCCCCCTTTGCAAATAATTCCGAATTGGAGTCATCCATGACACCCGTTCAAGCTCGAACTCCAAGATCCAATCGACATCTATTTGGTCAATGCTCGAATCTGAAAGTACTTCCACTGGAACTAGGCCCATGAGTTGTGCATCTCCAGAACTAGCCGACTTAGCAAGCAAATCAGCTTTCTCATTTTCCTCTCTGGGAATATGAGTGATCATGTAATATTCAAAGCCATTAAGCAACTAAAGAACCTAGTTTAGATACGGAGCTAGCCTTGCTCCTTTCACAAATACGCTTTTCAAACTTGAAATACCACTAGTTGGGAATCTCAAAAAATGTGTAAATTTTTTATTCCCAATTCCTTGGAGATCTTGAGTCCTCCAATCAAGGCCTTGTGTTCAGCTTCATTATTCATTGCCAGAAAGTCGAGTTTTAAGGCGTAACTGATCAGGTGTTCTTCAAGGGTGACAATGACAACTCCAGCACAAATACACCGATCATTGGATGCACCATCCGTGTACATCTTCCATCCAAATTCCTTTTCTCCATTGCTCTATGGAGAATCATCTCATGTATTAAATTCAACTATGAAATCCACCAAGGTCTAACCCTGGATTGCTCACCGAGGGTGATAGGTGATATCGTATTAACTCAATTCAATGTTCCATTTCAACAACCTTCTAGAAGTTGCAGTTCGTTGTAATACTTATTGTAAAGGCTGGGCAATATAGATATTGATCAGATGAGCACGGAAGTAGGGGCAGAGCTTTCTTGAAGCGATCAACAGACAATATGCGAGCTTTTCCAATCTTGGGTAGCCTTTTCTACTCCTACCAATCGCTTGTTAATGTAGTAGACTGGTCATTGGATGAGAGATTCCTCATGTACAAGTGAGGCGCTCAAAGCATGCACCGACGCTGCCAAGTATATAAACAAGCCCTCATCATCCACCGACTTCGAAAGGATGGGAGGTCTTTTCAACTGATTCACCAAAGCTTGGAACACGTCTTTGCAATCTTGATTCCTTCAAATTTTCTCTTTCCCTGCTTGATCACCTCGAAGAAAGGTGTGCATTTTTTAGTGGCTCTAGAAATGAATCAACTTAGAGCAATGACTTGCCCGTTTAAGATTTGAACCTCCTTGATTGTCTTTGGGGTTTCGATCTCTCTCAAATCCTTGATCTTCTCTGGATTAGCTTCAATTCCACAAAAGTTCACAACGAAGCCCAAGAACTTTCGTGACGTAACACCCAAAAAGCATTTCAAGGGATTGAGCTTCACCCCGTATTATCGGAGGACATCAAACATTTCCGCCAGATCATCAATGTGATTTCTCGAACGCCTTGACTTCATAAGAATATCATCCATGCAAACTCCCATTTATCGTCCAAACTGGTCTTTAAACATTCAGTTCACAAGTCTCTGGTAAGTCGCTCCTGCGTTCCTTAATCCGAAGTGCGTGACCGGATAGCAATAAATTTCAAGGTTGGTGATAAAGCCGGTGTGTCGCTGATTCGGGATATGTATTGGGATTTGATTGTATCTGGAGTACACATCCATGAATGACAATAGTCCGCCAACTAATCTATCCTTAGAAGCGGGAAGCTATTCTTTCGACGCTCTTTATTCGAGTCCGAATAGTCGATGCATGTCCTTCACTTCCCATATGCTTTCTTTACCAAAACAGGTTCAGATAGCGAATCCTGGGTATAGAGCATTGTGGATAAAGCCATTGTTCTTCAGCTTATCCATTTCCACCTTGAGTGCAACAGATCTCTCTAGACCCAGGTTGCGGCGTTTTTGTTTCACAGAAACACATTGGGATTGATGTTTAATGCATGGCTCGTTATCCCGGACGAGATCCCACACACATCCGAGTATGTCTAGGAAAACACATCCAGGTTTGCCTAGAGAAAACCAACCAACCCTCTGATCGCTATAGTACCAAGTTGAGATCTAGCCATCGGGACTTTACTCGTGTCATCCTTATTGACTGGAACATCGATTGTCAACTCGACGGCAGCTGCTCATCCGACCTCCGGCTCTTTTCGTCGGTCCATGTCATCATAGAACCAACTAGCTTGCCCGAGCTGGGGATTAGGCAATAGTTGCTATGTGTCCAAAGCATTTATGCAGAGGACCCCCTCTGCACTCTTTCCTTTCTCCTTATGCATTGCTTCCTTCAGTTCAACGATATAACACCCATGGCCACCCACTTGATCTCCATGTATGATCTCTAGTCTATTATCTGTATGGAATTTCATAATTAAACACTAGGGAGCAATGCTCACTCTAAATTCAACCTGGTCCGGTCGACCCAAGAATGCGTTATAAGTAGAATAAATATCCAACACTAAAAATGGTACAACCTGCATTCACCTGTGGTCGCCCTCACAAAGTTCCATCAGTAATTCGACAATCTGATGGCTTCAATAACCATCCCATTGAACCCCTATATACGAGATCTAAAAGGATTCAAATCTCTTTTCTTCAACATCATTTGATCGTAAGCTTTTTTGAACAAAATATTGACTGAAAACCTACAGTCAACAAGTACCTTTTGTACAACAACATGACCAATCGTGGATGAGATCATGAGTGGGTCAATTATCGAGGCCTCCGCTCCGTCAGCATATATGTTCTAAAAAATAATATCGTCTGTCAAGGTTCGCGATTGTTTTGCCGAATCTCTGTCCTCGACAACATAGAAACTTTCATTCTCAATATGCTTCAAGGCTTCAATGTATCTATCTATTTTTGCAAAGCTCTTACCGGCAGGATGAGGCCCTCCAATGACTGTGTTTATTATTAATCGTTTGTATGGCTGCCTGAAGGCATCTGCATAAGGCTCGGCTTTACCTCACTAGGAAGATGACCCAAGGGCACTAAAATTTCCTTGCTCGCTATACTACGGGGCATTCGCATATCTGTAATTTCTTTTTCCTTATTAAATCTTCAATCATGTCGCGCAAGTGCCTGCACACATTCGTATTATGATAATGAGTCTCGTGAAGTCTATAGAACTTTCCCAATTTATTTTCCTTCTCATTTGACTCTTTAGGACCGTCTTCCTATACGGTTTAGTATTCTAAGTACCCAAATAGATGTTCTTTATCAAGTTGTTCAATTCAGCGCAATTGTCATACTTGGGACCTCTGAAATGATTCATGTTATCTGGCTTTCCCTTCTGTTCCCCATCATTGTTTTGTTTTCCTCCTTTGTTCTAATTACCAGCATTCACATCAACATTCCCAGAGCTTCCTCCCGATTGCTTTATAGCAATGTTACTTTAAATCGGCTCATTTAAATTCTATCATCAGTCCTCTATGGATGCTTACGCGCATCCTCTCGACGCAAATACTCATTAGCTTTTCTATAGAAAGCTTTCATTATCAAGCGTTGCTTTCTTTCTATCCAATCCCCAAAATATGATTTGCAATGAACACCTCTATAAAGCACCATCAACACTATATCTTCCTTTGGATCTGCTATTTCTGTTACAACCGTGTGAAACCGATTTAAATAGTCCCGCAATGACTCTCCCTCAGGTTGATAAACATTAAACAATGACATTATATGTTTCGGACATGAGGTACACAAATGGATTTGCTCCATGAATTTCCATGACAATTCAGTAAAAGATGATATGGGCCTTGGCGAAAGTCGAGTGAACCACATCATGGCCACCCCTTCTAAGAAAATTAGGAAATAGCATCACATCATGGCATCCGAAGCCCTGGCTAAATACATGTGACATTCATATCTCAATAAGTGTTTCCTAGGACTCGTCATTCCTCCGCACAATGACTTCATTGGCATGTTGAACCTATGAGGGTATCTTGCATGTAGGATGTCTCTTTAAACGGGTTTGGACTTGCATAAGTTCCCCAATCATCATTAGTTCTAGATCTGTTTTGACTAACCAACCTTTGAACCATATCCTCCAACTAGTCCAACTCAACAAGTTTGACTGAACGGCGGTGATTGGGTCCTGCCCTAAGTGTTTAGTTGGATCGTGTTGTTCATCGTGTTGTTCATCTCTTGTTGGATAGTTTGGAATTTGTCTTCCATCTGCTTCATCATTATATCCATCTCCATTTTTTTCATGATGTCAGTTAGAGTCTAGATCTCGAGTTTAGTTGGTTGGACAACTCCATCTCATTACTGAGGATTCCAGTTCTCAGCTTCGGTAGCAGCTCTAGATTTGGTAGAACGATCACTTCTTGAAGGGGCCATAGTAGAAAGCTATTTGTAGATTTATTGGAAATCAGAGCGGTAGAATTAAAAGATAGAGGAATTGGATCTATCTCTGGATATAGGAAATCCAATAGTAGACGATGGATCCGATTGGCCTGATAGTATCATTTCTCAGTGAAAGAGGCAAAATGTTTGAACCAAAGATGGCACGAACACCAGAAGTTTATGTAGTAGAGATTAAATGAAGAAAAGTAAATAGAATGAGGAAATAAACAAGACAAAATAGTTTATAATGATTAGGTAAAGCAAGATCTACATCCACTTTGAATTTTTATTGCTAATTTTTTATTTGGAAGCAAAAGTTCTTAGGAGTCGATACAACTCCAACATTTAGAATTTTGATGTTACGAGAATATAAGAAATAATGGAATCATAGCCAAAAGATCTTGGGAAATGAGCCATACCCTCCTATTTATAAAGATTGGGAGCCTAAAATCTCGTCTAAAATATCTCCCAACCGTTGTGCACAAATATGACCAAGTCTCCTAAAATAATAGGCGCCTCCTCAGCAATATCTGAGAGTCCAAACCATCCCCAAGTGGGAGTCAATACCGATTCCCCAAGTTCACCATTTTTGGCGTCTTCGAATTTTTACTTTGGATCATCTTATGGTTAATTTTGAGATTCCATGGTTGTTTGTACTAATATTAGCCTGTTTTTGAGCCTAAATTATGGAGTCGAAGTAAAACAAAGTTGCAATTTCTCGTGTTCATGGAGATCGAAGGACAATTGTATTGAATCAGAAAACCAACTTCGGAAATAGGCTATTGGCACCAAGATAAGCATGTAGGGAAAAGATGGTGTCCACCCAAGTTGTATTTGGGAAATGGTACGAATCCCCATATAGGGGCCGGTACTGACCCCCAACTTGGGGGATCTCCTAGTTCAGTTAACTTGGGTTGTTTTGGCCTTGGTCTAGTGATTCTATATGTTCTTGGTTTCTGGACTTCTAGGCTATCTCTCTCGGCTTTCTACCTTGATAACTCCAAGTTCAGTCTGTCCAGTACGTTCAGATTTTGCTTGGTCAAACGGCTAGATAACAGTACCGTACCATTGATCTTAAGTATCTAGAGTATATTTTGATTACGGTCATTCATATGACATGATGGTCATATTAAGACCATATTTGGGTATACATTGAACTATTTGAAGTGAAACACTACTTAAGAGAGGATAGGTTTCCTTCGTTCTTGAAGGTTAGTGTTACCATAATTGTTATTCAACTTTAGGTCAAAGTCTCTAGGCAGAGTATATCAGTTAATCTATAAATGTCAATAGAACCAAGGGCTTTAACATAATAGTATGTAATTAACTGGAGATATCATGGGAGTTTTTGACCATTGACCTAATAGCTAAGTAATATAGTGATGATGAAAAGAAAACATGCATAAAATATGATAAATTAGGGTGTATCTAAACAAAGATTAGAAATTGGATTTCGCCTAAATGATCTATAAGCAACTTAACTCATGCTTGATAATATACTTCAATAAAGACCATGCACAATTTAATATTTAAATTGTTTAAATATTATCGAATACAAAGTTCATCCCAAGGAGTCAAAGCAATAGTGTTGTTAGCAATTTTCGAATTCAACTTATTTAAACTAATTTATAAATATTATAAATTAATAGTAAAAATTAGCACACATGTTGAATTGAATTTTTATGGATTTTAGTTATTTGTTATGGACTTAGAATTAATTAAAATAATAAGTAACTGTTACATATAAATTTAATTAAATATATAGGCAAAATACATATTTATTCAATTAATAAATGATGTTAATTGGGTCCAACATTATGGATGATCTATAAAGCAGAGATGGTAGCCATAATAATGGTGGATGATGGGTTTAAATACTTTTATTTTACTAAGATTAGATCCAGATTAAAGATAGAAGAAAAAAGAGGAGATATTTAAGATATTCGATGGCTATAAATGCCACCAACATTCACATTCAATATACAACAGTCAAATTCAAACCACCCATTAATAACTAGATGAAGCCTATAGTTGGGACTGCACACCAAATTAGGAGAAAGAAGCAACCGCACTCCAAAGTGGAAAGCTAACAGCACAACACGTCAACGATCACATAAATCTAATGTAAACATTCGATTTACTTTATTATATATATCTCTCTAATTTATTCTCGACTAAAAGAATTTATATTTTTGAAATCAAACTATTAGTTTAAAATATGATTATATATGTTATAAAATATATATGTGTACATATGCATATAATATATCTATACATATTAAAAAACATTTTTTCCTATTGACCATAACATAAATATAATATGCATTGATTAATAATAAATGTACATAATCTATAATATATGTGTGTGTGAACGCACGCACGCGCGTGTGTGAATGTATATATAATTTATTATCATAGTTATAAAAAAATCTCGATATCAACTAAAGAATAATTTTTTATATAAATTTATTATTAATGTTGAGGCTAATTTGAATTTAGATATATATATATAAGAAAAAATCGTTCGAAACCATGTGGATATAAATAAAAATTTAAAATACATTAATGATATTGTTTATGAAAATATATTTACTATAAAAATCCATTATATATAAGCTGAAAATAAATAATGCTTACATATACATGTACATATGCATATGCATATACATATACATACATACACAAAATGACACACACACAGATATATATATATGTGTGTGTGTGTGTGTGTGTGTGTGCCAATAAATATGCACGTATATATTAACAAGATATTATATTAAATGTACACGTTGTATGGTCATTTTATATAATGTGATTTTAAATTCAATAGTTACAAATACCCTAGTTTTTAGTGGAAGTTAGGATCCTCCCTTTATTTTCAAACATAATATCTGAAAAACCCTTCTCAGAAACAAGTTTCATAAAAAATCTTTTTCAATGTTTTCAACATAAATGTGCATTTTAGACTGTACGTATTTATAGTAAGAAATGAAAATATTTTCAATTTAAAATGAAAATATGTGCAGTTTAACATGAATATATCTATAAAATAAATATTTAAGTGTGGATTGCAAATATTTAAAGTGTAGAATGTGCAATCCTGCAGTGTAGACTGTAAATTTTCATTTTATTGAAATGTGTAGTTAGAACTGCAAATTTTTGCTATGTAGAATGCAAATATTTGAAGTTCTAATTGTCAATACGTATAGTTTAAAATGCACATTTTTGCTGGAAATATTGATAAGGGTTTTTCATGAAACCAATTTTTGACATTAAGCATAAATGAACTTTGAAACTTTTGAAGGTTGTTTGACAAAATGTCTCTTTTATTTATCCCTTGTATTTCTTAGATTAGATTAATTCAAGTCATTTGTACATCATCTGTTGTTATTCATAATATGAATATAAATCTCCATAAAAAAAATAGAACTAATCAAATTAAGAATTAAAGTTAAATTAGCTTAAAGCTAAAATTAAGTTATAGCAGATTTTAATGAACAAAATATTAAAGATTAAAATTGAAAAATCTAATTGTCCAGGATCTTTAGCTAGAGTAGTTAGAGCTATGACGCTTTAGACAAAGTTTCTAAAGGTCACGGGTTTGGGCTCTGAAACATCAAAATAAATGCTCTACTTGAATAATATACCACTCTTGTTATAAAAAATTGAAAATAGAATTAATTTCAAATATTTAACTCTCTTTTTTCTAGTATACACTAAACATGACTTAGTGCAACTATATTATTTCTAGAAACACAAATAAAGATATCGTGCAACATTAATAAAAGGAATATTTTTATTTTTGCCCCTTTTACCCAACGAGCAATGCATTTGATCCAACAATGGTACCAGAACCCAAATTGTGTTCACATGAATAACTAACGAACATGTAGGATAGCTTTTGAAAAATCCAATTAGATGGGTATCAACGGAAAATGTGTTTAGCTAAGGAATAGGTCACTCTAATTAAGGAATGTTCCTATGAACGAAAAACCTCATGTCTCTTTGTCTTTACCTAGCTTGACGAAATTGTCTGTATCAAGAGCATACCCTAGTGAAAGGCTCAAAAGTGTGTTGCATCTTAGGTTGACTAGAATATGTGTATTTGAATATTATAAATTAAATTTAAAACTATTTTAAATTTAAATAAAATATCCTAAAATTTTATAAAGAATTACAAAAAGCAAAATTAAAACAACTCTAAATTCTACATGAATATAAATTTTATATTTAAATTAATTAAAAGGCTTAATTAATAAAGAAATACACACATATACATAACTTAATGAATTATAAATTTCATAGTAAATTAATATGTGTATACATTATCCGTATATAGAAAAAGGGAAGATTAAATGAATTAGAACTCATATAGACTTAAGGAAGTATACATTAGATGCGGAGACATATGATGTCATGAACCCTTTTCCCATAAATGTCAATAATACTTAGTTAATGTAATTTAAACCATGAATTTAAAATAAAGTTGTCCTCCATCATTTACAATATAAATAGAGAATTATCTGGTAATTGAGCATCCTCAAACCATAAAGTATGCATAGATGTTTATGTTATCCCCAAATTAGTTAGAATATTTTGTGAATTTGTTGAGCAGCCTCACGTGCTACAAAATTACCTTTAGGCTATCGTGCAATGATGGGTATAGAGCATATAATTTACTTTATGATTTGTTAAGCACCCTCAAGTCACAAAGATGATTTGGACCAAAAAAGTACGGTTAGTAAGGTTAAATGATATGTCATCCATGAATAAAAAGGAAGGTTAAATGATATGTCATCCATGAATAAAAAGGAAGGTTAAATGAATTATAGCCTATATAATTAATAGGAGCATGCATAAGATGTAAAGATATATGATGTCATGAGATATTATACTCATCTCTCATAAAATGTCGATAATACTCGATTTTTATTGGTTTAAATCATGAATTTAAAATAATGTTGTTCTCCATTATTTACAATATAAATAGAATTCTATACATACTTGTGGTTATTGAGCATCCTCAAGCCATAAAATATTTATAGTGATGCTTATATAGTTCCTACATGGTAAAAAAATTAGCAACATTGTTCAACATCCTCAAAGATTACAATATCATCCTTAAGAAATCACAAGATGATGGGTCACAAGTATCTAATATACTTTACGAACTGTTGAGAACCCTCAAGGATGTAAAAGTTATTAGGAGCAAAAGCATAATTATGTACATATATATACATATACGTATTTAGTAAATAAGTATGAGGTAATAAGTAAAGGATTACTTACCATTTATGGGGATTACAGTATTTTGAGTACTCTTAAGGTTGTACTAACATGATAAATGGATCATTATACCTAGTAGAATTTCTGCATATATTTTAAGGGTGTTAAGAGATGTAGAATCGAGTGGGAGCCTTATTAGATAGATATAATAAACCATATGATATAAGATCATATGTGATTTATCTAATAGCTTTTGTAGATTAAATGGAAACGACAAAGCAATTTCTAAAGAAAATTACACCAACCGGCATGAACTATAAAGTCGGATAAAAATGTTAATATTTCACTGACCTATGAGAAATTATGACATGAAGTCGCCAATAAGCCTAATGCTAAATATAATGAAAATGCAATGCTTAAAGAAATATCATCATACAAGTCATGGTTATCAGACTGTGAACTTTCTCAATGTTACGTACTATCTACTATGAGCTCCAATATCTGAAGATGGCATGAGAATGTGAAAGTCAATTCCATATTTACACACCTACAAAAGTTGTATAATGAACAATCTCGTTTCGCAAGGTATAAGATCTCCTGAAAATTGTTTCATATGAAATTGAGCAACGGAACTCTCTTCTAAGATAATGTACTCAATATGATTAGGTATGTAGAGAGATTGAGTAAGTTGGGAATGACTCTTGCTTAAGATTTAAAGACCGGCTTGATTCTAGGATCACAGACTCCATTATTTGATCCATTCAAATTGAATTTCAATACGAACTCATTGAAATGTACCGTCGTGGATCTAAGTTAAGGATGACCGAAAGAAAGTTCATGATAGAAATAAATGTAGTACTTTGAATTAATGGCATAACTTCGTTGAATAGTTTGAAGAAGGGAAAATGTAGGTTAAAGGGGAGAAAGTGTAAAGCCAAGGCCAAGGATGAGAAGGGTAAATGTCATCATTGCTCTAAGAAGGACAATGTAAGAGGAACTATCCATATTATTTGAAGATTCCCAGAGAATAGAAATATGCTTCCACTCCTAAAGGTATTTTTCTGACCAAATAATGTTTGACTATAAGTGGTATTAGAAACTAGATTTGGAACTCATATTTGCAATCCATTACATAGAGTTAGGAATAAAGGCTCATAGCAAGAGGGCCATGGAATTTTAAGTTTCAAACGTAACTACTACAACTGCTGCTGCTGTAGGAGATTTCCATGTGATTCTTACTAGGGGAAATGATTTAGTTTTATGTAATTACTATTTTGTACCGAACTTTACTAACGGAATAGTCTTTATTTCCTATATGATGGAATATGGTTATAATTTAATTTATATAAAAATTTAATGAATATTTGTTATGATCAACGTCATATTAAGTGCTAGGCGAGGCGAGGCCACAAAAGTCTCTCTTTTCTTAATGTCGCTTAAGCCTTCTTAAGCATCGCCTAAGCGCTGCTTAATTTTTGCATAGATTATTTATATTAATATAAATTTATGCAAAGAGATTATACCAAGTGCATCATTGTTCATGTATGCACGAATTAATCACAAAGAAGTAAAGTTTTACTTTGAAGTTAACCTATAAATTTCATAGGTTGCAAAAGTTAGATTTGATTTTCATTATTTGTAAAAGTAAGCATAATCAAGTTGAGTTCAAATTATGCACATTTGTCTAATAAATAGTCATATCCTAATGTAGAAAACTACTCACCATCCATCACCCACATGATAGAAATGAGGAATATTTTTTTGGGACTATCACTTTTATGCTATAATATCATTTCTTCTCATTTTAAAAACAATATAATTTTTGCTTAGTAGTGCTTAATCGCCACTTAAATTCAAGCAAAGTGTAGATAAGCGCCAGTTAAGCATGCTTAAGCGCTCAATGCTTTATTCTACTACCTTTACAAAAAATAAAAATTGTACATGCATTTATTGATTAAGCACACTTTTCATAACATAGGTTTCGATAATAAAAATGTTTGCTTTGGTACTGTTAAATGTGGCCTTTATATACTTAACTATAATTATGTGTTTGCTGCTGAAAACAATAATGCATCTAAAATAAATGGTAACTACCTATGGCATTGTAGACTAAACCGTATAAGTGAGAAATGACTGAATAGGTTGAGAAACCAAGGGTCTCCATCATCTTTTGATTCTAAATCATTTAATACTTGTAAATCGTGTCTTATAGGTAAAATGGCCAAGCATGTATTCAGTGCTAACAATGACAGAGTTACTGAACTCTTAGGACTAGTGCATACAACAAAAGGTGGATCCTTATACTTCTACATTCACAACTGATTTATCCAGATATGGATATGTACATCTTATGAAACACAAATCAGAGATCTATGTTAAATTCATATAATATAAGAACATAGTTGAAAATCAAACATGCAAGTAAATGAAATACTTTGATCTTATCAAGGTGGTGAGTAGATATGAACTTTAAGGGTATCTAAAAAAGAATGGGATTCACTCTCAAGTCACTCCACCCTATACACCTCAATGCAAAGGTATTTTAGAAAGGATAAATCAAACTATGCTAAACATTGTTTTATCGATGATGAGTGATATTGGGTTGCCTCTTTCCTTTAGGGACTTGCGCTTGAAGCCACGACATATACGTTGGATTACATACGATCCAAATATATGCTTGAGACACCATACAGGTTACGGATTTGTAAGTAACCCCAAGTTAATAATCTTAGAATACATATTATATCATATTGAGGAACGAAAGGCATTTGTTTCAAGACATGCCACCTTTTCGAAACGGTTGGCAGTAAGATAGACTTGGATGAGATCCAAGAAACTCCTATGGAAACTGAATATTTAAATAGTAATTCAACACCTGCAGAAGACACATAACCTATTACATGGTCTAGTAGGGAATCTATGCACTAGGATACTATGGTTTTCTCATTAATGGTAAGAAAGAGGATTGCATCATCCATGATGATCATCCCCTCACATACTAACAAAACTTGCAGAGTAAAGACTCTTCCTTATAGCTTGATATAATGAAATTCGAAATAGATTCCATGTACAAGAACAAGATTTGGTGTTTGAAAAAAGTATCTAAAGGGGGTAAAATCCATCGGCTATAAATGAATGTTTAAGTAAAACAGTAGTGCAAATGGAAAGGTTAAACCTATAAAGCAAGATTGGTGGCAAAATGTTTCCAATAAATTCAAGTATTGATTATGACAAAATATTTTCTACAATCACCAAGCTTAAACCACTTTGGTTCTAATTGCATTCGCTACTTAATATGACTATGAAATATGG
This sequence comes from Allium cepa, assembly GCA_030765085.1. Lineage (NCBI taxonomy): Eukaryota > Viridiplantae > Streptophyta > Magnoliopsida > Asparagales > Amaryllidaceae > Allium > Allium cepa. The sequence continues at coordinate 757,822,885 of CM060941.1, read as the reverse complement.
CAGTTTGAAGTTGAAAAAGCATTTCTAAATGGGAAGTTATTATAGATTTTTATATGTCACAGCTAAAGGGTTCTGAAGTCACTTGGAGTGAAAATAAGGCATGTGAACACTTATGATCAATTTGTGGTTTTAAGATTCATCAAAGAGATGGAAAAATACTTTGACAAAGTAATCAAACATTTTTCTTTCATTCAAAACACAAAGGAAACGTGTGCATATAGGAAATAATAAATGGTATTTTTATTTTTATATATTGATGATTTACTAATAATTGGTAATGATGTACCAATGTTACAATCTATGAAAGTTTATTGTTCAATAATTTTAAGGTGAAAGGTTTGGGAGAGGAATCCTTTTTACTAGGTATAAAGATTTATAGAGATAGATCTAAAAGAATATTGAAATTGTCCCAACCAATGTACATAGAGACTGTAGTAGAAAGGTTTAGTATGAAAATTATAAATGCAAAATGTTCCAGTGCATCATAGAATTGTTCTTTATAAGAAGGATACCCCACTTATCAATGAGGAGAGACGGCGTATGAGTAGGATTCCTTATGCTTGTGCAATAGGATTCATTATGTACGCTATGCCATGTATTAGGCCAGATGTCGCTTTTGCACTAGGTGCAGGCATTCGATATCAATCAAATCGGAGGGAACATTATTGGATAGCGATTAAGATCATCCTAAAGTATTTAAGAAATACTAAGGATTTATTTATACTATATAGAAACAATGACCTCCTTAAGAAGGAGTACTCACATTCATGATTTCAAAGTGATGTCGATGATAGTAAATATGTCTTCGGATTTGTATTTAACTTCAACGGAAGGGTCATAAGTTGGAAAAATTCAAAGCAAGAAGTCACAGCAGATTCAACCATGGACTCTAAGTACACCGCCTTAAACAATGACGTAAAAGAAATAGTGTCGATACACAAATTCATAAAAGAGATATGGGTGATTCCAAGCATTAAAGGTCTGATGCGGATGTTTTGCGGAAATAATGTGGCAACATAGATTGCCAAGGAACCATGAGCTCATAATAGGTCGAGACACATCCTTCGTTAATTCCATAAGATAAGACAATTTATAGAGATAATGACCAAGATAATATATACTAAAGATAACGTCACAGATCCATTCACTAAGTGTACATGATGCTCTTTATACGATGGACAATGAATTACTCATGACCACTAGGGACACCAAGGGATTAAGTACATTTGGTTGGACGGAACAATCACTAAACGAATCAACAAAAGTCTTCTATATGTTAAAACAACTAAGTAAAAATAGAATATCTTATGTAACAATGTGCCATAGTCTTTAGACATGAAAGTATTTTTGATCTTAAGTATCTAGAATATACTTTGATTATCGTCAAGCATATCACAGAAAGTGACAAAGGATCACGCAATATGGAATATTAATTAAACTATTTACTTACGCGGAATATAAATGTAAAAGTAAAATAATAAAGTAAATGACACTAGTGATTTTTATACTGGTTCGAACTTTCCGTTCTACGTCTAATCCTAGACTCCTTCTGGAATTTGACTATCAACCATCACTTAATCTGGAGGAACAAATATTACACTGCCTGAGCAACCGAACAGGACTTCAACCGCCTAAGCAACAGAGTAGGTCTTCAACCGCCTGAACAACTAAATAGGACTTCAATAATACAAAGAATTATTTTGATTAAATGTGCTCTTTTAATAGCACAGATAAGTCTTTAGAGTACACCCTTCATATAATCTTCTCATTTATGGTATATCGATCAGAATGAAGTATGCTTGAATGAACAAATGATCAGAATGAAGTGTTGAATGTTTAGAGTTCAAATAGCAAGATGGTTTAGAAAATAAGAATGAGAATTAGAATTAGTGATTAAAACAATGGAATTCATGGCTATTTATAGAGGTTTAAGAGTTGTAATTGTTCTTGAAAGATAGCCATAAAGAGATATGGAAGCAACTCTTGAATTAAGAGTTGTTTCTGTTCTTTAAATGAAGTGTCTTTTGAAAATATAGTCGGTATGAAGATTCAACCGTCTGAATATAGCAATTCAGCTAGCTGAATGGATTTAAAAACGAACCAACAAGGAAACGATGCAAAATAGATACAATTCAGCCGATTGAATTAGCAAGGTTAGCCGTCTGAATATTCAAAGAAATTTGTGCATACGCACAGCATTCAGCCATCTGAATCAAGCTATTCAGCAGGCTGAATTCCTTGTTTACGGGCATATCAAAAAAGTTATGAAAAACTTTACTACTAAACTCAGAATCAAGTTATTGTGTGTGCGTGAATATACCACTTTGGAGAGATTTTAACACGAATTTACTACTAAACTCAGACCTTAAACTTAACACTGTGCTGAAGCTTCAATCCAGAATCCAGTCTGCAAATTGTTATCATTTTATTTAGATATATCGTTGCTTATGTAAATACCAGTGATATGACAAGGAAAGTGAAGAAATGATAGCTTGTTTAAGTACCATTGTGGTCGCTAAGCCTCTTTCCGAATTTGAAAGATTATGGATTTAAATGAAGTTCAATTGTATAACAAAATGAGGATAAGTCTTGATTTAATAATAAATAATTCTAATTATTTTATAAATGATGTTTAAGTTAATTAATTATTCTGCTAATGATGTTTCAAAGTTAGTTATTCAATTATTTTATTGATGTTGTTTAACGTTATTTAAATATTTTATTAATGTTGTTTAAAGTTGTTTAATTATATTACTAATGTTGTTAAAAATTATTTAATTATATTATTAATGTGTTTAAATTTATGTAATTATATTATTAACGTTGGTTTAAATTAACCAATTGATTTAATTATGGTGTAAGATAACTAATTGACTTAATTAATGATGGCTTAAGTTAATTAATTATTTTATCACTAAAGTTTTAAAGTTAATTACTTATTTTATTAATAATGTTTTAAAGTTAATTAATTAATTATTTATGATGTTTAAAGGTAATTAGTTAATTTAATAAAAGGAGTTTATAAATGATAAATTGTTTTTATAAAAGGCATTTATTTAAGGAGATTTACAAATGATATTTTGTAAAGGAGATTTATAAAAAATATTTTGTAAAGTAGTGCTATAGGAGATATTTTCCAAAAGAGAGATTTAAAATAGTATTTGCATAAATAAATGAGGGATTTATAAATGGTAATTTATAAATAAAGAAAGGATTTATAGGCGATATTTTAATAAATAACAAAGAATTGTGTTAAATAAATTTAGTCAATAAAAATGAATTTTGGATTTATAAAAAAATATTTTATAAAGGATTTTTATCAAGGAGTTTTATAAATAGAAAGTAATTTTATAAATAAATTTTAGAAATTTATAAAAGAAATTTTGTATATTTTTTGGGAGATTTATAATAGGATTCAAAAATATGAAATGGGTTTATAAAAAGGGAATTTTATGAAAGGAATGAGATTTGATTTTTGATAAATAATCCTTCTTAATTATGGTGGTATGAAAACATTCTTTTCATACTTAATACCCAAGGATGGTGATTTGGGTGTAGAGTAAGAAATGTTTTAAATGATATTTGTTTTGGCCCATTTAATATGAATTTGAAAAAGAGGAAAACTCCTTTAAGTTTTGTTAATATACTTATATCGTTGAGACAAGTATTATTGAGTCTCAGGTTTTGATTCATGCCAAGACAATCATGATGGCATAAGAATGATAAAATATTCGACAAATCTACGACTACAAATTACGAAGGTGACTAGACTTGAAGATCGTATATCAAGTATGAATGTTGTTTTAGAGTCTAAGTTAGTATTCATATATGTTAAAATCTATCCTCAAGTAGTTCACACTCACTCACATATCAATATATTATTTAAAATTAAATTTAAATTGTTTTTCAAGCTAGATTTATAAAAATTCACAACTCAGTTGACTGAATTCACATAGTTAGTCGACTGACCCTGTGCATATACATGTGCACGCTTATGTTTTCAAATTCAGTCGACTGAAGTTCCTCGACCAGTCGATTGACCTGATTATAACTGTCATATTATGAAGAGACACTTCTTTTCACGAATAGATTTCTTCTTTGCAGAGAGTTACATCCTTTCTTTTTCTTATTTTTATGTGTGTTTTTTTTACTAGTAGGAAATAACCTTAACATCCTCTACTCGTGTCCGAGCTTATCTGAGAGTTAGATTCGCCTCAATTGCTTGTCTCTTTCCCTGAGCTCCACTCAAGTTAGCTTCAGCTATTTCAAGAGCTTGTTGAGCCTCTTGCGGATCAATGTCAGTACTCATCTCCGCATCATTTCCTAAAATGGTGATCTCATTATTACTTATTCTAGCGAAACCACCCATCAAGGCTACCGTTAACCATTGGTCGTTGAGACGTATTCTCAAAAATCCTATATCTACCGCTGTGGCAATAGGGGCGCTGCTTGATAGAATCTTTCAACAGAGGTTGTAACTCTTTGTCTACTATAAATAAACATGTTCAAGATCAATGCACCTACTTACTTCACTTGAATTAAATTTTCTAAATTTAATGCCCTCTTGAATATTCAACTGTCTATTGCTTACAGATACGTTCATAATTCTATAGTTCTTAAGCAATCTAATCTTTCCTATCTTCAAGCACACACAGATATACATATTTTACTTGAGGAAAGATTATAGGAAGGGTGTACTTCATTTGACAAATCTATGTTGTAACAAAAGCATGCAAAGTCAAGAAAACATTTTATTTATATCAAAGTCATGTTCGGTTGCCCAAGCGGGATCTTTTGATGGAGTACTTTTAAGATAAGATGCGTCACTCAGGAAAAAGGTTCATACATTGTACCGTACCTTTCTGTGTCAACAACCGTAACTCGAGCGCATCCGACTGCTATCAACCTACTCTGATTGCTTACTCTGGAAGTGTGGTCACAGTCCTGTTCGGTTGCTCAGGCGGTGTAAACCTATTCCTCCAGGTTAAGTGAGGGCTATTAGTTAGAATTCCAGAAGGAGTCAGGGACTGGACATAGAACAGGAGTTCGAACCCGTATAAAATTATCCGGTGTCATTTTATTTTCTGCTATTTACTTTATTTATATTCCGCACAACTAGTTTAGATAATATCCATATTATTCGATCCTATAGCATAGTGACTTTCATTTGGTATCAGAGCAGGTCAACTTATAACTGTAACCCAGTTGTTTGATTTTTTAGTAATATGGAAAGCAACACTAGCACAAGTTTTACTAAAGGTTAATCTACTGCACGACCACTACTATTCAACTGGTTAAACTATAACTATTGGTCTACTAGGATGAGAATTTATATGCAAGCTAATGGTTATGAAACCTGAAATATTACTAAAGCAGAATATAACATACCTACTGCTGCATATTCATAATGGTCTAACACACAAAAACTAGATGCTACTGCAAATGCCAAAGCTATGAATATGTTATTTTTTGCATTAGACAAAAATGAGTTTAACAGAGTTAGTATGTGTGATATTGCGTATAAAATTTGGCACACGCTTAAAGTTACACATGAAGGTACTAACAAAGTAAAGCAGAGCAAGATTTCTATGCTCAAGAATCAGTATCAGAATTTCAAAATGAAGCAAGATGAAACAATAAATGAAATGTACTCTAATTTCAAGACATATATCATTCTCTTTTAACATAAGGAGAAAAATATTCAAACTTTGTTATTGTTTCAAAAATCCTTAACTCTTTAATGGATGAGAGTGAACGAAAATCTTAGCAATCAAAAAAGCTAACAACATTTCAACCATTAAACCATAAGATTTGATAGGAAATCTAATGTCTTATGAAGTTAATCTCCAGGAAAAATGAGTACAAGTACAAGATAAGAAGAATATAACATTGCAAGCAGAAAAAATGAATCAGATTCAGATGAGAAAGATATGACGTTTATTGCTAAGTTCAAAAAGTTTCTTAAATTTAGAAAGAGCAACAAATTCAAAAACAACAAGAATAACTTCAGTAGTAATAATAATAAAAACAAGCCACCATCTTTAGTTCTAGAATGTTATGAATGTCACGAGAAAGGGCACATCAAGAAAGACTGTCCAGATCGAAAGAGAGAAAAATTTAAGAATAAGAAAGATAGATTCAAAAAGAAAGCCTTCTCTGTTACATGGAATGATTCAGAATCATCTTCGTCATCAGACAGTGACACAGATAGTGATTCTGAACAAGCCAACGTCTATTTTATGGCCACAAATGACGAGATAAGTGATTTAACTTTTGATGATTTAGTGGAAATAAATTCTGAATTACTTGATAAACTAAGAAACATCAAAAGAAAATATAAAGACACTCTTGAAAAATTAAATAGTACTGAAATTAAGGTAGATATGTTGAGAAATGAGAAAGAAATTTTAGAAGAAGAACTTGAAACTTCTCAAAAATCTTGTTCTAATACGACATCTCAACACTCTATGTTAAGTCAAGAAATGGGAACTCAGAAGGGAAAGAATGATTCTCTCTTAGTTGAAAATCATGATTTGAAAGCAAATGTTAAAATATTGGAATTAAATATTTCTAGTCTTAAAACAGAATTAGATGATATTACTAAAAATGCCTCTAATTTTAACAAAGGAAGCGAGAATCTTTCTAAAATTATAGAAAATTCTCAGACAGTTTCAAATAAAAGGGGACTAGGATATAGCAAGGATCTAAAAGTATTCCTACGAAAAAGAATTGTTTATATAATAATTTTAAAAGGAAAAATGATAATATTGCAAAATCGATATCAATAACTTCAAATCATTGTAAAAAAATTAAGATATGGGTTCCTAAAACCAATAATTCTTTGATAGGAAACAAATATATAAAATCTTTTACAGCAAATGTTTACAAAAGTAAAAAATTTATTTTCAAAAGGAATTTTAAACCCTTTTAGGTTTGGTTTCCAAAGACCTAACTTTTTAGGACCCTAACAAAAAGGTGGTTACCAATGTTAATTCTATATTTTGCATGTACCACTTAAAAAGAGAGGAAAATGGATATTGGATAGCGATTTCCCAAAACACATGACAGGAAATAAAAAGATGCTAACAAACATTATCTACTCAGATGGAGGCTCTGTCACTTTTGGAGACAATTCTAAAGGATATATCATCGGCAAAGGCGATGTAAGCAAAAACGGTATATCTAATTTACCTCTTATTACAAATGTCTTGCTAGTTAAAAATTTAAAACACAATTTACTAAGCATCAGCCAACTGTGTGACAAAAGATTCAATATATCCTTTTCTGAAGATAAGTGTAGCATTTTTTATCAAAATACAAATCTTATTTTTGAAGGTTTTAGAGATAAAAATATATATTTATTAAATATGAATATAAATCACAACACTAATATGTGTCTAATAGTCAAAGAAAATGATCCTTGGTTAAGGCACAAAAGATTTTGTCATATAAATTTCAAGCTATAAAGAAATTATCTAAAAATGAATTAGTAAAAGGTTTACCAAAAATTAATTTTAAAGTAAACAATATTTGTGATGCTTGTCCATTAGGAAAATTATCAAAATCATCTTTTAAATCAAAGAAAAATATTTCTACATTACAACTATTTGAACTATTGCATTTGGATCTTTTTGGCCCAACTCAAGTTCAATCCATAAACCATAGCAAATATGTGTTTGTTATAATTGATGACTTTTCAAGATATACTTGAACTATTTTTATGAAAAATAAAAGTGATACTTTTGAAAATTTCAAAATCTTTGCTAAAAGAATTCAAAATCTCAAAATTTAAAATTTAAAAACATTAGAAGTGATCATGGAGGTGAATTCGAAAATGAAGCTTTTGAACATTTTATTAATAAAAAAAGAATTTACTATAACTTTTCTTTTCCTAAACCACCATAACAAAATAGAGTTATAAAAAGGAAAAATAGAACCTTACAAGAATATTCAAGAACTTTATTAAATGGAAGCACTCTACCAAAACATTTTTGGCTGGAAGCTGTAGCAGCTGCTTATTATGTTCTGAATCGTGTTTCCATCCGACCACTAACGAAAACACACTCCATATGAACTTTTTCATGAAAGAAAACCAGATATTTCATATTTTAAAGTTTTTGGTTCAAAATGTTTTATTTTAAACACAGAAGATCGGCTTGGAAAATTCGATCCAAAATCCGATGAAAGAATTTTCATATGATACTCGGAGCAAAGTAAGGCTTATTGAATTTTTAATAAAAGAACTAAAACAATAGAAGAAACACTTCATGATTCCTCCGATGAAAGTTTTTTCTTCAATAAAAATCTTGAAGATGATGAGATAATGACTAAGACAATCACAAATACGGTTACTCAAATAATTTTAAGGAAGATGAAAACATTGTTCATAATTTTGTAGAAGATGAAAACATTGTTCATATTTTTTAAAGAAGATGAAACCATTATTCATAATGAAAATGAATCAAAATCTCCTCCTAGAATTTTAGAGATCACCCAGTAGAAAATGTCATGGTAGAAATTAATTCACATGTCGGAACTAGAAATTAACTTAATCAAATAGGTCATGTAGCATTCCTTTTAACATTGAACCTAAAAATGCTAAAGAAGCCTTTACTGATGACATTGGATTATAGCTATGCAAGAAGAGCTAAACCGATTCGAACGAAATGAAGTTTGGGACTTAGTTCCTAGACCGAGTAATCAAACAGTCATTGGTACTAAGTGGGTCTTCAAAAATAATGCTGATGAAAAAGGAAATATCACTAGGAATAAATCTAGATTAGTTGCACAAGGATATAATCAAGAGGAAGGAATTGGCTATGAAGAAACATTTGCTCCAGTCGCCCGACTAGAAGCAATTCGTATCTACCCACCTTTGCATGTTTTCGTAATTTTAAACTATATCAAATGGATGTTAAAAGTGATTTTTTAAATGGATATATAAAAAAATGATTATGTTGAACAACCTCCTCTATTTTTACATGAAAATTTTCCAGACCATGTCTGTAAGCTCAAGAAAGCTTTATACGGTCTAAAATAAGCATCTCATACTTGGTATGAACATCTTAAAAGCTATCTTATAGACTCAGGTTTTAAAATTGGAAAGGTTGATCAAACTCTTTTTATCAAGCGAACTAAAAAGGATATTTTAATTATTCAAATATATGTTAATGATATTTTCTTGGTTCTACAAATGATAAGTTCTTTTAGGAATTTTCTAGCATTATGACCAAAGAATTTGAAATGTTACATATGGGAGAATTATCATATTTTCTTGGATTACAGATTAAACAATTAATAATGGAATTTTTATTAGTCAAGAAAAATATCGTAATAATCTAATTAAACGCTTTGGTATGGAAAATACTTCTGCCAAACCAACTTCAATGAGTACAACAATACATCTCGATCGAGGTAAAGATGGCAAAAGTGTTGACCAAAAATTATATCGAAGTATAATTAGACGTTACTTTATCTAACTGCTAGTAGATCTAACATAATGATGAGTGTTTGTTTATATGCTCGATTTTAAGCAAATTGTAAAGAATCACATATGCAAGCGGTGGAATGAGTATTACATTATCCAAGAAAAACCAAAGATTTCAGACTTTTATATCTGAAGGAATGTCCTTTCGAGTTAGTATCATACAGTGATGCTTATTTTGAAGGATGTCGAACAGATAGAAAAAGTACGAGTGAGACTTGTCACTACATTGGACAATTCTTAGTATCTTAGTTTAGCAAGAAACAAAATTGTGTCTCCCTCTCAACTTGTGAAGCAGAATATATTTCAGCTGCTTTAGCATGTGCTCAAGTCATATACATGCAACAAATGCTTCAAGATTTTAGAATGAATTTATCTAAATCAACTATTTTTTATGATAGCACAAGTGCTATAAACTTATCTAAAAATCCGGTAAATCATTCACAAACAAAACATATTGACATTCGTCATGATTTTCTTCTTCATAATATTGAAAATGATATAGTCAGATTAGAATTTATGTCTTTTGTAAACCAACTGGTAGATATATTTACAAAACCATTAAATGAAAATATTTTTATAAAATTAAGAAGAGAACTAGGAATTTTATCGTTAAAAGATTTATAAGTAATTTCTTTATTTTTTTAGATTTTTTTCTGAGATAAAAAATATTATTCGAAAATGGAGCTGCCAACACTCGATCTCTGGTCTCATGGCTAGAAGTTACATGCATTTCCTTTTTGCTATATGATTTTTCACATCTGAAGCTACATTTCACCTCTATATATTTATTTTTTATTTTTAAAATTCAAATTTTAAACCATAGAGCTTTACTTTCTAACCAATCGTCTCTTTTCTGGTCATAATCAATTTTAACATCAGTTTTATTGCTATTTCTGAAAATTTATGTCTTATATATACCTATATTTGCTTTATTTTTCATACATTTTATAAGTAATTACACAAGCTTTTTCATCATCATGTCTTCGCAAGAAAATTTAGAGTATTCCTCCATAGACTATTCCTCTCCAAGTTCTGGTTTTATTATTCTACCAACTCCTATTCCAATTAATAAGCCTGTTCCTATTGTCCCTCCTAGCTGTCATACCGGATATACACTTAAATCTGAGCGAGTACGTAGAAATCTTGGTTTTGGTTCTCCATTTATTGCAAAAAAAGATGATATACACCATTATCAAAGAGAATCATTAAGCATGCAAAGAGAGATGTTCTATGAACAAAAGAATCATGGCAAGAGACTTAGTCTACTCGAGAAATTTGCTCTATAATTTTGTGGTTTCCCTCCGTCAAAAATTATGTGCATAATTCATCTCCCCAGCGGCCACCATGTTCTTCGAATTCATGGGATCGCTCTACTTTTCAACCGGCATGAGAAATTACCAAAATTGAGCCGGAGGAATCTGTCTCACGTCTTTTGGATCCTCCAAATAATTTTATTTCTATTTTTATGATCTCTACTTTAATTTTTTCTTTTCAATATCACTGTATATTTTCTTTGCTTAATAAAAATGATGGTCTGTTTTGTCAAGAAATTCAGTCGACGGGATTATCCCAGACAATCGACTGAATACCGTTTTAAACATAATTTTTTTCCTACATTTAGTCGACCGACTTCATTATTTAGTCGACCGAATTCCCTAAAACCGATCTACTTATTCTCGGGAAAGATTTAGTCAACTGAATCATAAGGATCAGTCTACTAAACCTGCTTCCCAACATTTTAATGGGTCTCCGATCATTATTCAGTCGACTGAAATTGAATATCCAATCGACTGAATCAGGAAACTGGGTTTCTATTTGAAAATAGACACTTCATTTTAAAATATAACCTTTAGAAAATCAAACAAACCTTCATTATTTGTTTACCCTTTCACTCCCTATATATCTCCATCAAAAAAATCCCTAATATCCTACACAAATTTTAAAATTTTATTCTCCGAACCCTAACTCAAAATGCCATCCAAAAGAGCAAGACCCTCTTCCTCCTCTACTGAACCCTCTGAATCACAAATTAGAGGATGGCTTCACAATGAAAAGGCGGCAAAAAGATTCAATAAGATGAAAAACTAAAGAAACTTTGAAGGTTCTTTTGTCAAATATCCTAATTTTGCCTCTTATGCAATCCAAGACATTGCTAGAAGAAGTGGTTTGGAATCCTTATTCGATTACAATACCAATGGCTTGAATATAAATCATTTCCTTATCAAGCTTGTCTATGCGAACCTCAACTTGGATTACCACAATATTCAAAACCCCAACGATTGTATATGGATTGTCGTATGTGGAGTGAAGATATTCTTACCCATTGCTCGACTAGGAAGAATTCTCAATTGCCCTTTCGAAGGAGAAGATTTAACCGAGATTGAAGTTAACATGGATAACCAAGATAGAACTAGCTATCTCTTTCTCTCTAACGACTTAACAAAACCCAAGGCAATAAAGCTTCGACCAAAGGCTAGAATCATGCATCAAGCTCTTACTCACTTCATCAATCCTCGTACGGGTAGCTATGAGAAGGTTTATAGGCGCGATTTTCAATCGCTATATGCTATTTGGGGACAACATTCCATGAATTGGGATATGGTAATTCTCGATGAATTTCTAACTTTTAACTAAGGACGTACGAAAACCATACACAACATCGCTTATATCATGAGAATTATTCACCATTTCGAAAATAATCCCCCAATTCAAACTATACTGCGATTGGTTCCCTTAACACCAAAACCCTAAGCATCATGGGACTTCCGAAGCAATATCAAAGCCACAATATTATAACCTTTGAATATTGGCTAGAAAACCAAGCGGCCAGACAGCCCCAACCTTCTTTTAGACAACATGCTCCACAAACCAAAGCCAAATCCTCTACCCAGCCACAACCTCCATGAGTATTCAATGAAATTGAAGAGATTAGACCGAATGCTCAACCTCGACATGGTTTAACAATTGTCTCTAGAAACTAAAAGATTTTAGATAGGCGACTATCTCGTGTTGAGACAAACGTTACCAAAGTAAACTCAAAACTAAATCACATCAAAGGTTTCTTGAATAATATTTGGGAATTACTACCTTGTGGTCCATCATGCTCCATGTCCATCCATGTGCCTACAGATTCAGGGAAGCATTCACAATCTCATTTCACTTGGTCAACTTCCGAAGAAGGACAAGAAGGAGAAGTGGGTAACTCGAGTGAAAATGATAAACAGCAAAGCTCTAATGGTAATGGTAATGAGTAAGTGGTTTGCTATTTTTTATTTTAAGTATTTTGGAACATGATATGTTTTTATGCTTTAAAACTATGTAGTTTGTTCTAAGATGTGTAAGTGATTTTATTTCATAATGTTGCTACATGTTTTGTATGTCATTATTCATATATGCTCTTATAATGATCTATGTTGTGAATATTATGAATGATGGTATATTGCTTACATATTTTAATATATATACATATCTCCTTTGTGTCGATGACAAAGGGGGAGAAGAAGTGTTGTGCTTACAAAATTGGCAGGTTTAACAAAAATTTCGACTCGGATTCAGGGAGAGTCATATAAGGAATTTTGTCGAGATTTTGCTTATATTTCAATATATCATAAAGAGTTGTAATCAATCAAAAAGGGGGAGAATGTTGGATCTCAGGTTTTGATTCATGCCAGGAAGATTAAAATGATATAAAAATGATAAAATATTCGACAAATCTACGACTACAAATTACGAAGGCGACTAGACTCAAAGATCATATATCAAGTAAGAATTTTGTTTTAGAGTCTAGGTTAGTGTTCATATATGTTAAAATCTATCCTCAAGTAGTTCACACTCATTCACATATCAATGACGATTATTTACAATTACATTTAAATTGTTTTTCAAGCTGGATTTATAAAATTCATAGCTTAGTCGTTTGAATTAACATAGCCAGTCGATTGACCCTGTGCATATACATGTGCACATATTTGTTTTCAAATTCAGTTGACTGAAGTTCCTCGATCAGTCGATTGACCTGATTATAACTGTCATATTTATGAAGAGACGCTTCTTTTCACGAATAGATTTCTTCTTCGCAGAGAGTTACATCCATGGCTGCCTGATGGAACCTTTCACTAGAGGTTGTAACTCTTTATCTACTATAAATAAACATGATTTCCAAGATCAATGCACATGCTTCTTCACTTGAATAAACTTTTTTGAATGTACTGCTCTCTTGAATATTCAACTATCCATTGCTTACAAATACGATCATAATTCTACATTTGTTAAGCAATCTAATCTTCCTTATCTTCACGTACACACAAATATACATATTTTACTTAAGGAAAGATTATAGGAAGGGTGTACTTCATTTGACAAATCTGTGTTGTAACAAGAGCACGCAAGTCAAAAAAACATTTCATTTGTATCAAAGTCCTTTTCGGTTGCTCAGGCGAGAAAATCTTGTTCGGTTATTCAGGTAGTCAAAATCCTATTCGGTTTCTCAGACGGTGTAAACCTATTCCTTCGGGTTAGGTGAGGGCTACTAGTTAGAATTCCAAAAGGAGTCTGGGACTGGACATAGAACGGGAGTTCGAACCAGTATAAAAATATCTAGTGTCATTTTATTTTACTGCTATTTACTTACTTTATATTCCACATAAGTAGTTTAGATAATATCCATATTATACGATCCTATAGCATAGTGAATTTCAAGTATATGGATATATTTTCTAAGCACTGAAAATATAATGGTTTGTGAATATACTTATACCGGTAAGATAAGTATATGAATGTTATTCCAAATACTGAAAGGAGAATAACAGGTTTGTGAATATATTTTTTTGTGATGGTATTTTGAATCAAATAATCGAAAAGAGATTTAACTAATGAAAGATTCATTAATTGAGGCTTAGCGGATCCTATATGGAATTTAATCTACGCTGTCTGTTCAATTATTTGACAGTTAAATAACAAACTATCAAATCTTAGCCAAAATATAACTCTGGAAAAATCTAGGAGAAATGCTGGGGTTGTATGGCATAGTCATCAACAATGATGTTGTATTATATGTATAAACTGGTGTATTCTTCTTAAAAGGTGATATATGCTCTTATGTATTATTTGTTTATTTTCGAAAAAACCAGAGTTGAGTTTATCGAAACTATCGTATGTTGGCTCGAAGAGATATGGATCAAATAAGTACGAACTATTCGAAAACCACTTCGAACCAGCCCAAGCATTTGAAGTGCAAGGACTGCTTGCTACTAATCTTGAGGGTGATACCAAAATTGATTTAGTAGAAGCAGTGCTTTCTACTAATCCTGATGGTGATTTTAAATGGATGTCGTAGAAGAAGTGTCTTTTGTTTGTTCATATCCTGAACAACTTGTATGGACGAATGCTAGCATTGCAATGTCGTGTAGGGCAGTGTTAGCATTCCAAGTGGGAATTATTATGAGGAAAAAGGTAATTATGACCTCACAAGCCTCACAACCTGGTAATGACTAAAATTGGAGAAATGCAACAGAGCTAAATGGTTCGTTACCATTAGAAGGAGTCATTCCCTTATCTAGAATCTGTATTTATGGATTTGGTATGCGTGCGCACGGGAGGAGTGCGGCCATGGAATGGTGCACATGTTTTGTAGCCTTAGTACACAGGGAATGATGTAATTTGATATGCCATGTTAAAGGGGCAGTGGCTCTGTGTTAGCAGGGTCCATGTGTAGCCTTTGGTATATTGTCTAGAGGTGCATTATGGTGGGTGGTACCCCAGTAGCCCAGTGGTTGATGAAAAGCCAATTTCCAATACGTGCCTTTATGGATTTAGTTATATACTTATTATGTTGGAATGTAATTAATATAACAATTTCGCATGACTAAATATTTATGTTAAACCCTAGACATTATTATAATATCAAAAGATTTTGTAATAAAATGGTTTGGTTATCATAAGATAAAAACCCATTCGCATTTTTTATACGATGTTGTCTTATGAGATACCTTTATTCTTAAAAAGAGTTTTCATAATATTAAGATAGTCCATATGATCATGTTTCTCATGCTGGTTTTACAGATTGATCCGGGCATTATTTTTTTATAATGCTCGGGTCAGCCCGAGCATATTCTTAGATGTTCGACGGCGGTTTTACTATCGGTTTAGAAAACGGTTGAACGAATTTAGAAATAAAATTTACCGAAAGCGCACGGTGTACAAAAGTTAGTATGTGGCGAGTACGGGATGATCCATAGGGTCATGTTAGATTTTAAAAATCTATTCAATCAAATTAACCAAGATTTGAGATGTTTAAGCTAACTACTAAAAATTGCAAAACTAACGACTACAAAAGTGAATGAAAACTATGAGAATAAAATGACAATTTAGAGATAATTCCGCTCTCTGGATCATATAGTTCAACCAAATATGAAATTATGATCTCTCTTTTGTTCATTAGTGAAATTAATTATTGTGTTTATCGTAAGTATGGCATATTTGTGCTATTAATTATCCTAACATAAACCATCAAACTATAACACAACCACCAATACACTTTTAAATCTCATGAAATATGACAACATGGTTGAAAGCAAAATCTATTTTAAGCATGGCCTATCAATTATTAATTAGAAATACAAGCCATCAAATTTTAATTCCAACATTCACTTCTTTTCCATAATCATATTTAGATGAAGAGGATATTTTTGTTTTGTGATAGTTTAAACATAGTCTATTTGGTGCCAACAATATAGACAATCAAATTCAAAGCAAAAGCAACAAGTTAAACCACTTTATGCATTCTCATTACACACAAAAAGAAAGCCATAATTGTCAAAATGTTGAAGCAACATGATTAGAGGCTTCATTATCCCTAAATTGAAGGGATTAGTTTCTCATTTGTGTTATCATATCAACACAAGTAGCATGCAACATGAAACACAAAAAAGAAGAAGATGAAAGCAAAGCAGGGGAAGAGCTATTCTACTTGCATAAAATAAAAGAAGATCTACACTACTTGCATAAAAGTTAATAAACAAGAAAAAACTTGAATTAAAATTACATTAAAAAATTACATAAAATAAATGGCTAAGTAGCCATGAAAAGAAAGAGAGCTCTCATTTTATTTTTGATCTAAACTAAGAGAAGAGAGCTTAAAGGAAGAGTGCCTAAGGGAAGAGGGAGAGGGTTACATGAAACGTAAGGGGTATTTATACAAGTTTAAAACCCTAATTCATTTTTTTGGGAACTACCCAAAATACCCTCTTAGGAAGTGTGGTGGCCAAGTTATCATTAATTTCAAATAATCATCCATTAAGTATGCACGAAGATCTAATGGCCTTTTAGCATGTGCATTAGCTCATAAGTGTACGTTAAGGTAGATGGGTACATGGGTTCCTTCATGATCATCACTTTGAATTATTTCCATCTCCATTCCTTTGTATTCACTCTTGTGCATGCATATCTTCATGAAGCCACTGGTAAAATTCTCTAAAATTCCTACAAAACAACATAGAAAATTCCAATTAAATTTTCATAAATTAATAAATGCACAATAATGACCATTTTCCCCCTATATGAAGATAAATATGCGAAAATTTTAAAATAATTTGAATTTTGGTTTAAACAAGTTAAAACACCCAATAGGATCATTTATTTACTTTAAATAGATTAAATATAGTGGTAAAAATATTCACATTTACGTGCATATCAAATACCACCACACTTATCTTTTTATTTGTCCTCGAATAAAGAAAACTAAGATAAATCCATATTCGTTGGAAGCACGATTGTATTGAGTGTATGCAACGGGCCGTTAAACCTCTGAGTGTCCCTAGTAGGACAAGTGTTGTCTCGTGAGGGGTTTCAGTGGATGGTACCCAAAAAATCCAAATGCGGGTTGAAAATATTTACAAAATGCAAGATTTATTCACAAAGAGATGAATGCGATTTTTTGGACATATTCACAAATGAAAGATTTACTTTTAAATAGACGCAAATAAGTTAAATATAAGTTTTGGTCATTATGAAATTTAAGTCATTTACTCGTCAAAATTTCTAATAAAAATCAAGTTATCATAACAAATAGACAATGGTTTAACTTGCTATTTCAGTTGATAACAAAGTGTAACCATAAAATCGATCCTTAGTTGATTATCAAAGTTTATCAAAGTGGCATTTTCATTTCTTTTCAATAACAAGTCAAATCAAATAAGTAAAAATAGTGCTTAGATTTTAATTGCTTACTCTCTCTTATTTGAAAATTTTATTGATATTAATAATATTTACATATGCCTAACTCAGATAAACTGAGGCTAGATATATTACCCATGCACTGCCTTGTGGACTTATGTGAGGAGAATATAGAGCGTGGCGAGTGAACACACAAGTGTGAACACTTATCGACTGTAGGCGTTATTAATAAAAGAATTATTTTTTTATACACACACCTAACTCATATAAACTGAGGTCAGATATATCAATCATGCACTGCATTTTGGGCTTACATGCGAAGGTTACAGAGCATGGCGAGTGAACACATGAGTGTGAACCATGACTCTAGGTGTTAATAAAAATTATATACATGCATACAAAATATTTTTTGTTTTTCTTTTGTTTTTTTAGAAGAGAGAGTTTCCACTATCATCTTAGCACCATTTAACTTAGAAGCCAAAAAAATGTTATATCTTCACTTTAAGTCAACCACTTTTTAAAATAAAGATTTTCAATTAGGATATATTTCATAATTATCATGTATGAACTTCCCTATATACTAGTTAAACTATTATTATTTGTAACCAAACTCCATTTTTTTGTTAAAAAAAATAAATTTTCAAAACTTTTAATTTAGTTAACCAAAACTATATATTTATGTTATAGTATTTCTTTAAAAATGAATCCAAATTCTTTAAAAAAATTGAATTTTTTTTTGAGTTTTCGAAGAAAAAAATGAAAAATTAATCATGAAAAATCAAGAAAAAGACGAGTCTCCCTCCACACTTGATTTTGACGTGTCCCCATAGTCAACCCAAGTGGAAGGAGAAAAATAAAAGATGACCTATATTTAAACGAAAATAAAAGGATGGTTATTTACAAGACATCGGAAAATATGATGTTAAAGAGTAAATGAACCGGTCTTCTAAAGACCGATTCATTCGTCTCGTCAAGTGTGTGAAACACAACATGAGCGCAGAAAACCAAATCATATATGATTTCATAGTTGAATATTGATTTGAAAAAAACGAATGTTGTTATATTAAAAGTTATACAAATTATTTTATTTTTGACGATTTTCGGGGTTGATAAAACAATTGATTGAAATTCAAGCTTATTTTCACCAATTTGAAATTCTAACATATCATTCAAAAATTCTTTAGAATTATCGATTTCAAAATCAGGATGGTGATTTAAATCTACCCCTACGGAATTTAACAACTCGTCTTCGAATACTTTATAAAATTCATGTTCATTAAATTCTTCTTCCTTTATTGGATTATCAACAACTTCATTGCGTATCTCAAGTTCAAAATCCAAAGTTGTTGTATTTAAATTTTCAAAATCGAGAAAAGGAAGTTCGAATGTTAAATTTGATTCCATACCCCCAAAAGACTTGAAATCCAACTCAATTACCGTATTTTCAACAACTTCATTAAGATCATCATTTTCAGTTTCAAAAGCTGTTCTTTGAAAATCATCAATTATGGTAAAAGATGGATAACTATTTGACTCATCACACATTGGGATTTGATTTTGGTGTTCATGTAATTTTTTATATGTTTCAATCAACAAATCCGTGCGATCATCGTAAATTTCATTCATTTGTTCAACAAAATCCAACTTATAATTATTGACTTGAGAATTTTCGATTTGGGTTTGTTGAGAACAAAAAATTTCACTTATCGTTATAGAAATTATTCCCATTTCCAAAATTATTTGAAAAGTGGATCACATTTTTTATTATTTTGAAATTCATTTTGGAGTTCAAAATTGAATTGGCATGGGCTATACTCGAAGTCACTTGAATTTTGAAGTGAATTCAAATTTTGATTATTTTGAAAATTTTGATTTGAGTTGTCACACAAATAAGAATTACACAAATCATTTATCATTTGATTTTATTGTGTAGAGATTTCAAGTGGACATGAAATGCTATTTTCGAGATCCGAGGGTTTTTCATCATTTTAAAAATTTTGTGGTTCAAAACTCAAATCTTTTAAATAATAGTTGTTGAAATATCCAAAAGAGTTTGAAGTCATATTATAGATTGCAATAATTTTCACAAATATCGTAAAATTCATGTAAGTAGAAAAGTTTAGATATTTTCAAGAATGTTTTTGTTTTTTTATGAAGGAAAAATATTTACAAAATGAATTTGTTTACAAGGAAAATTGATTTTTGTTTTGGTTTTTCAATTTTTTAAAAAGATAATATAATTTATTTTGGATTTTTGATTTTGATTGAAAAATAAATTTAAAGGAAAAGGATTTAAGAATTTTAAAGGAATATTTACAATTTTTTTGTTTTTGATTTTGGATTTTTTTTTGGTATATTTTTCTTTTTTTTAAATATGCATGAATTAGTGCAAATAAATGAATGCAAGTTTAATTACGAATTATTTATCCTAACCCAAAATTATATAATCACACATTGTCTTAAATCAACAAGATAGTTCTCAGTCGGGTAACGGGTAGGATTTATCGGTGCACTATGAATCATCGTAGCAATGCAGCCGAAGGTTGAAGTACCTTCAAAGAAACAATTCAGTATAATATTTACTAATCACCATAATATTTATAACTGATTATTGCTCTACCGTAGTCTGGACACCAAGAGATTAAATTTTTCAAAGAAGACAATTTGTCAATATATAATTAAGTATTATTGATTCCCAACCGTTATTATTAATCACACTTCTAGGATGAAATGCAAAGTAGAAATTAAACGTGTATTAACACTGCAACTGCGAATAAAATTTGTTTTCGTTTTTGTATTTTATTTTATTTTTTGTTTTTTTATCTTCGAAATTTTTTTAATATACAAATGCAAATGCAAGGAAAAACAAAAAATGAAAGCAATTTTTTTTAAAGCAAGCAAGCAGTTTTTTTGGCAAGTTATTCTCCTCCTTCTAAATCTGCTCTGCCAACCTAACAATAAAAAACATGATATATATAAAAAAAATTTAAAAAATCTAGATGGGACTTAAAGCAAATTAAAAACCAAAACAAATTTTAAAATATTTTTTTAAATAAAACGCAACTGAGCTAAAAATAAATTAATCGAACTCTTCTTTTTTAATGCGAAAACAAATCATACAAACTCACAAACTCAAAGCAACCCATAACTCAAGACTCAAACTAAAATCAAAGCAAAACAAAATAAAAATGAAACACATAAACTCAAAATGATTTAAAACAAAACAAAATAAAACCAAAACAAATTCACAATTTTTTTTCGTAAAAAAAAGAAGGCCACTTCACCAAAGAACACAAGCCCGACCCAAAAAGATAAGTAACTCCTCCCTCAAAATGATTTAAAACTGAATGCCTTAATTTTAAAAATTAAACAGCGAAGTCAATTCACAAAATCAATTAAACAGTGAATGCACTAATTCATGAAATCAAATTCTCAATTCACAAAATTTGTCGTTGAAGTATAATGGTGAGTATTCCCGCCTGTCACACGGGTGACTTGGGTTCATTCCCCGCAAAGGCTTCAAAAACTTGTTTGACGATGATTTTTTTTATCGGTTTAGAAAACCGTCGAATTAATTTAGAAATAAAATTTACCGCAAGCGTATGGTGTGTAAAAGTTAGTACGTAGCGAGTACGGATCGATCCATAGGAGAATGTTAGATTTTAAAAATCTATTCAATCAAATTAACCAAGATTGAGATGTTTAAGATAACTACTAAAACTTGAAAAACTAACAACTACAAAAGTGAATGAAAACTATGAGAATAAAATGACAATTTAGAGAAAATTCCTCTCTCTAGATCATAGTTCAACCAAATATGAAATTATGATCTCTCTTTTGGTCATTAGTGAAATTAATTGTTGTGTTTATCATAAGTATGGTATATTTATGCTATTAGTTAGCCCAATATAAATGATCAAACTATAACACAACTACTAATACACTTCTAAATCTCATGAAATATGACAACAAAGTTGAAAGCAAAATCTATTTTAAGCATGGCCTATTAACTATTAATTAGAAATATAAGCCATCAAATTTTAATTTCAACATTCACTTCTTTGCCATAATCATATTTAGATGGTGACACAATTTGTATTTTGTGATTGTTTAAACATAGCCTATTTGGTGTCAACAATATAGGCTATCAAATTCAAAGCAAAAACAACAAGTTAAACCACTTTATGCATTCTCGTTAAGCTCAAAAAAGAGCCATAATTTTCAAAATGTTGAAGCTACATGATTAGAGGCTTCATTACCCCTAAATTGAAGGGCTTAGCCTCACATTTGTGTTATCATATCAACACAAGCAGCATGCAACATGAAACACAAAAAAGAAGAAGATGAAAGCAAAGTAAAGGAAGAGCTATTCTACTTGCATAAAATAAAAGAAGATATAAACTACTTGCATAAAAGTAAATAAACAAGAAAAGACTTGAATTAAAATTGCATAAGAAAATTACATAAAAGAAACAGCTAAGTAGCCATGAAAAGATAGAGCGCTCTCATTTTATTGTTGATCTAAACTAAGAGAAGAGAGCCAAAAGGAAGAGTGCCTAAGAGAAGATGAAGAGGGTTGCATGAAACATTAGGGGTATTTATACAAATTTAAAACCCTAATTCATTTTTTTTGAACTACGCAAAATACCCTCTTAGGAAGTGTGGTGGCCAAGTTATCATTAACTTCAAATAATCATCCATTAAGTATGCATGAAGATTTAATGGCCTTTTAGCATGTGCATTAGCTCCTAATCTACATTAAGGTAGGCGGGTAAGCAGAGTCCTCCATGATCGTCACTTTGAATTATTCTATCTCCACTCCTTTGTACTCACTCTTGTGCATGCACATCTTCGTGAAGACAATTGTAAAATTCACTAAAATTCTTACAAAACAACATAGAAATTCCAAATAAATTTTCACAAATTAATAAATGCAAAAAATGATCATTTTGCCCCTATATGAATATGTGACAATTTGAAAATAATTTAAATTTTGGTTTAAAAAGGTTAAAACACCCAATATGATCGTTTATTTAATTTAAATAGATTAAATATGGTGGTAGAATTATGCACATTTACGTGCACATCAAATATCACCACAATTATCTTTTTATTCGTCCCCGAATAAAGAAAAACTATGATAAATCCATTTTCATAGGGGGCACAATTGCGTTGAGCGATGCAACAAGCCATTAAATCTCTGGGTGTCCCCAGTAGGACGAGTGTTGTCGTGAGGCTTTTTAGTGGATGCTACCCACAAAATACAAATGCAGGATGAAAATATTTACAAAATGCAAGATTTATTTACAAAGAGATGAATGTGAGTTTTTGGACATCTTCACAAATGAAAGATTTACTTTTAAATAGACATAGATAAATTAAATATAAGTTTTGGTCATTATCTTGAAAATTTAAGCCATTTACTCATCAAAATTTTCGACAAAATCAATTTATCATAACAAATAGATAAACAGTTGATAACAAAGTGTAACCATGAAATAAATTCTTAGTCGATTATCAAAGTTTATCAAAGTGGTATTTTCATTTCTTTTCAATAACAAGTCAAATCAAATAAGTAAAAATAGTGCGTGGATTTTAATTGTTTACTCTTTCTTATTTGAAAATTTTATTGATATTAACAATATTTACATATGCCTAGCTAAAATCAACTGAGGCCAGGTATCTTATCCATGCACTGCCTTGCGGACTTATGTAAGGGGAATACAAAACGTGGCGAGTTAACACACAAGTGTGAACATTTATCGACTGTAGGCGTTATTAATAAAATATTTTTTTATATACATACACCTACTTAGATAAACTGAGACCAGATATACCGTTCGTGCATTGCCTTTCGGTCTTACGTGAGAAGGGTACAGAGCATGGCGAGTAAACACACGAGTGTAAACACATGACTCTAGATGTTAATAAAAATTATATACATATATACAAATATTTTTTTTGTTTTTTTTGTTCTTTTAGAAGAGAGAGTTTCGCACTATCATCTTAGCACCATTCAACTTAGAAGACAATTTTTTTATATATTTACTTTAAATCAACCACTTTTTAAAACAAAGATTTTTAATTAGGATATATTTTATAATGATCACATATGAACCTTCCTATATACTAGTTAAACTATTGTTATTTGTAATAAAACTCCATTTTAATTTTTGTTAAGACAAATAAATTTTCAAAATTTTAATTTAATTAACCAAAACCATATATTTATCTTATAGTGTTTCTTTAAAAATGAATCAAAGTGCTTAAAAAAATTATTTTTTTGGAAATTATTTTTTTGATTTTTGGAAGAAAAATGAAAAATTAATCATGAAAAGTCAAAAAGAAGACGAGTCTCCCCCACACTTGATTTTGACTGTGTCCCCATAGTCAACCCACGTGGAAGGAGAAAAATAAAGAGATGATCTATATTTAAATGAAAATAAAAAGATGGTTATTTACAAGATATTGGAAAATATGAGGTTAAAGAGTAAATGAACCGGTCTTCCAAAGACCGATTCATTCGTCTCATCAAGTGTGCGAGACACAACATGGGTGCAGAAAACTAAATCATATAAGATTTCTGCTGATTTGGAAAACCAAATGTCGTTTTATTAGAAATCATACGAGTTGTTTTATTTTAATGATTTTCGGGGTTGATAAAACAATTGATTGAAATTCAAACTTATTTTCACCAATTTGAAATTTAACATATCATTAGAAAATTCTTCAGAATTATCGATTTCAAAATCAGGATGGTGATTTAAATCTACCCCTTCGGAATTTAACATCTCGTCTTCGAAAAATCCATAAAATTTATGTTCATTAAATTCATCTTCCTTTGTTGGATTATCAACAACTTCATTACGTATCTCAAGTTAAAAATCCAATGTTATTGTATTTAAAATTATGAAATCGAGAGAAGGAAGGTCGAGTTTTAAATTTGATTTCACACCCTCAAAAGAATTGAAATCCAACTTAATTACCATATTTTTAACAACTTAATCGTCAATTATTCATTAAGTTGGTTTTTACCTTAAGATAACAAAACATTTTTATAGGAAATCCAGTGATATTATAATAATGCCTAGGGTTTAAAGTAAATTATTAATATTGCTGGAATGCTTGCATTTTATGTTCCAGCATAGTTGGGCACAACTAAGTCCCTGCGGCACTTATTAGAGAATGGATTACATATAATGACAAGCCTACTAGGATATTGCCTATCATAGTACACCTCTAGATAAAATGTACCGAAGGCCTTGCATGGACCCCCTACATGGCAAGACCGGCCTACCCCTTATTGGATAGTACCGAATATTTCATCATCCCTGTTGCTTTGCAATCTTTTCCCGATAGCTCTCATACGCAACCAAATCCATAAATAATAATCTAGAATAGTGATGCCAAAACCCTAATGAGTGCAACATACATAGCTGTGCGGCATATCCCATGTTTTAGCCATTCCAGGTTGTTGAGGCTTGATGCTAAATTTTACCTTTTTAGTAAAACCCACTTGGAATGCTAAAGCTACCCTTCAAGCAACGATGTAATGTCAACATTCATTTGTACAAGTTGTTAAGGATATGAACAAACTGAAGGCACTACTTTTACTACATTAATTTTGGAATCACCCTCGAGACTAGTAGCAAGTAGCCCTTGTACTTCAAGAGATCCGTCTTTGATTTCATCATCTTTAAGATGTCTTTAATTTGAATGCTTAAGTTGGCACAAGGTGGTTTTCGGATAATTCATACTCATCCGATCACGGTCACTTCAAACCAACATTCGAAAGTTTCCGGTAAACTCAATTCCAGTTCTTTTGGAAATATATAGATAATACATAAGAGCAGAGATCACCTCCTAACTGTTTTAGTGGACATATTTCCTTATCATTTGTCCTAAAAGAACATAGGATTGTATATATACGGTAGCATCGACAATGGTAATGTACCATATAATTCTCATGTTTCTCCCATATATTTCCAGAGTTAAAAATTGGTCTAAATTTTTGATAGTTGATTATTTAACTATTAAATAAATAGTAATCAAATATAGATTTAATTTCACATAAAATCCACTATGCCTTTTTAATTAATCTTCCATTTATTAAATCACTTTAATTATTTTTAGAGATACTCATATATTTATCTCACCAGTATAAGTATATTTCCAAACCATTTTACTTTCTATACTTGGGAAAACTTTGCCATATACATATACAGTGGTATAAGTATGTTTACAAAACATTTAAAGGGAGATTTCCAATTTCAAAAACATATTAAATAGACAAAAAACAATGTCATTCAAAAACAATGTTTACAATAAACCTTCGGTATTATGTATGGAAAAAGATTTCCATACCACCAAAATTAAGAAGGATCATTTAGCAATTTTATAAACTTGATTTTTCATAAGTGGTCCAATTCATATACAGAAAATAATACTTTATATACTGAACATAAATCTTCGATTTCAAACTTAAACTATCCTTTAGATAACAATAAAGTCGTTCAAGTTGGGATATTATTACATCGTACCTTGACTCAACAACATTCTTACTTTTCAGGATAGGTAGAATTTTTCCATATCTCGAAGTTTAACGTCAAATATATGGTTTCCAAAGTCTCCATATATTATTTATTTAAAAATCAAAGTTTTACAAACCCAACTACTTTTCTAATTACCAAGATCTCTTTCCAATTTATATACTCTTTAACTAAATCGTTTATTTAAAGAATATTTCTCTTTTATGAAACCATTTTTTTAAACGCCTTTATAAGCAATATTATTATTTGAAACACTTTTTTAAATTGACTTTACACCATTAGTGAATAGACTAATTAACTTTAAACACTATTAATAAAATGATTAATTAACTTAAAAAACATTTGTAAAATAGGTAACTGTTATTATTCAAATAATTGATTAACTTTAACTATCATTAAATAAATAAACATAAACTTAAATACCATAAATTAAAATATAACTTAAAAATATCAGTAGTAATCTAATTAATTAACTTCAAAATAATTACTTAACTTAAAACATCATTAATTTAGAAAACATTTTACTTCAAAATCTTATAAAGTTAAAGTAAATTTAAATCCATTCGTTTTCAAATTTAAAAAGAGGCTTGGTGACCATAATGGTACTTAAACAAGCTACCATTTATTTTCAATTCAATATTCCAAGTCATATCACGGATATTTACATAAGCAACATATATGTAATTATCATCCACAATTATCAATCGATAGATAACACATCACTTATCCAAATCAACTGATCATATAAATAAATTTCTAAATTAATAAAATGGTAAAATGAGGATTTATTTCTCTAAATATATGTCCAATATAATCTATTCA
Source organism: Allium cepa (assembly GCA_030765085.1). Classification (NCBI taxonomy): domain Eukaryota; kingdom Viridiplantae; phylum Streptophyta; class Magnoliopsida; order Asparagales; family Amaryllidaceae; genus Allium; species Allium cepa. The sequence continues at coordinate 757,795,855 of CM060941.1, read as the reverse complement.
ATTTAAATATAGCAGAACGGTGTTTTATTCTACTACGGGGATGTTAGTGTTGAAATGTAATTATTTAACTCTGTAATCGTAATTAAATTCGACACTTATATTTTACCATCATTCTACAGTTCATCCAATCTATCCAATAATTATCTAAAGTGTTCTACTAGTTAATACAAATCAAGTGTTGAAACTTGCGTTTAAACCGATCCAAAACGAGGAGTTATTCATTTTCAAAGTTGGCGTTTTTTTAAATAAATTTTCAATCAATAAAACACTTCAACCACTACCTGGCCAAAACCCGTCCCAATAACCCAAACCTAAACCCACTACAAAGCTTCTTCTCTCAAACCTATTTCTCAAATTCGAATACCCAAAATACAAAGCTTGGAGCTAAAAATAGATAGTGCATGACCATGCATTCACGCACCCTACATATCACCACCGATCTCCGACCCCACCTCGCCGACTCCACTGGCCTCAGGCGTCTTCCCTGATCCATCACCATCTCCTCTATTTTCCACTACCGAATTCCGACCCAAAATCCCAAACTAAAATTCGTGCGTGCTTTCAGGCATAACACACGAACGCGACTTTCCACTGTGGCCTTCGACCGCCACTGACCAATGTCGTCTATGACAATTAACTCGTCACTTACCCCAGCGCCTCCAATTGCCCCTCTATCCAACTCGATGCACCTCCACCGCTGCCCGGGCCCAAAACATCGAACCCAAAATAACATGACCTAGACCCTAAAGCGAGCTTACCAGCCCACCTCCAGTCACCATCCTCCATTCAACTACCACCACACCTCCGCCTTGACTGAAGGTTGGTCTAGAACCCATTGCTCCACCCCCAGCTTGCCACATCGCTAGAATTTCAACTTTGAACGAAATTAGTTCATCTCATCACCATGACACAATCCTAATCCCTAAAATCACGCGACTTGCTTTAAATATCATGATTCGTAGATATGAACATGACCGTGGAACCGTTCGTCAATCCGAGCTTGCCGAAAAACTGACATCATATTACCACTTACTGTTATTGATAAATTTCCCACACCATACTTGACGAAAACGACTATGACTATTTTAAAAAAACTAGTCACTAAGATGAATAACTTCACCGTTGGTTTCTTAGGCTAAATTTGATCAGTTCAAGTCATATGGATTTTTAAATCAAGAGATGGATATGTTTAGTTTTTTTAAAATAGAGAGCAGGAGAAGAAACAGAGGGGAGAAATGTATATTTTTTTTATCTCTGTATATGTTTTTTCCTTTTTACAGTAGACCTATTTTTCCCTATTTCAAAGCAAATAAAAAAAAATGATTTTTAGACCAATTACTTAAACAAAAGAATTATTTAAAAGATCACAACCAAATTATAAGTAAATTTACACCACATTTATTTCATAAAAATGATAAACAAAGGACAGAAATCTCACCGTCCATATGATTGCAATGCCTCAAATTAAATCTTTTGGTGAAGTAAATATTTTTAAATTACAAAGATGAGACTTTTTTCAAAATTAAAAAGCTAAGAGCATAAAGACAAAAAACGAAGTTAATAAGAGAAAAATGAAAATGAAAGGCAACATGAGAAATGAGGTAAATGTTTATTTTTATAAATGCAAAATCTAATGAACATAATGCCCTTAAATCAATTTTTCATCTCCTTCGTCAAATCTCAAGCCACTAGAATGTCAAGTATAAATGTTGGATAACAAAGTGATACATGTACCTCAATTAACTTTCATACTTAAGGAATCATGTAATGTAACTCAACTTCAAAACCATCCTTACATTATTTAAATTTTAATATATTTAATTTTTATTATTTTAATCGGCGTTTCATATCAATAAAAATATGTTTTTCTAACATTAAATCATTTGAAATGTTGTTTTAGAGATTATGCAAGTGTATTATGACTTTCTACAACTAATCGTACGATAAAAAACTGAAAATCCGAAAAGCGGGTTTTGGTCACATTTTCAGTTTTCCGTCGAACTACTTATATATGTAAACGGAATTCAAAAATGAATTTTCTATCATTAGATATAAATTCAAAGAGGGTTTAATTATTAGAATCCATTAATTGAATATTTAAAATAATTAAATAACCATAAATCAAAGCGATAAAATTCCGAATCGTTACACTTTTCATCTCTATATATAAATACTTTAAAAACATAAATATGTTTTAAATATCTATATAAAATATTATGTAAAAATAAATAATTAGAAACTAATGCAAATACCATTTTAAATAAATGCTATAAAGAAAACATTTTAATCTAAAACTTCATAAATATTTATTAAAAACATATTTAAACTTGAAACCACTTTTAAAATAATCTAAAACATGACATTAGTCATTCATAGAAAGATCTCAACAAAACAGTTAATTTAACTAACATTTTAAACACATTTAAAATCATGAAAATAACTTAAAACAACACTACACCAAACAGTGCCATAAAACCCAGTAATGCTATCTAGGTCAATAATTCCATTTGTTAAGTGTTGTAAAGGGTACCTGGACAGAGAACACTTGAAAAATGCATAAGAGTCTGATCAGTTTTCTCCGTTCAAATGAAGGTTTCAAACTCTAATTTTTTACAATAAGTAATATACAAATTGTACGTAATAAACTTTTAAAGAAACCTTTCAGAACCATATTAAAATTTCCCAAAAACAAGGCATGTTTTTTTTGAAGACCTAGAGAACCAAGCTTTGCTTGTAAAATTTTCAAATTTGTTCTACAAGTTCTATAATTTACAAAACCATTTCCTTGCAGTCACATACGGTACTATAAGTGTAGAATGCAACCGAAATATATTACATCACAATATATTTACATATCACCATTTTAACAAGTTAAACACAAGCGATTTTGAAGTGAACTTATAACGACTATTTCGCTTCAAACATTTGTGCAGACATTTCCACATCACATACGACGAAACAAAACATGTAAACACAAAGTCTAGGCCACATTACATGTTATAGAGGGTAATATAAGTGATTATTATATACAAAGTTATCATTTGCTTTCAAAAGCAAAGGGGTTCAAAGTTATAACTTCATTAGTTGACGTCTTAATTTTATATGAACACACAATCATAAACACAGTATTTACTTTTCAATGGTGACATAACTCACCCGAAACCTTTCCAATATCAACCATAAGAACTCAAGAACAAAGAACACTTCCTATCATCGCCCTAAAGTAAGATAACTCCTCTTTAAGTTCCAGAATGCTCTTGGCCATGCTTCCCTCCCTAACTTTTGCTCACGGCCACACCTTCTTCCCCCACTTACTCCTTCCTTCAACACTTGAGATGCTATTCCATGCTCCTATGTTGTGCTAGGCCTTTTCCACAGTTTGATGGAGTTTGGTATCAATCTTCTTTGATTTTAGAAAATTAAAGAGAAGAGAAAAAAGACGAAGAAAATATTGTTTTATGTTTTAATTTTGCAAACCCACTTTGTGAACAAATGAAATGTACTTATAAGATTATTTAAGAGGTAAAACCACCTCCTAAACCTTCTTGTCCAGCCATAAAAGCATGCTCCCCTCCATGTGCTCTACTTTCCACCTCACTTCTCTTAACTTAGCCCTTAAGTCTTCTTCGAAAATATCTTCTACCCCATGACATCATCCATGACATCACTAATGCAATTAGTTAGCCATACGACCAAAAATATTTTTCCTTGCTAATTAACGATACGCTAGTATATTAGACATTCCTAAAAAGTTTGAAATACATATACCAAGTAAAAGGCCATTCATCGGTAAAAGATTTTCGTTCACATTATCGATATTTCTTCGAACTAATTATTTTTGTGAACATATTTCAAAAAGAAATTTACCTTCATGTTTTATTAATTAAAAGGGGTTTAAGAAAGTTATAAAATCACTTTTATCATATTAAACTAAGATTCAAATATTTAAATAATTCAGATATTTAAATACGAAGAGTTTGAAAGCATGACTCACTACAATGGCTTAATTCATTCTAACATAATTGTAAAATTTCAAATACCTCTGTATTTCCTATGCATCATTTTTTTTCAAAACAAGAACCATTATTATAGTTTTATCTTATAACAAATATTCATAATACTCAAGTTGAAATAAAACTATCTTTATTTTCAGTCAATATTTGAAATAATAATTATTTCATAAATAATATTTGGTGTATTTACGAAAAACATATTTCATAACTTGATACATCCACTAAGAAGTGTTATATGGTATGCTCCTACTATTTCCGTCATTACTATAATACCGTATAAAATATGAAGCTATATTCAGCCACTAATTACGGAATTTTATTTCATACACCGCGTATAATCGAGAGTTTCAGATCAAATATCGAACACTTAAAGAAACAAATCCCATAGAAAAAAATTTCTGTACTAAAATAGATTTTGCCTATAGAAATTATATTTCTTATTCTTAATTAAGTATTTATTATTATATCGTATAATTCTCAGTTTTGATGTCCCTTTATGAAGCAAAAGTAACCATTTACTCTCTTTATCCCAACTACGCCTTAAGTTATATCCACCCTTACTGCAAGATCATAATGAACTATTTACAAAAATGCATCCGGTCATCCTTAACGTCTAAGGATATCAAATAAGTTGCACTTAACGTAAACTGATTAATCAGACCTTTTAATGATCGAATTCTTAGATCCATTCTGTAGATCTTGGTCTAATGTTACATCTAACACAAGAAGATCCTTACTGTAATAAATCATATTGCATACACGATCTGGCACTATGGTTTACTTATTTACTTCAAATGAACTAATTTAATCGAAGTTTGGTATATCCACCCTTACTGCAAGATCATAATGAACTATTTACAAAAATGCATCCGGTCATCCTTAACGTCTAAGGATATCAAATAAGTTGCACTTAACGTAAACTGATTAATCAGACCTTTTAACGATCGAATTCTTAGATCCATTCTGTAGATCTTGGTCTAATGTTACATCTAACACAAGATGATCCTTACTGTAATAAATCATATTTCATACACGATCTGGCACTATGGTTTACTTATTTACTTCAAATGAACTAATTTAATCGAAGTTTGGTATATTATGAGTTACGACCATATAACATTTATACGTGATTGAATATGGATCAAATATACATATACTCGTATTGCGTGTAGAGTTTGAAAACTCATAGAGGAAAATACATAGTCTAATGAAAATAAGCACGTAAAATGACCAAGTTATGAATATATTTAGTAGTTGTATAGTTATTCGCTTGCATAGCTCATGAGTTTATAACATGAAAAATTTATTAGCATGTATATTTTATATTTCAACTTGTCAATATTAATTCAGTTCATTTGTATATTTTAATCGATATTATATTAATTATATTAATTGCAAAAATTTATTGATGTTGCTTAGTTTAATTTATACATAGTAGATGTTATTATATTATTAGTTTGGTTATTTATATATATATATACATATACGTATGTATGTATTTATGTAATTATATATATATGTGTGTGTGTGTGTTTCATTTTACTACTAAGTTTTCGCTAGACTTTTATATTTCCCAAAATATTTACAGAAACTTAGAAATCTTTGGATTTCTCCAGTAGGTGTTAGGACTCGCATGCCTTAGGAATCTGACCTTGAGGAAAGCTCAACAAGTCATAGACCAGCATGTGATGGATAACACCTTACCGGTTGTATCAAATACAACTCATAATCCATAATCATTGTCCTAATCTCATCTTTACCTTGAGGAAAGCATAACAAATAAAGAAAGGTTATTCACTCGTACCTACCATTTCATGATGGCCTAAGTATAGTGCATATACCTTGAGGAAAGCTCAACAAATAAATACATGCTTCTTATCTTGTCTAGTCTAGTCTATATATATTAATAGTACTACACATTACATCTCTAGCTTGAATAAAACTCAACAACAAAAGAGTATGCAAATAATTTATTAATATATAAATGTTAGTGGACAACGCTTATATTAGAGATTCATAATCTATAATACATACTTATTTGAGTGATATCAACTTATGGAGTAATGTATTTCTTATAAAATGCCATCGTGATTCAAGTGTCAAACACGTATGAAATCGAGGTATACAAACTGTACACACACACACTCCTTAAATAAAATCTGGATTTATTACAGTTCCACCTTTTATTATGCATTTGTATTATATATGTGTAGTTTTAACAGTTTATAATTTTAATTAACTTTTATATAACTTATATAATAATCGTATATACAATCTTACATTAATATTATTAATTAATTCATAAGTAAGTAATTAATTGATTAACATTTTAATTGATTTTATTTTATTTATTTTAAACATTTTAAAAATTGAATACATATATTATAATATTTATAGTAATACACATATTCGTAATACATGTATATTAACTTCTTTAATTAAAATAATTTTAATTAAATTCAAAATATATTTATTTATTACCTTAAATATTTTAAGATAATTTTATGCATATCATTATATATTTTTAAAATTAATTAAGAAATTTCAAGTAGTTATTTATTTAATTAATTTAACTAATTATTATTATAGTTTTCAAAAATAACTGATTGGTTTTCAAAACATTTGTTTTATAACCTTTATAAATACTTATATATTCTAAACTTAACATTTTAAAATTAAAATATAACCTATAATTTCAAAACAGATTTTGAAAATTGGCCCAAGGCCCAAAATTAATTTAGGTCTTTATATATACATATTTTAGCAAAACTAAACGACATTTAAAGTGGGTCATCCACATATATAAATGAATGTGAAAACAAGTGTTCGGTACATGCACCAGAACAGCTAAAGGAAATGAAAAGCAGGAGTTTGACAAATATACCAAACTACTAAATAGCAACAACACTAGACCTAGCCCTCCTCCAAAGAGGAAGAGCCACACCTCTCATCAAAGGTTCCGGTTTAATAACATGGAGGAGCCTAGAAAAGGAAATGCTAAGGAAGGAATAAAATCAGATGAGTTAGGGCTGTAAATGTATTTGTATTTTCGATCTCAAGAATCATCTACAAGAAGACAGCGACTGAAATCACCAACTTGACCAAGCTCCATAAGGAAAGAACCTCTCCCTCAACATGGCAAAAAATCCTTCCATTTATAAATAATATTAAAAATTATTTGTTAAATATTAATTAGTAAATATAAATATATGTTAAAATCTGATATTTTTTTCGTTATTTTCGATCGAAACCATTTTATCAAATTTTTTCCAAATCCATGCAGTTTTAAAAATAATTATTTTTAATAATAAAATCCATATAAGAAAATTTTCTTTTCTTTAAACCCGTAAGTATTTAAATGGAAAGAAACAAAAACATGTCTTTTAGTACACAATCATCTAAAAATTTAAATGCATTTGTAGTTATTGTTTTATTTTGGATTTAATAATAAAAATATATATTTTTTATATGTATATGTGTATGAATATAAATTAAAAAAATTATTTATATATATTACAAACATATATACACTAATAAAACTTGAATTTCAATTTTAAAATTGTTTTAAAGATATTTTAACTTTTAATTTTTTTAATAATGGTAGAAAAATATTTCATTACTGTATGTATACACGTTTTTTTTAAATTCAACGTAAGTGTATGAGTATACATATGTAACATGACAGTAAATAAATATACAAATTCATGATAAAACCTTGATCTAATCTACACATGTGAACATACATAGATAAATGTATGTATAATAGAAAATATATTAGAATTTGTCAATACTGTAGCCTTGAATGTGCATGTTGAATGTTGAATCCAATAATTCCTTTGATCGAATTCGTTCTTACAAAAAAGCAACTAACTAAAGAGATCACCATATCTTTGCATTGGATTTAATTTGATTTAAATTTTACATGAAAATGAAGAGAGGGAGGGGTCTACTGCTTGCGGCCAAGAAGGCATGAAGGAGAAGGCAAAAGTTAAAAAGCTAATGAATGCGGATGTTAGCATAAGTAGCCAAAAAGAGGGGATCTAGATCTCCTTGTTTACCTCCTATCCTTGCCAATTCAAAACACATATTTTAAAATAACTATCACTACCCTCTCCTTATATTGCCGAGCACAATTATGGGCTAATGGACCCATAGTCAATATTTATACATTTTGAATCCAATTAAATGCTTATTGATATCGTATATCGATAGTACATATATAACTTTTATATATGGACTTTATTAAATAATGATTCAAATAAATAAAATAAATTTTTTAATTAATATTTCGTAAATATCAATTAATTTACTTAATTCATAATAATTATAATTTAATTAATTCACATGGTATTTTGGAGTATTCAAATCTATGATTGTGCGACTCATAGATATAAATTCAGTAGTGATTAATATTAAATAATTTGAATATTAATTTTTATATTTCACTATAGCTATTGGTGTGACAATTTGGTTGAATTTATTGCTAACACATTTTTGGTAAAATTCAATTTTATTATTTTAAGCGGTCTCTGGTAGTAACAATTAGTTACACCAATTCTCTTCGTCAAAACTATATCACATTAGGACTTATGAAATTTGGTTTTGATCAAAATTCCAATGTCCTCCACATCATTTGTATAATCCAAACACAAATCCTTAGTTTGATAATACAAATAATTATTAACCGAATTCCTCTGGCCAGAGACATTGACTTTGAGTTTACTACAGTTGACCATGATACTAACCTCATATAACCGAGAAGATGAATTCTATATTGAATAGTATTTCACTTCCAATGCTTCAACTCAAACCCAACTATTATCGTATGTTGGACTTGGTGCCATCATTTAACTTTAAACAAAGTGGAGTATTCACATTGAAGTTCGACAGATTCTCAAGTCGAGAGAAACATAAAGAATCACTTCGATATTCTCTGTTTGACCTTAGTTATATTAATCAATATAAACTATCAAGCGAGTCATTCCACAGTCATCCAATAATTACTAGTACATCACTCCTTGGTGTCCCCACCAGCCATGAGTAATGTAACGTTTCGGATTTTGCCCGCTCGAAAATCGACATCCATACTTCAAATCGTACTCGAATGCCATAGATTCGATTGTTCAAATCCGATTCGCCGGAGCTTATAACAACATTAAGTAAACAACACAGCGGAATAAAAGAATAATACATTGATATACAGCTTTGATACAATATCTGATACAACAGATGATCCAATAGATATCAATATACATCAGAGATATGATACAATAAAATAGCAGCGGAAAAGAAAAATAGATAACATCTAGCAGCGAAACAATATAACTCTAAGATAATCTTCAAGGAAGAACTCCAGAAATAACTGCAACTCCATTTCCAAAACTAATCCAGCAGAAGCTCGAACTCCCAATAACATATCACAAAGCTCAGCAAGACTGGTGTGGTCCAAAGACTGAACTAACTCTAGATAATCTGTTAAATCTAGCTATCTGAAAAACCCAACTCTAGACTGCTCGTGTAGAGAATAATGAGCACCCAGAGTTTAGGAAAGAAAACAATAAACTCCGAGTCAGTCGTGGGACTGGTGTGAGCAACAAAAATAGTTTATCTTTAAAAAAACATTCAACCAAAGATTTTCAAAGTCAATTCGCAATGCTTTTGAAAAATGAGACTACCATAAGGCCTCCCGCACACACACACAATGCAAACGCAGAATCGGAGGAGATTTCTCCTTATGATAGTCAAAGATGCTTGATACGCATTAAAGAATTCTTTGATATTATTACTAGTGCACAGTGAAGTAAATCATTTCGAAAGTAAAGATATAAATCTTAGCCAACATAGACATTTCGAACTATGCCTACTATAGCTACCATCCAAACAGTGGTGACCACCATAAGTGAATGGCAGGTTCTACAACTAATACCGTACAAGTTTCGTATTGGGAATTGGATTTCCAACAAATGGTCAGGCCAAGGAACTTCCCATTGCCACTGAGAATGCCTCTGGAAAGACATCCCCGAGAACCAAACCGGAACTCTGCCAACACAAGGCCGGGTTACCCCTAACTGGGTAACTACTGACACGAGCACGCCATTCCCCGATCGTAAACGACCTTTTTCACGGGATCCCGATAACCAACAACCACAAAGTAATAAACTCGTAGTAACCACATAGGTTAAATATCTGGGCTCCATACCATGATACAACCTCTATCCAGAAGGAAATGTACATACCCTAAAGGGAGCTACAGCAACCCCTAATAACCTTGCCGCATCTTTCCTGTTTTGACCATTTCCGGGATGTGAGGCTCGATGAATTCACGTCCACAAAAACACACTTTATACAAAAGCCATGCTTTGGGTCAACAAATGATCAACACAATGATCACTAAGATAGACGATCAAATAAATGATCCTATCACAAATAATCAACACAATGATCATTTCAGCAACACTTGGCATGTCACATTACCAAATTGGGAATATATCGCTGATAACTTCAACTATATAACCTTTGAGCACATACGTCTCAAAGAAGGGTGTTAAGCAAAGAATAAATTCTCCGCCACCAACAGAAATATATTTGAAAGAAATCGGCTTTATATCTCAACTTGTAATGTCAGGCATACAATCCATACAAGTCTGTTCTGGGTTCGAACAGAACCGAAGGCACTTACAAAGAAGTCCTTGCAACTCGGATATTCACAATCCCGATCGGATTTCCCATCACTTAGGGAGTTTCTATACCGGCGCGACTCGGTGCAGAAACAATCGATAGGTCATCCTATCGCTTTCGCAAATACCCGGTCTTCATCACCGGTCTTCAATGCTATCCATAACGACATATCACATATTCGGAATGGGATATATGACACAAAGGTCCTCTCCCGGCTAAACCGAATAGTGAGCGAAAATATTTCAAAAACAATGGATAATGGGATTTCAATTAAGTCACAACTTAATAATTCAAAACTTTCTTTCAAATGGTTTTAATCCAATTACCATTTCGATCTTTAAACAAAAAGATTCATTTTCACAACCTTTAACGGTTTAAGCAATTTTCACATTTTTATCTTTTACACAAAAGATTCATTCACCGATTTTTCAAATAAATTTTCATTTCAATTTGATTAACTCGTTAAATCTTTAAATCAAAGATTTAACCTATAGCCTTCAAAACAATTCCATTTCAATTTGATTTAAACAAATCATCATTTAAATCTGTTAAAAATAAACAGATTTAATTCATAGCTTTGAAAAAGAATCATCTATAACTTAGGAAAATCCTTCTCTATTCAATCTTGAAATTCCCCTAATTAACTGGAATCTCAGTTCTTATCTAAAAGTGTTTATCATTTGAAAACAACAGTTTTTATTTTGGAAATCTGATTTTATTTATACGAGTTGAAATCCTTGGGTTAAATTCAAATTCCCAAAACAATACTTTAAAAATGGTTTAACTCATATATAACTAGTATAATATCGTTAATCCCTAGTTTCAAATTTCAGAATTCAATTTCAATATTGAATTTAAATTTAAATCAAATTATTTAAATCCCAAAACTTAATCAAGTAATTTAAAAATAATAAATTTTATTTTGAAATTTCATTCTAAAAGCTTTTCACATTTATTTCGATTCCATTTCCAAAACATTTGAATTTAAAAATTCAAGTTTAACTATTTCAAAAATCTGCGACTTAATCGATTTCCTCGTGAAATCCATATTTGTGTGTGTATGGTGTAGTCCAGGGTTTAACCCAATAGTGCAACACCATTCAATCATCATAGATTCAAATACAATAATAGATTTGATAAGCGGTATAAAATACAGCGCTTATCTTCATTTACAGATCACAGATATATCACAGATAATAAATCACATCACAGATAATTAACTACATTCATCATAGCTTAATCACAAATATCATAGATCAAACCGGATAATCAATTCAAACATTCAACCATCATTTACAAACAGGATTAATTAATTGTTTAATCCTGATTTTTCAATTTAAATTTCCAATTTAATTGATTTCCTATGAATTAATTTGCCTATCTTGATTTATTACAAATCACTTGATATAAATAAATAGATCAATCACCTTAATTAATTGTTCTTAACGAATTAATTATTCTAAATTAATCGCATTAATTAAATTCACGTTTAAAACAAATTTTATAATTAATTAGCCTTAATAAATCAGAATACCCAAAACAACTCACAATAAGTAATTAATTCTTAATTACAATTTAAATCCTTAATTCATTACTTAAATTTTTTTTTTTTTTTATTTTTTTTTTTTTTTTTTACTTATAACTGTTAATTTAACAAATATAAATCATCAATTATTCATTCAAATTATTTTAACGGTTAATGAATGTAAATCCTTAATCTTTAATACTTACAGTGAACTCATTTTTTTATTATTGATCAAATTTTCACTTCCGATATGTTTGAAAACATTTATTTCAAATTTTCTTTGAATTCTCATTTTAAGTTACAAGTTTAAAATGAACATTAATTGATCTTTAAATCAATCTATAAAACTAACTTTTAAATTCTTTAAATTACAAGTTAAAGCAGCACTTTATTTAATCTTCAAAACCTGAACATTTATTTTAGGTTTAAACTTGAAATCTGTTTAACACAATTGAAATTCATTTTTCCCTACAAAAGCTTTTTTTTTTTTTCTTTATCATTTATAAAAATCTGGTTATACTTACAATACAAACCGAGTTCCTTCTCCCTTCTCTCGTTTCTTTCCTTCCTGTAAGTTTTAAAGTTAACTTAGTTTAAAATTTCACTACAGGCAACACCACATTGCTTTTAGCTAACCCCAGTGCACACAAGGTGCACCGTGCACGTCTCCCCCGCCAACGGCCACCGTGGGTCATCGCGATCGACGGCACAAGTCCCACGAACCCATACGAGCACTCAGTTGACCCCAGATTGCTCCAATTCCCCATGAATCAAAATCGAGGTTCAAAGCTCGAACCTGGAAACGCGAATAGCATTCACCACCTCAACCTGTCAACGCCGCTTCCTCAGAGCTTCCCCCACCGGAACGAGTGAAACTTCGGCCACTTCCTCGTCAATCCACCAACTTCCAACACCCTGAAGCTTGCTGCGCTCGATCGTCTCGTGGTGACGAAATCACCTTGGTTCCAGACCTCATCAAAACCATATCCTAAACCCTACATCCCCCTCGTTCCCTCAAATCTTACAATAGAAAATTTATTTAACATTTTTCCCAATATCATCGATCTATAAACTTGCTTCGTTCAAAATTTCAACCTCTAAAATTTGTGCGATCTCTGGGAATCGAATTAAAAGTAATTTTAGTTCAATAAGGATCTGCTCTCTACATACTTGAGGAAACATCAAAATATTTGATTTAAAAATCATAATTCTGTATAATAATCCAAATTCCAATCCTGAAATAATAAATTATGATACTTAAAATTTTGACTTAACTTGCACAGTAGATTTGAATCCCAGAGTGAAACTAATTATCATTCTGACTCAAATATAAATTACAACTAAAGCTCATAGTTAAACAAACAAGTTTCATTTGAAACTTAAATGTAAACAGAGTCAAGATCACACCATTTAAATTTTAAATCAAAACTTGTAAACTGGAAGAGAAAAACAGAAAACACTCTAAGCAACATACATAGCAGACATATATATATTCACAGCAGAAATCATAAGATATATCTTCTTTTCAAACTGACTAACATGTAACCAAAATTACCTATTTAAAACCTTTAAAAGTGAAGTTACTCACAGTGCTTAGAGAATGAACAGAGCTTGCAGTTTTGAAACAGGCTTTTGAATTTGCTGTTGAAAGCCTTCTACTTGATTCTCTTCTTTGGTTTTATATTAATTTGTTAAATGTTTTAACTGGAAAGCAAACTTTGATTGTCTCAGATTGAAATGGAGAGGCTGAGGTGATATATATATAAAATAAGTTTTACAGGGATGTATATTTGTACAATAGGTAAAGATTTTCTTTCTTTCTTTATGGTGGCTGAAAATCTTGTTTGTACTAATTAGAACATGGCTGATGGGATACACATCGTGGCTAGAGGTATGGCTGAAGTGATCTTACATTATGGACTGCTTTTACAAAGTAGTTACTCTCTGCTTGTACTTGATTACAGCTAATGATATTATATACTTCTTTGTTTTGGCTGAAATGATGGTAGTTGGTACATATGTTTCTATTTCCACTTTGTGTTCATACTTGAATGTATTTGCTCAGCTGAAAACATTTATTTGTTTTGCTTTTGAAAGAATGAACTTGTCTTGCATATTAAACTTTACAGATAAGATTCCACTTGCCTTGGCTTGCTTTATTACTTTATGTTTTTCATTTGCAACACTTGTTGACTTCGGCTGCATTTATTACTTAACCTGGTTTCATATTTTACATTTTATCTAGTTACTTTATTTTGTTTGTATTTTGCTTTTCTTTATTTTCTTAAGTACTTTGTTTCTTCCTTGCATTATATTTGAATTGCATACTTATATATTTATCATTTATTTGCTTATACTTGTTTATACATTTGTTTACTTGGTTTATGTTTTATTTTGTACTCGTATTTATTTGTTTGAAAACTTTATTTGCATTGCCTGCGTATCTATGTTTTTATTTATTTGTTATTTTTACTTTGTTTTGTTTACTTGTTTTTCCAGTTCATACATATTCTTGTTTGTTTATAAACTTCATGTATGAAGATATGTTGGTGGCTTCTACTTTGCAATATAACCAATTTCTATTTTATTTTCTTTTGTTTTCTTTCTTTTAACTTGTATTTATAATATTACTTTACAAATAAACTTCTATTTTAAAATTGTTGTTTAAATTTAGCAAATGTTCTACTTTCTATTTTTATAAAAACTATCTTATATTAATTTCTATTTCTAGAATAAATAATAATTATCATTATTTTACTTCAAATTTATTATCTTATGTTATTTTATAAACTCAAATCATTATTAACCATCAATTCAAATATTTATTATTACTTATTTATTTATTTTATACTCATGTCAAATATCTGTATTTTATGATTAATTTTAAACCATTTACTTGAGATTTTAACTCAAGTTCAATATATACATATATATTATATAAAATTTGCTCATATATCCCCAATATATATACATTCAATATATACACATATTTACAGTATTTATAAATGTAAATGATTTATACAGAATATACTTGGATCCGGGGAAACTCGCATCACTTAATCAATTAATTTCACAAATTTTATTCAAAATGAAATTACTTAACAATTTTAAATTCAAAAATTCAATTAATTATCAATTTAAATATTTATAAAATCCGGGGTCGTTACAAGTAATATATTGTCCAAAATTTGGAAACTGTTACGTACTTAAGTCCCAATGGATGTATTGATATCCAGTCTCAATACAACTTGACCGGGATTATTTGAAGTACCATGTTATTTAGTTGTGATAAATTTTTGATTATTGCAACACATTTTATTACTATCACAAAACATATCATTTAAGGATTTTCTATTAAACATACCTAAACTAAATGAATAATTAACACAACACATCATGGCAAGTATATAACAGAAAGAAAAACACCTTATTTCGAATGAGTTATATTATAGAGTTAATAATTTATCATAAATTATAGAATTGCCCCTAGGGTATACCATTAACTCTATCATGAACTATCTGGACAAGAACTAGAGTTATTATTGTTGGATAACATCTATGCGGAGTGTGTTTGACATTTGCTATTATCCATTACACTGTTTTTTTAAGTATACCATAACATCATTGATTGGAAACTTTAACACCCCCATCTTTACGAATACATTTCCATGACATATTGTTGCTCCAAAGTAATGAAAATATTTAGCTATAAAATTAAACTAACATATACAGGACATGAACTAAATAAGTATCACATCAAGTTCCGTTGTTCCACTCTTTTTATCAATTTAAGCAGGTAGACAAACAAACCATATCTTAGCACAAGATATTAGCTCATTTCCTTGCATTGAGAGATGAATAGGTTCCTAATCAGAACCTAAAGTTACGTTTATGATGTTCCTTTGGCTAAATCTTTTAAACGTTCCATCCAACAATGACATAACTACACATATTAATTAAGCTTCCATTTTTCTACGACTGTTGGTAAGGGCTTAGAATCATCATTTAGGTGAATTATTCATATTAATCGCAGAAGATCCACCTCCTCTTGGTCGACTCCAAGAGGCTCTAGCGAATTCCTACCTCTACCACTATCTTCATACAGATTATGACCTTGATCATCCTAACTTGATTGTATGCATAGTAATATGTAGTGAAACCAGATTAGTTTTGTAACAGCTCATACCTTAATGGGGCTAAATTTCGATAAAAAATGAAATCCAAGTCCATCAGAGCATATATTTTTGTATTTGGTACCTGCGAATAAGCATGAGTATTATCAGAGATTGATAGAAGTCTAAAATCACGGCGGAAACAATAATAAGATAAAAATACTGACTATGACTACTACCTTGGAATTGATGGTATTCATTGGATAGCAGATTGTCATATCAGGATCGAGCATTAGAGAAAGAAGATTCTCCAACAATAAAGCACATCCAGCTATAGTGACTTGTTCCTCTAGATCTATCCTGTGGGTTGTAATGAGGATGGGGAGTCAAAACAACGTTTTGGTGGCTGAAAAAATATAAACTGTCCATAACATAAACTTATACAGATATGTTTTCATTTAATTGTTATGTCCATTAAGATTAACAATTCTAATCTAACCAAGCATTGCATACACGATTACATACTTACCCCTTCGCTAGGGACGAAATACTAATGAAACTATATCAACCACCCAATACTTCCAAACATATTAGCCACTTAATACTTCTACATATGAAGTGGGCTTCTATAATACTTTTAAAAGAGAACTATGCATACTCTTTCATTTATGACCTTAATCGAGGTAAACCCCATCATTTAAGACCTATTCTTAAGGTGTTTTCCTAACAATATTGTCAATGGTCGGAGGGTCCTAGCTACAAGACCTCTAACCACTTTTAAGGCTTCCGACATTTAATATCCAACTATTACCACATTTATCACCGATAAAATCGTAATCATGTAACAAATGGTACCTAAGCTACTTAATACCTTCTTATTAAAAAAATTGGTAGACTCTAGTCATTTAAGACCTTAACTAAGGCAGACCCCATCATTTTAGACCTATCCCCAAGGCGTGCTCCTAAATGGTATTGTTATTTTTTGGCTTTAGCAATTTAAGACATAGTACCCAAGCCACTTAATACGTTTTAGTGGAAAATAGGTAGACCCCATCATTTAAGATCTACTTCCAGCAGCATGCTTCTCAATTGTACCATCTAGCTGTCATTGTTTGAAAATCTCATTAGGTTACCTAATACTTATTTTATTAGGAAAAAGGAGGACTTTATAGTCACTTAAGATCCTAAACCTGAAGCGAACCCTTCTAGAGATATCCATTCTCACTCTTTAATTATAAATATGACATCTCAATAGGTTACTTATTTCAGTAGGGAGGCATACCGTTCAGCCACTTAAGACATCAACACTAAAGTAAACCTTTTTAGAGTCATCCTTATTTATTTATTTGGAATCTCACTAGATTAATTAATACTTCCATTTAGGAGAGAGCCGGACCCTTTAATCACCTAAGACCTCAAACCAGAAGCGAACCCCTATGGAGATATCCCTAACCACTCCAAATTCCTAATCTGGACCATTTTGTACTTTCCAATTATGAAAGTAAGTTCAATCTCTCACGTCGTCATGGGTCGTTGGATTGATGATATCTCACACCAGTAGTAAGTACACCGGACTGTTGGTAGCCTCGAAGTGAAGAGCAGTCTTCCATCGAGTGACTCTACCGACCTCGCATCACTAACCCACTAAATTCAATTAACCATCCTAATCTTTATTTATATTATCTTAAGTAAACATTGAACTTAGCTTACTAATTCACTTTTTATTTAAGACAATAAGATGTATCTTATCTTAAATAGTTATGTATCCATAAATCCTCGTTTAATGCTCATAGATGTCAATCTATCCATAAAATCCGAACTAACATTTCCTAAGACATTTATGTATGGCTACTAATTTCAAATTAGTAACCTTTTATATCTATTCCATTTTTATCAATCCCATTAATACATCTGCCTATTTATTACAACTCCAACATTTATTATCATTTATTGGAGTTACAACCTTTTAAATTCTTTTCTCATTAGTTAATATCCTAAACGTGAATATTACATGTAAGCGTTGTCATTACCTTTTTATTTAATTATTATAAGCACAATAATCACGTACAAATATTTATTTTTATCAAATATGTTCTAGTTATATCTTTACTAGAATATACTTTTCCGTATTAAACTTTTGGAATCATATCTAAAAAGATTATCAGCTATACTTTCCACAAATTAGCCAAAAACAGAAGATTTAACTTTGAATAATTATTTCTTTTTATCATTGAAATAGATAATGTAAACTACAACGAATTCATACTTTACACATCTTTTTCTCTTTCTATTTGTATCTATTTCTTATTAGATCAAAGGCTGTATCTTTCTAAAAAGGAAAGAAATCAAACTAATTTACAAATATTAAACGGATCTAAATTACAACAATTTCAAATATAGAAAAGTTTATATTCTAACAAGATTAGAGTAACAATCAAAATTTATAACATTATTATACAACCCATTTCAGATCTGGAATAAATTTAACTCAAATTAATATTCTAAATTCATACTTTTAGGACTAATTTTCAGACCAGGTTGTATATAATGCTAAATCAATTCATAAAAAGAATATGTAGGCGGTATTTATTATATTCAGATCGTATTCAATTCGTTGCCAAGAACTCATATCCAATTATCCAATTGGGCATAAAAATCAAATAAACACCAACATAATAATTTCATATTATGACAATCTATAAAAATTCCTACTCAACTTTTAAAAGCGATCCAAATCTCCAGATCTGGAGTAGAATCTTTGATTCATCTCAAAATCCTTTCTAATCCAAGAAATATGTATAAAATGGTATATACATACATTAGAATAATAGATCTAAGGAGAGATTTGGGATTGAAAGAGAAAATGGATATAAATATATATGGATATATAAATTACCTCAATTAGCATATGGTTGATTCTCTTCTCTTCTCATTTTTGTTAGATTTCTACTCTTCTCCGGTTTATGTGAATATAGATACAAATACCTTATCTTTATAATTTAGAAAGAAAGTGGAGAAGAAGAAATGGTAGAGCTTCGCTACTACCTCTATAAAAATATGAGAAAAAAGGGAGGGTTAGGCATGAATTTATATGTGCTAGAATCAACTAAAGCCGTTAGATCGAGATATATTAAATCCGGGCCGTTGCGTCCTAGGTTTACTAGAGGCATCAGGTCGCCACCGGTCGACCGCCCTTGGCTGACCTATCGACCACTAGGGGTCGACTGTCCCCAACCATGGGTCGGGCCGTGTGCCTGTGTGCCTGGTTAATTAATATAGAAACGTTAATTATTTTCGATTTAAATTCGTTTTTCGTCCATAACTTATTTGTTTGGACTCCGATCGCAAAACTCCAAGTATGAAAGTTGTTCAAAATTTTGCCACCGATGCAATGGTGCAAGTTTCGTGGAAAAATTTCATCGTTTGCACAAATTCTATTTTCGAAGCCTAATTAATTAACTAATTAAATAACTAACGCCAAATTATGGAATGTTACAAGTTTTTAAATTGGTTGGACAAATTAATTTCAATGGTGTTTTGATATTAGGTCATTAAACATAATTTGACAATGCATACTACGTTGACTTAGTGGATACCATTGTTGATTCTACTATTGATTTTTATAATTTTGTGATTGCCGAGTGTTGAAATTTTGATTTTGAAATTGAAAAACATAAAATTAACTTTGGCATTTCTGGTAATAAGAGTTTACTTGATAATGTAAAAGCGTTTTCCCCTTATTATTCTCCATTCATTTTGGTGTAACATTGTTTGAAAAATGGAACCAGGTTTTCTTGTAAATTGAAAAAAAAATGAAGAATTTGAGTGAAGTATATAATACAAATGCAAAAGCACATTGTCATTGACAACATGTTTGATTTACTCTCTTTTCTTGAACAATAATTATAGAGAGTTCGAATTATGAGTAAGATTTTAGGCCTGAAAGAAAGTCGATGGTTCAGTTAAAATATTAATTTCAGAATCAATTGACCTTGTGATTTCCTCTAAAAGCCGCACTTTGCACTTCCATTTCTGGCTTCCTAACATCATTCTTTCTTAAAATTGGAAAGTCAAGCATAATTATTCTTCTAGATTTCCCTTATCTCTTTGGTAGAAGACATCTAATTTAATAAATCAGAATTAATGATCCTTTGGTTCTACATGGGTCTGAAGATCTGTGTGTGCATTGAATGTTGATCCAACATCTTTATCCTTGGTTTCCATATATGGATCCCAATGTCTTGATCCTTGGTTATAGTATAGAACAATGGTACATGACACAAAATCCCATTGGCTGTGATCCTAGATTGGTTCTAAAAACTACACATGATGCTGCCGTTATTTGAAGTTTTGATCATAGTGAGGCAAAATGTCATTCGCGGCGGTCGGCCTATCAACGGATATTTTCAAATGCAGATAGTATCATGTCCACATCTGTATGCGAAATCGTTTTCGGATATTGGATATCCGCTGATATTGTATAATTATCCTATCCGTTGATAATCGACATAAATCAAAATTTTTGATTAAGTATATTCTTTTTTCAATCACATTAATTAAAGAAATATGCAAAATCAACAAATATGATGATAATAAATAGTTTTGAACATTTAGTATTATTAAATGCACATAATATAAATTATTAACTTTATAAAGAAATAAATACATATATTTCATTTTACTAAAATACACATGAAATAAGCTATGATACCTAAAATAAGCTACAATCCCTACAAGAACCGGATGAACAATTTTCGAATACGAATGCCTTCATATTTGCATCTGTATCTTTTTTTAGATATCGTATATTTATCACTTATGCATGCAGACCAATTTCAGATTTTTGAATATCTGTAGATGGCTACCGGACGCGCTCGCAATTTGTCTATAGGTGAAAACAAAGTTTCTGGCCAAATTTTAAAAGGCCTCTTGACCCAAAAGGGAGTTCAAGTTACCCAATGCAAAATACTAAAATTGAGAGAAAAAACTGCGAATGATCCAATATTCCAATGAACTATGAAAGCAAGAAACGTGTTATGAATGACAGCTATAGACAATGCAACACAGTAAACAGAATCTGTGTATTGAGTTCTCATTTTAATCCGTCTTCTTCCTCTCCTCCTTCCATCTCAATGGCTGCTTCATCTGAGAAGGAAGCTGCTATTTCTGCTACGCCTACCGATGGGCCCACCATGTAAATTTGCCGATCTCTCTGTAATTTTTCCCCCTTCTAGCATATTTGTTGCTTTTCTCGATAAGACGAGTACTATTTCGCTAATCAACCGCGATTTGTCGATGAATGTTTGAATTTTGTTCTTATGCAGAAAAGATCCGTCTTCGATGTTAAATACTTAAATTTACTGCAGCGATGAATCTTTTTGTTTGTTGATAAATATCAAAGCTTTTTGTGGAGCACAAGAAATAATCTTGATTTAACATTTAAAGTGATTTTAAGCGAACCAATATATAATTCCGAGGATGTGATATTGTTTTTCCTAATTTTTAATAAGCTAATTGCTAAATGGGAAAAAAAAAATGGATAAGAGAAGGGATAAAATCAGGGATTTTGAGACTATAAATTACTAAGGGAAAAGGACGAATAAGATTTTTTTTTTCTTTTTTTTTTTCCATTTATAAAATTGCAGTAAAATCACAGTTGCATTCTTTTTAAGAAAACACAAGTTACTAATTTTTCTTTTCTTTCTTCCCTGTAACGAAATCAAAACCCTAAATCATACTATATCCAATTAAATCATCCATGTATAATCACTGGGAAAAAAGAAATAAACAATTCAATATGGTGGAAGTTAGCTTACTAAAATGCAATCTCCATCGCTAAGACACATATTTGTCTTTTTTTTAATAGAAAAAAGGGTATTATGCATGCCTTGGAATTTGAATAACATAAAGTAGTTTGAATAACTTTCGAATGATACATTTGGTGATTTGTAATTTTGAGCTTTCTAATTTGAGTGTACTGAGTTGTTTGTTTTTATTAAAAATATATGAGTGAGATTACATGAATAAGATGTGGTGATTTCAAATAATTTAGTTATATGGTTTTAAGAAATGGTTAACCAGAGAAGTGAGTTGATGTGGATATTGGTTGGTATGGGGAGAAAAAACACAAGGGAAATTAGGTCCTTTTGAAATACAAAGCACCATTTAAAGACATGTGGATCTCCTTTTATAATTTTGTTGTAATTTCTTTTTTCCCCTTATAAATCATTCCCTTTAGCCATTTAGTTTCTCCCTTTAACAATGTCCTTTGATAATTTGTATGGACACAATATATTAAAGAAAAGACTAACCTTTTGAATTCTCTATTGTTGTGAAGATTTTTCCTAAATATCACATCAAATAAATTTTTGTTGGTTTAGTATTGTGTTGATCATATAAACTACAATTGAGTATAATCTTATATGATAACTTTACAATTGAATGTCTTGAAGCATCTCAAATGGTTGAAGCCATGATATGTAGGAGATGAATAGTAAAGGCTAGATTTAGGGGTTCAGCCCAACAATCAAGCGTTTATGTAATAGGCACCTAATTGTTAGGCGACTATTAATTTGGACGCTTAACCTGAAAAGTCGCCATGGATCAAAGATGACCAATATAGTAAGAGATAATATAAATGCTGTGGAAATATAATAGTAGATCACACAGTCGATTTATACCGGTTTGGGCCTCCATTCTACATCCAGTCCCGAAGCTCCCTTTTAATTTTTCACCAACCAAAAAAGCTCTCATTCCATTCAAACGAACAGATTTACAAAACACTACCCGAAGATCCCCTCTACACGACTTCACTCTGCCAACTTCTTAGGCGTTTACAACAAAGTAGGATACAAACTTTTCCGATAATTTTTTGTGTCTCAATACACTGATTTGTCACACTATAATACAACAACATCTATGACTCTCACAAATGATATTTTAGCGAACGTGTAAAGGCTAGAATTAATATTAGATCAATTATAAAGGATGTCATTGAAAACAATTGATCTAATAGTTGAATATCAGAAAATAATAGTTAAATAGCAATTTTGCAGGAAAATCTACAGATTTGATCACAGTGAGTGTTTTAATTTTTTTTACTAGCAAACGTTAGAAATTAAAGGGAAATTAGATATACCGATAGAATCCTTTACCAATTACGTAACCTTTGAAACTGTCTCCAAAAGTGATTGTTCCACCCAAGGACATAAGCAGAAAATTTAATTTTCGATGGGCGGGCTACATGTGATCAAACATTAATTGGAAAATAAAATATTTTAACCGAGTTGCTTTAGCATAATCAATCTTGTCATTTTCATGCATAGTAAAATAAATAATTTATCTAATTCCATTAACATATATAGTCATTCAAAGTACATGCAACCCCCATCCTCACTTCTGTTCATTATTTTAAAATCGGGCCTACACGGTCCCATTTTTATATAACGACGATGAATTACGTCTTACATCTTATAATTGTTATAATAACGCATTTATATAACTCGACTTAATCCTAGATCATGCTTCACATTGTTATTACCTTTTTGAATTTTAGTAGGATTATACGCTTCATATTTTGAATCTGAGCTATTTAAATTCAAATTCAAGGAGTTGGAAAAAAACATTTCACTAATATATGGTTTTATGTCTAAATGGAAAAATTATATATGGTTTTTTGTTAATCTTTTGGACATAGCTTCAATATATTCAACGGTTATGTTAATTAAATAATGAAGTGTAACCACCGATAATTTTAACAATAATTCGTTATTTTGTCAATTGTTTTTCTGATCTATACTATATTCAACAAAAGGTGGAACTTAGTGCACGAGGCTCTTGCACGATAGCGGACTCTCGGAAGGTTGATAATGTACGCAGTCTTTCCCCCGCACTGCGAAGATGCTGTTTCTATACTAAATTCAACAAAAAATTTAAAAATTATTTTTATGATTTTTTGAATTTAACAAATTTTTTTTAAACTAATATTAATTTTTTTTATTTAATACCAAAGAGCAATTATTCTTCAGCTCTTTAAACAATATAATACTTAAAAGCAAATGCCCAACCGTTTGAATGCTGCGGCAATGAGTTTGATTGAGATCCATATTATAACTGCGAGAGTTTTGTTTTAGTTAAAGATTCGAAGGAAGCAATTCGAGTTATTGTTGCCACCTGCCACTATGATTCTCTTCTGCTTGTTGTGATTATTATGAGAAACGCAGAGACGTAACCAGAAATTTAGTTTGCAGTGGGTGGGCTACATGTGATCAAACATCAATTGGAAAAGAAAATGTTTTAACCGAGCTACTTTAGCATAATTAATCTTGTCATTTCATGCACATTAAAATAAATAATTTATCTAATTCCATTAACATAGATGGTCATTCAAATTACATGCAACATCCATCCTCATTTTTATTGATTGTTTTTAAATCAGGTCGGCACGGCCCCATTTTGATATAACGACGATGAATTACATCTTACATTTTATAATCGTTGTAATAACACATCCATATAACTCAATTCAATCCTATATCGTGTTTCACATTGCTATTGTCTTTTTGAATTTTAGTAGGATTATACACTTCATTTGTTGAATCGAGTTATAAATCCAAATTCAAAGGAGTTGGAAAAAACATTTCACTAATATATGATTTTATTTTGTCCACATTAAAAAAGTTTTGGTTGATCTTTTGGACAAAGCTTCAAACCATTATAAAAAATATTCAATGGTTATGTTAATTAAATAATGAAGTGTATACTATATTCAATGATAATTCGTTGTTTCCTCAATTGTTTTTTTGATCTATACTAAATTCAACAACAAATTAAAAAATTGTTTTGCTGATTTTTTGAATTTAACATAAAAAAGTCAAAATTAATATTAAATTTATTGGTTTAATACCAAAGAGTAATTATTTTTTTCTCTTTAAACAATATAATATCTGAAACCCTATTATTTTTTTGCTCTTTAAATTTATTGTTTGTTAGCATCTCTTTGTTTCCAGTCGTATATTTGGTGCAACCGCGGTGGAGAATCCATTTCTCCTTTCTATTTTTGGGTACCTGTAAAAAACAAAATTTTCATTGATATCCACTTTCTACGTTAGAGTCCTGAGATTAGGTGGAAGGTAATCATACTCAGGAGATTAGGTGGAAGGTAATCATACTTGGGGGTTAGGTAAAACCTTAAAAATAAAATTGCTATTATACGAACATCAGCTAAAACCATATCTGTTTAATCCTTCTTTATTAAATTATTGTTAACTTTCTAGAACCCAAATTTTAATACTCTCCTTTTTCTTTTCTTTCTTTGGTTGAATATTTTTGAATTTTCTAAAATTAGTATACAAAATAGCATGCTTGGTTTTAGATTTGGCTTGTTTGGTTTCTTATATCCTAAATCATTTCCGTTCTTAGCCGGTTTAGAAATACTAATTAAATAAGATAAATTTTCTTTTCCTAGGTTAAATTTAAAAATATTGTTAGATAGTTCTTTTATTTTTCATTCAAGATATTTTTATCATTTGTCAAAATATCATTACTATTTTTCAAAACATTTATTTTATTTTTTCGAGAATCTGTAGTGTTTTTTAATTCCTTATTTTCATTTGATAAAATTAAAATTTTATTTTTAATACCTGGAAATTCTTCACAGAATCTGAATTTTTAGAGTTTTTACACAGCTCTTGTAATTTCAAAATCTCTTCTTCTAAAATTGCTTTTTCGTCTTTAAGCATATCAACTTCTGGTTCTAATCAATTTATTTTACCAATATATTCTTTATTAGTTTTATTTACAGTCTTATATTGGCTCTCTAGTGTCATAGTAACATATAACAATTCATCAAAAGTGAGTTTAGACGGTACCTCGCTAATGATCATGAAGCATACATTTGCTTGTTCAGCTTCATTGTCGCTTTCAAAAGATGATGAATCTGAATCATTCCACGTGACTTGAAAAACTTGTTTCTTCTTTTTGTTAGCTTTCTCATACTTAAGTCTTGAACAATCATTCTTCATGTCGTTGAAATTTTTGCATTTGAAGCATACAATGGAGGTAGAATTGCGACCGTCGTCGTTGTTGTTGCTTTTTTAAGTTTTCGCCATTTTACAAACTATCGACACTTGTTGATCTTATGATAGTTTTTCATAAGATAGGCTATATCATTCTCATCCAATTTTGAGTGGGGATATAAATTTTATATGAATGTAAGATGTCCACTCGAGTCTGAGATCGAAAATTATTCATCTATGTCCATCTGATTTTCAATTAGGATATGAATTAGAACAAGAAAAAAATATACAAAATTGTGTTCATCGGAGTCATCCGATGATTTTTCTATTGTACATCCCTTGTCCGGTTCCTTCAAAAGGTGTCTAAGTTAAATCTTTGTATGGTTCTGTTCATTTGAATTTCTTATATGACAGAAACTGAAAAATTCTTCCGTTCGATCCGGTTCGATCGGTTTACACCCATAATTATGAGTTATCATCTTCAACCCGAAAAGCAATACTACGGTTTTTTTGGGCTAGTTCTTTCTAGGTTGCAAATTTGCTTCATAAGACATCAAATTTTCGATACTCTTCTAGTTTGAGAGTAGAAAAATCATTTGCTTCTTCCATTGCAAGAACTTTCCTCTTCCAATCATTAGTTAAGGAATTCAAAATTTTAGAAACTAGATCAAATTCGATGAAATCAACTCCTAATGTCTATAAATCATGTTGTATACTTTCGAAACGTGAATACGCGTCAACTATACTTTCATTTTGCTTCATTTTAAAGGACTGAAATTAATTTTTTTAATAAATTTATCTTTGTTTGTTTGACTTTATTTGTGCCTTCATGTATAACTTTTAACATATTCCAAACGTCATATGCTGTTTTATACATCACAACCCTTGAAAAATCATTTTTATCTAGTGCACAAAATATAACATTCGTGACTTTTGCATTATTGAAAGCAGTTGTCTTTGAGCTTCTGTCCAAGTACCCATCTCAGCAGTAGGTGCTACATACCAATTTTGAGTAGCTTGCTAGATCTTAAGTCTTCTTGTTTTCATATAAATTCTCATACGTATTATCCAAAAAGCATAGTTAGAACAACTGAAAAGTGGAGGATGTGCAGTGGATTGCCCTTCTTGAAACGTGTTATAACTCATATTTTCACATTAACTTTTCAAAATTGTTTTACGATTTCGAAAAATATTCCTACTCTAATACCAGATGAAATAAATTGTAGATCAATAGTGGCTAATTAACAATATAATTCTAATTTGTATATGCTTATAGAAGTAAACAAAATAAAATAAAGTAGTATAACAACTCTGGTGTGATTGTTTTTATCCTACTTTATCTTGTTTACTTTTATTACCATATACAAGTTAGAATTATATTGTTAATAAGCCGTTATCAATTTATAATTTGCTTCATAACCATTCGACAACTATTAAATTGACACATGAAGGTTCGAGCGTCTACTAAATCGACACCTGAAGATCAGAAACTTATTTAGTAGGCTTCCAACCCTCAGACGACTTTTTAAAAAGTGTTTGAGTGGAGGTGTTGCATAAACAACAAGGGCCTCGCGTTTTTCATTCACATTTTCCCCCCTCCTTATATTCCAAAATACGACGAAATGCGTCACATCCGATCAAAATTGCTAGGCAAACCAAAATTCCTAAAATGAGTGTTGATTTATCTTTTCAAATAGACCTTCGATCGCAGACATAGATCATGCGTTGTTTGAATGTTTTTTGTTGTAGCAATCTGGAACTTATTGCCGCTTTAGAAATTTTCCTTAATCAAGTCTTTAGAATAGTGGCAATATATATAATACAAATCGTAATCTTTGTCACTTTATGTTTGTTATAGGTGGTTAAAAGGACTGATTTTTGAATTGGACCGACCGAGGAGCGGACTGCCTACATAACTTAGTTCCCTTAAGGCACCTTAGGCGATCATTCGAGCGACGTTTCAACTAGTCATTTTATGATAGTTATGTATTGAGCGCCTATTAAATAAGCGTCGATATCATGCGCCTATTGTAGGCATGTGATTATTAGGCGCCCATTTAACATGCGCATAATGTCAGGTGCCTATCAAATAAGCGTTCGAGACAAATTTAAAATTCTGATGGGTTCTTTGAAAATCATACCGAATATTCAGGATAATTTTCTTTGTTGGGCTCCAACGTCTTCATATTCAACCTTATACGTGTGACAATTATACTCGATCCAATGGACCCGAACCCGAATTGGTGAGTCTCGATTCTAGATGGGTCGGGTTTGTAGGATCCAAACTATACATTATGAAACCTAGACCCGACTCGACCCGAGCTTCGGTTCGGATCAAGTTGAGTCAGTTCGGTTTGGTTGGATAATAACACTAAATGCATAGATTTCAATGTCTTTTGGTCGGGTCTTTCGGGTCGGGGTCAGGCCGGTTTGGTTTGGGTTTGATCGGGTCTTTATGATAATTTTCATCATCCAGATTCGATCCGATATCCATCGAGTTCGATTTGGGTTCGAGTTATCTCGAGTCGGTTCAGTTCGGATTTGCGGTTCTCGGTTTTAATTGTCAACCCTACAACATTATGAGACTATTGGAGATGCTCTTAATGCTAAGATTGCGACTTATTGCTGACTATCGTGGATGAAGAAATAGCTAATGAATCAAGTTAAACTACTATTCTTCAGGTGGCCTATTATATTTGATAGATACTCATTTGTTATTTCCAACTCAAATGACATATAAAGAGTGATTCTTGATATTTTATACTAGTAATACCGGTGTGAAAACCCCCTTTTATAATTGCAAATAAATTTTAAGGAAAAACATTCAGTTGTATTTATTTTTTATTTTTCCAAAAATAGGGAATATATTTTGGAAAAAAAGATTTTCAGTATTTTAATTCCAAGCTTAAAATTGTTTTTCTGTAGACCATTTTTCAAATTATTTGAATTTGTATTTTAATTATTTTTTGAGATAAAGAAGGCTTTTAAAGAAATTCAACGATTTTTAAAACTAAAATTTAAAAGGTGAAATAGTTATTTTAGATTAATTATTTTCGTAATTAGTATTTAATTTAAATAAATATATTTTATTGTATTTTTTTTTGGATTTACAAATATATTTTTAATTATATATTTTAAGCTTTATTGTAAAAATCCTTTTAGACGTCTGCTTATTCTCCTCTTATGCACTAGGTGAGGCTTACCATCTAGCCATTTATCTAGGCCCGCTTAAGCAAGAATTATCACTTCATCTAAACTGATACCTACGCAATTCTGAGGTGCTAATTTAAACTTGATGCCTCGTATAAGCATCTACGTGAGTTTTAGGCGGATTTGTCTCTTTGGTTGCTCCCGATCTCATCCTAACCCCCAAATTCCCAATTTGGACCGTTCAATATTAAACCAAGTACAAATTTTTTATCCAAAATACACGAGTATATAAATTATAAACCATGTCTAGCTCCTATTAATTCTCGTCTAAATGATTAATCTATAGTCCATATTTATCGCCTAGCTATTTTTACAACCTCGATTTTAAGTGGTGAATTAAGTTTCAATGGTTATTTTGAATTGGAAGGGAAGAGAAATGGTAGAGGGATATTTTTGAGAGATATTAGAGAAATATTACCTGATTAGTGTTTTGTATAGTGTGTTTTCTCTATGAACAATTGACATTAGACAATTTCACGTAACTTTTCATTTTAAGGAAAAACTTTATAGATGGTTCGATTGACAAACCATTAATTAATTTCTTGATGTAGAATATACATTATACCCTCCCACACCGACAATCTTAAGCATGTGAATATTTAAGCAACGCATCGGTTAAAAGTTCTTGTGTCATTTTAAAAAGATATTAAAATTAATTTATTGTGGAATATACATTATAGCCTCTCACATTGACAGTCTTATATACTATACTATACATGGATATTAGTTATCCAGTGTGCGATAACTCAACGTTGTTATTATTATTATAACTTCAAATTAATAATATAAATGGTATTAAAAGGATGGTAATATGTTAATTGATAATATAATGTTGTGATATGCAGATTTGACAAAATTATTAAGAAAGAAATTCCTTCCACTGTGGTATTTGAGGATGAGAAGGTAAATGATTTTTTAAACTTCATAATTATGGTTTTAAGTGTCGCTATTTCAACAAGAGTATTTTTACTTTGTAGATTGTACATTTATGTGCTGTAAATAGTGCAATGGTGGTTAGTGAGCTATACGTGAAGAACAATAACCTTAGAAAGCGTCAATCGTGCTTTGTTGCTTGCACAATTTGTGCTCTTTTTTAGTGGTAGTTTTAACTTGTTTGTTGCACGATTCGTGCTTTGTTGCTTGCATAAGTTATGCTATTTGTTAGTGGTAAATTTAACTTGTTAGTCATATTGTAGATTGCAATAGCAGTGTACACACATTCATAATTAGTACTCACACATACTTCACTTAGCTAAGCTAAATATTTAGGCTGTGGTGTTTTACATTGTTGCTTATGTTATTATTACCAATGAGTGACGATGGTATCTCGAATTCTTTGTGGTCATATTTTGTTTGCATATTTAACTCTGGTATCATTCATACAATTATAACCTGTTGTCCAGTACTAGACATTCGCATTGCAGAAAGTTGGACGTTATTTTTTGGATAACTTAAAGAAAATATCAAATAAAGAAGTCAGTAGTAGTTTACAGGTAACTCGTGTTTGTTGTTATTCATTCCATCTGGTTACTACTTGAAACATTTAAACGATATGTATCTTGTCAGGTTTTTTCTTTTCTACTTCACTTGACCAGTGATATATACAATGAACTATGGAAATCAAAACCCATTGCACTTTACATTAAGCTTTAAATGTACGATACATTAGAGTTGTAACTATAGTACCAGTCCATCACTTTTGTATTCAGATTCCTTAGACCATTACATATTATATGTTTCTTTGCATCGCCCCACTGACAAAAGATTTCGATTGAAACAGAAGTTCGCTAAATCCAAGATCAGATTGTGCATTTTAGCATATTGAGTCGATTAAACAAATGTTAAATTACAACATTTGATCTGAACCACAAGTTGCTGATATTTGTGCAATCATGGATCCCCTGATGTGTTAGTTGGATATATTTTTTGAATCATATGTAGTAAATGCTATTGGGTGTCTATTCCTTGTTTCTTTCATTATACATTGTATACTGCTTATAAACGGTTTATAACTTGCTAAATCCAGTTCAGTGCATGTTTAATTGTCAATACATTTGTTTCTACCAAATCAGTAATTTTCTCTCTACCACTTTTTTAATACCGATAACTGTATCAGCTCTAATTGTAGTTATAATAATTTTGATCCGAACTGTTAACAGGCTCTTGCATTTAGGGACATAAACCCCCAAGCGCCAACACACATCCTAGTCATTCCTAAAGTACGAGATGGGCTGACAGGGATCTCAAAGGTTACTCTCTTCGACCTCACTTATCATAAATAGTAAACTTTAATTTATATTAATATTATAGATCATGTGAAAAATCTGTAATCTGTTTTGGTGTATGTAGCTGTATCTAATTTTTTATTTATTGGAGAACTAATGCATGATATTTGAGTTCCTTCTTTTTCCCCCTTTTTTGGCCATATTGTTTGTTTCTTGGTGACTAATTTGCAATGCAGATCCTTCAAACACTCACAAAAAGGAGAAAATCAGGCATGTTATATTTCCTTTTAAATTATGAGATGAAAAATTGGTCATTAAATCTGAATGAAGTGCACATTTTTTCATATTTGAGTGGAGACATAGCCATTTATTTAAGTATCACAGACATCATAATTGTAAAATAAATTCACAACAAACACAGTAAGATTTCAGCTCATAATTGTTGAATATGCACTATATCAAATCAATCAATTATTTATTTTAATTTTAGATTCAACCTCACAAATCAAACCTATATTATTTGTATCATAACTTTTCTTGAAATCGTTCTCAGGCTGAAGAGAGACACATTGAGATACTGGGTTATCTGCTTTACGTTGCCAAACTAGTCGCTAAGCAGGAAGGACTCGATGATGGTTACCGGGTTGTCATCAACGATGGACCTAGTGGATGTCAGTTTGTCGTTTTCTTTATAGGAGCACCTTACTATTATTTTTTCCATTATAATTTTTCCGAAGGAAACTTTTTTTTTAATAATTTTTTTTAAACCTTTACAGGTCAGTCTGTTTATCATCTTCACATTCATGTGATTGGGGGGCGACAATTGAACTGGCCTCCTGGTTAAATTGGATTTTATTACCATTTTATGTGGTAAGGCATCTTATGCACATTTTCTCTTGATTCATGAGGAAATAAAAAAGACTTTATAGCATAATGCAAACTGCTTTTACTTTGTTCTGCTACCGGCATTAAGAACAGTTTATACGCTTTGATTGCTGTCCAATTTACATACCTATATTATGGTCCACCAACTATAGTTTTTTTGCTCTATACAGTTTTTTTCTTGGTGGAAATATTATCTTATCTTGGCTACTGTTTTCTCAGAGTGCTTTCTTCTTTTGAATCTTATTTTCGTGCAAGGCATTGCTTAATCTGTTATCGATAATGCCCAATTTAATTTATTATTACGAGTACTAAGCATGCCTATTGAAATAAGGTCATAAAATTGAAATATAACCGTTGTGTTCTTTTTTTTAAAATTCAGTAAACACAAAACTGATACCACACGGTAGTATTATAAAATAATTTATGAAAAATAGCATGGTAAATATTTAAAAAAAAAAAATGATACTACATTTATAAAGCTATGCAGCCATATAAATTAATTTATTGAAATAATATTACAAACGTTCAAAAAATAAAATAAAAAGGATTTTATCTTTACAAAAAATCATAAAATGATACTAAAAGTGGAATTTAAAAATGATACTATAATTCATAAAAACCTACTATAAACAAAAAAAAAATGTTAATATATATCATAAACTGATATTAGAATTTAAAAATGCAATTATAAAATAATCATGCGAGGTACAATACGATTGGTTATAAACTGCAATTGAATTTGCATAAAGCTACCACAATTCAAAAACTACTACCACCATTCATAAAATGCTATTATAAAATAACATTACGAATATAATACACAATGTAATTTATTAAAAAAAAAATGACATAGTAGCATTATTACATAGATCTAAAATGATGTTACAATTGTTTTTACACTACTACTGCAATTTAAAAAAAAAACATTACAATTCATTAAATGTTACTATAAAATAGCATTACGAACATAAATATACGTAATGTTATTTAAAAAAACAAAAATGATACTGCACCATGGCATCGCTACACATAAAAAAATTTGTTACAATTTTTTATAAACTACTACTGCAATGTAGGAAAGGCCGTTGAAATTTACAAACTGTTACCATAATTCATAAAATGCGACTATAAAATAGCATTACGAGCATAAATATACATAATGTAATTTAGTTTAAAAAACAAAAAAAGATACCACACAACAACATTACTATACACATATAAAAAGATATTAGATGTTACAACCGTTTATAATCTGCTGCCACAATAAAAAAAAATACTACAATTCAAAAAGTACTACCACAATTCATAAAATGCTACTATAAAATAGCATTATGAACGGAAATATGCACAATTTTTTTTAAAACAAAAAAATGATACCACATGGTAGCATTACTATACATTGTTATCTTCTTTCCATTTTACTGCTTCTTCCTCCTCAATTTGTTGATTCTTCTCTAACATCACTCCACTCATGTTGAAACTCGAAATTATTGCTTCCACCAAAGCCACCCCGCCACCCCTTCTCCATCCGTACGCCTTGCCTCTACATTGTCAAAGCACTTTAAATTCGAGCTTTCTCTAAAATCCTAGCGGACCGCTATCACATTCACTTAAATTGTCACTGTCGCCGCCGCCAACGAGATTTGCCGCGTCACCGTTGAGATTTGATGCACCTCCGCTTAGGTCTGCAACATATCATTCCTCACGTGAAAATTTAATTTATTGTTCGTTGAAAATAACGCGTCATTCTCACTAACATTTTGTCATTCTCCCGTACCTAGTTGAAAAGTTTATCATTCTCACTAAAAAATTAAGAGTCTGTCCTTAAAGCTAAAAAAAGGGCAAGATATGTCATTCACACTATTTTCTTGATTAAAGCAAGAGTATGTTAGAAGAGTGAAGATGGAAATGTAATTTGTGTTACAATTAAATCAATCATATCTAAGTTAAAAAGAAATAATCTTGTGGTGCAATTTGACTTTACTTTTTTTTCTACAGTCATCGATTCAACAATTAATTTAATACCATTTTGAACTACGAACTTAATTACAACAAACATACGAACTATTGAAAAAAATGAAAAACTTATGTTATATATATATATATATATATATATCTAAAAAAATAGTTAACATGAAGAGAACTAAAAGTTCTACAATTTAATTTATTGGCCCTAATGATGTAATTGGATTTGAAACATAACTTTTATGTTTAGAAACAAAATAAATGTAATAGATTGAAATATAATTTTAAAACATGAAACTGAATTAATCTAAAACTACTGGACTAAGTAAAATTTAGTTTTGATATTGGTTTACAATTTCAAGATGAAGAATAATTGATTAATACACATACGTGTGTATATGTATTTACGTATGTATACATATAATTTCATGATTCAATCTACTAAAATTAGATCATGATTAAAAGGAATGTGTGACAATAAGAGTAATTAAATGAAACAAAGAAGATTTATTAGATCAACAAATAAGATGATTTGTTTCAGATCTCAAATGAAATATAACGTAAATTAACTGGTTAGACAAATCATTAATCAATTATGATAGTAATTTCCTTTTCAACAATCAATTCTACAATAATTAGTTATTTCAGATCCAATTAAATTATCAACATTCATAATAATACACAAATAGGACTTATAGGTAATCACAATATATAGAATAATTTTAAAACTCATCTTAATAAGTATCTACAATTTACATATATGTGAAAATTTTATTTTAAACATCATGTATGTAACGACCCAGAATTTCATTCATTTGAAATTCGTATATTTAATTGATTTTAAATATGAACAAGTAAATTTTATAGGAAGAATAAATAATATTTCGAATATCTGGATTTAATTGGATAATTAAATTGTTAATTTAATATTTGAAATTGTGCAAATAATTAGAATTTGGATTTAATGTGAATGAAAATGATTTATAAAGTTGAATTAAATCATATTTGAATTAGAATGATGTTACAGAACTTTTAAAATTGAATTATAAGTTAAATTTCAGAAATTGAATATTTTAATATTTAATTGACGAGTAAAAATAGTCATTTTTCGAATAGTCTCGGATTTCGACGAAACTAATTTCATTGGATCTGTAATGTTATATTATTGTAAGATTTTAAATTTCGTGTCAATCGAATTTACGGTTTGTCCGGGGCAAGCTAAAACGCGTAAAAATCTGTTTAAGTGAATTTTAAATTTAAATAGTCGATTTGAAAACCTATCTTTCAAATACGATCGAATTGCCTCCCGGTATGTGTTCCATTGCGTTCGGAATAGGGGTAAAACATTATAAATGCCAGGCGGCACGCTTCGTTTTGAGTTCGAAAATTTTCGGGATGAATAGTGTCGTCAAATTTTCTATAAAAGACCAACTTTTATTCATTTTGCAAAACCCTAAATGAAACTAGGGTTAGCTGCCACCTAAAATTCAAATGTCCAGAAACTTCCAATCTTTCTCCTTTAATTTCTTCCTATCTGCAAGCAATTACGTAAAAATATCAACTAGAACATTGTAGAGCTTCACAAGCTCGACGTATCTATACGGAGATGATCGTCAATGGTGCATCGTAGAGGCCAGATTTCGGCCGAGAGTGTCACATGTTCGATCTCTCTTTTCTATGCGTGGAGACGACCGAGTGCCACAAGGCTTGGGCCGATGGTGGCTCGTGTGATGGGATACTCGATGGTGGTTCCTGATCGACGACTCGTTCGTCGTAGTTTGTGCGTCGAACTAGGGTTGGGAGGCGGGTATAGGTTGTCTTCGATCTGTAAACAACGGAGGGGAGAAGAAAAGCACGGAGAGCCGAGATCTGGGTTATGGGAAGCAACGGCCTAGATTTAAAAAGGTTAAAAATGAAAAGAAAAATTGAAATTAATTTATATTAAAACTCGTATAAACTTTGTAATGCTATAACTTTTTTATACGAGGTCCGTTTCGCTCGAAACGAATTGCGTTGAGTTCGTATTGTCGAGCACTACATTTTAGAGCTAGATTGGAGTTGATTTGAGCTAGTGAAAATTTTGGGTAAAATTAAACGGTCGTTTAATTTTATTCGGAATAAAACGCTACGACTACTTTCGGAACCAATGTGAATACAACTCACTCTTTCTGACTCACTGATATTTTTATGTAAGTGAGAATAATTTATTATATGATGATTGATGATTGTTTGGATGATATATGATGATTGATTGGTATTTGGATATATACCTGCCTAGTGGAGCAGATGACCATATACGTTCTCGTGTATGAGCGGATGACCCTTTGTGCGCGCATCTGCCTTGAAGTGGACATTGTACACATATTCTAATATGTATATTTGTTGAAGGTGACATGTTGGAGGGATCCAACTGAATTCCTCAACAGTATTGATTTATTTACAGATATTGTGCTATATGATGTTTTGGATTGTTGCTCGTAAAATCAAGTGGGTAAACTTGTGGCACGGAAAATCAAGTATCTCTACCCAGAGGATTGTGATTCTGGAGGGTGTAACTCGTAGCCTTGAAATCGAGGGTGTAATTGTACAATTGCTTTTGAAAGGAAATCCGTACTTGTGTGCGGGACTGGATGTAAGGTTACTTTAAACCAGTATAAAATCCGGTGTGTTCTTTCCTTTACTGCTTTTTATTTTTGCATCTGTGTTTGTTTCTGTGATCGTATCTATATCTGTATATTGCATACTTCTGTGTATAAATCAACATAAACTCAAAAAGATTTAGTAATTCTTTATAAACACTATTCACCTCCCCTCTAGTGTTAACTAGCTTTAAGTTCCGTAATCCGTATTTTTCACAGTAAGTACTGTAGCTATTTCCTAATTTATATTCTACATCCTAGTAACTCTGTTATATCGCTATATTTACTTATCAGGTGGTTTGATCCTTGAGAGGAAAACCGTTACGACGATTAGAATGGTCTCAATTTTTTCTGTTATATGGACAAATGTTTCCTGAGTTTCTAATATCAGACTTATGTCTGACTCGTTTTTTTATTTTTCTCTTAATTCCTCGGGTATTCTTTCTAGTAGGTTGAGTAAAGCACGAGTAGCCATGGATGCTTCAAAGCTTAA
This sequence comes from Allium cepa, assembly GCA_030765085.1. Lineage (NCBI taxonomy): Eukaryota > Viridiplantae > Streptophyta > Magnoliopsida > Asparagales > Amaryllidaceae > Allium > Allium cepa. The sequence goes on along the minus strand of CM060941.1, from coordinate 757,758,094 downwards.
GGCAATGAGCTAGAGGCTTCTATTTATCTACCTGTATTATTTTCATTGCACCATTAGTAGTTAGGTTTTGTAACTCTGTAATTACTCTACATCTTGGAGTAACTCTTTGTACTGTCATTTTTGATATTATATATTATCATTCCTCTTGTGAAATTCTAATGTCATGTTTTTTATTTTCTCTTATATTTCTTTTTCTTTCTTTTTTAGATCCTAACAATCTGCCTTTTTCGCACTTGGGTGCTCAACATGTGAATACCGTGGATGTATTAGTATCGACATTTGGTGGTCGAAAAGTCGTGTTACAAATACTATCGATCTTCAATGTAGAAACTCCGCTTTGATTATAATTAAATCATGACATAACGTCCATCGTTAGACTATGGTTGAGTCAAGTGGAAACATTGGAAGTGGAACATTATTAAAGAGAAAATTCATTTCCTTAGTTATATAGGCTTAGTATCACGGGGTCAACTTAAGCTAACTCAAAGTCAAAGTCATTGGTTAAAGTAGTACGGTTAATAATAATTGTTTTTATTGAACCAAATATTTTGTGTTTGGACTTACAAAGTTGAATGTGGACAATGTTGGAATATTGACAAAAACCAAATTTCATATGTCCTTCTGTGATATAGTTTTGTCGAAGAAAATTGGTGCAATAATCATCATATAAGGTATCGCTCATAAAAGTAAAACTGAATTTTTACCAAAAGATGAGTAAGAGATAAATTCAGCCAAAATGTCACACCAATAACGCATGTGGCATGTAACACCCCATATTTTGGGAGTTCATGATATGGAAAATTAATTTAAATTAAACTAAACTGAATTGAATTAATAAAATGAAGACATCGTTAATTAAATTAATAAAGTAATTTAACTGCAAAAATTGCCTAAAAGAAATTTAATTAATTAAATACGAGACACTTTAAAAAGTTAAGTAAATGGACCAAGAGTAATTAGAGCAATTTTGGTTGGGCATGATTAATGAAAGAAAACAATTTAAAGTTTAATGGGATTGATTTGAGTAAGGGATTAAGTTAGTAAGACCCAAATCTACTAACTGTATTCCTTAAGCTTGGTATCAGAGCTGAGTTCAGAACAAAATATGATAAACACAGAACGGAAACATATATCACGGTACATTCAAGTATAATACGAGTGTTACAAATTCCATATCATCGTGCCCTTTATCTTATCATATCCTTTGAGATTGAAGTTTGGATATGTCTAGGAATATTTTTATTCCGTAGTATTCCAAAAATAGAATTAATGACATCTTATCATAGGAGTAATCCTAATTGTGATTGTCTTATTCGAGTCCTCTTCGATAAGGGTGCTTGACACTCATTCGTATCGGAGGAATTTATTGATGCTTTTTCATGTTCTTATCTTGTGATTTCTTTGAGGATTGCGAATCCTATTAAGGGGATCCGCAATTTTTGTTATGATGTTTGAGGATTTTGGAATTGTTCCTTGTAACTTATCTTTTCATGCGAATTAGCGTGCCATTTTCTATTTAGAGTTTGGTATGATTTGAGATGGAGTGGCTTGCGTATTATCAAGCCATATTCTTTGATTCGAAGAATCCTATATTAGGTATCCTTATTCAGCTGATTTGTTGCTTCTTGTCCTTCAGAATGTTAATGATGATTCTGACGTCTCTGTATCCATTCTTGAGTTTCGAGATATTGATAATATATCTCGAATTCCAGTCAATGTGACGTTATTGATTTCTATGAGTCCGTTTTGGGTATGACACCTAATCGGACAGTCGAATATTGTACTGACTTCATTCTCAGTTCTTAGCCTTTCGGGTCATCCTTCCATGAGGATGTCCACTAGGGAATGAGGCGGTTCATTGAATTTATTTGATATTGTCATTCTTACCCTTTTTAAGATATCCTCTTTGGATACTCAGTTGTTGATATACTTTGTAAATTACTTCACTCGAAGTAATGATATGCTGTTAGTGTTCTTTTTCTCATTGGAGAAGATAGCTTAACTTTACTCTTATGTCTCGTTGATCTCTTTTTAATCCATTAAGTGGTGTTATGGTCATTCTTCAGCTTGACCCTACACCTATTTTACATGAGATACGAGTTGCAGAGGATAGCGTTCCTCTTATCGCATTCCACACTCATATGGTTCTTGTGAGTGGTTCGTTATACTATTCAGAATAATGAACGCTCCGGTTTATTCCATCAGTCTTGTGAATCGAGTATTCTTGGAATACCTTGATGAGTTCTTCTTGTATTTTTGATTTCGAGTATAAGTTAGAATCGAGTTTTCAAATCTTTCAAATTGAAGATACGTTTTTAAGTTATTGGATTTTTGTTTATTGAGACAAGCAAAGAATATTTTGTCAATTATATAAGAGGCATTTTTATAGAAAATGATTTTTGTGTTGGATTGTCCATTTAGTGCTTTAAGAATTCTGGTTGACGCGCCTAATCAACGTTATCAATAGGAATTTCCTAAACGCTATGATGAGACAATCAGACACGGTAAATTGAGTTTTAATAAGTAAAGTTTGGAATAAATTAATATGGTTTGAGTATTAAATTTTATTTGAATATGTAATGAAGCCAGTGAATCATAGTGAGGGTTGGATGAGTAGCGATGCAATTTTAATCATTTGGTTAACTATGCAGCCAATCGATAGAGACATTCACTATAAATCAATGGCATGGCAATGCCCTTTTATTATTTGAAAATTTTGAAATTGAGAATGCTAATTTTAAAATTTAGCATTTTGTGAGCAAGTTTTGTTTTAAAATTTTGGTTGTGTTAAAAATTTGTTGGTGTAAATTTGTGAAATGCTTTTAGAAACAAATTTGAATTAATTATCAACTTTAATTATTTTTATGTTGATAATTAAATGGAAATTTAATTTTTGTGACAAAATGGAAATGTGAATTTGAATTATCTTGATAAATGAACCGTCTAAGTAGTATAATTATTCTAATTGTGAGAATGATTTTAAAATTTATATGTATGTTTATTCCAAAATTTATTTTATGGATAATCAATAATTATTTTTTGATAATGAAAGAGATTAGCTATCTCCTTCAAAATGAGTTTTCTTAGTTATTTATTTTAAAGTTAGATTTTGGAAAGTAATGAAGATTTTTCCAACTAATGAATTATTTCTTTCTATGATAATTATATAGAGTTGATCATAATTTTGGTATGTCTTAGCTTTCCGGAGAAAAAGAAGATCATTTAATAAGTGATTTAGCAAAACCTTGTTTGAAAATATAATTTGAAATTAAATGGTTTGGGAAAATTTCAAAATTTAAATTGATTTGAAAGAATAAATTTGGTTTGAAAAAATGCTTTGCTAAAACAACAATAACTTGAGATTTATAACTCTGAACGAGTTCAAACTTTTCGCAAATAAGCGAACTTTTAGAAAGCTATAAATTTTCTTTACCACTTTAGAAGATCTTGCTTTTTATTCTGTCTAAAATAGGTTTGAAAGTGAATAACAATTCTGTCCTTTAAGATTCTAAAATTTGGGCTGAAAGTAAATTTAGCTTAACTTTCAAATCGTAAATTCGATTTTTGTGATCTTTATATTACTGGATAGAACTATTTTTATTTTATAAATAATTTGATATTTTGAGTTTAGCCGGGTCAAAATTTAAGATTATTATACCAGGTTTGAAATTTAAATAACTTGTTTCTTAATAGCCAAGTGCATTCTGTCTATTTTGTGTTTATAATTTGGTTGATGTTTAGTATAAATATATATACTTCAATTTGGAATATGTTTTGGTAGAATTTAAGAGTGAAACTTTTTATTCACTTTAAATGAAGAGTTTGTAAATTAAACTGGATTTGTGTAAATTTTTTGAAAATTTTCTAAATATTGAGATTTGAGAATTTAATTATGAAGAAAATGGATTTTCATAACCTTGAAAATATTTGTTTAGTTAAATAGGAGTATAAATAATTCATTCTTCGGGTTTGTCTTGCCTTTGTGCAATTATCTAGTGACTCGCATTTATGCGGTCATTTGGGTTGGTAGTATTGCGGAAACCACCTACCTCTTATTGAGTCATCTTACCTCAATTATGTCAGTCTGATGTTGGTGTGGTTCTTTCCGTAGTGACATACAGAAAGTCATGTCGACAATTATCTTGTTGGTTGGAACCGGGATAAAATTTTGTAAATCCTGACTCTATTTGTGAAGCTTCTGAGGAATGGATCTCATCTGATTTATCTATTACGTAGCCTTCAGTTCGTGTTCTTGCTTCAAAGGTTCAATGCCTTCGAATAAGAATATTCCGCTCGTAAAAATTCAATGGTCCGCTAATCCCAATAACTGCACTTGGGAAACCATAGAATTTATTGAGCTATCTTATCCGAGTTTTCTGTTTTCTTGTGATGAGGGTGTGAAATTTAAACTCTAGCTTATTTATCTTCCTTTGCTTAATGAAATAATTTGTGTTGAATACAGCTCCTCTCAGAAATTGCGAGGCCATAATTTTTATAAGGGAGAGAGTCTGTAACAACCCTGGTTTTGGTGATTACCTGTAAGTTATAATTTAATATTGTGAATTAAAAATAAATTGGAGATTTAAATTGTTTATTTGGATTAAACAAAAGATTTTGAAAACAAAATGTGAAAATAAAGTTTTGAAAACTTTATCTGGGGTGTTTATGAGAATAATGAGCGAAATACGATTTTATTTAGTGAAAATGCAATAACTCTTGTAATTATTGCCAAATGTTTCTTTTAATAATTTTTAAAGGAAGTATTTGATTTTTACAATGTGTTTATTTAGAATAAAAAGGTAAAATTTGATTTAAAAATAAGTTTTGATCATAAAATGATGAATAATGGTTTGTTATATTTTATTACACAAGAAAATAATTTTTATGTAATTTTTGAAGTTAAAAATAGAGTTTTATATGAATTATTGTTAAATTGTGCATTTAAGTAAATAAGAGTTTTTAATAATGAAAAATATTTTAAAAACTAAATTATCTTTTTATTTGTAGTTAAAAATGTTTGTTAAACATAAAAATATGTTTGTACAATTTATAGAGATGAAATCATGTAAATACACATATGTTGTATTATGTAAATATGAGAGTGTTAGGGTAAATTTAGTGTTAATTAGATTTTTAGGCTAATTAATTCTTTTTGGTCAAGCACATTTTTTCCTTAACCATAAAGTAATGAGAAAGCTTCTTCTTTCTCAAAACACATATACATACATTTTTACTAGAAAACAAAAAGAAGAAGAGAAACCATTCCTCTTTCTAAACCCTAAAGCTCTAAATCTTCAATTCCTACATTAATTTGCTGATTTTAATCAAATTAAAGCTATAATTTTCAAGTAATCAACTTGAAAACTTATTCTATTTCATCAAATTTGGACTTTTGCAAAGGTAGATTGTTTGTAATTGAGTTTACTTGCTTGTATGTTGTTGTAATGTTGTTTTATAGGTTCTAGAAGCTAAAATTCAAGAAAAAGCTCCAACTTTTCTACATTAATTCGAGTTTTTGCATTCCTACAGTAAGGTGAGTTACAAAACTCACAAAATTTAGCTAAGCCAAGCTCAAAATAGCTAAAAAATTTCTTTGTAATTTGTTTTTACTTTCAATTTTGTTTGTGTTAAAACCTTCTCTGGTTGGTATTTTGCATGATAATATCTTTTGATTCCGGCAACGAAATGCTGTCGGATTATTGCATTTGGTAGCTTGCATGTTGAACTTCATCTCTGCAAATTTTGGTGAAAAATATTGTCATTTGGATGTTCAGAACATCGGTAGAAAATCAACTCAAACATAGATTTTTGCTTGTAGAAATTTTGTTTTGAGTTGCTGCAAACTTGGCCTGAGTCCATGTTTGTGACATAATATCTCTTTCATTTCTTATTAAAATTCATCGATTCTTTTTTTTTAAAGAGGAAGTTTTGTAGTATGTGTATACCAATTTTCAGCTCAATCCGATATAATTTGGTCCTCCATTTCATGCCTGAAAGTTGAACCCAAGATGGTTTTCAAGCCTGTACATTTTTGTTTTTTTGAACTGTTGCAAACATGGTCTGAGTTCATGTTTGAGACAATGTAACCTTTTCATTTCCAGTCGGAATTCATTGATTCTTTTTTGTTTGAAAGATGAAGTTTTCTACTATATGCATACTAGTTTTCAACTCAATATGAGGTCATTTGTTGCTCTGTTTCAGGCCTGTAAGTTGGACCCAAGATGGTTTTCAGACCTGGGCATGTTTTTTATTTTTGAACTGTTGCAAACATGGCTTGAGTCCATGTTTGAGACAGTGTAGTTTTTTCATTTACAGTCAGAATTCATCAATTCTTCTTTTGTTTGAAAGCCGAAGTTTTCTTTTTTGTCCACACTAATTTTTAGTTCAATCAAAGGTCATTTGGCAACATGTTTCATGTCCGAAATCTGAACCCAGAGAAGATTTCAGACCTAGGTATTATTTTGCCTATGCATTTTGTTGTTCTTTTTCCATCCGACTTTGGATTTTTACTTCATGTTTTTTTGTGATATTTCTGAAATGTTTTGAGGGCTATGATGCCTACCAACAGGCTAGCCAAGTTTTGATGAATTCGAAATTCAAATTTGAATTGAATTTGAATGACGGTTTTCAGTGATTTCTTTGATTTCGAGCACAGATTTTTTCAAATAATTTTGAAATAATTTTTAAAATAAATTGGCATTTAAAATAATTATTATGTAATATTTTTAAATTATTTTAAGCTATAAAATCTATTTATTCTCTATAATGATGGAATTTTCAAATATTGTCTTCAAAATTGATTTCGGAAAATGGTTTTAAAAGCTTGTTTTCTCAAATAAATTATTTAATATATAAAATACATGTTTTTGCACTATTCGAGCGTATGAGAAGGAGAATTAAACGGTATGGTAAAACAGGTGGTATGTGACACGTGCGTTTATCTTATCGGTTAATTCCTAACTTGTCCGTTTGATCGTTTTGACCTTCGGGTTGAGTCTACCGATGAGATGAGTTAATTTTTTTTACTGATTTGAGTGTGATATATACTAGCGGTTAGTAAATCGTTTAGTGCGAACGTATGGGATGGGACACACGTTAACACTATTCGGGTTCCTATCCGAGAGTTTGTGACACATTTGCCATTGTGGCGTATTGCCAGTGCTGGACCTTCGGGTCATTTCCATTATGGCGTTTTCCATTGCGGCGTATTTGTCCTCGAGACGTTTGCCATTGCGGCGTATTTATCCTTGAGACGTTTTTCATTGCGGCATTTGCCATTGCGGCGTAGTTGCCATTGCGGCGTATTTGTCATTGTGACGTAATAACCTTCGGGTGTGGTACCATATTTGAGATCAGTACTTGGCAGACTTCGGTCAAAGCACATGCAAATTTTGAGATGTTTTCACTGATTTCCCGAGTGTGTCGCCTTTTTCGTGGTTGGCCATTTGAGCCATTATATATATGTATATATATATGTATATATATATGATGATTACCTTATGGGAATTTGAGTTGCCTACACTGGCGTTGTTTGAGATTTTCCTTTTGGTGTTATTATTGAGATTTGCCTATTGGCGTTATTACACGAGATTGTCTTTTGGCGTTTATTTGGAGTTATATTCTTCTATGTTGGAGAGTTATATTTGATTGCCTTGTGGCGTATTTTTGAGATGGTCATTTCTTTGAGTTTGCCGATATGGCGGGTTTTGGGATTTCTCCTTTTTAGGAGTTATATTTTCCCTAAACCACTATTCATGATTTGCGATATGCCGATGATATGAGACTTGCTATAGTTAGTGTTTTATGGATTGTAACGACCTAGGCTTTTCAACTATCGACAGCGGCCACTCTCGACTGGTAGGTTTTTCAACCATCCCAGCCCCGCCGTGGCATACAATAGTACCCTGCCCTTGCTTTTACGGCCAGCCTTTCGACTCTCAACCTGCCCGGTTAGCCAACCCCTCCCCAAGGACATGTAAAGGTAAGAGTCCCCCGTTCGCTACCAAATGCAAAGCGAGAACCCCCTATCACGTTGTATTAAGCAAGGTCAGTCATGAGACTGGTGTGAAATCTTAAAAAACAGTTATTCTTTTACCAAAGAAAACAAAAGAATTTAAAAGAAATCCGCAATGCTTTTTGGAAAATGAAACTACCATAAGGCCTCCCGGCACACACATCATGCAATCGCACAGTTGGGGGGTATTTCTCCTTATGATAGTCAAAATGCTTACTATGCAAAAATCCTTTTTGATATTATTATAAGTGCATAGTGGAAAATATTTCGAAAGTATAATATTAATCTTAACAAGCATAGGTACCATTATATTATGCCAGCTATAGCTACTACCTGAGGTGGCAAGTTATACAATTACAATCGTAAAGTGCTCGTATTGTTTGATTGGATTTCCAATAAATGGTCAGACAAAGGAACTTCCTGGACCACATGGGTACACCTCTGGAAGGACGCTCCGAGAACCTAATCGGATCTCTGCCAACACAAGGCCGGGTTACCTCTGTAACTAGGTAACTACTGACACGAGTATGCCATCTCCCGGTCGTTTGCGACCTTTATTCGAGGATCCTCAACCACAAAGCAGCAACCACAAAGTATAATAAATTTGCAGCATCAACATAGGTAAAATATCTGGGCTTATCCCATGATATGGATTAATTTATCTCTTTTGAGATTATACGTTTATGTATTGATATCATCTCATCACTTAAAGTAACCGTACCATACTTATACTCATGCTCATACTCAGTATTGTTCCTTCTTGTTTAGGAAGAACATTACCCTTATTCTTATGTATTTATTACTGCTTATCCTTTTAAAATAATATGTTTGGCTAGACTGGCTTGTGTATTTTATACTCGGGTCAGACCGAGGTGTTTCAGATTAGGTACCTTTGGACTTAGCCTATTCTATTTCCGCATGGACTCTTCTCTGCTATCTCCTTTTTGATATAGTTTTTGAGTAGTCCTTTTATAGCTACTCTGCTATATATATTCTTTTGACTCGTGTTTGTATTGTGGTCATCATACCACATATATGATGTATCATTTTGTATACTCTGTGAGGTATCTGTATATGTGTGTGTGTATATATATATGATTATCTTCTATTCTATGATGTGTTTAGCTTTTGAGTTGTATTTTGTTCCGATAGATTCTATAGCCATCTGTAGTTTTGTATTAAGCATTTATTAGATATGTCGATCCACTTGAGTTAGGAAAAAAGAATATAGAGCACTAATCGACGTCATTTCACCTTCATTCCACTAAAATAAACTTCATAAGAACTCTTCCAACGAAGGAAGAGATTTCAAGCTAGAAGATTGAACCTTTCAAATGCAAGGAATGAAAGAGTATTAAACAAGGTTTTTCTTAAACTAGGTGGGCAAAATCTTTCTTTAGAACCTATCCTAACCTATTTGGTTTGGATTTGATGTTCATGTGAATGTTTTGGTTATGTTAAACATGTTTGAATGTTTGAATTTAATTTTAATTATGGCTTAAAATTTATATTTAAAATTTAATTAAAATGATTTTGTTTGTGTTTTAAGACAAAACATGGTCTAACTACATCCAAATGCCATAATTTTTGATATGACATGCTTAATGATGAAATAAAGATAAGTTTTTAATTTCACAGTTTTTGAAAGTAATGTGAATATTTTATGAATTTTTTAAGTTGAAATTTTTTGTTAATTTTAGATTAATAAATTATTAAAAATAACCGATTAATTATTTTGACTTGAAATTTTTATAGAAGGTAAAATATGATAAAAGATATGTTTGGTGAATTTTTGAGAAAATTATCCAGTAAGAAATTGCCAACAAATTGGGTTAGAAGAAAAGTGAATACATAAGGAAGTAGTAAAACCATTTTTAAGCTGCTTACGAAATTGCCATTGAATAATTTTTAATTAAGTCAAATGCGCTAAATTTTGCATTGAGTCAAGAAAACCCATAATTAAAGCTAGAATAGAAGAGTGAGCACCACGTGAGAACTTAGCTTTTTAATTCACAAACACTAAATTATTGTTCATGGTGCTCCCATTCATTATTGTTCGCGATGCTTATTGTTCGCAACGCAATGATAGAAACTGGTCGCGACAGCTTTTGTACCAATGATACTTATATGTATAAACTACATGCGATGGCACTTATAGCGATGACGTATTACAGCGATGGCTGGGTTGTTATTGCAAGCGACAGGTAGACAAACTCTTGGCGACAGTATATGTTAACTAGTGGTGAGGATCTCTGGAAATGATTCGTGACAACATGCAAATATATATACACGCATACACACACACAACGTGCAAATATATGAATCACGACAGTTAAACACGAAGGCATGTTGATGGCAGAGAAGTAAAATTATCAACACAACGCGTTAATGAACTGATAGCGACGGGATGAATAAAGATAAATGGTACACACACATTGTGTGTGTATATCGTGATTGCATATATATTACTAGAAGCGATGACTGCTGTTAATTAATGCATGAAAACTATGTACGTATATTTAGCAGCAAACTGAAACATACGTACCACACGAGAAAGCTTTGCGTGAAGCCGCATAGTATATGTTGCATAATATGCCTGCAAACAAGACACGAAACTAGGCAGGCAAGTTTATAAACGCATAAATCCACAAAATTTAGCACGTAAGCATGAAATGAAACTTGCATGCATGCGAGATACCAAACACACACACACACACACACACACACACACACACATATATATATGTAAAATACACACAGAGAAGTGAATCACACCAAAGCTTATGAACTTGTGCAGCACACATTGGGAATGGGTAAAGGGAAGTAAAAAACACATGAAGGCTAAATTAACTCACGATGGTTCCGTTAAAATTTAGCGCGATGACCAGGTTGGAAATAAACACAACGGTGTACGGATAAGTTTGAGATTTGCGCGCGACCATTAACAACGTTTTAATTAAACACAACGATTTTGCGATCGCCAATACACAACGATAAAATGCAGCTAGTAATTGCATCAAAAGTTATATTTTTCTAAGTAAAATAACATGCACTTGGGATACTTTGAAAGATAGTTTTCAAGCGTTATTGAACTATTTCATAAAAATGAAACTAAGGGATGAGTTTATAAGTTAAAATTGTGTTAACTTATTTTTGAAATGAAAGAAACTCTGATAAGCTAGTAAATGATAGAGTGTAATTGAAATAAAAGATTAAAATATTATGTAAGGAATGTGCAGTGAACAAAGTTAGCAAATGAAATCATTTATAAAAATACAAATGCAAATGGAAGGCATTTATGGTAATAAAAATGATGAACCCAACTCCTTAATTGATGATGATTAATGTAATAAGGTCTTTGTGGCAATCACATGTTTAAATACGACATTATAATTAAAGGTAGGCCTGAGTGGTAATTGAAGACCTGTGTGCTACCGAATAATTAATACCGTTAAGTCCTGTGTGGCTACAAAATAATTGGTATCGTTAAGGCCCGAGTGGCTACCAAATGTCAAACCCACAACATTATAATTGGTATCGAAGGTATGAGTCGAATGTCAAACCCACGACATTATAACCGTATCGTTGATCGAAATCCTGTGTGGCTGCCAAATGTCAAAACCATGACATTGAAATTGGCATCATTGATCGAAGGCTTGTGTGGCATCTAATTGTCTACGACAGTTAAGCGAATACAGTAAAGTAAGGCATGCGTAGCGTTCGATTATCTATTTACAATTATCAGACGAGAATAGGGGAGTAAGACTTGAGTAACATCTAGTAGTATATTCTTGACAAAACACAAGAATAATGGCGTGAGGCCTATATGACAACCTAATTATTTATTGATGATAAAATAAAGATAAAGCACATATGAATAAACCATAAACATAGAGCTGGAAGTTGAGTTAGACCTAGGTGACAACCTAAATTACGACTACAATGGTTAATCCTGTATGCATGATGAATGATATATGACATGGTTCATTAAGGGATAGAAAGTATAGGGCACTTTTAGGTACTGAATGCATGGATATGGTTGTTTCTATGATATATATATATATATATTGTTGTTGTTGTTATATATATATATATTTATATATATTATGTTGTGATGATGAAGTGAAGGGAAATCCATTCCGCATTAGCGGCTTGATCGCACTTTGAATGCATAAGATAAATGTTTTACTCATACTAGACTTATTGTCTGACCCACGTTTTTTATTATTTTCTATAACTCAAGGGTTCTCATTCGAGTAGAATGAGTTTATGGATTAGACAAGTATCTCTTTTGAAGACGAAGAAAGATTTTGAAGATAAAGCAAGGAGGCTTTCTATTTAAATAAAAGTATTTTGAAATTTCCACTATGTAAAATAAGGTAAGGATATATAACTAGCTGAGTGTGGTGTTGGCATCTTCATATATTAGGCACACACTACTCTGATTTTCTTATTTATATATTTACCCTACTTGGGAACAATTGGGTTTAATGATGTAACAAATTTTGTAATTCAAATTAATGTAATGAAAAATATATTTAGCTTCTCTGTTTACTTAAGTTGTGAAAGACAAATACTGATCTTGGTTTGTCGCTAGAAAATGATTCCGATGATGACTGCAGCATCATCAATGTCTATTTTCAAGTCTCGAAGTGGGGGATGTCATAACTTGGTATTAAAGCATAGGTAAGGGAAACACCTAAGTAAAACAGAGCTAAGTAGAAGTAAAACTACAAAGTGAACACCTTGAGAAAGGATATATGCTATATATATAACGTACTTATATTTTGATATAAATGTTATCCCGCCTTTTGGTATGGCCGTGATACCATGGAGTTTCCTAAATGGATTTGTGATATTTAAGGCAGAAAGCCCAAAGAGATGATTATCAGGTTCAAAGATAAGTTATATATAAGGCTATGAATGATAGTCAAGCGGATTCAAGCAAGTAGCATCCAAGAAATGGCTAAGTATGGATTTGCACTTCCCCTAGGCAAAGGACTGGATCAATATGGTTTGGAATGGATCAGATCGGATCACTATGCTTATGGATCGCTCAATATCTCATCAAAACCAGAAGAACCACACAAGCAACTCAAGAAATCTAGAGAAGGCATGGAGGGGGACCCACCATAAGGATCGACAGGCCCCATGTGGTCTTCTTGACCGATCGATGCCAACCCCCCATAGGGATCTGTGCCGATCCCTCATAAAGGCCTAGATTGGCCCCATTTTTTTGGAGGGGTTCGTCTGGTCCTTAGTCTCCTGCACATGGATTTTCAGCTAGATATTTCATCCTCTTCTGCTATAAATATCGGATCATTGGCTCAAGAAAATGGATATTCTTTCTGGCTCTCTTAATCTTCTTCCCTAGGCTATAATCCACTATTTTGATTCTTGAATTTCATGGATTGTATCTATTATCAGTAGTATAAATTAAAAAAAGCTTTTGGAGTGGACATAGGCCGGAGTTAGCTGAATCACTATAAATTCTCTTGTGTTCATTTTCTTATGGTTTTAATTTCCTTTCTTCATATTTAGTTCTCTACTTCATTCTGTTTGAATTTGAACATTGAATCTGCAGTGTTATCATATTAATTGAGTGTTTGTGGCCAATTCTGATGTACACATTTTGGTATCCGAGCCAGTTTACTTGTAGTCACAAATTTGGAATTGATTTGGAGCTTGGATTTGGATCAATGGACAGACAATCTACCAAGTTGTGATGCCCCGCCCCGAGACTCACATTAACAAAGAGTATTACTGCGTAATACTGTCTGCTAATGTGGAGAATAGGGCTGGTTAGGAGCGACCATATATAGTTTTGTCTTAAACATACATTAAATATGTCGATCAATGCTCTAATTTTTTTCTATCTCAAGTGGATCGACATATTCAATAAATGCTTAATACAAAACTACAACTGGCTAACGGATCTGTTAGAACAAAATACAACAAAATGCACAACACATCATAGAACAGCAAACAATAGATATATACATATACACTGATACATCCCAATATGATGCAAAATGATACATCTCATAAGTGGTATAAGTATCACACTATATACAACGAGTCAAAACAATATATATAACAGAGTCAAACAAAAGGCTACAACTACATGAAAAGGGATAAGCTAATATCCAAGTGGAAGCATCAAAGCAAAGTCCAAAAGCACGTATTTAACCTGAAACTACTCGGTCTCGGGGTAGGGCATCATAGCTTGGTATCAGAGCCAAGTTTAGAACAAAGTATGGAGTGCCACAGCTATGACGCCTCACCCCAAGACCCACATTAATAAGGAGTATTACTAGGTAATACTGTCTGCTAATGTGGAGAATAAGGCTGATTAGGAGCGACCATTTATATTTTTGTCTTAAACATCTACTAAATATGTCGATTGATGCTCTAATTTTTTTCTGTCTCAAGTGGATTGACATATTCAGTAAATGCTTAATACAAAACTATAGATGGCTAACGGATCTATCAGAACAAAATACAACAGCAGAATGCACAACACATCACAGAAAAATAAACAACAGATATATACATATGCATTGATACATTCCAGTACGATACAAAATGATACATCATAAGTGATATAAGTTTCATATTATATACAACGATTCAAAACAATTTACATAATAGAGTCAAACAAAAGGTACTACTACACAAAAAGATAATTTTAGTTATAAAAATATTTTTATTGTTAAAAACTCTTATTTTAACCGAATACTAAATTTACACTATAATTTACACAAAACACTATTTTAGCACCAAAAATTACATAAAGATCATTTTATTGTATAATTTAAATAAAAAGGTGAAATTTTGTTTAAAAATAATTTTTGGATGTATATATATACACATATAACCGCGTTTGCTATTTTGTGATCTGTGTTATTTATTTATATTGTGTTTTGTTCTGAATTGATCCTGTAGCCACCATGGTATTATATTAGATGAGAATCAAGTATGTCAAACCACTTAAAAATGAAAATAAAAAAAAATGAAAAAACAAATAAGCACATTATCGACATACTTAATGCATATTTAATACAAGACTATGATGGTCACTCCTAACCAGTCATATTCTCTGCACTAGCAGACAGTATTATTTAGTAATACTCTTTGTTAGTATGGGCCTCGAGGTGGGGCGACACAGCTTGGTAGTCACCATGGAGGAAGTCAAAAGGCATCCTCAGGAGATGGAGCTAATCAATCCTCTGTCTACATTACTAGGAACGAAATGGAGACTACGATAGATGCTATTCAGGAGCGGGTGATGAAGAGGCTGTAGGATTGATTTCACCCTAGAGAAATAATTATAAAAATTAACGCGAAAATATATAAAATAATTGTAGCACAGATAATAGCAGAATAATAAAAAGCAGAAATAAAACAACACAGATTTACTCAGCTTCGGCAAAACCCTACATATGTGCTGCCTCCAAGGTTTCTAGAAATTAATTAGTCAAACACTTACATATGTAAATTCGCGACACCCAATATTGACTAACCTAACTCTACGCTCAAAACCCTGCCACAACTCAGCCAGTAAGTTGCGAATTCTCGAACTAAACCATCGTAGTTCGTCCCTAGTCACACGACTATAATTGTACGAAAGTTTTAAAAAATACAAATTAAAATGACAAATACAAAAACCTATATTAAATTAAAGCCCAATTAAAAATATAAAGGCCGGCCACTTTAGTTCTTATCACAAAAATTTTCTCCCTTAATATTCTTCTGTTCGGCCTGTATCCTTTACTTCGTGAATAATGTCTGCCTCTTCGAGAATGTTCATTCCTCTTTCAATAATTTAGGGCTTTGTGAAATTGGAAACGTTGATTGATTGTGGATCAATTGAATTGATATTTTCGCGTTGATTGTTATGTCAATCGATCGTCTTGCTTTGACTATACTTGGCCGCTTCAATTTGTCGAGTTTGGATTGAATAATACCAGTATGTGATTTCCTTTATTACTCTCGTTGATATGCTTGAACTTGATGTTGTATGCCGATGATGTTAATGGTATTTATAGGGTTTAATTTCCTAAATTATCGTTCGAATTTATCTTTTGAATTCTTCTGTTACTTTAGCTCGACCGTTCGATTTTACTTGAATATACGTGATTGGTTTAGACTAGTTCAATTTCGAATATTTTTTGATGTCCTTTGCTTGATTACCACGGCTTGTTTAGTTTTCTGATTTGGTTCCGTTCTTCATACTCCTTTGATTTCGGCCTTTTGAATCTGTGATGATAATTTGACTTCGACTTGTTCAATTTTACTTTGGTCACCTGGCTTTGACCTTGTTATTTAAAATTTAAGGTAATGCTTGCGACTTCATTTATAGTATTTGAATTTGCTGACTTGAGATAAAAATCGACTTCGTTCATTTACTCACCGCTTTATGTGAATTGCTTCTCTTTACTGCTAGCAAATTTTATTCGAACTGTACTTGGGTCATGTTGTCACCAATGCCTGTTACACATAGCTTCACTCAGTTCATATTGTCAGTTGTCTGGTTCATCACTACATATTGTTTCTGTGATGATTGTATTTGTTGTGTATACTTGTGCCTTGTCTGGTGATTCTCTGGCATCATCATTTGAAACTGTTTGTTCATACTTTGTTGCACATGTATATGTTGCTTCATTGTCCTTTGCACCAATACTGTTCCACTTTGTTGCATTACATCATGTGATTTGCTGTAGCTTGATTGTTTGCAATATTGAGCTAGTCTGGTTTCCACATATGCATATGTATATACCGTGTTATCACTATTCTCTTGATACATGCCATTTGAAGTGGTCTATTTCCATATGAATTCTTCATTATTTATGCCTTTGGTCATTGCATTCATGTTGCCAGGTCTGGTTGCATTTGTTTCCTTTCACTGTTTATTGGTCATGGTACCTTTTGTTGTTTGCTGGTCTTTATGTATATTTGAATCTTGTTGTACACCTTTGTACATGTTGCACTGCGTTGGTGCCATTGACATTTGAGTTCATTTGAGTCTGCACTTGTATTCAGTTGCATTCATTCTGGACTGGTTGTTCATGTCTCTGACTTGTTACATATGTATGTACTTATATGCACTATTATTTTCTTTGTATATGGTTCTCAAACCATGTCTTTGTTCTCTGGCATCACTCTTTGTCTGGTTTTATTGTTTGTCATTGTTATGCTCGCTCTGGTTCCATTAAGTTCACCATTGTCCATGTTCATACTTGAGTTTGTTATTGTCTCATCTATTTCATTTTGAAGTCATGTTCATGCCTCTTTATTCAAGATTGTTTGCAGTTTTTTTTGCTATTTGATGTTGAGGCTTTGCTCAGTTGACTTATTGGTAACACTGCATGTATACATACATACATACATATACATACATACATATATATATATATGTATATATGTATGTATGTATACATGAGTGTAGCTGCTTTATTTTGTTCACTGTATGCATGCGTACTTTTGGTTTGTGTTACATTGAGCTCTGAGTTGAATTCTGGTTGACAATGCATGTGCGTATGTGTGTATACACACACACACACATGAGTGTAGCTGCTGTGATAGTTTGTTGATTCTGGTTGTGTTGACACACTTGTGTACATGTTTATGTGTGATCTGATTGCATGAGTCTGGTCATTGCATAGTTGAGTTGTTTCCATGTGTACACATTGAATTTTTGGTCGAGGCTTGTTTTATGTTGGTTTTGGATTCTTGCTGCATGAGAACTTGTACTCGACAATTTTGTTATGTATTTGTATTGCACCTGAGTTGAATCCAGCCTCGGCTCGGGTTTGACCTTGTACTCAGCTGTCCCTGCAATTTTATCAAGTATATATATCAGTGTGCACGACCTTGTGGCATGTACAGTGATACACTGTGCATGACACAGGTTGTTTGTGTTTGATGAATTCAAAATGAAAATGATGACGAACAACTCAAATAACCGAGGCAAATAATATTTTCAAATGCACTTTTTATTTTACACCGTTAAAATATTTCTTTTTCAATTTTACTACGTTAATGTTTATTTTGCAGATAATTCAGATGTTGGATAAAAATTGGAATATGTTTGAAGAACAAATACGAGTGAATGAATGATGTGTAGTGAGGTGCAAATGTATGTATAGTGAAAAACTGGATTATAATTTGAAATTGTATTGTAATGAAATTGTTTATATAGTGAGAGCTTAAATTTTGTACTATTCAAAAATTGTAATAAAATATTTGTTTGAATAAATATCTGTTTGAATTTAAATTCTGCGTTACTTATTTTATTCAGCAAATATTTAATTAATTATGTGAAAATAAAATAGTACAATAACTAATACATTCAAATGAATACATATGTTTATCATCATCAAACAAAAATCATATACTAGCATATTAAATAGAGGCAAGAGGAGATGATGCAAAATTTTCTTTGAAAAACTGGACAAGCTGGAGCATAAAACCAAGGATTAGGAGCGACAGAGGCTATTGGGAATTTGAATTAAAAAAAGGAGAAACCAAAGCTGTTGGAAACCAGAACCAGGAACATGGATTCGGAGCCAACATGCAGGAGAACGGAACGGAGCAGCCGAGGGTGAACCCTGGGCAATCTAGAAGGATCGACACCGATCCCCCTAGGAGGATTGACACCGATCACCAAAACTTAGGGAGCACACCCCTGGGTCATGTTTGTGGGGATGTCGATAGGCCAGTGGACGATGTTATTTAGTTAGATGTGGATCGGAATGCGGATGCACGTCTAGAAGAGTATGTTCCGAATACCCTCGTGGAGTCAGGAGGAATGTTGGTAATGTGGACTGGAGACCACCTTTGGATGAGAATGAGAGGATGGCTGAGCTGGTATGTCTG
The DNA here is from genome assembly GCA_030765085.1 of Allium cepa. Lineage (NCBI taxonomy): Eukaryota > Viridiplantae > Streptophyta > Magnoliopsida > Asparagales > Amaryllidaceae > Allium > Allium cepa. The sequence continues at coordinate 757,739,202 of CM060941.1, read as the reverse complement.
ATATTGAGAGGCGGATTGTCCAACAGGAGTTTGGAGGATGTCAATCGGAGTCAATTTACTCTGAATATCGAGAATTCTAGGAACTCGCTGGAGCTAAAACTACCAATACTGGAGGTATATGATGGAAATTCGAATCCTACAATGCATAAGATGACGTATATCTGGCATATGGAAGTGCTGGAAGCATTGGAGGAAGTCATGGTGAGTTGTTTCCTTTATACTTGACGGAATTAGCTGCGCATCGGTTTAGGTAGCTAGAGAATGGATCAATCAGGACATGGAACGAGCTAATGGACAACTTTATGAAACAGTTTTGGGTCCATATTTTATGACCCAATAATGTGTTGACATTGGCGGAACTAAAACAGATGACAGGAGAGTCCTTGTGGAGTTATTTCACACGATTCAATGCAGCAATGACTTCAGTGGATCGGTCAGATCCATCAAAGATTTTAATGGCAGCGGTTTCTGGGATTGCTGATGACACAGACTTTAAGATTGCACTGGTATGGGATCCACCAATGGATCTCGAGGAGTTTTACCATGAAGCGGAGAGGTTCCTACGGCAGAAGGATGCACGAGTCGACAAACGGGAAGTAAATATTCTAAGAGGTAAAGGATTGTCTAAATAAGGTCTAGAAAGGATAAGGGAAAATAGAAAAGGACGACGGTTATGATGGATCAAGAAGGCAAAGAAAGGAACAAAAGCTAAAATTATCATCTTATTTGGATTTGATGGAAAGTTCAGAATGGATTTACCTGGACATAAAGGGCAACTCCCCTATCAAAAAACGACAAGGAGGGATCCTACGAAGCGGGAATGAAGGTCTAGAAAGTATTGCCTATTCCACAAACTAGATGGACATGCTACAGATGAATGCAGGTATTTATGGGATATGGTTGAGGACATGTCCGAGATGGTAGGATATCACAGTATGTAAGGACTTGGGTTGCTGGGGTAAAACAGGAGCAGCCACCATCCACGTCAAATGGAAATGGCCTTGGATCGTGGTCATAGATCATCATCTCTTGATCGAGATGGCATGAACCTAATAATAATAAACTCCACAATCAAATGGATAAGTCGCTTACACATGTACGAGATCCATATCAGTCCCTAGGCATGCTCTGAGATGATGATGAACTGTCATGCCCAGAGAGGCAACTTTTAGTTTTCCTAGTTTTCTCTAGCTTTTGGTTGTTTGGAAATCAAATTTAATGAATGTATGTTAAAATACTTAAATTCGCATTAATACGATGAACAAAACAGGTCGTGGTTGTCACGATTGGAGAGAGGGGCAATAACCGTAAGATGTGAGTCCCTTCACTAGAAAGCGACAAGATGGAGTTATACGCATAGGTTAAGCCGTCGATCAAAGAGTCAAGGATAGAGAAAAGTAGTCGTTACGGAATTGATCACTTTATGTCCCTATTCAAAGAGTCAAGGATCAGATTACAAGAAGTGAGTTGCTTCGTCGGAGAGTGACAGGATCGACTTACTTATCGTTGTTTCCCTTTTGCCGGAGAGTGACTGGATAGGGTCTGGCAAGTGTATGAGGAGACCATGATCGGCAGTGAAGACTAGGACATCACTTTATGTTTAGGAACAGTGAACCAGAGTGCAGGAAGTAATGCCGCATCACCGGAGAGCAACAAGATCGGCTAACTTGTTATTGTTCGCCTTTCACCGGAGAGTGACATGATAGGTTCCAGCAAGAGCTCGGAGAAGCTATGATCTATCCAGGAGAACCAAGATGTCACTCCATTCCCCCAAAGGAATGGAGTGCGGGGAGTGAGTCGCTTTGCCAAAGAGCCAAAGGATCGACTCACTCAAGTTTCCTCACCAGATAGCAAATGGATTGGGCTTAGTAAGGGTCTAGGGAGACCATTGATCGGCTCGGAGAAACCATGAACTTTGATAACCATTTGGAGAGATTGTGGATTGGATTATTGAATTACAGGATTCCAAACAGTTATGGAGCTGGATATCGCCCCAGAGAGGTCGTGGACTTGGACTTTGACCCGATGAGGTCACGGATTTGGATAATGATCGGAGAAGATCAGGGCTTTAGGTTTGGCAAACGATCTGGTGAGATCATGGATTTGGTTAACGACATTGGATGGATATGGATTCGGCTGAGAACTCAAAATGGCTTCGTAATTGGCTATTGACTCGGAATAGTCGCGGACTATGGCAATTTGCTTTGGCAAAGTTGAATTTTGGATTAGAAATTTGGCCATCGATGGACTATGGACTTCGAATTTATGGTAATCCAAAACACACATTCCTATCGCAAGGCATCTTTTGGGGGGAGGCAAATGTTATCTCGCTTTTTGGCAAAGCCGTGATACCATGGAGTTGGCTAAATGGATTTTTGATCAGCTAGGCAGGAAGCCTGGAGAGATGATTTTCAGGTTCAGAGATCAGTTATAAGCAAGGCCAGGATGATAGTCAAGCGAATTCAAGCAAGTAGCATCCAAGAAATGGCTAAGTATGAATTTTCACTTCTCCTAAGAAGAGGATCAGATTAGATCAATATGGTTAGGAATGGATCAGATCGGATCACTATGGCTATGGATCGTTCGGATTGGCAGTACAACTCATTGATGGTCGCTTAATATCTCAACAAGCACTAGGAGAACTACACAAACAACTCAAGAAACGAAGAGAAGGCATGGAGGGGGGTCTACCATAGGGATCGTCAGGCCTTATGTGGTCTTCTTGACCAATCAGTGCCGGTCCTTCATGAAGGCCTGGATGGGCCCCTTTTTTGGAGGTGTTCGTCTGGTCCTTGCTCTCCTGTACACAATTTTCAGCTACATATTTCATCCTCTTCTCCTATAAATACTGGATCATTGGCTCAAGAAAAGGGATCTTCTTTCTGGCTTTCTTCATCTTCTTCCCTAGGCTATACTCTGCCATTTTGATTCTTGAATTTCATGGATTGTAATTGTTTGCACTTAAAATGGTTATAAACACCCAAGAATAGTTTTTGTAGAGAAGTAAGTGAAGAAAAATAAAATAAAATTACGTAAAATAATAGGTAAGTAACAGAGTAAATAGTAATCAAAGACACAAAATTTTATAGTGGTTTGACATTGTATGCATATGTTCACTTTGAATATTGTCCTTTATTAATCACTCTTTAATCTGATTACAACAATAGAGATAAGAAGTGCTTGATTACAATTGAATCAAAGGTAACAGTAGTGTCAAGATCCTAAAAATGAACCAAAAAGCCTATATTTATAGGGGGAGATGATGAGATATTTCGGTAGGATTTTGGTAAAAGGCTCTCTAGGTCCATAGGGGCCCACCATAATGATCGGTGGTCCTTACTTGATATCTTGGAACAATCGGCCAAAGGTACACCGATCGTTATTTTTGGTCTCCAATCTTTGTGCGATTGTTTTTTGGAGGGTCCTACATGCCTCTTAAACTTGTCCCTAAAATATGAAGTCATTTTGAGCGATAGATTACAAGATATGGATCAACCTTTTCTACATTTCGAACGTTCACTGAGCTACACCGATTGTTATGAAGGATCGATAAAAAAGATCGGCCTAAAACGGTCGGCTATCTTCATATCTCAAGGTTTTGACCTACGATCATTTTCATAGGCTCCACTCTTCAATATACTAATGCTTTGAAAGTCTCAAGTGAATTGGCCTTGTGGATTTTGATATGTCGATCGATCTTTGCTTATTTGAGCTGTTTTATGGATCGTTCCCGATCGATCCATATAAATTTTTGCTTCGTCCATAACTTGAGCATACGAACTTCCATCGACTTCAAATTTGAAATGTAACTTCACGGGGCTATGCCAGTCACTCTATACTGATTGCACCTTGATTGAGGCCCGATCCGGATCTGCACGACCATTGCCCATAGCATTGTATATAATCGATTCTTAAGGCTGATAACCATTTTCTCCTAGCCAAGTCGATGATATCATGGCATTGCCAAAATGCGGGAAACATTTTCCCTTCAGATTACGTTTTGTTTCGAACATGATGTGCTTTGAATCGTCGTAAGTTAGAATCGTCGGAAAGAAATCCATCCGGTTCATCGAATAGTCGTTATCCTTCCATTGAGTCGTTTTCTTGTCGAATGTCGTATTTTCCTTATTCATCATGATGATTGATCGATTTCCAATAGTATAAATATGGGATCACAACTTGCTGGTCATCATCTTATTTTGTTTCTTGCGATTTCTAAGCTTCAACAACCTGGTTTTAATTTTTCTCTTGTTGATTTCAGGTGAACATTCAATTTTTGTCAATTGCAAAAAATTAGAATTCAAAACGTATGCTTGCACGTATATGTGTTCGTACCTGACTCCCGATCACGGTTACTTATTCACGGGTTATTGTCAAGTTTTGAAATTTTTATAAATAATATCTATCGATCATTATTCTTATTTACATATATATTTTATAAAAAAAGTTTACTACCGATTGTTATTCCCTCATTCATATTCTCCCTTTTCATTTTTATTTTTGAATCACTGATCGTTTACTTCATAGAAAGAAATTTCGGATAGTTCCTAATTATGGAATGATCGGTGTAAAACCCTTGCTTCAAAACGATCGGCGTCTAGCCTAGTTATGGAACGGTCGGTATAAGATCGTTATATTGAAACGATCGGTATAACTTTAGGGCCACGAATGATCGGTATAACTTTAGGGCCACGAATGATCGGTATACGACCTTCGTAAATAAGCATCTGCATTTAGCCCTTTTTTTATTCTTCCATCATTTAATATCATTTTCAGTTGAGAAGAAAAAAAACCACTCTACTTCCTCTCCTTATCGATCAAGGAAACGATATGATTTTCCAAAAACTAAACCGCATTTCTTCGAGTTAATCACATTCAAGTGCTCCTATAGATTTCTCCCTCGCTTCGAATTCAAACCCATTTCCCTTTCCAGATTCTAACCTCGGTAATTTGATTCGAATTTTCTTTATGATTCATGCAAGATACTTTGAGTTTCATCAATTTCTTGATGTTAGAATTAAATAGTGGATCGGTTGAAGGTTGGAGGAGATGAAAATTGGAGGATATTGTGGCCTTAACCAATCATTCTTGGGGAAGATGAAGTAGTTGTTGAACGATTGTTTTGAGTGATGTATATGCTTAGGTGCGAATCATTCTTGAAGGATCGGTTGTACCCCATATTTAGTGAATTTTGAAGTGGGTAAGTCAATTGTTCTGATCGTTCTTGAATTGAAGTGGAGAAAAACAATAGGTAGAAGTATTGAGTCAAATGATCGATGGGAGGAGTTGAAGTAGAGATCGGATAAAATGAGGGGGTGAATGATCGGTAGGAGTATTTTTATGAACGATCAGCCTTGTTTGGGGAGTGATCGGTTGTTAGCAAATAAACTTTAAAAATGGAACTTAAACAAGTGAACTTGAACTAAAAGACGAGCTTAGTCCTTGCATACTTAAACGAACATCTGAACTTGCATATGACTTGTATACAACTTGAACTGTTTATTTGGTAACAAATGACCTTTGAATTACGACATGTACTAGTGCCTTTGGCTATTCTCTTGAAGCTCATCAGTGACTTAGATATGAAAGTCGAACTTTTTCTTGCTGACGATCGATCGTAAAACTCAAACTACATCATTCCCCGATGGCATAGAGAAACAATTGAGATGGTCAGGAATGATGGTCTCTTTGGTCGAACCTCGAAGTCTCTTCGTCTTTTTCTTCTTTAGTTTCATACAACTTGTTACTATATTGTATAGCACTACATCGCAGCACACTAGCACTCGCTATGCACTATGGGGTAAAGATTTGATACAGCGGATTAACAAACTTGACGTGCGATTAATGTTTGATACAAATTGATGCAAATTTCTTCCTCACGAAATGATTCGTGTCAAGTAAACAAAGATAAACGCCCAAATCCGTTGATCTCCCGAGATACCGGATTCTAGCTATCTTCAACACGTTGATCGCGCACGATACCGCGTTAGAAGATCTACGATCCTTCGATGTTGATCTCGCGCATGAGATTCCGTGAATCGGCTTCAAATTCGTTGATTCGAGCGCACTCGAATAACCGAAGATGGAAGAAGAAGGAGATCACACTCAACTTCAACAAAGTGACACAAAGCACACAAACCAAATTTTATTCAAAATCAATCAACTTTACAATGACAACACACCCGCATTTATAGAGATTTTACAACACACACAGACCAATACATGCGACACACGAGATAACAAAATACACGACCTAACAACTCACGCGACCTACGACTTAACGACCTAAACATCAACAACCTATGATTTACAGCAACAAGTAACAACTTCACGCGACCTATCAACAAAGCACTTCAACAGAAACGGCTTGAGCGATCTATCACATGAGCAACTTAAAAGAACTGAGCGGCATAAGATCTGGACGACCTAGCGGCATAAGAAGAAATAGCATGTGTGAGCGACCTAAGAAAAATGCACTGAGAACGACTTATCAAATGCGACATATAGTTAGCTCGCCCGTGTTAGGTCGTAACTCGCATAACTCGCTGGATCGACCTAAGAAGAATGGAGCGACATAAGAATGGAGCGACTTAACATATATAAGCGACCTACAAGATGCGGCATATGTTGAGATAACTTGCAGGCAGCTTAACCACTAGGTCGCTGGCGACCTAAAAATGAGCGACTGAACTCGCTAGGTCGTTCTGTTTGACCTAAGAGCTTGTGACTTATCTTGCTAGGTCACTCAAGCGACTCAAGATGTGTTGCGCGGCATAGTTCGTTGTGGCATGACTTGCTAGGCCGCGACCGACTTATGGCATGCGACTTAAGAACATGGTGCACTGCATCATCCTCCCCTGGTTGAAAAAATTCGACCTCGAATTCACACTTTCCTCTTCCTCGACAAGCTTGTGCTCATGATACGGAATCAAATGTTTGACGTTGAAAACGTCAGCAGTATGAATATGATCCGGCAATCTTAACCGATAAGCATTATCAATGGTCTTCTTCAAGATTTTTACTGGACCAATCTTTCGAGCTTTCAATTTTGTGTAAGTTCCAACTGGAAAACGATCTTTCGTCAATAATGCCTAAACAAAATCACCCTCTTTGAAGTCCACACTCCTTCGCTTCTTATCTGCCAGTTGCTTATACTTCTCATTTGACTTAAACAATCGTTCATGAACAATCCTGTGACACTCCTGCAACTCATTCACGAAATCACTAGCTCGTTTCACAACTCCTTTCTGATGTGGAACTGTTGACAAATCCAACGATCCTTCGGAATGGCTGAATATACTACTTGATATGGACTGAATCCAGTACTTCGATTAACGGCATGAATATGTGCGAATTCTGCCTGACACAAGTTCACATTCCAGCTCTTCAAATTATCCTTCACAAGACATCTCAACAAGTTTCCCAAAGATCTGTTCACCACTTCCGTTTGCCCATCCGTTTGTGGATGATAGGCGCTACTAAAATTCAGCTTAGTCCCAACCATCTTCCACAGACTCAACCAAAAATGACTTAGAAATCGAGTATCCCGGTCAGAAACAATGGTCTCAGGTAGCTCACGTAGTCGATAAACCTCTTTAAAGAACAATTGAGCAACACGGACTGCATCGACGGTCATTTTACAAGCTATAAAATGTGCCATCTTCGAAAATCTATCTACCACAACATATATAGAATCATTCCCTCGTTGAGTTCTTGGCAAACCCAAAAAAAAAATCTATGCTAACATTAAACCATGGTCTAGTAGGCACGGGCAATGGCATATACAATCCTACATTCGTAGTTGTCCCTTTGGAAACTTGACATATGTGACATCTCTGCACAAATCTTTCAACTTCTTTCCTCATGGAAGGCCAAAAATATGATTGAGAAATCAACTGCAAGGTACGATCTCTTCCCACATGACCTTCTTCATGCAATTCCTTCACAATCTTCATTCGCAAACTGCACTCTGGTATACACTACCGATTTTCTTTGAATAGAAAACCATCTACCAACACATACTCGTCCGTCTTCCCTTTCTCGACTTCATCTACAATCTTAGCAAAGTAAGGATCCTCCACAAACAATTCTAGAAATACATCAAACCCCGTCACTTCAACTCTCATCGTAGTCAACAAATGATTTCTTCTACTCAATGCGTCTGCCACACGATTTGTAACTCCCGACTTATGCTTTACAACAAATGTAAACTGTTGTAAGTATGCGATCCATGAAGCATGTCTGGCTGCAATCTTATCTTGTCCCTGCAAATGTTTCAATGCTTCATGGTCAGTATACAACACAAACTCTTCATAAAACAAGTAGTGTCTCCAATGCTTTATGGCTTGGACAACAACATAGAACTCCAAGTCATAGGCACTGTATCTTGTCTTGGCTCTAGAAAGTTTCTCGCTAAAATAAGCAATTGGACACCCCTTTTGACTTAACACTCCACTGTAGGATCTAGATTAACCCTAGAGGGAAGGGGGGGGGGGGTGAATAGGGTTATAGCAAATTTTCTCGATTTAAACGTAAAAACAAACTGCAGAAATAAATATGCTGAAAAGTAAATCACACACAAAATTTACCCAGCTTCGGCAACCTCTGCCTACTGCTGCATTCCCAGATTTCTATTAGAACTAAACAGTATCCCGCTTACAAACACTCTACTAGACTCGCAAACCTTTGCTCCCGCTCACAAACACTCTACTAGACTCGCACACCCTGCTCCGCCTATAGAGTTTCGCTTACTCGCAAACTCTGCTCCCGCCTATAGAGTTTTGCAAACTCGCACACCCTGCTCACTGAACTAATTCTAACTAGACAATCGGACACTAGCTACAACCTAGGTGGTGATTTACAAATTCTTTAACTTGAAAAAAAAACAATTTCAAAAATACAAGCAGGAGCAAAAATTAAAATATAAACTTGAATCCCTAATTTTTGCTCAAATAAAAAAAATAAAAAACCCCCTTTAAAAAATTAAACCCTAATTAAAACTAAACTAAAGCCTTTAGAAATAAAAACAAGGCCGGCCCTCAAAATATTATCACTCAAGTAAAACACGACCCTGTTATCTTCTCTTACAAATGTCGGCTCCGGTTCCTTCTTTCGTTCGTTCCTTTGCAACTGAATTAGGGCTTGTGAAAACTGGGGCTGTCGGCTTCTATGTCTCGATTGAATGAATGGTTTGGCGTTGATGCTTCGTCAATCGATGATCTCTCTGCTTAGCACACCGTTCCCCCAATTTCCGATCGAGTTCGATTTCTGACTTCCGTATGTAGTTTATCCTTTTTGTGCTTTTAATGATTTACGTACTTGAACTCGATACTCTTTAGCCGATGATGATTGTGGGTTTATATATGCGTTCGATTTCCTTGAATTGCGTTCATATAAATTTGTTTGAATTTGTCAATACTATGCTTTGGCCGCTTGATTATGTTTTGATGCTTGAGATTTCACTGACTTCTTCAATGGATACTTGCTTGGTTGACACGGTTTTGAATTGCTACCGTGGTCATCACGGTGTTGATTTTTGACTTCGTCAATACTGTATACGTACTTGAATTTTTATCACTGCGTTACATTTGTACTTGAGCATACTTGATTTTGTTCCTCGGTTTTGAATCTGTTCATTCACTGTTACTTTTGACTTTACGCGGCATTGATTCTCTGGCCCTTGTGAGCTTCGTCTCTGGCTATTTTTCAGGTTGGTTTAACATGACCTTCAATTTAGCATTGCATGATGTTGTCTAGTTGTTCGAACTTGTTCATGTGATTCCATACATCACTGCACTGCTTGTTTTTGAACCTGATGGATGTAGTTGAGTCTTTGTCGTCAGCACTTGCATTGCTGTTTGGTCTGACCATCTTGTATTCATGTGCCACTGTTTGTTCACCTTGATTCTGCATCACTTGTAGCTTGCTACTGTGTTGCATTGAGTTGCTTATATCACTGGTTGGTCTGAATTTTCGCTGCAATCTTCATTGAGCTTGTACACCATGTTGCATACAGTTTTCATTCACTTGAGTCTGCCTTGTTGAGTTCCTGTAGTTGCATTCATTGTTTCTCGGCATTGACTTCTGTATATTTGGGCTTCATTGAATTTGTTATTGCACTTTGTCTTGATAGTTAAGTTGCACTTTGTTGCACTGCATAGTGGTCTTCATTGTTGTTGTGTCATTGCTGTTGACATGTGCATTGTTCATCTCAACTTGTTCTTGTATTCACTGTCTATCCATACTGTTGACATTTGGGTTTGTTGTGCACTTGTCTTCTGTTCACCTGTATCATGCTTGTGCATTTCTCTTAGACTTGATCATGGCTTCTTCTGTTGTATACATGTCCACTGCAGTTTCCTCACTGATGCATTTGGACTTGACTGTGTCACCATATGTACACATGTTCATCAATGCATGCTTTGTACTTCATTCAGTCTTCATGCATGTTCTCTGTTCATTGCTTTTGATATCCATGTTACAACTGGTTTGGTCGAGACTTGATTCTTTGTTGGCACTGGACCTGATCTGCATACATGTGCTTTGATGGAGTTTTGATTTGTCGAAGCTTTGCATTCTTCAAGTTGCCTTGTGTTGAATCCAGTTTCAAAACTCGGATTTGACCTTGTGCTCGTGTCGTGATTTTATTTATGTTGCACCTGAGTTGAATCCTGTATTTGGGTTTGACCTGTGCTCACCTGTCCCTGTAATTTTATCAAGTGTATACATCGGTGTGCACGGCCTTGTGGCATATACAGTGATACACTGTGTATGTCACAAGTTGTTCGTGTATGATGAATTCAAATTTAAATGATGACGAACAACCCAAATAACCGAGGCGAACAATATTTTCGAAGACCATATTTTATTTTATATTGCAAAAATATTTCTTTTTCAATTTTACTGCGTTAGTGTATATTTTTGCAGATTGCTCAGATGCTGGATTCAAACTGGAATGAAGTTGAAGATAAAATACGAGTGTGAGTGATATGTAGTGAGGTTATTAATGTAAATATAAAATCGTGATGTATTCAAAATTGTATATGTATAGTGAGAGCATGAATTTGTACTATTCAAGATTGTAATAAATATTTGTTTGAATAAAATTTCTGTTTGAATTCAAATTCCATTCAAATACTGTGTAATTTATTTTATTCAACAAATATTTATTTAATCTATGAAAAATAAAATAGTACATTAACAAATACATTTAAATGAATATATATATGTTTATTATCATCAAACAAAAATCATATATTCGCATATTCCACAATCTCCTCCTTTTGATGATAACAAACATATATTTAAGATTTTGACTGAGTTAAATGTATTTGATCAATGATATACTCTAATTGCTCCCCCTATTTAAATGCTTCCTCTCTACATGATGTTCCCCTACATATATGCATACAAATAGAAATATATAAATGAGCCTAGATGCAAATAGAAAATTATTTGACCTTTGCTTGATTTTATTTGACAAAATCTTAACTTTTCTCTCCCCCTTTTGTTATCAGCAAAAGAGTAATAGTAATAGAAAAGTAGAGATATAGTGATAGATATTAATTCAACATTAAAACTCAATTGAATATAAATATTAAATTTCAATAAAGAATCAAACAAAAATCATAAATACTTTAATTGACGCATATTCCACTTTAGAATGATAGGAATGATTTCATCTAATAAAACCATATAGTTGTGTCTATTTGTGGTATATTTATTTCAGGAAATTTGAATATCTACTAACCATGCATAACCGTTAGGACTTTTAAATGAGATTAGTAGTATTCACAATTTTTATTTTTATTTTAAAAGTGAATTCAAGTATCTTCTAACCACGCATAACCGTGAGGACTTTCAAATGGGATTGGAATCAACTTGTCTATTTAATCAATTAATTTTGATATGCGTTCCATACATGCATAACTGTGAGGACTTCTAAATGAGCATGAAAGCACATAATCAAAAATCCAAGTAATTCACCCATGCATAACCGTGAGGACTTTTAAATGAGAGTGAATACTTTGGATATTTATTTTTTATTGATAAAAACATAATAAATTGAAGCACAAATGATTTCCCGTTTAAAATACCACATATTGACATACTATATAGAATTTTGATGAGTGATGGTTGTTAGAAATATGATAGAAATAGAGATGGTCATGGAATTTTTACCAACAAAAGTTTTATAACTCTTGTTTAAATTCCTATAGAAATTTACTAATTATACTGTCTCGAGTCATAATATATGATTAATATCAACACTCATTGTAACAACCCGGGTTGGAGATTACCACTAATATTAAATTATAATGATAATTATAATTTAATATTGGATTTATTGATTTAATTGGTAGAAAATTTTGAAATATATTGTTTAGTTGATATAAACAATATTGTTGGATAAAATCTTGGGGAAATGTAATTGATTGTGTTTCATCGTGAGGACATGAGATTTATTTCAATTTAAAATGGTTGAAATAAATTCTAAAATGAATAAGAAATATTTTTATTGTGAATAAAAAAGATAAACATGTGTGGAAATAAAGTTATTACTTTATTTCATGAATTTTTGAGTGGAGTTGTGCGACTACATTCAATTAACATGTAAAATTTGGTGGTATTGCAATTTATTGCCAAAATTGCTTTTTCTTTATTAATAATACAAAGGAAAATGGTTATTAATTAATTAATTACAATAAATATTTTTAGTAATGCTGTTTTTATGTTTCAGGGATGTTAAAATAATTTTTTACACTTTATTGGATGGAAAATGTTTTTATGTAACTAAAATATGTCAAATTTGCATTATTTCTTTAAATAATGTAAATTTGTTAAAAATAAGAGTTTATTGATAAAATAACATTTAAAATTGTTGAAATATGATGATTTTATCATCTTAATAAATTCTAGACGTTGCAACGATCGCAACACAATTTATTTCGTTTAAAAAGGATGAAAATTGAGAAAGATGGAAAAGAAAAAAAAACTTCATTATTTAGGCTAAGTAATTAATTTTAGGCCAATGGGTTGAATCCAAACCCAAACCCACTTGAGAAGCATCTGAAGAAAGGAGAAGTACGTACAGACACTTCGTACTCCTTCTTCTCATCTTCTCAAAAGTAAAGAAAGCTTCTAGAAATAGGAATAATGGCCTCCATGCTAATTTCTTGTTAATTTTCTAATTAAATTCGCAAAATCTAGAGTTTCTCTGGTTAAAAACATAAATCAAGGTAATCTTCTACCTCAATAATCTCTAATTCATGAGAAATCTATGGTTCAGTTACTGTAAGTTGGGTTTTGATGTTTTTTCCTTCTTGCATGCTTCTATTTCAGCTTCTACAGGTTCTCTAGGCTCAAACCTTCGCTGAAAGGCTTCATCTTGCAAGGAAATTTAGCATCTTTTGCCTTCTTACGGTAAGTTAAAGCTTATGAAAACTGAAATGGGCAGTCTATGGAAAAAAAATCTGAAGCTATAATGGTTGATTACGTATAAAATTTTGCTCTTAATATATGTTATGTCTTGCTGAAAATGGTGCAACTTTGTTTGCCCATATCTTGTGCATCCGGCATCGGATTGCCGTCAAACTTTTTTCTGTTTATAGTATACTTGTTAGAGTTCATTTCTGCAAAGTTTTGTTGAGTTTCAAGTCCATTTGGACCTTCTTATTTGCTGTCAAAGTTGCAAAACCGAGAGGGTATTTGCACAGAAAATAGTAATAGTGCTCTAATGTCTTAATAGTATTTCCAGCATAACTTTTTCGTTTCAAATTGGAATTTTGAAATTTTAGATGTTCTGAAATCCTTGTGAAATATTCCACAACTTTAATTTGTTGAGTTTTCAATAATTTTGATGTTTGCTATGCAAAAATTGATAAAGTTTGTCACTATCCCGAAAATGTATCAGTCCAGGCTTAACTTTTAAATTTTAGTAATTTTGGTATAACTTTTTTGTTTCAAATCGGAATTTCAAAATCTTGGATGTTCTGCAATCCTTGTGAAATATGCCATAACTTTCATGTTTTTTGTTTTGAATAATTTTGAAGTCCACATAGACGAAAATTGATTTTTTTCTTTGCTGGTCCGTGTTAATAACCAGTGCACAATTTTTTTTTCTATGTAGTATTTCGATCATAACTTTCACGTTACTGAACGGAATCTTGAAATTCAAGATTGTTCTAGAATCCCTAGGAAATATGCTACAACTTTTATGTTTTAAGTTTTATAATATTTTGTTGTTTACATGGTGAAAAATTGATGTTTTTACTGTTGGTCTGTCATTGACAGCCACAATATTTATATATTTGTCCGATTTCGACAATTTCATTTGCATTCTTTTGCAAATTTTTATATATGAAATTTGATGCTAATGTTTGATTATTATGTCCAGCAATGGACTAGTCATGTTAGGATAAGATTTGGATTTAAATTTAATTCAAATTCGATTTAAATTTGAATATCGATTTATACCGATTAAATTGCAAATTGTTGTCTTTTGAGTTTTAAAAATCCGAATAAATTGCATAAAATCTTCTAAAATCATGGTTTGTATAATAAATGTTTTTACACATTTTTAAAGGTTTTTAAACAATTATTCTTTATTTTCTAGGCTTTCAAAATCATTAAAAAAATTTTTAAATGATGAGTTTTCTCTCAAAATCCTTTAGATAAATTTCTAGAAATTGGTTTAAAATCCCATTTTCTCTAGTAAAATATATTATAATTAATTTTATTAATTTTGGTTACTTTGATTCTTTTTCGGACGTATGAGAAAGTAAATTAAACGATTTAGTAAAATTACGAGGTATGGGATTCGTGAATTTACTTTATCTGTTAATTTCGGACTTGTACGATCGAAACAACTTTTGGGAATTGTTTGAATTCCTCTTTGATGACAACCACTTCGTGGTATGTTTTTGATGTATTTAAATCCTAATTGGGGCATTATTCCATATCAATTTATTTGGTATATATATATATATATATATAGTCCGAGAATCCCTAAATAGGAGTATATTCGATGATGGGCTATATCGATAGAGATGCTCTTGCCAATGATATGAGGCAAATATTTCGATGGAATTTGATGATGATTGATGAATTTATGGTATTTCTTACTTGTCGATGAGATAAGACAAGTTTGGCATTTCATACCATTCGCCGATGACATGAGGCGATTCTTATGATGATTTAGATGATTTTCATAGTGTGGCATCGACTAGCGGCTAGAAAACCGCTAAGTGAGAACGTGCGGTATGGGACGTACGTTACCACTTTTCGGGTTACTATCCGAGAGTTTCTGACACATTCTAGAAGGACTACCAGTACATTGAGTCCTGATCGGGTCAAGCAATGTTTGGCTCGATCACTGTGATGGCGGGGGCTCAGCGGACACCGATTGGAGTGAAGACTCCAATCACTATGATGGCGGGTGTTCGGGATGGATATATATGACGTCATAGACCGAAACAATTCGATGTGAGGATTTCGGTCAATAGATGGATATGGTACCATAATGATGGTAGTACTGGTAAGTAGCACGTGCAACATTGCTTCGGCATGCGGGATCTGGCCAATCCGCGGTTTCTTTTGATGATTCATGATGATTTTGATTTCACTGCCTTTTTATGTGGTTTCTACAGCTTTATAGATGTGAGGAAGGCATATATGATTTCTTGGTGGATTTTGGTAATTTTGAACTTATGAATTGATACTAGGGATTTTATATGATTTTAGAAGGTTGATTATTTCATGAATGAACGTTAGGAGTTTTCCCTTATACCCTACTCACTCGTTCTCTTATGTTAAACCCAAGTATATATATAGATGCAAACCACTTGTAGTGACATGTAGAAGTTATATGTTATCTACTCTAGAAGTTCTTTATGCTTATGTTTCCCTTTAGGCTATAAGGGGAAAAGTTCCCTTTTACCTTATCGTATTTCTCTTCTAACGATAAGATTCAGTTTGCCTGACCCGTGTGTTTGTCACTCGGGTCAGACCGAGTTGCAGGTTAGGTCGGATATCTATCTTTTGTGCTTGGACCCATTTTGATTTTTGAGGGGCTCATGACTATGGACTTGGCTACATCTTTCGTGTTGTCTCTTTTGTGTCAGCTTATTGTACATATTCTTTTATAGAGACAGAGATGTATGTATATTGTGTGGTTACACGCCACTATGATGTAGGGTATTACATTTGATGTTCGTCTGTATTAGTATATATATCTGTGGCTGCTGTTCTGTGATGTGATTGTTATATTTAGTGCATTTTGTTTCTGAATAGATCCTACAACCGTGTAGTATCGTATTAGTTAAACATTGAGTATGTCGATCACTTGAGATACACGAAAAAAAAATATGGTAAAAATTGACGTACTTAGTCTTTAGCTAATGCATTACTATTCGGTCGCCCTTAACCAGCCCTATTCTCCGCATTAGTAGACGGAATAACTCATTAATTCTCTTTACTAATGTGGGTCTCGGGGTGGGGTGTCACAGCTTGGTATCAAAGCAAGGATTCAGAACAAAATGAAATAAACGCAAAACAATGAACACGATGAACCGTACATCAAGTACAATACCCTTGTACATCTCATTCCTTAATCGTGGCCAGCCTTGTTATATCCCTATCCTTTTTAATTCCTTTGGGGTAGATAGAAAGGAATATGTCTAGGAATGTTAAATGTTATTCCGTAGTATTCCTTAATTACTGCATTTCAATTGCTTTATATATATATCTACCCTATGAATGATCTTCTCTCATTTTTATCTTTCAGCTATGTCTGGAAGAGGTAGAGCTCGCCCTTCGGCATCGGGACCGTCCAGTGGTTCACGACCCGAAGGTGTTTATATGACTACTGATCAGATTCGAGAGCTTCTTGGGAGCACCCAACCTCCCGCTCCTATTCCATCTTCATCACCTCGCAAGTCTGTATTTGCACGACTATGCAGTGACTTTACTAATCTTGGAGGCAAGCCATTCAAAGGCTCCGAGTCGGTTCCTGATGTGCAAGCCTGGCTTCGCACTTGTGAGCGTGTATTCTTACGTATGGAGCTTTCAGATCATCATCGAGTTCTTGCGGCATCCAGTATGCTACAAGAGCGTGCTTTAGACTGGTACGAGCTTCTTATCGCTGAGGTGGATGAGACTAACCTCACATGGCAGCAATTCCGAGATAGATTTGAGCTTAAGTTCGTACCCGAGTCGGAAAAGGCTCTTCTTACTCGTCGCTTCATCGAGTTGAAGCAGGGCAACTCTTCAGTTTTAGATTATGTGTCTTCCTTTGAGTCCCTCTCTAAGTATGGGTTGGAGTTCATTAGTACCCCATACAAGAAAAATCTTAAGTTCGTATCCGGACTTAAGAAATATTTGAAGAAGTCCTTAATGCTCCAACTCAAGCTTTCTTTTGAAGAGTTAGTTGATGCCGCTCTCCATCTCGAGACAGTTGAGAATGAGAAAGATAGTGATGGCGAGGGTGGTGTTCAGTCTAATCCAAAGAAGAATAAGTTTCCTTTCCGTAAGCCTAAGTTCTTTCCTTTCAAGAAAAAGAAGCAAGTTGGATCTTCTTCTCAATCTCAAGCCCCTCCTCAAGCTAAGCCTTTTGCTTGCTACAATTGTGGATCTCCTAACCATCCAGTCCGAGAATGTCCTAAGCCCAAGAGATGTAACCACTGCAAAGCTGAAGGACATTTGGTTGCTGCTTGTCCTAAGAAGAATAGAGGTTCTCGTCCGGGGAATCTCAATGTAGCAGCTTCTAGTGATGCGACTAAGTCGAAAGGTATATTTTCTCCCATCTTAGAGGGTTCCATTGTTTTCCATGATCGATCGATTAGAGTGCTCTTCGATACGGGTGCGTCACACTCATTCGTATCGAAGGAACTCGTGGATGCCTGTTCTTTGGATGTTTCTTGCTTGCTTACTTCTTTGAGGATTGCGAATCCCATCGGGGGTTCCGCAACCCTTAGCTTGTATTGTGATAATGTTGAGATTCTTCTTTGTGGGTTCTCTTTCCGTGCGAATATGCACGTGATTCCTTCGCTTGGTTTTGATATGATATTTGGTATGGACTGGCTAGTTCGATACGATGCCAGGATTCTTTGTTCTGATAGAGTCATTTATCTCCGCCATCCAGACTCTCCTTCACAGTTATCTCTTATGCTTCGGGATACAGATTGTGATTCCGTAGCATCCTTATATTCTCTTGATTCTCGAGATGATGAGGATGATGTGTCTCGAATTTCGATCGTTTGTGACTTCGCTGATATTTTTGGGCCTGTTTCGGGATTGCCACCCAAGCGGGCCATAGAGTTTCGTATTGACCTCATCCCTGGTGCGCAACCAGTTAGTCGTCCTCCCACGAGGATGTCTACTAAGGAGAACGAGGAACTTAAGAAGCAACTCCTCGATCTCGAAGCTAAGCACTTCATTCGATCTAGCTCTTCACCGTGGGGTGCCGCGGTAGTATTCGTGAAGAAGTCCGACGGGACTCTTAGGCTTTGCGTCGACTATCGCAAGCTTAATGAGTTAACCATCAAGAATCGTTACCCTTTACCAAGGATCGACGACATGTTCGATCAGTTAAGTGGTGCTAAGGTCTTTTCACAGTTAGACCTTGCCACTGGTTTTCATCAGCTCCGAGTTGCGGAGGATAGTATCCCTCTCACCGCATTCCGCACTCGCTATGGTTCTTATGAGTGGCTTGTCATGCCGTTCGGATTGACGAATGCACCTGCCTATTTTGTCGATCTTATGAATCGGGTATTCAGGGAATATCTCGATAAATTCGTGCTTGTATTCATCGATGATATCTTAGTATATTCCAAGTCCGAAGAGGACCATGCTCGACATCTTAGAATTGTTTTGAGTACTCTCCGAAAGCATCAACTCAAAGCAAAACTTTCTAAGTGTCACTTTTGGGAAAAGCAAGTGAAGTTCTTAGGCCATGTTGTATCTTCAGAAGGTATTTCCGTTGATCCTTCTAAGATCGAAGCTATTCAGAATTGGAAGAGGCCTGAGAATGTTCATGAGATTCGTAGCTTTCTGGGTTTAGCGGGTTATTATCGCCGTTTCATTAAGGATTTCTCTCGCATCGTGCTTCCTCTTACAAACCTCACTAGGAAGGGTTTTCGTTTTATCTGGTCTGACAAGTGTGAGGCTGCCTTCCAGCGATTGAAGGAGCTTCTCACACATGCTCCTGTGCTTGTGGTTCCTGAAGGGAACCAAGATCTCATTGTTTATAATGATGCAAGCCACAGTGGGCTTGGTGCGGTTCTTATGCAGAAGGACCGGGTTGTTGCCTATGCTTCAAGGCAATTACGTCCGAACGAGGTTCGGTACGCGACCCATGATTTAGAGCTTACAGCCATCGTCTTCGCCTTGAAGATATGGCGTCATTATCTCCTTGGTGAGCATTTCGTCCTTTGTACCGATCATAAGTCTCTCAAGTACCTCTTTTCGCAGAAGGAATTGAATATGAGGCAACAACGATGGTTAGAGTTCCTCGCCTCATATGATTTCGATATCGAGTATACCCCAGGGAAGGGTAATCGTGTAGCTAATGCGCTTAGCCGCAAGCATTCGGCAGTTGTTTCCATGATGTTAGCCGAATGGGATGTTCTTGAGACCTTATCCAGCTTCGACATTCATGATCTAGCACCGTCATCTGATTCACCGGTCTTATTATTCAGTATGGTGGCTCGACCTTCTCTTCTTGATCGTATCTCTGAGGCCCAGAGACGTGATGCTTGTATTATGCGCCTCATTCAGTCTTGCTCATCTGAGTCCCGTGATGAGGTGTTGCGGGATTATTCGATTGATTCTCATGGTTGCATTCGTCTGAGGAACCGTATAGTTGTTCCATCTGATTCAGCACTTAGGCGTGACATACTTGATGATTGTCATCGCTCTAAGTATACATCCATCCGGGTAGCAGTAAGATGTACGCGGATATGCATCGCCTTTACTATTGGAAAGGCATGAAGCGTGATATTGCAAGTTATGTAAGCAATTGCATGACCTGTCAGCTTGTTAAAGCCGAGCATCAGCGGCCATCCGGTCTTCTTCAGCCTCTTGAGGTTCCACAGTGGAAGTTGGTCCAAGTATCGATGGACTTCGTTGATGGCCTACCTCGTTCGAGGTCGGGTCATTCTAGCATATGGGTTATTGTGGATCATCTTACTAAATCCGCCCATTTCATCCCTATTAAATCTAATAGGAATGCTCCTCTCTTGGCTAAGCTCTACATTAAAGAAGTCGTGCGATTACATGGTGTTCCTTCTTCGATTGTATGTGATCGTGATCCCTTATTCACCAGCCATTTCTGGACCAGTTTTCAGCAAGCTTTGGGTACAAAGCTTAATCTTTCTACAGCTTATCATCCTCAGTCTGATGGACAGACTGAGAGGGTGAATCGCATTCTTGAAGACCTTCTACGTGCATGCATTCTTGATTTCAGTGGTTCTTGGGAGGATCATCTACCATTGGTAGAGTTCTCCTACAATAACAGCTATCAATCCAGTATTGGTATGGCTCCCTTCGAGGCACTGTACGGAAGACCGTGCCGATCTCCATCTTGTTGGCTAGAATCTGGCGAGAAGTTTATACTCGGTCCAGACTCAGTTCGTGATTCTTCAGAAAGGATATCGCTTATTAGACAGAGGATGAAAGAGGCACAAAATCGCCAGAAATCCTATGCGGACAACCGTAGGAAGCCTCTTGAATTCGCTGTCGGTGATCTTGTGTTCATTCGGGTATCTCCTTTAAAGGGGGTGATGCGCTTTAGCTCTACAGGGAAATTGGCTCCTCGTTTTATAGGACCATTTCCGATTACTGAGCGCATCGGTCCAGTTGCTTATCGAGTGACTCTTCCGTCTCATTTATCTGGTATTCATGACGTCTTCCACGTCTCTCAGCTTCGGAAGTGCATTCGAGACTCTGATTCCATTGTTGATCCATCCGAACAGCTTAAGCTTGAGATCTCACCGAGTCTATCTACTGTTCAGCAGCCTATTCGCATGCTTGATTCAGAGGTGAGACGCCTTCGAAGCAAGAACGTGCCTCTTGTAAAGATTCAATGGACAGAAAACCCCAATGATTGTACTTGGGAAATTAGAGAATCTATCGAGCGATCTTTTCCTGGCTTTCTTTCTTCTTCCGGTGACGGTGAAAATTTATTGTCTCAAGCTATTTCTTATTTCTTTTAGTTGAATTGTCATAAGTGTTACGGTTTTTCCCTTAGAAATTGCGTGGACGCAATTTTGTTAAGGGGGGAGTCTGTAACAACCCGGGTTGGAGATTACCGCTAATATTAAATTATAATGATAATTATAATTTAATATTGGATTTATTGATTTAATTGGTAGAAAATTTTGAAATATATTGTTTAGTTGATATAAACAATATTGTTGGATAAAATCTTGGGGAAATGTAATTGATTGTGTTTCATCGTGAGGACATGAGATTTATTTCAATTTAAAATGGTTGAAATAAATTCTAAAATGAAGAAGAAATATTTTTATTGTGAATAAAAAAGATAAACATGTGTGGAAATAAAGTTATTACTTTATTTCATGAATTTTTGAGTGGAGTTGTGCGACTACATTCAATTAACATGTAAAATTTGGTGGTATTGCAATTTATTGCCAAAATTGCTTTTTCTTTATTAATAATACAAAGGAAAATGGATATTAATTAATTAATTACAATAAATATTTTTAGTAATGGTGTTTTTATGTTTTAGGGATGTTAAAATAATTATTTACACTTTATTGGATGGAGAATGTATTTTATGTAACTAAAATATGTCAAATTTGCATTATTTCTTTAAATAATGTAAATTTGTTAAAAATAAGAGTTTATTGATAAAATAACATTTAAAATTGTTGAAATATGATGATTTTATCATCTTAATAAATTCTAGACGTTGCAACGATCGCAACGCAATTTATTTCGTTTAAAAAGGATGAAAATTGAGAAAGATGGAAAAGAAAAAAAAAACTTCATTATTTAGGCTAAGTAATTAATTTTAGGCCAATGGGTTGAATCCAAACCCAAACCCACTTGAGAAGCATCTGAAGAAAGGAGAAGTACGTACAGACACTTCGTACTCCTTCTTCTCATCTTCTCAAAAGTAAAGAAAGCTTCTAGAAATAGGAATAATGGCCTCCATGCTAATTTCTTGTTAATTTTCTAATTAAATTCACAAAATCTAGAGTTTCTCTGATTAAAAACATAAATCAAGGTAACCTCCTACCTCAATAATCTCTAATTCATGAGAAATTTATGGTTCAGTTACTGTAAGTTGGGTTTTGATGTTTTTCCTTCTTGCATGCTTCTATTTCAGCTTCTACAGGTTCGCTAGGCTCAAATCTTCGCTGAAAGGCTTCATCTTGCAAGGAAATTTAACATCTTTTGCCTTCTTACGGTAAGTTAAAGCTTATGCAAACTGAAATGGCCAGTCTATGGAAAAAAATTCTGAAGCTATAATGGTTGATTACGTATAAAATTTTGCTCTTAATATATGTTATGTCTTGCTGAAAATGGTGCAACTTTGTTTGCCCATATCTTGTGCATCCGGCATCAGATTGCCGTCAAACTTTTTTTAGTTTATAGTATACTTGTTAGAGTTCATTTCTGCAAAGTTTTGTTGAGTTTCAAGTCCATTTGGACCTTCTTATTTGCTGTCAAAGTTGCAAAACCGAGAGGGTATTTGCACAGAAAATAGTAATAGTGCCCTAATGTCTGAATAGTATTTCCAGCATAACTTTTGCGTTTCAAATTGGAATTTCGAAATTTTAGATGTTCTGGAATTCTTGTGAAATATTCCACAACTTTCATTTGTTGAGTTTTTAGTAATTTTGATGTTTGCTATGCAAAAATTGATAAAGTTTGTCACTGTCCCGAAAATGTATCAGTCCAGGCTTAACTTTTAACTTTTAGTAATTTTGGCATAACTTTTGTGTTTCAAATCGAATTTCAAAATCTTAGATTTTCTGGAATCCTTGTGAAATATGCCATAACTTTCATGTTTTTTGTTTTGAATAATTTTGAAGTCCACATAGACAAAAATTGATTTTTTCGTTGCTGGTCCGTGTTAATAACCAGTGCACAATTTTTTTTTCTATGTAGTATTTTGATCATAACTTTCACGTTACTGATCGGAATCTAGAAATTCAAGATTGTTCTGGAATCCTTAGAAAATATGATACAACTTTTATGTTTTAAGTTTTATAAGATTTTGTTGTTTAAATGGCGAAAAATTGATGTTTTTACTGTTGGTCTGTCATTGACAGCCACAATATTTATATATTTGTCCGATTTCGACAATTTCATTTGCATTCTTTTGCAAATTGTTATATATGAAATTTGATGCTAATGTTTGATTATTATATCCAGCAATGAACTAGTCAAGTTAGGATAAGATTTGGATTTAAATTTAATTCAAATTCGATTTAAATTTGAATATCGATTTATACCGATTAAATTGCAAATTGTTGTCTTTTGAGTTTTAAAAATCCGAATAAATTGCATAAAATCTTCTAAAATCATGGTTTGTATAATAAATGTTTTTACACATTTTTAAAGGTTTTTAAACAATTATTCTTTATTTTCTAGGCTTTCAAAATCATTAAAAAAAAATTTAAATGATGAGTTTTCTCTCAAAATCCTTTAGATAAATTTCTAGAAATTGGTTTAAAATCCCATTTTCTCTAGTAAAATATATTATAATTAATTTTATTAATTTTGATTACTTTGATTCTTTTTCGGACGTATGAGAAAGTAAATTAAACGATTTAGTAAAATTACGAGGTATGGGATTCGTGAATTTACTTTATCTGTTAATTTCGGACTTGTACGATCGAAACAACTTTTGGGAATTGTTTGAATTCCTCTTTGATGACAACCACTTCGTGGTATGTTTTTGATGTATTTAAATCCTAATTGGGGCATTATTCCATATCAATTTATTTGGTATATATATATATATATATATATATATATATATATATATATATATATATAGTCCGAGAACCCCTGAATAGGAGTATATTCGATGATGGGCTATATCGATAGAGATGCTCTTGCCAATGATATGAGGCAAATATTTCGATGGAATTTGATGATGATTGATGAATTTATGGTATTTCTTACTTGTCGATGAGATAAGACAAGTTTGGCATTTCATACCATTCGCCGATGACATGAGGCGATTCTTATGATGATTTAGATGATTTTCATAGTGTGGCATCGACTAGCGGCTAGAAAACCGCTAAGTGAGAACGTGCGGTATGGGACGTACGTTACCACTTTTCGGGTTACTATCCGAGAGTTTCTGACACATTCTAGAAGGACTACCAGTACATTGAGTCCCGATCGGGTCAAGCAATGTTTGGCTCGATCACTGTGATGGCGGGGGCTCAGCGGACACCGATTGGAGTGAAGACTCCAATCACTATGATGGCGGGTGTTCGGGATGGATATAGATGACGTCATAGACCGAAACAATTCGATGTGAGGATTTCGGTCAATAGATGGATATGGTACCATAATGATGGTAGTACTGGTAAGTAGCACGTGCAACATTGCTTCGGCATGCGGGATCTGGCCAATCCGCGGTTTCTTTTGATGATTCATGATGATTTTGATTTCACTGCCTTTTTATGTGGTTTCTACAGCTTTATAGATGTGAGGAAGGCATATATGATTTCTTGGTGGATTTTGGTAATTTTGAATTTATGAATTGATACTAGGGATTTTATATGATTTTGGAAGGTTGATTATTTCATGAATGAACGTTAGGAGTTTTCCCTTATACCCTACTCACTCGTTCTCTTATGTTAAACCCAAGTATATATATAGATGCAAACCACTTGTAGTGACATGTAGAAGTTATATGTTATCTACTCTAGAAGTTCTTTATGCTTATGTTTCCCTTTAGGCTATAAGGGGAAAAGTTCCCTTTTACCTTATCGTATTTCTCTTCTAACGATAAGATTCAGTTTGCCTGACCCGTGTGTTTGTCACTCGGGTCAGACCGAGTTGCAGGTTAGGTCGGATATCTATCTTTTGTGCTTGGACCCATTTTGATTTTTGAGGGGCTCATGACTATGGACTTGGCTACATCTTTCGTGTTGTCTCTTTTGTGTCAGCTTATTGTACATATTCTTTTATAGAGACAGAGATGTATGTATATTGTGTGGTTACACGCCACTATGATGTAGGGTATTACATTTGATGTTCGTCTGTATTAGTATATATATCTGTGGCTGCTGTTCTGTGATGTGATTGTTATATTTATTGCATTTTGTTTCTGAATAGATCCTACAGCCGTGTAGTATCGTATTAGTTAAACATTGAGTATGTCGATCACTTGAGATACACGAAAAAAAAAATATGGTAAAAATTGACGTACTTAGTCTTTAGCTAATGCATTACTATTCGGTCGCCCTTAACCAGCCCTATTCTCCGCATTAGTAGACGAATAACTCATTAATTCTCTTTACTAATGTGGGTCTCGGGGTGGGGTGTCACACTCATCTTATTTTCAATCACTATATATCTTTTCAGATAATTAGTAGGGAGTCGGATTAGTCAAAATTTGTCATTTAAAATCAAATAAACATGACTAATCTGAAAATATGGTCAAAAATGATTTTCTTGAAGGGGTTAAAAAAATTCCTGCTATTTGAAATTATTTCAAGTGAAAAAATATGTAGATATTTTCTTTGAAAAACGATGCAGTAACTAAATGTTTCACCATAAATCACGTTCAACTCGTAAGTTTTCTATCAACTAGATTATCAGTATGAACTGCATCTGAATTTCTCTTTTACTCCAAAACATCACTAATTTGATAAACAAGACCATGAGAATGTGCATAAGAAACTCAAACTCAATTTTTAACAGCATTTCAAATGACCTTCTCTTAAATGTGGATCGAAGCCATGTAAATAATCAGAAGAAAAAAACCGTGAATATAGAGTTAGCATGTTGAACAAGTCAGAATCAAAATCATATTCTTTACAACATCTCAATATTGGCTGATTTCATTCAGAATATGGTGCAGATTGTCACATAAATATACCTTCACATGTTTTACCTTTACGATAATTTTACGTGATTGCCCAATGTGATTCTGTCACCTTTGTACTAGGCTAAGGAACTTTGCTTTGTCGCCCGTTGTGTTTCTGGAACATCCAAAATCCAAAGAACACTGTTGTTGTTCCTTAGCCTGCCACCACACCTACACGATGAAAGATTTTTGTGACCTATTTGTTTTTATAGGTCCATGGTTGTTAGTGGCAGAAAATTTTGAAAAACAATTTTGTGGAGACCCAAAACTATTTATAATTGTTCCCTTTGGCACCCAAATTTGTTTAACTTTGAGAGGTTTTATATTTGTGCCTTTTGGAACCCAAATCTGTATAGTTTTCACATGTTTGGGTCTATACGAACAATTATTGTGACTGTGTCCATATTTTCTACAAATTGTGCACATTGAATTTTCTTGATTAATCTTATTTTCAGCAATTTTAGATTGATTATATCCAAGTCCTTGTCTTACCGTATTAACAATTTTCTTTCCTAATAGCATATTCAACGATTTTTCGCTTTTTGAAAATTTATCTAAAGTCGTTGACAATTGTTGGACTTTGGTTTTAAGTGATGTGTTTTCAGTTACAAGTGAGGTGCATCGATTTATAAAATCCATTTTCCTAGTGTCGATGGTTTCCTTAAGATTCAAGTTTTCTTTTTCAAGATTCTCAAAGTTATTCCTAAGTTTTGATAAATCTGGATCTAAAATCTTACAATTTTTACAGTCTAGGTTTTGAATATTATCAAGTTCAGTTTCTAACCTAGAATTTTCATGGGCGAGTTTCCTCCTTTCAGATTTCAGTTTTTCAATTTTTGATTCAAGACTATCAATTGTTTTAGTAAGATCTAAGCACATAAAAACAAGATCTCTATAGGAATACTCACCTGCCTCACTAGATTCCTCGGAGCTTGCTTCTGATTCTGATTTTGCCATACAACACAAGTTAGCCTCCTCTGAGCTGCTATCCGAAACTTCCTTTCCTTCTTCATCATCCCAAGTCGCTGCAAAGGCCTTCTTCTTCTTTTTCTTTCCTTTGTTGTTTTTGAGAAGTGGACATTTTTGTATGAAGTGTCCGGGCTTCTTGCAGTTAAAGCACGTTAATTCATTATCGGAATTGTCAGAATATTTTGACCTATTACTACTTGTTTTCTTCTTGCGTGGCTTGAAACTTGATGAGTTTCTAAGTTTATTGACAGCCATTGCAAGCTCTTCAATTGGATCTACTTCATCTTCATCGCTCTCTTCTTTGCTCTTTAAGGCAATCGTCTTCTTCTTTGATTCGGAGTTGTTGCGTTCCTCCTTTGCTTTTAGCTCAAGCTCATATGTCATCAAATTGCCAATCAACTCCTCCATGCTTAGTTTACTCAAATCTTTCGATTCTTGTATTGCCGTGACTTTTGCCTCAAAGTTTATTGGTAAAACTCGTAGCACCTTCCTCACAAGCTCTACCTTAGTGAAGACCTTCCTAAGCGCTCTAGCATTGTACACCAAAGTTGAAAAACGTCCAAACATATCCTTTATGCTCTTGCCTTTGTCCATCACAAAGTTTTTGTATTCATTGCTGAATAGGGCTAGACGAGACTCCTTGACTCGAGAAGTTCCTTCGTGTGTCACCTCTAAAGTGTGCCAAATTTCCTGTGCTGTTGTACAATGAGAAATTCTATTAAATTCATTTTTATCAAGAGCACAGATCAAAGCGTTCATTGCTTTGGCATTTGTAGTTTTTAATTTCTTATCGTTAGCATCCCACCTATCCTTAGGTTTAGGAATCTCAGTACCACCAACAGTTATAGTGGGAGGTTTATAACCAGTTTCAATAATATCCCATACATCATAATCAACAGAACTAAGATAAATACCCATCCTAACTTTCCAATAAGCATAGTCGTTCCCATTAAACATGGGTGGCCTAGCAATAGATTGCCCCTCAGAAAAAGCATTATTTTGTGGATTCATGACTCTAGAGTTAAATAAAAATACCAGGCACTGATACCACTTGTAGGATCTAGATTAACCCTAGGGAGGGTGGGGGGGTGAATAGGGTTATAGCAAATTTTCTCGATTTCAACGGAAAAACAAACTACAGAAATAAATATGCTGAAAAGTAAATCACACACAAAATTTACCCAGCTTCGGCAACCCCTGCCTACTGCTGCATTCCCAGATTTCTATTAGAATTAAACAGTATCCCGCTTACAAACACTCTACTAGACTCGCAAACCTTTTCTCCCGCTCACAAACACTCTACTAGACTCGCACACCCTGCTCCGCCTATAGAGTTTCGCTTACTCGCAAACTCTGTTCCCGCCTATAGAGTTTTGCAAACTCGCACACCCTGCTCATTGAACTAATTCTAACTAGACAATCTGACACTACCTACAACCTAGGTGGTGATTTACAAATTCTTTAACTTGAAAAAAAAACAACTTCAAAAATACAAGCAGGAGCAAAAATTAAAATATAAACTTGAATCCCTAATTTTTGCTCAAATAAAAAAAATAAAAAACCCCCTTTTAAAAAATTAAACCCTAATTAAAACTAAACTAAAGCCTTTAGAAATAAAAACAAGGATGACCCTCAAAATATTATCACTCAAGTAAAACACGGCCCTGTTATCTTCTCTTATCAATGTCGGCTCCGGTTCCTTCTTTCGTTCGTTCCTTTGCAACTGAATTAGGGCTTGTGAAAACTAGGGCTGTCGGCTTCTATGTCTCGATTGAATGAATGGTTTGGTGTTGATGCTTCGTCAATCGATGATCTCTCTGCTTAGCACACCGCTCCCCCAATTTCCAATCGAGTTCGATTTCAGACTTCGGTATGTAGTTTATCCTTTTTGTGCTTTTAATGATTTACGTACTTGAACTCGATACTCTTTAGCCGATGATGATTGTGGGTTTATATATGCGTTCGATTTCCTTGAATTGCGTTCGTATAAATTTGTTTGAATTTGTCAATACTGTGCTTTGGCCGCTTGATTATGTTTTGATGCTTGAGATTTCACTGACTTCTTCAATGGATACTTGCTTGGTTGACACGGTTTTGAATTGCTACCGTGGTCATCACGGTGTTGATTTTTGACTTCGTCAATACTGTATACGTACTTGAATTTTGATCACCGCGTTACATTTGTACTTGAGCATACTTGATTTTGTTCCTCGGTTTTGAATCTGTTCATCCACTGTTACTTTTGACTTTACGCGGCATTGATTCTCTGGCCCTTGTGAGCTTCGTCTCTGGCCATTTTTCAGGTTGGTTTAACATGACCTTCAATTTAGCATTGCATGATGTTGTCTAGTTGTTCGAACTTGTTCATGTGATCCATATATCACTGCACTGCTTGTTTTTGAACTTGATGGATGTAGTTGAGTCTTTGTCGTCTGCACTTGCATTGCTGTTTGGTCTGACCATCTTGTATTCATGTGCCACTGTTTGTTCACCTTGATTCTGCATCACTTGTAGCTTGCTACTATGTTGCATTGAGTTGTTTGTATCTCTGGTTGGTCTGAATTTTTGCTGCTACCTTCATTGAGCTTGTACACCATGTTGCATACAGTTTTCAT
The DNA here is from genome assembly GCA_030765085.1 of Allium cepa. Classification (NCBI taxonomy): domain Eukaryota; kingdom Viridiplantae; phylum Streptophyta; class Magnoliopsida; order Asparagales; family Amaryllidaceae; genus Allium; species Allium cepa. The sequence goes on along the minus strand of CM060941.1, from coordinate 757,709,541 downwards.
TCACTTGAGTCTGCCTTGTTGAGTTCCTGTAGTTGCATTCATTGTTTCTCGGCATTGACTTCTGTATATTTGGGCTTCACTGAATTTGTTATTGCACTTTGTCTTGATAGTTAAGTTGCACTTTGTTGCACTGCATAGTGGTCTTCATTGTTGCTGTGTCATTGCTGTTGACATGTGCATTGTTCATCTCAACTTGTTCTTGTATTCACTGTCTATCCATACTATTGACATTTGGGTTTGTTGTGCACTTGTCTTCTGTTCACCTGTATCATGCTTGTGCATTTCTCTTGGACTTGATCATGGCTTCTTCTGTTGTATACATGTCCACTGCAGTTTCCTCACTGATGCATTTGAACTTGACCGTGTCACCATATGTACACATGTTCATCAATGCATGCTTTGTACTTCATTCAGTCTTCATGCATGTTCTCTGTTCATTGCTTTTGATATCCATGTTACAACTGGTTTGGTCGAGACTTGATTCTTTTGTTGGCACTGGACCTGATCTGCATACATGTGCTTTGATGGAGTTTTGATTTGTCGAAGCTTTGCATTCTTCAAGTTGCCTTGTGTTGAATCCAGTTTCAAAACTCGGATTTGACCTTGTGCTCGTGTCGTGATTTTATTTATGTTGCACCTGAGTTGAATCCTGTATTTGGGTTTGACCTGTGCTCACCTGTCCCTGTAATTTTATCAAGTGTATACATCGGTGTGCACGGCCTTGTGGCATATACAGTGATAAACTGTGTATGTCACAGTTGTTCGTGTATGATGAATTCAAATTTAAATGATGACGAACAACCCAAATAACCGAGGCAAACAATATTTTCGAAGTCCATATTTTATTTTATATTGTGAAAATATTTCTTTTTCAATTTTACTGCGTTAGTGTATATTTTTGCAGATTGCTCAGATGCTGGATTCAAACTGGAATGAAGTTGAAGATAAAATACGAGTGTGAGTGATATGTAGTGAGGTTATTAATGTAAATATAAAATCGTGATGTATTCAAAATTGTATATGTATAGTGAGAGCATGAATTTGTACTATTCAATATTGTAATAAATATTTGTTTGAATAAAATTTCTGTTTGAATTCAAATTCCATTCAAATACTATGTAATTTATTTTATTCAACAAATATTTATTTAATCTATGAAAAACAAAATAGTACATTAACAAATACATTTAAATGAATATATATGTTTATTATCATCAAACAAAAATCATATACTCGCATATTCCACATCCACCAATTTCAACTTTAGATGCATCAGTATTCAGCTCAAAGAGTAACTGAAAGTTCAGGAATCTAAGAATCGGTGTTGTAGTCAAAAGTGTCTTGATTTGTTGGAAAGCAGAATCAACCTCTTCAGTCCACACAAACTGCTTTCCTTTCATACAATCTGTCACTGGTGCCATCACGCTACTGAAATGTGGAATAAACCTTCGGTAGAATGATGCCAAACCATGGAAACTTCTCACTTCAGTTATAGTCCTGGGTTATGGCCAATCCTTGATTGCTTCAACTTTACCTTGATCCACATGAATACCTTCCTTGGACGACACATGTCCCAAGAACAAAATACTGTGTGTCATGAACATGCACTTCTTTGTTGCCGCGTAAAATTGCTTCTGACGAAGTATCATCAACACTTCCTGCAAGTGTTGTAGATGTTCTTCTGTGCTTCCACTGTATATCAATATATCATCAAAGTATATCACCACAAACTTTCCATTAAACGGTCGAAAGATCTGATTCATCACTCGCATAAAAGTACTAGGTGCATTCGAAAGACCAAATGGCATGACCAGCCATTCATACAACCCCTCCCGTGTCCTGAAGGCTGTCTTCCATTCATCCCCTGGTCGAATTCGAATATGATGATACCCACCCTTTAGATCAATCTTTGAAAAGATAGCAGCTCCACTCAACTGATCTAACAAGTTGTCCAATCTTGGCATTGGAAATCTGTACCTCACTGTAATCTTGTTTAGTGCTCGACTATCTGTACACATTCTACAAGTTCCATCCTTCTTGGCACTAACAAGGCTGGTACTGCACAAGGACTTAAACTTTCTTGTACGCGCCCTTGTTTAAGTAACTCCTCCACCTGCCTTCTCAACTCTTCGTTCTCCCTTTGGACTCATTCTATAATGTGGTCTATGTGGTAACACAGCTCCCGGAACAAGATCAATTTGGTGTTGTATGTCTCTCAACGGTGGTAATTCTTTTGGTAATTCTTCAGGAAATACATCTTCAAATTCCTTCAACATTGGCTTAACTTCCTCAGGAATTTCAACCGTTTCACTACTTTCACGTCCAATCAACAGAAATACTTCAGGCCCATCCTCTACTTCTTTGACAAACTCCTTCAAAGATAACGGAGTCTTTAGTTCCTCGATTTCCTCCAACTTGCTTTCACTTTGTTGTCGCTTTTTAGGAACTAAAGTGATTCTAGTGCCATTGAACATGAAACTATAGCAGTTAGTCCTACCATCGTGTTGCACGGCTCTATCAAATTACCACGGTCTTCCCAATAACAAATGACATACATCCATATCCACCACGTCACACCAAATTTCATCCTCATACTTCTTTCCAATGGAAAAAGTTACACAAGCTCTTTGACTAACCTTCACTTCCCCACTTTTCCTCAACCAAGCCAATTTGTATGGTTTGGGATGCTTCTCTGTCTTTAATGCTAACTTCTTTACAGCTTCTGTAGAGATGATGTTATCACAACTTCCTGCATCGATAACAAACTTACAAACCTTTCCCAAAATAGTGCACGTCGACTAAAAAATATTACTTCTCAACCAGCTAGTCTCCTCTTCCTGCTTTGGCATCAAGCAAGATCTCCTCATCATTAAAGAATATCCCTCGTATCCCGTCAGTAATTCTTCTTCCTCCTCAACCTGTGGTGAATTGGAACATTCTATTTCTGCATCCTCATCCTCAAGCTTAGCAACCATCGCTCGCTTCTTAGGCCTCGGGCATCATTGCTCTTATGACCAAACTCCTGACAGTTATAATACTTGAAATTGTTGTTGACCCAGGTTTTAGCAACTTCATTGACAACCGGTTTACTAACAACCTTGGAAACATTAGTATTGCTACTAGCCCCTTTCCCCTGATTGATCGAACTTGTAAGCGCACCACCTCCTCTTCTACCTTGCTTCTCCTAAGCTAGAGCCTTCTGGTGTGCTTCAGCAATGGATCTTGGATCAAACATATTTACCATATCCTGAATTTGCATTCTCAATCCTCCAACAAATCTAGATGTCAACTGCTCCTCTGTTTCCATGATATCGTTTCTAGCAATCAGTTGATAAAACTCATATGCATAATCATTTACCGACTTTGTCCCTTGTCTCAAATTCTGTAAGCGCTGATACATAAGAGACTGATAATTATAAGGCAAGAAAGTAGCCTTCATCAATTTCTTCATCTTTTCCCATGAAACAATCTTCGACTTTCCCATTCTTTCCCGTGTAAGTTTAGTTTGTTGCCACCATGCCATAGCTCTTCCCCTCAATCGTGTAGCAACCAACTTAACTCTACGATGCTCGGGTACTTCCTTGAAGTCAAAAATTTCTTCAACATTTGATAACCAATCCAGAAATTCTTCCGCTATCATTCCCCCTTTGAATTCTGGAATCTCTGTTTTCATCCCCGACTCCCATCGACGATCATCTTCAAAATCTCTATTTCGACTTCGTCCTTGGCCATGGTTTCGACACAAGCTACTATCACCATCACTGGATTCCTCCAAATCTGACGTATGTCGATGTCGATTCTGACCATCAACATTTTTGCTACCACGCACGTCTCTTTCTCCTAAAACTGAAGGTGAAACTCTGTTTCCACTATGGCGCGAAACTGGTGAAGTTCTCCTTTGACTTTGATTCATGTCTCTCATCAACTTCTCTAACTTTCCAATACCTTCATCGAACTTTTCATTGATATGCTGCTCCATCTGCTCAGCTTCTTGTCTTCAATATACATCTTCAACATTTTGAAATCGATTAGCACGTCTCGGAGGCATGATTATCAACAAACTCGGATCCAACACAAATACTACTTTAACTCGGCTCGGGACTAGGACTTAGCTCGGCTCGGCCTAACTTGGTTTCGACCTAACTTAGGTCGGCTTCAACTTAACTCGGCATTGATCTCAATTAGCTTCAACTTAGCTCTGCAAGCTCTGATACCAAATTGACGCAGCGGATTAACAAACTTGACATGCTATTAATGTTTGATACAAATTGATGCAAATTTCTTCCTCACGAAATGATTCGTGTCAAGTAAGCAAAGATAAATGCCCAAATCCGTTGATCTCTCGAGATATCGGATTCTAGCTATCTTCAACACGTTGATCGCGCACGATACCGCGTTAGAAGATCTACGATCCTTCGATGTTGATCTCGTGCATGAGATTCCGTGAATCGGCTTCAAATTCGTTGATTCGAGCGCACTCGAATAACCGAAGATGGAAGAAGAAGGAGATCACACTCAACTTCAACAAAGTGGCACAAAGCACACAGAAATTTTTTTATTCAAAATCAATCAACTTTACAATGACAACACACCCGTATTTATAGAGATTTTACAACACACACAGACCAATACATGCGACACACGAGATAACAAAATACATGACCTAACAACTCACGCGACCTACGGATTAATGACCTAAACATCAACGACCTATGATTTACAGCAACAAGTTACAACTTCACGTGACCTATCAACAAAGCACTTCAACAGAAACGGCTTGAGCGACCTATCACATGAGCGACTTAAAAGAACTGAGCGGGATAAGATCTAGAAGACCTAGAGGCATAAGAAGAAATAGCATGTGTGAGCGACCTAAGAAAAATGCGCTGGAGAGCGACTTATCAAATGCGACATATAGTTAGCTCGCCCGTGTTAGGTCGTAACTCGCATAACTCGCTGGATCGACCTAAGAAGAATGGAGCGACATAAGAATGGAGCGACTTAACATATATAAGCGACCTACAAGATGCGGCATATGTTGAGATAACTTGCAGGCAGCTTAACCACTAGGTCGCTGGTGACCTAAAAATGAGCGACTTAACTCGCTAGGTCGTTCTGTTTGACCTAAGAGCTTGTGACTTATCTTGCTAGGTCGCTCAAGCGACTCAAGATGTGTTGCACGGCATAGCTCGTTGTGGCATGACTCGCTAGGTCGCGACCGATTTATGGCATGCGACTTACGAACATGGTGCGCTGCATCAAGATTACTTTATCTAACCATGATTTTTATTAAGTTTAATAGCAATGGGTTCTAGACGTTTTGGGCTTCTTGCAGCTATGCCAGCTGAATCATCTTCTTAATAGGATAACCCTAACATGGAATCAAGTTCAACAACTGTATCTGATACTCCTCTAGTCATTATTCAAAATAACCTAAAAGACTAGGGTCTTACTTTGATCTTTTTAATGTAGTTCCCATCCTCCATTGGAAGTTGTCGACCTTGCTCCTGACACTCTAGAGGATGCAGTTATTCTAGAGAACCCTGCTGATTTAGTAGCCTCTAAAATTAAGGAAGATGCTCTTTGCCGAATCTGCGTAAGGCACAGAATTCCTTTTGATGATGTGTTGGTTCCATCATGGTATGACAGGGCTCTAGAACGCTTGAAGGGTATATGGCATGCAACAAGTTCATGTGCTCGACCGGATGCATCCCACCATGTAGTTCATACATTCGGGAAATTCTTTATTACTTAAGGATAGCTCCAGCATAGCTTAACCCAAATAGCTACTCTCTTCTCAACTGTACTTATATGATATTTATGGAGTTCCTGCACCGTCCTCCAAAAATCGATGACATTTGATTCATATTCACTTTCAAGCGGCGGATAGGGAGTCTTTCGTTTACATTTCTTGAGTTAGCGAAGAGGTGCCAGATTCTAAATGGTGCATTAAACAAATTAAGTGCCTTTAAAAGAGAGTGGTTCTTCGTTCGTTTTTCGTCCGTTTTCGCTCGACAATGGCTGGAAAGATGTACGTATTATCCATTGTCTTTTCGTTAGCACGAAATAGCAACATTCAGATCGTATTCCTGACTATGTCACTCCTTTACAAGTATCATCACCCGGCCTAGCATCAATCTTTATAAAGAGACGGTCACAACTCTAAAAAATGCACCGCTTGAGGACAGGAATATCAAATATCTGCTCATGGGCCAATGGCTCATCACTTTTTGTTTGATAGAAGAGGGCCTCAACGTAGGACTAACTATAGTTGCCCAAACTACAGGGATAAGACCATGGGCTACAGTCAGTCAAAGGGATAATTGAACCGATCTTGTGGTGCCCCCAGTCATGAGTGCTCAGGAATTAACCGGTATCGATTCCAAGGGATACAAAGGCAATGTGCCTTGTCGCAATGGCGAGGAATCTAGTCTTGGGGTCGATGTCAGATCCTTGCAGACCTTATAACCCTCAGTTTCTAATAGGAGAAAGAAGAAAAAAATTGTTCATAAATTTACAAAAAGTTGTCTCTTTGATCAATCTAAGCCGTTGATGGCTCCAAAGATTGTTCAAGATGAATCTTCTTCTGAACCGTCAGAGCGTTCAAGTCTACTACTTGATTCTTTGTCTGGTCTACCAATTCTGCATGACCTCGACGCTTTTCATTTTACTGATGTGAGCGTCGAGGGGTCGGATCTCCCACTAGAATTGGCACTGAGATTCCAACTTCTAGAGGAGAAGTTACTCCAATGAGCAAAGCTCTTGTAGCTGGTTTGTCGGTGGGTTACACAAGGAAACCTACATACATTTGCACCCCTCAACATTGCATTATGCTCAGCTTGTGCTTTTTATACTTAAAGTTGATTGATTTCTGTTTTTCTTTGCAGAAATGATGGTGAAGAAAAGGAACATATTTGATTCCCTCTAGGATATTCACCACCAATCCACTGGTTCATGCTCTAGCTCTTACCGTCAAGATGGTAATCGAAAGTATTATGATTCTATTTATTTCCCCGGTCAGGACCAGGGTCATCAAGCCAGAGGTGATAGGGATAAGCTCCTTAAGAAAAACATCTATCAAGAGCGAGATCCCCCTCCAAAGGGTTCTGAGAAGCCAACTGATTGCCGGGACCTACCTATCGATCCCTTGCGTGGTCCTCCTCCCACTTCATTTCCTCCACAGCTTTTGGTTTCTTCTCATTCTCAACGGTCGAGCGATCGTCGTCGCCATAGTCATCAAGCTGAGGCCTAAAGGCTCGGTAAAGAAAGTACTAAAGTTGAAGCTACTACTAAAGATCCTACGGTCAATCCAGATGCTCGTACTGCACTGCTTCGTAAAGAGTTTCCAAACTTATGTTTTGAAGGGTTCATTTTCCCTCCCAACCCATAGAGAATCCCGGACCATGTTTAGTAAATGACTATTGACCGTGTCACTGACATCCACATGCAGTATCGCGAATGGATAAAGGCAGCATAGAAAATGTCGAAAGTATTTTTTGAGCGCGCGACGGAAATTGAAAAGTTAAAATGCCAGGAAGCTCAAGATAAAAGAATTATTAATACTTCTACAAATGAGTTATAAGCTTCTAGGACCTAGTCGAAGGAAAAGCTAATGTTGCAATCAAATCCATGAAGGAGATGAAATCCAGTCATCTTATTATGGTTCAAGTGTTACAATCATCGAAATCAAGGAATAAAGCTCAAGCGGAATACAACTTGAAGTAATGAATCTGCAGTCTTAGAGGAGATAGCGGAACTCAAGACTAAGCTCAAGTATGCAAATAAGGAAAAAGATGATACTCATTAAATCACTCAAGATGTTTGTAACGAGTTGGTGAATGTCATACTTGAGAGAGACATGGATGTTGAAAGGGCCAAAAATGTCGATGCACTATTCAGCGTGAAACAGAAGCTACTAAGGACAAGATTAGAGAGGAAATAATGAGCGATCTCGACCCACTTCTTATTCTTTACATCGCCAATGTTCTCAAATGTAGAAAATTAACATGGCTTGGTGACGATTATCGCTACCAGCTCTGGCACCCGTGGGAATTTCTTGTTGGAGAAGAAAAGAAAATTCTTAATTTGTAGGATATCGATCCGTCTAGGCTTGAAAGTGAAATGCTATTGGGCGATGAACCAAAAACATTGCACAATATCTGGCTTACACTTTAGAAAGAATCTATTGCTGCTTCTTCACACGAAGTGGGTGAAGGATCCGAGTCGGTATAACCTGATATTACAGCTGAATTGCCCTCGACACCCCAGGTCATCCGTAGCTCCACGGCAGCTCTTCAACCATCTCCAGGTATGATCCAAACAAGCCTCAGCTTTCTCCAATTCCCAAACACAGTCCTGAAGATATTTCGGCTCAACCTGAGAGCCACACCGAGGAAGGTATTCTGTTGACATTCCCCATCTTTCAAAAAGTTGGGGTGTTATCCATTGATATTTCTAATCTTTTCGCCATTTTTTCTCAACTTTGAATCTATAGGTGTCGTTCCTCTTCCCTCGCAAAAGCCTCAATTGGAATCTTAGGCGACCGTGACAGAATCCATTAAAATTAAAACTTTGGCCGCTACTCAAGGTACGCAAAAGAAACCTTTTTTTATTGATGATCAATTAATGGAGGCATTATTTAAGGAAAGAAGTGACGCACAACATGAAATTCCTTTTGATGAGGATGTTGTGATAATGGGATCTTCTAACCCCACTAACAAGCTCATCACAAAAGAGCCCGTTAAGAGGGAAGAATTGTTGAAAAAGAAGGCAAAAACTAAGCCTTTTGATTTGGACTCCAATGAACTGATTCCCATCCAGCTCTAGATGATCCCTCATGATGGGACAATTCCTAAGATGACATCTCCCCACTTCTGGTGCTGAGAGTGCCTCGATCCCTCCTGCTTCTAAAGATGATAATACCTCGATCCATACAACTGAAGATGTTGCTTCAAAGAAAAGTCGAGGTAGAAAAGGGTCGAATAGAAGATCAAGTGGCAGTTCGAAAGGAGCTACTTCAAAGAAGCAAAGGAAAGATATGAAATCCAAGAAATAATATTTGGATTGGAGTGATATGTAAATAGCTCGGATGGCTACTTTTTCTTTTCATCGGTCGTGTTTGTATGGGTATGACCCTTGCTTTTATTTCTCATCTCGGATAAACTTGTATTGTGTACATCAAGTTTTAGTGTGAATAAGAATTCTTTTATTTTTGTGTATGATTCTTATTTACACTAGTTTAATGATCGAGCCATCATTTTTTTCATTTTATGTATTTGTGATTCACTGCTCATTGAATTGGATATCAATCTGATTTATCCATCCCAAGGCCTCCCTAAGGTTGTGGTCTCGAGTCGTATCAAACACTAAGTTGGAGTCTTAACGTTATGCCTGTCGAACTTAGCAGTTTGAGTAGCTGTACTCTTGCCTCCAGTCTCGGGTTAGCGAAGTTAGGTGGTGGATGGTCGAACTCTTTCTTTAGCGAGTTTACACTCCTGTCGATTTCAGACTGGATTTCATGGAATAATGAATGACCGAACCTCACTCATCTGTCTATTTATACTCATATCCACACTCTGGGGATAAGAGTTGGTTGATATGTAGTCAAATCGCATACAATTTATGTTTATACCCTAGTCCACACCAAACTTCGAATAGAGAAACCTTTCCTGTAGGGGAATAGAGAAACCTTTCCTGTACAAATTTAAGTTATTTTGCTATGGTCGATTCACACCCAATTCATGATTCCATCCCTAGAGTGGGGTCCAGAGTGGGGTTTTATCTCATCATGAGTGACACACCAAAGTAGGGGAATAGAGAAACCTTTCCTGTACAAAATTTCTTCTTGCATGATATGACTTGAAGCTTTGCATGGCTTTTTCACTTTTTATTTCTTTGTTTGAGAAGAACTCCTTATAGCAAATAGTCTTTGATCAGAATCATCCACGATTCCTTCTCGTGCGCCGCTTCCAATGTCCGATCGATTACTTTCATGTTTATACTTGGGGAATTTAATACTTCAACTGGAACCAAGCCTATTTGTTGTGCGTCACTGGAGCTAGCAAACTTTGCCAGTGAATCAGCATCTTTGTTTTGATCCCATAGAATATGCAAAATGTCATAGTACTTAAATTCTGCCAATATCTCTTTGACTCCAATAAGGTATGGAGCAAGCTGTTGTTCTTTAGCTTGATAATATCCCCTAACTTGGTACACTATCAACTGCGAATCACAAAAGATTTCAGGAGATTTCATTCTCGGTTCTCTAGTGATTTTAAGCCCAACAATCAAAGCTTCATACTCAGCTTCATTGTTTGTTGCTAAGAAATCAAGCTTTAAAGAGAAACCGATTGACTAATCTTCGGGAGTTACAAGCACAATTCTAGCTTTAGAACAATGATCATTGAACGCTCCATCAATATACAATTTCCACCGTCTGGTGGGGATTTCGCTGCCCTCTGAGGAATCATCTTGCACGGTGAACTCTACTATAAAATCATCCAATCCTTGACCATGGATAGCCCTTCGAAGGAGATAAGTAATATCGAATTGTCTATGCTCGATATTCCACTTAAGTAACCTTCTAGATGTCTTAGGACGCTGTAGGACATGTCATAATGGCAAGTCTGTGTAAACATTGTTCGGGTGTGCCTAGAAGCATGGATGAATCTTTTGTGATGCAATCAGCAAGTAGTATGACAGTTTCTCTATTTTAAGATAGTTCCTTTTAGCTCCTGTCAATCGTTTACTGACATAATACACCGACCTTTGGATTCGATCCTCCTCGCGAAGGAATGCGGTGCTTATAGCGTAAGCCGATGCAACCAAATAAATGTACAAATCTTCATTATACACTGGCATTGACAAGATAGGGGGTCTCTTTAAATGATTCACAAAAATTTGAAATGTATCTTTACAATCCTGTATCCATCCGAAGTTTCTTTTCCCTTTACGAATCAAGTCAAAGAAAGAAATGCATTTGTCGATAGCTATGGAAATAAATCGACTTAAGGCGGCAACTTTCCTATTTAGACTCTGTATTTGTTTAATAGTCCTTAGCGCTTGGATATCGCAGCTATCGTGAATCTTCTCGGCATTAGCTTCTATTCCATGGGTGTTAACAATAAAACCCAAGAATTTCCCCGATGCAACACCAAAAGAACACTTCAAAGGATTGATTTTCATCTTGTAAAGTCAGAGGATGTCAAATATTTATGACAAGTATCTAATGTGGTTTCTTGATCATCGTGACTTCATGAGCATATCATCCACATACACTTCCATCATTTTTTCAATTTGATCTTTAAACATCCTATTGATTAAGCGCTGATAAGTCGCTCCTGCTTTCTTTAATCCAACATAGCAGTACAATCCAACATCGATAATGAAATTGGTGTGCTCCCGATTGTAAATATGCATCGGGATTTAGTTATATCCCGAGTATGTATCCATGAAAGATAGCAATTTGTGTTCTGTGATTGAATCCACCAGCTGGTCGATCCTTGAAAGGGAAAACTGTTCTTGGACATGCCTTGTTCAAATCTGAGTAATCAATGCATGTTCTCCATTTTCCATCCGCTTTTTTTACAAGTACAGGATTAGATACCAATTTCAAGTAGAGGGCGTCGTGGTAAAACCCGTTGTCTTTGTGTCTATCCAGCTTCTCTTTGAGAGTGGAAGATCTCTCCGGATCCATGCTGCGTCTTTTCTAATTTCATCGGGACATGCCTCGGGTCAATATTCAATGCATGGCTCACAATAGCAGGCAAGACCCCACACATGTTAGAGTGAGTCTAAGCAAATACATCAAGATTCGCTCGGAAAAATCTGACAAGTTTTTTTATCATCGGAGGGCTGAGCTATAATTCGATTTTTAAGATCCATGACAGGTCATTGTGGCTGATAGCAATATCATTGTCAGCTCAGCCAGTGCAGCCTTTGTCTTTTTTGGCTCCTCCACATCGTCTCTTGGATCTATATCTCTATGAATCGATTATGGTGCCCGAGCCAAGGCTCAGGCGTTGGTTTCCAATCTTCGGTAGCTTGGATGTGGACCATCTTGTCCAATCTTCGGTAGCTTGGATGTGGACCATCTTGTCCACACCCTTACCTTTCTCTCTATGCAGAGCATCCCTCAACTAAGCTACATAATAGGCACGTCCTGTTGCCTGATCACCATGAATAAATCCAACCCCACTGCCCATCAAAAACTTCAAAGTTAAACACCATGGGGAATGGGCTGGCTGGAATTCTTCTAAGGATGATCAACCTAGAAAAACGTTATAAGGAGACTCAACATCCAAAACAACAAATGACAAGATTCGCACTCTCCTTCGGTCTCCTTCTCCCAACTCTATAGGTAATTCCACATAACCAACAGCTTCAGTTGCAACACCATTAAACCATGTGTACGGGCTTTAGACGCTTTAAACCTTTTCTTCCATCCTCATTTGATCAAAATCTTTCTTGAAAATTATGTTTACAGAACTTTCACAGTCAACAATATTCTTTTCACAAAAGCGGGACCGATCATGGCCGAAATGACCATTGGGTCGATAGTTGGAGCCTCCACCTTGTCTGCATCTCTATTTCTAAACATGGTATCATCTGTCATCGTATGTTGTCTTTTTTGCTGGAGCTCTATCCTCCGTGCTTGAATAGCATTTGAAATACACACCTTAATCGCACTAGCGTAGCGTACCATCTCACACCAACTTTTATTAGCCGGATAAGGTCCTCCAACTATTATATTGATCGCTAATTTTCCTTCCGTCCGTGCAAGTTCCTCATCCCTGTGCTGTACTTGTCCTCGGTTAGGGTCGGATGTCCCTTACCCCATATCCTGTAGGATTTACAAACAGTTGTAACTTCCTTTCTCGAATCAGCTTTTCAATAACGTCCTGGTGGTGCCTGCACTCATTGGTGTTATGTCTATAACATTCGTAAACCGAAAATATTTTTTGGTTTATTTCTGCTTCTCTGTTGATTCTTTTGGAGGCGACTTCTATACTGCATAGTATTATAGGTAGACAAATAGACGTTATCCAGGATCGTATTTAGGGCGTGTAAGTGTTGTACATCAGAATCTTGGCTTTCCTCTTCCAAAATCCCTCTTCCATCCTCGGCTCCTATCACTACCTTTCTTTTACTGATTCGGTTTGTTCTAGACAGTCACTTGAACTTTACAATAGCTTTCATCAGACTGCTTTACTACAATATTACTCTGTGCTCCCTCTCCTCTTGGTCCTGCAATAATCTTCTTCCTGGAGGATCTAACTTCCTCCTTTCTCAAGTACTAAGCAACCTTTGCGGAGAAGCGTTCCAATGTTGCGGACGGCTTGCCTGCTAACCAATCGCTGAAGTCAGATTGTGGATCTATTCCTCTCATTACGGCCATTAATATTGCATGGTCATTTGGATTATTAATCTATCTAATAGCTGTATGAAATCTCTTCAAATAATCTTTTGATGGTTCTCCTGGACCCTAGATCATGCTGGACAAGGACATTACATCCTTAGGACGAGTTGTGTGATTTCGGAACTGCTCCACAAACTTTGTTGCCAAATCTAGCCTTGTGAACCACATTGTCGCTATTCCTAGCTAAGAGAGTTATGGGAAAACATCTACACTTGGTTGCATCACCTACTCATGCCAAATTCATTAGCTATTCATATCACATAATGTGCTGCTTGGGGTTGGTTTTTCCCTCATGGTAGGGCATCGATGGCATGTTGAACCTCCTTGGATATGCTGCATACAGGACATTATCAGTGAACGGGGTACGACTTCTTGTGATCCCCCAGTCTTCATTAGCAAAACCCTGGCTCTCTCTCACTAACCGTCTGACCATTGCCGATAAGTTTAGCGTCTAGATGGTTGGCGCCAAGTGGTGGTCATGTTCCACTTCGCGTAAATGGCCCAATCGATTCCTGCAGGCCGTGTCATGCCTTCTTGGTTCACCATCTGGTGTGCATCTTGTACATTCATTTCATCATTATTCCAGGGAAGTATTTTGTGATGTCCCGGAAATTTGGGCAATATTTATTTAATAATTTCATTAATAATTATTTTAAAAGTGAAATATTGATTTAATAACCTAATTCAAAACAGAAATTTTCTTTTGAAGATTAATAATTATTTAATTTGTCAAATGATATTCTTTTCAAAATTTATAATAATGATAATCTAATTTGAGAATCTTATTGTTTTCAAATGTTAAAAATATTTAAATAATAAAATTATCTTTCTAAGCTGATTCAAAGATATTATATTTATAATGTATATATGTGTATATATTGTAAACAGGAGTTTTGATTTTAATTTTAATTTAATAAAGATATTTTCAAATTTATAATATATATAGATGTATAATTTATGAATTGGTTAATTTGATTTAAATTAGTGTTGAAACTTTTCAAAAGTTAATTTAAAAGTCTACCTTATATTTTCATAAGAAATTAAAGTAAATATTTAGTTTGTTTAAAAATAGTATTTTATAATAAAGGTTTATTTTGTTTTGTTTTAAAAATTGTTTTTCTTTTGAAATAAGATTTCGTTCAATTATATTAAAATATAATATTTTGGTTTGAAAATTTTTGAATAAAATTGAATTTAACATTTCTTTTCTTTTTAAAATTTTCTCTTTTGAAAATTAGTTTTAAAAATATTACTTTAAAATATTCAAACAAACATTAAAATGAGTAATTTTATAAAAGAAGTTTTCATGTGAACATGTAAGGCTAAATATTGTAATAAAACATTTAAAACATCTTAAATTAAATTAGAAATGGTTTTAGAAAAATTTAAATACATTTATAAATTAAGAGTTTTCTTTTTTATATTAAAATGCACATGTGTTAAGCTCTTAACACAAGAGAAGACACTTGTAAACATTTATCATTAATAAGATAACAAGTGGCATTGTTTTAAAAACATTTTATTTAAAAATATATTAAGAAACTCAGCAAATTCATTTTATTAAAACTATTATCTTCAAATGAAATCTGAAAATCAGATTTAGATAAGAAATTAAAAACCCAAATCTACAATCAAATTCAATCAAGAATTCTGAAAACCCAAACAAAATGCATGTATAAAAATCTGCAAAATCAAAATATGTAAAACCCAAATCTGCAACTTCAACATCAATTTGCAAGTTTAACTTCCAACTCAGGCAAATTGAAGATGGGTTAGCATGCAAGTTCAAAAATTTACATCAACAAGTAAAAGCAACTTCAATAATCAAGATGGAAGTAAGCCTAGATTTCAGCATGCATTTCAAAACAGGTTTCAGGAAATTGTGAAAATGCATCTATGAGATTGTTCTCTGCATCTTCAATAAAAATGCAAGTAAACCTTTATTTTAAAGACAGTTCTTCCTTTTAAAAAAAATTCATCAAAACTGCTATGATTTGAAACTGCAGTGCCTTCATTTTGATGAATAACTTCACAATTTTAAAGGTTGTTTTAAAATTATCTGTGCATGTGTTCTGATAGAGGTAGCATGTTGTTTGATCTTGTTTTGTGATGATGTTTTGTGTATACATATATAAATATGTATATGTGTGTAGCTGATGCCAGTTATCTATCTGCATACCTATCTCTGCCTTAAAACCAAGATTTTAATGGAAATCCATTTCCACTTGGTTTGATTCTCTATTAGGATTAACAAGTAAACAAAATTTGTTTGTTCAGTACAAATTCAAGTTTGTTTATTATAATCAACCTAAATTGAAATAAAATCTGTTGTCTCTGTTACAAAAATATCAGTTTTTGTTTAAAATGAGAAGTATCAAACTTCTGGAATTATTAAAACAAGTTTATAATTAGAATGCATGTTTGAAAACATGAATTTTAAAAAAATATCACATTTTTAAAATTACTGTGAAGTTAGTATTTCTATTATGAGCAAGATTGGGGTTTTTGGGTCTATCTGATCATCTAGTGGGTTTTTGGAAGTTGTAATGTTTCCTGAGGGTAGTGAGTAGATAAATGAGTAGAGGGATTTTGTCTGATGCATTGTCAGTGGATGATGGCGACTGTGGTGGCTAATTTCAAGTTTTTAGCCCTAGTTTTGATGTTGGTCAAAGTTTGTAACTTCTTGTTTTCTGTAATGCTTCGAGTGATTCGAGGCTTTGGAATTTGGCAGAGGGGGTATAGATGGATGGTTGGCCGGAGTCATGGTGTCTCAGATGGTCGGAGGTGGGTTTCCTCGGTGTTGACAGGTTTTAGGAAGGGTGCAGTTGTGTTAGCAGGTTGTAATGGTCAGTCTGAATTTTGAATTCTAACTGCAGTGAGGGTTTTGGTGGTCGTGATCAGGTGTGGGGTTGGTTTGCGATGTGGTGAAGGGGTTAATGGTGATTGGAGTTCGCCAGAGTGCCGGTGCATATGCACCGTGCACGTAATTGTTCTGATGAACTTTTGGGGGTTGTGCAGAGGTTTTGACTCGAAGCTTCTCTCGGGTTTTCGTGTGTGTGTCTCGGAGTGGTTGGAGTTTTTACTCGTAGTAATGTTGGGGAGGTCTCGGGTAAATGGTTCCAGGTTTAAGCCAGACAGCATGCAGTTTTTTTGAAATTTAGAATGAAATCTAAATTTTAATAGCAAGGATTTTAAATTGAATGGAATTTAAAAGTTAATGCAGTTTTAAGCAAGGTTATAAATTCCATGTTAAGTTGAATTTGAATCCAAAAGTTTTTAAAATGGGAACTCTAAATTTAAGCAAGATTTAAATAGGTTTAAAAAATCAAGTTTAAATATAGGTTCAAGTTTATTATGAATACAGATTTGAATTTAAACAGATTTGTAAAATTAAAATATTTATCAAGTTTAAAATGTTTTAAAGTAAATTTATAAATAAGTTTGTTTTCAATAAAGGTTTAAACTTGGAAGACTTCTTTTCTTAATATTAGAGTTAAAGATATGAAGTGTTTAACTTTAATTTGGAAAGTTAAATAATCATTTTGAAACTTGTTTCTTTAATAAAATTAAGTAATTTGATTTTTAAACCTTTCTTATATATTTAAGTAATGAATGTTCTCTAACATTTATTTTTATTTTTAGGTTTATAGTTTATTTAAATTTTGGATAATATTTAATGGTTAAACATTTTGAAATCTTTAAATTTTTAAATGGAATTTGAATTTCATTTAGAAATGTATTGTTTTAAATACATTTGAATGTAAATAAAATCATTAATAAGTAGATGAATTATTTTGGAAATAATTAAGAAAATTAAGAATTTACCGATTTAATTGATTTTAATTAATGTTTTGGATTAATTTATAATTAGAGATGATTAATGAATAATTAATCTAAGATAATTTTCTTAAGTAAATAATGTAAGGAAATATTGTTAATTAATAATGATAATTATGTAAGGATAATTAAGTAGTTAATTAATATGATTAATTTTGATAATTAATTAGATTAATTAATTTAAGATAACTAATTTTAAATTGTTAAGTATAATTACTTGATAAAAGTAATTAAAGGATTAATTACTTATTAAAATTAATTATGATGATGTAATTTGTTAAGTCAATTAATTTAGTTTAATTAATTTAAGAAATCATTTGATGATTTAATAAGTGTAATCACTTAACGTAATTAATGGAGCAGGATTACTTAGAGAAGTAATGAATGATAATTACTGGAATGTAATTAGTGAAGATAATTTATAATTAAGTAATTTGGGTAATTACTTTTTTAATTAATCAAGGGATTAATTAATGAAGATAATTAATTATGGGATAATTAATTTGTTAATGAGTAATTAAGGTAAGTTAATTACTGTTTTGAATATTAATCAAGGGTGACTAATAATTGTATTAATTACTAAATGTAATTAATTTTAAATTAAGTAATTTATTTAAATAAAAATTAGAGATCATTAATTAATATAATTAATGATGTAATTAAGATTGTTTAATTAAGTAATATTAATTAATAAGTGATAAATTAATTGTAATTAATTAAGGATAAATGTAATTAATTATTAATTAATGAAGTAATTAAATATTAATTACTTATGATTAAGGTTAATTAATTTGTGAAATTAATTAAAGACTAATTACTTATTGTAATTAGAGAATGATTAATCAAAGATGTTTAATCAAGTTGAATACTTAGTGAATAATTAATTATCTGGGTTAATTAATTAATGGATATTAAGCAGGATTTATAGATGTGATAATTAATTTAATTTATTTTAAATTAATTAGAGATAGAAGTAATTAATTTAATTCATTTTAAATTAATTTTAATTGATGGTTAATAAACCATTGCTTATGAATGTTATTGATCGGATGGTCGAGATCTCAGTAATGAGATGAATAGTATCTATATGATATGGATGCTTAGTTAAAGTAAGATAATACGGATTATCTGGTTGTGATGATTATCTGTTTGTGATGATGATACAAATTTATCTGTTTATGATGAGAATGTGATTATCTATTGTGATATGTAGTTTATCTATCTATGTGAAATAGATAATAATGAAATGAGTTAATTGTTTAAAACCCTTAAGTACAACTTGGACATTAAAATGGCGTTTGGTTTTGGTGAGACCAGGATCGGGTTTCCATATTTGGATATCCGAAAACCACATCGATTCCAATTAAACATTAGGTCGTTAATCCAAGTGGAGCAAGTGAAGACTCGAGGTGTAAGAACTATACGTCAGTATAACTCTGTGGGTAATTCCGTAATGAGTTTGACGGAATAGTACTTATAGGTTCGAGATGGTGATTTAGAGTGCAAGGGTTATTGTCGTTAACTCTGAGGGTGATTCCAATACGAGTGTAACGAGATAATGCCTTCGGTTTCGTTCGAACCCGGAATGAACTTGTATGGATTGAATGCTTTCAGAACATCGTCAGGGGGACGGTGAGCATTCTAAGATTGATGTGTCTTATAAAGGTAATCGTAGCCTCAAGCCTCATCAACCGAGAATGGCTAAAAAAGGGGAGTGCAGCAAGGTTTCATGGGTAGCCCCCCACTTGAGAGTGAGAGTTACCCCTGTCTAGAGGTCCCTTTATATTTCGGTTGTGTGGCAGTTGGCGATGGCCAATCTGCTGGGTGGTCATGTTCGAAACTGTTCAGTAAGGAATGGTTCCGGCCTTGTGTTGCAGGGGAGCGGGCGTACTCCTCAGTACGGTGATCTAGGCCACGTACTGTGACGGGAGGTACCCCAGTAGCCCTGTCATTGATGGAATCCATAATCCAATAAGTGCCTGTACGGTTTTGATTGTGCCCAACTATGTTGGAACGTGAGATGTAAGCATTCCAGCTATTTCTGTATTTTATTTTGAAAACCCTAGACACATTATAATATCATTGGATTTCGTATCAAACGTTTTGGTTAGCGTAAGGTAAAAACTTTTCCATGTTTATGTGTGGGAAGTCTTACGTGATACCTTTTGTTTTCAAAGGATTTTCTAAAGTTAAGCAACTTTTATCCCCGTTTACTCACACCAGACCTATGTCTGACCCGAGTGTTTGTTTTCTGTTTTATTAAACTCTTGGGTACTCATATTACGTATGAGTAGTCAAGTGATTCAGGATTGCTTTGACGAGTTCTGGAGGAGATATAGAGCTGGAGGCTTCGACGTGTAGATATATATAGTGATTCCGCTGTGTTTTGAGTTATATCTTTTTTCTCTGATGTACTTGAATTGTAATTACTAGACAGATGTTTATAACTGTCTAGTTTATGTTGTATTAGATGTATAACTCTGATGTATATGATACTACGTAATGTTTTATGTGATATTATATATTCGTTCCACTGTGAGATTCTGATGTTGTCTGTTCCTTTCTTTTCTTTCTTTTCTCTTTTCTATCCCTTTCTTTCTTCTTAATGATGCGTCTTACTATGGAGGGTCGTTACATTGTGGTATCAGATCTCTAGGTTGAGTGAATACCTAGACTCTGGAGTGGTGTCTATCTTGAGAGAGCGTATTTGTAATTTTGAATATATATTTATATATTTATTTCTACCTATTTGGTTGGGTTACCCGTTTGGGTTTTCCAATATAAGTAATAAAGGTAGATAGGGTAGTGGTGTGTGTAACACAACTACCAATGGTTGGATTCCGAGTGTTTGAGGTTGGAAGTAAGATCTAATAGAGCAGCATTGGGCATCTTAAGTAGCTTTGCAGTTTGGTATGAAGGATCTCACCGATCTCTGAAGGAAATCTTTACAAGATTCGGAGTTTATCTTTGGATTGTAAGCTTAGTAGCACTCATGTGAGTGGATTTTCTTGAGTTTGGATCAGTTGGGGGTACTGAAGCCAAAGTTAGAATCTTGGCAACCTCAGGAAGGAGTTCTGTTTGAAATTGAGTTTGAGACTCAGTTTGGCAGATTGATTTGTGTTTGGTTTAAGTCGAGTTTCCTGAGAGATTTATGTCTATTGAAGGCTCTATTGTGGCAGTGGCTGGGGTAGCTTTGAGGTTCGATGAGCTTTTGGATAAGGAAGTCTTTGGCAGCAGTAGCAGCAGTAGAGTGGCCTATTTCTTCGATGGTTCAAAAATCTCTGTGATTCTTCTGTCAGTAGGCCGGGCAGATGGTGTAGCTTGTCCATTTCTTCTGGTAGCCCAGCTGGGTGTGATGTTAGTGGTTAAGAGGTGGACCACTAGTTTCTCCTTTTGATTTGAAGGCTTTAGCTGTTTGATTTGGTGAAGGAGAACGATTTCTTGGGATCTGAACTGAGTGGGATCGCAAAAGTGACTTGCGATGGTTCGGAAGTTCTCTGAGTAATCTTTGTTTGGATTGAAGCATCTCTATTGGATGTCTGAGTTAACAAAGTGGTTTGATTTTCTGGATGTATGGATTGAATGCTTTAAGAACATCGTCAGGTGGACGGTGAGAATTCTAAAATTGATGTGTCCTATAAAGGTAATCGTTGCCTCAAGCCTCATCAACCGGGAATGGCTAAAACGGCGGGGGGGGGGGGGGGGGGGAGGGGGGGGGGGGTTCAGCAAGGCTTCATTGGTAGCCCCCCTTGAGAGTGAGATTTACCCCTGTCTAGAGGTACCTTTATATTTCGGTTGTGTGGCAGTTGGCGACGGTCAATCTGCGGGGTGGTCTTGTTCGAAACTATTCAGTAAGGAATGGTTCCGGCCTTGTGTTGTAGGGGAGCAGGCGTACTCCTCAGTACGGTGACCTAGGCCACGTACTGTGACGGGCGGTACCCCAGTAGCTCTGCCATTGATGGAATCCATAATCCAATAAGTGCTTGTACGGTTTTGATTGTGCCCAACTATGTTGGAACGTGAGATGTAAGCATTCTAGCTATTTCTGTATTTTATTTTGAAAATCTAGACACTATTATAATATCATTGGATTTCCTATCAAATGTTTTTGTTAGCGTAAGGTGAAAACTTTTCCATGTTTATGTGTGGGAAGTCTTACGTGATACCTTTTGTTTTCAAAGGATTTTCTAAAGTTAAGCAACTTTTATCCCCGTTTACTCACAGCAGACCCATGTCTGACCCGAATGTTTATTTTCTGTTTTATTAAACTCTTGGGTACTCATATTACGTATGAGTAGTCAAGTGATTCAAGATTGCTTTGACGAGTTCTGGAGGAGATATGGAGCAGGAGGCTTCGACGTGTAGATATATATAGTGATTCCGCTGTGTTTTGAGTTATATCTGTTTTCTCTGATGTACTTGAATTGTAATTACTAGACAGATGTTTATAACTATCTAGTTTATGTTGTATTAGATGTATAAATCTGATGTATATGATACTATGTAATGTTTTATGTGATATAATATAATTTATGCGCTCCGCTGTGAGATTCTGATGTTGTCTGTTCCTTCTTTTCTCTTTTCTATCCCTTTCTTTCTTATTAATGATGCGTCTTTCTATGGAATGAAAGGTGGGTTGTTACATTGTGGTATCAGAGCTCTAGGTTGAGTGAATACCTAGACTCTGGAGTGGTGTCTATCTTGAGAGAGCATTGAATATATATTTATATATTTATTTCTACCTATTTGATTGGGTTACCCGTTCGGGTTTTCCAATATAAGTAATAAAGGTAGATAGGGTAGTGGTGTGTGTAACACAACTACCAATGGTTGGAGTCCGAGTGTTTGAGGTTGGAAGTAAGATCTACTAGAGCAGTATTGGGCATCTTGAGTAGTTTTGCAGTTTGGTATGAAGGAT
Source organism: Allium cepa (assembly GCA_030765085.1). NCBI lineage: Eukaryota > Viridiplantae > Streptophyta > Magnoliopsida > Asparagales > Amaryllidaceae > Allium > Allium cepa. The sequence continues at coordinate 757,687,369 of CM060941.1, read as the reverse complement.
CTCACCGATCTCTGAAGGAAATCTTTTTAAGATTCGGAGTTTATCTTTGGATTGTAAGATTAGTAGCACTCGTGTGAGTGGATTTTCTTGAGTTTGGATCAGTTGGGGGTACTGAAGCCAAAGTTAGAATCTTGGCAACCTCAGGAAGGAGTTCTGTCTGAAATTGAGTTTGAGACTCAGTTTGGCAGAGTGTTTTGTGTTTGGTTTGAAGTCGAGTTTCTTGAGAGATTTCTTTCTATTGAAGACTCTATTGTGGAAGTGGCTGGGGTAGCTTTGAGGTTCGATGAGCTTTTGGATAAGGAAGTCTTTTGCAGCAGTAGCAGCAGTAGAGTGGCCTGTTTCTACGATGGTTCAGAAATCTCTGTGATTCTTCTGTCAGTAGGCCGGGCAGATGGTGTAACTTGTCCATTTCTTCTGGTAGCCCAGCTGGGTGTGATGTTAGTGTTTAAGAGGTGGACCATTAGTTTCTCCTTTTGATTTGAAGGCTTTAGCTGTTTGATTTGGTGAAGGAGAACGATTTCTTGGGATCTGAACTGAGTGGGATCGCAAAAGTGACTTGCGATGGTTCGGAAGTTCTCTGAGTAATCTTTGTTTGGATTGAAGCATCTCTAGTGGATGTTTGAGTTATCAAAGTGGTTTGATTTTCTAGATGTCTTCGAAGGAATTAAGATTTGCATCCGCACCAGGAGATTGAGTTCTGTTTCGACTGCGTTCTTGGAGTTTTACCGGTGGTTCAGCTTAGTTGGAGATTCTTTGAGGAAGAGATATGTTTAAGCTGGCAGGATTGATCGGATCCAGTTTTCTGGTTGAAGCTTTGCTGTGGTGTTTGTGACTGAAGCGGATAGGTCACTGAGATTTTATGGAATTTGATGAACAATGTTTCTGGGATAAGTTGATCAAGTTTGTACTTGTGTTCATCAACAGCATTCTCGAATCAGATTTGTGCAGTGAAGCATAGTGGTAGCTGTTTCAGAATAGAAGCAACACCCGATTCATTGGAATTTGTGTTTTGTTTTGGATCAGAGGATTTCTACAGGATATTCATTCTGGATCTGGAGGCTTGGTTGTTTTGTGCATCTATTCTGTTTTTAGAATAGGAGTAGTATGTTTGGTGTCTTCTGATATTTGTGTAGTAGAGTTGTGTGGTAGATTTGATGGATTTTGGGAGAACCATTTTGTTGAGTAAGATCTGGAGATCGTTTATTTTTGTCCAGATTTTTTCTGTGTAGCATCTGCAAAGATTTGATTGATCTAGAAGGTTGAGGGTAGCCCAGGATCGACAGGAGAGATCTGTGGATAAGAGATTGGATCTTTCTATTTTCTCTTAAGGGTTAAGTGTTTGGTTTATAGGATTTAATTTCCAGTTCAGATGGCTAGAATTTGTTATATTTTTCACGTATCTCTGAGGGAGTACGTGTATGGTCTATCACTGATTTTAGAATAAGTAGTTCAAGGAGATTTGGAAGTTGAACAGGACTTGTCTGCAGTCCAGTATCCTGTTTAGATTTGTAGATCTAGATACATAGGTGCTCTAGATCTGAGTGTGTAGCTAGTTTATATTCTGTAAGGCGAGTGTTCCGATATTTATACCTGGGAAACTCTAGGGAATTCTATCCAGAATTTTGTCAGGATAGTTAGAATTGTTTGTTTGAATTGGTTGCTAGTATTTGGTTGATAGCATATGTTTTCTATTTTAAATTTTAACATAAAATCTGTATGAGGTTATTAAATTACCTTTGCTTTTAAATTTCGGGGACGAAATTCTTTTAAGGGGGGAGGAATGTGATGTCCCGGAAATTTGGGCAATATTTATTTAATATTTTCATTAATAATTATTTTAAAATGTGAAATGTTGATTTAATAATCTAATTCAAAACAGAAATTTTGTTTTGAAGATTAATAATTATTTAATTTGTCAAATGATATTCTTTTCAAAATTTATGATAATGATAATTTAATTTAAGAATCTTATTGTTTTCAAATGTTAAAAATATTTAAATAATAAAATTATCTTTCTAAGCTGATTCAAAGATATTTTATTTATAATTTATATATGTGTGTACATTGTAAATAGGAGTTTTGATTTTAATTTAAATTTTAATTTAATAAAGATATTTTCAAATTTATAATATATATAGGTGTATAATTTATGAATTGGTTAATTTGATTTAAATTAGTGTTGAAACTTTTCAAAAGTTAATTTAAAAGTCTACCTTATATTTTCATAAAAAATTAAAGTAAATATTTAGTTTGTTTAAAAATAGTATTTTATAATAAAGGTTTATTTTGTTTTATTTTAAAAATTGTTTTTCTTTTGAAATAAGATTTAGTTCAATTATATTAAAATATAATATTTTGGTTTGAAAACTCTTGAATAAAATTGAATTTAACATTTCTTTTCTTTTTAAAATTTTCCCTTTTGAAAATTAGTTTTAAAAATATTATTTTAAAAATATTCAAACAATTATTAAAATGAGTAATTTTATAAAAGAAGTTTTCATGTGAACATGTAAGGCTAAATATTGTAATAAAACATTTAAAACATCTTAAATTAAATTAGAAATGGTTTTAGGAAAATTTAAATATATTTATAAATTAAGAGTTTTTTTAATATTAAAATGCATATGTGTTAAGCTCTTAACACATGAGAAGGCACTTGTAAACATTTATCATTAATAAGACAACAAGTGGCATTGTTTTAAAAACGTTTTATTTAAAAATATATTAAGAAACTTAGCAAATTCATTTTTGTTAAAACTATTATCTTCAAATGAAATCTGAAAATCAGATTTAGATAAGAAATTCAAAACCCAAATCTACAATCAAATTCAATCAAGTATTCTAAAAACCCAAACACAATGCATGTTTAAAAATCTGCAAAATCAAAATATGCAAAACCCAAATCTGCAACTTCAACATCAATTTGCAAGTTCAACTTCAAACTCAAGCAAATTGAAGATGGGTTAGCATGCAAGTTCAAAAATTTACATCAACAAGTAAAAGCAACTTCAGTAATCAAAATGGAAGTAAGCCCAGATTTCAGCATGCATTTCAAAATAGGTTTTAGGAAATTGTGAAAATGCATCTCTGAGATTGTTCTCTGCATCTTCAATAAAAATGTGAGTAAACCTTTATTTTAAAGACAGTTCTTCCTTTTAAAAAAAAAATCATCAAAACTGCTGTGATTTGAAACTGCAGTGCCTTCATTTTGATGAATAACTTCACAATTTTAAAGGTTGTTTTAAAATTATCTTTGCATGTGTTCTGATAGAGGTAAGCATGTTGTTTGATCTTGTTTTGTGATGATGTTTTGTGTATACATATATAAATATGTATATGTGTGTACTGATGCCAGTTATCTATCTGCATACCTATCTCTGCCTTAAAACCAAGATTTTAATGGAAATCCATTTCCACTTGGTTTGATTCTCTGTTAGGATTAACAAGTAAACAAAATTTGTTTGTTCAGTACAAATTCAAGTTTGTAAATTATAATCAAGCTAAATTGAAATAAAATATGTTGTCTCTGTTACAAAAATATCAGTTTTTGTTTCAAATGAGAAGTATCAAACTTCTGGAATTATTAAAACAAGTTTATAACTAGAATTCATGTTTGAAAACATGATTTTTAAAACAAATATCACATTTTTAAAATTAATGTGAAGTTAGTATTTCTATTATGAGCAAGATTGGGGTTTTTGGGTCTATCTGATCATCTAGTGGGTTTTTGGAAGTTGTAATGTTTTCTGGGGGCAGTGAGTAGATGAATGAGTAGGGGGATTTTGTCTGATGCATTGTCAGTGGATGGTGGCAAATGTGGTGGCTAATTTCAAGTTTTTAGCCCTAGTTTTGATGTTGGTCGAAGTTTGTAACTTCTTGTTTTCTGTAGTGCTTCTAGTGGTTCGAGGCTTTGGAATTTGGCAGAGGGGTTATAGATGTATGGTTGGCCGGAGTCATGGTGTCTCAGATGGTCAGAGGTGGGTTTCCTTGGTGTTGACAGGTTTTGGGAAGGGTGCAGTTGTGTTACCAGGTTGTAATGGTCAACCTGAATTTTGAATTCGAACTGCAATGAGGGTTTCAGTGGTCGTGATCAGGTGTGGGGTTGGTCTGCGATGTGGTGAAGGGGTTAATGGTGACTGGAGTTCGCCAGAGTGCCGGTGCATATGCACCGTGCACGTAATTGTTCTGATGAACTTTTGGGGGTTGTGCAGGGTTTTTGACTCGAAGCTTCTCTCGGGTTTTCGTGTGTGTGCGCCTTGGAGTGGTTGGAGTTTTTACTCGGAGTAATGTTGGGGAGGTCTCGGGTAAATGGTTCCAGGTTTAAGCCAGACAGCATGTAGTTTTTTTGAAATTTAGAATGAAATCTAAATTTTAATGGCAAGGATTTTAAATTGAATAGAATTTAAAAGTTAAGGCAGTTTTAAGCAAGGTTTTAATTCCATGTTAAGTTGAATTTGAATCCAAAAGTTTTTAAAATGGGAACTTTAAATTTAAGCAAGATTTAAATAGGTTTTAAAAATCAAGTTTAAATATAGGTTCAAGTTTATTATGAATACAGATTTGAATTTAAACAAATTTGTAAAATTCAAATATTTATCAAGTTTAAAATGTTTTAATGTAAATTTAAAAATAATTTTGTTTCAAATAAAGGTTTAAACTTGGAAGACTTCTTTTCTTAATATTGGAATTAAAGATATGAAGCGTTTAACTTTAATTTGGAAAGTTAAATAATCATTTTAAAACTTGTTTCTTTAATAAAATTAAGTAATTTGATTTTTAAACCTTTCTTATATATTTAAGTAATGAATGTTCTCTAACGTTTATTTTTATTTTTACGTTTATAGTTTATTTAAATTTTGGATAATGTTTAATGGTTAAACATTTTGAAATCTTTAAATTTTTAAATGGAATGTGAATTTCATTTAGAAATGTATTATTTTAAATACATTTGAATGTAAATAAATCATTAATAAGTAAATGAATTATTTTGGAAATAACTAAGAAAATTAAGAATTTGCTTATTTAATTGATTTTAATTAATGTTTTGGATTAATTTATAATTAGAGATGATTAATGAATAATTAATCTAAGATAATTTTCTTAAGTAAATAATGTAAGGAAATATTGTTAATTAATAATGATAATTATGTAAGGATAATTAAGTAGTTAATTAACATGACTAATTTTGATAATTAATTAGAATAATTAATTTAAGATAACTAATTTTAAATTGTTAAGTATAATTACTTGATAAAAGTAATTAAAGGATTAATTACTTATTAAAATTAATTATGATGATGTGATTTGTTAAGTCAATTAATTTAGTTTAATTAATATAAGAAATCATTTGATGATTTAATAAGTGTAATCACTTAACGTAATTAATGGAGCAGGATTACTTAGAGAAGTAATGAATGATAATTACTGGAATGTAATTAGTGAAGATAATTTATAATTAAGTAATTTGGGTAATTAATTTTGTAACTAATAAAGGGATTAATTAATGAAGATAATTAATTATGGGATAATTAATTTGTTAATGAGTAACTAAGGGTAGTTAATTACCATTTTGTATATTAATCAAGGGTGACTAATAATTGTATTAATTACTAAATGTAATTAATTTTGAATTAAGTAATTTATTTAAATAAAAATTAGAGATCATTAATTAATATAATTAATGATGTAATTAAGGATTGTTTAATTAAGTAATAATTAATTAATAAGTGATAAATTAATTGTAATTAATTAAGGATAAATGTAATTAATTATTATTAATTAATGAAGTAATTAAATATTAATTACTTATGATTAAGGTTAATTAATTTATGAAATTAATTAAAGACTAATTACTTATTGTAATTAGAGAATGATTAATCAAAGATGTTTAATCAAGTCGAATACTTAGTGAATAATTAATTATCTAGGTTAACTAATTAATGGATATTAAGTAGGATTTATAGATGTGATAATTAATTTAATTTATTTTAAATTAATTAGAGATAGAAGTAATTAATTTAATTCATTTTAAATTAATTTTAATTGATGGTTAATAAATCATTGCTATTGAATGTTATTGATTGGATGATTAAGATCTCAGTAATGAGATGAATAGTATCTATATGATATGGATGCTTAGTTAAAGTAAGATAATATGGATTATCTGGTTGTGATGATTATCTGTTTGTGATGATGATATAGATTTATCTGTTTATGATGAGAATGTGATTATCTATTGTGATATGTAGTTTATCTATTTGTGTGAAATAGATAATAATGAAATGAGTTAATTGTTAAAAACCCTTAAGTACAACTTGGACATTAAAATGGCGTTTGGTTTCGGTGAGACCGGGATCGGGTTTCCATATTTGGATATCCGAAAACTACATCGATTCCAATTAAATGTTAGGTCGTTAATCCAAGTGGAGCAAGTGAAGACTCGAGGTGTAAGAACTATACGTCAGTATAACTCTGTGGGTGATTCCGTAATGAATTTGACGGAATAGTACTTATAGTACTTATAGGTTCGAGATGGTGATTTAGAGTGCAAGGGTTATCGTCGTTAACTCTGAGGGTGATTCCAATACGAGTGTAACGAGATAATGCCTTCGGTTTCGTTCGAACCTGGAACGAACTTGTATGGATTGAATGCTTTCAGAACGTCGTCAGGTGGACGGTGAGCATTCTAAGACTGATGTGTCCTATAAAGGTAATCGTAGCCTCAAGCCTCATCAACCGGGAATGCCTAAAAAGGGGGAGGTGCAGCAAGGCTTCGTGGGTAGCCCCCACTTGAGAGTGAGATTTACCCCAGTCTAGAGGTCCCTTTATATTTCGGTTGTGTGGCAGTTGGCGACGGCCAATCTGCGGGGTGGTCTTGTTCGGAACTGTTTAGTAAGGAATGGTCCGGCCTTGTGTTGTAGGGGAGCGAGCGTACTCCTCGGTACGGTGATCTAGGCCACGTACTGTGACGGGCGGTACCCCAGTAGCCCTGCCATTGATGGAATCCATAATCCAATAAGTGCTTGTACGGTTTTGATTGTGCCCAACTATGTTGGAATGTGAGATGTAAGCGTTCCAGCTATTTCTGTATTTTATTTTAAAAACCCTAGACACTATTATAATATCATTGGATTTCCTATCAAATTTTTTGGTTAGCGTAAGGTAAAAACTTTTCCATGTTTATGTGTGCGAAGTCTTACGTGATACCTTTTGTTTTCAAAGGATTTTCTAAAGTTAAGCAACTTTTATCCCCGTTTACTCACATCAGACCCATGTCTGACCCGAATGTTTATTTTCTGTTTTATTAAACTCTTGGGTACTCATATTACGTATGAGTAGTCAAGTGATTCAAGATTGCTTTGACGAGTTCTGGAGGAGATATGGAGCAGGAGGCTTCGACGTGTAGATATATATAGTGATTCCGCTGTGTTTTGAGTTATATCTGTTTTCTCTGATGTACTTGAATTGTAATTACTAGACAGATGTTTATAACTATCTAGTTTATGTTGTATTAGATGTATAACTCTGATGTATATGATACTATGTAATGTTTTATGTGATATAATATAATTTATGCGCTCCGCTGTGAGATTCTGATGTTGTCTGTTCCTTTCTTTTCTTTCTTTTCTCTTTTCTATCCCTTTCTTTCTTCTTAATGATGCATCTTTCTATGGAATGAAAGGCGGGTCGTTACATATTTGGTCAACCTTTAACCGAACACCATCGTTCAAATCAACCGTAGCAGCTCCGGTTTGAATTTGGATGTGCATAGGTAAGTTCCCTTCTCTAGTGGAGGAATCAACACTGATCATTCCTGGCAGACCTCGATGGTCTACCTGTTAACGCCCCGAAGTTTCAACATGATATTCGTCTGTTCTGCGATGCCTATATCTTTGATACCCATCCGATGAACTATATTCTCCGATGCCGAGTAAGGGGTGGGGTTCCTCCTAGCCTTTCCCCGCTGTTGCTGAGTGAGTTGGTTCATTAGGTCGATAATGGCTTGGATATTTTCATTTAACTCTTGAAGGTTATTCATCAGCTCTCTCATCAGATTCTGAAATTAAGTTCTCGTAATAGAGTCAATTGGATTTTGAACTTCAACTATTTTAGCATTCACATTCGTCGGTTGACTGCTTGGGCCTCATTGTTGGATAGTAGCGTTTTCATTTCCTTCCACGTTCTGGAAAGTAGATCTAGTATTCCTTACCATTATTAATAGCGTTGCTTAGATTTCTACAAATTTGGGTAGTATAAGCAACTTCCCGAAGGTTACCATAGATCTCCTTTGCGGGATTTATCAAATTCAGTAGCAACAAAGGGATCATAATAAATAGAGAATCAGAGTTCTTAGTGAAAGCACCAAAACGTTTGCACCTAAAATGTTCACAAACTCCCAAGAATAGTTTTTGTAGAGAAGTGAAGAAAAATAAAGTTAAACTGCATTGATAAATAGGTAAGCAACAAAGAATAAGTAGCAATCAAAGACACGGAAGTTTATAGTGGTTCAGCATTGTATGCCTACGTCCACTTTGAAGATTATCCTTTATTAATCACCCTTTAATCTAATTACAACAGCAGAGATAACAAATGCTTGATTACAATTGAATCTAGAGTAACCAGCAGCGTAAAGATCCTGAAAATGATCCAAAAGGCATGTATTTATAGGGAGAATGATGAGATATTTCGCTAAGATTTCAGCAGAAGGCTCTCTAGATCCATAGGGACCCACCATAACGATCGACGGCCCTAACTTGATATCTTGGAATGATCAGCCAAAGTTACATCGATCATTATTTTTGTCTCCAATTTATGTGAGATTGTTTTTGGAGGGGGGTCCTGCATGCCTCTTCAACTTGTCCCCAAAATATGAAGTCATTCTGAGCTGTAGATTGTGAGATATGGATCAATCTTTGCTACAATTGGAACATTCACTGAGCTACACCAATCCTTATGAAGGATCTGCAAAAACGATCGACCTAAAAAATCGGCTATCTTCATATCTTAAGGTTTTGACCTGCGATCGTTTTTATGGGCTCCATTCTTCAATATACCGATGCTCTTAAAGTTTCTAGTGAATTGGCCTTGTGGATTTTGAGATATCAACCAATCTCCGCTGTTTTGAGCTATTTTATGGATCGTTCTCGATCGATCCATATAAATCCTTGCTTCATCAGTAACTTAAGCATACGAACTCTGATCAACTCTAAATTTGAATGTAACTTCATAGGGCTATGCCAACACTTCACGTTGATTTCACCTTGATTGGGACATGTCTGGATCTTCCCGACCATTGTCCATAATATTGTATATAATCGATTCTTAAGGTTTATAACCATCCATTCCTATCCAAGTCAAGGATATCACAGCCTTGTCAAAAGATGGGATTATAGTAACTGTAATTAGCAGTATAAATAGAAAGGAAAACTTTTGGAGTGGATGTAGGCCGAAGTCAACCGAACCACTATAAATTCTATTGTGTTGATTATCTTACTGTTTTAATTTCCTTTCTTCATATTTAGTTCTCTGCTTCATTCTTTTTGATTTTGGACATTGAATCTATGGGCTATCATCTTAGTTGAGTGTTTGAGACCAATTTTGGTGCAATAAAATAGATATATAGGATAAAATATCTACCACTTTATGATTGATCACTCTCTTTACTTCTATTCTTTATGAACCCTTTCTTATGCAGAAGGCTAGAATGGACCTACGTAACCGATATTTGACTTTGGGAAGTACTAGAACGAATACTAGTAAGGAGATGATATTTGGAAACTAATGGCCAAGAAAGGGGCAGTCCCAAAGTTCGTATTGAAAATGATATTCAAGTGCTTGCCTTGACCAAAGGAGGAATGGATATGAATGCTTTGTTCCGCCAGTATATGATGGAAACGATGAGGCAACATATAACTGGAGCTGTTGAGCCGAGACTGGAGGTAGCAAGGGAAGCAGATTTTCTAAGGTGAACAAGGATTTCAAGAGCTGTGGAGGAAAGGAGTTCACAAAGGAAAAACTTGCTTTGAAGGCGTTGAACTAGTTAAAGGTATGCGAATATATTTTCGAAGACTTGGGATATACCAATACTCAAAGAAGAAGGTTGATGATAAGCCCAAAGGTGATCAGAAAGAGAAGTTTGCTCCATATCAAAAGGGCAAGAAAGGATAGTAGCAAAATGGAAAAGCTCAAGATAGTGGAGAATGTAAAGACATTGCCAATGTAACTTGTTGTAATTATGGCCAAAAGGGACACTACTCCACCAAGAGTACCCATCTAGAGAACAAAGACAAGTCTAAGTGTTTTATCTATAATAGAGCAGACCATAAGAAGTGGGATCATCTAGAAAAAACCAAGCTAAGGTTTATGCTTTAGGAGGACCTTCGTCTGGAGCTAAAGCTGAGGATAAGGGAAAGGGTGTGGTACTCGGAGGTATGATTTCGACTTTCAATATTTCAATTAGAATTCTGTTTTATACAGATGCTTATCACTCTTTCATATCAAATGACTAATTTGATAGGTTCAAAATACAAACCACCTATTTGATTACATCCTTGCGTGCGGTTAGTTCGATCGACGAGTATGCCGCTCTTGGGGTTAAGGTGCGCTAACCTTGAATTTGGTTGTTGTGGACTTCTGTTTGTTTGACCCATATGTGTTAGACTTTGTAAGGTACGGGGTAATTTTAGGTATGGATTGGTTAACGTGAAATGATGCTAGGATCTATTGAGTGAATAAGATTATTGCCTTATGGAACCCTAGAGGTGGAAAAGAATGTCGTCCAAGGATATGGAAGAATTGAAGAAGTAATTGACTTGAGCGTAAGAATTTCATTGGACCGAGTAGTTCGTGGTGGGGAGCATCCGCGGTATTCATAAAGGAGTGGGATGGAACTTTACAAAAGTGTCATCTGAAGATTTGGAGACATTACTTATTGAGAGAACGATTTAAGTTGTTTATGGACCACAAATCCCTTAAGTATCTATTCTCTCAGAAGAAGTTGAATAAAGGCAATAGAGATGGCTTAGGTTTTTTATGACATATGATTTTGGGATAAAATATATGCTAGGAAAGGGGAACAAGGTTGAAGATGGTTTAAGTAGGAAGCATCGGAATGGAGTATTGGCCATGATTAAAGAATGGAAGACGTTGGAGACGTTGGCCTCTTGTGGAGTGCATTATAGGAAGAATACTATATCAAGTAGAGAACAGGGCGTGTTAGTGAGTTTGAAGGTCCGTCCTGCACTTATAGAAAGATTAATAGCAAGGCAAAGGAAAGACTGCTCATTGCCTAAAGTGTAACAACATGGATTTTTTTAACATTTCTAATAGGAATATTTAATTTATTTAAATATTCAGATTTGATTCAAATTTAATAATAATAAAAAACTAATTTTCAATATCATGACTCCGTTTTTATTGGCATAATTTTATTTCAATTTATAGGATTTTTTCATAAATTTTAATTTGGAAAAAATTTAAATTATGGTTTGACGTATTTTTTGACAAACGTTGTTTGTCTGATATTTTACAGAATAAGATAACTAGTGCATTTTATTATTTTTTGGGATCGTATCATTTTTATGTGCACGACCATATTTTTTTCCCCTTCATGGTTCATACGCGAATGGAATTTTGTGTAGCAAGACGTCGGAGATTGCAAAATAAAATTAACTTCAACACTTAGACAATTCAAAATTTTGACTTTTCTTTTTTCCTCTCTTTTCATTTGCATCTACCTACAACCTAAAGAAAAACACCTCTTCAAAAATCAAAATCAGTTAATCTACTCAACGAAAAATATAAAGCTAGCTTCTTTGAGTTTGTAATGGAGAGATCTTCGAATCTACATGGGTTTGGAAGGGTGCAGTGATGGTTTAGGGAGATCGATAGTTTGGCCATGAGTATGGGTGAGCTATGGTTTTGGTTTTAAGGAGATTAGAGAGGCGATTGGCCAAGGCAAGGTTGGATTTTGGTTTGTTGAGGGAAATGGCTTCTCGTGGCTGAGAAAGGTGGAGCTCAACCGTTGTTTGGATAGGGTGACATTTCAGGTCGAGGAGGATAAGGGTGCCAGGTCGCTTTTAATCTGTAGTGTGTCGAGCTAGGGGTATTTAGGGGGAACACGGAGAGGAGAAGGAACGAAACTTATCGGCGAAGCTGGGTTTTAATTTCGTTGATCGTGGGTGAAGTGGCGGTGCGTGTCAATAAGGGGATGGAAATAGTGCACATGAACAGGCGGTAGTGTTTTTTTGATTGGGGAAGAAGATATTTTAGTGTGGGGCAATTAACCTAGTTAAGTAATTAGTGTATTAAATTAAATTAATTAATTCAATAATTTATAAAATGATTATCTCTTTCATATGAGGTCCAATCGAAATGCGGTCATTTGTGCTGCGCTCAGAGGAGCGATATCTACATACTGGAACCGGTATCGTCAAATTTGGACCAAGTGAAATTTTGAGCTAAAATCGAATGCCGTTTGTTTTAGATCAAACCCGAATGCTAAAACGTCCGCTGGAATTGGGATGAGTTGTTTCACCTCTAAACGAATACTATAATGATATATAGTAGTTATAGATTATTGTTTTCATGTTTGAATGATTTATTAGGTTGGTTTGGTTGAATATTCGCTTTTAAAAGCAAATGACATATAAAATGAAATACATAGAATTTTATAAAGAAATTCGGATTTCTTGTCATTGTAGTTTTTAATTTTAATTATATATCTGTTGATTTTAATTCCATTTATATATATGTTGTATAAATTGTTGAACGTCAAAACTGGGTAGTTTGGCCATATTGGATATGACATTGATATATGTTAAAAGTTGAACCTTTTTAGTGATAAAGGAAGTAATAGCATTGGTTAAGTGCTATGGTAACTCTGGGCCTCACTTCATAGTTTTAAAATATTATAGATTGCTGTTTTGATTTGAAAGGTGGTTTTGACTTAGATGTGTATTTTTAAATGTGATTCTGGAAACTTTCTATGGCATTTTATTAGAAATGGCTTTTAAACTTATTTATTTTATTTTAACCTTTTGATATCTTTTCTAATTTATATAAGTATGTTTTACAAGTATTTTAAAAAGTATTTATTTTTGTATAAAGCCTATAATAATAATGAATGTTTCTTTTAAAAGAATATAAATAGGTTAATCTTCTATAATGAAGCAATTTTTTTAAAAGAAGATAGAAATATACTGGAATAAATATTTGTGAAACGTTTTATATAAAATGTTGTATTAAAATAATAGTTTCATAAATGTTATTTTTTAACTAAAAGAATAGTTTTATAAATTGTATTTTTTAAATAAAAAGAATATATTTATAAATAATATTTTTTAAAATGGAAATGATACCATTATGAGAAATTGGATACTATATCACATTTGTGAATTTATGGTAATATGTGGAACGATCATTCTATAGAAAGCATTTTGTTCTATTTTGGGAATAAAGGTTTGTGTTAAGTATAAAAGGAGTTTTATAAAAGAGTTTTATACATGGAAAGAGATTTATAAAAAGGAGATTTAAAATTATATAATGGGATTTATAACAACAGTTTTATAATTATATTTGGAGATTTACAAAAGTTGTTTTATAATTTTACTTTAATATATTATAAACGATATTTATAAATAATATTTCATAAAGAAGATTTGTAAAAGAAGTTTCATAAAGAAATTTATAAATGGGGTTTGTAAATATAAAAGGGGTTTATAAAAGGAATTTGATAAAAGAATGAGATTTGATTTCCATAAATGATTTTATATAACTACGATAGTATGGAAAGTATTCTTTTCATACTTAACACCAAATTCCGAGGTATAGAAACTCATCCCTATCTTGAGAATTAAGAACGTATGTCGAGTCTAGTATAGTTTTCTAACTTGCCAGATCTCATTGTTAATCGAGGGATGGTAATGGTAAGTATATTTGTCTAGTTTCTATACGATCCATTTATTTACACCAAAAGTGTTTTGGGTTTATTTTTATCAACATTTAAGTTTTCTTTGTTTTAACCCAAATAATTATGGTTTTGGATATGGAATCTTTCTTAAGATTTGTGAATATTCTTATACCATTGGGATAAGTATATGGGTACATTTCCTAATATAACGACTCGCTATTTTGGACTATTCGCATCCACACATGTCAGACTTGAAAAATTCAAAATATCGAATTGTTAATTTAAATTTGGAAAAACTGAACACATACAGTAAATAAATAATCACATATCACAGACACAGAGTAATAAATGCAGCGGAAACAAAAGATAGTAGTTCATGAAGCTACTATATACATATAAAAGCTAAATAAGGTACAACAGAAGTCTCGAATACAATAGTCAAATACAAGAATCAGAATACATCACTAGGATCAACCGAACATCTGAAAGCTGGATAGATAGCTGGATCTCCAAGCGAAGCTCCAACTCTAAAGGTAAGTCTTGAAAACTGGTACACTCAGTCTGACCCGAGCGTAAAGCAAATCACGAAACACTCGAGTCAGGATTAACATTCTAATATCAATAAATCCAACTCAAGTGAAATAACAACTGAAATACAAGTAACTCAAAGGACGTTGGAATCACCATCCTCTAAGGATCCGTTAAACTATCTACTATGTAGTAATATACGCTAAATAGATAATGTCTATCGGTAATATAAAGTATCAAAATAGTGTTAAGGCGTTACCATTATCCCCCTTAACACATTTTATATAAGCGTTCTAGTTTATATAGCACTGTAAACTCCACCATAAACTAGTGGGATATCAGGGAGTACTCCATAGGTATAATATAAAACAAATTCGTAGTGGTCGCGTATATAGGGATACAAGTATGACAAGACACATGAGGCAATGCCCAAGGTAGTGAAACTACCGTTTGCCTGATCCGGATTGGTGAAAACGCATCGCCGCAACGATCGCAACACCGCGAAACAACACTCCTAAAATTCCGAAGGTGCACCAATCAATAACAAGTAATGAGTAGTTTACGAAGAAGTGTGTTCTTCGAGGTGGCTAACCCCATTTGGCCCGGCACGGCTCCTGTTTTAGTCATTTCCAATTTGACACAAGTGTCAACGCTATCCATTAACGTTCTCTTTCTTCAGCCATGACGTACATCATTCCAACCACTTCATTGTGGACCACACTCCGCGTATAGTTATTAAAGCGATTTTTGGTTTAGACAGAGAGTATGTCCATAACCGATCCCGGTTTCTTTAATAACTTTCGTAATTATTACACCGATTGGTCGTTTAATAAATTGCAAAAAACCACATCAATTTCAATTTCTATTAGAATTTGTAAAACAACATTTCATTTGTCTTTCTAAAACAATTTCCATAATTTACGTTTTCAAAACTTCCAAATTACTATTTCAAAATCTTATAATTCAATTTCAATTTTTATTTAAAACAATTCAAATATTGATTCAAGTTCGTATATAAGTTTCATTTCGAAATCATTAAAATTAAGTTAATTTAACATTCAAATCAATTTAAATTCATTGATCGACTTCATTCAATATTCGTTAAGTTAATTTATCATTCAAAACAATTTCTATTTAATTTCCAATTCATTAAGTTAATTTAAATTTTCCTTTATCATATCAAACTTACAAATTTAATTAAATTAAATTCATCAAATCAAATTCTATAAATTTTGAATCTTATATTATGTTCAAAATAAATAAAAAATCACATTTTTATTTCTTGTTAAAGAAATTCAATTTCACTTATTTGTTTACTTAGTTACAAATTTCAAAACTCAATTAATAAAGAAACTAAATTTCACATATTCAAGAAGTTCAATTTCACTTATTAACTTACTTAGTTACAAATTTCAAAACTCAATTAATAAAGAAACTAAATTTCTCATATTTAATAAGTTCACTTTCACTTATTAACTTACTTAAATAATTTTCCAAAACTTAATAAGTAAAGAAACCCAATTTCATTTATTAACGAAGTTCAAATTCACTTATTCAAAAGTTCAATTTCTCTTATCAAAGAGTTCAAACTTTTATTTAATTCTCAAATAATTCAATTTTATTTAATTATTAAATAATTTCAAATCTTAATTAAATAATTTCAAACTTAATATTAAATAATTTCAAAACTTAATTCAATCATTTCTTAAATTAAACAACGTTCTTCCATTAACTACTATGTTAATATTTTGTTTCCGATTATTAAATATTAATATTTAAATTTCACTAGAATTCAAATTCCAACTTCATCTAAAACCCTTATTACTTTATTCAAATAAAATCTTTATTTTTATTTTTAAATCAAATTATTGACCAATCGGGTTTTTTATTTAATTCCCTATCCTAGGTCAAGTTCATTTGGGTATTTATCATTTCAACCCGATTCCAATTCAATTCAAAAATTAAAGCATAACAAAGGGAACTTGCGGTGTGATTACTGGGATGGTGTCAAAGTAAATAAACAAGCAATAGCAACCATCAATAACAATCCAAAAGTTTATTTAAATAATCCCGAAATAATCGTATTAATTTGCATTTGTTGTTAATGCAAATTAATATAATTATTTCTAGAATCTACACTATCATTTCATGTAGATTAAAGATTATTACACTATTATTTTATGCGGTTCTACACTTGACATTTATTATTCAATTTCATACTACATAAATTTATACAGCATACATTTAAATGGTTCAAGGTGTGGTTAACACTATTTCTACGTGTCAATTTTTTTGAACGTTTAAAGGGGTCATATTATGCAAATTTAACTAATCAAATTCAACACATATATCGATTCAAATTTTAACTATCCTACGTCAAATTCAGTTGTATATTATTTATCACTTTATGCATTAAAGATTTAACGCTCAATGTAAAACAACAAACAATCAATCAATTATTAACCAAACTGCATTATCATCATATAAGTAACAGATAATGGTGTCAGATGTCACAGGTGAATTGATACAGGTAATAACATATATACAACAATGTAAATAACTAACAGCAGCATATTTCAATTGTCGTTTCAATTGAAATCAAATTTAATAAATAAACGAACATTAATTGTGAGTGATTGCTCACCTTTCGAGGCTAGAGAAACACAAGAACAAGATGGAAATGTGCACAAATAGTTGACAAATCACCAAACTGATACGGATAAGCATGAAGTGACAACAGGACAGCGACAAAGCAAACCAGAGATGAACTAGATTCGATAAAAAAAATCAAAACAAGTTTGGTACAAATGGAAATTGTAATTAATATTATTATTTTTTCTTCAAAAATCAATATTTAATTGACAACATATATTAAAAATAACATCTTCATGATTTATATTTATTGAACACATAAGAAATGAAATCTTTTTGTATTCTACTTTAAAAGTCATTATTTCTTAAAACACATATTTTCTCCAGATCAATATATACATATAAAATATTCTAAAAATTAATTCTTAAGATCAATATTTCCCAACCCACATAAAAAAAAAATCAAAATATCTATACTATACATTATATTTAAAATCTATAAATAACTTAAAATCAATATATACATATATACATATCATTTTTCCAAAATTCTTCAAAGAACATTTCGGCAGACTATCTCTATTCAGTTCAAAAATCCATTTCCAAATGCTAGTATAAATTTAAACATATTATATACATATCTTTTAAACATATTATAAAATTCTCTAAACAGATTATAATACAACATTAAACCACTTATTTATATACCCCCTTTTTCTATATAAAGCATAGAAAGAAAAAAAGAAGAAGCAGGTTTCAAACAAGGACGCAACCTGAATGCAAAGACTAACATATATATATATATATATATATATATATATATATATATATTATTTCATACACAGGGGAAGGAGACAGCAGAGAGAGTGAATGGCAACTGGATGAGATATATGTAGCTTTATCAACACAACATAACGTTATTATAAACTATAATATATGAACTTCTCTTTTGTTGCTCTTTTTTTTAGTAAAGGAGGAGGTAGCTGCTTGTGGAATAAGGTCGAGTTTTGAGGAGCGAAGGGAAGTTAGAGGTAATGGCGGTGCGGAGGCCGGGTGGGAAGGCAATGGACAACGAGTTAAGGAGGAACGAGTCGGTTGGGCTTTGGAATGGAAGGGGCTGAGCAAGGTAAGGAGGAGGTCGAATGGGTGGAGGCAAAAGGTGAGATGGCTGCTGCGTGTGGGATTTGTCTGGGCTTAGGAAGAGGGAGGTCGAAATAGAGGATGGTGGTGGAATGAAGGCGGGAAGAGTGGAGGAGGGAAGGCATGAGGAAGTGGGGAGGGAGATGGTCATGGTTAAAGGTGTGTTGGTGGCTGCACGTTTCACTTTTTTATTTATAACCATGGTCGAATACAAGAGGAGAAAGCAAGGGGAGGAGTTGGATAGATGAGCAGGCTTTGAAAAGAAACAAGCAACTCGGAAAAATGAACGGGCAACATGTAATATATATATATATATACACAGATGCTTTGTTTCTTATGTAAAAAATTTCTCTTGAAGTGATAGCGAACGGAAGTCAAACGAAAGGACATATCCATGGAAATATCGAGCAGGTACAATTATATATGTAAACTTAGTTTTATAATATATATTTATATTTTTAATATAAGGATGGCAGGATAACGAGTAACAAGCGAACCGAAATTGGAACTGAACCATCTAATATAAATTGAATATAGGAAAGAGTGAAAGTCATGCACTCGAATTTATGAAAAATTTAAAAGCAAAATGACCGTTGATTTTCAAACGGCAGGCAATTAAAAGGACATTGAACATTCTAGAACTCAAAATGGTACCTATATAATTACCCGTTTCGTGGATTTTGCAGCGTATCGGACAACGAATTACAGAAATGACTATACGATGGAAATCAACATGACGAGATGAACAGAATGCTACATAGATATCTGCGATATGACCGTCCCATCAAAACTCAAATTTCAATGCCAAAACTGCTGCTAATTTGCCGAAAATAAGATGAACGAAGATAGAGAAGTCCAAATTTGACAAAACTGGTTATGACGTCTCGCTCAAAAAAATGATTTACAAATTTTCTATATAAAAATATTCAGGTTTCGAAAACATTTTATTTTCATCAATATTAACTGTTTTTAAATTTAAATAAAATTTCACACTAAAATAAACTTCCATATTATCTGATGAAAATTTATCATTTGCTATGTTTAAGAAGACATATTTCAAATATTAAATTTTTATTTCAAATTTTTATTGTTTAAAATTTCATAAAATTTCACAAAATTTCAATTAAATATATAAACAAAACAAATAAAATTATTAAAAATTTACAGGTCGTTACATTCTCCTCCACTCAAAACTTTTCATCCTTGAAAAGGAAGGAGGTAGGAGAATAGAAACAACCAAAAGAAAATAGACTTGAATTATAAATAACATAATTATAAACCATATAAATTTTAATTTGAATTAATTAATATTCAATACTTGATTTTGAACTCAAGGAATTTCATTAAGTTGGTTTATTTTCAATTTATTATTGTTTGTTACAAAATTTATTTCAAACAACCATTTATTTTATTAACCCATTTATTATTCAACCAACTTAGTATTCTATTTATCTCCATTAATCATTTTATAATTAAACTTCAAGTATATAACATTTATTATAAGCACTCATTTTATTTATAAAGATATTTATATTGTATACTATCCAGTTATCTTAATTTAACAATTTCAAAGACCATAAATTTGAATAGTCATTTATTATAATCATACTTTATTCTGCAAATTTAATTCATCTTTTTTTCCAAATTATTATTAGATTTATTCCACTTAATATATCTTATCACATATATTAAGTATGTTTACACTTATTATAACTACTCAAATTTATTTAAAATTCTCTTAACATCATTTTATACTGTACATTATTCAATTACATAGTTAACTTTTAAAAATTTAGGTAAGTTATATATAATGCAATTGAGTATTATCCAAATAAAATTTTACAATTCTCTTATTT
The DNA here is from genome assembly GCA_030765085.1 of Allium cepa. Lineage (NCBI taxonomy): Eukaryota > Viridiplantae > Streptophyta > Magnoliopsida > Asparagales > Amaryllidaceae > Allium > Allium cepa. The sequence goes on along the minus strand of CM060941.1, from coordinate 757,667,344 downwards.
CTAGTTAATTATTTAGTCATAGTTTTGGCTTCATTAAAAATCATCCTTAAATCAAAATTTAAGAATTAATTTTCGATTAACTTCAAACCATTTAGAGATCAAACGAATATACACGCACACGGGATATCGAATCAAATTTAAAATCATGTATCAATATATTTTATAAATCAATTCTTGTTTTAGAAATGCGAATCAATTCTAATTTCGAAAGAAAAACTGTTGCAAATCTACATAGTAGTCTCTCATTTTGAAACTTGAAAATGAATGTCGATGATGCGGCCGTCAACGCCAAAATTATTTTCCAGCGACAAAAGAGAAGAGCTCTAATTTAATCATTTAATATTCTTTAGAAATGATTTCTATTCGAAATTACTTTATAAAATATGCATTTTTAAAAAAAATTCAAACCTAAAGTTTGGAATCACCGGAAATTTAAACTCTCAAATTCTTGATTTAAATACATTTCAAATTTCAAATCAAATTATAGCCAAGTTTATAAATTCATTTATTTACATTATGCAATAGTCAATGGTTTACAAAACAATAAGTGAAAATCAAATATTATCATTTCTGACAACAAATTCATTAACAATTTAATTTCAGAAAGATTTATACTTATATATAATATAATCGTACAAAACTATTTTGTTTACCAAATTTGAAAACAATATTGCGTCAGTTTGTTCTGCTCAAGTGTTTTGGAAATCCTATCCATAGCGTTGATCAAACGAATCGATCGAAAACCCAAATCAACATCAACAACTCAAACAACACAATACATATACATATATATATATATATATATATATATATATAACATTTTTAATATTAATTTACAAATACACTTCCTCGCTCGATGATACAAGGATGGATTTCAAAACAAGTATAGAGATTCAAATTTGATGGAAATCAAATAAAAGAGAATTTTGATTCGAAAATAGTTTCGAAACAAAGATAAGATGATTAAATAACAAAATAGGGATATTGATAGGTTTATATAAATCGCGGGCAACTTTAATCAGGTCGATCGTGACTTCAAGAATAAGATCAATGCAGAATTCCGAGGCAAATCTACATTTGATCTTAAGAAATAGAATTCGGACATAGCAGGAGATATATAGCATCGTAAACCAAGGATACATAAATCTCCGGTAAATCGATGTCTATTGTAAAAGAGTTTCACCCCTTTAAAAATCGTTCGTAGTTTGGCGAGACCGCTGATTCATTATAAGGGTCATTCAAAGTGGAGTTATGGGATGCTCCAAAATTGAAAGAAGACGAATAATGAGGGACACGAATGAATTTTGGAACCGCAGGGAACGTTCCAAAATTCAAAGGAATTAAGTCAAAAGGAAGAGATTGAAACTCAAATGAGAGTGATTTTGTAAATACATTTACCCTATATGTTAAGTTTTGCCTAGAGCTACCAAAGCTCTGATACCAACTATAACGACCCGCTATTTTGGACTATTCACACCCGCACAAGTCGGACTTGAAAAATTCAAAATACCAAATTGTTAATTTAAATTTGAAAAAACTAAACATATACAGTAAATAAATAATCACATATCACAGACACAGAGTAATAAATGCAGCGAAAACAAAAGATAGCAGTTCATGAAGCTACTATATACACATCAGAGCTAAATAAGGTACAACAGAAGTCTCGAATACAGTAGTCAAATACAAGAATCAGAATACATCACTAGGATCAAATGAACATCTGAAAGCTGGATAGATAGCTGGATCTCCAAGCGAAGCTCCAACCCCAAAGGTGAGTCTCGAATACTGTGCACTCAGTCTGACCCGAGCGTAAAACAAATCACGAAACACTCGAGTCAGGATTAACATTCTAATATCAATAAATCCAACTCAAGTGAAATAACAACTAAAATACAAGTAACTCAAAGGACATTGGAATCACCATCCTCTAAGGATCCATTAAACTATCTACTATGTAGTAGTATACGCTAAATAGATAATGTTTATCAGTAATATAAAGTATCAAAATAGTGTTAAGGCGTTACCATTATCCCCCTTAACACATTTTATATAAGCGTTATAGTCTATACAGCACTGTAAACTCCACCGTAAACTAGTAGGTATCAGGGAGTACTCCATAGATATAACACATAACAAATTCGTAGTGGTCGCGTATATAGGGATACAAGTATGACAAGGCACATGAGGCAATACCCAAGGTAGTGAAACTACCGTTTGCCTGATCCGGACGGGTGAAAATGCATCGCCGCAATGATCGCAACACCGCAAAACAACACTCCCAAAATTCCGAGAGTGCACCAATCAATAACAAGTAATGAGTAGTTTACGAAGAAGCGTGTTCGCTCGAGGTGGCTAACCCCATTTGGCCCGACACGGCTCCTGTTTTAGTCATTTCCAATTTGACGCAAGTGTCAAGGCTATCCATTATCGTTCTCTTTCTTCAGTCATCACGTACATCATTCCAACCACTTCATTCTGGACCACACTCCGCGTATAGTTATTAAAGTGATTTTCGGTTTAGACAGAGAGTATGTCCCTAACCGATCCTGGTTTCTTTAATAACTTTCGTAATTATTATACCGATTGGTCGTTTAATAAATTTCAAAAAACCAAATCAATTTCAACTTCAATTAGAATTTGTAAAAAACATTTCATTTGTCTTTCTAAAACAATTTCCATAATTTACGTTTTCAAAACTTCCAAATTACTATTTCAAAATCTTATAATTCAATTTCAATTTTATTTAAAACAATTCAAATATTGATTCAAGTTCGTATATAAGTTTCATTCCGAAATCATTTAAATTAAGTTAATTTAACATTCAAATCAATATAAATTCATTGATCGACTTCATTCAATATTCGTTAAGTTAATTTATCATTCAAAACAATTTCTATTTAATTTCCAATTCATTAAATCAATTTAAATTTTCCTATATCACATCAAACTACCAAATTTAATTAAATTAAATTCATCAAATCAAATTCTTTAATTTCAAATCTTATATTAAGCTCAAAATAAAAAAAATCACATTTTTTTTTCTTGTTAAAGAAATTCAATTTCACTTATTTATTTACTTAGTTACAAATTTCAAAACTCAATTAATAAAGAAACTAAATTTCACATATTCAAGAAGTTCAATTTCACTTATTAACTTACTTAGTTACAAATTTCAAAACTCAATTAATAAAGAAACTAAATTTCACATATTCAAGAAGTTCAATTTCACTTATTAACTTACTTAAATAATTTTTCAAAACTTAATAAATAAAGAAACCCAATTTCATTTATTAATGGAGTTCAAATTCACTTATTCAAAAGTTCAATTTCTCTTATCAAAGAATTCAAATTTTTATTTAATTCTCAAATAATTCAATTTTATTTAATTATTAAATAATTTCAAATCTTAATTAAATAATTTCAAACTTAATTATTAAATAATTTCAAAACTTAATTCAATCATTTCTTAAATTAAACAACGTTCTTCCATTAACTACTATGTTAATATTTTGTTTCCGATTATTAAATATTAACATTCAAATTTCCCTAGAATTCAAATTCCAACTTCATTTAAAACCCTTATTATTTTATTCAAATAAAATCTTTATTTTATTTTTAAATCAAATTATTGACCAATCGGGTTTTTTTATTTAATTCTCTATCCTAGGTCAAGTTCATTTGGGTATTTATCATTTCAACCCGATTCCAATTCAATTCGAAAATCAAAGCATAACAAAGGGAACTTGCAGTGTGATAACTGGGATGGTGTCAAAGTAAATAAACAAGCAATAGCAACCATCACTAACAATCCAAAAGTTTATTTAAATAATCCCGAAATAATCGTATTAATTTACATTTGTTGTTAACGCAAATTAATATAATTATTTCTAGAATCTACACTGTCATTTCATGTAGATTAAAGATTATTACACTATTATTTTATGTGGTTCTACACTTGACATTTATTATTCAATTGCATACTACATAAATTTATACAACATACATTTAAATGGTTCAAGGTGTGGTTAACACTATTTCTACATGTCAATTTATTTGAACGTTTAAAGGGGTCGTATTATGCAAATTTAACTAATCAAATTCAACACATATATCGATTCAAATTTTAACTATCCTACGTCAAATTCAGTTGTATATTATTTATCACTTTATACATTAAAGATTTAACGCTCAATGTAAACAACAAACAATCAATCAATTATCAACCAAACTACATTATCATCATATAAGTAACAGATAATGGTGTCAGATGTCACAGGTGAACTGATACAGGTAATAACATATATACAACAGTGTAAATAACTAACAGCAGCATATTTCAATTGTCGTTTTAATTGAAATAAAATTTAATAAATAAACGAACATTAATCGTGTGTGATTGCTAACCTTTTGAGGCTAGAGAAACACAAGAACAAGATGGAAATGAGCAGAAATAGTCGACAAATCACCAAACTGATAAGGATAAGCATGAAGTGACAACAGGACAGCGACAAAGCAAACCAAAGATGAACTGGATTCGATAAAAAAAATCAAAACAAGTTTGGTAGAAATGGAAATTGTAATCTATATTATTAATTTTTCTTCAAAAATCAATATTTAATTGACAACACATATTAAAAATAACATCTTCATGATTTATATTTATTGAACACATAAGAAATGAAATCTTTTTATATTCTAAAAATCATTATTTCTTAAAACACATATTTTCTCCAAATCAATATATACATATAATATATTTTAAAAATTAATTCTTAAAATCAATATTTACCAACCCACATAAAAAAAATCAAAATATCTATACCATACATTATATTTAAAATCTATAAATAACTTAAAATCAATATATATATATATATATATATATACACATATCATTTTTCCAAAATTCTTCAAAGAACATTTCGACAGACTATCTCTATTAAGTGCAAAAATCCATTTCCAAATGCTAGTACAAATTTAAACATATTATATACATATCTTTTAAACATATTATAAAATTCTCTAAACAGATTATAATACAACTTTAAATCGCTTATTTATATACCCCCTTTTTCTATATAAAGCATAGGAAAAAAAAAGCAGGTTTCAAACAAGGACGCAACCTGAATACAAAGACCAACATATATATATATATATATATATATATATATATCATACATATATACCTTATTTCATACACAAGGGAAGGAGACAGCAGAGAGAGTGAATGGCAATTGGGTGAGATAAATGTAGCTTTATCAACACAACATAACTTTATTATAAACTTATAATATATAAAATTTTCTTTTGTTGCTCTTTTTTTTTAGTAAAGGAGGACGTAGCTGCTTGTGGAAGGAGGTCGAGTTTTGATGAGCGAATGGAAGTTAGAGGTAATGGCGGTGTGGAGGCCGGGTGGGAAGGCAATGGACATCGAGTTAAGGAGGGATGGGTCGGTTGTGCTTTGGAATGAAAAGGGCCGAGCAAGGTGAGGAGGAGGTCGAATGGGTGGAGACGAAAGGTGTGATGGATGTTGCGTGTGGGATTTCGCTGGGCTTAAGCAGAGGGAGGTCGAAATAGAGGAGGGTGGTGGAATGAAGGTGGGAAGAGTGAAGGACGAAAGTCATGAGGAAGTGGGAAGGGAGATGCTCATGGTCAAAGGTGTGTTGGTGGCTGCACGTTTCACTTTTTTTTCTTTTTGTTTTTACAACCATGGCCGAATACAAGAGGAGAAAGCAAGGGGAGGAGTTGGATAGATGAGCAGGCTTTGAAAAGAAACAAGCAACTCGGAAAAATGAACAGGCAACATGTAATATATATACACAGATGCTTTGTTTCTTATGTAATAAATTTCTCTTATAGTGATAGCGAACGGAAGTCAAACGAAAGGACATATCCATGGAAATATCGAGCTGGTACAATTATATATGTAAACTTAGTTATATAATATATATTTATATTTTAATATAAGGATGGTAGGATAACGAGTAACAAGCGAACCAAAATTGGAACTGAACTAGCTAATGTAAATTGAATATAGGAAAGAGTGAAAGTCAGGCACTCGAATTTATGAAAAAGTAAAAAGCAAAATGACCGTTGATTTTCAAACGGCAGGCAATTAAAAGGACATAGAACATTCAAGAACTCAAAATGGTACCTATATAATGACCCTGTTTCGTGGATTTCGCCGCATACCAGACGCCGAATTACAGAAATGACTATATGATGGAAATCAGCACGATGTGACGAACAGAATGCTACATAGATATCTACTATATGACCATCTATCAAAATTCGAATTTCGATGCCAAAACTGCTGCTAATTTGTCGAAAATAAGATAAACAAAGATGGAGAAGTCCAAATTTGACAAAACTAATTATGACGACTCGCTCAAAAAATAATTTACAAATTTTCTATATAAAAATATTTAGGTTTCAAAAACATTTTATTTTCATCAATATTAACTGCTTTTAAATTTTATAAAATTGCACACTAAAATAAACTTCCATATTATCTGATGAAAATTTATCATTTGCTATGTTTACGAAGACGTATTTCAAATATTAAATTTTTATTTCAAATTTTTATTGTTTAAAATTTCATAATATCAGTTAAATATATAAATAAAACAAATAAAATTATTAAAAATTTACGGGTCGTTACACCTAAGTATTGAAAGTGTAGTGTTTTGTAAATATACTTATACCATTGAGATAAGTATATGGAAAAGTTTCCTAAGTAATGAAAGTAGAATGTTTTAGGAGTATATTTATACAATTGAAAAAAGTACATAACTAGTTTCTAAGTATTGAAATAGTAGAGAGGGTTTGTGAATATATCTTTATAAAAGCATTTGATTACAAGAATATAAGAAGTGATTTTAATTAATGAAATGATTAATTAAATAGGCTTAGTGGTTGCTTATGTGCTTAGACATGCTTGGTTTTCATGTGAAATTAAATCCCTGATTTGATTGTTTATTTATTTGATAGTTAAATAATGGACTATCAAAATTTAGCCAGTTTTTATTATCACTGTCGATATGGAAAGAACAGGATCAGATACATTATTTGAAAACCACTTCGAACCAGCATAAGCATTCGAATTAAAGATATCTTAAAGATGATGGAATCAAAGACGCGGTTCTTATAAGTGCTAGGGCTATCTGCTACTAATCTTGAAGGTTATTCCAAAATGGATATAGTAGAAGTATTGCCTTCAGTTTGTTCATATCCTAAACAACTTGTATGGATGATAATGGCATTGCATTGTTGCTTGAAGGACAGTGTTAGCATTCCATATGGGATTGATTAAAAAGGTAAAACGTAATCTCGAGCCTTACAACGGGGAATGACTAAAACATGGGTTATGCTTTAGGTCTATGTGTGTCGCACCCATTAGGGTATGGGCATCACCCTTCTAGATCATTATTTAGGGATTTGGTGTGCATGGGAGCTCTCAGGAAAAGGTTGCAAAGGAACCGGGGTGAAGACATATTCGGTATTATCCAGTACGGGGTAGGATGGTCTTTATTTTCAGGGGGTCTATGTGAGGCCCTCGATACATTTTCTAGAGGTGAACTGTGGTAGGCGCTAACCCAGTAGCCTTGTCATTATATAGAATCCATTCTCCAATAAGTGCCTTACAGGCTTAGTTATACCTAACTACGCTAGAACGTGAGATGCAAGCATTCCATCTATGTTATATATTTATTTTGAACCCTAGATATTATTATAATATCACTGGATTTTCTATTTGAAATGATTTGATTATCATAAGGTATAAACCCGTCCGTGTTTATGTGCAGCATGGTCTTACGAGATACCTTTATTTTGGAAAGCTTTTCATAACATTAAAATCCCTATATTGTGTGTTTCTTACGCTGGTTTACCAGATTGATCCGGTGTTATTTTCTTATAATGCTCGGGTTTGTCCAAGCATGTTTTTTCAGATCTATTTTGGATGCTTTGGAGCTCCAGGAGACGAGCTGGATGCCTTCAAAACACATTCACTTGTATTTTATTTCCTCTACATTAGATGTTAATATTTATCAGCATCTATGAGGATAGGTTGTTATAATTATCCAAGCTGATGATTGGTTATTCTACTCTATTGGTTAGTCTACTCTGTATCGGTGTTCACTCTCAAGTCTTCTAGCCATATCCTCCAAGTACGCCGGGCCCACATGTTCATCCGAACGATGATGATTGAGATTCGTTCTAAGTATTCATCCCGGCGAACGCTCTCGGGTATACTCTCGATACTTGGGTTCTCCAGACTCCAGGAGATATGTTAGTCCAGCAGTCCCGCTGATTAATTCCTGCACGTAGCATCATCAGCAGTTTTTCATATTCAGCATTCTGATCATCCATGGCATATCCAGAAGTCAGACCCACGCTACAATCTAGAGGGCGAGCACTAAGTATACTATCGGTCGGATGGTATCGATACATCCTCTTGGATCAATACCGATCTAAAAAATTGAGCCCCAAGTTTGTCTTCCTCCTTGATAAGATATCCCAATAGTGTTTTGAGTCTTTTTCTGCTTTATCTCTAGTTTTCAGCCGAATGATGAGGAACTTTTAGATTCTAAACTTGAATCCATCCTGCTCCTCCTTCGGCTGTTATACGCTATTTTGTTCAATTGCCTCGATCTCTACTGCATCTGTCAGTTTATCTGGTTATAAATCTCATGGAACCTATCCTCTATCTGCTTCATCATCTGATCCATTTCCACTCTAATCAAGACATCAACTGGACTCTGGATCTCTAGTTGTCCTGTTTGGGCGGCTCCATCCATATGGTGAATGCCTTGATTCTCAGCATCATTAGTAGCTCTGGATGCTGTAGCACATTCTCTCCTTGATGTGGCCATGACAAATAGCTTTTCTTATATTGTTGAAAGTCTAAATTGTAGAACGGTAAGGTTGAAAAACTGGATTTACCTTTTGGATCTATGAAACCTAATAGTAGATGATGGATCCAAGTAGTCTGAGAATAAGATCTCTCAGTGAAAGCACCAAAATGTTTGAAATAAAAATGGCACAAACACCTAGAAGATTAAGTAAAGAATAAAAAGTGAAGAAATTTAAACCAAAATGGGTAGAAAAGAACACATAGCAATTTATAATGGTTCAACTAATCTTGGCCTACGTCCACTTAGTGATTTTATTGACTATCTTGCTGATTACAAATAGGACTTCTTATGGATCGGTATAAATCTGACACTAATGATAAGAAATAAGAGTTAGGAAAAGTAAGAACTAAAAAGATCCTTAGAAATGAGCCATGCCCCTCTATTCATAGACGTAGGAAGCCTAAAATCTAGCTCAGAAGATCTCCACCCCGTTTTCCATGCCAAAGAACATTTGTCCAAAGAAGGGAAATACCTCATCAGTTTATGTGGATCAATATCGACCTATAGGCTTTGATCGGTACCTATCCAAGAGACAGCCGAAGTGCTTATTTTGAACTCTTTATCTTGGCTCGATTGGTGGTTAGCATCATGATTCCATACGTATTTGCAACAATATTAGCTTATTTCTGAGTTCGAATGATGGAACCATGAAAGAACAAAGTTGTTGACTTAAGAGCTTATGGAGATCGATTGAGTATCACTTTAAATCAATGAAATGACACTTGAAATAGACTTGTAGGATCATCACTAGTATGCCATAGAAGCGGGGGCAACTTTGGAGGATAAAATTTGGATCGATGTTGATCCTAGAGGTTGGATCAGTACCCACCATTTGGGTGGATATAGGTTCCTTTTCTCTTGCGTCGGCTTCGTTTTTGTCCTGTGGCTCTATTTTTACTTAGTTGCTAGACTCTGGGGCTATCTCTCTAGACTTCTTACCTTGATAAATCCAAGTTCGACTCATTCAGTTTTCTCGAACTTTGCCCGGTCAAATGGCTGGTTAACACTTGCCCTCTAAAGTACATCTTATTTCAAATATGGTTGAATTGAGACAAGTTGACATTGCTATGGAGGACTCCATTTTATGTTCTGAATGGTCGCTATCGTTCTTGTGAACCAATTCTATGAAAAGTCATGTCTATGGCCATTTGTTACAACGCTCCACTAACATCTGGCATTATAAAATCTAGAGTATGCTCTTATGATCTTTCATTCTGAGATCTGTAATTTTAAACCGGTTCCTTTCATGGATTTTCCAGGTTAGAATCTAATTCCTTTAATTTTGGTTGTTAGGGTTGAATGTGTACATGCACATGCATTTACCCACACGTCCTTGAGCAATTTTTTGCATGCTAATACATATACATACATGGGTAATCATCACCATACATGTGTACATACACACAAGGATATATATATATATATATATATATATATATATATATATATATATATATATATATATATATTTGCGTGTGTGTGTATTAAGACTCCAGACTCGATACCGATCCGTTTTCTTAGATTGGTACCGATAGAAGAGTTAGAGAATCCTCCAACTTTGGTGCCTGAAAGTTCAGGTTTGTGAGGTTATAAAACCCGGCCTATTTTATTTCCATCCTCACTTGTTTTTACATAGATCCAAAACTCCAACTTCACCATTAAAACCTTTTGCATACGATCTAAACTTTCTCTCATCGTCGACCATCAGTAGCCTCCATCTTCGCCTCCAATACCTTCAGCATTGTATGCATGTTTGATATGCTTGTTATGCAGTCCTTAATGAATTTTGTGGACGAAATTCTTTATGGAGGGATGCCAGTAACACCCCTAATTTTAGCTTAAAATTATTCAAGAAGTTTAATTGGATAGGTTAAATAGAATAATGTAGTAGGATGTAGGGATGAGTTTTGATAATTAATTAGATTAAGCCTTAACTAATTAACTAATAAATTTGAAAACTTAACATATAAAAGAACAAATGAGGAGGGAAAAATAGGAATATATCCAAATTTTATCACTTAAACACTCATCGTCTAATACATTCTCACATACACTCATAAATAATCAAACGAAAAAACCCAGAGGCAGGCCATTTTTAAGGGGAAGAAGGAAACAAAATCAAAGGGTAAACCAAGGGATTCAAAAGCTTCATCAAATCTTAGCTCCATCATTCATTTTAAGGTGAGCAATAAGTAAACCATCTCTATTGTTTGTTTTTGAATTCGACTATAGGTAATACACAAATTGTTTGATAATTCATGCCAGGTTTTGGTTATACGATCATTGTTTGGATATAATAATAAATTATGGAATTTTTATAAAATTATACGAATGGGTTTTAAAGGTAAAACATAAGTTTTAAATCTCAAATCGATTTGATTTTCTGATATGTTGAGTAAAACATTATTATAGAGATGATTTTTTGGTTTCATTATTTTCCATGCTAAGATGTATATTTTATGAATTTATTAAGGAGGAAATAACTTTTATTTTGAATTTCAATTATTAAACATAATTAAATAATTTTTTGGCCTTGAAATTTTGATATATGAAAGAATATGTTAATTCTAAATTTCAGTGATTTTTCCCAAGTGCTTATGGATTATTAATTTATTTTGCTAGAAAAGCATATAAATCAATAATTATTTATAGCTATTAATTAATTAAATGGGTAAATGATTTTGGGAAGGTAAACATGACCTCAGAAAATTCTTAAAAGAAATTGTAAAGTTTTGTTCCCAACCAATCATAATTTGACAACAATTGTAGTAGGTAAAAAGAAATTGCTTTAAAAAGGAAGAAAATAGTTTTTGTGATAATTACCACCATGCCATTGACATGCCGCACCTCCATAACATCCTTTATCGATAATTGGCGGCATTATGAAAGAAGGGCTGCAGTAAAATGAAGGTCGACATTGATATAAACAATGCATGAGATACTTATGGTGTAAGTATGTGATGCAATGAATCATGCAGGCGACATCGCCATTATGGGAATAACGCATCTCATGGCGATGGGAGTCATTGATGGTGCAAGTCATCAATATCGACACTACATGTTTTAGCATAATAGCCAGAGTATAATGTTTTCACCACTATTTTAACAATGCCGTAAGTAACAGTTTTGATTTAAAGTAATAACGTGGTTGCTTATCAATGTCGAGCTCTTTGTAATTCTTTGTTTTCGGCTGTGACGACCCAGATTTTTAATGTCAGATAATTGGATAATTAAATGGTTTAAATTATTGAAATATTAATTTTAATTAGTCAAATAAATAATTTTCTGATTATTAAAAATATCTGAGTATATATATAAATTGATTTAAAAACTATGAGAAATATTGAATTATAAAATATCTAGATATGATAAATCTTATAGAAAGGTATAAAATATATGTAAGCTCCACCATTTAAATTAAAGTAAAACATCCATAAATATATGTATACCATATACAAGTTTGATGATGTTCAATATAAATACATATATATACATACAAGTACATAAATGTCACGACACAGTTTTTCGACCTTCGAAAGTTGACATCAATACGTTCGTTGTATTACATGCCGAACAATCGAATGCCGGAAATACCCGACCGTAAGGAAAAAATAAGAAAGAGTAGAAGAAGAAATAGAAACAACGCAAAATCTCACAATCGCAGTGGAACAATTATAATATACAAATCACATCATTTTTATACAATGAAAAACTGTAACTGTCAATATATATAAAAGATATCAGAGTACAACAAATCTAGACGGTTAAAATAATTTATCCTCTACTACTATCTATACAGTATACTAACAATAGAATATAATCAATACATCACTGCCACCTAGCTCGTCTCTTGAGCTCGAGAACGTCCTAACCTGAAAACCTGTAATACTCGGTCTGACCCGAGCATTACAATAAAGCAACACCCGAGTCAGGCTGGAAACCAGCGTGAGTAAACCTCTTAAATTTGAAATACTAGAGTTGTACAAATGTCTTTGAAAATCAAGGCAACTCATCTAACATTACGAGTTATTATCTTGTTATATCCAACACTTGTTGCTAATCCATTATTTAAAATAACATTTAAGTGCATTGCTTATTCAAAAATAACCGGATTTACTTAATTTATTTAATTCCAGCCTATTTGATTCTACAAATCAAACACGTAAAGATTGAAGTAGTTATTAAATCGAAGTTTCGGATATCATTGATATCCGATCCCGGTCTCCTCGAATCCAAACGCCTTCTTTTCAACCAAGTTGTTTCTAACAAAAAAATTCAATTTCATAATGTCAAGTTTCACCTACAACCCCATCACAGTATCTGTTCAAATAAATGCCTCACATTTATATTTAACTGTTCATTCCAGGTTATTTCAATTATTCATAGACTAGATTTACTAGCCACACAAATCATTAATTTACTTAAATTAGAATTGATTAATTATTTTCAAATCATGCTTAATTATTATTAAACTAATTAAAAACCATTTTATTTTATTCTAATAAAAAAATCCGGGATTAACTAATAATTTGCAAGTATAATTAACTTTTGACCTTTAATAAATTAAAGGTTAGATCATTTCATTTTATCATTAACTGTTAACTATTACAACTATTTATTTACTTTTATAAACCTTAGTAATTAATAAATAATTACCTTAACTTAATTAATTTAAGTAAAATATTTTTATTTATCCTAGCAATTTCCCAATCCTAAGGTTTGAGTTAACTTAAGATTTTTAAATTACTTAATTTAAATAACCATATCTAATAACTTTAAAAAACATTTTATTTTCATTTCTTTCCATTTTCTTCCCTTTCAAAAATCCAACACTTTTGCTTTTGATATATCAAAACATCCAAAATATACTCAGTCAAACCACAGTATTCAATGGCTTCGATTTTCAATATAATCTATCATAGATTTTCAAATAATCAGAATCACAGACTATGAAAATAAATTAAACATTTTCAAGAAATCCAGTTGGATACCTCCAACCTGTTTTCCTGCATCCATATATGTTAAAACAATAAAAAATACCAATCCCACTTCGAGGTGGGATATCGCGGTATAAAGGGTCATCCGCTATTATGTGAGGCATGTAGAGTCTCATCCGCTATATAATGCGGGATTATCAATCACTCCAATATATATACTAGTGGGAACCCATGCTTCGTCCACGGGTTAGTAAAAACAGTTGTATATTAATATGAAGTCAATAATAGTTGAAAAATAGTTTAAGGGATTAATTATCAAACAATAAACAGCAGCCAACTTTGAGCGCCAATGCAATGCTGTAGGAAGTTACCGCATCGAACTTATAAAATAAGTGCATGTTACTATTCGCACTTTGTTGGCACACAACGGCTTATTATGGATCTTATTGGTTTCAATATAAATAATAGAAATGCACGCCTGCGATCACTCCAGTAGCTTTAAAGTAATAATGATGTATATCGTATTAGCTATACACCTCTTTTCTATACATAACCTATTTTCGAATAAATGCACTTATTTCATTGTTTTGAAAATACGATATCCAAACAAATTTTCTAATATACAGTTGGAAAAAATATAGTGAAATAACTATAGACGATATTTGTATTTTATACTACACAGAGAATATCAATCCTGAGGTAGATGGTCATATTCCATATTTTAATACCTGTTTTCTTGCAACTATTAGCTTCTTTTTTAAAACAATAAATATATAATTTTATTTCTAATTTTTGATGTAAATAATGCATCACAATTTTAAAATTTAAGATATCCCTAGATTACAATATGCATAATGATAAAAGCATGCTAATCCAAAATAGAAACATAACTATCTTTAAAATGCCCAAGTGGAAAATTCAGTTCACTACAAAACAAATAGTATAATTAAACCACACTACAGACAAGCACCATTGTCCAGTGGTTAAGTGATTTGGCTTTGGTGCGAGAGGTCACAAGTTCGAAACTTGCATAGCGTGATTCGAACGTTTATTTGACATGTTGTCACAGTGATTTGTTGTATATAAAGTACCATTTCAAAAAAAAAAAATTAAACCACCCTACAGGTTACTCTACCACACTCAAAGATCTAGGGTTTATAACTAATTGTATATAAGTATAATCTCAAAAACAATGTAACATAACATAAATAACAACAACTTCATTTTTACTTAAAGACCGAATGTGGCCAAAACTGATCCAAGTTTAGGAAGGCAGGTGCTTGTTCTTCCCTTTATAAACCTCTCATGTTTGATTGTGATGCATTCTGTCTCAGGTCACAGAATGTGGCAGTGATCATCAACATCATCAAAATTCAGCGTTAGCCCCTACAATGCATTCTGTCACACTTGCCTGGTCATTTCCAGATGTATTCCTTCTAGATGGAATTTTTATTGCTCACACACATCAACAAATATACGTCTAAGATGCCCTAATTTCTCTTAGATTTTTTTGAAGCTTTGGCACATGTATTCAAATAATATGAACCTACATGATGGAAAAAGAACGTAATTTGAACATTTTGTAACCATATTAATCCTCTATTAGAAAATAAGAAAAATTATCATCAAATATAGGCCTAATACAGTTTTACCAAAGAAACAGCAGACAAATGTAGGTAATAGTATGAGGCAAAACATATTTACATGCTTAATCTTATTTACAAAAAAAAACATTTATCGTTAAAACCTGGAATATGTGCAACTCTAGGTAGTAAAAATAAGGATGTCATAAAGGGATGTAGCACATAATATCTGCTTTCATTGTTCAGCCATGAATTTTATTTTAAGTTGTGATGTCAAATTGGAAAAGGTTTAATTTCCTATGAAGAAACATGAACAGGGTCAAAAACTAATCACCTGAATTATCTACGCTGGCAATAAATTGATTGGTTTCACCGTCCTGAATCAATATGTATTTAAAACACACAGAGAAATACATTAAAAATCATACCATACCAGAAACCTATGTAATGTATATATCATTAGTTAACCAATCCAACGAACCAATTCTTAACTCTTTTACCAGCACGGTGAAAACGTAAAACAGCTATGTACTTTTGAGTAAACAATCACTTAAACATTGTTTAATTTTTAACTAAAAATCGGTAGACAGGTATAAACCAAGCATTTAGATTTTCTACTTTAAAGGTAAAGGCTTAAGTTTTTATTGCCAACGTCGCTTCTATGTTCACATTATATCCAACAAAAAACGGAAGCATCTTTTACTTAAAAAATAGCCAAAAATTATATATTTTGTTATCTGGTGTTAAATACAACATAGATCGAGTCCTTAGATGCGATGTTTTTTATTGAACTGGTACTTTATATACAACATATCCCATGTCAAATAAACGTTCGAAAGCAAGTTTCGAACTTGTGACATCCTGCACCAAAGCCGAATCAATTAACCACTTGGACAAAGGTGCTTGTCTAGATGCGATGTTGTCATCTACTATTTTCTTATTTCTAGCCATTGTAGACTTCAAAACAAAAATTGCCAGATAGAATTAATTGAATTAAGCCACCAAGATAATTAGAGTACTTTGTAGCTACGTTTAGCGGATTTCATTTCATTTGTTTGTGTTACATATTTTTGCAATTTTTGAGAATAATCATATATTATAGAACATGTTTTAAACTGTTTCCATTTAGAATTGTAATTGATTCATCAAAGGAAAAAGAATTAAGTGCATATTTTTGTCTTTCATTATCCGATTTTGCACTCTTTGAAAAATCATAGAAATTACAGTTCCTGGAGAATGTGTTATTGTCAACAGTTATGACATATAAGAGTTGTTGTTTCCCACTCTTATCTTAAGTAGATGGAACAAAAAATTACTTTACCATGCGTGTATTTAAAGGTTGGAAACTATAGGGAATATGTCTTGATAACTTGGGTGAATTTTAACATTTATTTGGGCTAATCTAACACACATTTTAACAGCTAATTTTTAACTTTTCAATGCATTTTAGCACTAAAGTTGTTTAGGTTGGATAATTTTAGCGAATTCAAATGTAAAGTCTATACAGTGATAAGGGCATTTTTGGTGATCTATTTATTGACGTTTATTATTAATTAGTTAATGGATGTATTCTTTTCGTTCAAATTGCCACTTTAAAGAAGGAAGATTATAATTTTAGTATCCTTTAAATACTATTAGGTTTTTTTTAGGTGATGATGCCTAAATCATAAATTCGCCTTTAATACGAAGAAAGTAATTTAGAAAACTAAATTTGCAAGATAAAATCTGGTACATTTCTAGCTATTCATGGTTGTATAAATGGAAAACATAATAGTAATGAAATGGAACTAATATAAGAACAAAAGTGAATTTGGGATTACCTGAAAGCATAAAGAAGAGAAATCTATAGCAAGTTTTGGAAGCAAATAGGTGCACCGAGGAACCTCAGTTAGTACCTAGTCTATTCGAAATAGAATTAAGAGGTGAAGGTAGAAAATTATCTCAAGTATTTCGAGAATTCTAAAAACCATTTGAAATAGTTTAAGATATTAACAGTGAAATTCGATGATTTAAAAGAAAATGGATAAAGAAAGGGCCACATATAAGGGGAAGTTTGGAAGTTATACATGTGGATAAAGTTTAAGAACACAAAACAATAGCCATCCTCGCTAATATCAGAGCTCGGGTATTCTTCACTTAATGAATGCTGAAAGAACGGTAGTACAGGGTGTCTTGTGGAAAGTTGTAAAATGAATTAGTACTAAATATGTGAAGACGGTCATTCTGTGAATAATCATATACATGAATTTCTAGGGAAAAAGGTTTCATTTTGAAAATTTTGGGAAAGGAAAAACCATGAGATCATATTAAATTATTTATATATATAAAAATGAATTTAGCTCGAAACACACTTATGACATCGTAAAATGTCATTGTAGGACTTTGACGGAAAACAAAACAGACAATACATAGTAAAATACGTTAAAGTTGGTAGTTAAGACAAAAGACATGCAAATAAAATGTGCAAATCAGTGAAACTTTTTTTGAAAATTGTTTGTCCGCTTTTGTATGATTTTATAGAAACTCACCTACAATCCATAGGGTATAGAACTATCAGTCTAGTATTGGACATTTTCATCTTAGGAATAAAATATTAACAGAATAAGCAGTACGATATAGAAAATCTAGCATAACCATGTAACCATGAAAATACAATATTGATCCAGAAAAATCTATATACCTGCGCATACCCAATCTTGAAGCTGGTTCTTCTTATAGAAATGTGCACAGTTCATGTTTTAGAGACCTGTAGTTGGTTCAGTTATTTTAACAATTACTCTTTGATTATCACATCAAAAAAGGAGTCTCGGATTGACAAACTCATCATAACATATACATAACAATCAAATGTATTAAAAAATAAAAATACCTCAAAAATGCGTAGGTGCGTAGCAAGCTGCCAAGCTTCAAAACTCATAGACTTGAATGGTGACAAAGTAAACCATAGCTTTAACTAACTATCATGTAACCCTACAAAAAGCAGGGGAAAAAATTACGAAGCAATGATTTTCATGTGAACCACAGTAAACAAATACCTACCTAAAATCGATCAAAAAAGATCTGCAAGGTAACAAAAGCAATTTTACCCAATATTGACGAAAAATACTATATTGACAATTGCATCCAAGCTTGCCAATTTGAGGAATCGAGGCATCTATTTCAGTATAGTAATAAAAGCTTTATTCTTTGATATTTTCCTGTTGCAGCAGCCAATAGCTAAGCAAGTTGAAGATTGATCTTTATCAAGCCACATATTTAAAAGTTTATGCAGTATGTAGCGAAGATTTATACCATTCCACGTGATACAATAGGGAATCAATCAGAGTATGCAAAAACATGGCAAGAAAGCTAGAATACAAAGATGTCTTAAGAGGATAAAAGAACTATAAATTTTATCATAGTACAAAAGAGTTAAACGTTATTTAATAGTTTGTAAACAATATTAAATTTAAATGATAAATTTCTTTTGTAATTTAAATGATAAATCCGACGGGTGCTGTTTAAAATTTTAAACTAAAACGGTAATTTACTTCTAACATGAATAGAAATATAATTAATAGTCAAATGATATTGATTATGTTATTGTATTTTCAAACTTGTTAAGGTTAACCATTGAACTACAGTTAAATGTACTACAAAACTACAACATTTTGGACATTAATGGAGTGCAAAGAATAATGGCATCAATAAGCTGAAAACATCTAAGATCAGTAAGAGAACAGATCAAAATTGAAAACACATAACAAACCATCAACAAAAAGCAATAGAATCTCTACTTCGTACAATCGAGCTAATATCATGAAGTTTTCAAAAACTAATGCTCGTACAAACTCTTTCTCTTTAATTCCTGATAAAATAAAAAATTAATCAAATAAATTAAAAATGAACTCACTGCTTAGTATTAACTCACAATACGAATTACAATATATGTGTGCGTGGACGCTTGTCGGAATCGTGATTTGTGAAGTAAAATTTGCAATTGTCAAGTGTATTTCTATAAAAAGAACTAAAAGTGGCTTCAAGTGCATGAAGCATACAATGTGATAATCAGTGACCATATTAATTAACCAATGCATGTAATAAATAAAATGGACGAAAATTATCCTATGTGAATCCGACAAGATAAATCTTTCCATAAAAGTAAACCAACAACAATAAAGCCATGTATGAAGCATGGGGAAAATGGTATTATAACGCCCAATTATAAAAGAGATGAACTGTGGTAGTGTCCTTAGAATGAAAAAAAGAAAAAAAATATTATACGATGAAAATACATACTGGCTATGTGTTTTACATATAATGTTGGCAGAATACACGATTAAAAAGGTATGTTTCAAATGATAATTATGATCCATATCCAGATATGCTTGTTTTAGATTTCACTCTTTCTTTCTTATTAGTCTAATAGTAGAACATTATCATATTAACAAATTTCGCATTTTGATTTCTTATCGCCTGGTGGGTCGAACAATTTAATGTGCTTTTTATATATGATTTTACTTATATTTTTCACGACAAAATACAATGAAAATACATGATACCTTTATTGTAAATCTCTAAATATTTGGAGATAAGGAAATAGAGAAAACAGAGATAAGGAAGTAAATGTATCATTTCCTGCAAGAAAATAATAATTGATTCATTTACTATTTAACAACTTCAAAAGGGGAATGTCACAAATGTAGGGATTAATTTTCTTTCAACTCATTATTAACTTATGTAATCAATTTAAAGAACCTTCTTCTATATTTGACTTATCATTCAAAAATATCATTTGCCATATTTTGTTAATTTTTGTATGAATCTCATTTGCACTATGCATTTAAAGTTTACAGTGTTATAATTATGATAAATTTGGACATCATTTCAAGTTTCTTGAATAAAAAATAACATATTAAGAAAATTACATTAAAGAAATATCACATTTTGAACACAATGAAGAATCTACGACAAAAAATCAATTTCCAAGGTTATTAAGGAGATAAAACTTATTTAAACTTGCAAGATTCCTTTTTTTTTTTAAAAACCCTACTCCGAAGAGTAGAGCCCCCAACCTAGCATGTTTAACCAGAGCTAGGAAGGGAGGTTAGCCTGCCCAGCAGGAAGCATTCATTTCCCAACCAGTTAGATTGGTGAAACACAACTTCCCGCCTTGAGGGCAACTTGCAAGATTCTTAATCATGTTAGGTGAATACATTAACATTATTCACTGCTATTTTAATAAGTTCTTACTTCTTCCCATTATCTAACATCAATATTTGAATTGCCTAAATTAGACATTATTGTTTTATGTTTGTGTTTTAAACTTTAAATATAGACTGCAAAAATATTGAACATTTTTGCATACTGTTACAAATAATACAAATAAGAGTATAGTGCACAGACCCAGACCTTTTTCAAAATCGAATGATATTAGGAATTATATGTGAGAGTGTCATGGACTATTAAGGCTTTAAAAACTGAAAGCATGGAATTAGGAAAGGAATGATCAAATATTTAGACCTAATAAAAATTATTAGTCAAAATGGTTTCCAAAATAGTGGCATGTATTTAATGGAAAGAATATTATAAAAAAATTGCAAGTTCGATCAACAGCATAAAAACATACAAATTTGCTCAACTGAAGTCAAATAGGGAAAACAGTAAGGAGTGGTGATTCATAGTGGATTGGGAAAACTGAAATTGCAAAGGAAGAATTTGACACTTACATGTAGATTAGGAAAAAAATGAAATTTATACAGTTCTTTATAAACTGTATATATAATTAGGAATATAATGCACCAGTCCTTTTCAAAACTGAATGATTGTATGTAAGACGGATTAGTGAGGTTTTAGCAATTTAATGTATAATGTAAGTTATGAATGAAGTGACCACAGCCAAACATTATAAATTCATAAGTCAAATCATTCATAAAATAATGACATACATATTGAAACATAAAAAATAATATAACATATCACAAATTCAGCTGGTTCAATCGAAATGATATAGAAATTTGACAAATCTTTTGTTATAGTGAATGTGTGATCCAAACAAATTCAGATAAAATTCCTCAAACCTTAACATTAAAATAACCTCATGTTACTATTTTTACTTCATGTTAGCATTTAAATTCCTATAGTTGGACTGTTATAATTGATGAATAACCATTATTAATAAGGCTACATGCAGCTAACTAAATTAATAATAAAGAAGCAATGAATAAAACCTAAAATCTATCAAACATCGAATATATTATTTGCACATTTTAAAGCCAAACAAATAAATTTGAGATAACAAATGTACCATATTACAGTCAACTGCAAATTTCAAACTTTCCAATTCTAAATCCACAAAGTAAAACCTTTCACATTTGCGAAAATTAAATCACAAAAGCTATTTTAGCATCACCACATCTGGAAAAAACGAAAGGAGAACAACAATAGCTAATTTCAGATATGAATACAACTATATACAATCTTCAAAACATAACTATAATTAAATCACTTATTTGAATTTACCACGTATACAAAGTTTATCTACTTTATTACCAGTATTTGAATACTATAAGTGAAATAGTGAATGCAAATAAGCATCGAAGTGTACAACCGAGAAAATATGTTAATTTCATAAGAGCTTTACCGAGAATTTCAAGGAAAAACGTATAACATGGAAATAACTATAGAAATCAATGAAACGATACGATCAACGAATCGATAGTAATGTCGCATTTATAGGGAGAATTAAAAATACCTTCAGTGGCAGAAGAATGGGGACGGTCGAAGCCAACCTGTCAACTTTGCATTACAGACAACCGTCTATGATGGCGAGATAAAAGGAAGATCCTGCGACGATGTGAGGGGGAACTACCACAGATATGGCATACCAAAGAAAACTGCCATCAAATTAGCCGCTTTTGTTGGATGATTGGAGGGGGCTTCCGAACTATTGATACCAAACTCATCTTTAATAGTAGGCGGGGGAAGACAAATGTAACAACCCTAGAATTTTCATATATTTTAATATTTGACTTTGTTTTATTTTGAAATTATTTTAAACTTATTTTATTTCAAACATTTCATTTTTAAATGTAGGTGTTGATTATTATGTGAATTATAATTTCAAACCGGTATAAATTGGATATTTTACTAAAAGATGAATTTCTGTTCAAACTGGTCAAACCTTGACTTTTAAATTTCAAATTTAAATATTTAAATTCTTAAATTTTATCTTTTGTTATGAAAATAGATTTAATAACTTGAATACTACTTTTCGTTTCGTTGAAAATGGATTTAATTTGCGAAAGTTATGTACATTTCAATTTTGAGTATAATTTGTTTTATTTTGAAATTTTGTCTATTTTAAATTATATAAATCATATTTTCTATGTTATATTTTATTTTAATATGTGTTAATATGTTATTTATGTATAATTTGTCTTTTAATATTTTTAAAGTGATAATAAAAATTTTCCAAAATTTACTGTATTTATTTCCTATTTTTCAAGGCTATTTTCTATTTTTCTGCTATTTTCTTCATTTAACTTATATTTAATTAAAATTTATATATTTATTTTGTGAATGTATTTTTATTTTATGTTATTATTTATGTTTAAAAATATTCTACAAGCTCATATGAATTTTTTAAAAATTATTCTATTTAATTTCAAATTTTCTAGTCTAGTTCACTATTTTAGCTATTTTCTTAATTTAACCTTATATAATTAATAAATATTATATAAGTTTTTATATTTTGATAAATTTTCGAATTTTATCTGAGATTATTATTATTTCCAGAAATATAAAGTTATATGAATTAAATAAGGATATATGAAGAGTTTTTGACTTTTGAATTGCCTTTTGCCCTTTTGAATTCCACCTCTTCATTTTCCTCACAACTCTTCATTTCTTTTGGCATAACTCCCCACATTTCAGCTGACTAATTCATTTTCATTTCACGTATCTTCCTTTGCTCCTTCCTGAGAAAAAAAATTTCGGCCACCACATGCTTGGGAAGTTGGTAATTTTTTTTTTCTTTTATCTTTTTTTTTTCACTTATACTGCTTATTCCTTTTGATTTTTGTTTGGACTTGCTCTTCCATTTAGGTTCGGCCACGCTACCTTGCTGCCTAGTCGCCTCCACCGCCTGATGGCACACCACCACCACCTCCTCCTCACCAGCCACCCAAGCCATGAACCCCCTTGGTGATGCATATCCACAAAAGTTTCAAAACACCCTTCATACTAGCCTAATCGAGCACCACTCTCATTCCATCACCTCACCACCCCTCTAGCCGCCACCTACCACACCACCACCACCTCCATCACCCATGGACACACCATCATAGTGGACCCCACTCCTCTGGCCGTGACACTTGAAGCCTTGGCCGAGCCCAAATCCATGACTAAAACACATGTATATGCATGCTTTTGTGTGTTATTCCCTTTACCCACTTTAGCACCATCACAAATGACATCTAGGCCGACCCATACCCACCATAATCTGACCCAAACACTTGCCATTGTCATGTATTTTCCCTTATGTCTGAGCCTAGTAAGGGTTAAAAGCAAGTGCAAGCATTCTATTTGATTCTGTGCAGTCTATTCTAGTGTAGTTTTGATCGTAGTTGATTTGAAACTCATCGTGGTTATATTATTTTGTTTGATGTGTATCCAAGGAATTTGAAATTTGCCTCCTCCATTCGAATTTGTGTCGTTCTTTCGTGCTTGTGTAGATCCCGTTTGTGAAATTTTTCGTTGGATCATCAGCTCAAACCGGTGAGTTATTCTCACCAGACAATATGTACTTTTATAACTAGTAAATTGACCCCTTTTGAATCTGTAAAATACATTATCATGTTACACCTGCCATGTTATGATTTTATGATGTTCACCCATGCTTAAACACCTGTTATATCATATGTTACTGTTATATTATGTTGTTCTATTAGTTTTATCAGCTTATCACACTGCAAGTTCCTTTTAGATTAGAATCACTATGGGTTGAAATGATACATACCCGTACGGACTTTAGAATAGGAGAAAATCATTATGGGCTGAAATGATAGGCTTGAATTATTTTCAATTATTTTCATTTACTTGGGATTGCGGGTTTGAAATGATCAAACCCAGGTTTTCTTTGTAAATTACGGGTTGAAATGATATATTACCCGTATCACTTTACCTAGGCTAGAAAATGAAATATAGACCCGTTGTTAAAATATGTTTTTCTTATAATTTTAAAATATTTTAGGAATGTAAATATTATAATATTTTGATTTAAATTTGATTAAAAATGATTTTTTTAAAGCATTTTTGACTCTCTGAAAATTTATAAGTGAAATAAATTAATGGTAAAGTTAGAAAATCTAAAATGTAAGTTTTTTGGACATTATAATTTGGTGATAAATGGAATTTAAATTAAATATGAAAATATGATAAATTTATGATATTTTGAACTAAATGAACTTAAAATAATTTTATAGTATATTAATGATTTTTGAATTAAGTTAAAATGTGAAATGAATGAATATTTAAGTTGAAATTTTGAAATATAACTAAAATTGGAAATTTGTGAATTTGGCTTAAAAGTGAATTTTAAGTTAAGTAAATAAAAATGAAATTAAGTTATATTTGGAAATTTAAACTTAAGTGTTAAGTTAAATTTAATTTAATGAATTTAAAATTTAATGTTGGAATTTAATAAGTGAATTACTATTTAATTTTGATTTTTGAATAGAGATTTAACTTTATAAAATCATGACTATAAGGGTATTTGAATGATTATTTTGAAATTGAAATTATATGATTTTATAAGTTAAAAATGGTTTAAATAAAAATATAATTGTTTGTGAAATTATACTGAATATTTGAAGTTAATTTACTGCATTTCTAAAATGCTATTAATTCTAATTTAAAGGATAATACAGCATTTGTAAATGCTGTAGTTGATAATAATGAACCAAATGGCTCAATTTAATTAAAGGCTATTATAGCATTTTTTATGAATGTTATAATGGTTGAATTTAACTAAGTTTATTTGAAACTAATGGAACCCTATTACAGCATTTTAAATGTTGTCTTTTGTTAAATTGAACTGTTTTAAGTGTGACTTTCCGTAGCATTTTCTAAATGCTGCGAAAGTTGAATTTTCATTGTTTTAATAAATTTAAGTGAATGAATGAACTTTGAAAGATTAAAATTTTGGAAATTTAATAGTTTAATTATGAAATATAATATCTTCATTTTAATGATTTAAATAAAGCAATTTGTTTCGAAATATAAACTATTTTGAAATTTTTTTTGAAATGGTATTTAAATTAGATAAAAATGAATGTGGTTTGGAAGATATGATATTTTGATATTTTGAAATGGATTTTGAATGATATTGAATTTTTAAATGATATTTGATTTCGAAGTATAAATACTATTTTGAAATTTGAACCACGGGATGTATTTAATTTATGGTTTAACTGATCTTTAAAGGATGGGCGATCCCAAGCATCCTTTAAGTTATGGTGCATTTCTACTACAGTTCACTTGAGTTGATTTACATTATATAAGTATATATTGTCCTGACTCGAGTGTTTTGTGTTTTACTTTACGCTCGGGTCAGCCTGAGTATTCACAGCTTTGGATTCTCTTTCTGGAGCTGGTCTTTGTTGGAGTTTCAGCTTATCTACATTTATATCTACTTTCTGTTTCAGCTATTCTAGTTTATCTCATGTATTAGTGAACTTCTATGTATTTGGGATTTCTATTATGTCGTTTTCAGACTGTATTATGTATTTGGTTTGAGACTCTGCCGTAGTAGCTTCATGAACTACTATGTATTTTATATTCCGCTGCGAGGTATTCTGTTTGTTCTGTGTCTGTGATTCTGTGATTTGTATCTCATTTGCTCCAAATTTATTTACAATGCGGTATTTTGAGCAATTCAAGTCCGACATGTGCGGCTGCGAATGGCTGAAAATACCGGGTTGTTACATTTGGTATCAGAGCTTTGGTTTTAGGAAAACCATAGCATGTGGAACAAAAACTCATTAGAGATAGGGTAGAAATACCCTAGAATGAGTGAAATCAATCTCAGAATCCTTTCTTGTGAGAGAACGTATTTTCGAACTATAAAATAATTTCCAAATGATTTTTAAAGGATTTTCAAAGATTATTTTGGTATAAATTTTTTTCTTATTTTGAAACCAAGATTTTCAAAACTTCATCCCTTCAGTATCCATCTTGTTAGAAATCTCCTTGTTAGGATTCTTATCGATTAGGATTCCTTGAACTTTGGAACGCTCCCACTTGTTTTGAAATCCAGTCTTGTCTCCCTTATTCTATCCATTTTGATTTTAAAGCATTTCATAACTCCACTTTGGAATGACCTCTATAAAGATCGGTGATTCCGCAAATCTTTGAATGATTTGTAAAGGGGTGAAAATCCTTTATAATCGGCATTGATTCACCAGAGATTCCTGTATCCTCGGTTTTCGATGCTATCTATCTCCTGCTCTACCCGGATTCTATCTCTGGCGATCGAATGTTGATTTGCCTTAGATTTCCGAATTGATTGTAATACCTGAAGTCACGGTTGACCGGTTAAGGTCGCCCGCAATTTATATAGGCTTATCATCTTCTATTTGGTAATAAAATTATCTTATCTTCGTTTGAGCTTATCTTCGAACCAGAATTCTATTTGATTAGAGTTCCTCTAAATTCGAATCTCTGTATTGCTTGAAATCTAACCTTGGATCATTCTTTGGAAATTTGTGTTTGATTGAATTTTGAATTTGTGCATACATTAAAATTATTATTTTGATAAGGATGACCCTATTTTGTATATAAAAGTGAAATGTTTTCAATAAGGATTTTTACCTTTGGAAAATGAAAATTTGAAGCTTTGAAAGGATTTGAAATTTTGGAAATTTATAAGAAAATGTGATTTATGTAAAAATGATATATAATGAAGGGTTTGAATTTGAATTTCGAGCAATCGAACTCTGGTGTTTTGAAATGGGTTTTTAAGATTTTGGAAAATATATAATAATAATATGATTCAAAGATATTTTTCCAAATAAGAAATGTTTCAAATGTATTCGAATGAATTCCAATGATTTCGAAGAGATTTCAAAGCAGTTTCAAGAAATAAAAGTCCAGAACCCACTTGTGTCGCTGAAAAATAATTTCGGTGTGATTTTTGAGTTTCTGAGTGAGGGGGAGGCCACTCTAGTAGCTTTTCTATGCGAGTGATTTTATGAAACCAAATTTTGATTTCCAATTTCGAAGTATGGTTTGATATTCGAAAGATATGTATATATAATTGAAATGATTTAAAATAAGCCGGTGTTCAGTCCTCGAGATTCAGATTTGTTTTGGTATAACCTTACCTATTGGAATTGATTTACTAATTTGTTGGTGATTTCCAACTCTTGGATTGAAAATATGATTTCTTCGATTATTTTGAAGGTTCGAGTACTTCCAAATCAAGGTAAACTTTTCAATGCTAAGAAATTTGGAATGGTATAAGGTATTTGATAAAGTATAAGTTTAGTTTGGTATGATTAATGTATAAAGTAATATGATTTATATAAGTTTGAAACTGTTCTGGAGTGAAATAAATAAGACTATTTTGAATTATAATGGTATGAAATATAGTTTTGAAAAGAAATTTGAAGCAAAATGTTGAGTTTTTGTTAAATTTATAAGTTAAGAAAAACAGTGAATTTTGACTTAACAAATGAAAGTGAGTTTTAAATTGAATATTTGGTTTAAAATTTTGTTCTGATAAATCATATGTTAAAAATTATTCAAATGTGAAATTTTGAAGTCTAGAAATATGATTTATAAGTTTAAAATTTGCTAAAATTGAAGTTGTATTGTTCTTTTAAAGTTATAATAAAATCTGGAATTTTATTAATAGCATTTCTAAAATGCTATAGTTTTATGACAACACTTTAAAATGCTGTTGTTTTTGAATTTAACTTTGTTTGAATTAACTAAATATCAGTTATGGCATATTATAAATGCCGTTATTCTTGAACTAAACTATTAACTTTAAGTTACAATAGCACTTTTAAATGCTGTCGTTGTTATAATTTGACAATGTTTCGTAATGTTATGGATTTTAATACTGTTGAGTTATGTTTTAAAAAGTTAAATGGTTTAATTTTGGAATTGATTATTTGTGAAATTTAAGGAGTTTTGAATATAATTTAATATTTAAATTTGAATTTTTAGGAATTTAAATTGAATTTGAATTTAAATAAGGTTTACTTGGTTGTGTGTTAAATGGAATGAAATGTAATGAGATAAATGAATTTTTGAATGGAATTTTGAAATGTATTTTGTAATGATATTTGAAGTAATAATTGAATGACATATTTGATTTTTTAAATGATATTTAAATTTAAATATTTGAAATTGAATTCAAATAATGATTTGATATTGAGGCTTTGAATGATATAATCCTTATTTGATAAAGAATGTGAATAAGGAATGATAACTGATTTTGATGAATGAAATTTAAAGTTTATATTTGTATGAAAGGATATTTGGTTTACTTGTTATTTGAGTTTAATTAAAAATGATGGATTTATGAAATGAATATGTCAAAACTAAGTAATAATGAAGTAAAATTTGAGATATATGAAATTATAAAATTTAGTTTTGGAATACGGTATATTTAAGCTCTGAAATATATTAAAGATTGAATAGTTTATTTTGCGGATCAAATCTTTATTTGAAATTTGATAATATTTGAAATGGTTTTGTTGGAAAACTAAATTGAATTGAAACTGATGGTTTGAATTGAATTAAAGCTGGAACTTGTAGACTTGGGTTTAAATTGAATAAATTTGTGAAATGTAAAGAATTAAAGGGATGTTTTATGATTTCAAATATATGGTTTAGAAAAGTTATGATTTTCAAAGTGTAATGATTTCAATTATTTTGGTTTCGAAAGATTTATAACTTTGAAAGTATTATGATTTTTGAAAGTGAATATATGTTTGAAACGGAAATGAATTTGTTTGACCTAAATTTTTGTTGATTTGGAAATTTGGATTATTTTCTAAATCTATTGTTTTAAGAAACTTTGAAACTAAGTATATGTAATTTGTAAGAAATGATTTGGCGAAATCATATATGATTTTGAAACTGAAATGTTATTGAAACAGATTAAAATTGAGAACCATGTTTTACTAAATACTTGATTTGGGAGTTATCGAACTTATATAAAATGGATTTGTATAAGTATGAAGTTGATTTGAAAATGTTGAATTGAAAAGGTACTCAATTTGTAAATTAAAATCTTATATAATCGAAGTTTATATAATTATGATTTGATATACTATTGACTTTGGAAAGTATTCAATTTGAAAATGAAATCTTGTATATAATGGAATTTATATAAGTGTGATATTTGAAGCTATGATTTTGAAGGGTTACTATATATGGTATATTATATTTCGATGTAAGAGGTATGGGAGGTACCCTCCGAAAAAGTATAGTGATATGCTTCGACCAGATGGACTTGGGGAATCCAGGAATGGATTCGACCGATAAACCCTAATGGACTTGGGTGAATTCAGAAATGGATTCGAACTGATATGGTTGTCCGGACTTAAACTCATGAGTTCCTTGATTTTTTTCAGGGTAGATGGTTCTTTAGTTTACCCAATGGAGGCGCTTTCGATCCTGGGTTCTGTTGTTTATGGATCTTCCGGGAAGGAAGTGCATCCATTGCGTAAATCATTGAATCAGCAGCGTACCACTGCAGCTGGGGTCGATGGTCCCTTGTTTACGAACTGGCTACGATACTTTTCTGGAATCCGGAAGGTAGAAGGATCTTCTGGAAAGTGTTGTGTCCATTTCGTAAATACTGGATCAGCAGCGGGCCACTGCTATCGTATTATCATCATTTGACATTGGATTTTGAGCGGAACATCTCATACCTATTTTTTTAGTATTTTCACTGGGTGTTGAAACAGGTCTACTAAGTACTTGGAGAATTCTAGCTTTGCGCCTGATCAACGCATAGCCAGAGTCTGCAGGAACGAAAGTAAACTTGTTAAGACATCGAGTTATAAAAGTATTTTGGAAAAGTATTATATAAAGGATATTCTAATCATGATTTAAAATGTCTTAAATATTGTTTACTTCGAACTATCAAATTTGAATCAAACTAATTATCATATTAAATGTTTAACATGTCAAATATAAAAAAAATTAAAATAATGGTTCATCCATGTCTTTCAACCTGCTTTCCCTCCTAGCTACTTTTTCCCTACCCTCTTTCAGGATGTCTTCCAACCTATTGTTTTTTCTTGTTATTTCTCCGCTTCCTTCCTTTTCGAGGACGAAAAGATTTGAGTGGGGGAGAGTGTAACAACCCTAGATTTTTCATATGTTTTAATATTTGACTTTGTTTTATTTTGAATTATTTTAAACTTATTTTGTTTCAAACATTTCATTTTTAAATGTAGGTGTTGATTATTATGTGAATTATAATTTCAAACCGGTATAAATTGGATATTTTACTGAAAGATGAATTTCTTTTCAAACTGGTCAAACCTTGACTTTTGAATTTCAAATTTAAATATTTAAATTCTTAAATTTAATCTTTTGTTATAAAAATAGATTTATTAACTTGAATACTGCTTTTCATTTCGTTGAAAACGGATTTAATTTGTGAAAGTTATGTACATTTCAATTTTGAGTATAATTTGTTTTATTTTGAAATTTTGTCTATTTTAAATTATATAAATCATATTTTCTATGTTATATTTTATTTTAATATGTGTTAATATGTTATTTTATGTATAATTTGTCTTTTAATATTTTTAAAGTGATAATAAAAATTTTCCAAAATTTCTGTATTTATTTCCTATTTTTAAAGGTTGTTTTCTATTTTTCTGCTATTTTCGTCATTTAAATTATATTTAATTAAAATTTATATATTTATTTTGTGAATTTATTTTTATTTTATGTTATTATTTATGTTTAAAAATATTTTACAAGCTCATATGAATTTTCTAAAAATTATTCTATTTAATTTCAAATTTTCTAGTCTAGTTCACTATTTTAGCTATTTTTCTTAATCTAACTTTATATAATTAATAAATATTATATAAATTTTTATATTTTGATAAATTTTCGAAATTTTATCTGGGATTATTATTATATCCAGAAATATAAAGTTATATAAATAAAATAAGGATATATGAAGAGTTTTTGACTTTTGAATTGCCTTTTGCCTTTTTGAATTCCACCTCTTCATTTTCCTGACAACTCTTCATTTCTTTTGGCATAACTCCCCACATTTCAGCTGACTAATTCATATTCATTTCAAGTATCTTCCTTTCCTCCTTCTTGAGAAAAAAATTTCGGCCATCACATGCTTGGGAAGTTGGTAAATTTTTTTTCCTTTTATCTCTTTTTTTTTCACTTATATTGCTTATTCCTTTTGATTTTTGTTTGCACTTGCTCTTCCATTTAGGTTCGCCCATGCTACCTTGCTGCCTAGTCGCCTCCACCGCCTGATGGCACACCACCACCACCTCCTAATCACCAGCCACCCAAGCCATGAACCCCCTTGGTGATGCATATCCACAAAAGTTTCAAAACACCCTTCATACTAGCCTAATCGAGCACCACTCTCATTCCATCACCTCACCACCCCTCTAGCCGCCACCTACCACACCACCACCACCTCCAGCACCTCCAGCACCCATGGCCACACCATCGTAGTGGACCCCACTCCTCTGGCTGTGACACTTGAAGCCTTGGCCGAGCCCAAATCCATGACTAAAACACATGTATATGCATGCTTGTGTGTGTTATTCCCTTCACCCACTTTAGCACCATCACAAATGACATCTAGGCCAACCCATACCCACCATAATCTGACCCAAACACTTGCCATTGTCATGTATTTTCCCTTATGGCTAAGCCTAGTAAGGGTTAAAAGAAAGTGCAAACATTTCTATTTGATTCTGTGTAGTCTATTCTAGTGTAGTTTTGATCGTAGTTGATTTGAAACTCATCGTGGTTATATTGTTTTGTTTGATGTGTATCCAAGGAATTTGACATTTGTCTCCTCCATTCGAATTTGTGTCGTGCTTTCTTGCTTGTGTAGATCCCGTTTATGAAATTTGTCATTGGGTCATCAGCTCAAACCGCTGAGTTATTCTCACCAGACAATATGTACTTTTATAACTAGTAAATTGACCCCTTTTGAATCTGTAAAATACATTATCTTGTTACACCTGCTATGTTATGATTTTATGATGTTAACCCATGCTTAAACAACTATTATATCATATGTTACTGTTATATTATGCTGTTCTATTATTTTTATCAGTTTATCACACTGCAAGTTCCTTTTAGATTAGAATCACTATGGGTTGAAATGATACATACCCGAACGGACTTTAGAATAAAAGAAAATCATTATGGGCTGAAATGATAGGCCTGAATGATTTTCAATTATTTTCATTTACTTGGGATTGCGGGTTTGAAATGATCAAACTCGGGTTTTCTTTGTAAATTACGGGTTGAAATGATATATTACCCGTATCACTTTACCTAGGCTAGAAAATGAAATACAGACCCGTTGTTAAAATATGTTTTTCTTAAAATTTTAAAATATTTTAGGAATGTAAATATTTTAATATTTTGATTTAAATTTGATTAAAAATGATTTTTTTAAAGCATTGTTGACTCTCTGAAAATTTATAAGTGAAATAAATTAATGGTAAAGTTAGAAAATCTAAAATGTAAGTTTTTTGGACATTATAATTTGGTGATAAATGGAATTTAAATTAAATATGAAAATATGATAAATTTATGATATTTTGAACTAAATGAACTTAAAATAATTTTATAATATATTAATGATTTTTGAATTAAGTTAAAATGTGAAATGAATGAATATTTAAGTTGAAATTTTGAAATATAACTAAAATTGGAAATTTACGATTTTGGCTTAAAAGTGAATTTTAAGTTAAGTAAATAAAAATGAAATTAAGTTATATTTGAAAATTTAAACTTAAGTGTTAAGTTAAATTTAATTTAATGAATTTAAAATTTAATGTTGGAATTTAATAAGTGAATTACTATTAAATTTTGATTTTTGAATAGAGATTTAACTTTATAAAATCATGAATATAAGGGTATTTGAATGATTGTTTTAAAAGTGAAATTATGTGATTTTATAAGTTAAAAATGGTTTAAATAAAAATATAATTGTTTGTGAAATTATACTGAATATTTGAAGTTAATTTACTGCATTTCTAAAATGCTATTAATTCTAATGTAAAGGATAATACAGCATTTGTAAATGCTGTAGTTGATAATAATGAACCAAATGGCTCAATTTAATTAAAGGCTATTATAGCATTTTTTATGAATGTTATAATGGTTGAATTTAACTAAGTTTATTTGAAACTAATGGAACCCTATTACAGCATTTTAAATGTTGTCTTTTGTTAAATTGAACTGTTTTAAGTGTGACTTTCCTTAGCATTTTCTAAATGCTGCGAAAGTTGAATTTTCATTGTTTTAATAAATTTAAGTGAATGAATGAACTTTGAAAGATTAAAATTTTGGAAATTTAATAATTTAATTATTAAATATAATATCTTCATTTTAATGATTTAAATGAAGTAATTTGTTTCGAAATATAAACTATTTTGAAATGTGTTTTGAAATGGTATTTAAATTAAATAAAAATAAATGTGGTTTGGAAGATATGATATTTTGATATTTTGAAATGGATTTTGAATGATATTGAATTTTTAAATGATATTTGATTTCGAAGTATAAATACTATTTTGAAATTTTAACCACGGGATGTATTTAATTTATGGTTTAACTGATTTTTAAAGGATGGGTGATCCCAAACATCCTTTAAGTTATTGTGCATTTCTACTACAGTTCACTTGTGTTTTACTTTACGCTCGAGTCAGCCTGAGTATTCACAGCTTTGGATTCTCTTTCTGGAGCTGGTCTTTGCTGGAGTTTCTGCTTATCTACATTTATATCTACTTTCTGTTTTAGCTATTCTAGTTTATCTCATGTATTAGTGAACTTCTATGTATTTGGGATTTCTATTATGTTGTTTTCAGACTGTATTATGTATTTGGTTTGAGACTCTGCCGTAGTAGCTTCACGAACTACTATGTATTTTATATTCCGCTGCGAGGTATTTTGTTTGTTCTGTGTCTGTGATTCTGTGATTTTTATTTCATTTGCTCCAAATTTGTTTACAATGCGGTATTTTGAGCAATTCAAGTCCGACATGTGCGGCTGCGAATGGCTAAAAATACCGGGTTGTTACAACAAAAGATTCAGGGAGCGGCCATTAAGAAACCCTAGCTTTTTCATTCATAGTTCATAGATGGAGGGGGGAAATAGAGATGCGATAGGAAAATAGAAAATAGGAAACATGACTGTTGGACTGACAAAATCAAGGAGGCTTCAGTGAGTTCGAAATGCATCTCACTAATAATATAATAGTGTGTGTGTATATATATATATATACACTACTCTATATAAGATCACATCCAGATTGATAATAAATTATTAATTAAAGCAATCAACTAATAATTTAATTTTCATTAACTAAATTAATCGGTAATCCAAACTTGAGTGAGATGTACTTACCTTTGATTTTGGTTTTGCCGTCCGATCCAAACCTACTATATTCTTCACGATTTTAGACCTTGAACAAACATCATATGATTTATTAATATCTGAAATAAATCGAACAATTAATTACTATTTATTAATTTAATTTAAACTAATAATTTTATTTAAACAAATTTCCCTTTAAATAATTTTGGTAACACTTAATTAAATAAGTTGATCACTAGCATTATTCTAAAGTTAAATAGTAGGTTAAATATGTGTATATGTATCTTTAAATTTCTGTTTGAACTGCATATACTAAAATAACCTGTATAAATCAAAATCTTTATATAAATTCCTATATATTTTATTTTCAAAATCCAATCTTTATATCTATATTTCTCTGTCTTTCTACATATACATATATCCATTAAATTCTAAAATAAAATCTCTTTCATATGTATATATATTAGAATAGAAATGGTTTTACCTCACTGTATTTTTTTTAAACTTTATATATATATATAAAATTTTCCCAACATATATATACAAAATAGTAATCTTCTTCCTCTGTAAATATATATGTTATTAAATTAAATTGAAGATCTAATATTTACGTTACAGCCTCCGCCGTACGAAATCGACCTCGGCAAGCTTCCCTTCGACTTCGGCGCCTCAAGTTTCGCCCATGAAGCGAGTAGTCTTACCGTCCTTTGCCATGCCTGGGTTTGGCTCCGAGCATCGCCACTCGACGCGATTGGCTTTCGAAGATACTCCCATGATGCGATAGACGCTCGAAATAACAGCGCCGCCGCCACCTCTCGACAGTTCTACGCGACCCAAGCATCTTGCGACTTCGCTCTTTCCTCGATGATGAGCCGCGTCTAACCTCCATGAAATCGCGATTCGAATAGATTTACAGCTGGACTCGATTTTTTTTTGAAATTTTCTTTTGTTCGGTGTTTGAGAAGAAAACGGGAATAAGGTCCGATCTCATTCTTTTAAGGCCGTAAACTGGGAATCGTGACTTTTGAAAAGAAGATTGCGTGTACGAGTGGGGAACAGTGATTTGAAGGCAAAAAGTTGTGATATGAAAGAAATACAGCTGAAGGGACAAGGGTATTTAAATATATTTTAAATTGAACTCAAATTGTCTCGATTTATGTAGCTTAAAATCACGAACCCCTATTGGGGCATGTCGCTAGGCGTTTATAATATTATACCCCTATTTTGAATGCAATGGAAAAGGTTCCGAGTCCTAATTCGATCGTATGGAGAAGATAGCTTTGTGGACCCAGTTATTATATTAAATTTCGATATAATTTTCAATGCATTTACCTACCGTACGGCCAACTGATAATTCTAAACGCTATGACAATTGAAACCCGATAATAATACGTTATTACAGATCCAATGGAACTGGTTTCGTTGAAATCAGAGATTATGCCTCAGAAAGCTATTTTTATATATATATTTAAACGATATATTTTCAAACTGAACAAACCACTTTTAAATTCAATTTTAAAAGTTCTATGACCTTCAATATTATTAATATAAATTTTACAACCCTTCAAATTGTTTTAACGAGCTTAAAACTCCCGATTTAACATTTTACCCAATTTCCAGTAATTAAATTCAATAATTTAATTATCCCACAATTAGTGATATATGAAATCCAAGTTAAAAATTAAATTTTAAATATTTAAATCAATTAAATATCCCAGTTCCAACTGTCTAAAATTCTGGGTCATTACAATAAATGTGTATATGGTGATTGAAAACACATATACTTAAGTATATAAAAATACAAGTATATAAATGTATGCTTTTATGAAATAATATATAAAAGTATATAAAATACAAGTACATAAATATGTATAGTAAGGAGAATGTACATATATAATTACAAAATGCACATAAGTAAGTATAGGAAGAGTACGTATAATATATATATATATATATATATATCTATGTATGTATGTGTGTGTGTGTGTGTATATATATATATATATATATATGATACGTAAGGACATAGATATGTATGTAAACATACAAGGGGACATAGCATTTAATGCACATCATCTCAAGCATACAATACATCAAATCCAAGCACACAAAACCCTAAATCAAAGTCTCACAAAATCAAATCAGATCAAGCAAGTGCTGACCAAAGAAAATTAAATGAAATAAAAATTAAAAGAAAAGTGAAAACAGTTACTGTATATAACATAACAGAATGCCACACTATACCTTCTTATATATATACCTCCACTGTCTTCTTTTATTTCATCCATTCGAACTAACTAAAGTAGATAAACATTACTAACATTTCAAAAATTAAAAGAAATCAAAACCCCTAAATCAGAGAGGATCAAAGCAAAAGCAAGCAGCATATTGTGTCAAAAACTGCTCTGTTCAAAAAGAAAGAGTGTGAGTAAACTTAGTAAAACTAGGATTTTACTTCTACTAATCTATGAGGTATGTTTGAAATAAATAACAGTATTTGACAGGCTTGCTTGCTTAGAAATGGATGTGAATATATACGTGTGTGTGTGTGTGTTTGTGTGTGTGTGTGTGTATGCATAGATGCATACATCAAGCTTGTACATCATCTTGTCTGCTCTGTTTGATTTCTGGCATATACAGTTAAAAAAAAGAAATCCATACTCCTCTTTAAAACTGTTATAGATGAAAGAGAGTGCGGATTAAGGATCTTAAGGCTAATTTAACACTAGAGGCGGGGTGAATAGTGTTTAATGGATTCTAAGGCTTATATGGACTAAATTAAAATTATGACACAAAAAAAGCATAACTTAATCACAAAACAATCACAGAATCAAACACAGATGAAGAAAGTAAATAAAAAGCAGTAAAAGGAAAGAATACATCAGATTTTATATTGGTTCCGGTTACCCTACGTCCAGTCCTATACCAAGGCAAACACCTCGTATAGATTTTTATTATACCAATGTCGAGATTATAATCCTCAATTTATAAAGGCCTTGAGGTACCCTCCTGTCTTCGAGTTCAGGGCAAACTCTCTTGATTTACGAGACACTAGATTACCCAATTGATTTCCAAGCATAACCACACCTTATAGAGAGACTCGATAAACTTCCGATTACAAATTGATCCTATAACTCTGAATAGCACTTTGATCTTCGAGAGAGGGAAAAGAATCAAACAAAAATGAAATTCTTAGGTGATTCACTTGAGAATTCGGTAGAATTTCGACACGATCTTAAAAATATGAAAATTTTAGAATATGGATTTGTGGAGAAGGAGTGAAGAAAATAGTTATTAAAAAGTTTGTTTGTGAAGGCTATTTATAGACCAGTAATGGTCATAACCATTCATGAAGAGATTTAAACGAATAGACACTTCTTTTGAAAATTGAAACTTTTGAATTTAACGGCCACCATGTCGACATTGGGTATCCCATGATGTTGACATCCCTTAGTTAAAAACTATGTAAAATTTGTTTTTAAAATGGTATTGAAAGGAAAACAAGATGAAATGATTTTGAAGTAAAATAAATTAATTTTCCTATGTTTTAAAATAATGAAGAGTAGAAAAATATATTTTAGAATGCATATATAAATTTGATTTTAAGTCTCAAGTATATATATTATAAAGAATATTTAAAATTCAGAAGATAGTTTTAAAAACAAACGAAGTTTAAAACAAGACTTTATTTAAAAACGGAAACAAAGAATATTTTAAGGCTAAAACATCTTTTTGAAAATCATTTAAAAAGATAATTTTTAAAGCTAAAACATTTTGAAAAGCAGTTTTGAAAATCATTTTGAAAAACCATTTTGAAGTAGTTTTGCAAGCTTCTTCCTGCAGAATATTTCATCACATCGGGACTCGAGAACTTGTACAAAACCAGGATATTCGTGGGATTGTAAGCCGCTTGTCATAGGTTTGTAAGCTACTTGTCGTAGGTTTGCAAGCCACTAAGAAGGTGGAAATGGGTTCCATCCCAAATGAAATTTGGAATGAAGATTTCCATCCTATTATGAAGTTTTAATAAAAACTAGACACTTATCTTGAAATCTTGATCTTGATACTCTAGAATCTTCAATCTTGATATCTCCATTCTGAATCCTGAGTCTTGAGTCTTTATACTAATCAGTCTTCAGTAATCAATGCCTGCATATATATATATATATCCTGCATAGTTCTTGTATATACATATCTATCTAGATAATAGTGTTAGTGCACATTTTATAATAAGATAACTTAAAAAGGTTGTTGTCATCAAAACCAACATCTCAGTTCCTAACAATCTCCCCCTTTTTGATGATGCCAACCTGTATTTATAAAATATACTTACCACACCATAACTCCTATCATAACTCCGCTTACTCCATGACTCCCCCTTACTCCAATCATAACTCCTCCTTACTCCAAGCCAACTACTATTTTATAACTTCTCTCCCTTTGTCATCAACAAAAACTTCTTACTAATAAATTCGCTGAACTTGATATATGATAATTAACCATAATACAATAGAGTGATCTATATATAAGTGTAATAAGTGCTAAGTGTGATCATAAGTATGAAATGTGATCATAAATATGAAATGTGATCATGAGTGTGATCGTAAGTGTAATCCAGAAGTAAATCAATCATCATTCAATCATATTTACAATAGTTATTCAATTCAATCATATATACAAACCACACCAAATGTTTTAAATAAGTCAAGTTAATAAAGTTTAAAACACACCTATCAAATCAAACAAATAACATGCAAATTGACTAGACATTCCTTGGCACTTCCACCCACCCATCTTCCCCAAAGATAGGGTCTACATTGATGGAATCCCATTTCTCTTTATCTTTTTCGAGAGTGACTGGTGGATTTCCTTCGAGATCGTCCTTGTTAAGGGCTGAGATCATGCAATAAAGGGCGTCGAAATGTCTCTCTTGCTCCTTGATCATCTGCATTTGACTCAATTCTAAGTGGCGTTGATTAGGAAGTATGAATGTAAGGATATTCTTGAAGGAAGTGAGAGTTTCTTCAAGATTATCACTTAGACTCTTAATCGGAGAAGTCATAATTCAAGAAATAGGAAGAAATATGAAAGGGAGTGATTTGAAATGAAGTTTGATAATTTATTCTAGAAGAAACATGTATAAATAGGGGTAGAAAGTCGATTAAAATGAATAGACACAAGTTAGTTACATGAAATTAAAATTTGAAAGTGTAACTACTTTCTACCCATTGCATTTCGACATTGGGAGTTGGGGTATGTCGACATATCTCTACCTAAAGTGACAATTTTCTTTGTTTAGAATATTATAAACAAATCTATGCAACTAAAATTTGTATAATATAAAAACAAGCAATTACAGAGACAAGTGAAGTTGAATAATGGGAAATAAAAGATTTCTTTAATGATCCTGTCAACGTTACATAAAATAATATAATATTAACTAAAATAAAGGAAAATACATGGATAGAACTTGAAGCAAACAAGATAACATGTATTAAAACTAATTAGAAGAAGACGAAGAAGATCATAGTCCAAGCTTTATACTAACTTTTCCGAAGAACTCATTGATTTTAGTGGATATCTTATCCATTTTCTTACTCATTGATCTTTTGAGTGTCTTTTGATTTTCCATTATAATTCTTTGATTATTGAGAATGGTCTTATTGGATGGAATAGCGGGATTAGTAGGATATTCAATACTCTCTAAGGAAGTTTCATGATCTTCCTCTTTCTCCTCTTCAATTTCCATTCCTTCCTCTTCCTCTTCTTCTTCTTCTTCCTCCATTTCTTCCATCTCTTTGTGAGCAAGCCTTTCTTCCTTTTCTGTAAGTGTTTCTTATGGTTGAAACACTAATGGAATTTGCATAAGGGAAATGTTTTCATGATTAAACACTTTTCTAGTTATAAATTCTTCCCTTTTGAAATCAACTCCAAAGTAATTAAGAATCCAAGTGAGATAAACTCCATGATATAATGTGTTTTCATCCATAGTATGATTCATGGGCCTTAACTCATCCAAAATAACTTGAGCCCAATTGATATCATAATTTCCAAAAATTGAAAAAAGAGTTTTGCAGACTTTCAAAGTTGGGTTGTTGTAGTTTCCCGGTCTGGGTATAAGGGTGCGTTGAATAATAAGGTTAACAATTCTTTCTTTTGGACGAAAATAACGATTTTTGAATTTAAAATTATCATCCCCATCAATGATGTGACGTAATATCTCTCGATCATTTTCATTTATTTTAAATTCCTAGAGATTCATTCCGATATACTTGCATCCTAAAATATTTCCTAAAATTTCATAATCCAAAACTATTTATGTTCCTTTTAACACTACTCCAAATTTGTCCATCTTGCCCATCATAAAAACCACGATTCAAATTTGCGTAAAACATCTTAACAAGATTTTGATAACGTATAAAATCATTTTGTTTGTTATCTACTACATTAAGAATAGAACACTATTGAAAAAGATTTTCAATTTCATAAGAACGAAAATCTTCAAAAATAGCAAATTTCTCCATATGAATTTTACCCAAGTTTACATAGTTGATGTAAGCTTTGATGGCTTCCAGGTCATTAAAAAGAAAGTTTTTGATAGCTTTTGGAAGCCTAATGATGTTAGGAGTGCTTGAAGACACCATTGAAGAAGTTTGAGAGGAGTTGAAGATAATGAAGATAAATTTGAAATAAAAGTGAAAAGTGATGATAAGGAGAGTGAATTAATAGAGATTCTATAGACATGTTCACTGGTCAAGAGGCATCTTTCCAGAGCATTGAAGTTGGTGAAAAGGTGGAGGAAAATTCAAAAGTTTGAATTCAAATTTTGAAATCAAATTTCTAAGGGTCATGTTGACATGGGTATCCAAGTATGTCGGCATGTGCTTATTGAGTCAAAAGGCAAGTGTCTATTCCTAATTTCTAATAAATATATATTATATCCTATATTCTACTTATATAATTCCTGTGATAACATTAAATATAATAATGCATAAATATTAATAATTTAATACTTAAAATATTATTAAAATAATATTATTTTTGAATTTAAAATTCAAATTTCAAGGGATAAATTTTAATTTAGATTCAAGGAGCTTTTAAAAAAATCAAGCAAACAAATAAGCATCTATTCAAACAAGAAAAATTAAAAGTCATTTAAATGCGTAACTATTTTTAGATCCATGCTCACATTGTCGTCTAATTCATGAATAGTAGTGAAACACAAATTTGAATTATCTGTCTTCTTTTCATCGTCACTAGATGATGAGTCCGAGTCATCAAGAGTTGCTGTGTATGCTTTCTTTCTTTTCCTTGACGAATCATTGTTTGAAGGGAACAACTGTTTATCTGGATATGGACATTCTTTCTATAATGCCCGACTTTATTACAATCGTAGCATCTATCACTATTGACGTTCTTCGTATTATTTCTGGAATTCCTTTAATCATTTCTTTGGTAATTATTCATTTTTTATATTTTAGGAATTTTCGAAAGTTTCTTGTCATGAAAGCAATCTCCTCATCACTGTTAGGTTTCGAATCTTAAGTTGTTGCAATGAATGCTAATGACTTCTTTTCTATAGCCTTACTTTCTTTTCTTCCTTGCAGTTGAACTTCATAAGACGTCAGATTCCTAATCAATTCTTCTATTTTCATTAGACTGATATCATTTGCTTCTTCAATTGCAAGTGTCTTTTGATCCCATTCTGGAGTGAGTGAATTTAGAAATTTTCTGACTTAGTCTTCCTCGGGAAATCTTTTTCTCGGTGCAGCTAGTGAATGAAAAATATCTTGAAATCGACAATATATGTCGAAAATGGACTCATTTGCATGCATTTTAAATAGTTGAAACTGATTAGTTAATATGGAAATTTTAGTCTGTTTAACTTTGCTTGTTCCTTCATGAGTAACTTGCAAAGTTTTCTAGATTTCAAATGCAGACTTACAAATAGACACTCTATTAGACTCATTCCTATCTAGTGAAAAAAATAATATATTCATGGCCTTTGAGTTATTTTGTGCAACATCCTTTTGCTCAGCAGTCCACTGGGCAAAAACGGTAGTTGGTTCAACATACTCAGTTTGTGTGATATTCCAAGTGTCTAATCCAACTGATTGTAAATAAATTTTCATTCTACAAGCTAAATATGCATAATTACTACCAATGAAAAATGGTGGTCTGATAGTAGACTGGCCTTCTATAAATGAACTACTGTTAGTGTTAACAGAACTAGTGCCAGAGTTGACATTACCAATGTTGGTAGCCATTAAAAGTATTTTTCAAGTTTCAGATTATGAAAACTATGAAAACCAATGCTCTGATACCAATTGAAAGGTAGTGCGGATTAAGGATCTTAAGGCTAATTTAATACTAGATGGGGGTGAATAGTGTTTACTGGATTCTAAGACTATATAGACTAAATTAAAATTATGACACAAATAAATGCAGAACTTAATCACAGAACAATCACAGAATCAAACACAGATGTAGAAAGTAAATAAAAAGCAGTAAAAGGAAAGAACACATCGGATTTTATACTAGTTTGGAGTTACCCTACGTCCAGTCCTATACAACGCAAACACCTTATACAGATTTTTATTATACCAATGTCGAGATTACAATCCTCAATTTCTAAAGTCCTTGAAGTACCCTCCTGTTTTCGAGTTTGGGGCAAACTCTCTTGATTTACGGGACACAAGATCATCCAACTGATTTCCAGGCACAACCACACCTTATAGAGAGACTCGATAAACTTTTGATTACAAATTGATCCTATAACTTTGAATAGCACTTTGATCTTCGAGAGAGGGCAGAGAATCAAAAAAGAATGAAATTCAAAGTTTATTCACTTGAGAATTCGTAGAATTACGCCACGATCTTAAAAATATGAAAATTTTAGAATATGGATTTGTGGACAAGAAGGATTGAAGAATTAAGAAAATAGTTAGTTAAAAAATTCGTTTGTGAAGGCTATTTATAGACCAGTAATAGTCATAACCATTCGTGAAGAGATTTAAATAAATAGACATTTCTTTTGAAAATTGAAACTTTTGAATTTAACGGCCACCATGTTGACATTGGGTATCCCATGATGTCGACATCCCTTAGTTAAAAACTATTTAATTTTTTTTGAAAATGGTATTGAAAGAAAAATTAGATGAAATGATTCTGAAGTAAAATAAACTAATTTTCCTATGTTTTAAAATAAAAAAGAGTAGAAAAATATATTTTTAGAATGTATATATAAATTTGATTTTAAATCTCAAGTATATATATTATAAAGAATATTTAAAAATCAGAAGATAGTTTTAAAAACAAAAGAAATTTAAAACGAGAGTTTATTTAAAACAGAAACAAAGAATATTTTAAGGCTAAAACATCTTTTTGAAAATCATTTGAAAATATAATTTTTAAAGCTAAAACATTTTGA
Source organism: Allium cepa (assembly GCA_030765085.1). Lineage (NCBI taxonomy): Eukaryota > Viridiplantae > Streptophyta > Magnoliopsida > Asparagales > Amaryllidaceae > Allium > Allium cepa. Next base: position 757,622,868 of record CM060941.1, on the reverse strand, counting down.
AAAGAAGTTTTGAAAATCATTTTGAAAAACCATTTTGAAGTAGTTTGGTAAGCTTCTTCCTACAGAATATTTCATCACATCAGGACTCGAGAACTTGTACAAAACCAGGATGTTCGTGGGTTTGTAAGCCACTTGTCGTAGGTTTGTAAGCTACCTGTCATGGGTTAGTAAGCCACTAAGAAGGTAGAAATGGGTTTCATCTCAAATGAAATTTGGAATGAAGATTTCCATGCTATTATGAAGTTTTAACAAAAAATAGACACTTATCTTGAAATCTTGATCTTGATACCTTAGAGTCTTCAATCTTGATATCTCCGTTCTAAATCTTGAGTCTTGAGTCTTTGCACTGATCAGTCTTAAGTAATCAATACTTGCATATATATATATATATATATATATATATATATATTCTGCATAGTTCCTGCATATCCATATCTATCTAGACAATAGTGTTAGTATATATTTTATAGTAAGATATGTTAAAAAGGTTGTTGTCATCAAAACCAACATCTCAGTTCCTAACATTAGGATATGATGTTAGAAAGTAATCTATTTTCTTTTGATTCGACTTTGATAAAGATTTATTTTTTACTAAGTGTTAGCAAGTGTAAAATAATAACAATGCATACTACAGTAAGGTGATCAACATTTCAGAAAAATAAATTGTGAGTAAACTAAAGCCTTTTCCTATTGTAATCTATGTCTGGATATGGAAGAAGAAGTTGTTGATATGTATGCTTAAACCAGTATATATGTATACACACATACATACTTATATCAGAATGTATATTAAAGTTTTAACTAGAGGAACCAGGCCTGTACAACATTCTCTTTACTTCTCTCTGTTTTTTTAAAATAAAAACTGTTATGCTTAACTCCAAGAAATTCCTATATCTCAATCTAATTAATTTTAGATTATGATGTAAAAAGAAGAGTTGTTTGTTATAGATGGGACTTTATTTTAAAACTGGATCGAGTAAATTTTATGAGGTATAAAATGTAAAGAAAGTATTAAAATGTAAAAAAACTATGTATTGCAGTAAAGTAACCAAATATAGAGCACATTCGAGTATCATGGTTCGGCCCTCTGCTTATATAAAAGTGTTCTCCATTGGAAAAGATGATTTTTGAGGTTGTTTTCATGATTTTTAAGCATGGGTATGATGAGATATAGGGAGATGATCAATTTTTGGGTAGTTAGCCAAATTCCAGCGATACGCTCATTTTCAACGATCGGGCTTTGGGCAGAGGGAAGGTGGAGGAAGAAGCATCTGGGAAAAATGGTGGGAGAATTTTCTAGTCGGCATGGCGTTGGGTTGGAAGACGAATAGGGTTTAGGCGGGGTTTTTGGACGAGGCTGTTTCTTTGGCGCTTACGACGTCGTGGTGGCAACGCGAGGCTACGGTTTAGGGGGAAAAGGAAGAGGGGTGCTAGGCGAAGCTTCAGGCGAGGTGGCGTGGGTTTGGGTGGTCGGTGATGGTGATGCGATGTGGAAGTAGGGGTCGAGTTTTCTTTCCTGGTGTGGGTGATTTAACTCGATTTCATTTCGAGCATTATTGTGGAAATGGCGTGGCCTGGGTGGTCGAGAGTGTCGAGGGTGACCGGGAGGCGAGGTTGTCTATGGCCGGTGAGGCCTTGACGGCGTGTACACGTGAACGGGTATGGTGTGTGCATGTCAGAGGCAAAAATTGAGAGGAAGAAGGGTATAAGATGGAACTGGAGAAAAGAAGAGTAAGGAAAAGGGAAGATAAGAGGGCCGGATTCGGGCCAGAAGAAAATTTGAAAGGAGATAGGAAATAAAAAAAGGGAAAGGAAAAAAGAAAATTTTAGGAAGGGAATAAGAAAGGAAGTAAGAAAAAAATAAAAAGTAAAAGATAAGATAAGGAAAATAAAAGTAAAAGAAAAGGAAGGAAAGTAGGAATGAGATTTTCACACACACACACACACACACATATATATTTATAAAATAATTTATATTTTCTCCTTAACTAAAAATCTATTTCCATTTAAAATCCGTAATTTAAAATCTAATGATATTTTATAATGGTAATTAATTATATTTTTATTATTTGACTTAAAACTTATGGGTAATTAATGGTATTTAATAATTTATTATTAGTTAATAAATTATTAAATTTGTAATTAATTTGGATAAAAACGTAAATGAATACAGTCAATCAAAGATAATTAAGAACTGATGTGTGAACCATTTTGATATTTGTTATCGACCATTAAATTGATTAACAATCTATATCTTGACTAAATTTTATCGGATATTTATTCCAAAATACAGCAAGGAGACTAAAATGATGACACATTTTAATTTAGATAAATGTCTGCAATAAACCCATATATTTGGAAAGGTTGTTACCCTAAATAATAAATTGTTATTTAAAACAATTTATCCTTTTAAAGTTGTTACTTGGACTCCAAGAGGCCAGGGTCGGATATCAGTGAATATCCGGAACCACTTCGATTTAACAAGCACTACAAACCCTTACGGGTTGAATATAGAGTCTAATTGGTAGAAACTGAATAAAATAAATAAAATACGATTATTTTAATTAAATAACTACACTTAGACATTAGTGTAATATCAATAGATTTCTGGGAAAGTGTTTTGGTTAAATCAAATAAGACTCATTGAGTTGTATGAGTTACCTTGGTTTTTCAACGGAGTCTTATAACTTAAGTATTTCAAATTAAATGGGTTTATTCACACTGGTTTCCAGCTTGACTCGGGTGTTAATTTGTTGTAATGCTCAGTTCAGACCCAGTGTTATAGATTTTAGGTTAGGACGTTTGGAGCTCAGGAGATGAGCTGGATGGCAGATATGTATCGATTAGATTCCGTTGGGTATTATGGGTTGTATAGACAGTAGTTGAGGACAAGTTATTATGACTGTCCAGATTTTTTGTACTTTGATATCTTGTATGTATTTTTACAGTTAGAGCATTTCTTTGTATAACTGCCGTTATTTTATATTATATTTTCTTCTGCTGCGATTGTGAGATTCTGTGCTGTTGTTTCCTGTTCTTATTCTATCTCTTTTTCTTCTAAACTCTAAAAGTCTGGGATATCTGGCACTCGATTGCTCGGAACTTTATACAGTGGATGTATTAGTGTCGATTTTCGAGGTCGAAAATTTTCGAGCTGTTACACTTGGTATCAGAGCAGAAGGTTAAGCGAGAACCTTGGCTCTGGTTGGGATTACTCATTAGAGATTAGGGTCAGTAGTACCCTAGAATGAGTTGAGAGTATTATATAAGGGCGTACTTGTTATTTTCTTATATAAAAATTTTAAAAATGGTTTTAAAAATGATTTTATATAAGCTTATATTTTGATTTATAAAGCAATAATTTTTCTGACTGTTATAGTGGATTAAGGAAATTGGTTGTTGTTATTGAAATTAAATAGGATTTTAAAATTTAAATGGTAATTTATACAACCAAATAGAAATTTGGGTAAGGATTAACTATGCAAATAAGTTAAGTAAAAATGGAGTCAAACCTGAATTTAAATCCTAGAAAATTCAAAATAAATTTTCAAAGTGTTGAAGAAAAAATTCTAATTATATTTTCTAGTAAATTATGATGCATTATATGGGGTGTTTGATTTCCAAATATGATAATTATCTTAAATTGGGTATTGTATCTTAATAAAGGATGTTTATTATAGAATAAACAATAATAAAATAAGAGTGAAATGTTTTAAGTAAGTAAAATTTATATAAGTATGACTTATAAATTAAAATGGATTTAAAATTGTGAAGTTTCAAATCTAAACCCAGCATAATTTTTGAATTGTTTCAAAATGTTAAGGAAATAATAAATGATATTATTTAGAATATTTTTGAAAGTGGAAATCTTATTTAAAAATACGAGTTGTTTTGAAAATTTCAAAGGAATTTGTTTTGAATTAAAAACCAAGAAATGGGTTAAGATTGAACATACGACTTGGTGTGTAAATGGGATAAATATGTATATGTGCATATATACGATTTAAAGGTTGAGATGAATAATTGGGTGTCTAAATTCTGAGATTCTTTGAGAATGAGATGTATAATCCAAGAGGGAAGTAAGCTTTGAACTTATAAGTGGGAAGTGATATTGATTGGAAATTTAAATGTGGAATGGAAATTTAAATTTAAATGTGGAATGGAAATTTAAATTGAGTGAGGTTGAATGGATTAAATGGTTTGGAATTTAACTTAGGGTAAGATAAATAAGTTGTGAACTTGTAAACTGGAATTGGGGAATTTCAAGATGAGATTAAGATTTAACTTAAGGAAGTTAAATGGATTAAATTGGAATGAAAAGTATGGATTTTATAAGAGCATGTTTGAATAATTTCAAGAAGCTTTTGAAATAAAAAAGGTTTTGAATTTTGAAAATTTGTGGTGGATGCTATTGATTGGTGCTTTAGATAATTTGATGTTTATTTACTTTGACATAATTTGCTATCATCCTGTTTGTTATTTATAGTGTATAAAAACCGTAAATTGGATTATTTTGAATAAATTAAGAAGTGGATTGGCATAATATATACATTCCTGAAATTAAATGAAACAAAAACTTTATTTTGAAACTATTTAAATGATTTTGATTCTTTGAAACAAAATTGAATTTATGGAAATGGAATCATCTGAACTTAAATTTTAAAATGCTAAAATGAACCAGTCTGTAATGACCCGGAATTTTCGATCCCGAAAACTCCAGATAGTTAGGAAAAGAAGAAAAGAGATAAAAGAGGAAAGAAACAGAAAACCAACTCAGATACTCACATTTGCAGTGGATAGAATATAATATCAAATAATATTCTTTACACAAAGAAAGATGTATTAGTCAATTACATTTTTATACATCCGAGTTACAACCATTACACAACATTGGACAGTTTAAACAACATGTCCCAAATAAATAACAACATAACACAGCAGAATACTCTCCATACGTTCCTGCCATCCAGCTCGCCTCCTGAGCTCCAGAACGTCATATCCTGAAAATCTTTAATACTCGGTCTGACCCAAGCATTACATCAAAGTAACACCCGGGTCAGGCTGGAAACCAGCGTGAGTAAACTTATCTAACATGAAATACTAATGTATAAACTTATTTTATAACCCAGGGTAACTTGTGCTTCACTACGAGTTCTTAATTTGTTATAGACAACACTTATTTCGCACATCTATATCTATGTACCTTTACATAGTTTTAAAAGGGTTTAATTACTCAAATCATTTCATTCCAGCCTATTGATTCCACGTATCTAATCTATAAGGAATTTATAGAACATTTCAAATCGAAGCGATTTCGAGTATTTACTGATACCCGACTCTGGTCTCTTCGAAATCGATACCATCTTAATCCAAGTTATTCAAGTGAATACAATTCAATTAAATCCAGGATGTCACTTTTACACTGCAATTCATTATAGATAGATAGCCATATTTCCACTGTTCAACCCAAGCATATCATATCACAAAACATCACAATCTCAGTATCAGAGATTTCAGACAAACTAAAGTATTCAATTCAAGTTATCATCTATAGGAAAGATAAATAATCAAACCATTCTTAATTAATTTAATTTAATATCCTATTAAAATTAAATTAATTATCTTTAATCCTGCTTAATTAACTTTGGTTAATTATAAACCATTTCTTAAATTATTTACATTGATTAATTAACCTTAGTTAATCACATTAACCTTGATAAATTAAATCATTTCCAGTGATTAACTACCCTTTAATCACTTACATTAATTAATGACACTTAACTTAATCACATTAATTAATCCTTTAATTAATTACACCCAGTAATTAATTCTTAATTACTTCCATTAAGTAATTTATTTAATTACTTACCATCAACTTATTACTCTCTACATTAATTACATTCAGTAATAAACCCTCAATTAATTACATAAAGTAATTATTCTTTAATTAATTACACAAATTAACTTCTCTCTATCCACTTACATTAATTAACCTTTTATTTTCAATATTTATATTAGTTAATGGTCCTCTAATTATTTTCATAACTTAAATATTTTTTTAAATTAACAACATTTAACAAGTAATTATATCGATTACCTCGATTTATCACATGCAGTAATTAACTACTCTTAATTACTTTAATTAACGTAGGATAATCCATCGTCTTAATTACATAAAAAAACTAATCTTTAATTAATTACTTTAATTAATCAATCCATTAACAAATTACACTAAGTAATTAATCAATTTTAAAACGAGCTGCTACAAATTCAATTAGAGCCTAAAATTTTGCTTAAAACTATTTATATTTAGCTTTAAACTGTTTAAAAACTTTAGCTTCGGGTCCAACCCGTATAGTTCTCGAGACTTGACCCGAAAAATATTATCTTCCCTTTTTTTTCTTCTTTCAAACTTAATTCTAGTTAAAGTTTAAACCAGGGAACTACCCACATGAAAAAATTGAAGTCTCCCTCGAGTGAATCACTTGAATCTCCTAGTATCCCTTCGAGATAATCTCCGAAACACATCTACTTCCCAATTCTTCAACTTCACCATGTACACTGACAACTCGTACACATACACCACCGGCTCTGATCACCTCCAACCTTTGCTCCAATTGCCTTAAGTCATCGACGACGTACCGAGCTGCTCTGACCACCCAGACAAGTCCAAAACCTTCCAATTCAAAATCTGTAACTCGAGCTCAAAACGAGGCCAGAACCCATCGACGATCGTCGTTCCTCCCAGCCACTACTGTAGACCGGATGCCCTGAAATTGCATCAGCACCACCGCCAAAGATCCCGCTTTCCTTTCCCCTCCTACCGCAACCACCAAACATCCTCTTGACGCCGCAGTTCAATGGAACCCGCATATCATAAAAATTGCAACTCAAACCCTACTTCCTCTTCTCCTCGCCGCTATAGTGATCGTAAAAATGCATCTCCATTTTTCTCATGACCGTCCATCCTTAGGCATTCCTTACAACAACCATCTCGACTAATTCCATGAGGATTGCCGATTTTGCTCAAAATGCTTTTCTGGTTAACCAAGAATTTCTCACAGTATTCCAAACTAAAAACCGTGATTTTTATTTTAAAAATCAAGTTTCCAGAGAAGATTTAAGTTATATAATTTGAACAACAAATTAAAATGTTTGGGTTTTTGTCATATTTCAAAAATCTGTTGTATTTTCTTAATTTCAGAAAATTCCCAAGCCTATTATGCTTAAACCCATTTTTACATCCTAATTTATATATAAATAAACATATTTTGTTTGAAATCTGAGACCTAACAGTAATTAGTTAAGGTGATTTTGAATTTTCAAAGCTAAATCCATTCCTGTATCTGTAAACAGAGATGAATGGGCACATAACAGACATGCATCAGTTATTGCTTCAAACCTAAAGGATTTACTTCATGCATCCAAGTTTAAATGAGTTAAAATTTGGTTTGTTCACATACAAACAATTCTTACTCAGAAATCAAGGCCTAAAATTCATTTGAGAGGAAGATTTTAATTATTGAATCAGGTTTCAAACCTGTAATGTTTAAATAGAAGCTTGCTAACCTATCCCAGACTTGAACACTGATACTTCACACATATATATACATAAAATTATTTCTTTAACATCATGCACACATGATTCATATCATATTTTCAAGGATTCACCAAATGTCAATTCAAGCAATTTTAGTTTTTAAGAGTTTTACTCACCTGAAAGAAGATGAACAGAGAGCCTTGATTTTTGAAACAGGAAAGCTTTACTTGAATTGTAGAGAAAATGCTTAGATCTTTTGAAACTGGAACTTGATGTTTTAAGACTTTTGATTTCAGGTTGAATGCTGCTGATTGCATGATAATCTTTGATAGATATAAAATTGTTACAAGCCTTTAGTTTGATTTCAGGTTGGAAAAATGGAAGCTTGATTTAATTATAGCTTTGATCTTGAGTTTGAGAATATTTTATACAGGTCTGAGTTCTTAAGTTTAAGAAATGTAGAAAAAAAATGAAAGAAAAAGAAGACAGGAGTTAATAAAAGTAAATTATGATTTATTAAAATTTAAAGAAAATGGTAATACAATGGTGACACATGTCATATTAGTTAATATTTGTCAATTTCAATTTAAAATTTATTTACACTCGTAATTAGATACATTCTTATACTTACATTTGTAATTATACATGATATATTTATTTATAAAGCTTTTGTAATTAATTTTCTAATTTTTAAATACATATTCTAATTTATATAAATATATTCCTTTAAAAAGAAAATAATACAACAATTTATGTTCTCAATAAAATCAAATAAAATATATTTTAAAAGTCAAAGCATATTCTAAGATATACATATCTATCTTTTGAATTTCGAATTTAAATATCCAAATTCAAATTCAATTTCAAATCCAATTTGAAAAATCAATCTGATATATACATATATTTAAACAAACACAAATTCAATTCTATTTAAAATCCATTTATATATAGAAAAAATAACACATTATAATTATTGTTTTGAAAATAGTCAATTTCTAAATAATTTTAGATAATTATAAAGGAGATTATCTCATTTATTTATTCAATTATAATTCAGTATTTTTATTAATCTACCCAATTATTTATCAATTACAGATGTCTAAAAATCTAGGATATCACATTCCTCCCTCCTTTGAATCTTTTCGTCCTCGAAAAGGAACGAAGCCAGAATTTATTAAATATTTTGAAACCAATTAAAATATTCTTTGATCATTTTTCAAACACTTTTTAAATTCTATATAATATTGCCAAAATATTTTTTATAAAAACACTTTTATAACATGATGTCTCAACAGGTCCATCCTTGTTCTCACAGAAATTCGGTAATACGTTGATCGGGCGTAGGACTGAAAATCTCTAAGTACTTGGTAAATCCATTTTCAACACTCAGTGAAATTACATGGAAAATAATTTATTGAAAATATAGAAATCATTTTTGAAAGTAGAGGAAATATCTTTGGTGAGAATGCTTTGGAAATCATCACCTCCATCCATGGTCGTAGTTACATCCTGGGTTACGTTGCCATCGCAGCAAAAGTCCATGTAACTGTAGGCACTCCGCGCCCCTCGATTACAGCATGGAACCCACAGAAGATCGCAGTTACATTCCAGGGTTATGTTGCCATCACAGCAAAAGTCCATGTAACTGTAGGCATCAGCGCCCTCGATTTTTGCTGCCAAAAATGAAACTTCTCCACTCCCACATAGGTTGCAGTCTACCAATGTAAAATCAAACGTAGACTTTTGGCTCTCAGCAGCACACACAACTTTCGCTATGTTACCATACTCGCAGTCTACTGATATAAAATCAAACGTAGGCTGTTGGCTCTCAGCGGCACACACGACTTTCGCTATGGTCTACAGTAGATCACAGTGACATCAAGTTACACTATCGTCATAGCATAACCCAAATGTCTCTGCAGGCCTCAGTGCCCTCGACTTGCGCTACACACTACACAAAATGCTTAGGAACTAGTTTTGTTCGAACTCCTCATAGGATCAACTTTAGAACCCCCCCTTAGGGTTCAAGGCAGTACCAACCTATGGCACTCCTGAGAAGTTCATTTCAAGGAAGCGCCTTTTTTCCCAGAGCCATTTTCAAAACACTTTATACTATACACATATAGTATCTTCCAAATCATACACCTAGTATGAATCTCAAATAAATCTTCTTTCTCAAAATCGATTATCCCAAAATCGATAATTCTCAAATTAGGCTTTTCCAAATTCCAATATTGATTTTACCCAAAAATCAAAAGCCTTTCCAAATCCAAAAGTTCCAAAAACCTTTCCAAAATCATCCGCATGAAATCCTTTCTATATATATACATAGATATATATAATTTTGAAAATCTTTGGATTACTTCAAACTTGTATAAATTCCCTTTTTATACTTCAAATACTATTCAATAATCCTTTCCTTCCGGCAATAGATTCAACAAGGGGAGATTTATCTTATATAACAAAGATACATAACTTTGTTTATTCCATCAAATATTCAAATTTGATTACTCTATAGATCACCTACCAAATTACTTTCTTCTAAAAAGTAAGCTATTATTATAGAAATATCAAATTTCCACTTTACTTCATCATATATTTCATAAAATATATTTTCCACTTCAAAAACCATTTTACAGTTCTTATCTACAAACTTTCAGTATCAATTTCATTCCAATCCCTAGATGTACACATATCATCCATACGCAATATCAATCTGATCGCTCACTCGATCACAAAATTTCTCTTCCGAACTAGTATCGTCCACCTGACTTTCTAGTGCGGACTCAGATCTGGTTTCTTGATCAGAAACCGTCATTCTACTTGCATAGCCATAACTATGATAGAGAATATCCAGAACCAATCAACAATCCATAACCAGGTTCGCCGTCGAAATTCGAGTGAAAAATCCCAACTCGGATCGATATAACTATCTCGAAATTCTGTGCTCGAATCTGGGTCAAATCATATGCGAATAGAATAATATACATACATCCTATGTATTTATCTTTATTGCTTATTAGCCAAATCAATTCTCCTTTTCTATTCACATTCACTTTAATTTCTATCCACTTATTCACAATTGCTTCGATTCCATTTGGATTATCACTTTAACCCTTATCTCAATTGGTAATTAATCATAAACAGTTTGCACTCTGACCATTTTAAAATTAGAAAATAGCTTGAAAAATAAAAAATAGACAAGTAGTTGAAAAATAATTATTAGTTTGTAAAATAGCAGTAAAATAGTTATGTAATTGTAAAATAATTGGATAGTGGCCAAATAGTTATAGAAAATTTTAAATAATTGCAAAATAATTGTAAAATAGTAATTAATTATAAAGTAGTTGAAAAATAAGAATTAGTTTATAAAACAGTTGAAAGATTGTTAAATGGTTCCAAAAATAATTGTAAAATAAGTATATAATAGTTTGGCTTTAAAAGATAGATTATATGATAAGTAGCTTGGAAAAATAAGTTTATATTAAAACAATTTATTTTGAAAATAGCCCAGAGTCAAACTGTTCAATTCCCAACCTCCATTTGCAATCAATTGCCCATTTCCAATTTAAATTTTCACTCTCATTTAAATTGATTCAATTCCAATTTTATATAACCTCAATTTACATTGAAATTGATTTAATCCCCAATTCCAGTTTAATTAATTCTCAGTTTCTATCCAATTTCAAATCAAATTCCAGTTGAATTTTAAACCTATTCAACTTTAGTCACAATACCAAATTATTCAAATCAATTTGGACTAATGTCAAATTGAACCCATTTCAATTTCAAATCAATTCCAGTTTTAATTAATCCCAATTCCCATTTGAATTTGAACTCATTCAACTTCAATTTCATTTCAAATTAATCCAATTCAAATTTCCATTTAACTTATCTATCTTCAATCACAGTTCCAATTAATTCGAATCATATTCAACTTGAACAAATTCAATTCAAATTTTAAATTTAAACCATCCCGAATTATATAAATTCGAGTTATTTTTTTAAATGTTGATTTAATACTTTAAATCAAATCAACTTATATCTTTGAAATTCAATTTATCATCAAATTTAAATTTTGAAACCAAACCTTTGAATTTTTATCTTAAACCTTCAAATATTAAGTCCAAACCGATTCTATTTTATTTTAAAACATCCATCCATTTCCAATTTTCGGATCTCAAACCCATTTTGAGATCACTCAAACTCCCAATTCAAATCAACCATTTAACTTCCCAAGTTGAATCTTAATTTCATCTTGAAATTTCCAAATCACGCTGATCATTCAAACTTATTTAACTTCACATTAATAATCTTCCCACTTATAAGTTCAAAAACTTATCGCTTTGGGTTTTACATCACATTCCAAAATTAAAACCCAACATTTAGAGTTTATTTCAAACCATCTTTGATATTATGTATATCCACACATATATACATTTTACTTCTTGGCCCACCAAGCCAAATTGTAAAATTTAAATTACCCTTGGTTTTAATTCAATCAAATTCTTTTAAAATTTACAAACAACTTCTTATTCTAGAATAAGATTACATTCAAAATAGTTTGAATGATATTATTTCCTTTAACATTTTTGCTTAATCATTAACAAACATTTCATCATTTTAGGATAATAACCAAGATTATCATATCTGGAAACCAATTCATTATTATCTCATTCTGAAACTCCTTACCAAATTTAAGATTTTAATTTCAGTTTGAATCCATTTCAAACTTATCTTCATTTAATTTCAATTTGGTTGTATTCTATTACCACATAATTTAATTCCAATATTTTAACAACCAATTACCTTAATATTTATTAGAAAGAAATATTGCTTTATATATCAAATATATTTTTATATAAAACCATTTAAAATCTCTATATAAGAAAATAACAAGTACGCTCTCATATATATATACTCAACTCATTCTAGGGTACCACTGACCTTATCCTTAACGAGTAATCCCACCAGAGCCAAGGTTCTCGCTTAACCTTCCGCTTTGATACCAAATGTAACGAATCGGAATTTTCGATCCTGAAAACTCCAGATAGTTAGGAAAAGAATAAAAGAGATAGAAGAGAAAAGAAACAAAAAACCAACTCTAAACCTCACATTTGCAGTGGATAAAATATAATATCAAATAATATTCTTTGCATAAAGAAAGCTGTATTAGTCAATTACATTTTTATACATCAGAGTTACAACCATTACACAACATTGGACAGTTTAAACAACATGTCCCAGATAAATAACAATACAACATAGCGGAATACTCTCCATACGTTCCTGTCATCCAGCTCGCCTCCAGACCTCCAGAACGTCCAATCCTGAAAATCTATAATACCCGGTCTGACCCGAGCATTATATCAAAGTAACACCCGGATCAGGCTGGAAACCAGCTTGAGTAAACTTATCTAACATGAAATACTAATGTATAAACTTATTTTATAACCCAGGGTAACTCGTGCTTCACTACGAGTTCTTAATTTGTTATAGACAACACTTATTTCACACATCTATATCTATGTACCTCTACATAGTTTTAAAAGGGTTTAATTACTCAAATCATTTCATTCCAGTCTATTGATTCCACATATCAAATCTATAAGGAATTTATAAAAGATTTCAAATCGAAGTGATTTCGGTTATTTACTGATACCCGACTACGATTTCTTCGAAATCGATACCATCTTAATCCAAGTTATTCTAGTGAATACAATTCAATTAAATCCAAGATGTCACTTTTACACAGCAATTCATTATCGATAGATAGCCATATTTCCATTGTTCAACCCAAGCATATCATATCACAAAACATCATAATCTCAGCATTAGAGATTTCAGTCAAACTAAGTATTCAATTCAAGTTATCATCTATAGAAAAGTTAAATAATCAAACCATTCTTAATTAATTTAATCTCCCATTAAAATTTAATTAATTATCTGTAATCGTGCTTAATTAATTTTGGTTAATTATAACCATTATTTAAATTAATTACATTGATTAATTAACCTTAATTAATCACACTAACCTTGATAAATTAAATCATTTCCAGTGATTAACTACCCTTTAATCACTTACATTAATTAATTACACTTAACTTAATCACATTAATTAATCCTTTAATTAATTACACCCAGTAATTAATTCTTAATTACTTCCATTAAGTAATTTCTTTAATTACTTACCATCAGCTAAATACTCTCTACATTAATTACATTCAGTAATCAGCCCCCAATTAATTACATAAAGTAATTATTCTTTAATAAACTACACAAATTAATTTCTCTCTATCCACTTACATTAATTAACCTTTTATTTTCAATAATTTCATTAGTTAATGATCCTCTAATTATTTTCATAATTTAAATTTTTTTAAATTAACTACATTTAACAAGAAATTGTATTGATTACCTCGATTTATCACATGCAGTAATTAACTACTCTTAATTACTTTAATTAACTTAGGATAATCCATCGTCTTAATTACATAAAAAACTAATCTTTAATTAATTACTTTAATTAATCAATCCATTAACAAATTACACCGAGTAATTAATCCATTTTAAAATGAGCGGCTACGAATTTAATTAGAGCCTAAAATTTTGCTTAAAACTGTTTATATTTAGCTTTAAACTGTTTAAAAACTTTAGCTTCGGGTCCAACCGTATAGTTCTCGAGACTTAACCCGAGAAAGACCATATTCCCTTTTTTTCTTCTTTCAAACTTAATTCTAGTTAAAGTTTAAACCAGGAAACTACCCATATGAAAAACCCGAAGTCTCACTCGAGCGAATCACCTAAATCTCCTAGTATCCCTTCGAGATAATGTCTTAAACACATCTTCTTCCCAATTCTTCAACATCACCATGTACACTGACAAATCGTGCACATACACCACCGGCTCTGATCACCTCCGACCTTCGCTCCAATTGCCCCAAGTCATCGACGACATGCCGAGCTGCTTTGACCACCCAGACAAGTCCAAATCCTTGCAATTCGAAATCTGTAACTCGAGCTCAAAACTAGGCCAGAACCCATCGACGATCGTCGCTCCTCCCAGCTACTACTATAGACCGGAGGCCTTGAAATTACGTCAGCACCACTGCCAGAGATCACCCTTTCCTTTCCCCTCCTACCACAACCACCAAAAATCCTCCTGACGCCGCAGTTCAACGGAACCCGCACTTCATCGAAACTGCAACTCAAACCCTACTTCCTCTTCTCCTTGCCGCTATGGTGATCGTAAAAACGCGTCTCCATTTTCTCGTGACCGTCCACCCTCAGGCATTCCTCGACAACAACCATCTCGACTAATTCCATGCCATTTGCCAGATTTTCCTCAAAAATGCTTTTCTGATTAACCAAAAATTTCTCACAATATTCCAAACTAAAATCCATGATTTTTATTTTAAAAATCAAGTTTTCCAGAGAAGATTTAAGTTATTAATTTGAACAACAAATTAAAATATTTGGGTTTTTGTCATATTTCAAAAGTCTGCTGTATTTTCTTAATTTATAAAATTCACAAGCCTATTATGCTTAAACCCATTTTTACATCTTAATTTATATATAAACAAACATATATTGAAATCTGAGACCTAACAGTAACTAGTTAAGGTGATTTTGAATTTTTAAAGCTAAATCCATCCCTATATCAGTGATGAATGGGTACATAACAGACATGCATCAATTATTGCTTCAGACTTCAAGGATTTACTTCATGCATCCAAGTTTAAATGAGTTAAAATTTGGTTTGTTCACATACAAACAATTCTTACTCAGAAATCAAGGCTTAAAATTCATTTGAGAGGAAGATTTTAATTATTGAATCAGGTTTCAACCTGTAATGTTTAAAACAGAAGCTTGCTAACCTATCCCAGACTTGAACACTGATAGTTCACACACACACACACACACACACACACACACACACACACACACACACACATATATATATACACATAAAATTATTTCTTTAACATCATGCACACATGATTCATATCATATTTTCGAGGATTCACCAAATACCAATTTAAGCAATTTTAGTTTTTAAGAGTTTTACTCACCTGAAAGAAGATGAATAAAGAGCCTTGATTTCTGAAACAGCAAAGCTTTATTTGAACTTGAATTGCAGAGAAAATGCTTAGATCTTTTGAAACTGGAACTTGATGATTTAAGATTTTTGATTTCAGGTCGAATGCTGCTGATTGCATGATAATCTTTGCTAGATATAAAATTATTACATGCCTTTAGTTTGATTTCAGGTTGGAAAAATGGAAGCTTGATTTAATTATAGCTTTGAACTTGAGTTTGAGAATATTTTTTACAGGCCTGAGTTCTTAAGTTTAGAAATGTAGAAAAAAAATGAAAGAAAAAGAAGATAGGAGTTAATAAGAGTAAATTATGATTTATTAAAATTTAAAGAAAATGATAATACAAAGGTGACACATGTCATATTAGTTATTTGTCAATTTCAATTTAAAATTTATTTACACTTGTAATTAGATACATTTTTATACTTACATTTGTAATTATACATGATATATTTATTTATAAAGCTTTTGTAATTAATTTTCTAATTTTTAAATACATATTCTAATTTATATAAATAAATTCCTTTAAAAAGAAAATAATACAACAATTTATGTTCTCAATAAAATCAAATAAAATATATTTTAAAAATCAAAGTATAATCTAAGATATACATATCTATCTTTTGAATTTCAAATTTAAATATCTAAATTCAGATTCAATTTCAAATCCAATTTGAAAAATCAATCTGATATATACATAAATTTAAACAAACACAAATTCAATTCTATTTAAAATCCATTTATATATAAAAAATAACAAATTATTATTATTGTTTTGAAAATAATCAATTTCTAAATAATTGTAAATAATTACAAAGGAGATTATCTCATTTATTTGTTCTATTATAAATCAGTATTTCTATCAATTTACCCAATTATTTATCAATTACAGATGTCTAGAAATCTAGGATATCACACAGTCAATCGAAATTGTTTAAGAATTGGATTTTAAAGATTGAAGTTATAATTGGGTAATCAATTGAATTCCGAAAATTGACTTGTTTAAAAAGATTTTAACTCTCACTCGAACCTTGAAATATGTTTAAGTAAAGGAAATTTAAATGCATATTAGGAATTTGGGCTTATGATTTAATTATAAGAGATGTAGATTGTTAAATTAAAAATTAGGGGTTAATTTGATTTAAGTAATTAGATTGGTATTTTAAAAACTGAAACTCGAATTCACATAAATCGAGATGGCTGAAATTTTGAGATTGGGATTGAATTAAATTCAAATTTGAATCGAATTGGTTGAAATTGTAATGGAAGTTGAATGAGTTCAAATTCAAATGGGAACTGATTTAAGTTAGAAGGAAATCGAAGTTAAGTTGATTTGGAATCTAGATTGATTCAATTTAAAAGGAAGTGGAAATTGAAACTGATTCGAATGGAAGATTGAAAATTAAACCAGTTTGACTCTATAACTATATTCAAATAAATTATTTTAACATGAACTGTCTTAAATCTGTCTTCTTAAATATTCAAACTATTTCGATTGTCCAAGCTATCTACCATGCAAACCCTTCTTTTAATACGCAAACTACCTTATACTTACTATTTAACTATTTTACAACTATTCTACTATTTTACGACTATTTAACTATTTTATACTTTTCAAGCTATTTGCCAAATTCAAACTGGACAAAGTGGAAATTATTTATATTTAAACCATGGACTTGAATACTAATTGGGTTGAATTGAAGTTATAATCCAAAAGGGAGATTGAGGCAATTCTGAAGTGGAACCGAATCGGATATTGAGGCAAAAATGATTTTTTGATATGGAAGTGTCACGTTCCAAATTCAAGCGTTCGAAAATTGACATCCGTACTCCACTTGTACTTGAATGCCGCAGATTCAATCATTGAAATTCGAATCGTGCCAGAGCTTATAACACAATTAAGTAAAACAACACAATGGAAGAAAAAGAAATGAATATCATATGCAACCAATGATACAATATCCAGAATGATACAACAATGATATATATATGATACAAGAAATATCAGAGACAACATAACAATGCTACAGCAGAAAAAAAAACAATATGAAATAGCAGCGGAAAACGAATAGCCAAGAGATAACTCCAATCCAATGCTCCAAAGCTAAGGCTCCAAACCACAAGCTCGATCCACCGTCACATTTCACCAAGACAAGCAGGACTGGTGTGAATCCAAAGACTCCAATATCCAGGATCTCCAAAGAATTACAAAGAGAAAGCGAGAAGCTACTGAATCGATATCTATATCTAAAAAACCCAACTCTAGACTGCCCGTGTGGAAAATAGTGGGCACCCAGAAGTTAGGAAAGGGACAATAAACTCCGGGTCAATCATGGGACTGGTGTGGGCAACAAAAACAGTTTTAACTTTAAAACAAACAAAAGAATATAAATTTTGAAATCCGCAATGCTTTTGGAAAATGAAACTACCATAAGGCCTCCCGCCACACACACAATGCAAACGCAGACTTGGGGAAGATTTCTCCTTATGATAGTCAAATATGCTTGATACGCGAAAACCATTTGATATTATTATTAGTGCATAGTGGAAAACATTTCGAAAGTATAATATTAATCTTAGCCAGCATACGTACCATTATAGTGTGCCTACTATAGCTACCTTGTTATATGGCAAGTTCTACAACTAAAACTGTACAAGGCGCGTATTGGAGAATGGATTTCCAACAATGGTCAGGCTAAGGAACTTCCTGGGCCACATGGGTACACCTCTGGAGGGACGCTCCGAGAACCTAACCGGATCTCTGCCAACACAAGGTCGGGTTACCTCTGTAACTAGGTAACTACTGACACGAGTATGCCATCCCCCGGTCGTAACCAACCTTTATCCGAGCGCTCGATACCAACAACCACAAAGTAATGTATTTGCAGTAACCACATAGGTTAAATATCTGTGCTCCATACCATGATATCACCTCTATCCAGAAGGAAATGAACATACCATCAGGAGGCGCTACCTCCAAATAACCTTGCCGCATCTTTCCTGTTTCGACCATTCCGGGTTGTGAGGCTCGACGAGGTTTCGTCCACAAAGCTACGCTTTTCACCAAAGCCGTGCTTTGATCAACAAATGATCATCAACACACAGTAGCACTTAGCATGCCACACTACCAAATTGGGAGTATATCGCTAATAACCTTCAACTACATAACCTCTGAGCTCGTACGTCTCAGAGAAGGGTGTTAAGCTAAGAGAATAAATCTCCGCCACCAAACAGAATGTATTTGAAAGAAATTGGCTTTATATCTCAAAGTGTAATGTCATACAAACGACCATACAAGTCTGTTTCGGGTTCGAACAGAACAGAAGACACTTCCGAAAAAGCCCTTGCAAATCCGGATATTCAAAATCCCGATCGAACTTCCCAATACTTAGGGAATCTTTATACTGGCACGACTCAGTGCAGAGACAATCGATAGGTCATCCTATCGTTCTCGCAAATACCCGGTCTTCACCACCGGTCTTCAAATGTCATCCATAACGACATATCATTATTCATAATGGGTTATATGACTCAAAGGTCCTCTTCCGGCTAAACCGAATAATGAGCGCAATATTTAAAAACATATGGATATGGGATCTCAGCTAAGTCACGGCTTAAAGCCCAAAAATCTTTCATCGAAATGGTTAAACAAATTACCATTCCCAATCTTTTAAACAAAAAGATTCATTTCAAAAACTTTCAATGGTTTAAACAATTTCCACATTTAAATCTTTTAAACAAAAGATTCACCTTTAAGACCCCTTTCAATTTGAAACAAGGTTCACCAATCTTTTAACAAAGATTCATTCATAGCCTTTCAAAACAATTCCATTTCAAATTGGATTAACTCATCCGGTTTTTAAACCAAAGACTCATTTCATAGCTTTCAAAATAATTTCCAAAGATTCATTCATAACTTGGAAAACTATTTTAATTCAAACTTAAAATTCCTTACGAATTGGAAATTCATTACTCATATGAAATCTTTTATCAGTTGAAAACAAAAGAGTTTTACTTCGAAAAAACTCGGTCTCATTTATACAAGTCAAAATCTTTGGGGTTAATTTAATTTCCCATAATAATACTTTAAAAATGGTTTGAAACCCATATAAGCTTGTGTAATCCCTTTTTAAATCATAAATACTAAATATAGAATTTAATTTCAAATTTTGAATTCAAATTTTAATCAAATTTGAAAACTAAATCAAGTTATTCAAAATATAAATTTTATACTTGAAAATTCCTTTTCAAAAGACTTTTCAAATTCAACCCAATTTCATTTCCAAAATTATTTGAATTTAAAAATTCAAATTTTAAAACCATTTCATTAAATTCAAATATCTGTGACTTAACTGATTTCCTCATGAAATCCATATTTGTGTGTGTATAGTATAGTCCAGGGGTTTACACACAATAGTGCAACAATAATCATCACATCACAGATTCAAATACAGAAATATTGATAAGCGGTATAATCTATAGCGCTTATTTTTGATAAGCGGTACAAACCAATCGTAACGCTTATCTTGCATTCACAAATCATAGGTATATATCACAGATAATAAATTACATTACAGATAATTAATTTCATCACAGAATAAATACATCACAGTTCACAAAACAAAATAATACATATCACACATCATCACAAATCAAGGACATCAACCAATTCAAAGCACTCCATAGAATCCTAACATCCATGAGTAAGATTAATTAATTATCTGATTTGTTTAAATCAGATTAGTCACTAACCTTGGATTATTTAATGTTAATTAATTACAAACCATTTAATTAATTACAAAAATTAATTAAGTCTTAATTAAAAATCAATCCTTAATTGCCTTCATTAATCAATTAACCTTGAATTAATTTATCTCATAAATTAATTAATCCTAATTAATTTAAAAAAAAAAGTAATTATCCCTAATTACTTAATTAACTCTTACTATTAATTGATTACTTTTATTAATTAACTAACCTTTGATTAATTAATTAATTACCTTAATTACAATAAATTAATTACCCCTAATTAATTAACCTTTAAACACTTGATTAAATTAATCTTTAATCATCAATTGCCAATCCTTAATTACTTTCATTAAGTAATTAGTATATTATTATTTTATTTATTTAATTATTCGTTAATTACTTGATATCATTTAATTAATTTCAAATTAAAAATCCTTAATTACAAATTAATTATCCTTAATTAATTAATCTTAAAACCTTAATTAATTAATTAATTTAAACCTTTAATTACATATTTAATTAATCCAAATCATAATAAATTAAGTAAATTAATTCTCCATTTTAATTAACTTAATAATTCAAATCATTTAATCTTCATTTACTTAAAGATAAAAACATTACCTATTAATGATCAAATTATCATTATCAAAAATATTTAAAAACAATTTATTTTAAACTTTTCTTTCAAATTTCATTTCAAATTTTAAAATTTAAAATGAAAAACAACTTTAACTTAACAACGTTTAAAACCATTTACAAACTTTAAAAATCATATGTTGAAGAAATACTCATCTTATAAAAGAATTTAAGAATTTAAACCCAATTTACTTTTAAATTTCTTACCCTTTAAAATACATGTTAAACAATTTAAAGTTGTTTAAAACAATTTAATTTATAAAACTTTCTTTTATTTCAAAAGCTCTTATAAAGATTTAAATTTAATTCCATATTAAACTCAGTTTTAAAACTCTTTTACATTTTTAACCTTTATTTTTAAATTCAAATTACTTAAACAATTTAATATCTAGTTGATTCATTTAAAATAAAACTCGGGCCCAACCCTATTTCTCTCGGGCCAACACTGGAGATGTTTCACGAAACCAACCTCATATTCCTCTGCTTCGAATCCCCTTCTTCTTCCCTTTTATTTTTAACTTTGTTTAAGTTTTAAATCTGTTAAACAACACACACGCTAGCTTCTATCACCAACCCGAGCCATACGAGACTTTTCTCGCTTCCAGCATCGAGAAAAATGTGCATCCCAATCACTTTGAGAAATCCCACAAACAACTCGTGCCAAACTCGAGGAACTTCATCGTTCCCAAACCAAACAAACCCAGCGACGTGAAAATTGTACACGTGCACGTGTACAGATGATTGGAACCATTCCGATCATCATCGTGACGATCAACACTTCATCAAACACCTACCTCAACGGCCTGATCACCCAGAACTCCAAATCCATCCTCGAATCAAAATTAAGCAATCGAGCATCACCTGAAAACCCAAACCATTGACCCAATATCGCATCGTGTTGCCAATTCCCGCCACCAGAGGTCGCATGCTTCTGGCCACGTCCTCGTCAAACCCCAAGCCAACACCCCATTGAATATCATCGAACTCGATCCACTACTTACTCCTCACGAGCACGAGAACCAAGCCGACCCAAATACAGCACGTTAAACCCTAATTCCATGTTGACCCAAATTTTTTTGCAATAAATAATTATTTTTAAAATTTTTCCCATAATCTATACTCCTCCATCTACCTCCAGGAATAATTTCAAGATTTTACAATTATGCGATTGTCAGAAATCGAAGAAAAAGTGTTTCCTATTCATCTACAAACTGCAACCAAAATACTAAACTAAAAATTATGATTTCTGTTTTAAAAATCATGTTTTGCTTAGAGGATTCAGGATATATACTTTAATTTACAAATCGATGGAGTTGATTTTTTTTCTTATTCTTCAATTCCCCCTATTATTTTCATTTTCCAGATAGTTTTTTTTCAAACTTATACTTTATAAATAAATTTTCAAAAATAAGATTTACATCCATATCATCATCTTAACTTCCAGAATTTATAGCTTGAATTCGATTTATGGAAGAGATATTTAGTTTTAAACCTTGATTTTTTTTAAACCTCTGAATTTGAAAACAGAATTACATCTACATATACAGACAGGCAACCACTTCGTATATATGTATATATATAAATAAACACATTCACATTTACTCAACTTACTTCAGAAATCAACCACAGGCATTTTTAGAATAGATTAAAGGTTCTAAATTAGAAATTTGCTCACCTGTCTGGAAGAACAAAAAAGAAACAGAGGCTTGATAATGTTGAATTTTTATAGCTTTGCCTTTTGCTTCCAGGTTTGTTTTGATTTCTTATTTGAATCCATTCTTATTCGCTTAAACTTGCTCTTGAATCAGGTATGAATTTGATTGGGTCTCAGGCATGTTGCATGCTTCCAAGTTTTTTTTTAGATTTTGTTTTTAAAATTCTTTCTCTGCTACCAGATTTTGGAACTGAAAGTAACCTTCCTTAAATCCATGCTTTTGTTTTCTGATTCAATATTGATTTTCAGGTTTGCTAAAAACTTCCAAATATTTGCTTCAAGAAGATCTGATCTGGGTTTGAAAATTTGAAAAACAGGAAGCTGCTTGTTTTTTTCTTTTTGTTTTCCAGTTTTTTTAAATTTCCTTTTGCACTGGTCATTGAACTCAAACTTTGATTCTGATCTTCAGATTTGCTTTGCAGATTATTTTTTCTTTGAGATGAAGTAACTTGGCTTTCTCTTTTTTTTTTATTTTTTTATATGATATTTACACTTTAATTTAAAAGGAAATAATTTAAAATGCCACTTGTCTTTAAACTCAACACTTGTTTTATTTTTAAATTAAATTAACTAACACTTGTCTATTGTTTTTAAGTTAATATTTACAAATGTCATTGTTACTTAAATTATGTTTAAGTCCTTTAGTTTGAAATTTTAGTTTAAACCTTATTTTATTTTTTATTTACAAATTCATGTTTTAAACCCTTAACTTTAATTGACTTATAAATTTAGTTCTAAATATTTACATATAAAATTTTAATTTATATATATATATATATACAAACTAAATTTATTTCAAATATGGAAAGAATGTGATTTTCTTAACCTTTTATTAATTCTATATATACATACATACAAATAATATTTTATCTTTATATTTTAATATGTTTATCTCACAAATTTCAAAATACATATGTATATATAAACCTTTATACATTCTTGTTTTATATCTATATTTACTATTTATATCAATTTAAAGAAAATAATTTTATACTTTTAATAAATACATATAATAGATTTTTAACCTCTTGAATTTCAAATCCCAAATTCAATTTTATAAAGTACTTATTTTTTTGAATTCCAATTCAACATCCTCTTTACA
Source organism: Allium cepa (assembly GCA_030765085.1). Lineage (NCBI taxonomy): Eukaryota > Viridiplantae > Streptophyta > Magnoliopsida > Asparagales > Amaryllidaceae > Allium > Allium cepa. Next base: position 757,599,028 of record CM060941.1, on the reverse strand, counting down.
ATAAATTTTATTTCCAAGTATTTTATCAATAAATCCAAAAAATTTACTTATTCTAAAAAAATTCTAATTAATTCATAATTAAATTTACAATTTAGTTTCAAAAATCAATCCAGTTGTCGAATTAAACTGGGTTAAAATCCGGGGATGTTACAGATTCCCCCTTAAGAAAATTTCGTCCTTGAAATTTGTAGGTGAGACAATCAAGAACAGATGAAAGACGGAGAAATATTTTTCCGATAAAATTGAATATCTATTCTGCATTTGGCTTACCAAATCAGAATATCACTAATGGATACAAGGACGAATCAAGATACTCGGGTCACCAGATCTACGGAATATACAGTGGCATTGGTTAGTTCGAAAGATATCTAACCACTCGTAGAATATACTTGGACCCCATAGGATAAACAGATATATGTATGCAATCCCAAACTTTTAGTTTAAACAACCAGAATATATCTATCAACCATAGCAACCAAAGCGAACAATTCATCCAAACAAACAATTCTGACCCATCTGGAGTTTGTGTCCCATGCAAATATAGCAGAACTTTTTCCTAGAGCTGCCAGGAATCATCAAAGAATTGAAAAGACGAATCAAAGGAGATTAATAGAGAAAGTTGTTTCCGCTATTGCAGGGCATCGACCATTTGTAGTCGTACTTCCCTGTCCCTTTTCTCGTTCTCTTCTCGCACTCATACTCACTATCAGTGGATAGTAAGAGAATTTACTGAGGCATACAAACGGATATCTTAGGGATATACTTATTCTATGGTATACTTCACCCTATCTCTAATGAGTTACTTAATGTGTTATACTCCTGAGCTAAAGTTTCAACCTTTAGCTATGATATCAATTTGTCACGTTCCAAATTCCAGCGTTCGAAAATCGACATCCGTACTCCACTTGTACTTGAATGCCACAGATTCAATCGTTGAAACTCGAATCGTGTCGGAGCTTATAACACAATTAAGTAATACAACACAGCGGAAGAAAAAGAAATGAATATCATATACAACCAATGATACAATATCGAGAATGATACAACAATGATATATATATATATGATACAAGAAATATCAGAGACAACATAACAATGCTACAGCGAAAAAAAACAATATGAAATAGCAGCGGAAAACGAATAGCCAAGAGATAACTCCAATCCAATGCTCCAAAGCTAAGGCTCCAAACCACAAGCTCGATCCACCATCAGATTTCACCAAGACAAGTAGGACTGTTGTGAATCCAAAGACTCCAATATCCAGGATCTCCAAAGAATTACAAAGAGAAAGCTATAAGCTACTGAATCGATATCTATATCTGAAAAACCCAACTCTAAACTGCCCGTGTGGAAAATAGTGGACACCCGGAGTTATTATTCCTTTCCTAAACTCTGGGTGCCCACTATTTTTCACACGGGCGGTCTAGAGTTTGGTTTTCAGATATAGATATCGATTCAATAGCTTTTAGCTTTCTCTTTGTAATTCTTTGGAGATTCTGGATATTGGAGTCTTTGGATTCACACCAGTCCTGCTTGTCTTGGTGAAATGTGATGGTGGATCGAGCTTGTGGTTTGGAGCCTTAGCTTTGGAGCACTGGATTGGAGTTATCTCTTGGCTATTCGTTTTCCGCTCCTAATTCATATTGTTTTTTTTCCGCCGTAACATTGTTATCTTGTCTCTGATATTTCTTGTATCATATATATATCATTGTTGTATCATTCTGGATATTGTATCATTGGTTGTAATGATATTTATTTCTTTTTCTTCCGGTGTGTTGTTTTACTTAATTGTGTTATAAGCTCCGGCACGATTCGAATTTCAATGATTGAATCTACGGCATTCAAGTACAAGTGGAGTACGGATGTCGATTTTCGAAAGCTGGAATTTGGAACGTGACAAATATTTGTAACATCCCCGGATTTTAGCCTAGTTTAATTCGATAATTGGATTGATTTTTGAAATTAAATTGTAAATTTAATTATGAATTAATTAGATTTTTTTTGGATTTATTGATAAAATACTTGGAAATAAAATTTTATTGTAAAGAGGATGTTGAATTGGAATTCAAAAAAATAAGTATTTTATAAAAGTGAATTTGGAATTTGAAATTCAAGAGGTTAAAAATCTATTATATGTGTTTATTAAAAGTATAAAATTATTTTCTTTAAATTGATGTAAATAGTAAATACAGATATAAAACAAGAATGTATAAAGGTTTATATATACATATGTCTATTGAAATTTGTGAGATAAACATATTAAAATATAAAGATAAAATATTATTTGTATGTATGTATATATAGAATTAATAAAAAGGTTAAGAAAATCACTTTCTTTCCATATTTGAAGTAAATTTAGTTCGTGTATATATATATATATATATATATATATATATATATATATAAATTAAAATTTTATATGTAAATATTTAGAACTAAATTTATAAATCAATTAAAGTTAAGGGTTTAAAACATGAATTTGTAAATAAAAAATAAAATAAGGTTTAAACTAAAATTTTAAACTAAAGGACTTAAACATAATTTAAGTAACAAATGACATTTGTGAATATTAACTTAAAAACAATAGACAATTGTTAGTTAATTTAATTTAAAAACAAAACAGGTGTTGAGTTTAAAGACAAGTGGCATTTTAAATTATTTCCTTTTAAATTAAAGTGTAAATAACATATAAAAAATAAAAAAAGAAAGCCAAGTTATTTTATCTCAAAGAAAAAAAAAATCTGCAAAGCAAATCTGAATATCAAAATCAAAGTTTGAGTTCAATGACCAGTGCAAAAGGAAATTTAAAAAAAACTGGAAAACAAAAAGAAAAAAACAAGCAGCTTCCTGTTTTTCAAATTATCAAACCCAGATCAGATCTTCTTAAAGCAAATATTTGGAAGTTTTTAGCAAACCTGAAAATCAATATTGAATCCGAAAACAAAAGCATGGATTTAAGAAAGGTTACTTTCAGTTCCAAAATCTGGTAGCAGAGAATGAATTTTAAAAGGAAATCTAAAAAAAACTTGGAAGCAGCAACATGCCTGATACCAAATCAAATTCATACCTGATTCAAGAGCAAGTTTAAGTAAATATAAATGGATTCAAATAAGATATCTAAACAAACCTGGAAGCAAAAGGCAAAGCTACAAAAATTCAACATTATCAAGCCTCTGTTTCTTTTCTGTTCTTCCAGACAGGTGAGAAAATTTCTAATTTAAAACCTTTAGTCTATTCTAAAAATTCCTGTGGTTGATTTTTGAAGGAAGTTGAGTAAATGTGAATGTGTTTATTTATATATGTACATATATATGAAGTGGTTGCCTGTCTGTATATGTAGATGTAATTCTGTTTTCAAATTCACAGGATTAAAAAATAAATCAAGGTTTAAAACTAAATATCTCTTCCGTAAATCGAATTCAAGCTATAAATTCTGAAAGTTAAGATGATGATATGGATGCAAATCTTATTTTGGAAATTTATTTATAAAGTATAAGTTTGACAAAAAACTATCTAGAAAGTGAAAAGAACAGGGGGAATTAAAGAATAAAAAAGACAACTCCATCGATTTGTAAATTAAAGTATATATCCTGAATCCTCTAAGCAAAACATGATTTTTAAAACAGAAATCGTAATTTTTAGTTTAGTATTTTGGTTGCAGTTTGTAGATGAACAGGAAACACTTTTTGATCGATTTCTGACAATCGCATAATTGTAAAATCTTGAAATTGTTCCTGGAGGTAGATGGAGGAGTATAGATTATGGGAAAAATGTTAAAAAAACTTTTATTGCAAAAATTTTTGGGTCGACATGGAATTAGGGTTTAACGTGCTGTATTTGGGTTGGCTTGGTTCTAGTGCTTGTGAGGAGTAAGTAGTGGATCGAGTTCGATGATATTCAATAGGGTGTTGGCTTGGGGTTTGACGAGGACGTGGCCTGAAGCATGCGACCTCTGGTGGCCGGGATTAGTAACACGAGGCGATATTGGGTCGATGGTTTGGGTTTTCAGGTGATGCTGGATTGCTTAATTTTGATTCGAGGATGGACTTGGAGTTCTGGGTGATCAGGCCGTTGAGGTAGGTGTTTGAAGAAATGTTGATCGTCACGACGATGATCGGAATTGTTTCGATCATCTATGCACGTGCACGTGTACAATTTTCACGTCGCTGGGTTTGTTTGGTTTGGGAACGATGAAGTTCCTCGAGTTTGGCACGAGTTGTTTGGGGGATTTCTCGAAGTAATCGGGTTTCCCATTTTTCTCGAAGCGGAAAACGAGAAAAGTCTCGTATGGCTCGGGTTGGTGATAGAAGCTAGCGTGTGTGTTGTTTAACAGATTTAAAACTTAAACAAAGTTAAAAAGAAAAGGGAAGAAGAAGGGGGCAGAGGAATATGAGGTTGGTTTCGTGAAACATCTAGAGTGTTGGCCCGAGAGAAATAGGGTTGGGCCCGAGTTTTATTTTAAATGAATCAACTAGATATTAAATTGTTTAAGTAATTTGAATTTAAAAATGAAGGTTTAGAATGTATATGAGTTTTAAAACTGAGTTTAATATGGAATTAAATTTAAATCTATATAAGAGCTTTTGAAATAAAATAAAGCTTTATAAATTAAATTGTTTTAAACAACTTTAAATTGTTTAACATGTATTTTAAAGGGTAAGAAATTTAAAAGTAAATTGGGTTTAAATTCTTAAAGTTCTTTTATAAGATGAGTATTTCTTCAACATATGATTTTTAAAGTTTGTAAATGGTTTTAAAGTTTGTTAAGTTAAAGTTGTTTTTCATTTTAAATTTTAAAATTTGAAATGAAATTTGAAATAAAAGTTTAAAATAAATTGTTTTTAAATACTTTTGACAATGATAATTTGATCATTAATAGGTAATGTTTTTATCTTTAAGTAAATGAAGATTAAATGATTTGAATTATTAAGTTAATTAAAATGGAGAATTAATTTACTTAATTTATTATGATTTGGATTAATTAAATAAGTAATTAAAGCTTTAAATTAATTACTTAATTAATTAAGGTTTTAAGATTAATTAATTAAGGATAATTAATTTGTAATTAAGGATTTTTAATTTGAGATTAATTAATTGATATCAAGCAATTAACGAATAATTAAGTAAATAAAATAATAATATATTAATTACTTAATGAAAGTAATTAAGGATTGATAATTGATGATTAAAGATTAATTTAATTAAGTGTTTAAAGATTAATTAATTAGGGGTAATTAATTAATTATAATTAAGGTAATTAATTAATTAGAGTTTAGTTAATTAATAAAAGTAATCAATTAATGGTAAGAGTTAATTAAGTAATTAGGGATGATTACTTAATTTTTTTTTAAATTAATTAGGATTAATTAATTTATGTGATAAATTAATTCAAGGTTAATTATTAATGAAGGCAATTAAGGAATGATTTTTAATTAAGACTTAATTAATTTTTGTAATTAATTAATAATAATTAATTAAATGGTTTGTAATTAATTAACATTAAATAATCCAAGGTTAGTGACTAATCTGATTTAAACAAATCAGATAATTAATTAATCTTACTCATGGATGTTAGGATTCTATGGAGTGCTTTGAATTAATTGATGTCCCTGATTTGTGATTATGTGTGATATGTATTATTTTGTTTTGTGAACTGTGATGTAATTTATTCTGTGATGAAATTAATTATCTGTAATGTAATTTATTATCTGTGATATATGTTAGGAACTGAGTTGATGATGTTTTGATGACAACAACCTTATACAGCTATTATACTTTACTTTATAAAATATATACTAACATTTCCATATATATATATATATATATATATATATAGGAAGTATATGCAGGTATCATCAAAGACTGATCAGTATAAAGACTCAAGCATCAAGATGAAGATTAGAGATTCAAGATTCAAGACTCTAGAGAATCAAGATTTCAAGATCTCAAGATAAGTGTCTAGTATTTTGTTAAAACTTCATAATAGCACTCTCATCTTTCTTCCAATTTTCTTTTGGGATGGAACCCAATTTCTATCGAAACCAGTGACTTACAAACCCAGGACAAGTAGCTTACAAACCTACGACAAGTGGCTTACAAACCCACGAAAATCAAAATCATTTAAACTACTTTGTACAAGTTCTTGAGTCCTATGGAGGAGCTCTGTAGGAAGGTTCTTGCAATTTCAGTTTGAATAGATTTTTCAAAATGTTTTTAAATCTGTTTTCAAAATGTTTTAGCTTTCAAAATCATGTTTTCAAAAATATTTTCAAACTTTGTTTTAGCCTTGAAATATTCCTCTATTCTGATTTTAAAAACTTCTATTTTTAAAACATCAAAACTTATTCTGATTTTAAATATTACTTATATAATTGACGGTCTATATCAATTATATATATATATATATATATATTTAAAATAATGTTTTATATTCATTCTCTATCTCAAAATATTGTTTAAACACTTTACTTTGCTTCAGAGAAGTTTCAACTTGTTTTAAATTCAATTGTCTTTACAAAACAACATATCTATAATTTTGAACTAAGGGATGTCGACATAAGAGGATACCCCATGTCGACATGGTGACAGTTGGATTCAGAATTCAATTTTCAAAAGAAGTGTCCATTCATTCGAAAACCTTTCGCCAATGGTTATGACTGTTGTGCATCTATATAAAGGCTTCCAAAATGAATTTTTTTAACAACTAATTTTTTATTTTCTTCACTCTTTCTTCTCCACCATTCCACATACATAAAACTTCATATTTTCAAGATCGTGCCATCATTCTGCCAAATTCTCAATAGGAAATCATTTAGATACTCTCTCTATTTGATTCTCCATCATTCTACTAAAGATCAAAGTGCTATTCAGAGTTATAGGATTAACTTGTATTCAAAAAGTCCATAGAGTCTGTCCATTCAAAAGGATTGTTATTAAGAAGTATTAGGGTGATCTTGTGTCTCGTAAATCAAGAGAGTTTACCCCAGACTCGGAGATAGGAGGGTTCCTCAAGGCCTTAGAAATTGAGGGTTGTAATTTGGATATTGGCTAATAAAAATCTGTACAAGGATATTGCCTTGGTGCAGGACTGGATGTAGGAGGATTCCGAACCAGTATAAAATCCGGTGTGTTCTTTCCTTTTACTTGCTTTACTTTACTATTTCATTTGTTATATGTTCTGTGATCATTCTGTGTTAGAATTCTATTCAGATTTGTGTTGAAAGTTTTAATTTAGTCATATAGTTCATGTATTCTTTAAAACACTATTCACCCCCCTCTAGCGTTATTTCTGCCTTAAGATCCTTAATCCGCATCCCTAACAATTGGTATCAGAGCATTGGTTTTCATTGTTTTCATAATCTGAAATTTTGAAAAGTTTTAATGGCACAATACACTAATAATGTCACTCCTGTCACCACTACTTCTGTCAACACAAGCACTAACACTAGTTCATTTGTAGAAGGTCAGTCTACTGTCAGACCACCACTTTTTAATGGCAGTAATTCTGCATATTGGGCATGTAGGATGAAAATTTATTTACAATCCATAAGTTTAGATACTTGGAATATGACACAAATTGAATATGTTGAACCAACTACTAATTTTTCCCAGTGGACTACCGAGCAAAAGACGGTTGCACAAAACAATTCTAAGGCTATGAATATACTATTTTGTTCACTAGATAGGAATGAGTTTAATAGAGTCTCTGTTTGTTAGTCTACATTTGAAATCTGGAAAACTTTGCAAGTAACTCATGAAGGAGCAAGCAAAGTTAAACAGACTAAAATTTCCATATTAACTAACCAGTTTCAATTGTTTAAAATGCATGAAAATGAGTCCATTTCCGACATGTATTGTCGATTTCAAGATATTGTACATTCATTGATTGCTTTAGGAAAGGGTTTCTCAGAAGAAGATCAAGTCAGAAAGATACTCAATTCACTCACTCTAGAATGGGATCAAAAGACACTTACTATTGAAGAGGCAAATGATGTTAGTCAAATGAAGATCGAAGAGTTAATCGGTAATCTAATGTCTTATGAAGTTCAACTACAAGGGAGAAAAGAATCTAAGGCAACGGAAAAGAAATCGATCGCATTCAAAGCAACAACTGAAGATTCAGAACAAGATAGTGATGAAGAAATTGCTTTCTTGACCAGAAATTTCAGAAAGTTTCTGAAGTATAGAAAGATGAATAACTTTAAAAGAAATGATCAAAGGAATTCCAGAAATACTTCGGAGAACAACAACAATCACAACAACAACAACAATGGTGATAGATGCTACAACTGCAACAAAACATGGCACTACAAGATAGATTGTCCATGTCCAGACAAACAGACATTTCCACCAAATAACGAGCAACTAAGGAAAAGAAAGAAGGCATATGCAGCAACTCTTGACGATTCAGATTCATCCAGTGATGACGAGAAGAAAACTGATAATTCAAATCTGTGCTTCACTGCTATTCTCGAATCGGAAGACGATCGGAGTTTGATCTAAAAATAGGTACACATTTATTTTGATTTTATTGGATACTTGCTTGTTTTGATTTTGTTTGCAATTTCTTGAATTTTTAAATTCAAAATCACCCTTTGAAATTTGAATTTTTAAATTCAAAATAATATAATTTTAATAATATTTTATATATTATTATATTTAATATTATTACTGGAATTATATATAGATATAGAATATAGATTAGTTTTCTTAAGATTTTAGGAATTTCTTAGATTTTAGAAAAAGACACCTCTTTTCAAATTCAACAGTCACATGTCGACATGCCAGGATACCCCATGTCGACAAGTCTCTCAGAAATTTGATTTCAAAATTTGAATTCAAACTTTTGAATTTCCCTCCACCTTTTCACTTACTTCAAAATTCTGAAAAGATACCTCTTGACCAGAGAACATGACTTTAGAGAATCTATTTAATATACTTCTCTTATCATCTCTTTTCACTTTATTCTCATAATTCAAACTTTCTTCATTATCTTCTACTCCTCTCAAACACTCATCAATGGCTTCCTCAAGTACCCCATCAACTATGAGGCTGACCAAATCCATCAAAAATGATCTTTTTAATGACCCGGAGGCTATCAAAGCTTACATAAGTTATGTAAACTATGGTAAAGTCAATACGGGAAAATTTGCTATTTTTGATGATTTTCCTTCTTATGAAATCGATCAACTTTTTGAAGAAAACTCCATTCTTAGCTTGATTGATAACAAGCAAAATGATTTCGTTTGTTATCCAAACCTTTTCAAAATGTTTTATGCAAACCTAAACCGTGAATTTTATAATGGAAATGAAGATCAAATTTGGAGTAGTGTTAAAGGAACACTTATTGTTTTGGATTCCGATATTTTGGGTACTATTTTGGGTTGCAAATCTACCGGTATGAATCTCTCGCAATTTCAAATCAATGAAACCGATCGAGAGACTTTTCATCACATTTTTGAAAGCGATGACCACATGGATTTTAAGAATCACTTTTTCCACCCGAAAGCAAGAATTGTCAACCTTCTTATTCAACACGCCATTATTCCTAGGTCGGGAAACTACAATAATCCCACCTCAAAAGTGTGTAAAGCTCTTTTTGCTACATTTGGAAAATATGATATTAATTGGGAACAAACTATTTTGGATAAGGCAAGACCCAAAAATTTTACTATGGGAGAAAACACTCTTTATCATGGAATTTATCTTACTTGGATTTTCAATTATTTTGGTGTGGATATTAAAAAGGAAGAGTTTGTAAGTAGGAAAGTGTTCAATCATGGGAACATTTCCCTTATGAAAATCCCACTTATGTTTCAACCGTATGAAACACTTACCGAAAAGGAAGAGAGACTTGCTCATGAAGAGATGGAAGAAGAGGGAGAAGAAGAGGAAGAAGAAGGGGAAGGAATGGAAATTGAAGAAGAAGAGGAAGATGAAGAAACCTCTTTGGAAAGTATAGAGTATCCACGTACACCCGCCAATCCGTCCAACAAAACCATACTCAAGAACCAAAAGATACTTACTCAAAACCAAAAGGTTCTTAAGAGATCTATTAGCCCAGTTGTCTCCACTACCCCAATTGTTCGATTCATAAGTATCCTATAGTTAAGGATCGCCATTAAAGCGTACTTTCATTTTATTCTTTGTTTTAAATAGTTTTGTTTGCTCGTATTTATGTATGTTCTTATATATGTTGTAATAACTAAAATGTGTTCACTTATACTCATTGTTTCATGCTTGTTCTATACATATTATTTGTTTATACTAATCATTCTTGAATTCTTAAGTAGTTAATAGTTTTTGTTGATGACAAAGGGGGAGAAAGTTATAAAAATATATGTGCTTGGTGTAAGAGGGAGTCATGGAGTAAGGGGGAGTTGTAGTTTTAAGAAGAAATCACGGAGTAAGGGGGAGTTATGGTATGGTAAGAATATTTTATAAATAAAGGTTGTCATCATCAAAAAGGGGGAGATTGTTAGGAACTAAGTTGATGATGTTTTGAACAACAACCTTATATAGTTATCTTTACTTCATAAAATATATACTAACATTTCCATATATATATATATATATATATATATGTATGTATGTATGTATGTATGTATATAGGAAGTATATGCAGGTATCATCGAAGACTGATCAGTATAAAGACTCAAGCATCAAGATGAAGATTAGAGATTCAAGATTCAAGACTCTAGAGAATCAAGATTTCAAGATCTCAAGATAAGTGTCTAGTATTTTGTTAAAACTTCATAATAGCACTCTCATCTTTCTTCCAATTTTCTTTTGGGATGGAACCCAATTTCTATCGAAACCAGTGGCTTACAAACCCATGACAAGTAGCTTACAAACCTACGACAAGTGGCTTACAAACCCACGAAAATCAAAATCATTTAAACTACTTTGTACAAGTTCTTGAGTCCTATGGAGGAGCTCTGTGGGAAGGTTCTTGCAATTTCAGTTTGAATAGAATTTTCAAAATGTTTTTAAATCTGTTTTCAAAATGTTATAGCTTTCAAAATCATGTTTTCAAAAATATTTTCAAACTTTGTTTTAGCCTTGAAATATTCCTCTATTCTGAATTTAAAAACTTCTATTTTTAAAACATCAAAACTTATTCTGATTTTAAATATTACTTATATAATTGACGGTCTATATCAATTATATATATATATATTTAAAATAATGTTTTATATTCATTCTCTATCTCAAAATATTGTTTAAACACTTTACTTTGCTTTAGAGAAGTTTCAACTTGTTTTAAATTCAATTGTCTTTACAAAACAACATCTCTATAATTTTGAACTAAGGGATGTCGACATAAGGGGATACCCCATGTCGACATGGTGACAGTTGGATTCAAAATTCAATTTTCAAAAGAAGTGTCCATTCGTTCGAAAACCTTTCGCCAATGGTTATGACTGTTGTGCATCTATATAAAGGCTTCCAAAACGAATTTTTTTAACAACTAATTTTTTATTTTCTTCACTCTTTCTTCTCCACCATTCCATATCCATAAAACTTCATATTTTCAAGATCGTGCCATCATTCTGCCAAATTCTCAATAGGAAATCATTTAGATACTCTCTCTATTTGATTCTCCATCATTCTACTAAAGATCAAAGTGCTATTCAGAGTTATAGGATTAATTTGTATTCAAAAATTCCATAGAGTCTATCCATTCAAAAGGATTGTTATTAAGAAGTATTAGGGTGATCTTGTGTCTCGTAAATCAAGAGAGTTTACCCCAGACTCGGAGATAGGAGGGTTCCTCAAGGCCTTAGAAATTGAGGGTTGTAATTTGGATATTGGCTAATAAAAATCTGTACAAGGATATTGCCTTGGTGCAGGACTGGATGTAGGAGGATTCCGAACCAGTATAAAATCCGGTGTGTTCTTTCCTTTTACTTGCTTTACTTTACTATTTGCATTTGTTATACGTTCTGTGATCATTCCGTGTTAGAATTCTGTTCAGATTTGTGTTGAAAGTTTTAATTTAGTCATATAGTTCATGTATTCTTTAAAACACTATTCACCCCCCTCTAGCGTTATTTCTGCCTTAAGATCCTTAATCCGCATCCCTAACAATTGGTATCAGAGCATTGGTTTTCATTGTTTTCATAATCTGAAATTTTGAAAAGTTTTAATGGCACAATACACTAATAATGTCACTCCTGTCACCACTACTTCTGTCAACACAAGCACTAACACTAGTTCATTTGTAGAAGGTCAGTCTACTGTCAGACCACCACTTTTTAATGGCAATAATTCTGCATATTGGGCATGTAGGATGAAAATTTATTTACAATCCATAAGTTTAGATACTTGGAATATGACACAAATTGAATATGTTGAACCAACTACTAATTTTGCCCAGTGGACTACCGAGCAAAAGACGGTTGCACAAAACAATTCTAAGGCTATGAATATACTATTTTGTTCACTAGATAGGAATGAGTTTAATAGAGTCTCTGTTTGTTAGTCTACATTTGAAATTTGGAAAACTTTGCAAGTAACTCATGAAGGAGCAAGCAAAGTTAAACAGACTAAAATTTCCATATTAACTAACCAGTTTCAATTGTTTAAAATGCATGAAAATGAGTCCATTTCCGACATGTATTGTCGATTTCAAGATATTGTACATTCATTGATTGCTTTAGGAAAGGGTTTCTCAGAAGAAGATCAAGTCAGAAAGATACTCAATTCACTCACTCTAGAATGGGATCAAAAGACACTTACTATTGAAGAGGCAAATGATGTTAGTCAAATGAAGATCGAAGAGTTAATCGGTAATCTAATGTCTTATGAAGTTCAACTACAAGGGAGAAAAGAATCTAAGGCAACGGAAAAGAAATCGATCGCATTCAAAGCAACAACTGAAGATTCAGAACAAGATAGTGATGAAGAAATTGCTTTCTTGACCAGAAATTTCAGAAAGTTTCTGAAGTATAGAAAGATGAATAACTTTAAAAGAAATGATCAAAGGAATTCCAGAAATACTTCGGAGAACAACAACAATCACAACAACAACAACAATGGTGATAGATGCTACAACTGCAACAAAACATGGCACTACAAGATAGATTGTCCATATCCAGACAAACAGACATTTCAACCAAATAACGAGCAACTAAGGAAAAGAAAGAAGGCATATGCAGCAACTCTTGACGATTCAGATTCATCCAGTGATGACGAGAAGAAAACTGATAATTCAAATCTGTGCTTCACTGCTATTCTCGAATCGGAAGACGATCGGAGTTTGATCTAAACATTTATTTTGATTTTATTGGATACTTGCTTGTTTTGATTTTGTTTGCAATTTCTTGAATTTTTAAATTCAAAATCACCCTTTGAAATTTGAATTTTTGAATTCAAAATAATATAATTTTAATAATATTTTATATATTATTATATTTAATATTATTACTGGAATTATATTTAGATATAGAATATAGATTAGTTTTCTTAAGATTTTAGGAATTTCTTAGATTTTAGAAAAAGACACCTCTTTTCAAATTCAACAGTCACATGTCGACATGCCAGGATACCCCATGTCGACATGTCTCTCAGAAATTTGATTTCAAAATTTGAATTCAAACTTTTGAATTTCCCTCCACCTTTTCACTTACTTCAAAATTCTGAAAAGATACCTCTTGACCAGAGAACATGACTTTAGAGAATCTATTTAATATACTTCTCTTATCATCTCTTTTCACTTTATTCTCATAATTCAAACTTTCTTCATTATCTTCTACTCCTCTCAAACACTCATCAATGGCTTCCTCAAGTACCCCATCAACTATGAGGCTGACCAAATCCATCAAAAATGATCTTTTTAATGACCCGGAGGCTATCAAAGCTTACATAAGTTATGTAAACTATGGTAAAGTCAATACGGGAAAATTTGCTATTTTTGATGATTTTCCTTCTTATGAAATCGATCAACTTTTTGAAGAAAACTCCATTCTTAGCTTGATTGATAACAAGCAAAATGATTTCGTTTGTTATCCAAACCTTTTCAAAATGTTTTATGCAAACCTAAACCGTGAATTTTATAATGGAAATGAAGATCAAATTTGGAGTAGTGTTAAAGGAACACTTATTGTTTTGGATTCCGATATTTTGGGTACTATTTTGGGTTGCAAATCTACCGGTATGAATCTCTCGCAATTTCAAATCAATGAAACCGATCGAGAGACTTTTCATCACATTTTTGAAAGCGATGACCACATGGATTTTAAGAATCACTTTTTCCACCCAAAAGCAAGAATTGTCAACCTTCTTATTCAACACGCCATTATTCCTAGGTCGGGAAACTACAATAATCCCACCTCAAAAGTGTGTAAAGCTCTTTTTGCTACATTTGGAAAATATGATATTAATTGGGAACAAACTATTTTGGATAAGGCAAGACCCAAAAATTTTACTATGGGAGAAAACACTCTTTATCATGGAATTTATCTTACTTGGATTTTCAATTATTTTGGTGTGGATGTTAAAAAGGAAGAGTTTGTAAGTAGGAAAGTGTTCAATCATGGGAACATTTCCCTTATGAAAATCCCACTTATGTTTCAACCGTATGAAACACTTACCGAAAAGGAAGAGAGACTTGCTCATGAAGAGATGGAAGAAGAGGGAGAAGAAGAGGAAGAAGAAGGGGAAGGAATGGAAATTGAAGAAGAAGAGGAAGATGAAGAAACCTCTTTGGAAAGTATAGAGTATCCACGTACACCCGCCAATCCGTCCAACAAAACCATACTCAAGAACCAAAAGATACTTACTCAAAACCAAAAGGTTCTTAAGAGATCTATTAGCCCAGTTGTCTCCACTACCCCAATTGTTCGATTCATAAGTATCCTATAGTTAAGGATCGCCATTAAAGCGTACTTTCATTTTATTCTTTGTTTTAAATAGTTTTGTTTGTTCGTATTTATGTATGTTCTTATATATGTTGTAATAACTAAAATGTGTCCACTTATACTCATTGTTTCATGCTTGTTCTATACATATTATTTGTTTATACTAATCATTCTTGAATTCTTAAGTAGTTAATAGTTTTTGTTGATGACAAAGGGGGAGAAAGTTATAAAAATATATGTGCTTGGTGTAAGAGGGAGTCATGGAGTAAGGGGGAGTTGTAGTTTTAAGAAGAAATCACGGAGTAAGGGGGAGTTATGGTATGGTAAGAATATTTTATAAATAAAGGTTGTCATCATCAAAAAGGGGGAGATTGTTAGGAACTAAGTTGATGATGTTTTGAACAACAACCTTATATAGTTATCTTTACTTTATAAAATATATACTAACATTTCCATATATATATATATATATATGTATGTATGTATATAGGAAGTATATGCAGGTATCATCGAAGACTGATCAGTATAAAGACTCAAGCATCAAGATGAAGATTAGAGATTCAAGATTCAAGACTCTAGAGAATCAAGATTTCAAGATCTCAAGATAAGTGTCTAGTATTTTGTTAAAACTTCATAATAGCACTCTCATCTTTCTTCCAATTTTCTTTTGGGATGGAACCCAATTTCTATCGAAACCAGTGGCTTACAAACCCATGACAAGTAGCTTACAAACCTACGACAAGTGGCTTACAAACCCACGAAAATCAAAATCATTTAAACTACTTTGTACAAGTTCTTGAGTCCTATGGAGGAGCTCTGTGGGAAGGTTCTTGCAATTTCAGTTTGAATAGAATTTTCAAAATGTTTTTAAATCTGTTTTCAAAATGTTATAGCTTTCAAAATCATGTTTTCAAAAATATTTTCAAACTTTGTTTTAGCCTTGAAATATTCCTCTATTCTGAATTTAAAAACTTCTATTTTTAAAACATCAAAACTTATTCTGATTTTAAATATTACTTATATAATTGACAGTCTATATCAATTATATATATATATTTAAAATAATGTTTTATATTCATTCTCTATCTCAAAATATTGTTTAAACACTTTACTTTGCTTTAGAGAAGTTTCAACTTGTTTTAAATTCAATTGTCTTTACAAAACAACATCTCTATAATTTTGAACTAAGGGATGTCGACATAAGGGGATACCCCATGTCGACATGGTGACAGTTGGATTCAAAATTCAATTTTCAAAAGAAGTGTCCATTCGTTCGAAAACCTTTCGCCAATGGTTATGACTGTTGTGCATCTATATAAAGGCTTCCAAAACGAATTTTTTTAACAACTAATTTTTTATTTTCTTCACTCTTTCTTCTCCACCATTCCATATCCATAAAACTTCATATTTTCAAGATCGTGCCATCATTCTGCCAAATTCTCAATAGGAAATCATTTAGATACTCTCTCTATTTGATTCTCCATCATTCTACTAAAGATCAAAGTGCTATTCAGAGTTATAGGATTAATTTGTATTCAAAAATTCCATAGAGTCTATCCATTCAAAAGGATTGTTATTAAGAAGTATTAGGGTGATCTTGTGTCTCGTAAATCAAGAGAGTTTACCCCAGACTCGGAGATAGGAGGGTTCCTCAAGGCCTTAGAAATTGAGGGTTGTAATTTGGATATTGGCTAATAAAAATCTGTACAAGGATATTGCCTTGGTGCAGGACTGGATGTAGGAGGGTTCCGAACCAGTATAAAATCCGGTGTGTTCTTTCCTTTTACTTGCTTTACTTTACTATTTGCATTTGTTATATGTTCTGTGATCATTCTGTGTTAGAATTCTGTTCAGATTTGTGTTGAAAGTTTTAATTTAGTCATATAGTTCATGTATTCTTTAAAACACTATTCACCCCCCTCTAGCGTTATTTTAAGATCCTTAATCCGCATCCCTAACAATTTGTATCAGAGCATTGGTTTTCATTGTTTTCATAATCTGAATTTTGAAAAGTTTTAATGGCACAATACACTAATAATGTCACTCCTGTCACCACTACTTCTGTCAACACAAGCACTAACACTAGTTCATTTGTAGAAGGTCAGTCTACTGTCAGACCACCACTTTTTAATGGCAGTAATTCTGCATATTGGGCATGTAGGATGAAAATTTATTTACAATCCATAAGTTTAGATACTTGGAATATGACACAAATTGAATATGTTGAACCAACTACTAATTTTGCCCAGTGGACTACCGAGCAAAAGACGGTTGCACAAAACAATTCTAAGGCTATGAATATACTATTTTGTTCACTAGATAGGAATGAGTTTAATAGAGTCTCTGTTTGTTAGTCTACATTTGAAATCTGGAAAACTTTGCAAGTAACTCATGAAGGAGCAAGCAAAGTTAAACAGACTAAAATTTCCATATTAACTAACCAGTTTCAATTGTTTAAAATGCATGAAAATGAGTCCATTTCCGACATGTATTGTCGATTTCAAGATATTGTACATTCATTGATTGCTTTAGGAAAGGGTTTCTCAGAAGAAGATCAAGTCAGAAAGATACTCAATTCACTCACTCTAGAATGGGATCAAAAGACACTTACTATTGAAGAGGCAAATGATGTTAGTCAAATGAAGATCGAAGAGTTAATCGGTAATCTAATGTCTTATGAAGTTCAACTACAAGGGAGAAAAGAATCTAAGGCAACGGAAAAGAAATCGATCGCATTCAAAGCAACAACTGAAGATTCAGAACAAGATAGTGATGAAGAAATTGCTTTCTTGACCAGAAATTTCAGAAAGTTTCTGAAGTATAGAAAGATGAATAACTTTAAAAGAAATGATCAAAGGAATTCCAGAAATACTTCGGAGAACAACAACAATCACAACAACAACAACAATGGTGATAGATGCTACAACTGCAACAAAACATGGCACTACAAGATAGATTGTCCATATCCAGACAAACAGACATTTCAACCAAATAACGAGCAACTAAGGAAAAGAAAGAAGGCATATGCAGCAACTCTTGACGATTCAGATTCATCCAGTGATGACAAGAAGAAAACTGATAATTCAAATCTGTGCTTCACTGCTATTCTCGAATCGGAAGACGATCGGAGTTTGATCTAAAAATAGGTACACATTTATTTTGATTTTATTGGATACTTGCTTGTTTTGATTTTGTTTGCAATTTCTTGAATTTTTAAATTCAAAATCACCCTTTGAAATTTGAATTTTTAAATTCAAAATAATATAATTTTAATAATATTTTATATATTATTATATTTAATATTATTACTGGAATTATATATAGATATAGAATATAGATTAGTTTTCTTAAGATTTTAGGAATTTCTTAGATTTTAGAAAAAGACACCTCTTTTCAAATTCAACAGTCACATGTCGACATGCCAGGATACCCCATGTCGACATGTCTCTCAGAAATTTGATTTCAAAATTTGAATTCAAACTTTTGAATTTCCCTCCACCTTTTCACTTACTTCAAAATTCTGAAAAGATACCTCTTGACCAGAGAACATGACTTTAGAGAATCTATTTAATATACTTCTCTTATCATCTCTTTTCACTTTATTCTCATAATTCAAACTTTCTTCATTATCTTCTACTCCTCTCAAACACTCATCAATGGCTTCCTCAAGTACCCCATCAACTATGAGGCTGACCAAATCCATCAAAAATGATCTTTTTAATGACCCGGAGGCTATCAAAGCTTACATAAGTTATGTAAACTATGGTAAAGTCAATACGGGAAAATTTGCTATTTTTGATGATTTTCCTTCTTATGAAATCGATCAACTTTTTGAAGAAAACTCCATTCTTAGCTTGATTGATAACAAGCAAAATGATTTCGTTTGTTATCCAAACCTTTTCAAAATGTTTTATGCAAACCTAAACCGTGAATTTTATAATGGAAATGAAGATCAAATTTGGAGTAGTGTTAAAGGAACACTTATTGTTTTGGATTCCGATATTTTGGGTACTATTTTGGGTTGCAAATCTACCGGTATGAATCTCTCGCAATTTCAAATCAATGAAACCGATCGAGAGACTTTTCATCACATTTTTGAAAGCGATGACCACATGGATTTTAAGAATCACTTTTTCCACCCAAAAGCAAGAATTGTCAACCTTCTTATTCAACACGCCATTATTCCTAGGTCGGGAAACTACAATAATCCCACCTCAAAAGTGTGTAAAGCTCTTTTTGCTACATTTGGAAAATATGATATTAATTGGGAACAAACTATTTTGGATAAGGCAAGACCCAAAAATTTTACTATGGGAGAAAACACTCTTTATCATGGAATTTATCTTACTTGGATTTTCAATTATTTTGGTGTGGATGTTAAAAAGGAAGAGTTTGTAAGTAGGAAAGTGTTCAATCATGGGAACATTTCCCTTATGAAAATCCCACTTATGTTTCAACCGTATGAAACACTTACCGAAAAGGAAGAGAGACTTGCTCATGAAGAGATGGAAGAAGAGGGAGAAGAAGAGGAAGAAGAAGGGGAAGGAATGGAAATTGAAGAAGAAGAGGAAGATGAAGAAACCTCTTTGGAAAGTATAGAGTATCCACGTACACCCGCCAATCCGTCCAACAAAACCATACTCAAGAACCAA
The DNA here is from genome assembly GCA_030765085.1 of Allium cepa. NCBI lineage: Eukaryota > Viridiplantae > Streptophyta > Magnoliopsida > Asparagales > Amaryllidaceae > Allium > Allium cepa. The sequence goes on along the minus strand of CM060941.1, from coordinate 757,579,515 downwards.
AAGATACTTACTCAAAACCAAAAGGTTCTTAAGAGATCTATTAGCCCAGTTGTCTCCACTACCCCAATTGTTCGATTCATAAGTATCCTATAGTTAAGGATCGCCATTAAAGCGTACTTTCATTTTATTCTTTGTTTTAAATAGTTTTGTTTGTTCGTATTTATGTATGTTCTTATATATGTTGTAATAACTAAAATGTGTTCACTTATACTCATTGTTTCATGCTTGTTCTATACATATTATTTGTTTATACTAATCATTCTTGAATTCTTAAGTAGTTAATAGTTTTTGTTGATGACAAAGGGGGAGAAAGTTATAAAAATATATGTGCTTGGTGTAAGAGGGAGTCATGGAGTAAGGGGGAGTTGTAGTTTTAAGAAGAAATCACGGAGTAAGGGGGAGTTATGGTATGGTAAGAATATTTTATAAATAAAGGTTGTCATCATCAAAAAGGGGGAGATTGTTAGGAACTAAGTTGATGATGTTTTGAACAACAACCTTATATAGTTATCTTTACTTTATAAAATATATACTAACATTTCCATATATATATATATATATGTATGTATGTATATAGGAAGTATATGCAGGTATCATCGAAGACTGATCAGTATAAAGACTCAAGCATCAAGATGAAGATTAGAGATTCAAGATTCAAGACTCTAGAGAATCAAGATTTCAAGATCTCAAGATAAGTGTCTAGTATTTTGTTAAAACTTCATAATAGCACTCTCATCTTTCTTCCAATTTTCTTTTGGGATGGAACCCAATTTCTATCGAAACCAGTGGCTTACAAACCCATGACAAGTAGCTTACAAACCTACGACAAGTGGCTTACAAACCCACGAAAATCAAAATCATTTAAACTACTTTGTACAAGTTCTTGAGTCCTATGGAGGAGCTCTGTGGGAAGGTTCTTGCAATTTCAGTTTGAATAGAATTTTCAAAATGTTTTTAAATCTGTTTTCAAAATGTTATGGCTTTCAAAATCATGTTTTCAAAAATATTTTCAAACTTTGTTTTAGCCTTGAAATATTCCTCTATTCTGAATTTAAAAACTTCTATTTTTAAAACATCAAAACTTATTCTGATTTTAAATATTACTTATATAATTGACGGTCTATATCAATTATATATATATATTTAAAATAATGTTTTATATTCATTCTCTATCTCAAAATATTGTTTAAACACTTTACTTTGCTTTAGAGAAGTTTCAACTTGTTTTAAATTCAATTGTCTTTACAAAACAACATCTCTATAATTTTGAACTAAGGGATGTCGACATAAGGGGATACCCCATGTCGACATGGTGACAGTTGGATTCAAAATTCAATTTTCAAAAGAAGTGTCCATTCGTTCGAAAACCTTTCGCCAATGGTTATGACTGTTGTGCATCTATATAAAGGCTTCCAAAACGAATTTTTTTAACAACTAATTTTTTATTTTCTTCACTCTTTCTTCTCCACCATTCCATATCCATAAAACTTCATATTTTCAAGATCGTGCCATCATTCTGCCAAATTCTCAATAGGAAATCATTTAGATACTCTCTCTATTTGATTCTCCATCATTCTACTAAAGATCAAAGTGCTATTCAGAGTTATAGGATTAATTTGTATTCAAAAATTCCATAGAGTCTATCCATTCAAAAGGATTGCTATTAAGAAGTATTAGGGTGATCTTGTGTCCCGTAAATCAAGAGAGTTTACCCCAGACTCGGAGATAGGAGGGTTCCTCAAGGCCTTAGAAATTGAGGGTTGTAATTTGGATATTGGCTTATAAAAATCTGTACAAGGATATTGCCTTGGGGCAAGACTGGATGTAGGAGGATTCCGAACCAGTATAAAATCCGATGTGTTCTTTCCTTTTACTTGCTTTACTTTACTATTTGCATTTGTTATATGTTCTGTGATCATTTAGTGTTAGAATTCTGTTTAGATTTGTGTTGAAAGTTTTAATTTAGTCGTATAGTTCATATATTCTTTAAAACACTATTCACCCCCCTCTAGTGTTATTTCTGCCTTAAGATCCTTAATCCGCATCCCTAACAATATATACCTGTGATTTGTGAATGCAAGATAAGCGTTACGATTGGTTTGTACCGCTTATCAAATATAAGCGTTATAGATTATACCGCTTATCAATATTTCTGGATTTGAATCTGTGATATGATGATTATTGTTGCACTATTGTGTGTAAACCCCTGGACTACACTATGCACACACAAATATCGATTTCACGATGAAATCGTTAAGTCACAGATATTTGAATTTAATGAAATGGTTTTAAAATTTGAAATTTTAAATTCAAATAATTTTGGAAATGAAATTGGGTTGAATTTGATAAGTCTTTTGAAAAGGAATTTTCAAGTATAAAAGTTATATTTTGAATAACTTAATTTAGTTTTCAAATTTGATAAAAATTTGAATTCAAAATTTGAAATTGAATTCTATATTTAGTATTTATGATTTAAAAAGGGATTATACAATCTTATATGGGTTTTAAACCATTTTTAAAGTATTATTATGGGAAATTAAATTAACCCCAAAGATTTTGACTTGTATAAATGAGACCGGGTTTTTCCAAAGTAAAACTGTTTGTTTTCAAAGGATAAAAGCTTTCACATGAGTAATGAATTTCCAATTCGCAAGGAATTTTAAGTTTGAATTAAAATAGTTTTCCAAGTTATGAATGAATCTTTGGAAATTATTTTGAAAGCTATGAAATGAGTCTTTGGTTTAAAAGCCGGATGAGTTAATCCAATTTGAAATGGAATTGTTTTGAAAGGCTATGAATGAATCTTTGTTAAAAGATTGGTGAACCTTGTTTCAAATTGAAAGGGGTCTTAAAGGTGAATCTTTTGTTTGAAAGATTTAAATGTGGAAATTGTTTAAACCATTGAAGGTTTTTGAAATGAATCTTTTTTTTAAAAGATTGGGAATGGTAATTTGTTTAACCATTTGGATGAAATATTTTTGGGCTTTAAGCTATGACTTAACTGAGATCCCATATCCATATGTTTTTAAATATTGCGCTCATTATTCAGTTTAGCAGGGAGAGGAACTTTGTGTCATATAACCCATTCCGAATAATGATATGTCGTTATGGATGACATTTAAAGACCGGTGGTGAAGACCGGGTATTTGCGAGCACGATGGGATGACCTATCGATTGTCTCTGCACTGAGTCATGTCGGTATAGAGATTCCATATGTAATGGAAAGTCTGATCGGTATTGTGAATATCCGGATTTGCAAGGGCTTTTTTGGAAGTGCCTTCGGTTCTGTTCGAACCCGGAACAGACTTGTATGGTCGTGTGTCAGACACTACACTTTGAGATATAAAGCCACTTTCTTTCAAATACATTTCTGTTTGGTGGCGGAGATTTATTCTCTTAGCTTAACACCCTTCTCTGAGACGTATGAGCTCAAGGGTTATGTAGTTGAAGGTTATTAGCGATATACTCCCAATTTGGTAGTGTGGCATGCTAAGTGCTGCTGTGTGTTGATGATCATTTGTTGATCAAAGCATGGCTTTGGTGAAAAGCATAGCATTGTGGACGAAACCTCGTTGAGCCTCACAACCCAGAATGGTCGAAACAGGAAAGATGCGGCAAGGTTATTTGGAGGTAGCGCCCTCTGAGGGTATGTTCATTTCCTTTTGGATAGAGGTGATATCATGGTATGGAGCCCAGATATTTAACCTATGTGGTTACTACAAATACATTACTTTGTGGTTGTTGGTATCGAGCGCTCGGATAAAGGTTGGTTACGACCGGGGGATGGCATACTCGTGTCAGTAGTTACCTAGTTACAGAGGTATACCGACCTTGTGTTGGCAGAGATCCGGTTAGGTTCTCGGGGCGTCCCTCCAGAGGCGTACCCATGTGGCCCAGGAAGTTCCTTAGCCTGACCATTGTTGGAAATCCATTCTCCAATACGCGCCTTGTACAGTTTTAGTTGTAGAACCTGCCATCTAACATGGTAGCTATAGTAGGCATACTATAATGGTACGTATGCTGGCTAAGATTAATATTATACTTTCGATATGTTTTCCACTATGTACTAATAATAATATCAAATGGTTTTCGCGTATCAAGCATATTTGACTATCATAAAGAGAAATCTTCTCCAAGTCTGCGTTTGCATTGTGTGTGTGGCGGAAGTTTATTGTCCCATGACTGACCCGGAGTTTATTGTTCCTTTCCTAAACTCTGGGTGCCCACTATTTTCCACACGGGCAGTCTAGAGTTGGGTTTTTTAGATATAGATATCGATTCAGTAGCTTCTAGCTTTCTCTTTGTAATTCTTTGGAGATCCTGAATATTGGAGTCTTTGGATTCACACCAGCCCTGCTTGTCTTGGTGAAATGTGATGGTGGATCGAGCTCGTGGTTTGGAGCCTTGGCTTTGGAGCATTTGATTGGAGTTATCTCTTGGCTATTCGTTTTCCGCTGCTATTTCATATTGTTTTTTTTTCGCTGTAACATTGTTATCTTGTCTCTGATATTTCTTGTATCATATATATATCATTGTTGTATCATTCTGGATATTGTATCATTGGTTGTATATGATATTCATTTCTTTTTCTTCCGCTGTGTTGTTTTACTTAATTGTGTTATAAGCTCCGACACGATTTGAATTTCAGCGATTGAATCTGCGACATTGAAGTACAAGTTGAGTACGGATGTCAATTTTTGAATGCTGGAATTTGGAACGTGAGAAATTGGTATCAGAGCTGAAGGTTGAAACTTTAGCTCAGGAGTATAACACTTTAAGTAACTCATTAGAGATAGGGTGAAGTATACCCTAGAATAAGTATATCCCTAAGATATCCGTTCGTATGCCTCAGTAAATTCTCTTACTATCCACTGATAGTGAATATGAGTGCGAGAAGAGAACGAGATAGGGGACAGGGAAGTACGACTATAAATGGTCGATATCCAACAATAGCGAAAACAACTTTCTCTATCAATCTCCTTTGATTCGTCTTTTCAATTCTTTGATGATTCCTGGCAGCTCCAGGAAAAAGTTCTGATATATTTGCATGGGACACAAACTCCAGATGGGTCAGAATTGTTTGTTTGGATGAATTAGTTGCTTTGGTTGCTATGGTTGATAGATATATTCTGGTTGTTTAAACTAAAAGTATGGGATTGCATCCATATATCTGTTTATTCTATGGGGTCCAAGTATATTCTACGAGTGGTTATATATCTTTCAAACTAACCAATGCCACTGTATATTCCGTAAATCTGGTGACCCGAGTATCATTATTCGTCCTTGTATCCATTAGTGATATTCTGATTTGGTAAGCCAAATGCAGAATAGATATTCAATTTTATCGGAAAAATATTTCTCTGTCTTTCATCTATTGTTGATTGTCTCCCTTACAAAATTCGAGGACGAAATTTTCTTAAGGAGGGAATCTGTAACATCCCCGGATTTTAGCCCAGTTTAATTTGATAATTGGATTGATTTTTGAAATTAAATTGTAAATTTAGTCATGAATTAATTAGAAATTTTTTAGAATAAGTAAAGTATTTGGATTTATTGATAAAATACTTGGAAATAAAATTTTATTGTAAAGAGGATGTTGAAAATTCAAAAAAATAAGTATTTTATAAAATTTAATTTGGGAATGGAAATTCAAGAGGTTAAAAATCTATTATACGTGTTTATTAAAAGTATAAAATTATTTTCTTTAAATTGATATAAATAGTAAATACATATATAAAACAAGAATGTATAAAGGTTTATATATACATATGTCTTTTGAAATTTGTGAGATAAATATATTAAAATATAAAGATAAAATATTATTTATATGTATGTATATATAGAATTAATAAAAAGGTTAAGAAAATCACTTCTTAACATATTTGAAATAAATTTAGTTTGTATATATATATAAATTAAAATTTTATATGTAAATATTTAGAACTAAATTTATAAATCAATTAAAGTTAAGGGTTTAAAACATGAATTTGTAAATAAAACATAAAATAAGGTTTAAACTAAAATTTTAAACTAAAGGACTTAAACATAATTTAAGTAACAAATGACATTTGTAAATATTAGCTTAAAAACAATAGACAAGTGTTAGTTAATTTAATTTAAAATTTTAACAAGTGTTGAGTTTAAAGACAAGTGGCATTTTAAATTATTTCCTTTTAAATTAAAGTGTAAATAACAATAAAAAAAGAAAGCCAAGTTACTTCATCTCAAAGGAAAAATAATCTGCAAAGCAAATCTGAAGATCAGAATCAAAGTTTGAGTTCAATGACCAGTGCAAAAGGAAATTTAAAAAAAACTGGAAAACAAAAAGAAAAAAACAAGCAGCTTCCTGTTTTTTAAATTTTCAAACCCAGATCAGATCTTCTTGAAGCAAATATTTGGAAGTTTTTAGCAAACCTGAAAATCAATATTGAATCAGAAAGAAAAGCATGGTTTAGGAAAAGTAACTTTCAGTTCCAACATCTGGTAGCAAAGAATGAATTTAAAAAAAAATCTAAAAAAAAACCTTGGAAGCATGCAATATGCCTGAGACTAAATCAAATTCATACCTGATTCAAGAGCAAATTTAAGAAAATAAGAATGGATTCAAATAAGCAATCAAAACAAACCTGGAAGCAAAAGGCAAAGCTACAAAAATTCAACATTATCAAGCCTCTGTTTCTTTTCTGTTCTTCCAGACAGGTGAGCAAATTTCTAATTTAAAACCTTTAATCTATTCTAAAAATGCCTGTGGTTGATTTCTGACGCAAGTTGAGTAAATGTGACTGTGTTTATTGATATATATACGTATATATGAAGTGGTTGCCTGTCTGTATATGTAGATGTTATTCTGTTTTCAAATTCACAGGATTAAAAAAAATCAAGGTTTAAAACTAAATATCTCTTCCATAAATCGAATTCAAGCTATAAATTCTGGAAGTTAAGATGATGATATGGATGTAAATCTTATTTTTGAAAATTTATTTATAAAGTATAAGTTTGAAAAAAAAAACTATCTGGAAAATGAAAAGAACAGGGGGAATTGAAGAATAAGAAAAAAATCAACTCCATCGATTTGTAAATTAAAGTATATATCCTGAATCCTCTAAGCAAAACATGATTTTTAAAACAGAAATCATAATTTTTAGTTTAGTATTTTGGTTGCAGTTTGTAGATGAACAGGAAACACTTTTTGATCGGTTTCTGACAATCGCATAATTGTAAAATCTTGAAATTGTTCCTGGAGGTAGATGGAGGAGTATAGATTATGGGAAAAATGTTACAAAAATTATTTATTGCAAAAATTTTTGGGTCGACATGGAATTAGGGTTTAACGTGCTGTATTTGGGTCGGCTTGGTTCTCGTGCTCATGAGGAGTAAGTAATGGATCGAGTTCGATGATATTCAATGGGGTGTTGGCTTAGGGTTTGACGAGGACGTGGCCAGAAGCATGCGACCTCTGGTGGCCGGAATTAGCAACACGAGGCGATATTGGGTCGATGGTTTGGGTTTTCAGGTGATGCTCGATTGCTTAATTTTGATTCGAGGATGGACTTGGAGTTCTGGGTGATCAGGCAGTTGAGGTAGATGTTTGATGAAGTGTTGATCGTCACGACGATGATCGGAATGGTTTCGATCATCTGTACATGTGCACGTGTATAATTTTCACGTCGCTGGGTTTGTTTGGTTTGGGAACGATGAAGTTCCTCGAGTTTGGCACGAGTTGTTTGGGGGATTTCTTGAAGTAATTGGGTTGCCCATTTTCTCGAAGCTGGAAACGAGAAAAGTCTCGTATGGCTCGGGTTGGTGATAGAAGCTAGCGTGTGTGTTGTTTAACAGATTTAAAAATTAAACAAAGTTAAAAAGAAAAGGGAAGAAGAAGGGGATTCGAAGAAGAGGAATATGAGGTTGGTTTCCTGAAACATCTCGAGTGTTGGCCCGAGAGAAATAGGGTTGGGATCGAGTTTTATTTTAAATGAATCAACTAGATGTTAAATTGTTTAAGTAATTTGAATTTAAAAATGAAGGTTTAAAATGTAAATGAGTTTTAAATCCGAGTTTAATATGGAATTAAATTTAAATCTATATAAGAGCTTTTGAAATAAAATAAAGCTTTATAAATTAAATTGTTTTAAACAACTTTAAATTGTTTAACATGTATTTTAAAGGGTAAGAAATTTAAAAGTAAATTGGGTTTAAATTCTTAAAGTTCTTTTATAAGATGAGTATTTCTTCAACATATGATTTTTAAAGTTTGTAAATGGTTTTAAAGTTTGTTAAGTTAAAGTTGTTTTTCATTTTAAATTTTAAAATTTGAAATGAAATTTGAAATAAAAGTTTAAAATAAATTGTTTTTAAATACTTTTGACAATGATAATTTGATCATTAATAGGTAATGTTTTTATCTTTAAGTAAATGAAGATTAAATGATTTGAATTATTAAGTTAATTAAAATGGAGAATTAATTTACTTAATTTATTATGATTTGGATTAATTAAATAAGTAATTAAAGCTTTAAATTAATTACTTAATTAATTAAGGTTTTAAGATTAATTAATTAAGGATAATTAATTTGTAATTAAGGATTTTTAATTTGAGATTAATTAATTGATATCAAGCAATTAACGAATAATTAAGTAAATAAAATAATAATATATTAATTACTTAATGAAAGTAATTAAGGATTGATAATTGATGATTAAAGATTAATTTAATTAAGTGTTTAAAGATTAATTAATTAGGGGTAATTAATTAATTATAATTAAGGTAATTAATTAATTAATTAAAGGTTAGTTAATTAATAAAAGTAATCAATTAATGGTAAGAGTTAATTAAGTAATTAGGGATAATTACTTATTTATTTTTTTTAAATTAATTTGGATTAATTAATTTACGTGATAAATTAATTCAAGGTTAATTGATTAATGAAGGCAATTAAGGAATGATTTTTAATTAAGAGTTAATTAATTTTTGTAATTAATTAAGAATAATTAATTAAATGGTTTGTAATTAATTAACATTAAGTAATCCAAGGCTAGTGACTAATCCGATTTAAACAAATCAGATAATTAATTAATCTTACTCATGGATGTTAGGATTCTATGGAGTGCTTTGAATTGATTCATGTCCCTGATTTGTGATGATGCGTGATATGTATTAATTTGTTTTTTAAACTATGATGTAATTTATTCTCTGATGAAATTAATTATCTGTAATGTAATTTATTATCTGTGATATATAACTGTGATTTGTGAATGCAAGATAAACGTTACGATTGGTTTGTACCGCTTATCGAATATAAGCGTTATATATTATACCGCTTATCAATATTTCGGTATTTGAATCTGTGATGCGATGATTATTGTTGCACTATTGTGTGTAAACCCCTGGACTACACTATACACACACAAATATGGATTTCACGAGGAAATCAGTTAAGAAACAGATATTTGAATTTAATGAAGTAAACATTCCCCGATTTTAGCTAGTCTAATTTGATAATTGAATTAATTTTTTGAATTTAATTCTGAATTAATTAGTTTGAAATTAATTAATGTTAAGTAAAGGCAATCTAAAGTGATTAAAGGCTATTAACTAAGTTAATTGGAGATAAATTAAATTATTTTTGGAAAGTGAGAAACCTTACATATGAATGATCAAATGATGCTAGATGCCTTGAATTGATTTGATATTTTCAAAACTATAATTAGTTTATACTTTATTTTCTTGTAAAAGATTTTAATTTTATAAAATTTTTAGAAAGCATTTATCAATATGCAAGGTATTTATTAATTTAGAAAAATTAATGTAAAAGCTTTTAATGTCTTTTAAAAATAAATATAAATGTTTATTTAAAAATATAATAGTGTGAAAATGGATAAAAGGATTTAAAAATACTTTCTTTCGTACTTGAAAAGAAATATATTTAAAAGTAGATTTTAAAACCAAGTTTATTTGGAAATTTAATAATAAATATTTTTGTAAAATTAATTGAATTTAATTTTAAAGATTTAAAATATGATTTGCAAATAAAAATAGTATATAAATGTATGAATGGAAAATAAATATGAATATATTTATATACTAAGCTAAATTTAAAGTTTAAATATAAAATGTATTACATAAACATTTGTGAATATAAAGATCTAATAATTTTAAGGTCTAAGCTATAAATTTTAGATTAATTTGAATAAAGGACTTAAACAAAATTTATAATTAAATTTGACAAAAGGATATAAACATAAAGAAGTTCATAATTCAACAAATGTTAAAAATAATAAGACAAGTGTCCATCCATTTAAACAAGTGGCAAACTTGGTTTTATCTTCATTTGAAAAAAAAGAGAATTTATTTAAAGAAACAAAACCAGGAAAAATCTGAAAACAAAAAGGAAATGAATCAAACAATATGTTAAAACAGCCTCTGTTTCCAAATTCCTTGTTTTCAAAGCAAAAACTTAGATTCAAAAACATTTAAACCTGGAGATAAAAGAAAAGATCAAAAGCAGTGGAACCTGAAACACTTAAATCTAAAGAAAATTGGAAACCTGTAAACCAGTCTCAGAAATCAAAGCTATAAAACATCAAAACGAGAGGAATTAGAAGGAAGATTTCAAATCTGGAAAAAAAAAATTCAACCTGATGCATGAAAATGCATCCCAAAACAAGGCACGCAAATTCAAAATCCAGGAATCAAAATCATGCATGCAAGTTTAAAAGCATCAAAAAAAATAATAGTGTCTGACCTCTGTTTCATAATTCCATCAGCTGAGCAAACATTTTTCTTCTTTTTCTCTTGGTATGGTCATCTATTCATGATTGTGAAGGTGATGTTGCGAAATATGTTTGAATGTTCATAAATGTGTTTTGCATATATACAAACATATGTGCAGAACATTTTTTTGTTCCAGATTATAGAGCTCATCAACTTCAAAAACTTAATTTCCCCTCTCTAATTCTTTTTGGAAGTTAAGGTCAAAAAGAAAAGTGTTTAGCTTAACAAAAACTTAATTTTAAAAAACATTTTTTTGTTTAAATTAAGTTGGGTTTACTGGAAAATCAAGGAAACACCGACGAACACAAATATATCAGAAAATTCAAAGGTCTAAATTATGCGTTTGATATTGTAATCTGGTAAGTATTCAGAAATGGTGATTTTTGATTTTTGTTTCAAGTTTTTTTGTTGCGTGGTTGCAGAGGTATCGCGAGATGATCAGAAATCGTAAATATGTCAATTTCTGATGAACGAGGAGATGATGAGCTTCAAAATTTTCGTGGAGGGTAGCTTGAGCACTGGAAATTTGCGGAAAAATGTCCAGATATTTTTTAATTGATTCAAGTAATGGATTGAAGAGGAATTAGGGCTTAAGAACCTGTATTGATCAATATTGGTACTGAGACAATTGCGGGGTCATCAGCGAACTTGAAGTGTTCGCGACCGGGAGAAAAGAAGAGGAGGACTGTGATGGTGATCTTGGTGGGATGGCGTGAGTTCAACCGGTCTGAGTTGACGTGGCAAGGCAGATTTAGGTGACAGTGTTGTTTCCAGTGTTGGTCTGGATGCCCTTTTTTGATCGACGATGAGCTTGAATGATTTGAGTGCTCGGGGGGCCTAGGGGAGTCGTCGACGATGTACTGGCAACGGCGTGGATGATCGGAATATCTCCTATCATCTTTGCACGTGCGCAAGGTTCCTCTGTGTATCAATGTTTTTGTTTTCGAAGAGAAGAAGAAGGAGGTGCTGGGAACTGGCTCGGGGTTTTTAGTCAATTTTCTCGAAGTAAAAGCGGGAAGGAGGAAGCCCGAAGTTATGCTCGAGAGATTTACGATTTGGCTCGGGTTAGTGATCAAAACTGTTTTTGAATCAAAAACTTAATCATGTTTTAAAACACTGTCCTAATTAATTGTTTTTTATATCAGTTTTGTTAGTTAGATAATGTCTTTAAATAAAAAAATTCTTAAGTTTGTTATGAATAAATTTAAAATGACTAAAGATATACATAACTTTATTTTGAAAGTTTAACTCAATAATATTAAGGATTTGTAAGAGTTTTAAAATGGTTGATTTACTTTTAAAGTTTAAATTAACATAATTGTTAAAGGAAATTCATTATCTATAGTTAATTACTTAATAAGAGTATTTAAGATAAATTAATTAATAATTAATTTTAATTAATCAAGAAATTAATGAGTGTTTTTTAATAAAAATAATAATTACTTAGTGAAAGTAATTAAGAATAGATGATTAAAGATTTATTAATAAAATATTAATGGTTAATTACCTTTAAGTATAATTAATTAATGTGGTTAATTAATTAGGGTGATTAAATTAAGAATAATCAATTTAGGATAATTAACTGTAGTTAAGATTTAAATTAATAATTAAAGGTTATTAATTAAAGTAATTAAGTAAGGAATAATTAATTAATAGAAGTAATTAAGATTTAATTAATTACAATTAATGGTTAATTAATTAAGATAATTAATTAAAGAAATGATCAATTAATATCAATTGTAGTTAATGATAATTAATCATTGATTACTAATGAAAGTAATTCAAGGATGATAATTAAGGATTAATTAATTTAAATCTTCGTAATTAATTAAGGATAATCAATCAAAGGATTATTATTAATTAAAGTTTAATTAATGATTAATTAAATGATAATTAATAATAATGGTTTGTAATTAGTTAATTATTAACCATAATTAGAAATTTATCCATAGGTAATGATCTGGTTTAAAACTAATCAGATGACTTAATGATTATACTTATGAATGTATGGATAGTATAGAATGCTGTGAATTGCTTTGATGTGTGATGCTTTGTGATTTGAATTGTTTAAATTCGAGCTGTGATGGATGTAAATTATTTATTCATAATGCATTCATATTTTTTCTATTTGTGATCCTATAAGCGTTATAGGATATACCGCTTATCGATATTGTTAAGATTGAATCTATGGTGTGATTGATGTTGTTGCACCATTGTGTAAAACCTCTGGACTACACTATACACACACAAATATGGATTTCACGTGGAAATCAGTTAAATCACAGATTTTTGAATATAATTTTAAAATTGAAATCCAAATGGTTATGGATATGAATTGGGTTTAAAATGAAAAGCTTTTGAAAAGGGATTTCAAAGATAAAAGTTATTTTTGAATAACTAGATTTACTTTTGAAATTTGATTTAAAACTTGAATTCAAAATTTGAAATTGAATTTTATATTTGGTAAAAAGGTTATACAAGCAATAAATGCGTTTATATGGGTTTTTAAAACATTTTAAAAAGTATGGTTTTAAAAATTTGAATTTAACCCAAGTTTATATCTAGAAGGCCTTAACTCGAGCAATTAAAATCGAGTATTCCAAAACGAAAACAAGTGATTTCAAATAAGAATAGCTTTTATATAAGGAAAGAATTCCAAAATTATGATGAAAGGATTCAAATTAGAAATTAAATGGTTTTGAAAGCTTAAATTGAATCTTTGTGAAAGATAGTTAAACCCTATTTTGAAATTGAAGAAGATTTTAAATAGAGTATCTTTTATAAGATTGAAACGGGAATTGTTTTGAAACAATAAAATGGGTCTTTGATTTAAAGACCAGATGAGTCAATCCAATTTGAAATGGAATTATTTTGAAAGGCTATGAATGAATCTTTGTGAAAGATTGATGAACCTTATTTTAGATTGAAAGGGGATCTTAAAAAGTGAATCTTTTGTTTAAAGGATTAAAGTGTGGAAATTATCTAAACCATTGAAGGTTTTTGAAATAAATCTTTTTGCATGAAAAGATTTGTAAATGGTAATTTGTTTAACCATTTGAATAAAAGGATTTTGGGCTTTAAGTTGTGATTTAACTGAGGTCCCATATCCATATGTTTTTAAATATTGCGCTCATTATTCGGTTTAGCCGGGAGAGGACCTTGTGTCATATAATCCATTCCGAATAATGATACGTCGTTATGGATAGCATTTGAAGACCGGTGGTGAAGACCGGGTATTTGCGAGAACGATAAGATGACCTATCGATTGTCTCTACACCAAGTAGCTATTGTATATCAATGATATTCATTTCTTTTTCTTCCGCTGTGTTGTTATACTTAATTGTGTTATAAGCTCCAACAAGATTCGAATTTCAACGATTGAATCTGCGGCATTCGAGTACAAGTGGAGTAAGGATGTCGATTTTCGAACGCTGGAATTTGGAACGTGACAAATAGATACCACTTGTCACGACCTGAAGTTCAGCGTTCAAAAATCGCCATCAAATACCTCACTTGTATTCAACCGTCGGAGATTCGAACATCGAATTTCAATTCGGATGGAGCTTATAATAACATTAAATGAATATAAACAGCGAAAAATAAAACCGCCAACATGAATATACCAGATACAACATCACAATATCATTACAACAACAACACCAACATCAGTTTATTTTTATATATATACAACACAACCCCAAAATAGGCCATCACAAAAGAACAACATGTGATTGCATTTCAAGAAAGTCTTCAAAGAGATAAAGCAATAACGAACTTCCAAACTGAGAACCCGAGGTCCAAAAGTTTCAAAATATCTCCAAGTTAAAGCCTTCAAAAACCAGTAGCCTCCAAACTCTAAGACTCCAAAAAATCCAGCTAGTACCAAAATACGGAAGACCTGCTAATAGGCTGCCCGTATGGAAATTATGGGCAACCAGAGTTTAGAAAGGAAACAATAAACTCTGGGTCAGTCATGGGACTTGTATGAGTAAACAAAAACAGTTTATTTGAAAATAAAAGCAGTTTATTTTAAATCAAAAGCAAACAAAAGAATTTGAAAGAAATTCGCAATGCTTTTTGAAAAATGAAATTGCCATAAGACTCCCGCCACACACACAATGCAAATGCAGACTCGGGAGAGATTTCTCCTTATGACAGTCAAAAATGCTTCATACGAGAAAACGTTTTAAATATTATTATTAGCGTATAGTGTGAAAACATTTTTGAAAGTATAACATTAATCTTAGCCAGCATACGTACCATTAAAGTATGCCTACTATAGCTACCATGTTAAAAGGCAGGTTCTACAACTAAAACTGCACTGAGTTCGTATTGATAATTGGATTTCCAACAAAAGGTCAGGCTAAGGAACTTTCTGGGCTACATGGGTACGCCTCTGGAGGGAAGTCCCGAGAACCTAACTGGATCTCTGCCAACACAAGGCCGGGTTACCTCTATAACTAGGTAACTACTACACGAGTATGCCATCCCCCGGTTGTAACCAACCTTTATCCGGGGCCCCAACATCAATCACAAAGGTATATATATTTTTGCGATATCCACATAAGTTAAGTATCTGGGCTCCATACCATGATACCACTTCTATCCAGAAGAAAATGCACATACCCTAAGGGGCGATACCCCCAATAACCTTGCCGCATCTTTCCTATTTCGACCATTACCGGGTTGTGAGGTTCGACGAAGTCTTGTCCACAAAGCTACGCTTTTCACAAATACCATGCTTTGATCAACAAATGATCAGCAATTGATCATCAATAAACAGCAGCACTTAGCGTGCCACACTACCAAATTGGGAGTATATCGCTGATAACCTTCAACTACATAACCTCTGAGCTCGTACGTCTCAGAGAAGTGTGTTAAGCTAAGAGAATAAATTCTCCGCCACCAACAGATATGTATTTGAAAGAAATCGGCTTTATATCTCAAAGTGTAGTGTCAGACACACGACCATACAAGTCTATTTCGGGTTCGAACAGAACGGAAGGCACTTCGTCCAATAAAGGAAAAAGTCCTTGCAAATCCGGGCGTCCACAATCGCGATCGGACTTCCCATCACTTAGGGAATCCCTATGCTGGAGCAACTCGGTGCATAGACAATCGATAGGTTATCCTATCGTTTTCGAAGACACCCGGTCTTCACCACTGGTCTTCAATTGCTCTTCATTCGTCGAATCACTATTCGGAATGGGTTATATGACATAAAGGTCCTCTCCCGGCTAATCCGACCGTCAATTTTTAAAAACATGTGGATGTGTCATTCACAAAGATTCACAGGTTCGATGTGGGTTTCAGATATCCCACTAGAATCCGACTCCCTGTCGCATCGAAATTCAAAAGCCGTTTTACGGGACAAAGGGGTTTCACATTCACATAAAAATACAGGATCACAGCTCAGCACAAACAATTCATATCACATAGCATCACAATTACAATCAGAGATATCAATTAATACCCATCATACAATAGTTATCAATTATACATGGTTACGATGAAACAAATGTGTGAATTGAACTATTAATCACATAATTAATTTCATTCATCATTTTTAATCAATGATTGATTTATTCTTAATTAATATTGATTAAATCTTCAATCATCTTCATAATTTAATCATTCATAAATTGGTTATCCTAATTAATTCATCTTTAGTTGCTCATTAATTAAATCTTAATTACTCTTATTTCATTAATCAAATTTTAATTACTCTTATTAATAAATTATCTTCTTAATTAACTATCCAAATAAATTAATCCTTGATTTATCATTAAATTTTAAGAAATTAATTTAAAGAATTATTTTAATTTTAAATTAAATCATTTATTACATAAGTGAATCATAAACTACCTATTTAATTCAAAAGATAATCTCCTTATCTATTTTATCTTGAAAATCTAATTTAAATTCATTATGTGAATCGACTTGAGAGATCGAAATTATTTTGTAAAATTTTTCATCTTTAACATCATTTTTAATTACATTTTATAACTGATTTTTTTAAATAATGTGACCAACTTAAATTAAATTAAATTTCTTAAAAAGAATGTCTTACTTAACTTTAATTTATTTTAAATCAAAATCAAACCCATCTTTTAAAACATGAGTTTTAATATTTTAAAAGTTTTGAAATTTTTTGTTTTTATTTTGGGCAAAATTTCCTGTAATCTGACTTTCCCCAAAGCCCCTTCGAGTTTTCCCCGAGGATTTCTCCTGCTTGCTTCGGGCTTCCATAAAATTTGACATGAGTGGCACAATTTTTCAAAAATTTGGTTAAGTGCAAAACCAACCGGATGCAATGCAAATTAACACGAGCATGCCTTCGAGTTTTCCACCCATTTCCCCGTGAACTAATTCGAGCTACCATCTATCTTCCCCCACCCAAATCAACCTGACATATAAACCCAATGCGTGCACCTACACAACTTCGTCGTCTACCTCCGGTTGAATTTCTGGTCATCCACATATCATCGACGATGTGCTCGAGCCTCTCAAACACTCAAAAGTTTGAACGAAACATGATTTCGAAATTTTATTCCCAATCCCAAAATTGGAACCATCAGTGCCTTAAACCAATGCCTTGCTCCGACGCCAAAGATCACCAAAGCCACGTATCTCTGTCACAAGCTTCCCATATCGACCACGCTCCTCCACAACCCGATCTCATCTAATCCGATGCACCCAAAATGACAAATTTGACCCATTTCTGATCAACGCAAAACCCTGGGCTAAATCCCTAATTCGATCTCGCATTCAAAACCTAGGGTTATATAAATTCCACTCGCATTTTTCTAGTGATGTCGAATACTCCACCTAGCCGCGACGACGAACTCGAGGCCTACGATCGCTTGGATCATTAAAACTTGGCAAAGATTTGATTTTCTGATCAACCTATTTTTCTCATTGAAAACTTAACAAAAAATTTTGGTTTTTCTTTCAAAAATCATCATTTCCAGTAGTGATTCTAATATTATTACTGAAATAAAAATTCTTGAGGTTCGAATCTTTGCACATTTTAAGTTGTGACCGTGTTTACATTTTCCAAAAAAAATAAAATCCTGTTTCTATGCTTTGATTTATACTGTAGTAAACACAGGTTAAAACAATACTTTTACTTGTTTATAATCCTTTCAGAAGCAAAGATAGAGGAGAAGACTTGGATTTTTTTGATCTAGTTTACTCTGTTAACCCTGGTACTGGAATGTGCTCAGTTTCCAGTAAAAAAAATTCAAATCTTGCTTTGATTTTTATTACTGAAATAAATATAGGATTAACCAATATTTAAAACTTGTTTACAATTATTTTAATAAGCAAAGAGAGAGGAGAAAGACTTGGATTTTGGCATGGTTTATACTATAAACCATATTTTACAGGAAACAGAAGAACATAATATTTCCAAGCAAGTAAGAACACTGGCATATCATTCATTCACATGCAAAGACAATCCACATTCATACAGGCATTCAAACACAAAAGAAATTAAACAAAGCATAGGTTTACTCACATATTTGGAACTGAAAGAAGAGGTAAAACATAGGAAAGCTCTGTAATTCTTTGAACTGCGGTTTTTTTTCTTTTTCTAATTAGCTTGATTTCCTTTGAGTTGTTATCTGCAGTAATTTTGTATAAACTTGTTTAAACTTTGATGTGTCTACTCACTTATTCTTTTCAACATCAAAATAAAATAATTAAATTTACTTACTCTTTAATCTGATTTTAAACAGAAGTGAAATTCTAGCCTGCACCTTAAGCTTTGTATATTGCTGTTCTTTTTTTTTTCCTTGAGTTAAGTCCTGAATCTCCTCCCTAATTTCTGAAGCTCTCAGCTTGATTTTTGAAGTGTGTGTTGAAGGTTGGAATTATTCTTGAACCCTTCTATAGATTCCTTGAAGAAATTTTTCTTCATTTTGTTTGCTGGCGATTTCCACAAGGAGAGTAGGAGTGACAACAAGATGAGCAAGAGTAGAATGCTTTCTACTTAAAGCATCGGCAACTACATTGGCTTTACCGGGTGTATACAGAATATCTAGGTCATATGACGCTAGAAATTCTAACCATCATTGTTGCCGTAGATTTAAATCTTTCTGGGTGAAGAGATACTTTAAAGATTTGTGATCGGTGAATAATTCAAAATTTTCACCTAAAACAAGGAGAGTTCATTAAGTATACTTATTTAGTTACGTTAAATTTCTTATATCATTAAGAAAGCTGAAAAAGTTTTTACCCAGAAGATAGTGACGCCACATTTTCAAAACGAAAATAACAGCTAAAAGCTCCAAATCGTGCGTTGGGTAATTTTTCTCATGCGGGCGCAATTGTCTACTCGCGTAGGCAATTACTTTTCCATTTTGCATTAGTACTGCACCCAAACCGTCTGATTTAGCCACGAATACAACAGCTGAACCCCATTCGGAAACGCTAGGGCGAATCAATCCTTTTTCTCGCAAATCTCGAATTTGATTGACTAATTCAATTCTTTCCCTAGGTGCCATCCTACGACTTGCGTGGACGACAGGACGGGCATTGGGTATTAAATCAATTCGGAATTCTAATGAGTCACTTAATGTGTTATACTCCTGAGCTAAAGTTTCAACCTTCAGCTCTGATACCAATTTGTCACGTTTCAAATTCCAGCGTTCGAAAATCGACATCCGTACTCCACTTGTACTTGAATGCCGCATATTCAATCGTTGAAATTCGAATCGTGCCAGAGCTTATAACACAATTAAGTATAACAACACAGTGGAAGAAAAAGAAATGAATATCATTGATATACAATATTCGATACAACAAGAAACAACATTAGAGATACAAGATAAAAAATGTTACAGCGGAAAACTAAATGAACTAGCAGCTGAACCAAAACTCCAAACAGCAACTGCAACTCAAATCCAAGGCCAGACTCCAAATCACAAGCTCGAACCACCATCTCGTTTCACCAAGACAAGCAAGTCTCGTCCACCAAAGACTTCAATATCCAAAGTCTCCGAAGAATACCAAAGAGAAGACTAAAACCTACCAATTCGATATCTATGTCTACTATCTGAAAAACCCAACTCTAGACTGCCCGTGTGGAAAATAGTGGGCACCCAAAGTTTACGAAAGGAACAATAAACTCCGGGTCAGTCATGGAACTGGTATGAGCAAAAAAAAAACAGTTTATCTTTAAAACAAACAAAAGAATTTAAAGTTTGAAATCCGTAATGCTTTTGGAAAATGAAACTACCATAAGGCCTCCCGCCACACACACAATGCAAACGCAGACTTGGGGAAGATTTCTCCTTATGATAGTCAAATATGCTTGATACGCGAAAACCATTTGATATTATTATTAGTGCATAGTGGAAAACATTTCGAAAGTATAATATTAATCTTAGCCAGCATACGTACCATTATAGTATGCCTACTATAGCTACCGTGTTAGATGGCAGGTTCTACAACTAAAACCATACAAGGCGTGTATTGGTAATTGGATTTCCAACAAATGGTCAGGCTAAGGAACTTCCTGGGCCACATGGGTACGCCTCTGGAGTGACGCCCCGAGAACCTAACCGGATCTCTGCCAACACAAGGCCGGGTTACCTCTGTAACTAGGTAACTACTGACACGAGTATGCCATCCCCTGGTCGTAACCAACCTTTATCCGAGCAGTCGATACCAACAACCATAAAGTAATGTATTTGTAGTAACCACATAGGTTAAATATCTGGGCTCCATACGATGATATCACCTCTATCCAGAAGGAAATGAACAAACCCTCAGGGGGCACTACCCCCAAATAACCTTGCCGCATTCTTCCTGTTTCGACCATTCCGGGTTGTGAAGTTCGACGAAGTCTCGTCCACAAAGCTACGCTTTTCACAAAAGCCATGCTTTTCACAAAAGCCATGCTTTGATCAACAAATTATCAGCAGCACTTCGTATGCCACATCCAAATTGGGAATGTATTACTGGTAACCATCAATTACATAACCTCTGAGCTCGTACGTATTAGAGAAGGGTGTTAATCTAAGAGAATAAATCTCCTCCACCAAACAGAAATGTATTTGATAGAAACCAGTTTTACATCTCAAAGTGTAATGTCAGATACACATCCATACAAGTTTGTTCCGGGTTCGAACAGAACCGAAGGCACTTCCGAAGAAGCCCTTACCAATCCGGGAATCCTCAATCCCGATCGGACTTCCTATCACTTAGGGAATCTCTATATCGTAGCTACTCGGTGCAGAGACAATCGATAGGTCATCCTATCGTTCTTGTAAATACCCGGTCTTCACCATCGGTCTTCAAATGCTATCCATAACAACGTATCATTATTCGGAATGGGTTGTATTACACAAGGTCCTCTCCCGGCTAAACCGAATAATGAGCGCAATATTTAAAAACATATGATATGGGACCTCAGTTAAATCACATCTTAAAGCCCAAAAATCTTTTATTCAAATGGTTAAACAAATTACCATTTACAAATCTTTTTACGCAAAAGATTTATTTCAAAAACCTTCAATGGTTTAGATAATTTCCACACTTTAATCTTTTAAACAAAAGATTCACTTTTTAAGATCCCCTTTCAATCTAAAACAAGGTTCATCAATCTTTCACAAAGATTCATTCATAGCCTTTCAAAATAATTCCATTTCAAATTGGATTGACTCATCTGGTCGTTAAATCAAAGACCCATTTTATTGTTTCAAAACGATTCCCATTTCAATCTTATAAAAGAATAATTGGATTTAATTGAATAATTAAATCGATAATTTAATATGTTAAATTATGGAAATAATTGAAAATCGAGTTAAATATGATTGAAAATGATTTGTAAAATTTTATTTTATCATATTGAAGTTAGAATGACATTTTAGAACTTTTAAAATCGAATTAAAAGTTAATTTGTGAAAATTGAATATTTTAATATTAAATCGACTAGTGAGAATAGTCAATTTTGGAACAGTCTCAGAATTGAACGAAACTAGTTCCATTGGATCCGTAATAGTTAGTTATTACCGGATTTCAAATTTCGTGTCAATTGGAGTTATCGTTTGATCGTGGCAGCTCGAAACGCATCGAATTGTTTTTAATATTAATTTGGCGAGTTAAAATAGCCATTTTTCAAAAAGTCTCGGATTTTGACGAAACAAGTTTCATTGGATCCGTAATGTGATATTATTGTAAGGTTTCAAATTTCGTGTCAATTGGATTTACCGTTTGTCCGGTACAAATTAAAACGCCTATAAAATCGTTTAAATCGGTTTAATTTAAATCGAACGTTTATTGCCATAACTCAACACAGATGACCGAATTAGCTTCCGAAACCTGTTCCATTGTGTTCGGAACGTGGGGTAAACCCTAGAAACGCTGGTTACAGTGCGTAAATCAGAGTTTGGAATTTCCGGAATGAATAGTGTCGATCGATTTCCTATAAATAGCCCACCATCACAAAAAAAAAAAAAAAACTAAAACCCTAATCTACAAACCCTAGCCGCCACTTTAGGTTTAATGGCCAGAAAATCATCTCCTTCTCCTCCAATTTTCTCTAAATCCATACATCGAATCAAGAAGTTGTCAACTAGAAACTTGTAGAGCACAACACGAACTAGATATCCAACGGTGGAGATCGGAAATGGAGCAACGGATCGACACGAATTTGTGTTTGAAGGGGCCAGCTTTGTGCATGTTTTTCATGGAAAGGAGGGGGCCGAGCTTCAGGGCACTTGGGGCGGAGGTGGAGAAGGCTGAGACGAGTCGAATGACGGTGGTTTGATGAACTCTCGACGTTCGTGGAGGGTGCGGTTGTTAACCCTAGTGCACGACTATGGGTTGTTTTGATCGGCCTGGGAGTTTTCACGTGAGGGAGAAGAGAAGGGGGTAACGGCCCAGATGTGGAGGAAGGGAAATCAACGGCCAGGATTAGTTTTGGTATAAAATTGAAAATAAAAGTTGTAATTTGTTTATATATAAATCGAGTAACTTGTAAAAATCATATCTTTTTCATACGAGGTCGAAAACGCGCGAAACCAGTTGCGTTGGAATCGTATGGACGAGCACTACGCTATGGAACTAGATTGGAGTTGTTTGGAGTTAGTGAAAATTTCGTGTAAAATTAAACGTATTCGAAATAAATCGCTAAAACGAAATTGAAATCAAGGTGAGAACTTCTCACTCAATCGAATCAGTTTCGATTTTATTTTAAATAGTTATATTTAAAATACTTGAATACATGTTTGAATGATGATTGTTATCTATTGATTGTTAAAATAGACATTATGCGCCGTTAGTAAGCGGATGTTATTTATTAAAAACATATACCGCGAATATTTCATAAACAGTGAAATTGGTATTATATATAATAGCAATATATATATATATATTGGCATATGTATATATTGGAGTTATTGATTTCCCGCATTTGTATAGCGGATGAGACCCTATTGCGCCGTCTATTAAGCGGATAATATTTTAAATCCCATATACCGCGATAATTCCGTACTGGAGCGGAATTGGTATTGTGCTAATGTTTGTGGATGCAGGAAAATAGGTTGGAGGGATCCAACAGGATTCCTCAACAGTTTTTATTTTTGATTTCAGATATTTTGATATTTGATGGATTCTCATATCGATATCTGATGTCGTTGTAGTCGTGATTGACTATTTGGTGTGTAGCATCATTGGACCAAGTTTTGGAATTTTAAAATGTTTTTAAAGTGATTTTTGAAAGTATAAGTTATAAAATATTTTTGGAATTGATCCATTTTAAATAAATAAACGTTATACTTTTAAAAGTTATATAAAATTATGATTTTTGAGAAATACGGTTAAAGTTGATTTTTGAGAAATATGGATTAATGATTTTATAAAAGAGTTTAAATCGGGATTAATTGAATTTATTATGAAAAGTTGAAATATAGGATTTATAAAATTTAATTATTTTATGAATCAAAATAGCGAAATTATAAAGGGGATTAAAGATGTTTTAAAATAATAGTATAAATTGATTTTATAAAGGATTTATAAATTGATAATTTATAAATGAAAATATTTGAATTTTAAAACGAGTTTTTATAAGTGTTAGAATGAATTGTGAATGAATTTTATAAATGAATGAAATTTATAGAATTATAAACGGTGAAGTTATAAATGAAATTTTATAAGCAGTAGGTTTATGAAATTGGTAAAGTTATTAAAAGAATGGTTCTGGATAAATAAAACGAATTTTTATAAGTTATAAGATTTATAATTATGAAGTTCAAAGGAACGATTTTGCAAACAAATAAATTCTATGTATTTAACTTATAACATGAACTTTTGTTTTATAATTGAGTTATAAATTGAATAGGTTAATAAAGAAAATTTATAAAGAAAGATGTTATAAAACAAATAGAATTGGAATTTATAACCGTTGTTTTATAAATCCGCAAATGACTTATTTTGATAAGTAAAATTGTTGTGACCTATTAATGGAGTTATATTCACGTTTTTGACTGTGAATAATCCTTTGAAATAAAATGAATAAAAGGATGAAATTTGTTAACGTAGTATATTCACGTTTTTGAATAGTGAATAATATGTTAAAGAAATTGTTTTGAATGTGATGTTTTAAATAGAATTAAAACGATCTAACGATGTTTTAAAAGGTGTTGAGATTTGAAACCCTAGATTTCAACATTTATTGTTGAAATAGACGTTTTCGAGAAATAGAAGGAAATGGTGGACTATAATACTATTGTTATAGTAAATGATTTCCGAAAGGAAATGTTTTGTATAGTATTGGGATTTATATATCTATTTTAATTTCGAATCCCTATACTAGTGATTTTGGGTTGTCGTAACGATGTTTTACGCAACATTCGTTTTGGCCAAAATAAATATGTTTAAGAGAATGATTTCCTTAAAGAATGAAATATATACTTAATTTCGATTGAAGTATATTGAATATTTTCCAAGTGTTGAAAATAAATAAAATTTGTGAATTACTTATGAATAAATAAGTATGGAAATGTTTTTCCAATGTGAAATGAAATGTTTAGAGAATTTATCTTTTTGAAGATAAATTGAAAATGAATAATTGAAATCGTATATTCGTAGATATTTTGAAATATAAATTCACTATGGAATTTATAAAAGAAAGTGGAATTTGTTAAAAATAAATATTGATTTATTTTTGAGATATTGAATTATATATCTTGTAAAGATATCTTTGGGAAATAAATAATTTGGAAAATTATTTGGAATCTGGTGATGTGTGCATATCCATTGATAGTTCAATAACCGACTATCAATATTTACCTTTGAAAGGTATTTGTTGTGATTTGTTGAATTTGAATGCACACTTATTTTTAAATTATTGCGCTCGTTATTTGGATTACCCATTCCGAATAGTGATACAACGTAATGGATAGCATTGAAGATCGGTGTTGAAGACCCGGTATTTGCGAGAGCGATAGGATGACCTGTCGATTGACTCTGCACCGAGTTGCTCCGGTATAGAGTTCTCCATATGTGATGGGGAATCCGATCAGGATTGTGGATATCCGAATTGCAAGGACTTCTTTGTAAGTGCCTTCGGTTCTGTTCGAGCCCGGAACAGACTTGTATGGATTGTATGTCTGACATTACAAATTGAGATATAAAGCCGACTTCTTTCAAATATATTTCTATTGGTGGCGGAGAATTTATTCTTTTAGCTTAACACCCTTCTCTGAGACGTACGAGCTCAGAGGTTATGTAGTTGAAGGTTATCAGCGATATATTCCCAATTTGGTAATGTGACATGCTGAGTGTTGTTGTAAATGATCATTGTGTTGATTATTTGTGATAGGATCATTTATTTGATCGTCTATCTTGGTGATCATTTCTATGATCATTTTTTGACCCAAAGCATGGCTTTTGTATAAAGTATGTTTTTGTGGACGTGACTTCGTCGAGCCTCACACCCCGGAATGGTCAAAACAGGAAAGATGCAGCAAGGTTATGAGGGGTAGCGCCCTTTAGGATATGTGCATTTCCTTCTGGAAAAGGGTGGTATCATGGTATGGAGCCCAGATACTTACTCATGTTGAAAACACTTTGTTATGATTGTGTGATGATGGTGACGAGCGCTCGGTGAAAGGTCCCAAAGGACCGGGGGATGGCATATTCGGTCAGTTGTTACTCAGTTAGGGGTAACCCGGCCTTGTGTTGGTAGAGATCCGGTTTGGTTCTCGAGGACGTCCATCCAGAGGCGTTTCCATGTGGCAATGGGAAGTTCCTTGGCCTGATCATTCGTTGGAAATCCAAAGAAACAATACGATCTTGTACGGTATTAGTTGTAGAACCTATCATTCACTTATGGTGGCGCCCCACTGTTTGGATGGTAGCTATAGTAGGCATAGTTCGGAATGTCTATGTTGGCTAAGATTTATATTCTACTTTCGAAATATTTTTTCTACACTATGCACTAATAATAATATCAAATGTTCTTTTTAATGCGTATCAAGCATCTTTGACTATCATAAGGAGAAATCTCCTCCGATTCTGCGTTTGCATTGTGTGTGTGTGCGGGAGGCCTTATGGTAGTCTCATTTTTAAAAGCATTGCGAATTGACTTTAAAAATATTCCTCTATTTTGATTTTAAAGATAAATAAACTGTTTTGAGTTCCCACACCAGTCACATGACTGACTCGGAGTTTATTGTTTTCCTTCCTAAACTCTGGGTGCCCACCAATTTCCACACGGGCAGTCGAGAGTTAAGGTTTATCAAGATATTCTGGAGTTGCTGGAGGCAAGATGGATGGCATGGCGTATTACTAGTATATAGTATTCTTTTTCCGCTGCATTGTTTGTTGTTGTTGTTGTTGTACACTCTGATGATATGATGTAATGTAATGTGATGTAATGTAATAATTGATATATATTTCTTTGTTTAAAGATTATTCATTTATTATTATATGTTGTTCCGCTGCGAATTGTGAGATTCTGATATTGTTGTGTTGTGTTCTGTTCCGTTCTATTTTCTATTTTCTTTTCCCTCTATTTTCTATCTTCTTATCTTTTCTGTCTTTTTCTTCTTTTTCTTTTTTTCTTAAAACCCTAAGTGTTCGGTTTTCCGCCGTTTATTGCTCGGCAGTCGATAAAGTGAGTATCGATGTTGAATTTTCGAAAGTCGAAGAATCGGGTCCTTACATCTGGTATCAGAGCATATGGTTAAGCGACAACCATGGTTCTGTTGGGTATTACTCATTAGAGATAGAGTCAGTAGTACTCTAGAATGAGTTGAGTGTAATAATAGCTATGAGAGCGTATTTGTTAGTGAATATAAAATTGTTTTATATTGTGATGGTTGGTTTATTGAGTGGCATATGAACTTTCGTCAGCGTGGTCTGCAAAACTATGCCGAAGGGGTTTCTAAACACTTGAATAGAACAATTCGACGCAATATTGTTTTAAATTGGGTAAATGAAATAATTTTACCTTGATTATATTTTATATATAAAGGGATAATTTTTCAGAATTATTAAAGTATATATAAATGGATTGTTTAGTTGTTTGAATAATCTAAATAAAGGAATAATTGTATAAGCAAATGAATTATAAGAATTGAATTATAATTAAAGTGATTTACAATTGTGAAATAAACTTATATATATAAGAAGTGAAACTTTATGAATATGTTTATGAATATGAGTTGTAAGTAAAAATGAATTTAAAGTTAAATGGAATATAACTTAAGTGATATTGAATGAAGTTGATTTCGGTATCAAAGTAAATTAATAAAGTTAAGTGATAAATGTGAACTTGAGTTATATAAATAGAATTCAACTTAAGATGGTTAAATGAATTACCAATTGAATTGAATGAATGGATTGAATATTAACCAATTGAATGTAAATAAAATTGGTATGAAATAATGAATGTAAGTGTAATTCATTAAAATGTAATGTTATTAGAAGTTGAATAGTTGAATAAAAATCATTTAATTAAACAAAATATAAGCAAAGGAGTTTGGTTGTAATTAATATACATTGGTTGTTATATGATTGTTAGTTGATTGATTGTATATAATTCATTAAGAGTTAATGAAATTGAAAACTAAAGTAATTAAAATCCAATTTGAAGTTAAGTGAATCTTGAATAGAATTGAATTTAATTTGGAAGTGAACCAACTTGAATATGAATTAGTGAATATAAACTAATTGAAAATGAATGTTAGTTAGAACATCCACTGTTAATGAATCAAATGTGATTAAATTGAAAACCTATTTCATTGAATATTAATGAGAATATAAATGAATATTTATTGGTTATGGATGTTAGTTGGATGATAGTTGGTTGATGTTTGCATTTGTTGTTTTGTTTCATTTGCTATGTTGGCATATATAGTTATTATGTTGCTATATGATGTATGTTGATGCTATTTTCATATATACATGTTCTCATGTTGTTTGTTGAGCGATTAGTAGGTGCGGATCGCGTTTGCTTCGCATTTGAAGCTCGCTTTCGCGCTATATTAGCCGTATATGTTCGCTAATAAAATATAAGGTACATATCTCGGATTAAATACTGTACTTTTATACTTTTTTCCCTTCGGGATGCCTCATTACTTGATGAGATGTATATTTGTGATATATATACTGTCATTTTTTTTCGGATCGGGCCGCGCAAAGGAGACTATGGCGAATTTTTCCGGAAATTTAAGGCGTTAGAATTTTTTTTTGAGAAAATTGAAATTTTTTGAAAACTTTAATTTTGATTTGAAGTTAAAAGTTAAACAATAGTTGTTATTTTTGAAAAGATAACTAAGTATGATTTGAAAACTTAGTAAAGTATTGTAAGAAGTTTAACTATGGATTTATGGAAAATTAATAGATTCTGTAACTTTTCTTACTTGATAATTTCGAGGACGAAATTCTTTTAAGGAGGGAAGATTGTAACGACCCAGGATTTTAAGTAATTAAAATTTGAATATTTAATTAATTTTAAATACTAATAAGTGAAATTTATAAGTCGAATAAATTTTATTTTGAATAATTGGATTTAATTGAATAATTAAATCGATAATTTAATATGTTAAATTATGGAAATAATTGAAAATCGAGTTAAATATGATTGAAAATGATTTGTAAAATTTTATTTTATCATATTGAAGTTAGAATGACATTTTAGAACTTTTAAAATCGAATTAAAAGTTAATTTGTGAAAATTGAATATTTTAATATTAAATCGACTAGTGAAAATAGTCAATTTTTGAACAGTCTCAGAATTGAACGAAACTAGTTCCGTTGGATCCGTAATAGTTTGTTATTACCGGATTTTAAATTTCGTCTCAATCGGAGTTATCGTTTGATCGTGGCAGCTCGAAACGCATCGAATTGTTTTTAATATTAATTTGGCGAGTTAAAATAGCCATTTTTCAAAAAGTCTCGGATTTCGACGAAACCAGTTTCATCGGATCCGTAATGTGATATTATTGTAAGGTTTCAAATTCCGTGTCAATTGGATTTACCGTTTGTCCGGTACAAATTAAAACGCCTAGAAAATCGTTTAAATCGGTTTAATTTAAATCGAACGTTTATTACCATAACTCGCACAGATGACCGAATTAGCTTCCGAAACCTGTTCCATTGTGTCCGGAACGCGGTGTAAACCCTAGAAACGCTAGTTACGACGCGTAAATCGGAGTTCGGAATTTCCGGAATGAATAGTGTCGATCGATTTCCTATAAATAGCCCACCATCACAAATAAAAAATAAATAAACTAAAACCCTAATCTACAAACCCTAGCCGCCACTTTGGGTTTAATGGCCAGAAAATCATCTCCTTCTCCTCCAATTTTCTCCAAATCCATACATCGAATCAAGAAGTTGTCAACTAGAAACTTGTAGAGCACAACACGAACTAGATATCCAACGGTGGAGATCGGAAATGGAGCAACGGATCGACGCGAATTTGTGTTTGAAGGGGCCGGCTTTGTGCGTGTTTTTCATGGGAAGGAGGGGGCCGAGCTTCAGGGCACTTGGGGCGGAGGTGGAGAAGGCTGAGACGAGTCGAATGATGGTGGTTTGATGAACTCTCGACGTTCGTGGAGGGTGCGGTTGTTAACCCTAGTGCACGGCTATGGGTTGTTTTGATCGGCCTGAGAGTTTTCACGTGAGGGAGAAGAGAAGGGGGTAACGGCCCAGATGTGGAGGAAGGGAAATCAACGGCCAGGATTAGTTTTGGTATAAAATTGAAAATAAAAGTTGTAATTTGTTTATATATAAATCGAGTAACTTGTAAAAATCATATCATATTCATATGAGGTCGAAAACGCGCGAAACCAGTTGCGTTGGAATTGTATGGACGAGCACTACGCTATGGAATTGGATTGGAGTCGTTTGGAGTTAGTGAAAATTTCGTGTAAAATTAAACGTCCGTTTAATTTTATTCGAAATAAATCGCTAAAACGAAATTGAAATCAAGGTGAGAACTTCTCACTCAATCGAATCAGTTTCGATTTTATTTTAAATAGTTATATTTAAAATACTTGAATACATGTTTGAATGATGATTGTTATCTATTGATTGTTAAAATAGACATTATGCGCCGTTAGTAAGCGGATGTTATTTATTAAAAACATATACCGCGAATATTTCATAAACAGTGAAATTGGTATTATATATAATAGCAATATATATATATATATATATATTGGCATATGTACATATTGGAGTTATTGATTTCCCGCATTTGTATAGCGGATGAGACCCTATTGCGCCGTCTATTAAGCGGATAATATTTTAAATCCCATATACCGCGATAATTCCGTACTAGAGCGGAATTGGTATTGTGCTAATGTTTGTGGATGCAGGAAAACAGGTTGGAGGGATCCAACAGGATTCCTCAACAGTTTTTATTTTTGATTTTAGATATTTTGATATTTGATGGATTATCATATCGATATATGATATCGTTGTAGTCGTGATTGACTATTTGGTGTGTAGCATCATTGGACCAAGTTTTGGAATTTTAAAATGTTTTTAAAGTGATTTTTGAAAGTATAAGTTATAGAATATTTTTGGAATTGATCCATTATAAATAAATAAACGTTATGCTTTTAAAAGTTATATAAAATTATGATTTTTGAGAAATACGGTTAAAGTTGATTTTTGAGAAATATGGATTAATGATTTTATAAAAGAGTTTAAATCGGGATTAATTGAATTTATTATGAAAAGTTGAAATATAGGATTTATAAAATTTAATTATTTTATGAATCAAAATAGTGAAATTATAAAGGGGATTAAAGATGTTTTAAAATAATAGTATAAATTGATTTTATAAAGGATTTATAAATTGATAATTTATAAATGAAAATATTTGAATTTTAAAACGAGTTTTTATAAGTGTTAGAATGAATTGTGAATGAATTTTATAAATGAATGAAATCTATAGAATTATAAACGGTGAAGTTATAAATGAAATTTTATAAGCAGTAGGTTTATAAAATTGGTAAAGTTATTAAAAGAATGGTTCTGGATAAATAAAATGAATTTTATAAGTTATAAGATTTATAATTATGAAGTTCAAAGGAACGATTTTGCAAACAAATAAATTCTAAGTATTTAACTTATAACATGAACTTTTGTTTTATAATTGAGTTATAAATTGAATAGGTTAATAAAGAAAATTTATAAAGAAAGATGTTATAAAACAAATAGAATTGAAATTTATAACCGTTGTTTTATAAATCCGCAAATGACTTATTTTGATAAGTAAAATTGTTGTGACCTATTAATGGAGTTATATTCACGTTTTTGACTGTGAATAATCCTTTGAAATAAAATGAATAAAAGGATGAAATTTGTTAACGTAGTATATTCACGTTTTTGAATAGTGAATAATATGTTAAAGAAATTGTTTTGAATGTGATGTTTTAAATAGAATTAAAACGATCTAACGATGTTTTAAAAGGTGTTGAGTTTCGAAACCCTAGATTTCAACATTTATTGTTGAAATAGACGTTTTCGAGAAATAGAAGGAAATGGTGGACTATAATACTATTGTTATAGTAAATGATTTCCGAAAGGAAATGTTTTGTATAGTATTGGGATTTATATATCTATTTTAATTTCGAATCCCTATACTAGTGATTTTGGGTTGTCGTAACGATGTTTTACGCAACATTCGTTTTGGCCAAAATAAATATGTTTAAGAGAATGATTTCCTTAAAGAATGAAATATATACTTAATTTCGATTGAAGTATATTGAATATTTTTCAAGTGTTGAAAATAAATAAAATTTGTGAATTACTTATGAATAAATAAGTATGGAAATGTTTTTCCAATGTGAAATGAAACGTTTAGAGAATTTATCTTTTTGAAGATAAATTGAAAATGAATAATTGAAATCGTATATTCATAGATATTTTAAAATATAAATTCACTATGGAATTTATAAAAGAAAGTGGAATTTGTTAAAAATAAATATTGATTTATTTTTAAGATATTGAATTATATATCTTGTAAAGATATCTTTGGGAAATAAATAATTTGGAAAATTATTTGGAATCTGGTGATGTGTGCATATCCATTGATAGTTCAATAACCGACTATCAATATTTACCTTTGAAAGGTATTTGTTGTGATTTGTTGAATTTGAATGCACACTTATTTTTAAATTATTGCGCTCGTTATTTGGATTACCCATTCCGAATAGTGATACGACGTAATGGATAGCATTGAAGATCGATGTTGAAGACCCGGTATTTGCGAGAGCGATAGGATGACCTGTCGATTGACTCTGCACCGAGTTGCTCCGGTATAGAGTTCTCCATATGTGATGGGGAATCCGATCAGGATTGTGGATATCCGGATTGCAAGGACTTCTTTGTAAGTGCCTTCGGTTCTGTTCGAGCCCGGAACAGACTTGTATGGATTGTATGTCTGACATTACAAATTGAGATATAAAGCCGACTTCTTTCAAATATATTTATGTTGGTGGCGGAGAATTTATTCTTTTAGCTTAACACCCTTCTCTGAGACGTACGAGCTCAGAGGTTATGTAGTTGAAGGTTATCAGCGATATATTCCCAATTTGGTAATGTGACATGCTGAGTGTTGCCGTAAATGATCATTGTGTTGATTATTTGTGATAGGATCATTTATTTGATCGTCTATCTTGTGATCATTTCTATGATCATTTGTTGACCCAAAGCATGGATTTTGTATAAAGTATGTTTTTGTGGACGTGACTTCGTCGAGCCTCACACCCCGGAATGGTCAAAACAGGAAAGATGCGGCAAGGTTATGAGGGGTAGCGCCCTTTAGGATATGTGCATTTCCTTCTGGAAAAGGGTGGTATCATGGTATGGATCCCAGATACTTACTCATGTTGAAAACACTTTGTTATGATTGTGTGATGATGGTGACGAGCGCTCGGTGAAAGGTCCCAAAGGACCGGGGGATCGCATATTCGGTCAGTTGTTACTCAGTTAGGGGTAACCCGGCCTTGTGTTGGTAGAGATCCGGTTTGGTTCTCGGGGACGTCCATCCAGAGGCGTTTCCATGTGGCAATGGGAAGTTCCTTGGCCTGATCATTCGTTGAAAATCCAAAGAAACAATACGATCTTGTACGGTATTAGTTGTAGAACCTATCATTCACTTATGGTGGTGCCCCACTGTTTGGATGGTAGCTATAGTAGGCATAGTTCGGAATGTCTATGTTGGCTAAGATTTATATTCTACTTTCGAAATATTTTTTCTACACTATGCACTAATAATAATATCAAATGTTCTTTTTAATGCGTATCAAGCATCTTTGACTATCATAAGGAGAAATCTCCTCCGATTCTGCGTTTGCATTGTGTGTGTGTGCGGGAGGCCTTATGGTAGTCTCATTTTTAAAAGCATTGCGAATTGACTTTAAAAATATTCCTCTATTTTGATTTTAAAGATAAATAAACTGTTTTGAGTTCCCACACCAGTCACATGACTGACTCGGAGTTTATTGTTTTCCTTCCTAAACTCTGGGTGCCCACCAATTTCCACACGGGCAGTCGAGAGTTAAGGTTTATCAGGATATTCTGGAGTTGCTGGAGGCAAGATGGATGGCGTAGCGTATTACTAGTATATAGTATTCTTTTTCCGCTGCATTGTTTGTTGTTGTTGTTGTACACTCTGATGATATGATGTAATGTAATGTGATGTAATGTAATAACTGATATAGTTCTTTGTTTAAAGATTATTCATTTATTATTATATGTTGTTCCGCTGCGAATTGTGAGATTCTGATATTGTTGTGTTGTGTTCTGTTCCATTCTATTTTCTATTTTCTTTTCCCTCTATTTTCTATCTTCTTATCTTTTCTGTCTTTCTCTTCTTTTTCTTTTTTTCTTAAAACCCTAAGTGTTCGGTTTTCCGTCGTTCGATTGCTCGGTAGTCGATAAAGTGAGTATCGATGTTGAATTTTCGAAAGTCGAAGAATCGGGTCCTTACAGGTATATCCTATAACGCTTATAGGATCACAGATAGAAAAAATATGAATGCATTATGAATAAATAATTTACATCCATCATAACTCAAATTTAAACAATTCAAATCACAAAGCATTACACATCAAAGCAATTCACAACATTCTATACTATCCGTACATTCATAAGTATAATCATTAAGTCATCTGATTAGTTTTAAATCGGATCATTACCTATGGATAAATTTCTAATTATGGTTAATAATTAACTAATTACAAACCATTATTATTAATTATCCTGTAATTAATCATTATTTAATAATAATCCTTTGATTGATTATCCTTAATTAATTACAAAGATTTAAATTAATTAATCCTTAATTATCATCCTTTAATTACTTTCATTAATAATCAATGATTAATTATCATTAACTACAATTGATATTAATTGATCATTTTTTTAATTAATTATCTTAATTAATTAACCATTAATTGTAATTAATTAAATCTTAATTACTTCTATTAATTAATTATTCCTTACTTAATTATTTTAATTAATAACCTTTAATTATTAATTTAAATCTTAATTACAGTTAATTATCCTAAATTGATTATTCTTAATTTAATCACCCTAATTAATTAACCACATTAATTAATTATACTTAAAGGTAATTAACCTTTAATATTTGATTAATAAGTCTTTAATCTTTAATCATCTATTCTTAATTACTTTCACTAAGTAATTATTATTTTTATTAAAAAAACAATCATTAATTTCTTGATTAATTAAACTTAATTATTAATTAATTTATCTTAATTTCTCTTATTAAGTAATTAACTATAGATAATGAATTTCCTTTAACAATTATGTTAATTTAAACTTTAAAAGTAAATCAACCATTTTAAAACTCTTAACAAATCCTTAATATTATTGAGTTAAACTTTCAAAATAAAGTTATGTATATCTTTAGTCATTTTAAATTTATTCATAACAAACTTAAGAATTTTTTTTTTAAAGACATTATCTAACTAACAAAACTGATATAAAAAACATTTAATTAGGACAGTGTTTTAAAACATGATTAAGTTTTTGATTCAAAAACAGTTTTGATCACTAACCCGAGCCAAATCGTAAATCTCTCGAGCATAACTTCGGGCTTCCTCCTTCCCGCTTTTACTTCGAGAAAATTGACTAAAAACCCCAAGCCAGTTCCCAGCACCTCCTTCTTCTTCTCTTCGAAAACAAAAACATTGATACACAGAGGAACCTTGCGCACGTGCACAGATGATAGGAGATATTCCGATCATCCACGCCGTTGCCAGTACATCGTCGACGGCTCCCCTAGGCCCCCCGAGCACTCAAATCATTCAAGCTCATCGTCGATCAAAAAAGGGATTCCAGACCAACACTGGAAACAACACTGTCACCTAAATCTGCCTTGCCACGTCAACTCAGACCGGTTGAACTCACGCCATCCCACCAAGATCACCACCACAGTCCTCCTCTTCTTTTCCCCCGATCGCGAACACTTCCAGTTTGCTGATGACCCCGCAATTGTCCCAGTACCAATATTGATCAATATAGGTTCTTAAGCCCTAATTCCTCTTCAATCCATTACTTGAATCAATTAAAAAATATCTGGACATTTTTCCACAGATTTCCAGTGCTCAAGCTACCCTTCACGAAAATTTTGAAGCTCATCATCTCCTCGTTCATCAGAAATTGACATATCTACGATTTCTGATCATCTCGCGATACCTCCGCAACCACACAACAAAAAAACTTGAAACAAAAATCAAAAATCACCATTTCTGAATACCTACGAGAATACAATATCAAATGCATAATTTAGACCTTTGAATTTTCTGATATATTTGTGTTCATCAGTGTTTGCTTGATTTTCTAGTAAACCCAACTTAATTTAAACAAAAAAATGATTTTTAAAATTAAGTTTTTGTTAAGCTAAACACTTTTCTTTTTGACCTTAACTTCCAAAAAGAATTAGAAAGGGGAAATTAAGTTTTTGTAGTTGATGAGCTCTGTAATCTGGAACAAAAAAAATGTTCCTGTCTGTAACACAGGCATACACAAATATCTGCACAGATGTTTGTATGTATGCAAAACACATTTACGAACATTCAAACATATTTCGCAACATCACCTTCACAATCATCAATAGATGACCATACCAAGAGAAAAAGAAGAAAAATGTTTGCTCACCTAATGGAATTTTGAAACAGAGGTCAGACACTATTATTTTTTTCGGATGCTTTTAAACTTGCATGCATGATCTTGATTCCTGGATTTTGAATTTTCATGCCTTGTTTCGAGATGCATTTTCATGCATCAGGTTGATTTTTTTTTCAGATTTGAAATCTTCCTTCTAATTCCTCTGGTTTTGATGTTTTATAGCTTTGATTTCTAAGACTGGTTTACAAGTTTCCAATTTGCTTCAGATTTAAGTGTTTCAGGTTCCACTGCTTTTGATCTTTGCTTTTATCTCCAGGTTTAAATGTTTTTGAATCTAAGTTTTTGCTTTGAAAACCAGGAATTAGGAAACAGAGGCTGTTTTAACATATTGTTTGATTCATTTCCTTTTTGTTTTCAGATTTTTCCTGGTTTTGTTTCTTTACATAAATTCTCTTTTTTTCAAATGAAGATAAAACCAAGTTTGCCACTTGTTTAATTGGATGGACACTTGTCTTATTATTTTTAACATTTGTTGAATTATGAACTTCTTTATATTTATATCCTTTTGTCAAATTTAATTATAAATTTTGTTTAATACTTTATTCAATTTAATCTAAAATTTATAGTTTAGACCTTAAAATTATTAGATCTTATATTCACAAATGTTTATGTAATACATTTTATATTTAAACTTTAAATTTAGCTTAGTACATAAATATATTCATATTTATTTTCCATCATACATTTATATACTATTTTTATTTGCAAATCATGTTTTACATTTTTAAAATTAAATTCAATTAATTTTACAAAAATATTTATTATTAAATTTCCAAATAAATTTGATTTTAAAATCTACTTTTAAATCTATTTCTTTTCAAGTATGAAAGAAAGTATTTTTAAATCCTTTTATTCATTTTCACACTATTATATTTTTAAATAAACATTTATTTTAATTTTTAAAAGACATTAAAAGCTTTTACATTAATTTTTCTAAATTAATAAATACCTTTGCATATTGATAAATGCTTTCTAAAATTTTATAAAATTAAAATCTTTTTTTTTTGAATAGCAAGCAGGGTTGAATGGACCCTTACCATCTTTATTAACCACAAACAACACAAACAAAAAGAGAGCAATAACAATCTAGAGCTCATAAAAGAGAAAACAGGGAAACTAAGAAGAAGAGAAAGAAAGACTGAAAAACAACTTAACAAAACTAACACAAGAAAACAAACAAAACCCTAACCTAGAGAGCCATACACAATATGATGAGAAGACTTTTCCTTCACCCTATAAATTATAATGTTTATCAAGGCACTTTCAAGCTTCATATTATTGTCAAAGACACCTGAATTTCTCTCAGCCCATATCACATGCACATACACTTTCAGAATCAGTAAAAGCCTATATGAAGTAGCATTCTTCCATCTTGTTTTTCTGAACACTCTGTTCCATTTTGCATCACCATAAAGAATAGGCTCAGAAAAACCACCACTGTAGAGACAAGCTTTCCAAATTCTATTAGTAACCAAGCATTCAAAGAAGAGGTGAGACCCATCTTCAATAAAGTTATTGCTGAAAACACACATCAAGTCAACACTATAACCTCTCCTACATAATTTATCCTTGGTCATAAGTGCATTTCTTAGGACTTTCCAAAGAAGGAAGTTCAATTTTTATGATGTTATTGGGTTCCAGACTCTTGCATGCCATCTAAATATAGGGCTACCGTCGTCTATTATAAAAGCTTTATAAACTCTAGCAATGGAATGCTGTCCATGGTTAGCTGCCCAGACATACCCATCATCACCAATGGGGAGCTTCATGCATTGCACTTCATCCCACAGCCTCTTGATGATAGGGCTAGAGGAGTAAGGCAGAGTTATATCACCATTATAAAAATAATCAATAGCCCTAGCATCAAGGGGATGCCAGTTTGATTCCTCTGATCATATGAGAGCAGATCATACAAAATAATTCCTCTTCCTACCCATGGTTCAAACCAGAATTTAGCAGTACTGTCAGGGCCAAGCACAAGCTGAATATGAGGGAGTAAAATGCCCCTGAGCTTAAGAATTGATCTCCACACCCAACCACACAGAGGAGAGGGTTCCATTTTCCAGAAGTTTTATTGCCAAGATGATGTTGCCTTGCCCACTTAACCCACAAATTTGGTTTTTCATTTATCAGATTGTCAAAATGCTTAGAAAAAGCAGCTTGATTCCAAGTTCTCATACATTTTATTCCTAATCCACCATATTTTTGTGATTTCTCCAATTTAGGAAAGGCAATTGGAATTAGCTTTTTACAATACATAATCCCAGTCCATAAGAAATGATTCATAGCTTTCCTAATGGTAGTAAGAAGAGCAGAAGGTAATATGAAGCATCTGCACCAATATACAATCATAGCTTGAATAATTGATTTGATGATGGTGGTTCTGCCTGCCTGGGATAATTTATTGCTAGCCCATCTATTCATTGCTTCATTGATTCTTTCAAACAGTGGCAGACAAGCAGTTGCTCCAATTCTTCTAGAGCACAAAGGGATACCAAGGTGCACTGTACCCTCAGGTAGATTAGGTAGTTGACTTTCATGGTGGATGTGCTGGTTATCACTGTCATTAAGACCTGCCACCAAAAGGAAAGACTTGCTTCTGTTGACTTGCAGGCCAGTGCACTTCTCAAAAGTGTGCAGGATGCTTTTGAAACAATCCATAGTAGACACAACAGGCTTAAGAAAAAGTAAAACATCATCAGCAAAAAGAAGAGAGGTAATGAGGGGATTCCAACATTTGGGATGTAACTCATAGTTGTTGTTCACAACCTGCTTATTGACAAGCTGAGTAAAAAATTCCATCACTATTATGAACAAATATGAAGACATCGGGTCTCCTTGCCTTATTCCTCTCTGGCTTCTAAAATAACCAACAGTACCACCATTGTAACATAAAGAGTAGGAAACAGTGGATATACAAGTATATATCCAGCTAACAAAGTGACCAGGAAACCCATTAATCCCATAATTCCAGTCAGAGCTTCCCAGCTAATAGTATCATATGCTCTTTTTATATCAAGCTTCATCATTGCTCTAGGGGAGACATGAGCTCTACCATAACCATTAAGAAGCTCATGAGTAACCAACACATTATCAAGGATACTTCTATTATTCAAAAAAGCAGCTTGGTTGTCATAAATAACAGTGGGAAGCACATGTCTGAGCCTAGCAGCAATAACTTTTGAAATGCATTTGTAGATTATGTTGCAGCAAGCAATAGGACGATATGCATGCAGAGTAGTAGCATGCTTACCTTTTGGCACCAAACATAAGTTGGTAGCATTAATGGAAGTAGGTAATTTATTGTGCTCAAAAAAATTATGCATGGCATTCTTGAGGTCATTAGCAATGACATCCCAACAATGAGTAAAAAAACAGCATTAAAGCCATCAGGTCCACCACAGGAATCCCTCTTCATACCAAACATTGCATTATATATTTCTCCATCAGTAACTCTAGATGACAAAAGTTGGATATCAGATTCATTCAGCATAGGCAATGGAGTTGACATGGTCTCATGAGAGTTAGGGTTCCATGAATCATTAGGGGAGTAAAGATTGGTATACAATTTAATGAAAGCTTTGTCAGTTTCTTCTGGCTTGTTTAAAATCCTTCCTTCATCTTCAAGTATCTGGTGGATGTTTCTTTTAGCATTTTTAACCTGAAGGGTACTATGATACAATTTAGAATTTCTATCACCATACAAATCCCACTCTTTCCTCAATTTTTGTTTCTTCATACTTAACTCAGAGGCCATAGCTTCAGAAAGTTGCTGTGTTATCTTATGTTCTTGCTCAGAAAGGCTGATATTACCAGGGTCATCAAGCATACTTAATTGTATAGCAGATAGTTGATTCTGCAGATCATTTGAGTTCTTGTCACCATCACCATACTTGTTCTTAGCCCATATCTTTAATGTCTCCTTGGTTGCTTTCAATTTTTGCTGCAAAATAGACATTTTATTACCAAATTTAGGTTGTTTCCAAACATTAACAACTAAAGGCATAAATTCTGGATCATTGATCCATGTGTTAAAAAATTTAAAACTTGAGTTCCTTTTAATGGCTTTGCATTCAGTGGCTATAAAGATAGGAGAATGGTCAGAGAGTAGAGGAGGGAGGATATGGTTCAGAGCATTGGGGAATTGAGTAAGAGCTTTGGTGTTGAGAAAGGTTAAGTCAAGTCTACTCATGGTTCTCACTCCAGATCTACTCTTATTGTTCCATGTGTATTTTGGACCAACAAAGGCAGCTTCATGTAAATTGGAGGCAGAGATAGCTTGGTTGAGAGGAGTGATGTCAGAAATTGTAAGGGGAGAGCCACCACAACGATCATCAGCAGCTGACATACAACTAAAATCACCTAACACAAACCACGGGTGTGTTTCCTGCCTGAAATGAGGTAAATAGTTCAGCATTTCTTGCCTAGCTGCAACATGGTTATCCCCATAAATAAAGATTAGATAAAAGGTGGTAGTGGTAGGGATATGCATGGCATGGAAATGGATGAATTGTTTGTGGGATAATATAGGTGTGAGGGTGTAGATGGTAGGATCAGAAATAACCATTATTCTTCCATATGGTGCCTCAACCAAATTATGACGAACACACCATAATGGATTAATAAGTTTAACTGCTTTGAGGGTAAGGTCATGGTTGAGTTTGGTTTCCAGTATGCCAAAAATGCCAAGTTTATTATCAGAGATAATACGTTTTGCTTGCACAAGATTTATTTCCATATGTGCACCCCTAATATTCCAAAACCCAAATTTATGTAACATGGATTAACTTATGGGAGAGAAGTTAGTAGTCTCATAGACCTTCTGAGGCCTGAATTTGGGGTTGTATCCTTTTCAGGTAATGTTTCAAGATAGTCAACATTCTTGCCTTTGTCAAAATCTGACAGGTTACATTCCTTTTTCCTCTTAAAATTGCTATTATTCTTATGTATTGGGATTGGAGTTTTGGATTGAGAGGGAAGTGGGTGATCCTGATTAGACAAATATCCAGGAGGGGGAGTTATATGAGAATAAGGAAGTTTTGTTTGATAGCCAGGGGATTTGGGTTCTTCTGATACATGCACACAGACATTGTGTGCATGAGAATTTTCAGTTTGCTCAAGATGACTGTGCAAAAAGTTGGACTGAGTTGCTTTGGATATTGAATTAAGAGTCATATTACTGGGTAAAAGGGAAAGCACACACTTCCCATCCAAGTTGACTTTGTTTCCATTATTTTCTGATTGCAGATTTGCTTCAGCTTGCTTATGAACTTTTTGTTTTCCTTTAGTCATTTCATGCTCTCTTGCCAATCTGACCCCAACCAATTCCTGAACTAGCTTCCCATAATTTTTAGCAATTTGAGTATTACCTTCTACATCTGCCACAACACTTGGCACTTCTGAGTTCTTCTCCTTACATGCTTCCAAACTTTCTATATCCACTATTGCTTCCTCACCAATCAGATTAGAAACACCATTAGACTGTTCAAAGTTATTTTTATCTCCACTTTCTTCAATACTTATATCTCCATTTACCTCATTCAAATTTTGTAACACTTGAAATTTATTGCCAATATTCATCACTAATTCCTCAACTACTTCTCCTTCTTCAACTAAGTCAAAAACAATATCCTTATTATTATCTGTTACAATTCCTTCTTTTCTTGTTTCATTTTCTCTGTCACTTCCATTCTTATCACTCCTACTATCTTCTTTAGACTTCAATAAAACACTCTTTCCTTTGCTCCCATGATCAACTCTCTTCCAAGCACTTGTGGACTTATTACGCATTAGTTTGTCATTTGGATCTTTCACCATGGTATCTGTTTTTGAAATTTGTTTAGGCACAGTATTTGAATTCTTCTTTATTACTTCATCTGACTTAACACTATTTTTGCAACTAGAAATATCATGCCCAAACACCTTACAAGTTTTACACGCTTGTGGCCTCCACTGATAATCCACAAAAACAGTTTGTTTTGTTCCATCCATACACAGAACTTGAAAGCTATCAACTAGTTCGGTGATGGGTGTCACTTCCACTAAGGCTTTAGCATAGATCAACCTTTCCATCCTTTCAGTACTTTCATCCAAACATTTAACACACCCAATTCTACCAGCAAGCCAATTGATTCCAAGTGGGGACCACGCTGCTAGAGGTATGTTGTAGATATGTATCCAAATTGGGACAGAAGTGAGTGAGATACAAATGTTGCTTACTGTGGTTCGCATTGTTTAACAATAAACAATTTATTCCTCATGATTATCGGGTCAGCCTGTATTATCCTCCTCCGATCATCCTCACATGAAAATAGGAACATAAAGACAACTCCATCTGATTTAACCTTGATACTACCCTTCAGCCTCCACACACGCTTGAGGTGTTGCGCCACTGCTGTGAATGAGAGGGGTTCATCAAGGAAGAAACCAACTACATAATCATGCCATATACTTCGGCCAGCTTCCTGAATAGAGTCGGGTAGAACCAAAGCATCCTCAACAAATTCATTGATGAAGTTAACAGGCATGTACTTCCCCGCATTGCGCGGTTTGTTCTTGAAAAGAGAAGTCCATGGTTGTTGACTCGAGTTGCTGATGGGAGGGTCAGGCAAGGGAGAAGGGGAGTAAGGAATGGTTAAAGAGGACGAGCCTAAGGGATGGCCTGGGAGTAATGGTGGAGGATCAGGTTCAGGCACTGGAGGGACAGGGGACGGCAAAAGTATAAACTAATTATAGTTTTGAAAATATCATATCAATTCAAGGCATCTAGCATCATTTGATCATTCATATGTAAGATTTCTCACTTTCCAAAATTAATTTAATTTATCTCTAATTAACTTAGTTAATAACCTTTAATCACTTTAGATTACCTTTACTTAACATTAATTAATTTCAAACCAATTATTTCACAATTAAATTCAAAAATTAATTCAATTGTCAAATTAGAATTAATTGGAATTTGGTATCAGAGCTGAAGGTTGAAACTTTAGCTCAGGAGTATAACACATTAAGTAACTCATTAGAGATGGGGTGAAGTATATCCTAGAATGAGTATATCCTTAAGATATCCATTCGAACGCCTCAGCAAATTCTCTTACTATCCACTGATAGTGAGTATGAGTGCAAGAAGAGAATGAGATAGGGAATAGGGGAGTACGACTACAAATGGTCGATACCCTACAATGGTGGCAACAATTTTTCTTTATCAATCTCCTTTGATTCGTCTTTTCAATTCTTTAATGATTCCTGGCAGCTCCAGGAAGAAGCTTTGATTTTGCATGGGACATAGACTCCAGATGGGTCAGGATTGTTTGTTTGGATGAATTGTTTGCTTTGGTTGCTATGGTTGATAGGAATATTTTGGTTGTTTAAACTAAAGGATTTGGATTGTATCCATATATCTGTCTATTCTTTGGGGTATTCCGACTTGAGCTTGGAATCCATACCCAATGTTTGAGAATTATGGAAAGTTAAATTCATTTATTTGTTCTTTTGGGTCTCAATATATTCTACGAACGGTTAGTTATCTTTCGAACTAACCAATACTCCTGTATATTTCATAGTTCTGGTGACCCGAGTATCTTGATTCGTTCTTTTATCCATTATTGATATTCTGATTTGGAAAGCCAAATGCAGAATAGATATTCAATTTTATCAGAAAAATATTTCTGCCTTTCATCTGTTCTTGATTGCCTCTCTTACAAATTTCGAGGATGAAATTTTCTTAAGGGGGGAATCAGTAACATCCCCGGATTTTAGCCCAGTTTAATTCGATAATTGGATTGATTTTTGAAATTAAATTGTAAATTTAATTATGAATTAATTTGAAAAATCTAGAATAAATAAATTTTTGGATTACAAATAGACTTTAATTTAAAATTTAAGAATAAGTATTTACAAGTGTTGATTGTAATCAATACAAGTGGCAAGCAAAGTTTTTCCTTTTAATCTAAAAATTACAAAATGTGAATAAGAACTAAATTCATAACACATATGTAAGAGAAGGAAACGAATTCTCAGCTCATAATTTTTAAAACCTGAGAAACCAATTCGAAAGAAAAAAACTGAAGAAAAAAAAGAAAATCAAAGCAAGGATCAAAAAAATTCTGGAAATCAAAGATTCAAAGTAAACAAACTTCAACAACCAAGTTTCAAAGAATAAATTAGTTCTGTATGTCAAGTTGCAAATCAAATCTGGAAACAATGACCTGAATCAAGCACAATAAAAATCAAGACAAGATGAAACCAGATCTACTTTAAATTCAAGTGCAATGACTAGAGCAAAACAAAATACAAACCTATCAAAGAAAATAAAATTCCTGTCCTCTGTTCACATGACCAGGTGAGCAAGCACTCTGACCCAGTTTTGATTTCTTAATGTTTGATCTGTATTTGAAGTTTGAT
This sequence comes from Allium cepa, assembly GCA_030765085.1. NCBI lineage: Eukaryota > Viridiplantae > Streptophyta > Magnoliopsida > Asparagales > Amaryllidaceae > Allium > Allium cepa. The sequence continues at coordinate 757,534,653 of CM060941.1, read as the reverse complement.
ACGAATTGTGCTTGAATATCTATGCGAATATGCTTGCATGTCTTTATCTATGTATATGCAGACATAGGACCTGCATATTAGCTTATACTCCTCTGTTCATAACTGCAGACATAAGTTGATTCCATAAATTCAAATCTCGTTACTCAATCCCTGTTACAGTTTGATGTTTGAACAAAAATTTAATTTAAATATCAGGATTTAAATTTTAAAAATACTTTTGAGAACTAAAAATAAATGGGGTACTGGGAAATGTATAAACACAGTGAAGAAATCAAAATTGTCGAAAAAATTCAGTTGATTAAAATCTGAAATTTGATTACATGATCCTGTTTACTTCAATAAAACATGAATTTTAAAAATAAATTCATAATCTTTAAATCTAGGAATTACGAGCATTTGCAAGGTGAACGAAATCGACATTTTTGTAAATTTCTGGCGATCACGACAATGTTGAACTTCGAGGTTGTTGTCAGAGATGGCGAGGAGGAAGGTGAATAATGGAAAAATAGTAAACGAATTTTCAGATCATTGTGGTATCGTGTCGAGAGCGATCTAGGGCTTAAGCTCATACTCTTGTATTGGTCAGTAATCAAGTTACTGCAGCACTTCAGGTGAATCGAGTGTCATGGGACCAAAGCAAGATGGTGCGTGGGTCTTCGGCGAGCTTGTAGACAAAGTTGCGTGGTAGTTGGTGATCTAAGCGTCGTCGTTGATCAATTTTCCTGATCTGGGTTGGTTCGAGGAAGGGGTTTGAACAACTCAATTTTGATTCAGGTCATTTTCATTAGAAGGAGGCGGTCGGGGAAGTTCAGTGGGTTAACGATGATATGCTGGAGGTCTTGGAGATGGTCGGCAACGGTTCGATTTTTTGTACATGTGCACGTGTATTTGTTTTGTGTCTGGGCTGTTTTAATTTGGGGAAGAAGATGGCTCGCGTTCGAGCACTAGAGAATATAGGGCGGGACTCGAAGTTGAACTCGAGAAAATGGGCGATGGGCTTGAGTTTCGTATGGGTATCAGCCGCAATAGAGTATAAAGATAGAAAAAAAAAATTAAGTTTTAAAGAAGAAGAAGAATCGAACGTGAAGGGAGAGGTCTCGGGAAAGTTTCTAATGAAACTCGAAGCAGGTAAATGGGTTGTTCGGAGTGTAATATGATTGGCCTGGGTAAATTGTTGGGGCGGGAACAGTTCAGCTGTTAAAGGAAATTTTGGTTCACTTTGAAAACAATTTTTGTTAGAACAACTTCGATATTTTGATAAAGATGTTTAAAATTACCGAGTTTTTAAAATGATTTAGAATAAATACCACCTTCATTTTGAAAGGTTACTTTAACTTAATAATATTAGAATGTTTTAAGTAATTAATAAACTTTATTTTGAAAGTTTAACTCAATAATATTAAGGATTTTCTAAAGAGTTTTAAAATGGTTAATTTACCTTTAAAGTTTAAATTAACATAACATTAAAGGAAATTTATTATCTGTAGTTAATTACTTAATAAGAGTAATTAAGATAAATTAATTAATAATTAAGTTTAATTAATCAGGTAATTAATGAATGTTTTAATAAAAATAATAATTACTTAGTAAAAGTAATTAAGAATAAATGATTAAAGATTAAAGATTTATTAATCAAATATTAAAGGTTAGTTACCTTTAAGTATAATTAATTAATGTGATTAATTAATTAGGGTGAGAATAATCAATTAAGGATAATTAACTGTAATTAAGATTTAAATTAATAATTAAAAGTTATTAATTTAAGTAAGGAAGTAAGAATGATTAATTAATAGAAGTAATTAAGATTTAATTAATTATAATTAATGATTAATTAATTAAGATAATTAATTAAAGAAATGATTAATTAATATCAAATTGCAATTAATGATAACTAATCATGGATTAAACATTATTAATGAAAATAATTAAGGGATGATTATTAATTAAGGATTTATTTATTTAAATATTTGTAATTAATTAAGGATAACTAATCAAAGGATTATTCATAATAATGGTTTGTAATCAGTTAATTATTAGTTAACCATAATTAGCAATTTATTCATAGGTAATGATCTGGTTTAAAATTAATCAGATGACTTGATGATTTTACTTATGAATGTATGGGTAGTATTGAATACTGTCAATTATGTTGATATCCCTTATGTGTAATGTGATGTGATATGTTTGTGCTGTGGAATGCATTTATGTTATCTATCTGTGATTTTGTGTATATAGATAAGCGTTATAGATTATACCGCTTATCGATATTTCTGTGTTTGAATCTGTGATGATTGATACTGTTGCACTATTGGGTAAAACCCCTGGACCACACTATACACACACAAATATGGAGTGCACGTGGGAATCGGTTAAGCCACAGATTTTAAATTAGTTTTGAATTTAAAATTTTAAATTCAAATGGTTTTTGAAATGGATTGGGTTTTAAGTGAAAAGCTTTTAAAAATGTGTTTTGAAAATTAAAGTTATTTTAAATAACTTAATACGATTTGAAATTTGAATAACTTGAAATCTGAAATAATTTAATTTGAGTTTAAATTCAATATTTGAAAATGGAATTCAATGATTTGGAAATTTTGGTTTAAAAGATTATACAAGTTATACAAGGTATTTATATGGGTTTTTAAACCAATATAAAGGTATGATTTTGAAAATTTGAATTTAACCCAAGTTATATTTGAAAGGCCTTAACTCGTGCACATTATAATCAGATTCTTCCAAAATGGAAACGAGTGATTTCAAATAATAATAGCTTTTATATAAGAAAAGAATTTCCAAAATTATGACGAAAGGATTTCAAATTTGAAATTTGATGGTTTTGAAAAGCTATAATTGAATTTTGTAAAAGACGGTTGAACCTTAATTTGAAATTGAAGAAGATTTTAAATGGTGTATCTTATATATGAAAGATTGGAAACAGGAACTGTTTTGAAAGCTATGAAATGAGTCTTTAACTAAAAGACCGGATGAGTTAATCCAATTTGAAATGGAATCGTTTGAAAAGCTATGGATGAATCTTTGTTTAAAAGATTGGTGAACCTTGTTTAATTTGAAAGGGGTCTTAAAAATGTATCTTTTGTTTAAACGATTTAAATATGGAAATGGTTTAAACCATTGTAAGTTTTTGAAATGAATCTTTTTGTTTAAAAGATTTGTAAATGGTAAATTTGTTTAACTATTTGAAAGAAAAGTTTTGGATAATAAGTTGTGACTTAACTGAGATCTCATATCCATATGTTTTTAAATATTGCGCTCACTATTCGGTTTAGCCGGGAGAGAACCTTGTGTCATATAACACATTTCGAATAGTGATACGACGTTATGGATAGCAATTAAAGACCGGTGGTGAAGACCGGATACTTTCGAAAACGAAAGGGTTTCTTGTCGAATGTCTCTGCATCTGCTGATCTTCGGTATAGAGATTCGAGCACCTATTGTGATGGGAAGTCCGGACGTGATTAGAAATTATCCGGATTTGTAAGGACTTCTTTGGAAGTGCCTTCGGCTCTGTTCGAACCCAAAACAGACTTATATGGATTGTGTGTTTGACGTTACACCTTGAGATGTAAAACCAGTTTCTATCAAATACATTTTTGTTTGGTGGCGGAGATTTATTCTCTTAGCTTAACACCCTTCTCCGAGACATATGAGCTCAGAGGTTATGTAGTTGATGGTTACCAGTGATACATTCCCAACTTGGTAATGTGGCATATGAAGTGTTGCTGATAATTTGTTAATCAAAGCATGGCTTTTGTGAAAAGCGTAGCTTTGTGGATGAGACTTCGTCGAACTTCACAACCCACAATGGTCGAAACAGGAAGAATGCTGCAAGGTTATATGGGGGTAGCGCCCCCTGAGGGTATGTTCATTTCCTTCTGGATAGAGGTGGTATCATGGTATGGAGCCCAGATACTTAACCTATGTGGTTCCTGCAAATGTATTACTTTGTGGTTGTTGGTGAATCCCGGGATAAAGGTTGGTTATGATCGGGGGATGGCATACTCGTGTCAGTAGTTACCTAGTTACAGAGGTAATCCGGTCTTGTGTTGGCAGAAATCCAGTTAGGTTCTCGGAGCATCCCTCCAGAGGCGTACCCATGTGGCTCAGGAAGTTCCTTAGCCTGACCATTTGTTGGAAATCCAAAGAAACAATACGAGCCATGTACGGTTTTAGTTGTAGAACCTGCCATTTAAAATGGTAGCTATAGTGGCATAATATAATGGTACCTATGCTGGCTAAGATTAATATTATATTTTCGAAATGATTTTCTACACCATGCATTTATAATAATAATATAAAAGAAATTTTCCCGTATCGAGCATATTTGACAATCATAAGGAGAAATCTCCTCTAAGTCTGTGTTTGCATTGTGTGTGTGGCGGGAGGCCTTATGGTAGTTTCATTTTCCAAAAAGCATTGCAGATTTCAAATTTCAAATTCTTTTGTTTGTTTTTAAAGACCAAATGTTTTCGTTTGCTCATACCAGTCCCATGACTGACCCGGAGTTTATTGTTCCTTTCCTAAACTCTGGGTGCCCACAATTTTCCACACGTTTCAGATAGTAGTTATAGATATCGATTCTGTAGCTTTAGCATTCTCTTTGGAATTCTTTAGAGTCTTTGCATTCATGGACGTGACTCGCTTAGCTTTGTGAAACGTGATGGGGGGATCGAGCTATTTCTGGATTGGTGCTTTGGAGTTAGAGTTGCTGTTGCTATTTGGAGTTTTTGATTCTGCTGCTATATCATATTGTTATTTTTCTGCTGTAGCATCTGTTATTTTGTAGCTCTGATATTGATTTATATTGTATCATTGTTGTATCGAATGTTGTATATCAATGATATTCATTCTTTTCTTCCGCTGTGTTGTTATACTTAATTGTGTTATAAGCTCCGGCGAACCAGATTCGACGTTTGGATCTGCGGCATTTGAATACAAGTGTCATATTCGGTGCCGATTTTCGAAGGTGGAGTCAGGGTCGTTTCATTTGGTATCAGAGCCAGGTTTCGATCCTGGGACCTGTGGGTTATGGTACAATTATGTAATTATGCGATTGTCATCTTAATATGGAATTAAATTTAAATCTGTATAAGAGCTTTGAAATAAAAGAAAGTTTTATAAATTAAATTGTTTTAAACAACTTTAAATTGTTTAACATGTATTTTAAAGGGTAAGAAATTTAAAAGTAAATTGGGTTTAAATTCTCAAAGTTCTTTTATAAGATGAGTATTTCTTCAACATATGATTTTTAAAGTTTGTAAATGGTTTTAAACTTTGTTAAGTTAAAGTTGTTTTTCATTTTAAATTTTAAAATTTGAAATGAAATTTGAAAGAAAAGTTTAAAATAAATGTTTTTAAATACTTTTGATAATGGTAATTTGATCGTTAATAGGTAATGTTTTTATCTTTAAGTAAATGAAGATTAAATGATTTGAATTATTAAGTTAATTAAAATAGAGAATTAATTTAATTAATTTATTATGATTTGGATTAATTAAGTAACTAAAGGTTTAAATTAATTAGTTAATTAAGGTTTTAAGATTAATTAATTAAGGATAATTAATTTGTAATTATGGATTTTTAGTTTGAGCTTAATTAATTGATATCAAGTAATTAATGAATAATTAAATAAATAAAATAATAATATATTATTACTTAATGAAAGTAATTAAGGATTGATAATTGATGATTAAAGATTAATTTAATCAAGTGTTTAAAGGTTAATTAATTAGGGGTAATCAATTAATTGTAATTAAGTTAATTAATTAATTAATTAAAGGTTAGTTAAGTAATAAAAGTAATCAATTAATTGTAAAAGTTAATTAAGTAATTAGGGATAATTTTTTTTTTAAAATTAATTTGGATTAATTAATTTATGTGATAAATTAATTCCAGGTTAATTGATTATTGAAGGCAATTAAGGAATGATTTTTAATTAAGACTTAATTAATTTTTGTAATTAATTAAGAATAATTAATTAAATGGTTTGTAATTAATTAACATTAAATAATCCAAGGTTAGTGACTAATCTGATTTAAAAAAAATCAGATAATTAATTAATCTTACTCATGGATGTTAGGATTCTATGGAGTGCTTTGAATTGATTTATGTCCCTGATTTGTGATGATGTGTGATATGTATTATTTTGTTTTGTGAACTGTAATGTATTTATTCTGTGATGAAATTAATTATCTGTAATGTAATTTATTATTTGTGATATATAACTGTGATTTGTGAATGTAAGATAAGCGTTACAATTGGTTTGTACCGTTATCAAATATAAGCGTTATAGATTATACCGCTTATCAATATTTCTGTATTTGAATCTGTGATGTGATGATTATTGTTGCACTTTGTGTGTAAACCCCTGGACTACACTATACACACACAAATATGGATTTCACGAGGAAATCAGTTAAGTCACAGATATTTGAATTTAATGAAATGGTTTTAAAATTTGAATTTTTAAATTCAAATAATTTTGGAAATGAAATTGGGTTGAATTTGAAAAGTCTTTTGAAAAGGAATTTTCAAGTATAAAAGTTCTACTTTGAATAGCTTAATATAGTTTTCAAATTTGATTAAAATTTGAATTCAAAATTTGAAATTGAATTCTTTGTTTAGTATTTATGATTTAAAAAGGGATTATACAAGCTTATGTGGGTTTTAAACCATTTTTAAAGTATTATTATGGGAAATTAAGTTAACCCCAAAGATTTTGACTTGTATAAATGAGACCGGGTTTTTCCGAAGTAAAACTGTTTGTTTTCAAAGGATAAAAGCTTTCACATGAGTAATGAATTTCCAATTCGCAAGGAATTTTAAGTTTGAATTAAAATAGTTTTCCAAGTTATGAATGAATCTTTGGAAATTATTTTGAAAGCTATGAAATGAGTCTTTGGTTTAAAAACCGGATGAGTTAATCCAATTTGAAATGGAATTGTTTTGAAAGGCTATGGATGAATCTTTGTTAAAAGATTGGTGAACCTTATTTCAAATTGAAAGGGGTCTTAAAGGTGAATCTTTTGTTTGAAAGATTTAATGTGAAAATTGTTTAAACCATTGAAGGTTTTTGAAATAAATCTTTTTGTTTAAAAGATTGGGAATGGTAATTTGTTTAACCATTTGGATGAAAGATTTTTGGGCTTTAAGCTGTGACTTAGCTGAGATCCCATATCCATATGATTTTAAATATTACGCTCATTATTCGGTTTAGCCGGGAGAGGACTTTTGTATCATATAACCCATTTCGAATAATGATATGTCGTTATGGATGACATTTGAAGACCGGTGGTGAAGATCGGGTATTTGCGAGAATGATAGGATGACCTATCGATTGTCTCTATACTGAGTCTCGCCGGTATAGAGATTCCCTAAGTGATGGGAAGTCCGATCGGGATTGTGAATATCTAGATTTGTAAGGGCTATTTCAGAAGTGCCTTCGGTTCTGTTCGAACCCGGAACAGACTTGTATGGTCGTGTGTCTGACACTACACTTTGAGATATAAAGCCAATTTCTTTCAAATACATTTCTGTTTGGTGGTGGGGATTTATTCTCTTAGCTTAACACCCTTCTCTGAGACGTACGAGCTCAGAGGTTATGTAATTGTAATTTCAAATTTTGAATTCAAATTTTAATCAAATTTGAAAACTAAATTAAGTTATTCAAAATATAACTTTTATACTTGAAAATTCCTTTTCAAAAGACTTTTCAAACTCAACCCAATTTCATTTCCAAAATTATTCAATTTGTCACGTTCCAAATTCCAGCGTTCGAAAATCGACATCCGTACTCCACTTGTAGTTGAATGCCGCAGATTCAATCGTTGAAATTCGAATCGTGCCGGAGCTTATAACATAATTATGTAAAACAACACAGTGGAAGAAAAAGAAATGAATATCATATTCAACCAATGATACAATATCCAGAATGATACAACAATGATATATATATATATATATATATATATATGATACAAGAAATATCAGAGACAAGATAACAATGCTACAGTGGAAAAAAAACAATATGAAATAGCAGCAGAAAACGAATAGCCAAGAGATAACTCCAATCAAATGCTCCAAAGCTAAGGCTCCAAACCACAAGCTCGATCCACCATCACATTTCACCAAGACAAGCAGGACTAGTGTGAATCCAAAGACTCCAATATCAAGGATCTCCAAAGAATTACAAAGAGAAAGCTAGAAGCTACTGAATCGATATCTATATCTAAAAAACCCAACTCTAGACTGCCCGTGTGGAAAATAGTGGGAACCCAGAGTTTAGGAAAGGAACAATAAACTCCGGGTCAGTCATGGGACTGGTGTGAGCAACAAAAACAGTTTTAACTTTGAAAAAACAAAAGAATTTAAATTTTAAAATGCACAATGCTTTTGGAAAATGAAACTACCATATGGCTTCCCGCCACACACACAATGAAAACACAGACTTGGGGAAGATTTCTCCTTATGATAGTCAAATATGCTTGATACGCGAAAACCATTTGATATTATTGTTAGTGCATAGTGGAAAACATTTCGAAAGTATAATATTAATCTTAGGCAGCATACGTACCATTATAGTATGCCTACTATAGCTACCATGTTAGATGACAGGTTTTACAACTAAAATCGTACAAGACGCGTATTGGAGAATGGATTTTCAACAATGGTCAGGCTAAGGAACTTCCTGGGCCACATGGGTACGCCCTCTGGAGGGGCGCCTCGAGAACCTAACCGGATCTCTGCCAACACAAGGCCGGGTTACCTCTGTAACTAGGTAACTACTGACACGTGTATGCCATCCCCCGGTCGTAACCAACCTTTATCCGAGCGCTCAATACCAACAACCACAAAGTAATGTATTTGCAGTAACCACATAGGTTAAATATCTGGGCTCCATACCATGATATCACCTCTATCAAAAAGGAAATGAACATACCCTCAGGGGGCGCTACCTCCAATTAACCTTCCGCATCTTTCCTGTTTCGACCATTCCGGGTTGTGAGGCTCGACGAGGTTTCGTCCACAAAGCTACGCTTTTCACCAAAGCCATGCTTTGATCAACAAATGATTATCAACACACAGCAGCACTTAGCATGCCACACTACCAAATTGGGAGTATATCGCTAATAAACTTCAACTACACAACCTCTGAGCTCGTACGTCTCAGAGAAGGGTGTTAAGCTAAGAGAATAAATCTCCGCCACCAAACAGAAATGTATTTGAAAGAAATTGGCTTTATATCTCAAAGTGTAGTGTCAGACACACGACCATACAAGTCTGTTCCAGGTTGGAACAGAACCGAAGGCACTTCCTAAAAAGACCTTGCAAATCCGAATATTCACAATCCCGATCGGACTCCCCTTCACTTAGGGAATCTCTATGCCCGCGCGACTCAGTGCAGAGACAATCGATAGGTCATCCTATCGTTCTCGCAAATACCCGGTCTTCACCACCGGTCTTCAATTGTCATCCATAACGACACATCATTATTCAGAATAGGTTATATGACACAAAGGTCCTCTCCCAGCTAAACCAAATAATGAGCGCAATATTTAAAAACATATGGATATGGGATCTCAGCTAAGTCACAGCTTAAAGCCCAAAAATCTTTCATCCAAATGGTTAAACAAATTACCATTCCCAATCTTTTAAACAAAAAGATTCATTTCAAAAACCTTCAATGGTTTAAACAATTTTCACATTTAAATCTTTTAAACAAAAGATTCACCTTTAAGACCCCTTTCAATTTGAAATAAGGTTCACCAATCTTTTAACAACATAGCCTTTCAAAACAATTCCATTTCAAATTGGATTAACTCATCCGGTTTTTAAACCAAAGACTCATTTCATAGCTTTCAAAATAATTTCCAAAATTCATTCATAACTTGGAAAACTACTTTAATTCAAAGTTAAAATTCCTTACGAATTGGAAATTCATTACTCATGTGAAAGCTTTTATCCTTTGAAAACAAATAGTTTTACTTCGGAAAAACCCGGTCTCATTTATACAAGTCAAAATCTTTGGGGTTAGTTTAATTTCCCATAATAATACTTTAAAAATGGTTTAAAACCCATATAAGCTTGTATAATCCCTTTTTAAATCATAAATACTAAATATAGAATTTAATTTTGAATTTTGAATTCAAATTTTAATCAAATTTGAAAACTAAATTAAGTTACTCAAAATATAACTTTTATACTTGAAAATTCCTTTTCAATTTTTTTTTCAAATTCAAACCAATTTCATTTCCAAAATTATTTGAATTTAAAAATTCAAATTTTAAAACCATTTCATTAAATTCAAATATCTGTGACTTAGCTGATTTCTTTGTGAAATCCATATTTGTGTGTGTATAGTGTAGTCTAAGGGTTTACACACAATAGTGCAACAATAATCATCACATCACAGATTCAAAAACAGAAATATTGATAAGCGGTATAATCTATAACGCTTATATTTGATAAACGGTACAAACCAATCGTAACGCTTATCTTGCATTCACAAATCACAGGTATATATCACAGATAATAAATTACATTACAGATAATTAATTTCGTCATAGAATAAATTACATCACAGTTCACAAAACAAAATAATACATATCACACATCATCACAAATCAGGGACATCAATCAATTCAAAGCACTCCATAGAATCCTAACATCCATGAGTAAGATTAATTAATTATCTGATTTGTTTAAATCAGATTAGTCACTAAGCTTGGATTATTTAATGTTAATTAGTTACAAACCATTTATTTAATTATTCTTAATTGATTATAAAAATTAATTAAGTCTTAAATTAAAATCAATCCTTAATTGCCTTCATTAATCAATTAACCTTGAATTAATTTATCACATAAATTAATTAATCCTAATTAATTTAAAAAAAAGTAATTATCCCTAATTACTTAATTAACTCTTACTATTAATTGATTACTTTTATTAATTAACTAACCTTTAATTAATTAATTACCTTAATTACAATTAATTAATTACCCCTACTTAATTAACCTTTAAACACTTGATTGGATTAATCTTCAATCATCAATTATCAATCCTTAATTACTTTCAATAAGTAATTAATATATTATTATTTTATTTATTTAATTATTCATTAATTACTTGATATCAATTAATTAATCCCAAATTAAAAATCCTTAATTACAAATTAATTATCCTTAATTAATTAATCTTAAAACCTTAATTAATTAATTAATTTAAACCTTTAGTTACTTATTTAATTAATCCAAATCATAATAAATTAAGTAAATTAATTCTCCATTTTAATTAACTTAATAATTCAAATCATTTAATCTTCATTTACTTAAAGATACAAACATTACCTATTAATGATCAAATTATCATTATCAAAAGTATTTAAAAACAATTTATTTTAAACTTTTCTTTCAAATTTCATTTCAAATTTTAAAATTTAAAATGAAAGACAACTTTAACTTAACAAAGTTTAAAACCATTTACAAACTTTAAAAATCATATGTTGAAGAAATACTCATCTTATAAAAGAACTTTAAGAATTTAAACCCAATTTACTTTTAAATTTCTTACCCTTTAAAATACATGTTAAACAATTTAAAGTTGTTTAAAACAATTTAATTTATAAAACTTTCTTTTATTTCAAAAGCTCTTATACAGATTTAAATTTAATTCCATATTAAACTCAGATTTAAAACTCATTTACATTTTAAACCTTCATTTTTAAATTCAAATTACTTAAACAATTTAATATCTAGTTGATTCATTTAAAATAAAACACGGGCCCAACCCTATTTCTCTCGGGCCAACACTCGAGATGTTTCACGAAACCAACCTCATATTCCTCTGCTTCGAATCCCCTTCTTCTTACCTTTTCTTTTTAACTTTGTTTAAGTTTTAAATCTGTTAAACAACACACACGCTAGCTTTTATCACCAACCCGAGCCATACGAGACTTTTCTCGTTTCCAGCTTCGAGAAAAATGGGCAACCCAATTACTTCGAGAAATCCCCCAAACAACTCATGCCAAACTCGAAGAACTTCATCGTTCCCAAACCAAACATACCCAACGACGTGAAAATTGTATCACGTGCACGTGTATAGATGATCGGAACCATTCCGATCATCGTCGTGATGATCAACACTTCATCAAACACCTACCTCAACGACCTGATCACCCAGAACTCCAAGTCCATCCTCGAATCAAAATTAAGCAATCGAGCATCACCTAAATACCCAAACCATCGACCTAATATCGCCTCGTGTTGCCAATTCCAGCCACCAGAGGTCGCATGCTTCTGGCCACGTCCTCGTCAAACCCCAAGCCAACACCCCATTGAATATCATCAAACTCGATCCACTACTTACTCCGCACGAGCACGAGAACCAAGCCGACCCAAATACAGCACGTTAAACCCTAATTCCATGTCGACCCAAAATTTTTTGCAATAAATAATTTTTTTAACATTTTTCCCATAATCTATACTCCTCCATCTACCTCCAGGAACAATTTCAAGATTTTTCAATTATGCGATTGTCAGAAATCGATCAAAATGCATTTCCTGTTCATCTACAAACTGCAACCAAAATACTAAACTAAAAATTATGATTTCTGTTTTAAAAATCATGTTTTGCTTAGAGGATTCAGGATATATACTTTAATTTACAAATCGATGGAGTTGATTTTTTTCTTATTCTTCAATTCCCCCTATTATTTTCATTTTCCAGATAGTTTTTTTTCAAACTTATACTTTATAAATAAATTTTCAAAAATAAGATTTACATCCATATCATCATCTTAACTTCCAGAATTTATAGCTTGAATTCGATTTATGGAAGAGATATTTAGTTTTAAACCTTGATTTTTTTTTTAAACATGTGAATTTGAAAACAGAATTACATCTACATATACAGACATGCAACCACTTCATATATATGTATATATATAAATAAACACATTCACATTTACTCAACTTACTTCAGAAATCAACCACAGGCCTTTTTAGAATAGATTAAAGGTTTTAAATTAGAAATTTGCTCACCTGTCTGGAAGAACAGAAAAGAAACAGAGGCTTGATAATGTTGAATTGTTGTAGCTTTGCCTTTTGCTTCCAGGTTTGTTTTGATTGCTTATTTGAATCCATTCTTATTTACTTAAACTTTCTCTTGAATCAGGTATGAATTTGATTTGGTCTCGGGCATGTTGCATGCCTCCAATTTTTTTTTTAGATTTTTTTTCTTAAAATTCATTCTCTGCTACCAGATTTTGGAACTGAAAGTAACCTTTCTTAAATCCATGCTTTTGTTTTCTGATTCAATATTGATTTTCAGGTTTGCTAAAAACTTCCAAATATTTGCTTCAAGAAGATCTGATCTGGGTTTGAAAATTTGAAAAACAGGAAGCTGCTTGTTTTTTTCTTTTTGTTTTCCAGTTTTTTTTAAATTCCTTTTGCACCGGTCATTGAACTCAAACTTTGGTTTTGATCTTCAGATTTGCTTTGCAGATTTTTTTTCTTTGAGATGAAGTAACTTGACTTTATTTTTTTATTTTTTTATATGTTATTTACACTTTAATTTAAAAGAAAATAATTTAAAATGCCACTTGTCTTTAAACTCAACACTTGTTATATTTTTAAATTAAATTAACTAACACTTGTCTATTGTTTTTAAGTTAATATTTACAAATGTCATTTGTTACTTAAATTATGTTTATGTCCTTTAGTTTAAAATTTTAGTTTAAACCTTATTTTATTTTTTATTTGCAAATTCATGTTTTAAACCCTTAACTTTAATTGATTTATAAATTTAGTTCTAAATATTTACATATTAAATTTAAATTTATATACATATATACAAACTAAATTTATTTCAAATATGGAAAGAAAGTGATTTTCTTAACCTTTTTATTAATTCTATGTATACATACATACAAATAAAATTTTATCTCTATATTTTAATATGTTTATCTCACAAATTTCAAAAGACATATGTATATATAAACCTTTATACATTCTTGTTTTATATCTGTATTTACTATTTATATCAATTTGAAGAAAATAATTTTATACTTTTAATAAACACATATAATAGATTTTTAACCTCTTGAATTTCAAATCCCAAATTAAATTTTATAAAATACTTATTTTTTTGAATTCCGATTCAACATCCTCTTTACAATAAAATTTTATTTCCAAATATTTTTATCAATAAATCCAAAATTTTTACTTATTCTAAAAATTTTCTAATTAATTCATAATTAAATTTACAATTTAATTTCAAAAATCAATCCAATTATCGAATTAAACTGGGCTAAAATCCGGGGATGTTACAGAAGAGTATATTTTGGGAAACACATAATGATTGAAAATGAAAGTTGGATAGCACTATAACTCAAAACTTACTTTATAAAGAGTAAGAAATGTGGCAAATAACTTTGCAAAGGAAATCGAGCTTGAATGTTTGATTTGGCATAAATAAAGTTATATGTATTTGTTATATATTATAAATACCCCGTGTTGAATCTGTAACCAGAAGAAATGATCTAGAAAGATATTTGAAATATAAAGTGCAATTTATATAAGTAGGGGATGAACCAAGAAATTATGGATTTAAAAATTATTCAAGTTGAAAGAATAATCTTATATAGATATACATATATATATATGTATGTATGATTTTATAAGAATGGAACTGAAAAGGTTTTTGGAAATCATGGGTTTTGAAAGGCTTTTGGTTTTGGAAAAAAGAAAATTTTAGGAATTTGAAAGCCAAGTTTGAGAACTATCGATTTTGAGATATCGATTTGAAGTTTATATGTCATACATATAAAGAATACGATTTGAAAGCTACTATGTGTGTATAGTATGAAATGTCTTGAGAATGCTATAGGGAAAAACGCACTCCCATTGAGAGTTGAAACTTATAGTAAGAGATCCACTGGATGGTTCTAGCTTGAGCCCTAAGGGGGGTTCTAAATTTTGGTCCCAGAGGACGTTCGGACAAAACTTGAGTTCGTAATGATCATTTGGTAGCGTAAGTCGAGGGCGCTGATGCTTGCTATTACATTGGGGTTTTACCGTGATGGCAACATAACCTTTGCTGTAACTACGATCTACTATGTTCCATAGCGTAAGTTGAGTAGCAATGATTGCCTACAACCTACGTTTGATTTTGTTGGGATAGCGATGTAACATCGGTAGATTGCGATCTACGTGGTTCCATAGCGAAATTCGTGTGGCACTGAGTGCCTACAATCTACACTGGGTTTCACTGAGAAGTAACGCAACCTTTGCGTACTCTGCAATCTATTTGGTGAAGTTTCATTCGGCAGCATAATTCGAGGGCGCTGATGCCTACAGTTACTCAGTTTTTGCTGTGATAACAACGTATCCCTAGGTGGAGCTGCGATTTGTCGCAGTTCCCACGGTGGAAGCAAGGGGTGGGGATGCCTATGGTTTTCTATGGATTTGGCCGGGATGGAGACACAATCATCGTGCTAACTGTGATCCATGGGAGGGGGTGATGATTTCCATAGTATTCTCACAAAGGTTTTTTCAAGTATTTTCGCTGGGTGTTGGAACGGGTTCACTAAGTACTTATATATTTTCAGTCCTGCGCCTGATCAACGTATGACTGAATTTCTGTGAGAACAAGGATGGACTTGTTTCGACATCGAGTTAAAAAAGAATTTTATAAAACTAGTTTGGTAATACTATAAATTCTAAAGTGTTTTGTAATTGTATAATTAAAAGAATAAGAGTTAAAATGATTAAAGAATAATTAAATTGATAATAAACATTAAATTATAATTCATGCTTTGTTCCTTTTCGAGGACGAAAAGTTCTAAAGGGAAGAGGAATGTAAAGACCCGGATTTTTAACGTCAGATAATTGGGTAATTAACTAGTTTAAATTATTGAAATATTAGTTTTAATTAGTCAAATAAATAAATTTCTGATAATTAAAAATATCTCAGCATATATATAAATTGATTTAAAAACTATGATAAATATTGAATTATAAAATATTTGGATATGATAAATCTTATAGAAAGGTATAAAATATATGTAAGATCCATCGTTTAAATTAAGGTAAAACATCCATAAATGTACGTATAGCATATACAAGTTTGATGATGTTCAATATAAATACATATATACACATATGAGTACATAAATGTGTATATGGTGATTGAAAACACACATACATAAGTATATAAAAATACGAGTATATAAATGTATGCTTCTATGATATAATATATAAAAGTATATAAAATACAAGTACATAAATATGTATAGTAAGGAGAATATACATATATAATTACAAAATGCACATAAGTAAGTATAGGAAGAGTATGTATAAGATATATAACTATATATGTATGATACTTAAGGATATAGATATGTATGTAAACATACAAGGGGACATAACATTTAATGCACATCATCTCAAGCATATAATACATCAAATCCAAGCATACAAAACCTTAAATCAAAGTCTCGCAAAATCAAATTAGGTCAAGCAAGTGCTAGCCAAAGAAAATTAAATGAAGGAAAAAATAAATTAAAAGAAAAGTGAAAATAGAAGTTAATGTATGCAACACAACAGAATGCCACATTATACCTTCTTATATATATATATATATATATATATATATATATATATATATATACACACCTTCACTGTCTTCTTTTATTTCATCCATTCAAACTAAGTAAAATAGTTAAATATTATTACCATTTCAAAACTTAAAAGAAATCAAAACCCTAAAGTCAGAGAGGATCAAATCAAAACAAGCGGCATATTGTGTCAAAAAATGCTCTGTTCAAAAAGAAAAAATGTGAGTAAACTTTGTAAAACTAAGATTTTCTTTCTACTAATCTATGAGGTACGTTTGAAATAAATAACAGTATTTGACAGGCTTGCTTGCTTAGAAATAGACGTGAATATATATATATATATATGCATACATCAAGCCTGTACATCATCTTGTATGCTCTGTTTGGTTTCTGGCATGCTCAGTTTAAAAAAAGAATCCATACGTCCTCTTTAAAAATTGTTAAAGGATATGATGTTAGAAAGTAATCTGTTCGACTTTGATAAAGATTCAGTTTTTATTAAGTGTTATCAAGTGTAAAATAGTAACAATGCATATTACAGTAAGGTGATCATCATTTCAGAAAATAACTTGTGAGTAAACTAAAGTCTATGCCTACTGTAATCTATGTTTGGATATGGAAGAAGAAGTCGTTGACAAGTATGCTTAAACCAATATATATACACACACACACATATATATATACATGTATATGTATATACTTATATAAGAATGTATATTAAAGTTTTAAACAAAGGAACCAGCCCTACACAACATCCTCTTTACTTCTACTATATTTAAAAAAAATAAAAATTATTATGCTTAACTCGAAGAAATTCCTATCTCTCAATCTAATTAATTTTAGGTTGTGATGTAAAAAGAAGAGTTGTTTGTAATGGATGGTACTTTATTTTAAAACTGGTTCGAGTGAATATTATGAGGTATAAAATGTAAAAAGTATGTATTGCAGCAAAGTAACCAAATATAGAGGAAATTCGAGTACCATGGTTCGGGTCTCTGCATATATAAAAGTGTTTTCCATTGGAAAAGATGATTTTTGAGGTTGTTTTCACGTTTTTTAAGCATGGGTATGATGATATATAGGGAGATGATCAATTTTGGGGTCGTTGGCCAAATTTCGTCGATATGCTCATTTTCGACGGTCGGGCTTTGGGAAAAGGGAAGTTGGAATGAAGGCGCATCTGGGAAAAATGGTGGGATATTTTTCGAGTTGGCATGGTGTTGGGTCGGAGGAGGAATAGGGTTTAGGCTGGTTTTTTGGACGAGGCTGTTTCTCTGGCGACTGCGGTGTCATGGTGGCGACGGGGGGTTGCGGTGTAAGGGAAAAGGAAGAGGAGTGCTAGGCGAAGTTTCAGGCGAGGTGGTGTAGGTTCGGGTGGTCGGGATGGTGATGCAAGGTGGAAGTAGGGGTCGATTTGTCTTTTCTGGTGATGGTGATTTAACTCGATTTCGTTTCAGGCATTATCGTGGAAATCGAGGTATCCTGGGAGGTCGAGAGTGTTGAGGGTGACCGGGAGGCGAGGTCGTCAATGGCTGGCGAGGCCTCGACTGCATGCGCACGTGAAAGGGTAGGGTATGTGCATGTCAGAGGCAAAAATAGAGAGGAAGAAGGGCATAAGATAGGACTGGAGAAAAGAAAAGTAAGGGAAAGGGAAGATAAGAGGCCGGGTTTAGGCTAGGAGGAAATAAAGGAAAGAAAATTTAAAAGGGAGATAGGAAATAAAAAAAAAGGAAAAGGAAAAGAGAAAAATTTAGGAAGGGAATAAGAAAGAAAGTAAGAAAGAAATATAAAGTAAATGAAAAGACAAGGAAAAGAAAAGTAAAAGAAAAGGAAGGAAAGCAGGAATGAGATTTTTAAACATATATATTTATAAAATAATTTATATTTTCTCCTTAACTAAAAGGCTATTTCCATTTTAAAATCCGCAATTTAAAATTTAGTGATATTTTATAATGGTAATTAATTATATTTTTTTATTTGACTTAAAACCTATAGGTAATTAATGGTGTTTAATAATTTATTACTAGTTAGTAAATTATTAAATTTGTAATTAATTTGGATAAAAACGTAAATGAATACGATCAATCAAAGTTAATTAAGAACTGATGTGTGAATCGTTTTGATATTTGTTATCGACTATTAAATTGATTAACAATCTATATCTTGACTAAATTTTATCGGATATTTATTCCAAAATATAACAGTGAGACCAAAATGATGGCACGTTTTAATTTAGATAAATGTCTGCAATAAACCCCTATATTTGGAAAGGTTGTCACCCTAAATAATACATTGTTATTTAAAATAATTTATCCTTTTAAAGTTGTTACTTGGACTCGAAGAGGCCGGGGTCGGATATCAGTGAATATCCGGAACCACTTCGATTTAACAAGCACTACAAACCCTTACAGGTTGACTATAGAGTCTAATTTGCTGAAACTGAATAAAATAAATAAAATTTGATTATTTTAAATAAGTAACTACACTTAGACATTAATGTAATATCAATGGATTTCTGGGAAAGTGTTTTGGTTAAATCAGATAAGACTCGTCGGGTTGTACGAGTTAACTTGGTTTTTCAATAGTGTCTTCTAACTTAAGTATTTCAAATTAAATGGATTTACTCACGTTGGTTTCCAGCCTGACTCGGGTGTTACTTTATTGTAATGCTCGGGTCAGACCGAGTATTATAGATTTTCAGGTTAGGACGTTTGGAGCTCAAGAGACGAGCTGGATGGTAGAGACGTATCGATTAGATTCCGCTGGGTATTATGGGTTGTATAGACAGTAGTTGAGGACAAGTTATTATGACTGTCCACATTTGTTGTACTTTGATATCTTATATGTATTTTGACAGCTACAGCTTTTCTTTGTATAAATGTTGTTATTTTATATTATATTTTGTTCTGCTACGATTGTGAGATTCTATGTTGTTGTTTCCTATTCTTATTGTATCTCATTTTCTTCTAAACCCTAACAATCTAGGATTTTCGACACTCGATTGCTCGGCACTTTATACAGTGGATGTATTAGTGTCGATTTTTGGGGTCGAAAATTTTCGCGTCGTTACATCGGCAACCTTGCCAGGTGGCATTGATGTTTTAACAGGCAGGATTGCCATATCCTATGTATACCGACAACGTCATTTTTGGCATAAAGTTTTATACATAAAAGAATTTGAGTTTTTGCTTTCTAACCTTGGATAGAGGTTCGACATTATATAATGTGTCATGAATGCTGCATATTTTTTGTACTAACGGCCGTGGGCTATAAGTTTTATTTGACATTGTTCATTAGGGATACCAATGTAGATTAACTTCGACATGCTATATGCTTCAGAAATTTGACATCGTTCATTGGAGATACAATGGATATTATATTGGCATCATTATTTTATGAATCGACATTAATCATTGGTGATACTAATGTATTTCATTTTAAAATTTCAATATAGATCAATGGGGATACTAATGCATATCATTTCAAATGTTATAAGTTCAAGGGGTATACAATCTAATTGGAAAAACCAATAGACGTGGGTTAAACATAAATTAAATTGATATGTGATGGGTTCATAGTTATCCAAGAAAACTATAGGATGTATGATGGATAGTCCACATCATGCTGGAGATAGATAGTGTCTATATGGTTAATGAAAGGTTCACAATCGTCCTAGGAAAACTGTGGGATGTGGGTTAAATAGTCCACATCATTTTAAATAAATGAATTATGTGAGATGGATAAGCTACATAAATTTATTAATGAAACCATGCGTGATGGGTAGTCTACATGGGAGGGGATAGATAATCCATAAAATGTTTATATATGAAATGGGTAGTCCACATGGGAGGGGATAGATAATCCTTAAAATGTTTACATATGAGATGGGTAGTCCATATAAATTTAAGACAGTAGCCAATTGAAATTAAGATATATAGTCAAATGATAAATTAAGAACGCTAGTCAGATGAAACTAAGACAGATAGCCTAATGAATTGGGATGGATAGTCCAGTATATATTGCATGACTGCAAAAGTTTATTTTCAATGTTCTAACCATTGTGGATGCAGAAGAAAAATATATGGTTAATGTGTTTTGGTTAAGATACTAGTGAAGGGAAAACTTGTTCCACTAGTGGCATGGTCTCATTAAATATCTATTTTTGATTCGAGATGGTAGGTTATTATTCACACCAGAGTGTGTCTGACCCGATATTTTTGTTTTTCCTCTTAAACTCTGGGTACTCATTTGAGTAGGTTGGAAGTAAGGGTTTCTAGGTTTCCAATCAGACGAAAACTTCCGGAGACGTGCATGAGGAAATTTAGCTAATTAGGAATTCTCATCTAATACGCTGTATTATTTGAATTTTTTTGTACGGTTGTAATTGCAAGTAATATAATTGCCATGTGTTAGACTCTAATCTACTAAGAGGCATCATCATATGTCGCTCTTGGAGTATTTTGTAATAATTATATTTTATCTGAATGTGGAATTGTGAATGTGATTATGTAGTGAATATGGAATATTATTTATGAAATGAAAATTGAAAGTTTGCCATTAAATTATGTTTGAAAATTTTCATATTCATGCGCTTTTGATGTTACTGATATGATTAACATAGCCGCATTTTATTATCGAAAATTAATGTTATGGATGACTGTGGCATTCGTAGGAGTTAATTTTAGGCCTTAAAATGAGGGTGCTACAAATTGTTATCAGAGCTTAGGTTTATGTAAAACTCAACAGATTAAAATAATTTTAAAAGCATAATCCAATGAATTGGGGAATAGGATTACGGCATGGGATAATCTTATAGTAACGTACTTGTATTTTCTATATATAAGTATGTATTCTCCCTCTCCCTTAGACCTCTTAGGCCACTCTTCTATATCTTATTAAGGCTCGGAAGCAGATTATGAGAAAGCAAGATATAGAAACAAGAAGCAGAAGAGTGAATCTTGGTTGAGGAAGCACTACAACGAATGGAAATGTTCAATCCAATAATGAAAGGAACAATGATCGGTAGGAAAATGTTAATCAAAATGCAAATACAAATGTAGGTGCTAGAACCCCACCAGTAGATGTGGAGCTATGTATCTATTCTTTGTAAGCCGATGCAAGTTGAAGTAGTTGCATGAGTAGCTGGAGAAAATGCTGCAAATGCGAGAGGAGTTAATTGCGCCGGTTGGTAATAACTATGCCAAGCTGAACCAAGATTATACTAGTTTTGGAGGAAAGCCTTTTCTTCCAACTAAAGATGCTATTAAAGTAGGGAACTGGTTATTTCATCATGCGAGGATTTTTGCCGACCTAGGATTGAACGATGAGCAGAAGAGGAGGTTGGTATGAAGGTAGTTGCAAGGAGCAGCACTGCAAAGATGGAACGGGGTAACCATTGGCCTGCCAGAAGAGGAATTGACTTGGGCTAGGTTCAAATGACGGTTTGAGGAAAGGTTCTTCTCTGAGTAGCCAGTTCAACCCTACTCAGGAAGTTCATGGAGTTGGAGCAAGGGGAAATGTCGGTACTGGAATATGCTACAAAGTTTTATGAGCTGTCCAAGTGTGCATACGCTACCGTCGAGACTGTGATTAAGCAAAATGAGTAGTTTATCCGGGGTTTCGAGCCTAAAGATTACTGAAGCAACTATGCCACATCTCCAAGATCCGAGTAATTTAATGGTGCAGATGATTATATGGAATGGGGAGATGCTTGCGACTTTTGGGAAAGGAAAGTTAGTGGAAACCCAAAGTTCTTTGAATGAAGAGGAAGTTCTTTAATAAGAAGGGAGCTCAGAAGGGTGGAGCTGCCAAGAAAGGGAAATCATATATTGTTTGTTATAAGTATGACAAGGGGCACAATACTAATGAGTGTCAATCTGGTGATGGAAAGATGGTTGTGAAAAGGAAGAATGTGAAGTGCTTTAACTGCGATCAAGTGTGGCATTACAAGAATAAATGTCCAAAAGCAGCCAAGTCTAATAATGGAAAGGTGTTTGCTTTGAAGTCGTCTACATCAAGTGTAACTACTGTTGAGAAATGAAAGTCTGTGATGGAAAGTACGCTTTTGATTCATGGCATACTAGTTAGAGTATTATTTAATACTGGAGCATCACATTCATTTATCTCTCAATGTTTAGTATATAAGTTAAATTTTGAACCATCATACCTAGTTAGTTCCTTAAGGGTAGCGAATCCAATAGGAGGGCATGCTACTCTTTGGATAAGATGTGACCATCTAGAGTTAGAGTTATTAGGTTATACTTTGCCTATAGTTTGTTTGTATTTGAATTTGTGAGCTTTGGGATATTTTGGTTATTAATTGGTTGTGTGAATATAATGCGATGATATTTTGCCAGGATAGGAAAATATCATTGAGACACCCTGATAGTAGTGACCGAAATCATATACTCAGTTTAGAATTCGAGTTCAAAAGTTTGGACTCTATTGAGTGCCACAGAAGTGGAGATGAGCTAAATCAGGTTTTAGTTGTATGAAAATTTTCAAAATGTTTTCGAGCAAGTTACAGGAGTGCCACCGAAACGAGCTATTGATTTTCGAATATATCTTGTACCTGGAGCTCTCATTATTAGACCACCGAGTAGGATGACACCTATCGAGATGAAGGAGTTAAAGGTGCAGTTGGTGGGCTTAGAAAGAAAGCATTTTATTAGACCAAGCAGTTCACCTTAGGGAGCGGCCACGGTGTTTGTGAAAAAATCGAATGGATCGTTAAGACAATGTATTGATTACCACAAGTTGAATGAGAAGATGATAAAGAATAGATATCATTTGCCGAGGATCAATGATTTATTTAGTCACTTGATTGGAGCCAGAGTATTTTCCGATTTGGATTTGGCGATAGAGTTCCATCAATTGTGGGTGATGGAGGACAGTATTCCTTTGAGGGCATTTCGAACGTAGTGTGTTTCTTACAATTGGTTAGTAATGCCTTTTGGGTTAACTAATGCGCGTGTTTTCTTTGTGGACTTAATGAACCAGATTTTCCAAGAGCACTTAGATAGGTTCATGTTGGTGTTCATTGATGACATTTTGCTATTTTCTAAGGATGAAAGAGACTATGAGATTCATCTTAGAATAGTGCTTGAGACTTTAAGGCAACATCAACTAAAAGCAAAGTTTTCAAAGTATCACTTTTGGAATAGAGAAGTGAAGTTTCTTGGTGATGTCATTTCGGAGAAAGGGTTGTCAATGGATCTAGCTAAGATTGAAGATGTAAATAATTGGAAAAGACCTGAGATGGTGACTGAGGTAAGAATTTTTTTTAGATTAGCTGGCTATTACCGAAGATTTATTAAGGATTTCTCATGGATAGCAGAGTCTTTGACTAAACGAACTAGGAAGAACGTAAATTTTTTGTTTGATTTGATATGTGAGGAAGCATTCCTTACGTTAAAGCATTTGTTGACCAATGCGCCCATATTAGTTGTTTCGCATGGGAATCAGGATTTAGTTGTGTATATAGATGCATGTGGAATATGATTAGGAGTTGCATTGATGCAAAGAGGTAAAGTAATTGCATATGGCTCTAAACGGCTTAGACCACATGACGTTAGATATCCAACTCATGATTTAGAGTTGGTAGCAGTGATTTTCACGTTGAAAGTGTGGAGATACTACCTCTTATGAGAGAGATTCGAGTTGTATACAGATCATAAGTCTTTGAGATATTTATTCTCGCAAAAAGAGTTGAATATATGACAACAGAGATGGCTGGAGTTTTTAGTGGCTTATGATTTTGGTATTGAGTAAATGCTAGGGAAAGGAAAGAAAATGGCGGATGCACTTAGCAGAAACTATCAGAATGTGGTGCTAGCTATGTTAGCAGAATGGAAGGATTTAGAGGTGTTGACTACTTGTAGGATGCAGTTAAGATCGACTGTTAGTTCTAGTCAAAGTACTGCCAAGTTGTCTTGCTTGTAAGTTCGACCGGTATTGATCGAAAGGATTGTTTCTAAGTAAAGAGATGATCCATTGCTTGCCAAAAAGATTAGAAGATTAGAAAGTGGAACTGGGATTGATGATTAAAAGATTTTAGTCTTGACCATAATGTTTGGTTAAGAAAGAAAGGATGATTGTGTGTCCTAGATGTTGGTGACCTAAGGAAGGAAGTTCTTAAGGAGTGTCATCAATCCAAAAGTTTATTGTACATCCTAAAAGAGCCAAGATGTATCAAGTTATGAAGAGAAGTTTCTTCTGGGATGGTATGAAAAGGGATATATGCTTATGGGTGAAGCAATGTGCGAATTGCCAATAAGAAAAGCTGAACATCAGAAGCTAGGCGGATTGCTTTAGCCTTTAGAATGGTTTGGGAGTGGGATTCAATATCCGCGGATTTCATTGATGGATGTCCAAGGTCGAATAGAGAAAATAAAGTATTTAGGTCATAGTGGATAGACTGACCAAAAGTGCATATTTCATTCCCGTTAAGACACCAGAACAACATGTGCATTGGCTAAGTTGTTTATGAAGAATATTGTTAGACTGCATGGGATTCCTAGTAGTATAGTTAGTGATAGAGATGTTAATTTCACTAGTGAATTCTAGAAGAGTATACTAGAGGTGTTAGGTACCAAACTTAAGATAAGTACTGCTTATCACCCACAAATGGATGGATAGACAGAGAGAGTCAATAAGGTACTTGAAGATTTGTTAAGAACTTATGTACTAGATTTTAGTGGGTCATGGAAAGACCATTTGCACTTAGTTGAGTTTTCCTATAACAATAATTATCAAACTAGTATTGGAATGGCGTCTTTCGAAGCCTTGTATGGAAGGCCATGCAAATCACCAGCATGTTGGTTAGAGACTGGGGACAAATTGGTCCTTGGTCTAAATATGGTGAGAGATACCATGGAGAAGATTAAGTTAATTTGAGTTGGGATGAGGGAAGCTTGGTCTAGGCAGAAAAATTCTACAGAGAAGAGGTGTAAAGATTTATAGTTCTCAGTTGGAAATCATGTTTTCATTGAAAGATTACCGATGTAGGTTGTGGTATGAGTTGGAACATCAGGGAAACCAACGTCAAAAGATGTTGGACTATTCCTTATTATAGAGAGGATCAAGAAACTCACATACTGGGTGGGGTAATCGAGTAGTTTGATAGGATTCCATAATGTGTTTCATGTTTCTCATTTTAGAAAGTATGTGCATGACCTAGAGACTATTGTTGCTCCGACTGCATTGGAAGATTAAGTAGTGGAACTGGATCTGACTTTTGTGAGACAACTAGTTCATGTTGTGGTCAGAGATGAGAAATGGTTAAGGAACAAGACAGTCAAGTTAGTGAAAGTCCAGTAGAGTGACAATGAGAAAGACTGTGCTTGGGAGACAAAGGACATGATTAAAGATACTTACCCTGAGTTGTTATGATGGTACGTTCCATATTTGTTGTATATAGACTTGGTAGTTGTTGGATATTCTAGCATTGTTTGCATGTTTGATATGCTTATAATACCCTTAATTTTAGTTTAATATTATTCGGGAAATTTAATTGGATGTAAATAGAATAATGTAGTGAGACATAGGGACGAGATTTGATAATTAATTGGGTTAGGCCTTAACTAATTAACTAACAAGATTGTTTTAAAACTTAACGTATAAAAGAATATATGAGGAGGAAAAAATGGGAATAGATCCATCTTTTATCCCTTAAACCTCGCCCTTTCAAACATTCTCACTCACCCTCATAAACAATCAAAGGGAAAAAAGTAGAGGCCAACCATTTCTAAGTGGAAGAAGGGAATGAAATCAAAGGCGAAACCAAGGGATTCAAAAGCATCATCAAATCTAAACTCCATCATTCATTTTAAAGTGAATAATAAGTAAAACATCTCTATTGTTTATTTTCAATTTCGGTTATGGGTAGTACCCAAATTATTTAGATGATTTATGTCATGTTTTGGTTGTATGATCATTGTTGGATGGAGTAATGAATTGTGGAATTTTTATGAACTATTTGCATGGGTTTTAAAAGTAAAACCTAGATTTTTAATCTCCAATTGATTTTATTTTTTTATAAGAGTAAAAATTATTTTGGAGATGAGTTTTTAATTTCATTATTTTTCAAGCTAAGATGAATATTTTATGAATTTCCTAATGTGGAAATATCTTTTATTTTCGGTTTCAATTATTAAAAGCGATTAAATAATTATTTTAGTCCTAAAACTTTTATAGATGAAAGAATATGTTAATTTTGAATTTTTGTGATTTTTAGGATTTTTCTCAAGCATTTATGAATTATTACGAATTTAATTTTCTAGAAAATTATATAAATCAATAATTAATTAAGGATATTAATTCATTAAATGGGTAAATGATTTTGGGAAGGTAAACATGATTTTAGTAAATTCTGAAAAGAAATTGTAAAGTTTTTCTTCCAATCAATCATGTTTGATAAACATTTATTGTAGGTAAAAAGAAATTCCTTTAAAAAGGAAGAAAATAGTTTTTATGATAATTACCAAAATGCCATTGATATGCTGCATCCACATAACATCTGACGTCGACAATAGGCGGCAAAATAACAATGGACAACAGTATAATGAAGGGCAGCATTGACATTAACAATGCATGAGATGCTTACATCGTAAGTATGTGATGCATTTGATCATGCATGTGGCATCGCCGCTATGGAAATAACATATCTCATAGCAATGGAAGTCATTGATGGTGCAATTCATCAATGTCGACACTATATGTTTTGTGGTATAATAGCCGAAGTATAATGTTTTCACCATTATTTTAACAATGCCGTCAGTAACTTTAAGATGAGATGGCATGCTTTATAAAAATTTATGTTTTAAAAGGCCGGATTGCCATATCATATGTATGTCGACAACCTCGTATTCAACATAAAGTTTTATACTGAAAAGAATTTAAGTTTTTAATTTCTAATCTTGGATAGAGGTTTGACATTGTATAGTGCAACATGAATGCCGCATATTTTCTTTATTAACGGCAGGGAGCCATAAGTTTATTTGACATTGTTCATCGAGGATACTAATGCAGATTAACTTCAACACTCTATATGCTTTAGAAATTTGACATTGTTCATTGAGGTTCCAATGTATATTATATTGACACCATTATTTTATGAATCGACATTAATCATTGGGGATACCACTGCTTTTCATTTAAACATTTCGACATGGATCATTGTGGAAACATTAAAACAAAAGCACCCTTTCACAACTGCCAAAAATAGTTGTAATAGGTCTATTACAACGGGTCGTCGCCTGTCGTGATACCCTGAGTTGTAATAGAACCATAATTTTTTACAACAGGTTTCGATAGTTGTAAAATAATTTTTTTACAACTGCCTAAAGCAATTGTAAAACGTCTTTTATGACCACTTTTAACAATGGTAAAAAGGCCTTTTTACAACTACGATTGGCTATTGTAAAAGATTTTTTACAAGTATGATTGGAAGTTGTAAAGAAAAGAATACAAAATAAAAATATTAATATCCAAGCACGTTTGGCAAGTGCGGTAAGAAACAAATAAGAAACAGGAAAAAACTGATATAAGTTAATTTCATAGAGAAGACATCATAATTTAAATACAAACTATAAATCATGCACCATCAAGAAAATATATTTTTCCTTTGTAGCAACCAACTGCTACCTATACATATACATTAAAATGCCTATTAGATGCAAATTATAAAGCAATCTTATGTCTATTCCCAACTTATGAGCGGCATGCGCAGTGGAAATTGAGTAGCCACCCACTATGAAGAAATCGTCGTCGTTTAGAAAATTTTCAAGTTGTAGCACATCAGAAAATGTGTAACGACCCAGAATTTTTATTAATTAAAATTTGAATATTTAATTAATTTTAAATATTAATATGTGGAATTTATAAGTCGAATAATTTATTTTCGAATATTGGATTTAATTGGATAATTAAATTGATTATTTAATAGTTGAAAATTCCAGAAATAATTGAAAATTGGGTTTAAATATGATTGAAAATGATCTGTAAAATTTTATTTAATCATATTGGAGTTAGAACGATATTTTAGAACTTTTAAAATTGAATTAAGAGTTAATTTGTGAAAATTGAATATTTTAATATTTAATAGACTAGTGAAATTAGCCATTTTTCGAACAGTCTCAGAATTAGACGAAACCAGTTCCATTGGATCCGTAATAGTTTGTTATTATCGGATTTCAATTTTCGTAGCAACCGGAGTTGTCGTTTGACCGTGGCATCTCGAAACGCATCGAAATTGTTTTAATATTAATTTGGCGAGTTAAAATAGTCATTTTTCAAACAGTCTCGGATTTCGACGAAACCAGTTTCATCGGATCCGTAATGTGATATTATTGTATGGTTTCAAATTTCAAGTCAATCGGATTTATCGTTTGTCCGGTGCAAACTAAAACGCCTAGAAAATCGTTTAATCGGTTTAATTTTAAATCGAACGTTTATTGCCATAACTCGCACAGATGATCGAATTGGCCTCCGAAACACGTTCCATTGTGTTCGGAACGCGGGGTAAACCTTAGAAACGCCAGCCGACACGCTTCGTTTGGAGTTCGGAAATTCCGGGATGAATAGTGTTTGCAAAATTTTCTATATAAGCCTTTCACTCTTCATAAATTGCAAACAAAAAAGAAACCCTAGGTCAAAAAAACTGCAGGCCGCCTCCATAACAATGAATGGCCGAAAATTAGCAAGTTTCTTCCCTTCAAATCTCTCAATCCGTCAGCTTTTAGTAAATTCCTCCAACTAGAAAAACGTAGAGAGCATCGATATCTCTCTATCCAACGGCTATGATCGTGTTTGGAGCTTTGGATCAACGGGAATTTGTGCTCAAAGCCGTCGCGTTCGCATGCGTTTCTAGGGTAGAGAGTGCAGCTGATTTCAACAATATTGGTGGTGAAGGTGGGGTTTGCGACGGGCTTTCGAATTGTGCCGATATGATGGGGTTTCATCGTCGTTTGTGGCTTGCGTGTATTAGGGTTATAGGCGTGAGTGGGTTCGGCTGCAAGTTCTAGCGTGGGGAAGAAATAGAAAGGGGCGGCCCAGATGCAAAGTCATAGAAATGGACGGTGATGATATTGATTAGGTAAAAAAAAATATAAGTTATGTTGTAATTTAGTTTATAAAAAAAAATGCGTGAATCTTTAAAAATTCATATCTTTTTCATACGAGGTCGAAAACGCGCGAAACCAGTTGCGTTGGAATCGTATGGACGAGCACTACGCTATGGAATTGGATTGGAGTCGTTTCGAGTTAGTGAGAATTTCGGGTAAAATTAAACGCGCGTTTAATTTTATTCGAAATAAAAGCTGAAAACGAAATTGAAATCAAGGTGAGAACTTCTCACGCAATCGAATCGGTTTCAATTTTAATTTTAAATAGTTAGATTTAAAATTCTTGAATGCATGTTTGAATGATGATTGTTATCTATTGATTTTTAAAATAGACATTATACGCCGTTAGTAAGCGGATGTTATTTATTAAAAACATATACCGCGAATATTTCACAGTACAGTGAAATTGGTATTATTTATGTACTTGGAGTTGATTTTCCCGCATTATATAGCGGATGAGACCCTATTGCGCCGTCTATTAAGCGGATAATATTTTATAAATCCCATATACCGCGATAATTCCGTACTGGAGCGGAATTGGTATTGTGCTAACATCTTTGGATGCAGGGAAACAGGTTGGAGGGATCCAACTGGATTCCTCAACTGTATTGATTTATTTACAGATATTTTGATATTTGTTGATTATCATATCGATATATGATATTTGGATGTCGTGATTGACTATTTGGTGCTGCTGCATCATCGGATCCATTTCTGAAGTTTTAAAATAATGATTTTTGGTTTTAAAAGGAATTTTAAAGTGATTTTCAAAAGTATACGTTTTATTAAATTTTGAATTGTTAAAATAAATAAACGTTAAAATTTTATTTTCATAAAAGTTATGATTTTTGGAAAATAATGCTTAAGTATGATTTTGAAGTATATAAGCTTTAAATAACGATTTTTAAGTTATTAAAAGAATAAATTGATTTAAATTGGGATTTTTGAATTATTAAAAACGATGTATATAAAAGACTTATAAAATTGATATTTTATAAATTAAAAATATTGGAATATTAAAACGAGTTTTTATAAGTGTTAAAAATGAAATAAAAATGGATTTCATAAGTGAACGGAATTTATAGATTTATAAATTGTGAAATTATAAAATGAATAGATTTTGTAAAATAGAAGATTTATAAGTAATTATCTTATAAATCGGATTTTGGCATTTCAATGAGATATAAATGGAATTTGTTGTGATTGTTTGAATTTGATAAATTGAATATTGAAGTTTATTAAAGGAAATATATTCACGATTTTGGACAGTGAATACATTATCGAATAAAATTGTAACAACCCGCATATTTAACGATTTTATAATTAAATGATTTATTTAAGTATAGCGTCGTTAGTTGGATTTTGGGGTCCGAAATATTACTTTCTGCAAACGGCCGAATTGGAGCTCGAAACCACTTCCATTGAGTTCAAAGCGTCGTTTGCGATCTTTTTGAGTATAATCTTTAATATGTTTGGAGTAAGTTGAATTTTGCTACTTTTTCTGGTTGGGCTTTAGCTTTGGGTTCAGCCCCAAACCCCACTTAACCCTCTAACTCAGCCCATCTCCTCCCATTCATTCATTCCTACTCCTCTTCACTTCTAAACTGAAGCTCCAACTGAAATGGGGGAAAGGAAGGGGAAATAGAAACTCCCAAGTCTTAGTTGCTCTTGATAATCCAAATTCTTGCTCCAAATTCAAAGAGAAGGATAGGTAAGCCTCTTCTCCATCTTCTCCATCTCTTCTCCTCTTCAATTTCAGAAAATATCCTAAACCTAATTTAGGAAAAATATGTGTTTTATTCTTAGATTGAAGCTTGTTGAGTAAGAGTGAAGAGTGGTTAGCCTTTCCTTTGCATTTGAGCTTCTTCTTCTTATTCTTGAGTTAAAAAGGTGAGTTTTGAACTCACATCTACTTCTCTTGATTTCATTGATGTTAGGTATGAATTCCTAACACCTTGTTCATATGCACTTGCATTTGGTTTGGGTTGAATTGAGGAATAATCCAATTTTTAGCGTTTTTGGTTAAAATCTTTGAAATCCTAACTTTGATGTTTTAATCATGTTTTGGCGATGCATCGAGGAACATATAGGGCCGGGTTGTCGATTGGCATAAGCCCTTAGAGCCAATGTTCGTCTGATTGCATTTTGGGAGAGTTTGCTCTTCATTTGAATAAGGTTGGAAAACAGCCCAGGTAAGATTCAGTCGACTGAAAACTCTGCACAGTCGACTGAACCTGAAACCCGAGAGTTTCCAGGCATGATTCAGTCGACTGAAAAACTCTGCACAGTCGACTGAACCTGGAAACAGAAAGTTTCCTGAACCTGGAAAATTTTCCAGGTATAGGGTCAGTCGACTGAAAACTCTGTTCAGTCGACTGAACCTGCTGTTTCAGCCCACTTTGCCTTTTTGGGATTGAATTTCCAATTTGAATCGATTCATGATGATCCTATGTATGATTATCAATTGTTTTGACTTTGATGGTTCCTTTTAATTTTAATCCACGGGTTTTTATAAAATAATCTCTCGAATCGCATTTAAAAGTTCGTTTCTCTAATTTATAAATTCTATTTAAAACACACACTTTCGCACTTCGAACGAAGTGGAAGGGTGATTAAATGGTTGGGCAAAACACGGACCATGAATCTGTGCGTTTATCTTTCCGATTAATCCTTGACCTATTCGATTGATTGTTTTGACCTTCGGGTTTGGTTTATCGATGATATGAGGTAAATTTTGTACTGCTTTGAGTGTGAAAGGGACTGACGGATAGTAAACCGTTTAATGCGAACGAGTGGTTATGGGACATACGTTAACACTTTTCGGATTCCTTTTCGAGAGTTGTGACACATTCCGCCAGTTAGTGGTGTCCAGTACTGGGTCTTCGACCTTCACCACTACGGCTTGTCGCCCTATAGTATCGCTCTGATGTTGGCGTTATGTGCCGCATGGGTGATATTGGGTTTGTGCCTTCGGGTTTGTCGCCCTATATAGTTTCGCTCTGATGTTGGCGTTATGTGCCGCATGGGTGATACTTGGGTTTGGAGCCTTCGGGCTTATGGATCCTTGTTGTACAGTACTGAGCTCGAGCAATCATATGTTTCATTGATATTATATTCCCTTGGTATCGCCCATCGTGTTGGTCTGTTTGAGCCGCATGATGTATAACGATTACCTTGTGGAACTTGTATACCTTATTGGTATTTGTTATTTGCCATTCGGCTTGTTTTGGTATATTCGTATCCTTTGTTTCTATATGTTGCCGATGATATGAGGCTTGTTCTATATGATTCATCTCTTGTTGATGATTGTATTTTCTCCTCTGGAGATATTTGTTATACTGTATGACCTTGCAGGTTTATTATTGTTCAGTTTATCTAACTGATTTGTTTAGCTAGACTGACCCGGGTATTTTATACTCGGGTCAGACCGAGATGTTTCAGGTTAGGTGCTTTGGACTTAGCCTCTTTTGCTTCCGCATGGACTATTCCGCCGACTCCTTTTTGTCTTAGCTTTTTGTGTAGTCCTTTCTATTATAACTCTGATATGTATTCTATTGACTCGTCTGTATATTGTGGTTTTCTATACCACTTGACATGTATTATTTTGTATACTCTGCTTTGTATCAGTATATGTGTGTATATGATGGTTTACTGTTCTATGATGTATATTACATTTGAGTTGTTATATTCTGTTCTGATAGATCCTCTAGCCACCTCTGGCTTTGTTTTAAGTATTCATTGGACATGTCGATCTGCTTGGTAAGGCAATTGTCGATGTATTCAATAGATAATTAAAGCAAGGCCATAGATGGTCGCTCCTAAACAGCCTTATTCTCCGTGTTAGCAGACGGTATTATCTATTAATACTCTTTGCTAGCGTGGGTATAGAGGTGGGGCGTCACAGCTTGGTATCAGAGCGAGGTTCAGAACAAAATATAATAAACACAGAATAGAGCACATATTACATTTGAGTTGTTATATTCTGTTCTGATAGATCCTCTAGCCACCTCTGGCTTTGTTTTAAGTATTCATTGGACATGTCGATCTGCTTGGTAAGGCAATTGTCGATGTATTCAATAGATAATTAAAGCAAGGCCATAGATGGTCGCTCCTAAACAGCCTTATTCTCCGTGTTAGCAGACGGTATTATCTATTAATACTCTTTGCTAGCGTGGGTATAGAGGTGGGGCGTCACAAAAATGGTCATGTTTGGCAGAATGAACAGTATAAAATGAAGTTAATTATTTTAAAGATGTTTTAAAATGTATTATGAATCGAAACCATAGATTTCAACATTCATTGTTGAAATAGACGTTTTCGAGAAAGAAGGAAATGATGGACTATAACACTGTTGTTATAGTAAATGGTTTCCGAAAGGAAATGTTTTGTATAGTATTGGGATTTATATATCTATTTAAACTTTGAATCTCTATACTAGTGATTGTGGGTCGTCGTAACGGTGTTTTACGCAACATTCGTTTTGACCCAAATAAATGTGTTAAGTGAATGTTTTCCTTAAAGAATGAAATATATACTTAATTTCGATATTAAGTATATTAAATATTTTCTAAGTATTGAAAATAAATGGATTTGTGAATTACTTATTAATAAATAAGTACGGAAATGTTTTCCAATGTAAAATGAAACGTTTTGAGAATTTATCTTTTTGAAGACAAATTGAAAATGAATATTAGAAATCGATTTGGGAATCATATATTCATAAATATTTTGGAATTGTAAATTCACTATGGAATCTATAAATGAAAAAGGGGAATTAGTTTGAAAATAAACGTTGATTTATTTTTAAAGTGTGGGAATAAATTTACGGATTTGGAACGTAAATATAAAGTACATCGGTAAGGATTTATTTAAATTGGTTTAAATGAACCATGTTGAAATGAAAGTATTTCGCATAAGGAAAATGATTGAAATTTGTTTTCAAAAGTGATAAAGGTGAAAAGTGATTTGAAAATTTGTTTTCGAATGGTTGAAGTGTGGAAAATATATATCTAGTAAAGATGTTTTGAAAAGTAAATAATTTGGGAAATTATTTGGAATTTGGTGATGTTGAACACGCCTATTGATAGTTAAATAATTTGACTATCAATATTTACCTTTAAATAGGTATTTGTTGTGATTGCTTGAATTTGAATGCCACACTTATTTTTAAAATAAGCGCTCGCTATTCGGGTTAGCCGGGAAAGGACCTTGGGGTCGTATAGCCCATTCCGAGTATGTGATACGTCGTTATGCATTGCATTTGATGACCGGTGTTGAAGACCGGATATTTGTGAAAACGGAAGGATTACCGTCGAGTTACTCTATATCGGTTGATTTCCGATATAGAGGTTTTATCACCCCTTAGTGACGGGAAGTCCGGTCGTGATTTGTGAATATCCGGATTGCAAGGACTTCTTTGGAAGTGCCTTCGGTTCTGTTCGAGCCCAGAACAGACTTGTATGGATTGTATGTCTGACATTACAAGTTGATTTATAAAACTGATTTCTTTTAAATATATTTCTGTTGGTGGCGGAGAATTTATTCTCTTAGCTTAACATCCTTCTCTGAGACGTACGGGCTCAGAGGTTATATAGTTGAAGGTTATTAGTGATATACTCCCAATTTGGTAGTGTGGCATGCTGAGTGTTGCTGTGAAATGATCATTGTTTGATCATTTGTGATATGATTATTTTTTTGATCATTTATCTTGGTGATCATTTCTATGATCATTTGTTGACCCAAAGCACAACTTTTGTATAAAGTGTGGCTTTGTGGACAAGACTTCGTCGGACCTCACACTCCGGAAATGGTCAAAACAGGAAGGATGCAGCAAGGTTATTAGGGGGTAGCGCCCCTTTAGTGTATGTCATTCCTTCTGGATGAGGTGGTATCATGGAATGGAGCCCAGATACTTAGCCTATGTGGTTATTGCATTATTATTCTTATGTGGTCGTTGGAAATCGAGGATTCTCGGATAGATCGGTTACAATCGGGGGATGACATATTCGTGTCAGTAGTTACCCAGTTAGGGGTAACCCGGCCTTGTGTTGGCAGAGATCCGGTTTGGTTCTCGGGTCGTCTTTTCAGAGGCGTACCTATGTAGCAATGGGAAGTTCCTTGGCCTGACCATTTGTTGGAAATCCAATTCCCAATACGAAACCCTGTACGGTTTTAGTTGTAGAACCTGCCATTTACTTATGGTGGTCACCACTGTTTAGATGGTAGCTATAGTAGGCATAGTTCGAAATGTCTATGCTGGCTAAGATTAATATTCTACTTTTGAAATGTTTTTCCTACACTATGCACTAGTAATAATATCAAATGTTTCTTTTTAATGCGTATCAAGCATCTTTGACTATCATAAGGAGAAATCTCCTCCGATTCTGCGTTTGCATTGTGTGTGCGCGGGAGGCCTTATGGTAGTCTCATTTTCTAAAAACATTGCGAATCTATTTTTTTAAAAAAAATTATCATGTTCTTTGTTTTAAAAAAATAAATTGTTTTAGTTCTCACACCAGTCACATGACTGACTCGAAGTTTATTGTTTTCCTTCCTAAAGTCTGGGTGCCCACCAATTTCTACACGGGCAATCAAGAGTTAGGTTATCAGGATATTCTGGAATTCTAGAGTTGCTGGAGGCAAGCTGGATAGCATGGCGTATTACTAGTATATAGTATTTCCTTTCCGCTGTTTGTTATTGTTTGTTGTTGTAGACTCTGATGATGAAATGTAATGTAATATGATGTAATGTAATAACTGATATAGTTCTTTGTTTAAAGATTATTCATTTATCTATTATATGTTGTTCCGCTGCGATTGTGAGATTCTGATATTGTTCTGTTGTTTCTGTTCTGTTCTATCTTTTTCTCTCTTCTTCTATCTTTTTCTTCTTCTTTAACCCTAACGGTACGGTTTTCCGGCCTTCGATGTTTGGCAGTTGATACAGTGGACGTATTGATGTCGGTTTTCGAGCGTCGAAAAATCGCAAACGTTACAAAATGCCCGTCAAATTTAGAGTAAGACAATTATTGAAGAAACATGTCATTGTTTGTGCTGGTTTGTTTAAGTACTATTGTCAAATCTAAAATATTATAATTGAAATATGAAAGATAGAAGAAGAGAACTATATATTTAGGTGTTGTATTTAGTGTGAGTGTGTATGTGTATAAGGATTAAAACATATGTATTTAGCAACAATCGGTCCATATCCAACATTGTTCTGCAATAGGCCTACCATAGCTAACAAAATACTAAAATGAAACAGTAAACTCTAATATATTGATCAAGTTACCTGCTAGTGAATTTAACCTGAAAACGATATCAACATTTGACCTCTGTACTTCCGTACCAATTTAAGATAGTAGTCTTAGGCAAAAGTCCATTAAGTATTTTCCACAAGGATACACGGAAGGCTTCTCCACTGAGTACTAACAGTTTTAATGAATTGTGAACATGATTCCAACATTTCTAAAGGGATAAGTGTTCAAACTAATGTGGGAACTGAAATCAACTTAGAAATGTCATATACCTAAAATACCAAAAAGCTTAAAACTATCAAGCAACGACATTAAGAAAAGAGAGAATACATGCGTTAATGTGCCATCAATAATGTAAGTAT
This sequence comes from Allium cepa, assembly GCA_030765085.1. Lineage (NCBI taxonomy): Eukaryota > Viridiplantae > Streptophyta > Magnoliopsida > Asparagales > Amaryllidaceae > Allium > Allium cepa. The sequence goes on along the minus strand of CM060941.1, from coordinate 757,497,281 downwards.
CATACCAAAGTAGAATACAAGCAGAAACAAAGAATAGAATAGAAGTAAACGTAGCAGGTGGTTAATGTTAGGTTTAGCAAGTATCTCACATTGTTTCTGTCTCTAATTACTTTTATTATCTATGCTTTTGAAGCTAACGTCTTAATTAATCAATCAATTATTGGACTATCCTGGCTTTAGTAAAGGACAAATGGTATTTTATTTGTTCAACAAGATCCATCTGTCTTTAAGAGTTATAAGTAAACATGAGTTATAAGCTCCAATGACGATGCCTTTAGTGCTACACAAATGGAAAATCAAAATACTCCAGAGAAGTTCTAAAAAACAACCATTGAAAAATTGCAAATAAGTTAGTGAATGCATAAGAATCAATGTTTGCTTCGGACAACATTCTTGTCTTTGACCGAAAAAATCATATACCAATTTATCAATTGCCGACCAAATAAATGTCAAAACAAGTCGAATTACTTACGAGCAGAGATTTCTTTATTTGAATTTGATTTATCTGATTTTATGACAGCGTGATGTAAGCATTCGGGTTTTGAGGATGTAGGACCAATGGTGGATCTACACAGGCATAGGGTGCTGCTGTCTCTGCCCAGATTTTGCATAATAAATGGAGAGAACTGCCTCTTTCAACGATTTTAGCCATCAATAAGTGAGCTGGGATGATATAATTAGGATTAGATGAATAGATCAAAACTTGTTGCTTAAATTGAAAACAGACTCTGAAATTACGGCGAGCTAAGAATTAGGATTTTGAGGAAGAAAACTGCGTAGATAGATGAAGATGATGGTAAAATCGAGAATAATTTGAAGAGGAGAAAGGAGTTTGGATTAGGATGAATTAGTATGGTAGTTAGTTGGAGAATTTAGGGGAAATATTTAGAATTAGGGTTGAATGATGCAGGCGGGAAATGAAATTACAGAGGAAAAGCGAGCGAAATTTAGTTTGGAGTGAAATATTTTGATTTAAAACCAAAAATTTGCATTTGAAGCCTAAAGAAAACTTACGGTACTCTGTGTCATACAAAGTTGCAAAGTTGCAAACTTGTAAATTTTGATTAGATATTATTTTTCACCAAATTTCTTTTATTAAACATTACTTATTGGTTATTGATTGTTAAATATTAAACATTACTCTTAATTAATAACTATTTAATACTTTAGTAATAATTATTATTTATTAATCATTAAATTAAGTGCTAAATACTAATAGTAATTGTTTAATATTAAATACTAATAGAAATTATTATAAAATATAATAGTTGATAATTTACTATTAATTATTAATTATTAAATCTAATTAATAAATATTAACTATAATATACTAATTATAAATAATTGATTATAATAAATTATCAAATATGAAAAATAATTATTGATTATAGACTATTAGTTACTATTATTTAATAGCAATGGTTATTGATAAATTATTAATTGAATATTTATTATTTATTTATTAATTAATAATCAAAAATTAATTACTAAATAATAATTTTTAATTATCAAAAATTAATTGTTAATGATTAATTCCTAATTATTATTATTAATTATTACTTCTTAATTTTTAAAAATGAATTATTATTTATTATTAATTAATTAGTATATTAATTGTTAACTATTGAATAGTAATTATTAATATATTACTTCTTAATTATTAATATTAAATATTAATTCATAATTATTAATATTGTTTATTCTTCATTAAAAATTAATTCTTATTTATTTATTAATAATTATAAATTATTATTTATTAATTATTAGCTATTGTATAGTAGTTATTAATGTTAATTATTTCTTATTTTTAAATTAATTATTAATTATCATTATTTAATAGTAATTGTTAATTATTAACATTTTTTTATAAATTGTTAATTATTACTATTTAAATATAATTATTAATTAATTATTACAACTGGTAAATGAAAAAGGTTGTGATAGACATCTATTATAACCGACACAAGTGCACCTATTACAACTGACAAACGAAACAGTTGTAATAGACATCTATTACAACATGCAAAAAAGAAAAGTTGTTAAAAATATGCATCTATACAACTGGTAAAAAAGAAACGTTGTAATAGGCATATATTACAACTGGAAAAATAAAAGAGTTGTTGAAAATATATTTATTACAACTTTTAAAAAAAGAGTTGTAAAAAACCTTTATTACAACTGGCATTTTTTGTCAGTTGTAAAAATATAGTTGTAATAGGGTCTTTTTGTTGTAGTGATACCAATGTATATCATTCTAAAATGTAATAAGTTCTAGGGGTATGCAACCTAATTGGGAATGCCAATATACATAGGTTGAACATTTGGGTTAAACGTGAATTAAATTGATACGTGATGGGTTCATAGTTATCCTATGAAAACTATGGGATGTGTGATGGATAGTCCACATCATGCCAAAGATTGGTAGTCTCTATATGGTTAATGAATGGTTCATAGTCATCTTAGGAAAACTATGGGATGTGGGATGGATAGTCCACATCATGTTAAATAAATGAATTATGTGAGATGGATAGTCTACATAACTTTGATAATGAAACCATTCATAATGGGTGGTCCACATGAGAAGGGATTAAAATCCATAAAAAGTGTTTACACACAAGATGGGTAGTCCATATGGGAGGAGTAAGATAATATGTAAAAACATTTGCATATGATATGGGTAGTCCATATAAATATAAGATGAATAGTCATTTCAAAATAAGACAAATAGCCATATGAGAACTTTAGACGACTAGTCAGAATAAGTTAAGATGATAGTCTAATAAATTGGGATGGTTAGTCTAGTATGTCCTGCATGACTGCAAATGCTTATTCTCTATGTTCTAATCATTGTGGATTCAGGAGCATAGTACATGGTTAATGTATTTTGGTTAAGATATTGAGGGAAAAACTCATTCCGCTTAGCAGCATGGTCTTACTCGATCTCTATTTTTGGTTCTAAATGGTATATTATTATTCACATCAGACTGTTTATTTGACACAAAGTTTTTATTTTTCTCCTTTAACTCTCAGGTACTCATTTGAGTAGGTCGAGAGTTAAAGTTTCCAGGTTTCCAGTAAGGCGAATAGGCTTCTGGGAAGGTGCAGTAGGAAATCAAGCTAATTAGGAGTTCTTATCTAATCTGTTGTGTTGTTTGATTTTGTTTGTATGGATGTAATGCCATATTATATGATTGCAAAGTGTTAGACTCTGATCCACTAAGGGGGCATCTTTGTATGTCGCTCTTTGAGTATTTTGCAATAAGTTTATTTTCACTGTATGTTGGATTGCAAATGGGATTATGTAAGGAATATGGAATATTATTTATGAAAAGAAATGTGAAAGTTTTCCATTAACTTATGTTTAAAATTTTTGATACTCATGTGCTTTTGATGTTACTGATATGATTAACATAGCCATATTTTATCACCGAAAATAAATATTATAGATGCCTGCAGCATCCGTAGAAGTTATTTTCGCGCTCAAAACTAGGGATGTTAGATTAAACTTCTTGCAAGAAACATCAAACCCAAACAGTTCCAAAGAAGAAAACATGACAAGGAAAATAATTGAATACTTTCTAGATAATAGAACTACTCAAAAAGGAAAAATGAAAGATGGAATTAAGAATTGATTTCAAGAAGGTTACTTAGTTTTGCAATTTGTTTCGTGTGTTCTATGAAAATAAATTAAAAACAAAGAAATTTAAAAGACAACAAGCAACATAGATGTAAAATGGAATGTTATTCGATAGAAGAAGAAACTTTTTTGCATGGATATGAAAAAGTGAAAGTTACCGCTGAAGACATAAGTTTGCTATTTGGATTGCCACTTGCTAGACCAAACATAGAACCACTAGCCATATGTACAAAAAAAAAATTCAATTCTAGCTAAATTTAAGCATTTTGTGAGAAGAAACTTTGGGGATTTGTAATACAATAAAAGAAATAAGGTAAAAGAAAGAATAAAGAAGAGTTAAAGAGAAAAACAAAAGAAAATAACGAGGATTTGCCCTTCTTAACCATAATGCAAATTCTAACTACTTTTTTCTTTCCGAACAATTAGCGAAAATAAGATGGAGGATTCTGCCATATATTTTGGAACTTGAAAAAATAAATTTGGTCTCATGTAGTAAGTATAGAATGTTAATTGAACAAGTTTATAAGAAAGTTCTTAGACAAACCTAGAAATATGTTAGGATGTTCCATGATCCCTCTAGTAACTTTTCCATATCAATACAATGTTAATTCAATCAAAACATATTAACCATATATTTCTAAAAAACTATCTTTTTTATGGTATTGCATTTGTGAGAAAATGAAACTAATCTAGCCAAAGAAGGGACATGATAAATCTTTGCCGAGATGTACGAAATGGGATTTTTTTTAATATACTCTAGGAGAATCCGACGCACCAATAAACTCCTAAGGGGATATAGGTTGTGCATGCCCGCTTCAATTCTTGGCACCTATTGTAACGACCCATCTTTTGTAACGACCCACCTTTTTGAACACTAGAAGTCAACACTAATACATCCTTGGTATTCACATGACAAACAACTAAGTGCCAAAAAGACAAATTAGGGAAACGACGAAGATATAAGATAGAAGATAGAAGGAACTAAAACAAACTGTCACGGTCCAAATTCCAGCGTTCGAAAATCGACATCCGTACTCCACTTGTACTTGAATGCCGCAGATTCAATCGTTGAAATTCGAATCGTGCCGGAGCCTATAACACAACTAAGTATAACAACACAGCGGAAGAAAAAGAAATGAATATCATATACAATCAATGATACAATATCCAGAATGATACAACAATGATATAATATGAATCAATATCAGAGATATAGGATAACAATGTAACAACGGAATAACAATATGAAATAGCAACGGAACCAAAAACTCCAAATAGCAACAGCAACTCTAACTCCAGAGCACCAATCCAGAAATGGCTCGAACCACCATCACGTTGCACCCAAGATCTCAAAAACAATACCAGAGAGAACGCTAAAAGCTACCGAATTGATATCTACTATCTACTATCTGAAAAACCTAATTCTAGACTACCCGTGTGGTAAATTGTGGGCACCCAGAGTTTAGGAAAGGAACAATAAACTCTGGGTCAGTCGCGGGACTGGTATGAGCAAACAAAAATAGTTTTATCTTTAAAAACAATCAAAAGAATTTAAATTTGAAATCCGAAATGCTTTTTGGAAAATGAAACTACCATAAGGCCTCCCGGCACACACGCAATCAATCGCACACATGAGGGAGATTTCTCCTTATGATAGTCAAAATGCTTACTACGCAAAATCCTTTTTGATATTATTATTAGTGCATAGTGGAAAACATTTTAAAAGTATAATATTAATCTTAGCCAGCATACGTACCATTGTAGTATGCCTACTATAATTACCATGTTAAATAGCAGGTTCTACAACTAAAACCGTACAAGGTGCGTATTGGTAATTGGATTTCCAAAAAATGGTCAGGCCAAGGAACTTCCCATTGCCACATTGGTACGCCTTTGGAGGGACGCCCCGAGAACCTAACCAGATCTCTGCCAACACAAGGTCGGGTTACTTCTGCAACTAGGTAACTACTAACACGAGTATGTCATCCCCCGGTCGTAACCAACCTTTATCCCGGGATTCACCAACAACCACAAAGTCATAAATTTGCAGCAACCACATAGGTTAAGTATCTGGGCTCCATACCATGATACCACCTCTATCCAGAAGGAAATGAACATACCCTCAGGGGGCGCTACCCCTAAATAACCTTGCTGCATTCTTTCTATTTCGACCATTCCGGGTTGTGAAGTTCGACGAAGTTTCGTCCACAAAGTTACGCTTTTCACAAAAGCCATGCTTTGATCAATAAATGATCAGCAACACTTCGCATGCCACATTACCAAATTGGGAATGTATCACTAGTAACCATCAACTACATAACCTCTGAGCTTGTACGTCTCAGAGAAGGGTGTTAAGCTAAGAGAATAAATCTCCGCCACCAAACAGAAATGTATTTGATAGAAACCGGTTTTACATCTCAAAGTGTAATGTCAGACACACATTCATACAAGTCTGTTCCGGGTTCGAGCAGAACCGAAGGAACTTCCGAAGAAGCCCTTGCAATCCAAGAATCCACAATCCCTATCGGACTTCCCATCACTTAGGGAATCTCTATACCGTAGCTACTCGGTGTAGAAACAATCGATAGGTCATCCTATCGTTCTCGCAAATAACCAGTCTTCACCACCGGTCTTCAAATGTTATCCATAACGACGTATCATTATTCTGAATGGGTTATATGACACAAGGTCCTCTCCCGGCTAAACCGAATAATGAGCGCAATATTTTAAAAACATATGGATAATGGGATCTCAGTTAAGTCAAGGCTTAAAGCCCAAAACCTTTCATTCAAATGGTTAAAACAAATTACCATTTCCAATCTTTTAAACAAAAAGATCTGTTTCAAAAACCTTTAATGGTTTAGATAATTTCCACATTTAAATCTTTTAAACAAAAGATTCATTTTAAGACCCCTTTTCAATTTAAAACAAGGTTCACTAATCTTCTACCAAGATTCATTTATAGCCTTTCAAAACAATTCTATTTCAAATTGGATTAACTTATCCGGTCTTTAAATCAAAGACTCATTTCATAGCTTCCAAAACAATTTTCAAAGATTCATTCATAACTTTCAAAACAATTCCCGTTTCAAATTTGAAATCTTTTCATCATAATTTGGAAAATTCTTTCCTTATATAAAAGCTAGTATAATTTGAAAATAAATAGTTTTCATTTCGGGAAAATCGGATTTCATTTGCACGAGTTATATCTCTTTAAGTATAAAATTTGGTTAAATTCAAATTTCCCAAAACAATACTTTTTAAAATGGTTCAAAACCTATATAGACACATTTATAACTTGAATAACATATTTGAACCAAAATTTTCAAACATAGGATCCAATTTCAAATCTTGAATTCAAATAAATTATTTAAATTTAAAACCTAATCAAGTTATTCAAAAATAACTTTTATTTTCAAAATTCCTTTTCAAAAGCTTATCACTTTTTAACCCAATTTCATTTCTAAAACCGTTTAGATTCAAAATTCAATTTTTTTTAAAACCATTTTGAATTAATTTCGAATATCTATGACTTCACCGATTTCCTCGTGAAATCCATATTTGTGTGTGTATAAGTGTGGTCCGGGGGTTTTACCCAATAGTGCACAGCATCAATCATCATAGATATAACAATATCAATATGCGGTATAACTCATAACGCTTATCTTCATTCACATATCAAAAATAAAATAAATTTATAATTCACAAAGATTCATCATTACAATTCGATGTGGGTTTCGGATAACCAACTGGAATCCGACTCCCTGTCGCATCGAATTTCAAATGTCGTTTACCGGGTCAAGGGGTTTTCATATCTACACAGAACAATCACAAATATTACAATTCGACACAAAGCAATTCATATCTCATAGCATTACAATTACATATCAAATATATCAATCCATCATACAGCATTTAATAACAATCAACATCTTTGATCGAGGTGAATAAAACGTGTGTTTTTAAAATTTATTACCCACATAATTACCTTCATTAGTAATTTTTAAATCAATGATTAATTATTATTAACTACAATTGATTAAGTCTTAATCACTTTTATTAATTAATTATTTCTTTAATTAATTATTTTAATTAATTAACCCTTAATCGTAATTAATTAAACCTTAATTAATTATTCCATAATTAATTACTTTAATTAATAAACCTTTAATTAATTATTCTTAAATTAATTACCTTAAATTAGTAAATTAGTCCTTAATTAATCACATTAATTAAAATAATTTTAAGTTAATTACATAATTAATTAACCCTTAATTAATTATCATTTAACTAATTAGCTTCAATTAATTGCAATAAGTGATTATCCCTTAATCACTTTCATTTATTAACTTTAATTAATCAAATCATAATAAATGATCATCCCTAATTAATCATATAAATAATTTAATCTTAAACAAATCACCTTGATTAATTATTCTTTAAGTAATTAAGTGACAAATCCTTTAATTAATTACATTGAGTAATTATTAGATTTTCATTTGATTTATCAACGTTAATTATTAATTAGTTACTTTTAATCAATACTTAATTGACCCTAATTATGCGATTAATTATTCTTAATCATGAAATTAATTATCCTTAGTTACCCAAACACTCATAAATAATTATCTTTTACTTAATCACTTACTTATCATTAAAAATCTTTAATTAACCATCTTTAAAATTAATTATCATTAACACAAAATTTAACTTAAGAAATTTAAGTAAATTAATGATTCACTTCTTTTTGATTAACTCTTTAACTTCATTTTTGATTTAAAATAATTCAACAATTATTTACAAATAATTATAACATAACAAAACAAAATTTAATTACTTCTTTATTAACTTTTAAGCTTGAGTCATAACAATTATGTAAAATCTATTAATTTTAAACATAATTTAAAACTTTATTAAATATGAATTTGTGAAAACGAATTATTTTCCAAATCATCAAAACTGGGAAACATTTGCAAAATCTTCCCGAGCCAACCTCAAGCTTGACTTCGACTATCACATATCCCTCCTTCTTCGAGTCACCAGCGCAAGAAACTCGAGCACTAACCCAAGTTAACCCATTCCTAGAACTGCTTCGAGTCACTCACGCTACCCACTCGAGACCGACACGAGTTTCCCCTTCTTCTCCAACCACCATATTTCCAGATGTACAGAGACACACGCGTGCATATGTACAGGGACTCCGATCGACTTTGATCATCGTCGATCACCCACCCAAATTGTCGACAACACCTACAAGTCCTCCATACACCTAGATCGTCGAACGTGACCATGAATCAAGATCGAGTAGCTCAACACCTAGGCAACCAAACGTAGTCAACACAAAATGCCTCGCCGACGTCACTTCCGACCATCAAAAATCACGAGACTCCGTCCACGGCTGCTTCGATGACCCATGAAGCTCTTCCCCCCATACCGATCGCCTCTACTCCTCCCACGGTGACGCAACATCCACGAGAACCCAACCCATACGACCCTATCCTTAAACCCTATATTAACTTCGCATGGTCACCATTGTCATTTTAAAATTGATCCATAATTTTTCCAGAGAACCTCATCACATTGGCCACCTCCAGCCTTGGTCCCGACCAACACCATCACGCCGTTCGCCACAATTTAACAAATACCCAATTTCTGATCACCTCAGAAATTCCTAACATATACTAATCTAAAAAATTTGATTTCAATGCCTAAATTCATTTTTTTCCATTACGAATTGATTCACGAAATCCAAATTCGAAATTAAAATACTCAAATTTTCATTTTGAAATGATTTTTACTGTAAAGCATATATTTTGGAATAATTACTCAATAAATCCTTTTGAATCTATTTTTAAAATAATATTAACATATTACAAACATTTTCCTTTTAGAAATCCAAGCCTAAAATTGATTGTACAATGAGTAATTAAATTTATTTTTTTGATGGGTTAGAGTCTGCATATTAATAGAGTGATGTTCTTAAGTTTATACAGACATGTACCCACTTCTTCTTCATATATATAAACACATGCAAGCAATTTAACACAAATCATACAAACAATATTTACTCATCACTTCAAATATAATTCCAAATATCAAGAAATCAAGCAGATCAGGTTTTAAAAATATATGGTTTGCTCACCTGTATATGCACAGAGAACCCGGAGAAGAACAGAGACGGTGAGGCTTGGAATTGATTTAAAACAGATTTTTGATCCTGATGCTTTTGATGGTTATTAAGTTGAGATAGATCCGATTCTTGTATTTGATCTGAGTTTTGTCTACTTGAATTTCCTATTGCATAGCTTCATATTTTTGCTTTGAAATTGTTTGAACTTGAGGAAGTTGTTTTCTAGAATTTATTTTCAGAGTTTGATTTGAGAATTTTTTTTTGATTTCAATTTACAGGTTTCAATTTTGAATTCCTAAAAACAAAAATGAGAAGAGAAAAGTTTTCTTCTTTTGTTAACATTATGTTTTAAAATTAAATTTTTAAAAGAAAAATAAAAGAAAATAAAAAATGCCACTTGTTGTTTTGTATTAACACTTGTAAACACTTAGCTTAAATCTAACACTTGTTAACATATAGATATTTTGTGTTTTTAACCTTGTTTAAAAATTAATTTATAACTTTGTTTATATCCCTCTTTTAAAAAAAAGTTAAATTTTTTTTTTTAAACTTTTATTCTTTTATGTTTAGTTATTTGTTTATATGCTTTATCTATTTACATGTGATTGAATGCTTTTAATTTTTTTTTACTTGTTAATATATGTTTCTACGTAATTTACATTTGTCAAATACCCATCAAATTTTGTTTAAATCGTTTGTTCCAAATTAATTTACATTATAAATCTTTTATAATTTTTTAATCTTTACATTTACATATGTAAATGTTTCACATTAAATTCAAAAATATAAAAACTATATTTATTCATTTTAAAAGAAAAGGTGTTTTAAATTCTTTTATCAAATTCATATTCAACTTTAAAACTTTTATAAATTCTTGTTTCACATCATTCATACATTATACATACATTTTCAATTATTTGTACTTATACAATCTTAAAGAAAAATGTTTTTGAAACTAAATTACACTTTAATAATTAATCATGTATATGTATTTCTTAATTTTTAAAATTTTATTCTTAATTTCCCAATTCAAATCTATTTTCAATCTACTTATAAAACACATTTTTTTTAATTTAAACTAAATTCATAAATATAAATAAATAACAGAACATATCTTTTATTAATCTTAAAACTTTCAAATTCTATTTATTTAAATCTAATTTATATACATATTCATTCCCAAATAGTCAAATTATTATTTTAAATCAATTTATAATTTAATCAAAATTTTATATTAATTTCCTAAATTAATTCTCAATTTAATCTAGGAAATCAATTAATTTAACTAAAATTTCAGGGATGTTATAGATTCCCCCCTTAAGAAAATTTCGTCCTCGAAATTTGTATGGGAGACAATCAAGGATGGATACAAAAAAATAAAAAAGACAGTTTCCAAATGAAACTGGGTATCTATTCTGCATTTGGCTTCCAAATTTGAATATCAATAATGGATACAAAAACGAATCAAGATCCTCGGGTCATCTAGATTTACGAATACACAGGAGTATTGGTTAGTTCAAAAGATAACTAACCATTCGTAAAATATTTCTGGACCCAACAGAATAAACATATATATGGATACAATCCTAAATTTGTTAGTTTAAACAACCAAAATGTACCTATCAACCATAGCAACCAAAGCAAACAATTCATCCAAACAAACAATTCTGACCCATCTAGAGTCTGTGTTCCATGCAAATATATCAAAGTTTCTTCCTGGAGCTGCCAGGAATCATCAAAGAATCGAAAAGACGAATCAAAGGAGATTTATAGAGAAAGTTGTTTCCACTGTTGCAGGGTATCGACCATTTGTAGTCGTACTTCCCTGTCCCCTATCTCGTTCTCTTCTTGCACTCATACTCAATATCAATGGATAATAAGAGAATTTAATGAGGCATTCGAACAGATATCTTAGGGATATACTCATTCTAGGGTATACTTCACCCTATCTCTAATGAGTTACCTAATGTGTTATACTCCTGAGCTAAAGTTTTAACCCTCAGCTCTGATACCAAAATGTCACGGTCCAAATTCCAGCGTTCGAAAATCGACATCCTTACTCCACTTGTACTTGAATGCCACAGATTCAATCGTTGAAATTCGAATCATGGCGGAGCCTATAACACAATTAAGTATAACAACACAGCGCAAGAGAAAGAAATGAATATCATATACAATCAACGATACAATATCCAGAATGATACAACAATGATATTATATGAATCAATATAAAAATACAAGATAACAATGTAACAGCGGAATAACAATATGAAATAGCAGCGGAACCAAAAACTCCAAATAGCAACAGTAACTCTAACTCCAGAGCACCAATCCAAAAATGGCTCGAACCACCATCACGTTGCACCCTGATGAGCAAGTCCAGTCCGTGAATCCAAAGACCCCAATAACCAAGATCTCAAAAAAAAATACCAGAGAGAAGGCTAAAAGCTACCGAATCGATATCTACTATCTACTATCTGAAAAACCTAACTCTAGACTGCCCGTGTGGTAAATTGTGGGCACACAGAGTTTAGGAAAGGAACAATAAACTCCGGGTCAGTCGTGGGACTTGTATGAGCAAACAAAAACAGTTTTATATTTAAAATCAATCAAAAGAATTTAAATTTGAAATCCGCAATGCTTTTTGGAAAATGAAACTACCATAAGGCCTCCCGACACACACGCAATACAATCGCACACATGGTGGAGATTTCTCCTTATGATAGTCAAACATGCTTACTACGCAAAATCCTTTTTGATATTATTATTAGTGCATAGTGGAAAACATTTTGAAAGTATAATATTAATCTTAGCCAGCATACGTACCATTATAGTATGCCTACTATAGCTACCATGTTAAATGGCAGGTTCTACAACTAAAACAGTACAAGGCATGTATTGATAATTGGATTTCCAACAAATGGTCAGGCCAAGGAACTTCCCATTACCACATGGGTACGCCTCTGGAGGGACGCCCCGAGAACCTAACCGGATCTCTGCCAACACAAGGCCGGGTTACCTCTGTAACTAGGTAAATACTGACACGAGTATGTCATCCCCCGGTCGTAACCAACCTTTATCCCGGGATTAACCAACAACCACAAAGTAATAAATTTGCAGCAACTACATAGGTTAACTATCCGGGCTCCATACCATGATACCACCTCTATCCAGAAGGAAATGAACATACCCTCAGGGGTGCTACCCCCAAATAACCTTGCTGCATTCTTCTTGTTTCGACCATTCCGGGTGTGAAGTTCGACGAAGTTTCGTCCACAAAGCTACGCTTTTCACGAAAGCCATGCTTTGATCAACAAATGATCAGCGGCACTTCGCATGCCACATTACCAAATGAGGAATGTATCACTAGTAACCATCAACTACATAACCTCTGAGCTCGTACGTCTCAGAGAAGGGTGTTAAGCTAAGAGAATAAATCTCCGCCACCAAACAGAAATGTATTTGATAGAAACCGGTTTTACATCTCAAAGTGTAATGTCAAACACACATCCATACAAGTCTGTTCCGGGTTCGAACAGAACCGAAGGCACTTCCGAAGAAGCCCTTGCAATCCGGGAATCCACAATCCCGATTGGACTTCCCATAACTTAGGGAATCTCTATACCGTAGCTACTCGATGCAGAGACAATCGATAGGTCATCCTATCGTTCTCGCAAATACCCGGTCTTCACCACTGGTCTTCAAATGTTATCCATAACGACGTATCATTATTCGAAATGGGTTATATGACACAAGGTCCTCTCCCGGCTAAACCGAATAATGAGCGCAATATTTTAAAAACATATGGATAATGGGATCTCAGTTAAGTCACAGCTGAAAGCCCAAAATCTTTCGTTCAAATGGTTAACACAAATTACCATTTCTAATCTTTTAAACAAAAAGATTCTTTTCAAAAACCTTCAATGGTTTAAACAATTTCCACATTCAAATCTTTTAAACAAAAGATTCATTTTAAGACCCCTTTTCAATTTAAAACAAGGTTCACTAATCTTCTACCAAGATTCATTCATAGCCTTTCAAAACAATTCTATTTCAATTTGGATTAACTTATCCGGTCTTTAAATCAAAAACTCATTTCATAGCTTCTAAAACAATTTTCAAAGGTTCATTCATGACTTTCAAAACAATTACCGTTTCAAATTTGAAATATTTCATCATAATTTGGAAAATTCTTTCCTTATATAAAAGCTATTATTATTTGAAAACAAATAGTTTTCGTTTCGGGAAAATCCGATTTCATTTGCACGAGTTATATCTCTTTAAGTGTAAAATTTGGTTAAATTCAAATTTCCCAAAACGATACCTTTTAAAATGGCTCAAAACCCATATAGACACATTTATAACTTGAATAACATATTTGAACCAAAATTTTCAAACATAGGATCCAATTTCAAATCCTGAATTCAAATAATTTATTTAAATTTCAAAACTTAATCAAGTTATTCAAAAATAACTTTTATTTTTAAAGTTCCTTTTCAAAAGCTTTTCACTTTTTAACCCAATTTCATTTCTAAAACCGTTTAGATTCAAAATTCAATTTTTTTAAAAACCATTTTGAATTAAATTCAAATATCTGTGACTTAACCTATTCCTCGTGAAATCCATATTTGTGTGTGTATAAGTGTGGTCCAGGGGTTTTACCCAATAGTGCACAGCATCAATCATCACAGATATAACCATATCAATAAGCGGTATAACTCATAACGCTTATCTTCATTCACAGATCACAGATAAAATAAATTTATAATTCACAAAGATTCATCATTACAATTCGATGTGGATTTCGGATAACCAACTGGAATCCGACTTCCAGTTTCATCGAATTTCAAATGTCGTTTAGCGGGTCAAGTGGTTTTCATATCTACACAGAACAATCACAAATATTACAATTCGGCACAAAGCAATTCATATCTCATAGCATTACAATTACATATCAAATATATCAATCCATCATACAACATTTAATAACAATCAAGATCTTTGATTGAGGTGAATAAAACGTGTGGTTTTAAAATTTATTACCCACATAATTACCTTCATTAGTAATTTTTAAATCAATGATTAATTATTATTAACTACAATTGATTAAGTCTTAATCACTTTCATTAATTATTTCTTTAATTAATTATCTTAATTAATTAACCCTTAATCGTAATTAATTATACCTTAATTAATTATTCCTTAATTAATTATTCCTTAATTAATTACTTTAATTAATAAGCCTTTAATTAATTATTCTTAATTTAATTATCTTAAATTATTAAATTAGTAATCACATTAATTAAATTAACTTTTAAGTTAATTACATAAATAATTAACCCTTAATTAATTATCAATTAACTAATTAGCTCCAATTAATTGCAATAAGTGATTATCCCTTAATCACTTTCATTAATTAACTTTAATTAATCAAAAACTTATATCATAATCAAACAAATCATATACAAGCACAGAAGTTTAGAAAAAATGGCGGCTGAAGCAAATCATGCAAATCACGCAAATCTCGCAAATCACGCAACAGGGTCCCATACGACAGCAGAGGCAGCAACGGATGTAGGAGGAGAGGAGGCTGATGAAGATGGATGGAACTTGGTGAAGAACAGGAGACGGAAGCAGTCATTCTCGCAGGAATCCAGTAGACAAATTATACCTCGAAACATGGGCAAACAAGGGCATAAATCGGTTTACAACACAGATCTGGATCGGAGAAAACAAAAGTCAACAACACTTATACCAGATCGGGCGAAAGCTTCTATAAGGGGACATGGTTTTGCAGTTAACCCTAAAGCATCACCAATCAGTTGGTGTGATTTGGTCAAAGGTAAAAAGCAAGATGAAACCATACAATATTTTAATCCAATTATTGTGAATGATAGAAAAACAGCTGTTATTGAAGAGGAGGAACTTAGATCTGCGGAAAAAATGTGGTCCAATTCAATACTTATCTACTTGGTGGGTAAAAGACCATACTACATGTTTTTCAAGGCATATATCAAAAGAGTATGGCTTCCGAAAGGTAAGTTTGAAGTTTATGCTAGAGATAATGGTTTTTATCTTGTTCAATTTGAACTAGCAGAAGATTGCAATAAAATATTAGAAGGGGGACCATGGATGATGGATGGAAAATTCATCATCATGAAAAAATGGAACAGCTCAATCAAATATGAAAAAGACTTACTGCTATCGATACCTATATGGGTGAAATTCCCAAATTTAAATTTTGCATATTGGAATCATATAACATTATGTAAAATTGCTAGTACAATTGGAAAACCACTTGCTATGGATGAACATACCAAAAACAAAAGCAGAATAGCTTTCGCTAGAATGCTAATAGAAGTGGATGCATCATCCAAATTCGAAAATGAAGTTCAAATCAAACTGCCTAATGGCGATTGTGTTATGCAACAAGTCGAATATGAATTCATTCCACCAGTATGCCACAACTGCATATGTTTTGGTCATATGGACAATGAATGCCCGATTTCATTTAAACAAAAATGGATTCCAAAACAGGCATGCAGTAATCAAGAAAATAAAAGCAAGGATACTAACACAGCAGACGTGACAGTGCAACAAATACTGTATGTAAACTCACAAGGAGTAGTGTACCAGAATGCAGAAACCATCACAACAGAAGAGTCCAATGTTCAAAATCTTACAGCACAAAACAAAGAAAACAATTCAAACATAGAAAATGTAATATCTCCTTCAGATTCAAATGCTAGGAATGTTAAAGCAGCTCAGACACTCTCAGAGGATCCAGCAGTTGCAATTGTAGCCTCGCCAGCAATAAATGCAGTATCTGTCTCACTATCAACAAGTAGCATGGCTGCTACAATTGCAAAGGGCCACAATGATCATGTTTCTGAAACACTTCACACTCACAACATCGAACAAGGTCCTTTGAGTACAAATACTCTGGACATCAATGCAGTGATATCATCGGCAAAAGCCTCAATCAGTTCATCATCATTGGAGATTATCAGACACAGGGAGTTGTCAAATCATAATAACGAAATTGCTTTAAATAATTCAAACCCTCAAATTTCTGATCTAACAACTGTGGTATCTGATACTTTGCAGGTGCAGAAAGACAAGGTAGACTCGAAAGTGGAAGAATCTTCTCTATCACAATCATGTATCAATCCCACATATCCCTCAAATGATAAGCCTCCCAACATCATGTCCAAAAACCTCACATCCATCAACCCTGAATTTGAAAAAGAAATTGCAGATATGAGAATCAAGAATTCACATGACAGGAGAAAAAACAAAGGGATACTTGAAAGTGTGACTCCCACTATTAGAACAAGGAGTCAAGCACATTCAACTAAATAATGTCTATTCTATGTTGGAATGTGCGAGGCCTTAATAAAGCAGCGCATATTATAGAGGTCAAAAAAATTGTGAGCTCTCATAAACCTTCAATTTTTTGCTTAGTGGAAAATAAATTAAAGGAAAATAAGCTTCAGCAATATATTGAATCATGGGGAAACAAATGGACTTGCATAAGTAACATAGAGCATCATCATAAATGCAGAATTCTCATCATGATAAATTTAGACATGTGGAGCAGCTATGTAATTTCTATGAGTAAACAGCACATCACTTGCATGATCAACAACATTGCAGGGGCACAATGCATCATAACAGTCATTTATGCTTTAAATTTAGAATCTGAGAGAGCTAGCTTATGGAGTCAGTTGGAAAAAGAAGCTAATACTTTCAGTATCCCTTGGTGCATTATTGGAGATTTCAATTGTGTTAGACTATTGAATGAAAAATTGGGAGGTAATAAACTGAACATCAGAAATGTTCAAGAACTCAATAACTTTATCAATTCTACGGGGGTTAATGAAATAAATATTTCTGGAGTTAAATATTCATGGAGATCAGGGCCTCAGAAAAACATTGCCACAAAAATAGACAGACTCTTCTGCAATATAGAATGGATGCTCATGTTCAAAAATTCTCATGCAAAATACCTAGAACTATCAACAAGTGATCATGTCCCTATCTTGTTCCACTTCAACAACATCCAAACATATGATGGTCCTAAACCTTTCAAGTTCATGAATCATTGGATTCTGTGCAAGGGGTATAAAGAAATAGTAGAAAAATGCTTTAAATTCCCTGAAAGCAATCAGATGTTTAATCTCATCCAGATGCAGAAAAATATAAAAAAGGAAATCAAAAATTGGAGCAAAAGGAAAAATGATTTACAATCTCAAGTAACTAAATGCAGACAAGAGGTTAATGATGCTCTGCAAATTTTAGAATCAGATCACACTTCCTTTAATGCCCACAAATTGCATGAAGCACAAGTTAATCTGGCCAAAAGTATGGAGTTACTAGCAATTGACACCAAGCAAAAATCTAAATGTCAATGGATCAAATGGGATGACAGCTGCTCTAAATTCTTCTTTGCCAAACAAACAACCAGGAAATTTATCAACAACTCTCATAACATTCTAAAAGAAAATGGAGAAATGGTCAAATCACCAAAAGAAATAGAGAAAGAAGCTGTGAAATTTTTCTCCAATTTATATAACAAAAGTAATATGGAAAAACATTTTCCCAACATCATCCCAAAAAGAAAACTAAATGACTGGGGAAAAGTTTTTCTAAACACCGCTTTTGATGAAAAAGAAGTTAAAAGAGCCATCTTCAGTGTGCATAATGACACAGCCCCTGGGTATGATGGATTTAATGCCAATTTCTACAAAACACACTGGAATGAATTAAAGAAACCTCTTTTAGAAGCAATGCAGACCTCATTTGATAATGGTAAAATAGTGAGAGAGATCAATCACACCATCATATCATTAATACCAAAAGTTAAAACCCCCCAATCAGTGTCAGACTTCAGACCCATAGCTTGTTGTTCCATGTTATACAAAATTCTATCAAAAATTCTATGTGACAGAATGAAGTATGTGCTTGCAGAATTAATTTCAGACAACCAAACAGCATACTTACCAAACAGACAGATAAAAGATGGAATAATAATTGCACATGAACACATCAGAAACTTCAACAAACATGGCAGCAATAAAATGTGCATCAAGGTAGATCTCAAAAAAGCATATGATTCAGTTAATAGAGACTTCATTTTACACATGATGAAAAACATGGACTTTCCTGTTAAATGGGTAAAAATCATACATGAAATGATACGTACACCAAGTTTTTCATTTTCAATTGAAGGATATCACAAAGGTTATTTTACTGGCAGCAATGGATTGAGACAAGGAGACCCATTATCCCCTTATCTCTTTACTTTATGCATGGAATATTTCACTTTGTTGATGGATGCAAAAGCTGCTAAGGGTAAAATAGAATCTGTAATAAAAAACAATCCCACAATTACTCATTTAATCTATGCAGATGATCTACTAATTTTCACTAATGCAAGTGCTACTGGAGCAAAAGCTATCAAAAGCTGTTTCAAGAAGCTACAGAAAGTAACTGGTTTGGAAATGAACAATCTCAAAACTCAAGTTTTTTTCAACAAATTTTGCAATAACAAGGAACAAGTGCTCAACATTCTAAACATACAGGAAAGCCAATTACCAGTCAGATATCTTGGGTTACCCCTATCAGTGACATATATCAGACAGTCAAACTGCAATCATCTGATTGACAGAGTAATAAAGAAAATGCAAGGTTGGGAATGCAAATTTCTAACAATTACAGGAAGAATTGAATTAATTAAGGTTGTTATCTATCCCATGGTTAGTTTTTGGATGCAGTGCTTCATGCTCCCTAGCATAACCATCAAGAAAATCAATCAATTATGCAAACTTTTCATATGGAAAGGTAAAAAAAGCAAGGTTCCATGGGAAACTGTTACAACTGAGAAATCAGAAGGTGGAATGGGTTTGAAAAAATTATCAGATTTAAATACCACTTTCTGCATAAAAAGAATTTGGGAAACACTTAACAATTCCACTTTCAGTGCAAGGTGGTTAAATGAGAGATATGCAAATAAAGAAACACTGTGGGAATCTAACTACAATAACAGTTTCTCATGCACTTGGAAAAAAATGCTATACCACAGAAGAGAAGCACAAAAATCATTAGACAGAAGAATTGTTGATGGAAAGTCAACAAGTTTATGGTTCACTCCTTGGATAAATGGCTCAACATTATTAGAAAAATTGGGACAAGAGACTTTAACATACTCCAGAGGCAAAAATCTCAAAGTAAATCAAATCATTTCTAACAATGCATGGAGAACAGAATCTATCTCATACCTAGGCAACATAAGTGAAGACATAAAACAAGTGCCCATTTATCATGATAAAGCAGAGGACTACTGGTTCTGCAACAATAGTAAAAATGGAAACTTCTCCTTCCGCATTGTATGGAACAATCAAAGAAATAAACTGCAGGAAACCAATTATCACAGAATCATATGGAATAACATATCTCTACCTAAAATGAATGCGTGCTTCTACAGAGCTCATTTCAACTTTCTACCAACCAAAGACAAATTAAAAAGGCAAGGAGTGATTGAAGAATCCATCTGTGTTTTATGCAACACAGAAGAGGAAACATGCAAGCACTTATTTTTCAACTGCTCCTTTTCCAAACATGTATGGTACTGGATCAGGACTATGATGGGTAATCCTATCACGCATAACAATATTGATTTTTCCATCTCAGACATTATGGCATATATTAGTCAGAATTTTGCAGCTAAAAACATCGAAAGAGATATCATTATTGCCGCGGTTAGCACAGCCATATGGTTCATTTGGAAGAGCAGAAACTCAAAAATATTCAAATTTGACAATCCAGATAAAATTGCTGTTTGCAAATCCATAAAGCTCATGGTTCGAGACATTATCATCAACAAATCCAAGTTTTTTTCACTCAGCATGATTAATCCCAATGAAACCCTAGCCAGATGGGAAATTATACCTTTGCGTGCAGATCTTACCTTACCCGCGCCACCCAATCCCTCAACCACAGTAACATCCTCAAGGTACATGATTGATAGAGAAGATGATGAAGCTGAGAGCTCTATTAAGTCCAGATGCACCGAAAGTGGAAGATCTATAGTTGGAAGAGAAGAAGATTTACCAGGCAGAGAAAACGAGCCGCCATGAGAAAAGCAACGCAAAAGTTACGCAGTATGTTTAGGGTTTTGGTCGTGGTGTAAATGGGCCGTATACTTTGTGCAAGCAATATAATGTAAAGTGTGAGTATGTATTGATTTCTCCTCAATATCAATAAAGTATTTTGACCTCTTTTTCAAAAAAAAAAAAAAAATTAATCAAATCATAATAAATAATCATCCCTAATTAATCATATAAATAATTTAATCTTAAATAAATCACCTTGATTAATTATTCTTTAGGTAATTAAGTGACAAATCCTTTAATTAATTACATTGAGTAATTATTAGATTTTCATTTGATTTATCAACGTTAATTATTAATTAATTACTTTTAATCAATACTTAATTGACCCTAATTATGTAATTAATTATTCTTAATCATGAAATTAATTATCCTTAGTTATCCAAACACTCATAAATAATTATCTTTTACTTAATCACTTACTTATCATTAAAAATCTTTAATTAACCTTCTTTAAAATTAATTATCATTAACACAAAATTTAACTTAAGAAATTTAAGTAAATTAATGATTCACTTCTTTTTGATTAACCCTTTAACTTCATTTTTGATTTAAAATAATTCAAGAATTATTTACAAATAGTGATAACATAACTAAACAAAATTTAATTACTTCTTTATTAACTTTTAATCTTGAGTCAAAACAATTATTTAAAATCTATTAATTTTAAACATAATTTAAAACTTTATTAAATATGAATTTGTGAAAACGAATTATTTTCCAAATCATAAAAACCGGGAAACATTTGCAAAATCTTCCTGAGCCAACCTCAAGCGTGACTTCGACTATCACATATCCCTCATTCTTCGAGTCACCAACGCAAGAAACTCGAGCACTAACCCAAGTTAACCCATTCCTAGAACGGCTTCGAGTCACTCACGCTACCCACTCGAGACCGACACGAGTTTCCCCCTTCTTCTCCAACCACCATATTTCCAGATGCACAGAGACACACGCGTGCATATGTATAGGGACTCCGATCGACTTTGATCATCGTCGATCACCCACCCAAATTGTCGACAACACCTACAAGCCATCCATACACCCAGATCGTCGAATGTGACCATGAATCAAGATCGAGTAGCTCAACACCTAGGCAACCAAACCCAGTCAACACAAAATGCCTCGTCGACGTCACTTCCGACCATCAGAAATCACGAGACTCCGTCCACGGCTGCTTCGATGACCCACGAAGCTTTTCCCCCCATACCGATTGCCTCTACTCCTCCCACGGTGACGCAGCATCCACGAGAACCCAACCCATACGACCCTATCCTTAAACCCTATATTAACTTCGCATGGTCACCACTGTCATTTTAAAAATGATCAACAATTTTTCAGAGAACCTCATCACATTGGCCACCTCCATCCTTGGTCCCGACCAACACCATCACGCCGTTCGCCACAATTTGACAAATACCCAATTTCTGATCACCTCAGAAATTCCTAACATATACTAATCTAAAAATTTTGATTTCAATGCCTAAATTAATTTTTTTCCATAACGAATTGATTCACGAAATCCAAATTTGAAATCAAAATATTCAAATTTTCATTTTGAAATGATTTTTACTGTAAAGCATATATTTTGGAATAATTACTCAATAAATCCTTTTGAATCTATTTTTAAAAATAATATTAACATATTACAAACATTTTCCTTGTAGAAATCCAAGCCTAAAATTGATTGTACAATGAGTAATTAAATTTATTTTTTTGATGGGTTAGAGTCTGCATATTAACAGAGTGATGTTCTTAAGTTTATACAGACATGTACCCACTTCTTCTTCATATATATAAACACATGCAAGAAATTTAACACAAATCATACAAATAATATTTACTCATCACTTCAAATATAATTCCAAATATCAAGAAATCAAGCAGATCAGGTTTTAAAAATATATGGTTTGCTCACTTGTATATGCACAGAGAACCCAAAGAAGAACAGAGACAGTGAGGCTTGGAATTGATTTAAAACAGATTTTAGATCCTGATGCTTTTGATGGTTACTACGTTGAGATAGATCCGATTCTTGTATTTGATCTGAGTTTTGTCTACTTGAATTTCCTATTGCATAGCTTCATATTTTTGCTTTGAAACTGTTTGAACTTGAGGAAGTTGTTTTCTAGAATTTATTTTCAGAGTTTGATTTGAGAATTTTTTTTTGATTTCAATTTACAGGTTTCAATTTTGAATTCCTAAAAACAAAAATGAGAAGAGAAAAGTTTTCTTCTTTTGTTAACATTATGTTTTAAAATTAAATTTTTAAAAGAAAAATAAAAGAAAATAAAAAATGCCACTTGTTGTTTTGTATTAACACTTGTAAACACTTAGCTTAAATCTAACACTTGTTAACATATAGATATTTTGTGTTTTTAACCTTGTTTAAAAATTAATTTATAACTTTGTTTATATCCCTCTTTTAAAAAAAAGTTAAATTTTTTTTTTTAAAACTTTTATTCTTTTATGTTTAGTTATTTGTTTATATGCTTTATCTATTTACATGTGATTGAATGCTTTTAATTTTTTTTTACTTGTTAATATATGTTTCTACGTAATTTACATTTGTCAAATACCCATCAAATTTTGTTTAAATCGTTTGTTCCAAATTAATTTAAAATTTTATAGTGTAAACCCTTACTTTTATAAATTTTTAATCTTTATATTTACATATGTAAATGTTTCACATTAAATTCAAAAATATAAAAACTATATTTATTCATTTTAAAGGAAAAGGTGTTTTAAATTCTTTTATCAAATTCATATTCAACTTTAAAACTTTTATAAATTCTTGTTTCACATCATTCATACATTATACATACATTTTCAATTATTTGTACTTATACAATCTTAAAGAAAAATGTTTTTGAAACTAAATTACACTTTAATAATTAATCATGTATACGTATTTCTTAATTTTTAAAGTTTTATTCTTAATTTCCCAATTCAAATCTATTTTCAATCTACTTATAAAACACTTTTTTTTTAAATTTGAACTAAATTCATAAATATAAATAAATAACAGAACATATCTTTTATTAATCTTAAAAATTTCAAATTCTATTTATTTAAATCTAATTTATATACATATTCATTCCCAAATACTCAAATTTTCATTTTAAATCGATTTATAATTTAATCAAAATTTTATATTGATTTACCAAATTAATTCTCAATTTGATCTAGGAAATCAATTAATTTAACTAAAATTTCAGGGATGTTACACAAACACAGAGTCTCACAACGCAACGAAATAAAATAGATTAATCAACATAATTCTTTACAAAGTCAAGAATGATAAATCAGGGTTACACTAATATAATTCCTAACCAAGGACATTTATAACAGCCTATCCTTATACATTAGATATAAACTATATAGTATACAGCAGAAACAAGATAATAACTAGCTATCGATGAAGCCTCTTGCTTCGAGCTCCTCCAAAATGCATCCGTGGAAAAAAATGAACTACATGGCTGCCCATAAAAAATTGAGCACTCAAGAGTTTTAGGGAAAGGAAATAAAACTCCGGGTTAGACATGGGTCTAATGTGAGTAAACTCAAACAACTCGATTGTTACATTTCAAAACCTTTTAAAAATCAAAGGTATCTCGTAAGACCACGCCGCACATAGACATGACGGGTTTTTACCTTACGATAACCAAAACACTTTTATACAAAATCCAGTGATATTATAATAATGTCTAAAATACAAATACTTATTAGAATAGACAAAACTTTTACATTAATTAAATTCCAACATACAAGGTTCTCCAATCAAAACTATAAAGGCACGTATTGTAGAATGAATTCCATACTATGATCAGGTAAGGAACTACCTCCGATGGGTACATCTCTAGAAAACTGCACCCAGGTCTGATAAAAACATCTTGTAGCCTGCCACATAGAACCGGTCTGCCACTTGACTAGTAGTGCCGAGTATGTCATCATCCCAGTTTTCCAACCTTAATCGTGATCTCTCATGCACAACCAAATCCATAAATATAGGGTAATCTATAAAGAGGATGACATACCCTAATGGGAGCAACCCACTTAGCCCTGCTGCATGCCCTGTTTGAGTCATTTCCCGGTTGATGAGGCTTGAGGCTATGTTTTACCTTTTTGAACAGCAATCCCACTTGGAATGCTAACACTGCCCTCTAGGTAGTAATGCAGTGCCAACATTCATCCATACAAGTTGTCTAGGATAAGGACAAACCGAAGGCACTACTTCTACTACATCCATTTTGGAATCACCCTCAAGACTAGTAGCAAGCAGCCCTTGCACCTCAATGCTCCATCTTCGATTCCATATTCTTGAAGATGTCTTCAGTTCGAAATGCTTGAGTTGGATCAAAGTGGTTTACAAATAACAAATCCGATCCCGTTCTCTTTGAAACAACTTTCGATAATTCCAGTAAACTCAACCCTGGTTCTTTAGGAAATAAGCAGATAAAAGATAAGAACGGAGTTCACCTCCTAACCATTAGCCAACGGATTTCCTTATCATATATTCTAGAAGAATGAAACGAATTTATACGTACGGTATAGCACCACCATTAATTAAAATTCATATAGGATCCTCTAAGCCTTTATCAACTAATCTTTAATTAATAAAATCACTTTATAAAACTTTATCAAAGGATCTTTTCTAAAACACCTTCCCCAAACCCCTTACATCCCTTTTACTTGAAATACAATATAAACATTTACCAAAAACATTTGGAAAATTCTCTCTTTTTACATTCCATATTTAATGGCCAAACCATTCCCTTCAAAACATCACTTACTGTAAAACTCATTCACTTTGTACAATTCATTCGTTTATTCCTTACAAAAATTCTTTTATAAGTTCACTTCACATTTCAAAACTCTTTATAAATTTCAAACTTGATTTAAAATGTCTTTCATAAATATCTAAAATGATTTATAAAATTTCTTTCTACTTTTACAACTATTTAAAATTCTTTCATTATAATTCCTTCATATAATCTCCTTTATAAAATATCATTTTCGAGATATCATTTGTAAATCACTTTAGGTAAAACCTTTTATTTAATAAACACCTTTCTAAAAACAAGATATTATTTAAAAATAACTTTATAAAGTAATAATAAAATTTTAAAACCATTTATAACCTTTAAACCCTAATCGATTTAAGAATTAAGGTTAATTCAAAAACATACTTTGTAATTCAAAAAGAAGCTTGGCAATCCTAATGTAACTAATTAAAGTTACCATGCAATTTAAATTTCAACATAGGTCAACATATATGTAAATACAACTCATATCAGAATCAAGGAATAACATGTCAATATGAACTAACTAGCATATACATATCCAAATAACATAATAGCACGGTGGTGATTTGTCCTACTAAACAGATGTCCAAACAATTCAACCAATTCATAGCACGATGATTTATTCTGCTAACACATGTTCAAACAAATAAAAAAACAAATAATTTATAAGAGAATGGGGATTTAATCTGCTAATGCAAGTCCAAACAACCCAACAATCTACATTATAACTCATTCACTGTTATATGGTTTCTTAATGGTATCAACACTTGAATCACTTGTATTCAAAGCCATCTTTGAAAAAGAAGTGCCCTTGAACCATTTTACTTTTGAAAACCAAAGGACTTAAAACTTTTAAACCCTTTTAAAAATAATTAATTAAAAGTTAAATCCTTATTTGAATTATAATTAATTTTAATTGAATCTTAACTTAATTTAATTAAATAGTTAAAAAATAATTAACTATTAATTAAACCCAAATTAATCCTCTATTAATTATTAAATAATCTATTAAACCTCATTAATAATTAAATGCTAATTAATTGTAATTAATTAATTAGATAGTATTTAATTAGATGTAAATAATAAATTAAATCTTTAATAAATAATTTATTATAAATTAAATCTTTAATCAAATAATCAAGCCCTTGATTAATAATTAATCCTATATTTAATTAATGGTAAATTAGATATAAATAATTTACTTAACCCATACTTGATTAACTTAATTAATAATTACTTAAAATAAATCTTAACTTTAAAAGGTAATTAATTGAGAACTAATCTTTATTTAATTAAAGTTAATAAACCTTGTTAACATTTAATTAATTATCAATTACCAAAACCTAATTAATTAACAATTAATTATTAAATCCTTAATAGACACTTAAAACATTATTATTTAGTTTATAAAATATTTACAAAACAATTTGAAGTATATAAACCATACTTTGCAAAAATCGAAATTTTAAGCGAACTACATTCATATCTACTATAGCTATACCCGTAAGCTTTAACTTGTTTCTATCCTTCTTTTGGAAACTTTACCTTAAAGCTCACTAACTTTCTTAAAACAAAAATAAGTATTTAAAACTAAAACAAGTTTAAATCTAACCAAATATTCGATTTTTAAAAACTAAAACCACAACTTTCTTACACAAGATTCTAAATTCTCCAATACCCTACAATGGTACCAACTTTTTCTTAGCTTATACATTACATACCAAAGTCCATACACAACCACAACATCTAGGATAACATCATGTCACAAACATAAGTAAGTTCTAATCTTTAACCATTTAGATTTCACGTTCAAGCCTAACATCCTTACATATCCAAGCAACAAGCGTGTATGTGTAACCATCACATGTTAAATTAACTAATACTAACAATCACATCACACAATATATTAACTAACATAAAAATAAAACGTTCCCAAAAATTCATAGCTCCCTCATCGAAATCCTTTGAAAACTTGACATACTTTGAAATTCGAAAAGGCTTGGAAAATCACAAATTCTTCTCGAAATGAGTCATTTTGCACTCGACTTTTGGATCCTTTCCTCTCGGATTTTGGAAAAGCGGTCAAAAGTAAAATTTAGATATTTATTTCCTCTATCATTTAAAAAATGAATTACTAAAAAAAGTTAAATTTTGAGCAAGTGGTGGCCACAATAGTGAGGGGTATTTTCACACATCAAAATCTAGGTTCAAAAACAATCAAATCACACCATCTCTATAATAGGTAAATGCTTTTTTCTCCTGAAGTTATTGGGATTATTCGTAATAAAATATTATCTATAATTGAGGAGGTCTTATCAATAAAATTTCCATTTATCCGAGATCTAGGCATAATTAGTAATCCATTCTATAATTCTTCTCATTACCCTCTCGGGGAAAATGATCCACAAAAAGGAATTGTAGAGTACAAAATAACATAAAAACAGAAAAATTCTTGTGCACCTTCTGTTCAAGTTTTACTTTTTTGACAAAGAAAGATGGGTTTGAATCAGATTGAATTTTATAAAATATAAATTTAAACACTTTTGAAAAAAAAGAAATTTTGGAGCATCTAAGCTCAAAATTAGAAAAAGTGGTAAACTATAAAGTTGTAGCCACTGGAAATATACATGGTTTCAAAAAATGAAAATCCATTTTTGGCGTTTTGTTTAAGAAGTTATGGTCGAAACCATTTTGGGTAAAATAGAGGAATTTGAATGAAAAAGGAGTTTTGAAGCTAAATTTAAAATGTTAAAAGTTTAAACTTGAAAATATAAAAATTTAGAATGCTAAAGGAGCCACTAAAATTTCCTTAGAGCTAATGAAATTAGAAAATGGAAGAGAGAAAATGGAAAAAGAAATAGGAAAAAAAATACTTTTTATAATATGTAAACAAGTGAGTTTACCAAAATACCCTTGTAAATTACCCTCCTCTCATTACACACCATTTCACCCATGCATGCATACATGTCTCCTTCTAACACTACATGCATTTGTGAATATAAATACCTAAGGTCGCCATTATGTCATTTAATGTCTCTAATGACATGACTTTTAATATTTTGTTGCCAATGTGTCACATCGATGATTACTTTAACTTAATTAAGTTTGTTAACCTTAATATATACTATTAATCCTACATTATATACTTAGTATATGTGTGCATATATATATGTATTATATATATATACACATATAAAAGTGTACATAACATTACAAACAACTTTATAAGATGAAACGCCGAAAATTCGGAAAACAGTTTCCAGTCACATTTTCCGTTTTTCATCTAACTGTATATTTTTATAAACAAATTTTAAAAATCATTTCACCATTATTATTTATTATTAAAAATAGTTTTATTTTCATTATAAAACCATTTATTTGAATATTTAAAATTAATTAATATTCGCAAATCAAAGCGTTGAAATACGGGTCGTCACATTCTTCCCCCTTAAAGGAATTTCATCCTCGAAATTACACCTCATTGTCCTATCCAAAAACACTTAACACTCTACATTCCATATGATGTACATAGATCATTCTTATGCAAAATCTGACTCAATCAAAACTCGAATACATAACTTCACTTTTGAACTAGTATCGCTTACCCGATTCTCTAGTGCGGACTCCGATCAGGCTCCTTTATTTGGAACCTCTGTTCTCCTTACATAGTTGTAACTACGACAAAAAGTTTGGTTCTAAACCAAAAATCCTAATCAAATTCTCGTCATTAAAAAACGAGAAATAAATCCTTATTCGGAACGATGCAAATGCCTTAAAATCATATACTCGAATCTTAGATCAAAATTCTATGAAAAGAAGAATTGATTTACGTCCACCTTACACACTTACCATATTGGTTCTCCCTAATGCCAATTCTATTTCACTAAATCATTTATGAAAACATTTCATAACAACTTTTAGTTTCAACTTGGATAATACTCCATTACAACCAGAGTATATACCCTTATCTGATTCCACTATTCCATACATGAGATCCAAATACTTCGGTTTTATTCCAAATTTTTTTGAAATGATACTATAGTTTCAATCCTTTAAAAATTAACATATAGCCCAAGTAACTTGAAAATGATACTAAGGAACTGGGTATTACTAAAATAGTATCATACATTCCCTTACCAAGAAGGGTAATACTCAAGAGAAGTGTTTACCATCCGAACACATCCCTTCCCCAATTTTAAGTTATTTTTGAGCCACTCGAACTAATTAACTTTAAAAAATATTTATTTTATTTCAAAATCCCATTTTTTAAACAATACTTCACATTTTCCAACAAAACATTTATCACCAACTTACTTTGAATTCATTCGGGTTGAATTCATTTCGATTGTAAAATAATAGAGGGAATAATTTACAAAGTGCACGACAAAGTTCGCCTAGGAAAACATCTGATCGTCACGTAGAAGATTATTCCAATCATCACAAAATAATCATAACTCATTCCTCCAACTAATCTAAAGAAAACACTTCTTACTTAAAGTTCATTCTCCAAATTTCATACTATAAGAAAAATTGCTTACAAATACCATTATTATTTATCAAAATATAGAAAAATAATTTTCCAAAGCATTAGGATTTAGGTTCTCAAGTTTTCAACCTAAATTCTTTTTAATTAAAAAGATACATTTTATTCAAAGGAAAGTACCTAAACATTTACACAGTAGTCAATGCTCAAACTGAAGGAGCGTGACTAACCAAAACTTATATGATAATAATAAAATATTATTATCTCCCAACAACAACATCTCAAAAATTCTATACTATATTATTTTTGAAAATCATTCTTTACGTATAAAATATATCCTGGGTAAAATTATTTCATTTACACTAATTTCAAAACAATTCTATGTCAGTTAGTCTGGTTCAAGTATTTAGGGATCCCTATCTATAGCATTGGCCAAACGCTTCTACCAAAATTTATATACCACTCAACCGATCAAACTACACAATATAAAACATTTTTATATCACTAAAAATTATGCTCTCTTATATAATATACACTCAAATTTATCCTAGGGTACTACTAACCCTATGACGCCCCGCTCCGAGACCCACATTAGCAAAGAGTATTATTAGAAATATCCTCTACTAATACGGGAGAATAGAGCTGGATAGGAGCGACCATCTATAGCCTTGCTTTAACTATCAATTGAATACATCGACAATTGTCATGCCAAGCAGATCGACATATCCAATGAATGCTTAAAACAAAACCATAGGTGGCTGGAAGATCCATAAAACCAGAATATAACAACTCAAATGTAATATACATCATAGAACAGTAGATCATCATATACACATATACTGATACATAACAGAGTATGCAAACTGATACATGTCAAGTGATATAGCAAACCACAATATACAGACGAATCCAAAAAAATACATATCAGAGTTATAACCAAAAAGGACCACACAAAAAGCTATTTCAGAATGGAGCTAGCTGAATAGTCCATGCGGAAGTAAAATTGGCTAAGTCCAAAAGTACCTAACCTGAAACATCTCGGTCTGACCCGAGTATAAATACATGGGTCAGTCTAGCTAAACAAATCAGTTAGATAAACTGAACAATAACGAACCTGCAAGGTCATAAAACACATATCCCTAAAAGAGATAACACAATCATCTAACAAAAGATGAATCATAACAAGACAAGCCTCATATCATCGACAACACAAATAAACAAAGGATATGAATATCCCAAAACAAGCCAAAAAGGCAAATAACAAATACCAATGAAGGTGACACAAGTTCCGCAACGTAACCGCTAATATCGTGCGGCTCGAAAAGACCAACACCGAAGGGCGGTATCTAGGGAATATAATTATCAATGAAACAAAATATGTTCGAGCTCACTACTGTATAACAAGGATCCATAAGAGACAACACCTAGAGGAGACAGTCCGAAGACACTATCCTGAAGGTGATGAGCCAGAAGGTGATAGTCCGAAGACACTATCCCAAAGGCAACAAACCCGAAGGCAACATACCCGAAGGCAACAAACTAGAAGGAGATAGTCCGAAGACACGATCCCAAAGGCGACAAACTGTAGTAGTGAAGGTCCGGAGGCCCAGTACTGGACACCACTAACTGGAAAAATGTGTCACAACTCTCGAAAAGGAACCTGAAAGTGTTAATGTGAGTCCCAAAACCACCCGTTCGCACTAAATAGTTTAATATCCGTTAGTCAATTTCACACTCAAAGCAATACAAAGTTTATCTCATCTCATCGGTAAACCAGACCCAAAGGTCAAAACGTTCAAACGAATAGATTTGGAATTAACTGAGAAGATGAACGCACGTGTTCATAGCACGTGTTTTATCTAATCATTTAATTCTCCTCCTACTTCACTCGGAGTGCGAAAGTGTGTATGTTTTAAATAGAATTTATAAATTGGAGAAACGAGCTTTTAATACAATTTAAAAGATTATTTTATAAAACCCCGTGTATGAAGTCAAAAAGGAATCATCAAAGTCAAAGATGAATGATAACAACAATCGGAACAACCAAAGCCGATCAAAATTGGAATTTCAATCCCAAAAGCAAATTAGGCAAAAGACTGCAGATTCAGACGTCTGAAGTATATGGTTCAGACGTCTAAATCTAGAAAATTAAATGTTTTCCAGAACATAATTCAGACGTCTGAACCATATATTCCAAACGTCTGAAAATGACAATATTAAGCCTTTTTTCTTTCTGCTTGCCCGCGAACCAATTCAGACGTCTGAAACCTTGATTCAGACGTCTGAATACTGGGGAATAAAATTTCCCAGTATAATATTCAGGCATCTGAAAATGAGGATTCAGACGTCAGAAACCTATTTCTCAGTTATTTCCTGAACCTAGGCCATTGATGGCCAAAGCAAATCGAAAGCGATCAGATGAGCGATGATTACAGGGGCTTACGTCAAACGACTACCCAACCTTAACGACTCACCCAAACACTCCGAACCACACAAACATCAACCATATAAGGATTTCATAGATTTGGCTTCAAAAATCATAAATTGGCAATTTCTGCGAATCAATCCAAATCGAAAGCAAATGAACCTGTAAATATGTTAGGAATTCATTTCTAACAACCCAAGATAGTTGTAGACATAGATGTGAGATAAAAATCTCACCTTTAACTCAAAAACACGGATGAGAAGCTCAAATGCTAAGAAAAGACCAGCCACTCTCCACTTCAACTCTACAAGCTTCAATCTAAGATCAAAACAAGTGTTTCCTAAGTTTAGGTTTAGGAATTTCTAAAATTGAAGAGAGAAAGAGTTGGAGAAGATGAAGAGGAGGCTTACCAATAGCTTCTCTTGGATTATGGAGCAAGAATTTGAGTTTGCAAGAGGAAACTAGGGCTTGAAATTTCTATTTCTTCTTCCTTTCCCCCATTTTCAGTTTAGCTAAAGTTTTAGAAATGAAAAAGTGAATATAGAAGAGAGGGGCTGAGTTAGGGTATTAAGTTAAGCTAATGGGCTGAACCCAAACCCAAAACCCAAATAGAAAACGTAGCAAAGATTCGACTTACTCCAAACATATCGAAGTTTATACTCAAAAAGATCGCAAACGTCATTTTGAACCCAATGGAAGTGGTTTCGAGTTCCAATTCGACAGTTTGCAAACAGTAACATTTCGGACCTAAATCCAACTAACGACGCTATATTTAAATATATAATCGTTAAATATGCGGGTTGTTACAGATCTCCCCTCCTTACAAAATTGCATCCACACAGTTCCTAGAGACGATATTTGTAACAACTACATAAATACATCATCCAAAAAGAAAAGGAAATAAGCTTGAGATGAAAAGATATTCTCACCGTTGCCAAGCAAAGATAGAAACCCTGGATAAGATTGCTCGTTAAATTCTCTGGTTTCCCAAGTACAGTCGTTGGGATTAGCAGACCATTGAACATTAGTGAGCGGCACGTCCTTGTTTCGAAGGTGTCGCACCTCCGTGGCAAGTACGCAAATAGGCTGTTGTACAACAGATAAGTATGATGAGACCTCGAGCTCTTGCGAATCAGGAGAATCAATAACAGAATCCGATTCTCGAAGACACTTTCGAAGTTGAGAGATGTGAAACACGTTGTGAATGCAGGTAAATGAGCAGGAAGTGAAATAAGCCACATGGCCAATACGTTCAGTAATAGAAAATGGTCCTATAAAGCGAGGAGCCAATTTCCCAGTCGTATTGAAGCGCATGACCCATTTAAAAGGAGAAACATGAATAAAGATGAGATCACCAACTAAGAACTCGAGAGGCTTCCTAGGGTTGTCCGCGTAGGATTTCTGGCGGCTCTGTGCCTCTTTCATTCTCTGACGAATAAGATCAATCTTCTCAGAAGAATCACGAACAAAATCTGGGCCAAGAATAAGCTTCTCCCCAGATTCCAACCAACAAGAAGGTGATCGACATCGCGTTCCGTATAGGGCTTCGAAAGGAGCCATACCGATACTGGACTGAAAACTATTATTGTAGGAGAACTCTACAAGAGGTAGTGATCCTCCCAAATACCACCAAAATCAAGAATACAAATACGGAGGAGATCTTCCAAGATAATTCACCCGTTCAGTCTGTCTGTCAGACTGCGGATGATAAGCTGTGCTAAAATTAAGCTTTGTTCCCAAAGCTTGCTAAAGACTCTGCCAAAAATGACTCGTGAATAAAGGATCACGACACTCACAATAGAACTAGGAACACCGTGAAGTCTCATGATTTCCTTGACATATAACTTAGCCAAATGAGAAGCAGTCCTATTAGACTTAATAGGAATAAAATGAGCAGACTTGGTGAGGCGATCAACAATAACCCATATGCTAGAATGGCCCGATCTCGAACGAGGTAGGACGTCAATGAAATCCATCGAAATTGATCCCATTTCCATAATGGAATCTCTATAGGCTGAAGAAGACCCGAAGGACGCTGATGTTCGGCCTTAATACGCTGACAGGTTATGCAATTACTCACATAACTCGCCACATCGCGCTTCATGCCTTCCCAATAATAAAGGCGACGCATATCGGCATACATCTTACTACTACCAGGATGAATAATATACTTAGAACGGTGACAGTCATCAAGAATGTCATGCCTAAGTGCAAAATCAGAAGGCACAAATGACGGTTCTTCTTGCAAAGACACTCATGAGAATCAATGCTGAAATCCCGCAACGCCTCATCACAGGATTCAGACTCACAAAGCTGAATAAGATGCAACAACTCTGGATTACGCAGTTGAACATCGGCAATACGATCCAATAAAATGGGTCGAGCTCCCAAACTAATAATAGGATAGGAGAATCAGAAGATGAACCTGGATCATGAATTTCACAAAAGGATAGAGTCTCAAGAATATTCCATTCAGTAAGCATCATAGAAACAACAGCCGAATGTTTGCGACTAAGCGCATCAGCAACACGATTACCCTTACCAGGGGTATACTGAATATCGAAGTCATAGGAAGCAAGAAACTCGAGCCAACGCTGTTGCCTCATATTGAGTTCCTTCTGAGTGAACAAATACTTCAAGGATTTATGATCGGTATAGAGAGTGAAGCGCTCGCCTAATAAATAGTGTCGCCAAATCTTCAAGGCAAAGACAATGGCAGCTAACTCAAGATCATGAGTGGCATAGAAAACTTCATTCGGACACAGTTGCCTAGAGGCATAAGCAACTACCCGATCCTTCTGCATAAGAACAGCACCGAGACCACTACAACAAGCATCGGTGTAGACCACAAGATCATGTTTCCTTTGGTAACCACAAGAATAGGAGCATTAGTGAGAAGTTCCTTTAATGTCAGAAAGGAAGCTTCACACTTGTTGGACCAAATGTAATGAATGCCTTTCCGAGTAAGGCTGGTGAGAGGAAGCACAACACGGGAAAAATCCTTAATGAACCGATGGTAATAACCCGCCAATCCAAGGAAACTATGAATTTCATGAACATTCTCAGGCCTCTTCCAATTCTGGATGGCTTCGATCTTTGAGGGATCGACTGAAATGCCCTCGGAAGATACAACGTGGCCTAAGAACTTAACCTTATTCTCCCAAAAATGGCACTTGGAGAATTTGGGTCTAAGCTGATGGTGACAGAGAGTACTCAAGACAATTCTCAAGTGATTAGCATGCTCGGCTTCAGACTTAGAATAAATAAGGATGACATCAATAAACACGAGGACGAACTTATAGAGATATTCCCGGAATACTCGATTCATGAGATCGACAAAGAAAGCACGAGCGTTCGTCAAACCAAACGACATAACAAGCCACTCAAAAAAACCATATTGAGTGCGGAAAGCTGTAAGAGGTGTACTACCCTCCGCGACTCGTAACCGATGAAAACCTGTGGCAAGGTCGAACTGAGAAGAGACCTTAGCACCACACAATAGATCGAACATATCATTGATCCTAGGCAATGGATACCTATTCTTGATGGTTAACTCATTAAGCTTGCGATAGTCAATGCAAACCCTAAGAGTTCCATCGGACTTCTTCACGAGGACGACCGCGGCTCCCCACGGTGAAAAACTGGACTGAATCAACTGCTTGGACTCAAACTCTAAAAGCTGCTTCTTGAGTTCCCCATTTTCCTTTATAGACATCCTCGTGGGAGGACGACTAACTGGCTGCGCGCCTGGAATGAGATCGATGTGTAACTAAATTGCCCGCTTGGGTGGCAAACCCGAAACAGGCTCAAAAACATCAGAAAAGTCACAAGCAATAGGAATACGAGATATATCATCATCATCTCGTAAGTCAAGAGAATATAAAGCCATTTCTGAATTATCCACACCCCGAAGAACAAGTGATAGCTGAGTAGACGAATCTGGATGTCGAAGATATATAATCCTCTCAGAACAAATAATCCTGGCATCGTATCTCACTAGCCAGTCCATACCCAAAATCATATCAAATCCCAGATGAGAAATAACGTGCAGATTCGCACGAAAAGAAAAGCCACATAAAACAATCTCAACATCATCACAAAACAAGCTAAGGGTCGCGTATCCTTCAAAGGATTCGCAATCCTCAATGAAGCAACCATACAAGAAACATCCAAAGATAAATCATCGACGAGCTTCTTCGATACGAAAGAATGTGAAGCACTCGTATCGAGAAGAACTCGAATACTATGATCATGTAATAAAATAGAACCCTCCAAATAGATGGAGATATACTTTTGGGCTGAGAACAGCCTTCAGAAGCCTTAGCAGCATAAAGCTTGCTAGACTTGGCACCAACAGGAACAGTAGGGCATGTGGAAACATGATGACCTTCCTTCTTGTAATAGCGGCATAAGAGAGGCTTAGGACAAGCTCGAATCATATGATCAGGAGAACCACAATTGAAACACTTCCGAATGGAAGGTGTTCCAGCACACTGAGACTGAGAATTAGAACCACCGGTCTTCTTCTTCTTGGAAGGAAAAGACCTGGACTTATGAAATGGAAACTGCTTCTTGTTGGGGTTCTTGGGAACCTTAACATCATCACCACTATCACAATCCTTCTCGATGGTTTCGAGATGAAGTGTCGAATCTACCAACTCCTAAAAAGAAAGCTTAAGCTGGAACAATAAAGACTTCTTAAGGTATTTCTTAAGACCAGAGACAAACTTCAGATTCTTCTTATAAGATGTATTAATGAATTCAAGACCATACTTAGATAAAGCCTCGAATGATGCAACATACTCGGAAACAGAAGACTTCCCTGGCTTCAACTCCAGAAAGCGACGGGTCAATAAAACTTTTTCAGATTCAGGAACGAACTTGAGTTCGAATCACTCCCGAAACCGAGTGCAAGAAAGAGTAGACCCATCAACTTCGGCTATAAGAAGCTCATACCAATCTAGGGCACGCTATTGCAATAAGCTAGAAGTTACAAGAACTCTATCACGATCAAAAGATCCATGCGAGAGAAGATACGCTCGCACGTACGAACCCAAGCTTGGACTTCAAGAACAGACTCGGAGCCTTTAAACGACTTTCCTCCAAGATGAGAAAAATCGCTGCACAGGTGTGCAAAGGCAGACTTGCGAGGTGGAGATACTCGAGTAGGAGCTGGAGGCGAAGTGCTCCTAAACAACTCCAAAAACTGATCAGCAGACATATAAACGCCATTTGGATGTGAGCCACTGGATTGCCCAGCATCCGAACGTCGTCCCCTGCCTCTTCCAGCCATACGCTGAAAGATAAGGTAAGAACAAGATTATTCACAAGGTAAATATCATTAATCCAAATGTGGAATACTACGGAACAAAATGCATTCCTAGACGTATTCCCAAATTCTATCTACCCTCAAAGGCACAGAAGGAATATAGAGGCACGATGGTTCAAAGATTTGTAAACTTATACACTTTGATGTACCGGAATATGTGTTTCTATTCTATGTTTATCATATTTTTTTCTGAACTTAGCTCTGATACCAAGTTGTGACGCCCCACTCCGAGACCCACATTAGCAAAGAGTATTATTAGATAATACCGTCTGCTAATACGGAGAATAGAGCCGGATAGGAGCGACCATCTATACTCTTGCTTTAACTATCAATTGAATACATCGACAATTGTCATGCCAAGCAGATCGACATATCCAATGAATACTTAAAACAAAACCATAGGTGCCTGGAGGATCCATCAGAAAAGAATATAACAACTCAAATGTAATACACAGAACAGTAGATCATCATATACTGATACATAACAGAGTATACAAACTGATACATGTCAAGTGGTATAGCAAACCACAATATACAGACGAATCCAAAAGAATACATATCAGAGTTATAATAAAAAAGGACCACACAAAAAGCTATAACAAAAAGGTGCTAGCTGAATAGTCCATGCGGAAGCAAAATAGGCTAAGTCCAAAAGTACCTAACCTGAAACATCTCGGTCTGACCCAAGTATAAATACACGGGTCAGTCTAGCTAAACAAATCAGTAGATAAACTGAACAATAACGAACCTGCAAAGTCACAAAATACATATCCCTAAAAGAGATAACACAATCATCTAACAAAAGATGAATCATAACAAGACTAGCCTCATATCATCGGCAACACAAATAAAAAAGGATATGAATATCCCAAAACAAGCCAAAAAGGCAAATAACAAATACCAATGAAGGTAGCACAAGTTCCGCAAGGTAACCGCCAATATTGTGCGGCTCGAAAAGACCAACACAGAAGGGCAGTACCTAGGGAATATAAATATCAATAAAATAAAAGATTCTCAAGCTCAGTACTGTATAACAAGGATCCATAAGAGACAACACCCAAAGGAGACAGTCCGAAGACACTATCCTGAAGGTGATGAGCCAGAAGGAGACAGTCCGAAGACACTATCCCAAAGGCAACAAACCCGAAGGCACAAACCCAAAGGCAACATACCCGAAGGAAACAAACCAGAAGGAGGCAGTCCGAAGACACGATCCCAAAGGCGACAAACCGTAATAGTGAAGGTCCGGAGGCCCAGTACTGGACACCACTAACTGGAAAAATGTGTCACAACTCTCGAAAAGGAACCCGAAAAGTGTTAACGTGAGTCCCATAACCATCCGTTCACACTAAACGGTTTACAACCCATTAGGCAATTTCACACTCAAAGCAGTACAAAGTTTGCCTCATCTCATCGGTAAACCAGACCCAAAGGCAAAATGTTCAAATGAATAGATTGGGAATTAATTGAGAAGACGGACGTACATGTTCATAGCACACGTTTTATCTAATCATTTAATTCTCCTCCCACTTCACTCGGAGTGCGAAAGTGTGTGTTTTAAATAGAATTTATAAATTGAAGAAACGAGCTTTTAATACAATTTAAAAGAATTTTTTATAAAACCCCGTGTATGAAGTCAAAAAGGAATCATCAAAGTCAAAGATGAATGGTAACAACAATCGGAGCAACCAAAGCCGATCAAAATTGGAATATCAATCCCAAAAGCAAATTGGGCAAAAGACTGCAGATTCAGACATCTGACGTATATGGTTCAGACGTATGAATCTGGAAAATTAAATGTTTTCCAGAATATGGTTCAGACGTCTGAACCATATATTCCAGACGTCTGAAAATGGCAATTTTAAGCCTATTTTCTTTCTGGTTGTCCTCGAACCAATTCAGACGTCTGAATACTGAGGAATAAAATTTTCCAGTATAATATTCAGACGTCTGAAACCTGTTTCTCAGGTATTTCCTAAACCTAGGCCATTGATGGCTAAAGCAAATCGAAAGCAATCGGATGAGCGATGATTACGGGGGCTTATGTCAAACGACTACCCAACCTTAACGACTCACCCAAACACTCCGAACCACATAAACATCAACCATATAAGGATTTCATAGATTTGGCTTCAAAAATCATAAATTGGCAATTTCACCGAATCAATCCAAATTGAAAGCAAATGAACCTGTAAATATTTTACGAATTCATTCCTAACAACCCAAGATATTTATAGACATAGATGTGAGATAAAAATCTCACCTTTAACTCAATAACACGGATGAGAAGCTCAAATGCTAAGAAAAGACCAACCACTCTCCACTTCAACTCTACAAGCTTCAATCTAAGATCAAAACAAGTATTTCCTAAGTTTAGCTTTAGGAATTTCTGAAATTGAAGAGAGAAAGAGTAGGAGAAGATGAAGAGGAGGCTTACCAATAGCTTCTCTTGGATTATGGAGCAAGAATTTGAGTTTGCAAGAGGAAATTAGGGCTTGAAATTTCTATTTCTTCTACCTTTCCCCCATTTCCAGTTTAGCTTAAGTTTTAGAAACGAAAAGAGTGAATGGAGAAGAGAGGGGCTGATTTAGGGTATTAAGTTAAGCTAATGGGCTGAACCCAAACCCAAAACCCAAATAGAAAAAATAGCAAAGATTTGACTTACTCCAAACGTATCGAAGTTTATACTCAAAAAGATCGTAAATGCCATTTTGAACTCAATGGAAGTGGTTTCGAGTCCCAATTCGACAGTTTGCAAAAAGTAACATTTCAGACCTAAATCCGACTAACGACGCTATATTTAAATAAAACATTTAAATATATAATCGTTAAATATGCGGGTTGTTACGACCCTATCACTAATGAGTTAACCCCACTAAAGCCAAGGTTCTCGCTTAATCTTTAGCTCTTATACCAACTGTAACGACCCGCCTTTTCGAACCCGAAAAATCGACACTAATACGTCCACGGTATTCACGTGCCGTGAAACTAAGTGTCGAAAAGACAGATTGTTAGTGGAAAAGAATAAGATGGAAGATAGAAGGACTAAAAATAAACACAGAGTCTCACATCGCAATGGAATAAAATATATTAGTCAACGTAATTCTTTAAAAAGTCATTCAAGAATGATACAACAGAATTACAGTAATACAATTCCTAACCTAGGATGGTTATCTGTCTTTATACATCATATATAAAGTATATAGTATACAGCGGAAACAAATAATAACTAGTTATCGATAAAGCCTCCTATTCCGAGCTCCTCAAAAATGCATCCATGGAAAAACCTGAACTACTTGGCTACCCATAAAAAATTGAGCATCCAAGAGTTTTAGGGAAAGAAAATAAAACTCCTGGTCGACAGGGATCTGGTGTGAGTAAACTCAAACAATGATTATTACATTTCAAATCCTTTTAAAAATCAAAGGCAACTCATAAGACCACGCCGCACATAAACGCGGACGAGTTTTTACCTTACGATAACCAAAAAACTTTTATACAAAATCCAGTGATAACATAACAATGTCTAAAGTAAAATACTTATTAAAATAGCCAAAATTGTTACATTAATTAAATTCCAGCATATTAGGTTCTACAACAAAAACTGTAAAGACATGTATTGGAGAATGGATTCCATACTATGACCAGGTAAGGAACTACCTCCGATGGGTACATCTCTAGAAATATGCACCCGGGTCTGACAAGAACATCTTATACCCTGCCATACAGAACCGGCCTACCACTTTACTAGTTTTACCGAATATGTCATCAAACCGGTCTTCCAACCTTAATCGAGATCTCTTATGCATAACCAAATCCGTAAATATAGGGTAATCTAGAAAGATGATGGCATACACTAAAGGGACCAACCCACTTAGCCCTGCTGCATGCCCTGTTTTAGTCATTTCCTGGTTGATGAGGCTTGAGGTTACGTTTTACCTTTTCAAATAGCAATCTCACTAGGAATGCAAACACTTCCCTCCAGGCAGTAATGCAGTGCCAACATTCATCCAAATAAGTTGTCCAGGATAAGGATAAACCGAAGGCACTACATCTGCTACATCCATTTTGGAATCACTCTAAGGACTAGTAGTAAGCAACCCTTGCACTTCAATCCTCCATCTTCGATTCCATATTCTTCAAGATGTCTTCAGTTCGAAACGCCTGAGTTGGATCAAAGTAGTTTTCGGATAACAAATCCGATCCCAGACTCTTCGAAAAAACTTTCGATAGTTACGGTAAACTCAACCCCGATTCTTTAGGAAATAAGTAGATAAAAAAAAGAGCGAAGTTCGCCTCCTAACCGTTAGTGGACGAATTTCATTATCATTTATCCTAGAACAACGAAACAAATTTATACATATAGTATAGCATCATGGACGGAAACTGTACCGTATAATTTCCGTGTTTCTCCTAGAAATTTCCAACGTTAGATTTGGGTCCAGATTTGATAGTCGGTTATTTAACTATAAAAAAGAAAACAATCAAATATTGATTAAATTCCATATAGGATACTCTAAGCCTTCATCAAGTAATCCTTAATTAATAAAATCACTTTATAAAACTTTATCAAAGGAACTTTTCTAAAACACCTTTCCCAAACCCTTACATCCCTTTTATTTGGAAAACAATATAAACATTTACCAAAAACATTTGGAAAATTCTCTCTTCTCACATTCCATATTAAATGGCCAAACCATTCCCTTCAAAACATCACTGACTGTAAAACTCATTTACTTTGTACAACTCATTCGCTTATTCCTTACAAAAATTCTTTTATAAGTGCACTTCACATTTTAAACCTCTTTACAAATTTCAAACTTGATTTAAAACATCTTTCAAAAATATCTAAAATGATTTATAAAATGTCTTTTTATTTTTACAACTATATAAAATCTTCCTTCATAATTCCTTTATAGAATCTCCTTTATAAAATATCATTTTCATGATATCATTCGTAAATCACTTTAGGTAAAACCTTTTATTTAATAAACACCTTTTTAAAAACAAGATATTATCTAAAAATAACTTTATAAAATAATAATAAAATTTGAAAACCATTTATAACCTTTAAACCCAAGTAGATTTAATAACTAAAGTTACTTCAAAAACATACTTTAGTAATTCTAAAAGAGACTTAGCAATTCCAATGGTACTAATTTAAGTTACCATTCAATTTCAATTCACTTAACAGTTATTTACATAGGTCAACATATATGTAAATACAACTCATATTCGAATAAGGGAATAATATGTCAATATGAACTAACTAACATATACATATCCAAATAACATAATAGTAGGATGGTGATTTGTTCTGCTAAACATATGTCCAAACAATTCAACCAATTCATAGCAAAATTAGGATTTATTTTGTTAACACATGTCCAAAAAACCAACAATCTACATTATAACTCATTCACATTATATGGTTTTATAATGGTATCAACACTTGAATCACTTGTATTCAAAACCATCCTTGAAAAAGATGTACCTTTGAACCATTTTACTTTTGAAAACCAAAGGATTTAAAACTTTTACACCCTTTTAAAAATAATTAACTAAAAGTTAAATCCTTATTCAAATCATAACTAATTTTAATTGAATCTTAACTTAATTTAATTAAATAGTTAAACATAATTAATTATTAACTAAACCCAAATTAATCCTTTATTAATTATTAAATAATTAATTAAACTTCATTAATAATTAAATGTTAATTAATCTCAATTAATTAATTAAATAATATTTAATTAAACTTAAACAATTAACTAAACCTTCAATAAATAATTTATTATAAATTAAATCTTTAATCAAATAATCAAGACCTTGATTAATAATTAATCCTATATTTAATTAATGGTAAATTAGATATAAATTATGACGCCCCACCTCTATACCCACGCTAGGTTCAGAACACTACGGAGTAGTGCTGTCGACTAGGACGGAGAATAAGGCTGTTGAGGAGCGACCATCCGTGTAATTGCTTTGCGCGAGCACCGATATGTCAGATAATATAACATACATTCTATTTCAAGAGGAAATCCGACATACCGACACAAACTCAAAGCTACTACACAGTGGCTATAAAGGTCTTCAGAAACAAATATAGAAATAAACATAACACAAATCAGTCACAGACAATTCATATCACAAAGGCGGAAATAGATATGAATATTACACATGAAAGTGTACATCAGAGTAGTGGTCAAAAGGATCCACAATAATACATAGGAATAGATACAAGTGCTATACAAAAGAATAAGTATACATTATGGAGTCTGTATCTCAAATGTATACAACAAAAACTACTAATCTAAGTAGTAAGCAAAAGGTCAGAAGATGGTTCCAGGTAGGAAGCCATGAGTAAGCACCTGTAATATCTCAGTCTGACCCGAGTATTATTTAAGAAGAAAATAATAAATGGACCAGTCTAGCTATAAATATCAGATGAAGTGATATATAATAAGAGATATGACACAAACATATAATAATCACAATGCCAAGCTGTGATAAATAAGTAATTGAAA
Source organism: Allium cepa (assembly GCA_030765085.1). Classification (NCBI taxonomy): domain Eukaryota; kingdom Viridiplantae; phylum Streptophyta; class Magnoliopsida; order Asparagales; family Amaryllidaceae; genus Allium; species Allium cepa. Next base: position 757,452,771 of record CM060941.1, on the reverse strand, counting down.
ATCAACAAGAGATTAATCAATATCACAATAATCTACTCAAGATAAAAAGGAATGACATACTCCTAATTTCATTCACCAAGCCACAATAATTGACATATATATCGATGCCCATCGTAAAAGTTGGTGAAACATAAATTCCAGAAATCAACACACGAAATCCAGAAATCACAAAAAGGTATGTGTGAGTGGAATCACACAAGTGGTGTCTAGGCTAACCGAAAAAGTATGTGTGAATGGAATCACACAAGTGGTGTCTAGCCTAACCAAATCACAAACAAAGAGACATCGCACATTGCTAGTCTAAACCATAAAGATGATCGTCATGATCAAAGAGAAGTGTCAATTACAATAAGATAGTAAATATATGAGCTTAGCCTCATGTCCCATAACCACTAGCTTAACTTAAATATTTACGAACAAATTGTAGATCTCCACTAGAAAATTGTCACAAGAGTTTCAATCGAACAAGTCCAAGAATTAACCGACGAAGTAAACGCAAGCGTTTCATACCACTCGTTTTACTAAGCCGTTTAATTAGATTTCTCATACGAGTGAGGTAAAGGCTTGTATATACTAATAGGTTGGAAAACGGTTTTATAAACGAATTTGGTATTAAGTAGTATTGAAATCGTTTGAGGAAAGAGTTTTGATATTTACTACTAGTATAGAAAACCTTTATATTTTTAAAGTGACAAAGCACAAGGGGGATTGTAGAAACAATCAATCACAAAGATCACATTCGAAGATGTGAATAAAAATCCAATGAAATCGATAAAGGATCCATCGAAGTGGATATATCTAAAATTCCCAAAGAAAATAAGTCATCAAAGATGATAATAAATGATGACAATAAATAGGATCATCACGAATCGATTTAAATTGGAAATTCAATCCAATAAGGCAAATTGGACTCAAACAGCAGGTTCAGTCGACTGAACAGAGTTTTCAGTCGACTGACCCTGTGCCTGGAAATTTTCCAGGTTCAGGAAACTTTCTGTTTCCAGTTTCAGTCGACTGTGCAGAGTTTTTCAGTCGACTGAATCATGCCTGGAAACTCTCGGGTTTCAGGTTCAGTCGACTGAACAGAGTTTTCAGTCGACTGAATCATGCCTGGGCTGTTTTTCAGCCTTATTCAAATGAAGAGCAAACTCTTCCAAAATTCAATCGGACGAACTTTGGCTCTAAGGGTTTATGCCAATCGGCAACCCGGCCCTATATGCTCCTCGATGCATCACCAAAAGCATGATCAAACATCCATAAAAGGATTTCACACAAATTTGACTTAAAAAAAACCCAAAAATTGGAGTATTCACAAAACCAATCCAAATCAAGAGCAAATGCACATGAAGAAGTGTTAGGAATTCATACCCAACAACCAAAGATGATTATAGTCATAGATGTGAGATAAAAATCTCACCTTTTCACAAACTCGAACAAGAAGAAGCTTGAAAGCAAATGGAGAATCAACCTCTCTTCAACACAACCCAACTGAGCTTGAATCTAAGCTCAAAAACAAGAACATTCCCAAAATTAGGTTTAGGAATTTCTGAAATTGAAGAGAGAAAGAGTTGGAGAAGAAGAAGTGAAGCTTACCAATGGGTTCACTTGAGTTTGGAGCTTGGAATTTGATTTGCAAGAGAAACTAGGGTTTTGGAATTTTAATTTCCTCTTCCACCCTCCATTAACATAAAAGCTTGAGTATTAGGAAAATAGAAGTGAAGTGAATGAAGAGGAGAGTGTTGGAACTGAGTTAGTAAGTGGGTTCAGCCCAAACCAAAACCCTAAGTGAAAAGTAGCAAAATTCAACTTTCTCCAAACATATCGAAGCTTATACTCAAAAAGGTCGCAAACGTCATTTTGAACTCAATGGGGGTGGTCTCGAGTCCCAATTCGACTGTTTGCAAAAAGTAGGTTTTCGGACCAAAATCCGACGAACGGTGAAATATTTAAGTAAAATATTTAAATATAAAATCGATAAATATGCGGGTTGTTACAGACTCCCCTCCTTAAAGAAATTGCGTCCTCGCAATAAGTAAGAAGGAAATATAAGAAGTAACAACCATAGAAGCATATTAACACAAAAGAAAATTTGAAATAGGAAGTTCACCATAAAGTGCACAAAAGAGTTATCAAGAAATCTGGTGAAACTTCAATTTCCACAATAACACAGGGCTCAAGAATGAAAACCGGAATCCCTAAGGCGTTCCCGTAGATAAAAGACGTGGGGAACGTCAAGAATAGCAGAAAATTGAGCCGGTGCAACGACGTAGTACAAAAACGGTACGCCCGAAAAACTAGAAACCCAAACAATTTGGGACATCAGCGTAGTACCAAAAACGGTACGCCCAATGAACCCAAGCAAAGACATCGATGTAGTACAAACGGTACTTCCGATGAATCAAAAGCAAAGACATCGATGTAGTACAACGGTACATCCGATGAATCAAAAGCAAAGACATCGATGTAGTACAACGGCACATCCGATGAATCAAAAGCAAAGACATCGATGTAGTACAACGGCACATCCGATGAATCAAAAGCAAAGACATCGATGTAGTACAACGGTACATCCGATGAATCAAAAGCAAAGACATCGATGTAGTACAAACGGTACATCCGATGAATCAAATAGCAAAGACATCGATGTAGTACGATGGTACATCCGATGAATCAAAAGCAAAGACATCGATGTAGTACAACGGTACATCCGATGAATCAAAAGCAAAGACATCGATGTAGTACAACGGTACATCCGATGAATCAAAAGCAAAGACATCGATGTAGTACAACGGCACATCCGATGAATCAAAAGCAAAGACATCGATGTAGTACAACGAGACATCCGATGAATCAAAAGCAAAGACATCGATGTAGTACAACGGTACATCCGATGAATCAAAAGCAAAGACATCGATGTAGTACAAACGGTACATCCGATGAATCAAAAGCAAAGACATCGATGTAGTACAACGGTACATCCGATGAATCAAAAGCAAAGACATCGATGTAGTACAACGGTACATCCGATGAATCAAAAGCAAAGACATCGATGTAGTACAAACGGTACATCCGATGAATGAAAAGCAAAGACAACGATGTAGTACAACGGTACATCCGATGAATCAAAAGCAAAGACATCGACGTAGTACAACGGTACATCCGATGAATCAAAAGCAAAGATATCGATGTAGTACAAACGGTACATCCGATGAATCAAAAGCAAAGACATCGATGTAGTACAATGGTACATCCGATGAATCAAAAGCAAAGACATCGATGTAGTACAACGGTACATCCGATGAATCAAAAGCAAAGACATCGATGTAGTACAAACGGTACATCCGATGAATCAAAAGCAAAGACATCGATGTAGTACAAACGGTACATCCGATGAATCAAAAGCAAAGACATCGATGTAGTACAACGGTATATCCGATGAATCAAAAGCAAAGACATCGATGTAGTACAAACGGTACATCCGATGAATCAAAAGCAAAGACATCGATGTAGTACAACAGTACATCCGATGAATCAAAAGCAAAGAATTCGGAACACTGACGTAGTACAAAAATGGTACGTCCAATGAACCGAAGCCCGAATGATTTTCGGAACATCGACGTAGTACAAAAACGGTACGTCCAATGAACCGAACACAATAAAAGGACATCGGACGCTAGTCCTTAAAAGGAATGAGATAAAGCTCAATAAAACGAAGTATACCAAAACGTCCGATGAACTTGATAGAAAAATAATTCCATTCAGACAACATCAAAGAATTAACCACTCGTTGCTTACGACAAAGTGCATTGGCAACACGATTTCCCTTCTCGGGAATAAAAGAATATCAAGATCATAAGATGCTAGGAACTCGAGTCAACATGAAGTTCCTTATGAGAAAATAATTATTCCAAAGATTTATGATCGAGGTAGAGAACAAATTTCTCATCAAAAAAAAATGATGATGCCAAATTCCCAAAGTAAAAACAATAGCCGAGAGCACTAGATCATGAGTGGCGTATCTAGTCTCGATAATCTATAATGATTTAGAAGCACAAGTGACAGCACGTTCTCCTTTGCAAGAGAATGGCATTCCAAACCAATACGACTAGTATCGGTACAAATAGCAAAGTCTTGGTTCCCCTTCGGGAATTACAAGAATAAGAGTATTGAAAGGAAGGGTTCTTTTAAATAATTCTCTTCCTCGAAAAGTTAAAACTTTCAAAATTACATTTTTACTTTTATGTAATAATCTTTCTACAAAATTTTACATTTTTACAAGTTAATATACTGTGTCTGATTGTCTCATCAAAGCGTTTAGGAAATTCCTATCGATAACGTTGATCAAGCGCATCGACCAAAATTCTTAAAGCACTCAACGGGCAATACAATCACAAAATCATCTTTTATAGGATAAATAAATCTCTTAAAATTTTTTAAGAATATTCTTTGTTCGTTTCAAGAACAAAATCCAGTTTTACTTATAAATAAATCTTATGAAAAAGATTCGCAAAATTTAAAATTACTATTTTCACCCAAAATCAATATATACAAGAATGGTCTCATAGAAATATTCATAGAATATTCGATTTATAAAATGTATGAAATAAGCTGGACAATTTGAATGACAAAATAAGTCATTCATAAGAATCATAACGAGTGCGGAATGCGGTAATTGGAATGCTAATTTTCGCAACTCGTAGCAAACGAAAACCGGTGGCAAGGTCGAACTAGAAAGACCTTAACACCACACAAAAGATTTCTTAGGTGATAATCCTAAGACAAACTCAGAATACCGGAAAATTTCTCAAACTACATGAATGAGAGAAATAACACTTTCCTTATAAGTGAGCTTAAGGAATAAAATGATGCCATCGAGTTGGAATCAAAATCATAAAGGAAAAATAGAAATCTGCTTAACAGATTGAAAATGTCGAAGATGAATAGTCCACTCGAAAAATAGGGTATGGGCTTCACAATGATTAAGCTGATCCTTTAAAAAAATCAATTCCGAAGCCTAAGTAAAAATATCGGCTCGGAAAGAAAGGTCTCATAAAATAATTTCGACATCAATAAAAACAAATTGAGTGTTGCGGATCTACCATCCGGATTCACAACTCCCAAAGAACTCATCAAGCCCAAAATATTCAAAGAAAAAGAATCAACAGGTTCTTTTGATATAAAATAGTGAGATGGAACCCATATCAAAAAGAACTCAAATAGAAAGCTCACGAATTAAAACAATGCCATCAAGGATTGAATGGAAATACCTTGACCAAGAGAAGAGTTGCCAGGGGCCTGCAGCTTTCCTTCTCACTTGTTTGGAAGCTTAGGACACGAAGATAAAAGATGACCCGAACCTTTGCAATAACGGCAAAAGAGGGGTTTCCGGCACTCCCTTACATGGTGGTCTGTGGAACCACAATTATAGCATCGTCCACGACTAGCGGTAGGAACTTTTGCTACCAGAGTTTGTTGCTTCCCTTTCTTATTAGAATCGGGGCCTATGAATTTGATAGGACTCTTCAAGTTATTATCGAAGTTCTGTTGGGCACGCACAACTTCAACATCACCTTCATTATCGGCCTCTTCAAGACGAAGAGCGATATCAATAAGCTGATCAAATGAAACCTCAAGTTTCAGAAGTAATGGCTTCTTAAGATTCTTATTCAAGCCATAGACAAATCTCTGATTTTTCTTCAATGGGGTATTAATGTACTCAACCCCGTATCTGGACAGAGATTCGAAGGATGCGACATAGTCTGTCACAGAAGATTCACCTTGAACAAGGTCTATGAAACGCTGGGCTAAAGTTACTTTTTCAGCCTCCGGCACAAATTTCGATTCGAATCTTTCCCGAAATCGCTCCCAAGTGAGATCCGCTTCAACGATTTCAGAAATTAGGAGCTCATACCAATCTAACGCTCTTTCTTGGAGCATGCTAGAAGCCACTTGGACTCGATGTAGATCAATAAGGTTCATGCGAGAAAAGATGCGATCGCATTATTTGAGCCAAGCTTGAATTTCTATAACACTCTCGGATCCCCTGAATGGACCTCCACCCAAATCGGTGCAGTCTCTGCACAAGCGTGCAAAACCGGATCTAGGATGAGTAGGCTCTGGATTGGGTCCGGCTGCTTGAGCGTTCTTAACAAGATCTAGAAGCTGCTGGGCAGACATAAATACTCCATCCTGGGGTGTAGCACTAGATTGACTGGCGCTGGGACGACCAGGTCTAACCATTTCTCTTCTTTAAAAAAAAGAAAGAAGAGGAAGAAGTTATTCTCAAAATAAATATCAAGCAATTCTTGATAGATAAAACAAGGAATCATAAAGAAAATAGGATGAATCGGTACGAAGACTTGAATTAAATCCTAAAGCACGACTCCTAAGAAAGACTTAGGACGATGATCCTTGTTATAATATTCCATATTGTTCCGAAGTTTGGCTCTGATACCAAGCTGTGACGCCCCACCTCTATACCCACGCTAGGTTCAGAACACTACGGAGTAGTGCTGTCGACTAGCACGGAGAATAAGGCTGTTGAGGAGCGACCATCCGTGTAATTGCTTTGCGCGAGCACCGATATGTCAGATAATATAACATGCATTCTATTTCAAGAGGAAATCCGACATACCGACACAAAATCAAAGCTACTACACAGTGGCTATAAAGGTCTTCGGAAACAAATATAGAAATAAACATAACACAAATCAGTCACAGACAATTCATATCACAAAGGCGGAAATAGATATGAATATTACACATGAAAGTGTACATCAGAGTAGTGGTCAAAAGGATCCACAATAATACAAAGGAATAGATTCAAGTGCTAGACAAAAGAATAAGTATACATTATGGAGTCTTTATCTCAAATGTATACAACAAAAACTACTAATCTAAGTAGTAAGCAAAAGGTCAGAAGATGGTTCCACGTAGGAAGCCATGAGTAAGCACCTGTAATATCTCAGTCTGACCCGAGTATTATTTAAGAAGAAAATAATAAACGGATCAGTCTAGCTATAAATATCAGATGAAGTGATATATAATAAGAGATATGACACAAACATATAATAATCACAATGCCAAGCTGTGATAAATAAGTAATTGAAAATCAACGAGAGATTAATCAATATCACAATAATCTACTCAAGATAAAAAGGAATGACATACTCCTAATTTAATTCACCAAGCCACAATAATTGACATATATATCGATGCCCATCATAAAAGTTGGTGAAACATAAATTCCAGAAATCAACACACGAAATCCAGAAATCACAAAAAGGTATGTGTGAGTGGAATCACACAAGTGGTGTCTAGGCTAACCGAAAAAGTATGTGTGAATGGAATCACACAAGTGGTGTCTAGCCTAACCAAATCACAAACAAAGAGACATCGCACATTGCTAGTCTAAACCATAAAGATGATCTTCATGATCAAAGAGAAGTGTCAATTACAATAAGATAGTAAATATATGAGCTTAGCCTTATGTCCCATAACCACTAGCTTAACTTAAATATTTACGAATAAATTGTAGATCTCCACTAGAAAATTGTCACAAGAGTTTCAATCGAACAAGTCCAAGAATTAACCGACGAAGTAAACGCAAGCGTTTCATACCACTCGTTTTACTAAGCCATTTAATTAGATTTCTCATATGAGTGAGGTAAAGGCTTGTATATACTAATAGATTAGAAAACGGTTTTATAAACGAATTTGGTATTAAAATAGTATTGAAATCGTTTGAGGAAAGAGTTTTGATATTTACTACTAGTATAGAAAACCTTTATATTTTTAAAGTAACAAAGCACAAGGGAGATTGTAGAAACAATCAATCACAAATATCACATTCGAAGATGTGAATAAAAATCCAATGAAATCGATAAAGGATCCATCGAAGTGGATATATCTAAAATTCCCAAAGAAAATAAGTCATAAAAGATGATAATAAATGATGACAATAAATAGGATCATCACGAATCGATTTAAATTGGAAATTCAATCCAAAAAGGCAAATTGGACTCAAACAGCAGGTTCAGTCGACTGAACAGAGTTTTCAGTCGACTGACCCTGTGCCTGGAAATTTTCCAGGTTCAGGAAACTTTCTGTTTCCAGTTTCAGTCGACTGTGCAGAGTTTTTCAGTCGACTGAATCATGCCTGGAAACTCTCGGGTTTCAGGTTCAGTCGACTGAACAGAGTTTTCAGTCGACTGAATCATGCCTGGGCTGTTTTTCAGCCTTATTCAAATGAAGAGCAAACTCTTCCAAAATGCAACCGGACGAACTTTGGATCTAAGGGTTTATGCCAATCGGCAACCCGGCCCTATATGCTCCTTGATGCATCACCAAAAGCATGATCAAACATCTATAAAAGGATTTCACACAAATTTGACTTAAAAAAAACCCAAAAATTGGAGTATTCACAAAACCAATCCAAATCAAGAGCAAATGCACATGAAGAAGTGTTAGGAATTCATACTGAACAACCAAAGATAATTATAGTCATAGATGTGAGATAAAAATCTCACCTTTTCACAAAATCGAACAAGAAGAAGCTTGAAAGCAAATGGAGAATCAACCTCTCTTCAACACAACCCAATTGAGCTTGAATCTAAGCTAAAAAACAAGAACATTCCCAAAATTAGGTTTAGGAATTTCTGAAATTGAAGAGAGAAAGAGTTGGAGAAGAAGAAGAGAAGCTTACCAATGGGTTCACTTGAGTTTGGAGCTTGGAATTTGATTTGCAAGAGAAACTAGGGTTTTGGAATTTTAATTTCCTCTTCCACCCTCCATTAACATAAAAGCTTGAGTATAAGGAAAATAGAAGAGAAGTGAATGAAGAGGAGAGTGTTGGAACTGAGTTAGTAAGTGGGTTCAGCCCAAACCTAAACCCTAAGTGAAAAGTAGCAAAATTCAACTTTCTCCAAACATATCGAAGCTTATACTCAAAAAGGTCGCAAACGTCATTTTGAACTCAATGGGGGTGGTCTCGAGTCCCAATTCGACTGTTTGCAAAAAGTAGGTTTTCGGACCAAAATTCGACGAACGGTGAAATATTTAAGTAAAATATTTAAATATAAAATCGATAAATATGCGGGTTGTTACATAAATAATTAACTTAACCCATACTTAATTAATTAATTAATAATTAATTAAAATAAATCTTAACTTTAAAAGAAAATTGAATATGAACCAATCTTTATTTAATTAAAGCTAATAAACCTTGTCAACATTTAAATAATTATCAATTACTAAAACCTAATTAACTAACAATTAGTTATTAAATCCTAAATTAACACTTAAAAATATTATTATTTAGTTTATAAAATATTCATAAAAAATTTTGAAGTATAAAAACCAAACTTTGCAAACATTATTATTTAAATCCTAAATTAACACTTAAAAACATTATTATTTAGTTATTACATCCATAGCGACTACCGCTATGGATACCTGTAAACTTTAACATATTTCTATCCTTCTTTTGAAAACTTTACCTCAAAGCCACTAACTTTCTAAAAACAAAAATAAGTATTTAAAACTAAAACAAGTTTAAATCTAACCAAATATTCAATTTTCAAAAACTAAAACCATAACTTTCTTACACAAAATTCCAAATTCTCCAATACCCTTCAAAGGTACCAACTTCTTCTTAGCTTATACATTACATGCCCAAGTCCACACACAACCATAACATCCATGATTAAATCATTTCACAAACATAAGTAAGATCTAATCTTTAACCATTTAGACTTCACATTCAAGTCCAATGTCCTTACATATCCATGCAACAAGTGTGTGTGTGTGTGTGTGTATACACAACCATCACATGTTAAAATAACCAATACTAACCTTTCAAATTTATAATATATTACTAACATAAACGTAAAACTTTCCCAAAAATTCATGGTTTACCCACCGGAATTCCTTTTGAAACTTGACACACTTTGAAATTCGGCAAGCTTGGAAATCCACAAATTCTTCTCGAAATGGGTCATTTTACACTCGACTTTTGGACCCTTTCCTCTCGGATTTTGGAAAAATGGTCTATAGGAAAATTTAGATAATTCTTTCCTGTATCATTTGAAAAATGAATCACTCAAAAAATTTAAATTTCGAGGAAGCTATGGCCAAAAAAGTGAGGGTATTTTCGGACGTCAAATTCTAGGTTCAAAAATACTCTTGTAAAAAATAAATTTTCGGAGCATCTAAGCTCAAAATTAGAAAAAGTGGTAAACTATGAAGTGTAGCCACTAGAAATATACCTGTTTTTAAAAAATGAAAATCTAGTTTTGGTGTATTTTGTAAGAAGTTATGGCCGAAATGATTTCGAATAAAATAGAGGAATTTGAATGGAAAAAGAGTTTTGAAGATATTTAAAATGTTATTAAAAGTTTAAACTTGAAAATATAAAACTTTAGAATGTTAAAGGAGCCATTAAAATTACCTTAGATCTTAGGAAATTAAATAATGGAAGAGAGAAAACGAAAAAAGAATTTGGAAAAAAATACTTTTTATAATATGTAAACAAGTGAGTTTACCAAAATACCCTTGTACTTTACCCTCCCCTCATTACATGCCATTTCACCCATGCATGCATTCATTTCTCCTCCTAACACTACATGCATTTATGAATATAAGAACCTGAGGTTGCCATTATGTCATTTCATGTCTCTAATGATATGACTTTTAATATTTTAGTTGCCAATGTGTCACATCTATGATTATCTTAACTTAGTTAAGTTTGTTAACCTCAGTATATATTATTAATCCCACATTATATATATAGTATATGTGTCCATATATATATAAGTGTACAAAACATTACAAACAACTTTATATGATGATACGTCAAAAACTCGGAAAACGGTTTTTGATCACATTTTCTGTTTTTCATGGACTATATATTTTTATAAACAAAATTTAAAAACTATTTCACCATTACTATTTATTATTAAAAGGAGTTTTATTTTAGTTATAATACCATTTATTTGAATATTTAAAATTAACTAAATGTTTCCAAATCAAAGCAGTGAAATTTTGGGTCGTTACACCTATGATCCTTGGGCACTATATTTCGCAATAAATGTGTGTAAGGTAGGGCTCGAATCTAGATCTATTAACAGACATAAACACCCTTTCCATGGCGTAAAACCTGCGAAACAAAAAATGGGTATTACAAAAACTAAAAGACGCACTTGTAAAAGGAGTCATTCATTGAATTTAACAATAAGAGGTACAAAATTGCATTAAAAAACAATTTTTTATGTATTAAATTATACCACACAGCAGCAGTAGTATCAAACTCAGACAATAAATAAGTTTGCTTTTTTTTTTTCAACTGTAAATGAATCTATGTTAATATCATCAATAATATAAATTACAAAGGAGATACTAGGCAGTATAATGATACAAATGAATACTGTTAATGGAAAATATCAATAAAAAATATAGCATGATATTTTACATATTCAGATAGAAACTGATACTGGATAGTAGCATAAAGAAATTTATATGATAGTTTAATTACAAAATTATGTATTTAAATAGAATGTGATTATTATGAAATTGTGCACTGATACTACGAAGTAATATAAAAGACATTTTTATGTCAATATCTGTATATAATTATATACTGTTATGACACAGCATCATTACCCGATTATACACTGATACTTCATGGTATCATAAAAAATACTTTATACTAACAAAATCATTGCATAATTAAAATTGAAATTACCAAGTATAATTTATATGAAGTTTGACATTTTCTTCAATTAAGTGTCTATGGGTAGTATCCTTTTAAAATATACAACAATGTAGAAAAAACTACTGCTTACAAGTCAAAAAAATACAAGTTCAAGGAGAATGCAAGAAGATTAAAAAAGATGAAGATAGAGAGACAACTAACGAAAATGAAATCGAGGTTCGAGTGCTAAACGATCATATTGATGATGCTGAGGAGAAACTGAGAAATGCTCTGTATTAGTTGGAAATCGAAAATTCATTCATATTAAAATAGAATAGAAATTAAAAGAGCTAAAAATGAAAGAAATTGGAAAAGAATTAAAATTTGGAGCAAAAATCACAATGAAGAGGACGTTAATGATGAAGAAATAAATGATGATAAAGCAGAAAATGAAGCACATGAAAATACGTTTGGTAATCAAGAAGGAAATGAAGCAACAAAGGAAAATGAGAAGGACGATCTATGTAAAAATTTAAGTGAAAACGATGGTGAAAAATAAAAATAGTGGGATATCATAGCATATAAAAAGTTGGATATTGTTATTGACATTCCAATCTCGGATATGAGAGGGATATTTTTTTATTTTTTCTTTTTAACTATTAATGGTACTAATCAAATTAGTCTTCTTATAGAATTATTATCATATTGACTAATTGCCCTTTCTTTTGTTTAATGTAGTTTTCTCTTAATCATCATTACACTTTAAGTCAAAATCATTAATCAAATAACGATGAATTTAAATTCACTTAAATATAATTGAGAAAATGATCAAATACTTAAAATTTTAAAATAATTAGGACTTCGTACGGTTAACAACAATGCATTTTTGGTCGTCGGAGTAGAGATTGTTAAATAAGCAATTCGATAGAGACTACCTACAATTTTTTTTCAGTTTAATTAATCTGTGCCGAAATACGCATTTAATTCAGTAGTGTGCATTCGAGTTACACATTTTTGTTTGGTATGTTGTGGCCAAACTGTTCTGTTAACCTACTATCATAATTTCTTCAAAAAATGTAACTAATATTTCTTTAAGGTATTGAAGAATAATTGTAAGAGTAAATTTAGAAAGTTTTTATGTTTAGTGTTTTTACTGTAGTTGGTTTAAAATTTCTATGTTTTTATCTAAGGGCGAAAGAGGTGAAGATATAAATTTTATTAATAGTCTGTGTATCCCTCATAGCAATTTAATTTTATATGGAGTGCACATAAAATTTGACTTCTCATATCCAGAATTAGAGTGTCAATAACCATACCCAACAAGTTTACGCTTGAACTTACACCACCATCTTTTAAACTACATGATTCAGATGATTTTACTAACAAAAATGAAGAGAATGGAGAAAAAAAGACATGGAAAAGATAAAGAGGAAAAAGATAACATCAAGAAAGAATCATAAAACCCTCATCTTATGTTTGATGATTTATTAACAGAGCCAGAAGGTGTAAAGTAGATAATGAATATTATTATGACAAGAAGAGTGCGAGCAAAATAGAAAAAAGTTTTACCAAAAAACGAAGAAGAAATAAAACATTAAATATTGGAAGGGAAAGAAGAAGAATGTAGAGGAAAATGAAGACAAGATGGGAAAAAAGAGAAAATCAGTGGAAAATAAAGTTAAAGAAAATACAGAAAATCAAGAAAAGAAGGGAAAGAAGGCAGAGGGGAAAGAAACCGATGTAAAGAATAAGAAAGAAAAAGGGGATGGAAAGGTGAAAAAGCCAAAAGGAAAGAAAGAACATGAAAATAAGAAACAAAAAGAAAAAAAAATTAAAATATAAAGGATAATAAAGAAGAAGAAATATACCCGGGGGTATGGGGGCTTGGATCAGCGGACGGCTTTACTATACCCTCCTAGGAGTTTACCGGCCCGCCGGATTCCCCAAGGTTTTCAAAAAAAGAAGAAGAAATAATAGAATATGTAGAAATAAAGATACCAAAAAACTGTGAACATAATTTGAAAATACAAATTTCTTCAGCACTTTCCATGGATGTACCTGCAGAAGATCATCAGTTATAAAAGATCAAGAAATCATGAAATATTTGAATGACGGAGGAAGTAATATCATAAAAACATTCTTTATTTGTAGCGATAACACTATATAAGTAGCTTTACCTTTATTTTTTAGTACACATTATTTAATAAACTAACCAATATTTTATCAATATGTTAAATAAAAGCAATGAAGTGATTTGGGAAGACAAATGATCAATAAAAGGAGGATATATTATCATAATGCATGTTAAAAAGCATATTGGAAAAATGATTCTTAGATGGCAACGTATTATAAATTTTCTTTTATAGCTGATAAAAATTAAAAAGATCATCTCTTTTAAAAGTATGATAAAAATGCTACCATGCAGTAACATTACATGGATAGTTTTCAACGGCTAGTTATTCATCCTATTTTTGATTACCTACTATGTAGTATCTTTTATTCAAATAAACTTTCATATAGCATTACATGTATCAACCATGTAGTAATTATCTATAAAACATTTCAAAACTAGTACAACTTTTCACCCGAAAAAAGAAATGCTGCTAAACAGTAGCTTAATGAAATAAATTTACATAATTAAACATGATAATAGCTGGATAAAATAGATACCAATCGGTAGCTTGTAATTCATTTTTTTAATTTAATAATTTTTTTTATGTTGTTAATAGTTGATATCTTAATTGCTTTTTCTTTAATATAACACTATTTAGTATCATAGAACTGGAAACCGAATTTTAACCAATTATTAAAACCGAAATAGAAAAATAATGCAATATTTCATTTAACCAAAAGAAAACTAAGTAGTAGCTTTTAAGTAATAAAATATTTAACATCATATTAAAAAAATGACACCATAGAGTATTGTCTTTCTTATTTATTTGTTTCTATATTATTTTTTTGCATGTATTTATTAGTAACAACTGTACCGTATATTAATGTTTTCATTGTTTTTCAAGATCATTGATTGGCACATGCATAAGTATAGAATGTAAGAGCATAATTACACAATGACAACAATTGTGATGGTAAGTAAAATATAAAATAGTTTAATTACCATTTTATAAAAATACTTGAAACTACTAATTTTTTGGATAGAAATCCATTTGTATGGATATATTTTTTATATATAATATGTGGTTTATCCATATATTAAAAGATATCACTTGATCAATATGCAAAAACTATATTTTTCCTCATTCCATATGATTACCGTCGGATATTGCTAACCTTAGCCTAACCAATGATGAAATAGTCTCACTATGACCGACTTAAACCAAGAAGATCTAATGAGGGAAACAATAAAATTCTTAAAACTGCACTTTATGCGGTAATCAATTTTTTTATAAACATTTTGATTGCAAATAACTACATTTACATTTCTCGCTCCATAATTTCTTATAGAAGAAAAGTGTAGAAGAAATATTGCATGAAAATGGAAAAAGCATGATATCCAAGATAAAAGAGTGCAAATTGAAAATATACATGAAAGAAAATTTTCTCAACAACCTTCAAATTCGTAAGATAATCTTTCTTATATATTATATTTGAGTACTTTTCAGTTATATTATTTTAGCTTTAATATTTTTTTCAACCATATCTACTTCTAGTGTATTTTTTATAGAAAAACTCAATAGATTTACAATTGGTTTATGTTTATCAACAAAAAGACACTGCATGATATCATTTGTTTTGAATCTCTTATGATTACTAAAAATTGTTGCTGCATAGTATAACAATATTACAATTTTTTTGTATTAATTAATAAGGACATTGTATTTCAAACATGAATGATTGTGGTATCTTTCTTATGATATTTATAACACCATCGAACATAACCAACAAGATTCCAGTGTAGTTGGCAAGAGAAAAATGTAAGATACTAGAATAGGAATAACACATAATATGCTCAATGTTGAAAAAAACTATTACCAAAAAAAATTCCCAAATCAAGAACAAAGTGAAGATAGTGAATAATCTATTAATAAAATACTTGCTGATAAAAATTAAGAATATTCATGTTGAAAAATCTTTAATTCAAAAACTATATGTTATGAAAATCTACTATCAACTGATTTAGGGTTTTATGCTTGTAACGACCCGGAATTTCACCGCTTTGATTAGTGAATATTTACTTAATTTTCGAAATTCAATACGTAGGTTTTATAATGAAAATAAAGTCATGTTAGTTAAGTAATGATGATGGTAAAATCATTTAAAAATTTGTTTATCAAATTAATTAGTTCGCAGAAAAACAGAAAATGCGACGGAAGAACGTTTTCCAAAATTTTGATCTTTCGACATCGGAAAGTTGGAACGTTGTTCGTCTTTGTGCACCATATATACACATATATAAGAGTTAATTAGATAAATAATATACATAAGGATAGATTATCTTATGTTAATTTTGTTTAGCAAGTGTTTTGACGATTCACAAATTTAAAAACAATAATCTTATATATATATATATATATATATATATATTCCTCTCTTGTCACACCTTAGATTGTAATCATTAATCATTATTGTCTCTTGTCACATCTTAGCTTTAATTAACAATTATATATATAAGGTGATGTGACTAAACATAATAATTATATATATAAAAGAAAGTGATGTGACTAAACATAATAATTATATATATATATATATATATATATAAGAAAATGATGTAACTGAACATAATTATATATATAAAAGAGAGTGATGTGACTTGACAAAATGATGAGGTGTGAAATCTTGCTTATAAATGACCCTTATGTTTCTCCATTTTATCTCCTCATTCTGCCAACCTTTTCTTCCTCATTTCGAACTCAAAAGGAGTTTTCCTTTTATCAAATCGGGCAAAATTTTAATGGCTACAACATCCCAGCTGACCAATTTTTCAAATTTTTAACATAGCTATGTCAAAACACCAATTCTTTACAAAGCAATATTTCACCCAAAATATCATATCCGAAAATTACCCTTCTTCTTTTAATCTTAACTTATTAAAAAAATTGAAAACGAGTGATACTTTTCTTTAAATGATAAAGGAAAGAATTTCCTTTAACTTTTCGTTTGACTACTTTTCCAAATTCTGTGAGTTGGTGGCACATAATCCAGTGGGAATAATTTTGGGTTCATTTTCGACAAATCGATGGTAACCCGAAGCTCCAATACCTTCAAGCTACTAGCCCACATCCACCCCCACACCTCTAGCCGAGCCTACATATACCTAGTCCATCCCATTTTGGGGGTTTCTAGCACCTAAAGCATTCATCCCTCAAAGCTAGGGAGTCGTTGGCAAGTTTAGCTTAATTCAGGTAGCTTTTGCAGAAGTTTCGGGAGTAAACTACTTGTTTTTTTAATGAAAATGGTGACTTTATTTATGTCACTATACATGGTGATTATATAGCGTAGAAGTTGAATGATAAGCCTATGGTTTGATTATGATTTGAATGGTTGATTTTTATTTGATTTGGTTATGGAAATCGATGTTGTATTACAAAGTTAGTAAGCATGTATATATAGATGTATACTTACAATCTATGATGAAGAGATTGGTGTTAGTAACATATTGATTGTAAAACATGAGCTATGGCATGAGGTTGGCAAATAAAGTTAACTACTTTGTGCGGTTGCGACAATTATGAGATCCGGTTGGAATCGAAGTTTGTTTTCTAAGTTTAAAGTTTTGAAATGGACTAAAGTTTGTAATTTTTTTTAAATTTTTTTTTAACAATTACTTCTAAACTATGTTTCAAATCATGAAAAAGTAAAGTGTGACAAACTGGATTTCCGAACTAGTCAAATCATCAAAAAACCCATTCATTCTAAAATTATGAATGAAAACTATTAACTAATGCATAATATTTGATAAATATTCAACACTACTAAATTTATATGATACAGTTTGAATTTTACAAGTTATCAGAGTAATCAATTTAATCTACTAGGTGTGCTTTAATACATACCAATACAAACAAATCTACCACTGCACAACTAGGATGAGAGAGACAGCAATAGCCATTCTTGCTAGCCCGATAAACGCGTCAAATACGGAATAAAATAGTAAGCAGGAAAATACATCAATACACGATATATAGCAAACAATAAATAGAAAAATGTTATATTATTATTGTATCTGCATC
Organism: Allium cepa; assembly: GCA_030765085.1. Lineage (NCBI taxonomy): Eukaryota > Viridiplantae > Streptophyta > Magnoliopsida > Asparagales > Amaryllidaceae > Allium > Allium cepa. The sequence continues at coordinate 757,434,891 of CM060941.1, read as the reverse complement.
ACTATCACTTATGACTGCTTACATACGCTATCTAATTGGGTACCCAATTAGATGACATGATCAATCCAATGTAGTTCTCCTACCGTAAATAGGTCTCATGGAGCCTATGTTGCAAAAAACAATATGCAATTCTCAAAACTACCCATTTAGGCTTACTCTTCAAATTTAGATTTTCAAATCTAGCCACCTTTACGGAAATTATCTCTTTTTCACTTTTAAATCATTTCATAATATTATATTTTCAACCTTTTTATATTTTCTAAACCATTAAGAGGCTAAATAAACTTCATACACATATTTATGTGGATTTAGATTCTCATTTAATTAACTATGGTTAATTTCTAACCATTTCTCTTATCATTTATCAAACCAAGTAATTATCTATATTAACAATGATGTAAAAACCAACTTTGCATCCAAGTTACTATACATATTAATCGTCTAAGATACTTAACTTTCATATTATTAGACTTGGAATTACTATTTAATTCAAAAATGAGTACTCACATTGGATTCCACCCCATCAAACTTTAAGGCAATGAACTCCATATCCAAACCATACTTGCTACCAATTTTTCTAATTCTGTCACTATGGATTTGACTATAACTTCGCTACTATTTCCCGAAACTTCTTGAAATCCGGCTATAGCTCCGCTATCGTAGAAGTTGAGATGAAAAGAGGTGGAGATGGCATCTAGGTGGGCATGGCCTTAAGTGGATGGATGGAACTTACTAGCTTGAACTTGACTTAAGTGTTATACTTTTTTTTATCGATTATTTTTGCCATAACTATGTTACGCTTTTGGAATTTTTTAAGAGAGGCATGGAAGCCATTAAAGAGTGGAAGAAGATCTTGAAAATGGAGAAGAAAGGTGTGAAAAAAGTGTGAAAGCGTGTTGGTATTTGTAGGAAAAAATTTGGATTAAAATAATATTTTGTAAAAAGATCAAAATACCCTTTACTTATAATTTAAGAAAACTAATTTTTTTTCAACACTTAAAATCATATTTCAGATCATTACTTTATGTCATTTTCACTTTAACATTAAGTAAAGAATATAATAATTATGTTTGTTTGATTTGATGTTTACTTTTTGACTTTTATAACACTTTTTGCCTTTTTATGCTTACTTTTTGTTAATTACATTCTAGAATTTTCTAAGTATGTTTAGTAAAAGTAAACTTGATTAGTGAATTAATTAATACTTATAGTATTCAATACATGTTCATATATAAGAAAATAAAGATGCAAAAAAGTTGCGACAACATATACTGTACAAAACGTTGATTTCGACAAAACGTTTTACGGTCATATTTTGACGTTAGTTAAACTATTTATGCATGTAAACCAAATTTAAAAATAAATTTGTATAATGTTATTCAAAAATATACACACTCATAAATTAATTAAAATAATATATTTAACCATTGAAACTTATTTTTTTGAAATCAGGATTTTGTCACTTTTGTCGATATAAGCAATTATCCTATTTTTGTGTATATTTCTCTTTGCAAATCCTATCCAATATTATTTTAAATCATAAATTGTTATATATTTTAAAATCATTTAAATAGTACATTTTAAAGTGGTCAAATTCTGGGTCGTTACATTCACTCGTACTTAAAAGAGTTTCGTCCTAGAAATTACAAGGACGGAAAAAATATAATGAACAAAACAACAATTAACGAAAGTTAAGTACATCAAATAGTAATAACACCCATAATCCTGGTTGGAGGTACGATGCCTTATTTTATCCATTTTATTTATCAAATTAAGGTAGTTGCATTTATAAAATTCCTAGGTTGATTTACTAACCTAGACAAATTTTACTTAGGCACCTAACCTAAGCTCAGATACCATCTGTAATGAACTGGATTTTCGGACCAGTCAAATCGCCGAAAAACCCATTCGTTCTAAAATTATGAATGAAAACTACCAACTTAATGCATAATATTTGATAAATATTCAAAACTATTAAATGTATCGGATACAATTTCAATTTTACCAGTTATTAGAGTAATCAATTTAATCTACTATGTGTGTTTTAATACATACCAAATACCAATACAAAAAAATCTACCGTTGCAGAACTCGGATGAGAGAGACAGCAATAACCATTCTAGCTAACTCAATAAACATGTCAAATGCGGAATAAAATAGTACGTAGGAAAATACATCAATACATGATATATAGCAAACAATAAATAGAAAAATGTTATGTTATTATTGGGGCTGCATCACTACCATTTGTGACTGCCTACATACCCTATCTAATTGGGTACCTAATTAGATAACATGATCAAAAAAATATAGTTCTCCTACCGCAAATGGACTCATGTAGCTTACGATGCTACAAACAATATGCAATTCCCAAAACTACTCACTTAGGCTCAATCTTCAAATTTGGATTTTCAAATCTAATTACCTTTACGGAAATTATCTCTTTTTCACTAAATCATTTCACAATATTACATTTTTAACCTTTTTATATTTTCAGAACCAGTAAGAGGCTAAATAAACTCCATACACATATTTATATGGATTTAAATTTTCATTTAATTAACTTTAGTTAATTTCTAACTATTTCTCTTATCATTTATCAAACCAAGTAATCATCCATATTAACAATCATGTAAACAATCAACTTTGCATCCAAGTTATCAAACATATTAATCATCTAAGATATTTATCTTTCATATTATTAGAATTGGAATATTATTTAATTCAAAAATGAGCACTCACTTTGGATTCCACTCCATCAAACTTTAAGGCAAGGAACTCCAGATCTAAACCATACTTCTTACCAATTTTGCTAACTTTGTCACTATGGATTTGACTATAGCTTCACTACTATTTTTCAAAACTTCTTGAATCATGCTATAACAATGCTATCCTAGAAGTTGAGATGAAAAGAGATGGAGATGGCTTCTAGGCGGGCATGTCTTTAGATGGATGGAACTTACTAGCTTGAACCTGACTTAAATGATGCTTTTTTTTTCGATTATTTTTGCCATAAATTTGTTACGCTTTTGGAATTTTTTAAGAGAAGCATGAAAACCATTAAAAAGTGGAAGAAGAGCTTGAAAATGGATAAGAAAGGTGTGAAAAAAATGAGAAAGTATGTTGGTATTTATAGGAAATAATTAGGATTAAAATAATATTTTGTAAAAAGACCAAGATACCCTTTACTTATACTTTAAGCAAAAAAATTTTAAAAATTTAACATCATATTTCAAATCGTTACTTATGTCATTTTCACTCAAGTATTAAGTTAAGAATATAATAATTATGTTTTTTCTGATTTGATGTTTACTTTTTGACTTTTACAACACGTTTTGTCTTTTTATACTTACTTTTTATTAATTACATTCTAGAATTTTCTAATTATGTTTAGTGAAAGTAAGTTTGATTAGTGAATTATTTAATACTTATACTATTTGAATACATGTTCATATATAAGAAAATAAAGGTGCAACAACGTTGCGACAACTTATATTGAACAAAACGTTGATTTATGTCAACCAAATTTAAAAATAAGTTTGTATAATGTTATTTAAAAATATAAACACTCATCAATTAATTAAAATAATTTATTTCACCATTGAAACTTACTTGTCTGAAAACAGGATTTTGTCACTTTTGTCGATATATGCAATTATTCCTATTTTTATGTATATTTCCCTTTGCAAATCCTATCTAATATTATTTTAAATCATAAAATGTTATATATTTTATATTTAAAATAAATTTAATTAGTATGTTTTAAAGTGGTCAAATTTTGGGTTGTTACATAAGGGTCTGTTAAGTGATTCGCTAAGAATATGTCAACGCGAACCATGCCTATATCGATAGTCACTATGGATGCAATACGGCAAATGTTTGAATTTCTATTTCAAATTTGTTTTATTTTGAAATTATTTTACTATTTTTTTAAACTTAATTAGTAATATTAAAAATTAATTAAGTTGTAATATAATTAATTAACTAATTAATAGGTGATTAGCACCTAATTGGTAATTAAGAAGGTGACTAGAGGTTAATCATCATTTAAGTTAAGTTAATGACTACTTGATTGATTTATAAAGTATTAATCAGTGATTGATGAGGTTAAGAAGTAATTAAGTAATTAATAACTATTTGATTAAGATTAATGGTTAATTATTTATTTATTTAATTAATGGGTTATTTAATTAATTAGGGTTTAACTCTTAAACAATTTGGTTTAACCTTAACCAAGTCACATTAGGAAGTTAATTAGTACTTAATCAAGTTCATCAAGCCTAATTAGAATTTAGTTATGATTAAATCTTGATTTAAATGAGATTAATTAATATTTAGCTAGGGTTTAAGCTAATTAAATATGCTTTTAACTTTTTAAAGGTGATTTTAAACTGAACGGAATGTTTTTTAATAAATTTTCTTTTTCAAAGTAAATCGATTCCATATCAAATGATCTCTTGTCCAGACCCTTAAGTAACTTATATGATTAGGAGAATTAAATGAAATCCGTTAGCAGAACAAAACACCATTCTGATATAGTGCAAGTGATTTGATTGTGTGGACATGTGTTAAGCAGAATGAATTCCCGTTCCACTATAAATTGATTGAATTAACATCTATTTAGTGGGATAAATCACTATCCTGTTGTTATGTTATTTGGACTTTTATATGCCAACTGTTTATATTGACTGTTATTCCCTGATTGGATATGAAATGTATTTACATATATGGTAGCTTGTGTAAATAATTGTTAAGTGACTTAGGAATCGAATTGAAATTGAATGGTAACTTATACTAGTACCATTAGGATTTCTAAGCCTCCTTTTGAACTTGTAAAGTGTGTTTTGAATTAATTTAAATTCTTTAATCAATTTCAAGTTTAAAGTTTATAAATGATTTCCATGTTATGCTACTTTGTTATAAAGTTATTTATAAGTAATAACTTGTTTATAAATAGGGTTTTTACTGAAGGGTTACTTTAAGTGTTTACAAGTGATATTTATAAAGGAGTATAGAAAGGTTTATAAATCATATCAGATACCTGGAAAGAGGTTTATAAATTAACTTAAAAGTTTATAAAAGTGGGTTATAACTTATTTTGAAAGTTATAAGTTAAAATGATATGGGATTTTAAAAATGAAATTTTTGATAAAGGATAAGCGGAATGTTTTATTTGGAAAAAAATGTTTGGTTATTTAATATAGAATTTGGAAAGAAGAAAACTTTGGAAAGTTTGTAAATATATATACTGATAAGATAAGTATATGATTTGTTTCAAGACATGAAAAGTAATTTTTTTTGGTAATATACTTATAACGAGATAGGTATATAAATGTTTCCCAAGTATAATAGGCAATGTAAGGGGTTTGGAAGTAGTGTTTTGAAAAGATCTTGTGATTAGGTCTTGTAAAGTGGTTTTATTAATTAAAGAGAATTAATAAAGGCTTAGTAGATCCCATATGGAAATTAAACCATGATTGGATGTCTGTTTATTTGATAGAAATAACCAACTATCAAATCCGGACAAAACATAACTTTGGAAATATCTAGGAGAAACACAAGAACTATGTAGTACAGTTACCGTTGAAGGTGCTATACTGTACATATAAACTCGTTTCGTTCTTCTAGGGAAAGTGATAAGAAAATCCATTCATAAACGGGTAGGAGGTGAACTCCGCTCTTGTCATTTCTCCGTTTATTTTTTAAAGAACTGGGGTTGGGTTTACCGGAACATAAGAGACCAGGATAAGATATGCTATCTGAAAACCACTTCTATCCAACTCAAGTGTTTCGGAATGAAGACATCTTGAAGCAAGGGATCGAAGACTGAGACATTGAAGTGCAAAGGCTGCTTGCTACTAATCCCGAGGGTGGTTCCAAAATGGATGTAGTAGTAGTGCCTTCGGTTTGTCCTTGTCCTGGACAACTTGTGTGGATGAATGCTGGCACTACATTACTGTATGGAGGGCAATATTAGCATTCTAAGGTAAATTGCTATTCAGAAAGGTAAAGCGTAGCCTCAAGCCTCACAATCGGAATGAATGGAAAAAGCAGGGCATGCGGCAGACTATGTGGTTAGCTACCATTAGGAGCGGTCACCCCATTCTAGATATCACTTTCAGAGTTGGTTTGCATGCAAACACCATGGTAGTATAAGGTCTCAGTGTCAAAGGATTGAGGTAATCCAATCTGCCATGTTAAACGGGCAACCGACTCTGTGTTAGCATCAGTGCATTTTCTAGGGGTGTATCATCGGAAGGTAGTCCCTTACCTTGCCATTTTTGGGATCCAATCTCCAATACGTGCCTTACTGTTTTGATTGTAGAGCCTAGTATGTTGGAATGTGAGATGCGAGCATTTCTGCTATTCTATCTCTTTACTTTAAACCTAGACACTATGATAATATTAGTAGATTTTGATATAAAATTTTTTGGTTATCGTAAGGTAAAACCCATCCATTATTATGTGCGGTGTGGTCTTACGAGATACCTTTGTGAAAAGTTTTCAAATACAGAAATCAGTTTGGTTGTTACTTCTTATCGAGTCTTACTCACACTAGTTTACCAAACTAACCCGAGCGTTATTCCATGTAATGCTCGGGTCAGACCGAGCATGTTATTCCCAAGTTAGCTAGATACTTTGGAGTTGGAGAGGAGCTGGATGGTTAAGACGTATTCACATATATTTTTCTTTCACTATATTATAGAGTCTGTATGTTTGTCAATGTAAGGACATGTTTCTAAACTGTCCAAATTTAGATAAGTCTAGTATACTCTGATGTTATATGAATAAAGATGTTTCCTTTTTGTAAACATCATTATTGTATTATATATTATTTGATGCATTGTGAGATTATATGTTGTTTAGTTTTCTTCTATCTTCTACCTTCTTCTTTCACCTTAATAAATCGATATTCCCGGCACTTGAATGTTTGGCATGTGATACAATAGACGTCTTAGTGTTGATTTTCGAGGGTCAAAAATTCAGTTTGTTACAATTCCTATAAACTGATTATGTTTACTTAGTACTGTAATGTAAATGTGTGTCATTTATTATTGGTTAGTTTACTATCCATTATATGATTATGCTGTGTATACCATTTTCAAAACGATTTATTTAATGAATGTTTAGTGCATAATGTCTCTTAATAATTTTTCATTGAAATATTATGCAAAAACTTTCTATATAAAATAATTTGCTATAATTTGTTGAACTATAATGACTTTGTTAAAAAAAATTGCGGACATTATGCAGTAATTTTTGTAATAGATTGATTATAATTCAATTGATACTATATAGTAGCAGTAGTTTCGATTAAAAATAGAATACGGTAAAAAGGTTAAACTAAACTGATACTACGTGGTAATTTCTTCATTATCCGTATTTTTTACATTTATTTGAGAAAAGCATATCTATTGTTTCATTTTATGATATTTCAAGATAATTTAAAAAATATGCTACCGAAATTTTCTTACACTATAGTACATTTTTTTAACTATGATGTGTCAAGATAAATGATACCAAAGGATAAAAAAGATACTAAAACATATAGTATATTACAAACAATATATATATATATATATATATATATATATATATATGATACCACATGACACACCAAATACCAAAAACTATATTTAAAACAAAAATGATACCAAACAGTAACATGTACTCAATTATGCAAAATCTATTCGGATGCACAACCTAGTCGGCTATATATGCAAACCAATCCATAAATGAGATATAACAATGATTAACTGAGCTTACACCGAATGCAAAAGCTAACTAAATGCATAATCTAATCTGGTACAAATGGATGCAAAAGATAACCGGATGAATAACCTAATTAGGTACATAAGGAAACCAATCTACAATTAAGATAGATCATTTATTAACCGAAACTACTACCAAATGCAAAAGCTAACCAGATGTACGACCTAATTGGGTATATGTGGATGCAAAAGCTAGCCAGATGCACAACACAATTAGGTATGCTTTGATGTAAAAACTTAGTGGATGCACAACCTAATCGAGTACATATGAAAACCAACCCAAACCAAGATAGAACAACGTTTAACCTAGCTTACATCATAATGCAAAATCTAACTGAAAGCACAACCTAATCAGGTAGATGTAGATGCAAAAGCTAACCAAACACATAACCTAATCAGCTACATATCGAAACCAATCTCTAACTAGGATAGTACATATGAAAACCAATCTATAGCCGAGATAGAACAATGGTTAACTAGGCTTACCACCAAATTCAAAAGCTAACTGGATGCATAATCTAATCGGGTACGTATGCATGAAAAGCTAAACAAATGCACAACCTAATCAAGTACATATGAAAACCGGTCTGGAACCAGGCTAGAAAAATGATCAACTGAGCTTACCACCAAATGCAAAAGCTAACTAGATGAAAGATCTAACTGGGTATGCATGGATGCAAAAGCTAACCGAATGAACAACCTAATTGGGTACATATGAATGCAAAAACGAACCAGATGCACAACCTAATTGGGTACATATGAAAACCAATCTATAATCGAGATAGAACAATGATTAGCCGAGATTACCATCTAATTCAAAAGCTAATCAGATGCATAACCTAATCAGGTATGTATAAATGCAAAATCTAACTAGATGAACAACCTAATCGAGTACATATGGATGCAAAATAAACCGGATGCATGACCTAAGTGGATACATATGAAAACCAATATATAGTAACAATGGTTAACCAAGCTTGCCACCAAACTCAAAATCTAATCAAGCTTGAATAGGGGCAACCAATTAATATGAGGTGCTTCAAGAATGAATCATGATCCACACAGGGACGACAATACTTTGGTGTTATGTATATGTGTTGGAAAGGTGTACGTGGGGTAGCTTGAACCTGGATTGTCTATCCATGGAAAATCAAAAAGCATTGGCTTTGTAAATGGAATCCATTATACCATTGAGGCGCACGAACTACAGACGTGATTCTAGAGTAGAGGTGGAGAGAGATTGGGACGCCAATCTAGAGTAGGTCGTATACTGTTGCATTGTACGTACATGTTCTACAACGAGATCTACAATCTCACTTCTCTTAAGCTATTGGTTTTGAGGGGAGTCTACAAGTTAGTTGTGACTATCTTTGGTATTTAAAGACAAATTGACACAAATATCGGTTATAGATATTTGTATTTCAGCTTTGGGTATGGGGATGTTATGCCAGTAGCATTGTTATATCGTTGTATTTGTTTTGCATTTTAAGTGCTTCGATGCGTACTTAGAGATCTATGGCACCATTTCTTATAAAGTGTAGTATTACCCCTATACTCGTTTTTTATATTTGGTAGCATGGCTTATTATAGTATGTACTATTTTAATAAATGAACCATTATTATGTATCATCCCGGCTTGTTGTTGTATGGATATAGTAATGTATGATTATTATTACGCATTGTTCGTTACGTTTATTAGTTGTACATAGCTTACATGTATATACAGTACTTAGTGATAGTTTCCTCACACCAGGCTTTTTATTTGATCCGTGTTTTGTCTTTGTCTGTTTATGTCATGACAACTCACGAGTACTCAATTGAGTAGTTTAGGAGTCATGTGCTTTTGGGAACAGGTTTATAGGATAGTAAGAGCATTCTGGAGGCGTGATGTTAATATATTCGATATACTTGTTGATGATGTAGTACATGGCCGATAGGCTATTTGTGTATGAGGCTTATGATATCAGATGCTATATTCAAAACTCCATATGAATGGAGTTAATGTACTCTAACATTCTGTTTTGATATTTATTTTTCAATTGCTTCTGTTAGTACAGTCTGTTGTATATTGTTTGTCCTATTCCATTCATGTATATAGTATAATGGATGTTATCTTCCCGTTATATGATTTTATCAATGTGCCTTAGTATGATGCTTTGTTTACATTTTACATCGATGGACTATCCTTTATGGTATTCAAGAGTCAGACGTTGTCATTCAATGTTGATTTAAGGTATTACGAAGGACTGGTCATTATAGTTGGTATAAGAGCTTAGCCTCAACGCTCAGGACCAGGTAGATCGGTTTGAGTTAAGCAACCTAGTAGTTGGAGATATATTGAGAGAGTGAACTTGTATTTTTCTAATATATAATATTGCATACACAACTTTTCTCTTGATCTTTGATTTATTCAATCACTGGTTGCTAAGGTATCTACTCTTAAGGCTATTACTATGAGACGACGGGGTACACGTGCGATTGCAAATTAGGAAATCTGGTGCCTGATTGGTTCAAAGACTATTCAGATATCGCATGGGATGTTTCACAGTCTGCAAGCATTCCAATAGCTATGGTAGGTGTTAGAGGTGGTATAGCCCTTAGAGCATAGAAGTAGATAGGGATGATGAGCAGACCATAACTCAGCTTGATTCTAGATGTTGCTTTGAGTCTCGGTTTATTTTTGAGACTGAAAAGGACGTACAACTTAAGCATTTCATCCATTTACAGTAGGGTATCTTGTTAGTGAATGAGAATATTAGCCAATTTAATTTTTTGGATAAATTTAGAGTGGAGATGGTTTTACTCCTTTAAAGTAGGCAAGGAAACTTGCATAGGGTCTTAAGGCATGGATTTGGGACTTACTGCTTAAACATATCCCATTCTTGGCCCCTTGTATTATTGGTATATACTTTTACAATATTTAACCTTGAATGGGTAACCTTGGCTATTGAGCTAAGGTATAATGACCGAGAGTACTGCCATTCAAACTTGATGCACAAGTTTCCGAGCTGAGTGGGGATGTTCAATGAAGTGTGACTTGGAATACGTATGGAAGTAGGATCCACTATTACGTGCATTGAATCATTCATTTTAGAAGCGTTTAACTTTGTGTTAGCACACCTGAAGTGGTAGGATTAATCCCATGAACTACATTGGTATTTTATAAAGATCAGTACATTTACTTACCATTTTTTAATCCCTAGTTTGAGCATGGGGTTTCTAGGTGATTTGCACTAGTTAGGCAAGGGTTTTTCACTTGATTCCTAAAGGTAGGCACTTGGATTCTTGGGGTTTGACTTAGAGATTTTCGATGTGTGACTATGGTCATGGGAAGAAATTTCGATGTTCAAACCATGAAACTAAATTGGAATTCGCATAAGAGAAATCAAGTGGTCGACAAGGAAATCTTATAGGAGAACAAAGGATTGGATCGGGCATCATATATTACGCTGGATGATCTTTATTCTATGTAAAATTATTTATAGTATAATATAGTTAAGATGGCTTGAGATAGTTTGGGGAAGGACTTCTCTACTAATTTTGTGACAATACGATACTTGCCTAGGTGAGCATCGCAGTACAGTAGTATATTATCTATATTCTTATTATGTGGTTGAAGTGTGTTTGAACTCGAGCTAGCCCAAGCATTAGTAGATTTTCATTTAATAATGATTTAATTAGTAAAGTTTTCTCCATTAAAGAATGATTTCTATTCGAAAGGGAAAGGAAAGTTGGGACTTAGATTGCTTGGTTTATCTGAGAGTTTTGAGTATCGATGATCCACTCTACCATAAATTTTTCTTTGCAGAGCAGTAGGTGTGATAGTCTTTCATATATTGTATTCATGAAAGGGAGTTGCACCACTTAAGCATTGGTTCATCTTGGATGTCGAACAAACTCATAGGAGTTTACAGCTTGGCACACACGCTTTGACTACTATTGGTTATCTACGTGTTGTTATAGACTCCTTTTGAATAATTGGTTGTTTGTATGGTAATCATTATTGATTTTTGTTGCTTATTGATTGTTCGATGTTGCTTGATTTTTGATTGACTATTTTTATTTATCGATTGCTTGTTTTTTATTGTTATTGCTAACATATTGTGTTAATTTTCCTTTTTCATAGACGGAGTACACGACATATTTTGTGAATTCCATTTGTATAAGTGTGTAATTCTAGTGACATCATTTTGATGAGTTAACTAGCAAAAATGGAAGTAAACCGGATGTGGCTTTAAACCTCAAGGTCCTATTAATTTTTAAGAATAGGACTATATAGCTTCAGACCGATTGGGTTTAATCTTATCCATGTTTGATGGAGCTTTGTATTAGTATGCCTCCAGTTAATTTCAAATTTTTTTGTTTTCCCTTTTGTTTTGTTGAAATGTAAGAAAGTATAGTGTAGAGTTTACTTCGTTGTTTCTTGTATTTTACAAATATGCTTATTATTTTCGATGGTAACATGTTTGTCAAAGATGCATATTACCTTAAAGACGCTTGCTGCACAGTTTGTTATAACATGTTTATTTGAGGTATTTATTGCATGTGAGATGCTTGTTCCATTAGATGTGTTTGTCGCACAATTGGTTGTAACATATTTATTTAAGATGCTTGTTGCATGGTTTGTTATAGCATACTTATTTGAGATGATTGCTATATGTGATTTAGCATGCCTAAATCCATGGTTTAATGTTGCAATTGTGTTTAATCCTCCTTGTTGAGTATATGATTAGGTAAATGGAAGCAGTTATGAACTATTGGTGTGTTTATTCACTTGGATTCACATCTAAATAGCATACTCTTGTCGTGAAAGAGATACATTAGATCTGTAGTGTAGATGGTATGGATATATATGTTTGTATGTCCTCGAAAATGAAATGCCTTAGATATGAGATCTCTTGGATTTGGAATGCCTCAAACATAAATGTATATAGATGTTGTTTTAGAATTTTTTAAAACTAACCACGCAAAGGAGGTGCTACCAAATTTCTTAAAAATAAGAGGAGTTTTGATATCCTAAGGGTCATGGGATTTATTTTATGCTTTGTAAATTTTGGTCAGTCGGGCAGCATTATCATACTCATAGGAATTTCAAGGAAGAAATTCTTTTACAGAGGGGAGAATGTAATAACCTGCATTTTTAGCGATTGGATATTTAAATAATTAATTTAAACACTAGATCGCTAACTATTTCAAATCCAAATTTGCAATTTTCGAATACAGTCGAATTAGAATTTGAGACTACTTCCATTAAGTCCCGATCGATGTTGTGAATCGAAATGAGTATAAATATCATTATATTTAAAGTCACGATATTTGTACGATTTACATATTATTATATGTATTTTATAAAGATATGTGCGCAGTCAGGTCCAGTGAAATCTCGACCGACGGCTTGTGATTCTGAGATGAGGACTTTATTATGAGACGTACGGTTGAGGAATTTTCAAAATCTGGCGATCTAATAGCGAAAATGACCTTGAAATACGTGAAATTATCATCCTAGTGCATTGTCTCAGATAGAAATGAAATTTATGCCATCGGGACCAAAAAAATGAGGTGATGTGCGACAACAAGCTTTGTGGCGATCCGGTGTGATGTTTGATCTTATAAGATCAAAACATGTGGTGATTTATTTAAAAAATAAAATAAATAATATATACTAGTATATAATCACTCACACACTCACCCAGATTTTATTTTCACTACTTTTCTTTCTCCTACTCCTTCAAATTAAATCCAAAGTTTTGAGCCACGATAGGTGATGAGGTTGGATCGTTTGGACTCAGGGTGAGGAAAGCATCGCGTTGCTACATATAATGGTGGGTGCGGTAGTGTTTGAGGGAGGTCGACATCTATGCCAAAGACTAGAGCTTAATCTTGTTGGTGATAGGGAGGGAGTGAGGCGAAATGGAGAGTGTCATTATGTTTCCATTGAGGAGGTGAGTTGGTAGAGGCCCGTAATGATGGTGCGACGCAACCTTGATGGTCGTGAGGTTATGCTGCAGTGGATAAGTAGTGAGATGTCGCATTTTGATAGGGTTGGATAGTCGCGACGTCATAGAGTGTGTTGCGAAGAGCACGCGACATTGAGTGCAGCAGAGTCAATGGTTTGTTGCATGGAGCGGACGTGGTGGATTTAGGGAATGATCGTGCATGGTTATGGGTTAATACATGCACATGCATATGCAATTTGGGGGAAAGAAGAAGATGGATTTGGTCATTGAGGTAATTACATTAGTTAATTAATTTAATTAATCTCATTTTGCATTTAATTCGTAACTCTTACATACGAGGTGCAACGATCCGAATTTCTTGCTCCTAAAGATGACACTTAATACACCCAAGGTATTCATGTGCCGATCATCTAAAGGTCTGAAAGAGAAGCCATATGGGTAAAAAGAAAATGAAAGAAGGACCAGAGAATCTTACACTGCAAGGCAGTCACATAGATTGGTCAATATAAGATAATACATTATATCATTTCCCAAAATGAATATCAGAGTTACATAAATGTAAACTTAAGTCAAAGATAGTTATAATTGCCCATCCCCACAATACTGACACAAAATACACATACACAGCTGAAAAATAAAAAAAGATTACTACTCCTCCCAAAATGCATCCGTAGAACCTGGACTACTTGGCTACTCATATAAATTTGAGTATTCAAGAGTTTAAGGAAAAGAAAGAAAAACTCCGGGTCAGACATGGGTCCGGTATGAGTTAACTCCAAACCCATTAAAAATAAAGGCACCTCATAAGACCATGCCCCATATAAACATGAATAGGTTTGTACCTTACGATAACCAAAACCATTCATAGGAAATCCATTGATATTATAATAATATCTAGGGTTTAAAGTAACTACTGAATCATAGCCGAATTTTTGCATTTATTAAATATCAGCATAATAAGTATACAACTAAGTCCGTAAAGGCACTTATCAGAGAATGGGTTTCCATATAATGACAAGGCTACCGGGGTACCGCCTACCACAGTACACCTCTAAATAAAATGAATCGAAGGCCTCACCTAGACCCACTACCAACAAAGGATCGACCCACCCCTTACTGGATAGTATCGAATATGAACATCCCTCGGTTGTGATCAACAAACGCACTGGGCCTCAAAGCATAAACTAAAAATGATAATATTGATATAGATCAGGACTGACCATAACTTAATGGGAGAAACCCAAAATAGCCCTGCTGCATATCCCCTATTTTAGTTATTTTGGGTTATGATGTTTGAAGCTATGTTTTACCTTTTTATATAGCATTCCCATTTGGAATGCTAACACTACCCCCCAACAGACAATGCAATGTTAACGTTTGTCCATACAAGTTGTTCAGGATATGAACAAACCGAAGGTACTACTTCTACTACATCCATTTTGGAATCTTCCTCAAGGTTAGTAGCAAGTAGCCCTTGCACTTCAAAGATCTTCGTCTTCAATCCCATCATCTTGTAGATGTTTCCAAATCGAACGCTTACATTGGCTCGAAGTGTTTTTTAGATAAATCACGCTATTCGATCTCAGTCTCTTCGAACCAACATTTGATAATTTTAAAGTGTCAAGCTATCAATAATGGACAACTCTACTATGGGGGTGTGTATAAATTTGTATATGAAAATTAATGCATCATATACTCA
Organism: Allium cepa; assembly: GCA_030765085.1. NCBI lineage: Eukaryota > Viridiplantae > Streptophyta > Magnoliopsida > Asparagales > Amaryllidaceae > Allium > Allium cepa. The sequence continues at coordinate 757,419,463 of CM060941.1, read as the reverse complement.
TCCCCACTTTCTGATTTCAAACAGTACTATCCCTTGATTAACAATGAAGTTGGACAAGTTAGAAAACTAACCTTGACTCAACGTACATCCTTACTTCTTGGGATAGAGAAGAGTATCCATATATTCGAATTTTGTGTTAAGTATACAATGAAGTAGCTGCCACATACTTAATTTATGATTACCCGTTTATCAAAATTAACTCCCTTATATTTATCATGATTTTGACAGTTTGACTTCTCTATCCCTTGCCTGGAAAATCAAGGTACTAGATCTCACATATAAAGGTAAGCCTACTCATCGTCTTTTAATGCTAAATACAAGACGATTTGCTTAAAATAAGATGTGTCAACGTTTTAGTATGATTTATTTATTATTTGTTTGACTACTTAATGGCACAAACAAAGAGAATCCCTTGTATTTAAACTATTCTTTGTAAAAAAATTGCCTTTTAAACAAATCAATCCTTAAAAATTAGGTAATTAAAAACCTTTATGTAATTAATTCAAAATAAGTTTGAACCTTTATTTAATAATATTAAATATTATTAAAACTTAACTCAATTAATAATTAATTAATAATTAACCATGCTTGATTAATAATTAATTAATTAAACATTGCTTAATTAATAAGTAATTAAATAATTAAATCTTACTTAAATAATTAAACTTTACTTGATTAACTAATTATAATTAACCTTACTTAATTAATAATTAAGTACTAAATGCCCTTTACTTAATTAGTTGATTTGAATAATCATTGCTCCTTAATTTATTACTTAATTAATAGTTAAAACTTTTTAAATACTTATAATATAGTTTGAAACAATTTACAGAAATATGTAAAATTGAAAAAACTTTTAGTCTACAAAAAATGTTCGTTTTTACAAATTACATCCATAGCGACTATCGTTACACATACCATAACTTCAAACAAGCTTTATATATCAAATACCCTTTAAACCTTTAATTTTATTTTAGCTTACTTTATAAACATAGTACAAAGTTTTTGGAAACTAAAAAGTAAATTTTGAAACCTTATAAAAAATTTCTAGAAAATAACATAAGCAAAATAAGTTTAAACCAAGGGATCTCGATGTCTCACATTTACAAGTTCAAGTGCTAAGCTTTCTTTTGCATAGAACATCATATACATGATCAAATCATTAATCAAGTGAAATCGTAACATATAAACCATAACTTAACTTTTTGAATTTCTTCGAAGTCCGTGACAACCATCACATATACACTCATATATGTATATACAATTAACAATATTTGTTACCCAAATAACCAAATATTATCACAAAGTGTAGCAACAAAATAAAATTCAAAACCTGCCTTAAAGGAGTGAGCTTTACTCACCAAAACTTAATGAAATCCAACCTAAAAATCACAACCACTTGCTCATAACCTTGGATCATAGATTTTCCTTGTAAAATTTGGATTATTAAGGACCTAAAGAGGCCTAAATGGTTCGGTCAAGGATGAAGGGGGCTCGACCTAGCTTGGAGGGGAGGTGTTTTGGAAGAGAGGAGGGTATAAAGGAAGAGAACGGTTTTAAATAAGGTTTTTAAGGATTTAAATGGAAAGGGATAATATTTTTAAACTTTGAACCATTAAATTAAAGAGTGGAGCATTGTAAAGAGGAAATGCAAGTTCGGAATGAAGAAGTAAAAGTAAAATGAAAATGAGAAAAAAAGAATTAGCTTTTATATAAAATGAAGTAAGGGAATTACCCTTTTACCCTTAGGTCACTTACCCTCCACATATTTTGCGACACATCATCACTACCTCCTTCCTTCCTTGTTGCTCATGGAAGGCATCAAACCCTCCCTTTGTTCATTATTGTTTTCACTCCTTAGTACTATGATGTGCGTAATAATGTGACATTACCTTTTCACATCTTTTCTCCTTTATCTTTTTTGAAATTCAAATTTAAAAAGAAAAGTCAAACTATCCTTTTACTTAAGTAAGTAAAATTTTACTTATTTTGACTGGACAACATAATAACAAGGTCCACTATGCTACAAATGGACCATCTATATATAAAACTGGGCTGACTGCCCGCAAACTGGACTAACTATCCGAATCTAGGCTGATTGGCTTCAAACTGGACTAACTGTCCGAATCAAAATGGATTAACTGTCCGAATCATTTTCTTAGGGTTAACTACTTTTTGTCTTTTTCCTTGAAAACCTCTTCAAAATTATTTAACTTTTTAAATCATATTTACAGAAGGAAAATACATTCTTAGTTTTACTCTAAGCTATTTTGCCATGATACCTATACTTTACTCCAAATAATGTTGATGAGATTTAATAAGGATTAACTATCCTTACAAAACAAGTTAAAATCCTTTTTAACTTGATAACACTTAGGCTATATTACCTATTTCATGCAATCTAAACCTTTATTTAAAACCATTAAACAACCCTTTCGAAACCCTTGAAAGTAACACCTTTGAAACCATTGAAAGTGACCCTATTGAAACCATTAAAGCCTTTTCTTCGAAAGCTTCAAAACGATAGACATCCCTCTTTAAAACCTTTAAATATTACTTTTCGAAAACAGAAAACCTTTCCTTTTTATCCTTTCGAAACCCTAGAGAACCACCCCTTCCGAACCCATTTATTAAAACCTTTCGAAACAGTCAAAACTCAATCCTTTCAAAAGCACTTTGGGTTCAATTTAAAACATGTGGAAACCTTTCGAAACCATTCGAAAATTTACTACTTTGAAACCTTAGAAAGATGTCTCGGTCGAAACCACTTGGATTCTGCCTTCAAGTAGAGCAAAAGGATTAGAAACCCATTAAAGTCGAAAGCATCTTCTTCGAAACCATTTAAAACTATCTCTTTTGAAACCAATTTGGGTTTTACTTTACCTATAGAAAAAGGGTCTTAAAAATAGTCAAGTCAAAAACATATATTTTGAAACCATTTCCTAAGTAATAAAGTGATGGTGTCGAAACCATCCCTTCAAAAGCATTAGAGAGGTGGCTAAGTTTTTAGAAAACAAAACAACACTTTCGAAACCATCTAGGTCGAAAGGTTGGAAGCGGTAGCCAAAGGCTTCGACTTAGTCGAAAGTAAACATTTCAAACAAAAGCCCAACCTAATCAAAACCATTCCTTTTAAAATTGTTTGATCTAGTCGAAAGCAAGCATGAACATTTTTAATTTAAAAACAAAGTACTGCCCAAACCCCATCGAAACCCCTAGTTTCGACTCCATACCTTTTGCCTATATCCAATTCACAATGCACTAGTTCCCTAATACTATGTTCATTGGTTTCGACTGCGTCCGAAGCGAAGATGAGGAGGCAGAACCTCATGCCGACAGTGTCAAAACAGTTAAAAACATGTAGCAAACAGTTCTTTTCATCTAACCTGCTCCACATGTCTAATTTTCATTAGTTGCCTCTTTCTTTACCGATAACAAGTACTGCACTTTTCAAAAGTGCAACCGATTTTCTAGATTAATAATTTACATTATTTTACAAAAATCCCTTTCTCCTCTTTTAATTATATAAAACATTTAAGTTCCAGACATTAAATAATTTTATATAACTCTTAAAACACTTAGGAAAATTCTAAAAAAATTTCAAAAAATCTCTTTTAATATGTTTTCCAACATATAAAAATTTCAGACCGTAATCTTTTGTTATTTAACCGTAAATAATTATTAAATTAAATAAACATTTTCTTTTCTAGAAAATTCTTAGAAATTCCACGTAAATTCAAGAAATACTGAAAATTGAAATCCATTTTCAAAATAATGCGACCTTCATAAAAATTCGCAAGGCATTTGGATGTCATTTAATAGGGTTTTCACCTTAAAACATATCATAAATTCAATATAAAGAACCACAATTCATCAACAAGTATATATATTCATTCCATCATCCAAAAACATTGCAAATCATTGAAAAATATTCGGAATGCATATTAAAACCAAAAATACAATCAAAAATGAGATGTAAACAATATTCACCTTAGCTTTAGAGATTATGAGATTGAGATGTGAATGGATTTTATTTGAATTAACTTCTTCTTGAGCTTTTCTCTATCTTCTTCCTCTTGTTCTTGCTAATGGTGGCCGGTCTTGAGTTATAAAAATTTTCAAATAAAAATGAATGTGTATAGATACATGACTTAAGGGAATAAATATAGGAATGACCGCTTTCCTACTTTACCCCTATCCTATTTCATATTAAACTCTTTCTTTAATTCATTGTTAAATGGCACGGCTACACCTTAATTAAATATCAAATCTCAATCCCGTAATCACTACATTACTTTATTAAATTTAGCTAATTAGATATTCTAAATAATGTTACCAAAAATCTTGGGTGTTACAGACTCCCCTCCTTAAAGAATTCCATCCTCGAAATTACAATAAGGTACACAAAAAATCAAACAAGAAGGTAAAACATACCATCAAACAAGTCAAGATAAGTATCTCTAATCTTGCTCTCAATCTCCCAAGTACAGTCTCTGTCATCGTCGCTCCATTGGACTTTGACTAACATGTCCGTCTTTGTTCTAAGCCTCTTCTCATCTCTTGCCATAATACGAATAGGCTTCCTCACTATAGTCAAATCTTGTTCTACTACTAAGTCCTCTAGCTCTGACGATGCAATAGTAGTCTCCGGGTCTCTAACACAGTTTTTGAAATGAAAAACATGGAAAACATCGTGGAATCTAGCCAAACTTCTCGGTAATTCAAATCTATATGCGAGTTTCCTAATCCTCTCAACAATAGGAAAAGGTCCAACGAATCTCGTGCTAACTTTCCAGACCTTCCAAATCTGATCACACCCTTCATCGGTGACACTTTGATAAAAACCTATTCTCCAGCCGAGAACTCTAAATCTTTTCGTCTCTTATCTACATTACTTTTCTGCCTAGACTGAGCCTCCTTCATTCTAGCCTGAATGACCTCAATCTTTCCTACAGCTTCTTTGACCAAATCTGGACTAAAAACCAACCTATCCCTTGTCCCTAACCAATATATGGGAGATTTCCATGGCCTTCCATACAAGGCTTCAAACGTGCTATCCCAATACTAGTATGATAATTGTTGTTATATGAAAACTCGACTAAATGTAGATGGTCATTCCATGATCCCCCAAATCTAGAACACAAGCTCTTAATAAATCCTCTAGGATTTTGTTAACTCTTTCCGTTTGTCCATCTGTCTACGGATGGTAAGCGGTACTCATCTTAAGCTTGGTTCCCAAAACTTCCTGCAGACTCTTCCAGAACTCACTAGTGAACAAAGATCTATCACTAACTATACTACTAGGAATTCCATGCAGTCTAACCACATTCTTCCAGAATAACCTCGCCAAAATAGGCGCCAATCTGATCAACTTAACTGAAATGAAATAGGCATCTTGGTCAATCTGTCCACTATGACCCATATACTATCATTTACTATGTTCGACCTTGGCAACCCGTCAATAAAATCCATGGAAATAAAATCCCACTTCCATATCGAAATATCTAATGGTTGAAGCAACCCACTTGGCTTCTGGTGTTTGGCCTTTGCCTGTTGGCAAATCTCACACACAAACCAATATCCCACTTCATACCTTCTCATAAGAAACTCCTCTTCATATCCTGATACATTTTAGTACCTCCTGGATGAATAGAGAATTTAGACCGATGGATTCCTTCAAGACTTCTTTCCTTATGATTCCTATACTCGGAACACATAATCTTCCTTTCTTTCTCAATCTCCCATTCTGGTCAAGACTGAAATCTTTCAAATCACCACAATCAGTTCCATCTCTTAACTTCCTAATCCTTTTAGCTAATACCATATCTTTTCCTTGTTTAGAAGCAATCCTTTCGATCATCAGTGCTCGAACTTCCAAACAAGATAATACAACTGTATCTCCACTAAACCTAGCCACAGTTTTCCTCGACACTCTACAATCTGCTAAGTCTTCTAAATCTTTCCACTCAGCAACCATTGCCAACATTACATTCTAATGTTTCCTGCTGAGTGCATATGCAACCTTGTTGCCTTTCCCCAGTGTGCACAAAATCAAACACATGAAAACACATGCAAACTGCAAACTGCAAATAAAAGTATGACCTAACAGATCAAACTCTAACTGGTCACATCTCAACCCTAGAGTTGCTTACCCTCCTATTGGATTCACAACCCGTAAGGAAGTAACTAAATATGCGGGTTCTAGTTTAAGCTTATTTATAAAACATTTAGATATAAAAGAATGCCATGCACTAGCACCAAATAGAACGCTAACAGACATACCATGAATCTAAAGCGACCTCCCAAAACTGCCTTTCCCTTCTCCCGAGCTGTTGGCTTTGAAGCAACAGGCTCTAATGCATACATTTTCCCTTTCCATCTTTAGCGGGCTCCTTGCACTGGATCTTATGGTGGCCTATCTGGTCGCAGTTGATGCACCTGACATTCTTCCTCTTAGCCACTTCCTTTTCCTTTCTAGCACGACACTCATTAGCAAAGTGCACATTCTTGTTGCACTTGAAACAGACAATCTCAAACTTTCCCTTCTTAGCTGCTCTACCCTTCTGAGCACCTTTCATAGGAAAGAACTTCCTATTCTGATTCTGTCCAACCTGGACTTCTTTAGCCTTACTCTTCTCTAAAGGATGAAGCAACTCCTTATGCCTTAAGGCCATTTCCACTACAAAATCAGAAGGATCTCTAATATGAGGTATTGCAACTCTAGCCAACTCAGAATTCAACCCATAATAAACTTCTCATTCCTCTTCATCACAATATCCATTGAAGCATACCCATATCCAACCAATTCTATGAACTTTCTGCCATACTCCAAAACAGACATCTCTCCCTGCTCCAATTTGGCAAACTTTCTGATCAGAGTTGACTGTGCCATTGTTGACATGAACCTCTCTTGGAACCTCCCTTGAAATCTTCCAAGGTCATAGTACCCTCATCCACTGCCACAGTCACACTATTCCACCAATACGGAGCTGCTCCATGAAGCTATCTAGATTCCAACCTCCTCTTCTGCTCATTATTGAGCTCCAAATCTACAAAAATCCTTCCACAGTGCAACAATCAATTCTCTACATCAATGGAATCTTCCGTTCCAACAAACGGCTTCCCTCTAAGCTTGGTGTAATCTCCGCTCAGCTTGGCATAATAGTTAACTACAGGAACTTCTGAAACCCTTTCCCCTACAGCATTTCTTCCTAACATTCCAGCTGCAACTCCCACCTGCACCATATTCTTGAAAAACTGACACATAGCTTCCATTCCAAATTACAAGACTTCAGCATCCACATTCTCTGCTTGTGGCTAACCTTAAGCTCTTCTTGCATTAGGCTTGGCATTCCCCTCGACGCCTTCCCCTCCTTACTGTTCTACCTTCCATACCTGTATTCAAATCTCATGAGATACAGTAAATATCATAACAAAGATAGGAGACTAGAGATAAAACGTATACTTATATATAGCAAATACAAGTACGCTACTATAGCATTATCTCATACCCTAACCTTACTCTAATTTTTTAGGGTTATGTTTTAAATATCATTTTTAGTTAAAGTTTTTCATAAACCTATGCTCTGATACCAAGTTGTAACATCCATATCTGGAGGCCAAAAGCCAAGCACTATAGATGCTGCAGTCATCCATAGTATTAACTTCTAGTGACAAAATATGGTAATGATAATGGTATCCATAATATCAAAAGCACTTGAATATGAGCAAAATCATAGAATTTCAAAAATAACAGATTTGTGATTACATTCCAAACAAATTCATATTCAAATTACATAATCCTATAAACGTTTCCCAGGTAAAGATTAATTATAATTACAATAATACACCAAGAGTGACATATAACAATGCCCCCTAGGTTGATGAGAGGCAATATAGTCGTATCTGACTACACAGTGGTATTAGAACAAATTGAAACCGTGAATCCTAAATAACTATCCGTCAGCCACCTGCTTGTTTCTGGAAGCTTTATTCGCCAAAATTTCATAAACCTGAAAACCTTAACCCTCAGCATACTCAAACCAATTTAGAGTACCCAAGAGTTTCAGAGGAAACAAAAATTTCGAGTCAGACATAAAGCATGGTGTGAATAATTCTATTACATCTTGGTTAACTAATATTAAGTAAGACCACGCCGCTTAGCAGAATGGGTTTTCCCTCACTAATATCTTTTTCAAAACATATATTTTGCAATCCTTTCCTGCAAGAAAATTAGTTAATCAAACTGATTATATCAAAGTAGCAATATCCTTTATGCTAATAAATGGACTATATGTCCGTAAAACAGGTAATATGTGAACTATCTGTCCACAACATAATAGCAAGGTCCATTACGCTACAAATGGACTATCTGTCCATAAAACTGGGCTGACTGTCCGCAAACTAGGCTAACTATCCAAAATCTAGACTGGCTGCCTGCAAATTGATCAAACAATCCGAATCAAAATGGACTAACTATCCGAATCATTTTCTTAGGGGTAACTACCCTCTATCTTTTTCCTTGAAAAATGATTTAACCTCTTAAATCATATTTATACAAGGAGATACATTCTTAGCTATACTCTAAGCTAATTTGCCATGATACATATAATTTACTCAAAATAATTTTGATGAGATTTAATAAGGATTAACTATCCTTCCAAAACAAGTTAAAATCCTTTTTAACTTGAAAATACTTAGGCTATATTGCCTATTTCATACACTCGAAACCTTTGTTTAAAACCTTTAAACAACCCTTTCAAAACCCTTGAAAGTAACCCTCCGAAACCATTAAAAATGACCCTTTTGAAACCATTAAAAGCCTTTCCTTCGAAAGCTTCAAAACAATAGACATCCCACTTTAAAACCTTTAAACACTGCCTTTCGAAAATATAGGAAAACCTTTCCTTCTAATACTTTCGAAACCCGGGGGAACCATCCCTTTCGAACCCATTTATTAAAACCTTTCAAAACAGTCAAAACTCAATCCTTTCGAAAGCACTTTGGGTTCAATTTAAAACATGTGGAAACCTTTCCAAACCATTTGAAAATTTACTTTTTTGAAACCTTTGAAAGACGTCTCGGTCAAAATCATTTGGATTATGCCTTCAAGTAGAGCAAAAGGATCATAAACCCATTAAATTCGAAAGTATCTGCTTCAAAACCATTTAAAAATATCTCTTTCAAAATAAATTTGTGTTTTACTTTACTTATAGGAAAAGGGTTTTAAAAATATTCAAGTCGAAAGCATCTGTTTCGAAACCATTTCTTAAGTAATGAAGTGATGGTGTCGAAACCATCCCTTTGATAGCATTAGAGAGGTGGGCAGGTTTTCAGAAAACAAAACAACTCTTTCGAAACCATCTAGGTTGAAAGGTAGAAAGCAGCAGCCAAAGGCTTCGACTCAGTCAAAAGCAATCATTTAAAACAAAAGCGCAACCTAATCGAAATCATTCCTTTTAAAAGCGCAACACTTTTTTAATTTAAAAACAAAGTACTACCTTAACCCCTTCAAAACCCTTGGTTTTGACTCTGTACCTTCCGCCTGCATCTAATTCGCTACGTACCAGTTCCTTGATACCATGTGCAGTGGTTTCGACCGTGTTTGAAGCAAAGATGAGGAGGCATAACCTGGTGTCGATGGTGTTGAAATAGTGAAAAATATGTAGCAAATAGTTATTTTCATCTAACCTGCTTCACGTGTCTAATTTTGATTGGTTGCCTCTTTCTTTACTAATAAAAAGTACTGCACTTTTCAAAAGTGCTGCGACTTTCTAGATTTGATAATTTAAATTATTTTACAAAAAGCCCCTTCTCCTCTTTTAATTATGTAAAATATTTATGTCCCACACCTTAAATAATTTTATATAACTCTTAAAACACTTAGGAAAATTCTACAAAAATTCCAAAGAATCTCTTTTAATATGTTTTCGAGCATATAAAAATTTCAAACCCAAATCTTTTAATATTTAACCGTAAATAATCATCAACCCAAATTAACAGTTTCTTAACTAGAAAATTCTTATAAATTATACATAAATTCAAGAAATTCTAAAATTGAAATACATTTCCAAAATAAAGTTTATGACCTTCATAAAAATTTGCAAGGCATTTGAATGTCATTAAATAGAGTTTTCACCTTAAAACATATCATAAATTCAATATGAATAACCATAATTCATCAACAAGTGTGTGTGTGTGTATTCATTCCATCATTCAAAAACATGGAAAATCAATGCAAAATATTCAGAATTCATATTAAAACTGAAAAAACAATTAAAAATGAGATGTAAACGTTATTCACCTGCTTTAGAGATTGTAGAGATTGAGATGTGAATGGATTTGATTTGAATTAGCTTCTTCCTTAGCTTTTCTCCATCTTCTTCCTCCTGTTCTTCTTAGTGGTGGCCGGCCTTGAGTAATAAAAATTTTCAAATGAAAATGAACGTGTATGGATACACGGCCTAAGCGAACAGATATAGGAATGGCCTCTTTCCTATTTTACCCCTAACCTATTTCATGTTAAACTCTTCTTTTAATTCATTGTTAAATGACAAGGCTACACCTTAATTAAATATCAAATCTCCATCCTATAATCAACACATTATTTTATTTAATTTAGCTAATTAAATATTTTAAATAATGTTACTAAAAATTTGGAGTGTTACACTAGAACTCTATGCAATCGGATGATCTCTCTCATATGTATCTTTCCCAATGTAGTTGCAGTCCTCATTGAATTAACTGGGATGAAATGGGCACTTTTAGTTTGCCGATCTATAGTGACCCACACATCTTCATTCCCTTTCCTTGATCAAGACAATCCATCAATAAAATCCATTGATATTTGATCCCACTTCCAGTTTAGGATCTCTAATGGCTGTAGCAGCCAAGGATTCCTTTGGTGATCCCCTTTCATCAGCTAATAGTTTGCACATTGGTTGACATGGATTGAGATATCCCTCTTCATCCCCTTCCACCGGAATACCCGCTTCATATCACGATGCATCTTTGAAACCTTCAGGTGGATACTCAACTTGGATTGATGATGTTCCCTTAAAACCTTCTACCTGAGACCATCGGCATTTAGAACATATATCCTCCCATTTGTACGCAATACACTCAGGTAGTCTATCTTAAAGCTCGAACAATTACCTTCCTCTACATCCTTGATGATTTCCACTAAGTGGCTATCTTCCCTTTGTTCGCTTGAAATCTTCTCGAGGAGAGTTGGGGTGACTTCCAAAAGAGCATAAACTGCATTCCTACTTAGAGCAACCACCACTACATTTGCTTTCCCAAGCGTATCTAGATAATCCAAGTCGTAGGCCGCCAGGAATTCCAACCACCTGCTGCTACCTCAAATTCAGATCATTCTGTGTGGAAAGATACTTCAGGGACTTGTGATCTGTAAAGAGCTCGAACTTTATACCATGCCAGTAATATCTTCACATCTTCAAAACAAACATGACAACTAACAATTTTGAATCATGCGTTGCATAATCCTTCTTAGGAAGCTTTAGTTGCCTGCAAGCATAAGTGTTAATGTCAAAAATAAAGCCAACACCCAATCAACATGAAAGGACGAAAAATCCAATAATCAACTCTAAATAAAATGATATAAATAATAAAATATGAAAAATAACAAAATGAAATTGAAAGAAATAAACACAAAGAGTTTTATAGTAGTTTGACTGGCTCTGGCTTATGTCCACTCCAATAATTTCCTTTTATTTATACTATTAACTGCAATTATAATGATTTGAATTAAAGTAATATATATGGCAGAGTTCAGCCAATAGAGAAGAAGAAAAAGGAAGTCCTACTGCATGAGCCACCCATCCTGTATTTATAGGTGAAGATCAAGAAATATCCCACTGAAAATCCATGTGCAAAAGCCTAGCTAAGGACTAGTATAATTCTTTCAAAAAAGATAGGGTCCACTGGTGTCGATCCTAGGGATTGGTGTCGATCCCTATTCTTTGAGGATAGGGGTTGACGACCCCTAGTGGTGGTCCCCCTAATGCCTTCTTTTTGTTTCCTTAATTGTTCTATGGTGTTGCGTAAGTGAAATTTGGAGATACCGATCGATTTCCGTTGAATTGAGCTGTCGAGTGTAGTGTCCATAGCCATAGTGATCTGATCCGATCACCTACCTAGGAGAAGGGATAGATACTAACCCCCTTCCTATAGCAAGTACCAATCCACACTTAACCATTTTTGGGGTGCCAATCAGATGAATCCACTTGACTATTCCTTATACCTAATTTTCGAATCTCATAATCGTCCCTCTGGGTTTCCTACCTTGATGATCCGGAAATCCTTTAAGTTAATCCACACATATATTGCCTAGTCAAAAGGCGGGTTAACACTTTCCCTGGAAAACATGCCTAGTGGTAGGAAGGTGTGTTTTTAATTACCATAAGTCTGAAGTCCACAATCTATAAATAGCCAAATCCATGATCTTACCAAATTATCCGCCAATACCAAGGTCTTGCCGGACCAATAGCCTTGTTCATAGTCTCTCTAGAATGATAGTTGGGTTCTTGGCCTCACTGGGCATATTCGTGATCTCTTCGAACCCTTGCCAAGTCCAATCCAAACTTAACGGCAAGTCGATCTTGTCACTCTTCCATGAAGCGACCTACCCTTTACACTTCGGCGCTGACACTTCAGCGGGACATATAGTGATGTAAGTATGATTCATGGCCTCCACAGGATAACCATTGTCTCTCTGAACACTTGCTGGACTCCACTCACTCTCCAATGAGGAGGGCACAATGATAAGCAGGCCAATCTAGTCGCTCTTCGATGACGCAACCTACTTCTTGCACTTTGATTCCATCTCTCCCGTTGGAACATAATGCGATCTATAGGTTTTTATTCTTTGGTATCGATTCTCCAGTCGAAGATTTAATCCATGATGTACAAATCCATTCTGTCACTCTTCGATGAATGGACTCGCACCTTACGGTTATTACCCAACCTCTCAGGTCGGGACAACCGTAACCTGTTTCATTCATTACTTTAATGCAATTTTGAGTATTCTAAAATCCATCTATTAAATTATTAAAATTAAGTTCTTACAACCTGACAACAAGAAAAACTAGATGTTGCCTCTCCATGCCTGACGATTTATCATTACCTCAAAGTATACCTAGGGACTGACCTCAGTCCCGTACATGTGTAAGTGACTTAGAGGTTTTATTATGAGTTTATTATTTGTTTAGTTCATGCCATCCCAATTAATAGATGATGATCTTTGACCTCGATCCAAATCCATGTCCATTTGATGTGCATGCTGGCCGGTCCTGTTTCATCGCCGCAGCCCAAGTCCGCTCCAATAATTTTCCTTTTGTTTATATTGTTGATTGCAGTTACAATGATTTGAATTCGAGTAATAAAAATGGTAAAGTTCAGCCAAGAGTGGAGAAGAAGAAGGAAGTTCTCCTGCAATGAGCTACTCATCATGTATTTATAGGTGAAGACCTTGAAATATCCTACTGAAAATCGATGCGCAGAAGCCTAAGGACAAGAAGAGCCAATCTAGAAAAGATGGGGCCCACTAGGGCTGATCCTATGGATCGATACTGATCCCTATTCTATGAGAATGGGGGTGGTCGACCCCTGATGGCGTCCATCATGATGCCTTAGTCTAGTTTCCTAAGTTGTTCTGTGGTATTGCCTATGTGACATTTGGAGATTTCGATCGATTCTCGTTGAGTTGAGCGGTCGAGTTAAGTGTCCATGCCATAGTGATCTGATCTGATCTCCTGCCTAAAGGAAGGATAGACACTGATCCCCTACCTAGGGGTAGTATCAATCCATACTTAGCCATTTCAGGGATGCTATTTGTCTGAATCCGCTTATCTATTATCCATAGCCTTGCTTATACCTGATTTCTGAACCTTATAACCATCCCTCTGGGCTTCCTGCCTTGACGATCACTAAATCTATTTAGTTAAATCCACATGTATATTACTTAGTCAAAAGATGGGTTAACAATAAGCAATCACCTATCCATGATGCATCGGAATCGTACCCTAACCTACTCCATAAGCATCGATATATACAATCAAACCTTCCCCCCATCTGTAATAGCCAAGATGGGAGAACCAGTCAACCTTTCTTCAACTCCACAAATGCTTCCTTATACTCAGGAGTCCAGGAAAACTTCCCATCCTTCTTTGTCAACTTAGTTAGGTAAGATTCGATCATGGAGTAGTGCAGGATGAATCTCCTGCAAAATTCGGCCATGCCCAAGAAACTTTGAATTTTGTAGGAGTCTACAGCCTCGTAAAATCTTACATAGTCTCTACTTTTGATAGGTCGACCGAGATGCCATCCCCCGCCACCACATGCCCGAGAAACCTTACTTCTAACTGCCAAAAGTGATACGTAGAATTTTTTTCTTTAGAATATGTTTTCTGAATGTTTCTAACACCACTTCCAAATGGTGTTTGTGCTCTTCCTCGGTCTTAGAGTAGATAAGGATATTTTCTATAAAGACCAACATGAATTTATTAAGAACATCCTTAGAAACGTGATTCGTAAGAATTACGAAATACATGGATGCAATGGTTAGCCCAAAAGGCATAACCAACCACTCAAAGAAAAAGTCTGGCTCCCTAAATGCAGTTGGGGGAATACTATCCTCTACTATTCTTAGCCGATGAAATCCGATAGCTAGGTCCATCTGGGAGATTACTTGAGATCCATGAAGTATGTCAAAAATATCATCTATGTGAGGCAATGGATACTTATTTTGAATAGTCTGCTTATTTGTTTCATTATATTCCTCGTAAAGTCTTAAAAAACCATCAGACTTCACCATAAAAACTACAACTGATCCTCAACTTGAACGACTTGATCTGATCAGTTCCCTCCTCAACAAATCATCAGTTTGATTTAATGCTCTTTCCTCTCTCGCAGCGCCATTTTACGTATAGGCTGAATACCGGGTCTTTCATCGAGAATTAAGTTGATATGAAACTCAATTTCCCGATGAAGAGGTAAACTGTTAACTTCTTCAAAGACGTCACATGTTTGGCGTACAATAATATACTCATATGTTTCGCAGGATCCTTAAATGATTCGTTTGAAATTCTTCCAAATTTGTTCACTAAAGATATGGTCCTCCCACCATGTCTAAGACAACTCCATTCTTTGATAACCAATCCATACCAAGAGTAATATCAAATCCTCTAAATCTAGAACAAGCAGGTCATAAAAGAAATGGTGTTTTAGGCAAACAATTTGTACTCTTTCGTAGATCATACATAGAATAATTGTACCTCCTATGGTGTTAGAGACAAAGAGAATTATTTCCATGAATTTAAGGGAAAGTTGTAATATATCTGCCAATTCTAAAGAAATAAAATTGTAGGAAGTCCAGGTATCGAACAATATTCAAACTACAATGCCATTAATAATTAAAATACCTTCAAGAACTCCCTTTCCTTTCACACATGTCGTGGTAGATGGCTCATCCTTGATTGCATAAGCCTTATCCTGCTGTCCCTTCTTCATAATAGGGCAATCCTTCACCATCCCCTGGTTAGTGAGAATTGAAGCAAAGCATCTTCTAAACCATTAGAGAAACAGGTCATGCTAGCTGCTTCGGGGCTTTAGAATTCAGACAGAATCTTGCAATATGGCCTTCCTGCTTGCAAATAAAACAACCACCCATTTAAACTTGTCACCTTGATCCCCTATGACTTTCCTTTTCCATGCTTCTTCCAGTTCGGGTTAAACTTCCTCTTGTTTGGGTTACCATTATTGCTACTAGGTGCTGGGCCGGCTTCTTTTCCTTAAGAGTTTCATACCTTAAATACATGTCTACCAAACCCACAAAAGAACCCTTTAGATGTGCGGTCATCTTTTCCTAGAAACCTTCTCGTATTCTTATTACAAACATCTCATCCTTCTTAAGAAGGTTGTTAATCAACTCTAGGCCAAAACGCGATAGCTTATTAAATTTAGCCTCATACTCCGCTATGGATAAATTTCCCTATTTCAAATCGAAGAAATTCCTATACATATGAGTTTTTCCAACATAAGGCATGAACTTGTCCTTAAATATATCCATAGATCTGACCTAAGAAAAATCATCTTTTGTCACATTAGCTATAACAGAGCCCCACCATGCAACCACTCCATCTTACAACTGCCAAGATGTTAAGAATCGCTTCTGTTATCCGAAATATGTAATCCCTCGAAAATATTTTCAAATGAATGAAGCTAAGCTCGAAGTTTGATAACTGATATTGTGCCATTAAATGGCTTCCCTCCTAGATTTGTATAATCCTTGCACAGAGTTATGAAATTCATACGAGGCTGTATTGGTGCTGCCTCCTCAACTATTCTAACTATTCCAGCATTTGGAGCTCGAACATTCATGGTTGTGGTGTTACTAGCTCCTCTACCCCGTCATGTCTTATTACGCGTTCTTACTTCGTGGATATAGTAAGATAACCCAATTAGTATACTTAGACGAGATAATCTTAAGGAAAAAGGTGCTAATCAAACATATCAAAGCTAATCTAACTAACTTAAACACATACACAGATATATATCAATAAAAATTACAAACACACACTCTCATAGAATAAACTCATTCTTGGGTATTACTTGCTTTATCTCTAATGAGTTGACCCTGACCAAAGCCTAGGTGTTTGCTCCACCTAAGCTCTGATGCCACTTGTAACAATTAGACTTTCTTACTCCTAAAGACGACACTTAATACACCCACAATTTTCATGTGCCGATTATCTAAGAGTCTGAATGTCAAGCCATTGGGTAATAAGAAAAGAAAACGACAAGAAGGAAAAAACATAGAATCTCACCTCTCAAGGCAATCACATATAATAGTCAATATAAAATACATTACATAATTTTCTTAAATAAATACCAGAGTTACATAAATACCAACTTTAGTCAGGGACAGTTATAAATGCTTGTCCTCACAATGATGACACAAAATACACATGTACACAGTGAAAATAAAGAAGATAGCTAGATATCGCCGAAGTCAACTACTCTATAACGAATGGGATTTTTGACCCTAAAAAATCAACTTGAATACGTCCACTAAGTTGCATGCTAAGCATTCAAGTGCCAAAAAAACCAATTGCTAAGGGTAAAAGAAAATAAAGATAAAACAGAATCTTACATGAATGGAATAATTAATAATATCAATAATCTTCACAGTGGAAAATTTGAAATACATACATTAGAGTCTAACCTAAGCTCGGCCTGGATAGTTATAAACACATGTCCTTACAGATACTGAAAAACCAAAACAATGAAACAAATGTAGTGGTAATATAATCTACATCTATACGTTGATGAAGATCTCCAGCTCTCCTTTAGAAACTCCAAGCATCCAAAGCTAAACCTGAAACTACTCGGATCTGACCTAAGTATAAAATCACCCTCAGTTTGGAAAACTAGCATAAAAATCTCGAATCATAAATATATATGAAAGTGTCATAGATCAAATCGATGCTAAACAAAACCTTTTGGAAAAGAAAGAGTATCTCCCAAGACCATGCCACGTATAAATACAACTGGGTTTTTACCTTAAGATAACCAAAATACTTTATACCGAAATATTTTGATATTATATTTAATGATATTGGTTTGAAAACACTTTTCAAACAAATGTATATACAAGGTAGGTACTAGCACCCGAATAACATGCTATATGATATAAAGGGGTAGCTGAAATGTGGGCAAGGCATTAAGCTATTTTGGGAATACAATCAAAACTGTAAAGCTCATATTGGAATTGTATTTCCAACATGATAGGGAACTAGTGGCTATTTCCTTCCTCATGGATACTTTATGTGACAATCATAATGCCCCGTGATTTTTCACCTATCTCAGGCTAGCCACTACACTATGTTGTTCACACCGATGGATCATAGTGCCTAGTGACTACCTCGGGCTAACCACTACACTACTCTATTTTAAATTCTAAGGCCGCAGTACCTTTGATCCATGATTATCCGCTAGCCCGTAATTAATATTTCCTGTGGACCATATAGTTTCTCGTATTATCTCCGAGATGTGAGGCTCGTAAGACAATGCTTTACATTTCACAAAGAAAATTCTACGTAGAATGCCACATTGCCATTTCCAACAATACACTAATTGATTTCCATAGAAGTACAATCCTCGATTTCATATACCTCAAGGAAGGGTGTTAAGTATAAGAAGGATTACCTCCTACACCATTAAATAGATATATTGTAAAAACAATGTACGTGATTTTAGAAATGCAACGTTAGACACTCGTCTATACAAGTTGTCCAGGTAAAGGACAAACCGAAGGACCCTCCTACTACATCCTATTTGGGATTCAGCCTTAGGATTAGTAGCGAGCGGTCCTTGCATCGAAGATTTTAGAATGAATGTACTAGTGCCACCATATATATAATATGGGAATCACCCCAGAGATTAGTGGCAAGCAGCCCCACATTATATATATCTCCATCGTCAAAAATTATTATCTCCACCATGTCTTCACTTTCGAACGTACATATTGGTTCGAAGTACTCTTCGGATAGGAATCACCCAAATTCGTTCCCGGTCTCTCCGAATCAATTATCGATAAAAAGATGTCAAATATGTGGGTGATTATTAAACATCATCCAGTTTATAAGTCTTTTCATCAAAATAGATATTTTTTAGAGTTATAAGCTTTAAACCATTTTTATTTCTTTCAGTATATATAGGATAATTAAGCCTCTTTTAACTTTGGAAATGCCTAATCATTTCTTTTAAATTATTTAGGAAAATATTTCCTTCTTCTAATATTAGTATAATTCCCATCTTAATGGAGATTTCATATTTCCAAAATATATCTTTAATGGGTTAAAATAATTGTTATTTAATACATCGTATACTATAAATCCAAACCAGTTAGTATTGAATAAAAGGGACCCATAGACTAATGATACTCAATACTAATATATGTATTCAACCTATACTATTCGCCGATTAAGGGTGAAATTAGCTTTTAAATTCATATGTATAGTATGAGTTCCTCCTTGGAATTTAATATAGAGTTTAACAAGAATGTTTTCTTTAACGACCAAAATCCTATTTAACATCGAGAAAATTCCAAATCTTAATTCTTTTATCTTAAGAAAATGTGGTCTGAGTAAATCAAATTAACTATCCCGTCCGTCGCGCTAGTCCAGATAGGTAGGGGGATCAGGCAACTTGTTGACCCAAAAAGTGGATCAACACCCTGGATTGAGTGTGAAAACACCAACCCTGTTTATCAAGGAAATATAACAGAAACAAGAACTAATAACTTGCAGATAAGGTAAAAAAGACAATAATTTTTTTTATAGTGGTTCGGCTATTAACGAAGCCTATGTCCACTTCATAACTTTTCTAATTGACTGACTGCAATTACAAGTTGAATCTAGTTACAATTTGATTAGATCTGGTAAGTTAGATCAAGTCACCAGTGTTAGAGTTCACTAAAGAATCACAATGAACCCTTTAGATGACTGTTGTGTGGGAGGAAAGGAGGGAAGAATAGATTCAGTAGAGTTTCAACACCCAGTCCAGAAGATCATGTTTATGTTACATGTAGAATTGTATTTATAAGGGTTTGAGAGCTATTAGGCTAGATCGACTTGCCAGGTGCTTGCAAATGTCCGTACGAAGGTGGACTGAAAATTTCATTGCGAATCGAATTAATTTGATGGATCTCTGGCGATCCATAGACTATTGATCGCTAGTAATCCATTGCTTGTGGCTTGTTGGAGATCCAATTACTTGAGATGCTTTTCACCATCCTCTCCTTTGAAGTTTATGGCAGTTTGGCAAAATGGTATGAATCGCTACCAATCCATTTTCCTTTCCTCTGATCTTTCTTAGTTAGTTCTTCTACTCTTTTTGGTTGGCCCTTGAGCTATTTTGACTCATCGAAGCTGTTCTAACTTCCTTTGGATTCTGCTGGGTTAAAAACCTAGATAACATTTGCACCTCAGAGTATGCCTTCGTTGAAAACAAGGCATGCTCTGGAAGTGATTGTTTTTCAGTTTCTTCTTAGCGAGGTTCAAGTAATCGTGTTAAGGCCATACAAATTTGACTTTGGCTATTCAAAACTTGTTAAGTTTTTATCTGAATCGCCGTTGCTTGTTATAACAAACCAAGTTTGATCCTATAACTTTTAGAATGCCATTAAACAGCATGTGGATCATGCTGGCTAAATTAGGAATTGATCAAATGCAATTTGATGGATCGCTGCGATCCAATGACTTAGTGGTTTTTTCCTTATACAATCTTCTATATAACTATCACGAACTAATAATCCTCTGAGCTACTTCTTGCGATTCAACTCAAACCTTGACCAAACCCTAAATCCATCCACTATATCACCATCGCCGACAACCTACTGCCAGAGCCTCTCGCCATTGATTAACTTGAAGCTTCACCATCACTTTGACTTCAACCTAGCTCCTAAAACCTCGTTTCTTGGATTACCACCAACCCCACCCCTTTGGATCGTTGGATCACTATTGTCAAAAACTCCAATCAACTTTGCCTTTTGATTCTTGATTCAAGGTGGGTGATGCTGATTCTGAAGTACGTTTAGCAAATTGGCGACGGGGTTGTATTAGTGACGATTGTCATGGAAAATCTGAGGCGATTGTGATTTTATGGAAGAAGATAGTAAATCAAGTCTTAAGTTCTTAATGGAACGACTCTCGGGCCTTGCCCCGGTGCCTACATACTTTGCTGTCTTCATCCATAGAATCAAAATTGACTTGTACCGAGTTACATTGCCGATACAACATGACATATCACAAATTGGTTTTGATCCTTTCAGAGGGGAATAACAGCTTAGAATAGCATCTCACAAGTAGCTTATGTTGTTATCGCCTTCCAGAGAGTTTGGATTGGTAATGCTATTACACAATTGGTGCACCTGAAATGAGAAGAGCTTTCTGTGTCGCTTCGGGCAACAGATCCATTATCGATCATTGATCGATAATGGGTAATGTAGAAAGAATAACTTTAAAAAATGATATGAAAAGCCCTTTTCATTCTTTACTGTAAACGAGCTATCTACACCGAGTAGAGCATTCGTAGTGTTTAGGACACTGGGCTTACCACCATAGATGACACACTGCACTTGTCTCTGTATATACTTGAAATCCGACGTGTCGTTGTAAATCGATATTCCATCGAAATCAAAATGTTGTAAGGGAACTTTTAGTTAAAGATAGAATTACCTGAGGGCATTGGGTGCAAGCTCTGTTGTATAGAATGAAGTATCCGCCTTCCCACCATATGTCCAATGGAGGAAGTCCAACATTTTCAGTAGATGGATCGTCGTTTGTCGCCCCTTCCTCTTCTACTTCGTGGGATGAGTATGGTCAACCAGTCCCAGTTGGTCCGATTGTGGACCGAATTACTCTGAATTTCAGAGTTCTTCATAATCCACCGGAGAGAGCTCCCTCCGTAATCTCCGCCAAGGTTTTGCACAACATTTTCTTGCAACATGGCATTCCAAAGGATAATGTGCGCCTTCCCGTGAAGAATGTTTTTGCCCATACGCCGCCTCTGGGATACACTGCTTTCCATTGATATATGCGCGTAAATGGAGCAGTGCCACCTTTCAATGATTTCTTAAGGGAAAATCTTTCGAACTTGGGAATTGCCCCCATTCCAAATTCATCCTAATGGATGTGCGATCTTGACTTTCCTGCACGTTTTGTTTGTGCAGACACTTAACTGTGCTTCGAATTTCAACGAGTTGAGATATTTTCTCTTATTTAAGAGGAGAGATGAGTGCCTATCCTTTGTCGTCACTGAGGCCCAAAGGAATCGCAAGATCTGCTGTAGCTTTAAAGCAATTTATCTCAATTCAACACTTAGTACTTCTTCGTTAGGTGTCTCGAAGGGTTTAACTGCCTTTGGACAATGGGGCTAAGTTTCTTCTCTACTTATTGAGTTTTGATATGTCGCTATGGGGTTTCTAACAAGTTAAACACTTTCAACAGTTATTTCGGGGCCGAATAAAAACTTAACGCTTGACCAAATTGTCCATACCCTGAAGGCCACAGATGAAAGAGGGAGACCAATTAAATTTCTTCTAACGAACGAAAATTTGCTCCAATATGGATTGTTGCATCCAGGGAGACCCGCAGTAGCAGTTGAAGTCAGGTCTCTTTCCTATTCCAAAATACGAACGCAGTCCACTTCTTTGTCACGTGGTTTTGAAGTGGGTGTTTTTCAAGAAAAGGAAGGCTTGTTTGGCGAGTCAACTGAAGAAACTCATGAGAGGAGATGTCGCTACTAAAGCCAGCTGTCCGGCTAGAATGCCCCCGATCCCAGAGGAAAGGGAAGAAGAGTTTAAACACCGAGAAGGAAAGGCTATAGTGGCAACAGAAAAAGAGGAGGGTAAAGTTGAGAGTAGTATTAATGATTCTGCATCCTGTGATGAAGACTTCGACGCACACTCTACTGACAGAGACTCCGAATCATGTGACAAGACTCCGGGAATGAGTCCCGATATACAAGACTCGCCTCCCTCGGAGACCTGCAATAAAGATGTTGCCCCAGTAGTCTAGCAACGTCAGGATTCCTCGATAAAAGATGTCGGCGTAGACTTCGGGGATTTGAGCAACATCTATATGGATATTGATAAATCTATGGTGGAAGATTTCAGATTCGAAGAGAAGTATCCTCTCCCGGGATATATTGCAATTAGAATCAGGTCGATTTCTACTGCAATGTGTTTCCAATCTAGTTTGTGATGTCATTTTAGGCCCCTAAAATACATTACATGTTTCACTAGGGTCATATTCACTCACAAACCTATTATTCAAGCCTATTTTCCATTACTAAAGCTCTTTATTTATTTTACATGTCAGGTATCATGAGAGGACGTGGTCTTTACGACGATCTCGAGGAATTCACTGATTCATAACATTGGTTAAAATGGTTCACAAGCTGTCATCAGCCTGCAAGATTGAGGAGAAATGAAGAAGGTGGAAGGACTTGGAGGCCAAAGCTCATTGCCAAGATGAGAGAGAACGAGGTCGGACTTACAAAGGTGGCTACGAGAAGAGCAAAACCCTTGATATCTGAGAGGAAACGTCCAAGAAGTCAAAGATTGATCGCGGTTCTCATCCTTTTGAGCAACAAGCCTTTGCCCTGGCCCCACATTCTACTGATCTTGAAGTTCCAATTTCTTCCATTTAGGCTCCATCTTCATATCAAGTCCCATCGCCCTACGTGGTGATTACCCCAGGTTCCTCACGCCCTCGTTGGAGGTCAGCTTATATTCTTCTATCTGGTCCCTTTAGACTTGACGCAGTGCTCCCCGAGTGGTTTCTAAACGGTGTTAAGTTTGACCGAGACCTTTACCCAGTTTGTAAAAATTCCTATATGCCCCATCTCCAGGCGATCCAAAGTGATTTAGAGAAAACCGAGGGATAGGAAAAGCTATGCAAGAAGTTGGCTGATACGAACCGTAATAATTAACAAGAGATCCTCTCCTTTGAATCGGAGAAGGACGACTTCGAGAAGACATTAGCGAAGTGCGATGACATAATTGAACAGTTGGTATAATAGAGGGATGTGGCGCTCCGAGAGATAACGAATAACGCCGGCTTGTTGAAAGTACTGAAAGAGGCCCATGCGAAAATAGAGATCGTCTTTCGAGATGAAATTAAGAAGGCCTACGTGGATGAAATTAAGTTAAACGAGGAGCTCGAAGCTCGCAACGTGATTTTGAGGCCCATAAGTAGATTGTTGTTGATCAGGACAAGATTGTCAAAGGGTATAACAAAACCATCGTGGAATATAATGAGATCATGAAATCCCATGATAAGACCATTTTTGGTCAAGCCCAGACGATTTCTTTGCTCCCAGAAAGAGTTGCGTAGCTCAGCGCCGACAAAACTCGTGTTGATGTTGAGAAGGCTGCTGTTACGATGGATTATTTGGAGCTACAAGACACTTTTCAAAGGAAGATGGAGAAGATGGACGATACCATCTTAAACTTCTATGTCAATTCCCTATTGCATCAAGGGAGTCTCAGCTATTTGGGCCTCAAGGTCCCACGCACTCTCTCCGTGGTTTGGGAGGAAATTCTGACCTGTTTTCGAGATTGCAGGGATGTCTATACTGAGAGAGAGTTAGAGGAGACTACCTAAACAAGGAATCAAAGAAAGCACTAAGAGAGGGCTGAGATATCCTGAGAATTGAGAAGGAACAGGAAGCTGTCGATGTTGCTATGATCGCAACTGCCAAAACGTTGTCGGAACCCCTCATTTCTGGGCTTGGCGGATCGTCAAGGCAGCCTCACGATTAATTATCGAGTTCTAGGCCCGAAGCTTCTCTGAAGATTAAGTAACCATCACAATAAGGAGAAGGTGGGGAATATGAGATCGACATTCTTGGTCATTCATCTTACACTGGTAACCCGCTTGTTTCACCCGAGTTTGAGAATATTCAGCTCACGCCACAAGAACAAGACGAACTTAATGCTTTCGTTTTGAACTTATAGGTATGTCTTCCTTAACTATTGATCCACCGGTTTCTTCGATGTCAAGAATTAATACTATTTCTACTGCCTCGATGCTTGTCTCTGTAGCTGCTTCGATTGTCGTGTCTGGTTCGCAACCGGGGCAAGAGTTTGAGAATATCATTGCATTGCATGGTTTGGATGGCCCTTCCATATTTTAGATGGAAACTTTACGGCAGCTGAATAACGAGAGCAGGAAGTCCAGACCGAGATGCCACATAAATTTGAATAGCAATTAGTTGCAATTAAGAAAGAAAAGGTTTAAGTAATAAAATCCTTAATGAGCTGCCGCAAATCCCGGAAGTGCAAGAAAAAAGGGGAGAATTTCAAGAAGGTTGGCTAGTAGGGAGGAGATGCTAGCACCAAGGAGATAGTTGATATCACATGCAACGACAATACCCCTGGTTGAGATTCTGAAGGGAAGCAAAAACTTCCAACTAAAGGCAGGAAGGGGAGTAGCGAAAAGAGGCGTTGAGAGGTCTGGATGCTAGTGGAGCTAATTTTCAGGACATTTTGTTTTGTTTTGCTCAAGTGCAAAGTCTACACTTACTGCATGTGTTGTAATGTCTGTATTTTCTCTTCAGTTGGCCGATATTGTGTGGGTACGGCCCCCACATTTTGACTTTGTACATAAAACCTTATAAGTAATACAATGCTGACATTTTGATTGTAACTTTACCTGTCTACTTATTTATGCTTTGTGCACTTATGTCGATTTAATTTATTACTATTTTATTTTATCTAGTCTAACAATTACCGCCAAAATTCCTTGTTTGGAGTAACAGAAATATAAAGTATTTTTGTTTTTGAGTATTTCTATTTAAGTATTGGTGTGTGCCCCAAGTTCATGGGGCTGGTTACGACGAATGCTAGACAGATGGCCAGTTGATCCTAGTGTTTGTACTTTTGTCACCGGACCTACTTTGTAGTTACTATCCTTAGGAATCTACGATTAAAAGGCTTAATTTCAGATTTCTTGTTGGTCAATAAATAGAATTTTCTACTGACTTGTAGTATTTTCACATTGTTGGATTCATGACCGTTGGTCCCTATGGTGGAAGTGGGTTGATTTTTGTTATTCCTGCAATAGACGAGTTTCCCAGTCTCGCCGGGGCAACAATGGTGCTTAAAAGTATGTGTGGCTTATCAAGTGCACGGCTTCTGAGAGTGGGCATGGCTTATTAGATACATGGTTTTTAGGACTGATATAACCCAGGTCCAGAATGGTTTTGAAACTTCTCTACATTACGAATCTTTGGGCAACGTGAGGAGTTTATGCTTTGAGACCGTGATTCCATGGTTCGAAAAGGTAGTACGTGACTTATGGTATGCACGGCTTTGAAACTTCTCTACGCTACCAATCTTCGAGCAACGGCACGAGTTTATACTTCGAGAGCGTGATTTCATGGTTCAAAAAGTTAGTCGCGACTTATGGGATGCGCGGCTTTGATTTGAACCTTCCTGGTATTGCCGGAGCAACACCGAATCTTAAAATGTGGGGATCGGGCTCCGCGGATCCAACGCTTTAAGTTGATTTGACACCAATGACTCAACATGTTACTTTTATGAACACGGTTTTATTCATTTAGAAAGCAAATCAATTTTATTAAGAAAAATTCGGCAATTCTGCCTATTTACAATGCCCTGGTATCCCGGGATGGCTTATTTACTAAAAAAAATAGGAAGTACATAAGATAGTTTTAGATAAAGTAACGACGCAGTGATTCGCTGTTCCATGCTTGGGGAATTTGGATTCCGTCAATGGTTGTCAGTTTAAAAGTTCCAACACCTAGCTTTTGATTGATCACATATGGTCCTTCCCAGTTTGATCCAAATGTTCCCGATACATGATAAACTTACTTGAGGATGAGGTTTCCCACTTCGAAGGCTTGGATGTGAACTTTGGAGTTGAAATACCATGCGACCCTTTTTTAGTGAGTAGCGGTCCTTAGTTCAGCTTCTTCCCTCTTCTTATCAATCATATCAAGTGACCCAAGTAGAAGCTACTCGTTTTCCCTCTATGCCTTCGATGAGATGGGACTTCTAGTTCTGTGGGAATCATTGCTTCTGAACCATACACTAAGGTGAATAGAGTATTCTCGGTCGCTGCTTTGTGTGTTGTTCTATAAGCCTATGGTGCGAGTGGAAGTTCATCAACCTAATTCTTTTTAGCTTTCGTTAGTCTCTTTTTGATGGTGGATTTAATAACCTTGTTTATTACTTAGCTTGTGGATGAGCGACCGCGAAAAGCTTTTCTCGATTTGGATGTGTTTGCAAAAGTCTTTGAACTCGGCGCTTTCGAATTGGATCCCATTATCGGTGATGATTTTCTATGGCACACCAAACCTATGAATAATGTTTTTAGTGACAAAATTAATGACTTTCTTTGTGGTAATTGTGGCCAGCGATTTCGCTTTGGCCAATTTTGTGAAATAGTCAACGGCAACTATAGCATGTTTAGCCCCTCCTTTAGCTATTGGCAATACGACAATCAGGTCGATTCCCTATATTGTGAACGGCCATGGGCTAACCATCTAAATTAGCTTTGTTGAGGGAGTTCTTTTAATCTTACTAAACCTTTGGCATCGATCACACCGTCTGGCCTATATCTGCTACATCGTGATTACAGTTGGCCAAAAATATCCATACAAGTGGATTTTCTTTGCAAGGGTTTTCCCCTAGTAAGGTCTCCAAAGTCGACTTCGTGAACTTCCTTCAAGATCCACCGAGCTTCGTCGTCGGTCACACATCCGAGAAAGGGGGTAGAGAACACCCTTTAGTAGAGTATTCCATCCTGTATTATAAATCGTGGTGCCTTTCGAAGTAGTTTTTCCGCTAGTTGCTATCTGTAGGAAGAGTTCCTAAAAGCAAGTCGTTATTGATTGGCGTCATCCACATTTTTGGTTCAATGTTTGTTTCAAAAATCCAGTTGACATCCAGTTCATTTTTACTCAGAGCGTCATGGTCTCAAATGGGACTAGTCCCAATGATTGAACTTCTATGGAGCTGGCTGATTTAGCTAAGTAGTCAACCTTTGTATTTTACTCCCTCCGGATGTGTAATGCCCGACGTTGTTCTGTAACTCTTGTATTTTAGATAGATATGGGGCAAGGTTCTCCGTTTGAGCCTGGTTTTCACTTTTCACCTGGCAGACGACTAGTTGAGAGTCACTGTAGATGTGAATGGACTTTATTCTGAGTTCCTTCACGACTTTCAATCCCGCTATTAGCGCTTTGTATTCCACTTGATTGTTTGTCGTAAGGAATTCCAAGCATAGGGAATAGCAAATGGCTCGACCTTCGAGAGTTTCAAACACTACCCCTGCCCTCGAGCAAAGTTTATTATATGCGCCATCGATGAAGAGTTCCCATGAGTCTCTGCTTCCAATGGTATTTCTTCATCATCATCCCGTATGGTAAACTCGACGATGAAATCAGCCAACACTTTCCCATTGCTTGCCCTTCTCAGATGGTAACTGATATCATAGTGACTTAATTCGATATTCCATTTGAGGAGTCGCTCGGAAGTCTTGGGTTAGTACAGTACTTGCTTCAAAGGTTGATCAATTTGTTCTTTGATCGGGTGCCCCTGGAAATACAGTCGTAACTTCCTTGATGCGATCAAGAGGCAATATGCTAGCTTATTCAGTTATGGATAATTTTTCTTGGCTCTGAATCACTTGCATATAGTACATGAGTCGCTGAATTATAGCTCTTCATGTACACGAGCAGCACTCAACGCGTGAGGTGAGATTGCTAAGTAAATGAACAAGTCTTCTATGTCTACTAGCTTTGATAGGATTGGCGGGGTTTCCATATATCGTAGAAACTCTTCAAATGTAGTTTGACAGGCCTTATTCCATTTGAAGTTTTTCCTTTCGTCAGTGCATCAAAGAACGGTATACACTATCGGTGGCTTTCGAGATGAACCGACTTAGCACTGCGACTTTCATACTCAAGCTTTGTAATTCCTTCTTGTTCTTAGGGCATGGACTTCTCGTAAGGCGGTTATTTGCTCCGGGTTTGCTTCAATGCCGCTTATGCTCACGGTGAATCCTAAGTACTTCTCGAAGGCTACCCTAAAGTGACATTTGAGTGGATTGAGGTTTATTCAATATTGACATTTGAGTGGATTGAGGTTTATTCCATATTTCCGGAGTATTTCAAACATTTCGACAAGATTATCTAGGTGATTGGCTGCTAATTGTGATTTCACCAACATGTCATCCACATAGACCTCCAAGGTTTTTCTGATCTAACGCTTGAACAAAGCATTTACTAATCTTTGGTAGGTTGCCTGTGCGTTCTCTAAACTACATGGCATTAACCTATAGCAGTATAAGCCTAAGTCGGTGATGAAGATGGTGGTTTTCTGGTCGGGATCGTGAATTAGGATTTGATTGTACCCAGAGTACGGATCCATAAATGATAGCAATTCATGCCCCGCCATCTTGTCCATAAGTTGGTCAATTCTAGGCAGTGGAAAACTATCTTTCGGGCATGCTTTAATTAAGTCTAAGTAGTCCATACAAGTTTGTCATTTCCTTTTGGACTTCTTGAGTAAAACTGGGTTAGATACCCATTTAGCGTAGGTCTTGTCATGGATAAAACCATTAGACATCACTTGTCTACTTCTTCTCTCAATGCCTAGGACCACTCGGAGCCCAGGCTGCGCCTTTTCTGCTTTACCAACGTAAATCTAGGATCAATGTTGAGCGCATGGCATACAATCTCAAGCGATACGCCAAACATATCAGAGTGTGTCCAAGTGAACACATCCAAGTTGGCGTGAAGAAATTGGGTGAGTTCTAATCGCATCTTGTTTTCCAAGGTGCGATCTGATTTTTAGGACCCGCCTTGGGTCATCTATACTAACAGGAATAGACACTGTCAACTCTACTGGGGCTCCCCGATCCTCCCCAGAACTCTTCTTTCTAGGGTCAAAAGAATCTACTATGGTCCCCAAGCAAGGGTGGCTCTGCGTTGCTATTTTGGCTAATTCGCATATGTGGAGAGTTCCCCTAACTTCCTTCCCTTTTTTCTTTTGGATTCATGCAGTTCTGTGATGTATCATTCTCTGGCGGCGCATTGATCTACTTTGACCAACCCAGTTCTATTTTCTGTTTGGAATTTCATAGTAAGGCACCACTGGGATAAAGACAATTCTAAAACCTGCCAGCATAGGTCGTCCCAAGAAGGCATTATATGTGGAAGTTTCATCTACAATTCTAAAAGTTTGGATGAGGGTGATTATTCGATCGCCTTCCCCAAGTTCTACAGGCAAGTCAATCATCCCGACAGGTTGTTTGGGTTCGCCAGTGAATTCTTGGATTTTTGTTTGGCATGCTGATACATCTTTCATGTTGATCTTTATCTGGTCAAAGGTGCATTTGAAAGGAATATTCACGGAACTGCCAATGTTAACTAATACCCATCGGACCGCAGCAGGTCCGATCCGTCCTACCATGGGATTGAGAGTTGGAGCTTCAATCCCTTCCATATCCCGATTTCGAAATACTATGTCATCATTCAAAGTTTTCTGCTGCTTGGCCGAAGCACCATCTTCGATTGCGAGGCACAAATCCTTCTGAGCGTGCTTCAGTGAGTCACATAATGCTTCATTTCTTCCCAACTCCTCTGTGTGTAATGAGGTCCTCCAGATATCATTCGGATGATGAGCTTCTAGTCAGTTCCTTAGATCTATTTTCGCTAGTTCCATCTTGGTTTCTTCGATCCCTAGGGGCCTGGGGAGCCGCGGGTTGGTCAGGATTTTGCGTATTTCTCACATATTGCTGAAGCTTATTTTCCCGGATAAGCTCTTCAATCAAGTTATTTAGGTGACGACACTCGTTCGTGTTGTGACCATGCATCTCGTTGAAATGACAGAACTTCCCCGACTGCTTTTATTTATCAGTCGCTTCCTTTTTAGGGGATTTCGTCTACTGCTTATCCTCTATGTTGCGAGATAGATATTTTCTAGAGTATTATTAAGTTGGGTGTAATCTTTGGGCCTGAAGCCTTTAGGTCGCTTATTGTTACCATTTCTTTTGTTGGAACTCTGATTTTTTCCTTTTTTGGTTTCCGTCTTTCGCCGCACTTCCTTCAGCGATACCGAAGGCATTTATATTCTGGTTCATCGCATTGTCACTTTGCCAAATGTTCATCGGTTGCAAGCTAGTTGACTTCCATTCTATCCCCTACGCCTCTTCCAATCACAAGTATTAACTCGCCTTACAATTGAAGTCCTTCCTAGTGGTAGGTTGTTTTATTTTGATCTATTTTTCGAACTCAGTTCCGGGGTGGATGGCACGGACCAAAGCCATAAAAATCATATCCTCATTCAGATTTCTTATCTTTGTCACCATGGTGTTGGACTAGTTCATGAAATACTTCAGAGATTCATTTCGCTCCTGGAATAGGCCGGACAAGGACATCACGTCTTTAGGCTGCGCTGTGTGAATTCTAAACTGATTAAGGAATCTTATTGCTAGTCGGTCGAAAATGGAGATGGATCTTGGCGAAAGCCTAGTGAACCACATGGAAGCAATTTCTTCCAGAAAAATTGGGAAACATCTACATCGAACAGCGTTCGAAGCATTTGCTCTGTCCATGTACCAACTTTACTTGTACAGATAGGGTTTTGGGTCTTTTGTTCGGTCATAGGATAGAATAGTCGGCATAGTGAACTTTTCTAAGTACCGCTCATTCAAGATCTCATTAGTGAAGGGAGTTCGACTTGGAGCGGAGCGCAACTCATCATCTCTTTTACTCTTATTTACATCCATCGGTCGCTTGACCATATCGACAACATATACCTTTGATGTCCAATAGTCCTAGGTCGGCTATCAGTCACTACACTGGGTGTTTGGCTTTGTAAACGGTCTTAGTGAGTGGTCTGAAGCCTAGGCTCTCCTATCTTCGGAAAAGCCACTCCCTCAGGATTCCGTTGGCTTGCGGTCGGCCTGATTGGGGGCAGTTTGGACATTCCTGGCGTTATCAAATGCACTGGCATTTCCTTCCAAGTTGTCATCGTTAAATTGCTCTCCATCTTCTGAGTTGGAGACGTCTATGTATATATCCTCTTGTGGGGACTTTGCTCCTTGGTTCAATTTCATAGCTGGTGGCCTTGCAGTCAGTGGTGCACTTGTGTTTCCTTCTACATTGATTCCCACGGTTCCAGCTATCACTCCTCTTTGTGGCTATTTCCCTTTTCTTTTATTTAGACCAGAAACAGAAGAATTATTTTGTTCTACGGCAGCCGTGGATTCTGCCGTTATTCTTAGAGTAGGATGTGATTGTAAGGTCAAAAAGCATTAAGCTTATCCACAAGAGCTCTCAGACTGCTTTCCATTTTCTGATTGATTTCATCAACCATTTTTTTCAGTTCGTCACTTGTAACTACTTCGCCTTGATTGGAGGATCCTACCCTTTTATCTCCTGCATTGGCGCCATTTACTTCAATTTGTTGATGATTTTTCTCTTCATTGGCGACTACTACCCCTATGGATCTTCCAGAAGCGGTTCTTTTTCTTATCGGAGCCATTGATTCTTAGCAGCAGATCTTTTGAACATAGTTTAGGGACCTCACTTTTGAACCTGTCTGATCTAAAGTGGATAGCTAGATCTGAGCTTGAGTTGGGTTCTTAGTGAAAGCACCAAAATTTTGACCTAAAAAGTGGATCAATACCCTGGATTGAGTGTGAAAGCTCTAGCCCTGTTTATCAAGGCAAATAGAATAGAAACAAGAATTAATAACTTGCAAAATGTTTTAGCCCTGTAAAATGTTTGCAATTACAGGTTAAATCTCGTTACAATTTGATTGGATCTTGTAAGTTTGATCAAGGCAGTAGTGTTAGAGTTCATTGGAGAATCACAACGAACCCTTCAGAAGACTGCTGTGTGGGAGGATAGGAGTGAAGAATAGTTTCAATAGCCATTATAGAAAAACTCATTTGTGTTACAGGTAGGATTATTTTTATATGGGTTGCAGAGCTATTGGGCTAGATCGACCTGCCAAATGCTTGCAAATTACCATATGAAGGTGCACTGAAAGTTTCGCCGTGAACCGAACCAATTTGATGGATTGCTAGCGATCTATACCTTTTGGCTTGCTGGCGATCCAATTGCTCGAGATGCTTCCCACCATCCTCTCCTTTGAAGTTTATGGCAATTTGGAAAAATGGTACGGGTCACTAGCGATCCATTGTGCATGCATCGCTAGTGATCCATGTACTTAGTGGATTTCTAAACTTTGTCTTTTGGATCGTGTTTATCTCGTGTGAGTGTTCCCTATGTACATAGCTTGTTGCCTTGTTTTGATGATGATTCACACACTGGTTGTGTTGGACTACTGATTGAATTAGATGAATGCTTGCTTCTTGATATAACTAGCTCAGAATTTCATCGAAATTAGTCATTGTCCTTAGAATACATATTGGACCATGATGCAAGAAGATTCAGAGATATGAGCAAACATTATGGATCGCTAGTGATCCATAGATGATGGATCGCTGGTGATCCATCACTTTAATGTGTTCTCGCTTTTCTTTCCTCTGATCTTTTTTGGTTGGTTCTTCTACTCTTTTGGTTGGCTCTTGAGTTGTTCTGACTCATGAAGCAGTTCCAACTTCCTTCGGATTCTGTTGGGTTAAAAACCTGGTTAACAGCCGAACCACTATAAAAATTCTTTTGTCTTTTTTACTTTATCTATGAGTTATTATTTTTTGTTTCTGCTCTATTTGCCTTGATAAACAGGGCCGGTGCCTTCACACTCAATCCAGGTTGTTGATCGACTTTTTGGGTCAACACAACTAGTTTTCCAAACTCCAGCTTAGAGATTATCTCTCTATCACCCATAAGGTGGTCAAGTTATTCGATCAACTCTAAACTGTTTTATATACTTGTGTAATTATTTGAAATATATTTCCAAAAGATTTCAGAGGAAAAACACAAGTTTAAAATATTTATTCAAAAATTGTCAAATTCTGTTGCTAAATTGCCGATAAATGGTGACTTTAAAGCTTTATAGATCAAAACACCAATTTCATTATATAAATGCACATTTTTATAACTCAAATACCTTTAAAACATTTTAACATATTTAAGGCATTTATTTCATATTTTTATAGATTAAAAATAACCATTTTTGAAGAGTCGAAAGCAATGTTTTACGAACTGCCAAAATCGACGGTTTTGAAAACTGAATTTGGAAAAATCTCAAACCTTTCTAAATGAAATCTTGAATTTTCTCTTTCATTTGAGAACTATGATTGTAAGGGTCCAAAAAATTCGTATTTCGAAGAATTCCGACTCACATTCCATTCTATACGTGTATTTAACTTTTACGGTGCGAAATCGCAAACTATCGTTACGCGACGCGCTTAATTTTCACTAGCCAATTTTTTTGAAATTTGTCTGAAACACTTTTAATTCATTTTAATATCATATTAAACCAATCTAGACCCATATTTGACTAGTTTACTTGATTTAAAAAATCTTTATTTTCCATACTTAATATTATATTATTATAATATTAATTTTCTATCATTTTATTAAAAACTCCTTTATATCAGACCATATGATATTTTTATATTATTTTCAGCTTTCAATTATCATTTTTCAAAATCAAACCATTTAAATTATTTTTCTTAAATAAATTAAAAACTTCTTCTTTCTAACTTAAACAATTCTCAAGATGACAACTTTTCACTTTAACTTTTAAACGAGGCCTAATAAATTCCATATATATTATTTTGAGATATAATATATATATATATATATATATATATATAATTCTCATGAATTGTCTATAGTTAACTAGGTAAACATGTTATCTTAACAAATTTGATTTTCGTTCATATGCGGCAATAACTCCACTTTATCATAATCAAACAATTATTCAACCAATCAAGTTAACCAATATCCATCAAAATATTTATCCAAGCATATTAATTTACTTATTAAACATGTATATCATCATTTATAATCATTTAAGATTTGAATAAAAATAAAATCAAGTTCTCACCAATATTTAACCCAAACTTCGTATCGATATTCCAATCACCACAACACTTCATTATCATCTTCTAATCTAACAAAACATCACCAAATCAATCCATCCTCCTTATAGCTCACGACCCAAATCCTCCCCCTCTCCTCCTTGCTCACAATCATAGGCCACCACCGTCCTCTAGTTCGTACCCAAAGCATCCACCTCCTTGCTTGCTCATGACCATTCCCTCCTCTATCCATCATTGCTCACAGCCATGCTAGGCATGGAACATTAAACCTTTGTGCCTTCGGCTCTAACTCAGTATGCAACCTTCCATTGATGAGGCAAGATCATTGGCCAAGTTTGAAAGTGTTACGACTCCATTTGATATTGTTTTGAGAATTAAAGTATGGAAATAAGGAAGAAGAAGAAGACTACATGGAAATAACTTAACAGAAGAGAATGAAAAAGGCGTCTTTGAAAATGAATGTAAGGGTCCTATTTATAGGATTGGAAAAAGTGGCAAAAGACATATAATACCCTTTAGCCAAATTATAAAACTAACCTTAGATATTACCAAATATCTCTTACACCATAACTTTTCAACACCAGTTCCTTTCCAACATACTCAAGTGCATGTCCTTTTCCTAAATCCACATGCTAATGTCTTAATCAAGTTGCAAAAATGTTAAATCAATTTTTAATTATGATAAATATCACATCAAAATCAAAATAAAATCTTTTCTTAATTTTATTCTAGAAAATACTAATTATGACTAAGGTAGATTAATTATTATTAGAACTTAGGTAAATGATACACGTATGTTCATATGCAAAATAGTATATTCAAAAAGTTACAACAACTTCTACATGGTGAAAAGTCGAAAATCCAAAAAACGAATTTCGATCACATCTTCAGTTTTTAGTCAAACTATTTATTTGTGTAAAAAAAACTTGAAATTAAATTTCTTATCATCTCTAAATAATTAAAACAAGTTTATTTGAATTATAAAATCATATTAAATAATATTGAAATCCGATTGTAAAAATATGGCGTCGAACTGACAAAATTCGATGAAGTTTGTATATTTTATAAATATATTTTATAAAATAAGTATATACATTTATATGACCATTATAAATCACTTATATTATAATTATTAAAAAGAATTATTTACTATTTAAAACATTATCTGAATATTTAAAATTAATTAAATATTCTCAATTAAAGTGATAATATTCCCGGTCGTTACATGCTCCATGCTCCTTTCAAATGCATCCATAGAACCTGGACTACTTGGCTACTCATACAAATTTAAGTACCGAAGAGTTTTAGGGAAAGAAAGAAAAACTTCAGGTCAAACATGGGTCTGTTGTGAGTAAACTCCAAACAAATAAATTTCTAAACTTATAAAACCCTTTAAAAATAAAGGTATCTGTTGTAAGACATGGGTTTTTCTACCTTACAATAATTGTTACATTACATTACATAAAATAAAGGTATTTCAT
Organism: Allium cepa; assembly: GCA_030765085.1. Classification (NCBI taxonomy): domain Eukaryota; kingdom Viridiplantae; phylum Streptophyta; class Magnoliopsida; order Asparagales; family Amaryllidaceae; genus Allium; species Allium cepa. The sequence goes on along the minus strand of CM060941.1, from coordinate 757,383,405 downwards.
GGCCAAAATTGTTACATTAATTAAATTCAAGTATAATAGGCATACTACAACGTCCGTAAAGGCACTTATTTGAGAATGGATTTTCATACAATGATGAGACTACTGGGTACCGCCTGCCATAGTACACCTCTAGATAAAATGTACCGAGGGACTCGCTTAAACCCCTGCCAAAATAGGACCATCCTACCCCATACTGGATAGTGTCGATTATGATCATTACTTGGCTGTGATCAACAACCGCACCAGGCCTCCAAGCATACATTCCAAATGATAATATCGATCTAGATCAGGGATGACCATACATTTTACCTTTTTATATAGCGATCCCACTTGGAATACTAACACTGCCTCTAGGGACAATGCAATGTTAGCATTCACCCAAACAAGTTGTGCAGTATATGAATAAACCAAAGGCACTACTTCTACTACATCTACTTTGGAACCACCCTCAGGATTAGTAGAAAATAGCCCTAGCTCTTCAAAAATCTTCCTCTTCGATCCCATCATCTTTCAGATGTTTCCAATTCTTATGCTATCCGATATCGGTCTCTTTGAACCAACATTTGATAATTTTAAAAGAGTCAAATTATCGATAGTGGGCAACTCCACTATTAGGGGTGTGTGTGTGTCTATACATATATATATATATATATATATGTATGTATGTATGTATATGTATATGTATATGAAAAATAAGACATCCTATACTCATTCCCACTTTCCGATTTCAAACAGTATTGTCCCTTGATTAACACTTAAGTCAGATAAGTTAGAAAACTAACCTCAAAGCAACGTACATTCTTACTTCTTGGGATAAAGACGAGTTTCCATACCATGGATTTTGGTTTTAAGTATACCCCGAAATAACATCCATATACTTAATTTTTAATTGCCCATTAATCGGAATTAACTCCCTTGTAGTTAGCACATTTCCGACATTTCGACTTCTCTATCCCACACCAAGAAAATCAAGGTTCTAGAACTCACAAATAGAGAAAAGCCTACGCATCAGCTTTTAATGCTAAGTACTAGATGACTTACTTCTAAGAAAATATGTCAACGCTTTAGTATAACTTACTCATTATTTATTTAGCTACTTAATAGCACAAATAAAGAGAATCCCTTGTATTCAAGCTATTCTTTATAAAAGAAAGCTTTTTTTAAACAAATAGATCATTGAAAATAAAGTAATTAAAAATTAAAAACATTATTAAATTAATTAAAATTAATTTTAAACCATTATTTAATAATAATTAAATCTTAATTTGATTATTAGTTAATTAAAAATTAACCTGTTTTATTATTGATTTATTTATTAATTAATTAAACCTTACTTACTTAATAATTAATTAATTAAACCTTACTAAAATAATAATTAGTTAAATAATTAATCTTTGCTTAATCAACTACTTAATTAAATAATTAATCTTTGCTTAATTAACTAATTATATTTTACCTTAATTAATAATTAAGTACTAATACCCTTTACTTAATTAATTATTCGTTACTCCTTAATTAATTAACCAATAATAAAAACTTTTAAATACTTATATAATATAGTTTAAAATACTTTTCAAAAATATTTTTGAGAAAAATGTGTGATCCTCTACGCGCAGAGGAGAGCACACATGTGAATATATATATAACATGAACATAAGGAGATGCCAACATGCCTGACAGGTAACAAAAGCAAAAATACATATATCTAATCTTAGGTACTCCTAAGATGAGTTTCGACTTGGCCATCACCCATCGCACCTCAATATCAAGCTTCGGCATGGCCACCGCCCGATATAAAGGTGTTAGAAGTACCAAAAAGGCTAAAGAGAAAAAACAAAAACACTGAGTGATGACTCAAACTAATAAGAAAGCTCCAAAAGTCTGAATCAGAAGAAGTGAATAAGCATCTGCTATGAGGAGGATCTGCTGAATAGAGAGACCACTCTGAAGGCTCTGAACAAGAAGAAGGAGTGCCAAACTAGAGAATAAAACATCCTGAAAAAGTACTCCATAATGAAGATAGCAGAATCCTATATCTGAGGAGAAGACTGAAAGAAATCCTGGATGAAGAAACTCTGCTTTGATGACCTCTCTTCAATCTGATATCTAACAATCCGGAGACAAGAGAAACCTGCAAAATGAACCTGATATCCTATCTCCCAAACCTATATCTAAAACATGACTAAGGACAAAATTAGATTGATACATATATATGTATATTTATATAATAAATATACATATTTATGTATTATAAGGAATTAAATAAAAACCTAAAATTAGACTATCAGGACATAAACTAAAGGAATGAATAAACTACAAACAGATACCAAGTAGAGACATGTACAAAAATTGAAACGGATTTGACTTATTTATCTTTAATCCTAAGTAAGCTATGATTAAAAGTAAGATCATCATATAAATTTGGAGAAATATTATAATACTATTACTAGTGCTATAAAAGTTATTGTTATGTTTAAAAAAATTAATATTATAACTAACCTTGTTAAGATACCATTTAAAAAGGATATTTTTAGCTAATTTATATTTGGGATTAGAAATCCAATTAAAACAAAATGTAGGAATTGAAAAAATCAATTTGTTAAAATGACTATTATTATTATTATAAATTCTTTGATTTCTCTCAAACCAAATAAACCAACTAATAATAATAAATAGAGTGTCTAGTAAAAATCTAATATTCTTACTGAATTTGAAACTATATATTTTCCAGTAGAATTCACAATCCGAAATTTTATTTATTATATTAAAGTTAAAAATTTTAAGAGTATTAATAAGGATGTAATTAGAGTCTAAACAATCATAATATAAATGATTTATGTCCTCAAGATGCAGATTGCAAAAATTACATTTATTATCATTCTGAATGTTTTTTCTCTTTAAAAATTCTATTGTATTAAGTTTTCCATGAAGTATAAGCCATATGTGAATTTTGGATTTAGGAGAAGCATTAGATTTCGGCATGTATTTAAAAGAGTTATTTAAAGTACCCAAAAAATTAATAAATCTATAAAAAGAATTTGGAGTATATTTCTTACTCTTATCCCATTCCCAACTAATAAAACCGTTGCCATTATCAATGTTATAAAGATTTAATCTGGCATACAACAAAGAAAGTTGTCTAAGGGTAGATCCTATTAGAATTCTGTTAAAACTGAAATTCCACGAGCGATCATTTTTCGGAGAATAAATTTCATTAGTTAAAGAATACTTAAAGTTGCAAATATCATACAAATCCTTAAATTCAAACTTAAGAGGCAATATCGAAATCCAACAGTCGTGCCAAAAAGAAGTACAATTTTGTGACGACCCAACTTCCTACGCCCAGGAAGAAGTATCGTTATTAAGAAAAGAAAGAGGTGAGAAAGTAGAAAAGATAGAAAAGAAAAGAAAGAAAGAACAACAACATCAGAATCTCACAGCGGAATGGAATAAAATATAATACATCAACATAAATATTACATAGTTATATATACATCAGAGTTATCCAATATCATACAACATGACTATCATACACATATCTGTCAGGACATACATCTCAAATACATCATAAACTAACTAACACAGCGGAACTATAAAGATATATATGCCTACAACGCTGAAGCCTCCTGCTCCATTGCTCCTCCAGAAGTCATCAAAGCTAACCTGAATCCCTTGGCTACCCGTAAAAATTTGGATACCCGAAAGTTTATGAAAAACAAAAATAAACTCCGGGTCAGACATGGGTCTGGTATGAGTAAACGGGTTAAAGTTGTTTAACTTTGAAAATCATTTAAAAGAAAGGTATCACGTAAGACTCCCCACAAATAAATACGGGTAAGTTTTTACCTTACGCTAACCAAAACATTTCATAGGAAATCCAGTGATATTATAATAGTGTCTAGGGTTTTCAAGTAAAATACAGAAATAGCTGAAATGCTTACATCTCACATTTCAACATAGTTGGGCACAACTAATTCATACGGCACTTATTGGATTTTGGATTCCATACAATGGCAGGGCTACTGGGGTACCGCCCGTCACAGTACGTGGCCTAGATCAACATACCGAGGATTACTCCCTTCATCCCCTGCAACACAAGGCCGGAACCATTCCTTACTGAATAGTCCCGAACAAGATAACCCCGCAGTTGGTGTACATCCAACCGCCCACACAGCCGAATAAAAAGGGACACCTAGACAGGGGTATATCTCGTCCTGCTTGGGCATGACCCACCTAACCTTGCTGCACCTCCCCTGTTTTAGCCATTCTCGGTTGATGAGGCTTGAGGCTGCGATTACCTTTTTAGAACATATCACTTAGAATGCTCATCGTCCGCCTGACGATGTGCTGAAAGCATTCAATCCATACAAGTTCGTTCCGGGTTCGAACGAAACCGAAGGCATTATCTCGTTACACTCGTTTTGGAATCACCCTCAGAGTTAACGATGATAACCCTTGCATTCTGAAAGCACCATCTCGATCTTCACTTGAGATTACACGACCTAACGTTTAATTTGGATCGATGTGGTTTTCGGAATATCAATTGGATACCCGATCCCGGTCTCATCGAAATCCAAACGCCATTTTAAAGTCCAAGTTGTCTAATTAACTTAACAGTTTAAATTTAACAATTGAATCCATATAGCAATTTAACACAGATAAATAACATCAGATAATCATATAGCAATAGATAAATAACATCATATAATTCATATAACAATTGAATACAGATAAATCATGCACAATCATCACAGATATATCACAGAACATCACAGATATAAATAAACATCAGAGGCAATCAAATAGAACCATCGATTCATAACAACATGTCATTTGATTTATTTAAACTTAATTGCATACTCAAGAGTAAATTATATTTTATTCTTTATTTAATTAATTACGATTAATTAACTTATTCCAATTTATTAATTACTTATTCATCATTTACTAAATTAATTAATTATTAATCAATAATCTTAATTATTGATTATAAACTCAGTTACACAATAAATTATTATTAACTGTTAAATTAATCATTAATTATTGTTAATCAATCATTAATTATTAATTACTTAATCGTTCAATCATTAACTATTTATTTAAATCAATTAAATACATTTTGTTAATTAATCAACTTCGAATAATTAATTGAATTCTTGATTACATATGATTTTATACAAGATTATCATTATAGTCTTTAATTCCAAATTCAATTAAGTTTTAAATTACTTATGAAATTACCATCATAAATTTTATTACATACATAATTGACTTCTATTTTAAATTAATTATTCAATTTTGTTTCTGCAAAGTTTCAAAGTTCATCAATGCTTAAAACAATTTGTTTCACACCTAATAACAAAGTTTACACTTAACTTAATTACTATCATTGGCCTTAAACAATTTTGTCAATACCTAATAACATACTTATACTAACTTATTTACTTTAAGCTTAACATTTAAAAATTAGGCTTGAATCAGGAATCTTAAAACCCGAAGCAAACATCGTGCGCAACTCGGGTAAAACTCGTGACTACCCAGCACTTCACGCGATCCCTCCTGCACTTCTTCTTCCCTGTTACTTACTTCAATTGTTTTTTTTTTTAGTTTAAGTTTTAATTCCTGTTGTAACATATAAACCCACGCGCGTACTCAACACACGACTCAGCAAAACCCCGAATCAAAGGATGATAATACTCGAGTTTTTCTCGAGTCGACCCAACTGCGTCCATCTCCGCCGCCGTGCACGTGCACGGCGGTTCACCACCGCGCCTCCACCTCGCGACGCCACCAACAGGTCGCAAAACCTTCCCATACTCGAATACGAAGCCCAGAACAACCCCCCACGCACGAAATCAAAATTCGACTGTAAAGTTGAATGGAAAATCGAACGCAGTAGACAAATTTCCCACGTCTACACGATTGCGATCACCTGAGACATCAAGCTTTCGGCCATGGATAGCCAACATCACTATCTAACTCCTCCCAAAACTGCTCGTCACTCGGTGAAATCACGATGTCGCGTGAATCACTCAACCGAACCCAATATATTCAGTCCCAAAACCCTACCTTTGCTTTTTCCCATCAAAACTTGCATTCGAAAATTATTTCAACAATTTTCTGTTAATCTCCTAACCATGTACTAGCTACATGCAAATTTTCATCAATAATTATAGGATGAAACACCTGATATTCACATATATACAATTTTGCTTCACTGACTAATTGTACTGTGGAAAGTTGATTAAAAATTATGATTTCTGTCCTAAAAATCATGATTTTGTATGTAGTTTCAACATATAAATTCAAGTTTGTAATTCAAGATATTCAAATTTTTAATCTTTGTTTCATGTTTACTGTAATTTAAATTTACAGTGTTTATAGATACTAAAAAAAAATACTCCATACCTAAATCTGAAACTTAAGCTAATTTATTAGATAAGTAACTAATTAAAGTCAAGAATCTTAAATAAGGTTGGTTATATTTACTGTCTTTTATTTATTTCTTTTTGTCTCAGTAAAAACAATTGAAACCTGGAAGAACAATTATATGCACAACTTGCAGTAAACATCCCAGAACATTCAACATATCAATTCCTCTCAAATTACTTATTAAAGTTATATTTTTAAAACTGTTTACTCACCAAAAGATTGCTGAAGAAACCTGAAACAGAGGATGGTAAGAAAACTGCAGTTGCAAAATTTTGAATTTTCCAGTAACCTCTTTGCTTTCTGCACTTCATTTTGACTTTTCTTCTTTGCTTGAATTTGTATTTGAACTAGAAATATTAAGTTTTGTTTATACTTTGCTTCTTCTCAGTTTTGTTTCCTTGAGTTAATGACTGAACTAAGAATGAAATAAAAAATGATGAATACATATATAACTTGAACCAGTTGCCTTCTTGCATAAGCTTGACATAATAAAATATCTTGCTTAATTATCATGTGTACTAAACCTGACAATCAGATGAATATTTCGGCTGAGATATTTTTATCTTAGACAAATATGTATGCTACATAATATTTATGTCTTAACTTATGCTAACATATACTTATATACTGACTGACACATATCTTAAGTACAAAGATACCTGCAGGCTTTTGTTTGTGCTTGTACAAATGTATTCACATGCTTATACTATAATACTTTGCTAAGATACTTGTAGTCTGGTTTGTACTACTGTTTGTGGCACTTATTTTACTTTTTATAAAGATATTTTCATATTTGTTTTCTGTTGCATAATAATTAGCTTGCAGGTTAACTTATACTAATGTATTGTATTTCATACTTGCATATCTCTTTTTGTTTTATTTGAACAAACTCATGTGAACCTATAACAAAAAGTATGTGTACTGCAGGTTTTGTTCTTATTATTTATACTAGCATATTCAGTTTGCAGATTTTATTTTCTTATGCACTAATATGTTTACAAAGATGTTTACAGTCTTTGTTTATACATTTTGACTTCAAACTTAAGTAAACATATAATGCTTTGCTGGCCAAATTATTTGTATAAGACATATGCAGGTTCTCATTTGTGTTTGAACTAAATGTTTTCATTTCTATTTATCTTATACCTAATATATTTGTACTTGTGTTTGTAACCATATTTATAAATATTTATATTTATATAGGAACTCATGCTAAATATTTATAAGCTTATGTTATTTAAGTTATAAAATTTATTGTTAGAAATATTGCTTAAATCTTATTTTTATTTAAAGTTTACTCTTTCAATATTTGATTTGTAATGTATACTTTGTATTTATATTTAATATGGGTTGAATTGTATTATTGTACTTGTTACTATTCTAATCTGCATACATATACATTAGATAATAAATGTCATTAATAGATAAATTTTAATTTAATTGAATAACACAGATTTATTTCTGAATATTGTCGAAAGAATCTATTTTATATTTTGAAGTTATATTCCTTTATAACCAATATAAAACTAATAATATCCAAATTCTTATTTATTATAAATGAAAATCTTATATTTTAATTAAATTGGATTAAAAACTTATCATAATAATAGGGTCAAAATTCCGGGATGTCACAAATTTCCTGAATGTACTATGGTCTTAGTTCCTAAGTTAAAAATTTCATAACATTTTAAAATGTTTTTCCAAAAATTAGAAAATTTATGGGAAAAAGAAAAATAAATTTTGTGTAAATTGATATTACCGTTATAGTAATATTTGGAAATGATCTCTTTCCAAATAACGTTATCATTTATATCTTTAAACTTCCAAAGCCATTTACCTAAAAGAGACAAATTCATGTTGCACAAATTTATAACTCCCAAACCACCCTCCTTTTTAGTTTTACAAACAGTTACCCAGTTAACTAGACATTTTATACTGTTATTAATATTATCCCCACTCCATACGAAATCTCTTCTAATTTTATCGATTTTATCGTTAACCCAATCTAGAAACAGATGCATAGACATCCAATAGATCGGTAAGGCTGATAAAACCGAGTTTATTAAAACAAGCCTACCTGCTCTAGATAGAAATCTCCCATTCCAATTAGTTATCTTATTTTTAATTTATCTATAATAATAAGCCAATCATCATGCTTGAGTTTTGTAGGTCTAATCACAAATCCTAGATATTCAAAAGGAAAATTCATACTTTCGCAATTTAGAGTATTAGCTACTAAGTTTTCTACTTTATCAAAATCATTTGAAATTAAAACTGAACTTTTGCCAAAATTTATTTTTAAACCAGATAAAAGCTCAAAATTATAAAGAATAAACTTAAGAGTAATAATGTATCTAGGAAGATGAGAAGAAAAAAGTAAGGTATCATCTGCAAATTGCAGAACCGATATACCATTACTCAATATATCATTACCAACACTTCCTAGAGATCCATTATCTACTGCTCTCTTAATAATTTTAGTAAAAGCATCAGCGGCTAAGTTAAACAACAAAGGTGATAAGGGACCCCCTTGCCTTAAACCTCTCTTTGACTGAATTTTATTACCTAGAATACCATTAACCATAATACTAGAGTTTCCAGTTTTATGCAAAGAAAAAATCCAACTAATCCATCTATGTCCAAATCCTCTAGCATGAAAAATATCTATAAGAAAATCCCATTCTACTGAATCAAAAGCTTTAGCAAAATCAAGATTTAAAATCGCACAGATTATGTTGTTCTTACAATAGTAATTAATATATTCTTGAACAACAGCCACTCCATCAGTAATATTTCACCCTTTAATAAAAGCTGATTGTGAACAATCAATTAAATCGTTCATTCTTATACTAAGTCTATTAGCTAGACCTTTAGAAATGATTTTTACTGAACAGTTTATCAAAGAAATAAGTCTAAAATCTTTTAAATTGTTAGCTCCTACTTTTTATGCAGCAAAATAACATTTGCGAAATCAAATATCCCTAATTGCAAATTACCGTTATAAAATTCATTAAACAAATTAACTAACTCAAATTTTAAAGCATCCCAAAAAGTTTTGTAAAATAAAATTGGAAACCCATCAGGACTTCGTGGTTTATCACTAGGCATATCATTAATTGCTTTCCTAATTTTCTCTTCTGTAAAAGAATTATCTAACTCTGATAAATCAATAGAATCCGATAGATATAGATCTGTCCATCTAATATTGATTCTATGTTTAATTTTTGAACCAAAAATGTCCTTATAATAGTCAGTAAAAGCCTTTTGAGGTCTCCTTGATCCACCAACTCTATATTGTTAACAAATATAGAGTTAATTATATTAGAGCATTTTCTACCATTAGCAATATTATGAAAAATATGGTATTATTGTCACCTTCGTTGATCCATTGAATTCTGGATCGCTGCTTCCACATCACCTCCTCTTTTTCTAAAATAGAATTTAGTTCATCTTTTAAATTAGAAAGAACATTACGTTCATCTAGATTTAGAGGTCTAGATTCTTCTATCTTGTTTATTTTAAGCATTTCATTAAGAATATTATCTTTTTAAATTGCCAAAAACATTTTTGCTCCAACTTTTAAGAAAAATCCTAAGATCTCTAAGTTTAGAAATAAAAAGCTTTTGCAGAATTTTCCTTATTTTTGAAATTATGGAAACTCAAAGAATTCCATTTACTTGTAACTAAATTCACAAAATCAGATTCCAAAAGCCACATCTTTTCAAATTTCAAATTTTTAATAATAATTCTATGATACTCGCAAGAAAGGATAGTAGGACAATGGTCGGAGAAGGTATATGGTAAGCCATTGACTCTACAGATAGGAAATTTGTCCTCAATTTCATCACTAACAAAAAATCTATCGAGAAGAGCCATGGATGGAGGCTCTCTAGCATTACTCCAAGTAAACTCTCTATTAAAAAGGGGAATTTCAATCAAATTAGAGTTTAAAATAAATTGATCGAATTCCTCCATGGCAGAGTAATCTCCTTCCCTAGGAAATCGCTCACCTATGAAACGTGTGACATTAAAATCTCCCCTCATAATCCAAGAACTTAGGGCAAGGGATCTAAATACTAGACATTCATTCCATAAAATTCTCCTATTAATTTTAGAATTAGACCCATAAACATTAGAAATATTTAATAAAGAGTTATCTAAAAGATTAATAAGAATAACATGAAGAGAATGTTGCTTAACAATACATTGAAGTAAATTAAAATAACTATATCGCCAACCTATCATTAATCCCCCAGAAGAGCCAACGGAAGGTTAAAAATACCATTTCCTAAAATGATAACCACCTAATCTTCTAAGAAACCTAACATCGGGATAGCAAATTTTAGTCTCTTCAACCAAAGCAATGTCAATAGAATAGTCTTTAAAGAACGCTCTAAACTTATCACACTTATTCAAATCATTCAAAACTATAATGTTCCAACTAATGAACCTCATAAACTAACTGTACTAGCCCTATCTAATTCCTTACGCCTAATATACTCTCCATCAATCTCAATATCAGAAAAATAAAAGAAGTCTCATAGGCAAGCTAACAAAACTATATAGATGATAAATCTCCTAATGCATAAGTGGAGTATGTACTACCCATAAAAGAGCTCATACCTGAGCCTGGATTCGTAGCGCCACGTGTGACACTCAATCTAGGTAACTCACCCGTAATCTGCTGCTGGCTTCTGCGTATCCTAGCACTTCGATGAACCAGACCACTAGAAGCTACTGAGTTCCTGCATCTTCCTTTCCTCGATGAAGAAGAACAAGGATCTGATCTACTACCACTCATTGGCCGAAGAGAGTCCAAGTATTTGACTGAAGAAGTCTCTGTCTCCACAGTAGTGTTCAACAAAAAACCATCCACTCTAGAAGAAATTCCAGGAGCAACATTTACCTTAGTTGATTAAGGAAGACAAAAGACAAAACATAACACCATATCATCATCTGTGTTGACACCCGAACAAGCTGTCACTGACTTATGCATATCTTTTCCAAAATTATCCAAAGTCTCGCTACAGAAACATTGAAAATCCCCTGTGCATGTGTGCGCGTCTGCTGAAAACTCTACTAATGCCCAGCTAAAATCATTGTTATCTTCAAGCATATTGCGTAAATCCACATATGCCTCTTTTACATCCAAATCTACAGCAACATCAGAACCCGAAAACCAATCTGTAATATCAGTATTTCTCGAATAGGTTTCAATAATTGCTTTTGATTTACAACAGTTGCTATTAACAATTCCCAAATATGGACATCCAACTGATAGAATATCCTCTTGAAAATTATCTAATGAATTTTCTAGATCAGAAGATAGAAACCCATAAGGCTTCAAAGAATCTAAAACTAAGTCGAAACAGTTTGGCACTTCAAACTTCGAATAAACTACAAAACTCTTAATTCCAAGAGACATTTGAATCCCATGACTAATAATATCTAAATCAACAAATTCATAGTCCATTAAATCAAAAGCAACATCACCAAGTTCATCGAACCAATCAATCATAGCAATACTCGAAAAGCTGCAATCTTCAACTTCGCTAAATTATCCAAAATTGAAAAGCAATCTCTCGAACTATTCGATTAAACTGGATTAGAATGCTCTATGCAATGCAATAGTTCATTGTCATTATCCAGATTACCAAGAGATAAGGACAGACAATCAAATTTGTTGGAGGTAGATAATTCAAATTTTTCCTTAACACGAAGATTAGATTTACGGTTTTTCCTTCGAGCAGAAATGAATATATCGCCTTGAACTTCAACATTTTCACATTCATTGATGAAGACAAAAGGCAAGACTGATTCAAACAATCTGAAACTTCAGGATCAAACAGAATGGGGTCAAAGCCCAGATTAATCTCATTAACGACAAGAGAATTAGGAGAGAATGATACGACTGAAAAAACATCTGAAGGATCAGGCTCTTCATTCAAGTTAACAGATTGACCAACAGTTTCTAAAGAGCTACAAAAACTATCAGTGAACCCTTTTCCATAGTTCAGTTCATTGATGATGTCAAAATGATAGAAAAATTCATCAGTATATCTTATACCAAGATCTTATTAGACCAAAGATGATCAATCAACAAACCCCTTAACAACAAAAATTTCAGAGCAAATTGAAAACCATGGTTAATCAGAGAAGGTTTAGAACTTCCATGTACACGATACTTGGAATCAGTGGATTGAGTATGCTCCTTAACTTCGCCAACATCAGATTTATCAAAATATATCTCTGGGTTACCAAATCTTTCTATATAACCCTTTCCTATGTTCGGCTCGTTGATGATGTTCAAATGATACAATAGTTCGTTAAGATAATTAATTCCAATATCTTTCTTGAACCAAAGATAATCAAGAAGAACACCCTCCAGCTTTGAAGTTCAGGACGAATAGGAAATCGTGATTAGACAAATTCGATTTAGCCTTATAAGAATACGAATCAATCCCACAATCTTTACTCTTATGACCAAAGATGCCACAAGAAAAGCATCTTACTGGGTCTCGACAATTGATAGCAAGATGATTCAAATCCCCACATCTGAAACAGTATTTCTTTCCCTTTCTAGATTCGATCCATCTCAGATTATTCTTACGAAAAAATGCTCCTTGTAAATGAGAAAGAGATTGAAACTTAACGGCCTGAGCAAATGAATATGGAAAAAACCACGATTGGGGAGATTGGAATAGTCGACAGATGATGAAGAAAACGAACGATAATCTTGAGAGGAAGAAGGAAGTTTCAGCCAAGAATCTTGAGATTGAGAGGACGCCATTAAAATTGTTTTTTTTTTCAAAAATATGTAAAAGTGAAAACACTTTTAATTTACAAAAGTGTTCGTTTTTATAAACTACATCCATAGCGACTACCGATATGGATACCATTACTTCAAAATTAGATTTATATATCAAGTACCCCTTTAAATCCTTAATTTTAGTTTAGCTTACTTTATAGACATGGCATAAAGTTTTTGAAAACTGAAAAGTAAAGTGAAACCTTGTAAAACTTTTCTAGAAAATAACATAAGAAAAAAAAGTTTAAACCAAGGGATCTCGATGTCACGTATCTACAAGTCAAGTGCTAAGCTTTCTTTAGCATATAACATTATATACATGAACACCAACATATATACACATGCCCTAACACATTCAACAAGTAAAATCATGATACGTAAACCATAACTTAACTTTTTGACTTTTTTACCTAGTCCATAACAACCACCACATATACACTCATATATGTAAATACAATCAATGTCATTTCTTACCCAAACAACCAACAATTAGCAACAATGTGTAGCACCAAAAAAGGTTATAAACTTGTTTAAAGGAGTGAGCTTTACTCACAAAAACTTAATGAAATCCAAACTAAAAATCACAACCTCATATCTAAGGTTTTCCTTGTAAAATTTGGATTTTTAAGGACCTAAAGAGGCCTAAATTGTTCAGCCAAGGATGGAGGGGGCTCGTCCTTACTTTGAGGAGAGGTGCTTGAGCTTGTTTTGGAAGAGAGGAGATGTATAAAGGAAGAGAAGGGTTTTAAATAAGGTTTTCAAGGATTTAAATGAAAAAATGTAAGATTTTTGAACTTTGAAAAACTTTGACCATTAAAATGAAGAGTGAAGCTTTGGAAAGAGGAAATACAAGTTTGAATGGAAGAAGTAAAAGTAAAATAAAAATTAGAAATAAAAGAATAACTTTTATATAAAATGAAATAAGGGAATTACCCTTTTACCTTTAGGTAACTTACCTTCCACATACTTTTTGACACACCGTCACCACCTCCTTCCTTCCTTATTGCTCATGCAAGGCCTCGAACCCCACTTGTCCATTATTTTTTCCACTCTTTAGTAATATGATGCGCTATATAATACGACAGTACCTTTTCACATCTTTTCTCCTTTATTTTTTTTTCAAAATTCAAATTTGAAAAAAGAAAAATCAAACTACCTTTTTACTTAAGTAAATAGAATTTCACTTATTATAACTTTACCAATTCATATGTTATTTGCATAAATGTGTATTTGTATATTTAGAGTACCTAACATTTTTTGATAACTTTTAGACCATGAAAAATCAGAAATTCAAAAACGTTTTTGGTCGCATTTTCGATTTTCCTTTGAACTAATAATTTTTATAAACACATTTTCAAAACAATTTCACCATCACTAGTTATTATTTAAAAAGGTTTATTTGAGTCATAAACCCATAAATTAATTATTTAAAAATATATTAAATGTTCATATTTAAAGTGATTAAATTACGGGTCATTACACGAGGTCCAACCAAGACGTGGTCTTCACTGCTGCACTTATAGTTAGATTGTCTATGACATAGTATGGGCTTAGACTGGGTACATGCATTTAAAAATTTATGGCTTAGGTGAGTGGAATTGTAACTTTGAATTTATATTTCAATATAAATTCTTGTAATTATACATACTGAAAAATATTACCTAGAAGAGGTAGAATTTTATATATAGGTAATTGTTTCCTCTGTTTGATTAGACTGGTTTGGATAGATATTCAGGATAATTGATTAAGATCCTGTATATAAAGATATTGTGTCCTATTCATATTAAATACAGTTAGATGGAGTAGATATTAATTTGTAACATGATTATAATTAATTAAATTCTAATTTGAAGTTAGATCCATGATGGAAATATTATTATATATTTTATTACTAATATTCAGGATAACTAATTTAAATATGTTATGAAAAAATATTGTGCTCTGTTCGTATTGAATAGAATTAGTTGGAGTTGATATTAATTTATAACATGGTTATAAATTAATTAGAACTCTAATTTGTAGTTATATTAGTGATAAAAATATTATTATATATTTTAGCACTAATCGGAATTAGAAGTATGACCTTTAAAATAAGCTGTAAGGCTAAAAAATGATTGACAGGAAAATGCATTATTTTATAAAATAAGTGTAAGACTTCTATAAAATAACACGAAAAAGATATAACTATTATTAGATTGGTGGCTTAAGTAAGATGCATTCTTGTGGAATTTTTCATATGATTGGTGACTTAAGTAGGTGCATTTTTGTTGAATTATATTTGATAGCATATGTGAGTTGCCATTGATTGAGATGATAGATTTGTTGCTTTGGTTTTGTATTGTCTTTGTGTATATAAATGTCCACGGTATATATTTGTTAGTCCCATATTATTGGACTGGTAATATATATACATATATACACACACATATATATACATACATATATATAGACACACACACCTGCATACTACTTATGTGATTTATATATGTGTATATGTATAAATATAGTTATAGTATGTCCGACTTGGAGCTGATGGGAGATGCACAAAATATTTAATATATGTGGTTCTCGAGTAGGAGCAGAGAGAGATTGGGATGCCAATCTAGAGTAGATCATATATTGTTACATTATATGGACAAGTGCTGCAACGGGATCTACAAGCCAACTTCTTTTGAGGTGTTGGTTTTCTAGGTAGCCAACAAGTTAGTTGTGGCTTTCGGTAGGTCCCTTTGGTAGCTAACGTTAATTCAGCATGACTTATCAATTTGCAGTTTAAGCATATGTATAGTTCGTTATGCCCGACTTTAGGTTATAGAATAGTGGATGATATATATTATACAGATGCATAAATATGCAGTTCAAGTGATATATATATATATATATATATATATATATGAACCGATTAAGAGATTTATATATTGGTTTGGTTACTTTGGTATGCTTGACTTGGGGCAACCAGGTAGTGCGAAGCACTTCAAGAACAAATCATGATCCACAAAGAGACGACAATACTTCACTGTCGTGTATACCTATGGAAAGGGGTGTACATAGGGTGGCTTGAATCTGGATTGTTTGTCCATAGATTATCAAATGATTTTTGTTTTGTAAAAGGAATCCATTGTATAATTGAGACGCATGACCTACATAAGTGGTTTTAGAGCAGGGATGGAGAGAGATTGGTATGCCAATCTAGAGTAGGTCATATATTGTTGAATTGTATAGACGGGTGCTATGACAGGACCTACGTGCCAACTTATTTTGAGGTATTGGTTTCTAGGGGAGTCTGCAAGTTAGTTATGGCTCTCAATACGTATCTTTGTTTGCTAATGACAATTCGGCATAGGTATCGGTTGTAGATATTCATATTTCAATTTTGGGTATAGTGATACTATGGTAGTAGCATCATTATTTTGTTGTTTTTTTGCATTTCAAATGCTTCGAAAGGGATTGAGAGATCTATGGCATCATTGCTTATGAAGTGTGGTATTACCTCTATGCTCTTTTTTCATATTTAGTAGCATGGCTTGTTATAGTATGTACTAGTTTAATAGGTGAACCACTATTATGTATCATCCTAGCTTGTTGGTGTATGGATAAAGTAAGGAAGTGTATTATTAGTATTACGCATTGGTCCTTGCTCACGTTTATTAGATGTATGTAGGTTACATGTATATACAATACTTAGAGATAGTTTTCCTCACATCAGGCTTTATGTTGCACCCCATGAAATAAACAGAAATTAATAAAAAAGAATTAATAAGTAATTGTTAAAGATCAAAAATGGAATTTGAGAAAAAAATGAAAATTTGACTATGAAACTTACACCACTGTGTTCATGGTTATTTTCCAAGCAACTTTCATGTATAAAGTTTTGCGATCGGATTTCAAATGAAGAAGTTATCAATGTTTGAAAATTTCGGAAAAAAAATAATTTAAAATACAAATAAGGAAGAAATATTAATAAATAATATAAAAAATAAGAATAACATATAAATCGAAATAAATATTTATATACAAGAGACCATCAACTGGTCAACCGCTTAAGGATCGGTCAACCGGTTAACGTTGTGAGGGCAATGGTTTGCCTTGTCTCGAATGGCCTAGATTAATAAATTATAATTTAACATACCGAATTTATTCTAGCCCCTATAAATAAAAGCTCAGCCCTTCACTTTTCTTCTCATATTTTCTGAATCAAACAATGGAGATCTGCCATTTTTCCTTCTCCACTATTTCTAGAAATTATAAAATAATATACACATATATATTGGACAAGGATAGAGAATTAAAGAGAAAAAGAAAAGGCGGTGAATCAATTTACGCTGCGAGTTATTCTGATATTTCTGTGTCTGTGATTGTATTTTATTTGCTCCAAATTTATTTACAATGCGGTATTTTGAGCAATTTAAGTCCGGTATGTATGGATGCGAATGGATGAAAATATCGGGTTGTTACAGTTGGTATCAGAGCTTTGGTTTTTGGCAAACCTTAGCCTGCGGAGCAAAAAATCATAAGAGATAGGGTAGAAATACCTTAGAATGAGTGAAATCAATCTCAGAATCATTTCCTTATGAGAGAACGTATTTTCGAAGTATAAAATGATTTACGAATGATTTTAAAAGATTTTCAAAGCTTATTTTGGTATAATTTATTTATTTATTTTGAAACCAAGATTTTTCTAAGCTTCATTCCTTCTGTATACACCAGTTTAGTAATCTCTTGGTTAGAATTCTTATCGATTAAGATTCCTTGAACTTTGGAACGCCCCCACTTGTTCTGAAATCTAGTCTTGTCCCTATTTTTATCCTTTTTGGTTTTTGGGCATTTCATAACTCCATTGACCTCTATAAAATTGGTGATTCCGTAAATCTTTGAATGATTGTAAAGGGGTGAAACTCCTTTACAATTGGCATTGATTCACCAAAGATTTCTGTATCATCGGTTTACGATGCTATCTATCTCCTGCTCTACCCGGATTCTATCTCTGGCAATCGAATGTCGATTTGCCTTAGATTTCCGTATTGGTTATATTCCTAAAGTCACGGTTGACCAGTTAAGGTCGCCCACGATTTATATAGGCTTATCCATCTTCTATTATTGAATTATCTAATCTTAGTTCGAGCTTATCTTCGACTCAGGATTCTATTTTAGAGTTCCTCTAAATTCGAATTTCTGTTTGTTTTGAAATCCATCCTTGAATCATCCTTTGGAAATTTGTGTTTGGTTGTATTTTGAAATTGTGCATACATCGAAATTATTATTTTGATAAGGATGGCCATATTTTATATATAAAAGTGAAATGTTTTCGATAAGGATTATATACCTTTTAAAAACAAAAATTTGAAATTTCGAAAGGATTTGAAATTTTGAAAATTTTATAAGAATTTGACTTATACAAAAATGATTTATAACTGAAAGGTTTTTCAATTTGAATTTCGAGGAATCGAACTCCGGTGTTTTGAAATCGGTTTTAGGATTTCGGAAAATATAATAATAATAATATGATTTAAAGACATTTTCTGAGTAAGAAATATTTCAGATGTATTCGAATGAATTCCAATGATTTCAAAGAGATTTCAAAGAAGTTTCAAGAAAATAAAAGTCCAGAACCCACTTATGTCGCTAGAAAATAATTTCGGTGATGAAAGCATGCATCGTCGACATTGATTTTCGAGTTTCTGAGTGGGGGAAAGGCCACTCTAGTAGCTTTGCTATGCGAGTGATTTTGTGAAACCAAATTTTGATTTTAGATTTTGAAGTATGGTTTGATATTCGAAATATATATGTATATATATTTGAAATGATTTAAAGTAAGCCAGTGTTCTGTCCTCGAGATTCAGATTTGTTTTGGTATAACCCTATCTTTTGGAATTGGTTTACTGATTTATTGGTGATTTCCAACTCTTGGATTGAAAATATGATTTCTTCGACTATTTTGAAGGTTCGAGCACTTCCAAATCAAGGTTAACTTTTCAAAGCTAAGAAATTTTGAAAGGTACAGGGTATTTGATAAAGAATATAAGTTTAGTTTTATATGATTAATGTAGAAAGTAATATGATTTATATAAGTTTGAAACTGTTTGTTGAGTGAAATAAATAAGACTATTTTGAATTATACTAGTATGAAATATGGATTTGAAATGTTTTGAATAAAGTGTATGTATATATATATATAGAATAATAATCTTTCTAATGGTAAATTGGATTTTTCATATAGAAATAAATAGTTTGAAGGTTTTAAAAAGAGATAGTTTTAAACTTAGTAACCATTTTAGATATTTTGATGATTGTAATGGTTTGGTAATGATTTAATCTTTATTTTGATAAAGAATGTAAATTTGAAATGATAATTGATTTTGATAAATGAATATCTGAAGTTTATATTTGTATGAAAGGATTTTTGGTTTACTTGTAATTTGAGTTTATTTAAAAATGATGGATTTATGGAATGAATATTTCAAAACTAAGTAATAATGAAGTAAATTTGAGATATATGAAATTGTAAAATTTAGTTTCGAAATATGGTATATTTAAGCTTTGAAATATATTAAAGATTTAATAGTTTATTTTGTGGATAAAATCTTTATTTGAAATTTGATAATATTTGAAATGGTTTTCTTCGAAAACTAAATTGAATAGAAACCGATGGTTTGAATTGAATTAAAATTTGAAAATTTTAGATTTGGGTTTAATTGAATAAATTTGTGAATGTAAAGAACTAATGGAATGTTTTATGATTACAAATGTATGATTTCGAAAGGTTATGATTTTCAAAGTGCAATGATTTCAAGTATTTTGGTTTCGAAAGATTTATAACTTTGAAAGTGTTATGATTTTTGAAAGTGAATATATATTTGAAATGGAAATGAATTTGTTTGACCTAAATTTTGTTGATTTGGAAATTTGGTTTATTTTCTAAATCTATGGTTTTAAGAAACTTTGAAACTAAATATATGTAATTAGGAAGAAATGATTTGGCGAAATCATATATGATTTTGAAACTGAATTGATATTGAAATGGTTTGAAATTGGGAACCTTGTTTATTTAAATACTTTGATTTGGGAGTTATCGAACTTGTATAAAATTGATTTGTATAAGTATGAAGTGATTTGAAACTATTGATTTGAAAACTGTTGATTTGAAAAGGTACTCATACTCAATTTTTAAAGAGAAATCTTATATAATCGAAGTCTATATAAGTATGATTTGATATACTATTGATTTGGAAAGTATTTTATTTGAAAATGGAATCTTATATAAATGGACTTTATATAAGCATGATATTTGAAAGTGATCTTGAAAGGTACTATATGATACATATTTTCGAACTAAAGATATGGAAAGTGCCTTCTGCTTGATATCCGCTTTGTGGCCACACTGTGGATTCATTCTATCGATATTATTCTCCCTGATTTGGGTTTTCCAGATATGATACTCGAGTGTCCATCGAATTCCATGGCAATCTCCATGGTCTTACGAGCACGGCTGCATAGCGTAATTCACAGGGGCTGCATGAGCCTAAGGGTACGAATGTTTCCTGGGGGATCCAGGCGTAACCATTGTGTATCTGTGGTCTATTGGGTTGCTTGGTAGCGTAATTCGTAGGGGTTGTGAGCCTAAGGGTACGGATGTTTCCTGGAGGATCCAGGCGTAACCATTATGTATTTGCGGTACTACCAGTCTTCATGGCATAATCGTAGGGCTGCGGTAATCAGCCTATGGGTACGGATGTTTCCTGGAGGATCCAGGTGTAACCATTGTGTATCCACGATCCATGATTGACATGTTTGGTTTGGTTGATTCGTTTGGATTGTACTTTCCATATCTATTGTTTTAAAAGGTTTTTCAGTATTTTCACTAGGTGTTGAAACAAGTCTATTAAGTACCTGGAGAATTCTAGCTTTGCGCCTGATCAACTCATAGCCAGAGTCTACAGGAACGAAAGTAAACTTGTTAAGACATCGAGTTATAAAAGTATTTTGATCATTTATTTTACTTTTCTAAATAATTTAAAATGTTTAAATATTGTTTAGTTTGAACTATCAAATTTGAATCAAATGACTATTCATCATATTATAAAATGAATATTATTAAATGTTTAAAATGTTATAAATATACAATTTTTAAATTGAAATGTATATGGTTTTAAAATAATGTCCATCCTTGTATTTCAACCTACTTTCCCTTCTAACTATTTCTACCTTCTTCCTTTTCGAGGGTCCTTTCCGCAATTGTGGAAAGAGTCGGTTCTTTGGCTTATCGTCTGGATTTGTCGAGAAGCTATCTGGAGTGCATGATGTATTCTATGTCTCACATTTTATCTACTATCTTCATAACCTATCTCTTTTGTTCAGCCTTCTGCTCTTGATGGTTGGGATATTGAGCCTAATCTGACTGTCGAGAGTAAGCCACTTCATATTGTCGATAGAGGTACGAAGCAGCTAAGAAGGAAATCTGTTAGTTTGATCGAAGTACGATGGGGTTCCGATGATCGAGACTGTACCCGGGAAACGGAGGAGAGCATTTGTGCTTCGAATTCGAAATTTTTTTCCTGGTACTATTTGTTGTCTATCGTGCTTTTCCTTATTTTCCTTCTTCATTCTTTTCGAGGACGGAAAGATTTGAGTGGGGGTGAGTGTAACAACACAGTATTTTGTGATTATTTTAATTGTTTATTTTAATTGTTTATTTTAATTATTTAAATTGAAACTCCTGATTTAAAAACTTTATTATATTTATTAAAATGAATAAATTTTGTTATTTTAAGAGTATATTTTATTTTTGTGTGAATTATAATTTCAAACCTGAATAAATAGGATATTTCCAGAAAAATATGGATTTTGGTCAAAATGGTAAAACTTTGACTTTAAAATTTAAATATTTGAAAATTTTAATTTTATCTTTTATTATGAAAATATATTAAATTTCAAGAATGCTGCCTTTGGTTTCGTTGAAATCTGATTTATATTGTGAAAGTTATGCTTTTTACAATATTGTATGTAAATTGATTTATTTAATAAAATTGTCTATTTTAATTTATGTAAATAATATTTTTATTTGTCATATTATGTTCTAATATGTTTTATATGACGTGTTAGGTATATTTTAAAATATTTTAAAGTGATGTTACAATTTTTCCAAAGCTTAGTGTATTTATTTTCAATTATTATAACCTAGTTTCTATTTTTAAGCTATTTTCTTAATTTAATTATGTTTATTTAAAATTTATTTGTTTATTTTTATTCATTTATTATATTTTCGTGTTTTTATCTTTATTTATATGTATTTTACATGTATTTAATATGAAAAAAGAAATTATAGAAATATGAAGAGTTTTGTCCTTTTGTATACCTTGCCTTTTCACATTTCAACTTACCTTTTCACACCAAACATTACATGCATTCAATTGCTGGCTATATCTCATTATTTCAGCTACATACCCACTTCATTTCACGTATGGGAAAGCTTCTCAACCTGAAAAAAAATTCGACCACCATCCAAGCAAAAGTTTGGTAAGAATTTCTTTTTTTTTCACTTTTTATACTTGAATTATGTGATTTTTGCACTTGCTTCATCCTCTTTGTGTTCGGCCCTGCCACCTCCAGCCCCTTGGCCACCTCCACCACCACCTACTCCAGCCACCATACCCTCTACTCCTCTGACCATCCATAGCCGAAGCCCTATGGATGATGATCCACCAAAATTTGATGAAAACTCCACTTGGAACTCCATAGCCGATCACTACTTGTTGCCACCACTCCACCATCATGCTTGGCCGACCCAAACACCACCTATTCCAGCTATAAACCTTAGTTTTAGACCATGCCACACCTGTAGTTGACCTTCCAAGATCTCACCATACCTAATCCATGCTTGGCCGAAGACATCCATGCCTTGAAACCACTTGTATTTGCCTTGTTTTGTGAAATCAAGCACAAATGTCTTCATCTCCTTTGTACTTGCTTTGGCCGACTCCTTCATGACCATAACCTGATTTAAGCTGATCCAAAACCATCTCTTTGGTGTGCCTTTCTAGTCCATAGCTGAAGCACAAGTTGTTGAAAACAAGTGCAAATACTTTGGTATTGTGTTGTGCATTCATTTATAACATTGTTTAATTATATGTTGGTTTGAAACTTATGTTGTTCATATTGTTTTGTTTGAATGTGTTCAAGGCAATTAGCTTTGTCTCTCCCACACTCGAATCATTGTCGTGCCATATTGCCTTTGTGAATCTTAGTTTGTGTACTTGGGTTGTTGTTTTCAGCTTATACCTGTGAGTTATTCTCATCAGATAGTTTTATACTTATATGACTAGTAAACCGATCACATTTGAATCTGTATATGCATCACCATGTTACACCTGCTATGTTATGATCATATGATGTTCACCTAAGTAACACCTGTTATATCATCTTTTACTGTTATATAATGCTATTCTGTTATTTATATCAGTTTATAACACTGCAAGTTCCCTTTAGATTAGAATCACTATGGGTTGAAATGATACATACCCGAACGGACTTTAGAATAGGGAAGAATCGTTATGGGCTGAAATGATAGGCCTAAACGATTTTCAATTATTTCATTTAACTTGGGACTGTGGGTTTGAAATGATAAAACCCGGGTTTTCTTTATAAATTACGGATTGAAATGATATATTATCCGTATTCACTTTACCTAGGCTAGAAAATGATATACAGACCCATAGTTAAAGTGTATCTTTCTAAAAGAAATAAAATATTTTAGAAATGTAAATATTATAATATTTTGATTTAAATTTAATTAAAAATGATTTTTGTAAAGTATTATTGATTTTTTGAAATTTATAAGTGAAATAAATTAATGGTAAAGTTAGAAAATTTGAAATGTAAGTTATTTTGGAAATTATAATTTGTTGATAAATGGAATTTAAATTAAATATGAAATATGATAAAGTTACGATATTTCGAATTAAAATGAATTTAAAATAATTTTATAATATATTAATGATTTTTGAATAAAGTTAAAATGTGAAATGAATGAATAGTTAAGTTGAATTTTGAAATATAACTTAATTTGGAATTAGTGAATATTGTTTAAAAGTGAATTTTAAGTTAAGTAAATAAAAATGAAAATAAGTTATATTTGGAAAATTAAACTTAAGTGTTATCTTAAAAATTTAATTTAATGAATTGAAATTTAATGTTGGAATTTAATATGTGAATTATTATTAAATATTAACTTTTGAATGGAAATTTAACTTCATAAAATCATGAATATAAAAATATTTAAATGATTGTTTTAAAGTGAGAAATTATGATTTTTATAAGTTAAAAATGATTTAAATTAAAATATAATTGTTTATGAAACTGTATTGAAAACCCTGAATTTTAATTAACAGCATTTCTAAAATGCTATCATTTCTTAAGTAAAGGATATTACAACATTTGTAAATGCCACAGTTGACGCAATGAACTATAAGGCAAAAATGAACTAGGGGCTATTATAGCACTTCGTAAGTGTTGTAGTTGCAGAATTAAACTAAAGCTTTTACTTGAAACTAAAACCTATTACAGCATTTTTGTAAATGCTATCTTTGTTAAACCGAATTGTTTTCAAATGTAAATTTACCGCAGCATTTTCTAAATGTTGCGAAAGTTGAAATTTCATTGTTTTAATAAATTGAAGTGGATAAAGGAATTCTGAAACTGTTAAAATTTTGAGAATTGAATATTTATTATTAAAAATAATACCTTCATTTTTAAATGATTTAAATGGAATATTTAATTGGTTTAATTGGAATATTTAATTGGTTTAAATGGAGTATTTTGATTTGAAATATAAACCATTTTGAAATGTGATTTGAAATGGTATTTAAATTAAATAAAAATGAATGAGGTTTTGGAAGAATATGATATTTTAATATTTTAAATGAATTTGAAATGATATTGAATTTTTAAATGATATTTGATTTAGAAGTATAAAATACCATTTTGAAATTTTAATCGCAGGATGTATTTAAATTTATAGTTTGACCGATCCTTGGTGGATGGGCGATCCCAAGCATCCTTTAAGTTATTGTACATTACTATTACAGTTCACTTGAGTTGGTTTACGTTATATAAGTATATATGTCCTGACTCGAGTGTTTTGTGTTTTACTTTACACTCGGGTCAGCTTGAGTATTTACAGCTTAGCTTTGGATTTCTTTTCTGGAGCTAGGAATCGTTGGTGATTCTGCTTGTCTAGTTATTTATTCCCTTTCAGTTTCAGTTCTTCTATTTTAGCTCTGGTATTTATAAACTTCTATGTATTTGAGATTTCTATTGTATATGGTTTTCAGACTGATATTATGTATTATGTTTTGAGAGTTTGTTATAGTAGCTTCATGAACTACTATGGTATCTTATTTACCGCTGCGAGTTATTCTGATATTTCTGTGTCTATGATTCTGTGATTATATTTCTTTTGCTCCAAATTTATTTACAATGCAGTATTTTGAGCAATTTAAGTCCGGCATGTGTGGATGTGAATGGTTGAAAATGTCGGGTTGTTACATTTTAAATTTTCTCAAAATATCTGAAATGACTTTCAATAATTTATTTAAAAATAAAAGAACACTATCACTAAAAATTTGTTATTTTTAAAAAGAAAGTAAGTATTAAATTCTCGCCATATAAAATATCCTTTAAAAAATGGATTCTAGGAAAACAGGAAAATATAGAAATTTTAATTAAAAGAGCTATTCAAGAGATTTCTAAGTGAAACTAAAACTGACTAGACTAAAAAGTTCCAATAAAAGGTTCTAGATAAAGGGGCCTTTCATTTTTGAAATAAATGGAAAATACAACTTATATTTAGCTCGATGATTTTTCAATTTTGTAAATTCGAAGTTTTAAAATTATTTTCAAAAGGGGTAAAAAAATGGAAATGTTACATGATTTAAATGGGTAAAGAGAATAGAAGGGTAATAACACCCAATAGTGAAAATAGGAGAAATATTCTCATATATGGAAAATACGAAGAAAAACAACTAAAATATATTTATACACAAAAAGTAACCAATTTCATGTTAATTAAGAAAAGCTCAATGGCTAGACCAGTAGGAGAACGCACTACAATGAAGAAAACAATCATAGAGAAAGAGAGCTATATGAGGAGAATCCTGTTAAATAAGAGCAATTTATGTAGAAGAAATTTTAGTAGTAATAACATTAGAAAATATAAATAGAAACAACGTTATTATTAATCTAATTAGAAACAACATAGGAAAAACAAAGGAATAGTTCTTGTTGGAAATATTTTTGTTTATGAAGTGAATTTATTAAAAAATAGTTTAATGGTAAATTACTTATGAACCATTATTATAATTGAGCCATTGCAATTTTATAACGATAATATTTTTATGAATCATTATTATAATTAAGCCGTTGCAAGTTTATAACGTTAATATATTTATGAATCATTATTATAATTGAGCCGTTCCACTTGCACAACGGTAATATATTGATGTGATATTATCATTGAGCCATTACAAAAGCTAATGGTATTAAAATATTGTTTTATATGTGAATAAATTAAAATCCATTAATATTCCATCACTTTAGTAACATATGCAATTTCCATTTTGCCTATTTAAATGATAAATAGATACAATAGAATGGTAAGAATAATAAACATTTTTCTTTTTGTTCTTCCTTCAACAAAACTAAACACCTTGAGCAGTACTTTAGAGTGCAAATCGAAATCGACTTTGTCAGTGCAAACAGGTTGATATTTTTTTTGAAGACTAGAGAGGTTGATTTATCCTAAAGCGGCGACATATGTTTCTTAGAACTACTTTGCACCTTCGAGTAGAATGTTAAAACGTCTTTAAGTGAGTGGAAACGTACACGACTTAGCAGAAGATCATTGTTCCCAACAATTTGAAGACGATCTAGACAATAATGACTTCTGCTGCAACTATTGATGATGCTGCGCCGACCTCAACATTTTAGGTTCTCATTGTCGCTTTTGCACCCTTCAGATTCGAGGCCCTCCATTTCCAGCGCTGGAGGCAAGATGGAAATTTTTTTTATGATGAGGAAGGCGATTGGTATGCTCACTAATGAAAAGCCGATAGTACCAAAGAAGCTTGCTAAGAACAAAAACAAAAATTGCAGAATTGGACAGAGGAAGATTACCTCTGCAAGAACTTCATGCTCAATGGCCTGAGCGACGATCTCTACGAATACTACAATTTCGATAAGACAACCAAGAAAATCTGGGAGGTGCTGCAAAAGAAGTATGATACAGAAGAATCTAGAGCAAAGAAATATGCCCTTAGCCTCAAATTTCAAATGACATATGGTAGGTTAGTAGAGACGCGGTCTCATGAACTCTAGAAAATAGCTCAAGAGATAGTCTTCGTGTAACAGTGGTGTGAGAAATCCCAGCAATGCATTGGGGATATTTTAGCTATCTTCTCAGACGCAGGCTAATCATGATATGGTATGTCATATTCTTTCAGACGCTGGTATGTCATAACCTGAAACAAGACTCATATTCTTTCTCATGAGCAGGAAAATCTGAAGCTTGCCTTTAGCAAAACATTGATGGGGGGACATTTTATTGACTGTATGTTATGTACTGAATAGAATCCCTAAATCAAAAGGTAAAATATTACCATTTGAAATTTTAAGAAATTATAAACCAAATGTGTCTTGTTTTTGAACTTGGGATGTTTGGCATATGTTCGTATCCCAGACCCTAAGAGATTAAATTAGCAAGTAGAGCATATGAATGTGTATTTTATTGGCTACGCTATTAAAAGCAAAGCATATAGATTTTATGACTTGAATACACATAATATAATAGAATCTAATGATGCTGATTTTTATGAATCTAGATTTCCTTTTTAATTGAAGAATAGTGGGGGCACATCAAGTTACACCATGCCTGTTAGAACAAAAATTAATGAGTCTTCTGAAAATGAACCTAGAAGAAGTAAAAGAGCAAAAACCGCAAAAGATTTTGGTTCAGATTTTTGTACTTTTACTATAGAGGAGGATCCCTTAAACCTCCATGAGGCCTTATTTTCTTTAGATGCCAATTTTTGACAAGAGGCTATAAATGATGAAATGGATTCTTTGGAACCCAATAAAATGGCACTTAGTTGATCTACCACCTAGTTGTAATTCTATAGGCTGTAAATGGGTACTTAAAAGGAAACTAAAACCTAATAGCACAGTTGATAAATATAAGCCTGTTTAGTAGCTAAAGGATTTAAGTAAAGAGAAAATGTAGACTCTTTTGACACCTTTTCACCTGTATCTTGGTTTACATCCATTCGAGTACTAATTTCACTTGCATCTATTCATAATTTATTAATACACCAAATGGATGTTAAAACTGCTTTTTTAAATGGTGAATTAGAAGATGAAATTTATATGGACCAACCTAAAGGATTTGTAGTTCATGGTCAAGAATATAAAATTTGCAAGTTAGATAAATCGTTATATGGTTTAAAACAAGCACCTAAGTAATGGAATGAGAAATTTGATAATTAGTAATCTCACATAGTTCTAAAGTTAATGAAAGTGACACATGTATTTACTATAAATATGAGAATGACATTTGCACTATTATATGTCTATATGTAGATGATTACTTATCTTTGGGTCAAACATTCATGCTATAAGCAATGTCAAATCTTTGTAAAGTGCCAACTTCGATATGAAAGATCTAGGTGAAGCGATTGTAATCCTTAGAATTAAGATTACTAGGTCAGAAAAGGGAATTTCATTGGATCAATCTCATTATATTTACAAGATTCTAAAGAAATACAATTACTGTAAACCTGCATGTACACCATATGATCTTAGTGTAAAGCTATTTAAAAACATTGGTGAATGTGTAATACAGTCTGATTTTGCGAGCATCATTGGTAGTCTTTGGTATACCACTGATTGTAATAGACACGACATTGCCTATGTCGTGGGATTATTATGCAGGTTTACTAGTAGACCTAGTATAGAGCATTGGCACGCTATTGAAAGGGTCATGAGATATCTAAAATGAACCATGAACCTTGGGTTACATTATAAAAAAATTTCAGCTGTCCTTAAAGGTTACACTGATGCAGAGTGGAATACTTTGTCTGATGGTTCAAAAGAAGCCAGTGGCTATATCTTTAGCATTGCTGGAGGAGTTGTTTCTTGGAAATCTAAGAAATAGACTATTTTGGCTCAGTCTACTATGGAGTCTGAGATGATAGCACTAGCCACAGCTATTGAATAAGCAAAGTACTTAAGAAATCTACTAGCCGAGATTCCTTTATAGGAAAATCTGATACCAGCTGTGTGGATCCATTGCGATAGTACCGCGGCTATTGCGAAAGTACAGATGCGTTATTACAACGGTAAGAGATGATAGATATGTCGTAAGCATAGCACTATTAGAGAGATACTCTCTTCAGGAGCTGTTACAGTGGATCACATATATAGTGATGATAATTTGGCCGATCCTTTAACAAAAGGACTAGCCGAAGAGAAAGTCCTTAGATACTCTAAAAGAATGGGACTATTGACCTTAGATTATTGAGTCAAGCACAATGGTAACCAGACCTAATGATTGGAGATCCCAAGAACTGCGTTCAACAGGTAAGAAAAAGTTGTGAAGTGATATAAGTTGAACATGTTATTTTTATGTGTTTTTAAGCATGTAATCCTGAAGTGATTAGAGGATGAGTTAATAGAAACTCTTAATGAGATCTATACTCTGTAACATTCCTGAATTTTAGCCGAGTTTAATTTGGCAATTAATTTAATTTTGGAATTAAATTGTGAATTTTTTGTGAATTAATTGGAAAATTTCCAAAATAAATAAAATTTTAGATTATAAATATAATTTTGGTTTGAAATGTAAGGACAAGTACTTTATAAATAAAATTGGAACTAAAAAATAAATGTATTAAAAATAAATAGAATTTAAATTTTTAGATTTATAAAAGTTTGTTTGTAAATTTTAATACATATTAATATTTAGAAAATGTAATTTGAGAATTGATGTAATAATTTTCAAGAGATTATTTTTTTAGTTAAATTTTCTCTTATATATATATATGAATAAATGTGGTTATCTATTTTTAAATCGTTCTCTTTAAAAAAAGTGCAAATATAAATAGTGAGAAATGTATGAATGTAAATATATATATATATGTGTGTGTGTGTGTGTGTGTGTGTGTGTGTGCGTGTGTGTGTGTTTGTGTGTATACTAAACTAAAATTAAGATTGACTGTGAGAAACAACTGAAATAAATTTTATTTGTGCAAATGTAAATATATAAGAAGACATAAACAGTTTAAATGTAGGCATATATTGAGATATAAAAATATATTTGCATAAAGGGTTAAAATAAAATTTACAAAAACATGTGAGTTAGGGATAAAAACATAATTTAGTTCACATGTGACATTTGTAAATAAAAGAAAATTATGAAAATACATGTGCAAGGAAATTTAACTATGTAAATTACAAATGTAATAAAATGGGACAAGTGGCAAAGGAATTATTTTCTTATGAATTAAATTTGAAAACATGCAAGAGAAAAAAAAAATAGTCAGGCTGTTTCATTTTTCTCAAAAAAATATTTCAGGCCTGAGAAAACAAAAGAATTCAAAAGTCTCCAAATTCGAACGAAATTAAAATCCTCTTCAAATCTAAATTCTTGAAACAAAGATCAAACCTGAAACCAAAATTTAGACCAAAGAAAAAGCAAATCATCAAAAATGCAGATCAAAAGCAAACTTAAATCTCAAAGCCAGGAAAATTCAAATCAATTCAAAATCTGGAAGTTTCAAATCTAAAGCAAAGTTTCAGATAAAATCAAAGGTAAAAGCTGGAAACAACTCAACATATTCAACAATCAAAATCATCAAACAAATTTCAGTTTCAAATTTCATGCTTGCTTGTTCTCTGTTCAACTTCATTATCAGGTGACTAAACTCATTTTTAAACTTGAGTTTTGTTTGAATCATTGGTTTGCATGTGATGATCTGGGAAGTTATGAAATAAATATACTGAAATGGATATATGTTTATGCCTCTATGTATGTATGTAAAATCTATGTGCATATATCTAGTAACAGGGAATGAGGTTTCTGTTAAAAATAAATTACAGGTTTCAATTTAATCCAGAATTCAATTTCACTTGCTCTGATCCTTTTTAGCCAATAATGTAAAAACAAAATGTGTTCAAAATCATCAGAATTTAATTTTAAAAATATATTTTCAATATAATAAGAAATGTTTTTGTCTGAATGAAGAAACACTGTGAACTTCAAATTTTTACCCAATTCTTGGTTTACATGAATTTAAGGTTGAATTATGTCATATAAATACATTTCGAAAGCAAGGATTTTAAAAAAAATTAGAACTTTTAGTTGCGAATTGGGGTTGCATTTATTCGTTGAACGGAGAATGGGTTTTTGCGAATTTCTAGTGATCGGCCAATTTTCGAAGATTGAAACTTGGCATGAGTTAGTTGGAGTATTGTAGATCGTGGGAAAAATGCAAGATAAATTTTTAATTTATTATGGATGGAGATTTGAATCGAATTAGGGTTTAAGCCCTGCGTTTAGATGGTTAAAGTCGCGATGTATTTTCGGTGTCGACACAGTGTTTTAGACGATCGGTCCTGGGGGATTCGAAGCATTGGACATCAAGGAAGCTTCAAGCACGATGGCATTATCACTGATGGCCGAAAGTGGTAGTTCGAGAGGGTTTGAGATGGCCCAGTTTTTGTTCTAGGCGAACCCATAGGCTTGATTTTTGAATTCGTGATGAATACTTGGTTTTGGGTGTTTGGGGTGTTTGAGCGAGTTGACAATGTCTTGTCGGTAGTGGAGGTGATGGCCAAAACGCCGTCGATCTGTTGTGCACATGCACGAGTGGATGCTCGTATCTGGGTTAAATTAAAGTTGGGGAAGAAGCAATTGTATCGGGGTCGACTCGGGGGTTTTTGCGAGAAAACTCGAAGCAAATGAATGGTGGGGAGAACTCGAAGTGAGAATCAGGAAAACCAATGTTTGGCTCGGGTCGTTTTTATTTTGATTCCAGGTTTTAGTTTTTAAAAGAAAAACAGGTTTCAAGTTTTAAAAAATTTGAAGTAGATTGTACCAGGTTCTAAACGTTTAAAAGATTATATGAAATAAGTTTCTCAAAGCTTAAAATAAAAAGGAATCAACTAAGTTCAAAGTAAATATTTAACAAGATTTTGAAACAAGCTTTCAAAACAAAATTTTAAAATTCAAATGTGATTTGAAAGTAATTTGATTTGGTTTTGAAAATATTTTTTAGGTTAATTATTAATTAAACCTCTAAGTGGTTTTAAAATGATTTAATTAATTCATGGGATGAGTACTTAATGAAACTTATGGTTAATTAATTAATTTAAAAGATAATTAGATAATTAAAGGTTAATTTATGAAAGTGAATAATTTAAGGATAATTACTTATGGGTAATTAAGGATAATCAATTTCATGATTAAGGTCAATTAATTACATAATTAAGGTCAATTAAGTATTGATTAAAAAGTAATTAATTAATTAGAGTTGATTAAGTGATTAGGAATAATCACTTATTGTAATTAATTAAAGATAATTAATTAAAGGTAATTAATTAAGGTATTTAATTATTTAAAGGCAAGTGCTTAATAAAAGAAATTGAGGATAATTAATTAATTAATGAAAGTGATTAAGGATAAATCACTTATTATGATTTTATTGATTTAATTAAGGGTTAATCAAATTTGTAATTAACTTAAGGTTAATTAATAGTTTTGATTAATTAGGGGTAATTAATTAAATGGCAATTGATTAAGAGTTAACTAATTTATTAATTAACTAATTAAGAGAGATTAATTAAAGGATAATTAAATGTTAATTATTTAATAATTAAAGGTTGATTAATTAAAAATTAAAGGTTAATTAATCTATTATTAATGGTTAATTAGTAAATGATTAAAAAAATAATTAATCAAGCTGATTTGTAATTAATTAATATTAATTTACCAGGATTAGTAAATTATTCATAAGTAAATGATCTGATTTAAATTAATCAGATGATTAATTAAATTTACTTATAGATGTTTGAATTCTATTGAGTGTTGAATTTTTTGATATCCTTGATATGTTATGCTTTGTGCTATGAATTGTTTTGGTGTGATCTGTGATGAATGTAATTTATTTATCTGTGATGAATGTATATTATTTATCTGTGAATCTGTGAATGGAAGATAAGCGTTATAGATTATACCGCTTATCGATATTGATATGATTGGATCTGTGATGATTGATGATGTTGCACTATTGTGTAAAACCCCTGGACCACACTATACACACATAAATATAGATTTCACGAGGAAATCAGTTAAGTCATAGATAATTTGAAATGGTTTAAAGTTAAATTTTGAATCCAAAATAGTTTTGGAAATAGAATTGGATTAAATATGAAATGCTTTTGAAATGAAGAATTCAAAAATGAAGCTATTTTGAATAACTTGATAAAATTTGGAATTTAAAAATAATTTGATTCGAATTCGAATTCAATATTTGAAATTGAATTAGAAATTATGGTTTAAAAAGGTTATATAAGTTATAAATGTGTTTATACGAGTTTTAAACGATTTTAAAAGTATTGTTTTGGAATTTGAATTTAACCCAAGGACTTTAACTTGTATAAATGAAATCAGATTTTTCCGAAACGAAAATCGATTGATTTCAAATAAGAATAGCTTTCGTATAATGAAAAGATTTCCAATTTGTGTTGAAAAAATTTAAGTTTGAAATAAAATTGTAAATTGTTTTGAAAGTTATGAATGAACCTTTGTGAAAGATTGTTAAACTTTATTTTAAAATCGAAGAGGATTTTAAATGGTGTATCTTTTATATATAAAAGATTTGAAATGGGAGTTGTTTTGAAAGTTATGAATGGATCTCAAAGATAGGTCTTTTGTTTAAATATTGTGAATGAATCTTTGTGAAAGATTAGTGAACTTTGTGAAATGAATCTTTTTGTTTAAAGATTTGAAAATGGTAATTTGTTTAAACCATTTGAAAAGAAAGGTTTGGGGTTTTAAAGTTGTGACTTAACTGAAATCCCAATATCCATATATTTTTAAATATTTCGCTCATTATTCAGTTTAGCCAGGAGAGGACCTTGTGTCATATAACCCATTCCGAATAATGATAAGTCAATATGGATAGCATTTGAAGACCGGTGGTGAAGATCGGGTATTTTCGAGAATGAAAGGATAACCCGTCTATTGTCTCTACACTAAGTCGCGTCGGTATAGAGATCTCTATATGTGATGGGGAGTTCGATCGGGATTGTCAATGTAAAAACCCTGTATTTTGTAATTATTTTAATTGAATTTTTTTATTTAACTTTATTTTATTTATTTAATTTAGTTAATTTTGTTATTTCAAATATAAACTTTGATTTTGATATAAATTATCATTCCAAAATATGATTAAAAAGAATATTTTTCAAGAAGTGAATTTTGGTCAAATTAGTCAAATTTTGACTTTTAACTTAAAAATTTAAAAGTTTGAAATTTTGAATTTTATCTTCTGTTGTGAAAGTAAATAAAATTTTGAGAACACTGCTTTTCGTTTCTTGAAATCCGATTAAACATGTGAAAGTTATGTCTTTTTAACTATTATGTGAAATTTGCTGTATTTAACAAAAAATTGTTTATTTTAAATTTTATAAATAATATTTATTTGGTCATGTAATGTTCTAATTTATGTTTTCATGTGTAAAATAACATGCTATGTACATATTTTGGTTTTAAAACATTTTTAAAAGTGTAATTGACATTTTCAAATGTCAGTTGTATTCTGTTTGTAAGTTTTAATTCCTAGTTTCAAATAACTAAAGTAATTCTTTATTTCTCTATATATTTTTCTTAAGAACTTATTTCATTCTTATTCCCACTTTATTTTTTTCTCATTTATTTATTTATTTGACTTCTTATTTGTTTTAAAGTGATAGAGAAATGTTATAAGGCTAGTGATATTTTATTTGTAATTTTCATGCCATGTTTTCAATTTTTAAACAATTTCTTTAGTTCTTTTTCTATTTTTCTCCAATTTAATTATTTATTTTATTTTAGAAATGATAAATAAATTATTTTATTTCAAATTTTTACTTCATAATATTTTTAAAATGAAGTGGATAATTTTCCAAAGTCAATGGTGATTTAATTGTAATTTCTAGACACTGTTTTGGATTTTTAAGCAATTTCTTTTTTATTCTTTTCTATTTTCTTTAAATTTTATTATTTATTTTCATATTATTTCACTTGGTTTCAGTTTTTAAATGTATTTACTGAAATCATTTTGTTATATTTGATTTAAGAGAAAAGGTAAATTGAAGAGACAAGTCTCTTCCTTTTCCTATGACTTTTCAAGTGCTTGACTCCTTCATCTTTCCACTTTTCTTCTTCTTTTTCTATGTTTTTACCTTGTTCTCTTGCTTTGCTTGGCCTAACACCTCCACCATCTCCTCCACCTACCACCACCACTTCCTTCCCCACGTCATGCACGGCCAAAATCCTTCCTCCTCTGACCGGCAAGTGCCATGATCATCCCATGACGCAAAATCCACATAACAATGCAAAAACTCCTTAAAAAGCATGCCTAGCCACCTAGTCTTCATCACCATCCCCTTAGATGACCGTGTCCACCTCCTATTGCTCCACCACCACCTTGACACACCCCTAACCATCACCTCCTACCTCTATCCAGACCTGTACCTGAAATGGCCGAACCTAGATGTCACATAGACCGAGCCAAAAGTGACCCAAAACTCCTCTATGTTGCCTAGTCCCTTCATATCCCTATGTTTTAACCTCCTCTACATCTGTGCCTTGTTAGCCGTGCATTCCTACGTTCAAGCCTGAGCCAAAGCATGTCCAAACCTTAACCAAAACATCCCATAAGCCGTGATAGAAAGTGCAGAAAGCAAGGCAAAAAGTTGTGTATTCGTATTGCTTTTCAATTCAAAGTTGTTCAATTTCAATGTTGTGTTGAATTATAATTTTATTCTATTTTTGTTTTAGGTTGTAACACAAGATCTTTAGCTTGGATTTGCTCTCCACTCAGGTCCATAGGCTTGTCATTTTTATCTTGATTCTGTTATGTCAGTTTTATTGCAATCTCCAGCATTTTGAGGTGAGTAAAGCTCACACGACATTTATACTTATGCAGTTGTGAAACAACAACCACTGAATGTGTAGAGAAAAATATATGATGTTATAACTGCCTATTATTATTTATATATGATGTTAAACCTGTTAAATTTCATGTCATATCATCTGTTATTTATATATGTTGTTAACTGTTCATTTATATCTGTTTATCACACTGCAAGTTCCCTGTAGATTAGAATCACTATGGGTTGAAATGATACATACCCGAACGGACTTTAGAATAGGGAAAAATCATTATGGGCTAAAATGATAGGCCTGAATGGTTTTTAATTATTTTATTTTAACATGGGATTGCGGGTTCGAAATGATAGAACCCGGATTTTTCTTTTTAAACTGCGAATTGAAATGATATATATCCGTATCACTTGACCTAGGTTAGAAAACTATATCCAGGCCCGTGGTTATATTTTATAAAGTATTTTGAATATTTTGAATATTTTTAAAAGCGAAAATTTATGAAATTTGATTTAGATTGGATTTTTAATGTTTAAATAAATAAATTTTGGATTTTTTTATAGAAGTTAAAATGTAATTCAAATGAATGGTAAAAGTGAATTTTTGAAATATAACTTAAATTTGAAAATTTGGACTTTGGCTTTTAAAATGACATTTAAGTTGTATAAATAAAATTTTAAGAGGTTTTAAATGTAAATTTATTATAATTTGATTTAAATAGATTTTAAGTATTTTAAATAAAGGATTTATGATTTTTGTATAAGTTGAAAATGTTAAATAAATAAATGGTTAAGTTGAATTATTGAAATATATCTTAAAGTCTGGAAATTTGGGTTTTGATTTAAAAAGGGAATGTTAAGTTATATAAATAAAATGGAAATTTAATTATATTTGGAAAATGGTAAATATGATGATTTGATTAGATTTGAGTTTAAATGAATCAATAAAGTATTATTGATTTTTCTATGTAGTAAAATGGTTAAAAGAATTAATGCTTAAAGTGTAATTTAAAAATGAACATGACCTAGAAATGTGAACTTGGTTTTAACTAAGGGTTTAATTTAATTAGATAAATTGGAAATTTAGTTTAATTTGTGAAATGATAATTTGAAAATGTAAATATTAATAAAGTGTTAAATGTAAAAAAAAAGGAAAGTTTACACATGAATTTATTAAGTGGATTTGTGAAATTTGATTTAATTACAAATGTTTCTTTATAAAAAACATTAATTAAAAGAATATTTTAATGAACATCTTTGAATGTTAAATATAATTTTTATAATGTTTTAAACGGTTTAAATTGAAATGTTTTCAAGTATAACTTTCAGCAGCTTTTTCTGAATGCTGTGAAAGGTTAAAATTTTCAATGTTATGGTTTTAACTTAGTAAATGAACTCATAATGGTTTAAAACTTTGGAAATTGAATACTTGATTTGATATATAAACTTAAATTTTAAATGGTTTAAATGAATTATTTTGATTAAAATATAAGTTATTTAAAAGGTGATTTGGAATGATAATAAATGAATGATATCTTTGAATTTAAAAGGTATTTAAAGTTGAATATTTGGATTTGAACTTATATGATGATTTGAAATTGAAGCTTTGCAAAGATATGATATTTTGATATATATTTAATGTTTTGAAATGAAGTTTTGAAGGATATGATAGTTTGATATTAAAAATGTTTTGAAATAAAGTTTTGAAAGATATGATATTTTGATATTATAAGGATTTGGAAATGAAGTTCTAAAGGATATGATATTTTAATGTATTAAAATAATTTGAAAGGAAGTTTTGGATATGATAATTTAATATATTGAAATGGTTAGAAATGACTTGATATTTATTTTGATAAATATTTGAATTTGAAAGATATGGTATGTTGATATACTGAAATGGTTTGGAAATGATTTAATCTTTATTTTGATAAAGATTTGGATTGAATTGATATCTATAATTTAAGTATAAAATATTATTTTAAAGTTATAACCACGGGCTATAATAACGATTGGTTGGGAAAGAGACCGGGATCGGATATGGGCATACTCTTTATCGATACCGAAAACCACTTTGACTAACCGTGTACGCGGTGGAGATTCTAGAATGAAGTAGGATGGTGGCGACGTTTTTGAGGTATATTACGTGGTCCCAACTCCCGTGAGTTGGCATAAGGTGGCTAAAACAGGAGCGATCTCAGGCTAAAAGGCGTAGCTCCTCTGGTCGGACACATTTCTTCGATACCATTCTATTGCTTTTGTGATTGTTTGGACGTCCCTCCGATTTTGGGAATGTGTTCCGAGGTGGGCGTATGTGGCTGCTGCATTACCACCAGCCCGTGTGCGTAATTGGTATATCTACCCTGGCATTTCCTTATGTGCTGTGTCACCTACCATATCGAGCCTTTACTACGAGTTTCTATTTGTGTCGTACCTATGTAGTATCTTCTCGTAGTTTCCCGATCAGGAGATATGCAGGTATTGTATAAACTATTGGCATTATTTGTGTTAAGAGGAATATTGGGTCACTCCTTCACACTATTTTAAAGTAAGTTTATTTTACTGTTAGACATTATTATAATAGCGAAATATTACTACATATTAAATAGTTTAACGTATCCTTAGAGGATGGGCGGTCCTAAGCATCCTTTAAGTTACTTGTACTTTTACTACAGTTCACTTGAGTTGGTTTACATTGTATAAGTATGTATGTCCTGACTCGAGTGTTTGTATTTTTATTTATGCTCAGGTCACCCTGAGTTATTCATAGATTTTCTGGAGATTGGAATCGTTGGAGATTATCTGCTTGTCTAGTTTTATCTACTTCAGTTCTGTTGTTCTATTCAGCTTGTACTTGGTTATCATATGGAGACTTCTTTTGTACTTTATTTCTTCTTTTGTATCTTATTTAACTCTGATATATTTATATAGTAGCTTCATGAACTACTATCTCTTTTTCTTTCGCTGCACTAGTATTACTCTGTGTCTGTGATCTGTGATCATTATTTAGTGTATATTCTGAGATTCGCCAAATTTTATTTATAACGCGATATTTTGAGCAATTCAAGTCCGACATGTGCGGATACGAATGGTTGAAAATACCTGCTTGTTACAGTCAATACTCGGGTTGCAAGGGCTTCTTTGGAAGTGCCTTCGGTTCTGTTCGAACCCAGAACAAACTTGTATGGATGTGTGTCTGACGTTACACTTTGAGATGTAATGTGTAATGTTGGTTTCTATCAAATGCATTTCTATTTGGTGGCGGAGATTTATTCCCTTAGCTTAACACCCTTCTCTGAGATGTATGAGCTCAAATGTAATGTAGTTGATGATTACTAGTGATACATTCCCAATTTGGTAATGTGGCATATGAAGTGCAGCTGATCATTTGTTGATCGAAGCATGGCTTTGTGAAAAAGCGTAGCTTTGTGGATGAGACTGCATTAGGACCTCACACCCGAAAATGGTCGAAACATGAAAGATGCGACAAGGTCGCAGGGGTCGCGCCTCTAGGGTATGTTCATTCCTTCTAGAAAAGGGTGGTATCATGGTATGGAGCCCAGATACTTAACTCATGTGGACATTGTAAATTTTATTACTATGTGATGCTGCTTTGTGATTGAGGTACCTTGGATAAAGGTCGCAAACGACCGGGGATGACATATCTTAGGTGTTACTCCCAGGAAGGGAGTACACCGGCCTTGTGTTGGCAGAGAGCTGGGTAAGTTCTCGGGGCGTTCCTCTAGAGGCGTACCCATGTGGCAATGGAAAGTTCCTTGGCCTGACCATTTGTTGGAAATCCAATCATCCAATATGCGCCTTGTACGGTTTTAGCTGTAGAACCTGCCATTTAATATGGTAGCTATAGTAGACGTACTATAATGGTACGTATGCTGGCTAAGATTAATATTATACTTGCAAATGTTTTCTGCACTATGCACTAATAATAATATCAAATGGATTTCGCATAGTAAGCATTTTCAACTATGATAAGGAGAAATATTCTTCCATTCTGCGTTTGCATGGTGTGTGTGGCGGGAGGCCTTATGGTAGTTTCATTTTCCAAAAAGAATTGCGGATTTCTTTTAAAATCTTTTGTTGTTTGTTTTAAATTAACTGTTTTTGTTTGCTCTGATACCAATTCTAATGACCCTAACTCGACCTTCGAAAATCGGCACCGAATACGTCACCCGTATTCAAATGCCGCAGATCCAAACGTCGAATCTAGTTCGCCGGAGCTTATAACACATTAAGTATACAACACAGCGGAAGAAAAATGAATAATATATCATGTATCATTGATACACAATTGATACAATATCAGATACAACTGAATATCAAATACAAATGACTATTAATATATCAAAGATAGATATAAGACAATAGCAGCGGAAAAATAATGTCTTCAATGCCAAACTCTAAAAAATCCAAATACTCATAGACTTTCATATCCAAAATCGAAAGCTTAAAGAACTCCAATCCAACAAGCTTGATCCAACAACAATGTTGAAGTGAAGCAACTCGATCCAAACGTGATTGCCAAAATCCCAAGATTAAATGCTATCGAATCTACACCTACTATTCGATTATCTGAAAAACCCAACTCTAGACTGCCCGTGTGGAAAATTATGGGCACCGGGA
The DNA here is from genome assembly GCA_030765085.1 of Allium cepa. Taxonomy (NCBI): domain Eukaryota; kingdom Viridiplantae; phylum Streptophyta; class Magnoliopsida; order Asparagales; family Amaryllidaceae; genus Allium; species Allium cepa. Next base: position 757,342,334 of record CM060941.1, on the reverse strand, counting down.
GTTTATTGTTCCCTTCCTAAACTCTGGGTTCCCAAAATTTTCCACACGGGCAGTCTAGAGTTGGGTTTTTCAGATAATCGAATAGTAGGTGTAGATTCGATAGCATTCAATCTTGGGATTTTGGCAATGACGTTTGGATCGAGTTGCTTCACTTCAGCATCGTTGTTGGATCAAGCTTGTTGGATTGGAGTTCTTTAAGCTTTCGGTTTTGGATATGAAAGTCTACGAGTATTTGGAGTTTGGCACTAATGACATTGTCTTTCCGCTGCTATTGTCTTGTATCTATCTTTGATATATTGATAGTCATTTGTATTTGATATTCAGTTGTATCTGATGTTGTATCAATTATGTATCAATGCTATATGATATATTATTCATTTTTCCTCCATTGTGTTGTATACTTAATGTGTTATAAGCTCCGGCGAACCAGATTCGACGGTTGGATCTGCAACATTTTAATACGGTAACGTACTCGATGCCGATTTTCGAAGGTCGAGTTGGGGTCGTTAGATACTTTATTTGGAGTGGAGTACTACCTTCAGGAGTACTCTTAATAGACTCACCTGTGTGAATGTGGAAATGTGGTCGTTTCCTATGGAGTTTTGGGCAAAAGTCCTTGAGCATTCACTAAACTAGGATTGACGTGCATGACCATAAATGCACAGGCTTATTTGATTGCACTCTAGAAAGATTGTGTGTGGTCTGATGTCAGAAAAAGAGTTCCAGACGAAGTGTCACTCAAGTAAAAAATGAATCGTATCCACTATGGAAAGGTTCAAGTCGAAAGACACCCTTGTTTATGCACAATCTTATGTTTCCAGAAACTGCTCGAAAAATATTTAAAAAAAATCAAGTGGAGGATTATTGGAAATGTTTTTGTTTATGAAATGAATTTATTAAAAAATAAAAATAAAAAACAGTTTAATGGTAATTTATTTATGAACCATTATTATAATTAAGTCGTTGCAAGTTTATAATGGTAAGATATTTATGAATCGTTATTATAATTCATCCATTGCAAGTTTATAATGGTAATACATTTATGAATCATTATTATAATTGAGCTTTTACACTTGCACAATGGTATTATATTTATATGACATTATTATTGACCGTTACAAAAGCTAATGGTATTACACTATTGTTTTAGTAAATTAAAATCCATTAACATTTCATCACTTTAGTAATATATACAATTTCCATTTTGCCTATTTAACTAACATATAGACATAAGAGGAATGGTGAGAATTATAGACATTTTTCTTTTTCATCTTCCTTCAACAAAACTAAACACCTTGAGAAGTAGTTTAGAGCGCAAATCAGAATGACTTTGTCTGTGAAAACAGGTTGATTTTTTTTTTTTGAAGATTAGAGAGGCTGTTTCATCCTAGAGGCGGCGGCGTTTGTTTTTCAGAACTGCTTTGCACCTTCGAGCAGAACGCCGAAATGATTTCAAGAGAGTGATAATATACACGGTTCAATCAAAGTTCATTGTTCCTAAATGTCCCATAAATAAGTGCAGTTGTTGCATATATCTTTTAGAAGTGCCTCTCATATGCTATTAGAATCTCCGTTAAGGTTGAAAATGGAAATAGCATGAGCAATAGGAAAATAATAGAGTGAAAGTTGTCATTGTCCACTCCAGTTGTCATTATTAAAAGTTATAAAACATGTTTTAAAACACTATGACAGTAAATTTTTGGGAAAGCAGTTTGGTATAACAATTGTGTTATTAAATGAAAAAACAATAAATGGTTTGAGTTAAAAATCTTACTTTTTAAGAAGTAAATCATTTTGTGAAAAGACATTAAAGGGAAAATTGATTTTATTGTTGTTAATGCTATAAAAACTTGACTATTACTATTTGAAAAGAAGGAAACCACGTGTTGTTTAAAGGAAGTAATCTTCTCAAATAAATTGCTAACATTGACTTTTGAACTCAATAAATAAATTTACTTCATAAATTTCTAAATTACAGTTTTAAAAATTACGATACCTATAGTTAAAGTTGGAAAAATGAGGAGTTTTTCATGGCTCCTTTTGAAAACCAAGAAATTATTAAAATTAATAATAAGTTTCTAAGTTAACATTTTTAAGGATAAAAATTTTGGGTTAAATACTTCATGACCGTGAAGTTTGATAATTTTATAAAGAGTGGTGAAAATTAAACCAACTTTGATATAGAGTAGATAGGGATGATTGCCTAGGTAAGACGGGGTAAAAGTCAAGGCTATGAATAAAATAGCTATAAATGCTTGTAGAGTAGCAACGAGTAGCAACAAGTAATCCCTGTTAAATAAAAGGGATATTGGTACGAACCTAGGAATGTTTTATTATACATGTGTGAGAGCACTAAGAAGAACCCACAAAGGAATGAGGAATGGTATCAAAGTACACTTCTGCGAGTTCTCGAGTATACTCACATAAAAGATCAAAGATAAACAAAATAAATATCGAAAATTGAGAATACTATCAAGAGATTTTGGTTAAGAAATATAGTAATGTAATTGGAGAAGAGGGCAATGAGACAGCAAACATACATAGAGGGCGGTGGTTGACTCAGGATTAAAGAAGGCAAGATAGGAAGTAGGAAAGTTATTTCACGAAACCAATTTTCTGGTGAGTTATTCTAAGTGTGCGTAGTTTATATTTCTTACCCATTGCAGTTTATCCTATAATTGGATTGTAATCTCTAATTCTCTCCTTTCAGGTATTGGAAATGCGTATGATGTGTTATGAGATATATTGATTTTCTAGATGAGCTTTGACCGCTATATACGCTGAAAAATGGTACAAGTAAAAAAATCCCATAAGGACACTTAGCTAGCGATAAATTTGAAGTAAGACTGAAAATTTATAAAATAAGTTAGGTTAATAAAATTTTTAACTGCAATACTTAAATCTCTAAAAATTTAGAATTTTGAGAAAAATAAATTTTAACAAGCAAAGAACAGGGAAGGGTTATTGCAAAACCCCATATATGCCATAATAGCTAAAATTTATGAATGTTTATTATTCTAAAATTAAAAGAAAAGGTTTTCAAAATTTTAATATTAACTGTATCATATGATAGGGCTAATCATGTGTTAACTCATAAACTGAAGCCCGATTATGTTAATATGTGGCTTGTTTTGTTGTAAATGTATAAAGTTGAAAAATTTTGTTCAGAATTTTTTTTAAAAAAAATTTCATACTATTTTACAAATTTAATTGGAAAAGAAAAGTATTTTGAGCGAAAAATGAGTAAACCTCTGATTTAGAGTGCCATATGCTCAGCACAGGGAGGGCCAATGTATTAGCGAATATGAATATTACTGTTCAGTAAGTGTGGCAGTACACAAAACATAAATATGAACAAGGAAAAAGCTATTTAACCTTTGGAATCTCCATTTCCATACCTTGTGATGATAAACAGAAGTTTAAAATATTCCATTTTAAAATTTAAAGTAAACCTCCTTATATGAATTGTACTTGGAAAAGCTAAAAAAGATTTAGGGTTAGAAGAGAAGGTTCCAAGGTATATTGGAATGGGTACACAAAAGAAGGGTGGGAATATAAAATTCTCCATCTAAATTCCTTTTCAGCATAAGGTTAGATTTAGGAAAACTGAACTTTCAAAAGTTTAGATGTTAGAAATTCTGTGTTAGGTATTTAATGTTAGAGATACGACGCAAAATTTGTTGAACAACATCTTATTCGCAGGAGTGTGGAAATTGTTGTGTGAAAACATGGTTTTTTGATTTTTGAAAAATTGCATACATATAGAACTGCTAGTATATATATGTTGTTTACATCATATTTTCAAAATCGTATTAAAGAATGCATTCGTACATGAGACACAAGTTTAGTACTATTCAACATATATATCATATGTGTTGTGATACAGCATGCACTTATACATGATTGGCTGCAAAATTGGTTGTACACTAACTGGTTGGATAGCTTAGAATGGTTGTGCGCTATTTTACATCATTTGACCCTTGGGGAATTTCAAGGACGAAATCTTCCAGAGGGAGAGAATGTAACGCCTCATATAGTAAACTGTAATTAATTAAAAATAATGAATAAAAAATAATTAAAGCTCATAAATATAATTTGAGCAAATTTTAGAATTTGACTATGAAATTTACACCATTTTATTCATGGTAATTTTCTGTGCAACTTTCATACATCAACTTTTTACGATCGAAGTTCAAATGAAGAAGTAATCGAAATATAGAGATTTCAAATCGAAAATAATTTAGAATAGAAATAAGAAAAACATATTAATAAATAATATAAGCGTTAAGAATAACTTGTAAAGGGAAAAAATATTAATATACAAGACCATTAACCAGTCGACCTCCTATAAGGGATCGGTCGACTGGTCAACGCTATGACGACTAGGGTTTGCCTTGGTCTGAACAGCCCGGATTTAATAAATTATAATATAACACACTAAAATTCGAACTCCAATAAATACAGGCATATCCCTTCACTTTCTTCTCATATTTTCTAAACTAAGCAGTGGAGTTCTGCCATTTCTCCTTCTCAGTTACTTCCAGAAGTTATAAAATATTATATACATACATACATACATACATACATACATACATACATATATATATATATTGGAGAATGATAAAAACAAAAGGAGAATAAGAAATGGGGTGAATCAATTCTGTAAAAAGGTAAATTCAAGAATTATCAATTTAAACTCCCTTAACTCAAATCTCCTCTCAAATCAGTGATTTTAACTGTAAAAATATACATGTTTTTGGTTGGAAAGAAAAAGGAGTCAAGTAAGAAGAATGGATATGCATCTAGAGATTCGAAAGTAGCACGAAGTTATGTAATTTACATAATACTAAATTTGTAGCATTCAAAATTTATTTTTGTTTTATTCCTATTTGGAAACCATTGAATTGTAGGCTTAAATAAATAAATCTAACCTGAAATCCTTGCCAATGTATTCAATAAATTGTTCAACTTTGATGAAAACGGTATTTACATCCAAGATCGGGAAGTTAGGGAGAATAGTCCCTGAAGTTTATGAAATATAATATTGATAGAATTGCATAGTCAATTCCATATTTTTGTTAATTGGGTTGTAAATTGTAACAACACGCATATTTTACGATTATATATTTAAATATTTTATTTAAATACCGCATCGTTAGTCGGATTATAGTCCAAAATGATACTTTTTGCAAACTGTCAAATTAGGACTCGAGACCACTTCCAATTGAGTTCAAAATGGCGTTTGCAACCTTTTTGAGTATAAACATCGATATGTTTGGAGCTAGCTAAAATTTCGACCTTTTCACTTAGGATTTTGGGTTTGGGTTTCAGCCTATTAACCTAACATATCAACCCAACTCCACTCCACTCCTCTTCATTCCTTCATAATATTTCCTACAACTCAAGTTTTAGCAAAAATGGTGGAGGAGATTGGAAATTAAAATCCTAAGCCCTAGTTTCTTTAGCAAATCCAAGTTTTAGCTCCAAATTCAAAGAGAAGCTTAGGTAAGCATCTCCTTCCTCTTCTCCATCTAAATCTCTCTCCAATTTCAGAAATTTCCTATAACCTAATTTGGGAAATATTTCTTATTATCTTAGACTGGGTCTTTTAGAGTTGAGATTGAAGATTGGTTGATCCTCCTTTGTTTTCAAGCTTCTTCTTCCTCGAAAAAGGTGAGATTTTTATCTCACATCTTTGTCTATATCTATCTTTATGGTTAGGTATGAATTCCTAACATCTATTCATGATCCTTTTCTTTTGATTTGAATTGATTTGCTGATTTACTAATTTGTGGATTCGAAGTCCAATTTTGTGAAAATCCTACTAAGAATGTTTGGTTTTGTTGTTTGGGATGCATCGAAGAGCCTATAAGGTCGGGTTGTCGCTTGGCATAAATCCTTAGTCGCTATTACTTTCTCGGTTGCTTCCGAAATCGTTTTGGCCATCATGGCCTAGGCAAATTGTTGCCCTTACCAGGTGTTCAGACGTCTGGATACCAATGCCAGACGTCTGGTTTTGCTTCTTGGAGAACATTATAGGCAGAGAAAAATAAAAAAGTCAGAAACCAATCCTAGACGTCTGATTCTTAAATCCAAACGTCTGGATGGTTTCAGACGTCTGGTTTGCCGAACCAAACATCTGGTTGGTTTTCTAGAATATTGTCAGAAACTAAAACCAGACGTCTGGATCAACCCCTCAAAGGTCTGGATCTGTGCATATTTGCCTATTTGCCTAATTTAGAGCAAAACTCCAATGTTAAGCGATTTTTGGTCGATCCGATTAGTTGTTATCACTATTATCAACTTTGATGACTTCTTTCTTTGGATTTTTGGGAATATCCATTTTGATGGGTTTGGTATCGATTTCCTTGGGTTTAATTCACGTCTTCGAATGTGAATTTTTGGTGATTTATTGTTTATACAATCATTTATGTGGCTTGTCACTTTAAAATGCAAAGGTTTCAATACTAGTAGTAAATATTCAAATCCTTTCACAAAGATGATTTCAACTCTATTTTTGATACAAAGTTCGCTTTTAAGACTGTTTTCCAATCTATTAGTATATACAAACCTTTGCTTCATTCGTTTGAGAAATCTAATTAAACTGCTTTGTAACAAAAGTGGTATGAAACGCTTGCGTTTACTTCGTCGGTTAATTTTTGGACTTGTTCGATTGAAACTCTTATGACAAGTTGTGAGTGGGAATCTACAATCTGCTCGTAAATATTTAAGTTAAGTCAGTGGTTATGGGACATGAAGCTAAACTTATTTATTTACCAGCTTAATGTAATTGACACTTCTCGATGATTGATGATGATCATTTTGTGGTTTAGACTAGCAATGTGCGATGTCTCTTTGTCTACGAGGGAGACAAAACCCTATTTCTGTGGAGCTTCGGCTCAAAATTGGTGGGGTAGCGACCCATGTTCTTCGGGCCGTTTGTGGAGCCGCGGCTCAAAATTAATGGTTAGCAACCATGGAATAGCGTTCCGTTTTGTGATACACGTGTTGGCGAGTTTTCATGCTTCCGTTTTGTGATAGGCCTCCCCCTCTTGTGATTTCTGGGTTTCTAAATGATGATTTCTAGAATTTGTGTCTCACTAATTTTATTGATTTACATTGATGAGTTTACCAATATTTATGCATTGGTGAATTTGTGTTTCAACAACATTTACGATTGGCATTGAGATGATTGCCAATATTTGTGACTTGGCAAATAAAAATAAAAAATATGGTTTTATTTTTTATTTTTGAGAAATTGATTAATCACTGGTTGATTTTCAAATGCATACTTATCACAGTATGGCATTATTGTTATCATACATTTTTGTCAAATCTCTTATTCTATCTCATTTTTATCTGATATTTATAGCTAGACTGATCCGTTTATTATTTTCTTATTAAATAATACTCGGGTCAGACCGAGATGTTACAGGTGCTTCTGCTTGACTCCTTACCTGGGACCATCATTATCTGACTTTTGTCTAACTACATTAGATTGGTAGTTTTTGTTGTTATACATTCGAGATAGAGACTCCTTGATGTATACATACCCTTTGATGTAGCACTTGTATCTATTCTTTTGTGATATTGTGGATCTTATTTGACCACTACTCTGATGTACACTTATAGTGTTATATTCATATCTGTTTCCGCCTTTGTGATATGAATGTCTATGACTGATTTATGTTATGTTTATTTCTATATTTTTTTCCGAAGATGCCATAGCCATTGTGTAGTAGCTTTGAGTTTGTATCGGTATGTCGGATTTTCTCTTGAAATGAGTTATACTATCTGACATATCGGTGCTTGCACAAAGCAATTACACGGATGGTCGGTCCTCAATAGCCTTATTCTTCGCTCTAGTTGATGACATTACTCCATAGTGTCCTTGGCTAGCGTGAGTATAGAGATGGGGCGTCACGACATAGTATCAAAACCAAACTTCGGAACAATGTAGAATAACCTATCAAGGATCATTGTCCTAAGTCCTTCTTAGGAGTCGTGCCTTAGGATTTATTCGAGTCATCGGACCCATTCTATCCTATTTCCTTTGTGATGCCTTGTTTTATCAATCATGATTGTTTGATATTCATTCTGAGATTAACCTTTTTCTTCTTCTTTCTTTCTTTCTTAAAGAAGAGAAATGGTTAGACCAGGCCATTCTAGCGCCGGTCAATCCAATGCTACTCCTCGGGATGGAGTATTTATGTCCGCCCAACAGCTTCTTGATCTGGTAAAGAATGCTCAAGCCGTCGGACCCATTCCAGAGCCTACTCAACCAAAATCCTGATTTGCATGCCTGTACAGTGATTGTACAAATTTTAGTGGAAAGCCGTTCAGGGGTTCCGAGGGCGTTATCGAAGTCCAAGCTTAGCTTAGAACATGCGATCGCATCTTTTCTCACATGAATCTTATTGATCTTCATCGAGTCCAAGTGGCTTCTAGCATGCTCCAAAAAAGAGCATTAGATTGGTATGACCTTCTTGTTTCTGAAATTATTGACGCGAATCTTACTTGGGAGCAATTCAAGGAAAGATGCGAATCAAATATTGTGCCGGAGACTGAAAAAGTGACTTTGGCCCATCGTTTTATTGACCTTGTTCAAGGTGAATCTTCTATGGCAGATTATGTCGCATATTTTTAATCCCTCTCTAAATATGAGGTCGAGTACATTAATACCCCATTAAATAAAAATCAGAGATTTGTTTATGGCTTGAATAAGAATCTCAAAAAGCCTTTACTTATGAATCTGGAAGTTTCTTTTGATCAACTTACTGATATCGCTCTTCGACTTGAAGAGACAGATAAAGAGAGTGATGTTGAAGTTTGGAGTGCCAAACTGAACTTCAATGACAACAAGAAGAGGCCTAATAAGTTCAAAGGTCCTTATCCCAATAAGAAAGGGAAGCAAGCAACTCAAGTAGCAAAGACTTCTAGCTCTAGTGGTGGCCAGTGCTACAATTGTGGTTCTAAGGATCATTATGCAAATAAGTGTTCAAAGCCCCTTGTTTTCCGCTATTGCAAAAGTTTGGGTCATTATATATCTGCATGTCCCAAACTTCAAAGCAAGAAGGAGGGAAAGCTAAATGTGGTGCAAGCCTCTTGTAACACTTCTCGTAGTCAAGGTGTCTCTCATTCTATCCTTGATGGCATTATTATGTTTCATGATTAACCTATTCGAGTTCTTTTTGATACGGGTGCATCCCATTCTTTTATATCAAAAGAACTTGTCGATACTTTTTCTTTAAGTGTTATGGCTTTAATGACTTTCTTGAGAATTGCGAATCTGGTTGGTGGATCAGCAACACTCAGTTTGCTTTGTAAAGATGTCGAGATTATTTTATGTGGTTATCCTTTTCGAGCCGATTTGCATGTCATGCGTTACTTAGGCTTTGGAATGATTTTAGGAATGGATTGGCTTAACCGTTATGAAGCACATATCCTATGTCCTGAGCGGACTATTCATCTTCGACATCATCAATCTGTTCAGCAGATTTCTATTGTTCTTAAAGATTCGGATTCCAACTTGGAAGCATCTTTGTATTCTTTAAATCCTCATGATGATGATAATGATGATGAGGAAGACGTCATTTCTCTCATTCATGTTGTTCGTGAATTTCCCAACATATTTGATCCCGTTTTTGGATTGCCACCTAAGCAAGCAATTGAGTTCAGAATTAATCTAATTCCTGGAGCTCTACCTATTACTCGTCCTCCTTATCGTATGTCCAAAAAGAAAATGAGGAGATGCGCAAACAATTATCCGAATTGGAAGAGAAGAAATTTATTCTTTCTAGTTCCTCTCCTTGGGGAGCTTCAGCTATTTTTGTGAAGAAATCCGATGGTACACTTAGGCTTTGCGTTGACTTACTGTAAGCTTAATAATCTTACCATTAAGAATAAATATCATTTACCTCGGATTGATGATCTATTCGATCAACTTAGTGGTGCTAGTGTTTTCTCACAGTTGGACTTAGCAACATGTTTTCATCAGCTTCGTATTGCAGAGGATAACATTCCTTGACATCATTTCGTACGCGTTATGGATCTTATGAATGGCATGTTATGCCATTTGGTTTAATGAATGCTCCAACTTATTTCGTTGACCTTATGAATCGAGTTTCCAAAGACTTCCTCGATCGATTTGTTCTCATCTTCATAGATGGCATTCTCGTTTATTCTAAAACTGAGGAAGAGCATGAAAAGCATCTTCGGATTGTGTTGGAAACTCTTAGGAGAAACCAATTGAAAGCAAAATTTTCTAAGTGCCACTTTTGGCAATCTCATGTGAAGTTTCTTTGTCATATCATATCTGAATCCGATATTTTCGTGGATCCTTTAAAAATTGAAGCAATTCAAGATTGGAAGAGTCCGGGGAGTGTGACGGAAATCCGTAGTTTTCTTGGATTAGCGTGTTATTACCGTCGATTTATAAATGGCTGTTTTAAGTTTGTCGTACCTCTTACTAGCTTGACAAAGAAAGGAGTTAAATATGTTTATACCGATGCTAGTCGGGTTGGATTGGGTTTCGTTCATATGCAAAGAGAATCTGTTATTGCTTATGCTTCTAGGCAATTAAAGCCTGCCGAGACTAGATATGCCACTCATGATTTAGAGCTCGCAGCTATTGTTTTCACCCTTCGAATTTGGCATCATTATATTTTGGGAGAAAAATTTGTTTTCTACACCGATCATAAATCTTTGAAGTATCTATTTTCTCAAAAGGAACTTAATTTGTGTCAACAACGTTGGCTCGAGTTCCTTACATCTTACGATCTTGATATTCTTTATACTCCCGGAAAGGGAAATCGTGTTGCCGATGCCCTTAGTTGTAAGCAACATGCAGTTGTTTCTATGATGATATCCGAATGGAACGATCTCGAGACTTTGTCCACTTGTGAGATTCGAGATCGTGAATCCAATTTATGTTCATCTCTTGTTCTATGTAGCCTTGAGGCTCATCCCTCTTTTCTAGACCGCATCCTTGAAGCTCAAAAGCTAGATCCTGAATTGGCTCTTCTTAGCCAAAATTTTAGAGATAAAATTGATATTGAAGGTTTGAAAGACTTTGATATTGATTCTCGTGGCGGTATTCAAAAATTTGGTAGACTTATCGTGCCAAATATTAGTGATCTTCGTAAAGATATTTTAGAAGATTCTCATCGTTCTAAATTTACCATTCATCCCGATAGTAGTAAAATGTATGTAGATATGAAGCGACTTTATTATTGGGATGGAATGAAATCCGATATTGCTAACTTTGTTAAGCGATGCATGACTTTCAAACTTGTTAAGGCCGAGCATCAAAGGCCCGGTGGGTTATTGCAACCTTTGGACATTCCAATTTGGAAGTGGGACCAAATTTCCATGGATTTTTTGACGGCCTTTCCCATTCTCGTTCGGGTCATGATAACATATGGGTGATAGTTGATAGACTTACTAAATCTGCCCATTTTATTCCCGTTCGGTCCAATCGGACCATACCTCTTTTGGCCAAGCTCTTTATTAAAGAAGTTGTTAAATTGCATGGAGTACCTACTTCTATTGTTAGCAATCATGATCCATTGTCTACTAGTGGATTTTGGAAGGCTCTTCAAAAAGCATTGGGAACGAAGCTTAATTTCAGCACCGCTTATCATCCTCAGTCCGATGAACAAACTGAGCGTGTGAATCAAACTCTTGAAGATCTTCTTCGTGCTTGTGTTCTTGATTTTGGTGGAAGATGGGAAGATCATATTTCTCTTGTTGAGTTTTCCTATAATAATAGCTTCCAATCTAGTATTGGTATGGCACCTTTTGAGGCACTCTATGGAAGGCCATGCCGATCTCCTTCTTGTTGGCTTGAGGCCGGTGAGAAGCTGGATTTAGATCCAGATTTTATTCATGATTCCACAGAAAAGATTGACCTTATTCGTCATAGGATGAAAGAAGCTCAAAGTAGGCAAAAATCCTATGTCGATAATTGAAGAAGGAAATTAGAATTTTCTATGGGAGATTTTGTGTTTATTCTTGTTTCACCTATGAAGGGTGTTGTGCATTTCAGTCGATCAGGAAAATTAGCGCCTCGATATATTGGTCCATTTTCCATCACCGAACGAATTGGTTTCGTTGGTTATCCCCTTTTATTACCGGCTTAGTTTTCTGCTATTCATGACGTATTCCACGTCTCTCAATTATGGAAATGCCTTCGAGATTCTGATTCTATTCTTGAGCCCGGTGTTGTGGAAGAAATTGAAGTTTCGCCTAATTTGACTTATGAGCAACATTCTATTCGTATTATTGCTTCGAAGGTAAAACACCTTCGAAATAAAGATGTCCCTCTTGTGAAAGTTCAATGGTCCTCAAATCCTAAGGATTGTTCTTGGGAATCTAGAGAATTCATCGAGCGAACACATCCACACTTACTCTCTCATGCTTTTTAAGGTGAACTTCTTATTTCAAATTTCTTTTGTATTGATATGCTTTTATGGTTGTTACTTTTTATCTTCTTCTTAAATATTGCGAGGACGCAATTTCTTTAAGGAGGGGAGTCTATAGCAACCCGCATATTTTACGATTGTATATTTAAATATTTTATACAAATACAGCATCGTTAGTCGGATTATAGTCCGAAATGCTACTTTTTTCAAGCTATCAAATTAGAACTCGAGACCACTTCCATTGAGTTCAAAATGGCATTTGCAACCTTTTTGAGTATAAACATCGATGTATTTGGAGTTAGCTAAAATTTCGACCTTTTTACTTAAGATTTTGGGTTTGGGTTTGGGTTTCAGCCCATTAACCTAAATATCAACCCAACTCCACTCCATTTCTCTTTATTCCTTCATAATATTTCCTATAACTCAAGCTTTAGCAAAAATGGTGGAGTAGATTGGAAATTAAAAGCCTAAGCCCTAGTTTCTTTAGCAACTCCAAGTTTTAGCTCCAAATTCAAAGAGAAGCTTAGGTAAGCATTTCCTTATTCTTCTCCATCTCAATCTCTCTCCAATTTTAGTAATTTCCTATAACCTAATTTGGGAAATATTGCTTATTATCGTAGATTGGGGCTTTTAGAGTTGAGATTGAAGTGTGGTTGATCCTTCTTTGTTTTCAAGCTTCTTCTTCCTTGTTTTTGTGTAAAAGGTGAGATTTTTATCTCACATTTTTGTCTATATCTATCTCTGTGGTTAGGTATGAATTCCTAACATCTATTCATGATCATTTGCTTTTGATTTGAATTGATTTGGTGATTTACTAATTTATGGATTCAAAGTCCAATTTCGTGAAAATCCTACTAAGGATGTTTGGTTATGTTGTTTGGGATGCATCAAAGAGCCTATAAGGCCCGGTTGCCGCTTGGCGTAAATCCTTAGTCATAGTTACTCACTCGATTGCTCTCGAAATCGTTTTGGCCATCATGGCCTAGGAAAATTATTGCCCTTACCAGGTGTTCAGACTTCTGGATACCAATGCCAGATGTTTGGATTTGCTCCCGGAGAAAATTATACGCGGCAGAGAAAAATAAAAAAAAGTCAGAAACCAATCCCAGACGTCTAATTCTTAAACCCAGACGTTTGGATGGTTTCAGATGTCTGGTTTGCCGAACCAGACATCTGGTTGGTTTTCTGGAATATTCCACAAACCAAAACCAGACGTCTAGATCAACCCCTCAGACATCTGGATCTTTGCATATCTGCCTATTTGCCTAATTTTGAGTAAAACTCCAATGTTAATCGATTTTTGGTTGATCCGACTAGTTGTTATCACTATTATCAATTTTGACGACTTCTTTCTTTGGATTTTTGGGAATATCCATTTTGATGGGTTTGGTATCAATTTCATTGGGCTTAATTCACGTCTTCGATTGTGAATTTTTGGTGATTGATTGTTTATACAATCATTTCTATGGCTTGTCACTTTAAAATGCAAAGGTTTCCATGCTAGTAGTAAATATTCAAATCCTTTCACAAAGATGATTTCAAATCTATTTTTGATACAAAGTTCGCTATTAAGACCGTTTTTCAATCTATTAGTATGTACAAACCTTTACTTCATTCCTTTGAGAAATCTAATTAAACGGCTTTGTAAAACAAGTGGTATGAAATGCTTGCATTTACTTCGTCGGTTAATTTTTGGACTTTTCGATTGAAACTCTTGTTACAATTTGTGAGTGGGAATCTACAATTTGTTCGTAAATATTGAAGTTAAGCCAGTGGTTATGGGACATGAAGCTAAGCTCATTTATTTACCAGCTTAGTGTAATTGACACTTCTTGATGATCGATGATGATCATTTTGTGGCTTAAACTAGCAATTTGCGATATCTCTTTGTCTGCAAGGGAGACTAAACACTGTTTCTGTGGAGCTTCGGCTCAAAAGTGGTGGGGTAGCGACCTATGGTCTGTGGGTCGTTTGTGGAGCCACGACACAAAATTAATGGTTAGCAACCATGGAATAGCATTCCGTTTTGTGATACACGTGTTGGCGAGTTTTCATGCTCCCGTTTTGTGATAGGCCTCCCCCTCCTGTGATTTTTGGATTTCTAAATGACGATTTCTAGAATTTGTGTCTCACCAATTTTAGTGATTTACATTGATGAGTTTATCAATATTTATGCATTGGTGAATTTGTGTTTCAACAACTTCTATGACTGGCATTGAGAAGATTGCCAATATTTGTGACTTAGTGAATAAGAATAAAGAATATGGTTTTCTTTTTGATTTGTGAGAAGATTCTTATGATATTTATTAATCTTTGGTTGATTTTCAAATGCATACTTATCACAGTATGGCATTATTATTATCATACGTTTTTGTCATATCTCTTATTCTATCTCATTTTTATCTGATATTTATAGCTAGACTAATCCGTTTATTATTTTCTTAGTAAATAATACTCGGGTCAGACCGAGATGTTACAGGTGCTTCTGCTTGACTCCTTATCTGGGGCCATCATTATCTGACTTTTGTCTAACTACATTAGATTGGTAGTTTTTGTTGTTATACATTCGAGATAGAGACTCCCTGATGTATACACACTCTTTGATGTAGCACTTTTATCTATTCTTTTGTGATATTGTGGATCTTATTTGACCACTACTCTGATGTACACTTATATGTGTTATATTCATATCTGGTTCCGCCTTTGTGATATGAATGTCTGTAACTGATTTATGTTATGTTTATTTCTATATTTGTTTCCGAAGACCCCATTGCCACTATGTAGTAGCTTTGAGTTTGAATCGGCATGTCGGATTTTCTCTTGAAATGAATTATACTATCTGACATATCGGTGCTCGCACAAAGCAATTACATAGATGGTCGCTCCTCAATAGCCTTATTCTTCGCGCTAGTTGATGGCATTACTCTATAGTGTCCTTGGGTAGCATGAGTATAGAGGTGGTGCATCACATAAATTGTTAAACATGATAATCATTAATTGGAGGTGCTTCAATCTGATTTGGGATTTAAATTCCCATGCTTTAATTCATTGGAATGGTAGAATATACAATCTAATTGCATTGATTGCCATATGAATTTTCATAAACTGTCCAACTTCACGGTAATATATGAAAAGTGCATCATCTAAAATAACAAGGAATATTCATATATCCAAAGGAAAGAGATGTGCAAAGTAGGGATGTTTTTGTAGTTTGCATTATCTATTTCAATAAAGATAAAAAGTGAGAACTCCTAGTAATTTCAAATGCATCACAATCTCACTTTTGATAGTTTATGGAAAGTTGAAATGGCAATATTCCCTTCTTGGAAAGGATACGATTCCAATGCATCAAAATATAAAAATAAATATTTCTAGAAAATTTACAGATAACTCTTTTACTAGAAATCCCTAAATGTAAAAACTAAAAGGTTACGAATGAAAATATATATAACCCCATTTATCAATTATATATGTGTATGTATATAAAGTAAAGTATAAGTTTAAGAAATAAATAAATAAATGTCCATTGCAATATTAATACATATAGTAACATGCACTTATGTAACGACCTGGTACTTCGAACCATTCAAATCGACAATCATCCACTCATGTCAGACTTGAATTGCTCAAAACAACAGTTTGTTAATTTATATTTGGAAAAACTTAGCATATACAATAAATAAATCAATCACAGAATCACAGGCATAGAGTATTGCAACAATAAGCAGCGGAATAGATAAACGGTAGTTCATGAAGCTACTATAAAACATCAGAGTCTAAAACAAAATACAACAGAATCTCAAATACAAATGAATCTCTAATACATAAGTAACTGACGAGTCTGAACATAAATGACTGGAATAAACTGAAATAACTAAAAGATGGATGGATCTCTAAGCGAAGCTCTAAACTTCAAAGGTGGGTCTCTAGTATTGTGACACTCAGTCTGACCCGGGCATAAAGCAAAGCAAATAACACTCAAGTCAGGATTAACATTCTTATACCAGTAAATTCAACTCAAGTGAAATGTCAACTAAAATACTAGTAACTTAAAGGATGTTTGGGATTTCCATTCTCTAAGAATCCATGGAACAATCTACTATGTAGTAATATACGTTATTATAATATGTCAATCAGTAAAGTAAAGTATTAAAATAGCGTTAAGGCGTTACCCATATCCTACTTAACACATTTTATATAATGCCGTAGTCTATACAATATTGTAAACTCCACCCATAGGTGGGCTATCAAGGAGCACTCCATAGGTACGACACAAACCAAACACGTAGAAGGTACGATAAGGCATGTGACAAGGCACGCGAGGCAATGCTAGGGTAGAAATACTGTTTGCACTCCCGAACTGGTGGTAACGCATAGCAGCTACTACCGCTCACCTCGTGACACACTCCCAAATCAAAGATGCACCCAACCAAATCACAAAAGCAATAGAATGGTATCCAAAAAATATGCCCGATAGGAGGAATGACCACACTTGGCCCGGTATAGCTCCTGTTTTAGTCACATCAAGCTGACCCATGGGAGTGAGGGCTGTGCTAAAACCTCATATAGAATCGCCGCCAAACTATCCTACTTCGTTCTGCTATCTCGATCACGTACACAGTTGTTAAAGTGGTTTTCGGTATTGGCGGAGAGTATGACAATATTCGATCCCAGTCTCTTTAACGACCAAACGCTTATTTCACACCGTGGTCATTTCATTTGAAATAGTTCATATTTCATATCAAAATATAATATTCATTTCAACACCATATCAATTCGATATCATTGTTCACCTTAAATAATATTCATTTCCAAAATCGTAACACATTCAAAATTATAACACCTCCAAAATCATAACACTTTCGAGATCATAACACTTTTGAAATCATAACACTTCCGTAATCATAACAATTCCAATTTAAATAGTTTAGATATTGAAAATAGTGTGTGTATATATATACACAAAAATTGTATAAATGGAAATAGTTTATATATTAAAATAATTATAATTTAAAATAGTTTATAGATTAAAATAGTTTACCTATTAAAAAAATATATATTTAAAATTTGTTTAAGAATTTAAAATAATATATTAACTTAGTTACAAATTAGAATTGTTTCTTCTAATTTCACAAATCAATTTAAATTCTCATTCAAACCATTTTAACTTATATCGATTCCAAATTCATGTTTTGAACCACGATTTTAAACCACTTCTAAATTCAATGGATTTCAAAGTCCAGATATTCAAACGATTTACAATAACTCAATTTGATAAATTGCATTTGTATTTCAAAATTTCAACTTTAAATTTAATTAAGTTGGAAATATTAAGTTAGCCATTTTAATAACAATTAAATAAAATCTCCCATTATGCCTTTAAATCAACTGAATATTCGATTTCAATCTTAATTAAATCTGAAATATTCATTTATTCACCTTCAATCAAAATCAAGTTATCAAGTTATAAAGTCATATCTTTAAAAATCTCAAATTAATAGGTTTCAAATTAATTTCTATTTAAATACAATTCTTAAAAAATTTAAGTTACAAATAAATGTCAATTTATCTTTCCAACCTTAATTTATTAAAGTTATTAAAAAGTCTATTTTTAAAAATATTAATATAAATTTTAATTAAATATTTTAAACATATTATATATATTAAGTAAACTAATGTAACGACCTGCCTTATTGGACGTTTTAAGCAGACACACACGTCGAACTCAAAACATTCAAAAAGCAGATTGTTATGGGGTAAATATATAAAGAAGAGAAAGAAAAAAACAAAATAGAAATTTACAGCAGAATGGCATAATATAATAAATCAAATAACAGTTCATGAAGCTGTTTACAAAACATTTGATTATACTTATATAACATAGAATCGGGGTTACACATATTGGAGATAAATAAATAATGCAGCGAAACAGTATGAATGCAGTGGAATAAATATAGTAAATAATAGTAGTACAAATCTTTGTCTTCGTCCTTCAAGAATAAGATCTTCAACCTTTAAATGCTCAGGCTGACTCGAGCGAATTGAAAAGAAAGAGCACTCGAGTTGGAACTAAAAGATCTTATGTAAGTTAAATCAACGGTAAATATGAGTGTGACGGCGTTAGAGATAATTACGGGGTTTGACATCTCCTATAGTGTCTAACGTGAGTGCAGTAACTTAGGAAATGTTCGGGATTCCCATATCTTAAGGATCCGTGAAACTATGTACTATGTACTATGTAGTACAATACGCTATTATAATATGTCTATAGTAAAGTAAAAGTATTAAAATAGCATTAAGGTGTTACCCATATCCCCTTTAACACAGTTTATATATTCTTATGGTCTATATAGTACTGTAAGCTCCTCCGTAAACTGGAGGTTTACCCAGAGGGCACCCAACATGTATGGTACAAAACAAGCTCGTAGAAGGCGCTCTAGGGCATGTGAACATGACACTCGAGGCAATGCCAGGGTAGATTTACCAATTGCAAAATCAGGCTGGTGGTAATGCATAGTAGCAACTACCGTCCACCTCGAAACACACTCTCATAATCAAAATCAAGGGGTGTCCACCAAATCATCACAAATGTCATAATATGGTATCAAAGAAGCATGTCCAATCGAAGGAATGACCTCACTTGGCCCAGGTATAGCTTTTTTGTAGTCACATCTAAGCTGACTCATAGGAGTCAGGGTCACATCATACCTTATACAGAAATCGTTTGCCAACCATCCTACTTCATTTCTAGAATCTCCACCACATACACATTGCTATTGGTAGAGAGTATGACAGTATCCGATCTCGGTCTCTTTAACAACCAATCGCTTATTACACACCGGATGGTTCTTTTAAATTTCCATAATCAATTCATAATTGATATCAAAATATCATATTCAATTCAAACCATATCACTTTCGAAATTATATTCACTTTCAAAAATCATATTTCAAAATAGTTTAAAACTCTCATTTCAAAACTTCATATTCAAATCAAATATGTAATTTAAATCTCAACTTAAGTTATAATATTATGTAACCATATTCACTTGAAGTCGAGGATTTAAAATATAAACACGTCTACTTTATTTAATTTGAGATTTAGAAAGATAGTTTAGATAGTTATAAATATTTATAGATAGTTATAGATAGTTAAAATACTCTAAAATAATTTAAAATAGATTAAAAATAGTTTTAACTTGATTTAAGATAGTTGAATAGATTTCAAACAGTTTAACTGCAATTAAAATAGATTAAATAGCTTTAAAATAGATTAATTAGATTTAAATTAAATTTAATGGTTAAATTAGTTTAAAATAAATCAAATTGGTTTAAAATAGTATAAAATAATTTATGTGGTTAATACAAGTTAAAATAGTTTGATAATTTTGAAATTTTAATTATTAGAAATTTTAAAATAATATAGTTTTAAAATAGTTTATACTAATTATGAACTTGGAATTTACATAAATTTAACTATTTATTTTATTCAACATATCTGGAGCATTTCAAATTTCAAAATCACAAAACCCAATTCAAATCTTTCAATTCAAGCTCTCAATAAAATTATTAAATTTAATATTGATTTCAATCCGTGTTTGAAATATCAATTTAAATTATTCCAATTTCAATACATTACAAAGGTATATTTCAAACAATTCAAATAACTCAATTCTGATAAATTTCACTTATATTCCAAATTCAACCTTGAAATTTTCAATTAAGTTCTTTTAACAATTTCTTTTAACCAATTCCAATTTTAACATAAAACTTGAATTTCGATAATAATTCAATTTATATAAATTCAAATTTTATTTCAAAATATCATTTAACAGGATTCAAAAATTAAGGATTTAAAATCATTTAATTATGGATATTTCTCATTTTGATCCGCAATTTAAAATTTTACGTTTATATATCATTTCAAATTGCAATCTCGAATTAAGATAAAACCTATAAAATCGCTCGAGTCTATCATTTCAACCCATAACGATTTTTCCTAATTTATAGATCGTTAGGGTATATATCATTTCAACCCACAGAGAACTTGCAGAGTGATACGATATATAATTTAAACACTACATCCAATCATCCAATATCAACAATCAAACATCCATCATAATCATCTTGCAATTCAACCAATAAATATCAACAATTAACTAATTATCAATAATAGGTATTTAACTGGCAGATTAAATTCAATAATAAATTAAATGGCTATTTAATTCAAATAAATTCAAATTAACTGAAATGGTGATTAAATATACCAAACAACAATAAATAAATTCCTAATCATATCACAAATTTAATTTAAAAAACATAAGAAATTTTTGTAGTTGTGAGTGGGTCAAAACACTCACCTTTGAATTTCAATCGATTTGAAATTCAAATAAAGGCCCAAATTCAACTGCCATAGAATTCGTCCAAATAGGCGTCAAAATGTTCGAAATTTTAATACTATTGGAGGGGAGTAAACCTCGCATGAAACGGACCTCGTATGTAAAAGTTATTGAAGTTAGAACGCTCAAAGTTTAAATTTAAATTAAAAAAATTATTCAGGGGCAAAAATGTAAATTACCAAACTTCCTCAACCCTAATCCTATCGACATTGCTCTACACATCCACAGCTGCCATCGAACATCACCTCAATGCCAAAACTCAGAGCCATGCGACCTCGATCGGAGCACGCCACCAACTCCCATGTGCCGAGCCGCCGCTTCCGACCCCACCATGAAAAACGCGTCGTCATCCCCTAGCCTCCAGTCAAAACAAACGAGTGGCTTCAAAGCCAATTTCTGGCAAATCTTGTCGACTTTAATTTGATGCAACCGTAAGGATCGAAAGCCCTCGACCTCCTCTACACACCCATACTTCCCGATCAAACCCTCGTCGCAGATCCACCGTTGAATCCACAACCCAAATATGAACGACCAGTGTGGTAAATTTCTAGCCAAACCGCTATCCGAATCGAGAAGCAAATCATTGCAGTAGAATGCGCTCGTTAAGAGCTTCGAATTGATGTATAATTCGATATAGTTTGAGGAGTTTGAATTTTTGATTTGATTTTGATTTGCGATTGAATTTGGAATTTGTTTGGTTTGTCTTCCATTAAGAAGAAGAAATCAGAGAGAATTGTACGTACAGACAAATGACAATAAAAATTAGCTAGGGGTTATGATGGGCTATTTATAGGCAAAGCTGAAAAATACAATGCATGGACAAGATTTAATTTGGAAGTTAGACGATAAACGACCAAACGCCCGTTCTGCCTCCGTAATGAAAATGGGTCATCCCATATAGCAAAATAGATGTTTCAATAATTTTAAGCTTAATGGAACATGTTTCAAGTCCTATTTCCATCGTGTGGAGAAGTTAACTTAAAGTCAACTTATTTCAAATTGATTTCAATTGATTTTAATTAAATTGATTTCTAGACGTTTCGAGCCCGTACGATCAAACGATAAGTCCGATCGCTATGAAACTTGAAATCCTACAATAATTCGCCATTATGGATCCGATGGAACTAGTTTCGTCAAAATCCAGACATGTGGCCAAATTGGCTATTTTCACGTTAATGAAATAAATTAATATTAAATTAATTAAACCACCTTTCAATTCAAATTTAATAATTTACATTCTGTCATTTTAGATTACTTGGACATTTACCATAAATTAAAACAAATTTAGATACCAACTCAAAGTTAATTATTTTACCAATTACATTGCTCAGTTTCAATTGTAATTAAATCCAATTACTTATAATTAATTCCAATAAATTGATTTTATTTGATTTCAATCTTTATACTCGATCAATTATTATTCTATAGACTTAGTCAACATTGTTTTATATTTAATTACATTAATATCCTCCAATTTACATCTTTTATTTGTATTAACTACTATATTACAATTATATTGAATTTTTTCAATTTCACCCATTAATTAAAATTTAAAATCCAAATTTATTTATTTATTTATCTTGATTCTACTATTTTATTAAATCAGTTATTACCTTATGAATAAATTTAACATCCCTATTCATTTTATTACATTCACAATTTTCAGCTATTGTCTTAACTCACATTAATGTAGCATTTAATTACAATATGTCCATTTATTATAACATAAATCCCAATAAATTGATCAACTTGATTTCCATTCTTTTTGTTCAAATAAGTAGTCATACCATGATTAAAATTTGCATTGGTTACATCTTATTGAATTAATATTCTACAATGATCAATTTAATCTACATTAACTACACTTATTAAGGGAATTAATTGTAACTGATTTCCAAATTAATTTAAGAGGTTAAATAAATGAGTAACATATAATAATTGTTTTCATTAACTTTTAATCACATTTATAAGGTTATTATTTACAACATATGTTACAATTTCTCACATTACACTAATTTTATTCAATTACCATTAACTATATACTATTTCATCAATTTATTTAATATTTATATTTGTTTTCTTATATTCAATTTATAGCCAAGTATAACATTGAGTCATTTTAATTTTGATTGGAATTTAATTCAAATTGTCAATGATTAACTTAGATTAATATTGTTACAATTCATTCTAGTTATTATTATCATAAATAAATCACAAATTTTCATTTCTTCCAATATTAAATCATTAAACTTATTAATTTAACAAATTTTAATTATCTAAAATTTTATGGGTGGTTACAGCTAAATTTTATTCAATTAAATCTATTTTTAAATCTTATTTTGTGCATATTTGAAAATAATAAAATTTAAGTAAAAATTTAATAATTTATATTTTAAAACTAACTTATAACTTTAAAATTTCCAACATATAATTTAAAATCTAAATTTTACAAAATAAAATATCTTTACATTATACTAAATAAATATCTATTAAAATCCATATATTTCCTTCCATAACTCTAAAAATCATTTCCAAAATAGGCCATCCGTATATAAATTTCTATCCTATGGTCAAGTGATATAGATATTTATCATTTCAATCTGCAATTTAAATTTAATATTTACGAGTATATATCATTTCAACCTGCAATCCAAAAATTCAAAAATCAATGAAAATCGCTTGGGTTTATCATTTCAACCCACAACGATTTTCCCTAAATCTATAATATCGTTCGGGAATGTATCATTTCAACCTATAGGGAATTTCTAAACTAACAGGGAACTTGTAGAGTGAGAACAAATATAATAATAACATATCAACAACGGTCATATATCATGAGTAACAATTTAAATATAATATATACAATAGGTTATGGTGTCATATATCATAGGTAAGCAACGGCAGATAATGGCTATCATATTTAACAATTAAATAACTTAACAATTCAAATTTAACAGCATATTTCAATCGTCATTTCATATGAATTAAATTCTACTAAATATAAGAATGTTAATCGTCGGTGATCACTCATCTTTCGAGGCTAGAGAAATAAGAAGATGACATGGACATGCCACGGATACGGACATAGATACGACTAGCGCGATGACGGCAAGCTAGGAATCACCGCGATAAATTCGAGATTGAGAAGGTAAGTTCAGATGGACTAGAGATCGTGGAAACAAAATATATGTTATATATATTTGTTTCTAAAATAAATTTAAAGCATATATTTTCAAATCAACATTATATGCAAACACATACAAAATAAAACCTCTCTATAAATACTTGTATATATAAACAAATATATAAATTTATATATATATATATATATATATATATATATATATATAAACACTACATACCTATTATAATTTAAAGTCAATATTTATTATAGAAACAATACAAACTTACTTTGTTGTAATACATATATGACACCATAGATCATATATAAACTTATAGAAACTCATATGTATAAACAAACAAGTTTTATATGGTCTCATAAATATAAACAACAGACTATATACAACTCTTATAAAGCATATGTATGTACATTGAAGTACATACGCAAGTAGATTTATAATATATGAAACATAAAGATTTCACTGTCTTATCCTATAAATATTAACATAAATTTCAAACAAATTATTTAATCAATATATATATATATATATATATATATATATATATATATATATATATATATATAACTTATGTATTATAAACACAGATCTGATATCCAACTAGTATAACCTACACCACATAAACAACTTTATATATTTTAATATATATCAATATAAAACAATATTAACAACAAATATTTTACCTTCAAAATATCATATACATATGTATGTAAGCATGCATATACGTGGGCTGCTCTTGGCTGGCTAGGTGCAGGCAGGTCGGAAGCTGTCAAGGCGAGCAGCTTCCAAGGCATGGCGGGAGTGGTGCAAGTAGGTTCGGGCATTGTGTCGTGCGCTTAGGTGACAGGTTTGGAGCAAGAGTGTGCTGTGGCTTAGAGGACAGAGGCGGGAAGAGGCGGTGAAGCGGGGTGGCGAGCTAGCTTGTCACGACCCGTCCTTCACCTCTCAGAAAGATGTATCATGAGTAAGAAAGAAAGGGATAGAGAAGAGAAAGATAGAGAAGAAAGAAGGAAAAACAACATCAGAATCTCAACACTGGAACGAATAAATTATATTAATCACATAAGTATTACATAATATACAATCATTATCAGAGTTGTACAGATTATACATCACATACTAGATAGTTACAAACACCTGTCTAGTTATTACAACCCAATACAAAACAGCGATACCAATCACAGCGGAACACAACGCTAAAGCCTGCTGCTCCATTGCTCCTCCGCAATTCGTCAAAGCTAACCTGAATCCTTCGACTACTCGTACATAATATGAGTACCCAAGAGTTTAATAAAACAGAAAATAAACACTTGGGTCAGACATGGGTCTGGTGTGAGTAACAGGTTAAAGTTGCTTAACTTTTGGAAAACCTTTGAAAGAAAAGGTATCACGTAAGACTCCCCACACATAAACATGGGTAAGTTTTTACCTTACGCTAACCAAAAAATTTGATAGGAAATCCGGTGATATTATAATAGGTCTAGGGTTTTCAAATAAATAAGAAATAGCTAAAATTGTTACATGATTAAATTCCAGCTACTAGCCACAAAAGTGGGTAATACAATCAAAACAGTAAGGGCACGTAGGAAGAATGGGTTTCCATCAATGGTAGGGCTACTGGGGTACCGCCCGTCACAGTACGGGGCCTAGATCACCGTACCGAGGATTACTCCCAATCCCCTACAACAAAAGGCCGGAACCATCCCTTACTTGATAGTCCCGAACAAGACAACCTCGACAGTTGTCGCGAATCAACTGCCCCACACGGCCGAATATAAAGGGACTTCTAGACAGGGGAAAATCCTGTTCTACTTGGGCATGACCCACTTAGTCTTGCTGCACCTCCCCTGTTTTAGCCATTCCCGGTTGATGAGGCTTGAGGCTACGATTACCTTTAGAGTACATATCTCTTAGAATGCTCATCGTCCATCTGACGATGTTCTGAAAGCATTCAATCCATACAAGTTCGTTCCGGGTTCGAACGAAACCGAAGGCATTATTTCGTTACACTCATTTTGGAATCACCCTTAGAGTTAACGACGATAACCCTTGCACTCTGAATCTTCATCTTCACTTGAGATTCATGACCTATCGTTAATTTGGATCGATGTGGTTTTCGGATATCCAAATCTGGAAACCCGATCCTGATCTCATCGAAATCCAAAACGCCATCTTTTAGGTCCAAGTTGTTTTAAAGTTTAAAACAATTCAATTTCATTATCTATATACACACAAATAGATAATTCACAACATCACAATAGATAATCTATATTATCGTCCCAAATAGATAATTCACATTATCAACACAAACAGATAATCCACATTATCATCTCATATAGATAATTCATATTATCATCACACCTCAACCAATGCATCCATATCACACAGCATTACTTATCTCATATCGGAGATTTCAAACCATTCAAGGCAATCAATATCATCCATCCATACATAAGCAAGGATTAATTTATCACACTATAATTAATTGAAAGTGAATTAAATTAGTTCCTTCATCTCTAATTAATTTAAAGTAAATTAAATTAATTACTTTCATCATTATAAACTTGCTTACATAACTGTTAGTTAATTACAAATCAATTAATTAATTATCCTCCAATTATCTACCTTGATTAATCATCCCTGATTAATTATCTTTTAATTACGTTCAAGTAATTATCCTTTAATTAATCATAAATTAATTATACTTAACCAAATATAGTGATTAACCTTTAATTTCTTCACAAATTAATTAAATATAATTAATTACATTAATCCTTAATTAATTACATTAATTAATTGCTCTTTAATCACTTATCATTGATTAATTAATCTTAATTAATCAACCCTTAATTACATCAATAATTGTATAAATTAATGATCCCTAATTACATTTTAATCAATTATCCTATTTAAATTAATTACATTAAGTAATTAATCTTTAATTAAAACATAATTATTAATCACTCTTGATTAATCACCTTCAGTAATTAACCACCCTTAATTACCTTATTAAATTAATTACTCCTTAATTAATCATCCTTAATTAATCCCTTGATTAATTACACAAAGTAATTAAACTCAAATTACTTTCATTAACAAATAACCATTCAATTAATTACATCCAATAATTATCCATTAATTGCTTCATTAAGTAATTATACTTTATTAATTACATTAAGTAATTACTTATTAAACAATCCAAAGATTATTCTAAATTAATTAAACTTAATTAATTAACTTAAAATAATCAAATTTATTTAATTAATTACCTTGAGTAATTAATTCCTTTAATTACTTTCATTAAGTAATTACGCTTAAACAATTTCACAAATGATTATCTTTAATTAATTAATCTACTTAATTATTAAAATTAATCACATTAATTAATTATTTAATAATCTCAAGTTAACGACCTTCATTAACAACTAACAATTATTTAATTACTTTTCTTAAGTAATTAAACTTAGATTAATCATTATTAATTACAAATTAATTAATCTTTAATTATCCATTAATTAATCTCTAATTATATAATTAATTAAGTGTTAACTGTAACTTAATTAATCCTTAATTACTTGATTAATTAATCTTTAATCATTAATTAAAATCTAAATAATAATCCTTAATTACAAATTAATTATTCCTTAATTAGTTAATCTTAAACTTTAATTAATTAATTTAAACCTTTAATTACTTATTTAATTAATCCAAATCATTAATTAATTAAATTAGTTATCCATTTTAATTACCGTAATAATTTAATGAATCTCAAATCCTAATTAATTTTAAGATAAAACTTTATTCTTACTTATGATTGAATTATCATTAACAAAGTATTTAAAAATAATTTACCTTTAAATTTAATTTTAAATTTCATTTTAAATTTAAGATTTAAAATGAATACCACTTTAACTTAACAAAGTTTAAAACACAATTTAAAAACCTTTAGAATCTCATGTTAAAGAATACTTATATCTTATAAAAGAAATTTTAAAAGAGTTTAAACCAAATTCCTTTAAATTCAAATCATTAAAAATTTACTTTAACATTCAAAGTTGTTAAAACATTTAAATTTTATAAAACTTCATTTTATTTCAAAACAAGGATTCAAATTTAGATTTGAATCCTGATTTAAAAATTTTGATTTAAACTTAGTTTAAATCTTTCCTTTACATTTTTAAATTCCATTTTAAATTCAAATCCTTTAAATACACTTTTAATTACTTAAACACTTTAAAGTTATTAAAACAATTTGAATCCTAAAAACTTATTTATCTCCAAACTAAGATTCAAACTAAACATGAATCCATATTTAAACTTTGATTTAAAACTTATTTTAAATCCTTGCTTTATAATTTAAATTTTATTTTTAAATTTTAAATTTTAAACAGAAAGATTAGAAAACCTGTCACCAAAATCATTTACCCGAGCCACTTCAATTTCGCTTCGAGTCCCACCTAACCTGACTTCGAGCCAACCACTCAATAACTCGAGTATAACTCGATTTCCATCTGTACTCAAAAACCAGCATCACCAGAACAAAGTGCACCGTGCACATGCATGGTGGCCCTGATTGCCTCTGGCCAACTTCGACGATCTTCCCACATTGGCAAACAACATCACACCCTCACACGATCATCAGATCGTCACCCCAAAGCTCGAAATCGAATTCGAGTTCAAAACTAAACCTGGAACAGAAGTCTCGAACCACCACAAAACCTGGAAACGCCTCGTCAACACATCTCCGACCACTAGAGTTGCTGAAACTCCGGCCAAGCCTTCGCCTACCTCCATGCTTCATTTCTCTCGAGTTTGGTTGAACTCGATCAACCAGAGTAGACATGCCAATCCAAAAAACTAGGGATACAAACAAAAATCAACCACCGCCACCTCCATGGTGATTTGATCAACTCCCAGACAATTTACCCTCGAACTCCGATCACTCCTCCACCTCCAGGAAGAACCACGACACCCCAGATCAACTAGATTGCCAAAGGTTACTCAAATATCATTTTATGGTCAACCAAGAAATGCAAACTCAAAATCCAATTAACAATTATGATTTTAGTTTTAAAAATCAAGTTTTTGGATGATGTTTCAAATTATAAGCCTGAAACATCGAATCATAATGTTTGAGTTTTTCATTTTATATTGATCTTGCTCTGCTGCTCTTATTTCCAGAGCAGATTTCATTTTAATTTAACTTTAAAAAAATTTAAACTTTACTTTATCACCTAACAACCAATTTTTGTTTAGAACCTATGTCCTAACAGAAATAGGATCAAGAGGAATTGAATTTTGAATAAATTTGATCCTGAAAGTTAAACAGCAAACACAAATACTTGCATACATTTAAACATTCACATATATACACATGAACTTATTTCTATATTCACAATGTATACATTTTCCAGATATAAACATGCAACTAATCCAGATACTTAAGTTTTAAAAGTGATGTTACTCACCTGATTAAAGAAGGCATAACAGAGCACCAAATTGAAGTTGCTTTTGAAATTTTAAACTTAAATGCCCCTAGTTTCTTGTTTTTGATTTAAACTTGAGTTGCTTGCTTTCAAAACTTATAGACAACTTCATTGATTTCCATATTCAACTTGCTTTGAATTTAAAACTTGAATTGCTGATTTTCTTTTGATATACCCAGGTTGAAAGATGTATGCAGATAGCTTTTGAATTTATCCCAGATTAAAGAAAATGTATGCAGCCTTTTGATCTTGAAAATGTGTTGCATGCTTTTAAAAACGAGTTTACAGGTTTAAAATTTGATCTCAGGTTTGAATGAGATTACAGGCTTTGAATGTTTTGATTAAAACTCAGGTTTCTAGTTTGCAAATGAATTGCAGGGTACTGAATAAATTTTTCTAGGTTGAAGATGATTTTGATCTTTATTTTGAAGAAGATTTTACAGGCTAATGGTTTGATTTTTGAAAATGTACAGAATTGAAAAATGCAGGTAGGCTTATAATTTTGGTTTGAAGAGAAATTTACAGAATTTTTAATTTGAAAATGATTTTGGTTTTGAGGAGTTTGGTTACAGATTTGATCCAGGTTGAGGAAGTGAAATAAAACTTTTGGTTTCAGTTTTTCTATTAGCTTTTGAGAATGAAGATTATAAAGAAATAAGAAGGAGGAGAAACATGTTTTATAAGTTAAGATGATTTATTTTAAAAATAAAAAGAAAAATTCAAAAATTAAAAGGACACTTGTCTAATGTCACAACATTTGTCATCTTGAAATAATATTAGCTTAACACATGTTACATTAGGCCTTTAAAGATTTACACATTTAATTTGTTATATTTATTTATTTATTAAGTGTTAATAAAACTTTTTACTAATTTATTATCTCTTATCTAAATATAAAGATTTCTTTAAAGATAATATTATAAAACAAAATTTATACACATAAAAGCTTATCCAATTATTTTAAAAAATGTTTATTCCTTTGAATTTCAAAATTAATTCAAATTCAGATCCAACTTAAGTTTAAAGATCCAATTTAAATCCAATCTATAATAACATATTCAATTTTAAAAATAGCAATTCCATTGTTTTAAAACCCATATATATTTATACATTTATTAATATTTTTTGAAAATAACACATTAATCAAATTTAAATAATTTATAAAAGAGGTTATAAATTACTTATAACTTATCTCCTTATATGAATTAATGTTTCATTTGTGGAATTGTATTTTAAACTTCTATATAAAATTCCAAATCATATTTATCAAGCTATATTTAAAAAGAAAAGAAAATAAACCTTTTATTCATCTTATTTAAATTTAAATTTAAGAAAAAAAAATCTATTTTGAATAGTTAAACATTATCTTAAGTATTTAAAACCATATAGTTATTTATTAACTAGCTTTGAAAAATTATATATTAAATAAATCATAATTTCCAAATTACCAAAAAAATATTAGAATTTAAAAAAAGATTTATTAGTTAAATTTAAATCAAAGCTTATTTATTTACAATATATATCAATATATTCACATTATAGATAGAAAACATTTTATTAGCCTTTTAAAAAGATAAAATCCACTAATTAAATATTTATTCAATTACATTATTAAATTAAATTTAAATTTTATTACAAATATTATCAATTTAATTTAATTTTTAATACAGATTATTAAATTGATATTGCCCAAAATTCCGGGTCATCACATTCCTCCCCCCTTAAAAGAATTTCATCCCTGGAATTTAATAGCAAAGGTAATTTAATAATCTATCTAATATTTAGTTTTAAATCACAAGCATATACTATCAACTATATTCTAACATCCAGAGCAACCAAATCACTCAATCAAACAATCTAATTGTCCAAACAAAATTCTGGATAGAACTTCCTAGAGTTTCCTAAGGTATAAGTACCAGGATACTTGCTCTATAGAATCCAAACGACCTACACTATTGAGCTCCCATTCATCTAGATTTGAACAGGGTATCAGACCACAGGCAAGTCTGACTCAACTACCAAACCTCCTGAACTGCTGGTTCTGCAACCAGAGATAGATCTTACACGTACTTCCTCGAAGATGCGTGAAACATACTGAATCCCAGTTATCCAAACTGGAAATTCAATTCTGAAAACCAAACACTTATCCTCACAAGAATACAAAAAAGATCCAAAATATATCGGAGCTAACTTCCTAGTCTTAACCAAAACTCATAGCTCCTTAGATCAGAGAAAACTTATCCAAAATCAAATCTTCGACTCAAGAATCCAAATTCCTTCATCTCTAATCCTCAAAACTCCTAAGACGATCCTGGGCTGCCTATATCCTTCCTGATCGGCTCAACCTTCGCTGATGCCTCTAAAACAAACTGGACCAAAAACAACCCAACATAATGATCTTCTCAAGATCAACCAAGATCAAGAACACCAACTCCACTCCACAAAAGTTAGAAGAAAACTAACTCCTATCTGGAAAAGACAAACAGATGCACTCCTAAACTGCTTCCGCTGCACAACTCTGATCTGTAGTAGATGAGAATGCCGATGATGAACACAAGCACAGACTAGACAACTCATCCTAGAAATATGGTTCAACAAATCCATAAAGAAAACTCAGAAATTCCACCAAATCCTGAGTTGCTTCACCCAAACCCTCTCTAGGAACCATCCTTCTACTAAGTTGGACCACCCGTATCACTCCTGGAATCCTAGTCGATAAGAAAACTCAATCTCCAGATGTGGACAAACCTCTAACTTCCCTGAAGACATCCAGAAAATCTCTAATAACCCAAGAGAACACTTAGCTATCGCAAGTCACTTTTGCGATCAATCTCAGACTAATTCCGAAGAAACTGCTCTCTCTTTACCAAACAGAACCGCTTACACTTATCCAGCTAATCCATCGAAGAAATGGATCCACTCAGCTGCTTATGAACTCCACCTTTAGCAAATTGCTTAGCCAAAGGACCTCCTGTCGGCACACAGAATACTCCGAACTATACTGCTAACACAGATGCCCAAGAATTCCTAATCCAAAGCTCTTCGAGAAACTTGGACCTCAAAGCCGAACACAAACATCCTGTCGAACTCAGCCACCACACCGAAGCAGACACACTTCCATAAACTTGTTCCAAAGAAACATCTTCGGGAACATCCATAGTCACTGCGTCTCACCACACAGCTACTCCTACCTGAGTTACCAAGATACCATCACTCGCTTCTGCTCAACCGATAGATCCAAACTCTACTCATCCAAACTTGCACCTCAAATATAGACTCCAAACCTTAATAGGTTTCCTTCAGAGATCGACGCAATCCCTACACCAAGTTGAAAAGCTCACTCGAGACGGTATTAGGTCTGTAGTCTCGACAAATACACTTCCAACCTCAAACATTCAGACTCTTTCCATCGGTAGTCGTGCTACACACCACTACCCTATCTACCTTTAGAACTCATATTGGAAAGCCCGAACAGGTAATCCAACAAGTAGGTAAAAATAGATATATACAGTTATATATATATATATATATATATTCAAATTAGAAATATGCTCCCTCAAGATAGACACCACTCCAGAGCCTAGGTATTATCCCAACCTACGCTCTGATACCAACTGTCATGACATGTCCTTCACCTCCCAGAAATATGTATCATGAGTAAGAAAGAAAGGGATAAAGAAGAAAGAAGGAAAAACAACATCAGAATCTCAACAGTGGAACGAATAAATTATATTAATCACATAAGTATTACATAGTATATAATCATTATCAGAGTTACACAGATTATACATGTAACAGCCCTAGTTTTTAGATATTTATTTTATTATTAATTATTTAATTTTAAAAATGTATTTATATAAATTGTGTTTAACAATATAGTTAATTATTTAATTTGAAGATATATTTTATAAAATTGTATATGTCAATAAAATTTAATATTAACTGTAAAAAATTTAAGCTATGTTTAAACTGTAAAATTTCGCGTTTAAAAGACGCGTCAAATTTTAGGGTATAAAGCAACGTAATAAAACGTGTGTTTTTAAAATGTTATTTTACAGAAATTTTTGATATTTTGACTGCGTCTGTTTAACGTAGTGTAAAAATCGTGTTTCCAAATATTTTGGAGAGAAACATCAGTCAGTGATTTTATACCAAACATTATTTTATTATTCGTTAACTGACCGATTGATAAAATAAATTGTATTACATACGTTCATCCCTACATCAGTGCAAAATCAACCCCTGTGTACAAATCTTTTTGTTACCGTTCACATCTAAGAAAATCAACTCTCCCTCTTTTAAATTTCCGTTTCAGTTTTGATTTTTAAGTAACGTTCAAATCCCTCTCTGATATTTTTCCTTTGCACTTATATCAGCCATCAAACTTAAATCACGCATACATTAAATCCAGTTGTGTAACTGCCTAAATCTTATATCACACTGTTTAGTTTGCAACAAATGGGATATTAAAAGTTTGCATGTCTAAAGATAAATCAACGTATGCCTTAAACCAAGCTTTTGCGTTACAGCCAAGACATATTATTGGAAGCAAATTCCAACCTTTCCCATTTTCTGCTTGCAAATGGCTCTACCTTAAATCACGCATATAACACATTTACCTTCCTATAAACTGATAGCTCTCTCTCCCTTTGACCGTGCAACAGTTTAAAACATTCAAGTGCAAGGTTAGAAATTGTTAATTATTTGAAACGGTTAACATTTACCATTCTTATGTGACATGCTAAATCAGGGGTTTCCTTAATCACGTAATATACTCATTTACACTTGCCTCCGCATGTCAGTTTTCTTTCATAAATTAATTCTTAAGTCTAGCCATTTCATTTATTTTAATCAAACTAAATAAGGGATTTAAAGCATGCTGAAATCACGCATTCATATTTACATATTTTCAAACTTTATATGTGGTGTAACTCTCGGTCCCTCCCTTTATTTCATTCCTTTTGTAACTGATGTCATAAACCACTGATTGCTCTTCCTCTGATCTTGCCACAGATCATATTTTTCCAATTTTGCAACGTCCAAATACATTTGTAAACATATTTAATACAAATCAAAATTTATTTAAAAATAAATGAATCATCACACACGTATTCATATTTACACAGTTAAAAATAAAACTGATACTTAAGAAAACAAATAAAACTGAGACGAATCAAATGCATGGTCCAAATATTTGTCAGTATAAAAATCAAGTTTTCTACTAGAAACGTTCGAACCTCTTACCTATTTTTAAAGAATAACTGATGCACTCCTTCCTTTCAGCCATGTAACTCACTGACTTTTGCATTCACACATATTTTCATACAAAGATTTAAACCACTATTTATCAACAAATCAAGGCTTGCAATTCTGGCATCTCGCATAAATTATAACTATTGATTTATCTCCTCCACTGATGTAGCTCATCAGTTACATTCAAACCACTATATATCTATCCCATTCCTTAAATCACGTAAGTAAAAGAAACTGATGCCTCAAAAATTAAGTTTTACTATATAACGTTCGAACTATGCACCTATTCATAGCCTATATACATATCAAAAGTACAATCACACATGAAAAAGCTCTTTAAAAACTGATGCGTTATCTACACTTATGATCCCCATGGAACTTCACAAACATCATCTATATTTACACCAGCTCTTTTTCCCTTCCACTATTCGCTCTGCCTTGCCTCCTTCTTGAGCCCGAGATCTATCAGGTAATAGCATTTTTTCCTTTCGTCCAGATTTGCTTCTTCTTCATTTTCTGATTTTCTTCATCACCTTGCTCGGCCTCCCCATGTTGTACGAGTTATGTCCATAATTATTGTGTGTAGATCTGTGACTTGTTGTCTAGGCTAGGAAGTTTGGCAAGTCTGCATATGATTATGATATAGGTGTAGGTCAGTTGTGGTATAGGCTGAGTGAAGATTCACATACTAAGTTGTGCACCTGTGCACATTCGCACCAGAGAGATCAGATTTGGATGAAGACTGGGATATTTAGTTGAGTAAATAGTGATGCTAAATAGAAGTAAGGGTGGATGCTTTGTTCAAGATCAATGAGTTGAAAGGGGTTAATGGTTTCAGAGATTTGAACAGATTGTCACTGCATGATTGGATGTTTGGTTGCTAGTTGCTGTCATTTGCTCAATTTACTTGGATTTTTAAATTGATAATAACAGATACTATTTGGGTTGTTTTAAAATTGTCAAGAACAGATACTATTTGATTTTTTTTTTTTTTTTTGTGTTTAAACTGTTAAGAACAAATGATATCAATTTTTGATTTAAACTGATAAGAACAGCTGCACCAAGTTTTTGTTTTTAAATTGATAAGTTGGTAAGTGCAGATGCTACTAAAATATTTTGTTTAATTAAGTAGTTGAAGTGCATAATTGTTCTTGTAATAAAGATATGTACTGAGTATTGCATGCCTCATGTTGCTCTAGTCTTCATTTCCATTTTGTTTGCCTATTTGTATTGCATTTTCTTGGCATTGACTTGTATTCAGTCACATTGCACTGTCCATGCATGATGATCCTCACTTTGCACTTTGAATTGTTGTATGCATTTGAGTTCACCCTCATTCGAATTGTTGCAGTCTTGTACAGGTATTAATAGCTTGTCCCTTATAACCTGGTTGCATTATTGATCCATTTTTTTTTGACAGTCTGCATTAGTTGGTTTATTTGAGTTGGGTATTTTCACTTGAATTGGTCTTGTGGCAGTTTGCATGTCAAGTTGCACACTACTGTCTTATATTACTTTGATAAAATGTGAAATGTTACATGTTGCTTCGTACCATGCTTTAGTTGTCTGCATCCCATATCTCTGCTCTTACAATATGAACAGACCCTTGAAACCATATGTTATCTTGTTGTTTGAATCATAGCTTGATGTTATATATGTATGTAGATAGTGTGTCTGCTTGTCTGCATTGAGGTTGTATTCATATATACCTGCTACTGTTGCATTATTTGCTTCACTTGAGTTTTGTAACTGTAGCCTATTGGGTTCATTTTGAAACTTTGTATTTTCAAAATTTTTGATATGTTCAGTCTTCATATCCATTCCAGTTTACATTATCTAATATGTTTCAGTTTCATATCTATATTGCATCCATAATGTTGCACTTTGGTCTGGTCATTGTTTTCCTGGGTGTTGAAGTCTTCATCTCCATTTTATGTACTGTTAGTACTTCATCCCTGTTGTGCATGTCTGCATATTTAGTAATACATGCCTGCATATTTAGTTAGTATCAGCCTGGGTAGAAATGGGGAACAACTAGGTTTTAAAAAAAAAAAAAAAAGAAAAAAAAAAAGAGAAAAAAAAAAAGAAAAAAAAAATCTGATGGTGAAGCTGAATTCTAGAAGTAAATATGAGTTAGAAGATAGTTGGGCAACACAAACATGGGCATCTGTAAGTATTCGGATAACAGAGAAATAGGGATAAGTGTTCACCAGTTTTGCATATGACCCGTAGATTTGACATATTTAACTCGAAGCAATATAGGTGCTGACTCGAAGCAACGACTTGCTTGGCCCGAAGCAGTTGAGTTTTTCTCAGGGTAAAAAAATTTTGGACACAGGGTAGTGTTATGTTCTATTCATGGCGTGAGTTTGCATGGGATACGAGTGTGCACATGTACAAAGTATAGAGTAGGAAAACTTCACCTTCTGTCAGTCAGCCTTTAGAAATTTTGTCGTAGTTTAGTGTTACCCGGTTCTCGTTTAGGGTATGTTTTGGTCACGGTACACGGTGGAGTGGTCGAGCAAAGCAAACAAACCCCGTTCTATTCTCATTTTCTTTGATCGTAAATTTTTAAGTCACGTATTCCATAATTGAAATTTTGTTCTAGATTTGAATCTACGTCAGAAGAATTTGATCGTTATTCTCTGTCGTGCTTTATCGGTGAATCGTCGTTTTGTATTCAAATTTTCTGCAACTTTCAGGTGAGTTTTTCTCACCAGACATATGTACATATATTGTGTAAATTATCGTAAGTGTATGTGTAAACATTCTATTTAGATATTATCTGTCTGTAGTATGATGTAGAATGATGAACCCATTTAAATTGACATCTCATCAGTTATTTATCTGTTATATTATTTCTGCAGTTATATTATTAATTGTTATTTACTGCTTAAATCACCACTGCAAGTTCCCTGTTAAAGTTGGATTGTTATGGGCTGAAATAATGATTATTGTTAAACTAGTCTGTTAACTGCTTAACTGATAACTTGGGATTGCGGGTTTGAAATGATAGAACCCGGGGTTTTGTAAATTACGGGTTGAAATGATATAAATCCGTATCACTTGACCTAGGCTAGAGAACTATATACAGGCCCGTGGTTCTTATAATATTTTCTGAAATATTTAAAAATTATTTTGGAAGTTAAATATTTGATTTAATATCTTTAAAGGATTTTATTTTAAATTTTTGAATGAGTTATAAATGTTAATAAGTAAATAGATAAATAAGTTATATTTGGAAATATTTATTTAGTTAATCAATCTGCTACAGCATTTTAAAATGCGGTCTTTTTGAAATTGGACTAGTTTTACCCGTAACTTTAGGTAGCATTTCCTAAGTGCTACAGAATCTAGAATTGATTGTTTTAAAACTCATGGAATTTGAGAAATTTTATTTTATGTTAAGTTTTGGAAAATCTTAAGATATGATATTTATAACTGGATTTTCCTTAATAAATTTAAGATGAATATTCTAGTATTAAGTGAATTTTGAAGATATTAAATGACTAACATTGGGAGTTTATTTATGGAATTTATGGGAATATTCAAGACTAAATAATAAAACATTGATTTGTTGAAAGAATAAAATCCAAACTTAGTTTTGAATAGGAAATACTCCAATTGGATATATATATATAGGAATTGTAACGGATTTGGGGACATAAAGTGATATTTAAATTATGGTTTAAACTTTAAATAAAGAAATATATTTGTAAAGCTATATAAATTATCTTCTTCACAAAGTAACCATAAAGTTAAACCATTTATTCTATATACCGTTGAATATCCAAACCATTTGTGTGTTGGGAGTTATGATTTAAAGTAAAAATTTCAAATATTATGTTTTGAAGATATATTTCAAATATTTGGCTTCCAGATATTATAAATTTTAAGCAGTATGGTTTTGGAAAGAATTATATTTGAATATAACGATATCATATTGTTTTGGGTTTTAAAATGATATCGTATTTATAGTTTTGAAATGGAAATGTTTATTTTGGTTTTAAAGTATAAAATGTTTTAAATGACCACGGGTTATAATAACGATGGGTTGGCAAAGAGACCGGGATCGGATATGGACATACTCTCTGTCGATACCGAAAACCACTTTGACTAACCGTGTACGCGGCGGAGATTCCAGAATGAAGTAGGTCGGTGGTGGCGTTTCCTGTAAGGTAAATACGTGGACCCGACTCCCGTGAGTTGGCATAAGGTGGCTAAAACAGGAGCAATTCCAGGCCAATGAGGTCATTCCTCTGATCGGACGCTCCTCTTCGATATTATACTATGATTTTGGATTGATTCGGTGGCCACCTCTATATTTTGATTTTGGGGAGTTAGTCCGAGGTGGGCGGTAACTGCGGCTACGCGTTTCCACCAGCCTGGATAGCAATTGGTATATCTACCCTGGCATTGCCTAGTTGTGCCGTGTCATCTACCATACCGAGCCTTGTACGAGTTTAGATTTCTCCCGTAGCCCGTGTGGTATCCTCTAGTTGCTTCCCGATCAGGAGGAGCTATGATATTGGATGGACTACTGGGACTATTACGTGTTAAGGGCTATATGGGTAACCCCTTAATGCTAAGAAAAAAGTATGTTTATTTTATAAATAGACACTATTATAATAGCGCAATATACTACATAGTAAATAGTTTAACGGATCCTTAGAGGATGGGCGGTCCCAAGCATCCTTTAAGTTACTTGCTCTATATTACAGTACACTTGAATTAGCTTACATTATATAAGTATGTATGTCCTGACTCGAGTGTTATGTTTTATTTTACGCTCGGGTCAGCCTGAGTTGCGGTTTTCAGTTCTATCTGGAGCTAGGACATCCCGTAGATCATTCGTGCTGCTGGAAGCCTTTTCAGTCTTTATCTTTTTGCAAGCAAGGCTTTGGAAGACTCTGTTCCTATGTATGTCTAAAGCTGTATTGCAGATTCTAAACTATGTAAATTCTGTTGATCAAAGTTTTGTAGTGGCCTCATGAACCACTGAAATTTTATTTCCGCTGTAAGTTCTGATATCTGTGTATGTGATTCTGTGATTTTATTTACTGCATATTCTGAGTTTTGCCAAATTTATTCTACAACGCAGTACCTTGAACACTTCAAGTCCGACATGAGCGGATGCGAAGGGTTGAAGATACTGGCCCGTTACATTTGGTATCAGAGCTTTGGTTCTAGGCAAAACTTAGAATATATGGTAAATTGGATTTACAGAATCACCTTCATTAGAGATTGAACCATTCTCTTTTCGAGTTCTGGAACGTCCCCTACGGTTCCAAAGTTCATTCGTGTCCCTCACTTTTCATCTTCCTTAAATTCTGGAGTATTCCATAACTCCACTTCGAATGATCTTCATAGTAAATTTGCGGTCTCGCCATCATTCTAATAAAGGGGTGAAACTCCTTTACAATTAGCATTTATTCACCGGAGATTTATATTTATCATTGGTTTATATGCTAGTATCTTTGGTTATTCCGAACTCTACCTCTTCGGATCAAATGTAGATTTACCCCAACCACATCGATCCGATTCTTTAAGTCACGGTTGACCCGGTCAAGGTTGTCCGCGATTATATAGACTTACCCAGTTTCCTTATTCTGATTTTTAATCACCGGATTTTCTGATTTCAACTCATCTTGAATTCTATTTGATTTGAGTTCATCAAAAATTTGAATCACTATCCTTGACTTGAAAGTTTTATTTCTGTATTTGAAAATAAAATCTAATATATATATAAGTATAATTTTCAGAACTCTATAATTAATTTGACTAGTTGTCAAGAGATAATAGTTTTGATTTTATTTATGAGTTTGTAAGCCATGTGTTTTGTCATATATAAATAATTGAACTATAAAACAATGGTTACAAATAGAAATGAAGTTAAAACTAGAACTTGAGAATTAAACTTCCGATGATTTCAAACCTTGTATTTAAAGTTTAAAAGGATATAATAAGTATTTTCGAATAGAAATTTGTTTCCGAAAATTTTTAAATCTAGTGCTTTTCTCTTTGTCGCTGGAAAATAATTTCGGTGATGACTGCAGCATCATCGACTTTCATTTTCGAGTTTCGAAGTGAAGGGACCACCCTGTAGTCCGGCTACAGTGTACCTTGAGATTTTTGATTTGAATTTCTAAAGTATGACTTAATATATATAATTTATATTTTATTTGACATATTATGTATATATATTTATTTATCTCTAAATGGTTTGAAGAAGAATCAGAAATTTAATTCTTAAGTTTTATCTTGAGGAATAATTTAATAAAAATAAATTTGAATAAGAAATTCCAACAGGAAATAATTGAATTTGAAAGTTTAGTTGTATAATACTCAATTCCATTCAATATAACTTACCTTGAGTTTCAAAAGTTAACAATGTAATTGGATAATATACATTATAA
Organism: Allium cepa; assembly: GCA_030765085.1. NCBI lineage: Eukaryota > Viridiplantae > Streptophyta > Magnoliopsida > Asparagales > Amaryllidaceae > Allium > Allium cepa. The sequence continues at coordinate 757,301,219 of CM060941.1, read as the reverse complement.
AAAGGGGATTTTATAATTAAAATTTAGGTGGTTATAATAAATGTTATACACTAAAATTTTAGTTGTAAAAGATAAATAGAGGTAGATATAGAAAAAGGAATTTAAGAAATTTATTCAAAGGAACCTAATAATCAAAGTTGATTTAACATGGAACCTTAAATCTAACTAAGAAATTCTAATTAAAGTTATTCCCTAAGTGAATAATTATGATTTAAATAGTTAGGACATATTCTAATATTGCTAAATTTGATAATTGAGATTTTGGGTTTCGGATAAAAATTTTTATTGAAGGAATATCTTATTTTTTAAAATAGGTATTTCAAATAAAGTGGTTAGGATATTTGTTAAGAATTTAGAGTTAAGAAAATAATAAACTGATTAGGAATACTATCATATCTACTATAACATATTATCAGTGCTGCTATTCTGAAAATATAATGTTTGAAAATTTATAATTGAATAAATGAAGATTATTTTAAAAGGGTTATGATTTTAGTAGTATGATTTCCAAATGATAATATCTATAAATCGTAATGATTTCCAAAATATTATGATCTCAAATTTATTATCTTATTTTGTTTTGAACTATCTTTAAATGTCCTTGGTTCCTTATCTGCTACGGATTGGGATGCTATCGCTTATACCAGTCTATTTAGAAATCTTTCTATAATCTTTGAGATCTTTGTTACTCATCGGGACCTGAGCACCGCTGAGCACCCATAGACTGACAGTCAAACTGAAGGGGTAAAACCAATTCTAGAGAACCTTCTTCGTGCTTCAAATCCGGAACTATCCGTTTAAGATTCTTGTCTATCTAGCTTATCTTCTTTGTTTCTCTTCTTTCGTTCCTTTTCGAGGACGAAAAGTTCTTAAGTGGGGGAGAGTGTAACAGCCCTAGTTTTTAGATATTTATTTTATTATTAATTATTTAATTTTAAAAATGTATTTATATAAATTGTGTTTAACAATATAGTTAATTATTTAATTTGAAGATATATTTTATAAAATTGTATATGTCAATAAAATTTAATATTAACTGTAAAAAATTTAAGCTATGTTTAAACTGTAAAATTTCGCGTTTAAAAGACGCGTCAAATTTTAGGGTATAAAGCAACGTAATAAAACGTGTGTTTTTAAAATGTTATTTTACAGAAATTTTTGATATTTTGACTGCGTCTGTTTAACGTAGTGTAAAAATCGTGTTTCCAAATATTTTGGAGAGAAACATCAGTCAGTGATTTTATACCAAACATTATTTTATTATTCGTTAACTGACCGATTGATAAAATAAATTGTATTACATACGTTCATCCCTACATCAGTGCAAAATCAACCCCTGTGTACAAATCTTTTTGTTACCGTTCACATCTAAGAAAATCAACTCTCCCTCTTTTAAATTTCCGTTTCAGTTTTGATTTTTAAGTAACGTTCAAATCCCTCTCTGATATTTTTCCTTTGCACTTATATCAGCCATCAAACTTAAATCACGCATACATTAAATCCAGTTGTGTAACTGCCTAAATCTTATATCACACTGTTTAGTTTGCAACAAATGGGATATTAAAAGTTTGCATGTCTAAAGATAAATCAACGTATGCCTTAAACCAAGCTTTTGCGTTACAGCCAAGACATATTATTGGAAGCAAATTCCAACCTTTCCCATTTTCTGCTTGCAAATGGCTCTACCTTAAATCACGCATATAACACATTTACCTTCCTATAAACTGATAGCTCTCTCTCCCTTTGACCGTGCAACAGTTTAAAACATTCAAGTGCAAGGTTAGAAATTGTTAATTATTTGAAACGGTTAACATTTACCATTCTTATGTGACATGCTAAATCAGGGGTTTCCTTAATCACGTAATATACTCATTTACACTTGCCTCCGCATGTCAGTTTTCTTTCATAAATTAATTCTTAAGTCTAGCCATTTCATTTATTTTAATCAAACTAAATAAGGGATTTAAAGCATGCTGAAATCACGCATTCATATTTACATATTTTCAAACTTTATATGTGGTGTAACTCTCGGTCCCTCCCTTTATTTCATTCCTTTTGTAACTGATGTCATAAACCACTGATTGCTCTTCCTCTGATCTTGCCACAGATCATATTTTTCCAATTTTGCAACGTCCAAATACATTTGTAAACATATTTAATACAAATCAAAATTTATTTAAAAATAAATGAATCATCACACACGTATTCATATTTACACAGTTAAAAATAAAACTGATACTTAAGAAAACAAATAAAACTGAGACGAATCAAATGCATGGTCCAAATATTTGTCAGTATAAAAATCAAGTTTTCTACTAGAAACGTTCGAACCTCTTACCTATTTTTAAAGAATAACTGATGCACTCCTTCCTTTCAGCCATGTAACTCACTGACTTTTGCATTCACACATATTTTCATACAAAGATTTAAACCACTATTTATCAACAAATCAAGGCTTGCAATTCTGGCATCTCGCATAAATTATAACTATTGATTTATCTCCTCCACTGATGTAGCTCATCAGTTACATTCAAACCACTATATATCTATCCCATTCCTTAAATCACGTAAGTAAAAGAAACTGATGCCTCAAAAATTAAGTTTTACTATATAACGTTCGAACTATGCACCTATTCATAGCCTATATACATATCAAAAGTACAATCACACATGAAAAAGCTCTTTAAAAACTGATGCGTTATCTACACTTATGATCCCCATGGAACTTCACAAACATCATCTATATTTACACCAGCTCTTTTTCCCTTCCACTATTCGCTCTGCCTTGCCTCCTTCTTGAGCCCGAGATCTATCAGGTAATAGCATTTTTTCCTTTCGTCCAGATTTGCTTCTTCTTCATTTTCTGATTTTCTTCATCACCTTGCTCGGCCTCCCCATGTTGTACGAGTTATGTCCATAATTATTGTGTGTAGATCTGTGACTTGTTGTCTAGGCTAGGAAGTTTGGCAAGTCTGCATATGATTATGATATAGGTGTAGGTCAGTTGTGGTATAGGCTGAGTGAAGATTCACATACTAAGTTGTGCACCTGTGCACATTCGCACCAGAGAGATCAGATTTGGATGAAGACTGGGATATTTAGTTGAGTAAATAGTGATGCTAAATAGAAGTAAGGGTGGATGCTTTGTTCAAGATCAATGAGTTGAAAGGGGTTAATGGTTTCAGAGATTTGAACAGATTGTCACTGCATGATTGGATGTTTGGTTGCTAGTTGCTGTCATTTGCTCAATTTACTTGGATTTTTAAATTGATAATAACAGATACTATTTGGGTTGTTTTAAAATTGTCAAGAACAGATACTATTTGATTTTTTTTTTTTTTTTGTGTTTAAACTGTTAAGAACAAATGATATCAATTTTTGATTTAAACTGATAAGAACAGCTGCACCAAGTTTTTGTTTTTAAATTGATAAGTTGGTAAGTGCAGATGCTACTAAAATATTTTGTTTAATTAAGTAGTTGAAGTGCATAATTGTTCTTGTAATAAAGATATGTACTGAGTATTGCATGCCTCATGTTGCTCTAGTCTTCATTTCCATTTTGTTTGCCTATTTGTATTGCATTTTCTTGGCATTGACTTGTATTCAGTCACATTGCACTGTCCATGCATGATGATCCTCACTTTGCACTTTGAATTGTTGTATGCATTTGAGTTCACCCTCATTCGAATTGTTGCAGTCTTGTACAGGTATTAATAGCTTGTCCCTTATAACCTGGTTGCATTATTGATCCATTTTTTTTTGACAGTCTGCATTAGTTGGTTTATTTGAGTTGGGTATTTTCACTTGAATTGGTCTTGTGGCAGTTTGCATGTCAAGTTGCACACTACTGTCTTATATTACTTTGATAAAATGTGAAATGTTACATGTTGCTTCGTACCATGCTTTAGTTGTCTGCATCCCATATCTCTGCTCTTACAATATGAACAGACCCTTGAAACCATATGTTATCTTGTTGTTTGAATCATAGCTTGATGTGTTATATATGTATGTAGATAGTGTGTCTGCTTGTCTGCATTGAGGTTGTATTCATATATAACCTGCTACTGTTGCATTATTTGCTTCACTTGAGTTTTGTAACTGTAGCCTATTGGGTTCATTTTGAAACTTTGTATTTTCAAAATTTTTGATATGTTCAGTCTTCATATCCATTCCAGTTTACATTATCTAATATGTTTCAGTTTCATATCTATATTGCATCCATAATGTTGCACTTTGGTCTGGTCATTGTTTTCCCTGGGTGTTGAAGTCTTCATCTCCATTTTATGTACTGTTAGTACTTCATCCCTGTTGTGCATGTCTGCATATTTAGTAATACATGCCTGCATATTTAGTTAGTATCAAGCCTGGGTAGAAATGGGGAACAACTAGGTTTTAAAAAAAAAAAAAAAAAGAAAAAAAAAAAAAGAGAAAAAAAAAAGAAAAAAAAAATCTGATGGTGAAGCTGAATTCTAGAAG